>JAUNZM010000331.1:0-4862906 GCA_033459285.1 Clamator glandarius | reverse complement strand
CGTAACATAGTCAATAGCCTTTAGAGCTATAGAGTGAGAAGTAGTGCTCCCATGTTTGGCAACAAAGGATCTGCATATGTAAAGTAAATCTTTCCACCTACATCATGTGTCCAACTGAGGACTGTTAAAATCCTGGCTGTAAATTCCCAGTTCAGCTTTGAGGACTGTTAAAATCCTGGCTGTAAATGCCCAGTTCAGCTTTGCAATAGGCAGTGCTTTCTAGCAATCAGTGGGATCAAGCATGTCCTCCCTGAGGAATCTTTGCTTGCCACAAACACTTTTAAAATTCCCTTTTTCAAGGTTTTTTGCCCTTACTGTACCTTTGCTAGCAATGAAATTGGTAGTAGTAGGAATATTATTGGAGGGTGGGTAATAGAGGTCTTTATATTCTTTTCTTACAGAGTAGACCTGACACAGAAAGAGTGTTGGAAATGGAGTAACTGTTCTTAGCTCAATAAAAATAAGTTTCTTTTTACTAGAAATTAAACATCAGTACAGATTCAAAGAGAAAAGGAACATCAGTTTGCCTCATCTTCTTGCTGCCCTATATGGAATAAGGTAACAGTTCAAAGTTAAAAAGCTCCCCTCTGCTCCACACAGAGGAGATTTGTTTGGCAGAATTTCCATCAACTCCAATAACCTTTTAAAATAATTTTGTTCTGTAAAGGCCTTATCTTCTATAGTTGCTTAGTGCAGTTCATGAGGAAATCCCAACTGCTGAGAAAATACTATCCTGATGTTCACATAGACCACATATGAAAACTGTATTTCAGCTAGGATCATGAAATTGTTTAAGTTGTAAAAAACCTTTAAGATCATTGAGTCCAACCATTAACATAACTCTGTGAAGTCCACCACTAAACCATGTCACTAAGCACTGCATCTACATGTCTTTTAAAAACCTTCCAGCACGGTGACTCAACCACTTCCCTAGCCAGCTTGTTCCACTTCTTGACAAGCCCTCCAGTGAAGAAATTTTCCCTAATACCCAGTTGAAACCTTCCTTGGTTCAACTTGTCGTTTCCTCTTCAATCACTTGTTACTTGGGATGAGAGACAAACATGCACCTTCCTACAACCCCCTTTCAGGCAGTTGTAGAGAGTGACAAGGTCTCCTCTCAGCCTCCTTTTCTCCAGACTAAACAGCCTCAGTTCCCGCAGCTGCTCCTCATAAAACTTGTTCTCTAGACTCTTCACCACCTTCATTACCCTTCTTTTGATGCACTCCAGCACCTCTATGTCTTTCATGTAGTGAGGGGCCCAAAACTGAACAGAATATTCAAGGTGCAGCCTCACCAGTGCTGAGTACAGGGAGACGATCACTTCCTTAGTCCTACAGGCCATACCTTTTCGAATACAAGCTAGGATGCTGTTGACTTTATTGGCCACCTGGGCCACTGCTGGCTCGTGTTCAGCCAGCTGTCAACCAACACTCCCAGGTCCTTTTCCACAGGGCAACTCTCCAGCCATTCCCCACCAAGTCTGTAGCACTGCATGAGATTGTTGTGACCAAGTGCAGGACCTGGCGCTTGGCCTTGTTGAATGTTGTACAAATGTCCAGATGCCTCTGTAGAACCTACCTACCCTCAAGCAGATCAGCATTCCCACTCAACTTTGTGTCATCTGCAAACTTTCTGAGGGTGCACTCCATCCCCTCACCCAGATCATTTATTAAGAAGATATTAAATGGTACTGGCCCCAAGGCAGTTTAGTAGTTTGTTTTTAACTAGTTATTATAACCAGCATTAGTTATTCAGAGATTAAGAGGTATTTTCTGAAGAAGACTAAGGTTCAGCCTCTTCAGAGATCTACAATTTAAAAAGAGTTTATGGCTTGCCTCTGGTCACAAGCCAGCAAACTTGACTCCTTCGAGGCATTATAATTCATAAGTAATTATAAAGAACAAATGATAGGGACTAGAATTTCTTCCTTACTGGAACAAAATTAATTTTGATGTTATAACTATAGTTATAAGAACTTTTCAAAGTCCTCATGGGATTTCTGAAAGTACAAGACATTATTCATCCTTGTACCTAATGAAAAATTAAAAAAGGGAGTTCCAAACCAAAATAAATGGCAATTTTCAGAGCACTTGGGTTCCAAATTGATCTGGTTTAGATAAAAAGTAAAATTTGTCTTTGTAAAATGGATGGAAGTGCTTTTGCTTATGAATTACTCCATAGCACTGAAGACTGGTAGGTCTTTGTTAGCTTCAAGGGGTCTGGATGAGATGCACAAGCAACACTAACCCAGTCTAAAAAAGACATTCATGTTGGAGCTGGGGGAAGTCAAGTTTCTCTTCCGGAGCTTGCTACCAAGTTATCACGTTTTTCTGACAAGCCGGGTTATGCCACAAGTTCTTTTTCTCTCCTGTCTTTGGCCAGCTTGACTTCAAGCTTCCTGGCGTAGACACAAGCTTTTTTGAAAAAGTACACAGGCTCAAAAAATTTCCAATTTCAGCTAGGCATAGTAGGTACAATATAAATAATAAACTAAATTTAAAAGGACTGTAGTCAGAAAAGTAATTAATGCCATGTTTTTCAGTGCCCTTTTGAAGATGTGCCCCAGGGAGGCTGCTCTCCTGGACAATGCAGGAATGAGTATTGCCATCTCTCAGAGCTACAGCCACGAGGAGCCACAGATGAGCCCTCTACAGCTGTAACCATTTCTTCTCACTGTAGACGAGTCTCATGATGGGTAACAAACATCCAGCAGGAACTTGTACGCAATTTTTAATAATCAGTATGTGACTGGAAGGAAAAAGTATACAGAACTTATAACATAGTATTTTTCCCCCTCCTTCTTATTCTAGAAGGACTATGATTATTCCCTGTTGCAGGAGCTGTACAGTAGTAATCCCTCTCCTCCTACATGCTTCATTTACAACTTGAGAGCTAACAGCCTATTAAGCTTTTAATAAATTATACTAAAATATTGTGGCACTGTTCTAAAAATAAAACCTGGAGATGAGTTGTTAGGGATAGGTTCCTTACATGCATAAAACTATCCCTTAAAAATATATTTTTTACAAAAATATCTTGGCTTGTAAGCATCTGTGATTATAAATAATTCTCAGAAAAGAACTTGCAGTGAATTTGTAGTATTAGAGTCACTTTTTTAAAGGAGAAAGCTTTTTTCTTTTTCACTATTAATCTATTACCCTTTCATCTCAAATTTAATTCATCTCTAAGTCTTTACAAAGTCATGAAATTATTCATGTGCTAAGAAGGATAAGGTAGCATGGAAGAAGGAAAGACCTCATAGATCTGATAAAAGCAACACTAAAAATACTGGGAAGAATATGGAGAGTACTGGACTTTCATTCATTCAGGACTACAACACTGGCCTGAGCCATTTTAGAAAGTCTGAAAAATAATGCTTCTCATTTTGCATTCACAGTACTAATATTGATAGGAAGCCCAGATAAGAGAGGGCTGTGGAGTGTTTTATACACTGCTGTGTTTTATATTTATGCTTATATTTAACACTGAGTGCTCAAAATTCATGGGTAAAATATTTAATTAAAGTAGTCTTCTTTTCAGGCACCTTGAGCATTCACATGCTTCAGTGACCATCACAGAAGCTATAAATACCGAGCAGCAATAAGACTGAGCGACGTTTTCTTACATCTCTGCACGTGGCCCTGGAAGTCTAACATGAAGACGACAAACTTCAAAACCTCATATCTGGGGATTTTCTGTCTTTTTCTGTCTGTCAGAATCTTCTAGCATGATAGAATTTGTAAAGAAGAGAAAAGAAAGGACAGGAGAACTAAAAGATGATCAGTCTGAATGCCAAAGTCATTTACACTTAGGACATGCTTACACATTGAATAGCTTGAGGAAATTGTTCACAGATTTGGTGCTGATGGATGCCAAGCAAGATATGCTCTCAAAAAGATAGATTTTATTAGGGGAAAGTTGCTCTTATGCTGGTTGCACGAACATACCAGAAGTTTCTACGTATTTAATTAAGCAAATAATATTTTAAAGATGGAAAATAAGCAATGCATTAAAAATACAAAATCTTAAAAAACAAACAAACAAAATTACCAGAGTTCTCAGGGGCGGAAGAAAAAACCTTAATCCTTACAGAAGAATTCAAAAGAATTTGAGAGTACTATTCTTTGGGTCAGACTGCAGCTGTTAAGGTATTCTGCTGAAAACCATGGAAAAGAGTAAATTAGAATATAAAATTTTCAATACTTGTCACAATTATTTTAGTTCATTCCTCTGAATATTACATATCAGGCTTCAAACTATGGATGTTTTTCCTATAAATTTGCTGAAGAGACTATTCAAAACTAGTGGCATGGAGTATATATACATACCTCAGCCATATCTTAATGAAACACATTTCTGAGGATGATCACAGGTAACTGAAAGTAAAAAAGGGTTGTTTTTTTTTTTGTTCAGAACATCCATCTGAGAGTAGTTTACATGGAGAAAAGGATTTCTTACAACATGTCAACAAAGAAATCTAGTTTAAACAAGCCCTCAGTCATAAAGAACTCCTACTACTGTTTCAGCAGCAGGTGTCTTCCTCAAAGTTCACCACATCGAACCGGAACAGTGGAGGTTTAAATTTCTATTTCTGTGGGAGCCAGGAATAACAACAGGAGCATAGCAAGGAAGAAACTCAGGCAAACTGGACAGCAAGTGAAGAGAAAAGCTCCCTTCGTGGCATGCCTAAGCCTCTTCAACAAACTGCATATCTTCACATGTCCCATAAGCAGCAGGATTTTGTTGTGGCTGCCTTTTCCTTAATCTTAGGTGTTTCCCTAATTTATGTCTATATGGTTGAGAAAAATGTTCCATGACCACCTTTATGCTGGGGTTTCATATGTACTTCCCAGCAGTCAAAAATTCCTAGTGGCCACCTGGTAAATAACTTTGTACTGGGAACTGGGAACTGCTTTGGAGCATCTTTGCAGAGCTTCCACTTCACCTTTTGCGCCCCCCCCCGAACAGCTGCTTGGGTATTTGTGTATCATCCAGCCATTCTCCATCAGAAGAGCTCTCTGCAAACAGGATTTCTTCATGTAAGCTTGAGCAAGTGCTTTCACTAAAAAGATCTGCATACCTGAAACCAACAAACTTTTTAAACAAAAAAGAGATTTGCTTACTGCAAGAACTTATCAAAACATTATGTGTCTCAAATAGGTGGAATTTAGTTTTAAAATATTGTCTGGGGGACAGATGTACATCTTGTGGAAACTTAGTAGTGTCCTTTAAATTATTCTCAGATGTACCTCATGCCCAGCTCTTGGAAGCAAAGAAGAAAATGTTATTGTAATGGTACAAAAAAATAACTAAATAAAACTAAAAGCAACTGCAGGAAAATCTTTGATTAACTATGAAAGAATATGAGATACAGCAGTAGCAAGATCTTCATTTTTTCCCTATCTGTTGCTAAATGTTCTTAACTAAATACTTAATCCTGTAGTTGGGTTTTAATGAACTGTTATTGGGGCTGTTGTTATTGTATCATCATCATGATAAAATCCAATAGGGCTTTGCAGTGATCATCATCATAGTAACAAAATGGTAGGGCTTGCTATTTTCTTAATAAACAACAGATAAGATACAAACTTCCCTTCTATTTAGAACCTTCCTCCTGTCCAGAAACTAAGCTCACTGCTTCATTATAATTAGGACCCTTGCAGATTTCTTTATAATTGCTAATTACTTTTTAATGTCTCTGGCAATAAATAGCTTTTCTAAACTTAATTGATATCACTCACAAGGACTAACAGATTACCCAGGATTCTGCTCACCATCTGTCATGTAAACACAGGTAAAGTAAAATTTTCCTTGCTTTTTCCTTGTAAATTATGTTTATTTTCCTTGGGATTTAGAGTAGCATACAGCTATTGTTTTCCATTGGATGCATTTATTTCTAAAAGGTCTATTCAGAAGCAGAAATGAAACTGTACATCAATAGGTTGCAAAGGGTTACCTAGAAGTGCCCCTGAAAAGACAGTGCAATTCCTATTCCTAAATGTAATCGTCCCTAAAACTACAATCAGGTTCCAAACTTCCAAGGGATACTACTGATCCATTACTATATATATCTAAATTAAGAAAATTAAAATAAAAATAAGCTAATTTTATCTGTCTTTTTCTGAACTGTGTGTTTCAAGGAGAGCAGGGAAAGAAAACTAATATGTTTCCAGTGTAAAAGATTGGGACTGCTTTGTAATGAAAATTAATTGTCACACAATTTACAAGTCTAGGAAGTGAGACTTCAAAAACAGATGTCTGATAACAATTATTTGCACTGTCCCTGATCCAATTAGACAAATATCTCCCTGTCATTGTGGCAATATATTTCTGTTTTTATGAAAATGTTACCAGTTACAGCCTACTGGATCTCTTCTTTATAGCTGGGTGAAAGTAGTTGAACAACTGCGCTAACAAAACAAAGTTATAGGTCTTTTTCAGGGGCTATTAATTCAGCCATGAAAAGTCATCATTTTGTTCAGTTTTAAGTTCATTTCATTGCAAAACATACTATCTGATTCTGATTCACTGGGGTATTACTTGTTTACTGGTGTGACTCTCGGAATTTCCCCAGCCAAAGCAGTTTTTCAGAGGGCTTTGACAACAGTGTCCATGTCTTGACAACTGTGTTTTTTTCTCACTGTGATAAGGAAAAGAAAAAGAAGTACATATTGCCCTGAAATACCTGCAACCTGGCATGTGAATTCTGTTATAGTATATTGATTTTTTTTGATTGTTTCTGCCCATAGTGTTAGATTTTTGTTTACTATGTAGACAGGAAGAACAAAATCATTTTCTGAGACAGCTTTTCCTTTCTTTTTGTATCTTTCAGGGAGTAAAAAGAAACCTCTTTGTTTTCCTTCCACTTGCTATCCTCCTTTTGCTTACTCTTTCTTTCATTCGTTCCTGCTTGCAAAAGCTTTTCGGCCACTTTTACACGGCCACCCTCCTAAACAACTTCTGCCCATCTATTTCCTACGCATTCAGGTGTTTGATTTTCTCCCCTGGCTCTTCCAAACTTCTGGAAACACCAGCCCATAGCTCTGCAATACAAATCTTCAAAAACTGGATTTGCCTCATCAGTTCTGAAACACAGTAATTCAGTTTGGAGGCATTCCAGACTGATATTTTGTGCTGTGTTTTGCAAGAAGCTTCTGATCAGTCGACACCAGATTTTGTTCATCTATTACTATTACATGTCAATAAACAAACAAAACCCTCTTAAATACTGTCCAAATTATGCTGTCTGATATTGTTAATATTAAAAAAGGCAGAAGTTATTAATGGGAGGGCAGGCTGGCATTGGTTGAGAGCATTTGTCAGAGTGAAGATGGACTCAGTAGCAAGGAAAAGGGTTTGCTAAAAATAATACAGATTTCAAGCCCCAGTTTACATTTTAGATACCATCCCAGATCAGTAACAACTCTTAGATACTGGCAGCTGATCTTTGTTTGGCAACATTAATGAAGAAGATGGTGCAAACAGCTGCATTTCTAGTGGATATTTATTTATCTCTTAATGTGTATGAATTAGCTATATTAATTAACTTTGACATTAATTGCCAGACACAGCATTATGATCAGAGAAATGAGTCTCTGAGTTCATTCCCTTGCTTCATGTTGAGGAGAGTATTGGGCTCAGGTGATGCTCTATCAGTCCACTCCCTGGGGACTCATAGTACCCCTCCTACTATCAGATGCAGCCGCAGGCTTTAGCCTACTGGCAAGCTCCATGACCTCTGAAGGTACAATACGGAAAGCAATTACAACATCCACCCTGTCTTGATTTTAAAGCAAGTACAAGTTATTCAGTGCAGCTAGTACAGTTGCTGATACTTACAAGAGTCATGAAGAGATTTTCGTGGAAAGAATGGATCAGCAACATTTTGGCTTCTTGTTTTCAACCAGTAAAAAAAGGAGGTTCTAAATGTTGCTGATTTTGTTTATACTGTGTTACACTTTAAGGTCTTTGGCTGAGCCTTGGTTGCACTCTGAAGTTAACAGAATGCAATGTGTTGGGATGGCAACAGGCCAGTCCTTGGAAAGAAAATAGATGTATTCCGGCTGTGAAATTTGGAGTAATGATTCATACAGCCTTGTGGCAGCAGTGTAAGGAGTCTGACTGATAGATGCTGAGCCTGGACTGATAGGAACAGAGCTCCTTTCTCTTCAAACAACCAACCTGAACAGGTCTTGACAGTCCACCACTAGGACCGTCGTGCTGTGCCTCGAATTCACAGGACAGACAACAAATTATGTCTGCTTGTGTATGTGCACATGCAGTAAACAGATGTTGTGATTTGCAGCTCAGTTCAAACACAGTTTCTGCATCCTCTTTCATCAGTGTGCCTGAATCAACTATTTTTTTACATTAGTGACAAGCTTCTTAGCTCAAAAAATGGGATTTTTCTTAGACCATTTAAACATTTACATTGCTCCCAGCTTTCCTGTAACTTCCTTGCTGCACATTGAAAGTGGAGGTTTCCAATTTATTTGTCTGGTTCTCTTTTACATATATTCAACCTTGTTATTAACCACCCTTTAGCAATTCACAGTCCTACAACACATCAACCAAGATCATCCTAATGGTTTTACAGGCACATGGCCATGTTCTGAGACTTTGGACTTAATAGATTATCTTGAATAAGGACTTCAGACATGTTAAAGCATTTGGTTAAAACCTGCATACACAGAAACAACAAATACAATATCCCTACATGCCTCTTGTTTTCTTGAAGACCAAGTGGAAATATTTGCCTCATTCTTTTAATCTTCTATGCCAATATCTGCAGTTTCATCAGGTTTGCACTATTAAAAAATATTCTCCAAGGCAAAAGTTGTAGAGCCAGCTGAATGCATCTCATTTTCAGGTCAATGAATTTCTATTTGAACAGTTAAGTCATACAAGTTACGATAGTGGAATAAGAAAGCAATAATCTAGTAATAACAAAGTGAGAAGAAGTATGAGTACTTATTAAGTCTTTCTCCCTCCAGACTGCACAATTATGTCTGAAGTCTTAAATATACTGAGCTTCAACTTAAGTTGAGTGCATGTAATGGAGCAGGCAAAATTTTAACAGATTCACAGTTAACAGTTTACTGAATTTTGCATGTGTGTGATTAGTGCCTCAGTATATATTTTTTTCCCTAAGCTGCCATTTAAAAATTAAATTATTAGGGAAAAAGTAAACGCAACTCCACATTCAGTCAAAAAGAATGTCTATGTGATAGTGCTGTTCTTTTTTTCAGTTTACTTTGTCTTAAAGGATGACCATGAGTAGTTTTTCCCACTGCAGTTAATGCTGGAAAAATTGAAGGAAAGAGTGAAGAAATGAACGGAAAACAAAGGACATTTGTAAAAAACAAGTAATATAATCCAGCTGTGGAATTTTAGCACTCATGCAACACCTATTTGTATTCAAAAGTTTAAATTTCCTCTTCTCTTTCTGAATTTATTTTAGGAGACACTGACGACATTTCAGTTTTGTTGTAACAGTTTTCAACCTAGACAAGTGCCAGCTTTACTTACTTAGTACCTATGTCAGACAGCTGTGTCTTTGGCATTCATCCTCTATTAATTCTGCAATAAGAACTCTCTGAGCTCCTTCTTCCGCTACCCTGCCAGCCTCCAATGGGTCTCCTCAGCCTCATCTCAGATTAGTCAAACTTTTAAAAGTTTTCAAAAGCTATAAAGCCAACCCATAATCAGTTCCAACCAGTGCTTTTATTTATTCAGAGTCTTTTGATTTATAACACCATTCAGTGTGGCACCTGCCTCATCTCAACCCTATTCAACCTTTAGCAATGGCTTGCTTGCTTATTCTTCTCCTCCAAGAAATGCTTTACCTAATGGAGAGTTGCAATTCTCCATTTTTTAAAGCAAGGAGTAAAGGAACTAATTTTTATTTGTCAGCTGCACGCACATGCATATATTTTCATTACTCACTACAAATTTTTCCAATCATGAAAGCTTCTCTGTCTGGCTGTCAGGAAAAATCTGTGTTCTCACATTACCCATATTAAATTCAGCTCTGACTCAACCACTAATAATGCAAACTAGAACCGTTTCTCCTGTTTCCTTCAGATTTTTATTTCCTTTCTCTCCTAGCCAAGGAAAGAAAGAATATAAGGGGAACAGAATACACCCCTGCCATGGGCAGGGACACGTCCCACTAGATTAGGTTGCCCAGGGCCCTATCCAACCTGGCCTTGGTCATCTTGAGGGATGGGACATCCACAACTTCCTTGAGCAATGTGTTCCAGTGCCTCACCACTGTCATCGTGAAGAAATTTGTCCTAATGTCTAGCCTAAATATGCTTATATCCATGACCCCTAGTCCTATCACTACAAACCTTTGTAAACAGACCCTCCCCAGCTTTATTGTAGACAGCCTTCAGGTATTGGAAAGTTGCTATAAGGTCTCCTCGGAGCTTTCTCTTCTCCAGGCTGAACAACCCCAACTCTCTCAGCCTTTCCTCATATGGGAGGCGATCCAACCTTCTGATTATCTTTGTAGCCCTCCTCAGGACCTGCTCCAACACTCCCATATCCTTCTTATGCTAAGGATTCCAGAACTCAACACAATAGTCCAGGTGAGGTCTCACATGAGAAGAACAGAGGGGCAGAATCTCCTCCCTCAACCTGCTGGCCACGCTTCTTCTGATGCAGCCCAGGACACAGTTTGTCTTCTGGGCTGCCAGCACGTATTGCTGGCTTGTGTTGAGCTTCTTATCAACCAGCACTCCCAAGTCCTTTTCCACAGGGCTGCTTTCAGTCATGTCATCCCCCATCCTGTACTGAAATCGGGGATTGCCCCGACCCAGGTGTAGGACCTTGCACTTGGCCTTTGGAACCTCATGAGGTACTCACAGGCCCACCTCTCCAGCCTGTCCAAGTCATTCTGGATTATATCCCATCCTGCCAGTGTGGCAGCTGCACCATTCAGCTTGGTGTCATCTGCAAATTTGCTGAGAGTGCACTTGATCTTGCTGTCCATATCATTGATGAAGATATTAAACAGCACTGGTCCCAGGAAGGACCCCTGCAGGACACCACTTGTCACGGATCTCCATCTGGACATCAAGCCATTGACCACTACTCTCTGAATACGACCATCCAACCAGTTTCTTATCCACCAAACAGTCGACCTATCAAATCCATATCTCTCCAATTTATAGAGAAGGATGTTGTGGGAGATTGTGTCCAAGGCTTTGCAAAAGTCCAGATAGATTACATCTGTTGATTTTCCTGTATCCACTGCTGTGGTTACCCCATCATAGAAAGCCACTAGGTTGGTCATACAGGACTTGCCCTTGGTGAAGCCGTGTTGTCTGCCTCTAATCACCTCCCTGTCCTCCATGTGCGTTAGCATAACTTCTAGGAGGATCTATTCCATGATATTCCCAGGCAAAGAGGCAAGGCTGACAGGTTAGTAATTCCCAGGGTTGTCTTTTCTACCCTTTTTAAAAATGGGCACAATGTTGTCCTTCCAATCACCAAGGACTTCTCTTGTTTGCCATGGTTTTTCAAATATTGTAGAGAGTGGCTTGGCAACCACATCTGCCAGTTCCCTCAGGACTCTGGGATGCATCTCATCAGCTCCCATAGACTTATACATGTTAAGGTTCCTCAGGTGGTCACGAATCTGACCCTTCTCTACAGTGGGAGGAGGTTGTCCATAATGTGGAAAAACTAAAGGGAAATGAACGATGCATGCTTAAGGAAATACTAAAAATAGCATGGACCAGTGCCAGTCAGTCATAAGACCAACAACAGTGCTAAGTGTTGTACTGAGAGAGTAAGAAATAATCCCTTCAGAAGATGCAAATTTCCAGAAATTTTGTAAGGTATCAGGCCTTTTTTTCTGGAAGGACATTATGACCTTGCAAAAAGTCCTTTGTGTTTAGTACCGGCTTTGAAGCAGACACTTATTCTTGCAGAATTAGTTTTCTTTACATTTTGCATGAAATCAAATTTTATTTTCATCTGTAAACCATCAAATGTATATGAACTATTGAAGATGTGAATCTTTGCGTTTAGGCAATTTTAACGAAAAAGAAGCTACCTAAGAAAGGATACCCAGATTATGCTCTAGCAAACAATACTTACTCATTTTCATCAAAAAGCTTGATTACAAAATTAAATAGACAAGTGACAGGTAATAATAATTTTGCTACTCTTACCACCACTCTTTTTACCAACTGAGATTATTCAGGGGATGACCTGGGAGGGATTTCTTGTTTAACAAGGAAAAATTTCTGCTATAAGAAGGATTCTGTTTCATCATACTTAAAAAGCTGCCCAAGTTCGCTAAAATATAAATGACTACACTTGTATTCTCCTGCATGTTTGAATGGATAATGTGAGGGAAGACACAATTGAAAAATGGATGTAAGTTTGTTCGAAATCTGGAGAGACTTACAGATGTTGATATGAATGAGGGTTTATTTTAAAAGCTGCACTACAGCAAGAGGACATGGGGGTGTCTAGAGGCTCAGAGTTTCAGTGTGAGGCTCTGCCTAATTCAATGTGCAGTGTATGCCACTGGAAGTAATGGAAACACACTGATCAAGTAAGGCAGTCTTTCTGCATTCCTTGAGCAGAAAAAGAAAGGTGAGCTATCATTTGCTTTACCAGCCAGAAGCAGTTCAATTCCATCTCTCTCATTTTAATTTTGTATTCCTCAATACTGTGGTCATTAAAATACAGCTTTAAAAGCTGTACCTCAGAAATCGCCTGCCAGGATTTAGATGTTTCCATTACTTACATGCTTCTAAGAATGCTGCCCATTTGTCTTATCTTTGAAAGATCTGGAGTGAGATACTAGTAATACTAAAGAGAAGTGAGAATGAATTATTTCATAAGAAGAATAGGTTGGGATTTTTTTAAGGGAAAAGAGTTTCAAGGAATTTTGCATTCAAAATTAAGATAGTTATAACAGTCATTGCTTGTGTTAATAATTTTGAATTATTTACCACACATACAGTGCTATTATCGGTTTGTTATCTATCTAGCATGAAAACAGCAGTAGTGGATTTCAATGCATAGAATTACATAAACCTACTTTGAATGGACATAAACTTTTATAAAATCAGAGAGACACTACAATGACCTGCAACTGCACAAAACATTTCAGATAAAAAGAGGTTGCTGTAGCTCTCATCCCTAATTTTTATTCACTAAAAATAATGGTCACTATTCTGACACATATATTTACATTGCAAGTACCTGACTGCACGTGTTGCTCTACTGCAGAATAGAAAGTCATGGTCCTGCTTGAAGACCAGATGCTGCAATAAACATCTGATTACAGGAGAATTTCCAGTAAGTCTGTAGGAGCATGGTTATAAATAGGTCATGCTCAGCACAAGTCAAACATGTAGATTTTGCCCCATCAGGCATAAAAAGAAGCATAGATTTACTTTGTGTTCTCCATCTTTGCTTGGAGAACTCGCTCATTGTTAATCCAATACAGAAAGCAATTTTGCATTTTTTAATTTATGCTCTTATTCCTGTCTTTCCTAATAAGACAGAGCTGTGTTTTATTGTTTCTTTGGATCATTACTGAAACACATTTATTCCCTATTCTCTCAGGGTTGACAAATGGGTGTATTCTTAAATCTTCATTTAGTTTTCACTGTATCATTTGGTTGTTTCTGAGTTCAGTCTTTCACATCCACTCCTTCATGTCATTCAAATTTCCCCTGTACTCCCAGGACTGCTGTGCCAGATTAATTAATTCATATAAGTCCTGAGTTGAGGAAACTATGATACATTAAAAAAGTATTGTTATAGTTCTGATAAAGTGAAGTGTGCAGGACAGGCACATCCTCTTACTAGATCAAATGATACAGTTAGGAAAAATGGACAAGTTTCCAGGCACAAAGCTGTGAAGCTTAATTTTTTGTTCCAGCTATATCAGCTTCTTTAATATCATTCATCAAAAGCATTGCCTCTCTGTCACATACACACACACGACACACAGAGAGAGTACTACTTTATGCCTTGCAATTTATTTTTAAATGAAAATTTATTGGCAGGACATTTTTGTTTCTCATCTAGGAAATATAAGGCTAGAGCAGGAGAATAGGTAAGAAAAATGATTAAGAGGCAACATTGAATTGCTTACTAAGACTGTTATAGAATAGGTACTGGTACACACAGGTGACTGCAAATTTCTTTTGGAAATCACTGTGATCGCGGTCCAAATCTATAGACCTCTGGGCTTCCTAAATTGGGATCATGACAGACTTTGACCTCTTCTGTGCTGATTTACACTCTATCAGGTTGGTGCATTCTTGAGATATTTACTGCATGAATCAATTGACATGGTGTGACAGCTAGGGAGAAATAAATTGGAAGTGTTGGGAATGGAAAAAGATAAGACCTGTGAAGAGAGGCTAAAATCCAAGATTCTTTCTGAAGAAGAAAAGTGATAGATTGGGAAAAACAAGAAAACAAACAAGCACTTGCTAAAGTAATAGACATAATTAGTGATGCTGGAGATGGACTTCTAATTCCGTTATGACACATGGCCCATTTTACAACCTCTTGCTCTAGGACGGCTGTACACACAGACAGCAAAAGACAGTACAATCGATATGGTAGGGAGTCTAATTAGTTACTATACTCAGCAGGTTTTTACCATTCTGAAGGGAAGATCTAGACGTATCTGAACTTCCTTCTGTAGACAAGTGATGAGCCCAGCCTTTGAGAGAATAATGCAAAAAAAACCCAAAAAACAAACTCAGAGAGGCATGAAACTTTGCAAAGGCAAAATTAAGTGCAGCTTATCGCATCTGAATTAAGTCACACAAGTAGAGTATTTGGGAACATATCACTTATAAGTGTCCCCTGCAGATATTTCCCACATTTTGTGCCCCTGACTAGGATCTAGTTCTCCATGTATAACAATGTCCCTAAGCCCCCCCTTGCCCCCCTGCTAGTTGTTATTGTTTCCTTATTACAAGTTCACTTTGATGAATTGTTTCAAAACCCTTCAAGCCTGAAGGAATCTTTGAATGCTATATTGTATCATCAAGAGGTAAGATAATTTAAAACTTTTTTTTTAAACTAAAAATGCACCCTGTTTCTGAGTCTAACTATCTAAAATCCAAGAAATTTGATTAGTATGTCCTTACCCTTACAGTTATCAGAGAAGTTGTCACCACTGAATGCCCACTCCTTTTGATAATGTTTTTTCTTTGTGAAAGCAAGAAATTCTTGTTCAGGTAGGTGACAAGCCAGTGAAGATTTGTCAGTCTGAGACAGTATGTCCTATCTCAATCTTATATTTAACATGCAGGTCAAAGCAGAGGTCTTATCAGAGGAAGATACTTATGCAAAAGCATGAAAAAGGCTATGGCGAGTTGCTGGACCACTGGTTCCAAAGTAGGTCCAAGGCTGATGGTATTATAGAACAAAGAGGGATACTCATGATACTAATGACGGGGTAATAGTGGTGGACCACAACAACTGGGCTATTATGATCATAGGATGAAGCCAAATTATCAACTGGAAAAAGTAATTCAAAGATAACAGTGGGTCCCAGGGACACCAGTCTGCTTCAGCTGTTGCCATGGCCCATCTGTGAAAATGAAGGCTTTTTGTAATCAAGGTTGGTACGTGCAGGGCTTATACCATTCCACAATAATGTAGTGGGTATATCTGAGATTAAAAGGATTTGTAGAGTATGACTAACATGATAAGACAATAGAAAATGCTATTTACTACTCACATTAGAGTAACACATGATGTTTTCTTTGAACTGCAGAGGAGAAAGAGAGGCTTGGACAGATTTCCTCAAACTGTAAACTCCCTGCCTACATTCCATGCACATCAACGTTGCTTTCAGATCACTTCTACAAGGTTCTGAGTATACCCTGAAAAGTGTTACTTCCCCAAAGCGTACTCATACTCTGCCTTCCTCCTTTTTCCTCATTCTTTACCATGTCATTTTCCATTACTAAGTTTGTATGCTATCTCTGTGCGTTGGTAACACTTGCAAAGATCTCCATTTATTATTTTGACACAGCCTCCTCCTTTCTGTTTACTTCTCAGATACAAAGAAGAACAAGAATGAAACCTAATATATATGACATAAAGGTTACATATTTTGGTTTGTTTATTGGAATGATCATGCATTGCCAAATCGGTGCCTATATTGCTCCTCACCACAATGGCAATGGGTATGATTGTTATCCAGCTCATGAAACAAAACCAACCCTTTTAGCCTTTGCAGATCACTGAAAATCCCTATGGTTTTGATGAGATAACTTCCAGTGTCATGCAGGCTACAATAAGTCATCTGTGCCCAACCTGTGCAACTGTATTGTCATGAGGATGATGACTTTGCATTGATAAACCAGTAATGCTGGGTGATATATGGCCTAAAATGTTCAGGAATCCCTTTCCCAGAACCAGTCTAACCTAGATAATTATATTCTAGCAACTTAGATGCCAAACAAATTTTAAATGGTTATTTAGGGTTTTTTTTTACTTCATCCTCTAAGCCTCCTTCACATTGCTACCTCTATTAAATAAAAGTCCTCATATTTATGTAAGACTCAAATTCACAGACATTATACACACATACTACTATGTGTGTATATCTTTTTGATGTGCTTTGAGGTGAAAGGCAGTGTATTAATGTGAGATTGCTATCTTTTCTTCAATAAGAAATCAAAGGGAGAAGAGATCAAAAGGTAGTGATTCCATATCAAAACACAATAAAAGGTCTCTGTCTTTATGCTTTTTCTACAGAGTTATATATAACCTGTAATTATTACTGACCTTTCCAAAGTATAACTAGATTGTGCATTGTAGATTATTACAGTGATTATTCAGTTATTGGTCAAACCTTAAGGCCCTAATGAATTCCTAGCACAAGTGAAATGATAGAAGTCAGTCACAGCTTTATCTACAAATGGAGTAAAACCAGACTGTTTTCTCAGCACCTGGCCTACTGCTTTATTTCAGAGTTCTGTTGTCATCTTTATCTTCACTGCTTTATCCAACATACAGCATTTCCACTGGTTTTGCATAAGAATGAGATTAAAAGAGATATGTCATCTCTTGGAGTAGTTTTGCTAGGACCAGCTAAGAAATAACAGACCAGCATTGCCTTTTGTTACCATATACTGCTCCTTTTTCCAAAAGACCTAATTGTGAAGTATTGCTTAAATTCCTGCTTGTTTGTATCACATGGATTTCCAGAGAAGGTCATCTAAGTAAGGGTTAAAAATGAGAACTGACTTCACATTCTGATCTAGCTTTCAGCAGCCCCCATTATTTAAGGACCAAACCGAGAGATACCATCAACAGCAAAATGCACTGACGTGGGACTACATAATTTCCCATGCTTTAGACTGAATATCTCAGTAGCAACAGGCAAGTTTATCCCTACATTAAATATCAATTTTCAGTTTGCATGGCAGATTTATCGAAAATTATAATGTAATGCAAAGCATGAAAAAATGGAAAGCTGCTAGCAAAAACTACTTCGATTCTGGAAATATAACAACAGGGTATGCACAGTAACTGGATCTGGAGAGTGAGAGACTCCCATCCTGGAAAAGCCAACTACGTCAGTGGAAGGCACTCACATGATATGTCTTTCTTCTCCTCACATGCTCCTGTTGCAGAAGCCCATGTCCTGAATCTAAAAAACTCCAAATATTTTTTCATCAAAATTTGCATATTCCTGTTTTACTGTTCCTTTCTCAAGAAGTTCAAATTTTTAAAAAAGAACCCCCAGAAATAAAAACTTACTGACTAACTTCAGCGATGTATACACTATAGGGAAATAAGGAGTTCTTTCAGGCCTTCTTTTAGCTTGGCAAGATTGATAGAGATATATATTTTTAGGTAGCTATGACATTTTTCAGAAGAGGAAAATTATGACCTGCCAGTTTGCACTCTTATTTATCTTCAGCTTTAGCTAAATGTGCCTTTTCCCTAACAGGAAGAAGTGATAGTTTAAAATTTGAAAGCATTCTTGTGGCATACTGATTTTTTTCCTTAGCAAGCAGTTTGAAATAGTAGCGCAAATGTATTAGAGATATATTAAGAAGGAATAGCAGGTCTGGCACCTTAAGGCCAGCAGCAAATGTATTTCTGACCCAGTGCTAAAATTCGCTGTGCAAATTGGACAGGTAATCCTTGTAAACTTTGAAAGCAAACACCACTCTCATTTTAAGAAGCTGCTTACATACCTCTAATAGGTATCAGAGGGTTCCTGTTTGTTAGAAACATAAATTTTAAAAAACATGACTGACAGTATAAGAGAAGTTAGAAAGCGAAGAGATACATGAACTTCTGCAATACATTCTTCTACTGAAGATTCATTTCTTTGTTCTAATTTATCTGAAATGTTCAGGTGTATTCTAATTTTAGCATTCTGAGAAACAACTTTTTAAGAAAGTTTAATGAAATTTACTTGTTTTTACTACAGCAAGCTATATGGGAAGTGTTTTTCCTTAGAGAGTAAGGAGTCTAAAACATCATCAATCTGTTCCTGTGTTTGGAAATCCTTTACCTACCACCTGGGAACATTACAAATTGACATATGGTACTGTCATTGTCTGCCTCCTGGCAGCTAGTGGAGGGGAGGGTGTCTAAATGAGAGGAAAGTTTAGCCTAGTTAGCACTACAGAACCACTAGAAAGAAGAGAAACAGATTTTTTTTCCCAAGTGGGAACTGCACTCTTAGATAATTCTTAAAATATTGAAGTAATAATTAGAGAACAGGAGGGATCAAGCTTGCCACTCTACTATTTTTAAAGCTAGGTTCTTAAATAAGAAACAAAAGAGAAGAAAAATTTAACTCAATAAATAATTCAGCCCATGGCCACATAAGACTACATTTATGAAGAGATTAAAAAAAAATGACTAGATAAATTTATATAAGAAAGATCCTTAAATGGCTATCAAATATTATTACAGATGCAAAGTCCAACCCAGGAGGTGCCCCAAATGTGTTAAGCTGACGGAAGCTGGAAGGATGTACTGATAGAAGTGTCACTACATGCTTCTCATTTCTTAATACTCTCTCTAAAGTATCAACTACTAGACAATGCCAAAGATAATGTAGAAGGTCACCTTCTTGTCTGACCGGCTGTAGCTGTTTTATGCAAGAAATGTTATTAACAGAATCACCAGTCATCATGTAAGCTGTAAGCCTAAAGAAATACCAAGCCATATACCTTTGTTTATGTATTTAGTCGTGTACTTCTATTTATGTGTCTGAATATAGGTGTAAATATCAGATTATAGGCAGTCCTCTTCAAATCTTTTAACTAAAGGACTTATAAGGTAGCGCATAAACTATTTGTGTGAAAAAAGGACACATATGTGATAACAATGACATCTTTTTAAACAGGCTCCAAATGTTATTTCAAGACCTTTTAACATCCTGCAGTCTCCCTTTTATATTAATCAGCCTGCATCTGCTTTTTTTTTTGCAATAAAGGAAACTTAAAAGAAGGACATTTCCAATCTACAGCAGAATATATTTGATCAGCTGAAAATGTAAGCAAGAGTTCAGCTAATATCCTCTGTGTCATCTATGCAGATCTGCAAATCTATGATAGTCACACATAACCTATTTTTTGTTATTGAACTGACAGAATTAGTTAAGTAACTTGCATACACCTGGAGAAGGAGTGACACTGACAACATAGGTTTGAAGTCTAAGTTGTAGCAAAGGTTGCAGTTGGTAACCTTGCTGCCAGTCTAAAATTATGCAGATGGATTAAGAATTTACTAACATTTCAAATGCAAATGGTTTATTGATCCTGAAAGTATGGATAAAGGATGAATCTGGTGATTACATTCCTGGAACTCAAGATATTTTGTTGGTGAATGGCCTTAAGCTGTGGGGCAAAAACACTAGAATGGAGTCAAGGAAACCTTCCAAATGGGAAAGCAACTGAACCTCATCTTCCTTCCTGTAAGGCAAACCTATCTGTCTTTAGAGATCAGATTCCTACAAAGGATGCAGAAAAGTCTCAGTCCTATGCAATCTGCATGAATTTATTTTTACCTGTCCTTGGGCTCTCAGCTCTTAGAAGGACAAATGAAATCACCATTCCTTTATGTTTTAGGGAAATTTTATATGAAGATTGCCTAAAAAAACCCTCTTAGTTATTTTATTGCTGCTTCACAGCAGCAGTAAGACAGAGGCAGAAAGGATAACTCCCTCCTTGATATGTAATCCCTCATCACAGCTGAACGCCAGTTAGAAGCATAGTAAACTTTTGTCATATTACACTTATTTTCACCACTTCCCATGACAGCTCTAACTCAGCTGGTGGCTCCACATGCTCTAGTGCCTGGTGGAGATAGCACTTGGCTTCTGAAAACCATGTAGCAGTATAATATGGCAGTGTGATGAATTTAAGCTGGTGCAGGTCCACAGCAAGGGTGCTGAAGACTGTATCAGCAGTTTCTGCAGCCCAGATATCCCTGCTCTGCTTAGTGCTTCTTACAAAGTTGCCTCCATTCTGAACAACGATGACAAACGATCTCTGATGCCAGTGAATTCTGAGTGGAAGCCTCTCCATGAGAAAAAACATAGAAAAGCAGGGTTACAAGACAAAGGCTCTCATTGGTTTTGATCCAAATAGTTCCTGTAATATCAATGGATTCATGTCCATTTGGATTACCTGAAGATATGGCTGAGTGTGTGTGTGAAGAAGCTACCGACTTATTTTCCTGCAGGGACATAGTGTTGCCCATAAGGAATGTGCAGTACCTTAACAAAGACACAATTTCCTCAGTCTTGCTGTCTCTTGGTGCAGATATAGTCTTAGCCTGCTCTTTCATGATCACACAGCATTGAGTTGGACTGAGATTGCGACTGAGAGCTGATAACACTACCAAGCTTCTTGGGGAAAGATGAGGGAGTCAATCAGTTAATGACCTCTTCTGTAATGGAAGTAGTGCTTAGGGAAATGTATGCAATGGAGTAGAAAAATATCTTCCTGCTTATAATATACTCTTAAAGGCAACATATTTTTAAAAAGGACTAAATTACTCCAGGCTACACTTCTGAATGTAGCTTCCTGGAGGAAAGCAAAAAAGGGAAAACACTAAGTCAATAAGCTACTGGAACAAAAGTAAACGTGGTGGGGAGGAGCAGGGGGGTGGGGAGGATGGACATGACATGGGGAGAAAGCCAGCATTATGTATGAAAATTAAAATCAGAGGCTTAGTTGTCAGTTTTATCACTGACACATAGAAAACTGGACTTTCTGTTTGAGTTTGCATACGCATCTCCAGAAAGCACTTCGAAATATGCAAGAAGCTCTTTTCCTCTACATTTAACATGTGTATCTTGCCTTTTTGACTGCTTTCTAAGCTTGATTTTCTGCACAGACAATGATCCATAACACATAAGTGAGAAGACTCCAGGGCAGTAGTTAAATGTAAATGCTAGCTCATTTCTCTAGGGTTCATAGCCTCCAACACATTCGAAAAGTCACCTTTCTGCATTCTAAATATGGACCATTTCGTTGCTGAGTGGTGACAACAAGGAAAGCAGCCTGGAGCACACTTAAGGGAAGTTGTCCTTTTTTCTTTGCAGAAGGATTAATCTTCCTGCTATCATCTAGAAAACAAGGCTTTTAAAGTGAAGGGTCTTTAATATTGGGGGAAGGGGAGGAACAAGAACTTCATGAAGGAGTGGAGATAGAATGTCTCTTCTTGTTAAATAAGAACTCCTTAAAATTTGCCAATGGCACACAACCACATTATAGTCATATTTTATTTTCTTCTTTATATCAAAGCACCAGATTTGCAATGGCAACTCCACAAGCAGCAGATTTTATTGTGGTCTAATATGTAAATGTTGGCAATGGAAAAGCAGGTGCTGCCACTGCACACAGTGAACAAAATATCCATCAACTATCTTTTACTTTTCTAGATTCTTGATAGAGGTCTTGTAGCTGTCAGCAGGTCTCACACCAGGGAAATACCATTAAATTCAATTCAATTATTCCTTTACACTGGTGTAACTGAACAGAGGCTTAGCACCTATAATTTCCTTCTTCTGCCTTCATAGTATATCCAAGTTTTACTTCAGCCTCTTGAAAAATGATGGAGAGTAAATGCATGAACATGTAAGATTAAAAAAGGGAGGTAATCAAAGGGGATACAGGACATCAAACCACTGTTATGACTTTAGAATCGGATGTGTTAAATTGGGAGAGCAGTAAGATTTCTTTCCCTGTGTCGTATTATCAAAAACCAGCATATCTCTCTCCAAATTTGCAATGTATTCCTAAAAAGCATTATTCCCTTTCCACTCATCCTCGTAAATAATGGGAAAGGTCTAATATCCAGTTCAGATCACTGATGTTAAGATTAACAGCAGTTTATTTGCTTTGGCATGAGGATGGGGAAGAGCCATTGCTGCAACCATAGCTTTGGAATCCGTCTTGACACCTGTCATTTTATAGTTTTAATTGTACACAAGAACAAATTTGACCTCAACTGTTATGGAGAAGGCAGGGAAGTAGGTATACTGTCACATGCACATCTGCTACAGAAATCCGTTGTGCATAGTTGCTCTGTCACCTGAGATGTGCACAACTAGTATTTATTCCTAGTTGAAAAAAAATGCAAGTAGTTCAAAGGGGTTGCAAAAAGTGACTGGTAGTCGTATTAGGGCACTTTCGGTTATCCTAACCAAACAAGACATTTTCCATTGCCAGAGGGAAAAAAGTGCCCCAGTTCTTATTTCCTGCAGGAGGGGAAGGTTTCCTTAAACTCACCTGTTCTTCATGACACCAGAAAATCACTGCTTAGGACCTTTGGTGCCAGCCTGTGACATAAGAATTGGAGCAGTATACCCAGGGAAGTGGTTGAGTCGTCATCCCTGGAGGTATTGAAAAGACCTGTAGACATGGTGCTTAGGGACATGGTTTAGTGGTGGACTAAGCAGGCATAGGTTAATGGCTGGACTGGATGACCTTCAAAGTCTTTCCCAACCCAAATGTTATGCAGTAAGTGCAGGTTTCCATTTGATTTGTGCTGATTTACACAAGGAGGAAAAGGAGAATAGAGTCAAAGCTGCTGGAGGCTTCTCAAATATCTAATTACCAAAACAAATCAGTCTTGATTCAAGGAAGCTGTTCAATTTCATCTAATTTACAGCATTTTTAATAGAAAACTGGAGAAACAATGAAGAGTAGAATGCCATCTGCTTTGTTGACAAGACCGAAGGAAAGATCATCATATTCAACTACATTTGATGACAGCCTGATTGACAGCAAATATCAAATACTTAAAAAACCCAACAAAACCCATCAAATCAGGAAGCACATTAGAACTCTGATTTACATTACTCCTGCAAAAAAACCCAGTAGACATGTATTATTTTCTGTAGGTTTATTTAAATACACATGTAATATAACAATATAGATTTGCACAACCAGAATCTAGTAATGCCAATTGAAATCAGCATGTTTTAGCTATTGCAAAGGTTCAAGGTTGGATATATGGATATATGTTGCTACATATATTCATATGAAACATTTCCTTCTTCAAGGCTGGAAAAGATATTTCCAAAATATCTTATCAGAAGACTTAGATATCTCTTCAGCTGGGGCTGAGTGGAGCTTGCAATGCTCCAAATCTTGATTCTAGATGTACAAATAAACTTAACCTGCTCTAACAAATGAACAAATTAAATAATATGAAATTAAAAAGGCAAGCAAGGAGGTAGAATATGACCAGTACATGTTTTCTTCAGACATGGTCAAAAGATTTTACAATATTATCGCACAACTTACTTGCATTAATTACTTTGAGAGGATATGTTGGCTCTTTACTTCCTAGGTATATCTAAATAAGAGTGTTTATTTTCCTGCCTAAAAAAAGAAAAATTTTTTTCTTTCACTAAAAGAATGTAGTCCTTACTTTGCTGGAGAGGTTCTCCTTCATCTTTACAAAGCTAAAATGAACTCCCATAACTCTCACCAGAGCTGAAATTGGTTCAGTGTTTAGTAGATCTAATCTTCCTATTTATCTTTAAATAATAACGAAATATGTAACATAGCAAGAAAAAGTAAATTACTAGAGAATTGGTCATCCAATCTTTCTATATAAGAACCATTTTGAAGTAAACAAGAATAGCACAAACATAAATAACAAAATACCCTACACAGAGAAGAACAGAGAAAATCCACCTACACACTTTTGTCGTGTGTACTAGTTCAATAAACAGGTTATCTGAGCAGTCCTTATCATCTCTCTGTCCTCATTCTTCCTTCATCCCATCCATACAAATTTCATTATGCCTAAACTTGGGCATGGACTTGGACCAAATTTCTTGGTCCACGCTATAATCAAAATGCTTTAAAAATAGAGACCTCTTCCTGACAGGGCCTTGTGCTTGGCTGCTCTTTAGCACTGCTGGATGCTAAAACCATGGAATAGCAATACTGCAAAGTGAAAGAAAGGACTATTAAAATGATAACACTTTATTAATTGGGAACTGATCTGGACCTCCCAAACAGGTATATGTCACTGGTCTAATGAGATGCTGAGCATAAAATAGACCCAGAAACTCATGCTATTACTGAAAGAGTTGCTCACATGACAAAAAAAATCAAAGGAAGCATCATAAATGCAAGAAAATTAAATGAATGTGCTCCAGGGGAAGAGCTTCTTGTCTGAAATAATGGAAAGATAAAATGAGGGAAGGGATTTACATCTAACAGCCCTTACCACCTTTGTCTACTAGAGTTGATGCTTAAACCATCCCTTCTGGACTTTGAAAAGAGGCAGCAGAAGTCTGAGGTGTTTGTCAATAGCTGCCTTTAGGTTTCTTTATGCTTATCATAGAATCATAGAATAACCAGGTTGGAAGAGACCCACAGATCACCAAGTCCAACCACTCCTATCAAACACTAAACCATGCCCCTCAGCACCTCGGCCACCCGTGCCTTAAACACCTCCAGGGAAGGTGAATCAACCACCTCCCTGAGAAGCCTGTTCCAGTGCCCAATGAACCTTTCTGTTAAAAAGTTTTTCCTAATGTCCAGCCTAAATCTCCCCTGGCGGAGCTTGTGGCCATTCCCTCTTGTCCTGTCCCCTGTCACTTGGGAGAAGAGGCCAGCACCTTCCTCTCTGCAACCTCCTTTCAGGTAGTTGTAGAGAGCAATGAGGTCTCCCCTCAGCCTCCTCTTCTCCAGGCTAAACAACCCCAGCTCTCTCAGCTGCTCCTCATAAGGCCTGTTCTCCAGCCCCTTCACCAGCTTCGTTGCTCTTCTCTGGACTCGCTCCAGAGCCTCAACATCCTTCTTGTCCTGAGGGGCCCAGAACTGAACACAGTACTCGAGGTGCGGTCTCACCAGTGCCGAGTACAGAGGGAGAATAACCTTTCTGGCCCTGCTGGTCACGCTGTTTCTGATACAAGCCAAGATGCCATTGGCCTTTTTGGCCACCTGGGCACACTGCTGGCTCATGTTCAGTCGCTGTCAACCATCACCCCTAGGTCCTTCTCCTCCTGGCAGCTTTCCAGCCAGGCTTCTCCTAGTTTGTACCCCTGCTTAGGGTTGTTGTGCCCCAAGTGCAGGACCCGGCATTTTGCCTTGTTAAACCTCATGCCATTGGTCTCAGCCCAGCAGTCCAGCCTGTTCAGATCCCTTTGCAGAGCCTCCCGACCCTCCAGCAGATCCACACTTCCACCCAGCTTAGTGTTGTCTGCAAACTTGCTAAGGGAGCACTCGATGCCTTCATCCAGGTCATTGATAAAGACATTGAACAGGGCTGGACCCAGCACTGAGCCCTGGGGAACCCCACTTGTCACTGGCCTCCAGCTGGATTTAACACCATTTCCCACCACTCTCTGGGCCCGGCCATCTAACCAGTTTTCCACCCAGGAGAGTGTGCGCCTGTCCAGGCCAGAGGCTGACAGTTTTCTAAGCAGAATGATGTGAGAAACTGTGTCAAAGGCTTTACTGAGGTCTAGGATGACCATATTCACAGCCTTTCCCTCGTCCAGCAGCCGAGTCGCTTTATCATAGAAGGCAATCAGGTTAGTTTGGCAAGACCTGCCTTTTGTAAACTCGTGTTGACTGGGCCTTATCACCCGGTTCTCTTGCATGTGCTTCATGATAGCACTCAAGATCACCTGTTCCATGACTTTCCCTGGCACTGAGGTCAGACTGACAGGCCTGTAGTTCCTGGATCCTCCCTGCGACCCTTCTTGTAGATGGGCACAACATCAGCCAGCCTCCAGTCCAGTGGAACTTCCCCAGTCTTCCAGGACTGTTGGAAGATGATGGAAAGGGCTTTGGCCAGCACATCCGCCAGCTCCTTCAATACCCTTGGGTGAATCCCATCTGGCCCCATAGACTTGTGGGTGTCTAGTCGGGCTAGCAAGGCTCTGACCACCTCCTCTTGGACCATGGGAGCCTCATGTTGCTCCTCTAGCTCCTGGGTTTGTACACAGAGGGAACAACTTTCTTTACAATTAAAGACTGAGGCAAAGAAGGCATTAAGTACCTCAGCCTTTTCCTCATCCCCTGTCACCGTTGTTCCTTCTGCGTCCAATAGGGACTGTATGGTTTCCCTAGTCCTCCTTTTATTATTTATATATTTATAGAAATTTTTTTTGTTATCTTTCACAGACTTTGCCAATCTGATTTCTAGTTGAGCCTTAGCCCTTCTGATTTTTTCTCTACACAATCTCACTTCCCTCCTGTAGTCCACCTACGAGGCCTCTCCCCTCTTCCAGAGCCCATAAACATTCCTCTTCTTCTTGATATCACTCAAGATCTCTCTGTTCAACCAAGCTGTTTTTTAATCCTGCCGGCTTCTTTTCCAGAACATGGGGATGGCTTTCTCCTGAGCTGCTAGGATCTCCTTTCTGAAGAGCTCCCAGCCCTCATGGGCTCCCTTGCCCTTAAGCACTGTCTCCCATGAGACTTTGCCAACCAGCCTTCTGAAGAGTTCAAAGTCTGCCCTCTGGAAATTTAATGCTACTGTCCTGCTAACCACCCTCTTCACTTCGCCTAGAACAGAAAACCCTATCATCTCATGATCGCTTAGTCCTAGGCATCCTCCTACTGCCACATCCCCCACAAGGCCTTCTCTGTTCACCAACAGCAGGTCCAGGAGGGCACCTTCCCTTGTCGGTTCATTCACCAGCTGTGCAAGGAAGTTGTCTTCCACACACTCCAGGAACCTCCTAGACTGCTTCCTTTCTGCTCTATTGTACTTCCAGCAGATATCAGGAAGATTGGAGTCTCCCACAAGAACAAGAGGCACTGATCTAGAGATTAACCCCAGCTGTTTATAGAAGAGCTCATCAGCTGCTTGTCCTTGGCTGGGTGGTCTGTAACAGACTCCCATCACAAAATCTACCTTCTTATGTGCTCCTCTGATTTTAACCCACAGGCGCTCAATCTCCTCATCACCACAATTCATCTCAACAGTGTCCAAGTCCTCCCTTACAAAGAGGGCTACCCCGCCTCCTCTCCTTCCCTTCCTATCCCTACTGAAGAGTTTGTACCCCACCATATCTGTACCCCAGTTATACGAGTCATCCCACCACGTTTCCGTGATGGCAACGACATCATAGGCTCCTTGTCCTACAATAGCTTCCAGCTCTTCCTTCTTATTACACATGCTGCATGCATTGGTGTAAATATCTGACTGTATCACTTCCTTTACAAGCATGTTTTTAAGTCACTCTCAAGTTTATGTTTACTTATACTTCAATTTGTTGATCTTCAGCCTATAGTCATATGTTCTTTTATGACAAACATAAATCCAAATTTAATAAGGAAACTCTCTGTACCATGATACCATCACTCAGTGAAAGGACACTTTTAGTTTGCTTGTTTAATTGTGGAAAAGTTGAATACAACACAAAATGTATTTACTAAGACTAGGAAACAATAGACTCAGTGTTACTCACATGATCCTCCAGATTTACAATGCAATCTTTTTTTTCAAAACGCGATATTACTAGGTTTCAATCTTTTATGTCTAAGTTCTGTAATTATAATGTGATTAATATTTTATCCCCTACTGTATGATCACCCTAGGCTGTTTAATTTTAGACTATGAACTATATATTAACTAATACATTAAAATGTAAGATATCATCCAAAATTACTATGGTTTTTAAATACATTGATATATGGGGTGTGAACTGTACAAGGCATTTTCACTGGACCTCCATTTATTGTGAAATCCTTGTTCTCTCCAAGCTTATCACATTGTAAAGATACAACAAACTCTATCAGCATTACATTATTACAGAGAAACCTGCAGAACTAAAAAGGTTTAATCACTCAGAAAGTGTGTGCCTATGTGCAAATGCTGCCTGTTCCAGCTTTATTTCTCCCAATGTTGCTAAAATCCACATCTCACTTTGGCAATCGAGGCAGGAAAGATAATGTCATGGAGCTGCTGCTCTTGCATCAAGACATTTTGATGCTCCAGAACACCTCCCACCACTCCACTTTCTTCCACCCATTGGCTCTTTCACTTCCTCCACTGTTACTTCTATCTCTTTTTCTACTACAGATGATGCCAGAAGGATTCGAGCCTCTTTGCTTATGCAAGCTACAGCTCTGAATGCTTCCATCCCTTGTCATGGCACACAGGAGACCGTGGAGACAAAATCTCACTCTCCAACATTACAGTTACTTGTCTGTTCTCCTTGTTAGATCAGTCCTGTCCTATCACTGGCTGCTCACCTTCAAATGGGACAAATGATGAAGAATGCTGCTGTGATTGCATAGGCTTAAAAGTGCTTTTCTCTGGTGAGAATATTGCAGAACTTTTCAAACTTATCTGTTCAGCACATTCAAGTCTGTGTCTATGACAGAAAAAGAAAATCTGCATTTTTATGTATGTATTCCAGTTAGTGAGGAATCTGGAATGCAGACAGCCAGAGAACAAAGTGCTTTCATTGATACTGGCACTTGTGTGCTTCACTGTATTAAGCTGTTTTAGTGGAATATGGCATATAACCAATGGAAATTTACTGCCTGGCTGGTAATATCAGAAAAACTTAATAAAATGCTAATCAGCAGAATTGAATAGATGCTTTCCTCCTCCAACTCTTGAGAAAATACTTCTCTAGAATCATTTAGGAGGTGTCTCTGTACAGCACAAATGATTCAAAAAGTCTAGACACATAAGTATAGGCAAAGTAATTCTCTGGGAGCAATAAAAGCTCTGCTGCAGGCTTCTGTCCAGATGATGTCTCTTGGAGAAGTATTCTTTATGAGATCTCCTAATGGATTTTCAGAGCTGCGAAGTGCTACATAACACCATTGTTGCTGCCAGCCCATGGTGCCCAGGAGGGAAAACGTCTGCTTTTTGACATTTGGGGTCACTTACTAGGCAAGTGCAGCCTACATTTATGCTTGGATATTTCTTACAGAGCACAACAGAGTATGGCAACTTGTCTAGGCTGGTTATGCACGTCTTTGGGTCATCCCTGAGGTTAATTAATATCCCATAGCAAGTACAAAATGGTTATTAGTTGTTCCAATAATGCTGTCCATTCCTCACTGAAAAGCTCCAAGTATGCTGCAGGTGTATCAATATTTTAGGATAATATCCCCTAATTTCAGAAATATGACTCTGGGCAGCACCTGGACGTTATTTACACTGTCTTTTAAACTATTTAGATACAGAGTTGAGGTTCCTTACCCACTGGGTGACAATAAGGAGGCAAACTTCTCAGAGGGAGAATGCACACACCTGCATGAAGAGCATTCTCTCCGCACAGTGTCCGTACTCCTATGTACTTCTTAACTAAAGCAAACAAAAATTTTGCTTTTTCTCTAATTTTTGTCAATCAGAAGCCAGTAGTATTAACCAGAAAGAAATCATGTTCAGCCTTTGAAGTGTTCCTCCTTGCAATTAATTAATTTCTTCCCCTACATGTTATGGTTTGTTTGTTAAGGTTTTTTTGTAAGTCATAATCTCTTGGATCAAAATAGGAAGATAGTGACGTCTTGAAGTTCCTTTTAGAATACTACCCTGGTATGAAAAAAGGCATAAAAAAAAATTTGACTGGGTTTTGCCATCATGTATTGTAAAAAATACCCTTTATATTGCAATGACTGTTCATTTAAAATGGACAGTCATTTAAAAAAAACTATTAACTTATATCTTCAAGATACTGTCACATAAAAACTTCTTGCACAGAATCATCATCAGAAACAAAAGTCAGATGATTATTTAGCTGGCTTTGTACGTTCACTTCAGCTTATCCTGTTATTCAGCTGTTAGGCCAGACTCCACACTTTTTGCTGTGGATATTTTTAAATGGCTGTCTTCTCCACTCTTCTCTTACTACATTTGCCTAGAATGTCTCCTTTGTCTTTACATCCACAGCAGTGAGACAATTTTATTATGGGGATGCTTCTCTATGTTACATCTGTGTTAGAAAAATACAAGGTATTGGATGCGGCTATTCCTAAAAGGTAAAAGCTTAAAATTTCTTATCAGCATGCTGGGTTTGAAAGAGAAGGTAGGAATCTATTATTCTTCATGGGAATAAATATTATCTCCTATAAATTCAACTCTGTTGGAAACAAACACCAAGTGATAAACAACTAGTGTGCTGTGGTTGTGTTGCAGTTTCTACAGCGAATTTGGGGTATTAAACATCCAAAATGCCACTAAATCTATTCAATATCCACCCTTAGAAATATAAATAATCCATCATGGGAAAATGCTTAAAAAGGCCTAAATATAAGGAGAGTTTCAGTGTTAGAAAGCAATACATAAATAAAAGCCTTTAGATGTCTGTGCTGTAGCCAGTTTAACTAGAATAATAAATGGGGAGGAGTATTATTGCATACTGCATTAGTTTATTCAAAACACACAGACACTTCATAAGCTTAGCAGCAGTAGAGTGTACATGATCACCAGAATTCTTTTTTCTCCAGAAAAAATGGCTTGAAATCAAATTGCTAATCTGGAAGTGCTTTGCTATCTACTAAATGTATGGTATGGCTAAGTACCACATAGTTGCAACTTTCTCTCATTTTCAGGAACTTCCCCAGAGATCATCCCTCAAAGCTCTATCCCAAAGCTCACATAATTATTTTATCTTAGGTTCTGGGAAAATCTAAGTTATTTTAGCACCATGTTTGTATTGAAATGAATGGACATCTTGCAACAAATTATACGCTTCATTGCGTTGGTGTTTGCTCAGGTAATATTAGCAATTGTCACCAATATACACTTGAAAAGTGTGATAATCTGAATTAAAATTCAGATTCGATAATCTGAATTAAAATTTGACACTATATGATTGGAATTGCAGATAACAATACAATTATTTTACAGCAATGGCCCTCATGCTTAAGAAACAGATGATATAAAATATATGTTCCTTAATCCAGTTGTATCAGTTAAATTGCTGTCTTTATAATCTCTGTTCACAATGGAAAATTACATACCCTTCTAAAAAACTAATTACTATTTCTGAGCATTTCCCCTAGCTCCAAAGACTTATATCAAACCCTAACAAAGGATGGAATTGCCATAGCAACTGCCAATCTGCTTGCTTTTTATTGCTGTTTTTGTTTTCTCACTCAGCAGCTCACTTAATAAACCCATTTCATCAAATGACCAGCCATGGGAGACTGCAGACAATGCTGTTAGAGAAGATAGCACTTCTGTACCAGAGCAAGATGTTGAAAGTAGAGAAAATACCAAATGCAGATAATGGGTACAGACTGACTGCACATTGAAACTTCCAAGATGATGGATCTTTGTCACAATCGCTGAAGTATCTAACAACACATCTGCTGAAGAAAGAAGCATTTCTTAGTATTGCTTTTATGAGCTTTATTCTGAATCAGGAAATCGCTGGTCTACTGGCCTCTAATAGGTCATGACATTGCGGCCCAGCAAAGCTGCAGCGATAAAAAACAGCTTTTTGAATGGAAGCAAGACTTTTCACTTATATTCACTCAGGAAAGTTATGTCACATAAGGAGACAGTAAATTCTCATCACCAAACATAACTGAATGGCCAAATGACGTGCAATTTCTGAAAGGAATGAAATCAACCATGGAAATCAATGATTCCTAAAAAAGGCTCTTAGGACTCCTTGCTTACTTTCTGCAATATTAAATAATAGCTCTGGGAATGTGATTAAATGTTTGAGCTATATGGTGCATAGTTCTTATTCTGCCTTTATTGCAACAAAGAATACTTTTGATGAAAATGTATTCTTAAGTTGTACACATGTTGAGTAAAGAAACTCGAAAGTCTGAAAGTTCTGGAGTTTCACTCATGGAAAAACACGCTCTTGCCTTGCCATCTGAGAAGAAGGTTCATTGGTCATTTATTCAAAGGCCATCATTCACCACTCAGAAACAAACAAAACAGTTAAAATTCTAAGAATACTATTGTCTTCATCTCTTTTAAATTCTGTATAATTTTTCCATGCAGGATTCTTTGCAAAGTTATTTCCATGATTTTCAACTCTCCCTGTGAGCTCACTCTCTCCTTTTATTTATATCATATCCAAGAGCACAGGAGTTGTGAGTGTTCTTGGTAACAGGACAAACATGAGACTCCAGAGAAATCTTTCAAAAATGTCAGCTGCACAGAGCAGGCTGTGATTCAACTGACCATATCAATCATCCCCACAATTTAAAGCCGCACCAGTTTCAGCTTACCAAACAACATATAAAAGCTTCTGTGACCTACTCCTTGGGTTTTGACTCATGGTAGTAGAATGAAGAGTGAGAAGGGAAATGCTCAACGTATATTCACGCATTGCCAATACTTGCTGCAGTCGAAGTCCCCCAGCACTGCCTACACAACAGATTGCTTTGAAATCCTTCTAAAGCATGGTCAGCCAACCAAGTTTTTGCTATTTCTGTTCTTAAATTCACCACGGTGGTGATCCAACTTCTGATTTTTAAAAAATATATAGTTTTAATGTCTCTGAAATCCAGATAAAATTGAATAAACTTCCAAATAACTCCTGCTTTTACAAATGGAACAGCAGGACAAAAGCAGTAGAATATGTCTAACTTATCAAACATGAGTGGCTGGTTCTATAATAGTGAGAGGACAAATGGCTTCCATAGATACTGAAAAACTTTCCAAAGCAGAAATGATATATTATTTGTGCTATTCATCCCAAACTTTGTTTTTAGTGTAGACTGTGGAAATTCCAGAGGTCAGCTTATATATTTGAGGCAATTTAGTGGATTTTTTTATGTTAGAAAATGACATGTCATAAGATGAAGAATTCAAAAAGATCTTTTTGACACCCAAAGGGTCTCAGCTTCATATTTCTTCCCTTCTGGTCCTAAAACCACATACACCAAAGTCCTATTCCTACTCTTTCAAAAATGGCTTGAAACAACCTGTTCCATCATCCCTATTGTCTGTGGGAAGAAGGAAAAGCAGTCACTCAATCTTTCTTCATAAAACAGGTAAAAGTAAAACCTTTGAAACAACACAAAGGCCAAACAATATGCACTGGAGGTCTCTTAAGTGACCTGGTTGGCAAATCAGCTCTAGTAGCACCAGTGGTTGTCAGCAGCCCTCCTGGTTGTCTCCCTCCCCTTTTTGTTTTTTTTTTTTTTTGCATTTAGATTTGCCTGACTTCGGGTTCTGCTTGCTGACAGTTGCCACATGAGTCTGGACTCATGCAGCTATCATTTTGAGCCGTATCTTATGCTGCTGAGGATCCAAGCTGAAAATGAAAGGCTGGATTATAAGTTAACAGGCCCTGTCCCAAGCTGCAAAAATCTCTTACTCTGCAAACATCAAAAGCTTCTACATATACATACAGATGTCTCATTTCCCTTTCTATGTATACTGTGTATACTTTTTAGGTGTCTGCATATTGATTAAAAATAGCTTTGCAATTTCTAGTGTAACTACTAAACCAAGTATTTTTATTAAATCTATTGTATTCTATGAATTCTTGCCACAGAGAAGAAATTCCAGCCCTTAAGGAAAACACAAAACTTTGGTAAAATTTATATTTAAAACTAAATAACTGGGGCAATAGATGCAGAATTTGTTTCAGCAAGATCAAACATTTTACGCTACCTTATTAGTAAGTCTGCATGTCTACTTGGTACTTATTTCTTTTTAAAAAATTAAGTAGCATTTATGATAGCTTTTTGCAAATCACACTTGTATTTCAATTAAGAAATGTAAATATTTTAGATCGGAGATGAATAATTGCATTATACTTCATTCCTAATTTACATGTAAAAGTACTTCCTAGCTATTAATGAGGTATTTATTACATTGGGTAGTACATATACTACTAAATACACCAAATAGTACTCATTATTATTTGGGAATCCAGTTTGCCCTTTGCTTAAGCGATTGGCAAAACTTTATGTAAATGCAGAAACAGGACGGGAACCCATTTCTGTTACATATAATACAAAACCCCTCAAACAATCTGAAAGAAGCGATGGCATGAAGACTATACTGTACACTGCATAAAGTTCAACAGCAGTGTGATGATTTGTATTGGATAAAGAGATCCTATGATTTCACCTTATACAGTAGCCTTTAAAATCACTGTGTTTCTACAGAAGAGATCCAATATCCCCTAACATGCAGTGTTGTTTCCAGCAAACGCACCTGCCTCTGAAGGCCATGGTGATGGTTTACAATTCTCAAGAAGCCAACTGTCTTGCACCTTGTCTCACTGAACATGCATTGATGTTCTGGACTGGCACAGCTGAATTAAGTTTCTCCCATGTGTATTCCACAGAGTCTTTAATGAATGTGATCTGCCTGGAAGCAAAGCCTTTGGGAGCACAAAGCAAACGAAGGAACAAACTTTTAATCAAAGAATCTAAGTATGCTCAGAGCTTGGTTGTGTGAAAGACGAGGAGCTGAGGGTTCACAGCATCCCACAGGAATAAGTAAATATAGTGGAAGGTGAAAAGCTTGCAACCAGGAAGTCAAAATCACCTATTCTCATAAATCAGGTTTTACAATGCGTACCATGTAAAGAATGATTCACTAATAACTTACAAGAAGAGTTTATGTATGTTCTGAAATTAAAACCTTAATTAAAACCAGTATACATTTTCAGATTTATAGACCTGTGATCTGAACTGTAGGTTTAAGAAGATAGTCAATAGCATTCTGATATCCTCTTAAAATTATACCAGAAATCACTTTCCCCTCCTCATGTAAAAATTTTAAAATAGATTACATTTTGCAAATTCAATCTAAAGGCAACTCTGGAATTTCCCAAAATTTCTGTCCATTTTTCTGTGAATTAATTATTACAAATTACAGTCAAACACATTTTGAATCCCTATTACTTAACTAATGCTTTGAGGTTATTTTCTTAGGCTTAAAGTATTCATATGAGAATGTTTCATACATCCAAACCCCATTTTATCATGGTTTTTACCAAGAAGAAAAGGAATGCATTATTTCTTTCTTATCTGACTATGTAACACAGGCAGGGAGGATTGCATGCAAGCATGAAAAACTCATAACCCACCTAGAATAGGATGTAATATCCCAGGCGATCTTCAGATTTGCAAAACAGTGCTCAAAGGTGAGATTTCTGTATCTTTACAGAAGACTTATTTTCATAATAACACTCTGCTGGATAAGATCTATTCAGATACAAAAACACTCTCAGATACATCTCCTAGAAAGGGTTATAGATCCATGGCATCATTTATCAAAAGGTGTAAGTACCCTTGAAGTCAAAGGCACGTGTTCAGCTCTGCAAGAATGTGCCTGCTCCAAAGCCAGTCAGCCCTGCAGCACAACCCAGGTACACAGGTGTTCTGGTGAAGAACAGCAGTGAAACCCTATGGAATGATTTTAGGTCATGTCAAGGTCTCCACACTATTACATGAACCTACTAAAGAACATCACGTGAACGCTAAACCTACTAACTTACACACCTAGGTAGGCTCTGTGCAAAGCAGAAGGGTACCTTTGCACTGCAGGGATGGTGATGACAACATAGGTACATATGTAAATGGTAGTTTTATCAGTTAGCTAATTTTAATATGGGCATGAAATTTCGTAATGTGTAGCTGTAATAACATGGAACTCAGTTTGTGCTGTAAAAAGAACACGATAAATAAACACCTAAACTGTCATTCTGTGTTGAGCCTGGCAGCAATACCCAGCTAATTTATAACTAATTTAATCGTGTTCACAAGACCATCCCTGCTGCAATGCAAATACACAACTGCTGCAGGACAGATGTTTACTCAGAAACTGAGTAGATCCCGGCAAGCAGAATGGTACGGAGGCTGCAAATGCAATGTGCATTTAGCAAAGCCTTTATGCTGCTAACAATCCCTGGTGTCTGATCACCTCCTTTGAGCCTCTGTGAGGTGGAATCGCAGTCGCCGCCTTCCAGAAGGACAAACTAGTTTTACAGACAAGGTTTTCACTCTACCACAAGTATCTAACCCAGCCCAAGATTCATGCCGGGGCAGCAAGGGGAAAGTAGCTTTATATTTGGTTGCCTCATTGAAGGTATAATCTGAGGGGTAAAATAGATCTCATACAGGTTTTTCCTGTAAACAAGTTTATAGTTTTTAATCAACTCACTCTCTTCCATTCCTAAGGAAAATGTGAAGATTATGAGTGCCCATTCTGCTTGTGTAATAATACTATGAATACCCTTTGCATTGCACTTATGTCAACTTATTGTCTTGAAACATTACTGAGATTTCTTAAAGAGCAGAAATGGGATTAGATCAGGCTGTATTTGTATTCTATTAAAAATAAACATAGGAAAATTCAACAGCATAAAGATTTATTTAACTAATAACAAAATACAGATATCTTGCTGAGAATTACAGTGTTACACAACAACAATTTCTGCATCTTGAAGTATTTTAATAAACATATCAAAGGGAGAAAATAAAAAAGCTAATCTTTTTGATGCTGGATAATAGTTCTTGTTCACTTTTTTATTTTATTTAATCACTCTGCACCTCAGAAACTTGCAGACATACCACTTTTTTTAGTACAATATACGTGGTTAAAATACTAGGCATCTTTTTGATGTGTATTCCTAAAATGGGTTTATCTGCCAGATTTATTAGTTAATGTCTATAACACTTACTTGAAAGCCAGCATCATCTATTGTTGGAAAATACTGAAATGCTGAATATGAATAGGAAGTTGCTTTTCTAGTGATACTGTGAACATGTTCACTTGAAATAAATTTCATTTTCTGTAACAGCTCTAGATGTAGCATTATAAGATGCTGAGAACCTTACTTTCTTGAGGGAGTACCAAAATGTTTTTTTCCAAAATGTATATATAAATTGTTTTCCACATAAAATCTTTTCAGATAGCAAGTTACCCTTGCTTTAAGAAAGCTTTTGATGTGGAAGTTGCTGGACCAGATGTCCTTCCAAAGAAAAAGATTTTATGATTCTACTATTGCAAGGCCAGTCAAGTTCTGACAGGAAACAGCATACCACTAGATGTGGTGCCACTGGATACAGTCGTGCACAAAACCCCCAGGTTATCAACAATTTATGCCTAGAAGATATGCTTCTAAGCACTCAGGATATGTCTCAGAAACACAACAGAGAGGTGATCAAGTTTAGTTTTAGAAGCTGGCTCTGCTGCAGAGTTCAGATACAGAATTCCTAAATCTCAGCAACTGAAAATGTATGTTTGGGGGTTCATATAGGCATATTTGATTTCAGAATTATATAATTAAATGAAGGAAAACCCATGTGTCGAAATCACAAATAATCCATCTGAAACCTTTGATCTACATTTATTTTCTCTTGGGATTCTGGGCCCAATTTCACTTAGCCGTCATTTCTCTTTCATATTTACTTTGAGACTTAAAGCCTCATTTATCATATCACAGTGTTCTCAGATCTGCAAAGACTTCCAAGCGTAAGGAAAAAGCTCTCCAGAGACTCTTGTGTTCTGCAGATTAGTGATGGTAGATCTGCCTCTCCTACTTCGAAACACAAATTCAGAAAAACAAAAGACCTGGCTTTAAGCCCGTGATCGATAGGACAAAGCCCATTAATCGAAGTGCCTTAGAAGACTCAGAGTTGTCAGTGAGAAATTGCATTTGACCCCAGTTAATCCTACAGAAGTGTAGGGTTACTAATAATGGCATGGACATACTGTAAAAGCGAGGCACTCTGAGTGCAACTCCTTTCCAGATCCTTAGTTGCTGCCATGGTAACTTTCCCAGACTGTTCTGATTCAAAGACTTTTTCAATCTTGAACCCCTAATTCTGCTTTTAGGCCTCCCAGTAGGGCATCAAAACATTTTTGGAAAGTCGTCATGAATTTTCTAACTGATTCTGGCCTCTCAGCTCAGAGTGCAGACTAGATCTGCAGCAAGACCTGACCTTATTATGGTTGGACTCAATCATCTGGTGGGTCTCTTCCAACCTGGTGATTCTATGATTCTATATTCAGCTGTCTTGAGTTTAGGGGATAAGGACACACAGGGTATTTTCAGGATCTGCCCTTCTACAAGGAAGTTCTAACTTCTGGTTTTTCTTTCGGTGTAACACATAAGGGATTACAACATAACCCACCGTAGAAGCATGTCTTTGCTGAAAGACCACATCCTTAAATGTGATTATTACTACAGAGACAGGTAATTCACCAACATGCACACACAACTTTCCAATTAGTTATTTGCAGTACTTTCTTCTTTCTAGCAACAGAATGGGAAATTCTATTCAAGCTTATTAGTTAGTCTGTGAATTTTTATCCCTTGAGAACAAAATGAGCCAGGTGCAGGTTGTCTTTATTTTGGTGTGACTTTAATTTTGTGTCCTCATTCTTAAATAAGGAATTAGTTATACACTGTTCTGTAATTAAGCTGCCACAGGGAAGATGCTGAGGTCTAGGAAACATCTTTACAAAAAGTAATTTTTCTTAGTGAATCCTGCATCTATAGACAGATTGTCGCCATTTCAGAAGGACTTGGGAAACTAGAGACTTTAAAAATGTAGCATGGATGTTCCAAATTAATGTAATTGTGCAATTCTTATAATTAAATATTTTATCCTCTTAAGCACTGGGCTCATACACTGATGGGGAAAACATGAGTCAGAAGGGTCTTTAGTGACTTTGTGTGGAACAAAAATGGCCTATTTAGAACCATTCCATGTCTGCCTTGAAGAAGGAGCTGCAAAGTTTAATTCTTAATTATGAAGAGCATGATTTATATTGTTTTGAGCTTTCTGTCATCTCTCCAGCTCATCTTAGTCTCTGATAGCTTTCAGATAGATTTTTGCAACAAAAAGCTTCTTTTTAACCTTTAGATTTATTTCCATGTTTTTTGTAACTATGTTTTTAGCAGTCAAATTACCAACCACCGAGGAATATTCTGAACTCTCAAGCACTGAGCAGCTGGGTTTCATCCTAGGCTCAAAGGACATGACAGTAAAAAGCACCATGAAACTTGTTACACGTTTTACAATTCAGCTTGATTCTTAATTTTGCATTTACAAAGTCCTAGAACATTCCTGTGTTTAATGATCTCCTTCCAATTTCTCTGTGTGGGCTCCCTACCTACAACCTTATTTTTTCTCTTTGTTTGTTGCCTTTTCAACCCCTCCCTTCTTTTTTCCTGTTCTTTCTCTTTTTCATTGTTATGAATACGCAGTAACTCCACTCAGTTCAGTGAACTTAAATTAGTCAAAATCCAGTCAAAATCATACTTTTACAGATCTTATTTTGACACAACTTTTAATAAATGACTGTTCTGCTGTCCTGAACATCCCATAAACACAAAGTGCATTTATACATCTCTCCACTGACATGGCTGACAGATGAAGAAGGAGGAGGTAGGGACATAGTCCTTAAATGAAAGAGGTTTAAGGCAAAAGGCATTTGTACATGATAGTTGCACCTTGGGTACTGATTGCTATGGGAACAAATATAATAGGACAGAGAGAACAAGCATTTAGATAGAATATTATTCTGTGCCTGGATTGGTGACCTAAAGCCTCTGCGATTGAACAAAAATCAGGCATTCAGTCACCACACACTGTGTCCTGGAGTCCAGGTTTGTCTGCCCCCAGCAGCAGACATTCCTTGTGTTCATGTTCTCTCTCAGAGCATGGAACAGTCTCTCTAGGGAAAAGATAAAAGCAATTTGTAATTCATATGGCTGCAACACTGGTATTTATGTGCTAAAGAAGCATTGAGTCTGGAAAGGGGCAAAATGACTGATCCACTAAGGTATTTCCACCTCTGTTTTGTATCAGAAAACCTTTCAAGTAAATAATTCTCTTACTCTGAAGTATTACTTATGTTGTTTTGGAAAAAAAATCTAAGCAATTCTTCTTCTCTTCTAGGGCTTTTGCAAATGGAAAAAAACAAAAAAATGTTGTGAAATGCATATAAACAGCAGTATAAAATATAGGAAATACTGAAGTAAGAAGTATGATTTGAATAGCAGGCATTGATGCACAGTGAAAGAATAGAACTCTTTATTATCTTTCCATCTGCCTTGCATTGTTATGTCTTGCAAAGAAACAGATTGCCAATTTCGCTAATTACCGATCAGTTCCAGGAACTTACCGGTTACTGTTGAAGGGGGTGTCTGATTGCTAATGGCAGGTTCCTGACAGGATTAATTTTGCAGGAGTTCCTATTGACATTTTTATTACTCTGATGCTATAGATGTGTTTTACTGGTCTCAGTAATGGTAATTAGCACAGCTCTTCCTTTAGGTGAATCCAACTATATAATTTCTAGTATTTAACTTAGTGCATACATCCCCTGCACTGCATTGTGCTGAGTAGCTGCAGCCTTCTGGCCACAGAGCTAACTCTGGATAAATGCTGAATCTTTTTGTCAAACATTACATTTTTCAGATTACTCTGAAATTTACTGCTTATGGGAGACTTTAATAAGGATAAAAGTGTCCAGATCTTTCCAGGTGGATACTAAGAGAAAAGAAGCTCTTGTCTGTAGAGGCTTTGAGCAAAATCACAAAAGAGAAATGAAGCTATAATGTGTGGTTTAATAATGGTCCATCATACACTCCCCTACACACATACACACTCCTTTTCAAAATAATTTTTGCAGTGATTTTTCTGATCACCTCCTAAAAACAAAAGCTAATAAATAAATACAAATTAGTAACTCCAAAAGGTAAAGCAAAAAGCAATAGATTAAAATAGTGCTTGCTGTTTCTTAGAAAATATTAGGCATTTAAACATTAGCTGTTTAACAATAGCATTAAAGTAAAATACAAACAAAATGAAATAAAACAGAATAAAATAAAATAAACACAAAACATCTATGTAAGACAGAGTTAAGCCATTTTTTTCTATGCTGCATGTATGATTCATATTCTATTTAAGAATTATAGGTGATGGCTTTTCCAAGAAATAAAGAAAATTAATCATAGAATCATAGAATAACCAGGTTGGAAGAGACCCACCAGACCACTGAGTCCAACCACTCCTAACACTAAACCATGCCCCTTAACACCTCGTCCACCCATGCCTTAAACACCTCCAGGGAAGCTGAATCAAGCACCTCCTTGGGCAGCCTGTTCCAGTGCACAATGACCCTTCCCATGAAAATTTTTTTTCTGATGTCCAGCCTAAACCTCCCCTGGCGGAGCCTGTGGCCATAATTGTGAGATCTTAAAGAAATAGACTAAAATAAAACAAAAAAAAAGGAAAAAATAAATGTAATGCTGCATGGACAATGAAGCTATACCAGCTGGGCTAACGATGATGTATTACCCATATATTAAGGGTATGGTCCTCTTCAGTATCTCGAGTGATTTCATAGAATTCATAGAATCATAAAATAGTTAGGGTTGGAAAGGACCTTAAAGATCATCCAGTTCCAACACCCCTGCCATAGGCAGGGACATCTCCCACTAGACAAGGCTGCCCAGGACCCATCCAACCTGGCCTCGAACACCTCCAGGGATCGCGCAGCCATAACTTCCCTGGGCAACCTGTGCCAGTGCCTCACCACTCTCATGGTGAAGAAATTCTTCCTTATGTCTAGTATAAATATGCCCCTCCAGCTTATACCCATGGCCTCTAGTCCTATCACTACAAGCCTTTGTAAACAGACCTTTCCCAGCTTTACTGGAGACACCCTTCCGGTATCGGAAAGTTGCTGTAAGTTCTCCTGGGAGCCTTCTCTTCTCCAGGCTGAACAACTCCAACTCTCTCAGCCTTTCCTCATATGGGAGGTGCTCCAACCCTCTGATTATCTTTGTAACCCTCCTCTGGATCTGTTCCAACAGTTCCTTATTCTTCTTATGCTGAAGATTCCAGAACTCAACACAATAGTCCAGGTGAGGTCTCACAAGAGGGGAATAGAGGGGCAGAATCACCTTCCTTGATTTGCTGGCTACGCTACTTTTGATGCAGCCCAGGACACAGTTGGCCTTCTGGGCTGTGAGTGCACATTGCTGGCTCATGTTGAGCTTCTCATCAACCAGCACCCTCAAGTCCTTCTCTGCAGGGCTGCTCCCAATCACACAGTCCCCCATCCTGTACTGAAATCAGGAATTGCCCCAACCCAGGTGCAGGACCTTGCACTTGGCCTTCTTGAACCTCATGAGGTTCTCACAGGCCCAGTTCTCCAGCTTGTCCATTTCATTCTGGATAACATCCCGTCCTTCCGGCGTGGCAGCTGCACCACTCAGCTTGGTGTCATCTGCAGATTTGCTGAGAGTGCACTTGATCTTGCTGTCCATATCATTGATGAAGATATTAAACAGCACTGGTCCCAGTACAAACTCCTGAGGGACACAACTTTTTATGGATCTCCATCTGGACATGAAGTGATTGACCACTACTCTCTGAATACGACCATCCAATCAGTTTCTTATCCACCAAGCAGTCCACCCATTAAAGCCATATTTCTCCAATTTAGAGAGAAGGATGCTGTGGGGGACCATGTCAAAAGGTTGACAGGAGGCCAAACAGATCACACCCATTGGTTTTCTTGTGCCCATTGCTGTGGTTACTCCATCATAGAAAGCCACTAGGTTGGTCGTACAGGACTTGCCCTTGATGAAGCCATGCTGGCTGCCTCTAATAACTTCCCTGTCCTTAATGTGCTTTACCACAACTTCTGGGAGGATCTATTCCATGATATTCCCAGGCACAGAGGTGAGGATGACAAGTCAGCATATCCCAGGGTCGTTTTTTCTACCCTTTTAAAAAATAAGCACAATGTTACCCTTCTTCCAGCCACCAGGGACTTCTCCTGATTGCCATGACTTTTCAAATATCATGGAGAGTGGCTTGGCAACCAAACTGTCAAATTCCCTCAGGTCCTATAGACTTGTAAATGTTCAGGTTCCTTAGGTAGTCACAGTAGGAGAGGCTTTATCCCCCTGGTCACCATCTTGCTGTTCCATGACCCAGCAGGGGTGAGGAGAACAGTTGTCAGTGAAAACTGAGGCAAAAAAGAGTTGTGTAAGTAAGCAAGCCTTCTCCTCGTCTGTTGATACGTGATCATCATCTTCAACCATCAGTGAGGGTATGCTCTCTTTAACCTTCCTCTTCTGATTGACGTACCTGTAGAAGCTCTTCTTGTTAGTCTTCACTTCCCTTGCCAAGTTCAGCTCCAGCTGTGCCTTGGCCTTTTTGACTTCATCCCTACACAACTGGGCAGTGTCCCTATACACTTCCCAGGTTCCCTGTCCCTGCTTGCACTGCCTGTGTAGCTCCTTCTTGTTCTTGCATTTGATCAGCAGGTCTTGACTCAGCCAAGTCGGTCTATTCCCTTCCCTGACTGAGCATTCTTGTGTTCCATGGAAAGCATTCTTAAATATTTGCCTGCTCTGTTCTGCTCCCTTTGTCCCCGAAGAACATATCCCATGGGGTCCTACAGAGTAACTCCTTGAAGAGCTGGAAGTCTGCTTTCCTGAAATTTAGGGTCCTGACTATACTCCTCACTCATCCCATATCACTCAGGACCTACTTTTTCCACTAGTTTCATATGGTGGGCAACTGTCTACCATCAGAAAACCACATATTTGACAGGTTTCACAAGACACTGGGACTTGGACTAAAGTGCACTATCAATGGGCAAAACAGCAATTAATCTTATTCTGCACTGTTTCTGGGTACAAAGGATGTTCATGTTCCAGCCTGTTTCTTCTTGGAGCTCCAAAGTCTCCATATACACAAGTAACTGAGAGAGAAACTTCCCAGTACCATTCATTTTCTTGTTGATAAATGAAAAAGAAAAGCACAGCTGTTTTCCCAGGCTTCAGTATGTTAGTCACAGAAAGAAAAATGTATCGCTTTCCTCTGGAAAAAACAGGTGGGCTTCTTGCCCAGTGGGTCACAGGTCTTCATTTGACCTTTTTGCAGGGCAATCAAGCACAAAATAAACCACACTTTAATCTCCTTTTCCCTTTGGATTTTTTCACATTGTTCAGTTGTTGTATCTTCCAACAAAATTGCTCTTAAACAGACGACAGTTTTAAATAACTCTCCATAATATGCCAGTGAAGCCCATCATCACATCTCCATAGGTTTTAAATGATTTGGAGTTTACAGTCAAAACAGCATTTTCCAGTTCAGTGAATCCTTTTGCTAACTATTGCTCCGATATCCTTGTTGTTTGCCATTACTGAACAGAAAGTCACCATATGACTCATAATAATTAGGATTTAATTGCAAAGATATGACTGTGGTTCAAGCGGATAGTATGGGATGGAGGGGCAGGGGGATTATTCCCTTTTTCTAAAGCCGTGGTAGGTTTTCTCTGGAACATTTTCAAATCTCCAGCACAACAGGTTCACCCCAGTTCTAAAGGTCTTTATTAGATTTCTTCTAATCTAAAATATTCCTGGGGTTTCTCTCTTGTGATGCTATTGCCTAATAAATGATGTGGAAACTTGGAATCTTTCATAAAAGCTCCAACAACATGAAAATAGTTTTCATAATGAATAGATTTCAATCTCTAACTCCCTCTGTAGAAATGTTTTAATCATAAAAGACAGAATGGAGTCCTCATGGGGCCGTCATTTAAAATAGTAAAGAAAAATATTAGCATCTACTATGCAATTGTGAATTATGCCTTTGTGCTTTGTTTACAATGGGCAAGCAGACAGTTATTTTACTGAAAGAATTGACTGGCACCTTGCAAGGATTTTTAAGAGTGAGTGCATTTGTGCTCTGTGAAACTCTCGTATTTCTGACAGTCTTAAAAATTATATTGTTCTCAGTCTATATCTTGATATTTTCTGTAGGGAGATAGCCAGCATTTGGAGTAAAAAAGAGCCTTTCCATATAATATTCCTCACATATATTTGAAGGAAATGAATAGCTCATACGAACAGCAAGATTCTATCAAATGCAGTATTCTCCCATAGCTGCATGCTATTGCTGTCTCCAGAATGATGACAGAGAGGATAGGGCATCAATCTGAATTTCTCATTTTCCACTTCCATGTTTTGAAGCACTGAAAATGGAAGGAATATATAAAGGCAACCAAGTTTGCAGATATTGTTATGCATCTAAATAACATGAATCTCAGCTATACCTACAAACAGGAGTGCCACAACAAAATTTCACTCCAGCTGCACATCCTGCATTTATTAGCAATTAACACCATTTTGATTTAATTTCCAGCTTCTTCCATTCCTTTTTACATATGCAACATGCACCACATGAGCATTTGAGTTTAATTTTCTACTGTGATTGATAAATATGCATGTGATGGGAGGTTCTTGACTCCATAGGAAAAAATTTCTGGGATTTGATTTTATGTATAATTAAGTAATGAAAATATTAATAAAATTGATTATGTAATTTCACTACTAGTCTAATATTGGATGCATAAGTAGACTGACAATAGTCTTACTGACACCTGTAGCTCCCTGTGACCACAGATGCTCAGAGAAGTATGTTAATTCCAGATTTTATACTGACTGATAATTTTATTAAATTGTAGATAGGCTTGTATGGGAAGAAGTAAATTCACTGGAATCTTTACTTAAAAGCAGTATTCAACAAAGACTTGAGTTTGGAGGAATTTCATTTTTCCTGTTGGAATGATTTGCCCTGAATATAGGAACACAATTACATTTCAAACATTTGTTTAAAAAGTTCTCAAGGCTCTCCTGAAACAATCAGCAGATTGGGACACAGGGTAGGCTACAACAACAAAAAAAGAACAGATTCAATTTATAGTGGAAACCAAACATTTACAATGAAAAAACCTCCAAACACCTTAAAAAGTTATTTAATTCAAAATTTCAAATTAGAATATTTAGTATCATTAATTAAGCAGGAGCACTGCCAAATAAGTGCAAGTAAGTAAAAATTTTAAAAGACAACTTTTCTAATGAGAACTAGAAAGCCATCAAAAGCCAAGAGCACTAAGGGATCTGATATGGTACTAAAAATGTTTAAATATGAGTACACATATGCTGCAAACGAATCAAGATTAAGACAGCATCTACCAAGCCAGGAATCATTCAATGCTATCATCTTCTAGGAATATTTCTTATCTATTTGTGTCTATTAATAGGACCTTTACGAATATTTTCTCATTGATTTTCTTCTTGAATGTGTATTTTGTTATTCAAACTCATTAATAAATGTTAGTGTTGTTTGTGACTATACCCTTATCAGAGACTTACACGATATAAATCTTCCACGATGTCTTATCCTTTAGAATTGTCAACTAAAGTTCATCCAAAAATAAAATGTTACATTAGGAATAATTTAAAAGCCCATAGGAAAGAAAGGTCATGTTTTTATAAGATAAATGTATTTTTAATAATAATGTATGTGGAGGCCTACTGGTTTTATTCCTATTAGCTTGCATAAGATGTTCCCATTAGGGTAATACATTGATCTCCTAACTCCTGCTAAAGTGTTGCATGTTACGATATTGACAGAAAAGGCAGTAGGATAAAATGCTGAGGAACCTATGAGTTAACCATTCTGAAGAGCTCCACAAGGACCTATTATAACAAAGCTGTTGGATGATATGATGACCAGATTAAATTGAATGTAGAAAATTGCAAGCTAGTGCACATTGAAAAGAACAATTTAAAGTTCTCATACACACTGATAACTTCTGAATTAGTTATGAGATCCCAGTGAAAAAAAAAAAAAGAAGGCGTATTCAAGGAGAACTGAATAAAGACATTTGTTACTAAAAATCATGATAAGATATTAAAGTGCATTAAGAAGGAAATTCAGAATAATATTAAAGTTATAATCTTAATATCTAAATCACTGGCGCATCCTCATTTTCAATAACACATGCAGGTGTGTTATCCCCCAAAATGGTACAGTAGAAACAGAATAGAGAAAAGAATATAACTATGCCTTAGAGGCAGGTAGAGCTTGTCACAGAAACTTTCTTAACAGTAAGAACTTCAAAATAAACCAGCTAGGAGTAGAAAAAATATGATTCCAAAATGGTTCCCAATCTTCACAGGAATATTGAAAACAAAAAGGCAAAGAGGGTTTCACTGTATGCAAACAGCCAGTATGAGAGGGGAGGAAAGATATAAAGAGACTATACACAGAAAAATAGAAAATAAGACAAGTAGGAACATCAGCTGATCTTCTAGTGCATCCCTCAGGCTCTAAAATGAAGGTCTGTATTTCACAGTTGTCCATGACTTATATTTCATAGCAGTCCCAGGAACGCTAACATGATGGTAGTGATGGTTCAGGCAAGAGGTATGCAATCCTCCAGCTGAAGACAACATGGAGAGAGGACTCCACTGCTCATAGGTCTGCAGAATCAATCAATTTTGGATCTTTGGGTAGGGTCATGGTTTGGACATTAAGATACAGGTCAATCAAAAGCTCTATATTAAGGTATCATGTGTTCATAAAAGGCCCAAATTAATATACCTCACAACGTCAAAACAAGTCACATACACTTGTCAGTATTTAGAATACTTTCCAATACTTTTACAAAAGAAAAGATGACATGGCTAGTTATCCTCATCTTGACATCTCCACTAATGTTCTGGTTTCCTTTTACCCATCACTTCTAAAGATTGATGTTGGAAAGAACAGTGTTCCATGTTGTTTTGGTCTGAATGGGAGAACATGTGTGTCTTGATTGTAATTATCTCCTGCAGTTTATTTGTGTTGACTACTGACCAAGCTCTGCAAGTCTTAACAACAGAAAGACAGGAATTAGTCACTGTTTTCTTCAGTGTCTGTTTCAAATCCAGACTTCTCCGCATACACTGAAGATGAACAGACATGCTCATTTTCCTGTCTGGATACAGGCTCACAGATTGTACAATACTTGTCTCTAATGTAGACATAAGGGTAGTTGATCTGTTTCATAAGGAAAAATAAGCAGCAAATACCATACTCACACCATTTTTTTTTCATTATTAGACTTCAAAAATCCCAAATAGAACAACTACAAGAAGAAAGGTTTGCTGGAAAAACTATGTCCAGACTCTCTCCTATTGCAATTATGCTCTTACATCAATGGACTTCTGACAATTTACAGCTTGGGGATCTGGTCTCTTCTATTACTACAGCTACTTTATGACTTCAGTTTTTCCAGGGCTCCTGTTTCTCTCATTTCCTTTGTTTCAGGTTTCATGTTCACAAAAGAATTTACTTCACTGTCTGATATGAACAAAAGAGTCTGTCAAGAAAGAAAACATTAAATGTCACGGAACACTTAAACTCTCCTTATATGGTTGTCAGTGCAGAAGCACCATCTAGGGGAAGCTGCCTCTGAAGATCTAGATGCCAGGTAAGTAGCAGTGGTAGATTTATTTCTCCTTTACAAACTGATTTGCATCTGACCATTTTTTGTCAAGTTATTATATCTCAAGTATTTCTGAAATGGTAACATGAGGAGGTGAAAAAAGTGAAGTAGTTTGGGGACAGTTGAAAATACTGCCTCGCTGAAGTACTGTTTGAAATCTCACAATAGAAGAGGTTGCCTGATTAATGAAGCCCCAGATCCTAAAGGAGTCTGTATAAAAGAGAACAAATATTGAATTGTCGAGGTAAGCAAATGGAAGGCAAAGGTTTGCATGACTGAAGCAACAAACACCTAATACAAGTTAACTGGGTCATTTCATATTCAGCACTTCTTGCTCTAAGTAAATTTTGCTTTATGTCTTCATTACTTGGTTTATACGCCCCATTTATTTTGAGAAATCGGCCTCTTGGTCTTCAATATTATAGCTTTCCAGATTTCCCAAAAGGCATCTGTGTTCTAATTTCCTTTGCTGGCAAGCTGGCTAGCAGAAGTCTTTGTGATTTCCTTGAGGCTACTGTAATGGTGGCAGAGAATGCACTCAACTTTTATTATGATGAAACTTAAAGATATAGATTTGATCTGTGTGAGGACAAAGAGAACTTGGGGTAGCTATTTTAGTGGGTTAACTGGGGAGAAAATGTCAGGATTAGCTCTGAGAGAACACATTCAAGTTATGTATGTTGATGACAGGAAAGTGGGCTTGAAAGGCTAACCTGGATTACGTTATCGAAAACTAACTCCCTTTATTTCTCTGGGAAGCTGAAACTATTCGCAAGTATGTTTCTAGTATCAATCATAGATTCTCTCAGTCTTCTTCTACTATCATTGTTTTCAAAGTATTCAAATTCTGATTGTTGACTAGGATAAAAATAAAGATTTCACTCAAGTTTAACTCATTTTTACTGAAACAAAGGTTTCCTCAAGCTTGCAAATTGCCATCAAATACTTTAATAGACAGATTCACTTGCAATTACAGGAATGAGGTGGTAAAGACATGGAAAAAACACAAATAAAATTGATCATTTACATGAGCCCAAAGGTAAGGACACATTTCATAACAGCATACCAAGATCTTAACTGCATAATCATATTTATAGGTAATTTAGATAGCACCGTATTAATTTCAATGGAATCATACCCTTTTCTAAGAGTATAAAATCTAATCCATCCATTTATACTGTCAGCATTTTCAGTTTATGAAAGAAAATTATAACTAGTTCTGACAGCTGAAAAATATGGCTAGAAAATTAAGACTGGGTTGTTTTCCCCACCCCTTGCTGATGTTGATTAGATGCACAGCACCTACAGAGTATGGAAAGTTCCCTGCTGTTAAACTTCTAACTACAAAATAGCTAGCCTCCCAAATGGACTTAATGTGTGAATTACTAATAGCAGATATATTATCTGTACTCTGTAGTGAAAACTGTTGGATCATCCAAATGTTCATTTTGCTTCCACGGTCCAAGCAGCTGATCCTAGAAGGAAGCCAATAGGTAGATACATGCATTTCCAATACACCCTTCAATGTCATTTTTTCATGTCTTCTTTTGGCTTGCTATTCTTGATGACTAGATCAGCTGAGCTTCTTGTAGAAGACTGTCTTGGAACACCTGGTCACCAGCTGGTCATGGTCTGACCAATGTTAATGTTGCCTACTTTTTGCGTGAAAGCGTTAGTCAAATCTGGCAGATTTTAGGTTAGTCTCTTGGAGGGGGAAAACTGGTTATGAAAGAAAGCACAAATGCCTTTATTGTAACCCCATTCATGTACAACAGGAGTGTTCACTCCAGTTTCCCTTAACCCCAAAGGAATTCCCTGCCCTGCTGCAGTCAGCACTCAACCCAAGGCTGCCTCTCCCTTCAAATCTCAAAATCATTGTGACTTTGGTTTCTTCACTTTTGATTTGGCTGCATTTCCCTCTCCTTCTCCTCTTTTTCCAGTCAATCCTAGTTCCTGCGTGTGCTTTATCACTTCCTGTGAAAAGCTTCAGCCTGAATGGTTTCCCCTTATTCTTATCTGGGCCTTTGTTCAGCTTCTACTATTTTGCAATGGCTGAACAAAAGGGAATTAACTGTTCCTTCATTTAGACTGAATGGAAAGACAACTGCTTTATCTAACAGCATCAACCTAAACTGTAACAAGAATTATTTCTTTACACACACATAGATTTCCTTTAAAGTTCGGGTTTTTTTAAAAAATCCTCTCTTACATATATTTCACACTACTAGATTTTGGAACATATTGATGACTGATGGAATTAAGCAATCCTCACTGTCTGAGTTTAAGAAATGCTCGTAAAAGCATATGGTCTTATTTATAGCAATTCCATCAAGGCCTTGCTTCTAGCCTTAACATGCTGCAAAAGAATACAGTAAAGCTATGAGGGGGACATGGCTTATACTAATGATGTATTTCTATAATAAGAAGCAGAGATATGACAAGTCAATGTATAGAGCAATATGCAAGTATGAATTCACACTACAGGATCCATTCTGCACAACATGGACTTTACTGAAGGCCAAATACTACATGGCGGAAAAGCCATGAGGAATGGAAAGGATCAACACCAATATGACTCTAAAAAGTGATTTATAGACCAGAATAAGAAAATAGTACCCTTTACCAGACAGCATGTTTCCCTCTTTCTCCCAAAACAAACACTCATTAAAACATAATTCTAATAGGACTTTGCAATGAAGGATGAAAAAAATCTATTTATTGGTTGTTAATTTACTTCAGGTAAGGTACACATCATTACTAGATGTGATTCAAATCAAAACCACTTTGAACTTCTTCAGAGCTTGCCTGTTTAATCTTCTAAACACATAGCATGACTGTACTTTCAAAGAATGTAAGATGTTTATAATGCCTTCATTGTTATATGCCAATTAACACAACAACATAACAGCATGTAGCTGTTCCTTACCCTGTGATGTTGTTCAACAGAATGCCTTTTGCCAAAACTATTACAATCTTCAAAGTGTCTCCTCTTAACCAAGAGTACATGGGAGGCAAAGCTGCTGTTATTTCAGATGTATAGATTGTGCACTTCTCATTACAAAACCATTTGCATAAAAAGACAAAGCTGTGTTATGAATATAGTCATATACTTATTATTTCCAAAACAGTGACACTAATAAAAATTTTTGAACATATAGGCCTAAATATTTTGTGTTGTTTACAGAAATCAAGGAATCTGATAACACTTGTATTATCATATGGGTGCTATACATACAGCTAAATTTCTAAACTTTTGTGAAAACATGTATCTATAGCTACATCTTTGCTTTTGAAAAAAAATTTAGCAAGCCCCAACCAGCTGGCGAAGTTACATTGAATTTGAAAAGCATGAAGATATTGAACCATGGTTTCATAATTAAAAGTATAGCGAGTGTTTTCAGCATTCAAGTAAATACAGTTTGGTTACTGAGCATCAGTTCTTGTGATGGCTAATAGAAAGAAATAATTTTAGGCATGTTTCCGCCTCTCCATCATATCTCATAATGACAATATATATCAGTTCCAATATCTATTTTCCTTTTCAGTGTTTTAACAGAAACTTCTTCATTTGAACGAAGGCAGGAACACTAGAAATCAGGTAAAGAATTTCAGCAGTCTGTCACAGCAATTCTAAATATATAGCAATCATAAATTTCCTTCTAGAAATTACATTTTTGAATGTCCAACATCAGAAAATGAAAATGACAGTCATACACAGCTGCGTTTGCAGACAGCAACTGAAAATACCCTCAAGCCAATTTCACAAGAAGGGAAAAAAACCACCTGTCTCAAAGAAACATGATTTCCCCAAAGGAGATTGCAATGCAGAAGCCAGAGGTGCTGGAAAAGACAAGAGCTCAAACAAGCTTCACAGTCATAACTTTCAAGAAATCTCAACTAGATCTTCACCTGGCAGTCTTTACTCTAACAAGTCAAAAGTGACCTTACCTAAATAAGGGCTAAATAAAAAACCACACTATTCTTTCACTGATAATGTTCTTCAGTAAAGCTCACTGAAAAAAATACTTCTGAACTGTGGAAGAAGAATTATAGATGAATTAATCTGGAAATAAAATTATACTTTCAGGCTTATAAAATATAGAGGATAAGATGATGCATAAGACATTTTAAGTGTCTGACTTTTCTGGAACGAAGAGTGGGAAAACTCAAAATTATCTTGGTTTTCCAGCCAAGGAACTACTTTGTGAAACACAGCAACAAAATATGAAAAGAAATGAACACCATTATGGAAACATATTCATGTCTGGTTTCCTACAGAATGCCTGCGAGTTAACAAACAACTAGCATTCTATAGTCATCCCACCAGTTGTAATTACTTCATTATTACCTGGGTATCTGTTGCACCTACTTGTTAAATGTCTGCAAAGGGAGATCTCTTGCCCCTGGAAGACTTTTGCATTTTTGTGTAATGCGTATTGTGTCTGTCACAAACCGATTAACAACTGGATCTTCAAGCATCCTGGAACAAAAACTACTGAGTAGAAACTCTTCCTTCTCCTCAATCTCTCTTTAATATCCATATCACATATGGATAGAAGAAGATACAGAGAAGGAAAAACTCATAGCTTTGGGCACTGGAATCTAACGTGTGACTAACAGTAAAAGCAGGCTGGTCTGCGGCCTAGCATTTAACAGTCTGTTATATCAGTTCAAGGACTTGAAAACCGGTATGAACATTATGGTGTCTTTTGTAGAGACATTACTAAAACAGGACAATGGCGCACACACAAGAATAAAGAACAGGCAAAAGGAAGGCTAGCTCAAAATAACCTTGGTGCATTGAACTGAAATAGATTGTTTATATTTTAAACAATTATAGAAAGTCAAGTTCCTATGCTATGAAAATGGATGACATAAACTGGAGTTTAAGGGATTTAAATATAGCATTTACAAGAAGTGAAATGTGTGTGCAAGACATGAAGCTGTCATGGCCAAAGTCAGCAAACTTATTGGTACCTACAAAATCTTGTTTCTGTTGATGGTTATACTAATTTGAAGTATGAAAGGTGAAAGACTAGGTATTTCTTTCTATAAATATTTTAAATATTTATTAATGTTTTAACTATCATGATTGAAAAGCAAGAAGAAAGAGTTTTCAGCTTAAAGGTAAACTTGAAATGGAGGTTTGCGGCTACATTTATCTCTGCAGAAGAACCATCAAATTCACAAATGGGTAGGTACTTCATTGTAACTTATGGAGAAAGCTTAAACCCAATGTTCACAGAATCACAAGGTTGGAAAAGACCCACAGGATCATCAAATCCAACCATTCCTATCAATCATGGCCCTCAGCACCTCATCCACCTGTCTTTTAAAGACCTCCAGGGAAGGTGACTCAACCACCTCCCTGGGCAGCCTGTTCCAGCTCCCAATGACCCTTTCCATGAAATATTTTTTTCTTATGCCCAGTCTGAACCTCCCCTGGCAGAGCTTGTGGCCATTCCCTCTTGTCCTGTCCCCTGTCACTTGGGAGAAGAAGCCAGCTCCCTCCTCTCCACAACCTCCATTCAGGTAGTTGTAGAGAGCAATGAGGTCTCCTCTCAGCCTCCTCTTCTCCAGGCTAAACAACCCCAGCTCTCTCAGCTGTTCCTCATAAGATTTGTTCTCCATCCCCTTCATCAGCTTCGTTGCCCTTCTCTGGACTCGCTCCAGAGCCTCAACATCCTTCTTGTGCTGAGGGGCCCAAAACTGAACACAGTATTCAAGGTGTGGTCTCATACGGTACAGTGCTGACTATAGAGGTAGAATAACCTCCCTGGACCTGCTGGTCATGTCGTTTCTGATACAAGCCAAGATGTCATCAGCCTTCTTGGCCACCTGGGCCACTGCTGGCTCAGTCGCTGTCAACCAGCACACCCAGGCCCTTCTCCTCCGGGCAGCTTTTTAGCCAGACTTCTCGTCTGTAGCGCTGCATAGGGTTATTGTGCCCCAAGTGTTCTATCAGGCCTGAGAAGATCTTGAAGAAAATAAACATCTTCAAGTCAGACTGAACAAATTATACCCAGCGTTTCTGGATACTTTCTTTTGCTGTTTAAATCGTTCATATCAAACCACTTCTCTCAAAACACTTCTCTCAAAACACACTGAGGCTCTGACTTTAGCTCTATGAGTATTTCTTGACTATGTCAATTATCATGGCTCTATTTCAATAGGATCACGATAACTCTAAAGAGTTAGTTTCTTCCTAGACACAAAATGGACTAATTTACTCCCACCCTGTATTTTTCTTGTTCTTTTCTATAGCTTTTGAAGAAGTTGTGATAAAATAGATACACTTATAAGAATTGTTTTGTCAAAGCTTACATTGTAATTCTTAATTCATCATATAGAGTTCCCAAAGCACTCAGTGAATGCCTGCAGGATTTAAAAAAACCTAGAAGGATAACAAAGAAGCTGATACATTCTGCACATTTTCTATTCTTACTGAGGTGACCTGCTGTTAAACTGGGTTAAATAGGCTTTTTCAAAAGAATTTCCACCATGAGTATATATGTCTCATGCATCTGACCCTTCAAGGTCTTTCTAATTAAAAGACAAGACTAGATCATCATTTGCTCAGTGCGCTTGGTGTTAATGTAATTTGCCGTGGCATTTCTAATACATTAAAAGATATTTTACTTGGATTCCAATATGAAACAGAACTACTACCAACGTAATGAAATCATTACAGCAATTAACAAAACCACAGTTGTATAAAATCCTGACTCTGTAGCAGAAAAACCTGAGTGGGACCGTGGCTAAGACAAAACACAGAGAACACTTCCATCAAAGCAGACGGTCATAAATGCAATCTAGCAAACAAATGGTAGAGGCTTAGGGAATTTGGCAGTGTCCCAGTTTGCTACAGAGATTAAGTTCACATGAACCTAGCTTTCCACAAAACATTGAAAATAATCTCAGGAAAATATGTTCAAGCATTCAGTAATCAATATATTTGATGTGCTTTCCTATTCTCCGCCTCTTCCAAATTCCTAAACTATTCCAATTCTGTAAAAACAGCACGAGCAGGAAGAAAGAGATACGTGCGTTTTGACATAACTAAGCAATTGCTTGGTGCATATTTACTGATAAGTAAGGGCATGGCATACTGCCGTATATATAATGTGCTGCTACAAAGGGATACATATGATTGAAAGGAAGCGCCCTGACTTCCCAGAATACTGAGGCTCTTTTCACTGCTCATCTCCCACCCTTAATCTAGAGTAAGGAGAGTAATCGAGTAAGGCGCTGCTCTGGATATTGTGTTTATACCACCACTACCTAAAGTAGCTGCATAAATTCCACCAAGCCTGACCTCTATCCTTGCCTGCCTTGAGTCAGTTTATTGCAAATGAGTAAAGTGGTTGTCCAACTGACTCTGCCACTCACATCATCTCCTCCCACTAAAGCTAATGTAGTCTGCTGTGGATTTTACCATTACTAAGCACGACGCCTTCTCCCTGTATGTTCCACTTGTAGCAGACTGCTAAAATCCGTGTTGAAATTTTGATGACACAGGTGCACAAACCAGTAAATCCAATAAAGCTGCTTTAATATCAGGTTCTATTTGAAATGCAAGGGAGTTCATGATGCAAAAAGTCTCTAATAAATATAAAATCAATATAATTCATGATTTTTTTATCTTTTCAAGCTCAGAAACCATTGTCGTAAATGATCAAGCAGTAAAAAAACCTCAAATCTCTTAAAAAAAGTTCTCTGGCTGTATTCTTTGATGCTTCCAAAACACTTCAAAATTATTCAGGCAATCTAGAAAAGCATAGTCAGGGCTTTGTGGATGCCATACTTCCTGCAGAGTTTAAGACCAGCTTCCTGCAGAGTGAATGGCTCTTGCATCTAAGTAACTGATTAAAGCCACTAGCTCCTTAATAAGCTGGGTGCCTTTTTTTGCTGTAAGCAATAACTAAGCAGCTGAAAACTAGAGACAGTGACTATACTGAACCATTGCTGCATTCCACTCAGGGTGTTATCTGAGACACAGTGACAATGCCTGCACATTCTGACACCAACAGTAGCACAAAGTGACTGCACATGCAGTGTTTGGTGAGGAGCAGGGTAATTATTTTGGCTTTTAGATACAAATAGAAACCGTGCAGTCAGTACCAAAATTAGCTAGTCTAAAGCTAGATCATATATGTCCCCATGTGCTGTAGATCTGTGCTGCAGGCACATATCAGACAGCACTGGCTTGAGGTAGAAACACGACAGGTAGGAGGGAATGGGAGATGGATAGAGGACAAAGGAGGAGGCAGAAAGAAACCAAGGGGTTATAAAGAAGAAAAGGGAAGCAGGTAAGGCCAAGGAAAACAAACAGGGAACAAATTAAGATTTTTTTCGTCAGATTTCATACACAAATTATTTATGTGCAATGACTGAATAATCACAGTTATCACTTACAAAGTCTTTGCTGCTCTGAACCTGTAGTAATCAAAGTGCTGAACCTACACAGAAAAGAATCTGTGGCAGTGAAGATGTGGCTCTACATCAGCTTCATGTAACAGTGAGCAGCCAAGATTCAGAAATCAGTGTAGAAGCTTCTGGTAATGGAATGATTAGCATGGACATTAGGCACACAGGTGCAGCAAAGAGTAAATAAAACATCCTCTACCACTGTATTTTTATTCTCTTCAGAAGCTGAGAAGATTCAGAGATTAGATTGCCTTTTCTGATGCACAGCCTGCAAAATAAAGCAGGGGCAGGTAGAATAAAGAGGGAGAAGATATAAAGAGTGTTTTCAAAGTTGTAGTTTCAATTTCTGCACATGAAAACCACTCACATATGTACAGTAAACTGTGGCTATATGAATAGTGACGCTGTTTTTAGCAGCAGGGACCAAACTGGACATTCTCACATGTAGAATCCTATGGCACTTGAGATAAGGGAATTAGCTCTGAAAAAGTGATAGTTATAAAATGATCAGTTTCTAAGGAGATTAATATCAACCCATAGTATTGTTGATACACATGGTAGCTACAAGGAACTATCCCACCACAAGATGAACCTGAAGTACTTAATTCCTGACTATAACTACGATTAAAATGAACTTTGTAAGTGGCTGAAAAGGTATAACAAGCACCAATACACTTCAGGCTCCACTGTCACATTACACAAACAGCAGTTTGAACAGTAATCCATGCTCCAATGCCTTATTTCACATGGCAATCTTTAAAATAATCAGATGGAGAAAATCAGACATTTGAGCTTACGTTGACTGCCAAGTAAATGTATCCACTGGTAGACGGTACTAGTCATCTTGTTTGTAATCCCAATGACATATTCCTCTAAGTCTTTGTGTGAAAAAAATGCCAAATCTCTTCCTAATTAAAGTGAATATTAAAAACTGAAAAGCTCAAATACATTTTGAATTGTACAATGTCAAATAATTTAAGCTGTTGAAGTGCTTCAATTTCTTTTTTCTGCCAGGAACAATTTTAATGTTGGAAGCAAGCCAGAAAGAACAGCTTGAACAGGTAAAAAACATCTTGAAAAATATACCTTTTACATTTGTAAATTAAGGGATAAAAATAAAGCTGTGGAGAAAGAAAAAGATATTTCTGTCCCTGTACAAGATCCTTTTAAGAATCAAGAATGAAATGGCAAAAATAGCTAAAAGAAAAAGAATCATTCAATTTCTAGAGCAACACTTCATCTGGATGCAAACATTCTGTTACGCACCAAAACACAAGTTTGTGCAACAAGCAGGAACTTGTGCCTTCAAGAACCTGTGCATGCAAACAAAGGTATACAGAAACATAAAAAGAGAACTCGAGTTCTTGGCTGCAAAACCACTGCTCAGATGAGACAGAGGAAGTCTAGGGCTTATAAAAATCCACACAAGCAGAGCATACCTTTGTACAATGTGGATTTCACCTCTAGCTATCTACACTTTCTCCACTTACCAAACACAGCCCCAAAGAACACCTGGAGAACTAGCTGAGGGACTAATTATCACAAGGCAGGATTTTTTCCTTATTTTGTTCTTTTTCCAATCTTTCTGCCCCAGTAATATTTATTCAGGCAGTGCTTTGACTGGAAGCACTAATGTCTACTCTGACCCTATACAAAAGGTCCCACTAAGTTCTGCAAGTGAAGATGCACATCATATGATAGCTTTCCTAGGGCTAGTTCATGTATCATTTAAGCAAGGATGTGGACATGGCTATGAATCACATTGCAAATCAACAGTATTAAATGGAGAAGACTAATAAGATAATGTTTTTTATTTGCAAATCTGTTAGCGCAATGTTTCTGCTTTTATTCTTCAATTCCATCAGTAGTATAGAACTGCTGGTTTATTTTCTAAAACTGCATCATTTTACGTTTACTTACTGTCACATAATATTTATAAGGTACCTACACCTCCACCCCTGGGGTGCTTCATGAGCAATTAAAATGCAATCATCATAATAAAGAAATAAATAACCTTAATTAAAACATCACACAGGAACCTTCCTGAGATGCAGAGCCAGTGGGGAGCTGTCTGTCTTCATGAGATTTTCCATACCTGTCAGTTAGACTGAGATCCAAATGCAGCATCAGGTTTCACGGACAGCATCTGGATTTATTATGTTCCCTGAGGGCCATGGATTCATACCCTACCAGACAGAAGATACTCACATGTAGATTACTTATTTGTTAGATAAGATTTTTTAATTGCTTCATTTAATTGATTTTTAAAAGGAGTTCTGGGTGCCTGGACCACACACAATCTCTCCTATTCCCCTGCTACCCTTTTTATCCTCTTCCTTTCAAAAACAGAATATCTCCAACAAAGTCTCTTCCTGCTCCTACATTTTGTTTTTCCGCTCAGGGCTGTTTATAATATAACCTTTAGTACTTTCTAAACACCCAGGGAGGTAGTTGACTCGCCTTCCCTGGAGGTGTTTAAGGTCAGGGTGGATGAGGTGCTTAGGGGCATGGTTTAGAGATTGGTGGGAATGATTGGACTTGATGAGCCGGTGGGTCTCTTTCAACCTAGTGCTTCTATGATTCTATCATTCTGCCTTCTGTGTTTAGCAGCCCCTTGTCATGCCAGGCAAGAAAGAAATCTGCAATACATTCTTCCCCTACCTATTACTCATCAGCAGGCCTCGATTGTTCTCAATTAAGTAGTTTAAGGCTTCATTTTTTTCAGTGTAATATTCCCCAGAGGAATTCCCCGGCAGAAGACCATAGGAAAAGAGTACTTCTGGTCTGATGCGCAGGAACTTTCAAAAGCAGTACTTTCAAAAGAGACTTTTTCCGAGTTGTAAAACTTCGGAACTGAAGGAGATGAAGAAAATCAGAATTGATTTATTTAAAGTGATTGGACACAGGATCACAATTTTCTGAGTCAAAACTCCTATTTGACAATATAATTTACTCTCCAAAACAAGAACAGGGTTTTTTTATGCTTTACTTGGCATTTTGTTTAAAATCTTCATATAAAATTACCCATCCTTTCAAAATACTTTGATACATATTAAGGAAATTCTGGACAGTTTCTGATTCGTAATGCCAAATTTTGACCTCCACTTTTAATACACAAGCTTACCTTCCCCAGAACATATCTCACTCATTCCTTCTTGTATAACATCAAAATATGTAAAAGCTCATTACAGCTGTAGCAATGATAATGGGTATTTTCAGGTCATCGGTGCAGTTATTCCACATAGGACCTTTCCTCCTGCAAGGAGGCAATGAAGGTCACATGAAACCACAAGACTAAGGGCACTACTGAAAAGAAGACATCCCTCATCTAACACAGAGGACAGAGATTACCAGAGATGTCTCTTGCCTCAAGTGAATACATCATTTCCACAATACATGGGAATCTCGCTTTCTTCCTGAGCCTGCAGCCTTTGTAGAATCCAGCTAAGAGGTAACATCATACTGCCATGTTCAGCTAATTCCATGTTAACTATTCTTGATAGGTTTCAGAAGAGTGAAATACAGCAGGATAACATAATTACCTTTTTTCTCTTGCCTAAGGCATTTACTATTTTATTTTCAATTAATTACTGAAGGGGAGTTTATACATCAGGATTCCCCCTGTCATAACTATGTTTAGAATGCATTCTCCTTCTCTGAGCTGTCCTTTTGTATTTTAATTCCTCCTCTTTTGAACTAAAGAGAAATTAATTATAAACAGCTATGAAGTAGCAGCATACATAAGAACACTATGAATGAAAGCAGAACTTTTATTGAATTGCTTTGAAACAAAGCAGCTTTGTATGCAGTGATTTACCTAATTTAGTGTACAAACAACTGTTCCTTTGACAGGTCTTCCTGAAAGATACTTGCGATCTACCATTGTGCTCAGGTGAATACATCTATGAACTACATACTGTTTTCTGACTGACAGCTGCATTTGGCAATTCTTGACACTGCTCTTGGGACAGTTTTACAAATTAAAATAACATGCTGAACAGAAGGCATTATAGTGTCAAGAGGGTTCCATATACCTCTGCCTTTTATTTCTGATGTTCATGTTGCATACGGTGCACACTCTCTCTGTGCAAGCTGACTGCATCCCCTCCGAAACAGCCATCCAAAACCCCACCAGACCTCATGTAACCATCATCAGTCTCTGTGAGCCCTCCTGTCACCTCAATCTGAAGCAGCTGCAAAGGCTGCAAGCAGTAACAGACTCTCCTTTCTTTGCCTTTGTTGCAAACAGACAAAAACCTCCTCTTCCCTGAAACAATAAAAGGTTCATTCTTGCCTTTGGTCCTTTCTTTCTGAGAATTTGTTTGAATGATCAAAATCCAAACAGGAGCACTGATGAATGGACTTTAATTGCTTTATATAATTTCACACTAGCAGATGATTGTTGTTATAACAGAAATAATCAACATACGGTTACAAGAGGAAAAAATAGAACTTGTGTATTGTGTAAAATTTACATAGCGTGAATTATCAGTAAATTTATTATGCCAGTAAGACAAGACCTTGAATGCCACAGCTTTTTGTTTAATACTTCCAAGAGTAATTCCAAGTGAGTATAAGAGAGACGTATATTTACAAGACTTACAGTTTGTCTATTGCCAAGTGAAAAAAGGCTCCTAGGAGAAGAATTTGTTATGTATTACTAAAAATTGTAACTCAGATCATGTTAGAATTGAGATTAAACTGAAGATGCATGACCCTAATAGATTTTCAAACAACCAGACTTCGATAGTAGGTTAGACAAGCCTATTTGTGTAACTATCTTTCTGAAAGAATAAAAGAGGGCTGGAGCAAATTTTCAAATTAAAACATGACTAAAATTCAGTAACTGATATGTATGTGTGTACATCAAAATGGATTTGATTCTAATGAGAAGCCAGAAGTATTCTGAGATTCAGGATGAAATGTGCTAAAACTTTAAATAATATCTTCTGGATATAGACAATATCTTAGGTTCATATAAAAGAGCGTATATGTGTACACTTATATACACTATAAATATGGCGTTGGTATATATGGTTTTTAATATATATGAAAATGGTCAGAATTTTTATAATTGCAGCATTGACTAGAATAGAGAAGAGATAAATGACAGGATCCATCTCTCCTTTTATTTCGTGAAATCTCATGGTATTACAGGAAGGAGATGTGAGACTCTTTTGACTTGTAAATTCTGTTTAAAAATGCACCTGAAGATGGGTGTTTTGTTCATCTACAGCCTTGTTTATACAAGGAAGTTAACAGGTGAATTTGAAAGTCAATATCTAATACACACTAATTTCCTGTGTTAACACTATTTCCTGCATTAACTCTAAGTATACAGAATAAATGGAATAAGTATGCAGGATAATGTTTCACACAAAGTAAAGAAATGTCCATACTAGGAGACAGACTGGAATTACAATTTAAAATTACACTTTCTGCTACACAGTAGTGGGATGAAAAGAAAATTATTTTCCATGTATTTTAATGGCATTCAAGGAAGTTTCAACAGAGAATAGTTTCAAAATTGCCATCTCACAGGGATTTATCTCACAGTCAACTGAAAAAGAGAGTTTAGCTGTCAGAGAGAAACTAAAGGCTCTAATATAAATGAGATCTAGATAATTTTAGCAACTGGACTCTTAAATATATGAATATTTTCTGTGGGTTTATATTACAAAAATTGTAATTAAGTCTTTATTGCTAATCTAATTGAAAGTAATTACATCATGACTAGATTTATTCCATACTTTTAAGTCTCAGAGTTCTTTTTGACAGTCATTACTTAATAAAATTATTGGAAAAACATTTCTAAATCCAAATCTAACACTTTTCTCAGTTAAAGTCAACTGGAAGTAATAATTTCTACATTCCCCGCTGTTTGTACAGTGGAAGCCCTGAAATGTACCAATCGATTTGGAAGCAGTAAAATTCCATCTACTGGCATAAAGGCTCCATTATTATAATTTAATTTTACTCACAACACTTTCTTCTCACATCAAGTATTCCTTCAATAAAGAAGCATTTTATGATTAATATTAAACAAATCTAAGTAACTTCTTCACTTCTTAGTAAGTAAGCAGCTTCTTAGATCCACACACATCTGAGGCTTTTCACTTACATATCAAATGTGAGAGTAGCGAAAGTATTGTTGAAAATACAGTTATTACCTGTTGCTGTCCTGCCTAACATCTACATACACAACAAAACTCCAAAGGATGAGTAGAACTCCCTTTTCCTATTTTATAATCCTCATTTTTTTCCAAAGGGAAAAGACTAAAAGCATTTTACATTTCATTCCATGGTTTGCTGTGAGCAATTTATTTACATAAATTGTGAGGATTACGAAGATTCAGCTGAAGATCGCCAGACAAATTATGGATTTAATTTATGAGGTAACTGAATTACTGCATCTATAAAGTATACAATAAATGAAATAAGAATTCTGAATTTAAGTTTTAGTTCATGTTAATGTCTTAAATTTTGTGATGTAATACTTGAGCCATAGCTATAGCCCTTATCCAGATATCTATATTACTAAGGTCATTTGTGATACATGCATGGTCATTTTTCTCATCTCACTCTCAAAGGGCAGATGTTTCAAATTTTATTTTACTGACTTTTTCACCACTGACTTGAAAGTTGCACTGACTTTCAAAGTGATCTTCTTACTGCAGCCAAACAACTTTGGGTTTAATTTTCAGTAATGAAGTCTGTTTTCAAGCACTCACAAAAAAGTATCAAAGAAATTTTCCTTGAAAGAGATTTAATTTTCAAATCTCAAAGTGTTATAACTATGAAGTCAGAAGAGTCTGGAAAATTACTTTTGTTTTTTCTTCCTTCCGTGAAGCAAAATGGTGATTCTCTATTGCAGGAACAGAGCAATAACGGGTCTGCACTCACAACATTCTATGGGGCATATAGCAGTTAGCCTAGAAATATATTATAAACTGAAGTGACAGAGAAGATTCATTTTACCATGCAAGAAAGAAGACTGACAACTGAGAAATGGGGTCCTGTGAAAAGAAAAGAAAAAAAAAAAACCAGGTTGAGTTTGGATTTTTTTTCCATTATAATTAATAGATGGTTCTCATTTAACTGTCATTAGCTTCAGAAGATAGAGACGTGGAAGGACTAAATTCTGCTTTTACGTTCTGGGTGCAAGATTGGTAACTAGTGAACTAACTAAGATGTTGATGGCTGTACTCATGATTAAACTATAATCTCATGATGATTCGCCATGCTCCCTGAAAAATTAAGCCTTATATCTACTGCATTTATAAAAATGCAGACTCCCCAAACACAATTACTGTGCAAGTGAAAACTGCCATTCCATGCAACAATTAAAATAAGTCCTATAGTTCTACCATAAAACAGAACACAGGATTCTGTCTGTAAAGAGTCAGTGCCATTTTTTAAACGGCCCTCAAAAGGACAAGAATTAAAATGAGGACTAGATGTAACAACTGACCTTACAAAGAAAATTTGCTGTAAACCCTTGAGCATATAGCAGCTCTGGATCACTGTCAGACCTGGGGCCAGTTTCAGTGACAATGTAACTTCTCAAGTCAACACGGTTACAGTCTCTTACTTATATCCAATTACAATAATCTACAAAAGGAGCGAAGCATTTTATATCAAATTACTCATTTTGTAGTAAAAGTGAAATCATCACACAAATTATCTCCTGATAGCTTATAGAAACAGGGAAAATTCTCCCTCGTGTTCCACCAACAAAGCTCTGTAACTAGGAGCAGAGCAATTCATTTACTTGCTCACAGGCAACATAAAGCAGTAACAATATGTTAACACGTGTGTGATAGACGGGTAGCAACCTGAGGAGCTGAATCCTTCCACACAACCGAAACAATATTTCAAAACAAAATACTGCCTTAGATCACAAAGACAAAATATTGCCCCAAGCTGCAAAACAGAGAGTGGAATAGAGAAAGGGAAGAGAGGCTGAAACATAAAACCCTCCAAAAATCAAAGCAGTGGCACATATCTGGTATTTCCTTCAGTTACTACCTAAGAATACACTGGAGTGACAGAAAACAAGTAGTTGCTTGCTTAAACTCAATAATCTCCTTTATAACATGTGTATCACAGCAAATTTCTAGTCCATTTACTTTCTTTATAAAAACTTCAAACTACAGTTGCACACAAATAAGACAGTGCATACCAGGTACAGACAAATATATATTTTTTTTTTGTATCTGTTAAAAGTTTACTGACAGTTACAGCATAAATGAGCAATTAGAATGTCCAAAACAAACATGATGTATGGAAATATGACAAAAAGCATTCAGCGTGTGTGGCAGACATTGAAAGACATGGATAATTTATTTATAGGAATTATTATAGGATTATATTAGGATTTGGTTCTAGTAATCCATTTAATTCTTCAGAAAATGCTTATCTGCTGATGCTGAATTCTGTTCACCACTAAGCTTGTGGAAAGAAACAAGCGCAGAGCCTGAAAGACTGACTTTAGAAGACATGCATCCTGAGCAGCTACACAGCAGACCACAATAGCCTTTTCATGCCTAAAACAGTAGACTCGTACAGCTACCCTTAACAGGTATTGGTACCTGAAAAAAGATCAGTGAGTACCCCAGAACAGTTAAAAAATAGTTCTAGCAAGTCAAGTAAGAAGCTGTAAGCAAAAAGACCACTTCTGCAGTCAAAGGAGAATACATTGTCTTTCTTATTTAAACTACTACGAGAAGGAAGTACTTTCCTCTTGTGAAGCCTAATTATGCTTATATAGTACATATGTAAGTTATCCTATACAGGAAGACAGAATATGGAAACTCAGTAGAAGACTATTAGAAGAAAGCACTCAGAATGTGACTGTCAAGGGGAGTGACAAGGATAGAGTTATCCTTGACAGATACTGGACAATCACCTTAAGCCATCCAATTAGCATAATTAATTTACAACAAGATTCCTGGATGAAGATGGAATATCCTCAACAACATTAGCTAAAAGGACATTATGTATGTATAACTGTTATTATTTTTTAATTTAAGTGAATATGAGGGTTACTCTGAATACTTGTCTGGAAAGCACTTTCTTAGCAGAAGTAAAGGTGAGTTAGAAAGCAGACACCTTGTACAGTAACGGCCTCAAACCATTCACTAAATACTTGGACTAGAATTCCTTAGTCAGAGTAAGAGCAAAACCTGAAGTAGATTAATCCTAACTGCCAAATCTCGCTGCTCCTACTGGACTTCAATGAGAGCAGAGACAGCTCAGCATCCTGTGCACCACAGTCATTTGTTTCCAGCCAAACTCCACCTAACTCTGTGAACTAGGAATCAGATGATGTCCTCAGACAATACTTAGACTGGATAAAATTAGTTAGATTTCTTTAAGTTGTTTGAGCTTCTGATGCTATGTCATTACTGGAAGTGCTCTCTCAAATGGAAAATGTCCAGCAACTATTAAAAATAGTCTTACAACAAACTCAATTTAATTGTCTTGTGGATAGCATGAAATTGAATACACTAAGGTCATTAACCTTCAATACTCAGATTCTGGCTTTCTATAATAACTCTTTCTGATCACAGGAACCCTGTGTATAAGAGCCAACAATACATACATTACCCTACTAAACAAAAGGTGAGGCCACAGTGTCGGTTGACCTTCAGGTTTAACATTCATAGACAAAAATACTTCCCAAAGCAAGCATTTTTTTCTTTCAGACTACTTCTGCTGCCAATAGACATAATTCTAAACTTAAGAATTAAGCAATTTTCCTTCCTTTGACATGTTTTACTCTTAATTATGTAATAAAAATGCTAGTGCATTTCATATTGCATAGTACATACTAGTTATTATTGCATCTGCTATGCTTGGAAATAAATATGTATACATTAAATTTATCCTATATGCTGCATTCCCATAGGACTATAGACCTTCATTTCAAATTCTGCATTTAGTTTATAGAATAATAAATGCTTGAAAGCATTGCACCCTTCATGATCACCATTTCAGAACATGAGACATCAATTCTCGCTATGATTTCCAGTGCATGTACATTTAATCCTTCTTTTGTAATCTTTCCTTACATTACAGTCTCGGTATTTGTGGTATTTAGCATCTCCTTCTTATAAACTGTAGTGCTTACAGGTCATTTCAGAAGAAAACCCACTCCATGGAAAATGTTTTCTATACAATATGGTAAGAAATCGGTTGCTTTCCTTCTTAATTTGATATTTTTAAATTCATATTTTAATTCAGTTTTACTAACAGTTATCCAACATTATGGACAAAAATCCTCTCAGAACAAATGACTGAAGATAAAATAAAGATGGAAGAAAGAAATTATGCAAACACTAAGAGGAAAAAAAAAAGAAGTGGTAGAAATCTTAGTATATTATCATGTCTGTGAAGTAAATGGCAAAGCAGAGGTCCAATATCATAACTCAGTTAGCAGCCCTGGATTTAATTTACTTTGTTTCAGTAAGGCAGAAAACCAAAAAGATGGAAGATGATGTTAGCACGTATATGAAAGGTTTGCTCTAAAGCATGCAATGCAAATGAATGCACTGCAAGTCTAAGAATGAATAGAAAAAAGAACAGGAGAGATCTTCTGGAATGTTTACTCATGAAACCAAATTATCAAAATCAGATAAAGCAACATTTCTGTAAGCCTTTTGCAAAATGATTCAAAATGATTCAAAATAAATCAAGTGGCGGCAATGAAGGATGTTAGTTTTCCAGATATATCTTGGGGAAAAAACATGTTCTGTGTAGTCATCTCTTGAAATGCATTGGTCAGAAGCAACCAGACACCAATACTCCTCAATATTTGCTTCTAATAACGCAAAGCAGCTGCTGGACAAAATCGAGCTAGAAAGCACCTGGGTCTTTATTAGCTTTATAGGAGGATGTGTAGGAAAAAGTGTCTCCATGAAGGCAGTCAGACACTGGAAAAGTATGATCAAAGAGGCTGCAAAATCTCAGTTATTGGAGATAATAAAAACCAGACAAGATCATTAGCACCTGGTCTATGTTGGCGTTGCTTTCAAGAGGGGTTTGAACAGGGAGGACGTCCAAAAGTGCCATCCAAGGTATACTGTTTCTTTGATTCTATGACCGTTTATAAAGCGGCAGTGTTCTCAGTACTCAAAAAGGAAGGAAAAAGAAATGTAAATACACACTGAAACCGAACCTCAGTAATCTTATGAACAGAACCAAAATATCCCCAGCTCACAATCCTGCCTCCGTCAGTGGCTGAACTATTAACTCAAATGACTATGTTATTTTTCCATGAGAAGAATGGAAGGTAGCTAATATAGCACCTAGCTTTAAAAAAGGAGTGTAAGGAGACACTCAACCTGCTGCAAAACTAGTCCAAGTTAGGCATTAAGAACAATATTTTAGTAATAAAGTTAGTAAATCAATAAAAAAGACCAAGCAGACGAAGTCACAGAAGCTCCAACATTGGAGACGGTTTAAGAATATGTTGAACAACTCTATGCTCCCCTAGTAACGTTCACTAAAATGACTCAAACTGAATGACTCAACTGCATCCTCCTATCTCAGAGATCTACTCATCAATATGACTAAAATAATACTCTCTTACATTTTTAGATCTCTCCCTTCTGTTTCTTTTACCAGTCACCAAATCTCTCTCACCAGTACCCCTGTACAGCAGCTGATCACTACTTTTGAGTTAGACTTCCTTCTAAAATCCTCACACCCACATTACATCTAAATCAGGTTAGAGAGCCCCTCTCCACCTCTAAGATTGTGTACATGCTTTCTAACCATTGGATTTCGTTACCTGTTATTCATAACTATCATAACCTCTTTTCTATCAGTCCTGATCAGTGCAACCTGGCTCTGGTCATACATATCAATAAATTTGCTGAAAAAGCCATTTTCCAAGTTCATATTAAACAGCTGCCTCTTTGCATCCTTCCACTCTCTCCCCTCTTTTATGACAAGAAATCAGAAAACCCTAGCATGCATTTTCAGAATGTGCCCATGCAGTTCTACCCTATCAAACAGTTCTTACCAAGATGGTGATCAGCCAATACTGAACTCATTTTAGGCTTACCAAAGAAAGAGGCAAGCAAGTAAAGAGTAAAATAATTTGTACTTGCTTCCTTACTGTCCCTGATACTTTGGGCATCTGTTAACATCAACACCTGCATAGCTCCCTTATTATGCTCCTCATGTCTGTCTTTGCTTAGGAACCTTTCACAAAATAGGAAGGGTAGTTAAATTGCTGGTGAACTAACATACAAGGCTGAAACTGACTGAAGCCAGCCCACTGATTCCTTGTCCTCCCCTTTTGATCTTCATTCACATCCATTTTATAAGATGCTGATTTGTATTTAAGATTTAATTTTTAGGATAAAAGTACAGTTTTTCTTTTCTGTGTGCACAGTACCCAATGAAATGTCCCATAGCTTAACAATGTTCTCACTACTACAGTCTGACTTCTCAAAGGTATTTACATGTCTGAGAACCTAGATCTGAAAATCTATAGTTCCTTTTCTTAGTATTTAATGTTACACAACAAACAGTAGGTCAGCTATTTCCTAAATGCGCCTTTCTAAATGGGGATGCTGCTGGCTTCCAATCTCCCCTCTGCAAATAATTACACTTTTTTTGTATGGTGCTAAACAAAGGTAATTCGATGTTTCTCTAAGCTTAGGTATTGCAAATTACTGCTGAATACACATTACTTATGCTATTTGAAGTCTCTGTTTGTAGGGACATAAAAGGTAAGTGCAGATAAACAAGGCATCCATGTAGCTGAATGACCAGAGCACAATAAAGCCAAAATAAACCCTTTCATTAGGCACATGGCAAAGTGCTCTGTATACCTTAATTCAAAGGGTAGGGGTACAATTCTGCCCTTCAATACAAGCTGGTAGATTTCATCTGCCTACAGGTGCAATTGCCTGTTTATCATGATGAAGAAAGAATGTGATAAGAATGATCACTTTCCTCTCTCCCTCAAAGCAGAAAAAGCAACGTGAATGGTGAACCTGAAATCAAGCCCAGCATTATTTTCATTTCATCATTGTTTGAATCAAGATTAAAAACTGTTACACACTGACCTTATTTTGTTAACAGGGCCATTTTTGTGATATCAACATTTTCTTTAACCTGCACTATCTTGAAGAAGTATATTAACACTAGTTTTATTCAGTTAAATTCTTGTGATTTTTTAAAATAAATAGACTAGACGATTAAATGGGGCAGAAAAACATTCAAGTGTATACAAATGACTTAAAAAGGATTCTTCACAGATACAGAATCTGAGCTATCATATCCCAGCCAAGGGTCAAGGCCTCCCTTTTCTAATTCTATAGGGATGCTGAACAAACCTTGCATAAACAGCACTCACCTTACTGGAAAGGCGCAGAACAGGGTTTTATTTCTCTTTCCTATGCTGTAAGTGCCTGAATGTTAAATTGCAGCTCTCTCCCTAAGTCAAACTATTTTTAAAAAATATGAAGGCTGCTAGGCCACCTAATTTATATTGTTATTGCCACAGCCTCAGAATTCTGAAATACTGTAAAGGTGTGTTGACGGGAGTATCACAGAACCAAACACAGCAATCAATATGATCAGCAAGTGTTCAATTTATTGAGCATAGCTGTCTCTTTATAAACCCTTCTTGGTTACATAACTGGGTGCCCACAAGGGTATCTACAGTGTATTATTGATTAAAGGTAGCTGTCCATAAAGCTATTACTAACATATTATTGGCTAAACTACAGCACATGCTAAGAAACCAAGTTACACTAAAATTAACTATGTTGATAGTTCTCTTTAATTGCTTTTCTTTCAGCTGGCACTCGTTCCTACTGAACTAGCTGCTGCATTCCTTTCAGCTGGCCTTTGTTTATCTTTCAGTTCTCTGTTTCAAGGCCTTGCTAAAATTGCTCAGTATCAATCAATCTCACAGCATCCAGGCCTTCTTCTCTGTAAAATGTTCCCACAAAGGTGATATTTCTCTTTTTTTTTAATTAAAAAAGTACTTTATTAGAATACTTGATCCACATACATCAAGGAGGCAGTTATAACAACCTGGCCTTTTTGATATTCAGCAAATGTTATTTAAAGTATTAAATTAGACTGTTTATTTCAGCTAAAATACTGTGTAGTGAAATATTACAGCTACGATATCAAAACACAGGGCTTCAGTACATGCAGAATAGTAGTTAAAAATGTGCAAAAATTATTCATTATGATGGAAAGCATAAGAATTTTTCTTCCAGTAAACATTTTTTACATTCACATATTTCTCCCTATACAATGCTACAACTTTAAATAGGGGAGCACTCAAACTGAAGGCATCTCATTATAGAAGAGGTGCAAACATCCTCCAGAGGTCCAAGAATCATAGTATAGTTTGGGCCAGAAGGGGCCTTAAAGATCATCCAGTTCCAACCCCCCTGCCATGGACAGGGACACGTCCCACTGGATCAGGCTGCCCACAGCCCCATCCAACCTGGCCTCGAACACCTCCAGGGATGGGGCAGCCACAGCTTCCCTGGGCAACCTGTGCCAGTGCCTCACAGAAGAAATTCTTCCTAAAGCCTAGTCTAAATCTGCCCCTCTCTAGTTTATACCCATTGCCCCTAGTCCTATTGCTGCAAGCCTTTGTAAACAGTCCCTCCACAGCTTTCTTACAGGCTCCTTTCAAGTACTTGAAGGTCACTGTCATTCAACATCTTCTGATAAACCATACTACCAATCTGATACTCTGTGTGCCCTTCAAAGTTCACTTTTCTTCTCCACTTGAAGGCATCAGCAGGAAAGGTCATTACACCTCGAAAAGTGCAGGGAGATAAAGAACAGTATATAGGGAACAGTTGCATACTTCGCTTTTGTCTTTAAACAAATCTGATTTGATTTTGTATTGTCCATGGTTGTACACCAGTTAAAGGGGTGACAGCTGCCTAAAACATTTACTTGGGTTCTTTTATTGACATTAAAAATCAAAGTAAAATTAGACCTTTTTCTTCCAAAGGCTGCAAGGGCATGTTTCATTTTACATGCTACAGACAGTCCCTGCTTGAACTAACCCTGTCCCCTGGGAAGTTACATTCCTGTATAAGCCTGAAGTATAACAATGCCCTTGCATCTTCTATTAAATATTTGCTATTGAATGCCTTGATTGAATTGAAAACCAAGAAACTTGCTATATATGACTGAACTCTTTTTCCTTCCATGCAGTTAAAAATTATGGAAAAAAAGTATCTAGACCATGAGCCTCAGAGACTGCTTTTGTTCCATACAGATGAGTGGGGGAAACAAGTTTCAAAAAGGATAAAATCAGCAAAGGGAAAATTCAGTCATCAAAACTTGAATACAGTTAACTCGAGATATAAATTAGAATCTATGGAAGTACTTGACAATATTCCTTAAAGTATTACTAGGAAGGTTTGAAAATCACAAAAGGCTTAGGCTGAACATTAGGAAAAATTTTTCATGGAAGGAGTCATTGGACACTGGAACAGGCTGCACAGGGAGGTGATTGAGTCACCTTCCCTGGAGGTGATTAAGGGACGGGTGGAGGAGGTGTTAAGGGGCATGGTTTAGTGTTTGATAGGAATGGTTGGACTCGATGATCTGGTGGGTCTTTTCCAATCTGGTGATTCTATGATTCTATGATCACACTGTCCTTGACAGTGGTCAAATACAATTAAACTTAAATATGAAAAGAAGAAAAAGGAGATGCCAAAATATATTTAATTTTATTGCTGGCACTTGGTTTTGTAGTTCTGTAGAGCTATTATTAATTTTTAAAGTCAATACAAAACAGAAAATTTCATTTCTATCTACTTCATCAAGAAAGAAAATCTCTCAGCATTCAAGCAACTTTTGGACTTTGAGCCATTATTCTTAATCAACACAGTAACACAGTTATTTTGTGTTAATTAGCCAACGCCATTAAAGAAAGCTGTTTTCTCAGCAGTGGACACCATTACAAACTACTGCAGAGCTGGGGTGCTAATATATTCCTCCCTAGATTGAAGCAATGGTCTATATCCTCAAATGACTCCAAGTCCTTGTCACCCTAGAAATCAGTAGAATAGGGACACACATCAGAAACTCTCCCGTAGACACCTGCACTTGAAGTCTTTGCAAGCAGAAAGAGATTTAAAGAAACTGTTCATGGGTTGGTTCAACTGCACCTTAAAGAAGCAGCTGTATGATGGCTTCTCTTTCTTGACAGTGCCTTCAAAGAACATCTTTTTAAGCTCTGTTGATCTTTGGGTAACCATTGTAGAGCTGACATAACTTGTAGCTGCTTAATCCATTGTAGTTCATTGGTTTTAGTATGATCAGTGATTATACATAGGTCCTATCCCATGTGGATCTAATTAAAAAGTCAGAAATGTCTGGAGAAATTCATAACCAACTGCTATCCAAGTTATCAAATAGCCTTTCCATGCTGCTTAGAAATCACAGAAACACCATATTCCAGTTAATGGAAACTCTGGGAAAATAAAGAGGAGTTGATATGGGTCCAAAATGAGAAGCACAAATAATATATCTCTATTCAATTAATATAGGATGACAAATAGAATAATTAGACTATTTTGTTGCCATTGTGAAGTTATCAGTACCACAAAACAAGCCAGCAGGTTGTTTTTTCTGATTCCCTGGACAACTAAATTCATTGCCATTCCTTCACATAAAGGTAAAACAAACAAAAAAAGGCATTTGAAAGATTTTTCCTCAGTAGAATTAAGGTATGCAATCATATGTTACCTTTATAGGACTCTGTGGGCAGTGTACATGAAAGTAAACGAGCTACTCAATAAGACGGGACCGTGCATCTATCATTTCATAACAACTTTTTTATTCAGAAATATAATGAGTATTTTGTAAACCCAAGATCACTCACTCACTTCCCCACCCACACACGCCTACTTTTCCTTTTCTTGGCACCATCTACCAAATACTGTGGCCAAAACCCCAATTTAAACAGAGACATAGCTGGATTTAAGTCAGTGGAATAATGACTTTTTATATCAGCTAGAAATCCCTTTATAGAAATCAATCTGGCACTATGAGGTAGGAATGTTTGCCATCAGAAGCAAAACAAATCATATGAAATATACAGCTGTTATGTTATCTTATGACAAGATATATTTATAGCTACTAGGCTTAGTAACTAAGATGATAAATTTCATTTAGCATTGTAGAAGTAGCTGCACTATTCAAAATGCATTTCATAGCCTGTTAGTCCTCAGAAATGTCCTTGTTTTCTTGGTTTTGACCAGTACCAAGCAAAAGAAAAACTGAATCAATCCAGCTGCTACACTGAATGGAACCAGTGTACCTGAGAAGCTGAAGTCTTGGCCACTTCAGTGCAGAGGATGGTTCTGATGAAAACAAATAGGGTAGCAAACCAACCTTCAATCAACTCTGCCCCGTGTGCTTCCTTTTGTGGTCTGTCAGTTACATTCTGGCTTCGTGAAACTGCATGCTCCTCTGTGTCCTCCTTTATCTCATTTATTTTATACTTCTCTCCTTTCACACCATTCTGTCCTCTGCCTTCATTTATCGTTTTTTAACTTCCATGCCCAAGCCACCTGCCCAATCCCCTCCACATTTTTTGAGATTCAGTATCTCTGAAGACAATAATGAAACATTTCAAAATCCGAAAAAATATCAACAATCATTTAATGTGACACCAAAATTTAAAAATATAAATTCTATCTAGCCCAAAATTTGTGGTTGAAAGAAATAAAGTGCTTAGAAGAAATGCAAAACTGATGGAAAAATTTTGAGTGATGCAGCATTTGCCACCCTAGGAAATGCAGTTCTGATGTATTTACAACCCTGCTTGCAGCAAGAGTCCAAGTTTATCATTAGTCACTCTAAAAGAAATTTATAAGCATATATGCTCAAAGTGATGAAAAATAAAGATATACTCACAAGTCTAGGCTTTTGCAAACACATAAAACCTGATATATGAAACTTGCAAAATCTATTTTTGGAAGGCTTAAAATAACTGGTGCAAAGTCTCTTTTGCAGAACCTCTCTTTTATTCTGAGTCTGTTCAGGGAGATATTAAAATTCCAGAAGAGGATTTTGGGTTCAAACCAAACCTTGTACTGTCAAGTTAAAGAAGCTGCATTAACACAGGATTACACTTACTTTAGAAAACTTATAATGTGAACTGTGTAACTGAAATAATCCTACCTTTTCTTTTTGAAGGTTTTTATAAGAAATAATTTTTACTTCTGTTTTCAAAGAAAAGCAGTTCTTTGTTTACATCTTTTATTATACACAGTGATATTTCGAGTGGTTCGTGCTGTTTTTCTAGGAAGTTCTAGAGTTCTTCACAGGTGACTTTTTTTTTTTAAACCTACTTTGTTATTAACACACATTTGTTTGCAAAGTGAGTACATACCTTAGTTGAACATTTAGGAGTCACTTCTTTAAGAATCAACTTCTCCTTTGAATATAATCTATACAGCTGCATGAATGATGGGTTTAGAAATGTGATGCAGTACATTTTTCCACAAATACCAGGTTTTCTCAGTCAAAATATGATCAAGCAAAATGGACTTTCAGCTATGCTTTTTATCTTAATTCAAGCACTTTCACACAGCTTTTCTTGAAAGAAATGGATAAACAGAAGTATGTGGTTTCCTAAAGAATTTTGAAATGTGATGAAAACAGTGCCATTTGTACTATACCATACTGTATTTTAATTTCCATCCCTCCCTCAAAATATTTAGAAGGGATGTTTACATCCAGACTGTGTTTTTTCTCTGCAAAAGTGGAACTAGAAACGGCAGAAAGTTCTTTCCTGTCACAGCCACATTGCAACGTGAGATGTCATTTCTGCTACTGTTTGTTTTCAGTTGTCTCCTCACAATTTCAGGCTGACTGGGATCTGCAGGAATTACTCCTGCATGCAGAAGACAGGAAGGTTTAAAGAGTGAAGTCTGTGGATTGCCAGCACTGCTGACTGTACCAACTTTGCAGAAAAGACATGGATGTCTGATTCTTACCTATATGTATGCACAGGTGCTTCAGCAATGTTTGTACTGGATACAAATAGAGCTGTTGAAATTACATCTGAAATGGATGTATTTTATTCCAGGACAAAAAGCCTGGAAGAGCTGCTGAAATCTAAATATTACATAATCTTATATTTTTTTTATAACTTTGTTATCCAGGATAGTCTGTCACCCAGAGAAGACATGTGTCCTAGCTGCATTTAAAATGTCACCATCTTCCTAAAATCTTCCAAATGTATTCCATGTTTTATTTTCAAGTCTATTTAATATGTATTATTTTAAAATGCTTAGCTAAAGCATTATAGCAAAGTAAAGCAAGGGTGACCAAAGCAAAAGAATAAAAGAAAACCAAGTAGCACACACAAAAATATTAATTTTATCAAAAGAAACATAGTATTTGCAAAAGACATTAGTGAAGATTTAAAAAGTAAGTAGTATAAATCATCACGTAGAATTTTAAGATACAAAAATGAAGAACAGAAAGATCTGCTCAGTCTTATGAGTCTAGGAAAGAATCACATATTAAGAAAAAAAACTCTTGGAGCACTTAATATGTTTACCATATGGTTTCTCCTTTACACTTTTAGTTAAATTCCTACTCTCTTCCACCAATACTACTTCTTACTACTCAGTTTCACAAAGCCGTCTTGAGTCATTTAAGAGAAGAGTGTAACAATAACATCTCTCTTTTTCTACATTTCCTAACAAGCACAAGGACTTTTAAAGAAATAAAGAAATATGGATACAGATTAGATACAGGTATTTAGGCCCCATTTTCACACTGGCTCAAATAGTTTGATGACAATTCAACATTGTTCTGAGAAATCTTCTGAAAAAGTAAGTTAGACTTCTAAGTAATTTAAAAGATTGTTTTAATATTTTACTTGATGTTTAATTAAAATATCACAACTCAACCAGAAAGTAAGGCTTTGCTTCATTATGCTATGGCCTGGAGCGTATCTCTGAATGAATCAGCTCCAAGCTGTAATAGGAAAACGTGTTTGTGAGAGCAGCAAGCACACAGCTGCTTAACCATATGGAAGTGTAGCTTCATGAAGCTCTGTTAATATCCACTTCTCACCTCCTTGCTTACAACCAAGAGTGTTGCCCCGGGGCAAGCTCCTACTTCTACCTTTGCTCCCCTGCAGCCTCTTGTTCTTATTGTCCTTTTGTCCTCCTGTAATACCTCAGCTGTCCTGAGAGCTCTAGGAGGTCGCCCAGCCACATGACCTTGAACACTGACAAGCATCCTGCCAGACATATAAACCCTTGCACAGCTTATTTTAGATGAACATTGGATCTCTCTGGTAACCAAATATACTTGCATCACTTACTGGAAAAATCAAACAATCTCACATCCTTTCCACACGTCTGGAATTCCGTGAAGTGATGATATTGGTTTGCAGTGGATATATACTGCTTTCTCAATCACTCACTTTGTGTAGATTTATTCATTTGTATGATTTGATTGTCTTTGTTCTGAAGTTTTCTATAACAAAACTTAAAAAGAAACCAGATGGGGCTCAACGTACCGAATTCTATGCTTTGAAAAACTAGATCATATATTATGAATATGACAGATAATTAAGAGCAAACGTATGAAAGGAGTTAAACAGCTAGATTACTATCAGAAGCATGAGCATGTCTAAATCCATTATCTTTACCTGATAAACTTACTGATAAGTTTCAAGTTGACAAAAATGTAATTTATGTTACAGACACACAGCTGATTACTTCCTATGTTTAATTGGTCACAGATATAACTAAATTGCCCATTTATTAGCACAGAATTGAAGAGATGGACTTTTTAGTATGGATTTGATTGCTTAGTATGCACATTTTTCACAAGTTTGTTTTAAATAACTGACAAAAGAAGACTCCAATTCTTCTCCCATGATGACAATAGAAACACAATATAAGAGAGCAAAATACTCCAATATTTAGCATATGAAAATGTCCCTAAGATGCAACTAATTAAATATGTAGCTCCTTGAACCTTATCAAAATTCACATGACTGCACTGAAATACAAAATCGGAACCTGCTACCAGGCACACAGTATCTACCCAACCATCTTTATTTAAACGTGACAAAACCAGCAGCAACACTCAGTCAGTGTGGATCGACGGCAGACACAGTAAGTGCTGCAACCAGACACTAGATTGAGGCAAAGGGGTGGCTAGCAGAGCAGGAGAAGCCCAGGAATCCCAGAGGGAGCGAGGGGTGGGCACCTCCTGACTCCCAGAAGTGCCATCTCTTATGTGGTGGCTGATGTGAGGGTCAGTCCCAGCAGAAACTGTGGGAGATTTAAATGGTCCCCAGGGAGCAATAGTGACCAAAGCGCTGTGAACAGGAGCAGGCAAACGGATGGGCTTTGTCAGAAGGGTGGGCTCAAGCTGTTTGCAAGAGCAGTTTGTGAAGGCAAAGTGTGGAGGGAGGGTGCAGTTTGCATGCTCAGGAGGTGAGTTCAGTCAGTGAGAGGGAGCTCAGCCATGGTGTCCAGCTGGTGAGTGGCTGCATCCTGTGCACCCAACAGAAGGGAAATGTCAGTCTAGGCTGAGCTCTCAGGAAAGCACGCACCCATCCAGGTCTCTGGCTGCATGGAGTGCCACCAGCTTGCACTGGAAACAGAGGGCAGCAGGGGCAACAGTTGTGTAAGGAGCGAGCAGGTGGAAGATCTCCTCAGCCTGGGGGCAGAGCTGCAAGAAGTAGTAGAGAGGTTGAGGAGCATCAAGGAGTCTGAACAAGAGATAGTGGGGGAACCACACCCTGAACTCCCAGACACAGAAACAGAAACAGCCACCAGAAAAAGCCCCTGATCGAAGGTATCTGGTACCCTCCTCCCACCAGGATGTAGGCAGGAGCTTAAAAGGATTTTGTGAGTGGAAGTGATCATGCAGTGGTGGAGTTACTGGTCCTGAGGGATACAGGGCAAGTGAGGAGTATAGTCAGGACCCTAAATTTCAGGAAAGCAGACTTGCAGCTCTTCAAGGAGTTACTCAGTAGGACAGCCTGGGATATGGTCCTTGGGGACAAGAGAGAAGAACAGAGCTGGCAAATATTTAAGGATGCTTTCCATAAAGCACAAAAGCGCTCAGTCACCAGATGCAGGAAATTTGGCAGAGAAGGGAAGAGATCAGTGTGGCTGAGTTGAGACTTGCAGGTTAAACTAAAGGAGGAGGGAGAACTGTACAAGCGGTGCAAGCAAGGACAGGGAACCTGGGACAAGTATAGACCAAGGCACAGCTGGAGCTGAACTTTGCAAAGCAAATGAAGACTAACAAGAAGAGCTTCTACAGGTACATCAATCAGAAAAGGAAGGTTAAGGAGAACATACTTCCACTGATGGATGAAAATGGTGACCTTATATGAACAGATGAGGAGAAGGTTGAAGTACTTACAAATTTTTTGCCTCAGACTTCACTGACAACCTCTCTCCTTACCCCTCCTGGGTCAATGGAAAACAGCCCCTCCCACTGTAGAGGAGGATCAGGTTTGTGACCACCTGAGGAACCTGAACATTTATAATTCTCTGGGACCTGATGAGATGCATCACAGAGTCCTCAGGGAATTGGCTGACATGGAGGGGCATACAAGAAAGCTGTGGAGGGACTTTTTACAAAGGCATGTAGCAACAGGTCAAGGGGGAATGACTTTAAATTGGAGAGGTGCATATTTAGACTAGACATAAAGATGAATTTCTTCACTGTGAGAGTGGTGAGGCACTGGAACAGGTTGCCCAGGGAGGTCATAGCTGCCTCATCGCTGGAAGTGATCAAGGCCAGGCTGGATGGTGCCTTAGGCAGCCTGATCCAGTGGGAGGTGTACCTGCCCATGGCCGGGGGAGGAGGGACTGGAACTAGATGATCTTTAAGGTCTCTTCCAACCCAAACAATTCTATGACTCTATGATTCTATGATTCTATGATTCTATGATTCTATGATCATCAAATACAACACACACTCAGTTCTGTTGCTCATCCCTGTGGGCTAGAGGCACTACATCCCATCTATGCCCTTATCATTTGTTTGCGAGCTGCATACTTAAGATGATATTCTGCTTTCATGCTGTTCTGAGAAAACTGTCTCGTGCCTGAAGGAGACATCATATGAGCATAGAGTCACCTGTGCTCAGAAAAACAAACTGTGCCATCTAAACACCATGTTGTGCTGCAGGCTGACCAAAGATGTGTTGGAAAAGACAAATCCAAACACTGCAGCAACCAATCCAGGGCAGCAAGTTACTCTAGTTAATACTGTGTCCTGAACTGCAACAGAAGGAGGACAGAGACACAGCCTCATTTCCTTAGCAATTCCTGCAGAGAATATGGCTAAGTACTCTGGAATGCAGTTCCCAAAAGTCATTGCCGTGTTGCCAACAGAGGAATTTGGAGAGATTGCTCTCTGAAACCAAGCACCTGCATTTGCTGATTGCTAGATATCAATACCCGCTTCAGTGCTCCTGATGCACCTAGGAAGTGTTATTCACAATACCCCAAAGAAAAGGTACTTCCCTTGTGCCCAATTCATTTGCAAACCATTCAGGTATTGTGGGGGAAAAGAAAAGTTCGTTTCTAGCTGTGTTCCTGGCCTTAATCCAGAAACTACAATTAGTTTCTTCCATCAGCTGTGTACACAATGTAAGTGTAGCAGGAAGAACAGGGGTTGCCCTTACTCAGAATCTCTTCCATGTGGGTTAATTTTCAAAGAAAACTCTGAATGTCCCAAGTACCATTGGGCTTTTCTTTACCAGGTGCAGCTGAATAAAGTGACAGGCTTTGGGGGGAGGGGGAAAATAAAGTAATATTTTGAACGTTTCCTTTAATGTTAGATATCGGTAGTATTTATTCTGTATCACCTAATTTAAAGTCATGTCAACTGAAAGGCTTCACAAGAGACTGCAACAAATTGTTTACTCAATAAAGGTCATTCAATTGGTGCTGTTCATCATTTAGTTCTATTGTCAACATAAGCCCAGCTCTGACATTTAACAATTTAAAGCTAGGAAGGTTTACTGTTTCCAAGATTGCCAGGCAGAATTCTAGTAAAAATATTTTGAAGATGCAGTTTGAAATGTTTCTTCTGATTTAAAAGCAGTATGTTTTTTGACAGGGTTGAGCTTTGCAATTTGTGGTTTTATTTACCTTGTTTAAGAATAAAGTGACAACTTGCTGTTTATAAACATATTGAAAAGGTCTATTTTCCTCTGAACTCAATATAAAAGATCTTTAAAAAACAAGTAGAAAAATACAGAAAAGGCTTTGCTTGCTTTGTGTTTGTTAGAAACTGCTCTGGGGAGTTACATCTCCTCATTGCAGTTTGCTTTCTTTGTGCAGAGCAGAAGCTTTATGAAAGGAATTTAGTCCTTGTGACTGCAAAGACAGCTTTCTAGTACACTCGCAATAGTAGCAGATATTAAAGATTGTACCTCACACCAAGCACTTTGCATTGTCTTTTCCCAGATTTGTAGCACCTGTGCTTCACTTCCTACCACAGAGATGATAATAAGAGAAACTGCAGCCCTCCAGTTTCTTAAAGATACTTTCATCTGTGTTGATCCCAAGTCAAAAGCAAATCTTTTATCTTCCCCTCCCTCCTTTACCATATGCGATGTCTCTTCACATGAAACAGTTATGGGTATGGGATTTTTAAGAAAAAAAAGAGACAGAAGACTGAATTAGGACCTAGGGGGATGAAGTAAGAGTCAGATTTGTGGTATGGAGCTATACCTAAAGGAATGCAGAGAAATGTCTCACTGTTGCAACACTTGCACTTGAGTAGTAGGAGTGAAGAGGCCATGCTAGTAGCTACCTGGTTTTATCCCTGGGCAGCCTGTTCCAGTGCTTGATCATTCTTTTGGTAACGAAATTTTTCCTAATACTCAATCTAAATCTCCCCTGGTGTGACTTGAGGTCATTTTCTCCTGTCCTATTGCTTGTTATTTGGGAGAAGTGATTGGTACCCACCTTGCTAAAAGGTATCTTTCAGGTATCTGTAGAGAGCAACGAGGTCTCCCCTCAGCCTCCTGTTCTCCAGGATAAACAACCCCAGTTCCCTCAGGGGCTCCTCATAGGCTTGTGCTCCAGACTCTTCACCAGCTTCGTTGCTCTTCAGATGTGCTACAGCACCCCGATGTCTTTCTTGTTCTGAGGGACCCAAAACTGATATCTGTACAACAGATGTATGTTTAGTTGACACTTCCTACAACATCATACTCAGTACAGAGGAGCTGATTAGCATGTGCACAGTGGGCAATCTTCAGCATGTCTCACTATTCCACACCCAATCGGACTCACTTGATAAGGGCTTGTACCACTTGGCACTATAGAGATACTCCCCAGTGCCAGACTTCCAGAAGCTAATACAATCATAGCCACATTTCCTACCCAATAATAAATATAACCTGATTCCAGACACTTATGTCTATTCAAACCTCAAAACCTGGAGCCACTTCAAATGTGGAGATACGAAGTACCAATTCAAATACTCCTAAAAACACCACAAGTGCACATTTCTGCCATATGCACTATGGACAAGTCTTTCTCCTTCTTCCCATTCTCTCTGGTCACAGGTCATTGCAACAAAACTCCTTAAGTAAGATGAGTTGTGGCATGAACCTGGAATGTAATCACAGAACTTTACAACTTCAATCTAAAGTACTCCCAGGAGAGTTACTGTAATGGCATGCTCACATGTTTCAGAGAAAAATTACCTAGACCTTTTGACATATTATAGCCCATTGTTCTAAATTCAGCAATGCCACAACATAGCTTTAGTGTGTTTAAGTAAGCTGTAACTTAATTTAATATATATCTGACCACAAAATCTTTCTTCATTTGAGTCACATTTTTAAATGACAAATGTTTAGAGTATATGCAGCTCTGCTATTCTCCAGCCATTCCTGTTATGCAATGCTTATCTCATCTCTCTGTGTGCCAGTCAGTTATAGCCACAGGACATTCAGAATCTGCTGCAGTTATAAAAAGAGAAATATCATTTAGTTTCAATACATGTCTCGTATATAGAATTTAAACACAAAAAACCAATGAAGTGCTAAAAAAACCCTGATAGCCCAGTAGCCCAAAAATTTTTTTAGGAAACTATAGAAACTGACTGCACAAATATGCCACACAACAGTTTAGAGATAAAATTCTATAACATATGGTTGTCAGATTCAGCTCACACATGCAGAATTACTGTAGCACACAAATATCTACATGCTCTGCCTAACAACATGAACTCCATGGAAAATACCTAAGATTCTTCACTCATTTCAGTAATTTCTACATTATCCAGATTAATTTCTTGAAATGATAGCTTGTTCAGCAGGTCAAATAAGAAAATACAACAGCACCCCTCAACAGTGAGCACTTCTAGCTACACAATTCAAACTAGATGGATCAGTGAAAAACTAAAGGAACTTATTTAATTTTCAGCTAGAAGAAAAGGACCCTTCTCTGGAAGGTAGGAGTTTGGAGCATGTGGCTCTTTACAGGGACATATTTGGAGCTGAAATCAGAGTTTCATATGTACATGCTAAGAACCTCTGAGAAGCTTTCTGGTATTTATCTTCTTAAAGCTGGGATTCAACATCCCACATGCCACACTTCTGTTGGCATTTCTACCACTACCCTAGCAACATGGGGATTTCTGAACAACCCTCTTCTCGCAGGATATGAACATAATTTCTTCTGCATTTGATCAAGACAGAAAAAGAAATCTATGTGACTGTCCTTATAACTCCTAAATGCAAAATGTCTCGTTCATAAAAGGAGAAAAGTGACATCAACTGCAAGAAAAAATGGCAGGTTGGAACTAGCCCCTTCAATATCAATGTAAATACTGATGTGATTACAGACTAGGCATGATTAAGGACATTGTTAAGTTGATACCTTAGTGAACTGTAGCCATTTGCATTGCTGAATAAAGGTTGTTCTAGAAAAAGACTAATATATGGCATCTTCCAGTATTGCCACACCAGACTTTTAAACCTCTTGTTCTGATGGCGCAATCCATGAATTTAAATGTCTGACTTCTCTAGACACTGCAGGGAGAGCGTCACACTTGATCAGAGACAGAATACTGAAGGGTAGACATGGTAGATTCCTAATGGAATGATGAAGAATGGGTATGTTTTATACCTGATCACTCTTGAGATCTCAGGTGCCTCCTTAAATCAGATATCTAAAATGAAATAAATTAATTTCAACCTCATCTGGATATAGCTGAGTCCATCTGCAGACAGATGAGTTTTTATTAGCTTGCTGGAAGAGACTGGGACTCCTAGTCAGTGAATTAGAAAATCATGCTTCTTGTAGTTCTTTCTCTCTGGCCCCATAAACCATGCACTTTCTGAAATACGACATGCTAGTTCTCCCCAGACAGTTGCAGGAGGTCCAAGCCTTTGAGGAGGTCCTTTCTATAGCCTCTTGGTCAGGACACTCTTCTAAGAAACACAAGATGCAGGATTTAACAGCTGCAGGTTAAGAAGCCAGTGAACCCACTCAGATATCAACCTTTTGGTTTGGGTGGCAGCACTATTTCTATGTGTGTTTTTGAAGAAAATTTTGTTCACATTTAGGATGCCTAATTTGGAAATCCAGATCAAGGTAAGCTATTGGGACATCTGCCAACAAGGCAGATGTTCTGGGTATGAACAATAGAAGAGGAACGTGAGAGTACTCAGGAAATTTCACTTGTGTCCTATTGAAGGCTTTTTAAAGAGCACTCTTAAGTGATCTTTAAAAATGATTAGACACATTCTCCAACATATTTCTTCTGTGATATATTCATCCCTTGTTGTGCATCACTGCAGTTTCAGTGGCACTGGGCTGAAGTAGCAAAGAGCACAGTGAGAGCTTGCTTGTCACTGATATTTCTCAGTTTTGCTGTTTATTTGGACATTTCCCTCCATTTCACCCTGCTTTTCTGGTGAACAAGATTTGTTGTCCCTCAGCATCATGACCACAGAAAATATTACTCCAATTGCCCGGAATGAAATGACCATGAGACTGCAAAATCTGAGATGACCTTCTCAGTTCAGTGATGATTCAGTGAAGATAAAATAGATGTTCAAGAGCTCTCTTTATGCTAGGATTATAAGTCATTGTGGAATTTTCAGTTAAAACCCAGTTCAGACTTACGACAAACTAAGGTCACTTCAAAGCCTCTTTTGAACTTTTAATGGAGAAATGTCACTGAGTGACTGGCCAATTAAAGTTTATCTTGTCTGACATACTGAGGCCATGAAGGTGAAAAGTTCGGTTCTGACTATGAATTGCATTGTTCTGAATCCATTTCTTACAGCTTATGTTGAAACATTTAACAAGTCCTTGCATTACAAGTTACAAACATAAATATGGCTGAAGTAATAGACATGGAAGGAGAAGATTCATTTCCAGTGGTTTCAGACTATTATTTCCATTCTAAATAATGGACTGTAACAACCTTCCTATGTAAGTACATCTTATTCCTTTATCACAAATCACAACACCCACCAGTTATTTAAGATTACAAAGCAAAGCTCTGTTCTTACTGAAATCCATATAAAACTATCTATATATTTAATGGAACAGAATATGGCTTTCAGAACTGGTTAGTTCTGCACTTTTCAAATAACATTATCTATGTCCAATAAGCAAAGCACTACATTAAAATTTTGGCTTTTATTTATCTAAGTGTCTCCTCTATATTTTGCCTTGAAACAAATCTTCCAAAACTGTCTCAATTCTTTGAGAAGCTTGATTATAGCTGGAAGCGTGTAACATCGAATCATAGAATAGTTTGAGTTGGAAAGGACCTTAAAGATCATCTACTTCCAGCCCCACTGCGATGAGCAAGAACATGTTCCAGTAGACACTTCTGACCTAATGATGTCTTAACTCTGTGGCAGCAACTTCTTTTTCTCTCACCTCCTCACAAACCCCTTTTTTGCTGAGTCCTTGCTGTCCTCTAGTGGCAAAGGGCTATGGCATCTAAAGTTATGAGAGCATTTAAAACTTGATGTCTTATCCTTCATTATAATTTTCATCATTTCTGCTCCAAGTAGTTCTCAGGTCTCTCAGCAAATGGATTCTTGAAAGAAGCTGATGATCTCAGCTTGGCAGACTACAGTAAAATTACTGAGTGAAACACAGTAAGCTCAGTAGCTATTTGAATTTAGAACTACACCCCAAGGTTGAATTTGTTCAGCAGCTTACAATTAAACACCTGTATGTTGTAATAGTTTCAGCTTGAAAACAAAAAGCAGATGCATTAAAGATTCTCATAAATATGCCTATAAAGACTTAGCATGGGGTTTTCAGCAATTTCCTCAGACTTCCATTGTAGAGTTGTACTTCTAAGAATTAAGTTTATGATAAAGTGTTGCTTATGAATATAATCATCTAACTTATTTATCCAATGATAAACTATAATCCATTTCTGAGTTATTCTGTCTCCTATACTCACTAACAACACCTCAAATTGCTCAAATCCCAGATACGCAATTTCATGTCAGGTTGCAGAACTGTGCAAAAAAACCCCAAACCTGTGCAAAGTGTACATCAGTCACAGTGGCAGATAGAGCCCCAGCCATGCTGGGTCACATGAAAAAGGGAAGATGACCTCTGCCTCCCCACCAGTAGATATTCCCTCAGCCTGAAGGTCTCAGAGGAGAACAGAGACAGATGTTTTTCATGAAGATGAACAAAATGCAAGTGTCACAAGACAGCAGAGGCAACAAAGCTCAAAGCTAAGATCTGGAAGTTTTGGGCCTTTTGGAACAACTGAAGTGCCAGATACAAAACAGATCATCTCAATTGAAAATTTCCTCTGACTTCATAGAATCATAGAAAGTTTGGGGTTGGAAGGGACCTTAAAGACCATCCAGTTCCAACCTCCCTGTGATGGGTAGAGAACCCTCTCAGTAGATCAGGCTGCTCAGGGCCCTACCCGACCTAGCCTTGAACACCTCCAGGGATGGGGCATCCACAATTTCCCTGGACAACCTGTGCCAGTGCCTCACCATCCTCATCATCTTCCTAATGTCTAATCTAAATCTTCCCCCTTCCAATTTTAAGTCATTCCCCCTTGACCTATCAACATATGCCCCTGTCAGAAGTCCCTCCCCAGCTTTCTTGTAGGCCCCCTTCAGGTAATGGGAGGCTGCTATAAGGTCTCCTCAGAGTTATCTCTTCTCTAGGCTGAACAACCCCAACTCCCTCAGCCTATCCTCGTAGCAGAGGCGCTCCAGCCCTCTGATCATCTTTGTGGCCCGCCTCTGGACCTGTTTCAACAGTTCCATATCCTTCTTATGATGAAGATTCCAGAACTGGACATAGTACTCCAGGCGGGTCTCATGAGGGTGGAGTAGAAGGGGAGAATCACTTCCCTCAACCTGCTGGCCATACTTCTGATTCAGCCCAGGATACGGTTCGTCTCCTGGACTGTGAGCACCCATTGCCAGCTCATGTCCAGCTTCTTATCAACCAATACCCCCAAGTTCTTCTCTGCAGGACTGCTCTCAGTCACATATCCTGTATTGAAACAACAGATTGACCCAAGCAAGACACAGGACGTTGCACTTGGCCTTGTTGAACCTCATGGCTTCACTGTGTTTCACACTGGGCCTCATGTTATATAAAATAAAGAAGCTCAGTAAGTACATAAGTAATTTTGCTTATTCAGGCTTGCACTTACTGCTCAGCATAGAGACCTTTTAGAGCAAGGTCTTTATTGTCACTGAATAAGACGGGAATAGAGTCATATATAATCCAGGACAAAACTAATCTTTTAAAAATTACTATTCTACATCTTTTCACTGCATGTCCTAAAGAGCACTCTCTTAACTGTGTTCCATCAGATACAGGTATTTTTGAATAATGAATGAGATCACAAAGAAATATCAATTTGATTCAGTGCAGGTGCGAACAATTTAATAGTGATAAAGGGCTTTGCTTTTGCCTATGGTGTATAGCCTTAAAAATCACTCCAGCATCTGAATTAACAAAAAGGACACTGTATAGAAATTTGTTTAGCTGCCTTCCATCTAAAGCATCTTCTGTTTTCAGGTCATTATTGACATTCATCCCAATAACAGAAACTCTTATTTTTAATGGGTGGTCAATCTGTGGCAACCTCTAATCTCCAAACCTTCCTTGGTTACCTCCTATCTTGTTATATGTTGACTTTGCACACTAAATTTTACAGGAATACATAGGCAATAACATATCAGATACTTTATTTTGTAAAAATTACAGCTGCTAACTTGGAGCTGAACCTAATAATGCATGTAAAAAATAACCCTCTTTCAGAATGCTAGCCTCTACAATGAAATAAAGTCAACAGTAAGAAATTTCAACCATAAATCATGTAGTAATATAGTGGATACATCAAAGACAAAAGCAACACCCCTACAGATGCACATAAATGCTTTTAGACTGTAGCCCAGTAAAATTTTAAGTAACAGCAAATAAAATATTTAGAATGATTGCACAAAATTCTCTATGCCAAAAAGCACAAAAAGTCCAAATAAACCCTCACCGTCTCAGTAGGACAACATTGCCAGAGTAGTTGTTCTGTTGTGGATTAGGGTTGCAGATTGCATATCGACCCCAAAGGGGTAGTTAGAAGAGTAAATTTGTCAGAACACCAGCCAATGCACTATATCCCTCCTTATGTGGATTCAGGGATGGAAAGCAGTCTGTTTCTGTTAAAGCTGAAGTCATGAAGGATCTCTACAAAGTACAGGTCCTCCTCTGACAAATACATCTGTGCTGTGTCTGACTGAGACAGAGATACTAATTTTGTTTCAGCCGATGTGGTGCTGTGCTTTATATTTGTGGGGAAAACAGTGTTGCTAACATACCACTGTTTTAGCTATTGCAGAGCAGTGATTGCACAGCATAAAGGCCCTCTCTGCTTCTCACTCTGCCCGCTGGCAAGTAGTTTGGGGTGGGAAAAAGGCTGGGAGGAGAAAGAGTTAGATCAGCTGACGCAAAATGAGCAAAGCCATATAACGTGATGCTCAGCAATAAAACTCATTGTTAGTCTTTCCAAAGTAGCAGTTCCTTGGAGACTGGCTGTCTGGTGATGAAGAGTTGGTGAGTGACAACCTACGCATCACTTGTTTTTTTGGTTGTTTAGGTTTTTTTTAAAAAAAAATTCTCTCTTTCCTTCACTAATTAAACGGTCTTTATCTTTTTTTGTTGCTTTTGCTCTTTCAGTTTTCTTCCACATCACACTGGGCTGGGGTAGTAAGTGAGCAACTGGTGGGTGCTTAGTTGCTGGCCAAGGTTAACGCACCACATCTCACACATGGATTGCCTTAATAATCTTTCTAAATTAGGTAAATAATAGCAATGTTAGACATGAAGCTACTCAAGAAATCCCAAATGTCTTCACTGACCTGTGAAGGACTTTATGCCATAATTCACCCAGCATCTATGTCCTCAAAGGACTAAGGATTATGCTGCTTCAATTGAAGCTTAAAAAAGTAACGTAATACAACAAGGCAAAATTTAAAGAACTCAGTATATTTTCTACAGCAATTGATTTTCTGGGTCAATTAATTTTTGAAAGTTAAGACCACTCATGCTCAGATACTCTCAGACACTGTTTGCAACATCTGTGTAATGAACAGTTGGATTTCTTTCCGAATTGTCCAAATCGGCGATTTAAAGCCATCTTTGTTAGTTTACGAATTAGATGTTGAAGCAAGCTATTCTAATCTCTAAACACTAGGAAAACCAATCCATGAAGCAATAAGAAAGCAGTGTAATTTTTCTGTTTAGAAAGGCTGTGTTAATATGGTCTCTACTATCCATAAAAATTCTGTAATCCACCCAGAGGCAGCATTAGAGAAACAGCATCTACAGTTCTTCTAGTCTATTTGTTAATGTCAAGTGGATTATTAGAAGGAATCCAGGAGCTTTTACAATACTACATTTTTTATTCTAGGCTTAAAGCTCGGAGATTTTGATTTTCACAAATGCAGAATATGAGAACAATACAGTTCAAGCATCAGCATGGATGTATTTTTAATTATCCCCAGAGCTGAAACAGCAGTGAAGTGGAGAAACAGCCTGAAACCAACGTGCTAATGTGGAAGCCAAGAGCCTTGCTTTGTTACAGAATTACAGGCTGATTTGCTGAACCACCTAATACTTTATAGGCTATGTTAAGGTCAATATTAGGGAAAACACACTAACATACTTCACTTTTCCACAATTGTCACAGATTCTGTATCCATAATTTTCACTGAAATTAGATTTTACTGGAATAGGTCATTAATTTAATCATAATTTACATTCAGACAAGGAAGTATTTTTTCCTCATGAAAACAAAGGGGTAATGTTAGGGGAAACTGCACATATTCCCCAAACTCAGTGTTTTTACTCAGGGAAATAAAACACTTTTTCTCTACTGTACACAAAGGTAATTTTCCCCCTCTGACAGATTTTGAAAATCAGGGATGTATCACTGTAAAGACATTTAGGATATAAGATATTTATTTTCCCCCACTAAGAGAAAATTAATCCCCCAGTTACAGATAACAAAAATGGCACATGCGTGAGGTAAAATCTACTTTAAAGTTGTGACATTTTTTGTTTTTCACCCTGATGGCAGGGCAGGTTCTGAGATTTGTGAACAAGTGGGTGTTCTCCTCAGCCTCAAGGATCCGCTCCTCTAAAATCCTCAGGACAGGTGAAGGAACCAGACAGTGTTTTTTAAAAGAGGCAGAGTTCGAAATGGCATAAAGATAATTTGAGGGGCAGAGATCCATGAGTGCCTTTTCCCTGAAAGGGAAGGTCTTCAAATGGAGAACTGGCAAGATTCAGTGAGGCTGAGAAGCAGGACAAGGTGCAGGCACTGGACTTGGTTGTGACACAGCACCATTGCTCAGCACTTACTTCTTGGTAGACCTGCTACCTACTCTTCTCAGTTCTTCTTTGGAATGTGCCAGCTGGTCTCAAAGGTCACTATTTTAGGGTGGCAAGATATAATTCCCCCACAAAGCCTCTACCACATAGAAGTTCATGTCACAACCTGTGGTCCCATTTGGCAGAGGAGAACTGGGAATTATAAATGTGTCGACTGGCCCAGGATGTGGCACGGACTCTGGGCTTCAGGGCAGGTGTTGGACCCTGTTGGACCCTGCTCTCTAAGGAGAAAATGGACACTATGCACACTAAATTTTATAGGAATACATAGACATTAACATATCAGATATATTATTTCGTAAAATGAACACCTGCTAACTTGGAGCTGAATTTAATAATGCATGTGAAAAACCAACCTTCTTTCAGAAAGCCAGTTCCTGCAGCTGTACTTTTCTCTACAGGACAGATGCTTAGATCCATAGATTTTGTTTGTTAACAGTCACCAACAACTCCTAAAATGAAATAAAGCTGAGAGTAAAAAACTCCTGCAATAAATCATACAGTAGTATAGTGGATATATCAAAGACAAAAGCAATACCCCTACAGATGCCACATCAATGTAGCCCAATAGATTTAACTAACAGCAAATAAAATATTTAGAATGATTGCACAAAATTCTCTATGCCATAAAGCACAAAAAGTCCATGGGCTTCTAAGTAACACATGCATTCCTCACTGTCTCAGTAGGACAACATTGCCAGAGTAGTTGTTCTGTTGTGGATCAGGGGTACAGATTGCATATCGACCCCAAAGGGGTAGTTAGAAGAGTAAATTTGTCAGAGCACCAGCCAATGTACTGTATCCCTCATTATGTAGATTCAGGGATGGAAAGCAGTCTGTTTCTGTTAAAGCTGAAGTGATAAAGGATCTTTACAAAGTACAGGTCCTTCTATTACAAATACATCTGTGCTGTGTCTGGCTGAGACAGAGCTGATTTTCTCCTTAGCAGCACGTGTGGTGCTGCCTTTTGTGGATAAAACACTGTTGATAATACACCAATGTTTTAGCTAGTTCTCTATGGCACAGATCCTCATATCCACAGATTTTGTTAAAGAGTCACCAAAAACTCCTAAAATGAAATAAAGTCAAGAGAAAGAAACTTCAACAATGTTGCCATTGAGAACCAGAGGTGCTTCCATTCAAGAGTCAGAGAATTATAGAATGGTTTGGGTCTGAAGGGATCATAAAGATCATCCAGTTCCAACCCCCCTGCTATGGGCAGGGACCCCTCCCACTAGATCAAGCTGCCCAGGGCCCCATCCAACCTGGCCTTGAACACCTCCAGGGATGGGGCAGCCACACCTTCTTTGGGCAACCTGTGCCAGTGCCTCATCACCCTCATATTGAAGAAACTCTTCCTTATGTCTAGTCGAAATATTCCCCTCTCCAATTAAAAGTTGTTCGTTCAGCTTTGCTCCCGTTTTTAAAGCAAAACCTAAGTTGTTTAAAGTAAAGACCTAAGTCGTGTGGCCTACAGAAGAGGAGGCTGAGGGGAGACCTTGCCACTGTCTACAACTACCTGAAAGGAGGTTGTAGCGAGGCGGGTGTTGGTCTCTTCCCCCAAGTGACAGGTGATAGAATGAGAGGTAATGGCCTCAAGTGGCACCAGGAAAGGTTCAGATTAGACATCAGGAAAAAATTCTTCACCAGAAGGTTTACCAGGCAGTGGAACAGGCTGTTCAGGGAGGTGGTTGAGTCCCCATCCCTGGAGGTGTTTAAAAGATGGGTGGATGAAGTGCTTAGGGAAGTGCTTAGCAGTGGACAGGTACGGGTGGACTTGACGATCTCAAAGGACTTTTCCAATCTATTGATTCCATGACTCTATGGAAATCCCCACTTCTTAGAGAAGCGGATTCGTGCCCTCGGCCACCTTTCGTGAGAGAACAGAGCAGGAACCCGTACCAAAGCGGCAACAGGCAACCAGCGCGGCTCCGCCTTCCCCCGCCCCTCCCCGGGCTGCTCCAAGCGGCGTTTCCCGGGACTGAGCTGCCGTGGGACGGGCGGGAGGCGGGAGAGGGAAGGAGGCGGCTTTCGGGGCGGTTTCCTTCCCGCCTGCCCTCCCTTCCTCGTCCGGCCGCGTTCCGCGGGCTCGCTGGAGGGCGCGGGGCTGCGGTGAGGGGCGCTGCCGGGGCGAGGGGGGAGCAGCCCCCCGGGAGGGGAGCCCCAGGGAGAGGAGGGGAGCATTCCCGAGGAGAAGTAGGGGAGTATCCTCCGGGGAAAGGAAGGGAAGAGCCCCGGGGAGAAGAGGGAAGCATCATCCAGGGAGGAGGGGGAGCAGTCCCTGGGGAGAAGCGGCGAGCCCCGGGGAGTAGAGGAGGAGCATCCCCGAGGAGAAGAGGGGGAGTATCCTCCGGGAAAAGGAGGGAAGCAGCCCCGGGAAGAGGAGGGGAGCTCCAGGGAGAGGGGGGGAGCACTCCCGGGACGAGAAGGGGAGCATCCGCGGCTGGGAACACCCCGCCCCAGCCATGACCCCGGCACCATCGCCCGCCGGGGCTCCCGCCGCCCCCGCTCGCTGTTGACGCCTTGACCGGGGCAGCAGCCCCGCCGCCCTACACCCTCACCGCCCCCCCCCCCCCCCCGCCATGGGGACAGCGTCGTCCCTGGTCAGCCCGGCCGGTGTGGTCGGGGAGGTGATCGAGGACACATACGGTGGCGGCGAAGCCTGCGAGATCCCGGTGGAGGTGAAGCCCAAGGCCCGGCTGCTGCGCGGGTCGCTGCGGCGCGTCGGGGGGTCGCGCCCCGGAGGCCTCATCGGCGCCAGCTTCAAGTCGACGGCGTCGGTGCAGGAGCTGGAGGGCGCGGCCGAGTACGAGCGGCTCAAGAAGGAGTACGAGATCTTCCGTGTCAGCAAGAACAACGAGGTGGCCTCCATGGTGAAGAAGGAGGCCAAGCTGGACAGGGAGAACAAGCGGCTGCGTGCCGAGCTGCAGGTAGCCAGGCCGGGAGACGTGATTGAGGTCGTGTCCCGCTTCCCAGGGAAGGCGATGGGGGCGATGGGTTTTCCTTTCCAAGAAGGGCGATGGGCGCGATGGGTTTTCCTTCCCAAGAAGGGCGATGGGTTTTCCTTCCCAAGAAGGGCGATGGGTTTTCCTTCCCAAGGAAGGCGATGGGGGCGATGGGTTTTCCTTCCCAAGGAAGGCGATGGGGGCAATGGGTTTTCCTTCCCAAGGAAGGGCGATGGGTGCAATGGGTTTTCCTTCCCAAGAAGGGCGATGGGTGCAATGGGTTTTCCTTCCCAAGAAGGGCGATGGGCGCAATGGGTTTTCCTTCCCAAGAAGGGCGATGGGCGCAATGGGTTTTCCTTCCCAAGAAGGGCGATGGGGGTGATGGGTTTTCCTTCCCAAGAAGGGCGATGGGTTTTCCTTCCCAAGAAGGGCGATGGGTGCAATGGGTTTTCCTTCCCAAGAAGGGCGATGGGCGCAATGGGTTTTCCTTCCCAAGAAGGGCGGTGGGTTTTCCTTCCCAAGGAAGGCAGTGGGGGCGATGGGTTTTCCTTCCCAAGAAGGGTGATGGAGGCAATGGGTTTTCCTGCCGAAGGAAGGCAATGGGAGCGATGGGTTTTCCTTCCCAAGAAGGGTGATGAGGTCGACGGGTTTTCCTTCCCAAGAAGGGCGATGGGGGCAATGGGTTTTCCTTCCCAATGCTGGAGAAGAGGTGCATTACCTGGTGCCACCCTGGTGACCTGTTGGGGAGTGGTCAAGGCTGGGCATAGGGACCCCACCTGAAGTAAGGAAAGATGTGGAATACTGGGAAAACATTGTAGTCAGACCTGGAAAGTGGTCTAAACCCTTTTATTAAGGAACAATACTGAGATAACATTGTAGTCCACCTGCAAAGCAGTCTAAAATCTTATGTCTGCAAAGGATACTGGGGTAACATTGTAGTCAGACCTGGAAAGTGATCTAAAACCTTTTGTCATGGAAGAATGCTGCGATAACAGTGTAGTCAGACCTGGAAAGTGATCCAAGCCCTTTTATCAAGGAGCAATACTGGGATAACATTGTAGTCCACCTGCAAAGCAGTCTGAAATCTTGTGTCTGGGAAGGGTGTTGGGGTAAGATTGTACTCACACCTGGAAAGTGATCTAAAACCTTTTATCATCTAAGGATGCCGGGATAACATTGTAGTCCGACCTGGAAAGTAAATCTAAAAGCATTTATCAGTGATTGCTTTCACTCAGACAAAAAAATAAAATGGTAGTATTAAATGTTTTCAGGCACTTCAGAAGACTTACCAGAAAATACTTAGAGAGAAAGAAAGTGCCTTGGAAGCGAAATACCAAGCCATGGAGAGAGCTGCTACTTTTGAACATGATCGAGACAAGGTCAAAAGGCAGTTCAAGGTATGGATGGGCCTTTCTTTTTTCCTGGGAAAATGGCCAAAAAGGAGGTCCATGACACTTGATGCATTTCCCCAATAGCTTTCACAAGGACCTCTCCTTAAAAATAAAAGTGAATTATCATGGCTATAGGTGCCTATGTTCTTTAAGATTATCCTACCAAAACTTCTCTGTAAAACTATGTGCTAAAAATGAAAATAGCTTTTTAAATTTAAAAAGGAGTATATGCAGTGACTCATCTTAAACTAAATTTCTGTGTTATTTGAATGCAGGAATATATTCATGTTTAAGAGTGCCAAGAAAACATGGGCAGCAAACTGAGACATTCTAAAGGAATGTGTAAACACAGCGTTCCATTCTTTCTGAATAAATTTTATATATAGCATTGTATTATTAAACACTTTTAGCTTACATTAAGGAAAACTATGGTTTGGTGCAGCTATTTTGTCTGCTAAAATACGATAGTCAAAGACAAAAGCCTTTGCACTTTCTAGAATTGTGACTTGAAAGGCCAAGTTGATGGATTTGCTTTTCCCTTGCTGTAGATGATAGTACTTCTGCAACCCAAAATAGCATAATAGGTCATGGTTTTCCACATTTTTCAAGATTCTTTATGCCTTTAATTTTAACAGGTGTTAATGTTTGGCAAATACTGAAAAAGAGGATCAATTTTGACCTTATTTACAAAAAGTAGTCCTGAAGGCTCCATGTCTTTGAATTTAAATCTAGGTTCATGTTTTATTCTCCACATGATGGTAGTATTTTATAAAGAGGACAGCTGGAGGTCCTTGATCAGTTACTGTATTAGGAAATTTAAATTTCCATAGCAATTAAAACTAAATACAAGATTATATGTAAATGTAAAAAAAACCAAAAAGACACTAACATGAAGGAATAAACATTATAGAATGTAGTAATCTTAAAAGACAGTAAACTTTAAAAGATGAAGAAAGTTATTTGCCATTTTTTAATTAACTTACCATACTAATGCAGACTTCGGACTTTCAGAACAGTATGCTAAGGTTTAAAATGGTAAACTTTTAAAAAGTAAGTAATTTTAAACTGTGTTTTCCTGCTCATTTATAGGCTTCTGACAGCTTCTTGTTCACATTTTCATGCCTTTGCCTGCGAAATTGATGCTAGAAACTTATTTTTCCAACTGAAAGCAGATAACATGAATTCAGGAGCTGATATTGAATTTTAAAAGGTTTATGGTTTGTATTTCATTTTTCTTCCCTGCTTATAGATTTTCAGAGAAACTAAAGAAAATGAGATTCAGGACTTACTAAGGGCCAAACGAGAGCTAGAAGCAAAACTTCAGAGACTCCAGGCCCAAGGAATCCAAGTGTTTGATCCTGAAGAATCCGATTCTGACGATAATTGTACAGATGTCACAGGTGAGAATTTCATCCCCAGCATTTTGTATTGGAACATAACTGAAGTCTGTGAATAGTAAAGCACGATACAAATCTTTATGTTCTTTTGAGAAAAGTTTTATTAATCCAGGTGAAAAGCAGCATATAGTAGTTTAAAAGGTAAAAGCAGCTGACTGCAAACTTAGTTTAGATCGTGGAAACCCCATGTTTCTGGTCTTATAAGTGAACAGCTGAAGAAAGTAGAGCACTGTCCAGACACAGGGACTGGAATTTTTTTTTTTAAATCGTTCTGTGAACTATTATGACTTTTCTAGTATTTTCTGAGTTTTCTATTCTAGATCTGTGAAATTCTGTTCCAAAGGATTCAAAAAGCATACCTGAAAGTAGGGGAAATCTTAGGTAGACTTGCTGTGCATGAAAGATTAAGTGTGCCTGTCTTAGCTGCTATGTTTTTCGGGATAGCAGAGTTAGGTATTTAACAAACATGAACTGTCTGGAAGAGTAATTTTATTGAAGATTTTTTTTTGAAAGGGAAGCCCTAGCAAACTTAATGACATAAAAGGCAAAACCTTGTATATGCTCTAAGAGGTATTTGGTAGCATGGGAAGGATTCAGGTAGGTGTGTGATCTGTCCTCTGAGTTTGTATCTGCTTCAAAATAGAGCAATAACTGTAGCAGACAGCTGGCGCACACATTTGTTTATGGGTGGTGATATGGTTATGGTGGCCGCTATTCCCTCTTGTACCTTGAAGGGATTACTGAGGAAAAATGTGTGAGAGTGCTGTTGCTTAACCTTTTTCTTTTGGTTATTGAGATATATCAATATATACATCTTGGCAGGAGTATAAATATGCAATCTGTGAAAGTAGAAATGTTTCAAAATGCATTAATCACCTTTTTGTGTTGTAATGATGCATTTGATGAACTTTAGTAGTACAGATTGTCTTGCTTTCTTTTATACATTTTTTGTCTTCTTTTGCATAAATTATTTTTTGAGTTCATACTTCCCTTATTACTTTTTTTTGATGTCTTCTTTGATTTCTTGATTTTCTCCATGGGAGATTTATTGTGTCATGCACATTGTGTATCGATTGTCAGTAGTGTAACCCAAGCATGTTACGAAGAGGTACTGTGAAAACTCTTTCACGTGGCACAGAGAATATATTTCAGTCCTGACCTACAGGCCCTTTATGCTTTTCCAATGCTTGAACATCCTGAACAAAAGTTGTCAAGTTTGTGATGTGCACAAATGGCTGCAGCAATACTGTGAACTCTTTTCCTGATTTATAATACGAGTCAGCATTTGAACCCAGCAGATGTGAGTGATCGATATAATGACAAACAATGGCAAATAACCTCATCTTTGAGCACGGTGGCTTCTTTTTAACGTTAGACACGCACCAATTAGAGCCACAGCATAGAAAGCTGTGAGCAAATCTGCGAAAGGAATAAAAATTGCAACCAGTAGCACGTGGCAGTAGGGTTCAGTTGTAGTATTTAAGACTGATAATTTACCTTGTTTAGTGAGAATGAAGAGAGATTTTTTTGTTTTCCAATTCTTAGCTACTGGGGCACAATCTGAATACTGGAATGGAGGAGCTTTGGGAAGTGAGCCGTCCATGGGTAGTATGATGCAGCTTCAGCAGTCTTGCAGAGGGCCTGAATTTGCTCATAGCTCCATAGATGTTGAGGGACCATTTGCAAATATAAACAGAGGTAAGTAATGGTGGCTTGGTTTGCTGGCATTTGAGATGTCTCTGTCATTTTTCTATCAGTTCTTAAGTAATTCTGTTCTTTTTTAGCTCCTTTTCTGTCCATTGTTGGGTAATTTGACTGAAGAGTTATTTGGAATTCTTCTTTGTAAAAATAAAAGGAACGGTAGCTGTGCATGCTAAGTTATGTTTAATATATTGGGTGACTACAGTATGTGCAGCAATGATTTTAGTAAACAGCAGTGAATAGTGCTTCAGTGTGAGTAAAGCAAAAACCATTTTGTTGCCTATGTTGACTAAGGAAGATAGTGATCTTTCCTTCAATATCTCCTGGTGTTCTGTTTTACATTTGTATTCAAGCTCTCTGCTTCCCGAGTATGAATGTTGCCTTCGCAGTAGAATAAACTATATAATTGAATTTGCATGGGTTTTGACTCTGCTCAGGGGGGCATTTATATAAATCCGATTGCAAGATCAAGATGTATGGATTGTTATGTGAATCAGTGTCAGATATTTTCTTGTCAATAATTGTTGGGTTTGAACTTTGTTTCCTAAATGGCCTCTTGTAAATTGTCTTATGGTAGTCTGGTTTCCCTCACTGTTGTCCTGGCCCCGGAACCCCTCTGGCATATAGTTGACTTTGCTGGCAGGTTCTCACTTTTGTCTTCAGTGCTTTAGGCTCTGATTCAGAAATCTGTGCCTGCAAATTGGGAGGGGAGGGTCTGCTCTGTGATGGCTCCAGCTTCACACACCAAGCCTTGCGTTAACCCATGTGGTAGTGGAAGGAGAACCTCTTCCTATCTTGAAAGAATGACTAGCCACAAAGTGAAGAACCTAAGAAAGTTTCAGAATAGATTGCTTCTGTAGGGAATTGACATACAGCACTTCAGAAAACATTGAAATTAATATCAAGAAGAGAAAGTTCTTATAATGTTTAGTTATCATTTATTTGCACAGTCTAATTGAAATACATATAGATCTGGAGGGAAAAATATAATGTTCAATTAAAAGTGTTTTGTTTCTGTGTATTTTTACTTACTTTACAACTATAAGCTTGATTTTGTGGATGCATTTCATCAATGCTGCTTACAGGAAATATAATTGTAATGATAATATGAATATATTTAATACTTGCTTTGCCAGATTATCAAATTATATGACATTATTAGATGATACAGGTTCTCTAAATTCAAATTTATAAAATTAAAGTAGTTGAGTCAAATTGTCACCATTTTAAATAAAACATAGTATTCATAATGTTAAAAGATGACGACTTATCTGTTATGCATTGTAATCAGATACAAAGATCTCTAGAGTTTATTTTGTTGTGGCTTTTTTCATTCACAGATGATTGGGATGCTGCTGTTGCCAGTTTATTACAGGTTACTCCTCTGTTTTCCCACTCGCTGTGGAGTAACACAGTAAGATGTTTTATTATTAGTACTGATGAGACTCAAACAGAAGTGGACATCTTTATTAGAGTGAGTATCTCACAGACTTATGCTAATTTATATGTTGTTTCCACTGTGATACTTATTCAGAAATTTGGCTAATACTTCTTGAAAGCTTTAGAATGTGTAGCCTGATTTCAGTGAGGTCAGTGAAAGTATTGTCAAGGACTTCATGGAAAGAAACTGCCTAGAGAAAAGAAACTGTGATTTATCAAGTAAGTCCTTAGTGCTATGCAGATTTAGTAGTAAAGCACCATTACTCAAATTTGCTTTCAGAACTACTCGCCAAAGCTTCAGAGAGTCTGTGAAACAATGGGGTACTTCTTCCAAGTTGTTCATTTTTCAGCAGAAAATGAAAGGCCTCCAAAGGATGTAAGAAAATGGGAAATTGAAAAAAGTTCATTAGTCATTTTGCTCCTGCATTTAACTTTGCCAGGGTAAGTATTTTACAGACTGATAAAGCAAATGGAAACTGGTGATTCAGAGCACATAGATTATTAAAATGTATGTGATGCTTTACTCAGTACATTTCCTAAGCTAGCACCTTTTAAGTGGTACTCCCTCAAACTATAGGTTTCCTAGCACAAACAGAAAAGAATATATCACTTTTGTGTCATTTCCTATTTCTTGTAGCTACAGATTCTCTTGAAATAGAGCATGAAATATGTTTGTCTTCATAGTACAGAAATGTTTTGCTTTTCAAGAGCATCTCCATTGTGTGCATTGAAAGAGTTTTAGGAATTCAAGGTGGCTGGTGTGAATGGCCTCAGTGTTTCTCATTTGCTTGTCTAGCCTTATGCCTGTCTGTAGTATTTTGATTTTATTCTGTCATGTATTTTCTATCTTGGGCTATTTTTTTAACTCATTTCATGGCTTTCCTGTGTGGTACCTTATGCTAGTTTTCCACAGCTTAGTTTACTGAAGTCACGATGTTTCATGACAAATGATGATGCAATGTGTTCTGTTTGTTCAGTGAGTAATTTCCTGACCTTCTAGAAGAAGAAACATGAGTTGCTAAATAAAAAATACCAAACTAGGGATTATTGTAGAATTGTTTTAAGACGGTTTCTGTTATACATTTGGGAATTTTGAGTGGAGTTTGGGTTTGATGTTTGGGGGAAGGAGGAATGTCCTTCTGCTGAAGAAGATTGAAAAGGGGATTAGAAAAGAACAGACCACAGGGTGATCATTCCAAAATGTTTGTAATTATATAAAATCTGAAAATACTACTATGCATAAAGTTTCATGTTAGGGGTAGATTTTGAACTCTTAAGGATTTCTAATGCTGTTGTTTTATTAGGACTCTCATATTAACTAGACCTGTTTCTGTGAATAAAACATCTGTCTACAGAGAATTAAAGACACTAGTAGCTAAGATTTATAACAGTGGAGTGCTTCAGGGAACAGGCAGGTACCACCGAAGATGCTAATTGATTTTCATAGAGGAATTGGACTGTAGCTGCCATACATTTATGCTCTTGGAAAGATAACGTCAGCTGCTGAGGGTGTATTGGCATACTCTGAGGGCATAGTGATGCCAAATAACCCAGTTTTATGTATGTGGGTCACAGGTGTTTAAGAATGAAACACGCAAGGTAAAAAAACCCACAAAGGATCATTCCTGCCGACAGTTTTTACTTAGATTCTCTTGGAGAAACTGTAATGAAATTGTGGTGCTTATAAAGAACATAATCCTATCTGATATTGTAAGCATCCTAAGTTTATATAATTCCTTCTGTGTAACAGCAATAGATTGCTGGGTATTATATATATGGGCATAATCCACACATATAAATATGAAGTGCTTTTGAGTCTGGAGGAGTGTAATTTTCCTTTTCAACTACTATAAATTGAAAGACTGTCCTACATCTGACAAATATTTAAGGACGACTTGTAAAAAGGTCAGGGAATTGAATAGAGCCTTGAAATAGATGATGGAAGAACATGTATATAATGCTTATTAATAATGTGTGAATCCCTGTTCTTTCCATGCAAGGCAGTTACCTTTCACTCTGCATGCTGGTATAGAAGATCAACTTTGAATTTACAGACCAATAATAAAAAAATTAATAAATGCTTTTAATGTTTTTGGTACAAGTAGGATAAATTTCTCTCTTGGCTTTTCTTTGCTTCAGAGTTTATTTTAAATTCTCTGCTAAAGTATTTTCTTGCCCTTTGTTGTAAATAGATCTGACTTTTGAATTAGGATTTGCAGTGAAAACCATGTTTGGAGCTTGTGTTGATTGAACTATTTACTACAGCAGTGTAATATAGCACAAGAATGCTGATTTCCAATCTAGTTGTTTGTTGGAGGACTGTGAAGAAGCCTTCTTGAGAAATCCAGAAGAAAAGCCTCGGCTAATTTACCACAGAAAGGAGGATGGCAGAGTCAATTCAGTCTCAGTGCAGCAGTTAATTGAGCAAATCTCTTACACCAACAAAGCAAAGGTATGGCATTTTAGACTGGTGAGTTTTAAAATTTTCTGCAGTAAGCAGCATTGAGTATGAGCAGTCCCAGATTTTAGGAGGAATTGCATTACACTCATTGTCCTGGACGCTCATTATGTAAGCAGATTGATGAAGCTGAAATTTATGAATGTTATGAAATTTTTATTAGCAGGGCAGAAGAAAAAGCTGCTGTATTTTCACTGTAAAAAAAATCCCTGTGCTGTAAGGGTAGAATTTCTCACCTGCATTTAGCCATTTAAAGGCAAAGTTATTTATCTAAGATCCGTCTGTAGCCACCAAAGACAAAGAAGCATTCCTGAAGAGAGATTCCTCCCATCTGAAAATAAACCAGTTGCCATTTATTTTCCTCTACAGATAGAACTGTTGAGGAAAGCTGAAACTTTTGCCCAACTTTTAAAAGCTTAGGCAAAGTGAATCCTACCTAAGACATGCAACAGAATGGAATTTATGTGTGTTCCAGAACGTTTTTGTTGGAAGACCTAAATACTGTTCCCGGTTGGATTCAGAGTTGTGTCATGCTTTGCCATTTACTTTTCCAGATGATTGATCATATTGGAGGTGTGAAGGAAGGAGCATATGAAATCTATAATTGCGTGGAAAAGATAATTAAACAGGTACAGTACATGATGCATTTCAGCTTTTTCTATTCCTGCTCTGATTTATGTTCTTAAATGATTTCAGTGTGATTACTGTGTGCTACTTAAAACTTAGTCTTAAATTCTTAACTTAAATGTTACTGTGTTTTATTGTTTTATCTGGCAAGCAAAGAAATCTGCAAGTGGAAAACAGAACTCAAAACTGAGCAAAACTTTTATGGGCAGAAGCAGAAATAACAGGGAAGAGGGATCTATTTGTGGCCTAAGTTCTCTTTTCATTTGTCTTTATCCATATAATAAGATAAGGAAAGATTGCATTGTCCACTCCCTCTGTCCTTCCCTGTGGTGAGTTGTTTCTGCAATGAGAAGACTAAAACAAATGTCTTGAGACTTACGCATTCGGTTAATTCAGTTTCATCAAATTGCTTATTTGTGTTCTTGGCTAGCCTAAAAGGAAGTCAGCATATTGACATTAGTAGAGCTACACTCCTACACAGTGGAAATGAGATAAAAACTGAATGTTCTTGCACTGTTAAGTTTTCTCCATGTAATTTTCTTTTTACTTAGGATATATTGGGGTGTGAAATGACAGACCTGGAGGGCAAGGATTTGGGTAATAAGGAAGAGTCCGCTGCTCCTGAAGAAGTTGTTTTTGGTGATGTATTGTGGGATGCACACGATGAACAAGAACAGATGGAAGCTTTTCAGCAGGCCTCTAATTCAACATGTGAGCTGGGATTTGAGAAAGTAAGTACATTGGAAATTTATATGGATGAAGAGAAAGTCATCACTTATTTCCATGTTTTGTTAGGCAAGATGTGCTTCAACAGAAGAAGCTGTGTCTGAGAGCACCCTTGAAGCTATTACTCCTTAGGCTAAAAGAAGCCATGTCTTATATAGATGGTATATTTATTTTCTGGGAGAGGTGCCAGTTTGTGTGTTGTTGAATGACATCGATGAAGAAGCAGTTGTTGTTCCTGCACTGGAGGAAAGCACTATAATGATGTGCCAGAAGTAGTGTCCTCCTAGGCTTTGGTTGTCAATAGAAAAGGCTCTGAATGCCTTTTTTTTTTTTTTCTTTTTTTGCAGGGGGTGGGGGGCAGCAGGAAATCCAAGCTCTGTCTTGACAGCTGCTGTTAGGTCTTTCGGAGGTTACTAATGAAAAGATTGTATCTCATCAGGCAGGCATACCTATGTGAGAAGAACAGAGGAAACTTTAAAAGCAAAGCTGCTGAATATCTTAGTACTTACTCATTATTTGAAATAGAATGTTTAAAACATTACAAATTGAGGATATCAGGTAGAATTCTGTGTAGGCAAGGTATAATGAATGTAGGAAGAAAAAACATCAAAGTGGTCATGGAAAGTCAGGTGACCCCTTATTTGGGCAACTTTCCTTGGTGTTATAATGTAACATAAATAGGCAGTTTGTGTGTTATTGTATTTAAATTGTTAGTATCCCTAGTTTTACTAGCACAATTTATTCGTTTTACTTCACTGAGCATATATTGGCAGTTGTTTGGAGGATTGTGCCATCTTTACTATAATCTAGAACAGTAAAATAATTGAACATTAATTAAAAAAACCTGTATGTGTAACTTAATGCACTTCCACTTGGGTTTTTTTGCAAACAAAATATTTCTCTGAAGTGGAGGAAGGGTAGTTCTGTTTTTGTTTCTTGTCATCCTCAGCTCTACTATAACATTCTTGGGCATTCTGTGATGAAAGAAAGACTTTCTTTAGTGTTCTTAATGCCTCAAAATATGATTCGGGGCAGATGCCAGCATTGAAGGCTCTGTCCTGGCAACTATATGCAATGCGATATAGTAGTTGTGGGAAAGGAGGGGCAAAAAAGTCTGAACAAGCATTGTGCCCAGTTGGTTTATTGTAGTGCCACTAATTCAGTTTATTAGCACTTAAAGTTCCATTTTAAATAGAGGTTTGAAAAAAAGTTTATTTTACACTTCCTTTAAAAGAGAGAATTCTGTGGTTTAAGTGTTTCATTACAAAATTTTTTTCCATTTGTGTTATATTACATTTCAATAGTTATTCCCTTACCTTAATAAATCTGTGCATGCACTTTGTATCTCGATGACTTGCAATACCAAGCGCTATGTTTCTCTCTTAAACAATGGAATATCTGTAAAGATTGTGTAATTTCTTTTTGTAGTATTTTGAACGTCTAAATGACCTAGTAGCAGCACCAGCTCCAATTCCACCTTTGCTTGTCTCAGGAGGACCAGGATCTGGGAAATCTCTCCTTCTGTCAAAATGGTAGTTAAAACTTCTTTTTTTTTTAATATATGGATAAAATTGAAAAAAAAAAAGTTTCCATTACATTTCAAACATTATGTCACATTAAGTAGAGGTAAAATGGGAATATTTACAAAGCGCTGACATTATTGAAACATCTTGAAAAGATTTGTAATAACTGAATAGCTAATTCCATCTCAACTGCTGTTATCAGCTTCCTAATTTCAGTTGCAACACCTTGCAGATCTGTCTTTGCACAGCATTAGTAAGTGATTTTACACCACAGTGGAGCCTGTCTGCCCCCTCAAGTAAATTTTCATTCAAGAAGCATTTGGACAACACCCTCGGACGCATGATGTGAATGCTGGGGTTGTCCTGTGCAGGGGCAGGAGTTAGACTCAATGATCCTTGTGGGTTCCTTCCAACTCAGGTCATTCAGTGATTCTGTGATTTGGTAGCTCAGTAATGTTGCTGTTCTGTGACACGCGAGGGGTCCTTTTGAATCTTTTTAACTGAAATAAAGATCATACCTAATACTTTATCATAGAAATGCATTTTACGGTCACTTGTAGTCTATGAGAAACTCCGCTGACATAAAAATAAATGGATAGGGACCTTACTTCTTAAAAGCTTAGTGATATGTGACTGACTGGCACCAGAAAGGGAATTTGTTAATGGCTGTGAGTACTGGGGAGTGCAAAAGTAGAATCTGACATAAAAAAGTTCACTTATTGCTCAGGAAATGTCTACCTTACTTTGTAAGATAAACATTGAACACCTCTAGCTCATATCTCTTATTTCCTTTGGCAAAAAAGACAGTTTTTATTTGAGATATTTGCAAAATTATAGCATGCTAAGTGCCTTTTCTTTTTCACTTCTCTCATTAGGATTCAGTTGCAACAGAAGCATTCACCAAACACGCTAATTCTTTACCACTTTGTTGGGAGGCCCATGTCTACTAGTTCAGAATCTGCATTGATAATTAAACGCCTTACTTTGAAGGTATGCAGTATTATTACATACACTGCATTCTTTGGAAGGTGCCAGTGTGTGTCTGTGTGTGTGTGTGCATTTATGTCAAAAGATAAAATTTTCTACATTGATTAAGGATAAAGGCACTATGACAGGAATCTGATCGTACACATTGAGTACAGATCAATTAAATAGCATTTCTGGGATATTCATAATAGATTGGCATTAGCAGTTATGCTTCCAGTGACCTATATTGGTGGCTTATAAAACCATATTGGCTTCATCCAAAATTTCCTGCCATCTGACAGATGGGAGAGACAGGTGGTACCTCTTCTGTCCATGTGTTTAGAAACCTGAGGCTGTATTTCCCAGTTGGCACCATATTGTTCCTAGACGAGTCTCTCTCCTATGTTAATTTATTTTTTAATTGTGTGTTAGGTGGGTGGGGAATAAATGAGGAATACTTTTGTGCCAGGATCTGTGTTTTCTTCTTCCTTCACAGGGTGGCACTAAGGACCTTATAATAAAAGCATTGGGAAAGTGAAATCAATTGTGTTCTCGTTGTGATTTTCTCCTGCCTTTTAGAAGTCTGTTTAACCTGTGTAACTTTTAAGCCCTATGAGTCCCCTGATTCCTTGTTCATTGTGTAAACCTAGGTTATCTCTCTAGAATTCACACAATGAGTTCAATAAATATTCTTTGCTCTGCATATGACAGCTTTCTGTATAGATTAGAAGGAAAGAATTCTATCTGAACTTAACTAGAAAAATTACCCCAAAATAGTGTGTTGGGTTTTTATTTTCCCTCTTGTGTCTATAGAACGTCTTTCAATGTAGAATTCATTGTATGCTTATAATTATGCAGCTTATGCAACACTCTTGGTTAGTGTCACCTCTGACTTTGGATCCAGCTAAACTTCTGGAAGAATTTCCCCGCTGGCTAGAAAAACTTTCTGCACGTCATCAAGGCAGCATTATTATAATCATTGATTCTATTGACCAAATACAGGTATGTTTTCAAAATATTTGCTGCTTGTCAGTCTAAAGGAAACCTTAGCTATTTTAATAGGTTCAGCTACATTGTTTTAAAGATCACCTATAGAAAACAGTTTTGCAAAAAGTCCAGATGAGTTAAAATAGTCTTTCAATTTTAATTGATAAGTTTTGTATCGGGTTGGGTTTTTTTTTCTTCTAAATTTATCTTGACACCTTAATTTTTGAGCAGTCCAGTTACATTGTTTATCCAAAGACTCAAAGCTGTGAGATGATGTATTGGGTGTGTAAATAGCCTAGTCTTTATGAGGTGAACATTTCAACAGTGGTATTCTATCATCTGCTTTACTTTATGTACAGTCATGCTGCTACATATCAGGTAGTGCTGTTTCTAGAACCAGATCATGAGCAACTTTTAAGGACTCTGGAGAATTTAAGACTCCTTTCACTGGGCAGTGCAGTTAATGAAATGTATCAGCTTCTAGCATTGTTTTGAATAATCTTTGCATTAAGTAACCAGAGTTTGTTTTTAAGCAAGCTGAGAAGCATATGAAGTGGCTGATAGATCCACTGCCAGTGAATGTGAGAGTGATTGTATCAGTGAATGTGGAAACATGTCCACAAGCTTGGAGGTATGTCACATTTCTGAGGCATTTCAAAGTAACTGGGTTAGAATTATTGTTTTAAGTTACAATTATTTGCTGAAGAGCAAACAGCTGGATTTATCAGGCCATGGATATTTGATAGGATAAGGTTTGCAACTGTTGAGGGCAATGTAATCTTCTCCATTGTAACTGCAATGAGGAAGGTTTTTAGCTATTGGGAAGGCAGATTTTTGCTTTACTGTGTTGGCTGTATGCAGATGACTATATGAAAAGTGTATTAGATGCAATCAGATGCTTATCAGGAACCGCAATACCAGGATATGGCTAAAAGTGGAAATTTCACTTGTGATGACTGTAATTCCTTAGTAGCAGAGAATAGCTTCAATTACTGCTTTGACATAAAACTTTAAAAGCTTTGGAACTTCGATGTCTTTTTTCCCCTATTTGTGCTATTTAAGAAGGTCTGAATATGACTTTCTTCTCTCTTGCCAAAGGTTATGGCCCACGCTTCATCTTGACCCATTGAATTCCAAAGATGTTAAATCTCTCATTAGCGCAGAATGTAACTCTGCCAATGTAAAATTGACTAAAGAGCAGGTAGGTCTGTTGCAGTTCTTCTAAAGTACCTTACTGTAATACAGCTTTTAATTGAAACATGGAAAGATTAAAGAAGTCCAGCTGCCAAAAGAAAGTATTATTTTTAGCTAACTAAATAGTACTGCTCAAGATAGCATGCAGTCTGTGTATTTGTACCCTGTGGCTTATAGCACTGAAAAACACAGAGGGAACAGTGTAAATTATTAACACAAAAACAGTGCAGTTGCACATGTTGGTGTAAACATGTTTTATTTTAGAATAACAGAAGGTTTAGTATTGCATAATACTCTAATGATGATTGGCAGAATGGGAGAAAAAAAAGTATTTTACCTCTTTGACTTGTTGACCGATTCTGTAAAGTAAATTCTCATCCTGAGAAATTCAACAGCTTGATCCTAACTCTTAAATTCCAACAGAAACTTTCACTCATGTGCTTCTGCAGCGAGAAAAACAGGCAGTATTTTCTGCACCAGTTAGGTCATAGTCTTCAGATGCTACAGATAAAAGCATATCTAGAAATTTTATTTTCTTGTCAGGCGGTGAATATTTTATTGATGTGGCTTATTTAATCTTGGCTCACAGATTTTGTTTAAAATGTTGTAGGAGAAAAAGCTTGAGAGACATTGTCGTTCTGCCACAACTTGTAATGCTTTGTATGTCACTCTCCTGGGCAAAACCATTGCTTGGTAAGTTGAGGTGATCTTAAAATTACTGTACTTACCACTAGATTAGAAGACTTAAAGTAAGTTCGTTAGCATTTTGAAATACATTCATTTAACACAGAATGAATTGTATTAAGAAAAAGCAGTGGAGCCATATGCACAGTTTTCCCCTTCACTAACTAGGAATGCAATGGAAAGAAAAATCAGACTATACAATCGCCATTTTGATACTAAATGAATCCATATAGTTGCATCTGTCTGTTTTCAGCTCTTCTGTTCTTTTTTTATTTTTCCATTGTTCTGCTTTCTGGGTACATCAGTTGCTTCAATGCTTTTTAAAGGTGTTTGGAGAATGCTGGTATTCTTTTGCTAAACAGTTTAATTCAAGTCTGTTATATTTACTAAAGACTATATACTCAGACTTTTTATGTACTCAGACTTTTAAGGCTAAAATGAGGATCAACAACTATTTAGTTTAACAACCTGCACGTATGGTGCTTTGCAGTTTAATTCTTGCTGTGGAGAAAATAAATCTTCCCTCTTCTATAAGAGAGTGCTTAATAAGTGGATTGGCTTATTATTAACCTAGACTTTGCCTTGTTGAGAAGGATGCATTTTTAGCTTTAGAGACTCCCAGGAGATGGTACACTGATTGATAATTTACTCTGGGTGACTAATTTTCATTATTACTTTTTTCCGTTTTATATCCTAGAGTGCTTAATTGCCCTGAAAGCATGCTTTGTAAATGCATTACATGGAATGGTGACATGTGGTTTTATCTTTATCCAGCCTGATGTTCTTACCCTGTAATGCAGGAGGAAAGAACACTGCAATGTACTTTTTTTTTTTTTTAAATAAAAATGCTGCAGTTATTTAGAAAAATCAGGCAGTACCACAGAAAGTGGCTTCAGGAATTCACCTCTTCTGTGTTTAATCTCATCAAATTCTGTGCACCTTTTAAACCCAGCAGGAATTTGGAGCAGTTTTGAGATAGAGCTCTTCAGTAGTTTAAGTTCATCTTAGCTAAATTTAATATGCTAAACCATTCCCTTTTTGTCCTTGTGCTCAGTGTTGGAAATACAGGAAGTATGGACAAAACCCTTCAACAGTGTTTCCAATGTCAAGACACAGTGTCACTGTACAGGCTTGTTCTGAGATCAATTCAAGAATCATTGCAGAGTGATAAAGAGAAAGGTCTTCTGAGAGAGGTGAGCAGAAAATGTATCACTGTTTCTACAACTAATGTATATCCTTTCCTGTAAGGAGATTTTCTTGAGTTAAAATTGAATATAAATTTATGTTGGTTCATATGTGTGATTCAGAGATTACTCTATTATTAGTATGGGAGGAATAATTTTATTTATCTAATTAGATCTGTTGCATCGCTATAGAACATGACTGTTTTGCATTAAATTTCAACTAAGTCATTGTCTCACAAAACAAAACTGAGATTTTCCATTATGATATGATATCATATCAAATTAGCACTTTCTTGCTGATCACTACCCTGATGCAATGATTAACTATATTAAGCATAGTAAAATATAATCAAAACATAGTATCTTATGAATATAGGGCACTGCTTGTTAGATTTCTGGTTCCTTGTCCTACCTTTGCAAAATTTCCCTGTTGTGTGGAACATTTTCTTGATTAGGATGTGATACTCAGTAATTGCTAGAAGTTCTGTGGTGCAGCGAAAGACCTTCAACATATTTTACTTAGATGGAATTTTGTTATGCTAATGGAGTTATTCTCCCTTGGTATTATAGAGGAAAGTCTAAGGAGCCATTTGTTTGTCCCAGAGCATCCCATTTGATGCTTTATCTATTAGAATTTGAATCCATTAGCTCTGAGGACTGTTCTTCGAGGACAGAAGAGGGAAAGAGCTTGTGTATACACTTTTTCCCTTGCACTATGAAGTTATAAGCAGTGATAGAGGCCGAGAGAGTTGGGGTTGTTCAGCCTAGAGAAGAGAAGGCTCCGAGGAGACCTTATAGTGACCTTCCAGTACCTGAAGGGGATGTAAAAGAAAGCTGAGGAGGGACTTTTTACAAAGGCTTGTAGTGGTAGGACTAGGGGCAATGGCTATAGACTGGAGAGGGGCAGATTTAGACTAGACCTAAGGAGGAATTTCTTCATGATAAGAGTGGTGAACAGGTTGCTCAGGGAAGCAGTGGAGGCCCCATCCCTGGAAGTGTTCAAGGCCAGATTGGATGGGGCCTTTGGCAGCCTGATCTAGTGGGAGGTGTCCGTGCCTATCACACGGGAGTTGGAACTGAATCATCTTTACAGTCCCTTCCAACCCAAACTATTCTATGATATACAGTATTTTTCTTGGAATTTCACTGTAACTAAGCTCTGTGGTAAATACTGCTAACCCTGTAAAATATTTTTTCTGCTTTATGTAGATACTGTGTGTCATTGGTGTTAGCCACAATGGTGTGAGTGAATCAGAGCTGATGGAACTTTATCCTGAACTGTCTTCTGCAGTGTTAGCCTCGCTTGTTCACAGCTTGCACAAAATGTGTTTATTGACGTATGGGTGTGGGTTGCTGAAGTTCCAGCATCTCCAGGTAAGTTTTGTAATGCAATGTATGTGCAAGTGAAACTCCACCTGCTAAGCTCCCACTAGTTTTTAGATAAGTTCCTTGTTACTAGGTAGGCTGTGATATGTTTGTGTTTGCTCATCTGTTTTCCTTAACATCTGGCCTGATGTTAGAATCACTTTGAATACTGCTAGAGCTGTGATACCAGTATTGATCCGTATTATTCAGCAGTTGAAAACATAGCTTTTCAAGCCTCCGGAAATTCTTTATCTTATTAGTTCTTAACTCCATGTGTCCTAGAAAAACACTGATTCCACAAAAAAAAAGCAGGATTGAAGTATAAGGGAATATTATCTGAATAACCAGAGTTTTGGTCTAATATAAGGTAGCCTTTGTCATCAAAAGACATTCAGTTCTGTAACGCAAGATGTGTTTTGAAAAGAAATCTTGTGTTGTGCCCTGCGTATCGTCAGCACTTAATAAACAAATTAAATGCATTCCCTTTCTCTCAATTATATTCTCTTTCAGGCTTGGGAGATGGTGAAACTGGAGTATATGGAAGAAGGTGAAAATGTTATTTCTGCTTATAGACAAAAACTCGTGGAGTATTTTACTATGCAGCTAAGGTAGGCCAGAATTCCTTAAAATGTGTTGAGCTGCAGGCTTTGTGCCTCTTCAATATTTTTATTTTCTTCATATAGCTCCTTTGACTCAGTTTAGTAAATTATTATAAAATAATTCTGCAAAACCACAGTTTTGAGTTTAGCAGTTAGTTATTGGTAAGTTGCTTTCAAATTCTGGAAAAGAGGACTATGGAGGCAAGTGGGCATACAAGTTATCATGTAAAAAGGGTGTGAATTTATACCACATCAGATGTTTTGTGGTAACGGACCCCATGTGGATTTTTAACTCCCAGTAAATGCTAGGAAATTTGAGGTTGCTTGGAACTTGAAGAAGAAACAGAACACTTAGGTTCAGCAAGCAATTAGCATGTACACAAGAGGAGGTCCAGTAGAATAGCAGAAGAGCTACAATTTCATATCCAGCTTGAAAACTGATTTGTTTCCACAGTCCTGAGTTAGTGTGTCCCAGTTGTGAGCTCCTCTTCGGAATATCCACTGTTGGGTAGCAGAAAGCCAAGAGGGCCACAGTGTGCGAGGCAAAGGAGGCAAAAAGGGACAGTGGTCTGCTGCAGGGTTGCAGTTCAGCCAGCAGGCACAGATTTTCCCACGTGGGAGGGAGAAGGAGCCTGCTGTGATGTACCTGGGGGTTCCAGTGCCCTCCGAGGAGAAATTAAAATGAAGATGTAAGAAAAGGAATATGTGGGTCTTATAGTAGTCTGTCTGGTTAGGCATTCAGATATGGCAATCGTAGTCTTGCTTAATTTTCACATCAAATTGACAAGTTCTGTTAGGCCTCTCAGAAGTTTTAATTTTTATTCGCTTTTCTTTCAATAGTCGAGACCAAGTGACTTGGAGAAGTGCAGATGAACTTCCCTGGCTCTTCCAACAGCAGGGTGATAAACAAAAGCTACACAAGTGTCTTTTGAATCTCTTTGTATCCCAAAACCTTTACAAAAGGTACGAAGGTAGCCTTTGCTTTGGCAGTTGAAACCATTTGAAAGTAATGTTTTGTCAATAAAATCTAGACAACAGATATACATTAAATGAACTTACATAGTAGAGCTTGAAATGCTAAATGCTGTTGTCATATGAATCATCTCTTTTTTCTCTTCTGTTACACCTGGGGGTTGATCAAGGGATAAATACTGCTGTTGAACTGTGCTAGTCTCCATGGATTGTCTCTGTGGACACTGAGCATAAAGGCAAAATTCATGCATATGGCCCATTTCTCTAAGCTAGCATCAGTCCGAATAGAGGGGAATCAGAGATAAGATGAGCTTCTTATTTCCTTGTTAAAACAGGGGACATTTTGCAGAATTGCTGAGTTACTGGCAGCTGGTTGGGAAAGATAAGAGCTCTATGGCTACTGAGTATTTTGACTCTCTGAAAGAATATGAAAAAAGCTGTGAGGGAGAGGAAAGTATGATCTGCCTGGCTGATCTTTATGAGACCCTGGGACGGTTTCTTAAGGACCTAGGTCTTCTCAGTCAGGTAAGTACATTTAGAGATTATTGTAACAGTAAGGAGGTAAATTAAGCAGAGCTAAGTGTGTGCTTTCTATTGCAGTTGTTAGATTATTGTAGCATACAGGATGCTGCCTGGTGCCATCATATTCTGTGAACTTTGTTGTTACAGGCTGTAGCTCCTCTGCAGCGATCTCTGGAGATTCGAGAGACTGCACTAGATCCAGACCACCCAAGGGTGGCGCAGTCGCTCCACCAGCTAGCAGGAGTTTATGTTCAGTGGAAGAAGTTTGGAAACGCTGAACAACTGTATAAACAGGCACTGGAAATCTCTGAAAATGCATATGGAGCTGAACATCCTCGAGTAGCCCGTGAACTTGATGCACTTGCAACGTTGTACCAAAAGCAGAACAAGTAAGCTTAACTGCTCTGACTTTTTTCTTTCATGTGGAGGTGGCAAAGAATAACAGCAGAGGATTTTCTTCCTTAAGCCAGAATGTTTCTTTGGTTCTTTTTTAGAGTTTCATAACTTCCAATGCAACAAAGGAGCATTTCCTCCTTATTCTTGCAGCAGGACATCCAGTAGGGGCCAGACTTTTGCTTAGCTTTCCAACAATCTTGTAACAAGTTAGAGATAAAGGAGGGCCATTGACTGATCCCATGTATTTTTATTATTTTTCCTTGAGGAAAAGTGTGAATTCCTTCAAGATCCTTAAATTATCCTGAGATTTGTTCATTCAAGTAGTTCAGAAGCTTTCCAGAATACCCAGTGATGCTGTATTTGGCATTCTTTCTAAAACTATGAATAACTGGTTTCAGATATGAACAAGCTGAGCAGCTGAGGAAAAAGTCTTTCAAAATACGCCAAAAAGCAGCAAGGAGGAAAGGCAGTCTGGTAAGGAAATGCTTGATATTTAATGAAAATGCAAGGCATGTTGCAGCTTTGCTGACCTGATGCTCGGGTGCTTTTGATAATTGAAGGCATAGGCAGTAAAGTAGCCTAGCAGAAGCTTTGGTAACTGCTCTTTCAACTCTGCTGGAAGTGGAGATGAATCAGGACAGCTAGTATGGAAATAAGAGAGTTAGAAAAGAAATAAGTGGATATATGCTTTTTTGGGGTTGCAGAATTACTGCTAATACAACTGGCTGTTAAAATGGCAATAGGAAAAGGTGTTCTCCAGAATAACTGAAGCATTTATCCTATAATTACTATTGTACACAGTGCTTACTGCAGTGGATAATCCCAGTAATAATATTAGGTGCCATGCTGAGTTTTTCCCTACTTTTCATTCAGTGTCTCCATAGTTCTTAAATACAAATGAATTTGAATCATGAAGATTTTGTCCGTTTTTGTAGTGAGTTCTGCTGCAGAAATATTTTTATTAAGACTACCAAGATAAGTGGAGTGTGTAAGCTCCACTTATTACTTGTAATTCACTTGGCGCGGAAGCTTTAGTTTGGCAGCCCATTTTACAAAGATCCACATCAAGTCTTGAGTAATGTGTTATATGTTTTTGTAGATGGCGTTTAGGATAGGAGATTAACTTGATTTTAAGTTTTGACCTTATAAACTTAAGAATCTAATCTGAATAGGTTATTTGAATTACAGAGTTTAAGCAAGTTAGCATACAGGAAAAACAGAGCTATACAACACCACAGTAACAAATGTCCTGGAAGCATATTTGGTGAAATTCACTGTTAAATTGTAGAAAAGCAGAATGCCTATGTGCCACTTAGCTTGAAAACAGAACTTGAGCAGGATTAGTGTGTTCCTTTGGCATGAAAGACTTTTATTTTCTGTCTTCACTTGTGCTTTTAAAAAGTGATGGTGTTTGACTTGCATTACCTTCTGCTTTGCTGTAGTGTGGTTTTGCTCTCCTGCGTCAAAGAGCCCTGCAGCTAGAAGAGCTCACGTTAGGCAAGGATACACCAGATAATGCTCGAACCCTCAATGAGCTTGGAGTCCTCTATTACCTACAGAATAATCTTGAGTAAGTTGTTTTAATTGTAGCAAATCTACTGAGTGTTCCCATAGATCTAAATGGAAGCAAAGCATTAAGAACTAGCATTGCATGTAGACATATAATCAGATGCTCATTATGGTGCTGTTCCTGATTCATGGTGCTGGTTTTAGTTATTGTGAAATTCACTCATGTTTTCAAGAGTTGATGCTGATAGCATGTGTTTACCAAGTCAGTGCATTTTCTGCATGCAGAATTGATGTTTTACAATTAGAATTAAGCTAGCCTTCATTGCAAATACTAGTTCTTTCTCAAAATGTATACCTCCTCTACTCAGCTACGCTATTTTGTGACCATCCTTTGTAGTGTTCATCCTTGAACAGCAGGGTTGTTATTTTGCTGTGCAAAAAAACTCAAAATGCCAGTATTGCAAGAAATCATGAGTTAAACATTGACTGTGCTTGTAATCCTCAGGCTCTTACCCTGCTGGCCTTTTTAAGGACAAAAAAGGAGAGAGCAGAACAAAGATGTTCTAAAAGCAGGGCTGTTAAAGAAGTGGAATAAGAGGTGCAAAGTGGTTCTTATTGCTCGGTTAGCCATTCTTCACATCAACTTCCTCAGCCCACAGAATAGTCTAAATCTGTGTGTTCTAAGGGAATTGTAAAGGCACCTTAAATCCTGCTCAACTGAATATTTTCAGAGAAGTAGTAGTGCACAGCAACAAAGCACAGAGTAAGTTCTGGAAGTAGTTTTACATTATTCTTGTGTCTGATGTTCATGTTACCAGTAGTTGTTAGATAACTACAGAAGTATATCACAATTTAGGATCTGCACACAGAATCTCTGTTAAATGCAGGACCTTTACAGTGAAGGAACTGAGTTTTAACAGTTGGAAATACGGGGTCCTTTGTCACATTACCCTCATGAAGTCACGCCAAACTGACTGATAACAGAGGATATCTATCTAATCTCATGTGAGATCACTGTATATTCCACATTATTCAAAACCTACTTCTAGAGTAACCATACCTCCACTATTTCATAGGTGAGTAAAAGTGCAGACTTTGTTCTTGTGGAGGTTTGTCATTTTTTTTAACAGATATTGTGTCTGTTTTGAATCGGCAAACCCAGGATTGAATTTTTTGGATGCAGTTAGAATTAAATCAATGGCAGAAAGGTATCTCACGTTGTTAGTTGTTATATCACACATGATCTTCTAACCCTTGCATATAGTGAACCCCTTTTGACACTTGTAGAGGAGCTCCAGAATTGGACTTACTGTTCTGTCCTTTTTTCTCTAATGTGAAATGGATTTTTCCGATTTACTAAGCTGACCTCTTGGGAATAGTGTCACACAGAATTCGTGTGCATGTCAGGATGACAGACTGCCTGGCTATGATGGATGTTGCTGGTTTTATGTGGGCATCACCCATTGTTCATGATAGAACTGCTTAAATCTCTCACAGAATAGTAGTACATTACTCCAGTGAGACAGAATATGCCCATTGACAGGGAAATGCTTGAATGGTGGCATTACAGAGTCTTCTCTACTTTGTCACTTCTAGACAGATTCTACTATTAGAACGTAGCTCAGGACATATATAAAACTCCTTCCAGTCTCTACCCCTTTGCTATGAAAGCTGTCTACTGAACCTGGAGTGTGTTATTTTTTTTTGAGTTACCTGAAAATGTGTGGTGTGTCCTGAACCTTTTACCTCAAATTCCACTACTGCTTTATCCACGGGAGTGTGACTGCTATGAGGAGTTGCCAAGAAGTCAGTAGAATGTTTTGAATAAGGAGGAATTGCTTGCGTATCTGAAGATGTAGGTTGAATTAAAGAAACACGCAGCTGTTGGGGTAGGGTGATGTTTATTGAAATCTGCTAGACTGCCATTTCAGTCCCTTACAGGAGGGCTCCATTTACATTCTTATGGTTAGCATGTGTGACAGCACTATGTCTGGGATGTGTAGTTCCTCACTGCTTAAATGAATTGCTGATGTGGCATTTGCTTGTTGAAAGGAGAGTGAAAGTCTGTTACCAGGTGTCAGTATCGGAGGCTGTTTATTCCATTTCAAGTAGCCACTTCAGCCTGTGTACAGATGTTACCAGCTTTAAAATATGGCTGAACGACTGTGTTCTGTAGGACAGCAGAACTTTTCCTGAAGCGCTCCTTGGAAATGAGAGAGAGAGTTCTGGGATCCCACCACCCAGACTGCGCACAGTCTTTAAACAATCTGGCAGCCTTGTACAATGAGAAGAAGCACTACGACAAGGCAGAGGAACTCTATGAAAAGGCTTTGGACATCAGGAGGAGAGCACTGGCTCCAGATCATCCCTCCTTGGCTTATACTGTGAAACACCTGGCAGTGTTGTACAAAAAGATGGTAAGTACGAGCCTGTTACCTCTTCTTATCACCTAAATTAACTGTAATGCCTTGTACTGCTAGAGTCTTCAGTCTAAAAGGAGTGGGGCATGGGAATTGTGTCAGCTATTGGTGTTTTACGCACATGCATAAAAGATGTAGTCAAGCAGCCCCAGTCTGTTTCCAAAAAGCCCAGGAGCTTTTTCAAAACACACTTTGCTTAAAGAAAAGCCATTTATGAATAATGTCTTTAGTGTCCTGCATACTTAGTATTCATGGTGAAGAATTTCTGGTTTGATTAAAAGCCAGTGTTTTGGCTGCAGTACGGAAGGGCTTCTCAGTTGTATTTCAGTTCTCTGTCTGCTATGGGACATCCACATACAAAAGTTTGGTCAGGTGTATCTTGATAGAAAATTCATGTTTTAGTGTGTAGTAACAGTCCTTTTCACACAATGGCCTCGAAATATACAGTTAAGTAACTTGAGAGCTTATAAGGGAGATGGTACTTTACAAATAAACTCCTCCCACTTATGCTGATTTTATGAAAGATGAGAGTTACTCTCCTGCTAAATACACCGTCGGGAATAACTTTAACAGTAGTATAACCTTCTGGGTTTCACCACTTCAAAACATTTCATGAATACTTGTGTTTGTAGTTGGTTGTTCTAACCACTGAACCTCATTAGTGTAAAAGTGATGTAAGGTTTCTAGCTGTTGAACTAAGATCAAATTCAGAGGATGATGAGAATTCGTTTCTTGTGTATTTTCACATTTTACCATTTTTCAAAGAGAAAAACATCCTTGAAGATAATCCCTTGAATCAAATGCTCCTGTGTTTTTCCTCTGTAATTGCTATCTGCTTTTGTGTGCATGAAATTGTTTTGGCTCACACTCTCTGCTCGCTTCAGCTTCTAATTTTAGTACTGCTAGAAACCGCAAAAGCACTTAATATTTGCATCAAACAGCTCTTTGCTAGTTTGAAAGGGCATAACTTAAAGTTCATGGTGAACTTGCTGACATGAGGAAGAGTGGAGTGAAAGAAGGAGCAAGAATCAGATGTAGAAAATTACAATTATTTATAGATGAGTATTTATTCCAGATGAATTACTGATCATTTTCAAACTGTGGCATGGTGATGCTATGAAAAAATTAGAAAATTTTATTTGAATTTTGCAAATACAGTAAACCATTATAGAATGGAAGTTTGTGGCATTTTATTTCTAATTGGTATTAAATGAGAAAATTTTCATTCTAATAATAGAAGCCTAAGCATGCTTTTGAAGTATATCCAGTTAGTGTGTGAGCAGATTCAAATTTGGAAAGAAGCATATTTGCTGGAGAAATAACCTACAATAAAAATAGTTGAACTGTGAGAGGAGCATTTTAGAGAAACCAAAGTCAAGAAGCCCAAAACCTCAGTATGGCGAATGGGAAGCAACAGGTAATTGAAACGGCATTCGACACTGCAGCTCCTCTAGAGAAGATGGTGCAAACATGACTTTATTAAGCAGAAAATGACTCAAAAGTTAGGGCAGCTACATTCTTACTCCTGTATCACCAATAAAATTTAGGCCCTTTAGAAGAAAAAAAAAGTTTTGCTCTCATTTATGACACAACAGGGAGATTATTTGCATAGAAGTACAACTGAAAATTCTTAACAGCTTTCTCAACAAGATGCTTGTGGGGAAAAATTAAATAGACATAGCTGAGAACACGTTAACTGGGAGCTGAATCTGCTCAGTATTTTGAGAAATCAAGTCCTAATAAATATTCCTGATAAGCAACCTGTGCAGAGCACAACTATGAATTAATCAAGGTTAAACACTTAGTCGGGAAACATCTTCTCCAAGGCTTTTTGTTTAAAGTAGATTTTACTGTTATTTTGTCACACAACAATGAAATAATTTTTTTCCCTGTTATTTCTAGGGAAAGCTTGACAAGGCTGTTCCTCTGTATGAGCTAGCGGTTGAAATTCGACAGAAGTCGTTTGGCCCAAAACACCCCAGTGTAGCAACTGCTTTAGTAAATCTGGCTGTTCTTTATTGTCAGATGGTGAGTTTTTCATGTCTTACATATTTATAACTCCCGGATAAAGTTTTTTTTATTATTTGTACCTAAACAATGCCAAAGAAACTTGATCATATTTAAAAACAAAATTCCTTATAAGACTTGCTAAATTCTTAGGTTCCATTTTAAGAATTGAAAGGATAGTTGGAAAGGGGAATTAGTTCAGGGAACAGGTAATTGCTGTGACTGGTATTTCACAAGGACACTCAGGCTAACACTCTTCAGATTATTCAAAATGCCCAAATGCTTTATAAGACTAGAGCTCAGGTACAGCATTTTCAGTGATACAGTGGTTATCACAGTATGATGGAACACAGCTCCATCACTGACGTAGAGGGAAAGGTAATCCTTGGAAGTTTATACCTGTAAATGAAGAGTGCCCACCTTGATCAACTGGAATTTTCCGTGTAACTAAAAATCCAGGAAGGCTGTAGACTTAGACTTAGTCCACAACTAATTCAAAGGACATGCCGTCAACCTACCACAATCCTTACTTAGCGTCAGTAGGAGCCAGCTGTAGACTGTTTTCTTGTTTTCTTTATTTCTGCAATCCGCGTATCTGATTTTAATCAGGTATTAAAGCTGCCTTAGGTAAAATCAAAGAGCCTTTGGTAACTCAGAACTTTCAGGACTGACATTTTTCAAAACAGCCTAGAAAGTCCAGACCCTGATTATGATAATATTAGTGGAAATTGCATTTGCAAGTGCAAGCAGATTGCTTTGACAGTCTCGATTATCATCCTCATCCATCAATAGCATCAAGAACTTGATACACTTTTACAGTTAAATATAATGAGTATCAACACATCCTAGATGCAATGTTGGATAAAAGAATAGCAAATGTAATACACATCTGTAACAAACACTTTTTACTACCCAAAGAAAAAGCAGATTGAAGCTTTACCTCTTTACGAACGTGCATTAAAGATTTATGAAGACAGCTTTGGTCACATGCATCCTCGTGTGGGGGAAACTCTGAAAAACTTGGCTGTGCTAAGGTAAGATTCTATCCTTTAGGTCTCTAGAAGCAAATAACTAAAAATTACTGGATTAAACAAAACATCCTGGACTTGTGCACTTATTAGGAAAGCAGAGAGCCTAAAGTACACTTTGTTGAGATTATGGTGTTTTTTTCAATGTAAATGAATTGGGAGACATAATTTATTTCCTTGTTTTGATGTCATTTTACTCTTCTCCAAAGCTATGAAGGGGGAGACTTTGAGAAGGCAGCTGAACTTTACAAGAGAGCTATGGAAATAAAAGAAGCAGAGACTTTGTTGATAGGTGGAAAAGCAACTTCTCGACATTCATCAAGTGGAGATACATTCAGCTTAAAAAGTGCATTGTCACCAAACATTTTCCTGGAACATGGACACAGGTGATGCAAACCTGCTCAAAGAAAAAGCAGCCTCAACTGCTATTTTAAAGTAGACATAACATTATTAAGAAAATCTATTTTTTTCTGGGGTAATGTACTATTTGAGGACTGACACCTGCCTTCACGAATGACAGGGAAACAAATGTTGAAGTTTGAAATCCTTCCATGTTAACTTTACAGACTACGGTACAAAGTGAGTTTCTTTCATTGTATATAGATACGAGTATTAGTTACTAGATCAAGTTATAGGGGATACCAAACCCCTGTGGATTTGATACCTCTTAGCCCAAGTGCCAAAATTATAACAAGTTAAGTTGAACCAATTGTATAGACTCTATGGGGTAGATCTTACTTCTATGTTGTAATTGCCTGGCTTAGAGGATTTGTGTATTTTTGTTTCATCAATCCTTTCTGCCTTTTCAGAAGTTTGTAAAGGTGTTTCTAAAGAGTAATTTTGAAGAAGTCAAAATACTTTTCCACTCAAAGTTTCACCTGCAGGGTGATTTGAGCTTTACACAGTTACATTCAAGGGACTTGTGCAAAAATAATCGGTTTCCTTAGAAAGCAAATGTAGCTAATTATATCATCATCTACAGTTAAAGCTGCTGTCAGATTCAGCTGTGTTCAGTAAAAATACTTTCAGCAAGGAATCAGAATGAAAATGTTTATGACCTGGTTCCCTGTTGTTAACTCTTTAGTGATACTTTCACTATTCAATCTCATTGTATCCCTTAAAATACAAACATTCTTGTACTAGCTGGAGAGATGTTGTGATACAAAACAGTTTGCCATCACATAAAGAGATATTAATCTAATCTGCCTGCCTGATGTATTTCTTATTACCTCAGTCATGCAGCAGAATCATTCTGAAGTCTGTTCTCATTTAGTGCATAAATCCATGAATGAAATTAAATACACACTAAAAAAACCCAGCTTATTTAAAACTTGAATGTAAGTGAAAAATTAAATGAAACTTCAAGATATTGTTTCAGAGGGAACTGATGTAAAGATTTACTTGATCCAGCTTGAAAAATGCAAATGGCCTTTACCTCAACGGGGTGCTTATTTTCCTCAGTTTTTTTTTTTTTTTCCTTTTAGAGTAGAGGTAAATATAAACCCTTTCAGCTCTTGTTCTGATTAAAAGGAACTTAATAATTTGCTGAGGCTGTAACTTGGTAAAAGAAACAGTATATAAAACTGATAGAACAAAACATACAACCCAAATTTGATTCTTTAAGATGGAGTTGAAAAAATATTTAACAAATGGCTCTTGTAGGTATTACAATATGGCAACAAGAGTTGATACTCTGTAAAAGCTCTCTGAATGTTTTTGTTATCTCAGAAAATGGGATTTTAATCAGTGTTTTTCCACTGTATTCCTACCACCTTGACAAGTTTAGAAAATAGGAGAAGTTCTTTGCAAGATTATTATCAAGAGGGGCAAAAAGCAAGGGGGAAGCCCCAAACAATCCCTACCCACAAACCCTAACCCCTGAGAATCCTCACTAAGGCCTCACTCTTCCCAGCTTCTATGTTTCTCTTGTCTACGCTTTTCAGCCTTGGTAATTCCCTGTTCTATTCCCTGCTATGAATAATCAGATGCCTGGTCTGTCTTGGAATCATGGAATGGTTTGGGTTGGAAGGGACCTTTAAAGATCATCCAGTTCCAACACCCTGCCAAGGGCAGGGACACCTCCCACTAGACTGGGCTGCCCAAGGCCCCATCCAACCTGGCCTTGAGCATCTACAGGGATGGGGCTTCCCTGGGCAACCTGTGCCAGTGTCTCACCACCCTCATTGTGAAGAAATTTCTCATTATGTCTAGTACAAATCTGCCCCTCTCCAATTTATAACCATTGCTCCTCATTCTATCGCTACATGCCTTTGTAAAAAGTCCTTCCTCAGCTTTCTTGTAGACGCCTTTGTCACCTCTGTTCTGATTTTAACATGCATAATGATATATTCTGCTCTCTTAAATAATTTTTATTAATGTTGCTTGCTTAAATAAGAAGCTCTTTTCTAGACCCTCAGTGTTAGATCAGACTTTCCCCTTTCAATGGCTTCCAGGTCTTAGCTGTTACTGTTCTTTACCTTGAGTGACTTCTCTCCAACTTACTCCTAGGTTGCATGGTTGCTTTTAGCTGATCCCAACCATCCCTGGCCCATTAGCAAAGACAGTGAGGAAACCATCTGTGTACCCTGTCAACCCAAAGAGAAGTTTCTACAGAAAATAAAACAGGATCGTAATAGTGGTGAGTCGTGCAGGCTGCATGTTGGCCACAAACTTATGCAGATGTAGTCATAGCACTCTTAAGACAGTTGTTCATGTATTTTTAGTTGTACCTCATGGAAATTAAAAGTAATTTGTAGATCTGGTGTATGCCAAGGGTTGATGTAGGAAAACTCTACCTCAAACCAGAAAGTCAGCATTTTCAATGGAGATTTAATCATACCGTCAGAATATCAACATATCAAGAATATTCATGATACACTGTAAAAACTTGAAAGCCTCTTTTATAAGATTGCCAAATAAACAAAACTGTACTAAACCATTGCAATATGCTTTAATTTGTTAGATCATAATAAAAGAAGTAAAATCTTTGATTAGTTTTTATAGTCTGAGTAATTATACTTTTGTCTTTTTAATTAATAACAGATCCTTTGATGCTGTTTACTTTTAAATAATTTTAACCATTGGCACAAACAATCTTCTCAAAGTATTTTCTAATTAGTTCCATTTCATAGAATGAAATGGAAAATCCCTTTCATTTCTTCTTGTACAAACAAGCTAAAAGCCTGAAAGTAATGCAAGAACCATTTTTTTATGCTCTGTAAGCAGGCATACAAAAGTGTATTAATTTGCTCATAAAACTGTACATTGCAGTAAAATGGTAAACAGTTGCCTCTTTTAAAGCTGTAAATGCAGCCATGTCAGCCAAATAGTCTGGAGTCAAGATTAACTGAGCTTTTGTACAAATTTATCAACTGTTTGCCTCAGGACCTCCAGAACAAAGTGTGTGACTCACTTTTATTGTTCCCAACAGAAAGGTAAAGCCACAAGGAAATGTAACACTTAAATTGACATTTAGATCAAGCTAAAGTAGACTTAGTGACACAGATTCAAGTATATAGTACTTTAATTATTTCATTGTTCTATTTCATGGAATCATAGGACAGTTTGGGTTCGAAGAGACCTTAAAGATTATCCAGTTCCAACCTCCCAGCCACAGGCAGGGACACCTGCCCCTGGATCAGGTTGCTCAAAGTCTTATCCAACCTCACCTTAAACACCTCTGTTTCTAAAATTGGGTTTCTCCAAAACTGAACTCAACCCAACAAAAACTTCTTCCATCTTACACACAAAACCTCTCTCCCTTGCTTCAGAAATGATTTTTACATAAATAATACAATCTAGCATTAGCTGTGGAAGAAACAGATTTTGAAGTTTGTAACTGTTGCTTAGAAATCAAATATTTTTTAGGTAAGTATTCATTCAGCTGGCCAAAGAAGCAGAAGCACTTCCGAAACACTACTGTATTTTCAGGTTGGTTGGCTGCTGCTATACCATCACTAAGTGGTTCTGTGTTGGCTGCATCGTGCTGTGGAAAGGGGTTTTTTTTTTGCACAGCCCAAGTTGGACATACTTGTCTTACACTACAGAGGTTGAAATTTGCATTCTTCGAAGCCAAATCTAAATAATGATCAAATTCTGGATCATATATGCAGACTGGTTCAAATACTCGAAATGGAGATAACTTTCAATCCTGTAGGGTACTGACACTACAGCGTGTATCTGTTTGCAGGTCACTTTAACAACTGATCGTTTAAAAGGTGAAACATTTAAACTGAGGTGCTGAGGGGTATGGTTTAGTGTTTGATAGGAATAGTTGGACTCTATGATCCCGTGGGTCTTTTCCAGCCTGGTGATTCTATGATTCTATACTGTACTAACATTATTTACAAGACAAATAAAGTAGCTCAACCGCTCCCCTCAAGATATTTGCAACACTAAACAAACACTAAACAAAGTTTAGAGGATCTAATTTTAGAATTTAGATTACACAAATTCATAAAATAGACTTAATCTGAATTTGTGTCATCTGAATTTTAGAATTCAGATGACACAAATTCAGATTAAGTCTATTCCTTAATACAGTTCATGTGATGAGGATGGATCAGAATTTATAGCTGAGCTTTAAATAATCAACATAAATATAATATTTAAATTCTTGAAAAGATAGACAAAGTCTCCTGTTCTTTCCAATTATCTGCTAACAAAAGACCTGGCCCTGCTGCAGCACACTCAAAGCATTATCACATACAAAACATACAGGCAGCTATTTAAGAACAAGCAGTAGTAAAATATTGATAAAATCAAGGGAAAAAAAATCCATCCACAGATATTTAAGGCAGATGAAAAAGCTGAAATGCTCTTTTTACTCAGAAAAATGGCCTTAAGTTGCACCAGGTAAGGTTCAGATTAGACATCAGGAAAAAATTCTTCACTGAAGGGTTATCAGGCACTGGAACAGACTGTTCAAGGAGGTAATAAAGTCACCATCCCTGAAGGTATTTAAAAGATTGATAGGTTGTAGACGAGGTGCTCAGGGATATGGTTTAGTAATGGACAGGTACAGCGGGACTTCGTGATCAAAAAGGTCTTTTCCAACCATAAAATTCTATGATTCCATGAAAAAGTAACCACAGCACAACGCAAGCCTAGAATTCAGAGAGACCAGCATATAACGATGAGTATTAGAACATGAAATATCAGGAGCAGCAACTTGAGTGAGGCACAATCACCTGCCCTTGACCTATTCAATCTGCTCCAGCAGATTCATCTTTCACTTGTCCTATACTATGTTCTGTTCTCATCATGTGACATTGCGTATAATGTGCTATTCCTGGGTTTGGTAGTTTACCAATTTCCTTATATTTTCCGCTGAATATCTGGATGTTACCAATGCTCAGAAATTAAAGCGGACAGTAGCACAACTTCATATATTAAAGACCTCAACAGACTATAAACAAGGTAAGTAACAGTTCCATTTCATTGGAAATGTAAAGATAAGCTTCAGTGGAGGGGAAAAAAACAAATTGAAAGAGAATCTGATCTTCTCAAAATCCAATGTCAGTCCAAAATCCCAGAAGCTATACCTAATATTTGTTTTGCTACATGTTTCTCATTTTGGCCATGAGTTCTTCTAGGCTTTCCTCAGACTCGGCTACCGTTTCCTCGGCTATCAGACTCTCTTCCTATTAGGAACAGAAGAAAATTAGTAACAAAACCAGAAAACAAGAAACTCCACACAAATAAGCTTTATTATAAGCCCTTATACCACACGATTTTCCTAAAACTAAGGACTCAAGGGCAAGGTTAGGCATAAGTGATTATGAGCTTAAATTGCAAACCCTCTTCTGACTGGGAGCAAGAACCTTCTGGCTGCAACACATACATCTGTTCCCCAGGCACACTAATTGTTTTTTGACCGCACACAGCTGTAATAAATATGGTTAAATTATTAGTCACTGATAAATTAGTCAACTGATATATTCATGTTGGCTTTCCCTCCCCTATCTCCCAAATATATTCACTCCTATCATTCATGAATACATTCACACCAGCATCCATTCTAAAAATGTTTCACAGAAGCCCAAAACTGGACCATAGAAGACAGCAGTCAGATGTACTGAGGTATAATTTTTCTAGAATTGTTCACAATGAAATTTTATGTTTAAGGGGGAAACAAAGTGACTCATACTATAAACTTAATCTATATAATGTATTTAAAAGTAAGTGTGTTCATAAAAAATAAATACATTACCTTGTTTGGGATAGTATATGCTACAGTAATTCCCTCAGGAAGCTCAGGTAGTGGGCCAGATGCAGCTTTCAGCTCAGCTTCTGACATTTCGGATACTAACTCGATGCCTTTGCATTAAAAGGAATTGAGAACACCATTAGAATTTAGAGAAGAAGAGTTCTTTAATCACTACGTTATCATAGCAAGAAAAACTACAGCTCCTTTTCTAAAATGGAAAAAAAAATAAAAGCAGAAAGAGCTTTGATTTCAATTAATTCCTTCCCATTATCAATGCAAAATATTTTCCTTTTACAATATATGAAAGAGTTCCACACATGGAACTTGTCAACAGGAACAGTGCCTCTCCTGTAAGACTTCCTTGTCCTTAACAGTTTAAATCTTACTGTGACAATGCTTACCAATGGCAAGCTAAGATTATTTTCTATATCATGGAACCAACAGGACGTATACATCCATTCTTGAAATGGTCAATAAAACATGCAATCCACTTCTTAAGACAATTCTTTCTAATTTAAATCCCTCAGAGGAATAAAAAAGATCTATGGGGATGCCTTAGCCTAATGGTTACAAATGCTTTTCAACCACATATTTAAAATGAACGCAGAGCAAATAATCTTCTCACATCTTTTATATCTTTGGACCATCTTCTAAGAAAGTGTTTTATACAAACACTGGGGGTTTTCTGTGCCTAAAATCTGCTTATAATATAGTAAAACTACATCATCGAGTTGGGTTAGCATTACTGTCAAAACCTGTGAAAAGCCAGCAGTAATTATGCAGTGTAAGGTACAAACAACAGGAACCATGAGAAGTCCTGTGTACACTCCAGTGTGTTCACCAAGAACAAAGAATTGAAGTGTAGTACTGAGAACATAATTTTGTCTCCAATTGATTACTTACCCCAGTCATTATCTTCATGGACTATTTCTTCTTCCTGTTCAATTACTTCTTGTTTTGGTCGTGCAGCTTCTTTTTTCTGAAGGAACAAACCACAAAACCCAAACCCCACAATTACATGCAATAGTTCAATTTCAACAACAGCAGAGAAGATCAAACCTAATGATATTGACACTTGTTTTAATATTTAAGGTATGCATTCACTGTTTAGAACTTTTGTTAAGCACTAAAATGCAGAATACCTGCAAGTTAAAAAACCCAAACCCATTAACACTCAAAATGACTGCCAGAAAGTTTGAGCAATTACTGCAGACAAAAGTATTATCTAATTGAATACAAGCCCTTCTGCCCACCCTTTGCTTTAAGATAATTCCAAGTACTGTATTTTTAGAAACAAATGCAGCTATGAAGTCAAGGCTGCTGAAAACAGGAGTAGTGATGAAAGTTTTTCTTTACTACAGGTCTGTATATTGCTTTGTTCTTAAAACTTTAAGAAAGGATTAAAAAAAAAAATCAACCCAAAACATTTTTACCTTATAATTTTCTTGCTGTTTTCTGCAGTTTTGGTCACTACATTGTGGATTTGGCTTCATAGACATAGTTGGAAAGAAATCTTGCATTGCATTATAACCAAGATAATAACTCACAGTACCAAAATTTAACAAGTATCTAGAAACACAAACAGAGAAAGCAAGTCCTTATATACAAGATTAAAAACTCAGTTGCTTTGAGGGAAAGTTATTACTTGAGAACTTTTAGAATACACTTTGACAGTACTTAAGTTGTAAAAAAGCCAAAATAAGCTAGTCACCTGACGACGACTTAAACACATCAAGATAGAACCTGGTGAGTGTTTGAGAGCAAGCCAGCTACAGCCTCAGAAAAAAAAAAAGAAGTGTTTAAATGTGAGCAGTTTTCTCCTCTGCTGTAATCCACTGCTTGCAGAAACACTCAGGTGCTCTGTATTGTGAAGGGAGAGTTATCAACAGCTAATTAGAACCAGTTAATCATTTTTATTGTAGGCTCATCTTAGCAATGAAAATAAAGACTTAAATTAAGATGCAATGCTTGCATCCTTCATTGAAGTAAAAATGTCGATGTTCAATTATGCATAATACCTCTCTAAATGTTACTTTCAGCTGTCCAGAGTTGTTTGTAGGCACACTGGCAAACAGTATTTTTATTCTTTGTAACTGGGAATTTTTGTATAACTGACAAAACCAAGCTAAATTTAAAAACAGTTAAAATAAGATCCTATTCTCAAAGATATTTGTAAAAGTGCATCTTGTTGAAACCAAATACAAAGTTGTTAAAGCATTTTCCTTGCTGATACATGTAGTTCTTTCAACAGCTACACTCATGTGACAGTACTTTTTCAAAATATTTTAACATCTCATATTGCCACATAATGTTTTAATTCACCTCAGGTAAGAGTACAAACACCGCAAGAGAAATATTTCTCCTTTGTCCATATACAAAAGTTAATGCTGTAGTATTTTTGTTTATAATTTAATGAAGTCAAATGAAAGCATGTTTAAAGTATGCATTTCAGCCCCGTCCAATGAGGACAATAACTTTAGGAAATAGGGTCAAAAACACATAAAAAGAGCCAGACTCATTATTATCAGAGTCGTAGAATAACCAGGTTGGAAGAGACCCACCGGATCATCAAGTCCAACCATTCCTATCAAACACTAAACCATGCCCCTTAGCACCTCGTCCACCAGTGAAATGTTCCTTCAGGTTTCTTTCTTTCACAGCTCTCTACATTAAATAGCAGGGATTCAGTCACTTACTTCAGGACATTCTGGACAAGAATTCCTGCCACAACACCCATAGTTGTAGGAAGACTAGCTGCACAAACTCCTTCTCGTTTTAGTGTTTTCTCATCGATATTTGAAGCAACTACAAGTGGAGGAGCACACTAAAGGGAATAAAGAAATTAAGTTTATAAAAGTATTTAAAAACAGCACAGATCACACAAAATTTTAAGCTACTCCTTCAGCTGTACCAGCACCACATTCGCTAGCCAAGCTGATCATACTCCCAGTCTCACTTTAGAAGAAAGACAAAGAAACAATTCACAGCAGAGCACTACATACCGCAAAACAAGCGGATTCACCAGGTATAATCAGCTGTATATGTCCTGACACTGCATTTTCACTCACTCCAGATTCCATCCAGATTTGTCCAAGTTCATTGCAGGCCTTATAAACATAGAAACACAAACATCAGAACTACAGAAGTAGAGTGGCGGCAAAAAACCCCATCCTCAATTAGAGTGATAAAACACACTGATCTCCCTGCTTTAAGACAAAAAGGCTATGATCAGAAAAAGGAACATGAAAAGGTAGAATAGAAATTGCTTATCAAAGGACAAAATAAAGTTGTCCTCATGGAGCCGCACTTTGTGCTTTCCTGAGGACCGAAGACTTTTGAACAAATACAGGCATTAACAGTCCAGTCACTAACACACTGCAAGATCTAATTGCACAAATTACTTTTAGTGGCACAGTGTATCTGTGCACCTTCAGTGCGTGCACTCTGCAGATCCAGATAGCTGAAGGATAACAGAACACATACCCTACACTGGCTGCTGCTAGAATGAAAACCATTTTGATTAGGTACACAGCCTTAAGGCACTTTTAGTATACAAAATGTCATACATTACAGTATACAATTACCCAGACTCAGTCTTCAAAAAGTTTTTAAGATTTAACCTACCAGGCTCTGACAACACCCTTTATATAACAGGATAATTTGGAAAGGCAGAGAGGGCCGACAACTATTGTACTGACCATTAGCTACAAGTATCTTAAAAGTCCACAGCTATATTTATAAATATAGAATGCACTTCGTAAGAACTGGGTAAAAGCTCAAGAATGTTTCCTCAAATGAAGGAGGTAATTCCTTAGAAGATTTTTGATAAGTTCCTGTCTTTTCTCTAGTCCCCACAATTCTTAACACTTTTTGTAGGACAAAAAGCGACCTCTACAACCTCATGCCTCCAAAGGCCTTACCGTGTTAATAGCCATTCGAGCTTCAAAGTTGTCCACGCAGCTCAGAACAAGATCGACAGGCTTCCCTTCCTCTAGCGCACCATTACTGAAATCAGCATCAGAAGTTTACATGAAATTGCTGGCAGAACAAAATATCAACATGGCAATCAACATACTGTGTTAGAATACAGAAGCATATTTCTAATGAAACTTGTGCAAATGCAGAACAGGATACAACTAGCATCTTAACTCTACAGTAGAAACAACAGCCTGCTGAAGCTGGGATTTAAAGATAAGGACACTTTAGATTAAAAGAAGTTTTATACAGAACACAGTACAAAGTACCGAAGAATTGCATCTTTGTACAACATAACTGCAAATGGGAAATAATTTCAGAACTTCTCTGTGAGAATAACCAATAACTGCTTTCTTTCTTCATTCTATAAAGCATTCCTGAAACTACTCCTGTGCAGTCAAAATATGAGCTGATCTATTTTCAATAATGAGAAAAGCCTGTAAGACTTTGGTTGGAAATCTAAAGATGGACTAATATAAAACATAACCATGTAACAGCAGAAATAAATGCCAACTCTAGAAAAGAAGTCTAGCCAGGTATATCTTCATATATGTATTTCCCGCTGGTTTTCAATTGGAAGTCATTAAACTGAAAAAAATCCCAACAATAAAAGTGTGAGGCTGTATAGAGCCACTCATCAGCAGAAGTTAGTGACAGGCTTTTGCTGAGAGATTTTACCTTATTCTGTCCATGAAGTGTTCAAAGTTGTCCAGTGTTGTGATGTTGTAGTTATGTACTTCAAACTGAACATCAGGATTAATGTTCCTTATGAAGGCAATAATACGAGTCAATATTCATAAACACAATGAGAACTTGCATGCTACCTAACTTAAGAAATGCTGCTGCAGTCTTAAGCTTCCAGTCTGAAGATCAGAAAATACACCCATATTTGTCAAAAAACATCACCGATTAGATGAGAAAAATCCCACAACATATTGAAGTGACATAGTTTATGCCAAACCTCTGAGCAACTTTAGCTGTACTTAAAAACCAGACTCACATTAAAGTTTTGGCCTGTACAAAAATATCCTTAAAGTATCAGTCATTTCCACAATTATTTCATACTCAAATTTCCACATTAGATCTTTGCAAGCAATTAGAAGTGAAACATCAGTTTTCTAGAGCAGCATCCTGGATAAAATACATTTTGATACCCACTTCCCCAAGTTATACCTCAGAGTATTCTCTGCTGCTTGCACTTTACTTAATCCAGCTTGATGAGGTTGGAAGAAGAGTCTGTTCATGTTTGCCAGTTCCACTTTGTCATAATCAAACAGAAGCAGCTACAACAAAGATTGTATTAACACGTGAATCTCCAAAGAATGCAACCAAAGCACTACAGCAAGGCATTTTAAACAAAAAATCTCATTCTAAAATCAACAACAAAACTACAACTAAACAATGCCTGCCCCTCATAGTCCCACTCATTTCACATACAAAAGTGACCAACATTGTAAGGATGCAAAAGACTGAATTCTAACTGTCATGCACAAGAAACTGATTCATTAGGTCAGGAGAACCACTCTTAATAAAATGCAAACTGTTCATTTGAGCCAAACTAAGAATACCCACCAGATTTTCTACATGAACACTATCTGCTCTGCCATCACATTCCTACTTGCTGTTATGGCATTAACTAGAAACATTTGATTTCTTTCACTTGTCTGTGTGTGTAGTTCTTCAAAAACTATTAACTTCAAATACCTACATAATACATGGACAATGTTGATTATTATAAATCCTGAATCAATTGTCCAATGCCCTTTTCTATGCCCAAGATCCTGGTCTTCAGGAGATGCTCCTTCAGAGGAAGGGGAACAAAATTTTCAATAAGAAATTGCATTACCTCTGTATTAAGATATTTCATAAAGATCCAAGAATAAATGGTCAGGATTTGCATGGAAATACAAACATCTAAGCCATTCCCCAAATTCCTTCTTTAAAGAAAAATCCTAATCTATTAGCTCTGGCAGTTCTTGTTATCTATATACACATCCTATTATTTTTAATTGCTCCTGAACTAAAGTCTGCCACATGATGAACTTATGTTTGTGATACAAAAGTCTGTTTGACATTGACTGCATTTCAGTTTCCTGAATATGAGCTTCTCCTAGCATACAATTTAATCTTCTGTGCGAGTTACCCTCTCCTTTTTCTTCATTTTGTTTTCCTTTTGCAATAATCCAGTATGAAGGTTAGATAGATGGACTCATGTAAGAGCACAGAGAAAACAAGCATCCAAACAAAAATCATCCACACGCTGCATGATTAAGCCCCAGGTAAATCAATTTTACTAGCATAAGAAAAACACAGACTCTTCATTTGTGATGTTTACGCAAATGCTGTTAGTGAGTGCTTTCTTCATAGTACTTTTTTAATCTGGGCAAAATCAACCGAGTGAAATTGAATCTAACTCTTTCTAAAGAGGACTGCTCCATCTACTGCAAAGAAGTAGAAGAAAACTCTCATTACCTTACCAATGCCACATCTTGTCAACATCTCAGCAGTCACACTGCCAACCCCACCTACACCTACTACTGCAACTGTAAAGGTACGGATTTTCTGTAGAGAGAAATAAAATACAGATCAGAATATCAAAAGTAGTCCTCACAGAGAAAATATGCAAGGCTGCTTTAATATAGATAGAATCCTACCTCGTAGTCTTTGACAATTCCCATTCTTTTTAACGCCATCAAGCGACTACAAAGAAAAACAGCAACATTATAAATAAAATGCTCTCTACATTTCTAATAGCAAGCTAGCTTTTCAGATATTTAAAATCACTTTTGCTTTAAAGATAACCCCACCAAGCACCAAATTCAAGCCTGCTGTTGTCACTGCAATTGTGGTAACTAGCCAAATACAGTCTAACTGAGCTAGTAGAAACTTTCCTGTTAGAAACAGCAACAGAATACTAATGCTGCAGAAACTCATGTACTCACTCAGAAGGCTTGAGCAACACCAATGAAGTCAGGAGGGCCCATAAATATTTTTGTAAATGAATCCTTGATTTACAGAAGCCTGCACTTTTTTCTTTAATAAACCACATGGCAGCAGGCCAGTGGAAACCTTTCCACTGTTTTCTGATTAATTTGATTAGATTAACTCAAATATAACATTTTTTTAACAAATTCATTACAGAATATCAGGTTGTGAAGGTAACTTGAAAAATTTTAAAGTAACATTTTATCCTGCTATTGCACTTTTTCATAGAAAGTATAAATGAAAGTATAAGTATCAACTTGTATTAAAGCAATGAATCCTGAAAAAAACCCCAAACCGTCAGTTTTCCAGAACTGCTGAGCATTAGAAGGGGTTCCAGATGTTCAAGACTTCTCTGAACCAGACTCCATAATAGGTAAGTTGAAGGAATAAGAGCTCAGGCAATACCAACACTTGGCCGATTTATAAGCAACTTTGCTGAAACCTGACAAAGTTTCCTCTCTCTCCCTGTAACATAAAGCAGGATGATAGTCACTCCGATGTACGTCCTTTCTAGCCCAGCCAGGTGAGAAACTGGAGTGCATCTCTCCTCCCCATTGAGCACCTATCTTCAGCATTGCCTTGCCACTCTCCTCAGCACATCCAGACCCATCTCTTCGTCCTCTCTCTCACCTCAAGGCTCAGTTTGTAGATGACACCAAGCTGAGTGATGCAGTTGCCACACTGGAAGGATGGGACATCATCCAGAGGGACAGGGACAAGCTGGAGAAGTGGGCCTGTGAGAACCTCAGGAGGTTCTACAACACTAAGTGCAAGGGCCTGCATCTGGGCCAGGGCAATCCTCAATTTCAGTACAGGATGGAAGATGATGTGATTGAGAGCAGCCCTGCGGAGAAGCGCTCATTGATAAGAAGCTAAATGTGAGCTGGCAATGTGCACTCACAGTCCACAAGGCCATCTGTATCATGGGCTATGTCAAAGCAAACGTGGCCAGCAGGGTGAGGGAGGTTATTCTGTCTCTACTTCTCTCGTGAGCCCTCACCTGGAGCATTGTGTCCAGTTTTGGAATCCTCAACATAAGGATATGGAGCTGTTGGAACGGATCCAGAGGAGAGCTATAAGGATGGTCAGAGGGCTGGAGCACTTCCCATAGGAGGACAGGCTAAGAGAGTTGGGGTTGTTCAGCCTGAAGAAAAGAAGGTTCTGAGGAGACCTTATAGTGACCTTCCAGTACCTGAATGGGCTACAGGAAAGCTGGGGAGGGACTTTTTGCAAAAGCCTTTAATGTTAAGACTAGGGGTAATGGCTATAAACTGTAGAGGAGCAAATTTAGAGTAGTCAAGGAGGAATTTCTTCACCATGAGGGCGGTGAGGCACTGGTGCAGGTTGCCCAGGGAAGCTGTGGCTGCCTCATCTCTGGAGGTGTCCAAGGCCAGGCTGGATGGGGCCTTGGGCAGCCTGGTCTAGGATGACGTGTCCATGCCCGTGGCAGGGGAGTGGGAACTAGATAATCTTTAAGGTCCCTTCCAAACCCCGCCATGCGCCGACTCTGTGTCTCGCCGCCTCCCGCTCCCCTCCCCACTGCTCCGTCCCGCGCTCTTCCCCAGGGCTCAGCCCCCGCCGCACCTGTAAGGGTTGGTGTCCGTCACCTCGGGGCTCATCCTCTCGATGCGGCCCCGCGCCGCCCGCGCCTCGCCCCGCTCCCGCGCCAGCTCCTGCTCCAGCTCCCGCACGCGCCGCTCCAGCTGCTCCAACCGAGCCGGCCCGGCCATGGCGGCAGCGCAACAGCCCAGAGCCGCTCGCCTCACAGAACGCGCCGCCTCCGGCAGCCGCGGCCACCCGGGCGGGGCGGGGACGGGCACCTCCGGCGGTTGCGTAGCGGGGCTGTGGGCGGGGCGCCTCCGCCAGTTGCGTAAGTGGGCGCCACTGTCAGTCGCGTAGGGGCGCAGGGGGCGGGGCAGCTCCGTCAGTGGGCGGGCACGGGGCGGGACACCTCCGTCAATAGCGTAGCCGGGCGCTTCCCTGTGGAGTTTGGTGGAGTGTCTCGGTCGGTCGTGCAGGGGAGCGGAGACTTTGCGGGGCGGTTCCGTCAGTAGCGTAGGGGCGGGGCTCGGCGGGCGGCTTACGCCGGCGGCGCAGCGCGGGGATGGCGGCGGAGCCGGGCACCAGCGCGGTGAGGCGGCAGCACCGCTTCGACCAGGGCAGCCTGGAGCGGTACCTGTGCGGCCACCTGCCCGGTTTCCCCCAGCAGCCCGCGGGGGCGCTGGCCGTCAGGCAGTACAGGTACGGGAGGGGCCATGGAGGAGGGTCCCGGCGGTGCCACCGCGTCCGTGGTGAGCCAGGGGGCCAGTCCTGAGACGTGGCCGTAGAAGAGAATAAGTTCCCTTGATTCACTGTTAACAGAATAAACTGTTTAATTAGATCGTCTTTAAAGAAGTAGCTGTAACATTGTATGGCAGATTGTTCCTTTAGAAGCCGAATCTTCGGTGCTTGTGACTGATAGCTCTTCAGGGTAGAATTCTTTCATTGTAAAGTACATTGCAGTAGGTACAGCTAACTCCTTGGGAAAGTAGCCTAGAAAAGAAGAAAATATGGATACGTGGATTTTCTCTTTTTGATCTTCTAGTATGTGGACAATTCTGTCAGTACCTTTTGGACTCTCTGGCTAATTTAAGTCATGTATTACAAAGAAACAAAGAACTTTCTAAGTTTGTGCAACTTTCATGAAAGTAGGTTACAGGGTAGATTAAGCAAGATCCTGCTGGTGCCACCCACAGTTAAAAATCTTGCCATGTGATTATAGGAGAAAATAAGTTTCCTTGATTCATTGTTAACAGAATAAATTGTTTAATTAGATATTCAGCCATTGTTATTTTTTGCATTGCAGCATGAGGTCAGCATAACAAATGTGGGACAAGCAAGGCCAAGTGCAAGGTCCAACACCTGGGTCAGGGTAATCCACAGTTTCAATACAGCGTGGGGGATGGCATGATTGAGGACTGCCCTGCAGAGAAGGACTTGACAGTGCTCATTGGTGAGAAGCTGGACATGAGCTGGCAGTGTGCTGGCAGCCCAGAAGGCCAGTCGTATCCTGGGCTGCATCAAAAGAGGCGTTGCCAGCAGGTCAAGGGAGGTGATTCTGACCCTCTGCTCTGCTCTTGTGTGACCCTTCCTGAAGTACTGTGTCCAGTTCTGGAATGCCCAATATAGGAAAGATCTGGAGCTGTTGGAACATGATCAGAGGAATGGAGCACCCCTGCTATGAGCACAGACTGAGGGAATTGGGATTGTTCAGCCAGGCAAAGAGAAGGCTCTGAGGAGACCTTATAGCAGCCTTCTAGTACTGGAAGCGGGTATACATAAAAGCTGGGGAGGGACTTTCTACAGGGACATGTAGTGATGAGATGAGGGGGAATGGCTTTCAATTGGAAGAGGGAAGATTTAGACTAAACATTAGGATGAAATCCTTCATGGTGAGGGGAGTGAAGCACTGGCACAGGCTGCCCAGGGAAGCTGTGGATGCCCCCTCCCTGGAGGTGTTCATGGCTAGATTGGATGGAACCTTGAGCAGCGTGGTGTAGTAGGAGGTGTCTCTGGCCATCACAAGGGGGTTGGAACAGGATGGTCTTTAAGGTCCCTTCCAACCCAAACTATTCTGTGGTTCTATTTGTCAGAGCCCTTTGCCCTGGCAGTGACGGACAGTGGGCACTGAGGGAATTGGTCCATCCAGGACCATCTCTGGAATGGCTGTAGAAGGCAAAGTTCATGGTGGCAGCGGAGGTGACCTTTGGCAGGGGAGAACTCTGCAGCTGCAGTGGACCAGCTGCAGGCAGACTGTGTTGTTGAGTGAAATGCCTGCTGTCCTCAGAAAAACATGGATTTGGCCCTCTGTGGTGCCAGCTTGGTGGAGTACACATACAGTTGTTTCATGGCTACTCATAAATATCAATTTGACTGATTGCACAGCAAGTACTAATATTCAAAAACACATACATGGCTTAAGAAATAAAATTTAAAAGCCTTTAGGCTATTGTCTGATAAGTAAATCCATTGGAACAGCATAAGACTGTGCTGAGATTCCCATTAACACCCTGAGGGCAATGGATTGTGCCAGTGAGGCTCCAAAGTCACTGTTAGGCTCCAAAGGCACTGTTGCACGGAATGTCTAGTTCATTTGCATTCAGCAAGTCAGTAGTGTGGCTGTGTGACTTCAAATCAGGTGCTAACTATGCAGTTCTAAAAATATGTGTTTATTCCTTTGTAAATGTGACATTGACTGCTTTATCTGCAGCTGTCACTAAAAACAGTAAACAATTTTTCATCTGATGCGCATATAAAACTTCTACTGAATCTTTACCTGTACTGTAATCCTCATATGTACTTCAGTTGTGGAGACTTTAGGAGAGGCCGCAGGAGAGTAGCTAATAGTAAAATCTGCTAAAATATTGCCAGTTTTAATGCTTTTACTACTTTGTTTTGAAACTACATTCCAGGCTTCAACCAATGTAAATCTGTTGTGCCAGCAGAATATTTATCTGTGCAGTATACTTATTAAACCGTATCACAGACTATGCCCTAACTGCCACAGTGAGAATGGAAATGTCGTGGGGAGCATAAGAGCAAAAGTTCACTTGATTTTGAATTTCCAGTAGGTGTCTAATCTCTTACTGGACTACATCAGAACACGGCTTAATAATGATCCAGTATGAGGATAGGATGGCATGTAGGTAGCACAGAGCCTAAAGGAAAATGAAGATGAGCGAGCTTGACTGAGATCTGATGGACAAGGTGTTACAAAGGGTTTAACCAGGTTGTCCTTCTCTTTGCACATGTATGTGATTGAAATGCCTAATTTCTATGATTCTTTGTCACTGTGACATTCATTGTTTAAAGCTACAGTTACTATAAGCAGTCCCTTAAGCGCAGCATATGTGTGTGTGATGGTCATGCTAGCGTACAGTGGCTCTCGGTACTAGAAATGATCAGTTATTTGAGGTACTTTCCTCTGTGGTTACGTTGTTCAAAATACATCTCTCCAAAGGACAAATACAGTTATGAGCTACTGTGAATTCTGCTCTGTTTAAACAAATTTCCTCCAAATCAGAACGCTTTAAAGTTAGTGTCTACTGCATACCTTGGCAACATTAATGGTGACTCTTTAGGGGGGAGAGGTAAACGCTGTCTCTGTTTTACAGGAAAGCACACTGAGTATCTGTGACTTCCTTCATAGTGAAGGAAGACTTCTTTCTTATAGGTAAGATTAGAACTTCTGATTTTGTAGGCTATCACTTGCATCCCTGCAAGACCATACTTAAAAAACAAACAAAAAAAACCCCACACCAAACCAAAACTAGCTCTTCAAAACAATCCTTTCCTCTGTCTTGCGATTTTGTTCAGACCAAGTCACAGCGTAATTTCCATTAAAAATTTGAAAACTTTTAAGTGCTCAAATTTGTAAGTAATCATAATCTTTCTCTTTGTAGTTCAGGGCAGTCAAATCCAACCTTTTATCTTCAGAAGGATGGGAAGGCTTATGTGCTCAGAAAGAAGCCACATGGCCCCCTTTTACCTAGGGCTCACAAGGTAAGTAACATTCTTCAGCAAGTTCCAGACACTTTATATTGCGAGTGGTTAAGTCCTATACATGGTGGTGCAGCCCAATGTTGAGTGTGTCCAGCTATGCAGTGAATTGATGGATCACTTCCAATTTTCTGTGCTGTACACATAACTAAACATTTAAGAGAATACGTTGTCATTCACTGAACTCATTTGTATTTGGGAGCTTTTTGTTGAACCTATACTTCTGTGTCTTCTTCAGATTGATAGAGAATATCGTGTGCAGAAAGCCTTATTTTCAGCTGGATTTCCAGTGCCTGAGCCCCTGTTATATTGCAGTGATGTTTCCATCATTGGAACAGAATTCTATGTAATGCAGCATGTGCAGGTTGGTCCTCTGCCACGAGAGGTTTATTTTGTCTCCGTACTACAAGCTACTTGTAAATTGTCTAAATCCTTTCTGTTAGATCCTTATCCAACATTTACTAAGTTTTGTGATATAAACATAAATAACCCTCTGATGTTTTTAAGAAATGTTAGCTGTTATGCAATTCTCACCGATTTCAGCTTCACTAGGACTTATTTCCCACTTTGTTGAAGTTTTCAGCTCAACATTTAAACTCTTGTTCTTGTTTGAGCTCTCAGAAGGGTGACCTGAAAGGAGGCAATATTGCTCCTGTGAAAAGCACACACAAGTCAGGAGGAGTGTAATCAGGTTATAAAGTTACACTGGACGTCTGGACATCCTGGGACCTGTTGAGTACTAAAGATAGGAATCGCCTTTTCTTAAAGAACAAGCAAGGTTCCAGCTCAAGCACTAGTTTCAGGAAGAAGATGGCATAGCTCTATCTGTGGTCCTTTACTCTGAGGGTGCTGTAGCCGAGTTGATTGTGTTTCTGTTAGATTCAGGTCTTTTTTTTTTTTATTTTTTTTTCCTTCTTGTGGAGGAGAATGAGGATTTGAATTCCCTTTCATTGCATCCTACTTTATCTTCAGGTTCACTGAGAAATTAGAAATGCAAGAGTTTGTGGGCCAACTCCTGGAGGTTAAGTTAACCTTCCTACAAAAAACAAAAATCAGAGTAGTGAAACACAAAAGCTATTAAGAATTAAAAACAATTTTCTTACATTAAAGACAGAATTTCTAAATTTGTCATGCAGAATATTTCAGCAAAAAAGTTCTCTTGGTGCTCTAGCCTTGTAACTGCACTGAAGCCATCATGTGAACCACTGAAGTTGCGCAACTTTTAGAGAAGAGTCTTTTTTTTTTCTTTTCCTGTCTGTTGCTGGCTGGATCAAAATTAAAGGAGAAAAGGGAAAAACACACTCGCCTTCTAAATGTGTAAAACTGCTGTTAAGCAAAATGCAGGTGGATATCTTTGGGTTATTTGCATCTTTGTACATATAACCCACCCATTCCCTTCCTTTCCCTGCCTGCCCTCCCCCCACTTCCTCCCCAGGGTCTTCATTGATGTTCTTCCTGGAAGTTAATTGTTGGAGACAAAACAGTAACTTTTTTTTTTCCTGGTGTTTTCAAGCTTGAGGATATCTGGGTTGAGTGCTGTAATTCAGACTGTCATCTACAGAATCTCTTTCTTTTTACAACTGCCTCCCAATCCATATCTTGTATACAAATAATCTGGGATTACCATGAATCCTTTCACCTGTACTGGGCAAGGAATAAACCAAATAAAGAAAGAATTGTAGATTACATGCTGAACATTGATTCACTGTGTCTGATTTTGCTCTTGAAATGTGTAATTTCTTTACCTGACACACACATTACAACAAACATCTGATTTTTGATTTTTTCTAGGGTCGCATCTTCCGAAACCTCTCACTGACTGAAACGGGCCCAGCAGAGCGTTCGGCTTTGTATATTGCAATGATAGAAACTTTGGCCCAACTGCACTCCTTTGATTTACAGTCGTTGGGTCTCCAAGGATATGGCAGAGGACCAGGATACTGCAGAAGACAGGTAGGGTTTTTTAAAAAAATTCTCTTGTTTTCATACAATCATAGAATCGTTTGGTTGGAAAAGACCTTTGAGATCATCAGGTCCAGCTGTAGCTGCCCACTACTAAGCCATATCCCTGAGCACTTCATCTACCAATCTTTTATATACCTCCAGGGATGGTGACTCAACCTGTCTGGGCAGCCTGTTCCAGTGAGTGATAACCTTTTTGGTGAAGAAATTTTTGTGAATAATTTGGGAGATCTGTTAAAGTGTTCGTATTTCTTTAGGTATCAACTTGGAAAAGACAGTATGATGCAGCTGCTCATACAGATATTCCTGCCATGAATAAACTGGCTGCGTGGTTAGCAAATAACTTGCCGCCAGATGATAATGAAGAAAGCCTGATTCATGGGGACTTTAGAATAGATAACATCATCTTCCACCCAACAGAGGTATTTGAAACGTATTTGTACATGTCTATTAGTTTTTGGTCCTCCAGTTGTTTGTACTTCTGCCATGTAATGAGACAGTTATGTGGGTGGTTTAGTCCACAATACATCTTTGAAAAGAACAGGAGAGAACTAAGCATTCCTCTGTACTCTCTGTATGGTGTTTAGGTACCTAATGCAGTCCTGGGTTTCACTGCAGGAAGTAGAAGCTCAATTTATTCATTAGCTCTAGCCCCTACTTCAAAGTCCAGGAACAAAACATTTTGTTTACATAAATCCTATTGAAGTCCGTGCAACTGAAGCACATACTGAAGGCTTAATTCATTAAACTACATTAGTGTCTGGTCCAAACCCTGCTGAAATCTATGGCACGGCTTCAATTACCAGCATTCGCTGTTGGAGCAGGATCTGAATGCATGATGTATGATACTAGTGGAAGCAAAAATCTGCAGAAGCTGGCAGAAGTTATGAAGCACATGTAGATCACAGAGACTCCAAAAATTCCTCATTCATCTTCAGGGAAAAGGAAGATATTTTTTTCCAGTTTGTGGAAATAAATTTGTTACTAGTCTATTGACTTAATTGTGTTTTCATTATTTTTTTTTCCATGCTGTTTGCTATGTTGTGACCAGAAGATATGCTTGGGATTTGTGACCAAGATTCTGCCATGCTTGCTTCACAGCAAAGCCAACAGATCCAAGGGATTCCCACTGTTGTGCATAGATCAGTTGATAGACATTATTTGTCGGCTTAAATGTGTGACTGACTCCCCGAGCAGAGAACTTGGCAGTTTCAGGGACTCTCCCAGCTCTTCCTGAAGTAGTTGAAATAATTGACCAAACTGTGCATAAGTAATAATCTGTGGAAACAGTTCCTATAAATGCAAGAATGACAGTGTAGGGAAGTCTTTTGCACATGGTTCAAGTAGCCATGGATCATGAGTTGGCTGGATGAGTTATTCAGGATGACAGTCCAGCTGGATTATAAGAATTCATCAGAATGACAGTTTGGGGAGTCTCAGCTCATCCATCTGAAGACACCATTGCAAGAATGCTTGCAGCAGAGGCTCATGTCACTATCTGGGCAGTGGTTGACCGTCCTGTTTAAGAAATTCAATTCCCCGTGTAAGTGTTAATCTGTGCATAATATTGTGATAAACTGTTTTAGTGCCTAGTCTGTCTCTGATGATTTGTGCAAAGGGCTGTGCAATAGCATCTGTGCAACAGACCTGGAAATAAAAAAATACCAAACTGTCAATACTACTATTCTTTAGGATATTTTAATTCAATCCTATCTTAACTGGAAGAGTTTACAAGTTCCTATCAGGAAGAACACTACTCAAAAATGTAGAATTAAAAATGGCTTTTCTTTGGAAAAATGCTTGGTTTTCTGCTATTATGCGAATGTCAATTTTCTGCAGATCTTTACATATTGCTAAAGAATAGGTTTTGCTGAATAAAGCAGTTCGATGTTAAGTAGGTTGCGCATTTGTGAGTGGAGAGAATTTATCTTTTAGCATTCACTTGAGTTTTTTTTTTATTTAAGGCTCGTGTTTTGGCAGTGCTGGACTGGGAACTTTCAACTACCGGTCACCCTTTAGCAGATTTAGCTTATGCCACTCAATTCTACTTTTGGCCTACATCTGTTAAGGACTCAGGGAGAGGAACCGTCCTTAGTTTCAAAGACACTGTAGGTATGAATCTGTAGTCTTTTTGCATAAACAATTTCCAGGGTTGATTTCTATTTGGTGTGTTACCTTTGTAAACAATAATAAAAAGTTGTATTAACAAGCACACAATTTAGAACTTGAGAAGAACTTTTCTGTAGTTATGTTCACTGCAGTAAACGTGCTGATAGTGAGCTTTAAGGTAGTCTGTTTTCATAAACTGTGGCTTAGCCACAGGATGCTGCTTCTGTAAGCTTATTTTGAACAATTCATAGAGAAAATAAAAGAAAGCTAAAATTTAAATGTAAATTTGTCATTTATTGAAAAAAAAAAAGGCAGACCCTTGCCCCGTGGTGCAATTAATTTCCTGGGAGCAGTAGGAAGTGTTGCGGTGTCTGGAATTCTGACAGCTTCTGTTCCCTTTTGGCTCTCCCTATCACACATAAGTCATGAGACTCAGTAAATCGTTATTTATATTACATAAACAGAATATCTCTGTATAATAATAAGCTGTACAAAAGTTTGAAGAATAAGGTGGATAAAATCATAGAAATGATTGCCTCTTCTAAAACATTCTGTAATTATTTTTTTTTGTAGAAACTCCTTCATTTGAAGAACTGGTTGCCGTTTACTGCCGCTGCCGGGGTATCAGCACTACTTTACCTAACTTCAATTTTTTTCTTGCTTTGTCAAATTTTAAAATGGCGGCAATAGCCCAGGTAATGCACTCATATTTGCTAAAGTTTCACATGTTTTTATTATGAGTATTTGTAGTTTGGTAATACTTGTGCAAAATCTGAATCGTAAAGTTTCCTTTCTTCATTGTTAACAGAATAAACTGTTTAATTAGGTCATATTTAAAATCTTAAACAATCTAAAATTAGGTCATATTTAAAACCTTAACTGTAACCATTGTATGTCAGTTTGTTCCTTTAGAAGCTGTATCTTCCGTGCTAATGACTGATAGCTCCTTGGGATAGAATTCTGGCGCTATAAAGTACATTGTGGTAGATATAGATATCTCCTTAGGAAAGCAGGCTAAAAAACAAGAAAATGTGGATACGTATATTTTTTTTCTCATTGATGTTCCAATATACGGTCAATTTTGTCATTACCTTTTGTGCTCTCTGGCTAATTCAAGTCATGAGAAACAAAGCCCTGATGAAGTTTCTGCAGCTCTAATGAAAGTAGATGACTGGACAGATTATGCAAGATCCTGTTAGTGCCACCCACGGTAAAATAGGGGTGTGTTGTGACTTCATCTTATGGTGAGCATAGGAGGCCCATCTTGTGATGTGATTGTAGGAGAAACTAAGTTTTCTTGATTCGTTGGTAACAGAATAAACTGTTTAATTAGATATTCAGCCACTATAAGGCTTAAATATATTTTTATGACTTGCAGTGTGAGATCAGCATAACAAATGTGGGACAAGCTACCTGGTATTAATTTGGGGTAAGATTATTTATGTGGGCAGTTAATGTAGTTGTGGATAATAAGTGTATGTGTATACTGTTGTCAGCTGGCTTAAGGGGCAGGCTGTGCTTGCTTCGAAAGATATATTCATTTACTTTAGTTTAGCTGAGGCATGTTGTTTTTCTCCTGCGCTCCAAGCATCTCTGTAATTCCAGAAATGGACCAAAAGCAATATTGACATACCCCATTAAAATCTATCTGCACTAAATTTTTCATGTTAAGTATGTGTGCGTTAAAGTGTTATTTTTATAGTTGAAGAAATTGCATATCTAAGAAAAAAGAAACACGTGCATAATTATACCATATGTGCTTTTCTTTTGGTTTTAGGGTATATATGCTAGATATCTCATTGGAAATGCTTCTGCTGAGAATAGTCATGAATTTGCTAAGATGGTGAAGCCTTTGGCAGAGAGAGCGTTAGAGCTCACAGAAAGGTAAGAGTGGTTTAAACTAGCAGTCAAAGGCAAGGCAAAGCTTTTATGTCTTCACCTATTTAAATGCGTGTATAAGACAGCTTGTATTTATTGTTATTGCATTGAATATTCTCTTTAGATCGTCTTTCAGCACCACACATGACAGCATTTGTGGAGAGTTGTTCCATCAAAGTAGGAAGGGCCAAGAAATTCTGCTGAAGGTCAAGCAATTCATGAAGCAGCACATATATCCAGCTGAAAAGGTAGAAGCTTCTAGTAAACCTATTAAGAAACATGTATTTTATGATTAGAGTTACAAAAGTATAAAGTTACGTATAGAAGTCATGCCCTCCTATAGTTTTCATCTTTTTTTTTTAAAACAGCCTTATTTTCATGCAGTGAGGTTTATGGCATTGAAAAGCATTGATGGAAATCATTCTGTTCTGCATTATATTTTTTTTGTAGAATAAAAATGATGTATGCATTGTTAATGAAAGCTATGAGATACTTATTAAAAGTAAAGCCCTAGAACTCTTAGTTACTAAACACAATGACACTTAGTTAAAAAATGGAAACTGCTGGGTTTAACCATACAAAGTTGAATATTCGTGTTCCTTGCCTAATTTTTTCAAACGTGTGACTTTTATGACAAAAAATGTGATTATTTAATGTGTCAATGTAGCCTCATTCCTGAGTATGTCTAATACCAGTGAAGGTGGGAGATCAGGTAGTGGAATATTCACAAAGTCCCTAATTAGTGGAAGGGAAAATAAGGTTTTACTTCTTAGCCTAAGCAGATTAAAATTTTTCCACTTAGAAAGCTGCTTCAACTGTTAGCCTTATGGAAGCATAGATGGCTTTTGTAGCAGAATTAGGTTTTTTGACTTTTAGGGATTTGGGTTGTTCTGGTTTTTTTTACTTCTTTGGAGCCAGGCAGAAGTGTAGAGTACAGATTAATCTAAAAGGTTAATATATCTACCTGTTAGAAGGAAAGACTGAGAGCAGCAAGTTTGATCTGCAGAGTTTCGTAAAATTTTGTCTCTAACTAGTTTTGAATTGTCTAAGGAAGCCTCGCAATGATTAGTTTATTTGCTTTAAAAACAAGCGGACCACAAATAACCATGTGAGTTTTGCAGATGAGTAGTGTTTTACTTATAAGTTATTTCTGATAGTGGGTATTGTGAATCAGGACTTGTAAGTTCTGCTTTGGAATTTGTCTTCTTGTGTGGTTTTTCAGAAGAGGGCACAACTTTTGTTCCTTCTAAAACTAGTGTCAGATTTGATGAAATGCTGGGCTTTGCTAAAACGTACTTATGAAAATACTGGGACTATTGAGTACACAGTTTTACTTAGTACTGGTCACTGGTGCTTGGAATGGCTTTAGATAATCTACTAAGGAATTATTCTTTGTGGTTTTTCTCAGTTAAAAAAAAAAATTAACTGGCTTATATATATGAATGCTGTGATGGGAAACCTGAATCTTAAGTGTCAGTATAGCTGGGTTTTATTTGTTTTACTTTTGAATTTATGCCTCTTTTGTATACTGTTCATAACAGTTACCCATATAATCAGAAAACACTGAGCTTCTACCAGCATTATCACATATTTTAAACTACCCCAGACCATTTCCCTTTATGTAGTAAGGTACTCGCTGGGGTCATCTTCATGACACGTGTAAAGTCTACAAAAATGAAAAGATTGCAGTTTGATTCTGAATTATAGTTTTAATTTTATAATGCAACCAACTATATAATGAAAACCTATGTTGAATGGTTTTTTAATTGATTTCATGGGATGTAGGGCTGGAAAAGATACCGTATCGTTACTTATTATGTGTATTCTAACTTAAACAAGCATTTTTTTAATTGTTTCTCTTAGGAAATAATAAAATACTATGCTGTACATGGAAATACTGAAGAAAAATGGAAGAAACCACCACTGCTTGAAAGACTGAAGGTATGGGATAATAAATATTCTTGAGCACTTCAGCAGTAAAAGAAACAGGCACTGATATGGGAAACAAGCACTAACGTGGAGTGTAAGGAACTTTGAGGTATGCTGCTGGTGAAGTTAACTTTGCAGAGAAAGAAATAGTGTGAGAAGCAGTTTAATGAAAGGAAGAGGGAAGTGTGCGAAAGGAGGTGAGAGATATGAATGAGAGGAGAAAAGCAAAAGTGAGTTCTGTGAGAGGTATGTGTGAAATCTAAGTTGAAGACTGTACCTATTGAAAATGTCTATTTAAAGAAGCATCAGATGTATCAGGCAGTATATTAGGCATGAAGGAAGTAGGCAGCAAGCCAGAATTTGATTTTTTTTTTTTTTTAAAGATTTATCACTCTGTTTTTCTGTGTTGATTCTTTCAACAGGAAATGGCCAAAACAGAGGGTCTGTGGAACCTTTTTCTCCCAGATGTCAGTGGTCTCAGCCAGCTCGACTACGCACTAATAGCTGAGGAGACAGGGAAATGCTTCTTTGCTCCTGAGGTTTTCAACTGTCATGCGCCAGGTTAACAACCCCATCCTAGAACTACAGTACTGAGGGCATTAAAAAGCTGGATATCTTAAACCTTACATGTTGTGTCTCAAGAAGTAAACGTGCCTGCTGATTTCTTCCAGATACTGGAAACATGGAGGTCCTGCACATGTATGGGACTGAAGAGCAAAAGAAAGAGTGGCTCGAGCCTCTCCTAGAGGGGAAGATTAGTTCTTGCTTCTGCATGACAGGTAAATTTTTCTCCAGAAGAAAGTTAGGGGCAATTGGCAGAAATTCATATGGCACATGCAGAAAGTGCAAACCTACAATTTGTTATGTTTTAATGAGTTAATACAGAAATTCCCACTGTATTTGTGAATGTGTTTTAATATGAAACCATATATGAGGAGTGAGTGTAGAGTGAGGAGTCTTTGCTACTCCTCACCAACAGTTAACACTTTTCAAGGTTACAATAAGTAGTATTTGCTTTCCATGTATTTTCAATTTATTTTTAATGCCAGTAAAATACATTTTATTGCACCAAACAGATTTACAGTAGAACTAGCCTACCCTTTTATGTAATGTGCTTTGGGTCCTCTAGAAACATACATGCAGGTACAAGTATGATTATTGTGATTAAAGTTGTGTAGTTTTGCAGTGTACCATAGGTAAAGGTTTTAAGATAAAACCTAAAGATAGCTTGCAGAACACACAATGCACTTGTTTTATATCTGAAGCAGGAGTTAGAAGTCTGTCTTGCAGAGCTGGACCCTTATTTTGCAAATTGTGTTCCACTGCGTTTTCCAAGAGGAAAGAGATGCTTTTGCTTTAAAGAAGGTGGCCTAGAAAAGAAGTTAAAGGTGAAAGGAGACAGGAGGCTTCAAGCAACGTGATCCTGTGGGAGATGTCACTGTCCATGGCATGGAGGTGGAGCTGGATCATCTTTGTGGTCCCTTCCAGCCCAAACCATTCTATGATTCTATGATTCCTGTTCCAAAGAATAATCGATGACATTTTTTGGCAACTGCTTTGTGTAACCCATTTCATAACCCATCACAAAAGTAGTTTAAGTCTCTTTCTTTTCACATGAGAAGAACCTAGGGTAAAAAAAATTTGAGGAGAGGTATGACTGTTATTTATGAGTACACTGGAACTGGGAATGGTTTAAAAAGTTCAGTGAAGCAATATGGCTGTTGACTATGAAGACCAGTCTGAGGTAAAGAAGTAAGTTTGAAGTTATGAATAACAGGTTGGTAGAAAATAGAAAGCCTCTGACCACCAGCAGAGCTAGGTTCTGAGAACAGCTTTTCTACTATGAACAAAACACTGTTACTGTCAGTATAGCACATCTAGATCCCTGTATTTGTGGTAGTAGTTCTACCTGTGTATTTAATCTAGCGTGTGGTTTTGGTGTTTTTTTCTTTAACACAGAACCTCATGTGGCTTCAAGCGATGCCACCAATATGCAATGCAGCATTGAGCGAGATGGAAACAGTTATGTGATCAATGGCAAGAAGTGGTGGAGCAGTGGTAAGTATGGAAACCCTACATAAGCATGGCTAAGTCTAGAATTCTTTGCAGGAACTAATAACACAAAAATATTGGTGCTCCATTTGTGGGATGGAAAATTGTCCGTTCTTGAGTAAAAGCAGTTGAATGTAAAACAACGGAAAAAACTGAATCAAGCTTTTCTTCTATAAATCAAAGCTGGTTTTGAAACCTCTGAATTTTGTTCACAGAATAAATACAAGCGTTACTCTTTAAATGTTACCTCTTTCCATCACGTAACTGACACGTTTATGGCCATAGCCTTTAAACTTTGTTTGTATGAAGCTGTCGTCCGCAGCTTGTGTAGGAGGTTTGAGTATACTGTGTACAGTAAAATTTGGCTGCTTTTTAAACTATCTTGTGATGCTGCTGGACTGATGCTTACAAGTAGTTTTCTTATACTCCTCAGAAAAATAAAAGAATTTTACTGTAAATGGTAAATATCCTTTATATTATAGTAATGCTACTTTTTACTGAAATACATATGAAAAAAATGAAAATTCATCATTTCCTGGGAGTTTGGAAGCCAACTGCATAAACTGAGTTGCTAACTGCAGTGAAACTTGAATGTGTCATTTATGTACCTTTGAGTGTGGCAGCTACCGATGCTTGTGTAATACCTAGATTAACCAGAAGATAGGGCTGTCTCTCTTTTCTAGTACAGCAAAACTGGTGGCAGAAGGAGGCGTGGCATCTTGTTTCTTGAGCTGGGAGTATGGTTTATCTACTGCCTGCTACCTTTGCTTTGCATCGGTGTCTCTCAATTGAACATTGCAGTTGCTGAGGAAGTTGTGGGAAATTTTGTAGGAGGTCACACACATAACATAAAATTAGTTATGTGACTTCTAGAAAGGAGAGTAAACACACGAGAGTAAGCATGATTGGGTTTGTCTTATTTTTGCTAAAATAGGGACAGTCAGATTTGCATGAAGACAAATGCACAAAAGGCACTGCATTTTCAAGAAGTTTGAGAAACACATACATGCAGCTCTGCCTGAGTTAGTCTCCTTTTCTGTCTGGGAGGGGTTTCCTCACCCACCTCCCCACCCTTGCCCCCTTTTTGCTCTCAGTGGGACTTTGGGAGCTTGTATGTTTGGGAATTCTGAAGCCTGACAGCCTGGTCAGAATGTCCCACTGAGCAAACACTGTTTGTAAAGACGAATCTTAAATCACATGTGCAAGGAGTCAGTTGCTTTGTGGAAGAACCGGAGTTTCTAAGCATGCTTTGTGTGGATGCTTTGCGTGGATGCTTTGCGTATCTACAGTAAATCTAGCATGGCTTAAACATGACAGATCTATGATGTATGTGTAGACCATCTGTCAAGCACTTCTGACTTATCTATTCATGCTCAAGTATTTCTCAAAATACTGGGCAGAGATTCTATAAGCTTTTGTCATCCAAACAGAGAGAAGAGACTCGTGTCTTGTTTATGCTACTGTTGTTTCGTGTCTATCATTTTAAAGCTTTCTCTTACAGTCCATAACTGTGTAAGTAGGAGCAGTGTCTAAAAGGGAGAAATTCTTGTTGGCTTTTGTGAGCTGTAGATTAGGCATTTTGTCAGAGCCCATGGGAGGTTTGGAGGCAGGAAGAGTATGCTGCAATACCACATTTTGAAAGCTAGTATGTCAGCAAAGTCGAAATGTTTCCGGAGAGTCATGGAAAACTGGAAAGCTGTTCTAGAATCCTCACCAGCACTGTTGCAAGGAACACATTTGGTACCTCTCCATGGAAAAACTAAATCCCACTGACAGTGAGCTCCATAGAGAGTTAGAACCTCTCTCCTTCATTAAGCATGGCCTTTAGCCTTTGCTGTTTGAGAAATGCCTTAGGATGAGACACGTCAATACTTACTAAACCAAAACAAACATAAAGAGATGAATAAATGACAGCCAGTGCATTTTTGGTATTCTTTGATTTTATTGTATCTCCATATATTGTAGCAGATAGGATTATTGCAGTTTTTTATTCATTTTACAAATTATGATTAGACATTCCAGGCCCTGTATCTGAAGATAAACTTAACTTTTCTTACATTTCTGCTAATTCTTTGACTGCACTACTTTGGCATTTACATTTGACATGACATTTAGAGTTGTAGAATGTACCTCTCCATAGGGCACTGGGCTTCTTGAAGTTTAGAGTGAGCTGAAAAAAAGTTAAAGGTCATTTTTGGTAATTACAAAGAACGAGTTACAGCAAAGGAGTTACTAGTTTTTGTGGAGGATGTTATTGTTGCTATACATTTGTGGAACACATGGATAGTGGCTTTCTTCCCCGCCCCCCACCCCCCTTGCTCAAATCTCAGCCACAAACTGCTAGTTCATTTCCAGCTGCAAGTGTATCTATGGCATGATAGCTGAAGGAAAAAAAAAAAGAAACTGACTTATTAGGCAAACGTTCTAAGTTTTACAAAACAGCTGGAGAAACAAAAGATGAATAATTTTGGTACAGAAACTCCCGAACTGCAGTTTTATGGTTGATATTTTCTTCCTCCATTTTAATTACACAGCTGTCTAAGTGCCTAATATTGCAGCTCTTTAAAATTTCAGTTGTAAGAAGTTTTTAGGTATTTGGGGTTTGTTGTGGGTTTTTTGAATTTGATTGGCTTTTTTTTTTTCCCCTCCAGTAAATATTTTTAGTTGTTTCTAGGAATTTCAGTATTTGGTTCTTGCCTGATACTTAATTCTGATAAACATGTTCCACTTGGAACTGCACTGTAGTGTCTTGGGTAGTCTGCAGGTTCAGAAATTAATCAGAAGGTTGACTTGCAGACAAACAACTGCTGAAACAACTCTGCCAGAATTAGTAAATAATTCCCTTGATTATATAAAATAATGAAAGTAATGGAGAGTCTATATAGTGAAACTAACTGTTTCTTCCATGTGGTCTTCATAAGTCATAGAAATTTCTTCAGGTGTCTTGTTCTGTTGCCGTCTTCTCCAGTGTCCATAGTTTTTTGCAATTTTCATAATATGTGTTTTAAAAGAGGCACCCAGAAAGGTGTAGAGAAGAGGGTTCAGGCAGGCGTGAAACAAAGCTATGCTCCTGGTGACCTGAAGTGCAACATCTATGGTTTTGCTTGTTTCACAGTCAGTAATCAAGGCGTAGATGATATCTATGGCACGCCAGAACTTAACAATGTTGTAAGGTAGCTGGGTAATAATGAAAGTAGCCACTATTGCCAGCAGAACTGCAAAAGGTCTGGATTTTTTAGCATTTGCAGATCTAAAGACTGCTCGAGCAGTGGCTGAATAGCAGATCAGCATCACTAGGAAAGGAAGCAGAAATTCCAGGATAATTTCCAGGATTTGAATGGTTGCTTTTAAGAGTGTTTCCATGTTCATTGGAAATACGGGAAGGCATTCATTCCTTTCATTATGTTTTTTGACTTGATTAAATATCAGTTCAGGGATACTGAGGAAAATGGCAGCCAGCCAGACACAAAGGCAGGTAACACTGCAGTGTTTAGTAATGCTTCTGTGACCTCGGGATTCAGAAGTGGCCCTGTATCTATCCACACTGATACAGGCCAGAAACAGCATGCCAGAGCTGAAATTCATGGTGTGCAGAGATGATGTGAGCTTGCACATTGAATTTCCAAGTTCCCATCCCTGCACTGCATTTGCAGCCCAGAAAGGGAGTGTAAAGAGCAAGAGCAAATCAGCAATGGCGAGATGCATGATGTACACATCTGTCTTAGTCTTCGGTTTCTTGCAACAGGCATAAATTGCAACCACTAATGAATTTCCAGCGACTCCAACAGTAAAAGCTAATGCATAGAATACAGGAAGGAATATTTTACTGAAATTTCTCACATCACTTTTTTCACAGAGAAGCTCATATGTATTGTAATCTATAATGGAGTTGAGATCATCTTCCTCGTCCTCCATCCAGTAATCAGTTGAATTATTCATATCCCAGCCTGTGGCAAAGCTATAAGACACAAAAAAAATGGGGGGAGAAGGGAACACCAATGAAATAATACTGGCTTTAAGTTTCAAAATTTCTGTTGAAACCTAACCCCCATGCTCTGAGTTGCTTGTATATCTCACGTTTAAAGAAGCTGGATACTGAGAATACATTTGTAAATAATCAAGGCAGAGCTAGACAGTGATGGAGGCAGAACAGACTGTCTCAAATTGAGATAACTGACTACATACATGTGTGCAATGCAAAGTAAAGTGGATTCAATTCAAGTGTTTTCATTAACCTTAGCAACTGAGATTGCAGGATTCTTGGAGTGCACCTCACTGGTTTCCGTGTTTCAGTTGAGGAGCCATCATTGCTTAAACTGCTCTGACTCTGTTGTGTCTGGCAATATACCACTGCAAAATAAAGGTCTGTACCTTTCCAGGGCTGAAATTATACCTTCTTCTCTGCAGCCTCAGCAAAGCACAGAAGTACCAGTTTAAGGCTGTACAAGCTATTATGATGACATGGATATAGAATATTATTGGATTAAAGCTGAGAGGCAAGCAGTAATGTTTTGTGCCTACTTATCATAACTTCTGGTGAATTTGGGATAGGGAGAATGTGCTTTTTGTTTCTCAGGCATGCATATACATGGAATTTCTTACTCGATCAAATTGCTGTGGGTACACTGTGTCTTACAGCTGGAGGCTTTTCAGGATGTTATGACAAAAAGGAATCTTATCGTATACAAAACTGCCCACGAGTACCCAAACAGCTCAGAAGCTCTGCTGGTTTTTCTCAAGTACTATCTCATGACAGATTTGATCTGTAAACACAGTCTGTGATCTCACTGCCAGCCTAGGGTTGACATTTGAGTGTTGAGATCTTCAAAGTGTATCTATCTGAAGCAATTGATGTTCCACAGTATTTTCATTTTCCTGTAACTGTGTTTATTGGCTAATTTGCTGACATTCTTTCTATTGTAAACTAAAGTCCTACAGTAATCTGTTTTCTTGAAATAAATAGGACTAAGCAGTAGCAAAAAGTAGCTGAGAATGAAAAACACATTCCCCGTTCTCATTACCTACAGTGCAGCTCATTATCAGCTGCTTTTTCCAGCTTGAAAAGAATGCAGATACCGTTTTTGGATTTTAGACAAGGGTTTAAATGAAGGATTGCCAAACTGTTATTATAAACTGTATCTCTTAAAAAATAATATTGTTCTGTGTACTAGGAAAAATAAATTACTGGTTAATCTCATAATCAGGAATGAAGACCCATCAAATAAAAAGAAATTAATAATTTTTATTTTTGCTTGCTATTTACATTGTCAGAATTTTTTAGAAGGTGTGACAGTTAGAAACTTAGTATTTGGTTTGGCTTTATCCTTAATGACTATTGTTAATCTTTCAAAACACTTCCTATTAAACTTTAAACAATAATTACTCTTATTTTAAGTCTTGTAATCTGACATTTTCTGTTGCCTAAATGAAATGTGCAGAATCAAAAGATATAGTAATTCTATTTATTATTTTGGCAAAGCAAGTCTATTTTGTGCCTAACAAGCTGGTTTTGCATTTTTTTCAGCAAGGATAATCTTTTGCAGTACTTTGAGGAGAGAGATATCAACAGCAAATATATCTTCTAGTAAGAAAAGAAACTGTGCAGAGAGAGCTTAATCCATTTAGCCAAGATTAGGAGAAAATTAAAAGTTAAACTGAAAAGTTTTGGTTATTATCTAAAATGCTGATTACAGAACCTGTCTGGGAATGCTTAATCAAATTGGATCACTGGCAAATTTGCTTGATAGAAAAACAATAAAGTGCAAACTTCAAGAAGCCTGTGTATTGCAAAGCAGTTTGGCTCTGACAAGAAACATCCTCTGCTGCCTGATGCGCTTTTGGCTGATCTGTGTTCTTGGTAGAAACAAACCTATCTAAAATGCAACCGTTGGTATTTCTCCCTTAAAAACACAGTTGTGTTTTGGCTAATGTACCTGTATGCATGTTTGTCATTCATGTTAATGTTTTTTTTTTTCTCAGGCACACTTATACGTGCCTGCTCCATAAAGCAGAGCAGTCCCGTGGGAGTCAGGTGCTGTGCAGTGGGGGAACAGGCTGAGTTTAGTCTCCGTCCCACACAGCGAGCTGCCTTATGCCCACGTGGAATTTCTAACAGAGTCGAGTTTCTGCGGGTGCACCACGGCTTGCACCTGGAGACTTCTCAGGGTGTTAGGCGCAGTATGGAATCTTATTGTATATAAAACTGCCCACATGTACCCAAACAGTTCCAAACTGCATGTGTTTATTCAAGTACTGTTTTCTAAAGGTATATTAAAAGATATATTAGTAGACAACTGTGCATATTTTCTTGCAGAATTATTCCAGTCTTACATTTTGATTTGAATTCAGTGTTGTTGTCTGTTTAAACTTGGCATGGGATTGTAGGAATACTTATTGAACAAAGTTAATATCCCCAGTTTAAACAGATTTTTTTTTCCTTAATGAATTAAGCAGTACACTGTTATTCTGCTGAACAAATCTGATTTTAAGCCTGGAAATGAGCACCTTAGTGAAATTATATCTCCCTGTAATTAATCTAAGAGTAAATCCTAGCTCTTCTCTATGTCAATAAGATAAATATATCACAATATACAGAGCAGTAAATATTAAAACAAAACTAACCTTCTTTTGTCAGCAGAATAGTAGCAGGCACTGCAGTTGAAATGTGCTTCGGTGAAATGGTCTGAATTGGTCTGACACACAGCATTTTTCTTTTCTTGGAGCACCACACCCTCATCTGGAAGTCAGTTGCACTTTCATTTTGACTTGCCAGTTTAAAATAAATAAATAGATAGTTAAATAAATAAATAAATAAATAATCCTGCTTTCCTGGAACCTCTTCTCATGTTCTACCTGTATGTTTTTTTTACATTCCTCCCTGTTCCAGGCTGAATAGGAATGTTCTATGGAAGGTCAGAATTCTTCTACTATTTAACTGTGGTGTTGGTCATTTTATTCCTGAAGGTTCAAGTGTTTGTTTGTTTTACATCATCAAAAGACTTTTGCCAAATCACACATTTACAAGTTGAAAAGGAGAGAGAGGGAAGTCTGTCTGGGGCAGAGTTACCTGTAGGTAGTCACTGTATGCTTTCCTGAGGGCATTACTGTGCTTCTGATTATTGCCTGTATAAGTTTTTAAGGATCCTTACATCCCCCTTTTAAGTAACTTTTAAAGGGATACAGTAGAAAGAGGAGTTTGCTTAGTGTGGTATGGGTGAGGCTGCTCTTTCAGTATGTGATGTTGAACAAAACCAGGAAGATTATCATAGGGAAAAGATGTGAAATTGTGAGCCAAACATAAGCAGGTGTTCCTGCACCCTGTGGGAGAGTTCTCAGGGACTTGAATGTTAGCAGTCAGACTCATAAGCAACTTAGCCTTTGATAACATTTCTACAGAAACTGCAAGCTAGCCAGGCACTGTAGAAATAAAATAGAAAGATGCTATTCCATCCATGAGGTTTCTTCCACTTGCAGAGTTCTGTTTGCATTATAAAGAGTCAGAACTTTTACAGAAAAGGGAAGACAGAGAGGTTTTGCAGTTTGCATGCAGACATTAGCATTTCTACTGAGGCATGGACCTGCCTGTGCTGGGAATTCCTAAAATAACTGGATCTTGCTTAAATTTCCACAATCTCTTCAGCTTCAAATTGGTCTCTTGTGCAAGAATACCTTGTGCAGAGTGTCCGGACCCTTACAAGACAGAGCTTTTATTTTGTTTGAATTATATTGTATGCTGTAGCAGCCTAATGAGTTTCAGTAAATGCAATATTGATGTCAAACAACAGAGAGAGATTTTGAGCAGACTGCAGGTCAGGTTTTGCGTTTTGGCACACTGACTAAATTGAAGCACCTGCCACAGCTGGATTAGCCATCTGTCTGTGCTTCAGCTATTTTGGAATATGTGAAAGGAAAGGTTCTTTAAAATGGATAGATAAGAATGTAACAGGCACATACTTTCCATATGCTTCTAGCTTCATTTGCATTCACAACAAGAAAGAAAAATGGGTTGGGAGAGGAATTTGAGTCTAGAGAAGGAATGTTGCTATATTTGTGCATATTTCTGCAATGTGTGATCACGGTACTTCACTGGGTTTTATTCACAGTAGCAGATAAGACATTTGGGTTGCTCCTAGCACATCTACTTCTTGCACGTCATACCATTGATTAGAAGCCTGAGCTATAGCTCTTTAAAATAAGTGAATCTCTCAGTTCCGAATAGGTTTTGTCTCAGTGAGGTCTGCAACAAGATAGAATAATCAGGCCAGAACTAAGAAAGCTCCCAGGGAAATCTTTCTCTGTGTTGCCTGCAGAAAAGATGGTTGCGTTGCCAGTACCTAAGAGGTCCTGTGGGCAAGGTGGGGGAAGGCAGTTCAGGTATATCCTATGCTGTTTATTGTAGTGAGTTCCTTACAAAACTACTTCTAACTCTTGCCAAAATTACAGGCTTCTCTGACTCTTCCCTCATCCTGCAGCAGCTTAATTGAATTCTGTAAGTGATGTAAAAATGCCATTTACAAAAGAGAGATTTATTCTATCGAGGCAGTCTGCATTTCTTCCAAAGCACTGGAATCTTTCAGTCTTGCGTGAGAAGAGAACTTCTTTCTGGCATTTATGGGTCAAAGTTGCATAAAATTTTTTTTAGGTTTTCAGGACTTCAGCCTCTAAGGGGTGAAAAGGCCAGTAATCTGTCTTCTTTGGCTGTGTTGGGAAGGGAAAAAGTATGTATGAAACAGAGGTATTCATTCTTTTTCCAGAAACTCGTATTAATGATTTAGAGCATCTAACCAGATGTCTAGCTCTTGGTGAACTCCTCACTAAGTTCAACATAAAAGCTGCTTTTGATTTTTTTTCATGCAACATGGTGAAATTTACCTTTTTTTTTGAAGCAAGAATGTGACTTGGGGGTTGTTTACAAAACTGTTTTGAAGAGATTCCAGATAATCAAAATATCTTCCATTGTAAACCTCACTTCAAGATAAATTTGGTATAGAAAGTACTACTTGTGTGATTCTTTATCTTATGTGGAAAAGGAGAGTCAAATACTGCTTAAGAGTGCAGCATTGGCTATTCTGTGATTCTGTGATTCCTCTTTGCAGGGTAGTACCTTGCAAACCATTTCTTTGGGGTTGCTCACCTGCTTGTTGCAGTTGCTCAAATAAGCCAACTGTTTGAGATCTACTTTTTTTTTTTTTTTTTTTTTAACCAAAGTGATTTATTCCCCCCACCTCAGCTTTTCACTCAGATGTTTTAGCTCCTTAGCATTGTACAGCTCAGGGGCCTCAAATACAACTGTATCTTGAAAACAATGGGTGAATAGCATAGTGCAAAAGAGGAAATCAAACAGCCAGAAATCTGGCCCTCAGAACAGGCTGTTTTTATCCAAACAAAATTTCTTCCCACTTCCCAGCCATCACAGCGGCTGTTTTTAGGAGGAAGTAGCTCAACTCAAAGCCAGGTGGCTGCATTGTCTAGACAAAAGGCTCTCAAATCTGGTGGTAAGAGCTGCAGAAAATTTAAAAGGTCATCTTTGTTTCTGACCTCAAAACTAGCCATGCTGGTACAGATGAAATTTTGAATGAAATCTCTGTGAAGCTTGTCATCTACATTGAGATAGCGATTAAAAAAATTTACTGGTTGTTACATAGGTCAGATACGATTCCACCTCTTTTTCCTAGTTTTATTGTCTGTGAGAGACTTTGAAAGGAGTGAAAGCATGCTTTGGTCCTAAGAAACCTTTAAAGGAAAAGATGGTTAGGATTAAGGCTCTTAGAAGTAGGGTGCCATTTTAATTAATGGTAGAATCTTCTTTAGACTTGTACATCGAAACACTAGCTTTATGTTACAAAGACATGCCTCAAATGATGTTTTCAATGGCTTGAAATTCTAGCAGATTATTTTCAGATAGCCATTTCCACTCTTTCTTTGAAGTGTAAACTAAAATCAGTTGCACAACTGGAAAACTTAATGCCAGACAAGTTACAGTGAAGTAGCAGCAAAGTCATCATGGTAACCCCTTCGGTAGCCTAATTTGCAAAATTTTGTTATAGTGAGGTTGGCAGTTCATTCCCGCATAGATCCTCCAGTCTTTATAGTTTTAGGACTTTACTTTTGAAATGGCAGCATCTGACTTTAAGGAGTGCTTTTGCATCACACTTACTTGCTAAGCTGTAATGGAGACAGAAGTAATTAGATTCCATTTCAAGTATGTTCTTGTTCTCTTTTCGTAGGAATAGATGATGCAGCTGAATACTGGAGGGTTTGGATGTTTGGCTTTTCATTGTTCACCTCCCCACATGTTGACTCCCTTTTATATTTTAAGTAATAAGATGTGTTTTGTTTCGATCTGATTACTCACAGTCTAAACACAGAAGTAGATTGCATGCATTTGCTCCTGTATCACTCAAGGAAAAGAGTACGGTTTACTCCTGTAAGACTTCATTTGATTCTGCATTGTGATTTTCATACTGAAAACTCTTTTTGTGTTTGTGACATTTTAAGGTGCTGGGAACCCGAATTGCAAAGTTGCAATTGTAATGGGCAAAACAGAAAACTCCTCAGCATCCAGGTAAGGATTCTTGGGAGATTCAAATTGTTACCTGAAACTTGTTTCCTGGAGGAGTCACTGCTTCCAAAAATTTTAAGTGAAATACTGGTCATTGCCTTGATCAGTTGGATGTGCTTGTGAAATACAGGCGAGTTTTAAACCTGTACATGTGTCTGTTGCTGACCAAGCTCCTGTTTTGCTGTCAGCTGCTGCTCACTGGCACCTCCCAACCCATTCACTGTCACCAGCTCTATCAGCATGCTCCACCCACTCCTTCGCCCCGGCTCTAGTGTTTGCACAGCTGTGTGATGGATTGGACTGGAAATTCGGGGCGGGGGGGGGTTCAGTAACTGTATCTTGGTCACCATAGTTTTAGTCTGCATCAGTTGTTCGACCAACAACTATCTCTGGCTTACGATTTATTTTACAAGTATGGTATATAAAACAATTAACAAGAGGAAGAATTGCCTGCTTAAACGATGATAAAAACAAACTTATCAGCAATTCCCTGAACAAAATGAGTAGAAGTGGCACATCAGAGAACTGAAGTTATCTAGTAAGTTTTTCACAAAGTTATCTGTAGGTGTAGAAAGTTAAGTTTAAAACATGTAATTAGTTTGTGAACTTGCATGAATGGAGAGCATTGCACATCTTATTGAGGCCTATTCGTTACATTCCTCTCTGCGTAAATACAATACTTCCTTGTTCTTGTTTGAAATAAATATATTGTTCAACTCCCCTTACTATCAAGCTAGAATTACCTTTTACAAGAAAAAAAAAGTTTGTGACTGGTTCCCTTAAAGTCACACAGCTTGTAATACAAAAGAATTGGAACGCTTATATCTGAGTTGGATTTTAGCCCAAATTCCACTGATTTTATCTTAAGATTTTAGATTTGCCTGTGTGCCACTGAGGACTTATCAGTAACTTGCTTACAGCATGAAGGACATTTTGTCCGGCAGTTCTACAGGCAGCAGCATCTGCTGAGCTCTTGGGAGGCGAACAGAAGTTCGTGGTGAAGTTCATGTGATGCTGTACTTGCTAGAAGTGGGAGCTGAATTCAGGGACCTGGGGTGTCACCTCCCATTATGGGTGACTAATAACTGACCTTAAATGTTCTGAAGGAATTTAAACATGAGGATATTTTTCCTAAACTATAGGCAAGACCAGACAATGATGATGATAAGCGTGTTTTTTGGACAAAAAAGAAAGGTGAGAGAGCGGAATGGGACTGGGTGGTACAGAAGTACTTGCACAGTACGATGGCAGAAGTAGTTTTTTAGTTGTGGTGCATTAGATGCCAGTAGTACATTTTCATTTGTTGACCATTCATTCAAGAAGTGAAGCGTGCAGGAAGGCAGGAGGCCTGTAGTCATTATTAGATAAATGTCAGCACGGTGGGTTTGAGAGTCCTAAATTAAAGCTAGAAAATAAAAACAGTGGAGGGAGGTGACAGAAAGGAGGCTCAAAGTTAATCATAACTTGTGGGTTTTGTCTTGATCAGGTACAAGCAGCACAGTATGATTATTGTTCCCATGGACACTCCAGGAGTGAAGCTGATAAGACCCCTCTCAGTGTTTGGCTACCTGGGTAAGTGTTAATATTTATCATCTGAATGTGTATTAATTTGGTAGCAGTCGCAGAAGCTGCAGTAATGAACAAACACTGAATATGAAATAAATCAATTAAATGCATATATAAAAAAGGATTAGGAATTGAAAGCCTCTATTTTTGTTCTCCACTTTACCCTGCTGTTGTGTTTTCTCTGTCCCTGTAGATGAGATCCATGGAGGACATTTTGAGGTACACTTTAATGATGTGTGCGTACCTCTTTCCAATATCATACTGGGTAAGTTTCAGTATTAATTCCTTATTTAATAAATACAACAAAAAACAAAGTTTCATGAAACAGTGGCTTAGATTGTATATTAGAAAAAAAATCGTTACCAAAAGTGTGGTGAAGCATTGGAACAGTCTGTCTGGTGAAGCAGTGAAATCTCCTTCCCTTGAGGTGTCCCAAAGATGTGTAGATGAGGCGCTTCGGGGTATGGCTTGGTAGGCATGGTTGTGTTGGACTTGATGATCTTGGAGGTCTTTTCCAGCCTTTATAATTCTATGATTTATTTTCTGAATCACAATAAGTTATTGTAAACAGCTGTGGTCAGTTTAGCCAGGGTCTTGAACATCTGTAAGAGGGACCTCAGTCTTCCTTTAGCAGCTTGCCTGCTGCTTCAGTGTAACTTGTTCAGAGCAGAAAGGTGGTTGAAAGAAGCGGGGCAGCTGTAGCTGCTATAGAAAATCCCTTCCCTGAAGTAGAGCAAAGCAGAGACTGTTAGTGGCTTCTTTCCCCCAAACCAGTTCTCATACGTTTTACACTTTTCAAAGAAGCGTCCTGCTGTGGTTCATGGCCATCCATGCCTGCAGGCTGTGCAGAGCTAAAAAAAGAAAGAATGAGCAGGCCATTGCTGTGACGTTGTGCAGGGAGAGCCTTGCTCTGCTTATCTCATTTAATATAAATCCTGATTTCTTCTGTTTCCTCTTGGCTATTTATATTTCACTGGAAGAGCTTTCTCTCTGGAGTAGCCCTAGCACTGGGAAGCCCCAAAGTCTTCTCCCACATTCTCATACCAAATTTTTCAATGCAAGATTAACATTGTTGAATTGGGTAAATCAGACCCTCTCAGAAATCATCTTAGCATGTGCTTTGTGCTGTAAGTATTTTTAACAGTGTGTCATTATAAATCTAGTTGGACTAAACAAGCAACAGTTGCACAAAGTCAGCTTTTAAGAATCTTGCTTCTAGCTCTGGTGCGATGAGGTTATTTCTGCTCAGAACTGTGGATCATCTCAAGAGGGAAGCAAAGGGTCTCCATGTGCCTGTTTTATTTTCTGAACAGGTGAGGGCAGGGGGTTTGAGATAGCTCAAGGCCGCCTTGGTCCAGGCCGTATTCATCACTGCATGAGGTCCCTTGGTGCAGCTGAAACGGCTTTACAGATAATGTGCCAGCGCGCAGCACAGAGAGAGACTTTTGGGAAGAAACTGTATCACCACGTAAGCATGCTCCCTCTTTGTCTCAGTTCCTGTGTTCCTGATATCACCCATTGTTTTGCCCACAGAGAACCTTCTAACTCTAATAACAGATGCTGCAATAGATGTGCCCTAACCTTGGATTCCTGTTCATAATTTGCCTCTGGTGGCAAATGAGAGAAATCACATCACAAGGCACCCATTTTTCACTATAAAGCAGGGTTGTTTTTTTTTCTTGCAGTGGATTGTGTTGGATTTGAGCACATACTTTTGCCACCATGTTTTTTTCTGTGCAGTTACTTATCAGTTTGAACAGTATTTTTTCAGGCACACAGCTCATGTTTCTGTAGTTACAAATAGAATTAATAATTTTTACATATTATGTTTGTCATGACATCTCTGTTCACAGTTACCCTTGACACTCAAGGGTCTAAATTGGACTAAAAATTTTACTTACCTTATCAACTTTTTGTATGTGCGTATGAAAGGACAAACTAAACCAAAGACATATTGAGATTTTTGGTCTTTTCTTGCTCTGGAATTGAAATACTGTTTTGTGAGAGAGACCTTGCTAGGTTAACAAAAAGATGACAATCTGCTTTTTATAGGAACTGTCAGCATTTAGAACTTGGCCTATCGCATATCAAGTGTTCCTCAGTTATCCAACAGATAGGATGATTTTATTGGAATAACAAGTAAAGTCAACAGAAAGAGGAAGCTGAATTAGTGTCTGGCACAGGTTATAGAAAATTGTTTTGTTTGTGCAGAGCCAGAGGGAGTCATCTTACACATCAGTTTTTCCAGCCATGTCATTGCCAAACTTCCATTCATGACCATAACCTAGAATTAATAAGTTGGATGAGGTGCATTCTATTTCTCATAAGGTTGATTTTTTGATGAAGCCGCAGGCACGACCTGGAGGCCAGCTGCATGGCCAGAGCAGGTTCTTCACGACTCCAGGATGACTGAGGAAGGGTGAGGTTGTTGGGTGACAGGCTGACTGTCGCCACCACCCACATGGCAGTGAGCTGCACCCAAAGAGCTGTCAGCAGAAGAGCGTGTCTGAACATTCCCAGTGGGTTCAGACCGTCTTTGCTGGCATTAACCAAGCTGACCCCCCAGACTTTGCGCTGAAGTGAGCGCCGCACATTTGCTGAAACCTCCTGCAATATGCACTTGCAGCCCAGAAGGCCAACCACGTCCTGGGCCGCATCAGAGGAAGTGACCAGCAGGGCAAGGGAGGGCATTCTGCCCCTCTACTCTTCTCTTGTGAGACCCCCACCTCGGGTCCTGTGTTCAGTTCTAGAATCCTCAACCCAGGAGGGACATAGATCTGTCAGAACAAGTCCAGAGGAGGCCATGAAGGTGATCAGAGGGCTGGAGCATCTCCCCTGTAAGGACAAGCTGAGGGAGTGGGAGTTGTTCAGCCAAGAGCAGAGAAGGCTCCAGGGAGACCTTAGAGCAGCCTTCCAGTACTTAAACGGGGGCAGAGGAAAGCTAGGGGAGAGGCTCTTCATCAGGGAGGGCAGGAATAGAGTGAGGGGGTAGCTGTTTTAAGCAGAAGGAGGGGAGATTTAGATTAGGTAGTAGGAAGACTTTTTTTCCTGTGAGAGTGGTGGGGCACTGGCACAGGTTGCCTAGAAAAGTCATTGGAAGCCCCTTCCCTGGAAGTGTTAAGACCAGGTTGGATGCAGCTTTGAGCAGCCCGATCCAGTGGGAAGCATCCCTGCCCATGGCAGAGGGTTGGAACTGAATGGGCTTTAACGTCCCTTTCAACTTAAACTATTGTGATTCCAGGCAGGAGCGCGTGCCTGAGTTTTAGGCTTCAAACAGCTTTTGCACTGACAACCATCACATGAACATTTTTTTTCTACTGTAACATGTTGCCTGCAGAGGGAAATTACTGCAAGGAGCAGGGAAGGGCTGCCAGGACTGTAACTTCATTTGAATCAAGGGATCTACTAACTTATCATCAGTATGAACAGACAGATGCAGCAGGCACCACCCTGCAGCTGTTTGCCTGGGTGCGTAAGACGCCAGCACATTAAGCAAAACAGAACTGATTCCTCTCCCACCCCTAGTTTTTGTGTATTGGGACATCTTATGCAGAAAGAGAGGTTGTGAGTCCTGGTAACAAGTAAGGAAAGCAGGGAGTAAAAAGCAGGCTTTGAAGGGCTTCAGGAACATGGCTAGCGGGCAGTGGGTCAGACCACGAAGCGAGTGTGTGCTAGAACTGGGAGTTTTCCTGCCTTTTCATCATTCCTGTCAGGAAAAGAACTGCTCTGTCTTTAGGAGTTCTGTCTGTCAAGTGGGGTTGTTTTTTCCCTCTCTCATATTCGATTACATGCATCAAACCCGCTTTTAAGTTGCACAGAGGTGTCTCTAAATGCCTGACCATGCAGGGGGCCACCTTCCCTAGGGCAGGATTAGCCAGGTGTACTACCGGGCATTAACTGACTGCGTGTTGGCTTTGGTTTCGGCAGGAGGTTGTTGCCCACTGGATCGCTGAATGCCGCCTTCGCATAGAACAGGCACGACTGTTAACGCTAAAAACAGCCAACAAGATCGACATGTTGGGCAACAGAAAAGCAAGAAAAGAGGTAAATTTTTAATTTGCCAAGCTGGGACTTGGGGGTGCAATATGTGTGCCTTCAACTGGTTGAAAAAGAAGCTAAAACATTGATGAAGTTACCCTTTTAATTGTAGAGCATAACTGCATGTTAGAAATAGATGGCCTTAAGCTGTGCTTTTGATTGTCACGAGACTAGGAAGTGCGCTGTTAAAAAGCTTGAGATCAAGCTGATAAGGTATTTAAAAATAAAAGAAGTTCAAGTATTTCTCACTTGTCATATCATGATCAGTTTGTTTTGGGCAACTGTAGTTTTACCTTGGCCAGGGAACAGGAGAGCTCTCTGGTGCAAAGAGGAAGATGCCAATCTCCAGCAGGAGTGTTAGGTAAATATGTTCAGTTGCTTATGAACCTGTTGGTGACGAGTTCTCTTCTAAACTGCAGGTAGCCATGACCAAAGTGGTTGTTCCACGAGCTGTACTTAAAGTGATTGACTGTGCAATCCAAGTGTGTGGCGGAGCTGGAGTTTCCCAGGATTTTCCTTTGGCTTCTATGTGAGTAAGGGACACAGAGCTGTTGATTCTAATCATTCACTTATCCTGTCTACAACCACCAGAAAGGAGGCTGGAGCGAGGTGTGTGCTGGTCTCTTCTACCAAGTGACAGGTGATCAGATGAGAGGAAATAGTCTCAAGTTGTACCAGAGGAGGTTCAGACTGGTTATCAGGACAAATTTCTTTGCTCATAGGGTTATCAAGCACTGGAATACATTGCCCAGGGAGGTGGTGGAGACACCAGCCCTGGAGGTATTTAAAAGACTGGTAGATGAGGTGCTCAGGGCTAGGGTTGGTATGATGGACAGGTATGGTTGGACTCTACAATCTCAAAGCTCTTATCCAACCAAATAATTCTATGCATTCCTGTTGAGATAATCTTATAACACCCAGTACATACTACTTCACCTCTGTATGTCTTTAAGCTGCACAAACTTAAAAGAATTGCTTTTATGATTCAGTTCCAATGCAATTGCACTGTTTTACCCTTACAAGAAAAAAGGCAGCAGCCCCTGGGCCTGAAGCAGTTCTTATCAGCACCACAGAGGATCTGTTTCTAAAGCTTGTGGCCTTGGGGAGAATCAGGCTTTCATAATTCCCTGCAGGCCCAGCTCAGTGCTGCCAGAATGATTTATTTCACTACAGTATCTCCTGTGTGATTGCTCCTTTCACTGAGTCCATTGTTAGAAGGATGCCTAGAGCAAAGATAGCGCCCAGAGCTCCTGGATTGTAAATGCACCCCTAATTCACCTCTTCTGACGCAGGTTTGCTTATATACGGACCTTGCGCCTGGCAGACGGGCCCGATGAAGTTCATCTCTCAACCATTGCAAGGTGGGAACTGCTGGATCAGTCAAAGAAGCTGACTGCAAAAATCTAATGTCAGCCTAAAGCCACCGCATACAGATGGAAGAGTTACGAAGAGATTTTGTTCAGTGCAATAATGTCATTTAAGGAGAATTAGATTAATATAAAGACTTGATTTTAACTTGTACATTCTCTCACTCTTTACTTTTGTATTAAATAATAATCAGAGGTTTGCTTTTAAAAAATTGTGGAATGCCACATAAATACTCAAATTTGCCTGGGTTCTTTATAACGCTAAATAAAACCTATTTTCTAACAGGCCTAAAGTGCTTTTACTTGCTGAACCAGAGCCCTCTTTATCTTTGTAGGCAAGGCAGTTTTGACTCAGCAGTTTCACCCCATTTAGTTTACTGCAAGCTGGAATGAACTGTTAATTATTAATTAAATGACAAACACTTAGGGTAATGCAGATCACAGCTTTCCACAGCCTTGGTTCTACTCCCTCTAAAGGTAGGACAGTCACTTTTCAACTTAATTGTTGATCAACCCAGTATAACTGAAGGATACAAGTGTTTACTGTTTGCATGAACATGTCACCCTAGCAGAGTCTTCGAGCTTGGAAAGAAGAGGCCCCATTTGGCTCAGTCTTCAGGATGGGACTGCAGCCAGTTCAGCGCTGAGCGTTCCCCTGAAGACTGTTCCAGCAAAGGCTGCTCAAGTCAACAGTTTCAAGAGTACCTGGAAGTAGAAGCTTTCTGCAAATAAGTTTCTTCCCTCGTATCAACCCATTGTACCTAAACCCAAGATTATAATCTTGTTTTGAGAAAACAATACTTACTGTTTCTATCTCCATCCATCTTAATTTGTTGGGAGGAAGTCAAGAGGAATGCTTCCTAGGAATGTCAGCAAGTCAGTGGCTGAAGCTTGTTTCAGAGACAAAAGCACTGGAGTTCAGGAGTTCTGCTCCAGGCTGTCAAACCCAGCATGTGTATTTTCCAAGCAAGAATGCCAAGGAACCCCATTTGCCCTCACTCAGATTGAAGTGTCTGCCTGCCCTCCTTTCCCGCACCTTTGAAAAAACAGCTACACAAAACAACTACTTTCATCTCATTAACAAGGCTCTTAATTCCCTTTATTTTAAAATTTTATGTACATATGAATGATCTATATAATGTACACTCAATATAGAAAGGTTTTATATACTGGATAATGTATAGAACATCTCACAATTACACTAATTTCTTACATAACACGTCAACTTTTAAATTTTTTTTTTTTTTTTTTGCTGAAGCTTTGTCAATTTGGTCAAGCCAGTTATACAGACAGACGTGTAACGCTGTTTGATCTCGGGGAGAAGAGAATGTTAATGATTAAGGACATCAGTGAACTGGTGCAGGGACAAACCCTTTGCAAGTCATGTTCAATGGGAGTGATCACATCAGGCTGGAAAAAGAAGGGATGCCCTTTTAGAGGGGGAATTGGTGAGGTCAAAGTGATTTTAGCCCAATTCCTCTAGACTGTAGCTCAACTCCAGTCATGCTAATTCATAAAATATAAAAACTAGGAAAGTTTGATTCACAGTCTTGTAAACAAATATAAAGGAACAAAATGTGCTTATGTACAACAAGAAAAAAATCCTTGTGTACCCATTTCAGCTGATCCGAGTGCTTTCTTGTGTTACAGTGTGAGAGTTAGAGTCACTGACTGCTTCCTAAAAAGAAAAAAAGAAAACCAACAGTCATAGAAAAAGGAATAACACTGTCATTAAACGTTTGGAAAGGCAGTAAGTTCACTTCAATCTGTTGGGAGGAAAGCGCTCTTCCTCATCACTGGCCAGTCTGCCTTTCTGTCTCTTCCATTAGAATTTCCAGTCCTTAGCTGACATCTCCCACTTCATTGTCTACCGGAGGTGGAACGCTGGGCATTACAGATGAGGTCGTCCCTGCAGTGAGGTAACCAGCAACTCCAGGGCCTTTGGGGAAGGACACAGAATACTGGCAATTAGTTTTGACTCTAAAGAGCAATTGAACAGTTCTATTCCTCCTGGTAACACTCAAATCACAAGAGTCATAGAACGGTTTCAGTTGGGAAAGACATTTAAAATAATTGAGTCCAACCACCGATCCAGCCCTGCTAAGTCCACCACTAGACCCAAGTCAACAAGAGCCCCGAAACAAGGTCATCTAAGAACTTGCACTTGGATTCTCTGGAATCTAGGAACACTGGGAATTAAGGCATCTTAGTCAATTGAGTGAAGCAGCTTGTGGAGGAGACCTGTTCTCAGGCTTGCTCAGCATTGTTTATTCTATAAATATGCCAAATGATACGCAAAAGAACCCCAATGACCAGTGTTACCCATCCCACCTTCCATCATGGAAGTGTCAGTAAAGAAGGGGCGGCCTCCCTTTGCTACGGAAAGCCCTTTGCTAAGGCCCGGCTGCAGAAGTGAAGCGAGTTCAGGCCCACATGCCACCACGCTTTCAGTGTTGCAAAGGCTCTCTCCCAGCCCCATATTTAAAAGGAATCCCAACGGGCTGCCCCATGGACCAGCAGAACTGCCTGATGCTTGTCTAGGAAGCTTTCTGTGCCTCCAGCTGGAAAAAATAACAGAATTTATGGGATACGCAAGCTTGGTGTCAGAGACAGAGATCTCCATTCCACAAATAAACCTATGTCAACTGCTGTAGGGTTGGTAAGTTTTGCACTGCAGACAAAGCCCCTCTTGGAGCTTAAGTCATACGGAAACTTTCCACAAATGCAATCAAACTCCTACTGTGGCACGAGGTGTTTCAACAGCAGCTCTTATCACACTCATGGTTATAGAAGACTGCCAACCCGCAACATGTTCCTGCATTAATACAGTAGTCAACTTGGTATTGGACCTCCAGCCTGCAATGCTCACATCTTCAACTCCGTAAGTTCTGCTGCGTCATTTGCTCTCCTCCGCTCAAGTCATCCTCACTAAGTGCTCCTAATTTTACAATCCCTTCATTTCCCACCCTCGCTCCTCGCACTACAGACAGAACATCAGAGCATGGTTAGTCCCCTTGCAAACAGGCCTATGCCGCTACTGCAAGCGGGAGAGCAAAGCAAGCAACACCTTCGGTAAAAAAAGCTGCCTGCCTTCCGAAGGCGACATCTCTTGCCAGCCTGATGGTGGCATCTGCCAAGAGCCAGACCCACTTTTACATGTCCTAGGGCAGAAATTCCACTAGTTCTCTTGCCCTTAAAACTTCTCCATTATGGAAGGTTCCTAACATGCTTCAGAAGTTTAGTTTGTCTGCAATCCTAGCAAGTGTCAGCCATTGCAGTTGTTAGTTCTCCGCTCCTGTGTGCCTGAAGGAAGCAAGTTTATCGGTGTTCGGCAGTTTGGGACCACACGTTTGTTCCAGTCGGATGACATGCATGTTACTCAGGGTGCAGCAAGTGCGGCATGCATTGTGCAAGATGGTATCTACCTGCTTTAGAGAGCTACACAGAAGTTAGCAAGCTGCCTGGCAGAGCAGATCTAAAGCCCACTTCTCAGGTGAAGGGGACTGCTGCCAGTTAGAAGGGAAGGAGAAGAGACACCTGAGGGAAAAAGAAATAAGCAAGGGAAGTTTCAAGGGAAGTGCAAACAGCAAAGCAATTTGAAGCAAGACATAAGGCAGAATACAAGATAAGGCAAGGTTAAAAATAAAGCTTGTAGTTTGGTTTCCCTCTATAATTCACATTTACACAGCATCTTCATTCTACATTGGCAAGCACTTAAACATCAGGCAATTTAAATCAGCACAGATGGGTACCAAGACTGCCCCAGTCTGACCATGCCTGCCACAGTTTCAGTTCTTAGGCAGCAACGAGCCAGCATTTACTTTGTGTTTCTAATTTACAGTATTTATGAAGTACCAGCCGAATCAAGCATTCACTGTTCTTTGTCAGAATGACATCAAATGGTGCAATAAACAGAAATACATTCAGAGCTAAAGAAGAGTCTTTTCTGTGTGGAAAAACACATCAACTTTTGCAATATACCTATTCAAAATATTAAGCACCTGCTTGTAGAATGTCTAATTCATGCTTTGCAAGGCTCTTGCTTCATTTTCTCAAAATATACACTAGTATCTTGCAAGAAACACTTTCCTATCTGTGTAGCCATCTGATTTATACCTCAATAATTCAGTTATGCTCAAAAGCTTTACCTGGATTCCTACATAGGGCTCGATGAGGAACTTCCATATGGCACATGCAAGTGTTCATACTGACTTGTCGAAAGTCTTTAAAACCTTACCCAGAGGCTATAGACCAAATGGTTGTTCATCTGACAACAACTGAATAGTTAGAAGTGTATTGCTTTATAGACAAAGGTTGCTACAACGCCATCACATAAAATATTTTCAGATCATAGAATGCTTTGGGTTGGAAGAGGCCTTTAAGATCATCCAGTTCAAACCCCCCTGCCATGGACAGGGACGCATTCCTGCTAGATCAGGTTTCTCCTGGCCTTGAACACTTCCAGGGAGGGGGCAGAGCAAATAAGCTGTGATAGCAAAGTTTTGGCCTGAGATACAGCAGAAGGTAGTCATTAAAGATGTGTCTATCAAGTGCTGCACATGAGTGAACGAAGAACCAGAATTTGATTTGCTGTGACGTGACTCTTCTAGAATTATGTCCACACCGTGCTGTTACCAGCAAGGAGTTCACACCAGTTGCTGTTCTTGGTGTGCACATGGCGTGCACATCGCTAGAACACTCTTCTGCTTTGCTAGTGGGACCGTAGTGGCGCCATGGGATGCCATTTCCATCTTAGTGGCACCAGCAAGGCACTCACCCAAGGTACACCACAGCTACATTCAAGTATATACCACAAGCTCCAAGTACAGGCACGAGGTCGTGCCTGCCAGAGAAGGGCCCTGCCTGTGCACCAAGTCCAGCTGGAACATGGTCTCACACGCCAAGCTGTTAAAATGAGGTCATACCCACCAAAGAAGAGCCCTACCCATGTACTGAGCCCAGTGGGAGCATCGACTTACACTCCATGCTGCTCAAGTTCCAGCTGTTCCAATACTACAACTATGTACCTAATGCTAAAGCACCATAAATCATATGATGATGCAGACAAAGTAAGTGAAGGAAGTTTACTCCTCCCCCGAACCTTGGAAAACCGTTTGCTCTAGCACTGGAGTAGGCCAATCCTGAGAACGCCTGGAAAGTGACTGCCATTCATTAGTTCTGATTACATGTCTGTTTTACCACTGCAAGGACCATGCGAGACTTGCCATCATCCAGATTCGATTGTTCTGATATTTTAGAAGTAGGTACAGCAAAGACTATGCAGAGAAATAATTCTCAACTGCAAATAAGTTCAGCTTTTAATGAGTGTTTTAAAAGCCAAATGAAGTTTTACAGCCTTGAACACTCAGGCCACTTGACAGCACAAGCCTGACAATTTACAAGTCAGTATGATTAAGGATAAAGAGGAAAGGCTTGCTAACCTGTGAGGTATCCTGCTGTTTGTGTCTCAGAAATGAACAAGTCATGTTTCTGATCCTTGAAGGCACTCCACACAGAAGAACGGGACAGAATTTCATTTACCTACAGGATTTGAAGAGATTAACATAGTGAGCAAGTGACATTTGTAGCATTCTAAGTGAAGAAAGTAATTTTCTAGAACCAAACCATTCTGAAAGAATTACCATACAGCATGGCAGGAGTTCAGCCTGCAATACAGAATCGCACAGTTCCAGGTAGACTGTTGCAATTTTCCTTGCCCTTTGAATTGTGCAGCTGAACACATAATGCAGTCTCACAAAGAGAAGTCATTTATCAGCTTGACCTTCTCCCTCATTCCCTAGTTAGGCAACAAGCAAAAGCAACCCTGCAAGCAGCCATTTGCTGTGCATCTATGGCAGAGAAGGACTTTTCCTGTACTATAGCAAGACAGAGCCACCTTGAAAGAAAGACCTATCCCTAGTTTCCCTCCCTTTGAGAAAGTTTTCAACACAAAGATAAGAGAAAAGCACCAAGAACTAGCACAGATACTGGGACAAATTTTTATCAGCTAGAATATACATCCACAATGTCACTGCAGTTGTCTACAACAGCTTTTATCCAGGAAACAAGAGGGCATTTAGATTTCCAAGAGAAGTTCTGAAGAGCTGTCAGTAGAAGCCTACGAGCTTATAGAACATTTCTACACTTGAGACTTATCTTTACTAATGCTCTTTACATGCACTGAACTAGTGATGTCTCCATGAGAAAGATGGAGACCTTCCAATCCATAATGGTTTTGTAGATACATGATGCTAACAATTAAGGTAGAATGATACACATGACAGCTATAAGATTAAACAAAGAATGTTCAGAGTTTGACCTTCCAAGTGTACAAACCCTAGTAAAGGACTTGTCAGCACTCACCTGTTCTCCATACTGCAGGCTGCGAGACATGGATTTCAGGGTTTTAACAATCTGAGCTTTTGTTGCAGATGGACTTTCCAGGTTCTCAAGACCAATACCTTCAAGCAGCTTTAGAAGGTAAGGGACCAAATCTGCTTTCAAAGCCTGCCAACATACCCAAATGAGTTGTATTAACAGACTAGGAAGTTCCATACAGATATTTTACATTACTAGCATTAGTATGAGCTGTCGGTACTTTACCAACAGCTATCACCAAGTCCATTTAGCTAGTCTTTTTTTTTAGTCTTTTTTTTTTTTCAGGTGTATAAATACATAAAGAAAGCAAAGATACTGTTAAGCAGTTCTGCTCTGTCTAGGCACAAACTCGGTTGAATTAGCTGGCATTAAGCTTCAAAGCAGCATCCTTGAAGAGATCTGCACTTTGGATGAAGGACTGACTTCTCCAACTTCTCCAACTTGAAAGGTACGTTCGTTACATGGCTTCTAGAAAGTTTCCTGGATATTGAAGTTCAATTGTACCTCTGTTCTTATGAAAAGATTAGACAGCCAGATATAAAATATCACAGTTTTACAGACTGAGAATACACTACTTACTTGGGCTACTAAGTCATTTTGTTCCTTCTGAAACATTCGATTAAGTGCTTCACAGGCTACACCAATTACATCCGATCTCTTTTTCATTCCATTCATAAGAGGGCTAATGGTTTCTAGTGACGCCATCGCTCGAACACAAAGCTACAGAGACACAAACATCCAGAGTACTTTGTTTTATGCTAAGCTTGACCGTTATGGCAGAAACGGTCAGCCACGACCATAAATTCCTCAGTGTCTTTAATCTATCAAGTTTCCCACTAATTAGTTGTAAGTCTCTGCTCATGTGGGACATAGTACTTTTAGTCACAGTAATACCCCTCTAGGAACACTACTGAACATTAACTCTTGTTATGCGCTTTGATCCCCTTGAACTCTTAAATGGTTCAGTACCTCATTGTCAGACAGCACGTGCATGACGCGAATGGCACTTTTAGGAATGGCATTGTTCTTGTGATTCATAGCTTGGATGATCTTGTGAAGATGACCAAGCGGAGGAACCTGATCAGCTAGCTGAGGCTGAGCACTGAACAGGCACACAGTTGCTGTGGTAATGGTTTCTAAAGTCTCCCCCTGCAGAAAACCAAGAACCAACAGGAAATATAACTCAGTAAAGCTTTACGTATCACAAATAGTAGCATTTCTCAATTGCTCTGCAAAACAGATATTTTTTTTTCCCTTAATGCTTTTATCACGTCACTTTGCTTTAAATTTTTTTGTATAAGAAGTTTAGAACAACGTGATCAGCTCCAACAGTGGCAGACATTCACTAGTTATATGAACACAGATCTCTCAGATGTTTAAGCTTTGTTTTCAGTATCTAGAGAAGCCAGTGTCTGGCTGCAGCCTCTGCATGCACAGCAGCACAAGTGCTAACTTGCTTGGTGGAAGCATGGTAAGTGCAGATGTTTAGGATGACCAAAAATATGCTTTAACGAGTTCTGCAGTCTGTGCAGCAGCGCTCACCACACTTGCTGTATTCTGCAAGCCTATACGAGCCTATTCAATGTGCAAGTTAGTTGCTTCTCTGCAAGTCCAACCCAGAATCTGTCTGAACACAGTCCAAAAATCAGTTTTTAGTACTATCACCGAGTTACCAACTTGAACATTGTTCTTACTCAAACTGTAACACGTTAGTTGTACTGCATTACACTAATTATTAGGTGGTAGCCTTGTACAAGTCACATAATTTACATCAGAAGTGTCAAGACTTGAAAAATTTTAGGCGGTGTAGAACAAGTACCATTTTCTCAGGTTGGTCAGTCATGGAATAATTAAAGACACTTCATTTGTTACACCTCACCTCTACCACAAAATAAGCCTCTAAGGCTTACTGAAGCTAGCACTGTGGCTTCAGGGAATTTAAAAGCACTGACTCATGTTCAGAAGTTGCCTAAATTTATCTACATGCTTTTACAGAAAGTCAGTAAGCAGACCAAAAAAAATTATTCATGTTGAGAAGGAAGTGTGAGAACTGAAGTTAATCAGATACTAAAAGGCCTCAAGGCTTAGCTTAAGACTGCTAAACAAATTCAAAAAGCAGAATGAAAAAATAAAATCATCTTACATGGGGGTTATTTTTCTCAAGTAGTTCAGTAAACTTTTCCAACAGTGCAATGAGAAATTCTCTTGGTTTCCGCAAAACCCAGGCCGGCTGGGCAATAAAAATCCTTAGGAAGACTCCTCCTACTGAAAGTTCACCTTCTGCCTCACCATACACCACAGCGAAGTCTTCAGGCAGCTGTTGAATTGCAAAGTAGAAGGAGTTACTGGCAAGGGTATTTGTAAGAGCTGCAACCTAACATCATGGCTGTGAGTCGTAAGGGTCACAGAACTAATTGTACTCTTCAAGACAGAGCTGTGCAAGACCAATAAATGCTTCATCTTGAAGAAACACAAGGTAAGAAGTGTGAGAAGAACAAGCAGAGCAGGCAGTACCTACTACAGGAGAGTTTTCTTTCAAAAGAACACAAGTTAGTGAGTCTACAGTTATACTAGTGGTAAACACCAGTTTAAGAAAAGCATCAGCAATGAGGCTAATAAAATAGCCCTTCCCTCTCTTTCTGGCATGCTTTAGGGAGAGGGTTTCTCACCATGAGCCTAGGGAAGTCTCCAGTTTCCCCCCTGCATCAGAATAGCCATCCTGCGTGTGTTCAGAAATTGTTTTAATGTTGAACTAGGCCAGTGCTGAGAGGAAGTCCTGCATGGCCTTTCACAGATACTGGTAAATACTATAGATTGAAACTTCACACTGATTGACATGATGTAACAGAATGGCTCAGGACAATCATTTTGGACATATTAGGGGCTGATGAATGTTCCCAAACATTCATCAAGAGTAAGTTCACCACAGCAATGTAATAACTGACAGAACTTTTTCCAGCAAACCAGTGTTCTCCTTTGTTACTGATTTTGTGAGTTTTGGAATGATCTGAACTATCAAATCCAGACCATTACTGGCAAAACTTATGGGTTCTTGTTGGTACTTCAAGAGGAAAGCCAGCCAGAGTTACATGTCTAAATTATCAGGTGGTTAACAGTCTCCCTGGATGCACCAAAGCAGAAACAGTATACTTTTACCTTCCAATTAGCGTCAGGGTTGTCCCTCTGAAGTTTAAAGTGCCTTTAAAAAGAAAGTAAGTTTTAACAAGCAGTAAAAGAAGCAGTTGTCTTTCCTACTTGACAGCTCAGTCTCCCTCCACCACTGTGAAGTAGTTCCAGCTTCTAAACCCCATTTTCTCCTCATTATAACCCCCCTCCCAAATCTTACAGCAGTGAGCAAATACCCAACTGTGCACAAACTGCACTTGCATCACTGAGTTACATGTACAATATACAGTGAACAAGTTCCTTTTCACTCAAGCCTGGCTTGCAAGGATTCTACTTTTTATAGGCAGAGTTCTGTCTGACAGTTCTTCTATAGCAACTCTGGTTCACTGCTGCTAAAAGCATCTCAGTTAAGGAAATACTTAGTAGGTCTCCACATACTCAAGCATCATTTCTCGAACTGTTGTTGATACTTTTTCCCTGGAGCTGTCATTCCAAATTAACTCAGGATTCTCATGAGTTCCCTCAAAGATATGAACAGCAGCTTCAGGGTTGTCCCTCATGGCATCCATGAAGACTCCAGGTAAAAATTTCATTAGTGTAATTCTAACCTAGATAGGATGAAGAGAATTGACATTTAGCTTCCTGTAAGTCAAACTAACTGACAGAAAAATATAAAACTCCAGGATGTCCAATTATTTATAGTGCTAGAATGCCAACTGCTAAAGCTCACCACCGCAAAACAGAATAGCGCTATCATTCTGAATAGTGATTGCTAATGATAGGTCTGAATTCTAGCTAATAACGTTAAAGTCATTACAAATAGGAACCAAACTATTCATAGTAGTTACAATAAATACAACTGCTTCTAGAACTCTGCTCACTGATTAAAAAAAAAAAAAAAAAATCAACCATTTTGAAAAAGCCAGATTGCTCTTCACATGTATATTTCAGTCACAGAAGAGGGTTTTTTTGTTCCATTGTTAAAGAGTTGGTAGTATCAAGATAAGGGTTGCCAGAAGAACTGTTAAGATTCTTACCTTTGGACCCACCAGCTTATCTGCAGTCATTTTGGCAAAGAGCTCTGCTGTTTGGGCTCGGACCTGTGGATGAGTTGAGTTGCAAAACATATCTAGTAAGTAGATTAAAGCACCTGCACAAAGAAATAGGAAGATATTCAGACTTTTTTTCTGGTCACAAGCAGTACAAGTTCACCAGTTCCACACCAATTGTTCTGAAGAGAAGAGTAAGATTTGGTCACTATTTACTTCAAGTCCAGCGTTACACAAGCATTTGCTTTGAATGTAGTACTGTACCTTTTGCCATGGCCTCTTTAATTATTTTTGTGCTAGATGTCAAAGCATATAAAGTTTCAAGGACAAGCTGTCGACCTGTCAAAATAAAAAGTATTAAGAACTTCAACAGACTATTAGCTAATCAAAGATTAACTAAAACTGATCTTAACAGAAAGTTACATCAAAAAGGCATTTAAGCTTATGAAAAGAGTTAGAGGTGAATACACAATTGCAAGCTTAAGGATTTCTGGTTAAATTCTGTTAGTTATGGGGTGTCAAATCAACCACAGTCTAGTACAGCATAACTTATTAACTAAATGTTTACCACCTAAATTCCCCAAAGAATTAGTCAATAAAATACTATGCAGGTATTTGGTGTTTGAATTGCAACTCATGTTTCAGCTTGTGCCTTTAAGACAACAGAGTACATAGAATACTTATTTAAAACATTCCCCCTGAAATGCTATTTTAAACTAAAACTCAGTAGTAAGCTCAGCCAGCTGCATTGTAATTAATTTCTGAATTAGAAACCCTTATACTTGAAAGGCAAAGCATTATATAGTACATACTTGAAGGTAAGGAATGCAGGAGTGCCAGTAAGTTAGCAAGAACCATCGCCTCAGCAATGTTGTTAACACATTCTTGGTTACTTGTTACTATGTTCACTACCTGTAAAAGATCAGAAACAACACTTGATTATATTCCAGCTCTTAAGACGTTGTCCAGAAAAGGCAGTGCATGATGAAGTCTATCACCTCACTGACCAATACAGCTAAGATTTGTCAATATTTATTCCTGTCACCAAATTGTCTTGTTACCTCAGGGAAGAAGGGAGGAAAGATACAGGAAAGAAGGTATCACTTGTTCCTCCCAGGAGGAAGTGATGCCTTGGAATCTGAGTCTTTAGTGTGCTACTCTAACAGTTACACAATTAGGTTTGTTTATCCTGGTTATGTAAGAGCACCAGACAGAGGGGTTTGAGAGCTTTTCTTTGTTTTAGTTTGGTTTTGTTACTTTACCTCCAGAGCCAACTGCTGCACCTGGCCAGCTCCATGAACACGCAGAAGGGAGAATATCAACTTGAAATGGCCTATGCATTCACACTCCGAACCTGAAGGAGACCAAATGAGTTATTGTCTTCACTTTAGACAAAGCATTCACTGAAGGTGATCCCAAGCCGTCATTTCACTATGCAGAGGTGTTAAAGGCTACATGTCTGTACACAGTCTAGACAGTAGTCATAACAGCTCCTACAGACTTAGAAAATTATGAAGACCTGTTTATTAATCTACCTTCCAAAAGGCCTCACATCAACAATATTTCAAGAGCAGAGGATAATTCCTCTAAGGTATATAACTGAGCTAGTTCTTTGACTACCTCATTACCTGCTTTCTTACAAGGCTATGCAAGTGCAGTTATCTTTATTACCGTTCGTCAGTACTTCTTGTCTTCAAACACACTTGCCCCTTCTGATTGTCCCAGCTCAGAGCAGGGTTGCTATCTGCAGCAGTAACAGCTGCCTTCAGGGTTGCAATTGCCAAATACAGATAATCCTGTCTCAGAATAGCAAAACCACCTACTATTAGAAGTCACGATAGTAACATGAATTGCTTTTAGAACATTTAATTCGGTAGGAAAATGTCCTAATTGCACGTCTTTGGCTTTTTCAGTCCGTACACGAATCTCTGCTGGTATTACCTGCCCACTCTCAAGAGCATCTTTCTCTTCCTGCTTTAGTAAGGCCCTGGCATGTTTTTAGGTGTTCACTAACATGCAGTACTCAGCTCACAGAGGTTCTTGATGCAAGAAGGTTAAAAGTCAGCTGAAGATTCTTTGAAGGATTACAGAAAGTTTCATCCAAGAGATTAAAGCCTTTCTGGCAACAGCAGGCTTGAATCAGAGTTAAACCCCAGTGTTTAAAAGAAGAGAACAGATAAGGCTTGGATTTCATACAAAACTATAATACATCTACTGATAATGTTCTCCAGGAAAAAAAAAATGCCTATATGGCTTATCAACAGTGCCTGGGCTGTTAGCCAGCAAAACAAGCTTCCTTCTCACTGGAAGACAAAGACTAGAGGTCTGCATTTTTTAAGGTTGTCCACAAGAAAGCCTATCAGGCAAGTCCAGTTTTAAACATACCTGGGTTGTGTTTTATCACATTTCTTAGAGCCTCCAGGGCCATCTCAACTCTCCGTAACCGATCTCCATGTTGATTGGACTCCACTTTCCCAGTCTGTGTTATTGCCATTAGCGTATGAAGGTACTGTGCTTGTGAGCCTATGTAATCCAACAGACTTGCAGCAAACGCTTTAGGAAGCTTCAAATTAGAGATGAGAGTATTTTTAGCTGTGATGTAACAGTATTCATACCAGAATAAAGTGTATCCAAATAACTTTTCCTACCTTTCACATAACCCTTTCTTCCAGACAGGCAAGACTTTTCTACTATGATGACTATAACATCTGAAACACATTAACCCTATTTATATCTAAACATACCCTTAGAAAGTTGCCACTACTTTAACAAACAACACTCAAGGTGCACATCATGGATAGTCAAAGCCACTAGACAGAATTATTAACCCCTAGAATTATTTAATTCAACCTAAGCGTCTGCAGTACAATCTTGTAAAGGAAAGGCATTAAGATATCTGAAGCAGCACATCTTATGGCAAACTTATTGTTGTTCTTAATTTATTCTGGCCCCATAAAGATATCCCATAACTTGCTGATCACGTTGAAGGAATACTGCAGAAGATTCTGTATTTACTCCATTCTGTTTGCACTGACAGGTAAAGAAAAAGTAGTAACATTCCAAATAATAGTTTCAATCAGAAGGTTTTAGTTACATCTCACCTCCAGTTGGAAGGTAGGGACCTCATTGTAGACTCTAACAAAAATCTCTCCCACAATAAGTTCCTTTGCATGGTCACTGAAGACAAAGTCAGATCCATAGCTCTTGTCACAATCACCCTTTAAGCAAAGATAAGCAGCACAAGGTCAGACAGAAGATAACCTTTTAGAAACTGTACAGCTATAATCAGATGATGAAATAGACAATACTTGAACAGAAAACTTAAAGCTTTAGCAGAAGCCAGACGCTCATGACAGAATGAAATATTATAATCTTAGGGGGGTTTGTTTTCTTTTTAGTGAATGTAAATGTTTTCCTTTTACTTTATTGAATGAAGTCTGAACAAAGAAAGTGACAGAAATAGACAACACTGAATACTTCTATTAACTATTCCACTGCATGACAAGTTGATGTACTAAAAACTTAAAAAACAGTTTAAATAAATAGTAGTGGGATATAAAGTTAAAAGTATCTTACTCTTTTAATCATGCTTTCTTGTTGAGATTCCAAAAACTCAAGTAATTCAGCTCTTGTCCCATTGTTCCAGATCAAGTAGGGGTTCTCTGTGTTACTGTTGAGCATCTTCAGAGTCTAAAAAAATAAGGCATTTATATGATGTAACATATTTACAACAGGTTTTAATAATTATGCACGGCAATCAGCACTTCATGATATTAATTAATCCAATCTCATTAACAACTAGACTACTTTCATAGCAAGTTTAAAGTGTCAAGTTTCTCACATACTGGAAAAACCTGTATTAGTAATTTATTCGGTACAGTACAATCTATACTTCACTTTTTTCTGCTTCTAACCACACTTACGATTCTCCTAGTTTTGACAGCAAGAAAGACTACCTGGAGTATGTTTTTGTAGACTATTTCCTTGGCACTGCTTTTAAAGAGAGAAGTTTAGCCTTAGCACTCCATCATCATTATATCCCTAAACCTTCAACATTAAACTCAACTTCTTTGGTCCCATATTTGTTTTACAAACATTATTCTATAGGGAAGGGTTCCTGCCCATAGTGTTTGAAGCTAAAACAGTTTTTTCTCCTTTCGGTTACTCCAACTGCAAAGAAAAGTCACACAACTCTTTTCTGTATCAGGTTGGTTTAATGGAGTTCAGTGTTTTAAAAGTGACCGGGTACTCCTTCCGTAAATCCTTGGCAAAAGTTCCAGCCAACAGATGCTTACCTCTGTAGGACTGACCACAGAGAGTTTCCTTGCAATATAGGGTGTCAACATTCCAGCCAAGCTTTTCCTGATCGTTGGGTTTTCAGGTGTAGCTTGTTCTTCGGAGAGATACCCTCCAAGGCGACTCAAGGCCAGAAGACTGAGCTTAGCAAGGCTATTTGCTACCTCCTAAAAAACACAGAGATAATTACAAATTCCCTAGAGCTCACTGAAGAAAGATCAGAATAGCCGGAAAGCTGTCCAACACTTCTGCACCAGAATGAACAAAATTGATATTCTGTATTTATCTGCATCACTAATTATGTACTGATGTCTAATAAAACACTAGGTGCTGCAGAACAGCCCGATACAATCACTGTGTTGTGGGCTTAATAAGTGCAGTTAGACATAAGCACTGGTAAGTGGGAAATCTGTGGTAGCAAAATGAGCTCAAAGCTACAGAAGCTATTTAGTGTAATAGGTTCTGACCAGACCACAGTTCCTAACAGGACAGTCAAATATCAGCATAAGCTTTTTTTGACAGTGATAGAAGAGTTATACTAGCTAGAACAGTGTTCAAAGCTCATCTCATCCAGCAGCTGAGGGAAAAAAATGCCATACTTAGATGGTCACCATTTAAGGACATGGAACTGTGAAGCCGTTTATAGCTGTGGGGCAAAAGGAAATATGGTCCTAAAGTAGATATTTCAGATAAGGTCATGGTATCACTAGACAACCCCTTCTGCTGAGCTTCAAGACAAAAAAAAAAGTCTTCCGATAGCTCAAATTTAATTCTTTATTATTCATTGCAGATAAAAATCTTTAGCGCTAAATTCATCAGAAACTACCAGTGTTGGCAGCTTCAACACACACACACGGCAAAATCAAAACCCAAGCAACAGCATTTAAACTACTAACCAAAAATCCCCTTCCAAAACTATTCTATTAACATTACTGTTCATATAATTCAGTGATTCTAAAAACTTGAATACATCTGTTTTGTTAATCAGAGATAGCAAGCAACAGCCATTGGCGTCTGGAAGCATGCACCTCGTTAACATTACCTGGTGATTCGAATCTTCACTTTTCTGAATACCGCTCTCTTCTAGTGTATAATCATAGTTGAAGAGGTAGCCCAGTAAGTACCACAGAACTCCAGCTTGGAACAAGTGTGTTTGTAGCCAATAATCCAAGGCAAAGGAGCTAACACACTCTACTCCCAAAGCAGCTACTCGTGGTATGTTCTGAGAGAGAAAAAAAGTTTGCCTTAGTACTTGTGACCAAAGAAAGCCAACTGGCTTCCTTACTAAATAACGATTTAAACCCAAAACTTGCTAACTACAGAGTACTAAGCAGAATGGAAATGAACACAGAAGCAGAGAGATCATCTGCAGTTGAAGTATCTGGTAGTCAAAAAACATGACTAATTGGTTAGCATCCTTCAAAGGAAGAGTACTTGAACAGTTATTTCATACAATTACAAAGAACCATTGATGAACTGGTAGAAAATCTTCCCAGGGGAGCTTTTTATGGCAATACTCATGTTCTGCAGGGGCTAGAGAACATACGGGTGCCTACAGTCAAGTACTACAGTCTGGTTTTACAGTATTATGTGTTTTATAGTCTTTTTTCTATAGCCTTCTGTTTTCACACACCCCATATGAAGAGTTCAAGACAAGTTCTCCTTTCTTGATTCAAACAAAATTCAGCATCAAATAACATAAGGTAAGTTCTAAAGAGCTAAACAGAACAAGACTTCTTGAAGATGGTTCCCAGAGTTTACGCTGATTTAGAAGTTTATCTGCTTAAGTAAGATCTAGCCCTAGTAACTCTATCTGCTGATTTAGTACAGTAAACCATTCAGCTAGACATGTCAGTTTAAAGGCAAAAGAGGCTAAATCTTTATAGTGATTGTATTTTAAGTCCACTAAATGGATTGAAATACAAGTGGTGAGAACAAGGCAGAAGAGTTCTGAATCCAATAATGATTAGTTGGGATTTTACAGAAGGATTTGATCAGTCTCTGCAGTTGTCTTATTTCCCTTAAAAGCAGTACTTTCCCCTAAACATTTAGCAATTAGACAATCATTTAGGCAAAAAAAAAGGAGCTCTTACCTTGCCATAATACAGTAATCTACATAGATCCTTAATGATGTTAGGCATTTCTGTAATCTTCTCTCTGCATTCCTCAAACTGTGCTGCTACACTGTAACACTTACTAATATATCCACACACCTACAAAAAGCAATATTTCATTGGTTCCAAGCAGAGGGGAATGCATGTTTACAGTACTATTTTTTAATATAGATTATACTAAATCAGTATTTTATGACATATAAGTATTAAAATATATATGTAGTATGATAATAAATATAACTTATACTGTCTCCTGAGATGCTGATACAATCAGATGAAGTTGCTGCAACTTACCTGTACAGACATATCATCTGGTTTACTAGAACGAGTCAAGACTGCTACACAACGATTAAATGCTTCTTGCAATACCTGTGAGGATTGGATGACAAGTTTAGTCAAAACAACAACTGATAAAGACCAGCAGAAACTGAAGATTAGCTGGTAAACCCATTTTTAACAGCTGAAGAGAAACAATTGACAAGATCATATGTTTGCTCAAATTGTTTGCAGGGGCAAAATTCCTTGCAAGTGCTGGTACTAGCCTTTGGTGTTTCTGAGTTGACAGCATTCTCAAATGTGAGCAAGTATGTCAGTAAGTTTGCAGACAACACCACGCTGGGAAGGAATTTTGATCTGCTTCAGCGTAGGAAGGTTCTACAGGGGTATCTGGACAGGCTGGACAGATGTGCTGACACCAACTGTATGATTTTCAACAAGGTCAACTGCCAGGTCCTGCACTTGGGTCAGAACCACCCCATGAAACACTACAGGCTTGGGGAAGCATGGCTGGAAAGCTGCCTGGTAAAAAGGGACCTGGGGGTGTTGGTCAACAGTCAGTTGAATACGATCCAGCAGTGTGCCCAGGCAGCCAAGAAGGCCAACAGCATCCTTGCTTGTATTGGAAATAACATGACCAGCAGGAGCCAGAAAGCGATCATCACCCTGTACTCAGCACTGGAGAGGATGCACCTTGAATATTGTGTTCAGCTTTGGGCCCCTGACTACAAAAAAAAAAAAACCCAAAACACACAGAACAGGGAGGTGCTGGAGCATGTCCAAAGAAAAGCAACAAAGCCTGTGAAGGGTCCAGAGCACAAGTCTTATGAGAGAGATGATGAGCAAACTGGGACTGTTTAGCCTTGAGAAAAGAAGGCCAAGGGGAGACTGTATCGCTCTCCACAACTACCTGAAAGGAGGTTTCTCTCTTTTCCCAAAGTAAGATGTGATAGAATGAGGGGAAAGAACCTCAAGTTGTGCCAGGGGAAGTTTAGATTGCATATTAGGAAAAATTTCTTTAACAGAGTTGTTAAGCTTCAGAACAGGCCACCTAGGGAGGTGGATGAGTCAACATCCCTGGAGGTATCGAAAAGACCTGTGGATGAAGTGCTGAAGGGTACGGTTTAGTGGTAGACTTGGCAGTATTAACCTAACAGTTGGACTCAATGTCCTCAACGGGTCTTTTCAAACCAAAATTATGCTATGATTTTACTATGTGCAATGAAAAGCCCTTCTGCTCAAAGGACTTGTTCACATCTATCTGTTCTTTCACATGCAAAGTGCAGAAGCTCTCTATGGAGTTTTGTGAGGAAGTAGAGAAACATCATATGGAGTTTGCTCATGCACAGTTCAACAGACAAGCCTGGGTCCAAAAAGGGCTTTACTCTGCAAGAGGCTTTTCCTGCATCATAAAAGGCACAGTAAGAATGGACGAGTGCTTCAAGAAGACCAAAAGTGATCCTCAGTTGTAGCCAATGTCCTAGGCACTGAGCATCTAGGATTTTTAGCTGTGGAAAAGTTAGACTAAAAAAATTAATTTCAATACACTTCTTTCCATTTACCTCAATCCCATTTTCTCTCCTCAGTTCTTCTGCGTTTAATGCTGAACAATTGACAGTATGGAAAGCAAGTTCTGTAGCAGCAGGCAACAGAGGAGATTCTTTAGAAAACAAAAGGTCATCTGATGTTTCAATTGTAATAGTCTTAATCAGCATAGGGTAGCCCGCATACTTGTAAGGTTTCAAATCTGAAAGACAAATAAATGAAACACTTTCTTACACTCTGCATATATGTAATGTAAACCACCATGTAATTCTCAGTGGAAAATATACAAGGACTAGAAGTCAAAGAAAACCAATACCTGGGAAAACTGGAGCAAGACTGAGCAGTCCATGTAATCCAACTCCCTGTCACATAGGACTGTTCATTCTATAAGCTGATAGAGCATTATGGAAAGAAACTCACTTAAGATTAAAAAAAGAATTATCTCCAGCTCAGTGAAACCCCAAGCTCAGAGCCTTCAAAACAATGCTTGTCTGTCTCCAGAGAAACAAGAGTATGGCTTTGTCCTAGGACAATCACCAGGATTGTCTAACAATAAGCCTACAATGACCTTTTCCCATTTGCCACTGCAATCATGTTTTAAATAATTGTATTTTTCATTCCTTTATGGCTCAGCAATGATAAAGAGCAGTATGGAATATGGAGGCAATTATGAGCTGATTTATGGAAGCCTACTTTAATGCTGCCATTATCTCAATACAACTAAAAGAGTTAGGATTGCTTATGAGGTTCTTGGTTTACCATTACATGTAGCAAAATACTTTTGGCTCTGTAGGACTTGAACCTGCCAGCAGCTGCCAGCCAGGGAGAGTAGCTAGAGCCAAGGGTTAGGGTACTCTGCCTACCTCTGTCTTTCCCAGCTGGGCTGTGAAAGATGTAGGTTTGCAGCACACCTCTCAGAAGACTCTACTCAGAATTTTATTTCATGGAAGAAAAGTCCTATTTTGAAGCCCCTTCCCATAGCTACATGATACTCAGGCAAGCCAGAAACCAGACCAACAGAACAGAGATTAAAACCAACCACAATGACCACTAAAGAAATAAACACAAAACATTCTTCTGAGACAGCAGGCTTACCTTCCTTATGCCTGTTGAAGAGGATGCTTTGAGTTTTCAAGATCAAAATTATGTTTTCTGGATCTGGCCCATCTATAACCTTGGCAGACTTCGTGCACAGAAACTCATACGCTTTATTAACTTTTTCAAACATATCCTGCAAATAAAGAGGAATATTTTGAAGAGTTGCTAAGCCCCTCCTCAATTACCATAGACCTGCAGCATCAGTTAGACAACGGCAAGATAAAGCATTCCAGGTTACTAACTACAAAGCTAGTTCTGTTGTCTTTTTACACTGCAAAAAAACACCAAAATAACTTGATAAACACTGTTTCACAGATGAGTTTTCTTCTGTCTGCTGGACTACGCCATAAGCAAGAGACTAAAACTAAGTCAATTCTCTATGACAAAAGTAGTAAGCACAGTTTAATTGACTGCAAGGACAGACAGACAATGCAGTCCATCTTTCAAAGGGAGCAATTAGCTTATTTAGGTCCTGCACTTTTTAAACCAGATCCTTTCTGAGATGTAGATCTGATCTGATTACATCCATTTTCTGTTGAAATGCTGATATTCCTGATTCACCTAGGGAACAGCCTTTAAAGGGACAAAGAAAACTTAAGTAGGCATTGCAGTATTCTTATTACAAGTAACAGCTGCATTTGTCCCCACTTTATTAACATCATAAATGTGTTGTACATACCCTGCCTTCTGGATTCTTGTCTGGGTGATATTTTTGTGCCAGCCTGAAATAAGCCTTCCTGATCTTGCTTTCATCATGCCTACAAGAAAACAAGTGTTATTACAGTGAGTAACATCAAACACCAGAAAAACAACACTAGATTCTGACAACAGTACTATCAGCAACTGTAATTAAGTGAGAACTACGAAGTCCTCACATTTCAGTCTGAAAATTTTGCTTCATCAGCTGACACTGAATGGGGATAATGTGGCCATAGAACAGAAAGAAATCTGTTCTTGTACCTCTTGTACTGAATATATTGATCAGAAGGTGCTCAAAGTCCTTGAATCTTCTAAAAGAGTTAAAAGTGGTAAAAGTCAGTTCATTATTTGTATTAAGTGCATTGTTCTTGGATAAATAAAGTGCTGCCAGTTCTTTTCTAGAGGCCTGAAGTCAGAAACCTGTGACAAGACAGGACATAAAAAATCCTAAGGATATTATCCCCAAGAAAAAGGACAGTATTTGGCAGGGGGAGAAGGATGACTAGATTGAACATATTCAAGTTCTGCCATACTCTGTCACTATGGTTAAGTCTAATGTCTGTACTATAGAATTACCTAGTGAAACCTCTGAAGGAGAGCTCAAAGCATTTTTTCCACTTTCAGTTTACCTGAACACTTTACAATTGTTCTCTCAAACACCAGAGCTGTATTTTCAAGCTTTGTTCCTTTTTAAATAGCCAGTTTTTCACTGTGACAGAAGTCTGTGCTAGACATCACTGAACTGGTACCACTACCTGGTTGCAAGTTCCAAGATAAACTTCAGTATGTTCCCTGTACTTTATATAAAGGTCACACAACTTTAACGACTGAAAACAACTTACTGGCCTTGTCCTTTAGGAAGGTTAAGGACTTCATAAGCATCATCTATTGACATTGTAGGTGGTTTCTTTTCTACCTCCTTCTTCCAAGCTTCTAGTGTATCTTTCAACAGTTTAACCTAAATAATTACAATTTGTTAGTGTTATATTTATGCTGATTTCAGTACATGTCACCTTTTCAATAAAGCACTGCTTTATTAACGAATCCTCATGACCCATCACCCTAAGTTCAAAGACCCACTCCTTTTACTTTTAGTAAACCATGGTTACCCCTTGTCTGGAAGCAATTAAGACTTGGGTTCACTGAAATGCTGTATTTTATTCAAAATAAGAGCATCTTAACATTAAAATGTCTATGTAAGAGTCACATTAGAAGAGGGAGAATCACTTAATTGATAAGTAGTTCATGTCTCAATAATACAAAAGCTGCAGCAAAGGTGCATTAAAGGCCAATTAGACAGATCTAGATCACAGACTTGCATCAAAAAGACCTCAACATTCACTTACGTACTGACAGCAAGTTAGCTCATTTTCTTGCTCAGCATGGACAAGTAAGAACCCAAAAGTGATTGTTTTGTTTCCAATCCAATCACTTGAGTTTAACTGAAACACTATCTTAAGATTCTCAGATTATTTATCTCGCTTTTTTAGTAACCACCACAGGGAGGAGATAATTAACGGTGTTGCTTTATGGCATGATGACTATCCTGCTTCAAGATAAAACATTTAAGTTATTTGCTTATGAACCAGAAGTCAGAATCAACCAGTTACTTGCAACAAATCTAGCATTTGATTTCCTTAATTTTGTTTATAAATCCCACTTTTAGAGCTCTAAAAGATAAAGAACTAAATGAATCCTAAAATACTTCTTACTTACTGGATCTTTAATTGGCCAGTCTGGAAATCTGAGTGTATCACAAAGATGCTTGAGGTAATAAATATTACAGAACAGCTCATTTTCCAGTTGTGGATAGTTGATGACTGGAATAGGACAGTATTGGTAGAGCGCTCTTGTATTGCTTTGAAGACGAGGAGTGAAGTCAGCAAGATGAGCAGCGATCTTCTCTATCATAAGACGTCTAAAAAAGTTACAAAGTTTGGTTTAACACTTGCCAAGGAGGCCCCAATCTTCAGTGACTGTACAACTGCGTTCACCGATTTCTTCTGAAAAGATTTTCCTTAGTAGTTTCTCATGTTTCAGAAGGGATCCAAAATTGGATTCCATTCTATTCTGTTATAAACCTACTTCAAAGCTATGAAAATTGGTTTATTAGAAACAATGTAAAGCGACATTTTGCCCTCCTTCAACACCTCTTAACTTTTTGGGAGACAATAATTATAATATTCGAAGTATATACTTAGATAGGTGCTAGCAATAAATGAGGACAGTAAGAATAAATCAGTCCATGTAAGTAGTGAAATCACTACTCAACTGAGTATGACACAAGCAGATGTAAAGCACATTCTGAGATGGTCAGGGAAATATTCTTCTTTCCTCTGTCAATTCCTTTTCCCTCCCATCCCTGTTACTTTTGATAGAAGCAGAGGTCAGTGTAGGAAACTGCCCTTCCAGAAGGCACAGAGGGAAGTAAGGAAACTACGGAATCCAGGTATTTCCGGCTTTCCTTAGAAATGTCAATGAGAAGAACTCTTCAGCATGAAATGTAGTTCAGGTTTATTTGTTCCTCTGACATAAACCAGTTACCTCATTTCATTGCTCCAAATCGCTTCTGGAGTGTCAAATTCTCCAAGGAATATCTCAGAAAATTTTTCTGGTTCATAATTTTCTAAATAACACACCATTGCTTCAGGAAGAGTATGTCCAAGTATACTTCTCTGAACCAGATCTTGACCTTTTGTCTAAAGAAAAGATCAAATTGTCATCTCAAAGGTAATCTGAATTCAGTCTTGCTAACCAATCCAAGATCTAAAAACCCCTCCCCCTTCTCACTTATAGTTCTTAATTTCTAACTCTCAGGAACTTCGAAAAAGAACAAGGGCAAGCATTAAGTATTGTTAAAACTACAGGTGGTCTGCAAAAGTACTTGGAAACAGGAGGTAGTTACTTTGCAAGACTACTCACTTCTTCAGACTTGAAAGCTTGTTTTGTATGTGTGTATTTCAAAAACCTAGAAGAGAAATAGCAGTTATTTTCCATTTAATTTATACTTAAGACACCCTTGAAAAATAAACAGATAAACATGCCCAGCTGGCAAGTCTCTTACTCCTATCACAAAGTAAATGTTACAGTAACAGTCAAACGAATCTCTAAAAAGTCCACCAAATTCTTGGGAACCCCACCAAGTTACACACTTCCATGCTGTAAGTGTTATGTTCATCATTTTAGTTTGGAAGTCTTGTTCCTGAAAGCTTCTTTTCTCCACACACAAAACAAAACCAAACCCCAAAAGCTGATAGACACAGACTTTTCACTACAAACCTCTCCCTACATCGTTATGTCATCATTGCAGAGACAAAATATGATGATCTTATGCTAAGACGTTATGCTAACTGCTGATAGTTCTGTTACACTAGAGTCATCGTGCAAACATGTAATAATTTCTCAATGTATTTTGCTACAGACTTAACTGGACTTGTACGACAGCTTTTTATAAACTACTGAATTTAGAGGAAGAGTACTGGAATGAACTGCAATATTTCTGCATCAAGCAGTACCTTTGATAGCAGCTCACTCTCAAAAAGTACATCAGCATATCAGCTGCTTACACTACTGTTCTTTAGCGCCAGCAACAACTTGTTCTTCTTTGCTAAGTCATGTCTAGTTGCATCGTTAGAACTATGTGATCAGAAATGTTCTCATTTCCTCCCTAGCAGTCGCATAAGCGATCCTCTTTAGTGACTGACTAGATCACGTGGAGGCAACTCTTCCAGAGGGTTTTTGGTTGCAATCTCATGTTGCTTCCAGCAAGCCACACTCCCTGGAGCTTTTAGAGCAGCAGTCCTTTAGAGCATGACTGGTCAAGAGGTATTTTTAGGTATTCTTTTTCCTCACCTTGCAATAGGGAGTACATTCGAACCCGTGTACATCATGATAAAGAAGAATACTCCACTCAGATAAAATCGAGGTAACTGCGGGTTATCTTGCATAACAAGAAATAGCAATATAGCAACTTTTTCCACAAGGATAGGATCAAAAGTCAGTAATAGCTGAAATCAAAGAACACAAGCACTTGTATTAGTTGCCTGAGTAGGCCACGTGACCTAGCCAAAGTCGAAGTTTTAATCAATTCAGTACCAGGACAAACCAGTAAACTTAGAATAATTTCAGATAAAGAATACTTCAGATGTAAAATAAGAAGTCTGAATCACAGAATGTTTAAAGTTGGAAGGCACCTCTAGAGGCATCCTGTCCAACCCCCCTGCTCAGAAGTGCACACTGAAACAAACAACTGCTTCTCCAGAAATCTACAAGATGTCACAGATGTCATTTGTTGTGTTTATCGCACTTAAAAGTATTCACACAGTGAATTAATAAGTCTGTAAGTCAGACTTTCACTACTTTCAATAATTCTTTTCTAAGAGTTGCTTACCTGAGTTATATGAGGAAGGCAAGTACTATCTGACAAGAGCCTTTTCACTCTAGGCAGAGGTCTTATAATAGCATTATCTTGATCCCTAAAGAAATAAAGCAGCACAGCAGTAAACACACATGTGCCTTTTCTCTTTCAAGCATGAACTTTATTAAGCCATAAGTATCAGACTACTGAGATCATACTCACTGCCTTTTTCTATTAACTTAAAAGTTTATTGTTAGACTAGCGTGGTTTAATGTGAGGCATTAAAGGAGGGTTGTTTTTTTTTCAAAGTTAAAACAAGAGGCTGCCTGCAAAAGTAAGACTACACTGCTGTGCATTGAAATGTACATAGCTTGTGCATTCACCCTTGCAGTCCTTTACAGAATTAGTATTGTGTCATTTACAAACTCTGTTTGCCCACAGAATTTATTACGATTACGTAAAAGGTTCTTTAATATTAGTTCATTAACGTACTGCTTGGTTTCTAAGAAAAGCTTTAAGACAGAAGTTATGACTTTATGCATCTGTCAGAAAATTAACCACTTCTGCTGAAAATTAGTGTTTACCTGCTGGGAAAATATCCACACATTGTGATGAGCATGTTCAGTATAAGTGTGGCAAGGTCAGTCTCATTCAACACAGCCTGGCCACTGGCAAGCAAGCACCACTTCAGCTGAGGGATGACCTGCAATGGTCGCCAGCCATCCATACCTTGAGCCCAACAACGTGTTTTTGAAGTCAGCTTTCCGCTGTCCCATAACTCCTGCATCTATTACAAGATTAGATATGAATTTAGTTGATTCAGCATTCATACCTCTGCTCCTAAACATTCATACTCAAGACAAGCTTTTAACTGCTGTATGGCAGACTGATACATTCGCATGCAATTCCAACTATTTGACACTAATTGATTCATTGATTGCAGCATAACTGGGGCATGGAGGGGTAGGCAGCCTTTCCAAAAAGGCTGTGCTTCTTAGCACAATATCAAGACTCTTATCTAGCCTTAATCTATATTTGAAGGGTTACTTTGAGAATACACAGCTTGGCATCATTGGCAGTTTTCCTTCTCACTGTCTGAAACACAGCCAGACACCAGGACAGAAAAAATTTGTCAAGTTTGAGAGTTTCAGGCTGACAGGTACCTCTTGAAAGCTGTAAGGACCACTCCTTTCTTTGTCAGCATTGCCAAAGTACCATTCTTTTTCACTCTCCCTCTTCATATCAGGTGCCGCCTCAATCACATTGCTCTAGAAGTTGATGTTTACATGATTAGCTTTAGCTTCAGTACAGGTATCAGATTTCTCCAAGAAATTTAAGAAGCATATTGATTTATTTTTCTTTTTTTTAAGACTCATCCTTTTTGCAAAGCAACAGATGAGTAGTAAGAAACAAGGGCCACATACCTGCAGAGGAACTGTAGCTCTGCTTGTGTGAAGATGTGCCAGAGTAAGCAGATCTACAAGGATTCTAATGCCATTTGAATCCATAAGGTCCTTCACATTTTTCTGTTAATGGATGAACTGAGTTAACACATCATTTTCTAGATAAGAGTTATTACAAGTACTGAACAGCTTTATTCAGGGAAAAAGTGACCATGAGAAAAGTCAGGCCATTCTCTAAAGTGACTAGAGTGGTACAATCACAACAATATCTACATGTTTCCTTCAGCTTTCTTATCAGTAAATACCTACTGCATTCCAGAAAGTTGTATCAAACACTGTTTTAAGACTTCCTCAAGACTTGAATTTTTGCTCAAGTTAACCCTGAAAGCCTAGTTCAGACCATTTTATACAGCCAAAATGTCAACTAGCTAGTATTATGTGTATATATCCACCTTACCTTATTAAGGATCAGCTTGTTGAGAAACAGTATCAATCTGTCCCGCTCAAGCCTGTCAGTGCACTATTGCAGCAGAAGAGAACAAATTAGTATTTGATAGCACATATTATAATTTATGTTCAGAAATCAATTAAATTGCACCTGCAAAGACCCCTTTACTTGATTTCATGTCCAGGATAAAACTGCTGACTGTTAAGTGTCCAGCTGCATGCAAAACTAATACATGTAGCTTCCTCCCACTGAAGAGTAAAGGCCTTCTACCATCCTTTTGTTGCTCTGGGTCTGACATTCAAATCCACTTTTCTGCTAGGTCTCTTATTGTAAAGGAACAGCATATGTATTCCCCAGTAATTCAGTTAACACAAACACAAGGGAAAAACAGAATGCTTTCAGACACCAAACGGAACACATCTTTGATGTCGCATTTCTGGCAAGACCAAAAAGACTCCAGGCAAAATAAGAAGAGACTGCACTGGTTCAGTTTCACTTACAATTGCCATACCTAAAAGAATCTTTCTTCAGACTGCATGAAAATGCATTTTGGTAAGCTGTTATCTGTTGTCAGACATAACTTCACATGTGTAAGAGGCAAAGTAGTCACCACTAAAAAATCTGATCATATGTGCCCACCTAAGGCTATCATTTCATTATGTCTAGGGCTGTTGCTCCTACTCTTGGAGTCACGATTTCAAAATAATGTCATTTGGAACAAGGTTCTCTTCTTAAAAAACTTATGCTTCTGAATTTTTCAAAAGCAAGCACAACATTAATATCACACTAAGTTCCTTCACGCTATTTTTGTACAGTCTGAAAGCCTGTTAAGGCCAACATGCAGATACAGAGAGACCAGTTTGAAGTCTCTTTATGATCAGCAGGTTGTTTTAGCGAAACTGCAACTGAATCAAGGGGAGATACTGGGAACACTTAGTGACAGTGAAAAAAGTAATTATGCTACAGCTTCGTGTTCTGTAAAACCAAAACTTCGGTTTCACAGTAACTTGATGGATCTGAATATGTGCTGGACTAAAGTGTTAAGTACTATATCAAGTAATTTTAAATAATTCTTACCCTTTCTAACATCCCAACAATGTACTTCGTATCAGAAAATGGTCCTATTTCTTCATGACATCGCCCATAAACAATGGCTAATGCTTGCAGACATAAGCATTTCATATTCACTTTTGGGGTAAGCAAGAAGCGATGGTACAGCTCATTGAAGAACTCGTATCTAAATAAGAGGTGAGATTTTAGTGGAGAAAACAAGTAGACCTTGTGAACAAGATAGGATTTTAACAATGTCTCACGATTTTTGGATTGCTCCACTCTCTTCAGTTTCATCTTCTTCCAACAGAAGTCTTAGATAATAATCCCCTATTTTTATTTCTTCAGAAAGGCAGTCGTATTTGACCTGTAACAGTAAATAACAGTAAATATTGTTCCTCCTTCATTACGTTATTGCTTGTGTAACAATACTATAATTGCTTGCATACACAAACTCAATGTTAGCAACCCCTCCTATAGTCTGAGGAAGACTGAAACTGCAGTTCACTGTCAAAGAAATACAGATCTACAAAATATATGCCAGAACAAAGTTTCTCATCCTACTCAAATCCCACCTTCCAGCCTTTAAGCAACTTGTTTCTAGCAGCAGCTGTTTTATTAACTAAATTTGGATAATACCAGATGTATTTGGTGACTCAGGCTTTAATAAGCAGTTGCTCCAATACAAGGTATTTCAATCAATGTTACTACAAGTACAAAACACAAGCACAACTTTAATTACTATCTCTACTTGCCATTATGCTGGGTAATAAAAGCCTAGAGGCATCAATATATAGACATCAAGAGCCGGAGTGAAACTGCACAATGAGAGCCATCATTAACTTCAGAGCAGCTACATTAAATTTAACCACATGCCTCAATGCTCAGGGGTTTTAAGCATTTGGCAAGCATCTCATTTAAAGGCACCTCTAACATATCACAAAAGCTGCTCTCTATGGTGGTAGTTCTTATCTATAATCTGCAGGCAACTGTCATGAGGTCACAAAGTTAACTACAGATTTGACCATAGCACAACACAATGAGGTCCCACTTCATCACTCCAGAAGAATCTCAGGCCACCCCCACCTCTTGGTAAAGGGAGAGGTCCCACTGCTAGCATAGAAGCCTTTGCCACATAATTAGTTCACAATCCTACAGCATAGCCTGATAAAGTATTCATTTAAAAAATTTAAAAGCAAATCCCCCAGACAGAAGCTGTTCAAAGATCATGTTACAGAAGTCCCCTCAAGCCAGCAAGTATCCCAGGCTGTAACTACAAGAATGTTAGTGATACATTCCAGTAGCATAAGCCACACAGAAACACAGAGTGCAGGTGGAAAACCTGTATTATTACGTTTCAAATATGTACTTTTAATTCTGCCCCAGCTAGGATCTCCAAAGTACAGTGACAGACTTGGCATAGCAAATGCTGTGACGCCTAGACCACCTACATCTGAAGGAAACTTTGAAATGTCAATGTAAAACATACCAATATAAACCCAAACTTAGCCATTTACTGCATCAAGGCACGAAGCAATCTGCTGCTGTCTGATAGAGACAAGCTGCATATATAAAATACTTCTGTCTCCTAAAGCATTAGCCTGATGTCTTGCAATTCTTTCCTATTTGCCAGAGTAGTCAACTGAGAAATCCTCAAAAGCAGTTTACTCATTTCACTAGTAGCCCGCTGCTGAAATATCAACTAGAAAGCTGTACTGTGACAACGATGGCATTAGGAATATCTAAAAATACCTTAAAGTTGAATTAACGTGTGGCCTTGCTTTGCATTAGCACAACACATTAAATAAAACTGTGTGGAATCATAACAATACAGGAGATAAGAGTAGAGTACAGGAAGCATTTATTAGCACATTACTTGAAAACATCTTGGAAGTTGTTTTGAGAAAGCCAATTACGACCACACTGCTTGCTTTGCTGAAGCATGAAATGCTATTTTGATTTTAGGCGCTGCTTTTCCTAGAATGTGAAAACAGTATCCTCAATCTATAATTTAGAGAGCAGCATGGTTTCAGTCACATAATGTATTCATGGTTTGGCAACTCAGTATTTAATGGCCTCAGGATCACTGAGACACGATGAAAATAATACAAGGAATTCACTTATCAGGAAGAAGTGACTCATGAAACTACCCAAACCAGATCTGATAGAACAAGTATGACTCATCTTGACAACAATGCAATATTAACTCTTCTCTTTTCCTCCTAACACAACAATACATCAACGGTTCTGATCAATGATTCACCATAAAGCACTGAACAGGCTGTCCAGACAAACTGGGGATGCCCCATCCCTGGAGGTATTCAAGGCCAGGTTGGATGGGGCCCATGGCTCAAGGGGTGGAACTGGATGGTCTTTAACATCCCTTCCAATCCAAATCATTATACAATTTATGATCTCTACAGCGTCATTTGCCAGGCTTGCATGGTTCAGGTTTGCAGAGAAACACTGGACAACAGCACCTGCCCAGAGCTTCAAGCCTTAGCAGTTTATTCCATAATCCCAAAAGAACTCTAGCTTGCAGTTAGGGATTGTCAGCGCAAGATTTGTACATATGGCTACAGACAGAAAAGTGACATTTTTAGGTAGACTTATATTACATATGCAGTTTCTTCTAAAGCAGGTCATTTACCTCAAATTCCTGATGGTTCCATGAGATAACATTAGCACTACCAAGTTCTCTGTCAATATTAAAGGCTCTCATCTCAGACTCAAGAGTATCTCTCAATTCTTCCCGTGTTTTGAAGTTCCAAATCAAGTTTGATCTAGCATGATCCTGAAGAAATCTGAGAAAGAAGTTACATAGTTTAAACCCCTAAACATTATCTCAAAGGCAGACAAGGCTCGGCTGGCAAGCTAGAGAAGATTAGCATTACTGGATCTTAATTAGATGGCACTGAGTAGTGGTCTCTAGTTTGTTACAGTAATTACACCTGTTTGCTTGGACAGTGTTTTCATAGTCATGGAGGTGAGCACAGACTAAGGTATCCCTGTTGTCATGCCTTATGGTTCAATTTATTATCTGCGTATGGTTGTCGAACAGTTGAATTGCAAGCTATTTGCCATTCCTGCTAGTAACGTCTACAAGTGGACAATAATCCTGGGTTCTTCATAGCTCTTCAGTTAGCATCTCAAGTGTCATTAGACAGTCAGTGGACTTTCTTCAGTGGCAGTTACAAACACAGCCTTTGGATTGAGAGACCAGCTGAGAGCAATACTTTGATACTCAAATTTTAGGAGCATGCGAATCTTGTTTTCATGCAACGCTTGTTCAGAATGGACTATATTCAACCCTTAGAAACACTAAGCACCAGAACAACCAATTAGGCTTATAGAATTTCTCCTACCTCGCTTTCATAGAGTTTGTTGAACAATCAAGCTTTATTAGTCTATTTAACATTACACCCTGAGCCAAAGTAAAGTCATAATATCTTTTTTTCAGTTTGAGACTCATCCATTGTAAACTGACAGTAATATGAATTCACAAGTACTAAAGCTGAACTGAGGAACTGTGGCACTACTTGAAAGCCAGTATCCATGTGTTTTCTTTCTTTGCTTGCCTTAAGCTTATTTTTAATCCAATTCAAGTTAAAACATCTTGATTAGCTTACAGGTTGATGCAAACACACTACTATGCTTTTCAGTGCTGCTCTGCTTAGCCTTCAACATCACCAGTTCCACATGTGCAGTTTGTTGCTAACTATTTGTTTTAATTCGACATAAAGACCATCATTTGATAACATTTGAGAAGCTTTACAAATTCCGTCCCGTCTTTAGTAAACACAAGCTAAAATCCTTAAGTATACCTTAGAACTTCATTTTTCATAAGTAGCTGTTACAAAGCACTTGCACTATTTCAAGGCAGGCTGAAATCAGAAACAAAAAATAAAAATATCCAGCCAGGTAATAACTTGTATCAGAAGATCACCACATTGATCTTAGTATTTTACCTGTAATAGAAGAGATCCCAGTTTGCTTCTATTTTTATTCTTTGGCGCCGTTTCCTTAGTATCACTGGCTTTTGAATAATGTTCTGCAAAAGAGCCAAATTTAAGTATTAAGAAGAAACAGATACCTTTCATTTTCCCTTTTTAAAATAAAAAGCTGGGGCTTTTAGTCCTTCAAAAAGGAAGTTGAGTCTCATTAATAAGATCTCCTTTTCTAGTAAGTAGTAGCAACAGACTTTCACGAGTGTTATTTACATCAAGTTAAATCATGCCAGAGAAACTTTCAGCTGTTTAACAAGTCATTCAATTTAGAAGCACATGATCCCTGAGAAAGGCTTAGTTCCCATCAACATAACCACTCATCAGCTCCAAAGCTGATGGAGGGGAAAACCCACAAGGAGAATACTTTGCTCTTGAAGGGAAATAACTAGAGCAAGTCACAGGAACAAGTCACAAATATGTCTTAGCTGCTGAAAGGTTCCCTAGTTTGGTCAAGCATGAAGTCAGTGCTACACTCTATAGGAGGTACCACATGCAAGCAGGAGACTGAGCGACATAACCCACACAAGCGGCAGATACACACAGACTCACCATATTGTTTCTGTCCTGATTGTGATGGGAAGTTGGAAGAAAAAGAAAAGGTACATTTAACAAGCCACAGCCGCTGAAGTATTACTGCTTTGAATTACCAAACCTGCAACTACCCTATCCAAGGGACTCTCACAAACATTTACTGTGAAATTAAACAACTCAGAATATCAGACAGAAAAATGACTGATTAAACTCAGTATCTCGACCAGATATTGAAAGTGAAATTTGTCCTTTATTTTCTGCATCTCTCCAATAATACTTTATTTTGAATTTAATTCACCATTTATTCCAGAAATACTGTCTACACCAAAAATTTTATACCGCATTCCACATCAAATTTGAGCTGGATTTTATCATGCTAAGGTTTTCCTAAACTAAAGCTTATTGTTATGTCAAATCAAGTACAAAGATAGGAATATTCAATACTATATTGCACTGCTCTTTTCACCCTTCCTTGCATGTATAATAGGTTGTTTCAATTTCACAATGTGTCAAATGAGCTTATCTGGAAACTAAAGGAAGTTAAGAGGTACATCTTGCTATTTGACAAGTTTGTCACACAGAACATGACAATAAAGCGAAAGGATAAAAGAAACCAACAGTAAGAACTCAAGCAGTGCTTGAGATATCCTCCTATAACATCTGAGCAGTCACTTATAGCTTTAGTCTTAATCATGGATCTATGGGTAGTCTTACTCTGTAATTCAAAGACTATGATACCTATATTCAAGGTAATACAAAGCTTCTTCAAGCCAGTTCCATAACTAAAATGCCACTAGCACAAAATACCCTAGCATAAAGAATATCCATACTTCCTTCACAAATGCAGTTTAAAGACTAGTTTTACCACATTTAAAGGATTTTTCTGTTCTCCTGTACAGGCATCTTGGCAGAGATGCACACAAGCTGCAGTCTAGTTTGCTAAGTCTGGCTAAAGCAAGGACAAGATAAAGCATAATACATATGCTGAATTAATCCATTTGTCTCCTTTACATTCTCACCAGAACCCATTTATAAACAAAGACGAACATCAGTAACAGACAGTTTACTAAAAGGAAGCAGAACTGAAGTTTCTCACATTCCTAGACTTGTATTACTTCAAGCTTCTCCGTGATTTCATCTAAGTGCTCCTTCCTACACTTAGTCAATGTACAGTAATGAAGAGCTTCAAATACTTTTACCTCTTTTTGTGCTATGCCCATTCTATCTCTCCAGTGCATCAAGACCAGATCCACCTTCTCTTTGGCAAATTTTTCAACTTCCTTCGCAGCTTTTCCAGCCAGTCTTTGCCATTCTGGCACTTTATTAAACTTGCCATATTGATCCTGTAGAATAAACCCTACCAGTTATTTGCAGTTGCAGGTTTATCAGTAAGTTTGATGTAGGTCAATGCAACAGTCAAGTGTCTGTACTAGAAAAGTCACTAAGACTGTACATCTATATAGTGCAGGAGGAGAGATAGCTACGTTTACTTACAGTTGCAATTTTTAAGTTATCTCTAACATGCATCCTATCAGCATCTTTTTCAGGAACAGGATCAGCACTGTCAAGGTATGCCAGCAAACCTGGTGGCTAAAAATATTTAAAATCAGTATAAATACTTGTGGCTACTGGAACAGAAACCATCAGATTAGGTAACAATATAATTTCTTGAAATTGGAGATTTCAAAACAGAATTTTGTATTCTACTCTAAAGCAAGTATGTAAAGTTACAGCAGCTTTTTGCTTTTATTAGTGAAACGCCACCATCCTCAACAGAACCATTTCATAAAGACACATAATTAGCTTCAGTACAGCCTATATCTCATTTCTTAAACGAGCACCTAATCAAGCTGAGGACTGCAGGAAGAGAAGAACTGGTCCCACAACAATTGAGGGGGATGAATACTGTAAAACTAGAATCCATCTAAATCCTCTGATATGGATTGAACATTGCATGTGACCTTAGAGATGAAACAGCCACATTTGACTAAGACAGTGACCAAAAATCGAGATAGCAGTTCCTTCATTTTTGGCAAAGCAAACTAAGTCAGACACTTTATTTTTAAGTTGAGTCATATAACATTTTTAAAAGTGGCAGCAAAGTAAAAGAATACTCTAAAAATCTGAGATATTTTGTACTAGACAGGAATACCCTCCAAAGAAGACATACCAGACTGCTGATCTCCCAGGCCAGAATTTCCCCTTGGAGACAAAAGGGGATGTATTTATTATATTGACTATCCCAAGTTTTCTAATACTGCAGGCTTTCAGACTTCATTCTTTCCCTACTCCATATCCCATTTTTACTCACCAAAATACGTTTCAACAAGTTCATAGCAGTTCTGTTTTCAGCTGTCCAGAGGCCAACCAAATGCCTACTTAATTGCCTGAAAAAGCCATTGAAATTAACAAGCTGCAAGTTAGTATTTTATACAGATTTTTAAATCACTAAACTGACACCCTCACCATGCTGGTGAAATGAAGACAAGCAAGAGCTTCATGCTCTTGAGTGAGTAAGAGCACAAAGCATTGTATTGTTCCAGTTCAAGTATATGCTTAGCATGCTTTAAAGTGTTGCCTTTAGGAAGTTCCAGTGAAGTTAGCGAAACAGTAGCAGCACATGCTTTTTGATCTAGACCTCAAAAGAACACTTGAGCAATAGAGCAGAAACTAAACATCTAATGACCAAGTGTAAGTTTATCCAGTCAATTTTTTAGTTACAGTTAAAATTAAAGGTCTAGAAGCCATCAAGAACTGTTAACTGCTTTACTTCAAGCTTTTAATATCAACTATTGGCTAGTATAGCCTTTCTGGGAGTCTTCCTTCTATGTGAACTGACACTCTGCCACCACTTGTCACTAGTGTTCTACTGCACTGAACTGAAGTATTGCTTACAAGCAAGTCATTACTAGCTCCTAACAGAACTAGTTACGACAGAAGGTTTCATACTAGCTCTCTCTTGAATGTCAGAAGGGCAACAAGTTCCACTTGCCACTACCTTGTTTAACAACTCTTTAAGTGCTTCAGGACTGTGCAGTGAAAACTCATATTTGGGTGAAAGTAATTGAATTATCACTCATCTTCCTCAGCATCCCCTCACGCCTAGCCGCAAGAACTCACTAGTTCCACTGAATGCTGAATTCATGGAATGATTTCTACGTGGAAGCTTCTCATTGTACAAGTTTTTAAAAGTTTCAGACATTCTACTTCTAAAACCCAAAACTTAAGCCTTTAATGAGTAACCAACCCAAGTCCCTTTTTGTTAAAAATAAATAAATAAAAAAGTAAAATTTATAAAGTGGCTGAGTGTCAGCTGACATTTGCTGTACTTAAACATACCAGCTGCCAAAGAAAATAACCTCCTACAGAACTGCAAGTTATCCTACCTGACCAATGTTTCTAAAGTTAGCTAGGCCATTCCTTAGACTTTTTAAACATAATATATCAAGTGAGACTGACATACCTATTTGTAAGCATCCTCTGATCTGTGCTTATTGTAAACATAGCAGTGTGCAAGTGACGAGGTAAGGCACCTTCACTGAGGGCAAGATCTTGCATTTTGGTAGCAATTTCTTTGTCTCCTTCCTTTGGAAACAGGGCAAGATGATTACTAAAGAAAGAATCTTAGTTAAGGTGCTTTTATCTTAGCCTACAGTTCCAAGGCCTTCTTGACTATCAATTATGCTAAGTAATATCCAAGTGCCAGAAGCTATAGTATGATGAGCTTTAGGTGCAAGTTCTCTACGGCAAAGTTACAGCAAAGCCAGGGACCAGATAACTGGTAGTTTTATCTATGAAGATAGTATCTGGACAGGGCAAGATGCGTGTTTTTCATCATAGATCAGGAGGCTGGTAGTACATTTACAAGTACCATTTCCACACTGCAATTGTAAGTTAGGGTTAAACAAAGAATGACAGTCACAAACAACCGCTTGTTGCTCAACTTTGGTCAACAGTAACCATTTAAGAGTAACTAGTGCTGTTTGGTTTAGACAGTCACATGGATAAGACTGTCACTCAGCTGAGAGACATAGGTTACAATGAACAACTCGGCAAAAGCTTTTGCTGCATTTTTACTCACCCATGTCCCGCTATATCTCAAATGACAAGAGTAGTAATAAACAGCACAGCAACTTTTAGCTAACGTTATCAGGTATATCAATGGAAAGCTGCAGATTTATAACACCTCTATTTCAAGTGTTCATTCATTTCCATTCCAAGAAACTAGTTGATGCATTTCAGATGCAGAAGCCATTGTGATAGAACAAGGCACTAACTTAAGCCCCAAGTTTCAACACAGGAAGTGTGGAGAGTCAGTTAGCAAGGTTCACCCTGCAACAATCATGAGCAGCCCATGAGAAGTATGGACTTAACCCATACATCGTGTGGTATTGAAACTAACAAGGCCAAATCACCCTTTACTGAAGCAGAAAGAGCAAGAACAGAAGCTGACATCGGTCTGCTCCAGGACACCACTGCCTGCTAATCCCAGCATCATTCCATCTGGCAATGCATCCCAGGAAATATGGCCTCTCCTCCTTGAGAGATCTCCCTTTAACATGCAGAAGTCTGGTGGCTCCAAAGTATGTGACTGAGCTACACACAACAATTAACAGCCAAATCTTGACTGCAGTATGAAGACATGCAAGGCACTACCTAATGTCCCAACTCACAAGCGTTCCAAACCCTCAAGTGTAAGAAAGTAAGTTGCCATATCAAACCACTCACAATTTAATCAGACTGCCTGTTCCTCACCTCCTCCTCCCATCCCCTTACTCCCAAGAGAAACTAACATAAACATCTATTGGTAAACAATTGCACTTACAAAACACACAATACAATTAGGATGCTATCCCAGGTAACAGTAATAAAAATCTCACCTCTATTATTGCCTTCATTACCAAACCTGCTCCTTTCACAATTGCCATGGAAGGGTGCTAGAACAGAATGTTGACAAAATAATTATCCAAGTGGAAAACTTGAGAATTAGATCACCTGTGACTCAGTGTCCTTAACATATCCACGGGGCTGTTCCACCTCCAGTTCTGGGCAAAAGTTACAATAATGTCGGGAAAATTATCTAACACAAGTTGACACTACCCAAGACGATCATACTCTTTTTAGAGAAAGAAAGCATTGACATTTTAGCTAAAGACCCTCCAGTTCCTACAGGTTTGCTACTGAAGAAGATTTTACTTTTTTTTTACCTCTACGCAATCATTGTCTGAGAGAAAAACAAAAAGGTGGCAGATTCTCCAAAGAGAAGAAGATTTGCGCACCTGCCGAAAATCAGCTTAATACTTAACTGGTATTTTAAACTATTTCTAGAAACACGTCCTAGGCAGTCTATTTTACAAAGATTTGTCATTCACTATAAAGTAACCATCTAAATCTGATATTTGAAGGTAAAGCAACAGGACACTAAACTCATTAAGGTAGATAAAGGTGTAGGCATGAGAAGGCTCTAGGAAGAGCTTATAGCAGCATTCCAGTATCTGAAGGGCACCTAGTAGAAAGCTGGGGAAGGACTTTTTACAAGGACATGTAGTAATATGTTGAGGTGGAACGGCTTTAAATTGGAAGGGGGAAGACTGGGATTAGGAAGAAATTCTTCATGATGAGGGTGGTGAGGCACTGGCACAGGTTGCCCAGGGAAGTTTTGGATGCCCCCTCCCTGGCATTCAAGGCCAGGCTGGATGGGGCCTTGGGCAGCCTGATGTAGTGGGACGTGTCCCTGCCCACGGCAGGGGGCTTGGAACTGGATGATCTTCATGGTCCCTTCCAACCCAAACCATTCTGTGATTCTGTGATATTAACCACCTGAACAGTAGACAAATTCATCTTTCAGGAGAACAAGGAAAAGTTCATGTTCACCAACTAGTTAAAGCTTTTAATAGTTGTAATGAAAAATTAAGAACTTATACCTGAAAGAGCTTGAATAATGTTCTTCCATTAGATGCCACCATTTCCAACAACATGTCAAACTGCTGCCCCTCAGTAGTCTCACTATATGGAGCACACAGGGCAAAGGTCAGGAAGTCCAGAAGGGAACTAATTACTAGGGCACCTGTCCCATGATCCTGAAATTAGGAAGACAGGTATGTAACAAAAAGTTTTTCCCCTGCCCCAGGGGAAACTTCACACAAGATTTATTTAGTACTCATGATGCTGAATGAGCTCTTTCCTGTCATACTACAGAACAGTCTCCAAGCAAAGTTATAAGTTTAAAATATGCCATTACTTGGAGTATGGCAATGCTTTAATAAAATACTGGCTCTTACAGTGTAGAGACTCATGACCTCATATACTGGTGCACTGCAAATTACTTTTAGTTTTAATCCCACAAATACCGCTTATGCTATCCTTTTAATTGAAAGGAATATGGGTTCCACGTTAAATATGAAAACATTTGTTGCATGACACTCAAGTTCTGCACTAGACAGTTATATTCCAACTTTGTCAAGATCAAAACCTATGTAAAACACGCTTCAGTTGCAGACATTGCTCTATTTTCATTCAAAGATATATCCAAATACGACAGGAGTGTTTTCACAGCAATTAGGAAAGGCACTTAAAGAAGCTACTTGTTTTCAAAACTGGACTTACCACATGAGAATTGAATTTCTCTAGTAGATTTTCTAGAAACTTCTTGGAAGAAAGAAGGGAAGCTTTGTTCAGCTGCTCCTGCCTCAAGTCATAGTCATCATGCATAGGCTACAAAGAAAAGTATTTGCTAGTCACACAGTTCTGTAGTCTGAAAGTCATATTCTGAACCCATAAAAAGCACATCCTACTTCAAGTTCAGTAGGAAATCACTGTACCACAAGTTATTTAATGTTTGAGCACACTGCAGGTTGAAGGGCAGTCTCTATTTCTACATCTTTCAGTAGACTGAAATTCACATTCCAAAGGGAAAGAGGCTACAGTTTAATACTTACACACATAAGGGCACAAAGCATGTCAATAGAGGCATGGGTTACACCATCATTATTCCTTTTGAGGGCTTTCACAACCTTCACTCCCAAGCGTTCTCGAAATCTTTTGAAAGGAAAGTAAAACCACCAAGATTAGAGTGGAAACAAACCTTAGTTTTAAAAGAAACATCCTATCAGGGACCAAAAGCATTGCATTTAGCATGCCAGTTACTTGACACTGACAAATTTTAGATTCTTTTATAGGAAAATCTCGACTTCACTCATAACAATTCGCCAAGTGCATGTTCACCAAAGGCATATTTCTGTAGTTACAGGATAGTGATAGCACAGAACACTATTCATAGAGAATCAGAACTGTATAAAGGTTTCAGATTAAGCGTGTACATTACTCTTCACATCATTCAGTTACCAGAGTCAGAAATATTAAAAAAAAAAATGTTTCATTTTCAAAACAACAGGCAGCTTTTTCTGCTTCCTTATGTTATCCAATTAAGACACACACTGTAACTAGCCTTACTTACTGTAGGAGTACAATTCAACTTCCTAACATCGAGTTTTGTCTTGCATTGAGCTGAAGACAGCTATTGCATCTACATATTTTAAAAATTAACAACTGCCTACTTTAGGGGAGATAAAAGTGCCTTTCAGAATTTTTTCCACGAGGAAAACGTTAAACCATATTTTACTCAAGGCAGAGTATTTAGCAAAGGCAGAATCAGCTTTACCTAGTAATGATTGTTTGGGATTCTCAATTTACATTAAAGCCCAATGACAGCCTCACAGGAATGGAAGAAATTGTGTACAATGTTCTGTTCTGTTTCAGAAGTGACGCTTATCTTTAAAACCAAAAATTGAAGTTAAAACTTCAGAGTTCAAGAACTGCTTTCACCTACTACTTCCAAGCTTGAAGAGACTTATCACTTACTTTGGAAGCTGAGTAAAGGCAAGGAAGCCTGCTTTTGAAGCCACTAGTCGTCTTACTGCTTGGAATTGGCTTTCAAGCTCTGCATTAGATGCTGCAATATCTCCTTCTTGTGAGAGCAATGCTGTTATGGCATTATTAATGAGTTTCTCCTTGTTTTCTGAGAACAGACCCTGGTTAAGAAATAACAATTATTAATATATTTATACATTAACAACATCTTAAAAGGATGGGTAAAGAATTTATTCTTACATCTTGTGTAACTGCATGTAGTACTCCACTGTAGGAAATGTTAGCATTAAACCTGAATACTGCATCTGCAAAGTTACCATCTGGAAGAAGACATAACAAGTGTTAAGTACAAAGTACCTCACTAAAAATACAGATGCTTTATAGAGCACTACAAAACCATGTGATGAGCATTAGCTTACTTGGAGGAGCAGCCAAAAACCTCAGATGAAGGCTCTCTACTTCTTCATCTACAGGCATACTGAGTAATCCCCAACGCTGGCCTTTGTGCGTGGAGGTCATTTTCACACAGACATCTCTATTACCAGAGGCCCTCACTCCATCCAACAAGCTAGCAAGGAGAGAATCTCTGGATTGGAAGAAACACATACAAATACAATTTACATCAGAAAAGTGATGCCAAAGAGCTAAATTATAAGAAAAATAGACACCCCCAAAAAAATTCAAGCATGAAATGAAAGGCAGCAATACTTGGAATTTCTTACAAACATTGGTGCTAAATACAGCTGTAGAGGAAGTCACTAACTATCAGGTGTTCCTTTATTCATTGTAAGACCAGAGCTGTTTTACACCCAGTACAGCCAGCTGCAGCCTTTCACTAGAAGGATCAACTCTAGATTATCTGTTAATGAGTCACACATGTTGTGAGCCAATTCATCCCTATGCTTTCTGCAAAACCTCACTTAGCAGGATTACACTGCATTACAACTGGAAGTGCACTCAGGGACTATCCTGTTGGTTGCTTTAAATAGAATCAACTAACACAAGCAGACAGCTCAAAGGGTTTACAGCCTTCACATGCCCGTACCACTTAAAATGTGTTTTCTTTCTTTCTCTCAGATACGCTGCTTAATCAAGAACAACATACATAGAACAACATTTCTTATGACAAACAGGCTGTTATCAAACTGTCCAACTCACACATTCATCAGAAAATTTCAGATCAGATTTGCTTAAAAGTTCAGATGAAAGTGAGAGATTTAGACCCTGTAGCAAATCTTGATTCCTGAGTGGCAGACCATAATAGCAAGGCTTCAATTTAACACTTCCAAGGGTCAGAGTTTATGAAACCTAAGAAACTAGAAGCACAATAATGACAATTTCCATTTGAATTCGTAACACACAGGAGCTCCAATTACCTTTCTGTTGAAGAGTATTTCCGAATTTGTCCTTTGATAAATTCAACAGTAAAAAGCTGGGGGTTTTCACAGTCATATACTATTGCAAATATCTAAAGATAAGAGATAAGTATCACATTCACAAAGCAGTGTTATTTAACTGCTCTACAAATTGAGGTCATCTTATGTAGACTATCAAATGCCTGCTATTACCATCTTCATAGAATCATAGAATGTTTTGGAATGGAAGGGACCATAAAGATCACCCAGTTCCAACCCCCTTGTCATTGGCAGGGACACCTCCCACCTGGACCAGGCTGCCAAAGGCCCCATCCAACCTGGCCTTGAACACTTACAGGGAGGGGGCAGCCACAACTTCCCTGGGCAACCTGTGCCAGTGCCTCACCACCCTGATCATGAAGGATTTCTTCCTAATCCCTAGTCTAAATCTTCCCCTTCCAATTTAAAGCCATGCCCCCTCATCTTATCACTACAAGCCTTTGGAAAAAGTTCCTCCCCAGCTTTCTTGCACACTCCTTTAGGTACTGGAAGGCTGCTATAAGTTGTCCCCAGAGTCTTCTCTTCTCCAGGCCGAACAACCCCAACTCTCTCAGCCTGTCCTCATAGCAGAGGTGCTCCAGCCCTTCTTCTAGAGCTTCTGTTTGAAGCCGTACAGAGAAGGGTTGCCTCTTACCTCGCCTAAAGGTTTCAAAGTTGCAATGTTATAGGTAGCTGGATCCCGCTCAACTAAGCAAGCTTCTGTAAGAGCTAGTACTCTTTTCACAGGTTCCTTAAAAAAATAAGGTGCATTAGGAAAGATAATTCTTAGCTCTTAAGAGGTATCCAAGTAAGTTCAGTTTGAAACCCTTACCAAGTGTCTAGGTGTTACTTTCTGAACAACAAACTCTGCTAAAGATGTTACAGATTCATCGTTGCTGTATTTTCCAAAGCGAAGATTCAAGTATTGCTCAAATTCTAGGGATTCTTTCCTTATCCGCAGAGAGATACCTATGAAGTTGCCAGCGTGCTCTATTGCACTTTTGATAATTTCTTCCCTCTGCTCAGATGCAAAGAGGTGCTGCAAGTTTTGACAGAAAAAAAAGAAAACCAAAAAAAAACAGATGAAGAACTTCATAGCTCAATAAACCAGTTCCATAAATAATCTTCCACTAGACGCCTAACAGCAGAGACTCTTCCCAGCAGCTAGGATTGCCTCTAAGTGCATAGTATAAAGAGAAATGGTATTTATAACACAAGAGATGTACTATGAAGTTTTTTTTTTGTTTGAAAGGGAAATGCAAAGTATTGCAGCTATTCCTAAAGGATATCCTGCTACACATTAGCATGCCACTGAAGCAAAGGTCTGCATTACCTGTCTGCATACCCTTGGCAAGATCTCCTGGCAAGAGTGAGAAGCCAGAGAATGACAGTGGGAATGACAGTAGAACCCCAGCTGCTACCTGTAAGGGCTGCTATTCAGCCTTGGTAGCCAAGGTTAGTGCTGCTCTAGAAGATCAGTTATATATTGCTAGTTTTATGCCAGATGAAAGAATGCTGTAGTACAAAAAGACATGGAAATCCTGATCTAGAGAGCAGAGTTCTATTCTGTTAGGAGTGACTGAGGTAACTATATTTACATCAGTAACATTCCGAAAATCCATCTCAGCTGCTTGCAGTATAGTACACAGAAACCTTTTTAATATCTTGAAGCCAACATTATACTGCAGTATTTCCCAAGCTAAGCTGCTGAATATCAGATCACAGGCCTATATAGGAAGCGCCACTACTGATTGATCTATTTCTCATTAGAATCCCTCCATCAGTTAGGAACATTAGCAATACTGCCTGTCACCTCTGTAGATGAGAAATGTCAGGAATCTCCATGTCCACATTGCATAAAGAACTGGATATTTTATGCTCTGTAGTTTTTCATTATGCAATAAGCAAAAAAAAAAAAAACCCACCCAAACAAAACCCCTCTACATAAGTTGAAATGTTCAACAGTAATTTCCTGTGGAAAAGAGATTTTAAACCCTGTCCACAGGCCTTGAGGCTCCATGGCTGTGTCCCAGAGATGAACATACTTGCATGCTCAAATTATTTTGCAGTTTCATTATTAAATATGCAGCTATAAACACCCTAAGCACCACACCAAGATGCTTTGGTTTAGTACTCACCAATCTACTAAATCCTCCATACAGGATACAGAAGCCTCCCTGATAGTCAGCAATATCAACAAAGCCTTCAATGTTTCTGTAGTCATAGGAACACAGGAGTTTATTTGTTGCAGGATCAATTTGGTCAATACCTCCAGGAGTCACCTCCAGAACCACAGGTTTCCTTGTATCACTCCAGTGATGTTTGTAGCAGTTATACCTCTGCAGAAAGCATTGCTTTTAGACACATGCACACACATTGCTTTATTACACAGCAACAGTTATTTTCCAATCTAGTAAGTAGTGTGGGTGTAAACTTCAAAAAATTGTATCATTTCCCTTACATTTCTTATCTACATTGAGAACACTCTGAATCAAAACCCAACACAGCTTAAATGATGCATTTTGAAGAAAGAACAGCAAACCCAAAACAACCACCCCAAAAGGGAGTAAGTTTCTCTTGTTGCAGAAGGGAGACTAATCACAGACTATGTGTGCTGTGGTTAGACAAGGAAACAGCTGTTGCACCAGATGCTGTTATTCAGCTAATAAAGCCTAAACCAAGGTAAATTTATCACCATAGTGCAAATTTTTCATCTCCCGCAGTCATAAGCTATTACAAATACAGACTCACTGAACTCAGCAGAAGTAAGAGGTCTGTTGTCAACTACAGTAGGACAGAGGAGATCACTCTATTCCAGCAGCGTTGCTATGCTTATTATCGAAGATTTATTGTATGCAATGTTTTAAGCTACTTTAAGTCTAGTCTTCTGTGATCAGAAGATATAAAACCAAATACAAAGCCCAGCTCTTTATATTGCCTTGCTTATTACTATATTAAGATTTATTAAATGGCAATCTTGCCTTTAATCTGACCTACACAAATCCTCGCAGGAAACAATATTTCCACCTCAAGTTTCAAAACATTATACAGAAAACTATTTAGAGTTAGAAAGTAAAGTGCTTAAAGCAGTGAACACTGAATAAAGAATTAAAGCCTATGTTTCTCTTCTTCCTTCTCTCCAAGTAAAAGCTCCATGTGACAAAGCCATTTATTTTACTCGTAACATTCAATCTCTAAATATACCACCATAAGAGTCAGGCCAAGTGAAGAGAACCCAAATATTCTCCTGTTGAAAAGGTTTCCATTGCTTTTGAACAAACTGTTTGATTTTCTCTGATCAAAGTTAGATTTCAGATCCAAATTTACAAAAGCTACTTCAGGTGGTGCGTATTCCACAAGCATAACATACACAGACACAGTAGAAGCTGAAGTCTTTATATCATTCCATTAAACCACACATGATCCAGAAAAGCCAAACACTTACCCGTCCTGTGATTTTTCCTTCTGAGAAGTCTGTCCTGAATCTCTGTTTAAAAAAAGTTAATCATGAATAAATCCAAATATGATACCCAATCTATTCAGAGAGCCTATGTTTGAGCTAACCCTGTTTTAATGGACTTGAACTAAGCCTCCATGAAGACTCACCATTGAGACAGCTGAGTTTAACATATTTGATATTTGTAGCTTTACTTGCTATATAAGAATCATGCATTAGTTGATGCAACTGACACAAGACCAAGTATGTAAATAAAAAGCTCAAAAGACCACTCGCTTTCCTAATTTTTATATAAAGAAGGAAAGTGTAGTAAGCTCCCACAAATGGTAATGACAACCAAGTACTTACTGCCTGTGTGAAGAAAAAAAAAAAAAAAAAAAATCTTACCAGTGCCTCTGTAAGGAGTTCTGTTCTGTGCTCTGTGGAAAACTTCAGAGTTTCAGACTTTTTTCCACTCCCTTTGCGAAAAGTGAGACTAAATTCTGTTCCTTGTCCTTTTCCAACAGGAGAAATACTACAAATATCTCCATAAGGCCACTAGATAATTGAAAGTAATTAGATTATACTGTTAGTAATTTTAGAGCTACATCTCCTCCAGTCAAAAATCCTTACTACCCATAATAACTGAGTTGCTGTAATGAGGAAATAGCTAGCATAGGTGACAACTCCAGCCTGAGCTTCCTATTTGATACTTTGCAAGGTAATTAAATGTCCCGATTCCCTTCAGGGACAGTGTTGCAGTGATCAAACTCAATCTAGATCATTTAGAACAGCACACCCAAAAGCAAACTTCTACTTACTGGCCAATGAAGACAAATTGCCTAGAAGTGCAAAAACTACTGGATATTGTAGAGTTAGAGAAGGCAACACCAGTTTTCTGTTGCGTGCTTTTGTAACAGCTGCCATACCTTTCAATTTTGCTTAGATCTTGTCAGATTAGATATTTTCTAGAGACTGAATGCCACTATGAATATATATATATTATATTCTGGCTAGTGAACACATGTCAAATCACCTCAAACTAGCCCTGTTCAAAAATTTTAGTTACCTGGTTTGTAACTTCTAGTGTGTTGGGATTGTATGTGGTGATGGCATGGGTTCCAACCGAAAAGACTCGCTTATACCTAGAATTACAGAAAAGTGTTAGTTTCTCCATAAGTCATAGAAAAAAACTTGTTGAATCGCAAAAATTATGTTAGGAAGATATATATGTCAGTGTTAAGAAATTAATATGGAATTTTCCTAGTTAAGTTGCTAGCTTTTAGTTTATCCTTATATGTATAAGCTCCTCTGCTCAATATAGCCATAAAGGGGACAGAAAAATTAAATACTAGTAAATGTATTTCTTTATATGTATCTTCTCCTACGTGACTGGCTACATCGGGACCAACGATTCTCAGAACTTGCACTGGAAGGTACCACCAGACCTGAATAAACTCTAAAAAGACGACACAAAAAAAATATTCCTGCAATATTCTAAAGAATTTGTTTGAAGCCATCTCAGACAACAATTGTAACATGAAATGATTCAATTTTATACACTTGGTCACAACACCATAATAAGTCAATGTATTAACTATGGCCAATCCTCATTTTCTTCACCTTGAGGAAAACTAAGACCACTAAACTCCAATAGTTATATCACTGAGGCTATAGCTCCATACACAGCTAGCCATTATACATGGATATCACAGATATGTTAACAGCTATAGTGCGTTAAGATCAGCCTTAGCAAGGAAGCTGGTGGCATTTCAGGCTTATCAGAAACAAGCAACAGTGACCTAAAGCTAAGAAATTTAGATGCAAACAAGCATGAAATAGAAGCTTTACCATGGTTTAACTTCCCAGACAATCTTCACGGCATACTCTGAACCAACTATTTAAATAGAGACTATTTACACATTTCTGAATCAGAAAGCTTTGCAACATAACTAACCAGTTCAAAAAAGTAGATTTATTACTAATCCCTCACTACTTACACAAACTACTTGTTCTAGGGTACTTCTATCTAGGAGTCCTGCCCAGAAAGTCAAGCCAAACCTGAACCAGAGACAGTTCTATTAACTATTCTGTAACAAGAGAAAGAAGATCTGAACATATACACCTTTCATGAACTCGAAACAAATAAAAATACTTTGGCTAGTTGTCCATATTCAAACTGATTCAGTGTAACAAATTCAGTTTCATTTCTGGATAAATTGAGGGTTTGTGGAGGTTAGAACAGGATAGGATCAACCAGACAGCCACCTAACTAATCTGGATCTCTGCCATACTAGACACTGCATGAAGAAGCAAGTTGTTTCTTCCCTCCTCTGAATTCTTGTGTTGCAGTCCCTTTTCTCTCACTCCCCAGGTTTGCAGTACAAGCCATCACTTCTGTATAAGGTCAGACTTTGCATGGGCTTCCAATACATTCAGACCTGCTCCTTCATGTTATTTGACCTACCCTCTCTTCCCTGAAAGTAGTAAGGCCAAGAGTATCTGTCTGACATGGCCTCACAAACCTAATTTCCTAGCATCTTCTATTACTATTCAAACGAACTGGTGCAAGTTCAAGCTATTACTGGCCCAGAGTAGTATATCCAGTAAATAACTTATTTTGTCCAAAGCTTAGAAAAAATGTAATATTGAAGTGACCTACCATCTTAAATATATATAATATATGCTACCAATTCCATTATATTCAGTCTGTCAAATAATGCTCCAGTTCTTAGGCCACAAGAAAAATCCTTTGGACAAACCAACTGTTCCCTCTCCTCTTGTGGCACTATTTACATAGGTATTATGTCTTTAATACGATTTACAAGTAAGGCTTGTTTATGCTGTTCTAAAGAAATTAAGCTTATGACAAGTAACAAAACACTTTATTGCTTGTTTATGGTTTTGTGAATCACCTAACATAATAAAGAACTTCACAGTACTGTGCAGCAGAATAAGGATCCGCAATGATCACACACAACAGCAGCTTCCAAACATTATAGCCTCTTTTTTCTTCCCCCCTCATGCTCAAGCCAGTATTTCAAGATCTAGGAAGCATATTTATCATCCAGTATTCTTATTATGTGATGCGACAAGGACCACAAGATAGAATAGCAGATCGGTGAGTTACCATTTCCTTTACCTCCTCTCCCCAGGCAAATTCAGAAGACCAACATCTGCCTGAACAAACAGATGAGACTCAGAAGTCAGTTCTTATACGTGGTCTAAATACACGCTTGTCTAGAACTTCATCTTTAAATACGTACAAAGATATAAATACCTCCAGGCCCTGAAGACTTTACCATTCATCATCTCTCAAACTACTCTGCAGTACTCTGCAGTACTGTCTAATACCAGGCTGTTTTAAGAAGAATTTGAAGGAAATGTCCTCTTCCCAGTAAAAGGCTGTAGCCTATTCGCTAGCTCCGAAGAAGCACTGTAAAAGTTTGAACTTTGGGGTTTTTTTTTAATCAAGATGATCCTGGTAGACAAATTTTCACACCACCACACTCACAAGAAAGACAACATTCATTAATTTTACAGAGATACAGATTGACACTACAGCATCACCATCTCTCCATATTTAGCCCATATTCAGCAAACGACAAATCATATGAATAACAGAAGTGATTCAGGCTCTTTTAGAACTACACATTAAGTTGTCTGGCTTGGGTTTGGGTTTTTTTTGAGTGGACGTAAGTATTCAAATGTAAGTTTACTAAAAGCCATGTAAGATTCTGCTGCAACACAAGAGGAAATTACTAATTATTCTTTTCCACTTAATTATGTGAAAAGTAAGGTGCCACTAAGTTTTTAAATTAAGCCTCTGGTTTAGATTTTCATCTATTAAGACTTAAAAAACTTCAAACTAAGTCTATCAGAACACTACTGTCCAAGTTCCAGATTATAGTATTCCAACACCTTGCATCACATAGGAACAGGTTCTGTAATGGAAGGCACTAGGCAAGAGAAGCAATCCAAATTCTGTGTATTTAACTTTCACCAAGGGGCTCAAATTGTATGCACACTAAATTTGCAGACATACCACAGGAACTTCAGAGGAAAAGACTAGACATTTCCTGTTGAAGGACAGAAAGATTAAGAGGAAAAAACTGTTATAATGTTCTACCCCGACATCGTGTCTTACTGTTAGTAAAAGTTTATTTACCCATGCTCACAGAATGTCTGGATCCTAACTTGGGCAAGGCTCAATTTACACAACAATCAGCTAGAATTCTATTGCAGCTAAACTAAATATGAAACTATTTATTTCAAGTCAATCAAGAATCTTTCTTCCTAGAGGGAAGATTTTGCCCTCATATAGCTGGTCAGTCCACTCTACCCAAGGCTTCAATTCCTGCTGACAAAAAGTCAGGGCAGTCTTTGATTAGACACTGAAGCAACCTCAGGGTTCTTCAAGCACACCTGAGAAAGATCTGTGGCTGCCATTCCTTGCAATCTCATCCTCCTTTCCTTCCCAGCATTCCCAATCTTCGACAGGAACAATTCATGAAGTATCCCTCAGCAGACAGCCAAACGTCTGTCAAACAGATTCAGGCATCACCTCTTAGTAATAATCATCAGGCTAAAGTAGTATTCATGCTCCCGAGGTGCAGACAATGTACCCTCTTTGTTCTGTTGATGTTTAGGTAGCAAGGAAAAATCCCAGTTCCATAGCACTACTATGCATGTAAGAAGAATGGGCAAGTATACCAAAGAAAGCCCTTTGAAGCTTCAAGGAGTATATGTGACAGATGACTTCAAACACAGTAGAACAGATAGCAGTTATGATAGTTTAATGGATAGTTTTATTAGAAGTTAGTATCATTTGCAGACAGAAGCATCAGTGAAAATTTGCTCTTAGGTCCAGGGCCCTCATTAGGGATGAAATGTATTTCCAGCAACGTAAGTCCTCAAATTATCTCAGTCAGCAATTTAACAATCTATTGCATGTGTTAAGCATATGCGTGGACTAAAGACCCTTGTCTACTAAAGTTCATAAGACATAACTCCTCCAAGAACCTGTTCAGAGAAAAAGCATTTCCGCTTCGAAGTCAGTATTTTATACAGTAAGCTCAAAGAGACTCAGAAGCTGAGTAAGTCAGGTGGTCTGTTTCAGAGCTAAGCTGAAGTGTGGGAACATGTAGAGGAAGGCTAAGACACTATCTTTAAAATCCAAATTGATCCAGGGAAGACACATTCAGTTCAGAGACTGAGCAGCAGGAGCCTTCAGTTCAATTTTCATCTATCAATATAGGAATTATGCAGTAAAATACAATATTGGAGAGGAGGAATATCACATAAAGCAAAAAAAAGTCCAAACTTTAAGCTACTTACTTTCCCCTCCATGAATGTTTTGTTGTATAGAAACAAGCGAGATCTCTGTTTTCTCTAATTATATTCATTCTGTGCCAAGACCTGAAAACAAAAGAGACATCCTGTTAGTACCCATGATTTTAATTTAAAACCAAAGTTCACTAATCATCAATATGCTTCAAAACAAAAATACTTTGTTTTTAAACACTCAAGTCACTGCTTTGTCAGTTCCTCACAAAAAATCAGAATATTTGCATTTATCAACAATTCATGGGCTACATTGCACACAGGGTTGAACACAAATTATTAGGTCCCCCATTGATTTTATTACATCACTTTAACAGTACCAGGGGACAGTAATTTATGCCCTGTTATTTGCCGTATTACTGCAACCGTGCTACTTTTGCTGCACATTTTGAATCAAGCGTATTATAAGTCAGTGCCAGAGCACTCAGTTCCTGAAAATTGTAGAATACCAAGATGATTTAAGTACCCTGCATGTATAACTCCAGCTAAGCTCGATTCCTACTGCTGTTATTTAAAAATACAGCAGGAGAAATCTGGGTAGACAGAAGAGCTTATTTTCCACAAATGGAATGTGAAGTTGAGAAACTTACTTACTAGCCAAGCATTGTGACTAAAGAGCTGACTAAGTACCCCTCCTGTGCTGTAAAAGTTTAAGCAATCCCACATCTAACATCCGGGCATTCTTATTTAAAAAATGAATACCTATTCTCTAAATGCATGATGGAACCTAACTGAAACTTGCCAACAACTGCTCGAGTGGAGGTTGCAACTTTTCTGAACACTAAACACTATCTTTCCATGATTGAAACTGATGCACATTGAGAACCTGGGAAATTAACTTCCCTTTTATGTCACTTCACTGTTGTTACATATACAAGGCACTTAAATGGATGTACTCCGATTAAGTTGCAAGAGTAAAGCTGTCACTCTCAGGTTACAGCATAAGTTTTACTTTCAAATGTGTCAAAACAGCCTTCCCTGCTCTTGATTACAGACTGGTGCTACTCTTGGGTTCCCACTACTAATGTGGTGGCACTTCCAAACAATAAATCCTTTAGAAGCTAGTCTGGAAGAATTCATATCCATAGGCTGCATGAAGCAACACTACAGTAATCCAGTCCGTACCCCACTAGAAGTTCTACTACAATCCCAGTCATCATTTTACAGTCAGCTAACATTGCCTGACTGGCAAAGGAAGATTTTTTATTTTGAGATGGATGACTTCTAACATTAGCTCATTGTTAATTTCTACCCTCTACGACTTCAGGCTATTTTCTTTCTGAGCAAAGACTGTAGCACTTATGTAGTCATGAGCATGAAGAATGGATAGCCTGACTAAAATGAACTTGAGAATTCCTTCCCTCAGGTAAAAAAACAGCACAATCATCACTACCTACTGGAGAGAACTTGTGGTATCGCTCTGGAAAAAGAGTGTTTACATATTTCAATGACTTTGTCTTTGAGTCAAATTTTCAGATTTAATACCCCATTGACTTGCAGTAAGTTCAATTCCCTAAATCCATTTTTTTAAAGTAAAGTTCCGCAGGGGGCAAAATAGTAAACAGCACTATTCCTGGCATTATCCATTTTGCACGGTATAAGAACTATGTTGTATTATTGTCACTGTGCACAAGCATCAAAACAGTATACTGTCCAGACTATACAGATCTCACTGTATGGTAGCACACACCAAAATCTGATAATTTTGTGGATTAAAGTTATCTTTCAGAATAAAGCGCTAGATACTCAATCTTCATACCCCTCCTTTAATGTACTAGCAATTAAAAAAAAAAAAAAAAAAAAGAGAGAGAGAGAAAGAAAAGGCTTGTTACAAGACTAGCTCCACTAAGTACTGGATTACAAGATCTATTTATCTGTAATTCCAGTTTTGCCAACACCAGACTACTCTGACCAGCCCTATTAAGTCTCCCAGACCTGAACACTACCTGCTCTAGCCTATTTAAAGCAAGATATTCTTACACTTGCAAACATCTAGTCTTAATAATCCAGAACAGAGAAATATTTATTTATGAACTACCAGTGGCTTCCATTAATTTTAACACCAGCATCTAACTATATTCAAGATAGTGATAGATGAAGTATTATACATGCAGTGGGAGTGACAAATTCACTAGACTGCTTTTTTGTTTGGATTAAAACTATTAAAATCACTAAGCTTTGATGCTTTACTCGCTACACTTCCGGAAGGCGACTGTAATTCTCTCTCCCACTGAGAGGGCTAGCATAGAGGCCATATATGCCAAATTCTAGTAACAATTAATTCCTGTACACATTTTCCAGCAGTTTAACAGAAAACAAAGCTAACAATAGCCTAGTGTTCTGAGCTGCTATGTTGAAATCCAGCAATCATTTTTCAGTTGTCTTTCGTTCCACAATAAGTGCAAGATGAAAAAATTAGTTCATGTCAAAGACAAAAAAAGGCATTTTAAAAGCAAGCAAAAAATTATGTTCCTCCACTGAATCTGTGTGGCATCCCTCTTACTAATATGATCTACTGTGTTAATGTATTCTAACTTTACTACCTGACACAGTGTAACCATTGACTTTGCAGAACACATCAGGTTTTGTTATTAGTCAGGTTTAGCTGTATTGCCAGTATAAGGTATAGTGGCCTACACAGTCACATCATATTAATTTCCCAAAATAACATTCTTATTGTCACATTTACCTCTTCTTCCTGTACTCAAGATACCCTAAGAAAGTTGACTAACCTGACACAAATTGGAGTCAGATTCTTTATGTCATTCATAAAAGTATGCAGGGCAATATCACCCCAGTTTTAATGACCATCATAGTGTCCTGGGTAACTGATAACAGAAAATCCTAACTTTAAAGCTTATTTTGAACACACTGCAGCACATCCACTGGATATCCACCCCCTCACAGCTCTCAAAGGTTCAATACCAGAGAAGCATCTAGTTCAGTTGCTCTATTCCTACTGAAGCAGAGCTGAGTACTTTTAAAGTAATAGTTTACAAACATGTTTCATCTGGTTGAGAGAGAGAGCATGCTGAATGCTAAGTACAGTCGAGTAACCTGAGGTTCCTGAAGGCAGAATATTGTCCATGACTTGCAACTTCTTTGAGGAGCTTAACTAAAGCACTCCTCCAATACCTGGATATTTTAATTAGCTTTTTCACAAGGCAGAAGTTCAGCAACACTTTTCTATTTGGTTCTTGTAGTACTGTAAGTAGCAATGAAACAGCTTTTTGGGGAAGAGCTGAAATCACATCTGTGTTGCATGTGCCATAAATAGCAACCCCTAAAACTAAAGGGCCTGAACTGGTGCCAGGAATACCCCCACCTCAAAGTTTAAACTACGTTAATAGGTATATTACACAAGCTGTGTTCAACTTGCATAGACTTTCCACTTTTCCAGGATTTCACATTCTTCAAGCAAAGTTACCATCTGGGAAAACAGAATCTATTTCAGGAAACAGAGACAGTCAGTCTCACTAACACTTGAAGAGTTAGAAACAAAGCTGTGACCTTGCAGGCATCAAAGCAATTAGGCATAACTAACTACAAATAAGTATCCCTCAGTTCACGGCAGAAGTCTGGACATGGGTTCAAAGTTTAGTCCAGAATTCAGATTGAGTTTTTTACTGATCATATTACACCTCTACTATTACAAAGCTTCCATAACTTTAAGTTCAGGTTTAACCTACACTAAGGTAGTACTTCAGAGCCCCAAACAGAATTATTGTTCTATTCCAAGGAGGAGGAAAAGAAGCATCAAGAAGAAACTGAGATTTCTTGGGTGGAAAGAGGAAAAGAAATGCTGATAAACTGAGACATCTTTTTAAACATTTATTCCAGCAAGGCTAAAATACAAAGTAAAGTTCCTAGAAAGTTTATACTACACAGGGACAGATACTCCTATCAACTCAAGTATGACTTTCCCAAGATAGAGAAGACATACCAAGAGGATAAACACAAGGTCCAAATGGAAAGAAATGAAAGCAAGGCACTAATAAAAAAAACCCACAAAGTTCCGTTAAACTGTGGTTCTACATACCTACCTTCTAGCTTAAAGGTCTGCAGACTAATTCCTAGTCATCTAATCATCTGTAGCTTTAAAGGTATTATTTAAATAAAATAGATTTTCCTGCACTAAAATGTTTTAGATGTCTAGGTTTCATCCGCCTCTTTGACTGCAGCGTGTATTAACTGGCAAACAGACAGATGACTTCTAACAAACACTAAAAATTTTTCCTCTTACCTAAATGGAACTCTGCTTTTAAAGCACTACAGCCTAATTAGCTGTGGAAACTGAGATATCTTAATCAGTTGCGCAGCCCTTTTTTGTAAGGGGAGAAAGAGACGAAACCCACCAGATCCTTAGTAGAAAATTAGTGCAACCTCCTTCTATGACAGCAGCATTGCCACCTTCCACAGTCCAGGATGCAAACAGGCTAAGAATTTCAACCTTATGTCTACCAGAAATGATGGTGATGGCTTCAGTGTCCACCCTCCAGTTGATTGTTCCCGTTCCCTCACTGAGTACTAGTGCTGAGAATAAACAGCCTCCCATACTTTTTTTTTCCCCCATCTACATTAGCATTCTGCTGTATCTATGAACCATTCTGATTCACCAGCTACACAACTGAGTATCAGAACAAAAGGGTTTACTTACTAATGGAGGGAAGAAATAAGTGCTCCTTGCAGTTATATTTAGCCATCTTGTCATATTTCTTCAGACTACTGTTCTATTTTAAATTTTATTAGTGATTTAGAATAATCATTAAGTTTTTTTGGCATGAGTCTTTGGAGGCAAACTGAGAAGTTAAACAGCTGAAGGTTAAAACACCAAGATACAGTTGAACACCCACTAAAGAACTAAGTCAAATACAAGTTAGAAGTCACCTGCTCAATCTGAAACACAGATCTGGCCCTTAAGACCAACACCCAGCGTATCACTTCAAGTATGGAAATACAAAATGATTCAGACCCTCAGGACAAATACAGGTTTGGAAACTATGAAAAATACCACATGACACCCAGAGGAGTGAGCAATACATGTAAAATAAATCTGGTTTAGAAATGTATTCCAGCAAGACTGGAGTACGAGCAAGTAAGAGGTTAAGTTCCTGGAAAGTCGACACCACACAGAGACAGATACTCAGCTCTGAGTCTCTAAACACTTAAAAACTTGTTGCAAATGTAAAAAAAGTGGTCAGTAACAATGGAGAAGAGTCAGCAATTTCTGAATAAGTGTTTTGGTACTTGGTTGCCTATAGCATACAGGGATTCGACCACAATGCACAACTTGAAGCTGAACCAGGCTAGAGCCAAGCATAGTTTTTACACCTATAACACTGGTCCTGTTATTTTGAACTAAGTCATGCCAGACTCTTTGAACAGCATTCTCCTAACCCAATTAGAAGACGAAGCTTGAGCCGCTAGCAGTCCCTTTGACTGCCTTCCTCCTCTTCTACATATCTCACTACATGCAAGTAGCCTATGTAGATAATCTTCTAATTATCAAGAAGGCTTTGACTTGAAAGAACTTAAGTTCTAAACAAAGAATATTTTATGAGGTACTGTAGTATTTAATCAGCGCTGAATAATAGGAAGCAAAGTAGCCATCTACTCAACATCACCTTCTCAGACTCATTGCCATAGATCATATTTCTGAAAGAGCACAAGAGTAAAAGTGAAAATACATTACAGATTACATTAACTTCAAAAGCAGATAGAAAGCAGAGAATAAGTGCATCATCAGGAAGACTCCTAATAAACTTATAGGCTTATGTTTCCCCCCAAGCAGCATGCTTCAATATTCTCAGCTTGAGAGCACTAAGCTGAAAACAGAACACTTCCTCTCCTCCTAACTGGAGCTCCAAGACACTTTTACAGACCAGAGCTTGGCCCTCAATAGAGACACAGCCATCAAGGTGCAAGCTCCACACCATCTAACAGGAAAATGTATCCAAAAGACAGCTGGCAGCTCACTGCACAAAGAAAACCATTTAGTGTGTCTACTTGTTTAGACTTCCAGAAAACAGAAAGCAAGTGAAAAGCATCCAAGGGAGAAATTCAAAACTCTTGGAAAAATAAGCACTTTAAGGGTAGATTTTTGGAAAGATATATTTAGTTTTGCTCATGCTCTTCACGCATACTGTTACCACTCAAAAAGAAATAAATATCTCACCTTTGTGAGAGTAAGTCTCTTCTTCATATCTCCTGCTCTTCATAAATTATTTCCCAAAGCATCTCATAATGCTTACATTTTGATACAAGGCCAGGAGGAAAAAAATTGCATAACTTTCCTTAATGGACACACTAGTACTCATCTAAGAAAGAAGATAGATTCTGCCCCATGGCTACAAAAGGTGCATCAAGTCCAGAGCACATTCAGTGAAGCATGAGCGGGGCTGAGATTTGAAAAAAGCCCAGCCTATCCTCTGCTGAGAGATATAGGAAGAGAAAGCCTTGACAGTGGCTTTGGAATATAAATCAGGCACCATACAGGGAGGTCAGGGCTGCTCATCACCCTCGATCCTCTGGTGCCCTCCAAGGCTGGGGCAAGGAGGAACAGGTTGGGGGACTTTGCCAGGACACATGTGGCCCAGGACAGCAGCGAGCCTGGGCTGGGGACAGAGGCGGGGACAGTGTCCTTCTCCTCCTCCTCCTTCATCATAGAAGCGCTGGGCTGGAAAAGACCTTTGAGATCATCAAGTCCAGCCGTATCCATCCACTACTAAACCATATCCCTGAGCACCTGCTTTTAAAGACCTGCAGGGATGGCAACTCCACTACCTCACTGGGCAGCTGTTCCAGTGCCTGATAACCCTTTCAGTGAAGAAATTTTTCCTGATATCCAATCTGAACCTCCCCTGGCACAACTTGAGGTCGTTCCCTGTTATCCTACCACTTGGGAGAGCAGTGTGCACCTTGCTACAACCTCCTTTCACGTGGTTGTAGAGAGCAATAAAGTCTCTCCCTTCAGCCTCTTGTTTATGAGGCTAAAGAATCGCAGTCCCCCCAGCTGCTCTCTCATCATCATCAACAGCATCATGATGATCTTTATAGAACCACAGAATGGTTTGGGTTAGAAGGCTGGGACGTGTCCCACTAGACCAGGCTGCCCAAGGCCTCATACAACCTGGCCTTGAACACCTCCAGGGATGGGGCAGCCACAGCTTCCCTGGGCAACCTGTGCCAGTGCCTCACCGCCCTCAGGATGAAGAAATTCCTCCTTATATCTAGCCTAAATCTGCCCTTCTGCAGTTTATACCCACTGCCTCTCATCCTGTCACTACGAGACTTGGTGAACAGTCTCTCTCCAGCTTTCCTGCAGCCCCTTTCAGGTACTGGAAAGTACCTGAAAGGTACCATCAGCAGGAGCAGGAGCGCCGCCTCCCCCACGCCGGCTTTACCTTCCCGGGGAGCCCGCGCTGCCCGGTCCCGCCCCCGCCAGCACTGCGCTCGCCGCCGCCGCCACGGGCGAAGGGGCCCCGGAGCCGCCGCCGCGCAGGGCCCGGGCGGCAGCCGCTCTCACGCCGCGGGGCTCGCTCAGAGCCCGCCGGTGGACGCCGCCATCTTCGCTCCGGCAGCGACACCACCTTCTCCACGCAGCCGCCGTCCAGCCCCGGGCGTCACGGGACGCCCTCAGCCCATAAATCCCGCCCTTCCTCTCGCGGGCCGCGCAGCCGCCTCGCCCCGCTCACCTCCCGCCTCCCCCCGCCCTGCCGGGGAGCGCGCAGGCGCGGGGCCCCCGGGGCGTAGTCCCTCTGCCCGGAGCTGCGAGTCTCGGGGGGTGCGATGTGGGCGGGTTGCGGGTGCGTTGATGCCTCACCGACCTCATCGCGAAGGGTTTCTTCCTGCTAATCTGAATCTTTCTCCTTCCAATTTTAAAGCCGTTCCTCCTTTTCCTCGCACTACAAGCCTTTGTAAACAGTCCTCCCCCAGCTTTCCTGCAGCTTCTTGGGGTACTGGAAGGTCGCTATAAGGTTTCCTCGGTGCCTTCCCATCTCCAGGCTGAACAAGCCCAACTCTCCCAGCTTGTCCTCGTATGGGAGGTGCTCCAGCCCTTGGATCAGCTTTGTAACTCTCCTCTGGCCCCGTTCCAATAGTTCCATATCCTTCTTATGTCCTGCACTTGGATCGAGTTTATCTTTGGTTTCAATACAGATGTGGTTGGGAGCTGCCCTGCAGAGAAGGGCTTGGGGGTGCTGGTTGATGAGAAGCTCAACATGAGCCAGCAATGTGCACTCACAGCCCAGAAGGCCAACTGTGTCCTGGGCTGCATCAAAAGAAGCGTGTCCAGCACGTCTGGGGAGGTGATTCTGCTCCTCTGTTCTGTTCTTGAGCCCTCACCTGGAGTGCTGTGTTCAGTTCTGGAATCCTCAATATAAGAAGGATATGGAACCATTGGAATGCGTCCAGAGGAAGGCTACAAAGATGATCAGAGGGCTGGAGCACCTCTGCTATGAGGACAGGCTGAGGGAATTGGGGTTGTTCAGCCTGGAGAAGAGAAGGCTCTGAGGTGACATTATGGTGACCTTCCAGTACCTGAAGGGGCTACGGGAAAGCTGGGGAGGGATTGTTCACAAAGGCTTGTAGTGAGAGGTCAAAGGGGAATGGCTTTAAATTGGAAACGGGAAGATTTAGATTAGTAGGAATAAATCCTTCACGATGACAGTGCTGAGTCCCTGGCACAGGCTGCCCAGGGAAGCTGTGGCTGCCCCATCCCTGGAGGTGTTCAGGGCCAGGTTGGATGGGGCCTTGGGCAGCCTGGTCTAGTGGGAGTTGCCCATGGCAGGGGGGTTGGAACTGGATGGTCTTTAAGGTCCCTCCCAACTCAAATCGTTCTATGATTCTATGATTCCATGTCATCTCATGCCTTGGGAGGGGAAGTTGAGTGGAGAAGTTGGGGTTGTGGACAGGATGGGTGAGGCAGGATTGGGGATGTTGCCCAGCACCATGGATGGCTCTGGTCATCTTTTTGCTCTCTGCTGCATTGATAGAAGTAGTTACTGTTACAAAAAGTGGAATATTTTTTATTTAAGCTAAAGTAGAGTTAATTTTATCTAAATATTAAATAATTATATTTTTTGAAAGTCAGACAGAATGTCCTTCTGATAGGATGCTTTCTTTCAGACTGTTTTTTCCAGATACTATCCACTGTCCATGCTTGGGAGATGATAACATCTTTTGTGAAGTATGATCTGTGCTGAACAGATATGTCTGCTTCTGTAACCTCATCTATTTGCAGTCTTTCCCTGTCTCAAATGCAAGGTCAAAGAGCTGGCTCCATAGCTCCAAATTAGCAAGAATTTTGACTGTTATGAAGTTCATAACACTAAAATTAGACCTTGGAAAGGAGTAGAATATACATGAGTTTTCTAGGAAATTTTATACACATGCATGTAAGTGGGAAATATATTCTGTAACTGCTTTCACGTGATTGGTGGAGATCACTCCCTCCTGTTGCCCAGGCCTAATAAAGGATGCCTGCTTTCTAAAATTCTGAAATGAGTCTTGGAGAGTTTATTTGCTGACATTTTGATATCACTACTTTAACAGAGTTTCGTCTGTTGGTGTAGAGTAGATCAAATAGTTTGGGGGTCCTTGATAGTTCCCTAAGTGTCTGGATTCTTGGGATTGTGTAGCTTTGGGGTGTGGAGAGCTGCAGCACCGCTTGTTTTCCATGCCTTTGGCATCCTAGTACTGCAATTTTGAGACTGGCTGCTGGTTCCATGCTCATCACAGAAGTATGTGGCAAATGAGAGAGGTGTTTTAATTACAGACAAAAAGTTATGAGCGTGTGATCTCCTTTTCAAGAAAGTACATCAAGGCATGAAAGGCACATTGAGCACTCCAAAACTGAAGTACACTTTTTAATTATGCATTTTATTTGTGTGATTATAAAAATAATGTTTAAATCCGATAGTAATGCTGCTGAACCACTGATTGACATTGTTGGCTAACCATCCTGGAAAGTTGTTATGGGACTCTAAAGCTCTCCATCAGCTGCCTGTGTTCATGCAGTCATGCAGTTTGGGTCAGAAGAGACCTTAGAGAATGTCTGTTCCAACTCCCCTGCCATGGGCAAGGACACCTTCCACTAGATCAGGTTTCTTAAAGCCTCATCCAACCTGTTCTTGAACATCTCTAGGCATGAGGCATCCATCACTTCTCTGGACAACCTGTTCTAGTGCCTCACCACCCTCACAAGTGGAATCAGTTTTGTTTTGCTTAAACTGCTGGTGCTGGTGTCTTACACATCCAGGCAAACAGCCTGCTGCATCTGTCTCTTCACTGATGATAAATTAGTAGCTTCCCTGATTCAAATGATGTTATGGTCTTCGCAGCCCTTCCCTGCTCCTCTTAGTAATTCCCCTCTGCAGGCAACATGTCGCAGAGGAAAAAAAGGTTCATGTGGTGCTTGCCAGTGCAAGAGCCATTTGGAGCCTAAACCTCAGGCACACGCTCCTGCCTGGAATCATAGAATGGTTTGGGTTGGAAGGAACCTTACAGCTTATCCAGTTCTAAACCCCCTGCTGTGGGACACCTACCATCAGGTCAGGTTGCTCAAAGCCTCACCCCGCTTGGCTGTGAACACTTCCAGGGATGGGGCAGGCACGACTTCTCTGGGCAATCTGTTCAACTGTACCAGACATAAGATTTCCCAAAGATGTTGTAAACTGCAGCAGCATTATAACAGCTTGCCATGATCTCCTCAAAATGCCTCAAGTTTTACATAAATATTTAAAAAGATGACTCATGTGAGAATCCATGAGCTTACTATGCTTCTTCATTAAAACAGTGTTCCTAAAGTCTGCAACTGAAGAGAGACTTGAGGAACAAATTATAACTGGAACTATCTATCTGGGAGAAAAATTTAGGCTAAAATCACAAGTGGTGTATTACTATTTTTTTAGTATCATTTTCATCATCATATGAGCTATCCTTATCTTATATTTTGCATAAGATATTTAAATAGTAGTAAGTTATTCTTTTGATAACTCTAGTTCTCTGAATCTGAGGTGCCATGGTAAAATAGCACTAATGTGAAAATAACATTTCTTTGGGGAAGCTGATAAATTACTTTTGGTCACAGAACTTCGAGGGGTGTAAAAAAAGATGTAATGTTTTATTAACATGCTAGGAGTTGCAGTAATCTATTTTCAGAGGGAGTTTCAGAAGACTTCCTTTGGCTGAGTGCACAGAAGAGATGTTGGAAGGCTTTGGAGGGATTTATTTCTGTTCTTGTTCATTAATTGGCTTGGAGGATTTTTATTGTTCAGAGGTGTTATATTTTGTGTTAGTAATTTTTTATATTGTTAATATAGGTAGGTAAAACGCAGCAAGTAAAGCAACAGCTTGTTACATCTCTAGTTCTTGAGAGCAAAGAATGACATTTTGCATAGTGAAGTGTTTGTAACAAAGTAGCATCACTGTTTTCATAGCCAGATTTTAGTCAGACAACATAGATTATATTTCTGCATATATATATTTCTGCATATATTCAGCTCAAGCTAGTATTTCTGTAATAAACTATGTCTCCATCTGTCTATTTTCCCTTATACTCTACCGCTTGTTTTGGACTTACTTTTATGTCAGCAGTGATGTTAACTTTGATTGTAAAGCAGAAGAATTATAAAAGGAAAGAGGATACAGATTAAGAGTGAAAAAATAGGAGAAAAAGTGGAATTATCATTCTGAGATTAATTCAGAGAGAAAACAAGAAAGGTATGTTTAGCAGTTCAGGCAAGAAGTTATGGAAATGATATTATGCAACATGATAAAATATCTTCCAGAAATTACAGTACATCAGGATTTCAATAGTATTTAAGTGTAAAGCATGTGTGAAATTGTAATTGTGTGCAGACAACAGCATTCTGGTTTTCTTGGACATTTTTTTATTGTGAGATGATACTACCGTATATTTTTAGGGATATGGCTTTGTTTCCTGTTTGCCTAAAGCTTTGTGGAAAGCCTGGAATACAATAATTGTATTTTTTAAACCATCTTCTGATTTTAAAGTTTACAATAATCTTAATAAAAGCTATTAAAAATGCACAAAATCTTCAGTCTATTAATGTCAATGGCATTTTTATCAATAGCTGTGATACAGGTAGTATTTTACACTTAGTTTTCCCAGTCACTTACGGAGTCAGGAGCCATATTAGAGCATTGTTAAAATAAGAATAACAAAGTTTTGATGATTTCTGAAAGATAAAACATTAAGTTGCTTCAATCCATTTTGGAGAAGTAAGGCCATTTTCATTATTTCTAGATCTTTCACCTGAAGAACTACTGAAAATGTCAGTCTGACCTTGTCAGTATAAGTACTGTCATTTGCAAAAGAGTTAAGACCACCTCCAATCTAGAGAACAAGGTCTCTCCTTACCATCCAATTATTGAAATCTGGAAGGAATGAAGAGTTCCAGTCCACTACTAAATAATTAATGCTCCACTGGACTATTTCTGTAATCAGCATCTACTCTGAAAGACTGTGATTTAGGATGTCTGTGGTCTTCCAGCACACTAAAGTACAGATACAGTGGACAACCAATGCTAGGATTCTCTACAGCAACAGTAAATACAATGATTGTAAATACAACCTATAATACCAAAACTGTTACTTTAAAAAAATATACATTGTGTTTATAGCAATAACATTGAACACGTTTCTACCCAGCCTGCACACAGTGAGCAGAGGATAAACTAACTCCCTTTCTCAGTATTGTCCCTAATGATGGGGCAGAATTTTGTGTCAGCTTTCTGGAGAAAAGAGACATTCCTCTACCCTTCCTTGTCTTACAAGAAGATAAGTTTCTGGTAGAATTCGGAACAGTTACTTCACCTTCTTACTCATAATGTATTTACACTATAGGAGGATGCGGAACCATCCACTCTTGTTACCCAACTACTGGTTTTCTGTCATAAAGTGATGGGGGATCTATACAGCCTTTACGATTGTATCAAAGTGTTATACCACAGATTCGTATAAGTTCAGGATAATTAAGAGGGGGAATGTGCTTAATAATTGTAGCTTTTACCTCACCAGATAACAACGATAATTTGCTGCCTAATTATAAGAGTTGACTGATAAACGATAACCGAAACATTTTTGAAGGGACAAGGGTGACTTAAGTGCACAAATAACACCTGAAACTAAGAAAGTAGGATGCTTTTGAAAACCTCTCTCATGAATCTTATCACTTTTACTCCTAATTAGTTGCAGATGCCAAAATACATGTTACATAGAGGGCCTGCTAGGAATCACACCCACATTACTGGATCTATCTTTATTCTGCTCTTTGTTATCCCAAAGGTGCATTAATACTATGCTGACAATTTGCCAGCAGCTCAAAGCTCACATAAAATTTTCATGTATCTTGACATATTTTGTCTAAAAATAAACGCAGATAATACTGATAATTTATCTTCTCTGTAAGATTCATTAAAAGGTAATTCTGGATTGCTTCCTATTAATAGTTCTATATTTCCTGATAGTCTTGTTAAATGATAACTTGTTTGTTGTCTCAGCTAATAGCTTGATAATAACTGCAACCTAAGCTAATGAGCTTCATGATACTGTTACAGTATTGTGTTGAATTATTAATAAGGAACATCTTCAACACAGCAATTCATGCTAAACTGTGTTCACATTCATACGATTCATACTCTATAACTACCTGAAACGAGGTTGTGGAGAGGAGGGAGCTGGCCTCTTCTTCCCGGTGACAGGGGACAGGACAAGGGGGAATGGCCTCAAGCTCCACCAGGGGAGGTTTAGGCTGGACATTAGGAAAAAAGTTTTCACAGAAAGGGTCATTGGGCACTGGAACAGGCTGCCCAGGGAGGTGGTTGAGTCACCTTTCCTGGAGGTGTTTAAAAGATGGGTGGACAAGGTGCTGAGGGGCATGGTTTAGTGTTTGATAAGAATGGTTAGGCTCGATGATCCGGTGGGTCTCTTCCAACCTGGTTATTCTATGATTCCTTTTGGCTACAACAAGCCTTTCTTTTCTGTTTGGATAATCCTTTCATTTTGGTGGTAGTACTATTGCTGTAGTAACTTTTGATCTCTTCATCTATCCATAGCCTTATATAACTTAGTCTATTTGGTGTGTCTTTTGAAGATAATCTACTGATTCAGACTCTTTTACCTGCCAATGAATAGGTTTCAATTTGAGTTGCAATCCAGTCTTAGTATTTCATGTGGGCATGTCTGATGTAAGTACAGTGAAGTTAATAGATTTACTTAATATCTCAGATGTCATTCATAGTATAGTGTCATTTCACAGACCTTAAATAGCAATGGACAATAGCGCAACAACTATGAATAGAATTACAATGTTTAAAAATGTGTAGTTATATTTTTCAACAGGAAAAAGTAAAGGAGAAATATATTCTTTTTTGCATGCAAAAGAAAACAGCCACCTTTCTGTAGGGAAAATCCTATCTACTTTCCCTTTTGACTCCATTTAGCCAAGTTAGAATCATAGCATCATAGAAGCATTAAGGTTGGAAGAACCCTCTCAGATAATTCAGTAGAAGTGTCAGCCCAACACTGCGGTTTCTCCAAGTGAGGAACCTATGCCTCTCTAGTGGATGTCCACTTAATTTTGTTGCTAGCTACTGTTCTCTTGTCAGAGATCTGTGTTGCAGATCTGAATCTGATGTATGATATAATCCCACATCATAATTATGTTGATTTTTAAAGTAAACCTAAAGAATTATACATCTACACACATAAACAGCTATGCAATATTGACATTATGAAACTAAAAAACTTTAAGAATGAAAAAATTTCAGAGGATTAGGATTGCCTTTGTAAATAGTTGCATTTTCCCCATTTTTCTTCCATGGGAAATTCACCTTGTTCACTCCACAAGATGAAAAGACTCACTGAATGAACGTGTATGCAATATTGTGTTCTATCCTCATTGCTTGGTTTGCTGGCTCCAGATTTATTTAGTGTATGCTATGCAAACTCTATTATTCAAGATGCAGATTTATTAATTTTCATACTGACATTCCTATAACATTCTTAAGTACACTATCTGAGTGCTCCAGGGACAGGAGTTAAATTATTTTCACAAAATCTTTTTTGTTGACGGGACCATCACAGAATCAAATACAGAGATCAATTTGATCAGTGAGTGTTCAATTTATTGAGCTTAGCTGTTTCTTTATAAAACCCTTTTTGGTTACATAAGTGGGTGCCCATGAGGGTATCTACAGTGTATTATTGGTTAAATGTAGCTATCCATAAAGCTATTACTAACATATTATTGGCTAAACTACTGCACATGCTAAGAAACCAAGTTACACTAAAATTAACTATGTTGATAGTTCTCTTTAATTGTTTCTCCTTCAGCTGGCACTCGTTCCTACTGAACCAGCTCCTGCATTCCCCTCAGCTGGCCTTTGTTTATCTTTCAGCTCTCTGTTTCAAGGCCTTGTTAGAATTGTTCAGTATCAATCAGTTCCACAGCATCTAGGCTTTCATCTCTGTAAAATGTTCCCACAATTCCCCCTTTTTGTTTTTTGAAGATTAAAGCGTTTGGGTGAAATATATGATTGATTTGATGTTGTATACACTGTGACACACGGGATAATTGTTAAAGCAATTAACACCATTAAAAATAACATTCCTCCTCTGACCAACAGTTCTCATACCCATCCTGTAATATACACATTCTTTCAAGAATCGATCACCCAGGGACATCCTTTAACTACCATCCATAGGATTAAGAGCATCTCTAATATTAACACCCTCCTCATTCTTGTCGACTGCTTTCGTGGTTGGGGCTTAACAGTTGTCACACAGCAACGTGGGCTTGATACACCTCACAGGTGCCCAAAATGGTCCTGTATCTTATAAAACACAAGCATAACCTCGTCCCCACATTAGTAACTTATACGGAACTGTCCATTGCCCTTCTCTGTTTTTTCAATAGCACTTTCATATTGTCATGTACTTGCTCTAGTTTTGATGACATGGTTTGCATATGCTTCAACATCGGCACAATTTGATCATCTCCTGCTAATCGCAAAAAATTCATTAGATATTGCACCTTCATCAATCTGTTTTCCAGTGTCTCTCCTGATTCCCCCCTTTTTTGTTTTGCTAAGAATGTTTTTACTACTTGATGGGTACATTCAATAATGACATGACTTGGTAAATGGATATCAATACTTCCTGGATAATCTGTTAGATCTACTTGTACTCGATCCGGTGGGTCTCTTCCAACCTGGTTATTCTATGATTCTATGATTCTGTCCTTTAACTACCATCCATAGGATTAAGAGCATCTCTAATATTAACAGATGATAGTGTACGTTACAAACTTATTCAATGTATTGATCTATGTGAAACCATGTCATGTCATATTTTACATGCCTTACAAAACATAAGTTAAATTTAAATACAAACTCAGGAAAAGGAATGCTACTAATTTGAGAAACTGGATGTTGACAGAGTGGCCACAATTTATATTCATCTATTAAGGTAACAAAAAAGAAAAAACACTGAAAAAAGTGATTTTGAACACTGTTCAAAGTTTTTCAGAAGGAGAGTGAATTAGTGGGACAGTGGGAAAATTCAGTCAGAGGGATCTTTTTTTAGTATCTAGGAAATCACAGTGGGATTCTTGAATGTATCTATAGCTGCGATGCCTCCCAAGTCTTTAAATTTGGTTATTCAGATGAAAAGGACCTCTGAAAACCAAGCAACAGGTTCTCTGCTTGGGCACTGCAGGTTTCAGCAGTGAGAGTTCTGAGAGAATCACTTACAAATGCTTGTTTCCCAGCTTCAGCCTGTACAGCATACAGAGGAAAAGCAAGTGCTAATTCTCTGATTCCCTAGCCTGGAGTCAAATCCCAGAATTAGAAATAAGAATGAGATTGTAATGCCCAGTGGAAATAATTGTTAACAAAACAACAAACAGGAATTATTCACCTTGGTCACAGTGCTTCAGAGAATCAGAAAATTCTTACTGTTTTCAAAGAGTAAGAATATTATTGAGATTATCCAGCTTTTCCTTCTTGAAAAATTGTTCATGAAACACAGAGAGAAGAGGAGGTTCTGATGATATAAGTTGCCGGTCAAGCCATTGAAATTATAGCCTTGTGAGAAAGAATGGGAATCAGAAGGATTCTTTCAATTTTCCTTTATTTAAACGCCCTCCCTCCCATAGTCCAGTACTATGCGCCTTACCCTTTAGAATCACTGCTAGATGAGAAATGCAGGCTAGCCACATGAATGATACAACTGCACGATGGCTATGCAAAAGCAAGAGAACATTTTGTGGCTTAACAATGTTCCCCGACTCTAACTCATCTATGAAGAGATCATTACCAATAACAGCAGCAGCAATGGAAAGACTTCTGGCTAAAAAGAATCTGAGTTGCACAGTATGTGGAAGTTGTGTTGGTTTTACAACAATTTAATCTCAGTCCTTATCTGTGTAGTTGATAGAAACCACCAGCCCTGACAATAGCTTAATCCCCTATATGCAGGATCCACAAGCAGTACACATTTTCATGGTGCATTTTACCAAATTATGTTTTAGTTTCATTAAATTTCAATTAAAAACCAGAGTGCAGTTATCTGTTTACTGGCAGCCAGGCAGTCAGCATTAGTTCAGGTCTGCTTTGCTGAGCTGTGTCCAACTTCTCAATGCGTTTGACAGTTTCGTTATGAGATCTCATCACACACCCATGGATCCAGCACCGTGGCACAGAAGATGAGATGCATACCACCTGCTGCTCTCCACATTTTGGCTGCTGATTAAAAGCTGCCCCTGCACTCACAGAAGCTGTTTACAAGTATTTCAAAAGTTAGTGGAGCTCAGTGTGTATATGGTTTGCAGTACACACATCTTACTAGGCTCTTCTCTGCCCCCATCCCCTTTTCTCCATGGGAAATCAGAAATTAGCTGTAGTTGCTTTGCTTTCACCTCACTTCATTCAGAATACCTAAAAATAATCAATGATGAGAAGTATAATGTATTAACCACTTGTAGCCTTACATCTTACTTCCCACTATGAAGAATGGCACACAAAGCCATCCTATCCCTGCATAGCAGAGCTGGCATGTCACACACTGATGGCACAAGGTGCATCTGATTTAATTGCTATTTAAACCTGAAGCTCCTGATGGAGCCAGAAAAAGCCTTGATCCTGGGAGATGTTTCAAGTGAGCTGTGCTTCCTTTTCCATGCAGACAGATCTCAGATCTGAAAGGTTGTGCACTATTACCCTAGAGCCCTTGACTTTCGATCTTCAGATAAGGACCGACTTTATATAGTCTCTCCTTGTCTTTCTGACAACTTTCAGGACTTCATTTCAGTGAACTACAAGATTTATCTTTCAGAAGTACTGGCTAATATGAGAGATGTGACAACACATTAAGAAATAGAACATTCACTCTTGCAAACTAAGCATCAGAATGCAAATTGCTTGGGAAGAAATACTAAGAATGCCTCACTATGCAGGCCATCTAAAGATTTCCAGACTATATTTTTATCCAATCCATGGTTTGAGACCTCTGTAATTAGGAGAAAACCTTCTTCTTTGAGACAGTGGAACATGTAGCATGTAGAGAGTGGCACGAGGGATCAGTCTGTGTTGTGATTATATTGTATATTACTGTGGGAACATTTTACAGAGAAGAAGGCCTTGAAACAGCGAACTGAAAGACAAACAAAACAGGTGAGGAGAAAAGACAGCCTTCTGATAAGCAGCTGGAAGGAATACAAGAGCTGGTTCAGTGGGAATAAGTACCAGCTGAAAAAAAAACAGTTAAAGAGAACTATCAACATAGTTAATTTTAGTGTAACTTGGTTTCTTAGCATGTACAGTAGTTTAGCCAATAATATGTTAGTAACAGCTTTATGGACAGCTACCTTTAACCAATAATACACTGTAGATACCTTCATGGACACCCAGTTATGTAACCAAAAAGGGTTTTATAAAGAAACAGCTGAGCTCAATAAAGTGAACACTCACTGATCATATTGATTTCTGCGTTTGATTCCGTGATGCTCCTGTCAACATATTGCAATCATTACATCATACTTTTGTTGTGGTTTTGGCATAATGCTGTATCACTCTTCTAAGTAAAAATGTAATGCCAAATATCTACAAATAAGTAAATCTGGTATTATAGTATTCAATCCTTCTGCCAACTCAGACCCGTTGGATAGACTGGAGCCTGGGTCAGGCAAGAGGTCTAATTATTCATATGATGAATGTATTAAGCTCGCTGTGCCACACCAATGATCAGTACTGTTGGCCTGAACGAGGGTGGGGAATATCACCAGGCAACACACCCTCTCCTTGGAAGGCTCAGAGAAGATAGGCACAGGTGATGTGCTTATGAAGCTTATGTTATGAGCTATTTACAGTGATAATCAGATCACATCTCCAGGAGAGGGTATATAGCATTATACTGCAATAATGCTAAACTCCTGCATCAACAACTGTAGACATAGAGAAGCTGATAGTTTGCCTTTCCACTCTTACTGAATGACATCTACACTGTAAGAATGCCAGGCACAGTGAATCATAAAAATGAGCATCAGTCAGCATAATTTTCAGGCTCTTTCCCTTTTTCTGTGATAAGCAGAAGCAGGACTTTTGAAATGTCTGTTCTCTTTGGGCTTGGTAGATTTTTTTTTTTCTTCTTATATCTTTACAGTTTCACCTTCACTTTCCTCGTGCTGTTTCTGGTTTCAGTTTTCTCATTGTGACCGAATCATTGAGTCCCTTACCAATCTCTTGGTATTGCGGAAACACCTGCATTTAAGCTTTTAGAAGGGGTGCTTCTGATGATGAAAAAGGATTTTGCCTTTAATATCCTTAAAATTGTCTGCAATCAGATAGCTGTGTCATTTGGCCAAATTAATGGAAACAGAAGTGTATGAATCTGAGAAAACACAACAAGCAAGGCAGAAATGCACACAGTAAATTAACACCATTCCTGGCACCCATTTCAGACAGTATATTATTCATATTATCTTCCCACTCCTTTTGCTTTGCTTTGACACAGATCGTGACCATCAAATGGTATATAAGGCATATGCTGCTGGTTTTAAACAGAAGCATATGGATACTTATGCAATCTTATTTACTGCTAGTTTGTAATGATACTATTAATGCTTAGAGTTTGGACCAAATTTCCCTAAACTTCTGCTGTCCCATTCTTATTGTAAGGCAGGGAGGCGTGTAAGGAAAGAAACTTGAATGTGCGTCTAATTACACCTCCTTAATTCTGGGAAATATTGAATTAAAATTGTGTTATACTAATAAAACAGAATTGGAGTATATGAATAAATTAGTTTGATAAATTACTTAACAGTGAACTGTAATTAACTAGTTTATTTGCTTAATTAGTTGGCCAGCAAGTAAGTGCTATCTACTTGAGAGAAGGGTAGACTGACATGTTTAAAAATGCTTGAATTGTCCTGCAATGGAGGTGGTGTTACAGAAGCCATGAAAAGAAACACATTCTCTACCATACAAGCACTGAATTCTTTTATTTCTGCTCTTGGTCCAAATTCCATTTCTACGATGCATTGTTCATTATTTCTCTTCTATTACTGGAGTGTCTAGAATAAAATTCATGAACTAATTTCATAATTGCTCTAGCTTTTTGCTGATACTTTCCCCCTACAATGTGCAAAATAAGTGGCCTGTTGCCAAAATAGGCACTGAGCATGTTAGAACTGAATCTTTTTTAAGGAGGTAATTATTTGCATATCACCAGATATGCTGATTTAATTGATTCCTATGTGAATGTTATGATCTGAAGCAACCTGATCCTTACAAGAAAACTTTTGTATGCACAAGTACGATTGATGTCAATATACTGCATTTTGGCAGTCATTAAGAGAAAATAAAATATTTTATTTCTTTATTTTCTGCTCTTTTCTTATGCAAAAGTGACTAGCAATTATGTCTACAAATAGGATTTATTGTTCTCTCTGACCAGTGCTTAGAGATCTGGTGCACTCATTTCTTTAGAAACACTAACAGAGCTTTTGACAGAAGCACAGAGTGATGACTTGGCATTTGGCAGATAAAAGACAAGCTCTTCAGTCTTGGCCCTAAATTTGCTTCTGTTCAACCAGTAAACAGTGGTGCAGTATGGACTTTGCTGATTAAAAGCAGAACTGAAAAACTGAAGCTGGGTTTGACAATGTTCCAGCTTGTAACAAGCTCATCATAGGCTTCTGTTTCCTTTTACATTCAGCTGCTGATGTCTATTGCCAATGCAAAATATCACTGTTTTGTTGTGGGTTGTTTGTTGTTTGGTTTTTGGTTTTTTTTGAAGGAATTTATTTCCTTCTTTCAACTTCCTAGAGAGACTTAATACCCCTGCCCAGAATTTGAGGTGTTTTCATGTTACTAGTTCTTTGTTTCACTGCTCATGCCTTTACCATCTAAGAGTACCGACCTCTGCAAGCCTTTGTTTAGGCAAGATGTCTCAGTGTGGGCAGAGTCAATAGAACCATGCGTGTGATGGGTAATCACACAGGTGAGGATTTCCAGCAGGTGGCTACAAATATATTACATATCTCCATATTCCCTTGGCTATTTTTATCTCAAATATACTCTTTCATGTCTCTTTTTTGTGTGTCATCAAGAATGTACAAAAGGCAACACAAGTTAGTAATCAATTTCTGATCGATTAAACAATCTCAAGAAATGCCTTTTCTGCTGTGATTACTACTACTAAAAGCTGTATAAATTTGTGAGTACAGTTAGCTTATTTGCAGTATATCCTAAGTTTTAGTAGTTGCACTACTAAAACTATCCATCTACTATCTATCTACACTACTATCTTGAATGCAATTTTGGAGGTGGAAATTTCACTGCCATGTGACTTTTCTCAAATCACTACAGGCTTCTCCATTAGTAGCTTAGTTTTTAAAAGAACTTTTATATTACGTATTTTCACAAAAATTAGAGAACTACAAAGTATGAAGATTGCTAGGCCTGAAAAATCTGTTTCTAAAACAAGTTATGTCTTTCATTGACTTCTGATGGAAAGCTTGCATCTGTGTGCAACAACAGCATTTGACATCAAATGAGAAAATGTGGAAAATTCCCCAACTGAAAATTCCAGTTTCAGATTGAGCAGCCAGATATGATGGTGTGGATTTATCATTGTAATTAACAATGAGAAACGAGAAAATACTGATGGGAAGTCTGTGGTTGGCACTCTGTGGCCTCACCAGCTAGACTCTGATCAAAGACACTTCTCATGTTCTTTCATTTATGGATTCTGTTACATTAGCTGACTATAGGAATTAAGCCGTTGGACTTAATATACCTTCCTTTCCCTATTACCATCTATAATCTGTTGCAAGATAAGTTTGAAGATTTCAGTTGTTGATTGAAAAGGCTCCCCACAATAGATTTCAGACATGTGAAGTCATTGAATGCATTAAACAATTAGCTACTGGTTTCCAGAAAATGCTTTTGGGCTAGTAGTTAACATACTTGTCTTACATTATTACATGGTTTTATTAAAAAAAAAAATAAAATAAAGGAAGAAGGAGCTATGCTATGCATCTAACTTGTTAGAGAAGGTAACTGAAAACACTCACACACCACTTAAGCAGAGTAGAAGATACTGAAAAATAGCAAGTAGCATGAGGGAGATACTATTCTATCAAGCACAATGTAATTATTTCTTCCATTTTATATAAACCAGATTAAGATAAACACAGGCTAACAGAAGGTCAGGAAAACATAATCATCCTCTGCCACTTATACGTTGAATATCTAGTGATATTGAATATCTAATGACGTTGAAAATCTAGTGAATATCTGATCTAGTGGGACATGTCCCTGCCCATGGCAGGGCAATTAGAAGTAAATGGTCTTCAAGGTCCCTTCCAACCCAAACTATTGTATGAGTCTATCATAATATGACTGAATAGCGGTTTTAACTGTGAAAAAAAAAGCTGATTAATCTCTGAACCAAACTTATACTGAAGATTCATTTTCTGAGGCAGTAAGTCCATTCATTTGACACTATCCTACCTATCAGCTTCCTGTGTACATGATCCAGAAGAAATTTGTTAGTATACTCTCATTTACTCCTTAAAAAAAAAAAAAAAAGTTATTTCTGGAAAGACAGAACTGACCTTTCAACATCCAGGATGAGTTTGGCTCCAGAATCTGAAGCATCGAAGTGGATTGAATCCCATTTAAAACAAGTTTTCTTATGATTTAGGTAGAAAGCTGCAAATACTAGAGAGCTTTTACAGTCAGTAGGTGGCATACTGCTCCCAATAATTGGTAGGAAATAGTGACTCAAGTTTTTCTTAATGCCCACCCGGCTGCAGTTAAAAGTGATGTAAAGAGCAATCTAAATGTGAAGAGACTTTAGGGTTCAAATGGACTACGTACTTTTTATAAGGCATGCCAGGGATACTCTGGTAAGGACTTGCCAGGAGAAGGGAAGCTGCATCTATGCACCCTGTATTATCAGTTCCTAAAGTAACCGTGGCAACTTACCCTGCCTGCAGCAGTTGGGTGACCGTGATCTTGCTTTGGAGAGTTTGCCACTGGTGATGATAAGTTAGTGCTCTCACTGCTTTGCCACCACTACAGAACAATATGCGTATAGCTTACTCACTACTTGAAAATCCCTCTTAACTCCAGATACCTCAAGGTTTTTTTTTTAACACATGGTTCATTATGTCTGAAGATATTTACAGATAAACCAAGGCCTCCACTGCTCTCCTCATACATGTGAAGTAAATGATGTGTCCAAATTCTTCTACAAACAGTAGACCATCCCATTAAAATAGCTCCTGTACAGTATTGAGAAAGCTGGTATCCAGTCTTTTGACAAGGCTTTTTTCATGCTTGCCCTTCCTTAAATGATGCTAAGCTGGAACAAAACTTCTTTTCTATTTTTAGGAGAGTTTTTTGACCTTCAGTTCACCTTGAGGGGTTTCCACAATGCCTTGCTGCTCATAACGAACACACTTAGGGAAATGCCTTGTTCCTTAGCTTTTGTCTCATATGTTCCATTACAAGGGAAACTGCTTGTGCTTCCACAAACTCTCTCCCACTACATTTGTTTTTCATGCTGTTATTTTACTGGCTGCCAAAGGCTCTATCTAGTATATACTACAAGTTTCATTACCCACTTAGGTCTAGGATCTTTTATCAAAGTAGGGGACTGCTCAAAGATGGCTGAAAACTACACGACCCAGTGGTTGGTAAACACTTGGGGGAGCTGCCCATCCATGGCATGGAAAGCTTGGATCTAATTTATGGAATGATATGATTAGGATTCACTATCTAGAACCTGTTTTGTCACCAGACAAGATTTAAATGCAGAAGAATCTATAAACATAAATTGTATGTAATAGGAAAAGCATTGTAAAACTACAAATTAAACATAATGGAAATTATAATTTTATTAAGATCATACTGTTTTTACAATTATACCTCCTCAGCTGCTTCTGTCTTTAGGTTGGCTTCTGAGACTGATCCTTTAGACTTTTGCTTTGAAGAGGTAAGAGCCTGTAACATCCTTTTATCTCAGCAATGCAGTTCTTTTAAAGTTTTATTAGTTATTTCAGGATATTTGGCCCCTTTCTTGAACAATCAAGATCTATTGTCCTCAAGAGCCTCATATAAGTGTGTTTTCTCTGATAATAAGCTTACTTAGGACTACATGCTAAAATTACATTCTAAAACAAAAAGATAAATCATTATAAAATAACACACTCAAGTAGAGTCAGAGTGCACTTGCACTCTCCAAAGTCCCAGTTACTTCACTGAAATAAAGAAAGAAGTTTGTATAGAGTGCTTAGTCTGCTTTGGTAACACAAGCTATGGTTATTAAAATCTCCCAGCTTTTTGTTCAGAGATACTTGTCTGCAGAAAATAGGATTCTTCTTAAGGTTCAAGTGAGACAGTCATTGATAACAACAGCCCTTCATCATGGAGAATGATCTGCTTTACAGAGGACTGGTATTCAAACTGTAGTGAAACATCAATCAGACGAGATCAACAAAGACTTGTAAGTAAATGGCTTTTTTACAATATTGATATTACTGAATGTGTGTTTGGAAAAGGAGAGATATAAATCAACAGGGGCTATGTTTTACTACATAAGGCTAAGTGTGGTAGTTAGAAAGAAAAGTTGATGGGATTAAAGACCCATTTGGTTCACATCTATGACCAAATAGTTTTGGTGGCAAAGATATGTAACAACAAGCAACAGCAGCTTGTATTACTCACTGCCGCTTAATGTATTTGTTGTCCTTCACCTCCATCCTACCAGTAGGTAAGAGATGACAGCAAATGCCTATACAAGAGAAGACAACTCAATAACTCTACTGGAGATAGGATTCCTACCACTTGATATATCCTGTCTTTGCCAACTCTATCTTTCCAAACAGTAAGGTGAAGTGAAGTGAAGTGAAGTGAAGTGAAGTGAAGTGAAGTGAAGTGAAGTGAAGTGAAGTGAAGTGAAGTGAAGTGAAGTGAAGTGAAGTGAAGGCCTTCGTTTGTCAGAAGAGATTTTCATGTGTTTATTTGAAGGGTCTTAACCTACAGACTAATGTGGTTTTTTATATACACCTTCCTTTACCAAGAAAAAAATGAATCTTTATTTCTTGTGCATAAATGGATGGACAAAGCTCTCTTCCACCAGGATATTACAGGGAATACGCAAATTCTCATGAAGGGCTGCTTGTAGCAGTAGCAAACACTCTTGTCTTTTCACAAGTGTGACATGCTGTGTTTGAATTGTTCATTTACCTCTTCTGTCCTGAAGGAGGTGGCCTGTGCTGTAAAAGTACTTCTGTATTAATTTCACAGGTGAAGGATCTGTCATATAACAAACAGTAATTTACTAATCATATCCATTTTAATCTTAAGTGCATGTGATTAAAAACTTCTAAATAAGAAATAGGCTTCAGATTTGTTTCAGCTCTTGCTGCTTCCTGAAGAGCAGGCAGGACACACTCTAAGAACACCTTAGAATGGAAACAATGGAGTAGCTCTACTTCCAAGAACTACTGGAAATGTCCTTGGTCAGCTCAATAGTTGTGGGCATTACAGAAATTTACTAGTCTTTTTGTAATTCTTGCTCCAAATGTTCTCAAGACTAGTATTTTAGAGGAGGGAATGTGCTTACCTACTTGGGTCTGAAAGTACAGGTTTTTGAGTCAATATATCCTTTTAATTCTTATCTTCCTAAAGAAAAGGCTTTACAATCATCCTGCATCTTGTAGGCTTGTAACCCTTCTTTCCGTAGTTTACAGGGTAGACGAGCTAGCAGAATTACTCTCTCCTTTGAAGTCAAGGGCTCCCTGTAGGAAGAGTGCAAGAGCTTTAACTATCATAACCACAGCATGGAGAAATTGCCTTTTTTTTTTTGACGTGGACATGACTCCAGCTAAATATAGAGAGAGATGGAGCCCGGGCCATTTCCTTTCTCCACTATCTATTTTAAATTTTCAAATTCTTCTCTCTACAGAATTTTTAAAAGATCACTGGAACCTCAATCTGCAGGATGGATGAATTTGACAAATTACAGGAGGTGGAACTAGTGTCATTATTCTGCTTTAAGAGAAATTACAGAAATTAACACAAGTGGAATTTGGATACCTCTTTTTAACTGTCCAGCTGTACCCATTCCCTTAGACGTGGTCTTGCAGTCCTTGACAGTGCTAAAATCCCTTTGGAGGTGAAGTTGTCTAGTCATAGAAGAGACTATGTAATGTAGTACAATAGTTCAAATGGTTTGCTGTAATTTCAGTAGCAATTCATGTTTATTTATTTAAGTGGCCAAGTATTTATACTTGGCTACTTCAGATGCAGAAGCGTTGTTTTCTAAATCAATAAAGCTAGCCCTACAGAGGCAAATGTCCACCTTTCATTCCCATCTTTCTTTATAAGAATTACTTTAAGGAGTACAGTAGTTTTAGCTTTTTTTTGCCAAGAATATAATCCTATGCACTATTATCGACATCTCCTCAGTATGGATTAATGAAGGCCAGGGCTATATGCCTCACCATCACTCTTAAATTCCATCACTCTAAATCATTATTCTCCTTTTTACAACAGAATATTAAATGCGGAGAAAAATTTAGAAACATAACATTTGTCTTTGGAGGTTTAATCCAGACACAAAATAATTTGGACTGAACACATTTATTTTTTTTAAATAGAGTGTATTCATTTTCTGTTTTCTTTATCTTACCGCACCTAAGAAAACCTGTTTAAGTGAGAAGAGATAATATTGCTTCGATCAAATGTCCCTGCATTATGGGTTGGAATGAACATGAATGCTCCAGATCGAGCCAGTGTTACTCTGGGAGTCAGATAGCTATGCTGTGCTGACAGAGGATGTGCAAAATTCAGGACTGTGAATAAACAAGTTCCAGAACGAAGCTGACTCAGTAAGAGAAGGTTGAGGCTGACTGAGCTGGAAAGTGCTGTGTAGGTACTGCTGTCTACGACACGCACAAGAAAACCCAGCTGCAGTGCTGCTAGTTGCTACCATAATTATCATAGAGGCAGATTATGTCACTGCTACGGGGCAAATGGAAGGGCTTGATGTCATCAGCACTAGTGTTATTAATGTCAAAGCATCACTGCTTTAGGAATCCATTCTTATGGAAGGAGCAAATCGGGACATTCACTTTTCTGTGGGAAGTTTAGGCATACTGAAAGCTCCATTATTTTTCATTCAAATACAGTTACAAATGTTGCATTGTTTCTTTAATAAACTTTATTGCAGTGGTACAAGTTGCTTGGAGAAAAGATATTTTCTAATCACAAATAGTCTGCAGATTATACTAAACAAATAGTAAATCTGGCTGAAAAAATAAAAAACCCACAAGCTTGTCTGACATTTTCAACCTTTTACTCCACTGGAGAAATTGCACTTGATTTAATCACAGCAAGACAAGGTGTTTTTCCTGTAAGTGAGATTCTGCATCTACATTAATAATGTATTACTTCTTTGTTGTACCTTTATTAGTTCTTAAGTTACATCATCTGAACCTATTCACTGCATTCTGTGTAACTTATGTTCACTGGATCCATTCTAAAAATGCATGGACATTTTCAAGTATGACTATGTTAACAAAAAGGTATCCCTACAATAAATTTAATTTGTAACAGCTCCTGCTGCAGCTTGAATTGCCTCATGTCCTAAAATTCTTTGCAACAGCTTCAGTTTCAGTAGCATAAACCACAAAAGATGTCTCAAACACTTCACATTTTACTTTCTGTCTGGATGTACTTTGTGTAGGAAGTAATCTTGGAAAACACATGCCCCATTCTACTTCCTTTGGAGTGCAATCAACTGACTTTCTAATATCTCCAAAACTGTTCTTACTGCACATTATCAGTCAACAATGCATTTTCACTTGTCAAGCATCTGACTGCCTGTAACAAAAGACATAGTCTATCCTTAAGTGTGTACCAGCAGCACTGTGGCAGTGGTAATGCAGACCTCAGCATCAGGTAATTGCTGAGTATATCTATGTGTGTATATATATAGAGAGAGAGATAGGTAGATATACATATTCAGGAGCCAGGATCAGTTTTACGGTTTGTCCTGAGCTTTTCCTTACTCGGAGTACGCTGCTGATATAAGCACAACCAGCTCAAGCATGTTTCCTAGGGCTGCTGTAACACTTTTGACTGTAACACAGACATTCCTTTAAGTTGTTGAACCAAGGATCAGAACTACGAGTTACAATCTGAGGCTTGTATGTCCAAAACATCTGATTTAATGACAACCTTTCATCTTTTCAACAGCTTTGCCCCAAATTGTTATATAATGAAACATCCTTCCAATGCAAGAATCGAATCCATCCCTTGATTATATTTCCTAAAATAGATAAAATGGAAATGTCTACTAGTAAAGGCTTTTTACTGAGAGGAAAATACTCCTTCAAAAGGTGGACACCTTAGTAGCTGAAATTACTACAAGTAAATGCAATGATGTTTGGAAATGGCTATATTCCCACATGCCATTGTTATTCTGTTTGATTTATGCTACTTAATACATCTAATTACATCACATTTTAAATGTGTCCATAGCTGTAATATTGAGGGCTAGTCTCTAGATCAGTGGTAGATGACCCAAGCTCCTGGGCTCCACGTTGCAACCCATGGATGTGAGTCAAAGTCAGACCAGAAGCAGCGCCCTCACATTGATTCAGTGTTATGCCTGAGCTAAGCAGCAACACCTTGCAGCATTCTCTAGACTTCTGCACCTTGACAGGACTCATTAAGTTGAGCAAGTGATTGGTCATTATATCTTTTGGGCTGAATCTGCTGTTGGCACCCATCTCTATCATTTTTAAAAAGGCTTCTCCATGGTAATGTAATTCACAGTATCCTCTGTAGGACTACAGGATTAAAAAAAATATTAATTCAACCCTTGAGATGTATGACAATAAAAAGTATTTTGAACAGTAATATTAGTGTTTTTGATACTTGAGAGCAATTATGGAAATGCATTCCCTTCCCTGAGGAGCTTACAAATGAAACAACACATATTGCACAGAAGAGACCAACGTAAAAAAAGCAGAATCATTGTTTTTGTACTTTCAGTGCATGTCTTGCTAACGTAAGAGATTTTGAACAGAACAAGAAGGTATTTTAAATTAAAATGAAAGGTGATAAATAGAATCATAGAATAACCAGGTTGGAAGAGATCCACCAGATCATCGAGTCCAACCATTCCTATCAAACACTAAACCATGCCCCTTAGCACCTCGTCCACCCGTGCCTTAAACACCTCCAGGGAAGATGAATCAACCACTTCCCTGGGCAGCCTGTTCCAGCGCCCAATGACCCTTTTGGTGAAAATTTTTTTCCTAATGTCTAGACTAAATCTCCCCTGGCGGAGCTTGTGGCCATTCCCTCTTGTCCTGTCCCCTGTCACCTGGGAGAAGAGGCCAGCACCCTCCTCTCTACAACCTCCCCTCAGTTAGTTGTAGAGAGCAATGAGGTCTCCCCTCAGCCTCCTCTTCTCCAGGCTAAACAACCCCAGCTCTCTCAGCCACACCTCATAAGGCCTGTTCTCCAGCCCCTTCACCAGCTTCGTTGCTCTACTCTAGACTCACTCCAGAGCCACAACATCCTTCTTGTGGTGAGGGGCCCAGAACTGAACACAGGATTCAATGTGCCGTCTCACCAGTGCCGAGTACAGAGGGAGAATAACCTCCCTGGACCTGCTGGTCACGCTGTTTCTGATACAAGCCAAAATGCCATTGGCCTTTTTGGCCACCTGGGCACACTGCTGGCTCATGTTCAGTCACTGTCAACCAACACCCCTAGGTCCTTCTCCTCCAGGCAGCTTTCTAGCCAGGCTTCTCCTAGTCTGTAGCTCTGCTTAGGGTTGTTGTGCCCCAAGTGCAGGACCCGGCATTTGGCCTTGTTAAACCTCATGCCGTTGGACTCTGCCCAGCAGTCCAGCCTGTTCAGATCCCTTTGCAGAGCCTCCCAACCCTCCAGCAGATCCACACTTCCACTCAGCTTATTGTCGTCTGCAAACTTGCTAAGGGTAGCTTGAGGAATTATTGTAAGAGTGGCTCAAATAAAATTACAGAAGAGACCTGAAGCAGGACGCAGAAGAAATGCATCACAGAAAAGATGCAGGGCAAAGGAGCATGCATGACTAGGAGCTCAGAAAAACAGGAAAGCAGTGTAGCAACACTTTGTATGTATTTACTTATCTATATTACTAAGGTGATGAACACTGATTAAGATCTTATTGCACTAAGCTTCTTGCTTGATGCCTGGATATGTGACAGAGCTCCCCTCAGTTTCTGCTGATTTCAATGAGAGCTATAATAGTATAACTCCTTTGAAAAACAGGCTGCAGACTTTTATTAGCTGAAGGCCAAGGTCAAAACTCATGCACAGACTTGCATGAATAAATGCTGAAACAGTATTCCCGAACGCTGGTATGAATCTGTTTTCACACAGTAATTGCAGCTTCTGCTCACTGGAAAAATGTTCCTGTGCATCAACAAATTAGCCATTTGTAAGAAGTAAGGAAAATACTACAGACTGTGATCTTTAAAAAACACTCACTGAACAGGGTAAGAAAGAAGCAGAGGGTTAAATGATAAGAGGAAATACTAAAAACAAAAAAAAGCACAGACGACAGCATCCCTTCACCCCACAGGTTGATTTAAGTGGTTAATAGCAGTGGAAAACCTACAGACGGAATGTGAAGTAATTCCGTCTTTCTACAAAAGTAAATTCTTAGCAATAATTATTTCTACAGCATTTCTCACTGCAGATGTTTAGTCTTTTAGGACCTAGGCCAGATTAATTTGGCCAGAGCAAATGGATGGCTATAAGCAACTTCAAAGATTGCTTGATGTCTACCTGCTCTCTTTCATTTCTTTTCCACCTCTTTAAATGTCTTGGTAGTTGTTTCTGCGCCTGCAGCGTCCATAGTGATAAAGGAGGTAGAGCAGTACAAGGTCAAAAATGAACAACAAGCCAACAGCAACATCAAATCCAATAAAAATATCTGTGAAGGAAAAAAAAAGAAAAGGCAGTTAATGAAAGATAAATGTATATCAATTTAAATACAGAGATAACAGTATTCTTGTGTGTACAATGGAAATATAGTTATATTTTTTTCATATTTCTGGCAAGGTCACATGGTCTGTATTTACTGGCATACACAACATGAGTATAAAAACATATGCTTCAATCCTGGAAATGCATAGATAGCCTCCTGTGCATGGGTAAATCTTACACATTGGTTTTCAAAGGGCAAGAGGGACCATAAGTAGTTAATGCAAACTAAGGGTTTCATCAGGGATCAGCAAAACACTGAAGGTATTCAGGAAGGGGGAGATACCCGTGCAGTTGGAAAGTAGCATATGTTACTTTGCCCTGCACTTCCCTCCTCAAACTAATATTTAGTCAGGGAGAGGCTGTCAGCTGTTGGTAGCCCAAGGCAGAGTGGCTATACCTGCATGGATCAACTCTGTGTATACAGTGGAGGTTAAGGTATCCTCAATACACAGTGTGCTTGCCAGGAGTACGAATGCATTAATTTTATTGGGCACATGCATCAATTTTACTGTGCATGTGCAAGCCACTTTTCCTTTCTACAGAAGGTCTGATGTGTCCAACATACGCAGGGCTGCTTGCATAGCACCCACATCTGTCAGATGTTTTCAGCAAGTGGAGCTTTAGTTCTGGCCATGGCCTTTATGAAGCTCCTTATATGAGTATTCTAATAATAGCACTGCCTTCTTGCTGGCAATCAAGTCTACTCTTCATGTTTTCAGAAGAATTTAATTTTGGCTTTCCCTGTCCATAGTAAAGCTGGTCCACACTTGTTAAAAGGAGATCTAACAGTACAAAATTTGGAGCCATTGAAATAATTTCTGCCTCTGTCTTATGTAGAAAATACAGAGCTGTTACTCTACCTTTCATTTTGTCTTTCTGCCCACATTCTTTTGACCAATTTTTTGTAATCAGTGGAGAAACTAGTTCAGCAAACTTCTCAAGTGGGCAAGAAGCGGTGCATCCTGGCAGAGTGAGTAGGAAAGGATCCTTTGAAGAGTCATTCCGATAGTGCATTTCAATGCTATATCGCCTGAGTAATGACATTGAAAAGATTTTTTAAAGAAAGGTTCTTAAACAACAGGTTTCCTGTTTAGAGTCAGAATGTTGGAAATAGACTTTAACATCCTAATCTGGAACCTGTTCTTCAAGAATGAAAGCTTTGTAGAAACATCTGCAGAGCCCACTTTGCTAAAGCTGATTGCATCACTTCACAGATCACCAGTCATCTCAAAAGGCCCTTCTGAAGGCTCCTTGAATGGCAAGACCACCAGGCTCTTCTAAGCCAACTGGTTTGCCTTGGGATTTATGAGATGTCTTGGAAATGTTGTTGCTATCCTTTGAAGAAACAGGAAAATTCATTTTACCATTTACTTTCAGCTTGTAAGACCTGTTTTTCTCTTCTTCCTGACTTTCAGAAACATAGTTACATGCATATCCAGCAAATGTACCTTCATGATTTTAATATAACTTTGTGCCTGTGGACAGCTCAGGGAAGTATCAGTTTAAAATGAATTTGTATCACTTCACAATATCTGAGTGGAAAATTTTTTCGGGGTAAGGGAAACCAAATTTCAGTCACTCCTAATTCTTGCATAAATAAGAAGATCCTTACCCACTGCTTTCTTGATAGAGTTCAAAAAACTGGCAAGCAGCATATGGTGGCAGTTTTCCATTGAAAATATTGAGAGCAATCTGGATGGCCCCAATTGTGGTGTCATGCTATTGGAAAAACAAAAAATCCACCTTTGAAAGTCTGTTAAGTCAACTACCAGTTCTTCAGAGTAATGAGACAAGAGTGGAAATCAAAATAAACCAAAGCCTGTTTAAATTTGACCACAAAAATGTGTTCAGTATATTCACCTCTGGGAAAACTGTTAACAGATTACTATAGACAGCAGGAGGCATTTCCAAAGAGTTACTGCAGTATGTGTCTTGCAAGATCTGGAATATTTTGGAGATGGAGATACTACAGGAAAGCAAGGTGTGATCTGAGAAATAAACCTGTTTTTTCAGTGTATTTTTGCTACTCCTTCCTTCAGGAGTGTTTTCAGTTTCAAAGGCAGATTAAGGAAGTATAAGGTAGTATATCCTATAGCATTTCAAGTGAAGTTACAAGTACTTTATTTAGATAGCATGCCAGACAAATAGCTGCACACAAAGACTGTCATCCTTGCCTCCACACACACTCCAGAACATTTGAAATTGTTATACAATAAAATTGCAGTTTGGCTTGTATTGTGATGGAATCAGTTACCCATCCACCTGCAGTCCCTTCCTCTCCCAATTTCCCTCCTCTTGCAGGACATCTCAGGAAGAGGAGCTGAAGGAGGGAAATCCAAACAATTTGATGACTAAGTTTTGCAAGAATCTTTATATGCATATTTGCTAAGCTTGTTTATCTACTGGTCTAACCACCGTGTTTTAATAATTATTCAAGATCTGGAACGTTCAGACTGATCAGTTTCAAAATTAAAAGAATACTTGGCCTCAAGACATTAAAGCAGCAATGAAAATTCTGATTGCACTTCTTTTTCAAAAAGAATATGGTAGGACTAGAGAACACACAGAAAAGGCAGCAAGAATGATTTCAGGTATTTAAGGAAAGCTTAAATAAGGTAGGATTCTGTCTTGGAAAAGGAAAGATGGAAGAGATGTGACAGAAACCAGTAAATTTACTAGTGACCCAGGAAAAGTGAATAATGAATATTTGCTGTTTCTCACAGTAGAAATGCTAAGAAGGAACCACATCAGTATTAAGTTTAAAAGCAAAATTGAGAAAGTACTTTTTCTCTTTAAACACACAAGTCATTGCCACAAGATGTTGCAGAGGCCAGAAATATAAATGCATTTAAAAAAAGTGATTAGACAAATTGACGAAAGAAATTCTGTCAAGAACTATTAAACACACAGATGCAGATTCTCTCCCGGGAAGACCTTAAGCCACAGATTGCTGGAAGGTTGTATCAGGGGAAGCATCACTCTGTGCTGGCATTATTCTCACATTCTTCCCTGCTGTTGGCCATTGTTAGAGAGAGGATAATGAACGAGATAAGTGGATCTTGGTCTGATCCAAATGTCCCTCTTCATCCTCTAAAATAATAATAATAAAAAAGAAACCACAGCTGTGTCATCTCTTTCTAGGCAGAGGAAAGGTTTGGAGACACAGCTGAAGTTCTGTTATGTGACAGCATCTCTAGGGTAGTAGCACTTAAGGAAAGATGCAGCTTCTAGAAACTTCACCATTAAGTTGCAGAAAAAATGGATAATAAAAATACATAGTTTTCTTTAGCAAGTACAATTTATCTGAAACTGAGGTCAGAACCACGCTCCTGCTGTGCTCCTGTACTGACTGATGTTCAGCTTGTTAGCTGAATCGAACTGTATTATATTATTCTTTCGTTTAACTTTCAGGGAGACTCTGATTACTCTCTTTAAGGGTCTTTTACTGGTAAAATCATAGCAAGTTTTATGAAAGATGAAAATACTCACTGCAGAGTAGACTTCCATTTTTCTTTGTCTTGAAGAATTGGCAGCCTGTTTAATACTATTTAAAATAATATTCACAAGGACACCTTAAAAAGATGGGAACAAGGAAGAGGAATATTAAGATATAAAATTTCCATAGAAAACAAAACAGCAAAAGATTTTGAGTATCAAATAGAAGATATCTACTCAGGTCTCTTAAATAATTTTTTAGCTTACTACAAGTTCATAATTAGAGAGAAGATATTACAGAAGTGAAATACATGATTCATCATTCAGGTAAAGGGAAGTGGCAGGATTTACAGGAAGTCATCTAGAAGTATCCTGAGAACTGGGCTAATGACACTTCGAGTTTTCTTATGCCGAGACATCCTCTCCATTATTTTTGGTCTGTTTGGAGCATTGCAATAATGACAGCTGTGCTAGCCTCTTCCTCTCTAGATGATGAAGAAATAGTTTTAACTGTTTATTTCCAAAAAGTCGAACAGTATAAATTCTTAATTTTCCCAAACCATTTTTTCAATCCTTCTCCAGAACAAAGATATTCCAAAGTCAGTGGGATAAGGGAAGCAGAAAATCCATGCAGCACAATTTATACCAGTCCAGGGAAAGAGGGCATAACTGGTAAGCCCACAAATGCTAGTACAGAAGTCCTCTCCATGTGATACAACAACCTACTTGCTAGTGTGTGTTAATGTAGGTCTGAGCCTGTAATTGCTATATGGCTTGATCAGGTGATGTATGTTCCTAGATGATGACACTGCTAATAATTCTTTACCTAGATCTAGACTGCAGGGTAGGTGCATTACAAAGCCTAGCCACAAACAGTCCAGCCTGCAGATATTCAAACTCACTCGTTTGGGTTTCCTGCTTATGGACACTTGGGGATTGTGACACAAATGCCTAGGCTGTGTCCTGAAGTCATGTCAGAATGTGCATAGCCTGTACACCCCAGCTTTGGAGCTATGCTGTGGTCCCAGTTCTTGCAGAATAGATATAATTTGAATTTCTTGTCTTCTATTCCGATCTGACTGGTTTGGAGCAGCTTTATAACAGTCTGTCAGAGAGCTACCAAGGTGTTGCCAAGATTTTGGTATAGTATATAACTAGTGCATGAAAGATCAGGAAATACATAGAATAAACATTGGAGAAACAGAATTTAATCTTAATCTAAGCTAATATCAGACAAGTAATGATCCTCCCAAAGGTTTGATTTTTCACCTTGGATTTCTATAATCTTTCTCAAGATCCTAATGCTTTAAACATGATGGGATTAGATTTTGTTTCAATATCTAAACCATGCAAATGTCAGTGTTCAGCACATATTTTATGCTTAATATGGCATCCAATGGCAATAGTTACAAATCATGTTTCTACATCAATGATGTTGCATGAGTAAGACACCAGAAAGTTGCATGCTATTATAAACACTGCACTCCTCCTTCCTGAGAGCTTATACAATTTTTTTTATTTACCTCCTTGCAGTCGTGATTTCTCTTCTGTTTTATAAATTCCAAATAGTGATAATAAGGACAATTCTGCCAGTTTTTTCATCTTGCCGATTACATCTTTGGTAGCCCATCCAGGGAGAGTATAATTGTGAATACTCTAATGATAAAGGAAAACAAAATAATGTTTCTTTTCTTCTACTGGTTTCCATCATCCTATTGCCCAGCCTCACATTCTCATTTAGACTCTCTGAGACTGTCCTGCAATTCTTTGCCCAGTGTTGTCTCACTCACCAGCATGTCCTGGAATATGCTTTGTGGGGATGGGGATTACCTGAAGTGGGTGAATGGGAAGAGAGGAAACACCAGTGTGAAGAGGATCCCTTGCAGGTATAATGTGTTCTTGCTATACAGATATGTGGTTTGGGTTTTGCTAGAGTGAAAGTTTGCAGACATATGTCTTATCTTCATCCCTTCCCCTGGGTCTTCAGGCTATAACCTAGCTCCAACTTTTCCTGCCTTTTCCAGAATCATCCTATGCTTGTGGCCAGTTTGATTTGATTCACTGATAGCAACGTACAATCATCATCTCCTGATTTTCTAACTGATAGATCATAATCTTATCTCCCATTTTCAACATCTAAATATTTTGATGTTTAACTGTTGACAAGTTAAAGCAAATAATTTCATTTTCCTGTTAAGAATCATAAATATTTCCTAGGCAGTGTGCTCAAATAATTCCATAGCGGCGTATTGGGAAAGCAAATAAAGGGAGTAAATTTTAGTGTCAATGTTCCAGGATAAAACATCAAATAGAAACAACAGTTTCTCAAGCTATAAACCATGTTTTTGAGTTTTCTTTTACCAATGCACTAAATTAGAAACTAGATTCAAAATAAAAAATAAATAAATCACTATTTAATAAAAAAAGTGCTAGCAATTCCGGGAGAGAAGGCAACTCATTCCTATGAAATGAGACTGCTATGGTTCAACAGAAACCTAGATTAGGAGTCCTCTATTGCCTTATTATTACCTCACAGAAGAGAGTATCATATGTATTCCACATCTGGAAATTGTCCAGTATTTTAAGATGGTTTAGTTCAAGTCCTGTGTCTACTGCCATTGTTTGTAAAAAGTCCTGGTGAGAAAAGGGGAAAAAAATGAAGAGAGCACCATAAATACTCAATATACAAACATACAGATTCATTAGCATCCAACCTGGTAACGGAGGTTTGTTTAATTTTACACAGATGACACCCTTGTAGCAGAAGATTTTGGTTGCAGGTTTGATTTTGTAACCATTTCAAGGTGCTGATCTCTTTTTCAGACAGTGCTTTTTTTCCCAATCCTGCTATGGGTAAGTCTGGTTAGCTCTCTGCTGCACTCTTCTCTCCTTCTTCTGACTGCTCCCAGAGGTGACCCTAGACACCCCAAGCCTGCCAGTATAAGGAAGAGGAAGGCACTAATGGAAAAGGAGGATGAGAAAATAGAAAAGTAAAGAGAGCCGAGGTAAATATTCAGGATGAGGCAAAAAGAAATTGAAAAGAAAACTAGATTTTCCTTCTGCCATGTAAGGGAAGCTGAATATCTAAGTAATAGTTCCACAACAGTTCCCACAGGGATTCTTGCTACACGCTACCACAGAAGAATAAAGGGACTACTTAATATCCTTTATTCCCACACTGGCTGTTTCATAACAGTAGCTGAGAGAGAGAGGATAGCTCTGAATTCACATTTCTACGTCTGTTGCAGATGAGTAAGGCTGACCGGGATAGCAGAAAGCAGCAGAAAGTTAGAAATAAACCAAAGACAGGAAAATGTAGGGTTGGGTTCAGCTCAAAGAGTAAAACCGAAGTGACTTTGAGAGAATGTGTACAGGTGCAGTCAGGGTATGAGGAACATGAGACCTCTGCTTTATTTGTGGAGTAGTGCTATTACAAAGTGCATGACCACCTAGAAAACACAGCAGCAGTAACCACTTTCTAGAGCAATTATTATCCACAAGAATATGATTGATTGAGGCAGATATATCATCCAGGTGCATACATCCTGCTGCAGCACTGTAATGGGAAATTTTGAATCTCTGACTGTGAAGATTTGTCAGGGCCAGAAAAGAAGCATGTCTTGTGATGGATCCAAATGCACATCAGAGAAATGTACATCAGTCAGAGCATTTGCCTGCTTGTTCTTGCTTTAGTTCTCTGCTGTAACGTCAGCTTCAGAAAGTCATAGCAGGAAGGCATAAACCTTCCCAAGCTTCAGGTTTATCAGAGTTTTAGAAATGGTTTGTGCTACCTTGTAAAACTGAAAATTGCTGCATCCAGAACTTTCTTCTCCCCTCTGGTCATAGAACTTTATTAACATGCAGTTCTAAATGCTCTCAGAAAATTAATATTAACTTGACATTTTTAAATATTAATATCAAAATTATGAGAAACGCATAAACATATGAAATATGCTTTTTTAATTGTATTGGCCTAAATTTCTGATTCTAAGGAAGTCCTCAGGTTTGGGGTGTTTTTTACATTTATTTATTTTTGCATTTCAGCTAAAGGAAACAACGCAATTCCATCACTTCTACATATTAGTGACTTTCCTTCTTCTTAGACTTTGCTTTTTATTTTGTCTTACCTTGTATGGTTGTATTCTGCTTTGAAATTCACTAGACGTTTGTGTTTCATTCTGAAGTTCATCAAAACGGGGACAGTCAGCAAGAGGAAAATGCAGGCTCTGAAACAAGAGAAGAAAAACTTAGAAAAGTTCTGGAATTAATCAACACACTTCTAGTTTTTTCTGCTGCTGAGAACAATGATGTAGCACTTGTTAGATAGATTTGCTCATGCTGCTCCATAATGGTTTGTTTGAGTACCTTGTTAACGGGTTCTGTTAACGTGAGCAATGGACTGTGGTAACTTGACTTTTCAGTGGCTGCTTGTGGCTATGATAGTTTCATTCCCCACCCCATAACTCATTTCGGCAAAAAGCATTTATACATGTCTGTCAGGGGATCACTTTGGGAAATAGATCAAGGTCTGTGATCATGAATTTTAAAAAGCTACCATTTCCCTCTTAATTTCTGAATCCCTCCAGATGCAGCTTGACTCCACCTGGTGCTGGAAACTGAATTGCTTCTCCAGCTACACATCCTGCTCTCAATCTCTTTGGAGGTAAGCAGTGTATTATGGCAAGCATTCGAAGTACCTCTTAATGGTCAGGACTTGAAAAAAGAGTGACAAATAAATATCAAAAAGAGTGCTCAAAAATATCAAAAAACTGTGTGACTAATGGTCCCGTTCTTATTTAGGGGTGTGATTCTCTTTTAATAACTCTAAGTGTATGTATTACAATGTCACCTGGAAGTACATTTTTTATCTGAACCATGTATAAATACATATGTCCATCAGACTCTGTGCTCTGGAAAATATGCTTTTACACCAATTGCAGAAAGAAATATGATACCTAATCCAGTATGAAGTATTAGCAAGAAGTAATGATTAGCAAAATAGACTTGTGCTACTTCAGCACTTTATGTCACATCACTAGAGCATTTTGTCCTGGTTATCCTATAACCATACAAATCACATCAAGGAACTGAATTAATACACAGTGGAAAAGGAGGTCTACTCTCTCTTGGGGTGAACATTAGCAGACTGCACTTACATAGCTTCTCTTTCTCTTTGATTTGTCAATGTCAAGCTTGCAGCAGCCACCTACTGGCACCAGAACACTTTGATCTGGACATATTTCCAAATGTGCATTTTTTCTGTAACAGCAGCACATCAGAGAGTGAAGGCTCGAAGCTATAATATGAAGCTGGGGAATGTTGTTAAATTACACAATAACAAATGTTTCTCTTGCTATATGGCTCGGTTATCTCCCTCTAGGTGTTATTAATTAAGCCACTCCCTTTGGCCTCATTAAGCAGTATTCAGTACAGTTGTCTGTCAGGTCTTGATACATCTCAGTGGCTGAAAAATAAACTGTGATTAGGATTTTTTACATGACTGTGCTTGGCTTCAATTTCCCATTTAGTGTTGCTTAGGGCTTGAAAATAGCCTCAAACATCTGCTTGGTTTAACAGGGGAACATTTTTTTTTTCCCAGATGGTTTGCATGTTTAATAGGAATTTTGAGTTCCCACAGAAGTGTGTTTCACTGAAACATCAGTACCCATTCCTGAAGCAGCTGCGGGAGTGGTGGGGTACTACAGATTCCTATAAACGAGCTTGCTTTCTCCAAACAGTTCATTGCTCTGTACTATGATTGTCTTAAGGGCTTCATGTTTTTATTTGGCCAAAGTTCTGACCACTTTGATGCTTTTTTTTGGTGAAAGAACTTCCTTTAGCATCCCAACTTTAACTAACAGTGACAACATTCTTTTCTGTTGACGGACAGAGTCAAGTTTCTAGCTGAATCAGATTGTGCCTAATCCTATTTGTGGAAACTCTTTCTGTTCTTGCTTTCAAGCATGTCCTTCAAGACTGGGGTAATGCCAGTAGCAGGCAGGTGCGGCCACCCCATAGTGACAGAGTCCATCCTCTGGCGATGATGACTGGATAAGCAGTTATTTAACAGAGTTTTTGTATACGTTTCCTTAAAGTCAACTTTGGTCCTCAAAGTTATTGAGTTACTGCACTCAGTAACTTTTTGTCCTTGTTCCACACATTGTTGCTTACACAGTCCTTGTCACAGAGGCCAGTGAAATAAAAATTTAACCTGAGTCAGCCAGAGTGCTACATATAGTAAAACTTCCACAAGACCTATCATTCAGGTAGGTCTGGTCTTATTATGAAACACAAGGTAGGTGCTAGGGTTTCATTAAATGTTCGTATAGCACTGAGTATGAAAAAGCCCTTGTCTGTAATCAGGGTGCTTGAGGTCATTACAGTGGCTGGTGAAAATTCCATTGCTTGAATAAATTCTAGAACAAACTTGCCAAGGCGGGAAGTTCTGTCTAGCTGATTGGTGGTCAGTAAGGCACCTGTCTACAAAGGTTTAGGGCAATTTCCCTATAATACTGTCCAAAAGTGTCCCTGCCAGGAGAAATGTTAGAGCTGTACCTTGAAGAAAATGATAGTGTGGATGACAATTCAGGTATTCTGCAACTACAGAAGGAGGATTTTTGTGTAGCTATTACAGTTGACATATGACATGCTTGCCAGCCAGTAGCTGCAGTTGAGGTTTTCTATTAGAATGAACTTCAAACAGAATAGAAAATATTTCTTAACTTTCCTCCCCTTTTTATGATTTTTGCTTCTGGGAAAGTGTAAAGCAGGAAGTGTCCAGTCAGTACTCACCCGGTCTGTTGATTTTTGCAAAATATGAACTGGAATTGGTTGCCAGAGAAGTTCAGGGTTCCAAATTTGGCTGCTAGTTGGTGGAAAGAGGCCAGAAAGGTATGACTGGGCACTCATAATGGTGCGATCGTAATCTGTGCTTTGGATGTAAAACTGAAGACAGAATTAACACAGAGTTAAAAATAAAATGGAAACGATAAAAATAAAAGGAAATTTTACCCAATTCATCAATCCTGGCTTCTTGATTTCAGTTTTATGTTTTTGCATAAAGTCAGAACAGTTAAACTATAACTCGGCTTTCCAGGGCCCTACTTCATTTGCATAAATGGAATTGCCAAAGCATCTTTCAGTTTGAGCTCTAACTCTCAGACTAAACTAAGAGCAATAAGAAAGCATGATTTAAAAGAAAGAAGCTCTCCTTCCTCTCTAGTTAAATGGTGGACTTACTTGGCATTATTAGGTCCATGCTTAGGCTTGGTAATCTTAAATGTCTTTTCCCATCTAAATGATTCTATGACTCCATGATCCTCCTGCCATACCTCAGGAATGAAGACAGTTGAAACTATAAACCTCTCTTGGAAGTATTGCAAAGCTATAGTATTTTATGCCTTTCCATCAATGCATTCCTCATGAACAGACCAAAATGGTAGTGGTATCTTCCTCACAATGGATCTATACCGCATGACAAACACATCCAAACAACTCTTAGATGTCTCTTTTAGCCGATCAAGTACGTGAACATAGTCTTTCACATGGCTGGATACGCATTAAACTTTCAACAGGATGGAATAATATCATGGAGATGTTCAGTCCTGGCAAACGGGGCAGTGCAAGACCTGAGTTGAATGTAGGAGCTGAAAGTTAGATTTTAGTCTGTGTCTGTGTATTCACCTTGACAAATAAGCCTGACTTTCAAAATTGTTCTTCTATTACCTTAGTTTTTCCAATAATGAAATGAATCTGATGTTGTGCTTTTATGTAGCACAAATCCATAGTTCCACTATGCCAGAGAAATGTCTTCCAGACAGTTCAGCTATATACCTCTTGCCGGTTGTATGTGCTGTTCAAAAAGTTGGAGTATCTTTTTCTCACGTACTGTCCAAGTTCAAATAGCTGCTGCATTCCAATCTGTGAGGCAAGCATACAGATGACTATTAGCTTAAGGTGACTGGAGAATCTTAATGTAGCAGGTTTTTTTCTATGTTCATTTTTGTTTTCAGCAATCATTTTTTTAATGATCATGAACCATTTGTGTAATGCACTATGTATGTTGTAGGTGATTTAGAATTTTGACAAGAAATACTCATTTATATCTATGAAAATTCCTATGTTCTGAAATGCCAAGGCTCCAATATCTGCTACAGGAAAGACAATGTGCTTTATTTTGTACAAATACTCTTTCTACATTTCTCTAGTCATTGTCGTTATTGTCATTGTTCTGCTGTTTGATTGGCTTGATATATTTGTGGCTTGCATTTCAAGCTTTAAGTAACATTTTTCTACCTTTGCCCTGGTGTACCTGCAGTTATCTTAGATTACAAACTGTCTTTTCTGTTATTCATTTCCATAGCTGAGTGCTGAACTTCTAAACTTTTAGCTGTCAGAGAAGTATATTCTTACTGCTGCTGCTAAAATGGAAGAAAAAAATAACAAAAAGCTCTCAAAAAAAACTGTGCCACAGCAGAAACTTTTTTTCTTCTAACAATAAAATCTTTGTACCTAGGGATAGTAATGTGTTGTCTGAGTGTCTGAATTTTACAGCTCTTTCAAGCCTCACTTCAAACACTAAATGCTGAACTGTCTGTGATCCATGCTTCTGCATCATGATGAAATATTATTAGGAAATGCATTGGCTTCTCTTTGCTCTAGAATTTAATATGTCAAATACTGTTAAAGAGCTAAGGCTTGATGTTGAAGAGCAAGAAGTAGGTTCAGTGCATCCTAGTGAAACTCTGGGCTTGAAAGCAGCCCTATTAGAAGACACATTGTCCGCAGAAGCAGCTTTTTCCTGAAAGACTTCCCTTGTTTTGTAAGTAGGTGAAATGATGAGATGTGGACTCATCACTTGACCTGGTGAGCAGGTGTCATTCCTTGATTCTGTCACAGGGTCCAGTGCTTAATGGTCATTAGAACTCCATCAATGTTTAGAGTGTAGGCAATGTTTAAACTTGCCATATACTTGAATGCAGATGCACCATCAGGGAGCTGTTGCTTTTAGGAAAGTAGTTATAAAGATTGGATGAACAAGATTTAAATTTAACAGTGAATAGAAGAAATGCTGCCAGCAGATCGAGGGAGGTCATTGTGCCCCTCTGTTCCTCTCTCGTGAGACACCACTGGGACTACTGAATCCAGTTCTAGAATCCTCAGCTTAAGAATGATATGGAACTTTTGGAACAGATCCAGGGGAGGGCCATGAAGGTGATCAGAGGGCTGAAGCACCTCTGGTATGAGGGCAGGCTGAGAGAGTTGAGATTGTTCAGCCTGCAGAAGAGAAGGCTCCGAGGAGACCTCATAGCAGCCTTCCAGTAACTGAAGGGGCTACAGGAAAGCTAGGAGGGACATTTTACATGGACATGTAATGATAGGACGAGAGAGGATAGTTTTAAATTGGAAGGGAGAAGATCTAGATTAGATATTAGTAATAAATTCTTCAGTGATGAGGGTGGTGAGGAATTGGCACTGGTTGCCCAGGGAAGCTGTGGATGCTCCATCCCTGGAGGTGTTCAAGGTCAGGCTGGATGGGGCCTTGAGCAGTCTGGTCTGGTGGGATATGTCTTTGCCCATGGCAGGGGGGTTGGAACTGGATGGTCTTTAAGGTCCCTTCCAACTCAAACCATTCTATGATTCTGTTATATGATTCTATGAATAATGTTGCAAAATATTTTTATGAATTACAAGGTCAACTATCACCACTTGGTATTTGCTAATGTTTCTGAGGCATGCATAAAAAAAAAAAATATATATATATATACACTCCCTATCTTAGTGGCATTTGTAAGTGCTTCTAAGAAAGTCAAAATACCTTGGTAAGTTGTCCAAACCCCTGGGGCCATTCACTTTCTTTGTGTAGATCAGTTGGAAAGTTTACAATTGGTGTTCGGTCACCATGTCTGAAAACCTAAAAAATTACAGTGAAATGTCAAGTTATTTACTGACAACATTCCTTTCTTACTTAGCTAGAAGTCAAGCATACATTATACTTCCAGTGCTGTGTTTCAAACAAAAATATTGGAGAGTCTGCAGAAACCTACTCAAGTGGGTTTGGAGTACACTCTTTATACATAAAAACAGATATAATTATTTAAGAATTTAGTGGACATGAGCCTGATGATTCTTCCATCTAGAACATAAATTTAATCAGCGAAGATGTTAATGCTGAGATTATATATGTAGCTAGGCATCTAGACAAGAAATCTGAATTTTGAGTACTCAGCACCTTTGAATATTAAACCAGTTACCGAAATGCTTATATGAGGATTTAATTACTTTGGCATGCATACTTTAAACTTTTGGTAGTTGCTTTTTTTTTCACAGCAATATCTTCAAAAGTAATTCCATATACACATGGAGCTTACATTTGGTTTTTCTTTTATCCTAATATACAATGATGAAAAAGTATAAACATTTACACTGTTAGCTCACTTAATATTTGTTAATATACTTACTATTTGTTAATATTTTTATATACATATATGAAAAAAATTTAAAGTCTGTAGAATTCTTTTTTTCTGAGAGCAAAGAATTTTCTTGCTTTTGTATCCTGGGCACTCCAGCATTGTGAATATTCATGTGATACATTCAATCATACAATTTTTATGTCAGAAACCTTAAATGAGAACTCTTGAAGTTTTATTCCACCATGCACAGAAAGCGCTAACTCTAGATGAAATAGTTCTAGAAAACTCTGCATAAACCCTGCCTATGGATGCCATGGGTGGGCTTAGAAAAATGAAGTTCACAAAAAATTCACTTGAAAGGCTCCAGACATTTCCTCCATTCCCAGATGCTGATCCAAACAGTCACAAATGTTACCTTTGTTTCTATCAATGTCCATGTAACCAAGGTCATTTCTGACTTTGCAGAATGAAATGACAATGTGGAAGCATGGTATATTTCTTTGTATAATTAAATTTATTCCATAATACCTCACTGGTATATAGCCTGACAATAATTAGTACTCTCCATTGCCTCATTAAGCCACATCATTCTTGCTCAAACATCAGAGAGGTTTGTACATGCTAGTTAGTTTGCCACTCCCACCAGGAGGTGCTTTATGTTTATATTTTTCAAAGCAGACATAAGCAGTGTGGCTTAATGTTTTAATTACAACACACACCCTTTTCATCAGGCTTCTGTCCTAATGTGCATGGACTTGCTCTGTGCTGAAGCCAGTATTTCAGAGGTGGGAAGCACTATCCTTTAAGGGCAAATGTGATTGGACTTCTCTCTGTGTTCATTTTTTCAACAAACGCTAAGGTTTGCTAGAGTAGATGTTTCCATTAGAACCATGTAGAAAACTGCTTATTATTTTTTTTGTGTTGCTAGTTGAATTTCACTGAAGTTGTGACCAACGTGAAATTAATATTTTTCATCCAACAAAGGAGTTTTTTTCACTATCATCAGCAACACATTGATCAACATGAAAAGGCACTGACTTTACATGCAGCAAAATAATCCATAAAATCTTTCTAATGTATTTTATTTTTGCTTCTGTACATGTCTGTTCTTGCTAATCTGGAATCTCATTTGGTTCTTTATAATAATTTCTCAGTGCACCTCTAGTGAACAGGAAAATGGGTAAAGAGCTACATTGTCTGGTTATTGCTTTCATTGCATGAAAGAAAAATGAGTGAGGAGAACTGATGCCTCTGTAAGGAATGAAGGTTAAATTCCCAGTTACAATGTAGCTGCATATTTTCTTGTTAAATTATCCAGCTTCACAGAACAGCATTTTTATGAGTAACTGAAAATTGCTCAAACTGACTGCTGTGAGTGAATGACTGGGTTTTCAAGCAATATATAGCAATAGATCAACACTTGTCCAATCAAGATGTCCTTTCCATTAGTAAAAAAATACTGAAAACATGTTAGATTTTAATACTGTTTTTGATGCTTTAGACTTATTATACAACATAACCCTCAATGTAATTTTCACTGTCACAACAGTCAGCTCCTAAAAACTTCCAATAAGCCAGAACAGAGTAGCTTTTTACCTGAACAGAGTCGAGAGGGCAAAGAGGTAAAGATCAAAAGATATTAAAATATATGTGAGAGCAGGAGACATAAAGAAAAATACTTTCACACTTTGTAATGTTAAGAAATAGAAGCAGTGACAGGTGTTCTCTTCTATAAAGCAGCACTGCTTCTTTTGATTCACACAATATAGAAGAAAGTTAATTTCCTTGTTTGTATTTCTGCATCTTTATATGCATTGTTATATGATAATAACACTAAGTTGGAAAGAGTAAGAAAAAAACTAATCCTTCTAGTAGCAGAACCTTGGCTTTAGTAATTGAAGGACTGATCTTCTCAACCAACTGAGTTTTGTTTCTTCTCAAACCTTATTGCTTACTACTTTTCAAAAATGACCTTGCTTCACCTGCAGTTAAAAATGAAGCAATGACGTTAGGAAAAAAATCACTTAAAATAAAAGGCTAACTTGTTCAGTCTAGTCAGCTACATTTTAGGAGTTTTTTTTTTATTTAAAACTTTATGAAGAACTTGTATATTTGAAAGTTTGAATTTTTCATTAAAACCCCTGATGCTGTTAAGGAAAGAAAACATTTCCCTACAAACCTTGCCTTGCTCATTGGTATGTATTTCTCAATACTCATCATTTGGATTTTGTTAAAAAGGTGTTGATACTTTAAATTAATTTCAATATATGTATGCGACAGTATTTATTACTCCTGGCCTGTAGATTGCCTTCCTGACTTTTAAGAAGACATAGATAATGGCAGGATGAGAGATAAGGAACAGACAGGTGTCATGAAAGGTGGAAGGACACTAGAAATCAAGAAGGAGGGCAAGGAGGGTGTACACAAAAAGAGCAAAGCACACGTGTTTGGTATATTCAGTTCTGTGCTTCTATCTTAAGTGCATCAGCTCAGCCAGTGCTCAAAAAGCAATAGATAGGTAGTTACAAAATACCTTCTCCTTCAGCTCTAATACAGATTGAACCTCATTTGGTGCCTAGGTTCTCGCATTCACTCACTGTAACTTTGTGAAGGTATTTACTTTGGATCAAAATGACCACGCAGCTCACACACTGGCCAGCATTTACATCCATTGTTGTCAGGTGAAAATTTAAACCAGCAGAAAACTGTTGTGGAGGAGAGGGTGAGCTGAGAATATGACATGTGTAGTAAGTACATCATCTCCATTCAGAAATGCCATGAATCACAGTGAATTATGTGTCTCTGAGAAGTAGTGAGTCTCTTACAGACATTTTTATTGACAGAATCACCTTCAAACAAAAAACCTCTCTTATTTTGAAGGCAGTAATAGGAATGAAGAAACAAGAAAGAAATGGAACCAGTCATGCTACAAGTTCAGGGAAGCCATAGATGAAGAAATACTCATGTTTAGTCAAGGTTTCAAATGGCTCGGCTTGAGTATTCAAATAGATAACATGCTCAGCCACCTCTTCCTGTCCTGAGTTACAAGAGGAAAGATATGATGAAGTCACAGTACCTCAGAAACCACACCTCTTTGTATTTATGACACATGAAGTGAGTGTCTGTGTGGAGGCAGAAGGTCTCAAGTATTTCCTATTTTCTTCTCTTATGTCTAGATTATATCCAGTGCATAAGAATTATGTGAAGGCTAATGTTTACTTGTGAGAAAGAAAATTAAAATAGCATGTTGTCAAATTGCGTTGAATTAAAGCTTTTCAGCCAAAAGCCAGTAATCAAAATGCACAGAATCAGCATAAAGATGAAAATTGTGAGAAGAAAGCAAAACACCTTCCCAGAGCATAGCCAATCATAAAAGTGAACAAAAGGAAACATTTGTCTGTATTTTCTCCCCCACAGAAATATTTTATATTGTGCAATTCTGCTAAGAAAGTTTTTAAAAGTCATTATGACACATTTTCACAATGCAGTAATACTCTCAGGTGAAAACTTAGCAACTCATGGAGGGCAGCTAGAAAACGGCTGTTGAATTATTTCCGAAAGGTGCCTTTTAGACTTACACTGACTGTAGCCATACCCTTATTATATCAGAGAAATGCTCTGGGGCCAATTTGTACCATATTTTTTTATGCTAGTAATTCTATTCCTTTGAAAATTCAATCAGTGGGCTCAGAGGGTAAAATTCCGTTGAATACACACAGAAACCATGCCTTGAGAAAAGAGATGTATGTTGATAATAAAATTAAAACTTTTATAACTTTTTAGGCAGATTGGTCAGTCTGAGGAAAACTATCAGGGATAAAAGGAAGACAATTTAAATGAATTTTCTGTATTATTTTAATATTAATTGTCATAAGTTACCCTACAAATAAACAAAGTACTATTTTTTTTTAATAACTTTTGGTAGGTGGTGAATGTGGCTGCATAGCTGTGGTAAGCCAGCTGATTTTGGATAAGAAGTCTCTGTCTCTGTGATGGTGAGCCTTTCCTGTAAGTCTTTCTCCAAAAACACTGCTTCTCAGAACACAGTGACAGCTGCAGTTCAGTAAAGGTCTCCTTCCTTTCAAAGAGTTAAGTCTCCAAGGCCATCTCACTGCTTGATTTCATCCATGTGTCCAGTTCTCCTTTTTATCATTAAAACAACATTTAAGTATATTGCTATATACAGAACATTACTGGAATTAGTGTTCCTGTCATGTGCACTGTCTGATAGAACAATAAACAAGAGAAAGAACTGGTTTTTCCTATGCACTCTGGCCTCTCTTCAAGTGGCACATCTACAATGCAGCCAAAAGACAACTAGATATGAAATAGTTTGTCTAGAGCTATATGATAAGTTTTGGACACAGTACTTCTGTCTGTTGTCTGTTCATGCACATAATGTCTCAAATAGAAAGGTGGAAGAAGATCTTAAAATGCCAGTTTAGAAATGTTAATTCCAATCTCTATAACTTTATATTGAAAATATCCTTTTGGACTAAATAGTCTCTGTCAGCATGCCTCTAATTGTGAAAGGAATTAGAATTAAAAGGGCTATGATGCAACCTTCATGATCCAAACAATTTAATGGAATTAAGCTCTCTTTCACCTGAGCTCTTGGGGAAAACTACATTAGTCTCTAGTTACTTTAAAATAAGAAACAACTCAGCAAAAAAGTGATTCACTGTCTTTGTTTTCAACCTAACTGCAGTTAATGCCATATGTATCTCAAATCTCTACACAAAACTGCCCTTTTCTGTTACTCAGTCTACTGCTGTGCCCATCCAGTTATTCTGAAGTGGAAAATGCTTTTGGTTTTGTGGCAACTTCTGTAACGTCGCAAGCTTCAGCTTGCAGGCACAGAGCAGGTAGGCCATAATCGCCAGCTCCAGGCTGGGCAGAGGAGGCTCAGCTAAATTAAGCAAGAACAGGTAAACTAGACCTAACAGGTAAAATAGATCTTGTAACTCCTGTACGCTGTGTATCTACACAAAAGCTAAGCTGTTCATTTATCTTGAAATAATAACTAGGGGTTAGGAGATGAAAATTCTTCCGGCTAGAGGCATTTTTAGCTTCTTTAAGTGAAGTCTTTCAATTCAATAAGCAAATAGGTAGCAGCAGTTGTTTCTAATTCTAAAAGGAGGCAAATCAGCTGCACACCTTATTTGATTTAACAGCCATATCCAATTCCCTGTATTCCCCACAAGAAAATGGAAAACAAATCTACTTACTACAACCACAAACTTCAGTTCTCTTTCTGCAGTAGTCTGTGGAAGAAGAATGAGGATAATATGACAAGAAAAAAGCAGGATCCTGGATGGGTTGGGAAGCCATATCACTCCCATCCTGGCAGAGGATGAGAAAAGGCTTTGTAGCTCCAGCAGTCGCTCTGGCTGAACAGCCCAGACGTCAGGTTGTACTTTCAAAAGGGGTGGAACTGCTGCCGGTGAATTTCAAATCCAAGAGGAATGTTGTATTACTATGCAGCAAATTGCGTCGCTCTTTGTTTTCAAATTACTGTTTACATTCTATTTAATCAACTCATAATTCAGTTCCTTTTACCCTGTGATATTTTTCTTTTTTTGGAGTGTAACTATGAGGTAAAAATACGAAGGACTTGCTAAGTATTCCTCATGTTTAAACCTGCCTGTTCTGTTTCCATTTCTCAGGGCTTGGACTATTTCCAGACTAAGGCATAGCCATGAGGAACCAAGAGCCAGGCAAAACAGTTTTCTACTTTATCTTTACTGCTCGGTTAGACCACATTTCAGGCTCCCTCCTTTCCTTTTTTTCTTTCCCTTTCCACATTGCCACTGCAAATTCAGGATAATAATTTCAAATGACATTTCAGGTAGCTTAAAATGACCGCTTCCTCAGATATAATAGTTAATACTATCAGCACTCACTTGAACTTCTTTCTTCCTTCACTGTGATATCTCCTGCTCTTCTTTTTGGTGTCGCCTTGATAGTGCCTATCAGAAGGTGAGTAATTCATAAATATATAATACTTTGTCTTTCTGAAAACAAATATAAGCTGATCTTCCTCTATTATTTAAGAGTATAAGTTATAAAATATACTGTCTTTAGAATATTTTAATATGCCTCAAAAATCAAGAATGAGTCTCCTACTTTTATAGTCTACATAGTTTTTTAGATAAGTGGTTCCTAAGCTCTTTACACAGAATCACAGAATCACCAGGTTGGAAGAGACCCACTGGATCGTCGAGTCCAACCATTCCCACCAATCCCTAAATCATGCTCCTAAGCACCTCATCTACCCTAACCTTAAACACCTCCAGGGACGGTGACTCAACCACCTCCCTTGGCAGACCGTGCCAATGCCTAACCACCCTCTCCATGAAGAACTTTTTCCTAATCTCAAGCCTAAATCTCCCCTGGCGGAGCAGGGAAGAAACCTGTGTTAGTTCTGAGAATTCTTTCTTGTCCTTCCTAAACTCCTACCATGAAATTCATAACTGATTAGTTTTTGTAAGATTTGCTGTTGTGTTGTGTTTCTTTGATGAATGACTGTGACTAATGAAGTCTCATTATCATGGAACCCTTTAAGTAACTTTACTTTAGACATGAACTTAATCTTTTTGTGATGCTGGATGGCATCATTCAGAAATGTTTGAAAATATATAATAACTGGATTTTATAGAAAATCTTTGCTAACATATTTCAAAAAATTATATTTTAAACCAAGATCAATCAAATGATAAATAGTTCTCTTTTCTCTGGCTTCACTCTTCCCTTTGGCTTATAGATTGCTGGTGACTTAAACAATTTGAATCAGCGTTATGTTAATTTGTCTCATTGACATTTATTTTAATTATGAAATTGTGGCATTAGGTAGAATTAGCTTAAACACAACTATCTATTCTATGTGCATGTGTCTATCTTGATGGCTTGCTGAAGCATAAATAGATTGGCTTTGAGGTAGGCTGGTTACCTTTTTTGAGGTCAGGGGTTACCTTAGGTGACTGCTGCTGGTGGAGCTCAGCCTACATGCTGAAAGAGTGCAATTCATTGCAATCAAGGTAGTAGGATATGAAACTGATGCTCGCACTCATGGACCAGGCTGTTCTCATAGGGAAGCAACAACCTGCAGTCATGGACCAGACTGCTCACATGGAGAAACAGCACAGGTTTTGTCACTGACTGAATTCGCAGATTAGCACTTAACCTAGATTGGATTTATCAGCAATCATTTTTGTTCAAGATTTTTGAGCTGAAAAGGGGAAAGAACATGTTTTGTTTCAGTAAACAAAGTGACATATTTTCTAAGCACAATTTTGAAGCGCTTCTGATGAAAGCAGAAGACTGTCTTGCAATCCTGTGTTAGGGTGTTTTCACCCAATTGTGGGAAGTGGGAAGGGACAAAGTTGTTCATTAGTGACACAGGAAGAATTAACTTACTCAGGCTGGTGACTGGGCATGAACTTGTATTGTGCAGTACAGGAGAAATTGCCCTAAGCACACACTAACTATTCTAAGGCAGGCAGAGGGGAACAAAATGTCTACTCAGTGTCATCTAATATTTCCTTAGTTTGACCCAAACGGAAAATACTTTCACAGAATCACAGAATAACCAGGTTGGAAGAGACCCACTGGATCGTCGAGTTACAGAGTACTCAGGGAAATTCTTTCTGGTCTTATAAGATCTTTATCTGAGACATAAGAAGCCTAAATAGTACATCAATTTCTGTTGAGTAGGAATGAGGAGAATAAAATAATTTAGAAATTTTATTCAGAAATTAAATATGAAGATTGTATTTCCAACAGAAATCAGAATGTTAAAGGTATATTCACTGGGGCATGTAGCAGGGAAGAAAACATGATCTGACAGCATGATGGAAAAGGGAGACCTTGTATAGGTGTTCTGTGAACAGTAGCCTCAGCTAGCATGCACTTCCATGGCTGAGCTGAGTTGCTGAGGCTAAGGTTCAGCTCCATGATCCACCACACTGGACAAATCTGTGGGACAGAAAGGTCTTCATGCGATTCAGAACATTTTTGAGAGGTGGTTTGTATAAGGAAGGAGGGGAGAAACTGGGAAGAGAATCATAAAAAATTTCTAAATTCTATATTGCATTTGCTATATGAACCTTGCTTTTGGTAGAAGTATTTACAACTCTTGATCTTTCACTTCTAAATATCTGGCAAAAGAAAAAAATACCAAACCATTATAAGAAACTCAAGGTGGCACAAGATCAGAAAAAAAAGAGATAGGAAGAGGTTTAGAATAGAAGAGATGATGCCTAGAAATTTGATTTTGGCAGCTAAGGCTACAGTCTTCCTAGAAGTTCACCGATGATGAAAATAGTCTTAAATTTTCCTCTCTATTTGTTTTCTTTTAGCCACGTGTTTATTAATTATATATTTTTAAGGGAGGTGTGATAATAAGCTCTGGTTTTGAGATGAATCATTTAAATATCTTGTGCTAACTCTCCTGTGAGACCTGATAGATGTAGGAAGACTTTCTGCTAGAGCCCATTTTGGATATTAAGATAATATGGAAAAAACAAGCTTATTCTTCTTTGCACGAAGAAGGAGCTAGAACTGGTTGTCTCATGCTGTCAGAAAATGTTTCTACCCTTGTCTAGATGTTATGGTAAAAGAGGTTGAATTTTTTTGCTAGAGGGAATAATTTCTTTTTATATATGTGTTTAAACTTCTCTGCTGTGAAATCTAACTACAACTTGTCTTGCTGAACTGTATTTCCTATGTGAGCTTATGAACACATGAATTGAGTTTGGGTCCCTGCTGAGAAGAGAATGGACTTTTACAGTGAGAATCCTGAAATCTAGATTCTTGCTAGAGGGGAAAGGGATCTCTTGATTCTTTTGAGTCTTTTGTAGCTTATGGAGTAGCACTTATCCGTTTATGGTGTGGATTGAAAAAGAAATAAATATTTCATAGGCTTAGAATCCATTTTAAAAGCCCGATGCAAGGAAAGAAATCTAGAATATAAAAATTTCATGTATCTTATCTTTTATTCTGAATATCTTTGAAATACAGCCAATGAGGCTATTGACAAACTTCCTGACCACTGTGAGAAAATTAAAAAATTAAAAATGCCTGGTTCTTAAGCAAAGAAGGCTGCACTATTTTCAGAAGTTAATTGTATCAGATTGTTCTGATATGGCTTTTGTAGCAATAACATTAACTGTTTTTGCAACAGCAGTATTAGAAAATGGAACTAGTAAGTGTTGCCCAGCATGTTCTGCATGTTTTGACTAGCAAGAAGTTCTGGATTTTTTTTTATTTTGTGTTGCCAGAAGGATCTTTTTGTTGTTAATGTCAAGAACAGCACGGACTTACAGGATTCCTTGAAGGACAGACTTCATAGGATCAAGTCAGAGTATACAATCAGGGTAATACAGTAAAAGGAAGGGATTTAGCACTTGATAAAGCAAATGTTCATGAAGAATAAGTCATCACACTCTGTAATTTTTATTTGTTGTACTGAGGAATATTTTCTGTTTATAGAGATCGGGAGTCTGTTGGTCAAGTTGATGGAAGTTAATGAGAAAAGTTAGGCTGCAGTCACGTGACAGTGTGGGAGTGGTGTTCAGTTCTGGGCCCCTCACCAAAAGAAGGATGTTGAGGCTCTGGAGTGAGTCCAGAGAAGAGCAACAAAGCTGGTGAAGGGGCTGGAGAACAGGCCTTATGAGGAGCTACTGAGAGAGCTGGGGGTGTTTAGCCTGGAGAAGAGGAGGCTGAGGGGAGACCTCATTGCTCTCTACAACTACCTGAGGGGAGGTTGTAGAGAGGAGGGTGCTGGCCTCTTCTCCCAAGTGACAGGGGACAGGACCAGAGGGAATGGCCTCAAGCTCCGCCAGGGGAGATTTAGGCTTGAGATTAGGAAAAAGTTCTTCACGGAGAGGGTGGTTAGGCTTTGGAACGGTCTGCCAAGGGAGGTGGTTGAGTTGCCGTCCCTGGAGGTGTTTAAGGTTAGGGTGGATGAGGTACTTAGGAGCATGATTTAGGGATTGGTGGGAATGGTTGGACTCGACGATCCAGTGGGTCTCTTCCAACCTGGTTATTCTGTGGTTCTGTGTGATTCTGTGATTCTGTGATTCTGTGATAAAGCTCATCACGCTGAAGACCATGGAGGAAGGCCTAAACTTAAGACAAAAAGAGAGAATCATTCTTTGCATATGGTCTTATTCTCTGAAAACATGGCAAATCTGTTAACAATACCTCAACAAGTGGCTAGCTCACATTGAGTGCAGAAGAGTCAACAAGTTTGCTCCCATTTTGATGGGATTAGGAAAAGTCTGTTGAAATAGTGGGACAATCAACAGCCAAAAGAGCATAGTGAAATGTTTTATCTCCTTTCCAAATATGCTGATCTGTCTTCACTTCCCATGCTCCACACTGTGGTCAACTTAGAATCATAGAATAACCAGATTGGAAGAGACCCACCAGATCATCGAGTCCAACCATTCCTATCAAACACTAAACCATGCTCCTCAGCACCTCATCCATCCGTGCTTTAAATATCTCCATGGAAGGTGACTCAACCATCTCCCTGGGCAGCCTGTTCCAGTGCCCAAAGGCCATTTGCCCTCTTGTCCTGTCCCCTGTCCCTTGGGAGAAGAGGCCATTACTCTCCTATCTACAACCTCCTTTCAGGTAGTTGTAGAGAGCAATGAGATCTCCCCTCAGCCTCCTCTTCTCCAGGCTAAACAACCCCAGCTCTCTCAGCCGCTCCTCATAAGATTTGTTCTCCAGCCCCTTCACCAGCTTTGTTGCTCTTCTCTGGACTCGCTCCAGAGCCTCAACATCCTTCTTGTGGTGAGGGGCCCAGAACTGAACACAGGATTCAAGGAGCGGTCTCACCAGTGCCGAGTACAGAGGGAGAATAACCTCCCTGGACCTGCTGGTCACGCTGTTCCTGATACAAGCCAGGATGCCATTGGCTTTTTTGGCCACCTGGGCACACTGCTGGCTCATGTTCAGTCGCTGTCAACCAACACCCCCAGGTCCTTCTCCTCCAGGCAGCTTTCTAGACAGACTTCTCCTAGTCTGTAGCTCTGCACAGGGTTGTTGTGCCCCAAGTGCAGGACCCGGCATTTGGCCTTGTTAAACCTCATGCCGTTGGACTCTGCCCAGCAGTCCAGCCTGTTCAGATCCCTTTGCAGAGCCTCCCGACCCTCCAGCAGATCCACACTTCCGCCCAGCTTGGTGTCATCTGCAAACTTGCTAAAGGAGGACTCGATGCCTTCAGCCAGGTTGTTGATAAAGATATTGAACAGGGCTGGACCCAGCACTGAGCCCTGGGGAACCCCACTTGTCACTGGCCTCCAGCTGGATTTAACTCCGTTTACCACCACTCTCTGGGCCCGGCCAGCCAACCAGGTTTCCACCCAGGAGAGTGTGCGCCTGTCCAGGCCAGAGGCTGACAGTTTCTGTAGCAGAATGCTGTGAGAAACTGTGTCAAAGGCTTTACTGAAGTCCAGGAAGATACATCCACAGCCTTTCCCTCGTCCAGCAGCCGAGTCACTTGGTCATAGAAGGCTATCAGGTTAGTTTGGCATCACATGGGGAAACTAATTTGTACCACGCTCAAATACTGCTACTTGCTTATGTGACCTCTAAAAACAATACTTGCCCAACCCCTGTATTTCCCTGTACTGCCAACATAAGTCATCTCCAAGAAACTTTAATTAAGCATTTTCTGGAAAGAGCTCTATGTTTGGGAAATTGTGTCTCCATGTAGGATAGCTATGTTAAAGTAAATTTTTGAGCTCAGCCACGCTCCTGGGATTTCATTTATGGTTACTTCATTTATGGGCTTATATTCATCAAAAATTGCAATAGATGTATATATTAACACATGCATTGGCAAAGGACAATATTTGCAATGATATTTTTGGCTAAGTTGAAAACAGCTGAAATCATTGGTGTTGCAGCAGTGTATGTTAGGTGTAAATGTGACTTGTAAACTCTTTGCATCACTCTTCAGCTTGGTTTCCCTTCTTGATATTAAAGGTCAGCTGCTCCAGTTTAGCTGTGTTCACTGAGAACTGGTAATACACAGTGGTCGGGCAGAGTGCAGTTCCTCTGTCAACCTGCTGCACTGTGCAGGCTGTGGGACAATGTGTTTTGTCACTAATGCACAGTTGTTTCTGTTCCATCATGTCCCCCCATCCCTTCCTGCCCTCACTCCACTGGCAAATTACCTTTTCCAATTCAGTGTGGTAATTTCCTGATAAGAAATTTATTTAGTGAATCATTAGCTTCTAATTATTCATTCATGCTGACTAAATTATTTCCAGTTTGTTCATTGAGTCAAGATATTCAACAAGAAACAATATGCAACCGGGTGAGATGGCTTGCCCGTATTCTTCCAGTCTCTGATGTTTCAAATTCTTCTTGAGATCAGAGATCCAGAAAGTCAGTATGGAATTTTTTGACGTTAGATACAACAATTGATCATCAAAAAATGTGTGGACACTTTTGAATCCCGGGTCCTATTTCCTTTATGTCTCCCTTAAAGAGTATAGGGCTAAATACAGAGAGACAATGTAATTCTCTGCCTTCCTGTTCCCTCCTTCTGCAAATGTAAATATCATCAGTGGTCAAAATGGAAAGTTAGACAGCCTGACACTGACATAAAGACAACCTACCAGGGAATGTGTTACTATGACAATGTCTGGTATACTATTCAATATTCAGCTGTCTCCTAAAAACAGAGGAACGCATGATGTTTTTAATCAGCTTGAATGAATATTCTACAGTTAGAGTAGATAAGGTGATTTGTTATAATTCACTGCATTTGTATCTGCTTCTTCAGTAACTGAAGGTCTTTTTGACTCTACTAAACCCAAAACAACATAAAAAATAGCACTGTAAAGTCTAATCAGCCTTTTTTCCATTTTACCAGAAAGTTGGGCTGGAATTGACTAATGTCTCAATGGAGTAGAAATTTGGCCATGGGCACAATCCTGTCTTGTTGGATCTGAATATTTTTCATTTTAGACCAGATCCTTATGAAAATTCTTGTTACTTCAGATGAGCTCCCAGCAGCAGATGTAATCCTAACTTTACTTTTGGGTACATGTGCCCAAGTGATTTAACTCACCTCCTTTTATGTCTTACATCCTACATTCTTTTGTCCAATGGTGTACTAGGACTGGGGAAACCAACTGTGTAAATCTCCCCAGTGGACAGCGAAATTTGCAGCCAGGGAGAGTGAGGGGGTGAGGATCTCTAAACGGATTATTCCGATAGTACATTTCTATGGTGTATTGCCTGTTTCAAAACACAAAAAAAAGTCAAAGTAAAATTAGATATGCAGAACAACACAGCCTTTTCATGTTGTTAGTGGTTGTACCTTGGGACAAAATTTTAGCCTGCTTATTTGTTTGGCTATTATATGTACTGGTAGTACTCTGAAGAGATCTTTTTAAACAACAGATAGTCGGCACCAATATGCATGTACATTTTATTCTTGGTAGTGAGTCAAGGAGTTAAATAGATAAAAAGGGTAGTGAAACCTCTCATACCACTATAAAGCAATATATAGAGGGTTTTCAATATGCAGTGCTGTGATTGTGCTGCTGTCAATATCTGCTAAATTGAGTCCAATTATAGTTATTTAAAACATAGAATCATTGAATCGCCAGGTTGGAAAAGACCTCCTGGATCATCGAGTCAAACCATTCCTATCTGCCACTAAACCATGTCCCTGAGCAACTAAATCGTGCCCCTGGGCAAATCAATCTATAATGTTTTCCCATGTAGTGAACATTGTGTATTGAGTTTAATTAGTGAGGGCTATCAGTAAACCGCTTTTAGAAAAAGTGTATGTCGGCAGCATATCTAGCAGATACTTGCCCATTTTTTTCTTGGTAAAGTTCAAAGAAATGACAGGCACTGTAAGGAGGCAATTTCCCACTGAAGACATTGAGAGCCATTTGTAAGGCGACAATGGTGGCTGCGTGCTGTAAATGCAAGAAACCTTTAATTAAAGGCCTATGAAAAACAATAGCACTTACCTGTTACTTAACAACATGTCTGGCATGTTATCTGTCCACTTAACATTACCTGTGTGGCCTTATAAATATTTACCCTCTGCCTTCTGCAACCTTAGGAAAATACTTTCTGTTTATGGCTGTACAAACTGAAATGCTGCATGTATTAAGTATAATTAAATGTAAATATTTAAAGGGACATAGTCACTCGCAGTTCTTATCAAAGTTAGTAGGAGCTATGAAAACTTCTTTTAAAAAGAACTAGTGGTTTTTCATGTTAAGTAAAAAGTATTGGAGTACAGATCAGAAAGGTTTTTGTCTGATATACTTGATTGGTCATAATCTAACAGCAGTTTAAGAATAGGAGTTTTTACTCAAATGGGAGTTTTTGCCAAAAATATCCTTCTCCAATGACAGTACTTGCACATTCTAAATAAAAATATAAATCACAATTGAATATTTGCCTTCATAAGATCATCTAAAATTACTAACTTATATTTTCCTTTTTTTTTTTGTTTTCTTCCTTTTGCATTTGAAAAAGATGCAGGAAGCAGGAGGCGTATGGGTTTCTAAGTTATCTTTGTGATGGAGCTGCAATAAAACTCGGGGCATGGTTTTTTCAGTTCTCTGCTCAATCAAAACAATATTACAATGAAACGAGCCGTGACGTCAGGTGGAAAATGGAATGCTGCAGGCTTCAAAGTAGTATCTATTTATTAAAGAATGAAAATTAACCACTGGTGTTTAACGCTAACAAGATAACAAAAAATGCTCATAGGTGTATTTCATGAATGAAATGAAGTTTCATGGCTTTCACTGTATTTAATAACTGCAGAAAGGGAGCATGAAAGAAAAAAGAAAGACTCACCACAGAATACATAACCATTTTTTGCTGGTGTGAAGGCTTTCTAGCATCTGAGATATGCTTTAGAATAGTTTTTAAAAGAATACCTGAAAGAAAATTGGGAAGCAATGACAGTGAAAGGAGTGCTTGTGTTAATATCTGTATCAGTTGTTACTGTTTTAACACAATCTGACTTTAAATGCCCCAGATTTATTCAATTGACTTTATAGGGAATTTACGTGGAATGTCCTAGTTAATTTCAATATTATCTTTTATATGAACAGTGGGCCTATTTTACTTCTGTGTAAAATGTTTTGGGGATTCCTAATGGATTCAGCAGTTTCAAACAGTGCATTTACAGCTGCTTTTTTGCCAGCAGAATAGTACCAGGAGAGTATGGTAATGAATACTACCCTCTGTTGTGTGTAACTCCATTGACTCCCTGGTTTCCAGAGGAAAGGAAAGGACATACCCTTTGGATTCCAGGCCTTTCTGCATTATGTGGTTTTCTATATTTTGTTAATGTTCACTGCTGAAAAGTTGTAAGGCAAAGTATATAAATTAAATCAATGGCTGTGCTAATATGTTAGCTTAAGTTTGGAATCTTGACAAATTAAATTTCTAAAATGAGAACTAAACATTCTAGTAGAATTATACACATGCATTTTCTTCAGCTGCTGGAATATTTTTTAATAGCAGCTGTTAGTCAAGCAAGAGTGTAGGTTTGAACTTCGTGCTTAGTTTTGTATGTTGGAGCTCCAAAAATGCACACAATTAATCCATGATTATATGTGATTTGTCCTTGTAGCTCACATAGACTGACTGTACAGTGTCTATATAAAACATAAATGAGGCTCAAAAGAGGACAGTGGATGAATGGGAGAGAATAAGTGATTTGAAAAAGTATAAACTATCTTTAAATTTCAGCTAGTATTTGCTGAGTTTAGAAGCAGTTTAATAATCTCATTTTAGTAATTTCAGAAATGGAATATGAAGACAACAAAGGCAACCATCTTAGAAATTATTACAAATAATATTTGTTAAACAAGTTAAGCATGGTAACTTGCATTAAATTCAGACTTGATTTAGTTCAGCAAGAATTCATATATTGCTTTGAATTTATTATACAGCTAAACCAAAATGGGACGTCCTTTATAATGCTAAATTAGGATATTTGTGATTCATATCTTCCCAATCTTTCTTACTATTAATCAAAATCTTTTAGTGTTGATCACCAGAGTCAACATCATGGCAACTATCGTAGTTCTACTATGGAATCAGTAGCAATGTTTATTATATATCCTTTCTTGAGGATACTCGGTTTTAAAGAGGGTACAAATTCAGCTTACCTCCCTGCAAACGTGATTTTTGTATTTGTTTGTAGAGCCCAAACTCAGCTTGCAATAACAATTCTGAGAGCTTTACCAGCTTGGTCCTGACACCATGAGTAGCCCAAACAGGTAAAGTGTAATTGTTAATATCCTACAGTGAAGAAAGAAAACATAGTGATTTTCTTACTGATTCCTGCTGCTAGCTGTTGTTTGTTTTGGCACAAAATGCTTGTCAGAACAAATTCTGAATGTTTAACTCAAGTAAAATTTTCTCTTTGTAATAAAATAATGACTGCATTTTGCTTTTAGACAGCTGTAGAATTCGTATTTATAGACTTACATTGCTTAAAACAACGTTGAAGGGCAGCATTCAAGAAAAGGAATTCAACAAGAAAAGGAAATATAATACCAGAAATTATTATTCAAAAACCAACTGGCTTTATTTATGCTAATTGCTAATGCAATTGTCACCAGCAGAAAAAATTCACTTTATAACTCTTTTTTTTTTTTTCAGCCACCTACTGGGATATATCCAGAGATCTTCACTGAAACAAATCCTATGCAGATGTCAGGATTTTAAGAGCTTGCAGCTCTGACATATAAATGAGATTAAAAGATGAATTAGGAATATGTATAGCTGTAATTCAGATGTAGTGGAGTATGAAGGGATTAGATACATAGATGGAATTCATATCTACATATACCAAGTCTATTGCATACTGATGCAGTACTCAAACTAAAGTGGAATGGATTAGTCTTTCCTTGAGGATGCAGCCCAAGCTAATGATCACAACTGTGAGAAGGGAAGATATGTCCAGCACTCACTCCTGGTTTGTACTACTCTGAATTCCTGTTTAAACAAGGTTGGCGACTCTTTTTTTAGTTCATTGTAACCTCTGTGAAAGTGAACCATTGGACTGAGCTACCGAAGAGAGTGTTCTTGTAATGAGTTCCAAGAAAAATGCCAGCTACTTAAAGGATTTGTTTAAACAAGTGAAACAATAGAAAGTGTTAGATTACACCAGCTCAGGTCAAAATACATCACTTTTTCTTTTAACAAATGTGATTTGTGTCGTGAGGAAAGAACTGAATAGTTGCATGTTATTTAAGACAGTGTTGTAGGCAAGCAAGTACCTCAGTCTCTATGTTACCTGAAAGTCAGACACTTAGCCAATAATAACAAATACAGAGAGATGCATGCTGCTGCAGTTTCATGAATTGTGTTTAAAAAACTATGCAAGAAAGCTCTCTTTATGCTTGAAAGGGTGGCTTCTCTGGCAGATGTCTTAGCTGATACCCCCAGAGTCTTCAGTGAGTATAACAAAAGGCCAAAGCTCATCAAATCTAACAGTAAAAGGAAAAACTAAACTACTGAAACAAAAAGTTGTGGTCTTGAGCTGTCCTGCATTTGGAAAATATGTAAGGGGAACCTCACTGAAATTATAGTGAGATGTCCCAACATCTTTACATTTCATTTAGCTTAAGGCCTTGGCTAACAAGCCATTCAAGACTGCTTTGGCCAAAGTTGGAACGTTACAGAAACCACAGGACAGAAGGTAAACTCATTAGCATCACACATAATTATTACATATTGCTAGTGAAATCCACCTTAAACTGCCTCAGTTTTCTAGAGGATATCTCAATACTGGTGGACAATTCATCATCAGTATCTGAGCTTAAAAATAATGCATTAAAGCATTTGTAGCCAATGCTGCCTGTAACAATAGATTTTTAACACAAGACTGCAATTTTCACTTGTTTCAGCTGATATAGGTCTACACTTTGAAGTAACTTGAAGTGGGACTTGTTGCTAAATTAGAGGCACTCAGGATTTTTTCAAATCCCAGTCTGAGGCAGCAGACCATGAGACCCAGATAACCACAGCAGCTGGGCACTAAAATATCCATTTTTGTATAAAATTCATGTTTCTTTGTGATGTGCTTGGTTTCTTTGCTAGGACTAGGTTCCCAAACTTGCCCAAATAGCAAATTGTGCCATTCCAATGACTATTTAATTCCTGAAAACACTGATCTACTGTCCATAAACATATAATGTCTTCTTCTTGCCTATACAATTTACATAAAATCTTTGTGGAAGGATGCTTATGTTTCTTTGCCATCAGCAAATTTTATTCTGTGTGAATGTGTTGGGGTTTGAAGGAGTTACAGGACAATTCTATACAAAGGTCTGCTTTTGTCTAATCCTCTACATGCACTCACTGACAGAATATTGGATTTGTCAGGCCATTGGTTTGTGTTCCTTATAGTGGAGGAAGACCCACAGTAACTTCGTACAGTCATGGTATCTTTAAAGGATTTTCAGTTGCAAGTTTGATGTTTGGTGAGGGTTTCTGAGGAAGAATGTGAAAATAGACTATCATTTAAAGAAGTATGGAAGCACAGACCCATCCTCTTTTGATGCCTTACAAACAATAGGAATAAAAGGTAAAACAAGTTTTGAGGAAATGTGTTTCTAGTGAACACTGGGAATTTTCATTACCTCATAATGTAAAGTGTCAGAGAGCTTTCTAATTCTTTCAGCGTTCAACTTCTTCAATGGGTAGCCCGTATGAGTGGCTAAAAACTTCAGAAATGGCTGAAATACAAAAAAGCAGACTTGTAGTACCTTTTAACATAATTTCTATATACTGTCAGACTAGTACATCATCATTTTCAGAAACAAACCAGTCTTTGCTGCTAAGCAATGAGCCATTGCCTACTGGTAAGAGAATTTGGCCTGTTCATCTACGCAAGACTGGTAATCTGAGTTTGGATTTGAAATATGGTGGTGGTTTATGCTTGGTAGGAATGTTCAGAAGAGAGTAGAACAGAGGGAACAAATATATGAAGAAGCCTGGCAGAAAGAATTAAAAAAAAAAGTGCTTAAAGGAAGTATGATAAACTTGTTCTGATGTTGGTACTGAGCAGAAAGGAAGTGTGATGCAAATTTGGTAAAACTGGGAATTATTCACTTGCATGTCATGTCCACATGCAGAGCCATTGATAGATGGCTGAGGTCAGCTGTTGAAGATTATAGAGAAAAGTGACTTTGATATTGTCATTTTGAATAAAACCATGAAGAAAAACATTGCAGAAGAACAGAGAAGTGATTACATGCCCATGGCAAAGATTTTGATGGTGAAGAAAGAAGAAAAACCTAACAGAAGCAAGAAGGAATGTAAGTGAGCACCTGGATGAAGACTTTGAGTGTGAGACCTGAATAGATATTTGAGGAAAGCACTGAGGCTATTACAGAAAATCTGGGGAACTGAGCTGTGAGCATTTTGTGGTGGAAGAACTAGCAGAGATTTACACAGACAGGGATATCAAAGGAGTTGCTTTACATGGGTGTAGACAGAGAAATATTGCAGTGATTTGGGAGGTACTGACAATGATCTGATCTGAGTTTTTGTTTTGTCTGCTCTCCTAGAAGGTAGGTGGACTGGTGTTTTGCAAGGTAGTCAATAATTTATCTTTTCCATGACTTGCAATTTGCAGTTGATGGGAATAGCCCAGTCCAGCTGGCTGTGTAATGTAATTGGTTTTTGCCTCTGTAGTCCACACCCACTATGAAGACTAGAGGTAGGGAAGGGGCGCATCAACTGCCATTTTTTAAACCTACCTGTTAGGTAATGTTGACTGAAGTGGTACATTTTAATTAGAATTTCAGAACTGAGAATACTTTACCCTGTACTTCTTGAACTGTTTTTGGAAATCCCTTGTTGCAAAGGTTTCTCTCAGAAGCTCATTGTATTTTGGGCAATGTGAGAAAGGTAAGTATAGCAACTGAAAAAAAAAATTGCAAAACATTAGTTAGGCAAGGTGCATGCTTCTCATTCTGTAATTCAATACATCCTTGCAGGATTGCTTTTCTGGTTGACTGCACTAGTTAGGACAAGCTGAAAAATAATTTGGGAATGTAGTTTTGAAGGATGTTCCTCTGCAGGGCTGTTAGAGTCATACTGAAGAATACTTCCAAAATGGTCTTTAAATGTTCAGGGGACTAATAGCTGCAGTAGTTCAAAGTTAAAGAATTCATTTACACAGGCTGAAATTTGTCCCTTGACAGAAGATTAACACAAGCTCTTGCAAATTTCTTTGTGCTTGGATTCCCTAGGGATGATTTCACTCGTATTCAGTCTTTCAAATGTTTAAACACATTGTCACCTTTCTGCAACAAACTACTGAGAAGCAGCTGGACTGCAATAGGAGCCTTTATGTATACTCAGCTGTATTAAGTGGGCTTACCGTGTCTCTTTTTGGTTCAGCTAAATTATAGTAACCTGTCAAGTTTCTATAACTCAGTTTTGTCTTTCGTGATTCAAGACATATGAGGGCTAAAGGTTACATGCAAGTGGAATAACTTAAGAATTTGTTATTCATTGATCTAAAGTAGGCTGAGTTCATTCTTGTTTGAAGTTTTTTGTGTTAAATTTTAATCAAAAGTTAAAATGAAATTTGACTCTGAGATATTCATAGCTTTTTTCTCTAATGCTCTTTTTGTACTGCTTCCAGTAATAAAACTCTATCTATATAGTCCAACAGTTAAAAGAACTTTAAAAAGAACTTAGGATTTCTGGAGGAATAATAAGCTTAGAGAGTTTCACAGCAGTTCGCTATCTTTTTAGAAATATAATCTGTTTATTTCAGAAGGTAAAAAGGACTTCTGAATTATAACAATTGATTGTAGACAGGTATGTCTTTACCAATAAATGACAGACTCTTATTTTGTGCAGTAGGATACATGTGGCCTCAAGCTTATCCTGTATATGTAGTAGAGTTGAAAAAGTATGATAAATCTGCATGATTTATGATTTGTTTGAATACACTTACTTGCATGCCTAGATGTGAACAAGAAGCAGTTCATGCTTGTTGAGCTTGATAGTGATGTTGAAACTGGCCAGGTGTTCTTGTCTGTTTGCCAGGATACCCTCATCTGTGACAATGTTAGAAGCAGTTCCTGACTCTACACTAGGCTGTGTGCATGAATCAGAAGACTTGGCTCCACATCCTCCATCATCATGCCCTCATTGCTCTGAGGTGAGAACCATTGCTCCATGTCTGTATTTAACCCGATTCCCCTTTCACTGACCATGATAACTAGACTTACAAGCCCACACAATTTATTTTGCATCACTTGTGAAAACCTCCTACACAAAAGTGGGATTCATAGGCTACGCTCCTGAGGTTTCCTAGCTTTTTGTCATAGGTTTTACAGAAATGGGCAACTCCAGCTCCATTCAGCTACCCAGCTTTCTCCTCTAGGACAAGTATATGCGTGCTACAAATCTTCTATCTGCACAATTCCTTACAGCTTCCAAGGTGAGGACATGAGGAAGAGAGATTAATGAATACATTGCCCTATGAACTCATGCTCATAAAACTTTGAGTCCTCCTGACTTTTCCCTTTTACTTTTTCCATCAACCTTCAAGGTGCATGCACTGACCTTCTAAGTGCATGAAAAAAACCCCTGTGACTCAAATCACATTGTAATGAACATCCCAGAATGATTTTTTTTTGTCTTTTCAGTTGATTGTCATTTAAAAAATGTTGAAGGAGTCGTGAAAATAGGTGTGCTTCCTCTTGTCTCAGGAAAGAAGACATGTTTGTTTTAACTCTAGGATTAATCTGTTCTATTGTGGTTTACCAACATTATAGCCTAGTTCCTTTTCTCTGTAGCCAGGACTTTTGTTTTTCTTCCTTTTTTTGTTAAATCCAGTTTTCTATTGTGTAAGTCCATTCCTGTGGAAACTCTTGACAACATTTCTGTTCAGCTTATTAGGACTTTCTGCACAATGCTTATAACTAAATATATTTTTCATTGCCTTTACCATGTCCTTTATCCTGCCTCTTCATCTCATATCCTAGGTATTTTACTAACAGTTAAGAGAAAGCAAATGTCTCTAGCTTCTACTCACATTATCATGTGACAGTGGCACCGTGTGAACTGGAATTGGCTGCCAAAGGATTCTGGGATTCCAAATCTGTCCCTCTGTCAGTGGGTACAGCCCAGCAAGACTTGCCTGAGCACTCATAAGCGTGTGATCACAGTCAGTGCTTTGAACATAAATCTGAAGCAAGAAAAAACCAAAAAAATTGTAAGGTGATTCCTCCTGTTAGGTTTTTTCTTTCTCTTTGTAGGAAAGACAGGTATTGGTACTGTGCTGGGGAAGATGGCATTAGAAGGGGATGAAGAGGGACCATGAGGAGGGAGAAAGAATGAAGCTGGAATAGGGCCTTGGAATAAAATTTTGGAATAAAAGCCACAACATGGTAGCAATTCCCTTAGGGGTGAAAAGCATGAGATTAATTGCATTTTGCTATTTAGGCTTTTGGGAGTTTGTATATGCACCAAACAGCTGGACCCTAAATGAAAATTAAGCTGTATCTGCACATCATATGGTAGTATATAACTAAAGATATCCAATGCGAATACTCTGCCATAAAACAGTGAGGCATCTGAACCTGATATACGGCCCAAGAAACCCTTCATATGGTTTTTAGTTAACCAGCAGCCTGAATAAAAGTTGAGTCACATTTTAAGGGATACTTTGAAATTACATTGAATTCAATGGGTATTAAGTTATCCCCAACTGCACCAGGTTCAGACTCACATGAATTCACGTAGTCCTATTAACATCCATGAAAAACATCCACCTCCCCAGATCCAGTACTTGCCTCACACTGCTTGTACACAACACTCAGGAAATAAGAGTATCTTCTCCGCATGTACCGGCCAAGCTCATACTGTTGCTGTATGCCAAGCTGTAGCAGTAACAGAATAGTGTAAGAGGCTCAAGAAGTGTGCTATGCATTCATTCCTATGACCAAAAAAAAATAGCTAATATTTCATATTATTTTGATGAAGACTTTTTCCTTTTCTAAAGTGAAGGAGGAAAGAAGACAGGAGAAAAATGCAGTAAAGTTAAAGATAATATTAGATATGTCTTTCTGATGGATGCAGTTTTGCATTTTGCTCTACAGAAAGCTATGTGTATATTTAGCCAAGTTATTAAGACTGGCTGAGAATCTGGGTGACAAAGCAGGCATGGAGATGTTTCAATGCTGTCTCCCTAGTTTCTGCACTAATGCTGGCTCGCAGCTCATTAACTGGGAGCACAGATAGAGCAATCATTTTGACCATGAAGGATCCAGGATATGAATTCCATAGACCAGAGATTCAATATGGAGGCAACAGTTTCAGCTTGAGCAAGGTTATTTTTCAAGAAGGCAGAAAATCTTGAATAGTTGACTTCAAGTAAAAGTTCTTCATGCCCTCAAGTACTTTGCTGCTATGGTTAATTACCACTGAAAGTCTGAAACAATTGATTCTTCATTCTTGCCTATGTCCCCAGCTTTTAGCCACCTAATATGGTTATACTTTTGAATGACACATTCTTTACCATCACAGATCTTGTTCCCAATAAGATAATAATCAGTAAGATGGAATCAAGTCACTTATTCTCTCTGTTAAACTACATGGTTGACAGTTCTCTAATCTCACAGCAAAATAGGTTTTCTAGCTTCAGCATTTTGGTAGATATATGTTGAACACTTTTCAACTTACTAACACAATTTTTAAAACACATGACATGACAGTCACATGCAATGTCACTGTAATTTTCTCAATATTGTCTTTTTTTTTTAACTTGTGCCTGGTGTTTCCTGGCCTAAATTGTAATATATTCAACTTTACTCATGTAATCATTACTCCGCCCAGTGATTACTCATTGCTTTCTAAAGTTCTTTTCTAAGTCATAAGATCATAGGATAATTCAGGAGGAAAGGGACCTCAGGAAGTCCCTAGTCCATTCTCATGTTCAAAGCAGAGTCACCTATGAGGTCAGACCAATTTACTTAGGGCTTTATCCAGTGCCAGAAGCATCCCACAGTGTGTATATGCGATCACCTCTTTTTGCTGCTGTAATTGTGCATTCAGAATTATATACAGTATAGGCCAGCTTGCCTTATACGTGTGTTGTTGAATCCTAATGTGTGGGTCTTGAAGCTTTCCATGCCCTGGGGCAAGCTGGTATGTTGTGCTGAATTCGCATAAGTGTGTATGTGAAATGATTGAGTCATAGCTGGGTTAAGGCATAGGAAGCTGGTCTATTACTCCTGTTTCTTCAAGGGAGATGATGCAAGGGGAAAGAGGCCTGACTTGGCATTGGAGAACAGCGTGGCCTCCTAAGAATGACAAGGAAGAGGAATTCCTCAGCCAATTGATTCTATTCTTATTTTGGTGGAGACCCAGTAAGTGACTAATTTCCCTAGGAGAGCAGAGCATGTGCTTTGTGCTCGACACAGTGGACATAAGCTGAGTGTGTAAACTTATTCTACAGCAACCTACCAGACACATACCTCATCGTCTGCCTACACATGTACAATAGCTATTTGTCACTCAGAATTTTAGAGCATCTAAACTACTTCAGTGAGGCTGCCTGGTTCCCAGAATCCTGGGCTAGTGGTTTTTTTCCACCCAAACAACATAACTTGGGGGAAAAGGAACAAAACACAGACACAGAGGGTTGTGCTAGTGGGAGCAGAATAGAAGTAGACATAAAACCACCTAGTGCCCCCATATTCCCTTACAGACTGATAGCATAGGAGTTCACCCTTGACTCCATTCACAAGGGAAGGCAGCTAAAGCAAATCACAGCTAATGCAGAGATGCTGTTTCTGCAACTGGACTATGTAGTTACCTTAGCTGCTGTACTTACTACCATCAGCTGATAGTTGTGTGTGAGCTCAGCTCTGCCATATTCCACCAATGCCTCCACTAAAGCAGCTGAGCTTCAAATCAACTTTCCCAGGTGTAGCCTGAGAGAAGTTTCTGCCAGCATTGGTCATAGTAGTTCATGAACTAGGACGCACTCTTACTCTGCAGAGATTGAGGGTGGTCTGCAAGCACTTCCACCGCATTATGCTACTGATGGTTAAAGCTTTGTCTTTGCTCTCAGGTGAACTTCATTGATCACCAGTGCCTGGCTCAGTGCCTGGCTGTTCCTAGAAGACCCTAGTCTGCAATCAAACAGCTCAACATATGCTGCTCTTGGACTGGGAACAGGATGACTCAGTCTAATTTAAAATCAGAGACTGCTCATAATTGTATCTTCCTGGTAAGTTTCTTGGCTGTCCTTTTGGAGGTCTGGGTATGGAAACTTAATATGGGCTTTCTCCAAGTGAAAACAAAGTTCAAAAAAATAAACATCAAAAGACTGTGTTCCAATATTTCAGCATATTGGCCCAGGTAAACAAACGTACCTTGGTAAGTTGTCCATGTCCCTGCTGCCTTGCAACTTCTTTGTGCCTGTCAGTTGGAAAAAACTCCTGTGGGGTATGATCACCATGGCGAAATACCTGATAAAATAGATGGAATTCTCTTCAAGTTGCTGGGATACAATTAGTGCAGTCACAAGGAATATGCAATGACAGTGAGTACTGTGCCAGACAGATACTAAATATATTAATTATGGTTTTTGTGTGTCTAGGTAACTAAAATACCTGTTTGATTTATTTAGACAAATGTAACTCTTCTTTTTTTCCTGGCATTTGAAAAGTAGTGAGCTCAAATAATTTTTTTTCAAGTCATAAAAACTATAAAATATCTTAATGTTTTCAGAGAGGCTTTATATATTTCAGGAGGCATAGACCACAACATTTAGTGAACAGAAAATGAACAGAATCATATAAGTACTTTTCCAGAAATATTAGAATATTAATATTTTGGCAGGACTAACTAGGAATTCAAAAGGAAAAAGCCTAAACTACTGCTCTACTTAGAGTTTCTGCAGCTGACTGCTATGAAATATTCTTTCTTGGTAGAAATTAGCTTTAAAAATTCAGTTGCTAACATTTTCATCACAAGGGGTAATCATCTAATATCTAAATACACATTAAATGTTTACTCTGAAAACACTGAACCTGTTCTGGAATTTCACTTCAGGTAAAAGATGCATCTATAAAAATATATCAAGATTTTTCATTCCTGCATTCCTCTACATTCTTTCCTTGTCCAACAAAATTCCTGAAGACATGTGTCACATAATTTTTAAATATTACCACCAGATTTTTTTTCTTAATCCAAGTAGGAACAAATAAGATTCAAAAATGCAGCACAAATCATATAGCAGATTTGCAAGCATGTGTGAGGTTCAGAACAAATTTTAAGCTTCCTGCAAACAAACAGTATATCATAATAATTGCAAATAGCATTAGTTTATTGGTACTGTTTCTACATTGCTTATTCAATGCCATTATACACTTGTTTGGATTTCACATAATGCAATTTTTTTTGAATGTTAATCCACTGAAATCACTGGAGAACTGGAAATCCTTCCATGGTAAAGAGGGGTTTTGCATTATTGATATTTATTTATGAAATCCTCTTTTAACATTTTATAAAAGAATTCTATGCGATTTCACTCCTAATGCTTTAAAAAAAGCATTCTTTTTCAATCCAGAAAGCTAAGTTCATCCAAGACTGCACAAGGGAGACAAAATTATAAAATGTTCTTTAACATTGAGACTTTTTTTATCCAATGCAATAATATATTTTGAATATGCAGGAAACAAATATTCACAAAGTGCCCTTGGCCCCTACCCTAGAGTACAAGGAGAGCAGTAAGTGATGGTTTTGAAGAAACTCCATTTGCCCATGAACTATCTACTTACCACGGTAACAAACTTCAGTTTTCTTTTTGCTGCAGTTTGGTGAAGAAAGATACAGAAAAGGTAGAACATGAAACATAGACTCCATATTCCACACACCAGCTGCCTTGGTTTCATCCTGGGGGTAGATTTCAGCTATTCTGCACACCAAGGTCCTTACCTGGATGTGGAGATGCAGTAGATATGTGGCTAAGAGGGGAGGAGTCATTTGTGCTCTGTGAGGTCTGAAAGTGGACTCCTCCTCCCTCTTTTCCCTTCTTGAGCTAGTGTTTTTCAGGGAATTTATGAAAGAAAAGTGTATTTTCCACTTATATTCAATTTCTGTGTCCTGTGTATAGCATGAAGTGGAATCTCTGACCTCTCTTAATTCCTGCCCATGGCAGTTGCAAGGCAGGTGAATGTAAAGTACTGGAAGTGTCCTTCAGTTATTTAAGATAGGATTTGGTATGGGTCAGTCAGCCTTCTCAAAAATGAAAAAAGCTGCAGATATTCAGGCTTTTGCTGTGTGCAAAAGAGCTAGCAAATCATTCTCATTTCTAGTGCTCACACAGTCTTCTCTGAACACTTTCTGTTAAAAAAGACAGAAGTAGCAGTGCTGACAATTGTTCTTTTCTATGGGATCTTTGGATTTTTCCCTGGATTTGTCTGCGTGTTCTGTAGGAGGAGTAAACAGCAGAAGGTTTTACAGAACAGGACAATGGATAAGTCTAAGTCACTGCAAAAAAAAAAAAAAGAAATTTTAATCTGTACAGTAGATTGGCTATGCCTCTAGTGGCAAAATGTGTCCCCCTGTTTTCTAGAACTAGCCCCCAGAATTTCATACAGATAGGTAAATATTTTATTTTCAAATTTCTCTTACTGCAAACACTCTATTTGTTACAGCATGCATAAGTCAAGAGGTTTTCTGTCACTCTCTGATGTATTTTAACTAAAGAAATAAAACCTATCTCACAGACAGTGTTGCAGGAGACAGAATTGATCTCACAAGCTTATTGGTCTGTGTTCAGTCACATTCATATGTTAATGAAAACCCTGTTAATATGTAAAAATGATGTCTTGGTGGTTAGAAGCTCTCTGTAGATAAGAATTTAAAAGAAATTACTAGAAAAAAGTCACATTGCTACCCCAAAAGATTACATAATGCTAAGTTAGCTTAAGGCATAAATAACGAAACTTTCCATCATAATTATTAGAATTGGGCTCATCTAGAGGGAATGGTTCTTTCTTCTGAAGCAACAATGCGATGTCTTTCACACCTGTCAGGGCTGAAGAGATTCCTCAGTGAAACATTTAGAAGTCAACCTTTCTTGGTGCAACATGGTTCTTCCGCCATCTTCTGCCATTTCTGCTTTTTTCCTTTTTCTTTCCTGACCAGCCTAACACAATCATACAGAAATAGAAAAATATGGGGATTTCTTATATTTATTGATTAAAGCTGTTAGCACTCTGTACATTTTCCTGCCTCCACTGACACTCAGACTTCAAAAATCTTTCTAAATAATCTGTGTTTTGCTGTTTTTAGAGGTTTTTAGTTAGGCCAACTGGTATCATTGAGGAAAATATGTGAGTCCTCAGAATTACATGGCTCCTTTGAGGTTCTTCAGATACTGTAGATGTGTCAGCAGGGACAGCAGATATATTGCTGGAGCAGAAAGGTTTAACTTTATTCTTTTCAAGCACCCATTGCCTCATACCTCCTGTGAGATTTCTTTAACAAGGAAGGTGAAATTACTTAGATTCAAGATGACAAAATATTAGTATAAAAACTACTACTTTTTCCCTTTCATATGAACTTGGTGCTGCTGCTAATTCTGTGGGAAGAGACACAAAGCACTGGAGTTGTTTTAAAGCTCTCCACATTGGTTAACTCTGTTGTTGCTGAAGGTCATAGGGGCAGCATGAAGCAGTGTACTGAGCAATGTACCATCACTCCTGAGGCAGAAACTCTAGGGAGCAGGTGATGGGGTTCTCTTGGCAGCTGACTCTTAACTGTAGAAATCCCTTGTTGAGAGTGGTGAGAGGTGTAAAAACTGTAGTTGCTTTCGAAGTCAAGGTAGCTGATTCTTTAACATCCCTGCAGCTTGTGTTGAAACAGCAGCCGAAGATGGAAGAGGAGGAGATAATAATAAACACAATAAATTAACGTCCTTCACTGCGTTGTTGTACAAAGGAAAATTTATGAGGTGTAGATCGTATGCTTTTATCTTACCAATAAACTTGAAGAAATGTTTTTGTGATCACGATAAACATAATATTAGTACTCAAGTTTGTGTTGGGTCCTGTACTGAGATATCTGAAAAGTCATTATGTTGAGAAATGCCACTGAATCTTTGATATTGGATCGGGAATGTAAGTTTTCATTAATAGTCTTTCAATGCTTTAAAGAAGGTTCACAGTTAAAGTGTACTATTGTATTTAAAAGGTTATTAATCTGAAGTACAATATTTGGTCCTCTAACTCAAATTGTAGTATAACAAAATCTTCTCCAGGCTGAGGTGTTTACCACTTCCCTCAGCCTTTATCAAGTGTAAGATTAAATCTGCTTGATATTTAAACACAATGTAGGGTTGGACTTGCAGCTTGAAATGCAACTTCTTCACTGGCAGTGGAGAAGGATCAGAATCAGTTGAAGATACACTAATAAGCGTGTAAGGAGAAGGCTCCAGTATGGAATTAGGGGAGAGAGAAGGTGGCAGGTACAGTGGGACTTCAGTCTTCCTATTCTGCCTCCACTCCTTCCCCCTCTCTGTAACACATCTAGCAGGATGGGATACTCTGGCCTTTGCAGTGCTGATGTCCATGCCCACTTCTTTTTCCATGTCTTCTTTCCTCAGCCCCAGTCAGAACAGGACTGTGTCTGTCCCTAAATAGAGCTCAGCGTTTTCAATGTTCCCTCTGGTTTACAGTGTACATGTTTGTCTCTTGCCTGCACACTGTTATTAAACGATAAGGAAAAGTGAGGATATTATTCATGCAGCTGCAATGAACTAAGAACCAGACCAAAAAAATCCAATTCCAAGTTACTTGCTTAGTATCTAAATAGATAGGTATCAGCTGCCACTATTTGGCTAATGCTTAAAGCAGATTTCTTTGGTCATTTACATAAGGAAAACAAAGGCGTGTCGTGTCACCATGCCTGTGTCACAGGAACACACTACTCCAACCTCAAAAAAAATTCTGGTCTAGTCAGTCATATATTTTCTGTTAATGATTTCAGTGCTGGCATGCAGTATTCCTTCAGGCCATTTTAAGGCTGATTAGAGGCAGGTTCACCTGTGCTGAGCAGCTGGGTCAAGGCTTGTCAGAGTAATCTGCAATGGTAACTGTGGCCCTAAAGAGCTGTGCATGATGTTCTTGCTGCTGCTGCTGGAGATATCACCTTTTGCCCTATATTCAGTGATCCTATCTTAAATGGCAGCAGAAAACAGAAGACATGTTGGTGTTGATACTTCTAAGGAGTGAGGCTGTGTGTTCTTAGGCCATTCAGCTTTCTAGGCAACTGCCTTCTGTTTGGGTCCAAAGCTGCACTCTTGATGTTAATCTGAGATAAAGTACATTTTTGCACAGTGGCCAGCTTTTTCCTTACACTGATGCAAATGTAGAGTAACTGCACATAGGATGATGAATCTCTTCCAAATATATTTCCCTTGAGGTTTACACAGCTGTTCTTCAACTGATATTCTTCTCAGCTCCTTCTGATCTTCTGCATTTCCACTGGACTGGGGGCTGACTGATGTCGTGCCCATCTATAAGAAGGGGCGCAGTGAGGATCCGGGGAATTACAGGCCTGTCAGTCTGACCTCAGTACCGGGGAAAGTCATGGAGCGGGTGATCTTGAGTGCTATCAAGAAGCACTTGCAAGAGAACTGGGTGATCAGGCCCAGTCAACACGGGTTCATGAAAGGCAGGTCTTGCCAGAGTAACCTGATCACCTTCTATGACCGAGTAACTAAACTCTTGGACGAGGGAAAGGCTGTGGATGTATCTTCCTGGACTTCAGTAAAGCCTTTGATACAGTTTCTCACAGCATTCTGCTACAGAAACTGTCGGCCTCTGGCCTGGACGGGCGCACACTCTCCCGGGTGGGAAACTGGTTGAATGACCGGGCCCAGAGGGTGGTGGTAAATGGAGTTAAATCCAGCTGGAGGCCAGTGACAAGTGGGGTTCCCCAGGGCTCAGTGCTGGGTCCAGTCCTGTTCAATATCTTTATCAACAACCTGGCTGAAGGCATCGAGTCCTCCTTTAGCAAGTTTGCAGATGACACCAAGCTGGGCGGAAGTGTGGATCTGCTGGAGGGTCGGGAGGCTCTGCAAAGGGATCTGAACAGGCTGGACTGCTGGGCTGAGACCAGCGGCATGAGGTTTAACAAGGCCAAATGCCGGGTCCTGCACTTGGGGCACAACAACCCTAAGCAGAGGTACAGACTAGGAGAAGTCTGTCTAGAAAGCTGCCTGGAGGAGAAGGACCTGGGGGTGCTGGTTGACAGCGACTGAACATGAGCCAGCAGTGTGCCCAGGTGGCCAAAAAGGCCAATGGCATCCTGGCTTGTATCAGGAACAGCGTGACCAGCAGGTCCAGGGAGGTTATTCTCCCTCTGTACTCGGCACTGGTGAGACCGCACCTCGAGTACTGTGTTCAGTTCTGGGCCCCTCACCACAAGAGGGATGTTGTGGCTCTGGAGCGAGTCCAGAGAAGAGCAACAAAGCTGGTGAAGGGGCTGGAGAACAAATCTTATGAGGAGCGGCTGAGAGAGCTGGGGTTGCTCAGCCTGGAGAAGAGGAGGCTGAGGGGAGACCTTATTACTCTCTACAACTACCTGAAGGGAGGTTGTGGAGAGGAGGGAGCTGGCCTCTTCTCCCAAGTGACAGGGGACAGGAAGAGAGGGAATGGCCTCAAGCTCCGCCAGGGGAGATTTAGGCTTGAGATTAGGAAAAAGTTCTTCACGGAGAGGGTGGTTAGGCATTGGAACGGTCTGCCAAGGGAGGTGGTTGAGTCACCGTCCCTGGAGGTGTTTAAGGTTAGGGTAGATGAGGTGCTTAAGAGCATGATTTAGGGATTGGTGGGAAAGGTTGGACTCGACGATTCAGTGGGTCTCTTCCAACCTGGTGATTCTGTGATTCTGTGATTTTGTAGCTGTGTTTGGGATGTGTGCTCCAGATCCTCATTTGGTGTGAGTTGGATTACCTCTTTATCTTTTATAGAGTTGCATTGTCTTACAGTGGCTTCAAAATACATGAGAAGGGAATATTAAAATAAATTTTCTCCATCTGTTCTAGTGAAAAAGCGTTGTTAACAAAATGGATCCCAGTGTTGATGCAAAATGAGATCAAATTTCAGAGTTTTGCTGGACAAAAAAGCTCCCTCCTCTAAACATTAGCACTTCTCTGCAGTTCCACGTGATTCACCTTTGCCTTCATAAAATGCATGGCTCAAGAGAAGCAAGATTGACATGGAGGAACTGTAGATAAGGATGCGGCTTGGTAGTTGTGTCTTAACAGATGATTACCATAATAGCTGGCATTATCGCACACAGTGGTGTTGTTTATTTCAGTCTTAGGCCATCAGTGAGTCACAAACTTGACTTTTGTGCACTATAAAAACCCTTTATCCCCCCTTTTTCCCCCCAAGTCCATGAATGAATTCAAACAATCTTGCCTGGATGTGAGGGATGGCTGTATCACAGCCAGACTGCCACTGCAACCAAGAGGAAAAGTTTGTAGCAAATTGTTAGGAGAGGAAGATCTTTAGACTATCTAGTAATTCAGACTGGTAAGTTGTTTGAGACTGACAGGATCATGTTATTTTGACAGTGGAAGGTGAGATATTTCTTATACTTGAGGAAAAAACATTTTCTTCCAGCCAGCCATCATCACAGCTGTCTAGCTTGGGCATGAACCAGAAGTGTTTCATTCAGGTGCTGACATAAGTCCAAACAACAACCTCCCTGTGTGTAATCAAGCATCAAGCTATTGTCCTTGTGCACTTTAGAATACCTGAGGGGTCTGGGTTGCTGCTTTCTTTGAATTTTAATAATTATATTTAACTTTGAGGTAGGCTACAATAACTATGATTAAGGCAATTGTTCTGCTCAGCTGGAATGATTTCTGATCATGCCCTAGCACAATGCTGCAGGATTTGAAATGCAAATATGTGGGAGGGATAAAATGTTCTTTTGATACTTTTTTATTTCTATTGGAATAAAACAAAAAGTACTTTACAAAAACCCAAGCTGAGGTCAAATATAAGCCAGAAATCTCTTATAAATACTGGATCTTGCTGGTAATGAGCACCATCTACCTCTGTGGATAGTTTAGGTTTGATATTTAAATTCTGAATTAGGAGTGAAGAATTAGTAAATTAGCTGTTTACCTCAGAATGGCTGTCCCTCCCCTTGCCCTTTTCCATTCTGTTGCCATGCTGTTATCATTTTTCAGTTGCTTTGGATGCCTGGATTTTTTTGGTTAATTGTGCTTATGTTCACTTCAACCAGTGAAGCATGTTATGCTAGGACATAGGCATACTTTCAATCAAATGTTTCAAATCTTTTTTGATTGAATGTTTCCTTAAGAGGTTGGTAATTGATTTAAATGTTGCCACAAATATTTTCTGAATTAAACTGTTAGAACTGTTACAATGGAAGACTGTGCTTTTATGTCACTGCACTGCGTCTATTAATACTAAGCTGCATGGTAGTATCACTTCCAAGTTCTCCTTGGCAGCTCCAATGTGACTTTTATCACTGAAATTTTTGTTGACTGTCAGCATGGTCATTAGAAGAAAAATGCATATTTTTGCTTTAGGTCATATATCTGGTTTCTGTCACGTTAGATCCAAACAAAATAAAATAAGTATTTCCTATCAGGGAGATAGAAATTGAGATGTTTTGTAGACTTCCACTTAATTTAGAAGTGACATTAAGCTTTTTCTGTCAGGTATCCCTGACAACAAATTTCTGTTGTCAGTGTTTATCTTCACAGAGACATCCATATAAAGCACAAAAGGTGTAGTAAGTGTCTTTTGCAGAAATATGCGACAAACTATCCAGAGGGCGGTAACTAAAATGATGAACAGACAAAAAGGCACTGGTTATTAACCTGTTGTTTTGTTTTGGGATTCATTACTTCCTCAGTTGGTGAGAGGGAGAGTAAATTGTGTGTGAGAGGTAGCAGATTCAAGGACCGATTTTCATCTAGAAAGGAGTGCTAGTATGGGAAGATATGCTTAAAGTCATGCAGGGAATTGGCCGAAGACTTTCTGAGCAGCTGCCACTGTGGAGGCAGATTAATGTTACCTTCAAATACTGATCATTCTTGAAAACAACCAAGCAACCCATTAATTAACAGCTTAGTTGATAATTATAATGTGGGTTTAGTTTTACAAAGTGTGGGTTTATAGACTTGATTTACAATATGTTGGGCTTTCCAAAGAATGCAGGAAACTGCTAAGCTAAGTACAGGTAAGCGAGCCAAAGTACCTTGGATAACTGTAATACAATCCAGGCTGTTCTACCTGCATCACCGACTTCAGCTTCAGTAGAGGCTACATGCTTAGACATGAACACAAAATTAATAACCAAGATTAATGCTTCATGTAATGGAGGAAGTAGCTGCCCAAATAAAACCCTGAGTTTAATAGATACCGATATTTAACATAAATATATCTTTATCTATATGAGATATAGGATTAAGTTCATGTTCTGATTGACATCAGTACATGTAAAGCAGTAGCCCACCAACTAAGCTTTCTTTTGATCTACTGTTCACCAAGTGTGACCGAATTGGTGAACATTCGTCATGTGATTCTTTGTTTTACACACACGCTGAATAGTGATTAATTCATAACATACTTTCAGTTAAACTATCAATCTCTTCTGTTTGATCAACTCCAGATCAGTGTATTGTCTACATTTAAAGCAAACAATGAGAAAAATGCAATAACATGAAAGGAAAAATAGTTTTAGTGCAAACCAAACAAAAGCCACATGCCCATACCTACACAAGAACTAAGCAATAGTATAAAAGTTGGGAAAGTATTTGCTTATATCAGTAGGCCCCTCAGAGAAATATTTTACAAAGGCATATTGCCATCTAGTGTTGAACTCTCTTCCTTTTGTTGTACTTTAATCTAGTGTAATTGCAGTATCTTCCTCACAGACACTTTTGTGAGAATCACTGGAAATCCAGTAATATATTGAGAAATACAGAACATTACTACTGCAACCAGATATCAAGAATGCATGACTAGATTTCCAAATTTTAATAACGTACAATGATTTTCACTCCTATATTCAGGGTTACTAGCAATATAAATTTACTCTCCAGAAAGAAAAAGATTGTTAAAGTCAGTGTCTACGTCTTCTTTCAGCATTGTGAGAAGTGTTTGTTATATACTTGTAGTATTAATTGTTAAATAACTTTCTCTTTGTATGTTTTCATTTGTGTTGTCATAGGAATTCAGCATCTTTCACAAGAATGCAAGAGACGTGTCTGGTTTAATTTTACAAAATGATAGAATTTGGCCACAAAGATCAAGCTGGGGTAATGTAGCTTCTTCTCTTCCTCTTTTCAAATTGTTTGTTTGTTTGTTTGGTTTTTTACCTGATTTATGAGTTTTACTTAATGTGAAACAGAAATTCTGCGTAGCTTATTTTTTATGGCATCCAAAGATGACATAGCTTTCACATCTTTCTTTCCATGTTTTCTCTTAACTTAGGACTCCTCTATAGCAATTACTTAGGACTCATCTGTAGCAATGACTTCCATAAAGTGAACTGGATATTAGAATTTTATCAGCTAGCTCACAACACTTCCTCTTAGAAAGGACTTTTGTCTCTATGACATCCTGCTTCATAGTTATATAAAACTTCACTGACTAAAGCTGTAAATTCTCAGCTGTATGACTTAGGTTAAAAAAAAAATCAAGCAAAACCCCCAACAGTAGTTGCAAAAGGTCCAGTACATGCGGCAATGGATTTTCAAATTATGGGAGGTAACAGTTTTCAATCATTCAGACTTCAGTCATGTTGAAAGTTGTTGGATGGGGGAAGGAAAAGGAAAAAGAAGTTTATTGTATATTTTATAATCTGTTAGCCTTGAAAAACTGAAAGTAAATATGGAGATTTCTCTTATTCCTAACCATGTATGTATAAATTAACTGTTGGACTGGTTATACAGCTTGTTTTTTTATATCCTGATGATGAGTAATTGAAGAAGCATAAGAACATATTTAAGAACATAGTATAGCTTCTGTATTTACACCCAGACAGAATTGTCCAAATTGAGTTAGCACCATCTCTTGTGCTTTCTGTCTGCTACTGAACCAGTTTAATAAGCTGGTTTGGTTTCAGATAAAACTTTTTTGTTTGAAAATCATGGCTGCAATGAATTTTTTTTCCTCATATGCTGCCATATTCTATTTATTTGTCTTTATCTTTTGATACATAGCTTTGTCCTTTACTTACTGTTTTCTAAACAACTGCAGTAGCATTTGTTGCTTGCTAGGTTGGTAATTTCTGGCAGATGTCATAGCAATTTCTTCACCTCCTGTTAGTAATGGTCTAACTTAATTACTTTCAAGACCTTCCTTTACTTTTTTTAACTCCTCGTTATTGCCTTGTGAAACTAAGAGTATCTAAATCTACACCCTGCCATTTAGTATTTAGTTTCCCAGAAACAGCACTTGATGACGTATTGGAAGGCTCAGTATGGCTTGATCTGTCTCTACACTGTAAATATATTTTATTGGAAATCTATATTTTACTGAAGTCACTGTATTATAGACATCAGGTTTTGACAATGACATAGTCAGTCTTGGGTACTTTGGGAAAATTGCAAGTAAATGCAGTTTGGGGAATGATATCGATGATTTCCCTTTAAAAAAAAAGGGAAAGGGAGAGATTACCATGATCCATGTTTATTTTGTAGGTAACACTACTGTGAACTAACAGTGGGGGAACATTGCACGAAGATTATATAAGTATTGTAATGCACTATCGATGCATTGGCTGTTTTGTCCTTTGGATAACTGAATTTCCCCTCCCTTTTCTTTAAACTGTAGGCAGATATTATTACTTCTTCCCTAGAGAGCCATTATTTCTGCTCCTATAGTCCCTGAAAAGAATTTTTTTTCTTCTTTGTTTCCTCCTGTCTGACCTGTTGGCTATTGGACAGTCTCTCTAGTGAACAGGAAGCTCTGAATTGAGCCACATTGATGCAGGAAGGTGGTGTTACCATAAGGTGTTACACATAGAATAGTTAGCACAATATTCCCTTGGAATAGTAAATCAAAATACTCCACCAGGGTGACTTGAAAAGAAACTAAAATGTCAGTCCACTTGTATTACATACATTTACATGGAGCATACCTTCTCTAGTATCAATTGATCTCCTGGAGATAAACGATAGAAAGAACTGTGAGACAGTTAATGCATGGTGTTCCCCATTTCTTCAGTGTTTTTAAATGTAATTCCTTAAAATGTTAACTCTCCTGTTTTATTTATTGTGTATATAATGCAAACTTGTTCGGATAGCCTGGTTACACGCATTGAATATTCATCAAAAAACCCCACCAGGGCATCAGATCCTGTGGCCTCTTATGACATCTTAAACAAGGCTAAGCCTACCCCTAATGTGAGACATCTTTGCTTATATGGAGAAGGAAAAAACTTACCTACCAGCAGAAATTTATAAATGTGTTACTAAGAATGTGTATTTCTCTCCTGCTTTGGTACCAAAAGAACAGGGGGAAGCAAAGGAAATGAATACACTAAGTATCAAGCAATGATTATGAGCATTGGAATCTCTTACCTTTGAATAAGCAAAACAGAATCACAGAATCACAGAATAACCAGGTTGGAAGAGACCCACTGGATCGTCGAGTCCAACCATTCCCACCAATCCCTAAATCATGCTCCTAAGTACCTCATCCACCCTCACCTTAAACACCTCCAGGGATGGTGACTCAACCACCTCCCTGGGCAGGCTGTTCCAATGCCTAACCACCCTCTCCATGAAGAATTTTTTCCTAATCTCAAGCCTAAATCTCCCCTGGTGGAGCTTGAGGCCATAAAGCATATTCCTGATACACAATATCCTGATACTTTTAGCTGTTCATAAGACTTTGTAATTGATAACCCGGTAGCTCCATCAAGACTCAAACATTCTGTCTTGATGCACAAAAAGAATTTGGGGGACTTATGGCTTCCCATGTCTCTAATCAGAACAAGAAAACTTCACTGAATTTGTACTCCTTGAAACAAAAAGACTGTATGAGGGAAATCCCTTGGAGGAATGTAAAGTCTATCTTGCAGCTCTGACTCATCAAGGGTTGATTTTGTTGTTATCAACATCCTCTCAAAAATCAAGGACAGCATTGTAACCTCTTCCAGCAAATACATTTTCCATTTTTGTTTTTCAAGAATGAGGAATCCTCTTTCCTATATTGTATTGTATTGCATTTTTTTGAAAAAAAAAAATGAAAAAAGAAATGGAATTCTGAATATGAGATGCGGTGAAAAGGTCTAACTTTTCGTCAGCTTTTGAAATATCACTGTTCGTGTCCACTACTGTTTAAGGGCTGAAAGATGTGGGGCTGTTTAGACTGAAGAGGACATCACAATAGTCTTCACATATTTAAAGGCTGCTGCTGAGAGGAAAGTAATAATAGTCCCCATGCTGGGCAAGAAAGGAAATATAGACTGGAATTGCAGAGAGGCAGGCTGAGCTTAGATGTTAGCATAAACTGAAAATAAGGAGAGTGAAGCACTCTCTGTGGAGACTGTGAAATTTCCACCACTGAAGATGTTTAAAAGTGAGTTACATGAATCTCTGCTATGGGAATGTATTTATATACCTGCTGTGTAGAACTGGGAACAGACTGGATGACCTCTTGGTGTCCCTTTCACTCCCATTTTTTGCCAGTTTTGTGATTCCACAGCACAAGTGTCTTGGGATGTACTATTTGCTAGTAATTATTTTGAGGGATCTGATATTCTTTTGGGATTCAAAATTCTAGCAATTAAAAAAATATTATTGGGTCTGGATAGGAGAAAATAGTTATAACATCTTGTCCTTAGAGAGAAATTTAAAGCATCATCTCCTGCGTTTAATTTTAATGTTTTTTTAATTTTAATTTCTATATCTTGCAGAGTAATTGCTTCTAATTTATGAAGTTCAGTTAAAAAAAATGCAGTTCATTTTGACCTGTTTGATATTTACCTCCATTCTGCCATAGTGCCGTTGAATAATTGAAGCTAATGGGTTGGTTGAAGGAAGTGAGACCAAATTCAAAATCAAACCCAGTTACTAGCCCTTCCCATTGAGGCACACAGATAAGAGATTACATTCTCTGCCAACATGTTTCTTTAGTTGTATTAATGAAGTATGTCCTGGACTTCCCATAACCAAAGTTTCTGCAGTCAAGATGGCAGCATGACAGGAAAACATCTAGATAGCTGGAGATGGGTTGTCACGTGGGACTGATGGGCATTAACCCCACACCACGTACAAAGGTGTGACCATCTCTTTTCCCTACTAGCTGCTGATTTTGGTACTTGTCAGGCTTGCAGAACAGATACTTCACCTCCTCAGTCAGAAAGTGGCAGGAGACTGAATGAGCTGCCTGTGGAGTGACCTGTACTATTCTAAAGAAATTATTCTTGTTGGTGAAGCCCTGAACTGAGTTCCAAGATGCTTGGCTTCCACTTAAGTCCATGCTTGGTTTCCTGTGTGACAACTGGTATTAAAGCTGTTGCTTTTCTGAGACATATCTCTATTAGTTTTGACTGGTATGTTGCCTACCAGCAACCTTGCCTGGAAAAAAGGAGCAACTTTTCTTGAAAACTAGTACAGAATGGGGGCAGGAAAATATTTGCTGTAGGCAAAGAGTGCTATACTGTGCCTCTGCCTTAGTGTTTGTTTCTAACCACATCTGTAACTCAGCTGTGATGTCTATATGCACAAGTACATGTCATCCACCCCACCTGCCCAATGCATTTAAACTACTGGTCTCCAAAAGTCCTAGTAAGCTGACCTGCAAGAAATTATAAATTGTTATGCTGTGATGTGTAGAAACATCTGATGTTTGTTTGTTTACTTGCTTCAAACTTTGACATTTCTGATTTGTAAAACATGTTTCTTTCCACTCGGTTTGTCCCTGAGGGAACATGAGACTACTTTTAATTGGGTTTGGTTTCTTTTCTGAGTAAAATGAGCCAGCTAGGATCTGTGTTATTCTTCAAATCCAGCGTAAGTGAGGTTGTGGCATATCAAACATGCATCTTGTCTTTATCCGATTATTACCTTGTGCAATACAAAAATTCATATTTATCTTGTGTGTTGTGTAAGAATCACAAGTTAATTATTCAATGTGTAATCCAGTGACTTAATTTTCAAGTCCTAAACCCTACAGTTTTTCTGCAGTAGTTCCTTAAGGTTTAGGCCTAGAATATCTTTGCTGAGCACATACAATATAAAAGCAGCTGTATTTCCTGCCCTAAAGAGCAAGCAAAACCAGCCTATTAACAAAATAACTGGTCTGATTCATCTAGCTGTAATCTTTCAGTCTTTTATGCTCTATAGCATTAAACTACATGTAGTTGTCACCTCTTTGCAGTGTTACAAGAAGAATATTGTACAACAACAAGCTGTTCATGTTTTCAGAATTATTTATCAGGGTGAACATTTAAATAATGAGAAGAAAAGCAAGAAGCATAGGTTTCCTGTCAGTGTTTCAATGATAGAAATATTCTGTACTAGATTATAAAAGATTATGCATGGACTTCAGTGATTTAAGTAATTTGGCTACATTATATAATATTTATTTAAGTCCAAATATTATATAATATTTGATTCAAGCAGTTGTCCACTTTTAAAAGAGGTAGACATCAGCATTTCAGTTTTGTCCATAGTTTGTGCTGCGTATAAACTATGAGGGTTACTGTAAAAGGCATTATTCCTTTGAGCTTATTGGCATAAAAAAGTATGTCTAGCTTAAACTTGAAAAGGATAGCAGAAGTACAGTGTTATGTACAACATTGATGATTTGCTTGACTAGTTTAATTCTTACATGGAGCTGCAGCTTAACAATTGTGTTACAGTGAAGGAAACAGAAATGACTGGTATAATACAAATAATGAGAGAGGAGAGAGTGAAGGAGCACATTTTATAGTAGCTGGTGCAGTAGTTGGATGGAAGACGATTGATAGGATGTTTTGATCTTCTGCTACAAGCCAGACTGAAAAATCAATAATATTTTTAAAACTGCTTTATGCTGGTCATATAATTGAATGAGTGTTTCTTTAAGTTATTTTTTTTCCTTCGAAGGGCAGTGTCTTTCCTGAGTATGGTAGAGTATTTGTGACAAGTGCTAGCACCATAGAAATTGCTGTAGTGGGCTGTTCTGCTGTAGGAGCAGCTTTCCACATAGCCAGCTACCCAAGCCACCTCCTTTCACAAAAAAAACCCCAAACAAACAACAAAAAACCTACAAAAACCCCAAACAAAAACGAGAAGGAAAAAAATATCTCTGAAGTGCTGTCCCTTTCTGAAGTCCTCAAAATTGAAGCCTTTGTGATTGCATGCAGTATGTGACCCTTTTTCCAGTATCAAAGGAGACCCACCCATCCAACAATCTATTCTTGTTCACTGTGGCTCTGTAGTTATTTTCAGTTTTTTGAAGCTTGTTTTGTGTTAGTACAATGTGCATCCCAAAGCACCAGCTTGACCTATGACTGCTATTGAGGCAGGTTGTATTTTCTATCAAAAAGAAAAGGTTTACTGAAGGTAAACAAAATAAGATCAGTAGTTGTCTGCTAGAGCCTTCCATAGGCTCTTTATCCACACCAAGACCTAGGGACTTTTCATATCAGTTCTGATTTGTCACTTGAAGTAATGTTTGTGTAAACTTGAAGTATGTTTGTGTAACTATACTAACACAAAACTAAGTAAAGCTTCCAAGCTACTGTTCCTTGAGCTGTCCCTGTTTTGAAGTCCACTAAAACCAAAATGACCCACCTCCACAGTTACTGTGCTGCTGACTTTCCAGTACTTGGAAGGATGTAGGTGCCCGTACAGTAACTCTGCAAGTCAGTGTGGTCTGAGGATAAAGTGAGGATCAGGGGGTTACTTTAGTACACATCAATGGCATCGCCTGACCAGTCCTGGTTTTCTTGGGAGGGGAGGAAGAAAAGCAGGTCTACTTTTCTTCCATTCTCCTCCTTTTGGCCTGCTTTGTGTTTTGCAATCTACTGCAGTGACATCTCTGGTTCTTGCATTTAGATTGCTCTTGCCTTCGGTTTCACAGCTCAACAGGACAGGTTTTTGCATGAGACGAATCTAAGCGATTTCCAGCCACTGCACTGAGTCACAACAAGACATTGTTCCTTTGTTCTTTCTCAACTCTGGCATATAAACTCTCATTTCATGCCATCTGTGTGGATGTATGCTGATCAGCCGTATTGGGTCATAACTTGAAGACAGAAAGAATAGAATGGATGCATAGTATTTTGGTATTTCACCAATGTTTGAAGAGACCTTAGAGAAAGATGAGGGAGTTTCTAATCTTAATTTCCAAGTAGTGACAGAATTATTGAGAAAATCTCAGCCAAAATTATGACAGATCCTAGTTTTGGCAGATCTTATCAAAAGGTGTAAAATGAAGTTATTCAGATAAATAATAAAGTACAACAGCCAGAAAAAAACCAGACCTCCATCACAGACCACAGTATTCTTAAAAAGTATAGCAGAACAGTCAACACTTCTGGCAAAAGTGTCAAAAAATAGTATTCAGTGATAGTAAATGAGGTGAGATGGTATGGATTTGTTCACTTTAGCCTCCCAATCCTTGCCCCTAAGTAATATTGAGTTTCTCTCCCTGTGTGAGTACAGCTTTAATGTCTGTGGCTGAGCACTTATTTCTTTGTGTTCAGAAAAGATACTGCAATGCTTCCTAGCTCATGTTTGGCTGCCATTTGGAAATGACCTCTGCTTCACTGAGCTGTTTTATCTGTATTCATCATTTCCAAGTCTTTTTTCTCTTTGTTTATTGCTCCTATTGGCATATTTTTACAGCTGAAAATCATCAAACAATTACTGTGTGGAGTTCAGGGTATCATTACTATGCTTTAGTAGGGTCTCTTTCCTTACTGAATTGTAATACGCTATTTATCCTCGGTTTTGAAGCATTAGCCAGACGGTAATTTGGCAGTCCCTCTACTGCATTATTAATTGGGAGATAGTGTAATGGACACATAGCTGGTTTGTATGGCCACTGATATGATTTTTAAGCTTCCCAACAGCTACTGACTTCCTCTCTTGACAGGGGAAAGGACTAATTCAAGTTGTGGGTAAACACAATATTCACTAAACAAATAACAGGTTGGTCCTCCCCCTCATATACCTGTGCTTACAATCCTGGGAAGTGCTGTAGCTCTAGCACTTCTGTAACATTCCCACGTGAGATTTATTAAATACTTTTCAACTGATAATCACATCAGGCCTGTCACATTCCCATCACATACACATCAGCTCCAGTTTCCTCACAAGGAAATCGAGGCAAGAGGTGACTTGTTCATGAATTCCTGCAGCATTAATGAGAACGGTGACATTTCAAAGCCAGGTATGTTGGCCTTCAGTCTTACCCAATCACAAAACCTGTGTTGTGGAAGCTAGTCTCCTTTTTCTAGTAATTTTCTCCCTTTTAAAACTACCTACACTTTCACTTGCTAAGAATATGACTTCTGTTCAGCCCTTTGATAAACAATCCTGCACCAAACAGAGGCAAAAAGATTAATATTTTAATAATGAGATATGTCTACTGTTTTGTGATTATATAATGTTCTGAGACTGTTACTCATGATTACTTCTTACTCGTCCTATATTTTTGTTACACCAACTGTCACACTAGGTGACTGGATCAATTTGTGTCAATTAAACATTGTTACAATGTTAGTTTTATCCCACTGAGCAGTTCCTCTGAAACTGTTAGAAGCTACTACTAAATTAGTAAAGTGGTGAATGAATGAGGAATTCAAATTCATTTATTATATATCTGCACAGATGAGAATAACAGCCTGAAGCTGTCCTTGCCTTGTTTTCTGGGTTCATTTTTACAGTCACACTTATCCTTTAGCATAACATAGTGACCTTGTGTCAACAAATGTTCTGTGAGGAAAATCTGAAAAACTGGGGTTTGTATCTCATGCTGCCTACTTTACATATAAGTTTTACCAATAATTCCTTATTCATAATTGGATAAACAATGAGATATCTAATTTGTATTAAGCTTTCTGAATATTTAATTAAGATTTACTTGTAATTTTATTTTATCAGAAACTAACCATCATTGTGCCTGGCTTAGGGGAACAAATGTTATAATAGCCACAATTCTTTCTTTTGTCTCATGGACAACAGTTTTGAATTTAATGAGCTTCTTGGAGACTTGATTTTCGCCACTGTGTCTTACTAACAACTCTAGTCTGATCAACAGTTGTTTATAAAGCAGCAGAGGATATTTCTGTTTTATTTGATCTTTGGGGGGTTTCTGTTTGTTGTTTTGTCTTTTACATATCTGCCTCCACACTGCTCAAGGCATAACTCTTTTGTTCTCTTCATGTGGTGGAAGTACACCTAGGCTGACTGTTTTTGCACAGTGGTATTTGAACCACATAGGAAATCCACTAATCATGCTTTTGCAGAAAATCTATGCAGAGTTCCTCTCACCTCATCTCACATTGTTCTTGCATTTTTTTTTCACTTTATACTTTTCAGCTCTGTGTGGAGTGTATTTCCTGCCTGTCTCTTTTTCAATATTCTTCCTTACTTCTGCGTCCTTCCTTTCATTTACTTTATTATGTTCTGTTTAGCAAGAGATATTTCATAGATATTCCAGAGAGTGAAGTACAACTAGATTAATATTTAGGAGTGATGTGCATTATTGTGAAATTATATCTATTAAAAATCCGGAAGTGAATTTCACAATCAAAGCTATATTAAAAGAAATTCTTTCAAGACTAGTAACAAGTTTTGCTGGTCTAGTCTGGAATCATCATTATATGGATGTGCAACATGTTATTTGCTGTTATAATTGCTTTTTGCCTTATTGCAATGAGTTCTGTGTTAAAAGGGATGATGTTATAGAAATGATTATTGCTGTTTGTGGATGAATTATGGAGTGTAAAATCAAAGTATAACTAAAAATTTGACATAGGGGAAGACAGATTATGAATGAGAAAAAGACACCAAAGAAAGACAATGACAAAAGTATTAATGTGATGGGAAGTTGTTTATTTCTACTGAGCATAGAAATCCTGTGGAAAACATTCCTGCCACAAAAGTATCTCTGAGTAGTCAAAAACATACAGAATTTATATTGATTACTAGAAAATCCTTATTTGCTTGAAACAGGATAAAATTATATAGACATGAAAATGCAAGTATTGGCTTATAACCTAACTGAAAAGAAATAGTAATAAGTTTAAACAGTGGCCAGCTGTTTCCAAATTATCTTTCTTTTCTGTTATATTTTCCCCAAAGGACCGACTCTCCTTCAGGGAATCTTGACCAGACAGACACAGTTTTTTTGTGTAGTCTTTTTGGCAGAACTGGTCCTATATCTTGGTCAGTTGACTATTCATCAAAAGTGTCAGTGCCAACATTTGTCTGTGTCTCCATCTTGTAATGCTGTACTAGTATGGGTTTAAAAAATAATGCCCATTTCTGCAAAAAGCTTTGGTTTAGATGTTTGAAAGATTCAATTTTTTTTCACACTCATGGATTTTGCTGTCTCCCCTGAAATATAGTTAGTAATGACAAGACCTAAAAACATCACTGACTGCTTAAGTTCAATAACCTTCAGCAGTAGCAATTGTCCACTCATAATTTTAACCAAAAAAAGCCCCCAAAAACCTATCAAGAATAAAGTGGAGGAAAAGGGAGAAAAATATTAGTAGCCTTAATGACTGAGAATGTATTAAGTATTTATGGTTGATGTTTATGCTCTCCTAATTAAGAAGGAGTTTTCCTTGCTTCATCAGCACTCGTTCAGAAATATGCTGGTTTACAACACTGAACCATCTTAAGACACACAAGCTAGGAATACGGATCATCTTGATGCTGTGAAGGCCTATTTCTTGTAGGTGTAGGACCCTAACTGGAAGCAGTCACAGGAAATGAAGGAACTCTTTATACTATTGATTAATCCTTCCTCTTTTTATGTAGAGGTGCAGTTTGCCCTGCCACCTATTATGGATACATCTAAGGATAGATATCTCACAGTTTATCTCATAACAGGTTTTCCTCTTGTAAGCAAGGTTTGAAAAGCTTTCCCTAACTTCACAAGGAAATATTCCTCCTTCTACCCTCCTGTTTGGCTGCTAAGGTGAGAGTTTTCCAGGCAATGCAAACCAAGAAACATTGTGTGGGATTCTGGACTAAGAACTTCTAGTTTCTTCAAGTTAGCTGGTCCAGACTTCTGACAGTTAGTAGTGGAAGTCTTGAGGAAGTCCTTTTGCAGGGTAGGTCTCTGAAACACTGGGTTTTGAGATAGATTTTTATCCAAGATCAGAAATTCTGCAGTTCTCACCAAACTTGCTACAGCAGAGGTGAGGTGTAGCCTTAGCAGTAATTGGAACTTCTAGGGTTTTCAGATAGGGTACTCGGGCAGAACTGAAGGCATTTCCAAAGCTAGGTCATTCTATCTTACTGTGTGTCCTAGTTCAGTGACTGTGAAGCCCATTGCGTAGTCATGAAGGCAGGGAATCCTACTTCTGATTTGCTCCAATCCACTGAATCCAAGGTATCCTGGCAAAACACTGCAGTGTCATCCAAGCAGCACTTTTTAAAGTGCAACTGTATTTCACACACTACAAAAAGTAATAGTAATAACAACCAACTGGTTCTGTTGTGAAGAGGACTCCTGTTAACAAATGATGAGGTCCCAATACCTATGACAATACTAAAGGTGGCAGAGTAAGGAGAAATGAGGGTGTGGAGTGACCAGTCCTGCTTTTTTGCAAAGAACTAGAAAGCAACAGATATTTCCAATAGTTGATCTATATGTCCCCTTTTGAGACAAGATACAGTGTTTTCCATACAGATCTTTCCTGGCTGAATTCTAGCATCATCTCTCATCCCTATGACTTTGTACACAGAATGTGAAAGTATAATTTTGCAACCATTTTTAACAGCAAAATCTAGCCAAACAAGTTTAGTGAAGGAATGTGTGTTTTTACTGTATCTGAATTTGGCTCGTAGCATATTATAGTAACATCCCTTCAAGAAGTAGCTGCTGGAAGGCTCCAATTTTGTTCTGCTTTTCCGCTGTTCTACTTTCTGACATTAAATTACTTGGGCAAGATGTTTCATTTGAATATCTATGGTATAAATTACCAGTGTTTTTCTTCCCCAGCATTTGCTTGACAAATTAATTGCCCATAGAGTTTTGTGCATTTGCAAGGCTGTGTAAGGTAGCAGCTGAGTGTTCAGCTTATGTAAATTAATTATAGGTGCAATTGACCTTATGTGAAAATGGCTGTGGCACATATAAGATTAAGAGCCATTGTGTAAGGCTGTTACTATGAAGCGCCTGCTTTTTGAATTTCTGAATCAGATAGGGTAATATGCAGGACTGTATCTAAGAAGAGAGTGTGATATCTTTCTCTAGGAAGCAGGAGAGAGAGAGAAAGGGAGGTAATATGAAAACAGACTGTACCTCAGATGCCTCCATTACCTGATGCAGATATGTAGTGCAGTCTACGATCCAACTTCTTTCCCACAGGCTGTGGGGTAAATGGCATTCTGGAGATGTTAGGACTGGCCTAACTCGCAGTGCCATATGGAGTTATTCTGATCCACTCGTAGATGATGTGCCACTTGGTGGTACCTGTGAAGCCTATTTATCTCTCCTTATATTTCCTTTGGTTGGTGAAAATAAGGCAAGGAGAGGGCACATGTTAGCTCAACATTGGCCTTAGTTCAGAGAGATCTGCTTAGCAACAGTCTCAGTCCTCAGGTTGTCCAGATATTTAATTCACTTGCTGTATTAGAACTATAATTTGTCTACTTGTTTTGGAAATTGCAACTTTATGTTTTATCTGCTGTTCTGTTCATTTTTTAGCTTGAGACGGGGGAAAAGTTTTCAAGCATGCTTTTTTTTTTTTATATCTGGCAGGTTTCATCATCTCCTTCTGCTTATTTCTCAACTGAAAGAATAATCCATGAAATCAATTGGTTGCCGCAGAAATTATTATGCACCTTGGGATGATTATGGATTCGGGTAAGGAATAAATGAAAGGATCAGATATTTCTAGAAGAATAAGTAGCTCGTAACATTTCAGATGTCCTTGGCAAAAATACATACGTAGTGCCTTAAAAAAGCATTTTCTGAGTGTAGCCATGCCTTTTAAGTGTTACCTGGGGCAGAATTACAAATACAGACATCAAAATTATAGCATGCGTAAGCTTTTACAGACCTGAAGTGCTGAATGCTGCTGCAGCAAAATGCCAGGGGCATGCTGTGGGGGTGATGTTTTATGGAAGATTTGGAAAATTCTCTAGACCGATTGTGATTTCTAGCTATATCAGCATAAACTGGAGTCAGCTTCCTAGAGACAGTGACAAGGGTAGCTCCTTGGTGTTGAGATGTGAAGCGAGAAGCTTCTGTTTCATGTATAAAGAACTCTGCACAGTTTTTTCATATTCTTTCTTCCTGGTCTGAGGAAATGTTCTTCCTGCTTCAGGCATTCTCTCTGCATCTTCCTTCTGGCTTCCCTTTTCTGATCAAATGAGTGTCACCCCAATTTGACAAGTCTGAGAAAGTTTCTAGATTTTTAGTGTGGAGCTCATGTTGATGAAGATGCAGAGAGTCCCCAGAACTGTAGGTAACTTCTAAAGGTTTCTAGTCCAAACCCCTACTCAAAACATGTTCAGTCCCACATCCTCTCTGGGGCAATGTTTGATCACTTTGACAGTAAAATGTTTCTAATGGAAATAGCCTGAGTACCACATTGTGGTTATTGCCTCTCCTCCATTCACTGTGTAACTGAAAAATCTGACCATCTTCTCTACACCCTCCCATTGGGCAGTGCTAGACAGCAACATGTTCTGCCCAGACCTCCTTTTCTTAGGATTTCACAAATCAGGCTCCCATCAGATGTCCATCCCACCCTAGTCCTGCCTAAGACTCCCTACTATTTTAGATTGTAATTACCTGATGCTACAAACCATGTATGAAGACTAGCAGTCTTTGTTTCAGAGACTAGGGAACTTCATATTATATTAATAATCTCTGTGGTTATTATATTAGAATCCTGCCTTGTTGAGAAAACAGAAATTTTTCATTGATTTCAGACTATTTCCCTTCAATACTATAGAAAGTAGCTACAATTTTGCTGCTGAACTTGACAGGTCTAGGATTAAACATTCATATTGTAGAAAGCTAATCTAATGTCTTTGTTTCAGAAATTTCTGAAGGGCTACCAAAGGATAACCTGAACTGCTATGGAGTAGTACAGAGAATCGACAAATATTTAACAACAGATGAAGTAGTAGTGGGGAATAAAAAAAAAGAGGAAAAAAGCACTGATTCTCAGAAATTCACCAGAAAATTAAAGAAGAATCATGGAATGATTCCAGACGCCTCAGACATACGTGAGCAATGTACTATGCTTAGCATTTCCTAGAACTTTTTCATTTAATGTCCTTCATACCAGTGCTTTAGAGTAAACATATATTCCACAGGGTCAAATGTCAAAATTTCAAATTCAGCAACCACAATTTAACTCTGCAACACATTTTCAGATACAAATGAAATACAGAGAAAAGGGTGGCTTTTATTTGTATTGATCAAGTGCAATTTACACTGAGTCCTTGGATATCTGTATGCATTTAGTCAGTGAAATGCTATTGATGTGTACAAATAGAAGTATGCGTTGTCCACCAGAGACAGATCGTTACATCTATTTGTGACTGGCTTTCTTGGTCACCTGGTGGCACCTACTAGATTGCTGATATATGTTAGCTCACTTGTAGCTAATGCTTTTAAAAATTAAAGCCCTTAGGAAAAAAAAACTTCACAGAGTTACATTGTTGTTTTACCTGCCTTTGTGTTACCTTGGACAACACCTGGAATTGTTTGCAATGTATGGTGAGCAACAGTCCTTCACTGTATCCTGCAAAAATGGAAATGGAGAGAGTGTCTACCTGGACACCTTCCCTCACCATGGTCTTTGTCACTGGCTGCAGAGGAATCTCTGTTACAGCACCTCCTCCTCCTTCTTGTTCAGTGGCTTTGGAGCCTGCAGAGTTGCTTCTCTCTCAGCTGCTGCTCTGCAGGGGTTGTTTTTCCCCCGTCTTAAATACATTATCCCAAAGGCACTACTACCATCTCTGATTCGCAGAATTACAGAATCACTAGGTTGGAAAAGACCCACAGGATCATTGAGTCCAACCATTCCTATCAATCACTAAAGCACGCTCCTCAGCACCTCATCCACCCATCTTTTAAACACCTCCAGGGATGGGAACTCAACCACCTCCCTGGGCAGCCTGTCCTGGTGCCCAATGACCCTTTCTGTGAAATATTTTTTCCTGATGTCAAGCCTGAACCTCCCCTGGTGGAGCTTGGGGCCATTCCCGCTTGTCCTGTCCCCTGTCACTTAGGAGAAGAGGCCAGCTCCCTCCTCTCTACAATCTCCTTTCAGATAGTTGTAGAGAGCAATGAGGTCTCCCCACAGCCTCCTCTTCTCCAGGCTAATTGGCTTGGCTTTGCCCAGAGGCAGATCTGTCTTGTAGCTGTTTGGTGTTGGCTCAACTGGACATGAGGGAAACTTCTAGCAGCTTCTCACAGAAGCCATCCCTATAGCCCCCCCACTACCAAAATCTTGCCATGCAAACTTCATACAGCTTCATACTGGTAGAACTGATAGTTTTAACTCACACACAGATCTACAAAATCAAAAACTTGTGCAGGTACTCATTTTTGAAGCTCTGCTCTGGCTCCTATCTCCAAAGGCTGCACTGCCTACATATTAAGTTAAATTCTGACTTCACTGAAGCAAATGGCAAAAGCTTATATTCACAAGAGTCTTGATATTATTGTTCTATGACCAAGTGACTAAACTCTTGGACGAGGGAAAGGCTGTGGATGTATCTTCCTGGACTTCAGTAAAGCCTTTGATACAGTTTCTCACAGCATTCTGCTACGGAAACTGTCGGCCCCTGGCCTGGACGGGCGCACACTCTCCTGGGTGAAAAACTGGTTGGCTGGCCGGGCCCAGAGGGTGGTGGGAAATGGAGTTAAATCCAGCTGGAGGCCAGTGACAAGTGGGGTTCCCCAGGGCTCAGTGCTGGGTCCAGTCCTGTTTAATGTCTTTATCAACGACCTGGATGAAGGCATCGAGTGCTCCCTTAGCAAGTTTGCAGATGACACCAAGCTGGAAGAAAGTGTGGATCTGCTGGAGGGTCGGGAGGCTCTGCAAAGGGATCTGAACAGGCTGGACTGCTGGGCTGAGTCCAACGGCATGAGGTTTAACAAGGCCAAATGCCGGGTCCTGCACTTGGGGCACAACAACCCTGTGCAGCTACAGACTAGGAGAAGCCTGGCTGGAAAGCTGCCTGGAGGAGAAGGACCTGGGGGTGCTGGTTGACAGCCGACTGAACATGAGCCAGCAGTGTGCCCAGGTGGCCAAAAAGGCCAATGGCCTCTTGGCTTGTATCAGGAACGGTGTGACCAGCAGGTCCAGGGAGGTTCTTCTCCCTCTGTACTCGGCACTGGTGAGACCGCACCTCGAGTACTGTGTTCAGTTCTGGGCCCCTCACCACAAGAAGGATGTTGTGGCTCTGGAGCGAGTCCAGAGAAGGGCAACAAAGCTGGTGAAGGGGCTGGAGAACAAATTTTACGAGGAGTGGCTGAGAGAGCTGGGGTTGTTCAGCCTGGAGAAGAGGAGGCTGAGGGGAGACCTTATTACTCTCTACAACTACCTGAAGGGAGGTTGTGGAGAGGAGGGAGCTGGCCTCTTCTCCCAAGTGACAGGGGACAGGACGAGAGGGAATGGCCTCAAGCTCCGCCAGGGGAGATTTAGGCTTGAGATTAGGAAGAAATTCTTTATGGAGAGGGTGGTTAGGCATTGGAATGGTCTGCCAAGGGAGGTGGTTTAGTCACCGTCCCTGGAGGTGTTTAAGGTTAGGGTAGATGAGGTGCTTAGGAGCATGATTTAGGGATTGGTGGGAATGGTTGGACTCGACGATCCAGTGGGTCTCTTCCAACCTGGTCATTCTGTGATTCTGTGATTCTGTGATTGTCTGTGTGTAATGTAAGCAACTAGATGATCCATAAAGGTATTCCTAAATTAAGACGAAGTTTATCTGCTGCCATGTGGATAACTGGTACAGGGAAACATCCTTAAAAAGCTATTGTCCTCAAGGCTCTAAGAGTCTTTACTGGCTCTCAGCAAGCTCACCTGAGGCCTCCACCCACACTCATTAATACCTCATTTAAGCGCAGCCTTGGGCCTTTTCTTCCTTCCTGAGCTATGTTTGTAGGTTTGCCTGCTTCCTGCTCTGCCTCCTGGTTGGACATTTGCCGAGTGCTGTAGGCAGCCCATCTCTTGCATGAACCCTCTGGTAGTATGTTGTAGCCTTATCTCTGCCCCATCTTCTTCTGCTCCTAACTGGAGCCCCTGGCTGGACCCTGGACCTCATTCATTGCTTTCTCTGCCTGAGGTTATTGAAGGGCCCTTCCAGCAGTCCTCGGTTCTGTCTGATGTGTTCAGACCCTGTGAGGCCTTGCCCATGTGGCAAGAGCACAACCAGTACTGGGGTCAGCATCAACTCCTGGCTCCATTTCCCTGGTCCTCACTGCTTCCTAGTGCTCTCAAGCAAACTGAAGGTCAATATCTCAGTTAAAACTAGGCTAACTACTCAGATTTTTTCCTATGCCTTGCTCTTAATGCCACGGAACTGGTTCTTCAAGATGCTTATTAATATTCTGTTTGGAGAGGGTGTTAATTGGCAGGAGTGGACCCATAGTTGTCTCCATGTGAATATCCCTGTGCTGGTACTTCTCCTAAAATGTGTTCATTTGTTGGTTCCAGACTCTGAAGTTTTGCAATAATCAAATGCCAGAAAATCTCTGATAGGGAAAGAAGGGGAAAGAATTAAATTATTATGCTTCGACTGAAAATTGCATTGAGGTTTACATGCACGTAATGATGAGACAAAAGGATTATTTTGCAATATGCATTGTATTACACAACTGAAGCATTAACGTGGATGTTTAGAAGCAACTTTCTCTGCTCACAGTTGTTAAACGCTCTTCTGTATCAGGAAGTTAGGATATATATTTGACAAATTTTAAATGTTGAACAAATGTGATTTCTGTGAAGTCTGGCATGGTTGATGCTCATAGGTTCCAGTGTGTTGCTTATTATTCATTCTTCTCACATAAGTGAATGGTCTGGGCAATTCTGAGCTGTTTCCAGTGAGCTAGGCTGTTAAATCAGTATTTTATCTTCCCAGTATGTGGAAAGCAAAAAACTTTAGGAATTCCAGATTTTGTTTAGCAAAAACTCCAATAACACCAGCTGTGCACTGCTGATTTGTAGCAGCCATTTTGACTGAACTTCTCTCTAAGCAACATGCAAAAGTCCTGCAAGAGCAGGAGATGAAGGTTTTCCAAAGCTGAGTGTACTTTTATAGATAGATGGTAAGTGGAAGCAGGTCAATCAGTCAATCGTAAGAGTTTGGATTGTGCTTCAAAATGAGTTTGGAAATGAATCATTATCGTTCTTCAGGATGTGTAAATTTTTGTATAAACCTAATATGGGGTTTATTCAAGGGATGAAATATGGTCTGATTTCCATATAAAAGGCCACATCAGAGATCAGTAAACCCTTCAAAATCAAGACACATTTTGTGCCTTATTCTCAAAATGCTAATTTATAAAAAAGAAATGAAAAGTTCAAGTAAATGACTTCCGGTGTTTAGAAGTAAGCTTTCTTCTTCTTTCTTCTTTGAAGGGTTATCTTTTCTTTGACCAGATCTGGACCTGCAAGTTGTAAATTTATGTGCACGTATATACAATAATACATACAGGACAGTAATGTAGTAATCTGTGGGGCTGCATCAAGGCAGTAGAATGGAACCTAGAGCTGGACTTAGGATCCTTATTCTCTGTATTCTGGTAGTGGTCATTGCTTACCATGAGATAACTTACAGTTGCCTGGCTTCTGTTATCCATCCTATCATCTCTGGGGATTTTTCATTCCAGAAATAAATGGCAATAACTACCGATTACCCTAAACTGAGGCATTTGCTCTTGGTGGTGGTTCCTTTCTACCTTCTCTATCTCAGATTTGCTTGACATACTGTGACAACTGGAGTTGCTTTATATGACCAGCCCTTTCAGCTGTGTTCTCTTAAGATGATGCAGCAATGTACTTATATTTAGCATAAACTCTAGTCCTTTCCTATATTGGGAAGAGAGATTTTCAGGAAGTAGGTGGGGTGGGAAAAGAGAGGTATTTTGCATCTTTGTCTGTGTATTGCACTGGTGTCACTAAACAATGGGATTGGTAGAAAGCCCTCAAAGATAGTAGTAAAAAATTACTGACGTTCAAAGGGTTTTTAAGTTTCCAGTGATACAACATAAAAGTTTCTTTTTGAGTACTGTGACCATTTGAATAATATTTTTTTTACAATCATAATGAAAAAAACCACAAACCCAAATCAAACAAATCAAAAGAGCAAACACTTAGCTCTGGAGATTCTCCTAATTGCCTCCAGGTCACAGATGTACTCTGGCCCTATACCTAGGTTGGGTGACTTTCTACCCTTGTGAGCCCATGTGGAGCTGAGATACCCTGATTACAACTGCACTTTAAACAAACTAGCAGTTCTATACAGCCCTGTTCATAATATAGTTTCAACTCTCAGAATATTCTGCTGTTGACTCTATTGTGAGGCTGTTTTCTTCATTCATTTCCCAGTGAAAGTTATTTAGTGCTGAATATTTTGAATGTAGTTCTTTGTTAGTAATTTCTTGCCTAGCAGAAAATAAATCCCTCCTTTTATTCTCCATTGCTCCTCTCCATGCACGTTCGGTGTCTTAGCCAGGAATGGAGATTTTAGTGATCTTTCTTGGCTACTTCAATCATAATCTCTTTAGAAAAGTGAACTTCACTGTTGTGGCAGAAGCATGAGATCATATGGTGTTTTCCTGGTAAGAGCAGTTGCTCACCAAGAGCTACATGTAAAGTACCAGACCAAAATATCTTTTGAGACATCTTAGTGAAATCACAGCAGCAGCTTTTTAATTTAATTCTGTGAATGAATTAGAAAATACATTTCCAATCATTCATTCTTAGTAGTCATGCTGCTTTCAGGTAGGCTTTGCATGCAGCACTTAACTGTCCAGCATTAAAGAGTGGATATAGAAGAGGGGTTTTCTGTGAAAAAGCAAAACCTCCACCTACAAACTGAAATCCCCTAATATCTAAGTGGTGCACTACAGAGATTTGCAGTGATTTATATAAACTGTTAATTCCTTTTAACAGATAAAAGGAGACAGCATTATTTGGATTCATACAGGAATGGGAAAGAATAAGTGAACTGCTAATACCTTCATAGTAAAAATAATTTATTTTAAATGATGTAATAATTGATGGTCTTTGTATGGTTTAGTGTTGTATCTCTGTGGATGTGTGTAAAAGTCTCAGTGCCGTCTAACTGTGTTTCTGACCCTAAAGTGTCCCTGAGTTTCATGTCAAATACACATAAGAACAAATCTTACAGTGTTTCACTAAATTGTTTTTTAAGGAAGTATTTTTTTTCTTTTGTGAAAGCAGCATAGGGTACTGCTACTGGATATTTTTAACCTTGTGGCCAGTTGCCAGTAATGATAAGTTATCAGCAAAGAGTTGGTTGGGAGGTTTTAGCATTTGGTGAGAGTAAGTAATGAGAGGGCAGATAATAGCATTGGTGTGTCAGGATACAGATAGGGAATTGTAGCCAGGACCAAGTCTTCACGTTCTCAACTGTTGTTTATGTGAGACATCTTAATTACCCCCTTGCTTTCTGTGTGATGAATTAACCATACAGACCATGATCTCCTACAGAAGTCTGTGTGGTAACTAGAACAACTCTCTGCCCTCACTAGCACTAACTGAGTTGGTGACAATTCTCTCTGAAGCAATTTTATAACGCTGTAATTTTTAGTTTGATATTTGAAATTGTTGAATTTAAGCGGCCAGGAGTAGGCAATAAGAGTTAGTGGCTGCAACAGCAGGCCTGGCACTAAACTGAAGTTAAAAGACTCCTCAGCAATCATCCTCAGGGCTTTTCTCCATGAATCCTGAATCTGGGCAACAGCTTCCAGGGAAGCAGGTTCTGAGAGAAGCACCTCAGAAGAAACCTTCCAACAGGTTTCTTCCTAAGGGATTCAATTGCTATAAGCAGCCTGAAAAAAATCTTTATCCTTTGCAGAGTTTTTCTTGCCTCTAAAAGTCTGACCAAAGTGGAAGCCAACACTGCTGTTAGCACACTGGACAGGAGGCCATCTGTTTTGGACCATTTCTATCTCAGAGCCGGGCCAGCAATGTACTCCTAGGGATGCAGGGGCAGTAGTCTGCTATGCAAGCATCTCACTTAGCCTAATGTTGCTCACTTTTATGGATGTTCCTTATTATAAAAAATAACAATAGTGGTAATGATCAAAATGATTAATGAGTGAAGTTCCCTTCCTCTCACAGTCACAATTCGCTGCTGTGCTACATTTTGTCACCCACAGCTTATTGCAAAAATTGTGCATCATGCTAAGCTTCTCCTTAGAATGTTTTACTCCTTGACATGTTTAGTTAAGTCTGGGTGAATGTGCAGTGTTTTTCACAAAGATTTTTTGCTTCCAGCAACCTCTAATAACTGTCTCATAAATGATATGATCTATGCAATTATATTTTATTTGTGAGAGTTTATAACTGAGTATTTTTTAAAGGCAGTTAGAGAGCATGGTCTTTTCAGAATTGACTGTACCTCATTTTCTTCCTATTACTAAGTTCTATTTAGCAGTTTCAAATTGCAGTTTCTGGCAGTGGTGAACATAATGAATCTAAATACTTTGATACTTTCCCTTCAGGGTTTTTCATATTTTGGTTGGAGCACATAGATATTAACATACAGATGTGGGAAAACCACTATGGTTTAGCCACTGTGTTTTCAGCTTAGAACTTAAGAGGGAGGTACACAAAGTTATGGAGGTGTATGTTTCGCTGTAGAGAAAAACTATTGAAGACTTATTTTGGACAAAATTATTTAAGGAAAAGCTTTCCTTTCCACTCACAACTTCTTTAAGAATGCCACCATTTCCATTTTTACCTTCAAGTTAACTTTGTTAAGTTAGTTAACCTGTCAAGCTAGTGTTGTGAGAGGATGAGGAAAACCATTAAAGGAATTGCCATCTCATTCTCCCAGCACAGGAAGACAATAAATAACCACAAAAATTCAAGCAACAAAGGGTTCAAAAAGATAGCCAGAACAGAAAAAAAAATCTGTTATGTATCTCATGTTCATGGGCTTCTGTTACAATGCCCTTTGGCTAGTTCCCATGAACAGTAGCATCAGAAACAGGACTTGTGGTATGGGTGGATGGATGACACAGGCTATATTCCAGCCTTAGAGCAATCTATTCAAAAGTAGTATTTAAAAGGATGAGGGCTGTTAAGGATATTCCTGTAAGGGGAGGAAAAGGCTGTAAGTTTCTCTATAAGTATCAATATCAAGTCATTCATTTTATTTTTGAGCTAGCGTGACCAAGAATTAATGTTCTGGAGAAATCTCTGCTGTATCTGTTATAACCCTGGAAAGCTATTAAACTGTCATAAATAACTACAGGGTGTCATATAGCCTTTATATTTTACCCACTGGCTTTGTTTTTTTTTTTAATATCTTTTATATTCTTGAATGCTTTTACCTGTCATGGTTCAGAGCTTTGATTCAAATAAATATTTAGGAACCTAGATGCCATGTTTTAAACTCCTTCAAACTCTGTTGGATGGAAATATATCTTGACACACTTCTTAGGTTTTGTTCAACAGGGACCATTTTGTGGAGAGTCTTTTTCAATACTTTCATCCTGTGAAAAGCAGGCATACCTAAGTACGTAATATAATATTAGTTCGGTGTTAAGTTCAGAGCAAAACTTTGTCTTTCACTGGTAAATACTGATTTATGCAATCTATAGCCTTCATGGGAAATTTTAAAAGACTTAAATGTTATGCTTTCTAGATACAAATCTTGTAGCTTGTAGCTGCTTCATTTCACTGCTTAAGCTGTGAAAAGTACATTTTTTCATAGAGTCTGGCTTTTTATCCCAGCCTAAAATTCGCACCTTAACACAAAGGGAGTTCATACCTGTCCCTTACTAAAGGAGGGGGTGGGGTGGAGAAAGCTATTTGTAAGTGAGCGCCCCACATGTGGCCTCTTGCCTCCCACCCCGGGTATCTGGCTGCTGGGACTCAGGGTATGGCTGTATCAGCTTGAATCACATTCCTGTGAAAAAGTGTGTAAGAACTGGTCAGGGTTCCCCTTTTTTGCTCTGGACCAACAAGATAAATCAGGAAGAGGCTAAGGGGAAGGCTTCAACTGCAACCCAGCCATGCCCATGCCTGGCCATGTATCTTACTGATGAACATCACCTGTGACTTTACTTTCCAGCTTGACCTCAAAGTTCTTTATTACTATGGATTTATCTGATGATCTCTGGCTCAATGGCTTAACTGGGCTAGCACCACCAGCCTTGAGCTCCTGCTTTTGTTCAAGTGCCATGGGACTGCACACCTCTGTTCAGTGAGGCCACTGCCCCATGACTGCTTTCGTGTCACCTTGGGCTCCTGACTCTCCTTTGCCTGGGGAGCAGCTCCCTCCTGCACCTCTCTGGCAACAGACACAAAGTGATTTTTCTGGTCAGGCAAACAACTTGACTTTCTGTATAGAATAACCAACTCAAAATGATGAGTGACACTGCACTAAGTCGTCTTTGAAAGATATGTGGCTTGCAGTTGACCGCTGTTATGTAGCTTGAATTTGTCTGCTAGCTTATTTTGAGGCTAAAAGGAGAGAAAAAAGCCTGAAAGCCTGTTTTGTTTATAGTGTAATAAAATATAATTGACTTCAGTAGAATAATATTGATTATGAGACAGCAGATTTTAGACTAGTGTCTTGCCTCAACTGAAAAGTTAGTTTAATTTTGATACAGTTTATTTTAGTGGTAATAAAGTGCTCTCAAATTTCTATTTGTTCTTTAAAAAATGCTTTGGGGATATGAAATGTGTAATACAATTTATTTGTCTTTTCAGAATGTAACATACATAGTTAACAGCACAACTGCAAATTCCTAACAAAAGACCTAATAATAAGTATACACTCTACTTGTTTCTTTCAGTGTTCCAAGTTATTTCTCCAGGTGAGAACTAGCTGGGAGAAGAGTTGATGAAAGGAGAAGGTCTATTGGGATCACATGCAAACATTTGGACAAGGACCCAGACTTCTCATGGCCTTTTACCAAAGGCAATTTGGGAGTTTTATATTCTGCCCCGTGCCAAGCACTAGCTAAAATAAGGGAACATCTGTGTTTGGTTTTTTTCTTGCCAATCTTCAGTATAACTGCAGTAGTTAAGGAGGAAAATCTTCCCAAATCGTGAGTCTAACTTACTTCTACAACTCTAGAGAATTTTACCTTCTATTTGCTTAAATCAATTTCTAGTGACTTGTCTTGCAGGTTGTCTACCAGCAATCAAACATTTAGTGCAGCTGTCCATATATCAGGCATTCTGGTTCCAGGATATAACATCTAGTTTTGTTTGCTAGACACTCAAATAATGGAACTACTGGTTTGATTAATGGTTGCATAATTTTATGGAAAGAGAGAGGTCAGTGCCATTGCACTCAGACAGAATAACACTGTCATTTCAGGTTCAGGGCTATAGCTTGGTACACGGTGGTGTTTCATTTGCCTGCCTTTTAGGGATTAGCACTGTGTATTTACCTTCTAAATTAATTAACATAATACTGAGGAGAGACTCTCTTGCAAACTGAGGTGTCAACAAAGATAATATGAACTGTGAGACAAGCTGAAAAGAAACAGTACTTGCTGCATGAAGGAGGGGAAAGGAAAAAATGTTTTAACTGGTATTGACTGTTATGGCATAGGCAGATGTTAAACGTACACAGAAGACAATTACAGCACAATTAGAATTACAGAGCTGGCCTCTCACCTCAATTAAAGGCAAACCTAGCACAGTCAGCTTGACAAGGAGGGGAAAATGTTGTCTCCTTTCCTTTTAGCTTGTGAAGTGCTTCTTCCCCTGTTTCCATGGACTGTTTAATCAGGTCTTTCATCTGCTTTAGCTGAGACGTTAATTCTTTCTGTCCCTTCCGCCACGAAATCCATGCTTAAGAAGGCGAAAAAAGGTAGACTCTGAAAACTGGGAAGAAATCTCAGTGGGGTGACGAAAGGAACAAATAGTATCTCAACTGCTATTAACTGTTGCAGGTCTTCTGACTGAAGTTTACTTCCTCAGGCACACTATATGAATCTCTCTCTCTCCTCATCCTTCAGAGCAAATGTGATTTTCCTGCATAGTTCAGTGACTCATTGGAAGAATTAGAAAGTGCCTGTATGTTGACATCTGCGCTAGCTCCTCAAATCACTTTTCTGCTCCTTCCCAAATGAGCTTTGAAGATGGAGATCCACTCTCCTAATGAAGTTACTAAGCAGTACAGAACAGCTGTTTCTCACCACTGCCCACAGACGTATTTATCATCATATTCTCTTATGTGTAGAAATGTCTTCCATTATTCTTAATGTGGAACTATAAGCTACTAGGTCATCTTGTCACTTCTCATCCCTTTGTTAGTATCACCAGGCAATATCTGGGTTGCTGGTCTTGTGGGAGAAGGGAGGATGAATTTTTTTAATATAAAGACAATGATCGATATAGAGGTAGAAGAGAGGTTTCAAATAGTGATTTAACTTTTCTACCTCTTCACAGGACACTTCGCTAATTGTTGGTTGCTGAAACTCTTTCCCATTTCTAAGGGCAATGGCTGATATCTATACCAGAGTTAACATATAGCAGAGTGTAAATACATATAAACACAAGTGCACCTTTTAGGTTCTATGTGTAATGCTGTTTAAAAAAAATAATAATAAATTCTGCTGCTTAATGGTGGCGTGATCATACTTCCATAAGAAACTAATGTTAATGTGTAGAGTAGAATGGAGCACTTCTGCAAGATATAACAAGATCTCTAAAATAAATATTTAAGTTAATTTTGGGCTCAAAGGCCAGAGAGTATGACTACAGCCACAATCTTCTCCACTTTCTGCGTATCTTCAGTCCAAAGCGATGCAGTTTTGCAAGACTAGTTGATATCATGCATCATAGGTATTTTATTCCACCTCTTCTTGGAAGGTCCACAGAGAAAGGCCCTCTCTTCTTTCAGTTTTAAGGAAATAGAGTATTTGGCCCTTGTTGTCAGGGCTAGTTTGTTTTCTGTCTACATGGACTAGCAGTGATTTTGATTTTTCTTGACTGCTTTGTATCTAACCTGTTTGATATAATGAATTCCTTTGATATGCAACAGGAGAGAATAACTGGAAATCAAAGTCAGTGAATTATTGCCATACCCCCATAGTAAGCACAAACAAAATCACCTGGTATTAACATCTTAACATGTTGAAGCTTATTCCTATTGGATGCTACTGGAAACTAGTACATAGCTTTGGTTTAAACTGATTAGCTGAATGTGTTTATTAAAATGGATATTGTTCCACCTACCCACATTTTGGATAAAGACATCTTCATTAATTCAGTTTTCTCTTTAAGAAAATGTACTTTTCTGTATTACTGAACTCCTAATTCCCTTTGGCACTGCATCAAAATATGAAAAGATGTACCTTAATGCCACATGTGGCTAGTGTATAGATCAATTTATCCTACTTTTTTTACTAATAAATTAAATGGCTTATGCAGATATTTACTCCAACATGAGAAAATAGAAATATGGGCACAAACTTTATTAAGATAAGCAGCATTCCAATCCATTCCAAAGCTGGAGAGCAGGTCTTTATTAGGGACTGCAGTGATATGATAAGGGGTAATGGTTGTGAGCTAAAAGAGAGGAGATTTAGATTAATTATAAAAGAAAGGGAGTTTATCTGCTGTGGTTAAATGGGGGGGAAATCCTACTTAAACTTTGATTTGTATGACAATTATTCTTACGCAAGTATTCTACTTTTTAAAAAGATCCTGCAAAGTGTTCTCCCAAAGCCTGAAAAGTGTGTTGTTCAAATCGATCCTCTTGATTCAAAAAACCAGGAAGATGGTTAGAATACTTAATTTCTAACAAGAGACTTGTATTGCATTCAGGTGATAATAAGCTCACTTCATAAGCCGTTAAGCAGCTGTAGTTGAACTACTTTAGCAGTTTTAAGGTAAGATTGCAAGTCTAGATCCAGATACCAAAATACCAACTTAAACATTTTGAGAATTTCCTGCCTAATGTCTGAAGGGATTTTAGAGGTTGAAATACTTTACCCTTGAGATTTTGCACAGCAATTAATCAACAGCATGGATGTATCTTACCTGCTTTTGAGATGATGAGTCTTGACAGGTGAGCCTTCTCTAGACAGAAGAATTTCACTTCTGTTACAATCGGTCTGTCATATTTTGAAGAGCACCAACTTAATTTTTAAAACAAACATCTTGAAATAGAAATGTAGGTTAGAAGAAATAGAAATATGAAGTCAGAGGCAACAGCCTTTCCCCACAATCTAACCTGAAAACTCAGTGTCATTGTAATATTGAATTCACTCCAACAAGGAAAGGTCCAGATTAGCTTTCTGATAAGGTTGTGGGAGGCAGAGACCACGTTGAAGTGATTAATTGATCATTCTAAAATGGCCCACAGTCTCAGAGTGAAAATTCATGCTTCTGCAGCTCAGTGCAGATTATGTGGTTTGTGAGGTGAGTGGGACACTCTGTCAGGGAAAGGGTAAAGGTAAAGAATGGTGGAGTACTAAATAAAGTAATTCCTTCCTGAATCTGGTAAATGTCTAGAAATAAAGCTGTGATTCCCAGAAGTCAGTTACACACAGAGTTTGAGTACTATTGTGGTCCCTCTGCCAGAGAAAAGTAGAGTTGTAGGTTGGTGACAATTATTGTAAATAAGAATAAAGGGTGTGATTTGTTTGTAAACCCTCAAAGAGAGAATGAAGTTTAGTACTTGCATGAGGCTGCATTTAATGTTTAATTTGCTGATGGTCAGTCAAAGATTAGATTTGATTTGCATAAGACAGGGGTGAAGGCTATTATTTATTGATGTACTATGGGATTCAGCAGAGTTAAGACCAGACTGGTTTTTCTAGGGGACAATGTTGTAGCTCCATTATGGCGGCTGTTGCTCAAATTATTTCTGTCACAGAAAGAATTTAGGTTAGAAAGAAGGTGCTGACAAAACAATCACCTTATGTGAACCCTGTGTGAGTGGTATGGATGGAAATGTCACCTCTCATCCTGACTGTGTAGTGCTCTATCATGCAGCAGTGAATTTCAAGGCTACTTCTTACACTAAGCTTTCCCATAGGACTGGTAATGCTATGTGCATAGAGAAAAAGGGAACCTCATCTTTGACACAATTTCAGTGAAGAAAATGGGCATAAACAGATATGAATTTGGTTACTTCAGTGTCCTGGAAACAATATGCGTTCAGCATACTAAGAGAGTAATTTCATTTGCTCTATTTATGACCTACTAATACCCAGTTGTATATTTGGATCTGGTCATCTTGCACAGAAAATGCTCAATGAACATGGAAACACATCCAGATGGAATTCAAAAGCTATTTTATTACACATCTGTCCATATGTCTAAGAATGGCTGCTAGAAATGTATTTCCAGAGGTTCAAGTCCATCAGATATATTGTATAAAACAAATGCTTCCGTTATAGAGATTTTACTTTAGTATAACTAAATAATTTGTGTGTGTAAAGGTACTTATGGTGGGATATAGAAAGAAGGTTGCAAGCGACTGTGGGAATTTGATACTAGATTACTGAAGCAAATTAAGTTTTCACTCTCTTTTAAGTGCTGAGGTATTTGGGAATTTCTAGCAAAAGTACTTTGGCCCTTAAAATAATGTGATGCAACTTTTCCCCTGCCAGAAAAAAAGAACCAGTAGAGCATTTCTGGGTGGATGCCTACTGCTGGTGGGGACTTTGGGAAAAATGTGGTTCACCACTAGTCAGCACTTGTCTTCTTGACTTTAGTGAATAATTAAGTTGCAGTGGCCCTTTTAGTGATCTGAGCTATGCACAAGAGATTCATAGCCTGAAATCAAATAGTATGTACTCTCGTGTTTCCTGACTAATCCTATAAGATGGAGTGGATTGAATGGATGATCTAATAAGAGAACATAACTGCAGACAGCTCACTCTTCTACAGAAATTAATAATGAAATCCCACTGAAATAAAGAGAGAGAAACTAATTTATGAAGGAATACTAAAATAAAATAACTCAAAGTTGCCTATTGGAGAATCAGATCTTGTAAGCAATTGCGTTAAGTATGAAGTATATCCACTGTGCTGCATGCAGCTATGAATGCTGAGTTTCTTAGGCCTGCTCCCTCTACTAATCACATTGTGAGAAAGTGGCCTGGGAGGGGCTTTCCCATACAGCACATCACTCGGAGATTTTGAATGCAGAATCTTTTAGAAGTTAAAACATATCTGAGAGACTTCCTCATTGGCCAAAAAAGTTTGTAAACAAAATTGCTACCATATACACACAAGTAAAAACTCTACATTTATAGAAGGAAAGAAAAGGTAGGCATAGAATTGCAGAAGCTGGATAATGGGTCAGTTATTAAATTGTTTCTCTCTGTAGCTCTACTAAGCACAGTGAAGTGTTTTTACCCTCCTGTGGGCAAAAGCTGTGCATGAAATTTACTTTGCAGACTGTGCCACCCTGGAGATATTTGCAGCCCAAAATCTTGCTTTTCCACCAAACTTCCCCTTTTCTGCAGTGAAAGCATCTGTTCTTCACCCCAGCACTTTCCTCTTAATCCAGGGCTTACAGTCCTCTATGCCTTCTCCAGCTCACCTTCTCCTAAACTCCTCTTAGCTCCTCTGAATTCCTAATACTGTTCCAAGCTGGTGCAGAAACCAAGAAAGGGAGTGAAATACAAACTGCAGGTCATTCTTCACTGCAGCTTCTTCATCTTCTGCTTTGGCAGCAGCGTGATGATGCTATCTAGCAGCTGGCAGTTTACCATACTGCAGTTCTGCAAGATAAATCAGGGGCCAAGGCTTATCAGCCATTTTAAAAAAGTTAGGAATTAATTTCCCTGGAAGGAAATTCCAGGGGGGACTGTCTATACCAAACCACCCTAAGGCATTATGAACCTGGCAACTTAATGGTAGCAAATTTAACTTGTGATATTTTGTGTTGGTGGAAGAGTCTGGAAATTTTGTAGACAAGTTTGCATCTCCAATTTCATTTCTCTGTGGTGCATTGCAACTTATGTGTCCCTTTCATAATCCTGTGGCTGTCTACTCCCGTATCCTCTGTGCATCTGGACCAAGTGCTCTTGCAAACAAAGAAAATCAAGTGGTAAGCAACTTCCTTTTCTGAGTTATGAGGAGATTTAGGCAAAACAGCAGAGCCTTCTTTCATATTAAATTCAGATTGGGGTACATCTTATGTGAGTAAGAGTGGTGGGACAAAAACACCTCACCTAACTCTCACTTAAAACTCCCACTTCAAATCAATTTGATAAGCCTTTCTCACTTGCAGTCAGTCATCTGTAACAGAGAAACAGACTCGACTGAGTGTGGAGGTATCACTGGAATATAGCTAATTTCTTATTTTGGACTTCAAGGCCCTTTAGGCAAGGTCTCTCACTGTCTTTATAACAGTGTCCAGCACACAGAAACTTTGATTTCAATATAACAAGGTCCTTAGGGCTCTGATCTCCTACCAGCTGGATGAAAACATGTAGCTTTGAACACCAAGAAATTGAGAGAAGGAATTGAAGGAATGGACTCCCTTGTGGCTGCTGGCCATACTGAGTTGCCTTGTCATCCATGGGACATGTTCTTATCCAAAATGTCTTCAGATGAATTTAGCTTGACCATATTCTGCATAAGTGTCAGCTATAGAACTCCAGTATCTTACAGTTTCACAGCTACTGTGATAGGTGGGATCAGTAATAAATTTATAATGTTTTGACTCCTAATACTATATTTAGGTTCTCAAATATCCTAATAACTTACTTCGCTGTTCATTGCTGGAAGCAGATCACTATGCCAGGCAACAACGATGTTGATGTTTTAGAAGATATCGCAGAATCACAGAATAACCAGGTTGGAAGAGACCCACTGGATCGTCGAGTCCAGCCATTCCCACCAATCCCTAAATCATGCTCCTAAGCACCTCGTCTACCCTAACCTTAAACACCTCCAGGGACGGTGACTCAACCACCTCCCTTGGCAGACCGTTCCAATGCCTAACCACCCTCTCCGTGAAGAACTTTTTCCTAATCTCAAGCCTAAATCTCCCCTGGCGGAGCTTGAGGCTAGTCCCTCTCATCCTATTCCCTGTCACTTGGGAGAAGAGGCCAGCTCCCTCCTCTCCACAACCTCCCTTCAGGTAGTTGTAGAGAGTAATAAGGTCTCCCCTCAGCCTCCTCTTCTCCAGGCTGAACAACCCCAGCTCTCTCAGCTGCTCCTCATAAGATTTGTTCTCCAGCCCCTTCACCAGCTTTGTTGCTCTTCTCTGGACTCGCTCCAGAGCCTCAACATCCTTCTTGTGGTGAGGGGCCCAGAACTGAACACAGTACTCGAGGTGCGGCCTCACCAGTGCCGAGTACAGGGGGAGAATAACCTCCTTGGACCTGCTGGTTACGCCATTCCTGATACAAGCCAAGGTGCCATATGTAATAATGGATGCTTCTTATATTAGATTTCTTCTGAGCCCTGATTTTTTACTTGCCAAGGTGGAGCAGTTCCTCACCTGGCTTCTGGTTTTGCTGTTGGTCTTAGATAGAATGGGCTAAACTAATTTGTACTCTAGTTTCGGGGAAGTCAAGTGAAGGTTCAGTTGGGAATAATTAGGAACAGTATTTAAACTTCAGCAGTCAGAATTAGGGCACTTTGCTGTGGGTCATGTTATTCCTAAAATTCATTCTTTATTTGCTTGAACAGTAATTTGGTCAGTTTTTGTCTGATGCTTAAGAATGGGATTGAAGGGAAGAAATGCGTTTTGTGGTGCAAATGCTCGTTCCTGTAGGAGCGGATCAAGTCCAAGCACCTACTTGCTTTCTATAGGTCATCATAGACTTTGTTTATGCTGGATTTGAACCAACATAATTACAACTGAAGGGCTTTTATGTCATGGCCAGTTTCTGCTCTTTCCTTTTATCGAAGGAACTCAGGGATCATTGCTTTGCGCCAGCTGTTGTCCCCTCAGACATTAGCATCCACCTTGTAGTGTTGTCCTTCTGGGAATTAATTTCATTTTACCAGAAGTCTTTCCAATTGTATGGTTTTTAATTGCATAAAAATTAAATTTGGGTGTGCAAAGGGCAATGCTGCACTTAGCCGTCTATTGCATCTGACCTTAAACAGCAAAGGCAGGGCAGCTATGAACCATGTGGCACAACATTAGTTGCCGATACCAAGACCACTGCTCAGACAGAGCACACTCTTACTCTACTTCTATGTGTCTGTGCAACGGATGGACATACTCTAGTTGTTAAGAAATATGTTTTCCTTCTTAGTTTATATTAAGATCTGTAACATGAATCACAACACAGTCCTGATGCCTGTATTATACTCCTACTGCATACACCTACAGTTATCTCAGACAAACCAGCTCATAAATTACAGCTTCTCTCTGCTACTTGGTGACATTGGTACTGGTATTAGAATGGTAACTTTTCAGCAGACTGTTCTCTCTAATTCAATAACAGCAAGGACACTAATTACGAAAGTTTGTGAGGTCTGATTGAAAGTATCCCACTTTCTGCCACTGATTTCAGGGAGGGCAAAAATGGGTTTCAGGTTTATAAGATTAATTTACTTGATAAAGTCAACCATAATCAACCATGAAATATTTCTTTCTTTCCATCCAACAAAGGAGCTCATGACAGGGACTGTTAAATTATGTCACATTCTTGCATATGTATTGTCACTTCTCTTGATGTTTTCCCAAAGACATCCCATTCAGGGGAGAAGCATGTTCAGTCCAGCATCACTGTCTTCCTGTGTGATAAGGGAAAACAGACATACTATCAAAAATAGCATTGCCTGACAGCCTCTAAAAATATACATCACACATCACTAGCTATTTTAAGTAACTGGCTAAAGGAAGAAAACCTCTTCGATGTATCTCAGTTATAAAGTATTGACACATTGTTTCACATAAAAGAAAGCTCCTCATTAGCAGAAACTTACAATAAAGTTGCTAAGCATTTTTAGCCATTTTGAACAACGGAAAGACACGTTAGACTGCTTAGATGCTCTGAGGATACAGATTTGAGAAATGCCCACTGAGAAATTAAGTGAATCAATACACAGCCCAGTTATTATATAAGTTTAAAGCTTCCATTAATGATCCACAATCAGACAGTGAAACTGAGCAAAAATCAGTCCTGACAGGAAAGCCGTCCAAATCATGGGATACAATTCTGTGCCCCAGCACCATCCTGAGGTGCTCTGCCCTTTGCCAGGGGAGTTATTTTGCATTTGTACTGAAATTAATGGTGAGAACTGTGGCAGCTCTTCAGGGCAGATTTTTTTTCTTATCTTCAAACTTGCCTGGATTTTGGAACTAGCAGGAAGTGCAGCCTCCATAGGTATTCTAGTTGGCAGGACAGGGGTAGGTAATTGATTTTTTTGTTGTTTCTTATTCTGTTTGCTCATCAGAGTAGCTGATCAAGCCATGAAGTATGAAAATGTGTTGCACCTTTCCCACAACCACACTAACAGTCTTTCCATCTCTACTACTTGATACTACTGGAAAGTCTGCAGTTCACTGTACTGTTATTGAAAGTAACACAAGAAGGTGACCCAAAGTGTACTGTAGCCATTGAATGGGATCAATTGAAGCACTTCTGTGCTAGCCAAAATGCTTCCTTTTGAAAACTCCTCCTCTTAAGTTTACTGCCTTCATTTTCTGCACATGCTTACTTTGGCAGTAGTCATTGCAATTTTTGTTTTGAGACTCTGATGACCAGAAGTTACATGCAATCTGATATATTATACTTTACATGGCAGGGGCACATCCTTGTGGGCTCTGAATGCAGTTTGACTGTCAGTTCTAGTGATTCTTAGGATATGCCTCAGCAAGAATCTGGCATCAGGGGACTTCTGAGGGTGTCCAGCTGATCTTCACTGCTCAGAAAACTGGAATATGTTATTAGAATGTGTCTTGGAGTAAGAAATTGAGAGTATTCACTCCTTTGAGCTCTTCATCTCCCCAAATGCAATCCTAAAATAATACTTAATTTGAGATTAGCATTTTATCTGGATATTCCCTAGTTTTCAGTCTGTTTTAAAAAAATTTCTCTTGCTGGCACCATGTTTACCAGCAGATGGATAACATACACAGGGTGATCTCTGGTCATATTATAGTTGCATGGTATGGACTGGTAGGGTTTTTTTCAGGGCTCATAACAATAAACATATTTTTTGGAGACACTGTAGTCTCCAAAACCCAGGTAGGACCTGCACTGTGAGCTGAGAAATGTTTATACTATAGTTAATCTTTTGATTTGCTGTGAAACCTGGAATAAAAGGCAGTGCCTCTACAGTGCTACAGTCTCAGCCACTTCTTCTGTGTGTCTCTGAAATCTCTGGAAGACACATTGTACCAGGAAGTGAAAACAAGTAAGCAAATCTTCATACTTAACAGCTCTGTGGTTTCAATTAATGACTAGAAGTTGTTGCTTGTTTTCATGTTTTTTGGCATTGCTAATTTTATGGGACTAAAATAAATAGAATTTACTCTTCATATTTCATGGAGTATAGGAAAACCATATGGAATGGTAATAATACACACACAGGATGCCCTTTTGTTTTTGTCATGACAATGATTACTGTGAGAGTTCCCTTATATGGTTGATCTTAGATAAATTAAAACTAATGTACTAAATAACTTGACTAAACATCATTGATTTGTTTTACTAATGAAACAAGTAATTCATTTTTCTTAGACAATGGCTAAGAAAAGGAACTCATGGTTTCAAAAAATGAAGTTCTGAAGTAACAGAAACTTTGCATTATTGCAGTATTAAGGAAAGCATTACCAGTTCAAGAGAAAACAATTTGTCTGTGGTTCTTTGAACATGCTTCTTTGTCCCTCCCTCTTACTTTAAATAGAACCTTTCCCTGGAGGCCTCAGAATCTGTTCTTGCTTCCTGTCGTTATTCAGAGAGCATGCGATGGAGTTTTACTGTCAGCACGTAAAGGTTTAGTAGCGAACTGCAGAACAGCATAACCTAGTCATGATCTACCACTGTTTCATGTCTCTAGATGTGTTCTCTGCACAGGCTCAAAAAGTGTCACTTACGCTGAAGAGGTGATGTGAAAAGTCTTCCACTCACTGACAATATCCTAAGTTTACTTTCTGTTGGCAGAACTGTGCAATGAATTTACTGTAGGCTTAAGACTTCCCCAGAGGAACTGCTATAACTGTTCCTTTATAGTTGTGTCGGAATGGTTGAGCCACCATCCCTGGAGGTGTTTAAAAGGTGGATAGATAAGCTGCTTGGGGAGATGATTTAGTAGTGGACAGGTACAGTTGGAGTTGATGATCTCAAAGGTCTTTTCCAACCTAACAATTCAATGATTCTACGAATTCTTCTCTGTGTGAACCATCCACTGCAAAATAAAAGTTACAGTATTTTGGAATACCTATTTCCCTTTAGAAGGACAGATGTAATGCTTTGGAAAAATGTTATATTTACTCTGGATTGTATACAGACATGTAATTACCCTGAGGTAGCTCACCCTCTCTCACTCAGTTTCACCAGCTGGGCATGCCCCGATAGAATAATAATGTGTGATAAGATGCAATCCACTTTAATCCAGACAGATCTATGAGAATAACACTATTAGTGTGTAAGTCTAGCCAGGAAGAACTAGTGGGTCATTCTCTGATATCATGTGAGGACGTGGTAGACTTTATCTTCTTCACAAGAGATTTGTGAGTGGATTCTAAACTGAGTCCTCTTGCAGCATCTTTAGGGTTGAAATAGTCACAAGGGTTTCCTATTTAGAATTCTGCAGCACTGAGAATGGTATATGTTTTCCATACCCAAGTCTGTCTTTTATAAATAGGTAACTACCTTTGGTCAGTACTCAAACAAAATACAAAAGTAAGGATATTTCAAAGTCATCTTGGGATCTTTATTCCAGCCTCTGTCTGCAGAGTGCAAGTTTAAAATGTCTGTATGATGGAGTAGTAGACGCCTGTCCATAACTACAGACTGGGGCTTTATTCTTTATACTCATTTATGTTTTTTCTTACTTTAGTACTTAGCTGTGTCTTTGTTTCTTAGATTTCTTTCCAGACTCCTTGTTAGAACCTGATCATCTATTTCACTTGCAGATGATTTGGTTATCTGTATGGGGGGAAGGAAAACACAAGAAATGCAGCATTATCTGAGGAACTGGCAGAGTGTGGAGACACAAGTGGGACACGTTTTGTGCTCCTGAAAGATAATTGTGACTTAGGTAACTTCTCAGTGGCAAATTGCTTCAGTTTTCTTCCTTTTGTTATCCTTGTTGAAGGAGTTGTGGGGCTCAAAGTGTTAGTGGATGTAAAGTGTTGTAGAAATTGAAAGAGTTGTGGAAATGCTGCTGTGGTTATTTTTATAGTAGGAACTCCAGACTGAAGGGAATAAACTCTTGCTGTGCTGCAGCTGGTAAATAAAATAAAATGCAGACTTGTCACCTTTCTGAGTGCCGGAGTTAGGGGTTAGTCATCCCCTGTCCTCAGGTTTCCACAGCCATTATTTTGTTGCCACGCTTCAGGAGTGAAGGACTTTGCAAGGCAGAGTACTTCAATAGATTACCAAAAACAGATGTGTGCAGGTGGCAGTGTATTTAGGTTATGAACTATTTGTGGGTATTGCATAACTTTTAATTATTTTGCCATTCTCCAAAAAATGCTTTTGGCAAGATATCAACAAGGATTAATAAACATTTATAAAACTTGAAAGCAACAGTGAAAAGTGTTTGATTCAGAGGTAGTAAGTACTTGCCTACTGTCATCCTAATTGATATGTGCTTTCCAAGCACAGGAGAGGCTGTACAGGGAGGAGAACTCACTTCAGTGGAAAGGTGTGGGAGGTGGCCCCAGTGGAGAGATAAAGGGCTCACCTTTCACAATATGCTGTGTAATGCTGACAGAAAATGACTTCTCTTGACAAAGCAGCAGGCACTGGGCTGGAAAGAAACTCAGAAAAACCCATCTGGGAATGTGACTGATGGGTAGCACAGTGGAGATGAAAGACCCTACAACTCTACCCTCTTGGGAAGAGTCACGGAAAAAAAAGCAGAAGAAGGATGATCTGGGGAGGAGAGCTCTTGTCAAGGCAGGAACGTGCTGCTCTCTGGTTTCACACAGTCATGAGCAGAGCCTAGGATCTCCTGTGTCAATAGCTCATGTTGGTTGTTGGTCACTCTCTGGAGTCATAGAGGTCCTTGGTGCCAAAGTTGGAGCTATGACAGAGAGGTGGCTGGGGTGGTGGATGTGTGCTCTTCTCCTCTCATGGACAGAGGGCATGTTTCAGCTGATGAGCAAATTTCAAGGCAGACAGTGGTTTCAGCTTTGGAACAGATGTAACAAACAATGTTTGAATATTAATGTTGTACAGACACTGAATTGTGGCTCATTTGATTCTGTGCAACTTGACCGAGTTCTTCTAGAGACCTGTGTGGAGTGGTCCTGTTGCCCTTGCAGCTAGGAAGCATGGACTTTCTGGGGCTGGGAGGGAGACGGTATGCAGTTGGGAACAAAACCTGGACTAAATGGGACTGGGAAAAGAGATGATGGCTGCAATATCTTCATGCTGCTGTTATCCTATTTAACTGGTCCCTTTTATTTCTTCCTGGTGATTGATATTTATTTCCATCCATAGTTGGGGCAAATATTTCACTTACTAGCTCCCCCCGGAGAGGAGAATCTTTTGTTCTCCATGCTCAGAAATGGGATTTTTTGTTTAGTCTGTTAGTATCAGTGTTACCAACTCTTCCAACGTGTCTGACGTACAAATTTTACAGTGGTTACTGTCAGGGTGCTGCAAGGGCCAGCTACTCCCTAAGGGTCAAGGACCCAAGGAAGGGAAGTAGTCACAGCAGCAGGGCAAGACCTCATCAGCCTGTACCACTGTCCTTTTGAGGAGTGAGTCAGCTCCAGCCTTGGGCATCAGTCACCTCCCTTGTGGCAGGGATGAGATGGGATATGGGCTCAGCTCGGTGGGGCCCATGGCTGGGTAGGGCTGTGGGATGCTGGAGACTGGCCCTGCAACATCATTGCCAGGGTAGGATCTAATGATCCTAGGGGTGTTGGGCAGTGGACAGGTTGAGGGGGAGCTCCTGGGAAGGCTGGGCAGAGACAGTCAGGTCTCATGGTGCCCTCGGGGCCTGGCTGTTACTGTGGATGGCCTCCAAGGAGCTGGAAAGGCTTCTGCAGCTGATTTATGTGTGGCTAGAGAACAGCATGTAAGAAATAAGAGGCTCGCTCTTAACTCATGATGACCCTTGAGGAGAGTCTATGGATAACAGATGATGTAGGCTTCCCTCCAGCAAGCAAGTGCAAATCTTTTGACAGGAGATGCTGAGCCCACTGATTCATCGCTGATGAGTTTGCTATGAGAAATGACCACTGTGGCTAGGTAAGACTCAGTAAACAGGATCAACAGTCTTCAGACTACTGTGTGCTATAAGATACGTTTTAGTGGAAGCCTTCTTGGGGAACACCTCTTTCTGGAGTTAAGCCAATTCACTGCTCAGGCACAGGAAGGTAATTATTCTCCTAATCGACTTCAGCAGTACAGCAGATGTGTAATGGAAAATTGTTAATAAATTGATAAAATATGTCATTACTGATAATGCTGGTAGTCCTGAATATTGTTTGTAAAGGAAAATAAACCCAAACCTAAGGTTAGTGAGACAGAGCTTAAAAAGAAGAGCCAGTAAATATGGAGAGGGGGAACGAGGACAGAGACAGAAGAGAAAAAAATGGAAGCCCAGATGAAGTGCCAGAAGTGAGATTCTTGAAAAGAGGCAGGACATGTACAGAGAGGATATAAAAGGAGCCTAGAAAGAATAAAGTGATGAGTTTCTGATTTTTACATAGGCTTCCTGCATGGACCATCAGAACTTCTCTGAGACATGCATGCACACGTACACCCTTTCCCTTTGCTCTTGAATTAGATCTTCAGCTAACATTTTTTACTTAAGCTAAGTGTTACATAATGATTTCTTTTAGTGGATGGTTGAGTGTCTTCTTTATGGGTAACAATTCAGCTGCATCAGGGTATACTCTTGAAAATATTTTGTTAACTTGCAAAAAAGAAGTTGTTGAAAAGCGGCACACCAGGAGATAACCATTTCTCATTAAAACTTGAGTATAAATCATAGTGCCCTTGAAGTTCTTCTCATTACCTTCAGCCTCCATCTTCAGTAACTACGCAGAAAAATATCAGCTCAGCAGTTAACCACAGGACAAAGGAAAGCCTTCCTGTAGGAAACCTAAGGATTCCTCAGACTTTTATTTATGACGCAAAATGACTAAAACATTGAAACATCACAGACATCATTTTTTTAAGCCCTGTTACAGGCTGCAAAAACACTTGCACACACACTTGTCTAAAAAAAGGAGGATGACAATCTATCTTTTTTTTTTTTTTTTATTTTAATACTTATGTATGAACTAGAGTTAGGTAGGACAAAAGTCAGCACTTTGGGGAAAACCTTAAAGCAGCATATAAGAACTTTCATGCTGAATCGGACCAGTGCTTCATCATGTTCTAATGTCTTATCTTTGTGAATGGTGACATTGCCTGGGTGGGCAAGTGATTAATGTAGTATAACCTGTGCATAGGCAAAATTTCTTCCTAATCCTGTCAGATTTGCTGGCATTTGCTTTGCTGAATGAAAAGCTGTACTCCATCCAAATAACGAGATTTTCAAATAGTCATAGGTCTTGAAAAGTGTGGTTACAAATACTGTGGATGGGGTTTTTTTCCAAGCCTTTGTCTTGTCATTTTATTTGTTGTGACTAAACCCCATTAAATTCTGTGCAACACTATTGTAATCTGACAGGGCAAGAATCCACCCATAAGAGGCACCCTATTCTGACTTCACTCAGTGTATTTTTATTTTCTGCTTGACTTTCCAGCACTCATACCTGTTTAAAACACTTCTCTCGTTGCTAGGAGATGAGAAACAACAGGAGAGAAAATGGTCAGCATCCTGCTTCACATGTTACTAATGAAAATAATTGCAAAGAACACATTTCATTCATCATTTTGGGTAGAATGTTTTTAGTGTAAATTTTCATCACACCTGAAGACCTCTTCCACCCTTGCCACTGTGGTAGATCTGCAAGTCTTTCTCTTAGCACTAGTGCAACAGCTGTGGCAACAACAGTGGTTCAGGCATCGCTGTTTACTTGTCCTCCTCACCCTGTCCTTGCTATAGATTTCCCTACCCGAATGTGAAAAATGTCTTGTAAACATGCATTTTGTGGGTAATTCTGTGCCTCACTTCTGAAAATCTGGGGCTCATCCCAGTTTGTATTTCTTACGTTGACTGAAATGTTCACTGGGATGGCTATATACTTCAAATTGTAAACCTTCTCTTTTTATTGCTTAAGGAGCAGCTGCTTAATAGTAAGTGCTTCCCCACCCTGTAGGTGAGTTGTGACCACCTGGATATTCATGGGAGTTTAGCACACCAGGAGATGGACTGGGAAGGGGTGATGGGAAGCCATGGATCTTTCGTTAGGTCTGACACTGGTTTGATAATAACTCTTTTAAATAAATAATTTGCTTAATCTCTGCCTCTCATTGCCCTCTCATGTCCACATTCTCCATACAAATGCTTTGGGGTAAGGATTGGCTATTTTATTCTCATAAAGCCCTAACACAGGGGGCTTCAGTTTCAGCTGGGATCCCTGGCTACTACTTGTTATACTAATATTCAGCAGTTAACATCACCAGTTTGCTTTGCAGAAGTGGAGCTGGTGTCCAGACCAGCTTCTGCAGTAGTATAAACATTGAACTTCAAGTTTAGCAGAAGTCCAGTGTTTTAAGAGAGGATGGTAAATCCACTTTTCATCAGTCTTGAATTTCTTGTACGATTTCTGTTAATGCATTTATTTATGAACACCTGAAGCTGTCCACTTGGCTACTCATTCTCTGGAAAGCTGCCTTTTCTTACCTGCTCCAGGTCACCAGCAGTCTCTTTAAAGAATGAGGATAAAGAGCAAAAGCAGCCATGTGTAATAATCACATTGCAGGTGAACATACTGATACCATTGTGCAATACAGAAATGAAACCCAGGCTGTGGCTGCTTCTGGGTCAGCTATTGAAAGAAGCAGTTGGTGTCATAGTGACCAGTCTGTGAATTCTCACAGCCAGACACAGGTGAATTTAGCTCTGGTTTTTCAATCACTTTGCAAGGATTGTTGATACAATTATGTTGTTTTCCACACTTGTATCCAGCTACTTTACAGGGAATCTCAAAGGTTTTCTAGCATTGCCCATCGAAGTGAGAAAATAGGCCAGTATGTTCTTCCTCTCCTCCAGCAGTGAAGTCAGCCCTTCTCCTGTTCAGAGTACCACCTTCGCAGCCTCTCTTTTCTTGCCTTGGACATAACTGGCTCTCCACAGCAAAGGGTAAAAAGGTAGAAGCAATGGTTTTCAAAATCATTATTACTAAAAAGAAGGCAATACTTAATAGCATCACTACAAGAGAGTTGTACTAGAGGTAATTTTGGCCTAGGAAAGATACTACTGACATTTGAAATATATAAAAAAAAACATAAGACAATGTAGGAACAAGTAAGAAAAGTTAAAATTTTTCTGCACTGAAATACTAAAGAATTGATGGACAAATTGGAATTCATCAGGTGTCCCCTTTCTGTATTAAACACTATTAAGCAATTAAGAGTCTTAGCTTTGCATAAGAAGATACTGAACTTATGCTTTTCCTCTGCTTCTTGCTTAGAGGAGATGTGTAAGAGTTTTCTGTTGTGACCTTAAAAAAAAGGATTTTTACCTTCATAGAGTACCACTTTAATACAAAGATTATGCTTATGGGTGTCTTAAAATGTTTAAGATAACAAGGTATTTGAGGTCTCTAAATGTACATTTAGTGGTAAATTCCCATTTGGAATCATACCTCCTTATTAATATTCTCACAAAAACAATAAAAATCACTACCTGTAGGATACAGGGAATGTGGGTCATTAAATATCTTCTATTATATCAGGGCTGTAAATGTTGCCGGCAACCATGGTACCATGTAAAGAAACACCCATGACCCTGATGGAAGAGGCTTTTTATTAATGAAACACTGAGATAGTCTCCTGCTGTGTGTGAAACTTCAGCACAAAAGAGCTGGGTGTTTTTAAGCAAACCATTATTTCTAACAAAAGATGTTTTTTTTTCCTCTCTCAGCCAATTGTCAAGAGAAAGCGACAGACACTTATTGTTAAACAAGCTTTAGAGATTTTAGTTCCAAGGAAAATAGCATGAGGCTGGCATAATCAATCATTATTTGACAGAGTGATAGAAATGCACATGCTACGCAGTAGCTAAAAATCTGCCAGGAAACAGCCAGAATGGCAAATGACCTAGCATGTTTCAGCAACAACGTGGCCAAGTGTTGCGTGAAGTGTAATTTTTGCACTTATCTTAACTTGTGGATGAACAAATGCAGCTAAACAAAGTCTTTAGTTCTAGGTGAAATGTTATGTTTCGTTTAGAAAAGTGGCTATGTCACCTAGTTTTAAGCTGTGATCTTTTCTCGTTCTCTGCTTTGCTCTGTGGGCAGAAAAATTATTATGGGCTACCAAAACATAGAAGAGGCTAGTAAGTGAAAAAGTATAGTACCATGGGATATTACCATATCCTTGCCAAATTATCACTAAAGTATATTAGATGAGGCTTACTGTAATTCCTCCCATTCCACCGTCGCTATAAGGAAAACTTTATTCAATAATGTAATATCACTTTAAAACAGTATCTTTCAGTCTAGAAGCAGTGACCTGTCTTCAGTGTTCACTTTTCCACTATCTTCATATAGCTAGTTTACATTTTAACTATCTTTTAAATTCATCTACATTAAATTCAGATATAACAAAAAGGGTTACAAACAGCTTCCTTCCATGTACCGTGATCTTCGATCCTCCATCCCTTGTCACCAGTGCCCATTTGCAATGCTGCCAGAGGCGGTAGCCGCATCCTGCATGCTGGGTAGTCCTTGTATCACCAGTCCATTGGCCAGAGAAAGGCTATATTGGCTACTTGTACTGGCCTTGAGAATCCATATAGGGGTAAATGGAGCCAAAAAATTGATACTGTAGTGAACGAGAGTCACAGCCCCTCCTAACCATCAATATTTGTCTGATAAAGTGAAGACTCATGAAATGTGTGGAGTATATTACCAGTGGGACTTGCAGTATGACACTTAACATGGCCTTGCTGTGAAATGCACTTTTGTGATACCTAATTAACAGGAAATGAAAGCAGCTGGAGCTGAATGTGTTTTGAATATGGTTACAGAGCCTATACAGGAGCTAAAGGCTCCCCTCTCTAATGAACTCCCCCTTTTTAAGCAGTTCTATATCTGAACATGGCCACAAGTTTCACAAGTCATGCAAAGTGCTTGTTTGGCTGCTTACGCTGATCTCTGCTGTGCTACCGTGGTTCTTCGTAAACAAGCCAGCAAGTAAAGCCTTCAGGACAGAACCACACAGAGAGGTAATTAAATCAGTAGAACTAAAGACCTAAACTGCATAGGTGGAAGCACAATTACTTAACCCAGGACTTTCTGATGCAGCTGAATTGCATTGCTATAAGACAGGAGGGGTGCTCTGGCTTCACTGGTGGCCTTGTCTTCCACGAGCTGCTGGGCAGTTTTGGGGCTCCTTACAATCATGCCAAGGCACGAATGACTGCGACACAGCAATGGGAGGCAGCAGATGATATCACATCGGGGCCAAAGGGGCTTTGCTAGAATGCAAGGTGTCTGCCTTCAGACTAGTATGTAGTTTCTCCTCTGCACATTACTCAGTACCTTATCCTACTGACAGCAATGATGTAAACTTTATGGCTATTCTGTTCCACAAAGCTGTGCTAAGGGACCCCAGAGTGATTAAGGACTGAAGCCAAGAGAATCCAGGGTAAGAGTTCAGATAGTGGCACACATCAGAAGACTGCCTAGTTGATTTCATAACCATAGGAACTCAAAGCTCTAGCTCTAGCCCCAGCCATCATTGTTTTCTTAGTTTGCTATAATTCCTGTGCCATTTTAATTTTCTCTAATACTTTTAGTAGCTCCGAGTCCTCTAAAGGCAACAATGTGCTGGCAGAGGCTCTTGGGAACTGCTGGTTAAAATTCTGCTGCCAAAATTATGAACCTTTTTGGGATAATTCCCTGTAGTGGGAGATCAGCTCCTCTCTGAATACTATCAAAGCTCCTGATGTGTATCTACTGTGCCTATCTATGACACAGATAAGGACCATATACAAAGCTAAGAATAACATCACTGCTGACAAAAAAACCCCCACATGCTCTCTGTGCCACCTACTCATGATGACTACAGTACACACAGATTTATAATTCTAAATCTCAGGAGAAAAAATCTTACTTTTTCTGTGCTAATAACTTCATTACAAATAAATTCATGGGAGGAAATGGAAAACTGGAGATGATTATATGTCAGGATAGATCAGAGATTAATTTTTGGGGAACATATGTCACTTCTGATCCTGAAAATACCATAAAAGAACCCAGTTTTCAAAAGGCTGATGATTTGAACCTCATACTTCTTTCATATACCTAAGCCTTAAAACAAACAGGTTCCACCTCACTAGTCATTGTGGAGGTCAAGTATTTGGTCTCTAATGCAACTAGTCCAGGCCTTTTGCAAGCCACAATGTCCATGAATTTTTTAAACAAAATCTAGTACAAGTCTGGTAGAAAAGTCAAATATAAAGGTTAGGTGAGCAGATCAATGCTTGCAAAGCCAAAAACAATCAACTTATAATCAGTTGAAATGCTTTTAAATCAGGGGAAGAGAAGAGAAAATACTTTTCCTGATGTGTTTTTGGAGTTCCTGTTTTCCTCCATTTGCAACCGGTGGTGGTTACTTGGTGTAGGTCAATTAAGCTTTATTGTGGTTATGGTCTCAGACTGTGTCATTTAGTCATATGGGCGCCTGAACAGGACTAGGCACTTTCTCAAATTCTGAAGAAAGTATTCTAAAATAATTACAAGAATGAGCTTTGTATTCTCATCTTGCTTAGCCTTAAAAAAAAAACATTGGCTATGTAATATTCTGCAGGTAAGTAAGGCAATCATTTGCTCAGCAGCACTGTATGTCACCTATACAGCTTTGGATATGAGCACTTGGGTGTTTGAGAGTGCATATTGACTTAAGGGTGTGCACTGACTTCTCTCAGCATGATAAGATCTGTACAGCTACCAGAAACAAGTATGACAGTTGTAACACAACAATATGAAAACACACAACAACCCTGCTCTGGTTAGAAGTGGCAACCTCTAATCTGCAGTCTCCAATATCCTGGCTTGCGCTTATACTTCTATGTCCTGCTGGACAACTGTGGTGATTCACCCATGTTCATCATAGAATCTCAGAATCACTAGGTTGGAAAGGACCCACCGGGTCATCAAGTCCAACCATTCCTATCAAATACTAAACCATGCCCCTCAGCACATCATCCACCTGTCTTTTAAACACCTCCAGGGAAGATGACTCAACCACCTCTCTGGGTAGCCTGTTCCAGTGCCCAATGACCCTTTCTGTGAAATATTTTTCCTGATGTCAAGCCTGAACCTCCCCTGGCGGAGCTCGTGGCCATTCCCTCTCTTCCTGTCCTCTCTCACTTGGGAGAAGAGGCCAGCACCCTCCTCTCCACAACCTCCCTTCAGGTAGTTGTAGAAAGCAATGAGGTGTCCCCTCAGCCTCCTCTTCTCTAGGCTAAACAACCCCAGCTCTCTCAGCCACACCTCATAAGGCCTGTTCTCCAGCCCCTTCACCGGCTTTGTTGCCCTTCTCTGGTCTCGCTCCAGAGCCTCAACATCCATCTTGTGGTGAGGGGCCCAGAACTGAACACAGGATTCAAGGAGCAATCTCACCAGTGCCAAGTACAGAGGGAGAATAACCTCCCTGGACCTGCTGGTCACGCCGTTTCTGATCCAAGCCAAGACACCATTGGCCTTCTTGGCCACCTGGGCACCTTCAATTTGTAACCGCCTCATTGACGCCAACATGAAAATATAGGAAACTATTCTTGGTGATCATAAAGCTCTGATTTTGCTAAAGTTTTAGAAGGTGTGATTTTTAATCATGCATTTGCATCATCCTTTGCAATAACTGCAATGTGTAGAGGGCATGGGCTTAAGGCTTGGTAGATCTTTGTCAGAATTAAGAGGGGCTGATGGTGTGATGCTAATACTTACTCTTTTAAATCATTCATTTAATTTAAAGATCTACCGGTTTACTTGAGCGTTGTGGCAAAAGCAGGACTTGCACTGTAATAATTTTTGGCTGTTGGCAGGACAGGCATTCCTCTCCTCTCTTTCCTAAGCAGTAATTGGTCCACTAGAGATATTCTGTTGCCACCCACAGGAGGACGCAGGTACTTCCAGCAGTTCTGCCCTAATTTACAGCAGCTTTCTGTCCTGCTAAGGGTGCTTTTGTAATACTGGCAGCAAACTAGCAGGTAATGTCAGCGAGCAGAGGAAACGTCAAAGCATGTGGCTGCGTAGGCACCTAACTACAGGGTGACGTTCAAGACCCATATTGTATCCATGCCTCAGTACGGAAAGTATGATTTGGATACTGGAGTGCAAGATAGAGAACGGAAATCTCACACTTAGCATTCATCCAGACTCAGCTAAGAGCAGATGGAGGATGGATCCTGCTCCTTCCTCTCAGTCTCCTACTGTAGGTTACCCAAGTGGCAGGCTCCACGTCTACAGTGACATCACAAATCCATTTTGTGAAAATCTTGCCAGAGCCACAGATGTGTGAGGTCTCCTGCATTCCTGCAGGGCATGCTGTGTTTCTTCCTGATTTCTAGAGAGCTGAGCTGAACATCCGACGTCCTGGTGAGGAGAGAGCCTGTGTCCTGCTAGCAGGAAGCAGATCCAGCGTGCTGTCACAGCTCCCAGGCATGACACAGCACGAGGAGTCTGGAAACCAAGCAGCCTTGCCCAACAGTTATCCTAGGATAGCACAAACCTGCCTTTGTACTGATACGTGGATTTCCTCAGGAGGCTTCACCAGTGTATCTCAGCACAATATGGTTCTGTTATTAAGCTAAAAGACTTGTGAGATCCAAGTAAAACTAGGGAGGGAACCTTGGCGAATTTGAGTAGGTGTGCGGTTAGGTTACTACCCACTGGGTGCATAAGGAAAAATAAAATTACTGCTTTACTTTCACAAAAAAAGTAGCAGAGAAGAGGTAAGCAGAAAAGACAAGGTAAATCATGCAGTTTAGGACAGTAAATTATATTTAGATGAGTTTGGTGTAAATCTCACAGAGCTATGAAAGTAAATTGAGCTCATTTCTGTGCATGCGTAAGTAAAATGACTGATCTTTGTTTTTAATGCTGTGAAAAAAAAAATGATCTGCAATATTTTTGGATAATAAGCAAAATGTTTGCTTTTATTTTCTTTAATTTGCATTGTTAAAAAAAATCAGGTTTACAGTGTATATTTCTGACATGCAATAATATGATGTTAAAGTCTCTAATTAGAGAGAGTCAGGAGTTTTTGGCAGAGGATTTCAGCTATACCCCAAGCAGTCATTGTTGTTGTTATTTTTAATTTGGAAGATTTGTGATGAGTGCTTCAGGTTTGGGCTAGTGAATGCGTTTGATTGCCTGCTCTCTGTTTCACACCTCAGAGCTCTCAGGAGCAGTAGTCCAGGATCTGCCAGCTCAGCAAATACCTGACATCAGATTTACCAAATAAGACTGATTATTTTTTCTATTTTGCACTCCTTTGTTTTCCTGGAAAATTTGTGTGACTGTAGAGATCTTCCTTTCAAAATGCTTTTTTATGCCTATTCAGGGGAGGATGGGATGCGAATACAGCATCCATCTCTCAGTACATGTACTCCAGGACATCTAGCATTGCCAAATCGGTGTGGCTTGGAGAGGTTAATGAATTTATCTTCATCAGATTCTTTTGAGGTAGGGAGGGGAAATTAGATTATACAGATGGGGAGCTATGGCACAAAGATGCTGTATCCCACAAACATTTAGGCAGGTGTTTAATTGACAAGTGCAAATCTGATTCTCTGCGTAATCTGAGGATTTCTGGGAAGCCAGCCAGACTTTTTCACAAGAACACACTTCGGTGTTACCACAGCTGATCAAGACTTGAGTGGCTGCCATGGGTGGGCAAAGTCAAACAGTGAATCCTGATACCTCGGTCCTTGTGCTGTGTTTTAACTGTAAGAACTCTTTTCTGCTTAGTTGGGGCCATCCTATCCCTTCTCCCTGTTAGGACATCTGGAGAGAGAGGCATTGCAGAGTCAGCGAGAGCCCAGATGTCAGGAGGAGCAGTGGCCCCTCAGCACCCAACCAAGCCTGCTGGCTCTTGCAGGACAGCACTGCTGCTTCCCCAGCTTTGCGGGCCCCGATGCATTTGGACTGACTGCCAGCCTGCGGATCTGAAGGCTCAGATTTAACCAAGTACTTAACTTAAACCAGTAGGCTCACTGGGTATACTGGTTGGACTTGGTTCACCCCTTGCTTGCGGCTTCTCAGCGGTGCAAGGAAAGCAGGATTCCTCTCCTAGTGATCGGGGTATTGTAGAATCATAAAATAGTTTGGGTTGGAAAGGACCTTAAAGACCACCTAGTTCCAACCCCCCTGCTAAGGACAGAGACACGTCCCACCAGACCAGGCTGCCAAGGCCCCATCCAACCCAGCCCTGAACACCTCCAGGGATGGGGCGGCCACAGCTTCCCTGGGCAGCCTGTGTCAGTGCCTCACCACCCTCATGGTGAAGAATTTCTTCCTCCTAATCTAAATCTTCCCCCTTCCAATTTAAAGCCATTCCCCCCTACACATACCACTTTGTGACTTTGCAAAAAGTCCCTCCCCAGCTTTCCTGTAGCCCCTTCAGGTACACGAAGGTCTCTATAAGGTCTCCCCTTCTCCAGGCTGAACAGCCTCAGCTCTCTCAGCCCGTCCTCATGGCAGAGGAGCTCCAGCTCTCCTCTGGACCCGCTCCAACAGCTCCAGCACTCCAGGTGAGGGCTCACCATAGCGGAACAGAGGGGCAGAATCACCTCCCTCGCCCTGCTGGCCACGTTTCTTTTGATGCAGCCCAGGACACTGTTGGCCTTCTGGGCTGTGAGCGCACATCGCTGGCTCACGTCGAGCTTCTGGTCAAGCAGCAGCCCCAGCCCTTCCCTGCAGAGCCGAGAGAAGGACTCGGTTCTCTCTGCCGGCAGGGCAGAGCCGCTCCCGAGACACCCCGAGCGCCCCGGCCAGCCAGGGTCGCCCCTGCGGGCGAGGGCGACTCCATCCCCGCCGCAGCCCGCAGGGGGCGCTGCCGCGGGCTCGGCGGCTCCGGCACCACAGGGACCGGGGCGGCTCCGAGCCGGGGGGAGCGGCGCCTCCCCGCCTGCCTCCTCCCTTCGTCCCCTCCCCTCGGCGGCGGAGCCGCCGGGCTCCCTCGCTCTTCTTCACATGGGGCTCGCCCCGGCAGAGGGACAGCGCCGCCGCCTCCCCTCCGGCCGCTGAGAGCGGAGTCGCCGCCGGCCGGCAGGCAGGTAGGAGCAGGGCGGGACGGGGGCGCGGGGCGAGGCTTCACCCGCCGCGGGCGCGGAGCGGGACTCCCCGCCGTCCCGTCCCGTCCCGTCGCTGGGCTCCCGCTGCCCTCCCCCGGCTCCTCCTCCCCGCCGCTCGCTCTCGGGCTTCTCCTCCAGCCGCTCGGCGGGTTCCCGGGGGCGCAGCTTGGCGTGGGAACCCGAGCGGGGCGGCTGGTCCCCCCGAAGGGCGCTGCGGTTTGACTTGGGGCAGCCTGATCCAGCGGGACGGGTCCCTGCCCGTCGCGGGGGCGGATTGGAACTAGCTGGTCTGTAAGGTCCCTTCCAACCCAAACTAGTCCACGATTCGCGAGTCTCCCCCAGGCTGCGCCGGCTTGTCGCGGGCGGAGAGCACTGTCCTTGTTTGCGAAACTGTTTTGGGTCAGTTTAGGGTTTTTATTTGTTTTGTACGCTAGCGAAGACGGGGTGCCGGTGAGATGGGTTTCTGTGGTTGGGAAGTTAAACGCAGGACAAATTCCTTATGCCCTTAAAGCGAGAGTTGCGGCGTCGCTGAGTTGGTGTAACCTGGTGTGCTCGTAGCCGAAAATAAACCTTTTCATAGAAAGGGAGAAAAGCGGATCCAGTTCTTGCAGCTTTTGATTGATTAGAGCTCCCTCGTGGAAACCAGCGGGGAGTTTTGCCTGATTAAGACCTGTAAAATTGTCCCGAGGTTTGTTACACAACTGGCTGTGGATGTGCAGAAAGGGCTCAGTTAGATAACTTAGCGGCTGGGTCTCGTTCTCACTGGTCTAGCTGAAGGAGTTTGAAGTCAAATTAGTTGCGTGGCTCCACTCTAAGGACTCAGCCCTCTCCACCTGAGATGCCCAAAGAAGTGGGAGGACCCTTTTATTTGCCTTAAAGAATAATAAGCCTGTTGCCTAAATGGAGAAATAGGTGACACCCGTTTGAGATAGTGACTGAAATTTAGAAACGCTGCGTGTGTGTTGATAGCAGTACCAGGTAAAGTCAATGTTTGTTTGCAGGTTTTTTTTCATTCTGAATGCATTTTATTCCTTACTGCTTGTGCTGCAGTTGAGCCTCAGAAGCTGTAGTTGGGAATCGGGGACTTAGCTGGAGTAGGTGTACAAACGTGCGTGTACTCATGGTGTCCTTACTAAAGAGCATACTTTCTGGTGTTATTATGCAAAAATATTACACAGAACAGCATTGCTCCCAGAAAAGCTTGCAGGCTGCAATTTCCCCACGAAAGCTGACTATTCAGTTATTGCTGTTCCGATTTTTTTTCTGTGTTCCTAAAATACCTGACTGTAAGCAGATTGTGGATTCTAGTCAGTTGTTTGTGAAACTTTCCTTGTTGTTGCAACTGCAAATGTTGCTGTAAAAACGCTGTTGAAAGTAAGTAAAAGAAAGTAGAAACTTTCTTGCATTTCCAGTAGTAGCAATATAGGACCAGACTTGAGGGGACGGAACAGACACGAAACAAACCCCAACACTTTTTCTTTGTGCTGTAACTACTTTCAGATGAGAAAACTCCTTTGGGATAGCATTTCCCAAGTTCATTCTTGGGTCCTTGGAATTTCGGGTGGCAAACTCTAGCCCCTTGAGAGAGAAAAAGGTGCTGTATTGTGGTCTGTGAAGTTTGAATAGTTAAATTACAGGGACATTTAAAATAATCCGTAGTGGGGCAGGTGTATTTGCTGTGTTTGGAGCAATTGGATTTGGATATAGAAGAACAGGCAGTGTTTTGGAACTAGGGCATACCAGTGTAACTCTGTTACCTTTGGTACTACAGTACTGATGTTCCCAAAATGAGATCACAGTCCAGTACAAATACGTGCATGTAAATTCAGCATCTGTAGATGTGTTGGTACTGCTAACCTCATGGCCACATTGGAGGCTTGGATACCTAATATCCCTAAGCACAAGTCTACGGCAAAACTCAGGCTTAACTGCTCTCCTGGGCTTGGACAATATAAAATAATTTATGTATCATTAAAAGTATTCAAGAAAGCTTTTAATAACTCTCAAAAAGAGATTCTTAATACGCGTGATGAGCATTATCAGTTCATGTAGCTGGGTTATCGTACCTAACTGTCCATCCTCTAAATCTGGGCGAGAGAGTACTCTCAATTAAAGGTGCCTAAACTTACCCCAGTATAAAATATTGAAGTGAGGTGAATGATGGTGAACTAATTCTACTTGTAAGATTGGATGTTTGTACCTTGGACAGAAAAACTCTTAGGAGCATGCAAAAGCTTGGAGCTCTCTATACACAGAAAAGCTAATGGTGTACACATTGTGCTGTTGTGTCTGGTTCTGTTTTTCAGGATACAATTATATGGCAGCTATAAGTGATATATCACAATAGCTGATTTTTCTTTGTAAGTGTGCAATAGGAAATTACCGTGAAAGTAGAGAGTAAGTGCCTTGCCGAGTCACTAGGGGAGTCTGGAAGAGGAAGAAGTGGGAGGCAGATGGAAGAAGCTCTAGGTGTTCAAAGCTCTAGACTGGCAATCCTACCTGGATTGTTTACCTTGTTTGCTATAGATTATGTTTGAATTACACTGCAAAACCACACATATTTCAGTTATTGCATCTAATGGTTGGTTGACAAAGTTTAAAAAGTCTTTTTCTATTATATGGCTTTCTATATCTTTGCATGCATATGGTATTTGGTAGGCATTAGTATTTTATCATGGCGTCATAGCTTCCCTTTTCCTAGGATTGTTATTTTAATGTTTTAAAATCATCTAGTAGACTCTGTACAAAAACAATACTCTGTTAATGGATTGCTAGAGTGGAGAATTTAAATGTGAGATAGCCAGCGGTCAGCATTATGGTTCCTGATGCAACCATTAGTGAGCAACACTTCACATAAATATCCAGACTAAAATTTAATATAATTTGCTGCAGTGACTTAAAACAAGCAGAAAGTTCTGACTTGAGGGTGAAGAATGAGTGCTTGCCAAGAGCTGTGCTGAGGTTACTGTGAAATTGGTAACTTTGGGGTTTTAGTGTTTGTGACTCAAAACTTAAGTCCGTTTTTGTTCTTATAAACTGCAACATGCAGTTTTAAAGAACAGCCGAATAGTTTTAGGGTTTTTTTATGAGATAACTGACAGCAAAATCTCTGTGTAGCAAGATATGCTGCTCTGAGCAGCTATGCTTTTCCCTGCACTTGGAACTGAAGTGTCCTTTGCGGGTTCATTTGCACTTGCCAGTGATGCTGTCCGTGGGCAGTGAGAGGCATTTATTCTATGTAGACTGAAGACCCTCAAGGCTGTCTCCTGCTGCTCAGTCAATTGTAGTTTCTGTGTTTAGCGCAAATTAACAAAAAAGTTGTGTTAATTTTCTTCTGCTTGTCCTTTTCTGCTGCAAATGCTACACAGCTGTGAAGTTGCCTCCTAGCTCTGGTTTAGGAACATTTTCTTCTTCAAGGTGAGGTGTGTGTCCTTAAACAGCCCTGATTCTCAAAGAAAGTCTGAAAGTGGCATTTGTGCCCTAGAAAAAGTTACACAGAGATAAGGAGTGCGCCCACTTAAAAACTTAACACATGCCCAAGTGTTTTGGTGAATAAGCTGGAGCGCTTTGCTGAATCACAGCTGTGAGTGTGCAGAAATGCTCTGCTACCAACTCTGCTGGAGCTGAGCGCAGCGCTGGGTGAAGCGCTTGTTAGAGATTTCAGCGCAGGCATTTGGAAACCGTCCGAGCGGCGGGAATTACTTAGGAGAGGTATGTGCTATCAGAGAAGAAGGGAAAGGTAGCACGGCAAGTGACTTAATTCAGGCTTTGCTGGGAAATCTTTACAGGATTCTCCCTTCCTCTGTGCCGTTCGAATGCCGGGTGAAAACCGGTGCAGTAAATGGCCCGATTCTCCTGGATTTCCTTAAGAAAGTGACTACAAAGGGTGCGTCCAACTGCGCTGCTTTGCCAGGTCCAGCGGCGGCTTGCAGGAACGATGGGATGTGCCGATGTTTTAGTGGCAGCCTGTGACGCCGATTTGCTAAGCGAGGCTGGCCCGAGGTGTCCCCGGTACCGCCCCGGATCGCTGGGTTCGCCCCCCGCGGGCAGCGCGCGCGGAGCGGGGCTGGGCGGAGCCGCCAGGGGGCGCCCGAGGAGCGGCGGCGAGCGGGGCCGGCGGGCGGGGCAGCTGCGCCCTGACCCGGGCAGCCCGGTGGGAGCAGCCCTCGAGCGGGGACCGGCCCGGAGAGCTCGGCTTCCTCAGCCCCGAGGAGGCTCCGGGGAGGCCTGAGAGCAGCTTTGCGGGAAAGCTGCGGAGGGGCGTTTGGAAAAGACCCACGGGATCATCGAGTCCAACCATCCCTATCAAACACTAAACCATGTCCCTCAGCACCTCATCCATCCGGGGAAGGTGAATCAACCACCTCCCTGGGCAGCCTGTTCCAGTGCCCAATGACCCTTTCTGCGAAATTTTTTTTCCTGATGTTCAGCCTGAACCTCCCCTGGCAGAGCTTGAGGCCATTCCCCTTGTCCTGTCACCTGGGAGTAGAGGCCAGCATGCACCTCCCCACAACCTCCCCTCAGGTAGTTGTAGAGAGCAATAAGGTCTCCCTTCAGCCTTCTCTTCTCCAGGCTAAACACCCCCAGCTCTCTCAGCCGCTCCTCATAAGGCCTGTTCTCCAGCCCCTTCACCAGCTTCGTTGCTCTTCTCTGGACTCACTCCAGAGCCTCAACATCCTTCTTGTGGTGAGGGGCCCAGAACTGAACACAGTACTCGAGGTGCGGTCTCACCAGTGCCGAGTACAGAGGGAGAATAACCTCCCTGGACCTGCTGGTCACGCCGTTTCTGATCCAAGCCAGGATGCCATTGGCCTTTTTGGCCACCTGGGCACACTGCTGGCTCATGTTCAGTCAGCTGTCAACCAACACCCCCAGGTCCTTCTCCTCCAGGCAGCTTTCTAGACAGACTTCTAGTCTGTAGCTGCATAGGGTTGTTGTGCCCCAAGTGCATGTTTTGTCAGGGAGTGCAGGGAAAGGAGGAGGGGGAATGGTTTTAGCTGAAAAAGAAGAGGTTTAGATGAGATAGTAGGAAGAAAATTTTTCTTATGAGTGTGGTGAAGCACTTGAAGAGGTTGCCCAAAGAAGTCATGGCTGCCCCATCCCTCCAGGTGTTCAAGGCCAGGTTGGATGAGGCTTTGAGCAACAAGATCCAGAGGGAAGTGTCCCTGCCCATGGCAGGGAGGATGGGACTGGATGGTCTTTAAGGTCCCTTCCAACCCAAACCGTTCTATGAATCTGCTCCTTGGGTAAACTACATCACCTGTTTGGGTGCTCTCTTGCTCATGGTAAGGGGTTGCGTTATGTTGGTCTGGGCTCACTGGCAATAGCAAGTTGAACTTGAACAAAACACGGCTGCTCAAGTGCAGTGTAGGGGGTCTGCACAAGTAATACAACCAACATAATCCCCTTTGCAGTTGTGTTCAGATGAACTTTGCTGTACATTTCAGTGCAATACAATCTGGTGTCACAGGGCTTCAGGAAGGGGTGTCTGAGCAGCCTAGCTGGTTCCTGCAGGGAGCGAGCCTGCTGTGTTGGTGATTGACCTGCTGAAAGGGGTGTGTGGGACAAGGAAAATGCTGCTTTGGCAGAAGTCTTTTGACAGTAAAGTCCCTTCATTGTCGTGCTGGTTATGCATAGGAGCATGTTTGGCCAAGAGGAATTTCAAGCGTTTGACCTGATCTTAAAGGTCTTTTCCAACATGAATCATTCTATGATTCCTTTCCTGACTTAGCTTGTTTCCCCACCACCGGCATCTTGTTACCACTAAGCTTTCCTGCTTTTCCAGCCTGGGCCCTCCAAAGCTGGAAATGAAATGGTTCTGACAGCTTCTTGGATAGCCTGTTTGAAGGGAGTGCAAGAAGCACCTCAGCACAGAGTGCTAAGAGGGTCCTTGGCCAGACCAACCTTTTGTGGCTAGAACAGTGATTCTCATGTGACTTTGATTCATCTTTTCTTTTCAGTAGAGGCATGATTGACACAGGCAGAGTACCTACAGCATTTAATTTCCTATTGAGTGTCATTCATGGATCAGCAAAGTCTGTAAGTGGCTGTTATGGAGAGATGGGGTAGTACAGAGTGAGATTCCCCTTAGCTGACAAATGGGAAGCATGTATGCCCAAGGCAAGGAACATTTTCATGGCAGAATGGATTTTGAACTGTGGAACTGCTCTGGCATGGCATCTGTGCAGTTAACCTTTGCTTTTCTAGTCTACTGCCTGCTGCAGTTTCCTCCAGTAAACTATTTACTGTGAATTGATCACTAAAAGTTACGTGGATTGTCAGTAGTTAGGTAGCAAGATACATTCAGTGTACATCTGAAGAGGGGAGGATACGCTTCTCACGAGTGCCAAATGATTGGCTGTTGCTTACAAGGTGCGTCTTGGACACAGGTGGTATTTGGAATTAGTTTCTAACACTTTTTTTATTCTTTGTTTACTTAGGGAGTTTTTCCTCTTGCTTTATGTTGTCCAGCAGCTTCAGGCAAGATCATTGTCTTTAGTAATGCATGTCACTGTGGCTCAACACAATGGGAAGCACTAGGATTGTTATTGTTAGTTGCTATCTAAAAGGATTCTGTCAAAAACAACAGGATATTCTGATACATTCAAAATTGGCTTGTTGAATTAAAAACTATCCTGTAAAATATCTGCAGCAAGACAATATCTGTAAAGTTATGCAAGGGCTGTAACTGACTGGCACTTTTATGTCAATGCCAGTCAAATCCTTGGAAATGTGAACAAATTATTAACCCTAAGAGCTAACAGTGTGCTAAGTAATGTAGACACCTCGTTCTTATTTGGTTTTATCTTAATTGCTGCTTCTGTTACTATTGCATTTGCAAGCTGATGGAGTTGCACATTGTTATTATACTCCTGATTGAAATATTGCCTTACATCATGTGTTGGTAACAGACGAAAGCAGATGCTTTGACTTGGCTTTTAATTTATGGTGAAAGTTTTATGGCATCATTAGGGTTTACTGAGAAAGACTGAAAATGACTTTGAGATCTTACCAGCTACTGGCCAAATAGACTCAGCTTTGCACAATGTTCAAAGAAATAATAGGTGGAGGGAGGCAATCTATGAAATTATCTGTATGGAATTGGTGTATTGGTGAATGACAGGAGAAGAATAAGGAGAAGGGAAACAGGTTAATCCAATTTTATATCTGTCAGAGTGGTTTAACTAGGGTCTAGTTCTTTATGAGGAATTGCAGGCTTGTAAATCGCTTGGGTATGTTCTTTTTGAACTTGCAGGATGGCTTTCAGTCTTAAATTTGTGTTAGCAGACTGGGCTGAGCCTTCACCTTCGCTCGTGTGGAAGAAGAGAAGAAGGTTCACTGTGCTACAGCTTGATTTTTGGTGATTTTGCTGGTGTGTAAGGTACAATATCAGCTCCCATAAGTAAGGGCTGACAGTACGTGTGAGAGTTGGCCATATATGATCACAGAAAAAGCAAGCAGAAACTTTTAAGGCATGTACATTTTTCTCTGAATTTAGGAAAAGCTGTTTTGTATTTTCATTAAATGCTGCTAGGGTAACTTTGATTCTAATTTTGCTTCTCATTGTGATATAAGCATCTATTGTAGCTTTGATAGATTCCAAATACATATTTATGTCAGCTTTGATTTGATATCATGAACATTCATGTGTAACTTAAAGAAAAAATGACAGCATCAGGCTTTCCTCTTGATATCCATCACAGTCTTATTTTCCAGAAGAAAGAATTTGCTGTAGGACTCTAAAGCATTCAGAATTGGTGAAGCCAGTGAACTGTATTTGAAAGTCACTTATGCTTTACAAGCTCAGATACCTTGTGTATGTCAGTCTTTATTGAAGGGCTAGGAGATCAAGCTTCAAAATAAATGTTTGTCATATGCATTTGTAACTACAGTTTAAAATGTCAGATGTAGCTTATAATTAGATACAAGAGACTAAAACCTCATCTTCCTGAACATGGATTTGTAATGAATGGGTGATTTAGAACAGTGTATGCACAAACAGGCATAGAAGAATGTTTAAGCAAATGTTTTTATGAGATTATCTCTTAGTCTTGAATTAAATATTGTCTCACTTCAGTAATTATAACTGCCAAGATTTATATGAAAGTGATTATACAAGAAAATGTTTTTTAGTCTTGTTTATAGATGGACTATGTTAACTAATGACCTAAGGAAGAGATACCACAAGGTAGACTTGAGTAAGCTGATGCAATGCTTCCCCATCAACTCAGAACAGTTTGAAAAGTAGCTGCGACATTGAATAAAATTGATTGCAGGGAGAATTTGGTTGGAGAAGGAGTCTTTAGATGATTAAATTTTAAATGTCTACCATTGATGGGTAAAGTGTTTGCATGCAAAGATAAAATGTCTAGTTTGTAGGGACATGTTACGAACAAAGACTTTCTTATTTCATCAGTGCATTTATAACAGTAGAGTTTTGACTATACAGCATACTTGGTCAGCAGCACAGTTCCTGTTAGATAGATCCAGGTAGATCCAGATACTGTTCAGATCCCCCTGCAGAGCCTCCCGACCCTCCAGCAGATCGACTCTTCCACCCAGCTTAGTGTCGTCCGCAAACTTGCTAAGGGTACACTCGATGCCTTCATCCAGGTCATTGATAAAGATGTTGAACAGGGCTGGACCCAGCACTGAGCCCTGGGGAACCCCACTTGTAACTGGCTTCTAGCTGGAGTTAAGTCCATTTTCCACCACTCTCTGGACCTGGCCATCAACCAGTTTTCCACCCAGGAGAGCGTTAGCCTGTCCAGACCAGAGGCTGATAGTTTTTTGCTGGTCTCTCCCCAGTAGAGGGAGAGACATGTTGCTGTTGTACTGATGAGCCGAGAACTGGACCTAGCACTCCAGGTATGGCCTCACCCATCTTGGCGCTGTTGCTGGCCTGGCAGTCATCAGTATTGGGGAAGGCTGACTTCTATCGTTTCTTGGAGGAACTGATTCTCATTGTTGCCGAGCTGCTATTTTCTGACTCCCTCTTTGTTGAGTTTTTTTTGTTGTTGTTTTTCACTATAGGTTTTCATAGCTTTTCATGGGGTTTTGTTTTATTCTTGAGTCCTTGTAACTGTTAACAACCTGTGTTTCAAGAATCTTGCATCTACCTGCAAATTTACTGTTCTTGTCTACCATGGCTCTAGTTTTCAGTATTGTCACATAGCTTTCTTGCAAGCTGGCAGTTTCCTGAGAAGTTTCCTCCAAGGTTACACAGTTCTGCTGTGCCAAAACTAGGCCTTGGATCACAGACAGCTGAACCCCTAGGAGGAGCATTCACACGAAGATGAGGTGTGAAATCAGTATGAACTATGCTGTGCTGATTCCCTTAGGAGGACACACGGTGGATAGTAGCTGCAAGGTTATTCGAACTAGTTCGAAAATAACTGGATGCAAGAGAAACCTTGTAACTTAAGCCTTCACTGTGCTGGACTTTTATAGAATCATAGAATAGTTTGGGTTGGAAGGGACTTGAAGATCATCTAGTTCCAACCCCGATGCCAAGGGCACAGACACCTCCCACTAGATCAGGCTGCCCAACCTGGCCTTGAACACCTCCAGGATGGGGCATCCACAGCTTTTCTGGGCAACCTGTGCCAGTGCCTCACCACTATCATGGTGAAGAAATTCTTCCTTATGTCTAGCCTAAATCTGCCCCTGTCCAGTTTACACCAATTGCCCCTAGTCCTATCACTACAAGCCTTTGTTAACAGCCCCTCCCCAGCTTTCTTGTAGCCCCTTCAGGTACTGGAAGGTTGCTATAAGATCTCCTTGGAACCTTCTCTTCTTCAGGCTGAACAACCCCAACTCCTCTCAGCCTGTCCTCACATGAGAGGTGCTCCAGTCCTCTGATCATCTTTGCAGCCCTCCTCTGGAATTGTTCCAACAGTTTCATATCCTTATGTTGGGGATTCCAGAACTGGACACAGTGCTCCATGTGGGGTCTCCCAAGAGAGGAGTAGAGGGGCAGAATCGCCTCCCTTGACCTGCTGGCCATGCTTCCTTTGATGCAGCCCAGGACACAGTTGGCCTTCTGGGCTGTGAGCGCACATTGCCGGCTCATGTTGATCTTCTCATTGACCAGTGCCCCTAAGACCTTCTCTGTAGGGCAGCTCTCAATCACATCATCATCATCATCATCCATCAGTATGCTTTGCATGTGTTTCTGACACTAATGTGGTTTACAATTGACTCTTTGTTTGAGTTAAAGAGTGACAAGCAGTGCCGATATGTATCACCTATGGTAAGGAAAACTATTTTTTTTTTAAAAAGAGCACAAATAAATATTGAAAGAAATGGAAGAAGGTGAAGCTCAAGATGTTGACAGTAGTTTTAAAGGAGCAATTGCCTGAGGGAGAGAACCAGTACACTGGCCTGTTATATTATATACAATTTGATAGTTAGGAAAGGGTGGTACAGTAGGTAAAAGTAGAGAGAAGTGAAAATATGAAGAGGTTTATGAAGATACTTTCAGAATTTCCTGAGGGGTCGAAAGATCAGAAATTCTAAGTGGATTTTAATGAAAAAACAGTTGGTAAAGTTCTTAATCTTATGAAATGCAAAGCAAAACTTACATTGCCTTCACTGGTGCTAGAATTATTCCCATCTGGAATGTCAGGAGGGAAATGTTTTTGGTTTGTTTTTTTTTTAATTTTTAAGTTTGCACACTTGGAACATTTGTTGTCTGCAATAGCAAATCAGGTCAAACACTGGGGAAAAACTTTCTCACTGGAACAGTATTATAACTGGAAAAAAGTTCTGAAGGAAATGAAACTTAATTCATCTGGAGGATTTAAGAACAAGGACTGGTTACCATGAGTTGTTGAGATACAGTTAATTCCGGTTTTTGGGCAGTTGATATTTCAGCCACACCCTTTGTGATTTTATAAAATTTTTCAGAAAGTAAAAATTTTCAAATATAATTAACCCTTTCTTTATAGGAGGCAACAATTTCTAAAATTGTTGATCTCTATGCAACACATTAAGGAAGGCAACATGTTTCTGACATGAAATCACAACAGTTAACAAGTCATGAAAATAGCCGGGTTTGGTTGGTTTGGTTTTTTCCTTGAACTAAGATTTCGAATAGTGTGCCACAGTTACTGGTGGTAATTTGTAAACTGGCTATTTATTAATGTTCTTTAAAAATTCTGCTGTTGCAATTTAGCGTCAAGTGTTTATCTACCTATCTAGTTGTTTTGACAACCAGAAATGGCCCCTATAACTTGTGATGTGCAAGTATTGATCTAACATCTTTGAAAAGTGCCACCCCTCATGTGCTGCTAGAGGTAGGTAAAGTGTGATGAGAGTGACTTCCTGCTGCTCCTTGTGAATACGGACAGAGGCTGTAGTATCTTCATCGAAGAAGAGAAGCCACTTATGGCTTCAGACATAGTGGCTGGCACATCAGTCACCTTCTAACAAATGTTGCAGTAAAATGTAAGTAATTATTAAGGATTATTTAACACACTCCAGTGATGGTGATTGTGTGTGTGTTGCCTGGGTTTTTTGTTTGATGTGTGACGTACTATGTGGTTTGTTGTGGGATTTTTTTTAGTGAAGTATTCAGTTGGAGATCAATTAATTTGCAGTAGTCTTTACAGGATAGTTTCTGCTGGTTTTCTGTTTGGAAACAGTCAACTGAATGTGTAACAAGACCGTGTACTTCTGAAATTCTCATTTTTTGTCAGAATACAGTGTAGAGGGAGGCCTTTCTTCCATCTATTTTAGCTGTTTACTTCCTGCTGTAGCAAAACAGCAGCTTGCAGTGGTTTGTGTATTCAGGTGAAATTTCTTACAGCGGTGTTCCTTCCAAGTGTCCACGTAGTTAGGGGTTGAATTTGCTGCCTAGGTAGATGGATTTGCCTTGTTTGTTTGTGTAAAAAAGTACGTAGTCAAGAATATCAGAAAGCAATTTTTTTGAAGTTCAGTAAATGCTTTTTTGAGGAAGACTCCTTGAAACTTTTTGGAATGAACTACTTGAAGAGGTGTACTTGAAGTTTAGCAGTGATTCTCAGAAGGGTTGACTTTGTGGAGTTTGTTAGCTGTTTTAGTTTGCAGTGGAAATGGTTTTGGTTTGAACCAAAGTTTAACTGGTATTCATAGAAAGTATTTTCACAGTGAAGATGCATGTTTCTTGCCTTAAACAGATCCTTAATTTCTACACCTTACTACTCATGATGTTAATGCATTGGTTTCCTTTCCTATCCCATTAAGATATATTTGGCCATCTTTTACTGAAAGAAATCTGATCCTGACAGTTTTCTTCCATAAATACTACCTACATATTATGAAGAAAGGCTAAACCTGGTCTGTACTGGATGAGAAGTATGACTTTTACAAGTGGTGATGATGAAGCCAAATGTGTTCTGTAGGCATTTAGGATCATAATTAGCAAAAAGCAGATTTTTATTTTTTTTTAAATTACTTGAATTTTATTACTTTCTTAGATATAATGCATTTCACTCTGAGCAAATAGTTATTGAATAATCCGTCTCTGTAGTGAGTACCCACAGTGAATTTACTTATTTGCTCTTATGTTCTCGTGGCATTTTATGTTGAAAGTAGTTATGTTTAACAACCTGTTTAGCAGGTGAATAATTCTTTTAAGCTGTTGCATGCGTTCCTCAGTGACCATCCATGGCTTGTCAGATAGCAGTGTTTTAAAAGGGTGCAGTTTTGTAGCTGTGATCAGAGGCTAAATTGGAGTAGAATGAAATGGTGAAGAGAGAATGTTGAGGGATTAATCAATTTGAAATGGTCCATTTCTCCTGCAGTTCAAGAAAATTGGGCAAGATGGATTCAGCAAATGACTTGCAATGTAGCTGGTCTCCTTAACTTCATTGACAAAACATGAGCTGCACTCCAGGAATGTTCACAAATCCCTGCTGTGTAGGTTGGCAGCAGAATGCATGAGATCTGAAAAAGTGGCAAGGGTTTCTGAAAGGTATGGGGAAACAAAGGCAAGAATGATGCTAAGGTTTTTCTTGCAGTTATTGCCAAGGAACTTCGGTCAAACAAGATCTCTTATTGATTGTGGTTTCCTTGGCTTTGTGATGATATAAGTCAGACCACAAATTCAGTTCCTTTAAAATGGTTCTGATGTGACCTCTCCCTGGCTCTGAAGAACTTTTGTCATGTTGATTTTGTGCTGTTTGGTTTGGTGGGGTTTTTTTGTTTGTTTGTTTGTTTTTTTACTGATATGAATACTGTAAGCAGAAAAGCTTAAAATAAAGTAGAAGTTCAAGTCACTCGAAGTACAGGAAAAATTAGTACACAGCGAAGAGCTTACTCTTAAGTGAAGGATTGGTGTTAAATGTTCTTAATAGCCATTTGTTGGGTGGAAAACAAAGGAGCTGGCTTCTGTGGAAAACTTAAAGCATTAGCTGGCAGTATAAAATGTCTTGTGAGCCTTGTAAAGAATGAGATAGTTGCATTTGATTTGTTTGGTTCATAATCCACCATGTAGAGTGGGTTACCAGGATGCCTGCTGAGGGGTGACAGAAGCTTTGGGGTGGAGAGGGTGAAAGTTATTGATAAGGGTAGAGATGGGTGGAGCTGTTCAGCCTCTTGCAGGAAGCCCTGTCTGAATTGTCTCTCAAAACCTACTTGTCTGTGTTAGGGATTGTATGGATGGTGAGTATCAGAATGGGCCCCTTGTGGCAGTTCCCACAGTGAAATCCCTTGCATTACCAAGGTATGATTGCCCGTTCTATCATTCCTTCCCTGCTGAATGATCTATGGGGCTTCTTTGTAAGTGCTTTGGGTAAATGTCTTGAAGCTATGTGAGGATGATGGTGTGAGGCTCTTGGAACTAGGAAAGCTGGCCATAACTGTTTTAAATACTCTGCTAGATTATATTTGATGTTTGTAAGCATACAGATATGTTTCCAAAGATGCACTCAGGCCTTAAATAGAAAAGATTAAACAAGCTTTGATCATAAATATTTAGCCACATAGATTTCTCTGATGTCACTTGACACCGTCTCTGTGCTCCACTAGTTACCACCCAGATATTAAGGGTATAGAAAAAAAGGTTGTTGGGGGTCACAGAGCACTGATATGACTTCTGCTTTCTACTAATTAGAAATGGAAATGATCAGAACATTTCCTTGGTGCAAGAAAGGACACTTAAAAATCAAATCCAAAATCAAACCTAATTCTAGAATTACATAGAATACATAGAATCCATTGATCTGGATTGAAACAGGTTTGTTTTCTGGCTTCCCCATGGCAGGAAACATTTGTCTTTACTTGCAGGGCTAAGTGAATAAAGTATTTTGTGTCTTTGGCTCCTTAACAAAGTAACTGCAAATGCCTGTTTGATTTGTTCTGATACAAATCTTCATCTAACTAGTTTTTTTTATTTTGAAAGAAAAATGAAAGATTTTTCTTGAAGGTTGGGGATGGTGAAATTAAGTATTCTTTCCCTGAATACAAAATTTTGTTTTCAGCTGAAGTAGTTTATGTGACATCGGGACACACGAGTGTCCTTGAAAAAACTCAACAGCAAGAATTGCCTGTCCTTTGTTGTGCAGGCCAGTAGCTACAGCACTTTCTGTGAGTTGAGGTTAACTTTCCTTTTTCTGTAAAATGGTGGTACTGAAGCTGGGCTGGAGGATGAGAGAACCATCTGGCTTCTCTGCTCAGCCAGATCTGGTAATGAAAGGAGGTGCAGCACCTCTGGCTTCAGCCTGGTTTCGTGTCATACCAGAGCCCATCACTTGCAGGGACCCACTGTGGGAGAGACCAAGACAGCATCAGTGAATTGGATTAATAGCACTAACATTTGGAAGGAGAGAGGAATGCCATTGAATCCTCTTGATTAGAGGAAGGACTTAAATCTCTTTCTGAAACGGGGCCAATGCCCTTTGAACAAAAGAAGGAGCCGGTAATATCTCTTCGCTGTAGATTATCATTCCACTTTTAGTTGAAAGCACTTAGCAAAGTGAGGGGAAATCACAAATAACTTAATGTGACAGACTGAAACTCTGGGAGTTTGAGGTTGTTTTTCCTAATAAACATTTTTGGTAGCTCTCCCCTTATCCAGTTCAATTTGATAGGAAACACTGAACAGCATTGCTATTGCACAGGCTATTGCTAGCTGCCAGGGAAGGTGGTGACTCAGCTTTTTCTGCTTCTGCTCCTGTACGGAAGAACTAAGTATTCTGGGGAAAGGAGGGTTCAGGTGTGAGGAGCAGCTGGACAGCATTGCAGGGTAACAGATCTGCATTCACTCCTTCTCATAGTCTCTTTTATGTGAGGGGTGTATATGGGAGCAAGTTTGAACCACCTGGGAAGGAAAAGGCAATATGAAAGGCTGAAGCAGGAAGAAAAGGAAGGGAAGATTACAAAAATCCTGCCTTTGAAGTGACGATCTAACCAGCCTATGGATTCTTACACGTGTTTAATAGCATTCCTCCTCTGTGCCTTGGTGAATGGATCACAAATATTGCTGCTGTGCTTTCTCAATCCTGTGTACAGAGGGGAAGTAATGCTACTCCAGTTCTGCTGACTGGGAACTGAGGGACAGCAGGGTTATGTGATTTGTCTGCAATGAGACTGGGAATCTGTGGCAGTGAGGCACCAGAAGAGGGATATTTGGACTTCCAGTCCAGCACACAATTTTCCCTAAAAGAAGTATTTATGCAACATTTTGTGTATATTGAAGAAAAAGAGCAGAGAGCTTGATATCAAAGTTCTGATTAATTTCTGTTCAAACAATTTAAGCAATAGGCAGAAATAGTTGTTTGTGATATTTCAGTAGTGCAGGTATGCTCTTAGTACTTGTGGAAAAATTGCTATTTATGAAGAGATTTAGAGCTATTTCTCTTCCGTGAGCTGTTTACTTATTCAACTGATTTAACATCTATTAAGCATTCATTCTAAGTAAAATACCCTCAAGAGTCAATTTAGGTGAACTGCAGTACCTCTTTCTAGACCAAAAATTGCTTTGCATAATGCATGTAGAAAAAACTATTAAATTAATTTTTCTGTTCCTCTTAGCCTTTATATTTCGAGATTAATTTTGGGGTTTTCTTATGAGGGAGTCGGGAAGGAGGGAAGAGAGCTCCTTTGTCTCCTACATAAAGGGAGAGTCAGAGCTTTTGTGTGTAAGGGCTTTTTTCTATTAATGTCTTCAGTTTTCTTATCCTTTTTAAGTTGAATTTGTTATCATGGCTGCAAACTATAACACTCCCATTGTCATAAACAATAGTCCAATAACCTTTTAGAGCTTTGGCATTTTCCAGCCTGGCAGCCAAATGAATGTTTGGAAGAATGTTGGAGACCATGACTTAAATCTTGTTGCAATACACAGTTAGCCTGTCTATTACTTCAAATGCTCTATGGTATTTTTAAAACCAGTTGCCTGCAGCAGTGGATGGTGTTTGAGAATTAGCATCACCTTGGATTACTATTTGAGAAGACAAGCAGCTGCTTTGGGTTGGAGTTACGAAGCAAGATGCTGATAAACTGTGCAGCTTGCTGAGCTGAAAGCTTGGGTGGTAGGAGGGAGGACAATGCAGGCAAGGCCTGCGTAGGCATGTGTGAGCCCTGATGGGAAACTAGAGAGACTCAGCTTATGTTCTGGGTTGGGTGGTGGCTGGAAAGGGTCTGTGATCTCCTAAGCTTAGCCTGACACCATTGTCACACTCTTTTACAAGTTCAGCTTTTTTTTATGTGTAGGTGTGGCCAGCTGTTTGAAACCCTGATGCTTGAAACCTAGCTTTTAAAGGTTAGGTCATTAAGTGACACAAAGAACTGTGGCACATCAGGTTTTAACAGGTTGGGTATTCCTATGCGATGTCCTAACATTTTTTTTTGCCAGTATGTTTTAAATGGACAACCCCCAAAAATACCATTTGGGGACTTTCTGCTAGGATTCTTTTTTCATTTAAGTGTGTTAATTCAACTTTAAATTATGAAGCGTTGCAAGCAGGTAGGGGAATACCGGTAAGTGGTAACACTACATTTGTTTCTATGCTTGTCCAGTAAAGCTAATATTTACCTGTACTTCAGTAAATACCCTCCTCATGCCTCCCTGATAATATCAGATATTTCCAAACTTAGGAAGGAGATTCAGGTTACCATTACCAGGTTCTAAACTCTTTGACTAGGAGGTTTTACAAGTTACTGTGAATTAGGCAAGCTGTACTAGCTCTTCATGTTTATGCTCTGAACTTGCCCGTGCCATATTGCCAGTGATTGTTTCTCTACAGCCCTGCAAGCAGAATAAGAATATTCTCATCTGTTTCAGTCTAAATCTAAATACTTTAACCTGCCTTGTGTGTGGTGGTGGGTTTGAGTTAGCCCACTGAGTGGGCTGGAGTGAGATTAAAGAGTATTTTGTATCATCAGAGCCATAGGGAAGGGACAATGACAAGTAGCATAGCTACAAAAGACATCTTTGTAGATCCTGTGATTTGTTGCTATTTCTTGTATTTTACATCAATACAGGTTAAAGAGGTTAAAATGTGTAAAAGTAGTCGAGGAGATCCGGACTATACTGGCATGTTTAGTTTGATTTAGTTTATACCTGTTATGGCCATGGTAGAAGAGTTCTTATATGTTGGCATTCCAGCAGTGTCTTTTGAGTGTAGACAAAGGCACAGTGTTGATTACTCACCTAGCTTTGATTGTTTTAAAAACATCTGCTTAAAAAGAATCTAACATCCAATATGTAGAGCCAAGCATCTTCCCAGGGTCCCAATTTGGCTAATTACTGTAGTGTTTTGGGGTTGGTTTTTTTTTGTTTGGTTTTTGGTTTTATTTTCCACCCTGTGGACTATACTGTACTGGTAGTATTCAAGTATTCTGGCAGTCAAACCACAGTTCACAGTTCAAAATGTGGGGTTTTTCTTTTATTATTTTCTACTGGTTGTTTTCACATAAGACAATTTTGCTATCTATCTTTCTTTATAGAATACTCAAATGGGACCCTAGGAGCAATATTTTCCCAGCTAAATGTCAATTTTTTTCTCTACAGCAATTGGTGGCACAGTATTTAAAGCCACATAGGAGTGCGGTTGTAAAAGGTTTTTTACTCTTTTATTTCTCTTTTTTCTCCTCCTTTCCTCTTATAGAGTACTACCAGCAAACTTTAAAGTAGCAGCAATCTAGAAAGTTTTTTGAAATAAATTCTTAAAATTTCTAATCCTTTCATTTTTCTATATGTGACATGTAATTAAAAAGTGTATTTACAGCAAGAAGTAGCAGGTCTCTTGTCAAAATAATTTCAAGCTCATGCTAAAAAAATGAAGATATTGAAATAATGTTGTTTAACCAGTTATGAAAAACTGAGCATACTCGATAAACAAGTGTCTTGCAGTAAGGTGTTTGTTTTAATAATGCGAGTATTTAACCTTTGGAGGTACTTACTGTGGATGTAGTGAATTCATTGTTATTTTAAGTCTTATTCATAATTTCTGACTTCTTAAAAGTCAGTGATAAATCATAGGCTTGCTTTAAAACTTAGGTGTAACATTTTTCACTTTTTGATGCAGCATATCAAACTTCTTGTTCACAATGATCCTCTCTGCCCTTGAAATGAGAATCTAGTTGCAGAATCAGGGCTTCAAGCTGCCTTTTTTTGGTCAGGATTGGGTAATCTGTGTATGTTGTGTTGTACATTTGTTACAATGCACTACTTGAATCTTATCTGGGTTTGCTGTAATTAATATGCCTACTGGTCTTCCACAGTCAAGACAAACTTGCAGATCGTGGAGGGGGGAATGAAGCTGAAGAAAAGCTCAGTATGTCAATACATTGCACTGCTTGAGTGTAGCTCTAGGGGAGATCTGATGATTTAGCAACAATGATAGAAGAAACCAGAAAACAATGTGTATGGTGATTTGTTTTCTCATTTCTGGCAGCCACAGAAATGGATGCAAGAGCCTACATTTCTGGTTTATACTCTGTTACTGTGTCTACAGTAAATTGAACAATAAAATGTGAAAACAGGTCTCCCCTAAAGACTACTACTTTGTCATGTGAACAAGATTTGTTGGTATGCATAAATACGCGTATGTATGTGTATTCCCTCCATGTTCTCTTGACGCTATTTCAGAAGTGTTTCTACAACTCTGTTTTCCACTCCTTGTGCTTGGCTGAATACAGTAAAGTCAAGTGAGCCTACCTCGGAATCACAGAATAACCAGGCTGGAAGAGACCCACTGGATCATCGAATCCAACTATTCCTATTAATCATTAAACCATGCCCCTCAGCACCTCGTCTACCTGTGCCTTAAACACCTCCAGGGAAGGTGACTCAACCACCTCCCTGGGCAGCCTGTGCCAGTGCCCAATGACCCTTTCTGTGAAAAATTTTTTCCTAATGTCCAGCCTAAATCTCCCCTGGCAGAGCTTGTGGTCGTTTCCTCTCATCCCGTCCCCTGTCACCTGGGAGAAGAGGCCAGCTCCCTCCTCTCTACAACCTCCCCTCAGGTAGTTATAGAGAGCAATGGGGTCTCCTCTCAGCCTCCTCCAGGCTAAGCAGCGGCCCTCTCAGCTGTTCCTCATAAGGCCTGTTCTCCAGCCCCTTCGCCAGCTTTGTTGCTCTTCTCTGGACTCGCTCCAGAGCCACAACATCCTTCTTGTGGTGAGGGGCCCAGAACTGAACACAGGATTCAAGGAGCAATCTCACCAGTGCCAAGTACAGAGGGACAATACTCACCATTGTTTTTGGAACTGTGCCACACAAGGGAAGATAAAAGTGCCAAAGAAGTCTTTATATATGTTGCTGTCAAAGGTTTCCAAAACATCATGGAAACAAACATGTTTTAAGTCAGATTTCTTTGAAGGGTGTGTTGGAGTTGGGGGGAAGGGCACTCCGTGTTCACTGTGTTATACATGGCAATGGTGTCCCATTTTAGGCTTTCCCTGACCTGAATCTGTCATCTGTAAGAAAAGGCTGTTTTAAAGTGCACGGAGTCTACGAGTGTTTTTCCTGGCCTCTCCACTACATCATTTCATTTTCTTTTATGTTAATGGGTGCAGTTGAAGTGCAAACAGTGTACAGACTGTAGTAGCTGAATAAATGTTATGGCTGGTGGGTGACTTGAAAAGAAAAAGCGGTTTTAGGAAGGACACTTTCTTTGCAAGATAATAGCTTGCCAGTCTTGGTGGGTATTGTAGCCCTGTCAGATGCTGCTCATGAATCAGAAAAGCCAGTGGGAGAGCTCTTAAGAGGACTAATTCTAGAAGACGGAATATGTACAAGATGAATTTTGAATGTTGCAGTGGAGCTCTGCTGCAGGTCACTAGTGGTTGTATGAAGGCTCATGGTTTTGTGTACTGGAGTGAATTTGCTGGTGCCAGTAGCTCCACGTGCATTTCTGTAAGAGGCTGCAGAAGGGAGTTTTTAGGTTTTGTTAGGTGTCAGCAGGCAGCATAGGGCATGCTCCCCTGTCCCTGAAGCTTTGCACTGAGGGACATGTCTATGGCTGGTGGCATACCAGGAGGCTGCTGCTAGGTATGGTATGTAAAGTACCTGGGATTCAGTAATCAACCAAGTAAAAAGTCCTCCCCAAAACCTGAAAAGTGTCCGCATCTCCTCTGAATTGTTTCTGTCTCCCTTGTTCTTGCATTGGCTTCTCCTCCAGAAAATCTGTGTTTCCCCTTGCAGAAGAGATGAGTGCAAAAGACCAAAGAGTGCCCTCGATGACCCTGTCAAATGGGCACATGAATGCCAATTATATGTCAAACACCGTCTTCTCAGCTCTGTGCAGTATTTGAATGGCATGCTCTGAATGCCTCTAGTGCTGCTTTCTCATCTGGTCTCATTAAAAGTACATATAGATAATGATCATAGAATATTATCTGACTGGTAAAGTAACAGTTGTTACTAATGTGCTGTTCCTAATACTGTTGAAATGCATTGCCTCTAGATTAACAGTTGGGAGAATTAGCTTCTAATTCACACAGTAATAGGATTCTCAATGTGATCGTGCCTGAATTGACCTTTTTTTGGAACTGGCAGAGCAGTAGAGGAAAATTTCCAGAAGTTCCTTTGTTTACCCTACTTCCTCCACCTGCAGCGGTGCCAGTGCATCTCTGAAGTGCAGGTACTGTCCCCTTAAAGGAGAGCAAGTGTATGGCTATCATACTTTCTGTTCAGTCTGTGTACGTGCTTTCTGAGTTCAAGTTCAGCCACCTCTAACTCACTCATGCAAGTCCTTTTGATTAGTTAATTCATTGCCCTTATCGAATGTCATAATGAAATTAAAAGGCTGGTGCATAAAATCTTCAGCACAGGACCTTTGCTGGGCTTATTTATGAGCAGCCCATTCGTTTTAGTCAAGTTATTGAATTGCTTTATTCCATCAGGTGTGATCTGGTCTCCTGGGTCTCAAGGAACTTGGTTGCCCAAAAAGAAAAAATGTTAAATTTATTCTAATTTAATAAGCTATGTTCAGAAAAGGGTAAAATTGCTATTTAGGTAAGTAGATAATGAGAAAACAATTTTAAAAGAAATTATTAACTCTGCAAATATGCTTTGGTGATTTTTCACGGCAAGTTCAAGTATTAAGGTAGTGCAGTTTTCAAGGTTTTGATTTATGTGGCTGATTTTACATTTCTGCTTTACTCTGTAGAATAGGGTAAAGGGCTGTGCAAAAGTAATCCTGGGAAGTTTATCTGTTGTGGTTACTTGAGACTACACTCTTAGCCCAATAGACTGCAACATAGAGGCTGCACACCCTTTTAGAGGAAGGGGAATGATGTTGTCCACTTGACACTGTGGAGAACAGAAAAAAATTCCTGCTAAGACTCCTAGATGAGTGATAGAATGGATGTCTAGGAATAAAAAAGATACCCATGGATATAAACCGCAAAATAAAGAAAACACTGCAAAACACAATAAAGTCTCTGAGTCTTTGCTTCTGTAAACACCCTCTTATAAATACATACTGAAACCTGACTGCAGGATTGCAAACTGTGGCTGTAGTTATTGCTGTGTTACAGTATTGGGTTGGAAATACCACATTACTGAGAGTTCAAGTGGTAAATTCATATATGGCGTGCAAAACTAAAGATTCAAAGTCAAGAACCATCTTTTCAGTATACCATGTGGAGAATGTATTCTATTCCTCATCACCAGTTTTAATCATCAAGGTAATTTAAAAAAACTGAACAAAACAACAAAAAACAAAGAAACCACAAATAGGATATGGTGATTTGCTGAAGTCCTGTTAGGAAGTTGCACTGGGAATTTGAATTTCCAAATCCTGTTCCACTGACCTGTCATTTAGAACAACCTTCCCTGATCTAAGCTCATGCTAATAAAAAAAACTAACAGCAAGTATCTGTGGCATTAGATACTTGCTTGATTCCTGTATTTTCATTTGTGTGAATCGGTGAGAAGCTAGGCACCAAAATGGTGTGGAGCCGCTCCTAACTCTATATTTAGTGCCTTTATTTTTTAAAATCAATTAACACTCACCCTAAGCTACTTGCATCAAGGTTCTGTCCAGGCCAAAACTGGGCACACTTTGCTGCACTTTATGCTGTGACCATAAGAAGAGGTATATGCTAGGTAAGGGAGCAAACCAGCTCAACTGAAATGTTGATAACCTGTTGCAGAAGTTATTTCTTGTTTAACTTGAGGAAAGAACGTGAGCAACTGCAAGTAATATGCAACTTTGTTTTATGGGCTTCTTAGAATTGCTTCAGCTGGTTTAACTGTCTTGGAGACTACCATCCTTTTGGGGGATTGTACTGGTGCTAGCATGCTGGAAGGTTTAAAATGGCCTAGAACTTCCAGAAGTCCCAGATCAGAATAAGAAAATTAAATTATTTATGTGAGGAGATGGTGTTGACTTGCAAAAATCCATTTAGTAGCTTCTCTTCAAACAGTGCTTAAAACATGGGGGAACTCTGCTTTAACTTGCTATGGAAACGTCCATCTTAGCTCTGTGATCTTGTAGATTGATCTGTTAAAGTAAATTTTTTGGAAGCATGTAATTACTAAGGGCATCTATCTTAATGTTATTTTCTATCTATGTCTGCGTAGCCTCTCATTCTTGCTTTTGCCACATATTGAAGTATGAGCAGCACATATTGCATCCCTTTCTGGAGTGCCTGAAATAGAGCTGACAGCAAACTGATTTTCCTGTTTTCTCAGTTTTCACTGTGACTCTGAGGTCTGGTAGGATAGAACTGGCAAAAACAAAAACTAAAATGTAGTGTCCTCAAAGTTAATTCCATCGTCATTTTCTGAAGGTGCTTTTATTTAGAGCATATTTGGCGTGTACTTGTTTTCCATCAGCCTTTCTTGAACGCAGATTCCTGGATAAACGTTCTGGTAATCCTAATTTAGTTATTTAGCCAAGGACAATAATTAAAAACTCTCGTACTGCGCAGGCACATGTGGCTGAATAAGTGATCTGGAAAGTAAACAGGAAATCTCAGCAAGTGGTATCACATGATGAGAAGACATAAATATATCTGCTTACAGACGTGTAGCATCATCATGAGGTCTTATGTGAAAACCAGTGCCAACCTGGCAAACCCAGGAAAGTATATGACTTTCCCTCAAAGCTGTGTATAAGCATATAGCTTTTCTTGCCAGTGCTTTTTAAGTAGTGTTTTTGAGAGTGACTGTAAGATGAAAGCACTTTTTTCGGTACTGCTGTCTTGATGTGACTTGGTAGTAAAGAATTTTGTTGTATTCCAGTTTTTGTTATTAGTAGGTCTAAAATGTTAAGTATTTTCTAAGTCATATTTAATTTTAAGGTATGGTAGTCACAGATGACAGCCTATACTTTACATAAGCTTGTGTAGTTCACTGACTGCACAGGTCAGTTGCTAACACCTCCTTAGTGAGCAACAGACAGGTATTTTCATAGTAAATTCAAACACCAGAAAAAGAATCAATAAACTTTCTGTATTATATTTTGAATTTTTAATAAAAGCCATTGGGAGTACCGTGTAATGCTATTGAGCATATTCTGTATAGTAGCTAGATAAGAAATATTCTTAATGTGATGGGAACTATTGATCTTTCTGAAGCTTATGCATTTCGTGAATGATGTTCCTCTGAAGATACTGAATTACTTTTTGAAGGATGATTTCGAGGATCGTGGTGTTTAGTTGGTTGGGTTTTTTTGGTTGGTTTTGTTTTTTTCTTTTAAATACCATTCCTATCATCAGATGCATAGAGGTTTTAAATTTGTTGTGGAAAGAAATAAAACCATTGTGCATGCAAGTCTGTAAACAGCCACATAATCCTAATATGAATATAACACTGCTGGGTGTTCTCTGAACAGAGCAATTAGGATAAAATAGGGCAGGGTCAGTTTGAAAGTACTAAGCTTCTATGCATGTTTTTACAGGCAAATTTGGAAAACAAACATGTCATCAGTCACAGACCGCTTCTGAAATTTTAAAATTAGATTTTTAGACTTAAAATATTCCCTTCTTTGTGTTTGACTAGATGATCTCCAAAGGTCCCTTGCAATATTAAGCTGCTCTGTCTCTCTGCCTTTTTTTTTTCTCTGCCCAAAACTACTTGGTAAATTTAATTTCAAATAATTTTATTTTCCATTAAATTCTGTTTTGTGAAGAATACACTGCTTCTTTAGAGCAAGCAGTTGCTTCCTCCCCACAATTACTATTAATTGTGAATGGAAAGGTACAAATTGAAGGAGGACTGTGCTGCTAAAAAGTGTCGGTGCTGTGGGTGTATGATCAGAAGTTAAGATGAGATGACACTTGCATCAGCTATGAAAAGTGTTCTGTTGTTTGGCATATATTTGCTTGAAATGAATGGCAATCTATCAGTATTTTTTTGGCCCGGTGTTTTTTTAGTCTTTTATATAACCCATAAGTTCACTGCAGTCTAGCAGAAACCTCTCTTTTGAGAGTTATTTCTCTACAATGCAACTGTAGTGTAATATCCCTAACTTTGTAATTCATTTTTGTATTGAAAATGTAACACCACTGTTGACATGTTATTAAAGTTTCTGCACTCAAAGGTCAGTTCCCCTGGAGTCTCCTTTTGCCTGAAAGATGGCATATATTAAAATTTTATAACAGTTCCAATCCTATGAGCTTGGGATCAATCTGGCTGCCCTTCTTCATAGCCTATCAAGTGCAATAAATGCCTTAGGTGAGCAATAAACAGATTGGAATTAGAATCTTCTAAGCAAGACTTGTTTGCATAAAGGTTTAAACCTGGACATAGTTGTGCTGATAAGGCTTCTTTCACTTCAGGTGAAAAAAAACTGCTTACACATTCACTTATAGAACAGCTTATCTTACAGATACAGAAAGTATGGGTGAATGTGTTGCAGGGCTACGCTTTTAGCCATAATTTCTTTCGTTCCACAGTCTGCTCTTTGTACAGAAGTAAGAAAGAAATAATCTTCTCTTAATGTAAGTGTGAATAGATAACTTCACCAAGGTTTCCAAAAGTCTTCTAGAAAAGCATTCTTCCAGTCCCAAGAATTAATATTTCAGTCCCAAGAATGGTATCTGTCTTTTCAGCTTCTGTCTCCATGTCTTTGTTTGGGATTTGCTCTTCATTTCAGTAAATGGAGCACCTGGGAGAGCTAAAATTGGAACATCCCTCACAGCTGTTAGGAAGGGAATCCAGATCATCCAAGAATATGCCTGCTTGAATTTGTGTGTGAGAAGACTGGCCTGGGTAGTCCATGGTAAGACCTGTGGGTTAACGGTGTTGGTAGGAGTGAACTTGAGAGCAGAAGCCAGAATTGCTATTTTCTTTCGGTGAGTGTCCGAAGAGAGTACTGAATAAACATCAGTGACTGAAAAACTGAGTTTCCGATGTTTCCATAAGCAAACTTTAGATACAGACAAGGCAATTTTTTTCCTACAGACAAACACAATGGTTTGGTGCCTTTGGGCACTGTTATGCCCCTGAACGTTATTATGTGGATAATAGGATTAGCTTAAAACCTCGGACAGAATCACGGAATTTGTATTTTCATTGTGGAATATATTTAGCTCAAACAGCATGACTTTTCATAACTGATCACATTTTTTAAAAATATTAAATGGTGTCCTGCTAAGTTTATTGATGAATGCAATAGATGAAATGTAATATTAAGAGAAAAAAATACCACATCATCTAACAAACAAATCACCATTTTCTTTAAATCTTCTCTTATCATGGTCTCTTTGAAGCATGCTGCAACATATCTTTGAGAACTAATATTACAGCTCACTGAGTGAATGAGGAAGATCTGTCCTCTAGGCCAGCCTTTTAAAAGGGAGAACGCTGCCAAGGGGCAAACATCCACGATGAAACTATTTTGAATAGTCGTTCCTTTTTACTTTTGTAAAAAAGCCAAACTGTCAAATACCTTAATACTGAAAAGAGCTATGGGTTATGGTGCAGTTGTGAAAGGCTTAGATAGCTCCTATCTGGTCTGATGTGTGCCCCACTGGGACTGATTGATCATCCAGTGCTTGTAGGTGGATAAGTGTATGAACTGTACTGAGAGGTACTGATTGAGCTGCCAAGTGCCATTACAGAAACTTGTGACAATTCCAGCAAGGTGATCCTGTGCTCTTATATCATGCAGTTGCTTGACTGACTTGGAGGTTATATTTGGGTTAGGTTTTTTTGAGTTGTTTGTTGGTTTTGTTTTGTTTTTTGTGGGGTAGAGGAGGGGAAAACCAAGTATCTTAACAGCTTTCTCATTTCATGCAGGCGTCACCAAAAAGAACTAAGCCTGGCAAGTGACTTCTGTCTTTTTTCTCCACTTTCCGTGTCCATATGTAACTCCAGACCTGCAGCCTTCTGTTCTCAAGGATAAATGAATTATTAAGTAAACCCAAAGAACAGTACGTGGATTAAATTAAGTACTTAATTTCTTCAGAATATGGAAAGTCTTTTGGCTTCCTGTGAAAACTGATGAGTCACATGAAATTATTTCAGGTAGTAGTACCAGCTGGAGTTCATCTTGGTGGATGCTGAAAGTGAGTTTAAATGTTATTTTGAGGAATGGAAGTGCTGATAAGCTCCAAGAGGTTGGTTATCTTCTGATGTGTTGGGTGGGGTACACAAGTGCGTCTCTTAATGTGGGCATAATCTGATGTTAAACTAAAAATTAATTTGGGTTTTTTTTCAGAACATTTATTTTCTCGCTACAGACTTCACAACACTTTGTCTTCACTGCCTATGATCTTAAAGAAGCTGAGACAGTGTTTTGAACCTCTTTACTGTGAAGAGAAGGCCATAGTGTCGATTATTTTTAAGGTCGTCTGACAGTTGCCACTACAGTACTCCATTGTTTGCTGAATTTGATAAATTTTTATGCTGGAATTTGTATTCCATACCATATGAAAGCCAAAACATCACTCAAGTTCCACAAAAGTGATATTTTTATGTGTTTAGAATAAAATATGGTGGTCTTTTCTTTGAACAAGACTAGGTTTTCTGTGTTGTAGATGACAGAATTGAAATTTGGCGATTGAATTTTGTTTGAATCTTCTGTTCCAAAGAATATGAGCTAACAATAGCTCTATATAAGAACTGCTGTAGACGAGGCTGAAACCCATCAAATCTGAACCTTTGTTGAGTATTCCAGGGTATCTCATAGCTCTGAATGCTTACCTGGCTGCATATGTGTCTCAACATGCTTCAGCTGAGTGCTACAAGGTCAGGTCAGGTCTTCTGTACTAGGGCTGCTTCCACAGCTTGTCTGTTTCATAGAATCATAGAATAGTTTGGGTTGGAAGGGAACTTTAAAGGTCATTTAGTCCAACTCCCCCTGCAGTAAGCAGAGACACCTTCAACTAGGTCAGGTTGCTCAGAGCCCCATCCAACCTGACCTTGACTGTTACCAGGGATAGGTCATCACTACCTCGCTGGGCAATGGGTTCCAATGTTTCAGCACTCTCATTGTAAAAAAGTTCTTCCCTATATCTAATCTGAACCTATGCTCTTTCCATTTAAAACCATTACCCCTTGTCCTGTCAGAACAAGCCCTACTAAAAAGTCTGTCCTCACCTTTCTCCAAGTACTTTAAGTACTTCCTTTTAAGTACTGAAAGGCTGGAACAGGGTCTCTCTAGAGCCTTCTCTTAGCCAGACTGAATAACCTCAGCTTTCTTAGCCTTTACTCTTAGGAGAGGTGTTCCATCCCTCTCATCATTTTTGTGGCCCTCCTCTGGACCCAACAGGTCTCTCCTGTCCTGAGGACCCCAGAGCTGGATGCAGTAAAAAAAAAAAAAACAAACAAAACCAACCAAACAAAAAGCCCCCTAAACCCAAAACAAACAAACCAACCCAACCAAAATGACTGTCCTCAATCCCCCAACCCCCCAAAAATCAATTACCGAAAGAAAATCTTTCCTGTGACCTGTGGTTATTACTCCCATATGTATGTTGCAAATTTACTCTAAGGGCCTGATCTACTTTCTCAAAGTTGAACAGCTCTGTTAGGGGTAATACTCTTACATATGCTGCTGGAATGCCTTGGTAAATGAGTGAAGACTCCAAGTGGGAAAACCACTGGAATCTTGCAGGAATGCCAGGAAAATGTCACTCCATAGCCATAAAATGATTTTAACTGAGCAGATAGTTTGAAATGGATACTTTGTGTAATGGATATTTGTCTCTCTCCCTGTATTTGCAGAATGTCCATGAAGAAGGTGGTAATGCGCTCAGTGTGTTTGCTGTTCAATAAAAATCAAGTACCAAAAATGTTCTTCAATAAATATTGATTTCCATTTATATTACAAGCTTGTGATCGGCCAGAGAGTGATAGTTCTTCTTTCTGGTTTGACCTTATATGAACAAAATCTCATGGAAAGAGGGTTTTCTCTTTGAGTGGCATTTAAAATGCCTCCTTTATTAAAAGTTCTGTCCTTTGTTGCTCTGAAGGGGAAATGCAGAGAGATTTCTCCTCATTCCAGTGTGAAGATAGGAGGACCTGGTGTCATTAAGATCATCTGTAGTAATTATCACCCCTTTTTTGGAGCAGCTGCAGACTTTTTATGGAGAAATGTATTAGATGCATTTGACTCAGCAGTCCATATCTACTTCTGTCTTTCTCTTGCCAGCTGAATGAATCCTATCCCAACTAAAAAAGCATCTATTTGTGATGGAGACAGAGAATGTTATTTCCACACTGTGTGCATCCTCTGTGTTCCACCTCTCATCAATTAACTCTCATTCTAGAGCAGCAGACTCAGCTGTCCATAGCTGGCAATGTGAGTGACATTGCAGTGCAGCCAAAAAGTTTTGGGAAGCTGGCCAAAGTGGAGATGGGACAGAAGTGCTGTGTTAAGTTTGGCAAAGTAAAATAAATACAAGGGGAAAGTCAGAGGCAGGCAGTTTTGGAAAGGGTTTAATGAGAACTGCTTCTTATTGTGTTATTTTGAGGGGGAATGCTCATTTCTGGCTTCTCAAGAGTCTCAATCCTGCAGCATGTTAAGTGTCTTAAGTCCCACTGAGGGGATATTTAGGGATAGGGGCACTTTGCTGTGTTCATAACCACTCTCCAATGGTCTCTCTCATTTCCTTTCCTCTTTTGTGGCTTTTCTGGTCTTCCTTGACCATGCTATTGCTACAGTAACAGTAGTTATTCCACTAAACACCATAGAATTATTGATTTAAGAGCATTAAAATGCACATTTTGGACTGCTTTTTCTGCTTTTCTTGCACAAAATATCTTTGGGAAAATAATGCCAATATCAGATATAAGCTTTTGGTTATTGAGGTGAGAGGATTTTGATTGCAATAAGTCTGTCTGTTGGTTGGGCATTGAACTCCCAGCCATTCAAACCTCAGTGTCACTCCAAAAGGGAAGTATTTGTTCAGTTTTGCCTATCGGCAAGATGAGCTTTAGATTGTGCCATATAGCTCTTTTCTAACCAAAGAATGTGTAGATATAACTATGGTGTTGTCAACAGGGGACAATATGAGTATCCTAAATCTTACACATGGAACAGAACACTGGCTGCAGGAAAAAGAGTAGACCCTCCCCAGTTTCACGGGAGCCCTGTTCAGTAACAGCAACTGTGCATTCAGGCCCCATAACATCTCTGAAGACGTTAGTTGTGTGGATGTGGTTTGGTCTTCTTGTTTAAGGCAAAAAGGAGAGAGATGGACATTAGTCTTATCTTCTGCAGTTTGGAAAATCTGTCATTCTTTTTTGAGTAGGCAGGGTCATCTTTGAGTTTACAGGCAACGGAGTGGCAAATGATCTTCATTGCTCAGTGTGGGGACTGTGTTTTGACCAGGAATTAGTGACGTAGGAACCAATGCAGTAATTTGTGGATATATGGTGGAGTATAGGAAATCCTAAAGGTTGTTTTTTGAATTAGCACAAGCTAAATGAAGGGCAACAAGCTATGGCAGAAGGAAATGCCCTGTGCAATTTGTCTTCCAACTGGAAATATTTTCCCTTATTTTAGAATGTGATTTATAGAACAGATGTCTGTTTTGACTCCTCATGATCAGCAGGGAGACAGCTGCCTAGGGGTGCTACTTTCTTTCTCTGGATCACAAGGTGTATAAGCATTTGTGATCTTGATTATTTGAGTGGTGCTAGGAATGAACTGGACAACCACAAGTAAGTACCAATAGTTTTGAAGTGCAATAATATTTTTCCACCATGAATTGCATTACCCAAATGTTTGAGTCCGGTAGTTCTGTAACAAGCCAAACTTAATTATCTAAAGAATTCACCTGCCTCTGTGTGGTTTGATCTGGAGTGACAGCTGTGTATGATGGGACATTTTTATGGAGGTAAGTGGTAAAGGAAATTAAAGCAGAAAGTGTAGAACTAGAAAGTGTATTGTAGGCAGACAGTAGAACAATATAAAAAAGTCTTAACAGTGAAGAGTATGTCAATGGTTTCCACAGCCTCATCTTCCAACAGCACCAGATAGGGGACAGAAGTAGGGCTATTCCATCCTCACTAACAGATGGAGAAGGTGAGGAACAGTGTGGTCTTTGAGTTATTTGCTGTTTGGGGATGTCAGGTTTTTGGACATGCAGAGATGTATGGTTGGGAAACTGAGGTGCAGTCTGGCGTTCTGCATTGGGGCAGTTTAAGCCAGCCTACACTTTAGGTAGCATATTTCAGCCTCTTAGAACAAAATGTGTTGTATTCTTCATGCATATTGAACTACTCACTTTCTCTTGATGGTAGAGCCTGACTTTGCTGATGCAGTGGTAAGGATTTGCCAGTTTAGTACCAGGATAAGACAGGGTCAGGGAACTGGCGAAGCCAGGCTAGATTGAAATAGTTTCTTTTTTTCCTATAAACACTTGCTTTTTGTTCTCATGTCAGCTAACTGACTGCTGGTTAGTTAAGTGGTGCAGTTTTACACATTGTTTAATATTTTTGTGCACTATTGCATTGCATTTTGTTTTGTAAATGAAAAAAGACATCAGAATAGCAGAACAGAGCTGAGGTTCGCCTGCTTGGAGTTCCTCCAAGCTTAGAGCTTCTATATTGCTGTTAGTGAGGTTTAAACCTGTTGTTCTGAAAAGAATTCAAAGCAAAGAATAGATTTTAAAGATAAGGAATCAAAGATGAGAATACTAGAGATAAGACTGCAGAAAATGCAGCTGCTGCTCTGAGCTGATGTTTTGGTTATTGCTTTAACTACTAAGGAAAGGCAAGGACAACATCTGTCAACTATGCGGGTTCCAGCGAAGTTTAAAAACTACAATCTGTTTGGATAATAAGAAAACTGTGGTATTGTTAACAAAAGTAAGAGTTTTTATTAGAGTCTGTGTCAGTAAGTTTGTTTCCAAACTTCTTTTGGTTTTCCTAAATAATTTTATACAATGATCAAATTCGAAGTGTTTTCATTTTGGACAACAGGTTGAAGCTAAGGCAGTAATTCTTCTAGCAAACTGCTAACGTTTCATGCAATAAGAAATATTAAGGGCAGCAGATAGATAAGCTAAGGAAACAAGAAAGAGTAATACACTTGAAATTGCACAGCAATTTTAATGAAAGTTTTAATTTCAAATACTGCAGAGAGAAATTATAACCCATTTTGAACAATTGGAAGGTAAAAGTCACTTTAATTTTCTCAGTGCAGTTTTTGATTGAACAAAATTCTGAGGGGGAGGAAAAAAAAAATTCCAGATACAATATGTCTTAGTTCAAATGTGTTCACTGATGGAAAGGAGTTATTTAGGAATTCAAAAATACCAAGGAGTGAAAGGTAAGGTTTTAAACAGCCCTCCCTATTTGTTGCTGTATTCTGCTAAGCCATCTTTCTACTGAAAAAACACCATTATAGCAATCAAGACTAAACTTGCATTATTTTGTTTTACCTTTCTTGAATATCCATTGAAGGAGTGCATGGGAAGTACTACACCCCCATGAAAGATGTTTGTCTCTGTATTAATAGTTACTCTGTAGGCAGTGTGTGGTTTTATTTGTAGGGTTTGACCAGCCAAAGTTGTCATTCATTGCAAATGGCTTCCTGTAAAGTCATTTATGGATGCAGCTCCCAGCTGGTTTATGCTGTTTGTTTGATGTAACTACGGTCTTCTAAAGCCTGTCTTCTGCCGGTAACATGCAGGAACTGGCAGTGATCGTTTTCCTTCTTTGTCCTAAGTTGCATTAACTGAGTTAGCTGGACCTTCTTCTGATACACACCAGCTAAGTAAGTCACTGAAGTCACAGGAAGCCCTGGAATGATTTGCTCATTGTGAAGAGAAGAAGGCTAGGGAGAGATGGTCTTAGTGCTGTCATCAGAGCAGATTGAGTCAGGTTCTTCCTGGACAGACAGTGGTAGGATGAATGACAACAGGTAGAAGTTGCAACAAGAAAAATTACAATAAATTGTGCACAGAGATTGTAGTAATGCACAGAACAGAAACCCGGAGAGGCTATGGGTTCTCCATCCTAGGAAGTACTCAGAATTCACCTGGACTGTGGACCTACTTGGAGCTAGGGCTTGGAATAGAGGTCCTCAGTGTTCCCTTTCAACCTAAATTACTCTTATGAGACAATGTGCCTGCATTAACTGTATTGAAGACCTCATGCAATATGATTTTAGCAATACAGTATCTTGTCAGATGTTGAAGTGTCAGTTACGGAGAATTAAAGAGCTCCTTTGTGGTATCATTGTCTAACATGACGTAGGGATATTCAAACTGCTCTAGAGCTGTCTCTTGGGTTTGTTCTTTTGTTTTTAAGCAACCTATCTCACTTGGAAGCATAATGTTGGCAGAAGCCTGAAGTGGAAAAGATGGTCATAGAAAGAAAGAATATAGCTGCTAGGAGGCTGTAAAAGAGGAGGAATGGAAAAAGCAAGCTGTAAGTTCATATCTGAAGTAGTAGCTAAATAAGAAATACTGCAGTAATCACTTGACTGAAACAATTTTCTTAATATATTGCAAAACGCCCATGTTCCTGAAAAGGGGAAAATTAAAAGCCAGCAGAGAAGGTAATTCAGGTAGGAAATGTACTTTAATGCCAGACTGCCTAGCTTATGGTAAAAATCTCATGAGAAGAATTAGAGTTTTCCTCCAGTAAGCATTAAATCTTTGTCCGTGCTATTTCTACTTTCAATTAAGTTAATGCTTAAGACGTTTCTCTTTATGTGCTTCATTTAATAATATATTACACAAGTGAATCATTTGAAGAATTCTTCAGTGAAATGTAGACATAATTTTCATGTAACATCAGCAAATTAACATCTTACTTTGATGTATTACTCTAACTTGATATCTCAGCTCAGTCTTTGTTGATGTATTTACTCCAAAGTTGAAGCAATTTAGAACACTAAATGGTATGACTGTGTATTCTGTCTCATTACAGACTTAGTGCAGCAGCAGTCAAGTACCTGGTTATTGTATAACCCAATTTCTGTAGAGGGCAGAAATTATAGCCAAAATTTGCATTTTGGCTCCAGAGCATAAAGAATGTTATACATCATTCACTGAGTCAAGTCTGAATTGTTACTATGTTAGTAATTGGCAGACAATGCCTGTGACTAAAATGATGAGAAGCTTTCAAAAGGGTGTATTTTTAAAGAATGTTTTGGCACTTCTGCGTACATCTTTTCCATACATGTCCAGGGCTGGATTTGATACCACGGATGCATTTAAAGATCTACCACTGAGAATCTGATATTGTGAGGATGTGCATTTACTGTAAGCCATGTTCTCTAATACTCATTTGTGTGAGGTTTTGATTTGTTCTTTTCCTTTCCAAGCACGTTTACCTATGGGGGCTTCTAGCACTAGAGAGGGAAATAAAAACCAAGTCTTCTGCTAGTAAAGAGGAACACGAGGAAATCAAATTTTGGGTTCATACTCACAAAAGCCTTCCCAATCTCTTCTGTCTGGAGTTCCCTTACGCTTCTATAGACTAAAGTGTGTTGATGCATTAGACAAGGAGTTACATGGAATTTTGATGACAACATTTTAAAAAAGTTATGAAAAATATCTCTTTCTGACTATTGGACCTATTTGAAACTGGATCAATGCAGGTCAGGAATAAGACATGGATAAACACAGTAATGCCCTGTATAGTTGGAGTTTCCAAACACCTATTTGAGTGTCGTCTGTTAGTACAGTTGTGTTTTGGTTACTGTCAACATGCATAAGCCTAATTCTAAAAATATGTAGGTACAAAGACTCATGTTTGTCCTTTTACAGTTAAAATCCAGTTATAAATACTTGAAAAGGTACAACATTGCTTTGTGCTCTGAGTAATGATCAGATTGTAGTGTGTTCTCACTTTTGTGTTTTCTATAGTTCTTGTCAGCTCTCGTCGATACTTGGAACCCAGTTTAGTTACCACTACTTTTTTTTGGCATCATGGGTTATCTACAGAGGCTTCTATGTGGGCTTCTACTCTTCTGTGTTCTTAAGACATATCAATCCTCTTATAAGCATAAAGAGTTGAAACAGGCTTGTTTTGATATTTGTCTCAGTGGTGAGGCCAAGAAGAAGTCAGTACCAGTTCCTGTCAGTCAAGTGCATGGTGTGCAGCTGATGTGGAGGAAATGACAGGCACAACCAGATGTTGCAGTTTGGCTTCACAACTTTATTTTTACCAAAGCTTTTAAGCATCACTTTTGAGTAAAGTGCAGGCAGGTCTTTTATTTAGGCTTGTAAAACTTGCAACTATTTTGGTATTTCAAACAAAGCAGCAACTTGGACATCTACCTCAGCTATACTGAAGTGAAATACTTATTTTCTTCTTTTCTCCTTTCTTTTCTCTGTGCTTCACTTACGCTGCTGCAATTTATCCTTTGAGCAAAGTTTGTCATCTTCTAAGGTCTTCCACCACTATGTAAAATGGATTATCGCATCATTGTGCCCCTGCTTTGCTATTCTTTATGTAATCTCTTTGATGCTTTGCAGCTTTATTTTAAGAAGCAGTGTAAGAGAGTTGATAAACTTCTGTTTGGAGAGTAATCACATTTAGCAGTGGGCGGGTTGGGAAAGGAATTGCCAGTTTCGGAGATTTGTAGAGAAAACCAAAGAATGCCTTTAAATTCACACAGCACCGTGCCTTAGATAATCTGACTATAGCTATTGCAACTGCAAAGTGGAAACATCTGACTGGGGCATCAATACTAGCCTGCTGTGTCTCTTCTCCACTAAGTGCCATCACTACTGGTTTATTGGCATTGTTTTCTCTCTGTCATTTTAAATAGTGGCTGCAGTGGGTGGTTCATTTACTTTATTGCATTTGTATAAATTTGTCCTTTAAAACCTGGTGAATGTAAGCAAAGCTCTATGAAGTGTGTTCCCAGATCTTAGGAGTATTGCTTGCTTAATGTGAACTTTATGGAATCCTGTCCTACCAGGCACTGATGTCAAGACCAGTGGTTGCTATGCTATTCTTGTGTGTGGCTGTAGAACTTTCATCAATACTGATGAGTCCTTCTTTTGGTTTGCATTATTCAGGAACTCGAAGACCCTTCCCTCCTCCTCCTAACTCTGTAATAACTAGCAGAGCTGAATTGTTTTTCCCTTTTGTTGTCAGGATATGCTAACAAAGACTGATGGTGACTTGGCAGATTTCACAAGGAAAGCACAACTCCTCTATGTACTCATAGATTCCTTTTACAAGAGCTTGAGACAAACTTGTGTCAGAGCAAGCTTTATAGAAGACATTGCTTCTCATCTGTATTAGCAGTTGACACCAAAGATGTTTCTTATGTCTCAAGAGTTCCTGAGGGAGAGAAACATTTGAAAACTCTTGATGGCTTAGATTCCTGGAGCTTCTTTTCAAAAGTAATGTTAAGCCAAAGCCTTGGCCATGTGTCAGGAGGAAGTAACTCCACTATGACATTGCTAACAGAGTTGAGCTCCTTCGAGGGCACACGTTAGGATCTGTGTGAGACTGTGCTGTGTCTTGAAAAATTAGGACCCAGCTTTGGTAACTTTGTAGAGTGCTGTTCCTATGGATTATGGAAATGCAGCAGAGAAGTGATGAGGCACTGGCACTGGTGGTGCATTTGGCACTGATGGGACCTTTTGCAGACAGCATGTTGCAGTTTTTTATGAATCAATTTGATAAGAAAAAATAGCCAGTAGCTTCTTCAGAGTTCAAGTCTGTCATAGTATGGGAGGGATGGGAGAGGTGGCAGCAGTGTGTGTACTATGTCAAAATTAATCTAGGAAAGAAATAAGCTCTTCCAATATAAATATCATTTGGCTGGCAGAGCTGCTGCTTCTTTAGTGTATTCTAATGCTTGCAGTTGGAGCTTCAATGTGATTGTATCCCTTGCTGATTTAGCTGAGGTGGTGGTAATGTGTGCTTAGCCTAAGTCACATGAGTGACTCTTCAAACATTTGATCAAGGTTCTTTAAAAGAAAATAGAAAGTAAGTAAATGACAAGAAGGTGAGCAAGGCTCATTCTCTAACTTAAAATAGTGGTACAAGCCTGATCCATTGTCACTGAGCCTCCATTGCAAAGGAAGTGAACTCAGGACTGGCTCTAGTTAACAGGTAAAGTTGAGCATTGCCCAGCAGCCTCCTGAGGGCAGCCAGGCTGCTCCTTGTAAATCAGAGTGATGGGAGGCTGTAGGAGTTCTGGTCGTTGCCAAGAAAGGGATCAAGCATGTTGCTGGAGCAACTATGAAGTAAGGGAGAAACTGCTTGCAGCAACATCACTTCCTCCCTTTCTTCTGCTTCTGTCCTACCTGACAGAGCAACTTGACATTAAATTTCTGTCCCAGTTTTGGGCTCAGCATGGCCCCAAGAACACTCCTGTGTAGCAGATAAATTCATTTTTTCTCATGCTGCTAAAAAGCCCTGAGCTAACTTGTATTAAATATGCCTTCTGATTGCATTGCAAATGCAGAAACTGAATGGTGAATGGAACGCTCTTCCTCACTGTTGTTCTTGATGTGCCTATCTTTAGATTAGCAGCAGAAAGCAGCTTCTCTTGTAGGAAGATTTTTATGCTACAGGAAAAGCCGTTATGGCCATCTGTTGAGGAAAATTAGCAGTTTGCAATATGTTACATCTGTAAGTGGATAAACTCTTCCAAGTATTACATGTGTTTATATACATATTTTGATGTACTTAAGTGTAATCAAGGAACACAACTTTCTGCTTCATTTCCATGTAGCTGGTAGCCAGTGTATTTTTTGCAAGATGGATAATGGGTAATTGTCATTTCAAGTGTGCTTTATGTGTGTATAGATGATAATGCAAGGATTAACAAAGTAGACTAGTAATCTTTCTTGATGTTCAAAATTGGCAGATTATTTAACCAATTATTTTGGCTGAAATGTGTTCTGAAGGCTCTCAGCTGGGTTTATTTGATAGCAGAATTGTGACTGCTACACCTTACAGTTCTGGGACTTCGATTTTGCTTCAACCTTATCTTTCTCTGAAGTACAGTGGAATATCAATTCAACTTCAATTATTTAAGATTCTCAGATGAATAACTATATTGCAAGGCTTCAGGGTTCTTGTTAAGACAAAAGTTATTTTGGTTTCCCTCTAATAACTAATTGGGAGATCTGATTTAAAAAAACACAAACATAATTACTGAAGATAAACTTTTTTTCCCCTTTATGTTTCAGCTGATATACTGCTTAGTACAAGCAGCAAACTAAAATGGCAAAGCTAAGAAAATTGTAATGGCTTTTAGTGATAACCCGTCAAATATATATCATGTTAGTAACCTTGAATATGTTATTAGAGAGATATTCAATTACATTTTTGTGATTTACTATGCACTTTCATTTACAAATTAAACATGCGATTTGTGTGTAATAAGTTTGTTGGGGTTTTTTGTTGGTTTTTTTTTTTGTGGAATTCCTCAGAGTGGTGTTTAAACTGGATTCAAGAGTCCTGAGCTTTTCATTATATCAGTGCCTAGTGCTTCATCTCATGGGCTCCTGTTATAGAGCAATTTGAACTTTGCTGGCATTCCATTCCTTTGCTTTTGAAATAAATTTGCAGCTTTTATAGTTGTGAGAAAAGGCTGTAGAACATCAGTTCTAAGGGCTTTGCGAATGCAAGTGAAATCAAGAATGAATCCACTTTAATATTCTCTGTGATAAAATATGCCAGAGTGCTAAGTTTTGCTAGGGTAGAGTTAATTTTCTTCATAATAGATAGTACGGAGCTATGTTTGGCTTTGTGCTGCAAACAGTGTTGATAATACAGGGATATTTTAGTCATTGCTGAGCAGTGCTTACCTAGATTCAAGGTCTTTTCTGCTCCTCTTACTGCCCCACTAGCAAGTAGCTTGGGGTACATGAGAAGTTGGGAGAAGACCTAGCTGGGACCGCTGACCCCAAATGATCAAAGGGATATTTCATACCATATCATATCATGCTCAGCAATAAACTAGGGAGAAGGTGGTCACTGCTCAGGAACTGGCTGGGCATCAGTTACTTTGTGGTGAGCAATTGTTTTCATTTGCACTGCTTATCTTTCTTAGCTTTTATTTTTCTCTTTGCTGTTTCGATTTTCATTACTATTTATTATTAATATTTATTATTGCTATTATTATATTCCAATTAGTGAACTATTCTTATCTCAATCCATGATTTCCTCTCCCTTTTACCCTTCCAGTCCTCTTCCCTCAGTCCTCCTGTGGAGGGTGAGCAGACAGCTGTGTGGTGCTTAGTTGCCGGCTGGGGTTAAACCATGGCAGCCAGTTTCATGCTTTGGAAGAGAAACACTGGGGCTATTTAATGTTGTTTGACTGTATAGCATTATAAGTGAAGAGTTTGGACACACATATTTAAGAAAACAAGACTGTGAATAAGGGGATGACTGTGGGGCTAGCTGTACAGTGTATCAGCATATAGATGAGTGGGTTTGTTTTCTCTCTGGATTCTACTGTTCCTGATAAAATACACCCTGTTATCCTATTAAGACACCACACTGTTTTAGAAGGTGTCATTTTTAAAAACAGTACAGAATAAGTATGCTCCATACAAAAGCATGTAAGCCAACTTTGCTATGAGGGAGGCAGACTCCTCCTGACTGGTGCCAATCCAGTGAATATAGATAAAAGCAGACTTTGGTTAATTCTGTGAAAAATCTTTGCTGCTTGTCCAGTAAAACACATCAGTTCTGCTTTCCAGTAGCACAAGACCTTCATTTATGCTTAGGGAAGTTATTTTGATCTCTTATCTGTTGCCTTTTGTATTAATGACTCTTAGTTTTCTCTTCTGCAGTTTATTACAACATTGTAAGCAGGAAGACAGTGGGAACTTTGGGAAGAAAGAGATCACTGATGGCATTAACTGCATACTAAAGGAACAAGGGAGAATATTAGATCTGTACCTCTAACACAAGGTAACAGAATGTATGTGCATTTTGACTGCTGACTCTTACAGGTGTTTTCACAGAATCATAGAATAACCAGGTTGGAAGAGACCCACTGGATCATCGAGTCCAATCGTTCCTATCAAACATTAAAACAAGCCCCTTAACACCTCACCCACCCGTGCCTTAAACACCTCCAGGGAAGGTGAATCAACCACTTCCCTGGGCAGCCTGTTCCAGTGCCCAATGACCCTTTCTGTGAAAAATGTTTTCCTGGATGAGCTTGAGGCCATTTCCTCTCGTCCTGTCCCCTGTCACTTGGGAGAAGAGGCCATTACTCTCCTATCTACAACCCCTCAGGTAGTTATAGAGAGCAATGAGGTCTCCTCTCAGCCTCCTCTTCTCCAGGCTAAACAACCCCAGCTCTCTCAGCTGTTCCTCATAAGATTTGTTCTCCAGCCCCTTCACCAGCTTCGTTGCTCTTCTCTGGACTCGCTCCAGAGCCTCAACATCCTTCTTGTGGTGAGGGGCCCAGAACTGAACACAGGAATCAAGGAGCGATCTCACTAGTGCCAAGTACAGAGGGAGACCTGCTGGTCACGCCATTTCTGATACAAGCCAAGATGCCATTGGCCTTTTTGGCCATCTGGGCCACTGCTGGCTCATGTACAGTCACTGTCAACCAACACCCCCAGGTCCTTCTCCTTCAGGCAACTTTTTAGACAGGCTTCTCCTAGTCTGTAGCTCTGCTTAGGGTTCTTGTGACCCAAGTGCACAAGACCCTCCTCCTGTTAGTATAAAAAAAACTATTCTGGTCAACATCAACTACATTATAAATTTCTACAAATAAGTTTCTATAAATAAGTTTAAATGAATGCAGCTAATACAGACAAAACAACAGCTGTCAAAATTGATTTGGATATAAATTACCGTATACCAAGAAATCAACAGGTTGGTTAAACTCCTCCACGAGACAGTTTGTGCAATTAAAAATACTTTTCTTCCTCCTTCCTTTTGATTCTCTGAATCATAAAACAATTAATGAGGATTATTTAAAGTTAGACCTACCAAAGTTTGAGAAAGACTTTTGCAAAATGAGCAATAATCCCAATAAGGAAGGAGTATCTGAAGAATCCACAGCAGTGCTATTGTGAACAATGAGACAGATCTGATAGTCTATGTAATTTATTTGGACAGAAGGGGAGAAGGTTCAGAACAAAGTGCCAGCAGTGTAAATGGAAATATACACACACTGACAGTTCAAAAGGACTCATTACCATAGAACCAGCTGGTTCAGTTATAAGGGGAGAAGGGAAACTGAATGGAAAGAAATTGAGACATCTGATGCATGACAAAACACTTTACAAAAGTGTGCTGCACCTATAAAAATAACCTCGTTTTAGTTAAAGGAGGGGAAAACCCCACAATAACTGAAGCACTAGGAGATGTTTGAATGCGCCCAATTCTGGATGTTCTGAGTAGTCTCCACTGAAGTCAGACTCACTTGTTGTGATGCAAAATGTTGGGGTTGTTTAGCCTGGAGAAGAGGAGGCTGAGAGGAGACCTCATTGATCTCTACAACTGCGTGAAAGGAGGTTGTGGAGAGGAGGGAGCTGGCCTCTTCTCCCAAGTGACAGGGGATGGGATTAGAGGGAATGGCCACAAGCTCCGCCAGGGGAGATTTAGGCTGGACATTAGGAAAAAGTTTTTCACAAAAAGAGTCATTGAGCACTGGAACAGGCTGCCCAGGGAAGTGGTTGATTCACCTTCCCTGGAGGTGTTTAAGGCATGGGTGGGTGAGGTGCTAAGGGGCATGATTTAGGGATTGGTGGGAATGGTTGGACTTGATGATCCGGTGGGTCTCTTCCAACCTGGTTAGTCTATGATTCTGTGCTTAGAGATATGGTTGATAATCAAGAGTCTGTGATCATGGTCAAAGATAATCATTGAGTGACCATGTTTTAAAATTGTACTGATTGTTCATGTGAAGTAGGTTTTCAGACCTGCTCACCGTGAGGCCAAGAGGCAATGATTGCAGCTGTGACAAGGATTAAAAGTCAGGGAAAAAATAGTTCATAGTGAGATTGGTCAAACAAAGTAACAGAGGTTACTGAAAACCCTAGGCTATGGAAATGCTACAGTGGAAAAAATTGATTCTTCATAAGGGAGACAGAGGGCAATGAACATTATTTTCTGGTTCCCAATTATTGATATATATTTACAATACATAAGTTTACTTTTTCTAGTATCAGTCTGGTCTCTTGCTTGCCTTTCTTCGTTCCTATGTAAGTTCCTGATTAAGCACAAGGAATAATTGATGAACTAACTTGCTGAATCAGGACTTCCCAGTGAATTCCCATCTTTCCTCATTTGCACAAAACTTGTTTGCCAACCCCACAGCTAAGTAAGAAGGAATGGGTTTGTTTCCACAACCAAGGAAGCCTTGATGCCAACAACCATCAGAGTAATTCAATAAGATTGGGAGTTCCCAATCACATAAATTTTCTTACAAGAAAAATAATCGCTTATGTCGATTAGTATCATGCCCTGAAGGGGCCCATGGCCTATGTTCTGCTAAAGTTGAACAGATAACTAAATAGAGGAACCCTTTAAAACTTTTCTTCCTGAATGTAATTTCAACCTTTTCTATGATTTTGCTTTTACTGTATTTTGTGTAACTTGGTCTCTCATCATAACGGGAGATAGGATAGAAGTACATCAGATGCCTGAGAAAATCACATTTGAAGCCAATTAATAAGTTTAGTGGCATTTGGGTCAGGCCCTAAAAGGTAATTCGGAAGCACTTGAACCCTCTGTGCTTTATTATTTTTCATTACTATCTTGCCAAATGATAAAATGCACCAGAGAAGACAGGGTTTCTTGGGGCACTATATTACTCAACTGCCCTCTTTACTGAAGTCAATGGGTTATTTTCTTGTGGATCTTGTGGATCTCAGATGAGATTCTATAAAAAGTTTAGTATACTTTCAAAATGGAATTTTATTTAATCATTTCTTCTTGTCACTTAAAGCTAGTGATTTCACCTGAAAATGAACATGACTAGTTAGATTTTGGTTTTGTCAGAGTTGTAAAATAAATCAAGAGTCTAGAACGGACCCAGAGGAAATAACATTCTTACTGCTACAAGGATCACACTTCTTAATAACATAGAAAAGTGGTCTTTCTTCTCTTTGCAATTATAGAGTACTAACTGTTTTCCAGCAGAAGCTGATAATGAGTTTTATGAATTTTAAGCTGCTAACTGTAGACTTGTTTATCATATTTACTTTTATTAGACCACAAACCCGGGAAGACTGCTCCTGTATAAAAGTATAACATCCAGTGCTTTTAGGCCTTGCCCTCTATTGGAGGCACTTATTCACAGCTCCAGTTTCATATAATTCTACCATTAGTATTTCCTACCACATGCGCATTCTGTAAACATCATTTACCCTTCAAGGAGTAGAGTCTTGCTGTTTACTTTTGCAGAAGCAGATAGATGCTTTTGGCTCGTTGTCATTTCATGACTGGGGTGCCAGTAAAACAAATTATTCAAACACAGTTTTCAACATATCGTGATGGGAAACCTGCAAACCCCAAATCTGTTTGCATGTCCTTTGGTCTGGAGTACAGGTTTCTAAATTACAATCCTTGTTTCCTAATGCAGAGCACGCCAGTTACTGCTTTTATTCTCAGCATCTTTCTCATTCCCTACTCGATTGTTACCTGAGCTGAAGGTGAGGCTGAGTGTATGTGTTTCCCTCATTCTTCATGAGGTGCTATGGAGAAGCAACCTTTCCATACTTCACCCAGACGACTTGCAGAAAAGCTTTTGAGATTTTTGTGTGCGTGTGTGTGTATGTAGGAGAGCAAAATGACAGAGTAGGCAGAGGAGAAAGTTGTTATCTGAATTCAGATAACATCTTAGATTTATTCCATGATGAATCTAAGGAGTTATCATATTTTGTGACAAGGTTGTCTAAAGCCCTGTGTGGATCACCATTTTGTAACAACATGGATCTGATTTTTTGTGAGAGCTGAATTCAAGGCTTTTAGATCTCGAAGAAAGGCATATACTGCTTAGAGCTCACATTACAGAGATCCATACCTTTGTAGCCACTAGATGACTAAATGTTTTTAAGATATTCAGTCCCTCCCAGATGAGAAGGGCATTGCTGGCAAACATATAATAATCATTTGCAGTCTAATCTAGTTTTCTAGCCTGGTGCAAACTTCTGGACTTTTATGCTTTTAATTTAATATCTACGCATAGGAGCCTTTCTAGTGCTAGTTACCAGAAATGTCTGGTAACTTACTTCAGTTTTCTGCATGTTTTAGGAGCCAAGATGCCCAAATCAGGAATTTAGCACATCAGTAAGATTGCTCTAGGCCATGCATCTCTTTAAAAAAAAAAAAAAAAAAAGTGAAGGACCACATTATTTTCTACTATATGAGCCCTAAGTATACCAGTTAAAGAATATTATTTTTCTTTGTATTCCATAGGATATATTGTGCTATCAAGGTCTTTCATGCCTTTTGGTTTTGGTTAATGTAGTACATGTTAACATGTACTTTAAGGTGGCAAACTGTTTCTTTTTCTCCAGCCAGTACCGCCTTCTTCCTTGCTGTTTTCACCATGGAGAAGTGAAACCATAAGGCGCCGTCTTGCTTTCTCGTTCTGTGCAGTCTAGCACCGGCTTATGAGCTTATGTGGGAAGCAGAGGAAATGAGAGATAATATATGCAGCAATGAACCGGAAACTTAATTAGTATGTGACTTATCTCTTAGTTTACACACTTTTGTATCTATGCTATCGCTTTCCTCTCCAGATTATTAAGTGAATATTAAAGTGACATGGACATTGAAGTAATAATGAAGTTCTAATGAAGTGAAAAAGGAAGCGTTTGTAGCAAAGAAAAATGAACAATTTGTTCTTCCATCACTAATACATGTAGCTAATTGACAAAAAAACTTCTTATGTTATCTAACTTGTCTGTGTTTACATAAAATAGTACTTTTTTAAGCCACTTTTTGATAGGCTTAGAATCGTATTGTCTAGGCCCCCAGCTTCCTGGTAACATGACATCAGTACAGCAGCCCAAACTGGTGATTATATTATAGGAACAATATAATGGGATAAAAAAAATAAGACAGTGGTTTGATGTTTTCCATTGATAAATTTAGAACTTGTAAAAGCTGAAGTAATAGTTGTAGTGATAAAAAGAAATGTAATTTTATACTTACCCACTCTTCTAAGAAAATAGTGTATAATTATTGGTGTAGGAAGAAAAACACATCTCCCTCACTCTGCTACTTTTCCCTTTTCTTTTTAGTGTTGAAATCATCTGGTTTAATTAAATCACCAACTTATTTCTGCACAAAGAATGACATTTCATTAATGATATGAGATGAGCATGAGGCAGAATTAACCCAGTTTTCAAATGGATTTCAATTTGGAAAGGGCAACATGTGAAAATGTCTTGTAAATGTGTGGGATGAGCTTGTTGAGCAGCCTTCTGAAAGAGATGGGATTGTAAAATGATGAATAATTAGACAGCAGTCCCTCTCCCACCTCACTTTCTATCAGTCTTTTTGTAATCCCAGTTGACAGAAACTTGGGTATCTGACATCATATATCAAGGATGTATTAGAAATAGAATGAAAAAACAGACTTGTGATGACTGCTAGCAAAATCCATACAAATACATATAATTTTCTCTCTAATTAGTTGAATGGTGGCCTTCGGTAGCTTTGTCAAAATTACCACCACCTTAACCTATTCTCTTTTTTGGAGGCAAAAAAAAAAGCAGTAAAAGAAGAAAACTAGCCTCTCAAACATTGGTTTGAATCTTGCTTCTGGTAGCATATTTTCTAGACACTTATTACTGTGCTTAGTTGAGCTATCAGATGTCAGGTCCTTCTTGCATGCAGATCATCGTTTCTCAAGTCGTGATTTTACTGGAGCCTGTCTGATTAGGCTAGAGGCAATTCCCTGTGCTTGCTGTTGCTTTCAAGCTAGACTATGATCTTGCCATCACTGATGTGAATTGACCCAGCAAAAAATGTTGTTCCCTCCCCTGTAAAGACTTTTGGGTTTGAGAGGTGCTGGTCTGTTTCCAGTGTCAAGGGTCTTAGCTGAAAATGTATGAATGCATAGGGGAACACTTGGTAGAAGCTGAGTATGCTTTTTGTTGGTAAATCCAAGGGAGCATAGTTTAGGTGATAGCATTTACAACTAACTGGGAAGGGATGAAGACAACTGTTTTGGTCTTAGGATGTCAGGCACTATGTTTGTGGCATGGCTCACATTTGAAAAAGCCCGATTTACCATAGGGAAATATGCCCGTAGAGCCTGAGGTAGAGGCAATGGTTAGAGTCTATCACATCCACATCCCTTATAACCATACTGAACCTAACAATCTGGGGTTTTCACAGCAGGTCAGCGTTCATTTAGTTGTTATATAGATTTTAATAGATTTGAAGAACTGTAAATTGTTAACAAGCTTTTCTCATCTTCAAGGAGGGCAGATCATCCTTCTCATCATCCAGACTCAAATTTCTGAAGTTTATCTGTAGGTATTAGAGTTCCATACGGTATTGCCAACTCTTCTGAGTCTGAATATAGAAATATCTTTCTCATTTTGCCTTTATAATTGAAAGTAAAGATGGATAATCTCAAATTGTCATTTTGTAGGGTTTGTTTATATTTTTAACTAGACAGAGATGGAGAAAGAAAACTTCGCTTTCATTTCCATATCACCAACATTTAACTTTTATCTAAACAGTTCTCAAAAATCATTAACCTGTGAGAGCAGAGTGTTCTGGAAGAGAGAGGGAACAGGTCTGAAACAGACCACAAAATGTCTGTTGATAATCTGGTGAGGTAAATCTGCCCTCTAAAAGTGTGAAATTAACTTTTTTCAGCTCTGACGAATGGGAAATGGGGGAGGGTGGGGAAAGTGAAGGCACTAATCCTTGTATTAGGAGACATATTCTTAGGGGTCAAACTGTGACCCTCAGAATGACCGAGCAAATTGTACTGTTCCCATATTCTTTATTGACACAAAACCGATCATATGATGTTTTCTGCTAAGCTCTGTGTTAAAAATGTGGGTTAATTGCTTCTGTTGAGAGCAAAGGCTACAAGATTGGTGCTGGTGTTTATAATGAAGTGAGAGCCAGAGGTTCCCACTATTCCAGCCATCTGTGTTCATGTAATTGCAATTCCTGACCCAAAAAAGCAGACACTATATAAAAACGAAATTTGCCAGCATAAATATCCTGCCCTTCTGCTTAGAACATCAATCTTGGCTTGTTACTTAGGAACTGTGGGAGATGATCTCCTGCAGTAAGTGTGGAAATAGTGAAATATATTTTGGAGTTTAAAGTTGATATGAAAGGGGCCTTCTACAGCATTTACACAAAACGTTTGTGTGAGATGAAGCATATGCTTTTTAGATGGAGTAATTGAGAAATGAAAGCAGATTGAAGGAGTGCTGAACAAATTTAATTTAGCCATGTTACTGAAAATAAGGTGTTATCCAGAGAAATTTAGAATTACCATCTTGACTATCCTTTGAGATGAGGAAAAAGGGCTCTATAAGCAGGAGCAGAGCTGGAAGTTGAGGTCACAGTTCACCCCCAGAGTTCAGGGTCATAGCAGAAAGTTTCACTCTGAAGTTGACTTATTTCTAAACATACAAGACAATGTATTTCTCTCTTCCATAGGTATTTCTTTGATTTTTTTTTTCCCTCTCTTGCTCTGGATCTTGTTCACAGTTACAGGATCCCATTGACTAGTAGGACAACCTGTTGAAATCTTCATGGATGGAAGGATTGTACTGTACATGCACTGTTCTTAATGGACCTTTTCTCTCTTTCAGAAAAGGAATGAAGAAAATGAGCAACATCTATGAATCAGCAGCCAATACCCTGGGAATTTTTAACAGCCCATGCCTGACTAAAGTGGAGCTGCGAGTTGCATGCAAAGGCATATCAGACAGAGATGCCCTCTCAAAACCAGATCCTTGTGTCATCCTTAAAATGCAGTCACATGGCCAGTGGTTTGAGGTGAGTGCTTGGTAAAATAAAAGTTATTCTTCTAATGCTTTAGGACGACATTGAGAAACTAAGTCAAAATTCAAATAACAAGAACTGTAATGAGAAGAAGCAATTTGAAGCCTATGGCATAATCTTCTAGAGTGAAGGGAGATTTTTCCATTAACTCTAACACACTTTGCATCAGACTCTTAATGATCCTTTGAACTTCTCTTTAGAGTCTAGATTAAAAATTAAGATGATCAAAGAATGAAGCATTATAAAACTTTTCCCTTTAGGCCCTCTTGTTTCATAAAAGCTGTATAATAGCAGAGATGATAATAGTGACCATCATGTTTTCCAATTTAAAGAAGAAAAATGCTGTGGAAAAGAGGAGTATTTATTACTAGTTGCCTTGGAATTTGGTGATAGAGCAGGTTGATTTGCATCTTTTGAGCATTACAGTTAGAATCACACTAGAAATTAGTAAATTTAATGCATTTGCTTCATCAATTTGCCTCGCATAACGGACTGCATGTTTCATTAAAATCCCACTTTGTGTTTTTTTTATCTACTCTTGCAAACCATTTGATTGATAAATGGAAACAGGATGTCTTAGAGACCTGCAAGTTGTAAATAAAGAACATTAAAATGGAATGTAATCTTTTAAATGAATCTTGGTATTTATTTTACTTAAAAGTTACATTTGAGTGTGGTTAATCAAGCTAAAAGGTGTGAGAAAGCATGCATGATAAAATTAGGAATATATTAAAGTCAGTTGTTATTTTGAGTCAGTATTTATATCTCTGTTTTCAACAGTTTCAGCAGTCAGAATGGGATAGTGTTATCTGTCTAAAGGTAAAAATAATAGTAGCTGTGAGGATATAAAGAAAGCAAAATCCTAAATTGAGTTTATTAATTTAGAATTTTCAGCCAAGTCTGTCAGTCATTGGGAGTTTGTTCTGGTAATTGTGTGGATTTGACCCATGGATCTCTGAGTTTTTTCCTGTGCAGCATCAGCAGGTGCAAAGCAAGCTTAAGGTTTTGGTGTTAGTCATCCTCTTTTCTTAGTTCACTACTATGGCACCATTGGGTAAGTCCCTGGTGGAAAACCAGTCTACGAGTAGAAATAGAACTCTCACAATTCTCCTAGTGTTACAAAGTCACTGTCTTCATGCAATTGAAATTTAAGATGATATAATAGTTCCCCCAAAAGGTAATTTTAGCTAGCCACACAGAAAGTAGCAGAGCTACACTGTATGTGATCTTTCAAATAGTAGAAATTAACCAACCAACTGATTAAATATCAAAATGAGTGAATGCCCTTGTTTGGAAAGGACAGACTGAAATCTGTAACTCTGAGTACATTTCACACAGTTTGTGGCCGCTTATGACCAGGGTAAGTAGCTCTAAATTATATATTCTTATGTTGTAATGGAGATTCTCTTTATTTGATGTGGTTTCTAATTTGGAAAATTATCGCCTGAATAGACTAATTCTTGCAGAACAGATCTGCTCACTGATATGATTCTCATCTTACATCAGTTGCTCCTACTGTTTAATGAAAGTCCAGGGTATTCATTTTAGTAGGAACAAAAAGTTTTTATTAGTTCTTGTTCCTATCAGTGCTGCAGAGCTAGTACAGCTCTGACATGATGAGCCTTTTCCTATTCTGGCCCACACATTCTCAACAGAATTTTTAATTAAGTTCCAGTTGCTGAGTTAAATTGAGCAGAGTCACTCAGGTATAGCTGAAGACATAATTTGGCTGGAAGAATCTTCTCCTGATGAAAATCAATGATCCAGCAAGACCCGAGATGGCAGGCAGACTAATAATTTAAAAATAAACCTAGTTCCAAGTGAGTATATTCAACATAGAAATCACTAAATGACAATCCAAAAAGGAGTGAAACTTGGGAGTTTTGCATCTACGGATTTAGTGACTTCACCAACTTGTCTTGAATTTCCAGGTAAACTTAAACCCTTTGTAAACTGGACGTCTCTAAACAGACAGTAGCAAAATCCAGTGTTACTGAAACATGCACACTGATCACATATTCTGTTTTTGTAGAGGATTTATGAACTGGGAACAGCTAAGTTGAAGGTGCCTGAAATACAGGTTGTGGCCTGCATAGGACCACAGTCTTGCAAATATGAGCTGTTGAAATGTATGGAACGTACTGATGACTGACAGTTCAAACCTACTGGGCCAGATGCAGCTAAAGCTGGTGGACTTAGGCTGATGGGGTTCCATAGTGCATGTAATTAGAGATGCTAGGACTTGATGGATTCACTCTACAGATGCAAACAATCCCTGAAAGTGAGGAATCTGGCATGTTTGTCTCTGAGAAGCCTGTCACTGGGGAGAAAAAGGGTTCTGTTGTTGTTCTGCAGTACTGTGTGTGCATATGTGCGTGTTTGTGTAAGTTTTGCCACCCAAAAATATAAATATAGACTGAAAATACCCTTGCTTTTGTAGAGTTGGTATGTGCTGTTTCCAAAGATTGGAAATGACAGTTCTATATTCATTTATTTATAATGTGGTTGGTTTTCTGTTAATGTCTGGGTGGTTTTCTGTTTGGTTTATTTCTGGGTTTTTTGTTGTTGTGTTGTTTTGTTTTATTTTAAAAACAAAAAAGAGCAGTCACAGAATGGCAGAATAGCTGAAGTTGTAAGGGACCTATGGGGGTCATTTGGTCCAACCCCCTTACTTAAGCAGAGAGATCTAGAGCTGGTTGCCCAGGACTGTCTAAGTTGTTTCTGAATTTCTCCAAGGAGGGAAACTTCAGGATTTCCCTGGGCAGCCTGTGCCAGTGCCTGGTCCTCCTCAAAGTGACGAAGTGTTTCTTCATGTTCAGAAGGAACATCCTGTGCATCAGTTTTAGTCCATTGCTGCTGGTCCTGGCACTGACCATCACTGGAAAGAAGCTGTCTCTGTCCTCTTTGCACCCTCCCTTCAGGCATTTTGTATACATTGGTACATGGCAGGGGTGTGGAATTAGATGATCTTCAAGGTCCCTTCCAACTCAAACCATTCTATGATTCTATAAGATCCTTCTGAGCTTTCTTTTCTCCAGGCTGAACAGTCGCAGGTCCCTCAGCCTTCTTATGCAAGGTTCTCCAGGCCCCTTATCATCCTTATGGCCCTTTGCTGGATTCTCTTCAGTGTGTCCATGTCACTGTTTTACTGAGGAGCCCAGAACTGGATCCAGAACTCAACCCATCCTAAATAGAGGGAGAGGATCATCTGCCACCATCTGCTGGCAATACTTTGTCTAGTGCAACCAAAGATACCATATGCCTTCTTTGCAACAAGGGCACATTGCTGGTTCATGTTCAACTCTATTTCCACCAGGACCCCCAGGTTCTTCTCTGCAGAGCTACTTTCCAGCTGGTCACACCTCTCAGCGTGTACTGGTGCATGGTGTTACTCCTCTGCAATGGCAGGAATTTGCACTTCTCCTTGCTGAACTTCATGAGGTTGTTGTTGACTCATTCCTCCAGCCCATTGATATCTCTCTAGATGGCAGCATGACCCTCTGGCATATGAACCACTCCTCCCTATTTTATGTTATCTACAAGTTGCTGAGAATGCAGTCTGCTCCATAATCCAGATTCTTAATAAAGATGTTAAACTGGTCTGGAGTATCCCTGGATACACAGTTAGTCACTGGCCTCAAACTAGATTTTGCATTATTGTTCACCAGCCTCTGGGCGCAGCCAAACAGCCAGTTTTCGGTTCACCTCGCTGTCTGCTCATCCATTCCTTATATCAATTGCTTCTCTATGAGGGTCTTACTGAAGACTGTGTCAAAGGCCTCACAGGAGTCCAGGTAGACAATATCCACTGCTCTCCCCTCATGTACCAGGCCGGTCACTTCATCACAGCAGTTTATCCAGTTGGTCAAGAATGACTTCTCCTTGGTTAAGCCATGTTGACTGCTCTTGATGATTTTTCCCTCCTTAATGTGCCTGGAAATAATTTCCAGGATTAACTGCTCCATCACCTTCACAGGAATAAAGGTGAGATTGACTAGCCTGTAGTTTCCTGGATCATTTGAGGATGGCCATGGTGTTCTTCAGATGTTAAACCATTACCAACACAGGCAGGACACAGACAATACTCAAAGAAACCTTGGTGTTGACTTTACTTTGGGCCCAGATACACTTGCTGTTTTTCTCTTCCTGTCTGGGTAGATGTTTCCCTATAAACAAACCTGCCTGCGCGCATGCACAGAGGTTCATTCACACATGCCTCCTTCCCCATTTCTCTGTGTACATATGTTGATGCTATCTGAAAAGTACAATCTGCAATAATATAGAATGAAAATTGTCTATTATGCCTTCCAGGAAAACCAGCCATTTACTCTGTTTTATGAAGTTCTTAGCCTGAGACAACAGGGCATGGTGCATCAGAATTTAGGACTATGCTATCCATATATACTAAAAGACAATTTGCTCATTCGGGGATAAATTTTAGCCCTTTTGGCCTTAGTTTTAGGCTGGTACACTTGCAGGGTGGGGGAGAGGGGTGCAAGTTGTGAGGTTTTTAGTTGTTCAGTTGTTTAAGTGGCTGTTTTTCCATACTGATTTGAATGTGTGTAAGGAGTTTAATTACTGGTGAGTAGTTGAATGGTTTAGTGGAATCAGGCAAAGGTACATGATGATCAATTCTTTTGCTCCAATGACTATTTTACCCACCTGCAGTGTGAATGTTCTTAGTCATAAATGTTAATTGCACATAGCACTGCAGCCTTCAGCTGAGATTTGCTACCACAGAAATTATCATGAACTTCTTATACCTGACAAAGGAACTCGTACCAGTTCACAGGTTGTTATTTGTGTATGGCAAGTAAATATGTTATTTTGAAAGTAAGTTGCTGAGCTCCGTTTGCTCATATGAGATTTACATGAGATCAGGTGGTGTAATACAGCCTGATGAAGACAAATGGAACATTATGTCTGTGACAATGAAAAGAAGATGTGCTTAGAAAGACAGTAGCCAGGTTTGGAAATCAGAGAGGGCTTCCTGAACACAGAATATTTCTACTTTGTGGATCTGAACACCCAGGCAGAGTTTTTGCTTCCCCCCACCCAAGTTCTTATTAAACTTGAAGTAACTGCAAAGCAAATAAAGCGTCACACAAAAACAATATGCAATTGCTAAAATTCATGCTGATGGAATTGGGAGAGTGTTTTTTTGTTGTTGGACATGTTTGTTTACTGAAATAGTTTTTTTTCCATTAGAAAGTTGACTGAGATCACAAATTTAGTGAAACTCAGTGAGTCTTGATAAAACTGGATTGGGAAACCTCACAACTTTTCATTTCAGTCTTTGGGGTTTTTTTTAAATAAAAGGCATTCTCTTGTTACTTTACATGACATTTGATTCCAAGGATCAGCTTGGCATGATTAAAAAAACAAAACTGACTTTTCTTTTTTTCTTTTGCTTTGAGGACTAACTCTGCACATCTACGTAGACCTTCATGCAAACAGGCAGTAGAAACCAGTTAGCTTGGAAATGGAAATATATTGAACTAATTAATGTGTAGAATACTGGTGTAGCCTACAGGCTACCTAGGAATCGAGGTACAGGAAGAACACACTCTTTTCATCTCTATTTGCTTTTTTCTGTAGTCTTGCTCTCTATTCTGCTTTATTTCTGAATTAATTCCAGCATCCTTCTCCTTCCTCTTCTGCTTCAACTCACCATTTCCATTCCCAGCACCTGCTGCCTCATTTTGTTTCTCTGTGTGTTGGAGAGCTGGGGAGATTCCTTTCCCCTTCCTTCTACCTTGGAGAAAGGATTTGAAGAGAAGACTTTGAGGCAGACTTCAGCTACTTGTTTCCACAGACAACAAAAACTGTCTTTCATTTTATCCATCTGTGACTGTTGCAGCCCACCACAGCAGGCAAAAATCATAGAATGCCAGGTTAGAAGGGACCTCAAGGGTCATCTGGTCCAAACTTTCCTGGCAAAAGCACAGTCTAGACTAGATGGCCCCAGCACCCTGTCCAGCAAAATCTTAAAATCTTAAAAGAATCTTCCCCAGTACTGGAGAATCCATCACTTCCCTGGCAAGATTATTCCAATAGCTGATTGTTCTCATCATGAAAAGTTTTCCTCTTGTGTCCAACCAGAATCTTCCCCAGGAGTAACTTGTATCCATTACCCCATATCTTTTCCGTATGACTCCTTGTACAAGGAAGGTCTCCATCTTCTTTGTAGTCACCCTGTAAATACTGGAACATGGTGATAAGGTCTCCCTGAAGCCTTCTTTTCTCAAGGTTGAACAAAGCCAGTTCTCTCAGCTTTTTCTCATGTGGCAGGCTTCTCAGGCCTTTGATCACCTTTGTAATCCTTTTCTTCTAAAATCTAAACCATTTGTTTTAGTACTAACTTTCAGCATGCTCAGCAAGGTCCTGAACTCCACAATACTGTGCTCACTGCAGCCAAGGCTATCACTAACCAAAATCTTACAAAGCAGATTTTCTTGGTTAGTCTGTAACAAGTCCAGCAGTGCCTCATTACTGGTCAGCACATCTAACGTTTGTATGTGGAAGCAGTCCTCTGTGCGTTCCAGGAACTTGATGAATTAGATGTAAGCTGTTGTTTTGTTTTTTCCAAGAAATGTCTGGGTAGATGAAGTCACCCGTAAGAACTAGATTCTGTTGACTGGAAACTTACTTAAGCGATCTAGATATTGCTTCATTGGCCTTACCATCTTGGTTTGTTGCTCAGTAGCAGATACTAAGTTCCCCTTTGGACATAGTCCTTCTGATCTTGACCCAGACGCATTCGGTAAGGATTTCAGAGTCACTGTCGTTGACCGCTATACATTCAAACTTCTTTTAACATACAGCATGACTCCTCCTCTTCTTGCCAGCCTGCCTTTATGAAACGGCCTATAGCCATCTGTCATGATGCTCCAGTCATGCAAGTTGTCCCATCATGTTTCAGTTATTCCTGTGATACCATAACTTTCTGACTGAGCATAGAGCCCCAGTTCCTGATTGTTTGTCATTTTGGGTTTTTTTTCCCCAGGCTGCATGTATTTGTATGCAAACACTTAAGGTGGTTGGTCTTCTGATTGTCTTCTTGGGAGGCAGCTATGGAATATTTCTCACTGTTCTGATTGGCTTGGCTTATTTCCTAGTCAGATATAATGGTGCGAGTGTCATCACTTTGGATCCCATATCCCAAGTCCTTCACTTTAACAGACTGTCAGATAGGGGAGTCTGTGGGTTGGGGTGTTCTATGACTCTACCAAACTGTTTCAAATAACTACAGAAGCACTGTGAAGAGGAGAACAAAAATACATATACGCATTATCTATAAATTAACCCAAATAAATACATCATGTTCTGTTCACATAGATAAACAGAGTAATAGAGGAAGAATTTGGGTGGAACAGAAAGTTTAATGATCAGAAACAAGAACTACCACCATGAGCTGCCATTCAGAATCAGACTCAAAGGCTGTCTAATTCCATCCTTTGTCTGCTATTTGGTGACAATGAAGAAGTATGAGTTCAGGGAAATAGAGCAAGCTAGAAAGACACTTTTATGACAACTGTGATCTATAGTTTAGGGAGCACTTCAACAACAGGTCATGTCTTTTTAATTAGAAAATGTGGATAGATTTAACTTCCATACATTTGTTCAAATAATTTTAAAAGTTTCAGTGTTTGTAAAATAATCTTCTGTAATATCTTGGGATGTGAAGTTCTGCAGCTTCAGTAGCTGTTGACTAAAACAATATTACTTCTCATTTTTAAACATACCGCTTGCTGATTAGTTTTAAAGCCTTAGCTCCTGTGTTGGAGGAGACACTATGAAAATCTCTGTTGATTTTCTCAGTGCCATTTCAGATTTTAGTCTTATTATTTCTCTATGACTGTATAAGAAGGCAAGTCTTATGTCCTTTATTTTGAAGATTAAGCATGTCTATCGAGAAACATGGATTAGTTTAAATGTTTATTTGAGCCCAGTTTGTTTCAGAATATTTTAGGGATGCAGTACCAAAAGCTACTGCTGTATTCCAACAGAGATCTTCAAGGAGTGACTTGGGATTTATTCTCTGCTTTAAAGAGCTTGAAGCCTTCCCAGTGGGCTGATTTACTGGATGTTTGTTGTTTTTTTTGGATTTTTTTTTTTAATATTAATCAATGCTAAAGCAGATACTAAATATCATTATTCTATGATTCTATGATTTTTCTGATTTCACTTTAAGATTTCAATTTGTTGAACAGACTTCCTATAAAAAATAATTGTAACTAATGAGGTTACAGTAAGATGAACATAACAATCTTATAAAGATTTTTCTCTGAAAGAAAGAGAATTACAAAGTTCTGGTGATAATTTGATGTTTTGCATCAAATTATGCATGAGTTAGTGGCTGGAAGGTGCTTTCATTGGATAGGTACTGTGAAATTGGTTCCTCTCATTGTGAAGAAATTTCTGATTCATTTGCAGATTTGGGATTTCTTCTCTTCGAGATGTAGAATGGGGCCGATAATTGGAAATGCTACCTGCATTTTCTCCAGCCAAAGCTTAGGACCAAGTATTCAGTGAAATACTGGGTTTATTGAAAATACTTCTTGCTTCCTAAGACTCTTGATTGATGAAAGCTAACAGGGAAGAACTGAGTCTTCAATTGAAATGATCAAAATCATCATCAAAAAGGATGGCTAATGAATTTTTTTTAATAAGATCACCATGATGCCCAAGTCCTACTATTCCTGACTTGGAGCTGGCAATTTAGCTGATTGCCCCTACTACCCGGATCTCTTGGGTCTTCAGAGCACTTGGTCTTGTGCACAGATTTGTGCCCTGCAAATGTTGCAGGTGATGAACTATTAGAACAAGTGCTAATTGCTCACCTTTAGACCTAAGAAGAAAAGGGAACAATCCTGCTGCATTCATTTCCCAAGAAGTATTCCTAGAAGATGGTGCTTAAGAGTTTTTTGAGGTGCCATTATTAGAGCTCTTGTGTTCTAACTCTTCAAACATAAAGCTGTGAATTTATTTACAACAAAGTAATGTGCCTGTGTGTATAGCTTTAAGGCCTGTTGTATCTTTATATTTCAGTATTATAATTTTCTTTCTTCTTTTTTTGTTAAGTCTATGTTGATGTTAATGAATGCTTCTTTGCTCAAGACTGTGTGGTAACCTCTGTTGCTACCAAGATTTCCTTTTAGCTTCTACTTTCTACTGCTAATAAATTTCCCTGAAGTCTTTCTGTATGGTGTGAATGACAAAGCCAGCTCATCTTTTTCAAACGACACTGGAAATCTCCAGAGTCAGGATGCAGGCTAATTGAATATTTTAGCTTCGTCCATTCTCAGCCCGAGTTCATCTAATTGGATATTTTACTTTCCAAACCTTAATATTTCAGAAGCCTCCCTCGTTCTAAGGGTTTGCCAGTTCAAGAGTTCCAGTCATTAATTATTTGGGGAAACAGAAAAACTCTCCACATGGTCCTGTTCTATAACAATTTAAGCAGAGGAAAGCCCTGAGGCTGACAGCAAATGACCAGCAGTTTTCTGAGAAAAACAGACTTGGTATCTTTCCTTGTAAATTCTTAGCCTAGAATTGTACTTCCTTCTTTTTAAAAAGAAAGACATCTCTCTTCCTCTCCCAGGTCTTTTCTAACTACTTATGCAAAGTCAGAAGTCTGAAAACTAAAGGGTGCAAATCTTTTGTGTTAGCAAATACTTGCTTAAAAGCTGGCACTGGGATATTTTTCCTCAAGTGCCTAGCTCACAAACATGCACATCATTAGGTTTTGAGGAGACTTTTTCTTTTTGCACTCCAGGTACTAATAAGTGACTATTTAAAATCTGTTTAATAATAACTTTTTTTTTTGCTTTTTTTGTCTGTCACTGCTGCTTTTTCTTGAGACTCTTCCTTGTCACAGAATTTAAACATAGCCACAGTGTTGGGGGGGATTCTGTCTTTTTCAATCAACTAGTCTTTAAGCTTGAACTCATTCAAATTGGACAGATTATCTCAACTGAAGTCAAATGCTGTCACTTTGAGTCAATGTATATGAACTGTCATAATGTTCCACTAGCTCAAACAGCAATTTCCTCGTCTGTAGTGCAGTTTGTGAGATGTAATACATGTGCAAAGGAGAGAAAGAGAAAACTTGTGTCGTAACAGTCTGTTTTCTTACTGAGAGTGGTCATGTTTAGGCTGACTGCTTCTTCTCTACCAGAGCTATGGGATATCATGCTGCAGCAGCAGGAGGCTGGCTTCTTTCTGTATCTGTCCAGCTAAATCTCTTCAGGTCCCCTGTCTTTGTGTGAAGACAGAAGAGATTTTTCTCAAAGTTTACATAAATTAATAAGACCAAGTGTACGCCTGGGAAGTCAGGAGAGAGGTGGTCTCTCCCTGATCCTGTGGCCTTGAACATCCTCAGCTGGGAAGAATTGCTGTTGGAACCAATTTCCAGGAGTATTCTACCTGGTAAATCTGCCTCTGGGAGAACAACAGAAGTAAAAGAATCAAAAGACTTGGGGGACCACATAGTCATTTTTCCATAGTAGGAAATAATTACCTGCTTAAAAGTCAGTTTAGCAGTGTGGTAGTTTAGATGAAAATCTGAAGAATCTGTACTTGTTTACAGCTTGTTTCAGCTTTCAGTTGATCAGAGATTATGGAAATTATTGAAGAAATCTGTTCTCTTGTTAATGGTTTCTGTATAACCTTTCTCCAGCTGCCATCTTCAGTTAGTGTGCATTGGTGTTTTTGTAAGCAGCACTATGCACATATCCTCCTGTTTGCACCTGTGAAGGAGGAAACTGGGCTGAGTGCTCAGTTGTCAGATTTATCTTTGCCTTTGCAAACATTTGTGTCTTGTAGCTGGTAGAAACATCTTGAATGGCTTTAAGCTGCCTGAAAATTTTGCTTTCATCTTAACTGCTCAGCAGGTGGAATCCAATCCTGAGGATGATGGCTCCCACAGCCTAGAATCTTTCCCTAGGCTGCACCATCCTCAGAAAAAGATAAAAACATCCTCCATTAAGAAGAAGAGGAGGGTGATTGTTGTAGGGGACTCCCTCCTAAAAGGAACGGAGGGACCCATTTGCAGACCAGACCTGCTCCACAGAGAGCTCTGCTGCTTACCGGGGGCATCAGTGAAGGAGGTAGCTAGAAAACTTCCTTCCCTGGTCCACGAGATGGTAATGATGATTTAGTAAGCAGAAAGACCAAAGCCATCAAGAAAGACTTCAGGGCCATGGGGAAAATGATGGAGGGCTCTGGGGCACAAATAGTATTGTGCTCCATCCCAAGACTAAATAGAGAGGACCTGGAGGTCAGGAAGAACTCGATTAATGCCTGACTCTGAGCCTGGTGTGAAGAAAGGGGTTTTGGCTTCTTGATCATGGGGTGGCTCATGCACCCCCAAACTTTGTTGCTAAGGATGGGACACGTGTGTATTCTAGGGGGGACTAAAGCCCTTGCTAAAAACATAGCTAAGCTCATAAACCGAGCTTTAAACTAGATGTGAAGGGGAGGGGATTGAGTCCAGGCTAGACAGGAGCGAGCCTGGACGTGGGGCACTGGTGATTCGGAGGGGGTGTGCTGGTGAGGACCACCAGTACATCACCACACAGAAAATGGGGGAGAACACACCTGGGGGTGGTAAGGGAGATATGGGCACTCTGGTGCTAGCTACTCCAGTTGCCAGGCAATTGGGAATGAGCTCTGTTCCCTCTAAGAGGGCTGAAGGCTCGGCAGCTCAGCTGAAGTGCATTTACACCAATGCACACAGCATGGGTAATAAGAAGGAAGAGCTGGAAGCTGTTGTAGGGCAAGGAGCCTATGATGTCGTTGCCATCACGGAAACATGGTGGGATGACTCATATAACTGGAGTACAGCTATGGTGGGGTACAAACTCTTCAGGAGGGATAGGAAGGGAAGGAGAGGAGGCGGGGTAGCCCTCTTTGTAAGGGAGGACTTGGACACTGTTGAGATGGATTGTGGCGATGAGGAGATTGAGTGCCTCTGGGTTAAAATCAGAGGAGCCCATAAGAAGGTAGATTTTGTGATGGGAGCCTGTTACAGGCAACCCAGCCAAGGAGAAGTAGCCGATGAGCTCTTCTATAAACAGCTGAGGTTAATCTCTAGATTAATGCCTCTTGGTCTTGTGGGAGACTTCAATCTTCCTGATACCTGCTGGAAGTACAACAGAGCAGAAAGGAAGCAGTCTAGGAGGTTCCTGGAGTGTGTGGAAGACAACTTCCTTGCACAGCTGGTGAATGAACCAACAAGGGAAGGTGCCCTCCTGGACCTGCTGTTTGTGAACAGAGAAGGCCTTGTGGGGGATGTGGCAGTAGGAGGATGCCTAGGACTAAGCGATCATGAGATGATAGGGTTTTCTGTTCTAGGCGAAGTGAAGAGGGTGGTTAGCAGGACAGTAGCATTAAATTTCCAGAGGGCAGACTTTGAACTCTTCAGAAGGCTGGTTGGCAAAGTCTCATGGGAGACAGTGCTTAAGGGCAAGGGAGCCCATGAGGGCTGGAAGCTCTTCAGAAAGGAGATCCTAGCAGCTCAGGAGAAAGCCATCCCCATGTTCTAGAAAAAAAAGCCGGCAGGGGAAAAAACCAGCTTGGTTGAACAGTGAGATCTTGAGTGATATCAAGAAGAAGAGGAAAGTTTATGGGCTCTGGAAGAGGGGAGAGGCCTCTTGGGTGGACTATGGGAGGGAAGTGAGACTGTGTAGAGAAAAAATCAGAAGGGCTAAGGCTCAAAGAGAAGTCAGATTGGCAAAGTCTGTGAAAGATAACAAAAAATCCTTCTATAAATATGTAAATAATAAAAGGAGGACTAGGGAGACTATACAGTCCCTGTTGGACGCAAAAGTGACAGGAGATGAGGAAAACGCTGTAGTACTTAATGCCTTCTTTGCCTCAGTCTTTAATTGTACAGAAAGTTGTTCCCTCTGTGTACACACCCAGGAGCTAGAGGAGCAACATGAGGCTCCCATGGTCCAAGAGGAGTTGGTCAGAGCCTTGCTAGCCCGACTAGACACCCACAAGTCTATGGGGCCAGATGGGATTCACCTGAGGGTATTGAAGGAGCTGGCGGATGTGCTGGCCAAAGCCCTTTCCATCATCTTCCAACAGTCCTGGAAGACTGGGGAGGTTCCACTGGACTGGAGGCTGGCTGATGTCGTGCCCATCTACAACAAGGGTCACAGGGAGGATCCAGGGAACTACAGGCCTGTCAGTCTGACCTCAGTGCCAGGGAAAGTCATGGAACAGGTGATCTTGAGTGCTATCATGAAGCACATGCAAGAGAACCGGGTGATCAGGCCCAGTCAACACGGGTTTACAAAAGGCAGGTCTTGCCAAACTAACCTGATCGCCTTCTATGACAAAGTGACTTGGCTGCTGGACGAGGGAAAGGCTGTGGATGTATCTTCCTGGACCTCAGTAAAGCCTTTGACACAGTTTCTCACAGCATTCTGCTATGGAAACTGTCAGCCTCCAGCCTGGACGGGTGCACACTCTCCTGGGTGGAAAACTGGTTGGATGGCCAGGCCCAGAGAGTGGTGGGAAATGGTGTTAAATCCAGCTGGAGGCCAGTGACAAGTGGGGTTCCCCAGGGCTCAGTCCTGGGTCCAGCCCTGTTCAATGTCTTTATCAATGACCTGGATGAAGGCATCGAGTGCACCTTTAGCAAGTTTGCAGATGACACTAAACTGGGTGGAAGTGTGGATCTGCTGGAGGGTCGGGAGGCTCCAAAGGGATCTGAACAGGCTGGACTGCTGTGCAGAGTCCAATGGCATGAGGTCCTGCACTTGGGGCACAACAACCCTGTGCAGCTACAGACTAGGAGAAGTCTGTCTAGAAAGCTGCCAGGAGGAGAAGGACCTGGGGGTGTTGGTTGACAGCTGACTGAACATGAGCCAGCAGTGTGCCCAGGTGGCCAAGAAGGCCAATGGCATCTTGGCTTGTATCGGGAACGGCATGACCAGCAGGTCCAGGGAGGTTATTCTCCCTCTGTACTCGGCATTGGTGAGACCGCACATCTAATCCTGTGTTCAGTTCTGGGCCCCTCACCACAAGAGGGATGTTGAGGCTCAGGAGCGAGTCCAGAGAAGAGCAACAAAGCTGGTGAAGGGGCTGGAGAACAGGCCTTATGAGGAGCGGCTGAGAGAGCTGGGGTTGTTTAGCCTGGAGAAGAGAAGGCTGAGGGGAGATCTCATTGCTCTCTACAACTACCTGAGGGGAGGTTGTGGAGAGGAGGGAGCTGGCCTCTTCTCCCAAGTGACAGGGGACAGGACGAGAGGGAATGGCCTCAAGCTCCGCCAGGGGAGATTTAGGCTGGACATTAGGAAAAAATTTTTCACAGAAAGGGTCATTGGGCGCTGGAACAGGCTGTGCAGGGAAGTGGTTGATTCACCTTCCCTGGAGGTGTTTAAGGCACAGGTGGACAAGGTGCTAAGGGGCATGGTTTAGTGTTTGATAGGAATGGTTGGACTTGATGATCCGGTGGGTCTCTTCCAACCTGGTTATTCTGTGATTCTAAATTGACTGTTGTCATGAAATTTCAAGAAACAACTGGGAGCAGCTCTCATTTATACTTACCGCATTTGGTCAAAATACTGTGGCTAACAAAATATATGACTTTTAGTAGTAATTTTTTTTGCCTTAGAAACAGGGCACATTAATTACTTCCCCACAGTTGTAAATAATTTTTTTTATTAATGCACTTTCATCAGTATTTCTAATGATCTTAAGACATTGTTGCAAATACTGCCTGTGACCATGCTGTCTGGTGGTTCTTGATTCATGCTTCGCTAACTTTTCACAGCCTTTTCTCAGCATAATTTTCTATGAAAGCTGTTACTTGTTCTCTGTCATGTTAATAAAACAAGGGTTTTCTAACATTTATTTTTTAAGCCAGGTCAAGCCTTGTAGTTTAGTTGTATGAGTGGGGTTAAAAAAGAGAGATAAAGGATACCATTCAAAATGTTTGCAAAATTATCTAAGGAAGGTATCAGGGAAACGGGAGGCTTTACAGCACTCCCACTGCTCTGTTAACACTGGATAACTGACTCAGTAATCTCTCACGGTTAATGAGTTTATAGGATAGATATGAAGTTGTCTTTCACACCTGTAAGACTGAATACTGATGTATGGTATTTATTAGTAGTAATCTTCATATTGTCCAGATGGTCAGGAATAGATCTGAGGGCTTGCAAATATTCTCCTTTCTATGAGTAGCTGGGAGTTATTATTTTTGTCTACTGCAGAAAGAAATCAGCCTTTCTCTAAAATCTTTAGCAGTAATCCCTGATTGTACACAAAAGGACACTTGAGATTTTCTGCACGCAAGCATATAAGGACAGCCTTTAAGCAGAAAGACAGCCTCAAGAGGTAGAGGTGCTTAAAGGGGAGAAGTATCTTTGTTTACATGTGTCCTTTTGTGAGACAAAGTAATGTGGACTAAGAATGAACAGGTAGTGGGAAATGTTCCGTTATGGCTCCCTTGCAGGTCAAAAGAGACAATTGACAACCATGAAGGATGAGCTCAAGAAAGATCTTATTTTCTTTCCATCTCTCCCTTTCACTCAGCAATTAAAACAGAGATCGCAAAATAAAAGCTGGGATGTGTTTTCTCATGCTGTGCTGTACTAGGTTTTTGCAGATATAGCTCCTCAGAAGAGCTTTTTCAAAGGCATTCAGAAAGCAAAGGAAAACAGACCTGATAATAAAAATATGAGTAATAATTAGGGAAATGTTACTATAATATTTTTTTTTTTTTAAAAAAAAAGGGTTGATTCCTGATCAAGAGGTAGCACAGAAACCCGTAACCCATGTGGCTAAAAGTCCTTAGGGAAAACCTTCCAGAAATCCAGCCCTAGTCTGTGAAGTGGGGCTGCATTATCACAACTATTTTTAGCATTAAGCATATCTTGATTGCATGAGTACCTTTTGGCATCAGCCAAAAGGGAAAATACTATGGTTCTGCATGGGAGGAGTTGCCATGCTGCCACCAACCTTTGAAAAAAAATTTTTTTTTAAATCTTTTGTCCACTTTCCCTGCAATTCATGTATCTGATGGAGAGAGACTATGTTTATCATGGGCAGGCACATTTCAGATTAGCTGAGTGATATGCCTGCCTCTCATGAGCTATTTATTAGACACACAAACTTCACACATCTCCTGGACAGATTTTAAGCCTGACTTGACTTCAGTAGTGTGACAGACTGTGATAAACCTACAGTAAACAGGAATCTTTGGAGCTGGTTTGTAAACAGATAATTTACTTGATTATCCGGTACACTAAGCCTTGACCTATAGCATCAAAATGGGACTGAGAGATTAGTCAGCAACTGGGACCTCTTTTTCTTTTACTGGAAACAGTTTTAGGGCCTAATATGATTTTTTTTTCCTGAAGGGGAAGAGTGGTTATGAAACTCTGTGAATAACTGATTTTTAAAAAGTCTGAATTACTGTAAATAGTCTTTGAAAAGTCTTTTATTCAAATATTGATTGACCAGGGATAACAAATACACTTAACTAGTTTGTTTTAAAACCAGCATATGACAAGGTGGCATCCTGTTGATATGAATTGATGGAGTTTAAGTTTATGCAAAGGAAAGTAAAAGCAATTTCTCTGGAACCCTTGTTTTTCATCTTTCTTCATCTTTGGTAGTAGCTTAAAAATATATTGCATAAGTTATGTTGTAATTAGGCCAGAATATTGCCTCCATAAAAACCTAACTGAGAATTGAGGTTCCTAAACTATATTTCCATATAGATGTGTTGACCTTATCTGTTAACAAATATTTCTAGTCTTTGCCTGAATTTTTTACATTTTTAAGAAATAGAATTGATTGACTTTTTTTCTTTTTACCTTTAAAAACTTTACAGTTTTCCAAATAAAAAAAAAATGAAATCCAAGCAGAGCCACATTATGCTACCTGCATAGCTCTGCATTGAGATTTTACATAAAGTTTGTGGTATTCATCTTGAATGTGTTGCTAGTAGATGCTTAGAGCATACACAAAGCAGAGTACAAAGCTGAATGTGTTTATAGATAAATATTCTCCCATCCTGATTTCTCTTTTGACTCTTACTTTTCAAAAAAGGGGCTTTTTTGCCCATACAATCCCAGCTTGCAGAACTCCTCACTGACTGAAATGGCATACTTGTGCTTTTGTTGCAGCTTTATTTTTGGTGTTTCGTGTTTTTCTTTTGAAGCCACGACTGTGTCCAAGTAAAACAATCAGAATAATGATTTCTGCTTTTGTTTCTTCTACTACCAAAAAAGTTCCCCAAAAGAAGTTCCCAGGTGGTGATATGCATAAACTAGTAAGAGAATAACTCAGGAGTACAGCAACAGGGCTGAAAAAAATCTCCAAGTCCTGGAATGCCTGCAACCGCTGTCCACACCACTGCTGCTGGCAGCAATGCAAACAGGTTTTAGCAGTTTTGGCTCTACAAAGGTGCTTACTTGCTAAGAAAAGTTCAGTGTGCTATGGTCAAACTATGCAAAGTTTGTACTATTTGGATGTAGATTACTTTGGTGATCTGGCTTGAGAAATTTACCCACCTTTTCTTCCAGTGTCACAGTTAAAGATGGCAAAATAAAAATACAATAAGCCAATTCTTGGTTTAAAGTCTCTTCTGAAAAACAGTGTAAATCACTGGAATCACTGCTGTAGCTGCCTATCAATAATTTCTGACTTTAAAGACGTATATTTTTCAGCAAATTTCTTTATAATTTAGGTTGAAATTTATCATAAAATATTAACTGTGACTATCCAAGGTAAATCTCATAGTTTTGTGAGATGCTCAGTTTTTATCCCACAGCACTAACCCAGGACATGATGTTTTGGAAGCAGAAAAATATATGTTATGATATACTTAATCAAAGGGAAAACCAAGATGATTTTCAAATGTTTGAAAAACATCTTTTGTTTTTCAAATGTTTGAAAAACTCGTTGTGTTGCTATTACATCAGCCAGCTCATGCATGTGCTGCTTGTGCTGATGTAGAACCAAGTACACCACTTCACTTCTATATGCTTCTTTAGGGGATCAGTATTATGATTGCTGTGCCCTGTTGTGTTTAACTTTAAGTACTATTTGAGGTCTGATTAGTCTTCAGTAGCCTTGTTACTTGTGTAACTGTAAAAGCTAACGATGTATTGCTGCCAAGTGAACTGGCCTGGTTTCAGTAGCCTTACTCCCCTGGCTGCCCGTTGGATTCAGGAACTGTTTTTACTAACTGTGACATTTGCTGTTTTAAAACCATATTCGCACTTCCCTTGCTTATATTGGGCACATAAACTGCCATGTATGTGTCTTTCCTATTTTATACAGGAATATATAATATAAATTCCTATGCCTTTGTTTAATGCTTTTATGTTGTCAGTTAGCATTCGATGTTTCGGTACTTATGCTTACAGCCCAGTGTGTGCTTAATTTTGTTCAAACTTGCCTTCTTCCTTGTTTCTCTTTAATATAAACCCTAAACTGATTCCTTAACCATCTTTGCATAATTGTTTTCTTTCTCTTGATAAAGTAACTATTAATGCCTTTCGTAAGGAATGTTCCTTCTTCCATCCTTAGGACTGTGAGAACTGTTTGATGTTCTCCCAGTGTTTGGCCTAATAGCTCCATGATAAATTCACATCCAAAATGTTACAGCCAAATTTTTAAGGTTTGTATATATAACTTACTTTTTTTTTTTTTTTGCTAGGAATGTACTGTGGTTCTCTAATATTGTTGAAAACTGTAGATCATAACTAACCCTGTGGTAAAGAGTATAAAAGAGGCTTCCATGCTTCTTGTTTTAATTTATTCTATAGATTTTTTTTTTTTCAGAATTGTTCCAATGTTGTCATAATTTAAAGTGGCCATGTCCTGACCGTTCTGGGGGAAGCAAGGTCATTGCAAGTCTCAGTTTTAATGGAAAATAACACAGTGTACCTCTTTCAACTAGATAATATTTTTGTCTCTGAGCTTTTATTTTATGATGGAAGCCTATCTAATTCACTTAGTTTGGAGTTAAAGAATAAAAGGAGTCATTATTGCACTTTAAAAAACCAATCAGAAGTCATTTTCTTTATACTCTAGAAGAGCTGTACGTATTCTGTGCTAAGCTAGGCATCAGCAGTTTGTTTGTGTTATTTTTGCAAGGATAATACTAAGAACCCCAAGGAATACAAGCATCTTTAATAAACTTGGAAACCAAGGAAGTCCATATTTATTAATACATTCTAATTATATCAGTTGGGAATATTTTTAAATAAAATTCTGCTACAATTATAGTGTTCCCAGAATTTACATTGTCATAGTATGCCTCTTTCTGTCTATATATTCATTTTTAAAGCAGCCATGTGTTCTCACGCATTTAACTGGAGCACAACTGATGTGAGCTAATTATTTTTTTTCTCTTTTTTTTCATTGTATCACTCTGCTTTTTCTGCTGATTTCAGCTGGAGTTGGAGGTTAGTCTATTTAAAGCACATACACTTTTATCTCTCTGTCTCTTGCGAACTGTTGTATAATTTGGCTACTCCTGAGGATCTTTGCTGTGAGAATACATAATTTACTGACCATCTGCCCACCTTTTCCTTTCCCTTTCATTACAGATGCAGGGAGGAAAAGCTGGAAACGATGCAGTCATATAACATGTATGTAGAACTAGTTGGTAAACTGCTGACCATTACATACTATATTTGTCATTCGGAAGTCAGCTTTGTGCCAGCAGTTGCTGTTATGACATGAAATACAAAGGAAGGCTAGCGAGTCTTGCATAGTGTTGAAAAGAAATGTTTATGATGGATTGGTTTGCTCTGAAAGCAGTTGTTTGAGCTTTTTCATGACATAATCGTTGCTTTCCTAAGAGCTCTATATTGCCATCAACCAGTGTTCAAAATCCCAGGCTACACTTTCCTTGGTGACCAGCATTCTTTTATGGCAGCTTTGGGAAACCTCATCCTGCCCAAACTGGGCACGGAGCTGCAAAAACACTAAATAATCTAGCTGGAAGGGCTCAGGTGAGTTTTATTTGGGGATCATATGTAAATGTGAATGGAAGAAAGAACAAAGCAATCTAATCGATTGCTTTCCATAACTACCTAAAAGGAGGTTGAAGCAAGGTTAGCGTCAGTCTCTTCTCCCGCGTAATAAATGATAGGATTAGAGGAAATGGCCTCAAGTCACGCCAGGGGAGGTTTAGATTGGATATTAGGAAAAATTACTTCACTGAAAAAAAGAGTCAAACATTGGAACAGGCTGACCAGGGAAATGGTCAAGTCATCATCCCTAGAGGTATTTAAGAGACCTGTCGATGCAGTGCTTAGGGACAGGGATGGGCTTAGCAGGCTTAGGTTAATGGTGGAACGCAATGACCTTTTCAACCTAAACTCTTCTATGATTCTAACCCATTTTCATTCTCAGTGGAATAATCTTACGTGACCTGAATCTTGACATGTAGTTCAGGTAGGATCTGACTTCACTGGGGTTTATACCAGGATGAAGACTCTTTGTAATGGATACTCGCCTTTTTGCAGAAGTTGCAATATCTCTGTTTGAAAGTGATTGATTATGGTGTGTCTGCACAGTGATGTTCAGTGTGGAGGATTCCAATGGGTAGAGGCGTGATGGATATATTCACCACCACTGCTAATTAAACCCCTACAAGAACCCTCTATCCAATCTCACAAATTGCGGTTTTATTCTAAAAATATGTATGCAGACTCAGATCTAAAGGAGTCCTTTTGCCTTGGTGATATTTTTTCACTGATTGCTTGCCATGCTGTCATCTGTTTTGATAAACTACTTATACTCAAGTTCTTAGGTGCAGGAAATACCTCTTCTGTTTTATTTGCAGAGGATAGTATAAACCTTATCTAGATCTCTAGGTACTATCATAATATAAACAGGTCATAAAGATCATAAAGATAGGCCTCTGAGTAGTAGTAATTCTGATACAGCTGAAGTGAAGTAGCAGCTTACCTTGGAGAAAAGCTTTTATTTGAAGTGTGGAGAAAAGACAGCAAAACATATATGGATTATTTTTTATTATCTATTGCCTAAAGAAAATATTAGGTTTTTTTTTTTAATAAAACCAATTATTCTGCAATATGGAGTGTTTTGATTTAGGCACACTTTTAAAGATCAGCATTCATGGCACGTACCGTGAAGAGCAATTTAAAATTAAAACACTGCTTTCGACTTTTCAGAGCACCTGGATCTTATTTTAGAAGCAATTGGAACTCCAGGCCAGCACTTTGGAGAGTAATTTAAATTCTTCTTTTTATTATTTTATGTAAGTACTTGGTGAGGAATTGGTTTGAACAGCGTGGTGGTAAGCTCTTCAGATTTTTAAGTACTTCCAGTTCCCAGTCACATTTAACTGCAGGTCATGATCTTCTCCCTTTGGCCTTACAAGGCCAGCCATCTGAAGAATATCACACAGGCAAAGAAATGAATCCAGGCTCTTTTGATTTATCAAACATTTTTTATTTCATGTATTTCTTCTCTTTTGCTTATGCATAGATGTAGTTCCTTAGGTCAACAGGAAGACATTTAAAATTTTTGAAGGAAACTACAGGTATGTAAGAGTAGCCAATTGTACCATATTTGTTCAGTATTTGAAGAAAGTATTTTCATCAATAAAATGTTCATAAGCACTGCAGTAAATTATATGTATTGACTTGTCCAGGGTAAACGGGAGTATGAGTGGAGAAAAAAAATCCTTTAGTTATATTCAGCACTCCATTTGGAAGCATGGTTGATCCTGTACCCCATGTGAGGCAGATGACCTGTGAGAATAAGACACAGGGGAGTAGGGATTAATCATACAGCTAAGGCTGCATTATCATTATTCACAGGCAGAAGGAGAAATTGTGGTCTCCATTGTGGAAATTACTACCCCAAGCATAGTGCTTGAACCATAAGTCTTCGCTCTAATAATTAAGACTTTCTATAAGTTTTTTGAATGCCCTATGCAAATACAGGGCTATAATGATGCTTTACTTGACTGTCTTGTGTCACTTTATACATTTATTTTCTCAGCTTTAATTTTAAAGGTGCAAAAACATGGGGACTTCCATTCTCAGCAAGAGGTAGTAGCAGTCCTAAATACGTCGGGTTTTGTTCCCATTCTCCATAGAGCAGTAAGCCCTTTGCAGACATGCACAGATGCAAATGTAAGCAGCTGGGGCTACAGTGGTAAGTCAGTAAGTCCCTGGAAATTCACTGACATGTAAACCTTTAGCAGAACCTGTCTAATACAATAGCTGCAATACAACAAGAAGCTACCAACAGGCAGCTCATAGTAACAGTTTGTAATTACTTGTGTGGAGCTTGGAGATGGGATAGGGGACTGTGTGCCGATGTAGAAATGTTTTATAAGCTTGAACTGTGCAACACTGAGGATGACATTAAACAGCATCAGCATCTCACTGTATTGGATGGATTCCTTATATGATGCTGGAGGAAGCTGATATAATTTATTTGGGGAAAAGCTCAATGTATTTTTGCCTTTGGGTTGAGATAAATAAAACATCATAAGATACATTAGAGATTTCACTGAAGTGTGGAGGAGGAGAATGCCAAGTCTGAATATTTTGTTTTCCGTCTGAATCACTAATGTGCTACCAGTCAGTTTAATTAGAATAATTAGTGATGAAATATATAATTGGTCTGAATCTTCCTGCATATTATATAGAGAGCTTTTGAAGAGGAACGTGGTTATTTGATACTGATCCTGCAAACATTTACACACGCTTAGCTTAGTGTGCATGAATCAGTTTGCAGGCAGTGGCGCCCCATTGAGTGTGGAAAGGAAACTTCCCTTCAGCTAAGGTGGCTCTCTCAAATTGAGCTTTGTTGACGGGCTGCATTTTGTGTGGCCATAGATTTGTGGCAAGTGAACTGTTCCAGTAAGGGACCGCTTTCAGACTTCACCAAATACTATTGTTTGCAGAACAGTGACTTTGAGTGACGTCGTATTCTCCTTGGCTCAGTTTGTATCTCAGGCTCTTCAGAGGTGCTTCTCCTTTACCCTCTACGTGAGTTTATTTTGATGCCTCGGTGGTGGGTCCTGCTTTGGGGAAATGACCAAGTTGCTTATTAACTGTGGAGGAGAGCTTACTCTCACTTTCTTCTGGACTCTGCCAGATCAGTTCCTGGATCCAGTTCAGCTTGTGCACACACCTGATCCCGTTAAGCTTGGGAGAAGTGACATGAGGATGGAAAGTAGCTGGTACTGTACAGGAGAACAGGCCCGGCATGGATTAGGCTTGCCTGATTTTATATTGTTTTGGTTTTCACTGTGGAAAAAAATTGAAAAAAATAGAACAGTTATTGCAGATAGTGACAACTGCTACCATTTGATAAATTTTTCCCTTCCCAGAAAAAATTACTTTTTTCCATTGTGGGTTTTACTATTGGTTGGTTTTCTGTGCTATATCACTTAAGCATCTATAAATTGTATGAATGAGTGATGTGTTCTTGATTTTTGCAACTTGGGAAGAATTATATCCATGCTGTTCCTCATCTAAGTCAGTAGGTTTAGTCTTTGTAGGATAGTGAAGTATTCAAACTCATTTTTGCAAGTTTTAAGTTGATACGATGTTATTGTGAGCTGAAGGAAAGAGACTATTTAAGTATTGGTGCTAGTGTAGTTCCTAGCTACTGGTTACCAGGATTTTGAATATCTGCTGACAAGAGTCTGAAATTGCATTGCTTTTGGCACTGTGATATTTTGGTCTAGAAACAAATGAAATGTCAGTTCATCTCATCTCAAGTGAATGTTCTCTGATGGTACCAGTTTTAAGTTTTCCCAGTTTTCTGAGAAAGTGACACTTAGAGACTTGTTCGCCTTATCTTATCTTTCTCTTATGTCAGAATTCTTACCCTGAAATTATGTAACAGTTTCATTACAAGTAGTAAAGTTAATGTCAGAGAAGTCTTTAAAAGTTGATGCATACTTTTGCATGCTTTGGTCTAGCTTGACAGCCTCTGACTGGCTTTAACAGTAGATCCTTTACATCAACTGTGTAAGAAAAATTACATTTTTCATTATCTTTAGCCACAAGGAACAACTGAAAGCTTATGGAGTTTCTTACTATTTTTTAGAATGCTTCAGTTAATTCCATTTCTCTATTTTTGCATGCTATGCAGTGTCTAATATAAAAACATGTGATTAAGCAAAAGCTGTGAAAGAGTTTCTGTTACTGTGGTGTACAGAAATGCAAGTACTGTGAAATAGACTAAAAAAAAAAAAAAACCACCAATAAAAGAAGGGAATAGGGTGTATGCCCAGGGTAGAACTGCAGCGTCCTGTGGCCTTGTTTATCATTTCACACAACTGATTGCGGTATGCCCTTGAATATTCTGTATGCACTAGAAACCCTGGTGAAGACCCATCAGATACTCTTTCTTATCCAGAAAAGCAGAACCCCTTCAATATTTGATAAAGTTGCATCTCTCCTTCACTAGTATCAGGAACCCAGACTCAGGTAAACTTCATATTAGTTCTGCTCAGGGCCTGTTTTTTCCCAAGGGCTGATCTTGCCTATCTGGTATCTCTTGTCTCTCCAACACATCACTCCATGCACAAAAGCTGTTCTTACCTTTTACTTCTTACCTAGCCCTGGTTCCAACGCCAGTGGCACAGACAGTGATTTGGATCTAAAGTGACATAACTCAAAGACTTAGTGAATGGACAGAATTGTGCAGTACAGTCTCTCCTTACTGCATCATAGTAAAACCCCATGGATTTACTTTTCCATGGTTCTTTTTTCACAGTAGTCTGTTTTATCTGGACTGACATAGTACCCTCGCTCTGTAGCTCAGAATTAACCTTTTAAATTAGGAATCTTTCCAGTTCAAGTTGCTTTTGCTGACTTCATTGAACCCTCAGTCTGTATTAGTAAGTAGCCCAGGCCAGTAGGAGGGGATTCATAGAGCAAAATAGTGCTGAGAACCTGACTCCTCATATGGTTTTGGACTTCTTTTTTTTTTTTTTTTTCATAGTGTACCCTGTTGTCAGCTGCCTTGCATATGCATTCACCTAAAATAATCAAAAATGCAAAAGTCTTTTTACTTTGACATTGAAATCGTAACTTAAAGATTTTGTCCCTGAATCATTGTGTTGTCTTCTAGTTTGATAGGTAGTATTGGCTCTTATATCTTGAGAGGTTTGAAAGTCCTATGGTATTGGCTGCTTTGCATATTCTTCATTATGGATCATGAATTTAGCAAGCAAGCATCGGTGACTCTGAGATGAATTACAACTAGTGTCAGACATGATTTGAAACTCCTTAAGTGGAATCACAAAAAACCACAATACAATGTATATGAAATCAATGCCGTGGCCCAAATTTTCTGAAGCCCAACTCTCCTCTAAAGGATGCTCTACAGTTGATAGTGCATTTCTCTTGTGGTGGCCAGAAAATTTTAAATCATTAAGATTAGTCCATTTTACGTCTTTTGGGGAGCAGAATGCCACAAGCTTGTCTATGTAACTACCATGCTGTGCTGTCCCGATGATAGGATATTTTTCTGAGCATTAAAGTTATGGCCACAATAGAAGACTGTTTGGGGTTTACTGCCTTGTCAATGTAGCTTCCCCTATTAGCACAGTATATCTGAACGTAAGCCAGGTGAAGATATCATGTCAGTCCTTTTGAATACTGAAGGTCACAGATGTGGAGGATCTTGCTGTCACTGTTCTTGAATAACCAAGAGGTCTGTTGAGGTCTGTTGGAGTTTAGGGTAGAGCCTGTTGTCATACCTGACAGCAACTCTTAAAAGCCACATATGACGAATGAGAGTTGCTTTGAGATTCTAGAAACTGGAGAGTATAAGATGTCACTAGTTGATGCTGCTTATTTTGATAACTAGCCTTGAATTTATCTAAACTCCTGTAAAACACCACAGATGTCTGCTATGTTTTCTGTGGTTAAAGAAGACCCCACCACCAACAACAATAAAATTGTAGTTCATCTGACAAGTTCACTAGGATTGTTGCAAGAAAAATTACTGCACACTGTACAGCCTGGATTATGCAGTAGTCCCGAGTAACATCTTTGTTTCCATCATTCTGGTGAATATTTCAAATCCCATCACTCAAAGCCTGTGTTGAGTATTTGACTGTGATACCTGTTGTTAACTAACTTTTCTTCTAGACAGCTGCTTGGAGACTCAGGACAAAGCTGCAAAAAGCATGTAGATGTGTGTAAAGGAAAGGGCTAAATGAAAGAAAAGAGAGAACTCTAAGAGCATGTTGACTCAAAGTAGAAGAAAAACAAAACAGAGGAGTAGAAAACAGAGAATTTGGGGTTTTTTTCTTATGTATTTCAAATGTCAGCAAAGTGCATAAGTGAGGGGTCTGAAGACTTCTGAGGAAACTTCTGTCTTAAAAGATTTGAGGAGAAAACATTTTGTGCATTGAAGTTGAAAGCTACTGAGTGTCTTTCAAGCAGACATTTTTCAACATTTTGGCTGAGAGAGAAGTATGTGTTCAGGATTTTAAAAAGTATTTTTACATAAAAGCTTGAAAAAATTAATGTGAAAATTGTCATTTCCTTTTTACAATAATAAAGCAAGCCATGTCCTGTCTAAGCTTTGGCCAACTATGTCCCAAACTCTCTTAACTCCTTCAGGCATTTCAGAGAGGAAGGTAAGCACTGTTCCCTTGCACCAGTGAATGGGGAATTAGGAATTAAACAGAACTGAGAATTGTGGCAGAGCCTAGATTCTGATCTTCAGTACCTTGACCAGAAAGCTGGTCTTTCTGTTTATCTGTCTAGTTTATCTACCTTGGTCACACAGCATTTTTTTGCCATTCCGTTTATACTTGTATCACTTCTGTGAGGCTGACAAGTACTGTTGTGATCTTTGTATAGATGTAGAATCCAAGAATAAATGATCTAAATGGGTGCCCAAAATTACATAAGAAACGTATGGAGTAGAAGGAACTGAATAAAGCTTACTTAAATCCCAAGCAATAACCATTTCTTTTGGGGCCTTACTCATTTAATTGAAGGAAAAGCGGAGACAAAAAAAAAGGCAGAGGATAAAAAAGAGCGAGAGGAATGCAGAATGGTGTTATCTTCTCTCATTTGAAAATTGGTTTCCCCTTTTGATTTCAGAAACAGAACCAGTCTTCTTCAATTTTAATTTCAGGAGTGGTACTTCTCTCCAGCAGATGCCAGTTTTTCAGAGGAATTCTCCAATTCCACATAGAAGTTAAAGTGAGCAGAGAGAAGGGCAAGAAAATAAGAGAGGAGGAAAGAAAATGCTATGAATGACTTCTTCCTCTGTCCCAAGACTTCCCTGTTTCCACCTGCCAGTGTTGTGGCTTCCTTTTCAGTTCATTTTAAAATGGGTGTTGTGTATTCAGTCAGAGCACCAACTCCATGCTGTGAGGCATGGGGGAGCATGTAGTGGCATTTCTAGTGATATGCTTGTCAAAATAAGCAGTTTTGCTTTTAAAATATGTATCTGGAATGTGTTGCTTACTAATGCATATTCATGTATTAAATGCAAATATCTCCCTTTCCTGAACATATTGTGGATGTTTGCCCTCTCTATTTGGGTTCTATATCACATGGCGTGTAAATAAGAGATGACAAGTTGTATAATAAGTTGGGGGGTGGGGGTGGGGAGGAGTTAAAGGAATTTGATTTAATAAGAAACATGCATAATTTACACACACAGCAGTATTCAACTCTGGTTTTGCATATTTTAATTGCAAATCCTGTGGCTTTTAACCACCCAGTATCTTACAAATAATAGTCTTTTACTAGCCTTAAAGACAACATTTCTCAGATGAAGCTTGCTTGATAGAATAGGCATCCTGGAGTGGTTTAACTCTACACTGTAGTTTGTAAATGTCCTTGTCTCTTTGCAAAGTGAAGGCAGATATGTCAGTTTGGCTAGATAAATCAAATATGTAGTATGAGCTAGAAGATGTGTTTTAGGTGATGTTTTTATCGCACACACAAGTTGGAAATGCAAATTATTGTAGGTTGGATTTATGTTTCTTTGAGTTGTAAATTATCTACGATGAGGGTACTGATTAATATTAAGAGGTACGTGAACATCCATAGCTGTTTGCCTTTGCAACGTGGCAGTGGCATAAATCCAGAGGGTAGTTTAAGGATATTTTTTTATAATTAGTGGTGTTTGTTCCAGTCATGCCAGGAACTGACCATGTGAAATGGGTTAATTTTAATACTGTAGTTGGAGTCATGCCTGGAAATAGTCAACAACTAAGTGTAGCTTAACCCCAAAGAAACAGATGAACCTCACCCTGAAAAGTTAGACCTAAATAAACCCATGGCTGCCAGGAAATAATATATGCTATGGAAATGCCAATTGTTGAGTTGTTTCCAGGACTTTAGATATGAATTCCATACATGTGTATATGCTTATGTGTACAAGAACCAAAATTACTCTAAATAGGCAGGAAGCACAAAAGATGTTGTGAGGTTTCATTCAGGGAAGCTTGTGAATGCCGAACTTCACAGTCAGTGAGAATTTCATGAGGTATCAGATCCAGTCCCAAGCTTCCACAGGTACTTGCCTCTTACAAGCAAGGGCAAGGCAAATATGGGAGATTACGAGGGGTGGCATAGAGAAAAGAAATGGGGCAGATAAGGTTTCTGTGTGCAGAAGCTTAAGCTAGCATCTGCATTTTTGTGGAGGAATTCAATGCTTGTGTGAAATGCTAGCTTTGGACCAGTGGCTCAGTAGACCTGAGCTCCTTTGTCATATTCTCTGGAAAATCTTTGCTGTGTCCTAACACCGTTTTCTTGGCAGGCTGATTGGTTTCCAGTACCTGGAGAAGCTGCTTCATGAGCCCTCTCTCTACTGCCACCAAACCCAGGCCAGCATTTCAGGAGCTGGTTCTGACCTGGGTCGAAAATGGGTTCTACAGTGAGATAAGCCCAAGTTTGAATGTATTTTTGGATTCAAATTCTGTTAGAGTTTGTGGGTTCATGATCTTTTTTTGTGCGTTTTTAGACATGAACTTATCTAAAATGATGAAAAACTTCAATTTCTTCCCTGTTTCCCTGTCTCTTTTATTTTTTTTTTTTAAAATTTCCTTAAGCTCTGTCTTAAACATGAGTATTTCAGGCAAGTACTGAATCACAAAATGCTGTTGGGTCACTGAAATTAATAGCAGTGCCTGAAGTTTGTTATAATATGGGTAGAGATACAGCTGAATTAAGGAACTGGAAGGCAGCAGTTCAAGGAACATGCTTCAGTGAACTGTTTTGGTACAAAATGAGAAGCCTCAATGGAGGAGTTTATGTGGCATTGCAGTCCTGACTGGTGCGGGCCTTCATTTTACATCAGGTATGTCAGATGTCTGCTGCAATATTCTAAGGCTTGTTCCCTGTTGTCATGTCCCCTCTTTATACAGCATGGAAAAGAAGGAGTAAGAGAGTTCAAAGTGTGTTCCTGAACACCTGCTTCTAGGGGTCCTTGACCCATGCATACTGTTTCTGGGTCCTGAGGCTAAATCCCAGGGAGGAGACAAAAATTGTTGGATTTTGGAGGCAGTTCAGCCAGGCTTGGTCTGAGTGAATATTACAGGGAAAGATTTATTTTCTTCCTATCTAAGTAAAGTTTTTCAAAATCCATCTCTCTTGTTTGAAGATCATTAAAAATGCTAATATCCTATCTTACAGGGGTGGGAAATCTTTGGAGGTAGTATTGTTTCTCCCTTCCCAGCCCCCAACTTAAAGTAAGCAACAAGTAAGATTTGCCACCTCCTAATGATGGAAGAGGACGCTTGTCAAAAATAACAGTCCCTTATGATGCCTATATCTCTGCAATGACATGTGCAGTTTCATGATTTAACTTACTGGAGAAATGAAGATACAGATTGCTCCACACATTTTCATTCCTGTACTGCTTATGTGTTTTTTAGAACAGTGTGTTGTAGATTGAATTCCCAGTTGGGAATCACTAAATTCACTGAAATGGAAATAATTAGTGATGATTTCCCACCCCCCCCCCCCCCCCCATTCCATATTACCTTCTCAAAGAAACCAAACAGAACAAGCAGCAGGGAAATGCCACTTCCCAAATATGTAACTAGGAACTTGTCTCCTGAAGGCTGTAAAATCTACTTTGCTGAATTATGGAATGGATTTCTGAGCAATGAACTACTACTTGTCTCTTGAGTACCTTTCATCAGTTTTTCTGCAAAAATACAGCATACATGAATACTTATTGGAATTTTATCTTCTAAAAAAGCAGAATTAAAATTGATGTGCGTGTGGAGGAGGTTACAAATGTAAGGTGATTGTATCTTTATCAAGTTTTCCGACTTTCTGTGTTTTCTCTGTTTTAAGGCTTTGTACTATTCAAGTCTGCTAATCATCCATTTGAATAGATAAAAATGTATTCTGGATAGATATAAAAGTGCTGGTTCTTTGGCTACCTCCCTCAGAAGCAGAGAAAAAGTAATCAAACACTAAGCTCTAAATCCTGGTGCCTACTGAGCAGAGAGGTATTGCATGTTTTGCAAGAAGGCCAGTTAAAGGGCAAGATCTGTACAGGGTTTGTACAGAGGAAAAGGATCACAATGCAGTGTGCTCTTTGGCTTATGAAAAGGGTGCTTTCCAACTACTCTGCCATGGTTATTTTGGAAAGTCTTATACTTGCCTGTCAGTGTGAGAGAATTTAGAGATTCTGAAGTACCAGCTAGCTTGCCTCTTGCAGGACAGGTAGTTGTGCAGCTCTGGTCAAGCTCCTCTGTTGCTGTGGGGACTTGCGACTCTGAACAGTGCTGCAGGATGATTGTAGGTCCTGGGGTGAGGGAGGATCTTCAAGGCCAGCTAACTGGCGGATGAAGGCTATGAAAAGTCACCTGTGTCAGTTAATAACAACTCTTCCTTCTGCAGGGGCATTTCCTTTAGAAAGATAACCATCAGGCACTAGGAAGACTATAGGTTTTGGCCTATCCCTTCCCTGTGCGTGCTTGTGTATCTAGAAAAATTTTATGTAAGGGAGGAGTCTGGCTGCAAGGCTCTGGAAATGTTCTTCGAAGTCCTCTGTTTGCAACCCCATATCCCTTGTACCAAAGCTCCTGGTGCCCACTTCTTTGTGTATTATGACTGGAATTGAGAGCTCTGATGAACAGAGGTGCAGAGGTGATGAGCAGCAGAGAAGTGGCCAGTTTGGGGGTGTATCATGTGCTGCAGGGGCTCCTGACCTGTCTTTGGGCTTGGAGGCAGCAAAGCTGACATGAGCTGCCCATGCTCACCCCAGCACAGCTGCATGCAGTTGCTAACTTCAGTGCAAATGCAGAGCAATACAGCAGCATCTTCTGTGCTGAAAGAGCTTGAAAAATCACAATTTGTCAAAGATTTATAATCTGTGCAGTGTCAAGTTGGCTGCTTGTGCTTTACAAGGAGGGAATGCTTCTCTGGCCTCCCAGTCTGAGACTTGATTTAACTAAGGAGGCTGAAACAATGTGGGTGGCAAACGTTTGGTCTGCCTTGTTGTCATTACTCACAAGGTGACCAGCTCTGGCTGTTTTGAAATCCTAAATCCTGCTGTTTGGCTTAGCGTCTTACCAAGAGGATGCATAAATCAGATAAGCTCTCATTCCCCTAACAAATGGAAATGAAAGTAATTAATGACTTACACTCACATTGGTATCTTGGTATTTGTCAAACAGATTCCTGTTTGGCTTTAAAATCCTTAATTTGAGTTTTGTATTTGGTTACTGTTATATATCTTTTTTTATACCCCAGCAACACTGTCAACCTGCTGTCTCTTTTCTCTTCCTACTACTGACATGGAAATATTGGTTCACTGATCTATTCGTCATTCCTTCTTAAATAACCTTCCAGGATATATTCTCTGAAAAACAGCCAATTCCTTGTACAATACTATAACTACTGAAATTTGAATTAATATAACATAAAATTCTCCTAGATTATGCTTTCTACTGCAGGAGTTTCCCTCTGTGGGCTGAGCTTTTATGGCTAAAATTCAAATTCATCTCTGTTTCTAGATAAATGCATCCACTTCAGTGTCAGAAGCACAGTGGCTGAACCTCAGCATCTGTGCTTCTTTTCCAAGTTGCTGTGTAACAGACACGAACAGTTTGGAGTTTTATGAAAACAGGCCAGAGGCCAGAAGAAATGGGCTACTAAATCTTCTCTCAATAGATTTCTTCAACCTCCTCACTGTCATATCTAACAGTACAGAACGATAAAGACCAACTTAATAACAAAGGGCAGCTAATTAGGAAAGAGAATATGTTGTGCCCCACAGGAAAAGATCTCATAAAATACATTGCTTTCCTTAATTCCATACTTCCTGGCATAATGATTCCCCACTTATTTTTGCAGAAAAAATGAGTGGGTCACTGCATGCAGAGAAAGCTGGAGAGTATATCCATGAGGTCACAGGAAAGAGTTTAAAAGTGTAGAATGTGTACCTCGTTTAAAACAATGGCAAAGTCAATAATTATGGGGTTTGTAGTCAGCATTACTATTTACAATGAAGTCTGATTTGCATTTTTTTTCGGCCTTCAGCTTAGTGATGCAAACTATGACCAAATTTCAGCTACTTTCTTGTCTAGTGTTGCAGTCAAGCAAGATTTGATAATAGCTGGCAGCTTTACCCAGAAGTGATTTTTGCTTTGCCTTCTCAGCTCTCTGAATGCCATTCTTTCCTGTGGTCTGCCCTTCCCTTTGCTTTTGGTGATCTCAGTGGCAGCTATTCAATTTCTAATTTGACAAGAACACCACCACTTGGGTTACAGATCAGTACTTCTGTGTCAAGAGGCCTTCGCAGTTCAGTCCACCACAGTGCTTTGGTGTGATACTGTGCTGTAATCAGATTACCAAGAACAGCAGAGTCCTATGTTAACAAAAGTATCACTGGGACTATAAAACACCTTTTGATGCTTCCATGCTAAAAACTTATTTTCAGTTGCTTATGATTTTTCCAAACTCCTTCTGTTTGGGTTGTCATATGACAAGACAGGCATCAGCCTCCTGGTGAATTATTCCTTGTGAAAACTTGAGTAAAAAGAATCTGAGACGTTTAATGTCTAGACTAGAGCAAAATAACCTGTTAAGAAACTAACATTCAGAATCAAACTTGAGCTGCCTACCCATGATGTAACCTGGAGCACACTAACCATAATGGCTTTGCCTGCTCTCATCAGTTCTTCCATCTTGGGGAATTAATGATGTTGTACTGTCTGTATTCAAAGATGAATTAACTTTTTTGGGTCAATGCAGTGTCTCTCATCTGCAGTTTGATAACAGGGATGCCCATTGATGTCTCCAGGAACATCTGACATACTTAGCAAAGTAATAAGCATGTTTTAAGCCATAAGCTTATGTTTAATCAAGATTTCTTAGATTTTAGTGGATAGACTTGTCACTGATTGTAGAGAACTTAAATAACCACTCTGATAAACAGCTCAAAAAGTCCGAGGAAATTCTTAATGCTGCTTTGAGTGTCCAGTTTGAATCATATATGGTGAATAAGATAATGGGTCACACATTGAACAGTGAGAAGAAAGGAAGCAGACTAATAGCTGCTCCTTAATTGAGCATCTTCTATTCTGTGTGTTGAATGATGCAAAGGTTAGGTAGAAAAAATAAGGGCATGTGAACATTATTATAATTAATTACTGTATCATAATGCATATGGACAAAAGGGCCAAAATCAGGGTTGGACAGGCAACCATAAGAAGTAGACAAGTGTGTTTCATGTAGGAACTTTAATAATGCTTTTCTAATGCAAGAGGTGGGTGGGATGAGTATTTAAGCTGTGTAACATTACTAAATGAACAGTTAATATGCAATAACAGTATTATAACCATTTTAGCTAGTGTTCTGCCATTTAAGTTTTCCCCTGCTATTTTAGGGGAGATATTAATTTTATATTATGTCAAATGGAAATACTAACAAAAAGAAAACTTAATACTTGCATCCCTACTACTCTGGACTCTCAGAGTGCTATTTCCTGTCTCTAATTTTCATTGAACTTAGAGTAGGCACTTCTGTTTGCATAAAACTGACCAAAATCCCCTGAAGTTGATCAAGAGGCACTTGCAGAAAGGGACAAGTCTGTGACATCAAGTGGCTTTGAACAGCTGTGAGGGTCCTGCAAGGCTGCTGGCTGTTTGATTTTAATTTTTCTGACTGTGCATAGCTATGTTCCTCACCTGCCTTCTCCAGACCTCAAAGCAAGGAGATGCAGATCCAGCTCATCCTAAAGGAGACAAGCCCAATAGCTGCTCAGCTGAAGTGATGTCTCTGTGACCTTTCTGGCTCTATTAGTCTCCAATAGCCATAATGGGAGGGTTAGGCATCTAGCTCGCACATAGACACTGAATTGACCTATCTTAAATCTCAGGATAAATCCCACCCCTGCAGACAAGTTTCTGCCGTCTGTGGCTTCAGGCGTCATCTTTAGAACAAAGAACTTAAAAAGTACTTTCTAAACAGTTTTAAATTTTTGTATTTTTTTTTCTCCCATCTATGATATTCTCAATACTTTTTTCAGCAAGAGGTATCTTCTTTTCAGGAAATGTCACTTATTTCTGCAACTTAGCATGATTTTTCAGAACTGAAAAAGAAAGAATCTGAAGAATGTGTGATATGATAATGGATGACTTTTTATTATGTACCTCACACTGTCAACAAACATCATTTAGTTTTAGGCAGAAAAAAAGAGAAACTTTATATAATTTTTATCTTTTTTCTGAGGAGTATTTTCCCCTCAAAAAATTTCTTTTTTTTTCCTGACTTCAGAAATGACTTTATTGCTTCATGCATTCCTGCCAAATTGACAGGTGATCATTAAACAGCAGCAGAATATCAAGTTAACCTTAAACCAGCCCTCAAACTAATTTAAGGAATCAGGAAGTAAAAGCTGAAGTAGCTTTTAGGAGGAAGGATTAATCCTCTTGAGGTCCAGACATGTGCCTGCAAAACATACAGTGTGATTTTTATTATATTTTTGAATTCATGGCATTTCATTACATGATATTTTGTTGATGTTATGAGATCTTTTCTTAAAATTAACTTGAGTCACGTCTGTTGAATACCCAAGTAGCAGTGGGTAACTGAAAGCTAGGATTGACTTTTGAAAGTGATGGTTTGTATCATAGAAGTAGCAGCCTCTCGTAGAGAATGCGCTGCTCTTTGATCACAGCTATTGCAATTCAGGGACCACAAAAAAGAGGTTAACCTTTGACTGTCACTCTGAAACTGGCATGCTTATTGCATGCAGCACTTAGCCTTAAGTAGGTAACTGGAGAATTTCTTCTTCATGCTTTGGGAAAGAAGTGTGCTCGCTGTTATTTAGCCTGTCACAGGTATGGAAGAGTAAGCATCAGAAGCAATGCTGTTAAAATCTTCATGACATATCCCACTGTTTTCATCACGCTTCACCCAATGGTGTTCTTATAATGTCATACTTGCCTCTCCCCAGCACTACCAGTGGAGACTGGGCACTGCTGCAGCATCTTCCATTTGCTTCTCTTATTTTTTTTTATGTGTTTTTTTTTTAAACACTTTAACGACAGTGACATTATTTGTCTTTCCCTAAGATAGCTCAATGAGCAACAATATCTGAAATTTTGAGTGATATCTCCTAGTGGACATAATGCATTGTATAAATGAGACTATTTTCAATGGGGCTAACCATCAAGATATTGACTACTTTGGAGGTGTTGCCTACTTTATAAACTCTAAGGGAAGATTAGATACCAAAGTATAAAAAAATGCTGACCGAGGCACTAATAACATAAGCAGAAGAGTTTTCATTCAATCCCTTTCAGTGTGCTATCAGCCACTGTGGTGTCTCAGCATTTTCAGCAACTGTGCTCTTTGATTGATTATTCCTGTAAAGACTTTGGAGATTCCTTTCCCCAGTAGTCTAATGAAAACTTAAATGCAAATCATCAGTGGTGTAAACTTGGATAGCTCCCCTGTAGCGAGCAAATCCAGACCATTGTCTATTAGCTGAAGAGTACCTTGGAGTATCAGTAAGCTGCAGATCAGTATGCTGTGTTGTTTCACTAGTACATGAAGTGCATCCATAATGTAATTACTTTCAACCCAAGGTTCCCCAAAAGGCTTCATCTCAGAAAAAGGAGAGAATGCCGATCACTTCTTTTAAATCTCTGCTGGTAAGGTTTATTTGTGAAGTCTTACTTTTGAGCAGAATGCAAATACCTGACTGATTACTGGAACTTGTTGTTCTTGGATCTGCGTGAGAGAAAAATTGGTGGAAGTTTCACCTAGCTCCATGATTGCTTGTCTCATCCAGTAGCCTGCTGGAGGAACTTGGGCTCTTGTCCAATTACTGTCAGATGGCTTGTCTTGTTGAAGAAAATGCATGTTGTGCCATGAAAGGGAAAATTGTCTTTTAAACTTTATTGGAGAAATATTATAGAAAGAACAGAAGTGTAATGACAACTTTACCTAAGAGCTGTCTTTTTGGGCTTGAAGTGGATTGTTTATACCTTCACATCACTGCTGGCAGAAACTTCTGTCTGTTAGGCAATGCTTGCTCAGCAAGCAGAATCGGCAATCCAGCAGATGGTGTGAGCTCCCTGGTAACTGAGCATTGTATTCAATCAGATACTTACCTGTTGCCTGTGTTAATGGAGTTCCTCTCTTTGACTGTGTCTGATTTTTAAGTGAAGCCTTAATCTAGCAATCTCTGACAAAGAAAAGGTGCTTTGACTATAGTGCTAAGCTAAGCATCACCAAGTTTTCCAGCACTGCTTATTTGAGCCTTAGTTGTGTGTTAAAGAAAGGATTTCTGTTTGCAGTGCCATTGTGCTTATTAATTCCACATCTGTTATGGATGGAGGCATGTCCAATACTGAGTAGTTTTAAAAGGTCATCTAGATTTGATTCTTTTCCAGATACCTCTTTAGTGTATTGTTCCCCCTTGCCAGATATCCTTTTTCTGTCCTGCACTGGACTGGAAGGAGCCTAGGACCTTGGCCATTGTCTATGCTCTAAAAGCAGATGTATGCCTCACTTCTTCCTGAAGACCTCCAGAGCTTCTTTGGGCATCTTAATTAAGCACTGTTACTCCATAAGTTTGTTTCATTTTATTTTCCCTTGTGTCTAACCTTAGTTGGTTGTTTTAGATTGGGGTTTTTTTTGTTTTCATTTCTTGTTTTTGTTTTGGTTTTTTTTTTTTTCAGTTTCAGCACTGAAATCCCCTGAGCATGAAGAATAGATATTTTCCTCCTCTTTTGAAATAGCTGTTCGTAAATTTTTGCTGGTCTTTTCAGGACAGTAAGCCCAGTATGCTCAGTCTTTCCTCATAGTTCGTATTTTCTAAAGATCTGATCATTTCTTACTATTCTGCCTGTAAGCCTGCTTCAGGTGGTCATTCTTGTTTTGAAATGAAGGGCACCAATATGGGCTCTGCCTCTCTTCATGCACTGCCATAGAATTACTGTTGTCTTCCCAACAGTGTGATGGAACTGTTGTCATGTGTCCATTGCTGATCTACAAATTGCCTTGCCTGTAGCCAGGTATTTGGTCTTGCAGTAATATACCTAATTATTCCTGCTGAGGTACAGAACATTATACTGCTCACAAGTAGCAGATGCATTGACTTCTCCAGTCTTCCAAGACAGTTTGAAATCCTGTTCTCCAACACGCTTATAGTCCCTCTCAGCTGTGTGCTATTTGAAAAATTCTTTTTCCCATCTTTCAGTTCATTAAGAAAAATATTCAGTAATGCCTCACCTAGGACATTCCTGTGGAATATCAGTGAATGCCTGTGTCTCTATGCTAAGCTATGCATGTTTTCTTTCCATGTAGTCTTTTCCAACCATTTCTAGAGCGTTCTAATATTGCCACTTTGTTTTAGAGAGTTTCACATGAAATCAAAGTCAGACTTATTTAAGTAAAGCAATATGACAGCTACTTTTTTTTTTCCTTATCCCCGAAGGCCATTATCCTGTCATAGAAGGAAATTAGATTGGTTTGACTGGGCTCCTTCTTGACAAATCCATGCTGTCTGTTTTTCATCTTCTTACTTTTTTTTCTAGGTATTTACAAGTATTTTGATTATTTATTCTGTTACAGTTCTGGGAATTGAAGCTAAGCTGTAGGGTTTATAGTCTGTGGCTCCTTCTTATTATTTGCTATTTTACAGTCTTCTCGTACATCACTGTATCCTAGGGGACCTCCAAGATAAATGCCAGCAGCTCATCCAGCAGCTCTTTAAGAAAAGCCAGACCAAACTGAAAAACGTCTGCTTTACCAAGGCATTCTCTAATCCTCTTCTTTCCTGATTAGAGACTGATGTCTCACCAGCAATTGCTGGTAGTAATTATGAGAGCTAATTGATGTTTAAAGAAATGATGATGCAGAAATAGGCATTCCAAATTCCAGCCTTCCGGGTGACATCCCTAAGCAAGGTCTCAGTTTCACGGAGTAGTAAACTGACACTTTTGTTAATTTTATTCTTCTGTTGAAATACTTACAGGACAATTTCTTGTTATTCTTGATGGCCTTTGTTAATTACATCTGACTACAGCCTTTTCTTTCCTGACTTTGAAAGTATCAGCTCATACTGTACTTTTTACCTGACCTTAATGGACTGACCTGGTGCTTTTAAATCATCTTAAATGTAAGGTGTAAGATCTGCCTAGGGCATAATGAAATCCATCTTTTAGCTACGTATACTGTCTTACCTTCACTCACAGGATTATTTGTATTTTTGCCATTACTGTTTTTTCTCTGAGAGAATGTAAATCTTTACTACCCTTTTCCTTTAGACCAGCGTTCTTAGGGATCTGAAGCCACACCTCTGTGTGTGCTGGAAATTGCTTTCCTGAATGCTGTTGATTTTTATTTTGCAGTTCCCGCTTCCCTAAGCCAGAAACTGTGAACTGTCTTGTAGTCCCTTTTAGCTTTGTTTATGTAGGAAGAAAATGCAAAGGTACAAACATCCACGAAGCTACTCAGATTTTAGAGATATGCTGATTCATAGTGTTTTTCCTCAGCCTACCTCCATTTTTAGTTATTTTAAGGGTAAAAATCATTGGTTTGAGCATTAAGGTCAAACCCTAAATTCCATGCATGATGGCTAGGTTGGTCAGATCAGTCTATGAGCGCAATGTGTCTGAAACTGTGAAAACTACTGGGATTACATCCCTAGGAGTGCTGTGCATACCACAGAGTGACTGCTGTGAATGTTGATTACCTTTCCTCATCTCTGCCTTCAAGCCCCTGAGTATCACAGGAAAAGTAATTCACTGCCATTAAGCCTTTTTACAAATAAAACCAAAAATTACTACTTGCCTCTTCAGTCTTTTACCAGTTAGAGAAGTTAACTTAAATTTTCTGTACCCAAAAATAGTACAAACCTTGCTTTGAAATTTTGGGAAATGTGTAACTGTAATAATATAAATAGGCTTTGATATTTCATTTTCTCTTTTGGCAATGTTGGTTGCCATGGAGTTCAAGTAATAGGTTGTGATGTTTAACACTGAATTAATTACTACTTCTCACTCACAGAGAACATCTAATTATACATATTCATGAAGAATGGTGTTTGGCATTCCTGAGAGAAAGAAATATCTTTTTTAATACTGTATATACATACTTTTGGAACCAGATGGGGTCTGCTAGTGCATAATCTTATAGCATTTTTCCCCAGGGTTTTTAATTGTTTACTGGTTTAACAAAATTTGTAGCTTTAAACATATTCTTAAAATAAACTCCTTGTATTATGAATATTTACATTGAATGAGTACAGGTCTTTACTTTTAAAGCACTAGAAGTTTAAATGGGCATATAGATGGATATATACATAGGACAGCATACACTTTTTCTCAGGCAGAATAGCAATACAGTGATTACTTAGGCCATTCTTTGGCCCTGATGTTTAGCAGTCCTTGCACTGTTGTGCTCAGAGCAACTAAATTAATGGATACTCATTACAGATGTGGGCCTGGGATGTCTGCAACAAGGGTATCATGCGCTTCTACCCTTGCAGAACTCTTGCGCTTGATTCTCTCTAGCTTCCTGATAGCTTCACAAAACAGAACAGGCATAAAGACTCAGAAACCTTGATCTTAATTTCCACAGAACTTTGGCTGCTATCTGTGTATGTAGCTTTGGATCTCTTGTCTGTCTGCTCAAAAAGATGTGTTTCCACTGCGTGCATTCTTCAGTGCTGTCCTGAATGACAGTTCACTGATGGGAACCAGAAATGATAGTGTTGGGCATAGACAACGTTAGTTTCCTGGCTCTTCAAGAGTTGCCCTTACTTTCCTGAGCACCTCTGTGTAGACAATCTCGAGGGCCCTGTGAAAGTATCTTTTATGTAACAGTTAAAATAGTTTTGAATACAAGAGCTTTTATTATACAACACACACTTAAGCTTAAGTAATGTTTGCACTACAATTTCTGGGGATCATCCAATTTGGAACAGAACTGTCTTGTGCTTCTAAAAACTGATCTTGTGTACTTGATGCCAAATCAAATGTTTCAAAGGAAGCATTCAGTGCTGAACCTGTTTTCTCAGTAGCATATATGGTTGTATTTGTCTTCAATGAAAAGTCATGTAAATGACAAAGGCAGGTGTAAGGAAAGATAGGAATCCTTGCTGTTTCCATTTCAGCCAATTTAGTCTTTTCAAGTTCTCCATAGGAAAGAATCTGATGCTGAGAAATAGGTTTGTTGCTTTTAGATAGTAAATTGCATTCTAGGGTGGATACTGGTGTCTTTGGCTTTGCTGAGTTAAGCTGAGAATCATCTGAGATAAAACAAATTAATTACTTGCTTCTGTCTGATAAACTCCTGTAGAAAGCTTTTGTGAAAACTAAACAACTAAAAGCAATTAAGTATCACTGTTGTTAACTAGAAAGGACGAGGTGTTAAATCACTGGTGTTCTCTCATCCATCTCCAGTATATTCTGCTTTCTAAGAGTGATCAGCTGAGCTGTGCATTTTTAATGCCAAACCTCATAAAGTGGGGGTTGCATGATTATCTCTTTCTCTACAGCCTCACTCTTTCATATTCTGTCCATCAGTCTATATGTAGTTGAAATTGACTAAGTTAATTTAATTGATCTGGTCTTGTTTCTGTGAAAAAATGTATCCCAAGTTTCCTTTAATGAGACACACCAGGAATTGTGTCATAACAGGCATTTTCCTTCTTTCAGAATCCAAAACATTGTTTCCTCTGTGTTGGCATTCTAGGAAAAAAGCTGTGTTTCAGTTCCTCTTCTCTCCTGGGGTCATAATGTGTGGTTCTATAGATGTTCCAGGTTCTCTGCCCTTTCTGAGCATGTGTTCACATATGTGATTCCACCAAAGTAAAACCCATTTTTCACTTTTTCTTTCAGCCATTCAGAAAAGTTTCATCCACCCTCATGTTGCTGCTATTGCACACACCTTTGTTTTTGTATTGTCTCCTGTTGTTCAAACTTGTACGGTTCTAAAAAGGAGCTTTAGCTCTCTTTAGACTTAACAGCTATTGTGCCACAACTTTAACAATGTTCTTCACAACTGCTGGTCCACCATGGTCCAAGCTACTGAAGTAAAATTTAATGAAAACTGAATGGTTCAAATAGGAGGACAATTTGGAAATGTCACTGTATCCCCAGGAAATGAGTTGCTGGCAGTTCAATTGATTACAGACCATGTACCTAATAAGGCTGACCTTGGCCAGCTCTCATTTTTGTCAGTGAAGGAGTTTAAGGGAGCTGACATGGAAGGTGTGGCGTGGCAGTAGCTGTGTGCATAGAGCTGTTGGAGGAGTTGGGTGGTATGGTCTCTATGGGAGGACATAATATTCTTTCTTTTTGGGTAGATTTCGAGAAGTTGCTGACTTTGATGATGATTGGCAACAAAATGTACACTTTCGTTCCTCAGTTTGATCTGTGTTATTCTTGTTCCTCTGCTAACAAGGGATACAGATCTATCTGCATATTGATATGAATCTCGCACATAATTTTTTTATACTTTAAGATACCTAAAGCCTGCACCGACTTTATCAAGCTCCTTTCAATCATCAAGATGAATATAAGCTGTAAAACTAGCTTGATCTTATTAATATTTAAGGTAATGTCAGATTTCAAATTAAATCTCACTTGGCTGTATTAAAAAGAATGGAATCCAGCCAACCTGAAAGTTGTCATTAGTCTCCAAAATGCTTCTAGGAAGACAAATATGTGTTAAAAAAATAAAATGTGTAATTAGCAGAGGAGCTCTGAAGAAGAGAGTTGTATTTAATATTTAAACCCGTAAGTCATATAGTAACAGTGTTTTCTGCCAAGAACATACTTTTATTGCATATTAATGCAACTAAAATTACATCACAGTCTACTAATTTCCTTCCAGTTCTGTACACTTAAAAGCAAGAATAAATCCTGCTGGTTAATGTTTGTAAAGGGAAATCTTTGTGTGAGAAGTGTTGCAGTAGGGCAAAGTTATACAGCAACAATGAGTTGTGCTACCCTGTGCAATTTTTCTTTTTACTCACTTTTCTCTCCTTTACTCTGCTCTTAGTCAACTAGGAGTCTTAATAGTGATTAAAAGCATAGTATTTGGAAAAATATAGCCTTGAAAATGAGAGTCTTATGTCAGAGAAGTTTTTGCTTCTCTCAAAGTGAATGTGTTATGATTCACGTTAAAAAGTTATGATTCAGATTGACATTTTCCTCTGATGGGATTTGCCATGAGCCTTGAGCCCTGGAAATTCCAAGCTTCTTTGGAGATCTGAACTTGAGTGGTAGGTCCTGACTTGGAGGTCTTCAACTCTGAAATACTGTGGCTGGCAGCACATGTAGTTTTTAAGGTAATTTCAAGACAGAACTTTTTTTGGTTTGTTTAATTTTTAATGATGTTCGGAGTGAAATGAATATGGCAATTTCCAGTACCAAAACACCATGCTGGACCTTTCCATGCTCTACTTGGATTGTACTGTGAAATTCAGAGGCATCCCCGCTTTATCCATCCACAGAACCTTCCAGCCTTTTCTGAATTGTTTTCTTATTATTTCCGCTGTTCCTAAATATTGCTGTCATTAGACATTCTTTAAGAGAAATTTTGTTCTTGTTTCTGAACTCTTCAAATGTCTCCGGATGCTCTTTAACACATATTATCACAAATGTGATAGTTAGCTACCCACCAATTTGTTTATCAACTCTTGCATTCCTAGTAGCAGTTGCAGAATAAGCATTTCTTCTTGCAATAGTCTGACAGATTGACTGCTATGGTATCTTGGAGAAAGTACAGTTCACAGAGTGGTCCTCCAGTGGGATTTGACTTCTCATTTTACCACTACCCAACAGTACAAGCTGGAATAATTACCTCCTTTTTCTTGTCTTCTTGTATACAGCAGTAACTGCCAGTACTGCTGCAGATGAAGAGGGCTGCACCCACAGCCTAGAAATGTATCCAAAACTCCATCATCCTCCCACAGCCCTAAAAACATCCTCGGTTAAAAAGAAGAGGAGGGTGATTGTCTTGGGGGATTCACTTCTCAAAGGAATGGAGGGTCCCATCTGTAGGCTGGACCCGCTCCATAGGGAGGTCTGCTGCTTGCCGGGAGCATCAGTGAGGGACGTTACTAGGAAGCTCCCTTCCCTGGTCAAAGATACGGAATACTACCCGCTCTTAGTTTTTCAAATTGGTAATGAAGAAATAGAACGTAGAAGGCCTAAAGCCATTAAAAGGGACTTCAAGGCACTTGGGAGAATGATCGAGGGCTCTGGGGCACAGGTAATATTCAACTCCATCCCAATACTAAGGAATCAGGAGCATGAAATGAGGAATAAGAAACTGGTTAATGAATGGCTTAGGGACTGGTGTGAGAAGAGGGGCTTTGGGTTCTTTAATCATGGGGAGGCCCACGCACCCCCAGGCTTTCTTACCAGGGATGGGACACGCCTGTCTCCTAGAGGGACAAAAGCCCTCACCAAAAACCTAGTTAAGCTCATAAATCGAGCTTTAAACTAGATGTGAGGGGAGAGGGGATGGAGGCCAGGCAGGATGGGAGTGAGCCTGGAGGTGAGACTTCAGTGGCAAAGGGGTGGTGTGCTGGCAACACCTGCCGGTATATCACCACTAAGCAAGAGGGGGTGAGTGCAGCTGGGGATGGTAGGCAGCAAACTGGCACTGTGGCCTTAGTTAAGTCAAGGACCGCTCAGTTGGGGAGAAGCCCTATTACGAAGGCTGAAGCTACGCCTGCCCAGCTGAAGTGCATTTACACCAATGCACGCAGCATGGGAAATAAGAAGGAGGAGCTGGAAGCTGTGGTAGGGCAAGGAGACTATGATGTCATTGCCATTGCAGAGACGTGGTGGGATGACTTGTACAACTGGAGCGGACCCATGGTGGGGTATAAACTCTTTAGGAAGGACAGGAAGGGCAGAAGAGGAGGCGGGGTAGCCCTCTATGTTAGAGAGGGCTTTGATACCCTCGAACTGGACTACGGTCAGGATGGGACTGAGTGCCTGTGGGTGAAAATCAGAGGAGCCCATGGGCAGGAAGGGATTGTGATGGGAGTCTGCTATAGACCACCCAGCCAAGAAGAAGCAGCTGATGAGCTCTTCTACAAACAACTGAGTGTAGTCTCAAAATCACTACCTCTAGTCCTTGTGGGAGACTTCAATTTTCCAGATATAGGCTGGGAGTATAATACAGCAGAAAGGAAGCAGTCCCGGAGGTTCCTGGAGTGTGTGGAAGACAACTTCCTCACACAGCTGGTGAGCGAACCGACAAGGGACGGTGCCCTCCTGGACCTGCTGTTTGTGAACAGAGAAGGACTGGTGGGGGATGTGAAGGTTGGAGGACGCTTGGGGCAAAGCGATCATGAGATGATAGAGTTCTCAGTGCAGGGTAAGATGAAGAAGGAGGTTAGCAGAACAGTCGCCCTCAACTTTCAGAGAGCAGACTTTGGGCTGTTCAGAAGGCTGGTCAGAAAAGTCCCGTGGGAGGCGCTCCTTGAGGGCAAAGGTGTCCATGAGGGCTGGGCGCCCTTCAAGAAGGAACTCCTAGCAGCTCAGGAGAAAGCCGTCCCCAAGTTCCGGAAAAGTAGCCAGCGGGGTAAGAAACCAGCATGGTAGAGTAGGGAGGTCCTAAGAGACATCAATAGGAAGAGGAAGGTCTACGACCTCTGGAGGAAGGGGCAGGCATCCTGGGTGGACTATAGGGAGGAAGTGAGATTGTGCAGGGAAAAAGTCAGGAGGGCTAAGGCCCAACTAGAAATGCGATTGGCCAAGGCTGTGAAAGACAACAAAAAGTCTTCTACAAATACATCAACAGCAAAAGGAGGGCTAGGGAGAATCTCCAGTCCCTAGTAGATGCATAGGGAACAACAGTAACAGGGGACGAAGACAAGGCTGAAGTGCTCAATGCCTACTTTGCCTCAGTCTTTAACAGTAAGGAAAATTGTTCCCTCTGTGCACAACCCCAAGGGTTGGATGAGAGGTATGAGATTCCCAAGGTCCAAGAGGACGTGGTTAGAGACTTCCTTGCCCAGCTAGATGCCCACAAGTCTATGGGGCCGGATGGAGTCCACCCAAGAGTTTTGAGGGAACTGGCGGATGTGCTGGCCAAACCCCTTTCCATCTTCTTCCAACAGTCCTGGATGACTGGGGAGGTTCCGCTGGACTGGAGGCTGGCTGATGTCGTGCCCATCTATAAGAAGGGTCGCAGGGAGGATCCAGGGAACTACAGGCCTGTCAGTCTGACCTCAGTGCCAGGGAAAGTCATGGAGCGGGTGATCTTGAGTGCTATCAAGAAGCACTTGCAAGAGAACTGGGTGATCAGGCCCAGTCAACACGGGTTCATGAAAGGCAGGTCTTGCCAGAGTAATCTGATCACCTTCTATGACCGAGTAACTACATTCTTGGACGAGGGAAGGGCTGTGGATGTATCTTCCTGGACCTCAGTAAAGCCTTTGATACAGTTTCTCACAGCATTCTGCTTCGGAAACTGTCGGCCTCTGGCCTGGACGGGCGCACACTCTCCTGGGTGGGAAACTGGTTGAATGACCGGGCCCAGAGGGTGGTGGGAAATGGAGTTAAATCCAGCTGGAGGCCAGTGACAAGTGGGGTTCCCCAGGGCTCAGTCCTGGGTCCAGTCCTGTTTAATGTCTTTATCAACGACCTGGATGAAGGCATGGAGTCCTACCTTGGCAAGTTTGCAGATGACACCAAGCTGGGTGGAAGTGTGGATCTGCTGGAGGGTCGGGAGGCTCTGCAAAGGGACCTGAACAGGCTGGACTGCTGGGCTGAGACCAACGGCATGAGGTTTAACAAGGCCAAATGCCGGGTCCTGCACTTGAGGCACAACAACCCTATGCAGAGGTACAGACTAGGAGAAGCCTGGCTAGAAAGCTGCCTGGAGGAAAAGACCTGGGGGTGTTGGTTGACAGCCGACTGAACATGAGCCAGCAATGTGCCCAGGTGGCCAAGAAGGCCAATGGCATCTTGGCTTGTATCAGCAACGGCGTAACCAGGAGGTCCAGGGAGGTTATTCTCCCTCTGTACTCGGCACTGGTGAGACCGCACCTTGAATCCTGTGTTCGGTTCTGGGCCCCTCACCACAAGAAGGATGTTGAGGCTCTGGAGCGAGTCCAGAGAAGAGCAACAAAGCTGGTGAAGGGGCTGGAGAACAGGCCTTATGAGGAGCGACTGAGAGAGCTGGGGTTGTTTAGCCTGGAGAAGAGGAGGCTGAGGGGAGACCTTATTACTCTCTACAACTACCTGAAGGGAGGTTGTGGAGAGGAGGGTGCTCGCCTCTTCTCCCAAGTGACAGGGGACAGGACAAGAGGGAATGGCCTCAAGCTCCGCCAGGGGAGATTTAGGCTTGAGATTAGGAAAAAATTCTTCACGGAGAGGGTGGTTAGGCATTGGAACGGTCTGCCAAGGGAGGTGGTTGAGTCGCCGTCCCTGGAGGTGTTTAAGGTTAGGATGGATGACGTAATTAGGGGCATGATTTAGGAATTGGTGGGAATGGTTGGACTCGACGATCCAGTGGGTCTCTTCCAACCTGGTTATTCTGTGATTCTGTGCAAATAACCCATAATGTGGAGACATGGATTTAAGATAGAGTGGATTAAGAAGCTATGTTGCCACCAAAGCCAATAAGCCTCATCACATCAGCATGACACTATAGATTTCAGATCTTAGCTGGTGCATCCATACACATCTCAGACTGGATATCCACTAGATCAGGGGGGCAGTGGGATTGCATCTCTGCAGTACACTTATTTTCCAGTGTAAATTGGACCCGTTTTTCTCTAACAGTTCTTCTGATTTAGCAGCAATAGCTTTAATCTGGGAGGGATGAGAGGGACTTCAGCATGCACTAGCAACGTGCACCTGTCCTTGAATCTCTTCTCCATTGTCCTGGTTTTGGCTGCAGGTATAGCTGCTCCATTGCAATCAGCTCCATGCTCTCTCCTGCTCAGACAGATAAGTGCCCCTCCCCTACCTGCCTCAGCATACCAAGCTCTGTGACGTGAAAGGGAGGGCAAAAAGAGTTGGTAGGATCCCACACTGTGTAAATTTGTGGTATTCAGTCTCCTGCACAGGCTATTCTGTAGCTTCTCTGACCCTCTGGGCACTTGGAATCTTATGTGATCATTACAGGCTCTGTTTGAACACTCAGTGCAGCAGTCAATGGGTTAGGGAAAGCCTCCTGACTAGGGCTTGGCACTGAGTCGTTTACAGCAAAATAACCTTTGAGAGCCTAAGATTAGAGGTTTGACTCTTGAGGTATGCTGTATTTGCTGTATTGAGGGACTGGGAATCCTTTCCTAACCTGTGGAAGTGTTGTCTTAAAACAAAGTAGCAACTATTTAGGCTTACCTATTCTTGAAGACATCAATGATCTATGGCTTGCTACCAGTCAGGGAACATCCACTAAATGTGCTAATACAGTATTTATATTATTGAGTGTTAAAAAGCACCAGCTCAGAGAGCCTCTGTGGCATAGAATCATAGAATAACCAGGTTGGAAGAGACCCGCCGGATCATTGAGTCCAACCATTCCTATCAAACACTAAACAGAAGCTTCTCTAAACTGGCTTTATTAGACTTTAATGGAACAGCAGGTGCCACACAGAATAGTGTGTATAATCCATTTGCTTGGAAAAGTTGTCCAGGCTTTTCTATGTTTTATTTCTGTGGCAAGACTACAGTTTCTGCAGCTCCACTGTCCTGTCTTCTTTTCCCTTCAAGTCTGAGAATACAATATTGCCATCTCTTTGAGTTTTGGGTTATCCAGCAGGCAGGTATTCAGCGCAACCGACAGCTCCGGGAAAAGATGGAATAAATATTTCATCTCTCATTTATTAAAAAATAATGTAGTTTATAATAGGGTTCTGGTAGGTGCTCAGCCATGCCTGAATCAAATCTGTGATACCAAATAAGACTTTTTTGATTGGTTTGATTTGGCTTTTGAGAGGAGGGGAGCTCAGAGAAAACTGTGAGCATCTGTTCTCCACATCTGGTCAAAATTCACTCTCTGGAAATATGTTAGAGATTTTTGTTAGGTTTAAAGAGCTCTTTCAAGGTTTGCAGGTTTTTTTATACATATCCCTGCTCTAGCTTTCTGCAGTGTTTGATTTATGGCATCTCTGCAAGGACAGGTTTACCAGCTTCTTAGAGCAGAGGCTATTTGAAGGAAAAAAGTTTGTAAAGGACTATAAAAATTATGAAACAAATTTAATTTGTATCTCATTGACCTCATATTTATCTCAATACCTCTTATTTATATAATGCAGATTTTTAACTATTTAACTCATTGCTAGTGATACTAATAAAACCAGGGTTTTTCATACCTACTGCTTATATGAGCTGCCTGTAAGTTGCATATAAGCCAAGTCATATTTATGTAGAAATCTTTTTCAGCTGTATTTAGTAAAATCCTATTATATGCACTAAGTTTTAAATGCTGTTTTTTAAATCACTCTGATTTCATTTGAACTTACCTATTATTTCATTTGGATTTACCTATTATTTCATTTGGACTTAAGTATATTATTACCAGGATTTATCTATGTTATTGAGCATGTGACCGACTGCTTTGCTGAGGGAAGAGTCACTAAAATGCAACTTAGGAGTCTGATTTATAATGGGTATTTAGAGTGGTTTCTTTCTTGGTTTCAGGCTAGAGTTTTAACAAAATCTAAGGAACTGAAAGCTACAGTTATTTGTTCATTTTTACATAAACTTTGATTCAAGTGCTTGAGGGCATTGGGAAGTGCATGCTGTGAAAATCTAGCAGATAGGTTTCACAGCTTCAATTTGCAAGTGAGTTTCCTTTAAGAAAACTGCAAAAGTGAAATGATAAGGGGATGAATGCACATCACATCTTTGAGGTAGCATTATATCTTTCCAGGATACCTTAGAGACAATTATTATTAAAGCCAACCAAACAAGATCAATTTAAATTCGAAATGTGACCTGAACAAACCTTCTGTAGTTTGATCTCATTTGTAGTCAGTGGTGCTTTGAGAGACAAGAGCCGAGTTCTGTCTTCCCGTATAAAGCACCAATCCTGATTTTCATTATGTAGTTTGAATGTGACTGATTTTATCTCTTCATCCTTGTGGATTTCTTTTTTCCAGCATTGACTAGAATTTCTTTAGGACTTAGTAGATACATCTGTTCAGTTCTTTTTGCTAAATCCAAGTGAAATGCTGTCCTTTGTCTACTTCTATGGAACACAGCCCCTTAGCAGAGATGTAAACCAGGCCTGCCAAAGGAGTTTGTCTGCTGTAGTATGTAGACTTCCTCTTCCTAATATGTGTACCAAGGTGAGAACTTAGAACGGGCTTTTTGGACTTAAAGTACTTCTGTTTTTTTTTCAACATGAAGCTGACCACTATCTCAATCAAACTCCTGGGAACACAGGCTGAATTGAAGAATAATTCATCTTAGATTTAAATAATGCTTTTTCCTTCAACTTCTTTTCATAAAGAATTTAAGTACATATTTAAACCTTCTGAATATCAGTTGGGTTTATGTATATGCTGTGCAGAATTAGAGCAGACTTAAGGGTGTGCTTGAGTCTGAGCTTGTTTGAATGACATCCTTTCATGTTACAATCCTATACCATCTTATTAATAAGATTATATACTGTGATGGGGGCATAAGTTATCAAGTGAGGTCTGTTGTAATGAATTTAACTGCAGTTTAATTTTTGTGTAAGGAAGATGATACAGTAAGCCTAATGGACTTTGCTCATACAAAAAAACACTGAATCTTGGCTAGCAGAAGTCAAAGAATGCAAACACGGGATCCGCTAGTTTAGGCATTCTGACTATCTGTGTCATTACAGTAAAGTCTCTGACTAGGGCATGTACTCATCTGAATTATACATTCAGTGCTTAACATATCTGCTGCAAATACTCTACTAAGTGTAAATAATGGAAGGAAGTGATCCTCATGGAGTTGTGTGATGTTTTGTCCTTTTTCAAGTTGGAAGAAAAGTAAGAAGAAAAATAGTTCTCACATTTTAAAGAAAGTCTTTAAAAGTAAATTAGAAGAAAAACAATTTAGATTATTTTTTTCTCCTTGTTTTAGGTGCTAAGGACTCTTTTCAGAAGATCTGTCAGAGTAGTTTCTGCTCCTTTTCTGGCAGTCTTCTTCTTGGTCAAGAGCATTGTCAGGAAGCATTTTTTTTATGCCTGAAATCCAAAGCTGTCTGCAAACTCCTGTACTGCAGTATCTTGTCTGTCAGTTGAAAAATATCAGTGAGTGTGTTTAAAATGTACACAGAATTACTGTCCATGCTAGAAGTAAGAAAGCAGGCAATTTAGAAATGTGACTTGTTGTTAAACTAAATCATTTACAAAATAAAGTGTAACCATTTTGTGTTTCTCTTCCTGACTGACATTTACTATTCTGCAGGCTTTCAGCAAGCCTCTCAGTTTATTGGGAAGCATCACTTAGGTGTGTGCATCTGCTGTAGCAATCTTTTTCAGGTTAAGTGGGATTTTTCCTATCTAAAATGGCATTGTGAGGTACAGAGGAACTTAATGAAGAAGAATGTGTGAGCAAGACTGCGTTTATACATGTATCCCAGCCTACCAAGAAATCACTTTAAGGGAAGTGGTTACAAAGCCTTATTTTGTTTTGTTAGGTTTCTATTAAATTTTTAATCATCTGTTTATTCTCTGGAAAGAGAACTAAGAAGCACTGTTGTGTGAGACTTTGTTAGACCATGGTAAGTATTTTTTCTGACCCTCTGTGTGTACCATTTCCCTTTGGCAGTTGCACTTTCAGCCCAATGTCAGATACACAACCTTCTAGATTTCAAAGGCACAGGTAACCAAAGTGAATTCTCCCTAAGTATGCACACACTATTAATGTGTGTACAAACTTACATACACAAGTGTGTGGAGCATTCACGGGTAGATTGCCAAGTGTTTCACTGCTAAATGGCCACACTTTGTCCCCGTGCATGCGTTTGTACACATAGTAAAAGATGAAAAAAAAAACCCAAGAAAATAGTCAAAATTCAGTAAAGGCAGGTCATTTATTTTTTTGTGCAGTGGGTGTTGGCAACAGGGAGTGGCAAAAAACACTTTCTGAATTTTATATCCCAGTTTCCCTGCCCCTCCTCATTTAACCCCTTCCTTGAATTCTGTTCTAGTATCATTGTTCTTATGAGCAAACCAATATGAGCTGCTATGAAATAAAGACCAAGTAAATTTGATCTTGCATAACCTCATGGACATATCATGCATGTGATGTGTATTAAAGTGCTCCTTCAACCAGGTCACACTGGTAGAAATGAAGGGCCACACCTGACTATAAATGTAATTGAACCTAGACCAGGGGCTATTTTATGTGCCAAGCTTCTCTTTCATCTCTTCTTGTAGATGGAAACATGCGTATTATCCTGCCAATAAAGTATTCACCCTGAGAGGAAAAAATCTGCAGGCCACTGCTCTTCCTGGTTACTCCTCTGAAGCCTTTTGAATAAGAGGCTCTGTTCATTTGTAAATGTGGTGACATTTTGAGCTTTTGTACAGTGAACAGGAAGCTCCCTGGGAGGCTCATGGCTGAATTTCTTCCTAGAGAGCAGTAAATGAGGTTAAATTAATTTCCTTCTGCAATGGGAGGGGGACAAAAGGAAAGGGAATAACATTTCTCCCTTTAGCACTCAGGGAAATATAGTTTTAATGTACAAAACTCTTCATCACATTTCCTATTTTAGTTTCTCTCAGTTGTTCCCCTTTCCAAAATGGGAAAATCTTTTGTTTTGGGCATGGAAGCCTCTTGAAATCTCTAGTGACAAATATGACAGTGGCTTATCAAGAATCTAAATATTTATTTTGCATTAAACCCCTGTTACTATTACAGAAAAATAAGTAATCACTACCTAGAATTTTGGTAACACACTGGTATTTAATATGTCTTATAACTGGCAGATATGTGAGATATTTCTGACAGCTGATGGAAACACTGTGGGAGTCAGGTAGTACCTTTGCTGGAGTGGAGAAAAATGCATCTCTCCTCCTCTACCTGTCACCCTGCCTTTGATTCCTTGAAGCTGAAGGGGGTCTCTTCCAACCTGGTTATTCTATGATTCTATATGAATTTTGATAGCTTGCTGTCTGGATATGATGGGGTGGGAGGAGGGGAGAATCTTTTGGAGTTATAATCTCAGTTCAGGCATAGATGTGCACATGTGGGTGGTGATGGTGGACTGAGCAGTTTGCTAATTTTGTGTATTTCTCCTCCCTCAATGTAGTATAATTTGTAAATAGTACTGTGAGATTAGTAATTGTATGGAAAGCAATACTTGAAAAGCTTTGAGCCCCCTGAGAAAGTTTGATTTTGCCCCCCCCTCCATTCCCCCCGTGTTTTTGTTTACTTCTAAATTATTGTCTAGACTGATGTATGCTTCTCTGAATTATTTTGAAAATTCCTGGAAATAATTCAAGGTGGGATGGTAGCACACCTAAATGATAAAGACCAGTACGTGGAGCTCTATTGACATCTCAGATACAGTTCTGACTAAAATGCAAATGCATTGGGTGAATTGAGCCTGGGAAGGACTGAGAATCTGCACTGTGTAAGGCCACTGCAGTGAGGTTTATACCTGTAAGAAAGAATGTAAAATTGGAGAGAAATATTAAAGAAAGAAAAAACTGAGCACAGTTTGGTTCACAAGTTACTGAAAACTTCCTCCTCCAACTGAAGTACTCAAGTCCTTTTAAATATGACTAAAATACCTGGATCTAAAAGCATGCTTATATAATATGTATATGAATGTGTGCATATATTTTTAAACAAGTTGTGTAAAACTGGATTTCAGTTGTCATTTGATAAATACTGACTAGAAGATATCAGTCAGTTTCAGTAGCTCTCTAGCGCAATAACCGTGTAAACCTAAGTTATACTAAGGCTATTCACATTTCTCTTAAAACAGCCTAGTGTTCCATATTCCGTTTTCTTAAAGCTTCCCGAGAGATTCAGGTCTTTTATTTCTATCAGGCTAAGTGGTGGAGCAATTTTCCCATACAACGATGAGCGTTTTGTTGCCTGTGGAGTATTGCATTAAACAGGATTTTCTCCTTGTTTACCAGGAAGAGTCCAATGAAAGAAATTCTTATAGGAACGGTATTTGGAGTCAGGAGGAAGGGAAAGTAAGGACAGATTCCCTCAGAGTTGCTCTTTAGTTGAGTCTAATGACTCTTGCTTATTATTTCACAATGTACTTATGTATGTCCCTGGTCACTGAAGACATCATTCTCTGCGCAGAATGGGATGGCTCTGTTGCAGGGGAATGAGAAGCTTTTAGTAGCTACACCACACATTTCCTGAGGTGTAGATTTTCCAGGAAATTTTTATTTTCCAGAGCAATTCTGGCTTTTGATTGACTAACTTCATGAAAAGCTCAACACCCAACTTAATTCTGGTGCTGTCTCTCAACGCCCATGATATTCATGGTGTTGACATCTAGATTTAGGTCCATTTCTTTCCTTTAGTGATGATATGTATCTGAATAAAACATTATGGCTAAATGACTTCAGCAAATATTTTTTTATCATCTTCCTTGAACATTAATGAGGGCAAGTAGCTATACTTTTGTAATTTGTTGGTATGAACTTTATGATTGTATGCTTAATATTTTCACAATAGGCTTATTTCCCCTTACCACTGTGAGACAAGACAATCTTAGAGCTGAAAAGGGAATCTTAACAAGAGATCGAATTAAAAGGTCCTTGTGTTTGAAAAATCTACAGAGACACAGCCATTTAGAATGTAAAACAATGGTATTGTTTTCAGTGCAAGTGGGCTTCACGTCCACTGAACACTAAGGAGGCTTATGGTTTACTACCAGTTCTCTCGGACAGACAACATCTGGTTTTGAGCATGTTACTGAGCAGTAATGTGATTTTGTTTTGGTATCTTAAAAAGTTACACTTCTCTTCTAGTAATCCTTTCATATTACGTGGACACTTACTGAAGTGCATGTGTATCCAGGCAATAGTATGCTACAGCCATGAAGAAAAAATAGGAAGAAAATGTCAATGTTTTCATGTAATGTTGGTAAACAGCGTGTTTAATTAGCAAGTGTTATATTGGACGGCTAATATCACTTCTGTTAGCAGTTGTTCAGGAAAACAGATTTTAGAGCAGATTCTATACGTGTGAAAATCTAGAGACACATCTAAATATGTTTCCATGTGCATATGGATTTACAGCAGCCCTTCTGCCTTTTCTGACTTCTCTCTGCTGTTACTTTCTGAGAAGTAAAGCATGTGGTGAATGTGTATTCAATGTAGCCCTGCAGCTTAGAAGAATGGGGTTGGTAGCGTTCCTCCATAATGTCAATGTGTGTCCTTCTGTCTCTGGGCTACCTGGAGTCCTGTGGACCAGTCAAGATTTCAAGGCACGTGCTTGGATTCTGTCTTTCTCTTTCCCAAGAGTTAGCTACAGTTGGCTACAACAGCTTTATGCCACTGACAGATCCTACAATAAAATGACCCATGTCTGACCAAAGGTTTATCTAGTTCAACTGCTTGTCTCCTACAGAGGCTAGTGATGGCTGCATGGAGAAAAGTACCAGAAGTGGGGCAAATATTGGCTAATTATTTCTTTTGTATAACTTCTCAGCATTTGTCAGGCAAAAGCTTGTTGATCTCTTGAGGTAGAGACTGGATTTCTTGGTGAGAACTAGCTTACAACTGCCTAGCTTGCAAGCACAGGTAAAGGAGCCCATGTCTTTGTGGCCTCCATCAGAGACTCCCAAGAATCTGGTTCTATGTTTCACATTAAACTCTTTCATGAGTTGCATGTAGTTGAATTTTGGGGAAGCAGGTGGGGATAGTAGCGTGTGCATGCAGTTTGGAAGTGATATGAATTAAAGATGTGTTAAGTTGTAAATAGAGGTGTTGACGATATGGTTGGCAATAACAGATGTACTTGACAGAAGGTGTGGGTAGCTGTTTAGTACTCAGGAGGAGAGCATTCAGCCCCCCTGCTCTTCAGGAGTTTTATGAAACACTGTCAAAAACAATCCATGTTTGAAAAGCTCCTTCCTCCTTTCAGCCATCAGGACTGTATATGTGGTAGAGCGTATGCTGGATGGGATATACATTCGCTGAGCTACCTCAGTTGCACTGTACATCTGCTAGGAACAAGGGAGTGCTGTGTGATCCTGATGGCTCATTTTGCTGTCTGTCACAGGGTGCACCTAAAGCCAGATTCAACAAGTCTTTCCTTGTTACTGATCGGCGCAGTGTCAGAGATATCGTCTTGCTGCTTGTTGGCCACTTCTCCTAGCACTGCGGAGAGCCTCCCAACCATATGTGCACTCCTGCACACACTGCTTAAATTTTCCATATGCCACCTGACAAGCTTTCCATGGCACTTTATATCACCTTGGAATAACTCCCACCTCTTTTAACAAAATGTGTCATGTGGGACTAGTTTGCCCTTCAGAATATTTCACAAAGACTTCAGACCATCTCATGAGATGAGCAGTGCCTTTCCAGAAAGATATAGATTTTCAGATTACTAGAGTAGACAGTAAAAAGTCTGCCACCATCAGAAGCCAACAATACATTCTTGTGGTTTTGCCCCATTAGATCTTCTGACAGCTTTTTTTCCTTCCTATATTTTCAGTATTGCTGTCTCCATAGGTAACTACAGAAGCAAAGAAGTCTCTTACGAGAGACTACATGATATCTAACATAGGGACAGTATTAGTTCCTCATTTTTTGTTGTGTGACTCTAGGGAGGAGTACATCTCTGCAGGTAACATCAAAGTGCTCCCTTCTCTCTGAATCTCAAGCCTCTGAATGATTCACCATAGCAATCGACTATGTGATATTTTATCTGTAGAAACTGGAATTTAAGTATAGCTTCAACATAAATTTTGAAATCTGGAGTGGACAGACCCTGTGCAGTTTTCCCTAATGCATCTAAGGCTTCAACCGACCATCACTAGCAAAAGGTTGGGTTTTGGTTTTTAACCCAGGAATGTCTTGGCATTTGAGTAGCATGAGAAAAACACCCACTCCAGAAACTTGCTGATTATTTCTAGAGATTTTAGCTTTTTTCCTCTCTTTTTCATTCTGCGATTGATTTTATAGCTGAGGAAAACTGTGCAAAGTACACTTTCATTTGAAGCTTTTTACATAAGCTACTGTCTGAAACATAACTTGACCTTGGCCTTTCAAATTCTTTTTCTGCAACTGGATGTTTACATAGCTATGTCACGCTGTGAAAAGATCAGTGATATATTAAGAGTTGGGGTGTACAGTGCAGTGGGTTTATATCGAGGGGAAAATCCAAGATAATGCTCTGAGGAATCTGCAATTAGATAGGGGGTTTTTGCCTGTGCCTTACAGTGATTCCATGCTGTGTTACAATTAAGAAATTGCATTTAAAAATACAAGTGTTTTCTGCAGAAGAAGAAGGAATGAAATCATTGCCCCTTTTTGTTAAGTTGTGTGTCATGGTTAAGACAGATGCTGAAAGAAATTCTGCTTGATGCCAGTTCCATGCAGGGCGTTAAAGTATTTCTAGAATATAGGTGAGAGTTCCTTGAAGGTTTTTTAAAGGCTGAGATTAAAAATCCTGTTGCCTCCATATGGAGTAGGTGCAGATGTCAAGAACCATAAGTTTCTGTTGCTGGAGGAAATCTGTAGCGGTTTATTTGTGGGTTTTTTTCTTGTATAACTGAGTATGTTTATGGCAATCCTTCAAAGAAATGCCACAGAAAGCAGGCCTCCTGCATCTCAGGGATGCCCAAGTCTTTGAGTTTCTCTGCCTCATAAACCACAGTAGCTGGAATGCTGAAGCAAGGGTTCACACACCCTGGCTGTCTGCAGTAGCTTTTGCTTCAGATGATGTGCATCTGGAAATAAGCAACAGAAAAACTTTCCTGTTAGACTGAACAATTCTCAAACACTTAGGAAAATATTTGTGCTGTTGTGTGTAACATTACTAATGAAAAGCCCAATTGTAATCGTAGCAAGCGATAATAAGCTAGATTTTAACTATTGAGATAATTTTTGGTTCTTTGTCATTTCAGAGTGGCTTTTAAAATTCCACCTAGCAATGATTAATTAAAACAGGACCATGTGCAATTTAAATAGCAATATTGTGACTGTTAGTAGAGATGAATTTTAGAGTTATATTGCTACATAATTAAAGTATTATGAAGTGCTCCAATTCACAAAACACTTAGGTGCTTCATTACATTTTTGTAATCTGGTTATCCATTAAAACTGCTGAAACTTCTGCACCTACATGAAAGGAGATGAGTAAATGGTTTATTGAATCACAGCTAAACTAGCAGCACTGCCTACTGTTGTGTGAAAACTTAGTTTCTGATGAACCTTGCAAAGTCTGGAAGATTTAATATATACACTGATAAACAATTTTCCTAGATTAAATAGAGCAGCACATGAATAAAAAAGGACATTTTTGGAAAAAAAAAGATATGACAGCAAATATGTTCTTTTATTATTTGTAGCAACACTGAAAAGTTTGTCAATGATTGAAAACCATCTTTCTGCACTGTGGATTTACATGGGTTCTGATATTGGTATATCAAGCGTGGATTTACTGGCAGGGAAGCTTAACTAGCCTTAAGGCACATTATCACTGGTGTGTGCGATCTGCAGTTCCACATCAGCTGACACAGGTGCAGCTGCACAGATATCCTCCTAGGTCTTCCCACTCCTGTGGTGAAATAGTCTGCTGCTGCTAAATTAGGTTATAGAAACATACCAACCATATTGCAGAAGAGTCTTCTCGCCTTGAAGAGTCTATGATTAGGCAGGCAAAATACGGGCTAACCTGGTATGATGTGGAGAAACAAAGCAGCAGATTGCTTGGCTTTATTCCCCTCTAACCATTCTAGCAATTCATCTGTCCCCTCCCCACTTCACAGCATGTCACTCTGCTAAACTACTAATGCCATTACTTCACCTTGGCAGCAAGCAGGTCCTAGCTTTGTGTCTCATGCAAGGACAATCGGCTCAATGACCCCGGCTGAAGTGACATGTAGGGGGAGTTATTTACTGCAGTAGGTTTAAGTGTGATTCAGGGCTGGCAACTGGAGTTCCAAACACACACAGACTGACGAGACTTCTTACACATATAGAGCAACCTATCAGTGCCCTGTTAGTGATCAGTCATGAATCAGTCATCAAATGGCCTAAGGGCTCTATTAATGCTATTTAAGCACAGGCAAATACTCTTACAGTAGCTGGATCGGTGCAAGTTGTGCACTGACATGCTGTTCCTAGTTTCTGCTGTATGGTTCAGCCAAGAACCCTATTGTACTCAGTTGCTACAGGATGAGTTTTCTTTTGACTTTGTCAACCAGTTTAAAGTGCTAAAAGATTTGCTGCACCATACCAGAAAGTTCATAACAACAGGGCTGGTTGTGTAGACGGCAGCCTGATAGAGCTTTTCACAAAAATACACCTCAATGAGGATCCATACAGTGTGCCTAAATCCATCTCTTGTTCAACTTCAGCCTTAATGAGGCCAGTGTGTGGTCAGCACAAGGCTCTGAGATGAAACTGCTACTAAGAGTATTCTCTCTTAAATGTCACATGGTTTGGGTTTGAACAGTAGGTATAGGAAAGGAATTATTAGTGCATTGCTGCAAGTCTCTTAAATTGGAACAGAATGCAAGAATTTGTTTTCTTTTCTGCCCAGACTTGCAGGAACAACTTTCTAGAGTATTCTAGGTCTGAAGATAAACTTCCATCAAGCATTATTTACGTTTCTCATTTTTGTTTCATTTTGCTATAGAAAATGCCATGGTGCACAGAGAAAGTATTAAAAAGAAATCTTGCCAAAGGGAATTTTTAGGAGATATATGGGGAGCAGATATTAAAATTAATGGGTTTTGATGGAAGCATTGGATAAACCTTCTGAATATGTCAATTGAAAAACAGCATGCCTGAGATATATTAACTAGCATATTACTATACTGAAAGATCAGCTTAGAAAACATCTTCTGTTTTATGCAAAAAAATTTGAACGCATTTCATACATAGCAACAGTGCTACTGGTTTCCATTGTTTTCTGTTTCCATTGTTTAGCAAGACATGAAAATGCACATTTGACTTCTGTTGACTTCAAAATTACTGGTATCAGGCAAAGACCTCAGATACAAAGAAAGAGAACTGAAATCCACTGAAAGCTTTCTTTGGTTTCTAACAGGTTTACAGTCACTGAAAGGTGAAGATAGAAAAAGCCTTACTGCCAAATGTGATACTTCCAGCATAGCAGCCTCTTGGAACAAGAAAATATTTGGTCATCTTTAGTTGCATTCATTTTTATTTTTACTTTAAGTGGATAAAACACAGGACATTTTAACCAAAATGTCTCTCGGTTATGTGTTTCATTCCAGAGGCAGCTCATAGCTTTTCAGCAGTATCAGTAAAATTAAATTTTCGGACCACATACATGAAGCCAAAGTAGTTTATGAATTACTTAGTAACTAATTAAGCAAGTTCCCTTGGACTGGTCCCCCAGGGCAGTGTTGGAGCCATGGGGCAAGAAGTGTGAGGGCTGTGAACGGTGGGGGCCGCGACTGTCTCCTTCTGAGCAATTAGGTTGTAATGCCAGTTGGGCTGTGCATTTAAACTGGGTGACAACTGGGTTCTTGCTACATGGTCTCAGCATGTTGAACTGCTAGGGTGTGCTGAACATTTTGCTTCTACTGTCTAAGCCAGACCAACCTGGGCAGTGTTTTATTTTGAAGCTGTATTTTCTTAGGCCTATATGTCTGCTTGGGTCTGTAGCGAGCCTTCCTATGAGCCTCAGAAGGGCAGCCCTGGACTAAGCCTGGGCAAGTCCCCATCAAAACCTGCATTGCTGCAAGCTGCTTTTTCACAGCTTCAGTCATAGCTAAATTTTAAAGCCTACCAAGAAGACCCAATTCCGTTGACACTGCTCATTGTTGCCATTAATGCAGGCAATTTCATGGAGCTTACCAGGAGTTCCATGAGGTTTACCTAAACGTTGCTGAGATGTAGCTATTCTGTAATGGGTTTGGCCCAAGTTTCTCATATAGCCATATCGATTACTCCCTCAATAGGCAGTACCTTCCACAGGACATTGTGCTCTATCTGTTGCCTATTTGGTCGTAAGTTAAAACTCCCACATACCAGGGCTGAAATATCTCATGGAAAAATATACAGCTTCTGCATCATGAAATGGTTGTTCTTTAAATTAGTCAGTGACCTCTTATGTATCCTGTGTGCTCCAGTGTGAAAATCACAAACTCCCTTTAAGGTGTGCTAGAAGGAGAAGAAACAAAAACCTGAATTTATGCAGATTGAAAACTTGTGACTGAATATTCCTTGTCTTAGGCTCTTCTCTTCATGCTATTAGACTTGTGTTTTCTTAAGCTTGCTGCCTAAATAAAACAGGAAAGCCTTGAATAAATTTTGTCTGAGATGTTGAGTCATTACCACTTTTTCAGACTGAGTTAGTAAGCAAAGGTTGAATTAGCTCATTGCTGGTCTGAGGCCTGATTTGCCTCTGTACTGCGCATCTGAAGTCTGTGCCATAAAATGGGAAGTAATAATACCTCTGACTAATGGGACCTGAAGGACAATGCTATTACTTGGGAAATAAAGAGCAGAGATAAATAAATGTGCAGAGATGGGAAATTGGTTAATTATAACGACAGAAGTAATACAAAATTTGGGAAAAAATGAAAACATCAAGAGAATGCTGTAAAAGCATTGCAGAATGTTAGAATCTTCTTTCTTGAACTAAGAGTAATGAAAACACCTTTGAAATGGGATATGTATTTAATTAATTGATATAATTAGAGTGTTCTTGCAAATGCAGCTGTCAGTGGTGATTTTTTTGGTTTTCTTTACAGCAAATGAAATTTTGTAGGAATTCGAAGTTGTTTTGCTAAGATATGACATAACTCTGTGTACTGTCTTGCACCTGGCAAGACACCTGAAGTCACAAATCAGGTACTGAAAGGCATATATCACAGATGAGGAAAATCTCCTCTGAGCTTAGAGCTCTCCTGTGGCTTCAGATAACAAGGTGCTAAAACTCTTGAGAAACTTATAATATTATAAGTACCCAAATTCCTTGAAAATTCCGATTCCAAAGTAATTTGATCAGTAATATAATATTGAATCATTCTGGAGGATGTATAACTTACAGAGATAAGCTTCTATTTAAAATATATAGAACATGATAGTAGGAAATAGGATAATAAGATGTGTGTATGAAAGAAAAGAAATAGTGCAAGTTGCTTATAATGGACATGAATCACAAGAAACCTGCTTTTTTTCTAGGCAGTCATTCCAACACGTGGTCTAAATTTCCAGATTCCATGTAAGACTGGAGTTGATTTAGATGGACCTTGTAAATTGTTACCTCTAGTTAAGCAGTGTGTATTTCACATAATAGCATATTGCCTTCCTACTGATAATGCCTTGATGATATAATTGATTTAGCAGTAAATTAATACATCTTTAATTATGAGCACTGCATTAGCAAATCAGTTTCTTAAACTAGCAACTTGACTAGGCCTGATTGATTACAATTGATGTAATTCATTAACCTCTATAAGAATTTGTATTAGTTATGCTTAACTTGCCTGAATGTTATCAGGCAGGAATTCTTTCTCAGTATAAAAAAATTATCAAATCACTATTTATAGTCAGTTAATGAAAAAGCAAATTGCTGAAACAGTGTAGATTCCCTACTTAGTATAATGTAGTCTCACTAATACTCAGTGAGCAAAGGATCATCCAATTACTTCATTTTACTCTGTTCTCAGTGACCTTTGAGTTCCCGAGAAATGGTGCGAGGGCAGATTTTTCTCCTTCTGAACAATCCTGTGCCACCATGCAGTCTTCTAAAGGCCTCTTTACAGGCTGAATTGTTGCTTAACAGCAGCAGACGTCTGCACTGGTTTTGGAATGGGCTGGCACTACACCACCTTTCTCTTCCTTTTAAATTTCTTGCCCTCCAGAACAACAGGCAGAGAAGAAACAGATCTGTGATTGCTGTGGAAGCCTGATGCCCAGAATGTGAGATTGTTTAAAGATGGCAATACTAAAAATTAATTCTGGAAGTCAGTTTGGAATAATGAAAGATGGAATTAGCAAATAAATACTTTAAAGCCAGATTAGTCTGAATTCATTGATTTGGAGCCCAGTGCTGCAGTAGAACCTGATTTTGTGGGTACAGTACTCAAGCAGTGAAGTGAGGATGCCCTAGTGATGGCATTTGAAAAACAAGACCTTCAGGTATCTGGTACATTTTAAATCATATTTTAAAAAACCCAGTCATGTAGCATTTTTTGTTACTGTCATGCAGGCAAGGTCATTCATTGCATTGTGAGTCAAAAGAACATTCAAAACAGAATTTCCTTTGAAAGTGAAGAAAACATTTTGCTGATCAGGAGACATTAAAATATCACCTGTATGTGAAAAGCAGTCAAGTAATTGATACATACCTTCATAAAAAGTTATCGCTCCTTGCACAAAAATAGCCAACAAAGCAATGTTTCTCCCAACAAGCAAGCTACTGCTGAGGAGCTAAGTAATGATGAAACTGAAACTCCCTTGGGAAAGAGTCGTATTCCGAAGGCTTACTTCCTCATCTGTGGGGGAAGCTGTGTGGAGAATATATGACTGAAGAACGTTCAGATGGCTGCATAGCCCTCTGACTTTCAGACTGCTTCCAGGCACTGCACTGCTGACTAGCATTTTCACAGAATCACAGAATAACCAGGTTGGAAGAGACCCACCAGATCATCGAGTGCAACCATTCCTATCAAACACTAAACCATGCCCCTCAGCACCTCGGCCACCTGTGCCTTAAACACCTCCAGGGAAGGTGAATCAACCACCTCCCCGGGCAGCCTCTACCAGTGACCAATGACCCTTTCTGTGAAAATTTTTTTCCTAATGTCCAGTCTAAACCGCCCCCGGTGGAGATTGTGGCCATTCCCTGTTGTCCTGTCTCCTGTCACTTGGGAGAAGAGGCCAGCACCCTCCTCTCCACAACCTCCCTTCAGGTAGTTGTAGAGAGCAATGAGGTCTCCCCTCAGCCTCCTCTTCTCCAGGCTAAACAACCCCAGCTCTCTCAGTCGCTCCTCATAAGGCCTGTTCTCCAGCCCCTTCACCAGCTTCGTTGCTCTTCTCTGGACTCGCTCCAGAGCCTCAACATCCCTCTTGTGGTGAGGGGCCCAGAACTGAACACAGGATTCGAGTTGCAGTCTCACCAGTGCTGAGTACAGAGGGAGAATAACCTCCCTGGACCTGCTGGTCACACCGTTTGTGATACAAGCCAGGATGCCATTGGCCTTCTTGGCCACCTGGGCACACTGCTGGCTCATGTTCAGTCAGCTGTCAACCAACACCCCTAGGTCCTTCTCCTCCTGGCAACTTTCTAGACAGACTTCTCCTAGTCTGTAGCTCTGCACAGGGTTGTTGTGCCCCAAGTGCAGGACCCGGCATTTGGCCGTGTTAAACCTCATGCCATTGGACTCTGCAGCCTGTTCAGATCCCTTTGCAGAGCCTCCCGACCCTCCAGCAGATCCACACTTCAACCCAGCTTAGTGTCATCTGCAAACTTGCTAAGGGAGAACTCGATGCCTTCATCCAGGTCATTGATAAAGACATTGAACAGGGCTGGACCCAGCACTGAGCCCTGGGGAACCCCACTTGTCACTGGCCTCCAGCTGGATCTAACATCATTTCCCACCACTCTCTGGGCCCGGCCATCCAACCAGTTTTCCACCCAGGAGAGTGTGCGCCTGTCCAGGCCAGAGGCCGACAGTTTCCATAGCAGAATGCTGTGAGAAACTGTGTCAAAGGCTTTACTGAGGTCCAGGAAGATACATCCACAGCCTTTCCCTCGTCCAGCAGCCAAGTCACTTTGTCATAGAAGGCGATCAGGTTAGTTTGGCAAGACCTGCCTTTTGTGAACCCGTGTTGACTGGGCCTGATCACCCGGTTCTCTTGCATGTGCTTCATGGTAGCACTCAAGATCACCTGTTCCATGACTTTCCCTGGCACTGAGGTCAGGCTGACAGGCCTGTAGATCCTGGATCCTCCCTGCGACCCTTCTTGTAGATGGGCACAACATCAGCCAGCCTCCAGTCCAGTGGAACCTCCCCAGTCTTCCAGGACTGTTGGAAGATGATGGAAAGGGGTCTGGCCAGCACATCCGCCAGCTCCTTCAATACCCTCGGGTGAATCCCATCTGGCCCCATAGACTTGTGGGTGTCTAGTCGGGCTAGCAAGGCTCTGACCACCTCCTCTTGAACCATGGGAGCCTCATGTTGCTCCTCTAGCTCCAGGGTTTGTACACAGAGGGAACAACTTTCTGTACAATTAAAGACTGAGGTAAAGAAGGCATTAAGTACCACAGCGTTTTCCTCATCTTCTGTCACTGTTTTTCCTTTTGCATCCAACAGGGACTGTATAGTCTCCCTAGTCCTCCTTTTATTATTTACATATTTATAGAAGGATTTTTTGTTATCTTTCACAGACTTTGCCAATCTGATTTCTCTTTGAGCCTTAGCCCTTCTGATTTTTTCTCTACATAATCTCACTTCCCTCCTGTAGGCCACCCAAGAGGCCTGTCCCCTCTTCCAGAGCCCATAAACATTTTGTGGCTAGTCAAGACTGGATGGAGCTAAATAGTATAATATTTGAACATTTTTGTTGCCACTTTAAGGGACCAATCTTGCCGTCTACAAAAAAGTCTCTGTCTTCAGGGACAGGTAAATTTAGAAGTTTAGTTGAAGCTCTCAACATTAAGGGAAGATTGAGGAATAATAAATGGCACTCATCATAGTCTTTGAATATCTGGGCTATATTTGGGATATAAGGTAAAGGATGATTTCGCATCCAGGTTTCAAGGCTCAGCTTTGAGGTAGCATTCAAGCATTTTTAGTGAAAAAATGAATTTTCTTTCTTCTAATGCCTGTGTAATTGCATCTGAGCAGGTTAGAGGACCATATTCCATTAACTGGTGTGGAGTCATTATCCACTTGTGTTGATGTTTGCCAAGCACTTGTTAAATATGCACGGAGCACAACACATGGATATTTTCTGTCCCCAACTGATTTTTATGAGGTCCTTCTGGAAGTACTGCCTGGGTCAGGAATTGTTGACTACATCAGAAGAAACAATCTTTCATACTAAAATTTCTATGGCTTCCAATTTTATATGATTGTTAAGGTTCTTAAAGTCTTACCAGAATAAGATAAAGGGGTTTGACGTGGGTAATTCTATTTACTGTCTGAACCCTCTAGCAGAAGTAGCTTAATCATTACTTGTCTCTATTTAATGACTTTGCAGGAGGTAAGCTGGTGCAGACGAGAGGGCAGCATTCTTATTGCTGCCTCCTTCAAAACACAACTCAGTCTTTGGCCACTGTCACACTTGAAGGGGTGGCCTCCAGAATATTGTCTCTTCCAGATGTTGGCCTTGTGCAAAGGGAGCCTTGGAGAGTTTGCTGGGCTTTCTCACTAGGAGATGGCGGAGGTAACTCATGCTTATCCAGTACAGCCAGATGTTAATGCACATAGGTAGCCCTCGAGTTGTTATATTTTGCTGTATATGGCAGCTGGCAGTGAAATCAGAGGAACAGTTGTGATTCACATTGAACAGAAATCTGCTCAAAACACTTAGGGAAAGGGAGCAAACATTTTGGAGATAAAAATGGCGGGGTCCTCAGTCACCGTTGGAAAATCTCCTGTCAGTAATACTGGAATTGGAGCACATCACAGAGGCTGTTACATGAAAATGGAGCTGTACACTTCCCTCAGCTGATGAAGTGTCAAAGATCTAGCATAGCATTTACACTAAAGCAGTAGCGCCTGTTGGGGAATGCTGGCTCTGTCTTACAGACTGATAGTACACTCCAAAGTACTGTGTGTACCTCAAGTTAGGTAAAATAATGAACATCATTATAAAATACAAGGCTTTAAAGTAACATTAATTGGAAATACAAACCTAATTTTTGTGGTACCCAAGAGGGCATTGTATTAGGTTACTGCGAATGATAGCTCGTAGTTACTTACGAGAACAACTTCATGGTTTTAGCAGGAATACAGGTGTAAGGGCTTACACGATCTTCTCTGCTGAGGCATGAGCTGTGGTAGCAGGGGCCAAAAGATGTGAAATTCCTGAGCCCCTGGGGGAACCCACCCTGGAAGCTCCTTGTGCAACTTTACAGGAAGTTCAGTTGCTCGTGGAGATGTTGCCCAAGTCTTTTATGCGTTACCTGAAGTGATGTTCTCTCTTCAGACTTGTGCTGGTCTCTAGCAGGACTCAAAATATTGCATGCAAAAATTCAGAATTACAAGCGTTCCTATATTAAATGTAAGAAAATGTGAAACATCACCTACAGAAGGCAGTTATGATCTCACTACATTATCATGGTCCTTTCAGTGTGCACTTAATCATGTTTCAATGGAAAGACCTTAATTTACACTGTTTAAATGATGTGCTTTGAAAATACATTGTGCTTTTCAGGTTCACTGAAATGTTCTGCAACTGGCTTTTCAAAACTGGCTTGAATATTCACAATGCAGCAGCTGGTGCAAGAAGTATTTTCCTGTGTAACCAATAAATGGGAAAAAGCCTCATGTTTTACAGTTCCTAGGTACAGAAGTTGTTCTGCAGTTAGGCCCAGAAAAGCTGGAGCATTTTTTTTTTCTTTCAGTTAAAATTTCAGGGCTGGAATTCTTTGCTCTCAGCTGGGGCTCACTTTTACCTGAGCACAGCATGACCCAGAGGCATTGTGGTGCCAGGGTCCTGGTGACCCTTCCTTGCTTTACCACACCATGTGGTGGGACCAGCAAGAGCACTGGGAGTCAACCAGTATTCCCATGCTACAGGCACTATGGCACTGCATTCAGTGTTAAGCAAGCTGGAGATTATATGTGTCATTTTAAGGCATTTTGGGGGGTCAGGAAAAGTGGAGTCATGTGGTGGAACATGGTTGCAATCTATTTCTCTGGGACAGTGAGTATTTTATAATTTATAGAAAACAGAATGCAGGGGGAGCTGTGTGAAACAGCTGGTAGCCTGGTGGCTAAGATGGTCTCTGTTGGTGTGAGGGGCCAAAGTTAGTGTTTCTCATCTGAATCAGAGCACAGACCTTGGTCTCAATCTCTGGTGTCCAGGAGGAGCAGATAGGTTATTTTCAAACCTTTCTGGGCAAAAGTTACATCAGACTTCTTGTTTAATCTAATTTTGTGTTCCAATCAATAGAACACTGTCAATTTCTGTACTTAGTGGGATGCAGCAAGTGGGACTCACCCCCTGTGATAGAACCGCATCTGCTTTCATAGAATAACCAGGTTGGAAGAGACCCACCGAATCATCGAGTCCAACCATTCCTATTAAATGCTAAACCATGCCCCTTAGCACCTCGTCCACCCTTGCCTTAAACACCTCCAGGGAAGGTGAATCAACCACCTCCCTGGGCAGCCTGTTCCAGTGCCCAATGACCCTTTCTATGAAAAAATTTTTCCTAATGTCCAGCCTAAATCTCCTCTGGCGGAGCTTGAGGCCATTTCCTCTTGTGTAGTTTTTTTACTGCTTGTATATGAATTAGATTTTTTGCAGTTTACTTCTAGAACAACTCAGCCCTTCAGTCCTTTGTAAAAAAAAGTAAAAAATACTTTAATTGTGATTTAATATTTTAAGCATTTTAGTATTTTGATATTATTTATTAATAAATAAAAATTAATATTAATAAAAATAAAATTAATACATGTTAATAGTCAATATATTGTATCCGGTTATTTTAATATTTTACATGCTTTTTATTTGGGGTTTTTTGAGTGTTTTTTAAAATATCATTGGTAGGAAATAGCAGGTCAGAATCTACTAAGATTGCACTAATGTCATGCAATTAGAACTGTCACAGAATCATGGCAGAACAGGTCTCCCAGAACTGATAAATGCTGACGGACTCCCATCAGCAATGTTATCAGAAAAGCAATGAGAGATCCAGAGGAATTCCATAAAAATCTCCCTACAAAGTAACAACTTTAATCCTCTTTCTTTGCAGTCCATGCAGTGACTAAAGAATATCACTCCAACCCAAAAGATCTGGGTTTCATAACATTAGGCTGAGAAGACCCAATGTCCTCGAGAAATGAAAGTATTTCTTTCCGAAGGAAAGTAAACTAAAAGCAGGTATCTAATGCATTCAGGAATAGTGTGAGTATGCATTAATGCATTAGTTGGGCACTTGTTTTTTTTTCTCTCATATCTGAACTTTCCTAGAAGAGGAGAGGGGAGAGATAACTTTGTACATTCCAGTATATTTATGCGGTCTAGAAAGCCTAGAATTACCAAGGAGATTAGTGATGACAACTGCACATGGTCCTAAAGCTAAAGGGTGCTCTTGTAGCTTCCCCAGATTTGTGTCTTATTCCAGAAAATTTAGATTTCCTTGGCACAAGGGTTCCAAATCAGTTTAGATCTTGCTTTCTTCATATTGGGGATTTAGCTTCACGCTTTCCCATCGGGGCTGAAATGATCTCTCTGTTTAGCTCCTGAATAATGTTACCACAATTTCCATGCCACTAGTAGTTAGCCTGTATTGCACCCACAGTTTTTTGCAGGTGTTCCAACTGTGAGAGCTTGGGGTTTCTCAGATGAGACTCTGAAATCTGTACTGACTGGGAGTCTGCCAAAGATCAGATAGGTCCTCAAGTGCAAATATTGAGTATCTGTCCATTTGGTGGCTCTTCTAGCTTTATCATATTTTGTTTCTGAGTGGATGAGACAAACTATATGCAAATAAGTATCAACAATCATATTTCTCTCTTCTTTTAAAAAGCTATGAGTGCAGAGGGCAAACTCCATCCAGGAAATTCTCAATGAATTTATACATAGTATATATTATAAGTTATCTATGTCCTGCTTCAAAGCAATGAAAAGCAGCAAAGAAACTAAAAATAATTAAGCAGAGGATAGTCAGTAGCCCTGATCAGAGATATAGGCTTTCTTAAGGAAGAACATGTTAATTACAAAATATTACTGCTTGTTTCATTGTATTTCCAGTTGTTTAGACTGGAGCCCTTGATGCCTGGGTTGTTTCATGTTAGGTTTTCCAGTTTTTGAAAGTGGGTCTTCATGGTTGTGACTTGGAGATTTACAAGCTGTCTAATAATTACATCACATAAATAAAAGAAACTACTTGTAGATAATTTCTAGACTGTTCATGTTAAGTGCTTCTCTTCAGCCAACTTGCAGCCAAAACGTTTTTACTGACATTGACAAGATTGAGCTCTGCAGCCTAAAAAGAGTTAAACATCTATTGGTTTCTTTTCAGTATTTTCAAACATCAATTAAACTGAAAAAAAGGGTTATAAAGTACAGTGACCTTTGAAATGACTTTTCATTTGTGGGATAGAATTGTGATGGTGTGAAAGCACTGTTAATAATAATAAAAAAATTAATAATTTCCTCAGGCCTGCTAAGCAAAGTGTAAATTGCTTTCTGCTTGGTATCAAATTTTCATGTAAGGTACTGTATCATGGAAAATTTTTGTCTCATTAAAATTCAGATGACCTAAAAATAATTCTACCCCTTCACCTCTGTACATTTTGTCATCTAGGCTGACAAATGTGGTTTCTCTAGATTTAATCAGTTTTAAAATGACTTCTACTGAAAATGCAGCCTGTTGGTTTTCCCTTTTTGGCCTGTGAAATATATGGGGAACAGTGGATTTATTTGTTGATCTTAAGGACTTGCTAAAAATCTAACAGCCACAAAAAGCATCTTTTGGGCAGAATAGTAGCACCTGGTCTCTATTTAATGGAAATTGCATGTTTGTGACTTCAAATAGTTTCTTAAAAACACATGAAGAAATGCAGTACGAGTCTTTTGTTCTGTTTAAAGGTGGAATTAGCTGAACCTCATTTTTGCCCTTCATAATGCACTCTCATCTGTGAAGAACAACGTTGTTTTGCAATATTACCACAAATAAATGTAGAGATTTGGCAAGAAAAGTATTCGGTGCAAATTCACTAAAAGCTGTATAAGCATTAGCACATGGGCACCCTGTGGTACATGAATTCCTCGTCCTGCATACTTCAGTCTAAAAATCAAACAATAGCTCTACCTTTTGGCAACCCCAGAGGCAAAATACATAAACAGGTTGTATTAAGGTCACCTTCCCTAATAATTGCTGTTGGAGTGGATTGCACCCACAACAGAGAAAGACGTATGGTGGAGGATATGCTGTGGTTACCTTATTGATTAGCATAAATACAAGAAGTGAGGGTCTCCAGCACGTGGGTCAGGCTTGTCAATATGTGAATTGAATTTGGTCCATGCTGGTGATGATTACTCGTGCAAGAAGGATAAACAATCCTTTGATGGTTAACCCAATCTTGAAGGGAGGTGTGCTGGTATCATTCCTGGTATGCTTCCTGGAAAGGGAAACAGTACGAGTCTGGGTGTTTTTTTTTTCAGATGGGTTACCCCTTAGTGGCTTAACTTGTTTAACTGCTTGGACTAAAGACAAAAGTGCGTTTTCCCATTCAGAGCATCTCTATTTCTTTAAATGCAATCAAGGTGAATAATAGGGGCTACTTTGGCTGGCTCTGACAGGTATGGAATAGGTTGCAATAAGAACCATGTTCTGCAACACCCCATTCTACAATATTAGGGTGGCAGGGGTGTACTGGCCCTTGTGACTGATATGTTTTTAATTCTTATATTTCAGTTTTGACTGCCTCTACATGTTCTGGGTGCCATTTACACGGTTTTCTCTTCTGTAAAAGGGCATATTCTCCTGGCTTATGACCATAATGTTCTTGCAAATTAGGCAACAGAATTGGATCAAATGGATTTGGTTTTTTTATACAGTCTCCTGCACCACCTCAAGGTTCTGTAGTTTCTTCAGTTTTAATAACTGGTCTAGTAGAAGAGGCTCAAGTGGAAGGTGAGAATTATCATCATCTTAGCTGTTAGTAGAGTCACCCCAAATATACCTATCCTATTCTTCAAGGGAAGCTATTAACTTTCTAATTTAAACTATGTCAGGGGGTTTTAGAGCTTGCATTAACATTATTTCAACACCTTCTCCTAATTTTTGTTCTTTCAATTGAGCTTCCTTAAGTTGTTGCTGCTGTTGTTCTATTTTTATTGATAGTAAAAGTTTGGTAGGTTTATGCCCCTCAATTTCATCTTGTTGATCTTATATTTTATGGGTTAATTCCACTCTTTCCTTACATGCAGCTTCCAGACATGTTCCTAATATTTTACAAATCATACCTTTAACCTTTCCATCTTTAGTTCAAGCCCATGCATCATAGAATCATAGAATCATAGAATTGGAGGTTGGAAGAGACCCACTGGATCATCAAGTCCAACCATTCCTATCAAACACTAAACCATGCCCCTCAGCACCTCGGCCACCTGTGCCTTAAACACCTCCAGGGAAGGTGAATCAACCATTTCCCTGGGCAGCCTGTTGCAGTGCCCAATGATCCTCTCAATGAAAAATTTTTTCCTAATGTCCAGTCTAAACCGCCCCCGGTGGAGATTGTGGCCATTCCCTCTTGTCCTGTCCCCTGTCACTTGGGAGAAGAGGCCAGCACCCTCCTCTCCACAACCTCCCTTCAGGTAGTTGTAGAGAGTAATAAGGTCTCCCCTCAGCCTCCTCTTCTCCAGGCTAAACAACTCCAGCTCTCTCAGTCGCTCCTCATAAGGCCTGTTCTCCAGCCCCTTCACCAGCTTTGTTGCTCTTCTCTGGACTCGTTCCAGAGCCTCAACATCCTTCTTGTGGTGAGTGGCCCAGAACTGAACACAGTACTCGAGGAGCGGTCTCACCAGTGCCAAGTACAGGGGGAGAATAACCTCCCTGGACCTGCTGGTCACGCTGTTTCTGATACAAGCCAAGATGCCATTGGCCTTCTTGGCCACCTGGGCCACTGCTGCCTCATGTTCAGTCAGCTGTCAACCAACACCCCTAGGTCCTTCTCCTCCAGGCAGCTTTCTAGACAGACTTCTCCTAGTCTGTAGCTCTGCACAGGGTTGTTGTGCCCCAAGTGCAGGACCCGGCATTTGGCCGTGTTAAACCTCATGCCATTGGACTCTGCCCAGCAGTCCAGCCTGTTCAGATCCCTTTGCAGAGCCTCCCGACCCTCCAGCAGATCCACACTTCCACCCAGCTTAGTGTCATCTGCAAACTTGCTAAGGGAGAACTCGATGCCTTCATCCAGGTCATTGATAAAGACATTGAACAGGGCTGGACCCAGCACTGAGCCCTGGGGAACCCCACTTGTCACTGGCCTCCAGCTGGATTTAACACCATTTCCCACCACTCTCTGGGCCCGGCCATCCAACCAGTTTTCCACCCAGGAGAGTGTGCGCCTGTCCAGGCCAGAGGCTGACAGTTTCCATAGCAGAATGCTGTGAGAAACTGTGTCAAAGGCTTTACTGAGGTCCAGGAAGATACATCCACAGCCTTTCCCTCATCCAGCAGCCAAGTCACTTTGTCATAGAAGGCGATCAGGTTAGTTTGGCAAGACCTGCCTTTTGTGAACCCGTGTTGACTGGGCCTGATCACCCGGTTCTCTTGCATGTGCTTCATGATAGCACTCAAGATCACCCGTTCCATGACTTTCCCTGGCACTGAGGTCAGACTGACAGGCCTGTAGTTCCTGGATCCTCCCTGCGACCCTTCTTGTAGATGGGCACAACATCAGCCAGCCTCCAGTCCAGTGGAACTTCCCCAGTCTTCCAGGACTGTTGGAAGATGATGGAAAGGGGTTTGGCCAGCACATCTGCCAGCTCCTTCAATACCCTTGGATGAATCCCATCTGGCCCCATAGACTTGTGGGTGTCTAGTCGAGCTAGCAAGGCTCTGACCACCTCCTCTTGAACCATGGGAGCCTCATGTTGCTCCTCTAGCTCCAGGGTTTGTACACAGAGGGAACAACTTTCTGTACAATTAAAGACTGAGGCAAAGAAGGCATTAAGTACCTCAGCCTTTTCCTCATCTCCTGTCTCTGTTGTTCCTTCTGCGTCCAATAGGGATGGCATGTAGCTCCTTCTCTACAGTTTGCCAGTCAAACCAATTTTTACGAGCACAGCCTTCTGTGAAGGTGAGTTTTGGTTAAATACTATGTTTTTGTAAGTAGCTGGTGGCGCTTATCATCCTTCTGACTACATTAATTTGTCACGGATAGATATTTTATCAAACTTTGATTTAGCAGCAATTTAGAATTTATTGAGGTAGATCAGAAAATTGGAATATATGTACATATGATTTCTATTAACACAATCACCATCAGATCAACTGAGTGATTTAACATGATCTGCTGTAATCAAATCAGCAACTCACAGAATCAAAAATGATAAGGTTCACACTATGCTTAGTACAAGGATAAGTCAAGTCAAATGATACACACGGAGATATGCACGCAAATATACAGAAATTTGTGCATCCTAATACAGAGAGGCTGACCCCTCCAAAATTTCCTTCATCTCAAGATTAGTGATATACTCACTTGCAGTGCATCCACATTCTCAACAGGTGATTGTTGAGTTGTGAGAAGCCTAGCCTTGCCCTGGTCCGCACATCAGATGACGCTGAAGGGCATCCCTGTTTATGGGGATATGCTGGGTGCTGCCTGCTGTTTTCCTGGAGAGCTCAAAGGGTCTCCCTTAAGATCACTGTTTTTAGGGGCATAGATGATTGGCTTTGGTCAGTACTTTTTTATTCATTTTGGCACAGCTCAGATCAGGTAATTCTGGCATTTTCCACCAGCTATACATGTCCAGAACTTCCTAGTTCTGGTATTGTCCAGCTCAGGCTGTAATCACAGGTAGCAGCTGCACCAGGCTGTCAGGAGGTGACTGATAGTCACTCCTTCAGACACAGGGAGTCCTTTACCAGGCATAGAGTTTTGTAATGGTCCTTTCTCAGCACAGAAGTTTCAGGTTCACTAAGGAAGTGCCTTAATGTTCCAATTCACTGCCTTTTTACAAAGGTGAGGGCACAATGGGAATTCTTTCTCCCAGCATACCTGGCTTACCCCGGACCTGCAAGTGTCCCAAGGAGGAGTTCACAAAGATTTAGGGGACCAAAGATTTTCTTAGTTCATAACACAACTGTATTGTTATTGACTATAGCATTGCCATATTATTTCATGAGCCTGGAAATAACCCCCAAAGAATTGTTCGTTTGTTGAGAAGACTTTGAATTCTCTGTGTCCGTTTGACTACTCTTGTCTGCTCTTCACCTCAAGGATATCCAGTAACAGTGGTTGAAATTGTGTTGCTTTTTTGCTATTTACATGTTTGCTACAAATACAGTGGTGAGCAGATAGGTGCCAGTTATCTGTCTGGGACACCTGAGTCCTCCACACAGCTGATCTGCACAGCATGAAGCATAGCCTTGAGGTGCAGATCTTCAAGTCCTGTAGATAATTCTCTGCTTCTCTGGTTCCAAAGGGCATGCTGAGAAAACTGTGTTTATGGTCACTTGAAAGCCTTAGATACCAGGTGACAGTGAGCTTCTATCTAATCCTTGTTCATCCTGGTTTATGCAATAGCTTATACTTCCATCTAATTTTGATAGAAGAATGAAAACAATCCCCCTCAGGCTGGCACTTTTTCCTCATCTTCACTTTTCAACTAGTGGTGGAAGATCGAGAAGAGATCCTCAGATCATACTTTAACTACTGAATTACTTCTTTGTCAGGGAAATTTCACCTAGAATGAAGAATTGTTTCCTCCTTGAAATTGCCATGTTTATCACAGTTCTGCAGAGCTCCCTGCTTTTCAGTAGCTCACCAGCAAAAGATGCAAACAGTATAAGATGCCTGAATTTTAGTATTTGTTCACCAGTCTCTTGAGCTTTCTTTAAGTTGATGCTAGTGGACTGTAAAGAAAGTTTTGCAGTTCTTCAGCAGTGTTGGTGAGTCAAAGGGAAAGCAGGCAAACCTTTCTGCTAACTGTCCAGCCACAGTGAGTGGTACAAAGAGAAAACAAATTTCAAACGCAGCTTCCAATGTCCTCCGGATTTAACAAGAGGATTCAGAAGGCCCAAAGCAAGAAGTCCTTTATCTTCCCCATATTTTAATTCCTGCTATTGAGATGGTGCTTTATGCTGTGGAGGCCTACTTTGGTGTTTGTGTGTCATTCATAGTGCCCCAAGGGGAAGCTCACAGGGTGACTGTATCCAGATGGGCCTGCCAAGTAATCCTGGCTGCTCAGCAGGGTTCCACCTTCTGTGGAGTGACAAGAGCCTAAACAGATGAAGAGGGAAAGCAGTGTGAGTCCATACCAGGAGGTGAAGATGCAAGTCCTTTTCTCTGTATAAATTGTCCTTGAAGGAAAATGCACTTAAAGCTGTATGATGAAGCAGATGTTTGAATTATGGTGTCAGCTGAGGCACTGCTCTTTTTAAGGTCAATTTTAACTGTCGACACAGCACAAAGGTGCATGTAGCTGTCAATTGTTTCTTTTGGAAATTCATTCTGCTTTAATAAATCAGAGAAATTCCTTGTTCTAATAAAGTCCAGAAATAACAGATGGCTTATATGTTGGGCATCAGCAAATCCTAAAGCTGTGGGCATGACCCTTGTCCATGTCCTGTTGAGAAGTCTACCTGCCTTCTGGAATACGTCACCCAAGAGTTTGGGTTTTTTAACAAAACCAAAAGTATAAGTTCCACTTGCTTATAATATGCTGTTGTTGGACTTAAAAGCTGCCTTCCATAAAAGTAATGAGGATTTAATGTGTTTGCTGGTGGTGTTCATTGTGTTTTGCAGACCATTCAAGCTAAGTTTTAACTTTCTAAATGTTCAGTTGATGAGGCTGGGCACAGCCAAACTGTGTTTTCCTTAGGCCTTTGAGCCTTCATCATCCGTGCAAGTGAAAGTGCTGTTACTGATTTTGGGTGACAGTGGGATTAAGGAGGTGTTTTATTAGACTACTATGGACCTGTGTTTCAGGTTAGCATGGAACAAGTCACCAGATTTTAAGATTAAACAGGTCCTGCAGGTATTAGGATAAGTTGCTGTGCTCAAAACCAAGTCAGCTTTTTTTTTTTTTTTAATTTTTTATTTTAAGTGTCTGCAGCACTGTACATCATGACCTCCTTGATGACTATCAGCATAAAGCTGCATCTAGCAATAGAATTCTCACTAGTTACCATTAAGGTTTCACACTCATCCAGCATTTCTAAAGGGAGCATTAAGGCTTTGCAACTGAATATGAGAGTAGGAATACTCAAGAATGAACAGCGTATAGCAAGTAGCAGAAATCAAATGGAGATAAGGTCTTGTGTTTATGTAGCATCTTTTAACCTAGAGTGTTGTGTGAGGATTACTGAATTTATTAACTGTTCTGTTCAGCACTGCTTCTCCATCGTGAGTCACACCAGGGGGTTATCAGTGCTTAGACTTGCTGCACAGTAATCATAGTGAAGGAATGGAGCTGAGCTTCCCATGCCAGACTTTCTAGCCAGGGTGAGCAGGGTAACTGTAAAATACACTGACAAAGCAGATTGGAGACAGGGTAGGCTAATAGGGCTAATGCTATTGCACACTGATAACTGCTGTGAGAGGCATGAAGAATTTTATATTGCTTGTGAAGCTGTTGGTATTCCTTCTTTCAATAGAGATTTTTCTCACATAATCCTATGCTCTGACATGCTGGCTTGACGTGTCGTTTCAATAAGGTTGGAAGACTGGAGAAATTCAGTGAAATGGCTATATTTCAGTACTGTGTCTGTCAAGGGAAGGATGTCGGTTTAAACAGTCATGTGTTTAAGCTGTATTGAGCACAAGTATTAAATCTCACTGCATTTCACAGTGGAGCAGCAAAGTAGAGATGAGGAGAAACACTAAGAGAGACTTCAGTAACTGCCTGAGATCTGCTGTACCAATGAAGCAATTAAAATAACGCCATTAAATTAACACTAAATACACTTACAAGGAATGAGTTTAGGAGAATGCTGTGGGTATAAATCAAGATTTAAAACTGATAATTTAAATATTTTGAATGTTGGATCTGCTGATGAACTGTTTCATGAGATGACCTGCAGTTGGATTGAATCACTTCCCACTTAGAAGAGATCTCAGGGACATCCCATTGAACTAACTGGTCATCTGATGTAAGGAGTATTTAATCTTGTAGAAGTAACAGTGATTTGATTGCAAGTGGAGGTTAAAAATTTTTGAGATGGGCTAAGCACCTGAGTGTAGGTAGCAGCTATCCTTTCTCAGTTTTGTAATTCTTATTGTGCTTTGCACCACCGCTCTCAGATCCATCACTTTTAGCTAGTCTAAGGAAAGAGATTAAAGATTGAATTTGTAAGCAAGGCTGCTTTCCTTTTTGTGTTGGTCTTGTCTTGACATAGTCAGAGCACATTGACATAGCTGAGTGAGGAGGAAGCAATGGTAGCACTGGTTTGCATCTGTTCCATGACTGGTAGCATCTGTTTGATGATTAACTAAAGGACTTCAGCTGTTAGAACTGTCAATCCTGACACCTTGGATGAGCACTAAAATAAATCTGTGCTACCAGTAACTGCTCATTTTTTTTCCCCTGCTTTTGATTTACTTGACTCTTTGTGTCCTTGCCGATAACTACTGGAAAGGCTAATGCATTATAAACTCTGAAAAGTGAAGCAAGCGACTGTCATTTTTTGCACAACAGATGTTCCTGATCAGGAATCAGACAAAGGATCTCATCAGTCTTCCTCTGAGCAATTTAATTTGTCTATTCCATGACACACCAGCTACCTCCTCTCTAGTGACTGACGTGCCCAAGTCCTGCTTCATTTTAGGATCAGTTCCTTTAATCTTGCAGAATTATTAGGGTTTTTTTCTGTACAAGAGCAAAGAGAGTGGAAAAAGGAAATTGCTTCATTGCTTACAATGTCACCAATAATGCATCATAATGAAAAGTAGCAAAGGCCTGCTTCAAAATAGGGAACTGAAGTACTACATTTTAAGAGAACTAGAAAACACTTTTTATAAGAAATAGCAATTTAGATTTGATGGTGTTTCTTTTAGAGGTTGTAAAGCTCAGAGGTAGGGATACACAGCATATAATCCATCAGATTCTTGGAAAGGAACATAGTGGGATGGAAAAATTAATATATTTTTAAGAAAAGTTGTTTTCTGTGGATCTACTTTTCCACTTCTTAGTCATACAAGTTGTCCAAAATGAGCAATTACTGAGGGCTTTGCTTACTTTCCCATTTAGTTTGATAAAAGTGTTTTCCTCTGCTTCTGTTTTGTAGTGATAGATGGCCACTGCTGGAGATGTGAATTCTACAGTTAGTCTATAGTTCATTTCCCAGTTACTAGTCTAGCAAAAAAGAGAATTGTTTTGCCTGTGCACAGGTCCTGACTGCCACCCCAGTGAGGGGCAGTCATTGCTCACCCTGCAGAAGAGGCTGAAGACTGTGTCCCATGTCCCTATCAATATCTGCCAAAGACTTGCTGGAGGGAGAGGCAAGGCAAGTTCACCTTATCTTGTGTGTGTGGTCAGCCCTGCACAGAAACGGTAGCTACTGCTGCTCTCCATACAAATGCTTGTGTCCATGGCCACAGTCACATCTGTCAGTCCTGATAAATAAGCAAACTGTATTTGAGGAGTTCATCACAGTCCACCACTGGTAGAGAGAGAAACCACTCATATGACCTCTTTTCCACTTGGCAGGTTGACAGGACAGAAGTGATTCGAACCTGTATAAATCCCATCTTCTCCAAGCTGTTTACAGTGGACTTCTATTTTGAAGAAGTGCAGCGGTTGCGGTTTGAAGTCCATGACATTAGCAGCAACCACAATGGGCTGAAGGAAGCCGATTTTCTTGGCAGCATGGAGTGCACTCTTGGACAAGTATGTATCACTGCCTTCCTCCCCCTGCCCCCCCCCCTCTTATAATATGTATTTATATGAAATATATTGCTTTGTTAAATGACTGATGAGCGAGATCTGTCATTCTTGACAAAAAATTTTAATCGGTGCTTTGAACAAGGGTAATTGAGAACTTCTGCTTATTTGATTTACTGCTCTTGTATAGCTTCAAGTCAGACAGTGCTATAGCAAACTGAGCATCAGTGATTGGCCTTGTACATTAAAAGCCTGGGCTCATTACACTACTGCTGAGGAACAGACTTATTTGGGAGAAAGTTATTGTTCCTAACAGTATTTAAAGCAAGTTCCAAGTGCAAGGAATGCTTACAAATATACTTTACTCACAAAAGGTAGTGCCTGGTGATGTGGCAAATAGAGAGATAAGGTTGGATTCATTTCTCTGACTCTCAGTCATCCAAAAGTTAGTTTTGTAGACTAAGTTATTCTTCTGATTTCCATCTTTAGTTCAGTGGAGAGAAACAGACAGTTCCAGCAGTTGATTTGTTCCACCTGAGACACCCATCATAGATTAGGATAAATTGCCTTCAGGAGACACCTAACCATCAGTTATCAAGAGAGTCTAGACAGCTGGCTTAGAGTAGATAGCTAACTTTTTAGATAACTAAATTTAAGAGTGATGAATCCTACCCACAGGATCGATATCTAGAGGTCATCAGAGCCAGATCTGCAGTGATTGCCTATATTGCTGACCAGTAGCATTCTACAGTGTCCCAGGTATAGCAGGTTATTTCTAACTGGCAGACTTTTTGTTATGCAGGGTCTCATAGCACAGATCTTTGCTCTGTCCGTAATGACAATGCTGAGGATGGTCTCAGTTTCACTGAGCTGAGACCAGGCAGTACTTTTGTTTACATTATCCTCTGCACTACATCCACAGGTATTTGTATTCTGAACGTGGTAGCTTTGCATGGAAGAAGTTGCAAAGCATTTCTTTCTGATTTTCTCACCTTTTGTTGTTGCCCCTTCAGCCCCACCACACATGAATCCCTTAGTTTTTCACAGAATCACAGAATAACCAGGTTGGAAGAGACCCACCAGATCGTTGAGTCCAACCATTCCCACCAATCCATAAAGAATGCCCCTAAGTACCTCATCCACCCTCACCTTAAACACCTCCAGGGACGGTGAGTCAACCATGTCCCTGGGCAGACTGTTCCAATGCCTAACCACCCTCTCCGTGAAGAATTTTTTCCTTATCTCAAGCCTAAATCTCCCCTGGCGGAGCTTGAGGCCATTCCCTCTCGTCCTGTCCCCTGTCACTTGGGAGAAGAGGCCAGCACCCTCCTCTCCACAACCTCCCTTCAGGTAGTTGTAGAGAGTAATAAGGTCTCCCCTCAGCCTCCTCTTCTCCAGGCTAAACAACCCCAGCTCTCTCAGTCGCTGCTCATAAGATTTGTTTTCCAGCCCCTTCACCAGCTTCGTTGCTCTTCTCTGGACTCGCTCCAGAGCCTCAACATCCTTCTTGTGGTGAGGGGCCCAGAACTGAACACAGTACTCGAGGTGCGGTCTCACCAGTGCCGAGTACAGAGGGAGAATAACCTCCCTGGACCTCCTGGTCATGCCGTTTCTGATACAAGCCAAAATGCCACTGGCCTTTTTGGCCACCTGGGCACACTGCTGGCTCATGTTCAGTTGCTGTCAACCAACACCCCCAGGTCCTTCTCCTCCTGGCAGCTTTCTAGACAGACTTCTCCTAGTCTGTACCTCTGCTTAGGGTTGTTGTGCCCCAAGTGCAGGACCCGGCATTTGGCCGTGTTAAACCTCATGCCGTTGGTCTCAGCCCAGCAGTCCAGCCTGTTCAGATCCCTTTGCAGAGCCTCCCGACCCTCCAGCAGATCCACACTTCCATCCAGCTTAGTGTCGTCTGCAAACTTGCTAAGGGAGCACTCGATGCCTTCATCCAGGACGTTGATAAAGACATTAAACATGATTGGACCCAAAACAGGACTGGACCCAATTTTCTTATCTTTTCTTTGATTTATTTCTTATCAAAGCCAAATGGGCCAAACAAGCTGAAAGAAGAAAAGTACTCTCTGTGAGAGAATTAATATGGAATATATGTATTTACTAACTTGGAAGCTCAACATGAAAGAAGTCTTATTTAGGATATCTGCAGTGCACAATAAAGTCTGTTCTTTTTGACAAACTTCTTGCGGCCGTAATCAATGAAAAGAAGCTATCCTATAACACTAAGGAGAATGAGAAACAAAGAAAAACGTTATTACAACATTCTTCTTGCTTAATTGGCTTGAAAATGAAGGGGGGGAAATGTCATTGCTGCTGCCTGTAGCATAAATGTCTTGATAATTATTTGATCTCTATAAATAACACAGCTGGGTTGGTTGCAGTGTAATTTTGATGGTAACCAAGAAAAAATAATAACAGTGTGAAATCTGTTCACAGTAATGTAGCCTTGAGGACTCAGATCTCATATTTAGACTTGGCAGGGGGTGGAGGGAAGTTGTTCCACCCTCTTTTTAATTTTTTGACTTATATAATTCCTCAACTGATTTTAATTCCCAAAAAAATAGCACCAGAACTGTCATCTAATCAAAGTCCTTCTGAGGAATCTGGTTTTGAAAATCCTGCATCACAGGCCAGACATATCAAGCTTAAGCTCATGTTTAGCCATTTGGTGTAATTACTGCATTTTTTCAATGATGATAATAGGAAAGTCCTGGCTTTAACATGAATTGATTGCTCTACATAATTTTAATTGTAGATCTTATTTGAGACATTCAGGAAGGCTGTAGATTTTTAGGAGTAGTCTAAAAGACGGCTTCCCTCCATGCCCCCTATGAATATGCCAACTTCTATTAAAACCTTCTAGGTAACAGTTAATCTGTAAGAGATTCACTGCTACCTGTACCTGTTTGTAGATTGCATCATTTAGATTTGTCATAAACCTGCTTTTTTTCCCAAATCATGTAACGCTCCTACCTAAAACAAAATTAATAGGAATAATAAGAGCTGGAAAAAGCAATAGCTCTTTTCTGATCTAAATCTGACACACAACCTACACAATAGAGACAAGCATATTGGAAATTTGGGGTCTTAGATGTGAACTATGGAGAAATGCATTCCTTCAGAAGGTGTCATTATTAACATCATCCTCTCAAATGCTGTAATAAATCTATGTGCCACGAGATTGATAGGGGTAGTAGCTTGTAGGCTGTTAGTGACAACCCACTGGATTTTCAGTAAGACTTGTTTCTACTGTTCTTGCCAGGACAAGCCAGTTCTAAATAACTGTGGTTAACAGCACCATGGCACTCCATTCCTGGATGCCACATTTGATATGCCACAGTATTTAAACATAGTAGGTCAAATGGTTGTGGATAGCTACTCATGAGTGTAATTAAGAAAAAGTCCATGTGCTAAATAGAGACATTTGCTTAATGCAGTTTGTTTTGCCCGTCAAGCTCAAAAGTTGTCCTTTCAAATAAAACAACAGCAAATTATCTCTTGAATGATTTGAGTGGGAGGAGGTTTAGGTCAAGGTTTTTAGGGGGAATTTTTTGATGTGTTTTTAAATAGTAAGAGTCTGTTCCTTCCACTGAGAAAGGCTCTTTTTATATTCCAGTTGCCCAGCTTCTTCAGAATCATGGTAGTGTGCCAATCTGCAGAATGTTAACAAATATGTTCTGTACAATTGGAATGTGAATTAAATAAAAAAAAATCCTAAAATACTAGGTCAAAAGTGCAAACAACCTTTTCTCAATTAGTAGCATTATCTTAAAATAAGGTCTGCAATTCCATGTAATTTATATAATGGAGTTTCTTAAGAAACTTTACATCAAGAGAATGCATCGAACTCCAACCAATTAAGCTATCCATGCTGTATTACTTAAATAAAGTAGCATTGCTAAATGGTAGGCTAAAGTTCATAATTTAAAACTGTGCATTTTAAAAATATGTTATTATTTTTCATTTTTTAAATAATTTATAAGTAACTGCATAAAAATAATATTTAATAATACCATTGTTTAACAGTTAAGTTGTACAGTCACATAGTAGCTTCTTAAGTGAGGATACTGTATTGTCCTCACAGAGATTATTCTGAATGTGAAGCACGCTTATGAAATTATGAGATAATTTTTATGAAAACACAAACAACCCAACAATGTTATCCTCTAAAACACAACAGAACATGAAATATCCTTTATACAGATGTGTATGTGAAAGAAGTTGTTTGGGTTTTACCTTTCGCTTTGGTGTAGCTTAGGAATGTATCTAAGAAATAAGAAAGATTAGATGAATCCTAGCGAAGTTAACATTTCTAGTTTTTACCCTAATTTTAGGTGTCTGTGCAATGAATTGCTTGGGAGACATTTCTTATCAGAATTTGAGCATGCAACCAGCTTGTTCTGACAAAATCTTAAATCTTGAGTTCAAGGCTCGGTCTGGATAATTTCATCCTACATGAAATAAGTTGGAGGATGATATGATTAAGAAACCTGTGTAAGGCTCATAACAGAGACTAAACTGGGATAGAATAGCTGGTACATTTCAAGTGAGCCTAATGAAAAGCTAAAATTGCAGTGAAAGTTTAGTGCAATTTACTTGAAATGCCACACAAAGAGGTGGCATAGACATTTGGGAATGTGAGCTCTTCCTGCTCAAATCATAAAATAATTAAAGTCAGAAGGGACCTCTGGAGTGTCTAGTTCAATCTGCTGCTCAAAACAGATTACAGCAGTTTGCACAGGGGCTTGTCCAGTCCCATTCAGAATCAGGCAGGACCAGAGAAAAACAGAGGCATAAAGAGCCCTCACTCTACATCATGTGAAAACATGTACAGATACTTGCAGTAGCCTTCAAGTGGCAAAAAAAAAGTCTGAACAGGCAAATCTGAAGTAAATAATGCAAGGATAACATAGCCATAGCTGCTCTTGCTTTGAGAGGAAGGGAGCAGCCTTCTCAAGCTGCTGCTGTAGATGACAGTTGTCATCCTCTGGAATGGGAGTTTTGGGGTAATGCAGTGGTAGGGCACTGTGCTTTCTATTACAACAGAACTGGCTTGGGATGCTTCATCAGACTGTGCATCTGCCCACTAGTCTTCTAGCTCTTTTATTCATTCTAAATAAATGCTGTTCTTTGCATAGATGCTGGCAAGCAGAGGCACCTGTTGCTTTTTGTAGTGATAAGCACTGAAATCACAAGCAGTAATATTTAAGTGACATTTTGGGGCAGTACTGTATAAAAGTGACCTCTTGCCTTCATGTGGGTGCTTTACATACTATGAGTCAGTTTATCCTTGGTTATGGTTTTACAGATATTGTCTGTAACTGAGGAGAGTGAATTCTCCCCCTTTTCTTTCTCATTTATGGTTCCTTTTCCCCTTCCCCGTACATAGGAAGAGTGTTCAGGCACTCTGCTCACCCAGACTAATCACTTCCAGCTGAATCCCAATCTAATCACTGAAGGTTTGTATTTCTGCTGCTTTTTGGTTGCTAATAAAAATCGGGATTGATTGTTCCAAGGGGCAAGACATAGATTTATTACTTTTTTTTTTTTATTTTGTGCTTTGGGTTTTTTGGTCCATCAGAAAACAATGGAAAATGAAATCTTAGATGGACAAATACTTTCAGAAATTTGATAGCCTAATTTTCATGGTATTCACCTTGGACAGCAAAATGCTAAACCAAGTCCTTTTCTATTTACATGTTAGTGTCTTTGTGTATTCTGAGACTCTCTAAAGCTCACTTATTGGAATTGTTCTGGTTAATATTCCATATACTTCATAAAGAATTGAAATTGCATAATTTAGAATAATAAGGGTTCAAACTTTTTAAGAGCCAAAGACAAAGTTTTAACCACGCAGGGATGAAGTATAAGGAAGGTACCTTAGGAACACTTCTTTCTTCTGAAGTTTCACCCAGAAGTCTCAGCCTGATCTTTAAGAATTCACAAACATTATTTCAATGAATAATCATTTTCTGGAAGAACTAAACAGACCTATGTTGAGAGGACATTCTTGATTACTGCTCATCTGTGCCTGCAAAATCATAGAATCACAGAATAACCAGGTTGGCAGAGATCCACCGGATCATCGAATCCAACCATTCCTATCAAACACTAAACCATGCCCCTTAGCACGTCTTCCACCCCTGTCTTAAACACCTCCAGGGAAGGTGAAACAACCACCTCCCTGGGTAGCCTGTTCCAGTGCCCAATGACCCTTTCTGTGAAAAATGTTTTCCTAATCTCCCCTGGCAGAGCTTGTGGTCATTCCCTCTCATCCCGTCCTCTGTCACTTGGGAGAAGAGGCCAGCACCCTCCTCTCTACAGCCTCCCATCAGGTAGTTACGGAGAGCAATAAGGTCTCCTCTCAGCCTCCTCTTCTCCAGGCTAAACAACCCCAGCTCTCTCAGCTGTTCCTCATAAGGCCTGTTCTCCAGCCCCTTCACCAGCTTCGTTGCTCTTCTCTGGACTCGCTCCAGAGCCTCAACATCCTTCTTGTGGTGAGGGGCCCAGAACTGAACACAGGATTCAAGGTGTGGTCTCACCAGTGCTGAGTACAGAGTACAGAGGGAGAATAACCTCCCTGGACCTGCTGGTCACGCCGTTGCTGATACTGGCCAAGATGCCATTGGCCTTCTTGGCCACCTGGGCACACTGCTGGCTCATGTTCAGTCGCTGTCAACCAACACTCCCAGGTCCTTCTCCTCCAGGCAGCTTTCTAGCCAGGCTTCTCCTAGTCTGTAGCACTGCACAGGGTTGTTGTGCCCCAAGTGCAGGACCCGGCATTTGGCCTTGTTAAACCTCATGCCATTGGACTCTGCCCAGCGATCCAGCCTGTTCAGGTCCCTTTGGAGACTCCTGACCCTCCAGCAGATCCACACTTCCACCCAGCTTAGTGTCGTCTGCAAACTTGCTAAGGGAGAACTCGATGCCTTCATCCAGGTCATTGATAAAGACATTGAACAGGGCTGGACCCAGCACTGAGCCCTGGGGAACCCCACTTGTCACTGGCCTCCAGCTGGATTTAACACCATTTCCCACCACTCTCTGGGCCCAGCCATCCAACCAGTTTTCCACCCAGGAGAGTGTGCGCCTGTCCAGGCCGGAGGCTGACAGTTTCCATAGCAGAATGCTCTGAGAAACTATGTCAAAGGCTTTACTGAAATCCAGGAAGATACATCCACAGCCTTTTCCTTGTCCAGCAGCCAAGTCACTTTGTCATAGAAGGCGATCAGGTTAGTTTGGCAAGACGTGCCTTTTGTAAGCCCGTGTTGACTGGGCCTGATCACCTGGTTCTCTTGCATGTGCTTCATGGTAGCCCTCCAGATCACCTGTTCCATGACTTTCCCTGGCACCTATAATCTGGCACTGATTATAGGAACCAGTAAAGTTGTTATTTCTTAAATGTCATGAACCATATCAGCTCTGTAATGTGGCAATAGCCTTTGTGGCTTTTCTTTCATTACTTACTGCAGCTGGTCTTTGCAATTTTCATATTTGTAATTCCATTCCTTATTTGGTTTCTTTTAATTTATGGAAGTCTTAAAATATTGTTAAAATTTACAGTTCCGTTACTTGCCCAACTAGTAGCGTGAGTGAAAAAACCTGCAGAGATGTACATCTTTTCCTGCCAAAAACCTTTTCAAGTATTATTTAGAGATTCAGTATTTCCCATACATGCATTTGTGTACAAATTATATTGAAAGTATTCCTTCGCTCTAATGAGTATTATTTTTTCTTTTGTGCTTTTAATAATATATGCCATTAGCAGATTACACACTTGAAAATGTTGACTGATTAGTTCAGTTTCAGCCCTTGTAATTCCCCTTGCTCTTGAACTGAAAAAAGGCTAAAAGAGCCATAATTGCAACTGAATTAATTAAATTATGATAGTCTGTATAAGAATATTTGTTTAATAGTCCGTTGACTGTTTCTGTGGTGCAGAAGACATAAGACTAGTTTTTTTATTCCCTAAATCTCATTAGATGTCTCTATGCCTCCTTAGGTATCTAAATAGCTTTAAATACTTGGCCTTTGATCTCCTCCAAATTAAGTTGCTCAATTAATTAGTGGGATGAATAATTTGGTTTATTAGATATGAACGTCATTTTCCACCAGGGCTGACTCACAGCACAAGCAAATCAGCAACACTACTCTCCTCCCTAACTTTACCTGACCATTTAAGCACCTCAGTTGTCTCCAGGAAGGTCTTCATTTACCATTGCAGCATGATCTCGGAAGCCATAAGATTTTCAGTTCTAGATAATTCTTGTCAGTTAAAGTTAATGGAATTACTTGTATAGTTCTTACTGCTTTGTTTTTATAAACTTTATCTTTTTGTATGGAATACTGTAGCAGTCTTTAGAAAAGTAATTTAAAATTTGGTTTGCCATTATAATGAGTTCTTATTATGACTAATTATAAAAGAGCTGCTACACGACATACTAATTAAATTCAAAGACCTTTTATGCTATTGGTAAGCTATTTCCCATAATAATGTTATTGCTTCTTGGGAAAGGGATATCTTTTTTTTCTCAGTGGTCTGTTTTGGTTAGCTATTTTGAGGTACAGATCTTTAACAAAGACAGGGATGGGTATAATTCAGCCATAAATAATCTGTGAGCTGCTCAATACTATAGGGAACAAAAGAAACCTTAAAGAATGGTGAGTGTCGTGCAGAAAGTATCATATGTATGGGGAGGATGATTACAGCAATAAAACTGGCTTTACCAAGAAACAAGAATTCTATGAGCAGTTAGAAATGAATTGAATTTCCTTCATTATGGGCATATATGTCTGAATTTGTTCTCTTGCAGAGATTTCTTAGCGTCTGTGAAGGGATGAAATCATCCTCAAAACCCTTTTTTTCCATGAGAGTGGAGTAATGCCACTGGCATCTACCTACTGTCTGGTCTCTTCTCATGTCTAAACAACTAAATTTGGGGTTCCAGTAAGTCCAATGGGCAGAAGAGACCAGTCTGAACGAAGAATTCCATACATCGAAGGAGATGTTTAAAATGATCCTAGTCTTGTAGTTTTGTAACCACAAAACTAAGTTGTGTACAGTCTTATATGTCACTAAGCAGAGTATATGCCCAGACCTTGATTCTCTTAAATGGGAGACCAGTGCCACAAGAGACATGCCGCAAGATTTAATAAAAGCCAAGTGTCATAGCACATAAATAGAAAAGGACCTATGGCCAATATCCATGAATGTTTCAAGAGGCCTTTTTCAAAAGAATGTTGGTGTTATGTCCAGAGTCAGGGATTATACAAGCCAATTTAATTGAAGCAAGTAAATAAACAAAGCCCACACTGATTTCTGATCCCAGAGGAAATGTGGAGAGTGACTAGCAGGCCTCTGGCTCAAGGTAGCTCCTTGGAAAACTGAGTTAATGTTGTTGGAAGAACTTGGACCAGCTCCAGCTGTCAATTTAAACAGAATTTCTTAGTATGATATATGGGATTAATCTGTTCCTGCCAATGCTAAATCACTAGGTTTAAGAAGCAATATAGAAATTTCTCATTAGTTTGATTTATAAGAATTGGGGATTCCATATGATATTATTGGAAATTATGCCTAAGGAAGGACCATACAGAGAAATCTATTTCAAAAGACTCTTATACAAGCCAGGTAAATTGGGTCATTATATTTCACAGCTCATCTTACACAGTACTGATTAGTCACGACTTAGATGTAGGAGAGAGCAAACCTTCATCAGAGTCCTTGTCTCTGACTGACTGCTGAGCAATGCACTGTACACAGCTGGTGTCAGTGCCTCAGTGCTTTTCTCCAAAGTATTGCATCTGTTCATACTCTTAAAATAAAAAAGTGAACCACCTTTTATATATTTTAAATTGGAAATAGGATCAAAGGGCAACATGTGAATCCAGACTTAATTACAGCAGTGCAGACCATCTGTTCGGATCTGTTCTTAACCCATTTGGGCTTGCATGTAATAAGGTAAATTTAGATCATCTTCAAGGGAATTTCCCACTCCCGTTTTACCTCAGAGCTGATATCCCTAATACTTCAGGCCAGAAACCTAGTCGAGATGATGTTCTGTTGAGGTGACTGCATATTTGATAAATAGAGACAATTATGTTGGCACATTTTTGCCAGATGGAGGATCCATTTTATTGGCCACTTAATAACTGGTAAATAGTTGCACCCAAATACACATATTTACATACGCAGAGTGCTTACTGTGTCACAATGATGCTAATGGCTTAGAAAGGGAGTCTTATTAATGTGATCCTCTAATGAGAATGTCAGAATAAATTATCTTCTCTGAAACTGCGAGCAGTCTTATTTGCACCTGCATGGGAGCTCCCCAGCTTCATGTTCCTGTCTACCCTGTGCCTCTCGAGAGCAGGGCACTTTCCAAAGCAGTTAAGAGAGCTATAGAAATTTGGGTAGCTGATGGGGAGAAATCCTGCTGGTTTTGAGAGAGGCTGGCTGAAGGACAGGTTCCCAAGTTCTGCCTCATACTGGGGATATATGTATGTAACATCTGAAAAAGGTTTTGGTATGCAGTGCCCATGGCTTTCAGTGGAAGAGCTCAATATATTACACAAAATTCTCTGTGTATCTTGTGGAAGGTGAGAGGTCATAGAGATAAATGAGCCCTGATCCCTAGCTGCCATAAATCATTGTCTGGTTGTTACAGAACCCATAGTTTAATGATACAGTAACAATATTCTGGTGTATTTCTGTATTACCTTTCATCTGAGGATCTCAAACAAGTTGTTTTTTTTTTATATTGCACCTCACAGTAGCATGGTGCACTGGACAGAAACAGTGGGCTTAAACTAGAGAGAACTGGGTTAGCTTTCAGGAAAATATATTTACAGTAAGGATAATGAATACTATAATAAACTGCCAGAGGAGGGTGAACTGGTTTAACATACACTTGTCAGGAATAGCTGACTCAGATGCATATGGTCTTGCATTAGTGTGGAGAAAATGGACGAAGTGATTCTGGATGTCCTGCCCAGCCCTGAGATGGCTCCCCTGTCTCACATTTACAGCCATTTAAAACTTGCTTCTGTCCTACTGCCTCCATCATTAAAGAAGCTGGGGATAATCCAAGGTGCAGCTTTTGCTCTTTTGTTCAGTTCAGCAAACTGATGGATGGGACAAACATGTTTCCCCATAGTGATGTTAGGTTAAAATTTACATCCTATTCACTACTGTCTCACAGAACCCTTTTTTGCCTGGGCGTGACATTGCATCACTCGCACTCCTTGAGCTCTGGCCATTACCTGTGGATGTGGTTTATTGCTGAAATGTGCATGATACTCACGACACTAATGAAGGGTCTGGAGCCATTCTTTTTCCTTGATGGTTGTCTCTCTTACTACTAATCCTTCTGCATATCTTGCCAAAGATGTCTATTTGTGAAATATTTTATTTGAAGTGCTATAGATCAGCCATCTGGATGAAGCTGTCCAAGTCATGTTGTATGGGGGAAAAGAATTGTTTCTAGTGTAAAAGCAGAAGCAATCCTTTCCTCACTATCCATGTAGCACTTGGCACAACTCAGATTCTAAATTTTTCCCCTTTGTTTTTATTTTTGTACAGATTGTTTCTCAGAGGAAACTCTCCAAGTCTTTACTCAAACATGGGAACACAGCAGGGAAGTCATCTATAACAGTAAGTCAATCTTAAATGCACTCTTATTTTCCTATTATTTAAAAATGTCTGATGCCACTAATTCTCCCTAAAAGCAACCTGCTAAGTAACCAGAATAATCATTGATTGAGAAATGAATTTAAATTGTTTATTTAACGTACTACTTGTACTGTACTTGTACAATGCTTGTTGTAAGGAAATAGCAACAAATAATGTATGATTTGTACAAAAGCCACAATATTTACTACTACTTTTAAGGTACTTAGATGACAGCAAGAATTTTGTGCTGTTTGATTACTTTTAGTTGAAGCTCTAGAACCTTCAGGAATTCAGTTTGACCTGTTTTGACAGGTGTAGGAGTCTGATGTTCCTCAGCCTTTGGGCTTTTTCCAGTTTCCAAAGAAAAACCCCCAACAACTCAGAAAACACACACATGCATGCACTCAGCAACATCAAATGCAGAAGTCTGATGAGATTAGGTGTTTTGGCTACTTGGTAATACAATTCTGGACTGATAGTTATAGCAGCCCCAAATATATCTTGAAATCTGAAAATCAATGTGTTACCTCTTTTTCATCTTTCTATTTGCTAGCTGTTTTGGAAGATCAAGCTTGTCTGCACTGAACCTAGCATACTTGTGACATTTGCATCTCTGCATTAAGACAAAGAGTATAATAAAATATTCTGCTTTGGGGATCTCTACTCTGTTGCCTCATGGGGTTGAGAAGGATTTTTTCTTTGATGTGCAATTAGCCAGATGGGCTTCCTTTGACTAGACTTTTTGGACTTTGTCTTCAGCCACAGAAGAGATGGCAGACTGCAAGAATTAATGCTTTCTGAGAGCCCAGAAAGTGTCTTTCTTGGGTGTCTTCCTTAGTGTCTGGCCAGGAAGGGATTTGCTTAAATGCATAATCTAGTGTTGGAAAGGAATTCCCCACTTTGTTGGCTGAATAGAACCAGGAGAATGTTTTGGTTGCTGATGAAGGAAAATGATGGCCTTGTATCATAGAATCAGAGAATCATAGAATAACCAGGTTGGAAGAGACCACTAGATCATTGAGTCCAACCATTCCTATCAAACACTAAACCATGCCCCTCAGCACCTCGTCCACTTGTGCCTTAAACACCTCCAGGGAAGGTGAATCAACCACCTCCCTGAAAGCCTGTTCCAATGCCAAATGACCCTTTCTGTGAAAAATATTTTCCTAATGTCCAGCCTAAACCTCCCCTGGCAGAGCTTGAGGCCATTTCCTCTCTAGTCCTGTCCTCTCTCACTTGGGAGAAGAGGCCAGCACCCTCCTCTCTACAATCTTCTTTCAGGTAGTTATAGAGAGCAATGAGATCTCCCCTCAGCCTCCTCTTCTCCAGGCTAAACAACTCCACCTCTCTCAGCCGCTCCTCATAAGGCCTGTTCTCCAGCCCCTTCACCAGCTTTGTTGCTCTTCTCTGGACTCGCTCCAGAGCCTCAACATCCTTCTTGTGGTGAGGGGCTCAAAACTGAACACATCAGTATCAACAGAGAACAAGTAGTCTGAGGTACTAAACAATTTTTTCCTCAGTTTTCACTGACAACTACTCTCCTCATCCTTCCTGGGTCATTGGACAACAAGAAAAGGACCAGAGGGGTATAGACCCTTGCATTGTAGAAGTAGATCAGATTTGTGACCACTCGAGGAACCTGAACATATATAAGACTATAGGACCTGACAAGATGCATCCAAGAGTCCTGAGGAAATTGGCTGAGCCACTCTCTATGATATTTGAAAATTCATGGCAGTCAGGAGAAGTCCCTGGTGAGTGGATGAAGGGCAACATTGTGACCATTTTTTGAAAGGGTAGAAAAGAAGATCCTGGGAACTATCAACCTGTCAGCGTCACCTCTGTGCCTGGGAAGATCATGGAACAGATCCTTCTAGAAGCTATGCTAAAGCACATGGAGAACAGGGAGGTGGTTATTGGCAGCCAGCAGGGCTTCACCAAGGGCAGGTCCTGCCTGACCAGCCTAGTGGCTTTCTATGATGGAGTAATCAGGTCAGTGGATACAGGAAAAGCAATGGATGTAATCCATTATTACTCTCTACAACTACCTGAAGGGAGGTTGTGGAGAGGAGGGTGCTGGTCTCTTCTCCCAAGTGACAGGGGACAGGATGAGAGGGAATGGCCTCAAGCTCTGCCAGGGGAGATTTAGGCTTGAGATAAGGAAAAAATTCTTCACGGAAAGGGTGGTTAGGCATCAGAACAGTGTGCCCAGGGAGGTGGTTGAGTCACCATCCCTGGAGGTGTTTAAGGTGAGGGTGGATGAGGTACTTAGGGGCATGATTTAGGGATTGATGGGAATGGTTGGACTGGACGATCCGGTGGGTCTCTTCCAACCTGGTTATTCTGTCATTCTGTGATTCTGTGAATCCATCTGGGTAGTAAAAGCATCCTGCGCTGCAGTGCTCTGACTGCAGCTCCAACCTCATCAGCCTTCAGCTGGTTTGAAGAATAGTTAGAGTGTCCCAGCTGCTCCTCGAGGACCTGGAGTCTGTGTGGTGGAGTTGGTCTGAGCCTGGATGGGAGCTGACATACCTGCCAACTGTATGGCCCTGGGTATGAAAGAACCAGGATATAGGTTCTTTGGGACAATTTAACCTCTGAAGAGAAGATCTACAACAGGGAAATATTTTATTACTGTCAAAGAGAATATAACGTGGTTTGTTTCAGAGCACATTTTTCAGTGAAATGTCCTGGGTTTGGTTAATACCTTCTCTCCACTGAAGCAAACAGCCTGCCTAGCCAGGAAGGCTGTTTTGGTTGTCTTTGTTGGTTTGGGTTTTTTTTAACAACTTGCAAAGCACAGTGACTAGCATTATTATCAGCATAGCTTACACCATCTGAAAGAATCACACTACATTATTTTAGAGTTACTTTCTTCTGACTCAGTCTACACTAAATGGTTTTGCCATTGTACCTATTGCAGAAAAATTATACCAGGAGAACTCTTTTACTGTAAATGTGCCATTCATGGCAACTAATGACAGGTGAACTTATTTTTCCATTTAGTTTGCCAAATAATGCTGAAGTAACATAAAAATAACCTAAGCTTTAGACCTAAATGATACATTGTATAGCTTTTTGTTGTCTTGGACAATGTGAAACTGTGGAATTCTCCACTGTCCTATCTAAGGAAAAGTATTTGGTCAGAGGAAAGGGATCCCTGATGGATGTTGAATTCTGTTTGTTGACTGATGACTGAAAAGTCATAGTTGCATGATACAAAGTGATTCAGGTTTGTAGGCTTAACAAGGTGCCACCCACCAGCTGAAAAAGGGATACACTGAATGCCCTTAGCCCTTCCTGATTGCAGAGAGAAACATTTAACTTGTACCACAGTTCAGTTTCCTAATGGGGTCTACAGTCTTCACAGTGGAAAACGACATCTTTCTCCCCTTTCATTACACCATGCAAAACTCAAACGTAGTTTTCCATTTAGGTGATTGCTGAGGAATTGTCTGGCAATGATGACTACGTTGAACTTTCATTCAGTGCACGGAAATTGGATGACAAGGTAAGCTGCTCGATATTAACCTTACTGAAAGATGTAAGAATGCCTGTAAATATAATTTAATGAGATTTTCCCTGACAGATATTTTTTGCCTTATGTCATTAAACACATCAGAGATTTCAGATGAATGTTCACAATGAGGACTTCCTCAAGTTGCAAAGTAATTAAAAAACAAAACTCAAGGGAATCTAATTAAAACCAAGACAATTTAATTGTGCTATAACCAAGAGAATTTAATTATTTAAATGCCACAGATCAGAAGTGCTTAGAGAAGAGAGCTTTCTATAAGTAAAGGTTTTATAGTTGAAGTAAGCATCTTAAAATAAAGCTAAAAATTTTCATAGCAGCTTAGTTATGATATACATTTTGTTCAACAAAATGTAGCTTGAATTTGAGAAAAAGACTCTTGAATATTTGTTAAAAGCTTCTTCCCCCTTTAATTGAGAAAACTCTCCACTAACTCAGACACTGCTCTTCATTATAAGAAGTACTTTCTGAAAATATCCATTGCTGTTCAGTGATACATGTATAACAAGTGCTTCAAGCAGTACAGAGACAAAGAAATCCAGATGACTGCTTGTAAGGCACACTTATCGTTATTTCAGTGTAATAGAAGATGTAATTATTTGAGGTAGTCTGGGGAATATCTCTGTGATTAATAGTTATTTTAAGACTATGACCCTCTTTAGATAGTAAATTTTTAAATATAATTGAAGATCAGATAATTACAATTGTACTTGATCACAATATGTACCATTACTATATAATCCCCCCCTATATATAAAGCTGCTTCCGATTATAACCATATGGTAACAATATAGAAAATTTTATGCTTTTAATGCTCTAAGCATGTACTAAACCTTTGACATGTAAGCAGTTTGAAGTCAAATCATTGAGAATACTTTTGGATAAATATATCAGATTTTCAAAATAAGGCCATAAATGATAAATAATATTTTCAGTTGAAGCTGCTAGGAAAACTTAGGAAAGCAGAAAGTACTCAGAAAGATTAATGATATCAGAATTTATTTAGAATATATAGGTAAACAACATTACTGTGCTCAGGATCCTTAATAATCACAAATAATCACCTTAATTTGCTTCTCATCTGAAAGATTAATTATGTCTTCCTTCAGAGCTGGAGTATTGCTGTTTCTGAATCATGTAGTTTATTCATGTGTCAAAATGTAGATTTAACAACCTCTTTTCAGACACATTTCTTTAGACTTATTTTCCAAAGTTATACACAAGTTTCTTCCTGTTCCACTTACTGTTAGATCTAGAAAAAGGAAAGAAAATGTCCAACATTATAAGACTTCATTTGGTCCTTCCTTTTCCACAAGTTTAAAATGTAATCTGGTGCAGGTATTATGATTGCTTATGGCTCTTGGTGATATCAATGAAAAGGATACCACCAGAGTGTACTTCTGAGCCAGGTAAATGTTGTCAGGTCAATAGCTTTAGAGAATGGCTGAAACATTTTATGGAGATAAATTAAGGAGAATCATTCTTAAATATTGCAAGAACATTGTCACTTTTACCATTTTAATGTGTCCAGCCAAAGTGGGCTTCATCTAATAAAAAAATCCTGAATGTTGCAGTCTGCAACTCAGGCAATGACTCATCATATGTTATCTGAATCAAACTGTCTTGAGCTGATGGAAATCACACAAAGCCTATTATAGTTGAAAGAAGTCTTTCAATTTCCTGCAGCTAGAGGTGTAGCTCTAAACCTGGCTGAACCTTGGCTTACCTTGTTTAAAAGAAAAGGCTAGGGCTTTCTTATGGCTTGTAATGAACTTTGACATCAGTAGATGCAAGGCACTATTTCTGGTTGTTATTAAGTTATAAAATAATTTAAATGTTATAGTTCAGTCATTGGTGAAAAAACAGGAGTGCCTCGGTGTCACATAAAGTTACAAAAAAACACATCAGAGAATTGATAAGAGCCCATCTTGTGAAACCCTAAGCATGGGTTTGCATGCCTTTCCCTACTCAAGGGAGTAAATACTGGAGTAGACGTGTAACATCAGAGCAGACTGAGAGCTGGAACTGGCCTGAGAGTCTCCTGAAAGACAGAGGAAGCCTGTGGGGGCAACCGTTCATGCTCTGCTACACGGGGTCACTTTTGTAACCCCAGGCATTCCTGCACTGCTAGCTGCAGGGGCAGCAGAAGACAAATTGAATCCAAATGCCTCACAACTTGAGGATAAAGGAAGGGGTGGGAAGAGGTTCAGGATGTGCTTTAAGGGTTAAAAAAAAGAAATTCTTTCTCAGTGGTATCTTTAATAGACAAGACTTTTCTTCCTTTAAAGGAAAATATCTTGAAAGAGGACCCAGAACGTGACCCTTAAATATATGACTTTCCTCCACTAAGGAAAAAGGCATGACCAACAGATTTTGGCAGATTAAACAAAATTTGTTGTTTTCATTTAACAGACAGTGTATGTTTGTTGTTGATTGGGTTTGTTTTGTTTTTTTTTTTATCCCCCACCTCATAAAACTTCAGGAGTTCTAGAGAGGCCATAAAACAAGTAAAGTCTACTCAGTTTTTCCGGGAGTGATGGCTGAAACATTGAGTAAAGAATTATTGGAAAGTCACAGGCATGAAAGTTTCCTTTAGTTAACTGACTTTGCAGAGATAAAGGTTATATTTTTTTTATTACAGTGCTTGTTGGGAAGGTATAACTGCATTTTCATGTTTTATTGAAGTCCAGTCAGCTCATATGGAACATCTTTGTTTCAAGAGATCCACTGAGAACACTTCACAGCGGAACAATAACTTTTGGAAAGGTTGTATAACATTAATAGCTGTGTCACAATTAACATAACAAGCAGCTACGTTTTTATGATAGCTATAACAAATTATGAGCTCTGAGACAGGCAAACTGCTTTTCCTGTTCTTAGAGGCAGTTATCATTACTTGGGAAAGGCTTTCCAGCAGATGTCTGCAAAATACAAGCTAGTATTGCTTTTACATATTTCCCTGCTACTAAACTACTAAAAAAAAAAAAAAATCTGTAAATGTTATGTCTTGCCGCTAAAGAATTTTCAGAATTATTAGTGTCTTTTGGTTATGTTTCCCCTTCTCTGAGTGACCTTTGACTTGAACCCCAAACCTGAATTTTGACAAGTGTCATGCTCTGAAAATTAGTGTACTAATAGATGTCAAACCAGCGGCTCAGAAAATGAGGTCGTTTTTTAAAGTTTAATCCACGTACTCATGTTATTACTTTGTAACCTCTGCACATACCAAAAGAACAGTGTGTAATATACCACTAGCAAATGAATTACATTAATCATTTAAACATTATTAAAATACCAAAATATTAAACCTCTATTGCTGCTATTCTTCTTTCAGAGCATGTTCTTATGAGAAAATACAAGACTGTTAGTTTCAGCACACTGATCAAAAACCTCTGAAAACATTAGCAGCTATGATATAAAATGTTTCTTCAGCCCATCACTTTTGAATTGTCACAAAGCATCTTCAATACTGAAGGATTTCTGAAAGAAATTAGGCTTCATTATTGCATTGAAGGGCGTGTGATACAAGCTATCACTCAGCATTAAAATCTTTCCATTTAGGTGATATTGCCTTGGAAGTTAAAAACAGATATTAACCATTATGTCGCTTGTGCTGATTTGATCTTTCAGCTTTCATGATACGCAGCTGGGCAAGGTGCTATATTTTAAGTCTTACACAAAATCTTTGTTTCCCTTCTGAATTTTTCTGCACTAAAGGATGCGTTCTTTGGATATAGCATTTTGAGGTGTTTTCTTTCAGATAACTTTTCTTATCAAAGTCGCTTTTGATGAAGAGTCTGTTAACATCAAATTTTACTCAGCTTCAATCCATATACTTATGTATGAGAAGAAGCAACTTAGTCTTTTTGAAACCTATGCACTCTGGATTTTGATGTCACTAAGGTTAGACTAGCATACTCGTGCTCTGAGTCTTCTCTTTGCTATGCAATAGTAATCTGGTAGAATTTGATCAACAAAGCACCCTATATACTAGCAATTTCAAGTGTTGAATGAACTGCATATAGCAAATTACATGAGGACCTTGAGGCAAACTATGGAGTTAGAGACATCTTTGGGTTTTGTGCTGGTTCTACACACTATTACGTTCAATGTCTTGTAACCATGTAATTGGGACAAACAGGCAAACACATGACTTTTCTGTTTAGAGCTCCACATTATAAGATTTAGCAAATACATATGCACATGTTTTATACCAGTTTCTAAGCACACCATTACCTTTTCTGTAGTAGGAAAAGAAACAGGTCATTTGTGAACAGCACTCTGAACACCGCATTGATAGGTGTCATCTTTAGGACTTCCTATGGAGTCAATTACTTCTCCAGACATTCAAATTTGTGTGTCCCTTTTCAAAACCCTAATTTCTTTGCTTGTTTTGCAGTTGAGTAATTGTAAAAGTACCCTGAAGACAAATTTGACCAAAGTGACATGTCCAGACTTTGGCTAGCACCTTATCCAAAGCTGTTCTATCCTAACAGCTATCCAGCTAGTCAAAAATTAGCATGATAGGTATCTTGTGAGAAAAAAAAAATCATAGAATTATACATATTACAGTCATTTTTTCACTAATACTTTTATAGAAACACTGGGAGAGCAAACAGAATTCCTCACTTCCCCCAAGTCACATGGAGATCTGTGGGTTTGAATGTGGCCTACAGAGAAGAATAATATCCATATGCACGAAGTTATCATGTGGCTCTTTTGAAGAAGGAAACAAAGAAGGGAGCTGAAACTGCAGAAAATGGGCTAAGTCCATTTGATTCCTGCTTTCACAGCATTGCTCAGTTAGAAATTTGAATTAGCCAGCTTCCCGTAACTTAATTTTGGTTTAGGAATGCTCAGGGTTGTTAGCTGGATGAAAGACTAGAGAAGGTATTCCGCAGTGTAGTGAGTGTGTGAACCTCAGTGCTTGTACAGATACCTGGTAATTTTCTGCATTCTCCTGCTCTGTTTGTCATCTCAACAAGGAAATCGTAGAGGCCTTGCTTCTTGAACTCTCTCTGATCTATCTAGCCAGTACTTGTGTTAGCTGGTAGCAGCACAATGTTTTGGGCAGTGAACTTCTGTTTATAGAGGGTGGGTGATTAGTGTGCAGTTAACCCCACAGCAGAGTGTGCTTCAAAAGGCTTTGCATGATGAAGCTGATGTCAAAAGACCAAACAGATATGAAGACAGAACGAAACAAGCTAGGTAGATGATGGAGATAAAGCTCAGGAAACTGGACTGATTGTAAGAAGGGAAAAGGCTGTAAAATGGCATTTTACGGTTCCGCCTGCCATGATTAAATAGTCAAACTGAGAACAGCAGTACCATGGAAATCCTTGTGGAACAAAGACAAGAATGAAATATTGCTGAGAGACACCAAGAGGCCTCACTAAAATCACACTGGCTCTCCTTTTTCATTAGTAGTCCGGGAAGCACCAGTACTGTGTGCCTGAAAAGCTCAAAGAAAAAGAAGTCTCAAGAGTAACCTATCCTATATTTTATTTTAGGATTTTTTCAGCAAATCTGATCCTTTCCTGGAGATTTTCCGGATGAATGATGATGCAACCCAACAACTTGTTCACAGGACTGAGGTAAGGAATAAGGTTGGATTTGTCCATTCTAAGGACACAAGTGGGCTGTCAGGAGGAATAGTTTATGCTTTCCATGTCACAAAGGGTATTCCAAGAACCCATATTGAAAAATAATTCTCTGTGGTATAATTATTGACTAATGGATATCAAGTCTTGGTTTATGCACATGGTAGTAAGGGGAGATGATACTGAAGCCAAAGTTCAAATTTAATTAAAATGGCAGATATTCTGCTTGAAGGTCAGGAGTTTTATATATTTTATTTAGCCCGAACTCTGCTACAGACAGTATCGTATTTTCTCATTAAGACTATGTTGCATCTACTCCGCCTCCTCCTAGGTTGCTGGTGCAAAAGAGATTTGTAATCTGGGTGCTTTATATTTGTTTCCTGTGTCCCGTTGTCATTATTGCGTCCATGATAATGACTGGCAGTGTTTTAAAAAGCAGCATTTACTGCATTTACATCCTGTACAGGATGGAGCTGTGGCAGACATTCAGGATTATGAGCCTGTCTGTTATGGATCCCACAAAGTCTTCCTGGCAAGGCAGACTATGCATCTGTAAATTGATACAGCCCACCTTACCCATTTGTGCATTTCTTCCATGGCCTCCAATTCAGGAATGTATTCCACAACCTTTCCCTTTGGCGGTATGCTCCTGCCTAGGCATGGTAGTGCTGGAACAATCTCTGTAGCACGATCTTTGTACGGGTCCATTTTCCACCTATGCTCCTTTTTGGAGCTTTCTAGTGGAGGAGTGTTGCAAACTGCAAGTTGCTCAAGGGCACTTATCCCATGTGTGTTGTTCTGCAAACCTCCAGCTGAGCTCTTCTTTCTTCTCTTTCTTGTGAGTGTACATTATTGAGAATTGTGGTTCTTGTTAGCATTCTGTTTGGAGATGTGCAAATGTTAAGGGTTCCCTTCCTTTCTTTTCACTCACAGGTTGTGATGAATAACTTAAATCCAGCCTGGAAGACCTTTAAAGTGTCTGTGAATTCTCTGTGCAGTGGAGATCAGGACCGCAGGCTAAAGGTAAGAAGTCATTCTTACTTTTTGAATAGCTTTACTCATAGAGAACAAAACTTTGTCGCCCTTTTTCACTTTTCTTCTTCAATTGAAGGTTGCTTCACTGATGATCACCTAGCTGCTTTACAATTACCACAATCAAATTAAGGGTGCAGAGACGTGGTAATCCACTGTAATCAGTAGATTATGCTCTATACTTCTTACAGTAACCTCAAAAAATCATGGGCTGTTTTTTGCCAATCAGTGAGATAATTTGAACACAGTATCATTCAACTGGTGGAAGCGTACTCAAGGGAAGTGGTAGCCCTGCCACCATTTCAGCTAGTATTTCCTCACTTTTATATCTGGAGAGACTATGTAAAAGAAACATTGCGTTATAAGATCTGTTATTGTAGTTTAAGAACAAGATGGCTACAGAAATACATGTGCCATAGTAATGACAATGTTACTAGTCAGCTGAAGACTGGCTTTTGGGAACATGGAGCTTTGTGTTGAGAAAAATCATCTTTTTGTGGCTGATTTGGGTTAAATTAAGGCTTGATCCCATATTCTTGTTTTCTGATCGGTTTAAGGTTAATACTAAATTTAAAAATGTTAAAATAAGAATGTCTCTTCAGCCTCTGAAAGTATGTCTTATTTTTTCTTACCATAACAAATTGTCTAGTAATAATTTTTCATTGCCCCTGCAAACCTTTCTGCTTTCATCATTATAGCTGCACAACCCTGCAGAAGCAGTATTATTATTTTTTCACCAATTACATATTGCAGGATGTGCTGTGCAGATAGGAAAAATAAAATGCCTGGTGTCTACATTTTATAATACATGCCACAAATGGGTGGAAAGGGTAAAAAGGAGTCTTATAAATGCATGAGTTTATCCTGATCATGCTGATTGTAATTTATAACTTTACAAAACCAGCACTGGTTTTATGGAACAACAGTGGTACGAACACTGTGTTTGTATGTATATGTATGTATGGTATGGGGGATGCACGAGGAAGACTCAAGTATGAATGGTTACCTTTATATATTATTTGTGTCTCTTGTGGCACTGTTGGGCAAACAAGATGAGTCCAAGGGCACAATAAGTACCAAAAAATTGAAGAAGTTTGATAAAAGAATGAGAGCGATAGCAAGGAAAAAGGAAGGATTAAGTGGATGGAGCACAGGATACTAAGAAGACAGATCAATGCATTTGTAACATACATCTAGATGCTGGAAGGAAACTCAGCACTTCAGATGCTACAGGGAAGTAAAAGATCTTTTCATTTTCCCTTTAGTTAGTAAATGGTTTAACCAGTTGTATTTGGTATGTCCCGTGGGATTGAAAGAGAGTTGTAGCAGATGAAATAGAGAATGAGATGCAGGGAAAGAACAGCGTCTGTTTTGAAATGCAAGCGAAATTAACGGTATTGGCTAAAGAGGTATTTCTAATGCAAATGAAGGAATGTTAAGGAGTTATTTATTGTAGCATGTGTAGGATGATAGTGATTTGAAGTGTCAGGATAATGACTTTATTATCCTGGGAGGCTGCAATTTTATAAATTTCCTGAGTAGGTTCAACATCTACAAGTTAGTTGTCCAAAACACAGAAGAGAAAAAAATTACTGTGTTGTACATGCAATATACAGGAAAGGAAAGAGACAAATAAAAAAAGCAGCTACCCTCCAGATTTATTAACATGACTGACTCAAAAGACAGTCAAGGACAAAGAGTATTGCCTAGTTTGGGGCCTCCATTGTCCCCCCTAACTCCTAGACTGCTACTCCATGACAGAAAGGAAGCTCTGGAAAAAGCACAGGCGATACTTGTTTGAACAATGAGCTCACATCACTGTCCAAGCAAAGGTAGGAGCTGAGGTTTTGCTTTAGAACAGAGTGAGCTGTGAAAGGCTTGGAAATGGAGAATGAGCAGTTTCTTATGTACTAGAGAAAAGCAAGTCACTAGTGGGAGATATCACAGAATCATAGAATAACCAGGTTGGAAGAGACCCACCGGATCATCGAGTCCAAGCCATGGTTAAAGCCCATGGGAGTACTGTACTGTTGCTGCTGCAGCATTCTGCAAAGGTGAAAGGAAGCCGAACTGAAAGGGGCAATGCTAGAGAAGATGGTATACTCAGTGGGAGATGCTGAGAGGCTGAAGAAGAGATGTAATGTGACGGATTATTTGTGTCACGTAGCCTCTCTGAGGGTGCATACACAACCAGATGCAGAAGGTTACAGTCTTCCCCTTCCTTGGCTCAGAGTCCCAGATCACCTAGTGCAGCTTATATCTGGTAGTCACTTAGAGCAATCAGTGTGCCTGCCCTCACAGGTTCTACTTCTTGAGGCAGCTTAAATTAAAATGGGTGACATCCTGTAGTAATGCAACTGTATAGGTTTGAGGCAAGAGATTAATCAGATTTCTTCCGCTCAAATGAAAAGCAGAATGGGCACAGCATGGCCTTCACCTCATTGTGTGTATGTGGCCTTTAAACCACTTAGATGAGAAAACCTAGGGAGAGATGCAAATGAAATGTGTTGCCTAGAATGTCAGAGCAAGTGACAAGTCTGTAAGGGTAGAGAAATGTTCTGGAGGGAGAAACATGCTTTAATCTCTTTGAAATTAAAGTGAGAAGGTATGAGAAAGACTGAGATTTTAGCTTGGGGATAAGTAGAATAAAGAGGGTCTTTAAGCTATAAGCAGAGAGACAGTAGTCAAATTTGTTTGCAGATTATGCTGCAAAAAGAGAGACCAAGGAGGGAGAATTGAAGAGGAGCAATAGTCCTTTAGGACTGTCTGTAGAGAAGATGAGGGGAAAGTCAGTGAAGAAATGAGTGAAAAGGACCAGGGCAAGATAGATCTCATGAGATAGTCTTGATTTTGTGGTTGTTTTTTGGGGGTTTTTTTGAGAATATATGTTTTTATTTGTGTATGCAAGTGTTTGCAGGCCTTGTTTTAAATATCCAAGTATTTGCCTGATGCTGCAGTTCAGACATTTGCAGAAAAGCTAAAAGTAGTAAGTTTTGTATAAAATCATTCATGAGTGCAGAAATATTTTAATATTAATTATGGCTGTAAAATAGGAAAAAAACTGGATGCTTCTTTAAAATTCAAGCCCTTTATACCTTTTGGTGGGTGTAAGATAAGACTGCTAGGGTGGAGCAGCCTTAACATCACTTGTGTTTGACAGATAGCATATAGTACTTGTCAGATGACTATTCTCTTTGTTTTCTATATGGATTGTAGCTTAGGAATTTGGTGGCAGCAAGGACAGAAGAGTGAAAACTATAAGAATTAAAGAGATGAAGTGTTTGAGATGGATTTAGCACTGTATGAATGTTTATACTTTGATTTATATTGACTAAGCAATCCAGTTTTTACCCTACTGTAATGTGGAACATTTGACTTTAGTTGCTTTGTTTTACTTCATAAAGTATGTAGCAATATGTTACTGCTAAGTGTTGGAAGAATTCCCTGTGCCATATTTAACGTGGGGAGATTTAGTATATTCCAGCTGCCTTGCTGAGCATCAGCTTCTCACCAGAACTGCTTGATCATTGTGGATGGTAATTGCATAAGCCCGAGTAGTTTTGTACTCCTGTTTCTTTTTAACATGCTCTGGAAGGCATAATCTGAATTAAGGCTTTAAGGGGCACCAGAATGCTTGGCAGAAGATGTCAGCTTGTGGAAATTCTGCAAATGGAGGGCAAGTTCTTACCAACAGTGGACACATTGCCATCATCATTACCTTGTGCTTGTCTCCATAGGCTGTTCAGAACTCTCATGTCCTAGCCTTTTCCCCGTGCCACTGAAATCCTATGGGTGCAGAGCTTAGTGGTCTGTTGTATGTTATGAGGACTGCGAATTAAAGAGGCAAGAATACACTAAAACAACTTAGTTTAACTTACAAAAGTTTTCTCTTTGTAAGACTTGCACCCAAAGCAGCCTTTACACTGTATGGGCATTTGAAACTTTCTTGTTTAAAATGTCTGTTTAGAAAGATAAGATAAGCAAGGTCACTAAAATAAAAGCAAACAATAATTAAGATCTCCCTCAAAAGTCTTTTGCTAGCATCCTTTACAAAGTCTGTTAATTTGAATTCCTTATGGGCTTTTTAAAAAAAAAATCTAATTTTGCTTCATTTAGCTGTGGTGCAGAGAAAGGATATTTTTTTATTCCTCTCAGGACCCCTTGTAAAACTTTATTGCAATTATTGCTGCACTAGGTTTTATTGTGAAAAAAATGTATTAGATTTATGAACCTACTGAGCTTTTCTTCCCAGACATTGAAACCATCCGAGAAGTCTGGTCACACCTCAGTGCCAGTCATAACTTCATTTAATGCTGACAGCACAGGCAATTTGTGAATGCGTTGAAGTGAACGAAGTATCTCTTTGATCCAAAAGTAGTGCATTGCTTTTCTAATATGTTAAGAGATATCGTTCACAATGATAATTATGGATAAATCTGAGTGAGGGAAATAATCCCGAAAGGAGTTTTTAGCCAAATCTGCTGTGCTAATGGTCCCGTAAGTTGTGGAACTTAAGCATTTGATTTCAGCATGTGAGGTATGTTGCCATCAAAGGTTTATCTTTTTATTTAAGGGGCTGGAGAACAAGTCTTAAGAGAAGCAGCTGAAGGAACTGGGGTTGTTTAGCCTTGAGAAGAGGAGGCTGAAGGGAGATCTTATTGCTCTCTGCAACTACATGAAAGGAGGTTGTAGAGGGGAGGGTGCTGGCCTCTTCTCCCAAGTGACAGGGGACAGGACAAGAGGAAATGGCCTCAAGCTGCACCAGGGGAGATTACGACTGGATATCAAGAAAAAATTTTTTCCAGAAAGGGCCATTGGGCACTAGAACAGGCTGCCCAGGGAGGTGGTGGAGTCACCATCCCTGGAGGTGTTTAAAAGATGGGTAGATGAGGTTCTCAGGGACATGGTTTAGTGTTTGATAGGAATGGTTGGACTCCATGTTCCAAGAAGTCTTTTCCAAGCCAGTGATTCTATGGTTCTATAATATGAACTACAGGCTTGTATTGTGAGCATGTTCTGGTAAAGATCATCTACTACCCATCCGTTCTAATAGTTTCCTTTTTCTAGGGAAGTTCTAGTAATGTACACTGAAAAGTTTTGGTTTTAAATATTGTAATTTAGATATTGTAATACTTGGGAAATAAACTCCTAACAAGATGCTGTAGATATACAGGCCATACATGGCATAGAGTAAGAACGTTTTCTCCTGAGGCTGTTCAGAGAACCTCACTGAAAGATATTATGTTCATAAAGAAAAGTAGGAAAAGTGACAAAAAAAATGAATAGAAAGTATAGAAATGTATAGAAAGTCCTTTCCATCTTCCACCCACATAGAGGAAATTTTAAGAAGAATGTCCATTAGGTATTTTTTTACCTTCCAAAAATCTGTTTGTTGCAACTGTATCATCATTGTCAATTCACTTATTGCTTTCAGGCACCAGTATATTTATGATGCTCCTGTGCTAGTGAGACACATTCAGGAGTTTAAAGGCCATGTGATTTTCAATTCATTTCTGTACTAAGACCTTTATAAATAGCAGTATATTCCAATGTGAATTTTCAAAGGCTGTGAATTTTGTACATTTTTGTACTAGATCATTGTTAACAAGGTCTTTTTGAGAGATCTGCACTTTGCTTAAATTAATAATCTGTGTAGTGCCTCTTCTGCCTTGTTGATACTGTTATATAATGTGAGCCTTCTTACAATATTAATAGAAGCTCCATAGCCTCCAAGAAAGATTTTGATGCTATGCTGGATGGAAATAGGCAATACTTAAATTTAATTTTGTTAATTTAGAAAAAAAACTAAATAAAGGAGTTATTGTTTATTTAATAATCTCTTCCCCAGCTTCTGTAATGGCATTTTTGAGGGGTGGAAGGTTGGGTCTTCCTCAAACAGTTTTAACCATATTTCCTGATTCTTCAAAGCGTTGACTATTTCATGCAAAATGATGAATCATTAGGGGGAAAAAAGTTTCTTAACGATCTGTAAGCGTATTGGCTACTCCATTCTGAGATAAGGAAAAGCAAATAGCAGGGGTTATTATGATATTCTCTCAGTTATTACTGCAGTGTTCTCTAGATCAATAAGCTTTCAGTGATCTTTAATACTTGTCTACAGTTCTGCTTATACAGGTATATCATAAACTGTAATACTTCAATAATCCCTCAGTATCTCTGAAAGCCAGTGGTGAACGTAACTGAACACAGCCAAGAAGGCGGTCAAGTAATGCTTAAGAGACAAACAATAACTAATACATTCGGACAAATCCATTAGTGCTTTTATTCTTTCACAGTTTAGCTGTCATAGATTGCTTGAAGCACTAATGTGGAAAGGTACAGTTTATGGTCAACAGCAATAATTTGTGTGGATTGAAAAGAGCATGTGGCACAAGGGGCAATTCAAACAGTGTCAAATGATTAGAAAAGCATGAACTGAAGAATTTCACACTGCTCCATAAGGGAAGACTCACTTGTTGTTGTTTTCTTTGGGTTTTTAATTCCATTTAGAAAGAGACTGGCTCCGAGAAAAAATTACAATGGAGGCTAGACTTGCTGTTTATTTACTTGATCGGATGATTTCAATCATACCTGATTAATTACGTGGTTCTACATTTTTCAATTTACTCACAAAATTAATGCGGGTGAAGCCAATCACTGCCTGGTTGCTTACCCTGATATTGCTGAAAAGGTATTTGCATATGGAGTCCTTCTGGTGGAAAGTTTTCAATAACAAGAAAGGGGTACTTGACCTTTACGTGTCTTTAATTTGAATCAAAACATGCCTTCAAATTACTTTTTCATAAAGTCAGTTCTTCTTCATTAGGTCAGGGCATTTTCCTGGAATTTTCAGAATAATTGTTTCATTCTTAGAGGGTGCAGATCTTGCTTTATTGTATTAATAATAGTTATTTATCAGTACTTTTAAAGATGTTATTGTATTCTGAATTTCCAGATAAGTTCTTATTAAACCGATTGTGTAGCTGATAATTTTAGATAAATATATTTTCATTCTTTGTGATCAAATGAAACACAAAAAACTTAAATATTGGGATGTGGTGTAAATTTAATAAGATAATAGAAATACTTGTATAAGTGCAGACTGCTTAACCAAAGTAGGAGTTTAAAAACAGTATTCTAAGAAGATGATACATTATTTTGACAATTATAATAAAATTAAAGTAAATTACACATTGTAAAAGCCAATTTCTACGACCTCTTTGCATAAATGTTTTGGTCCTGCTTTTCTAGTAAATGATACATTAGAATACTACAACTCTTAAATGTTTCTCTTGCTTTTTCTCTCATACTCCCCTTATTCTCTCTGCAAGCTTGCGGTTGCAAGCACTACACCGATTATTAAAAACTCAAGTGGCCTAGTTCACAAGGTCCACAGTGATTGTGGGGAAGTTGCTGCAACTGCTTACCCTATTTTGTCAGTTTGGATTAATCTATAATTTAGCAATCAGTTTATAATATGAGTGCCTCCTGAATTCATTAATCGCAGCAGTGTATTTGTAACCCTGATTTATCTGAGCATGTGAAGGACTGATCCAATCAATCTTCATGTATTCTGCGTAGGTGGGGTGCAGGATTTAAGATCATCCTAAAACCAAAATTGATTAAGTACTGATGTGTGTGATTTCAGCTCAGAGATTCCTTTTTCTCTCTGCTCTTTCTTTGGCTGTATTCATAAAGCAGTTGAAGATGCCGGAGAGGAAAATACCAGATTGCAGTGAAAATGTAAGATGGAGAAATAAACTCAAGAAATAATCTTGATCTCATTTTTGTTAGAGTCATGGGAACTCATTCTGATGACTTTAAAAGGCACTAGTTTGTTCTCCATTATTATAACTGCTGGATATAAAGCAAATCAATTGTCAGATTAATTAATCTAGATTTGGGTTAATTGATGTTTGTGAAGTGCTTTGAAGATGAAAGAGCTATCTCAATGACAAGTGTTGCCACAACAATTATGGGTGCAAGTGGATTGCACAAGGGAACGATTATCTGATATATAGTGGTTAAACAATAAAGAGCTGATGTTCATATCTCTAAGGGCTTGGGCTGCTAATAAAAATGCTGGTAGAAGGCTGAAGAGCTGGTGCATATGAAAACAGGCAGGGTAGCAAGGGACAAGAATCTTCTTCCCCTCTATTGAGTGGCTGACAGACATAATTTGAGAGTTCACCCTGTAATAGGACATTTTTACTTCCCATTCCTTGCCAGAGCCCCCAGTTCCATGAGCTCTGGGGCAGAAATGAAGCAACTTCCCCCTGACACAGTGAGGAACATTCATTGTGTGAAACAAGGGCAAAGAGAGGACAACCGACAAGTGAAAGAGTTGTATATGAATTTCTTTGTCTAGATTATAGGATCTGAGGAGTCTTTTCTTCCTTCACTTTTCCAAATAAGAGTTGATTGCTTCCAAATAATTTCTGCACTGCATCTATTGTGAGCTTTCTTCCAATTGCTTACTGCCTCCCTGGTTCCATCCCAAGACAAATAAATACAGCTTTCCTCAGCTTTGCTGTGCAAGTCACCAATATGAGAAATGTTTTGAAGGACTCTCTCTCACCTCTCTTGAGCAGTCTTTGAAAGTGAGTTTTAATCCCCTGAAATGAAACAGAGGCTCCTATAGGTGCTTCTGACTATAATCCAAAGCAGAAGTGACTGGTTCATTCATAGGGAAGGATAAAGTACTAAATCCCATCCCTGGGACCATTTAAAATGAGACAAATCAAAGCCCCAGTAATGAGGGTCAGTTCCACACTGGAGTGTTGGGCAAAGGGGGTGCCTTTGAATTAAACGACCTCTACAGTCTTCCTAATTTACCAGTCACTGTATTGATAATGCATTGAACAGCTACAGACCCCAGTGTGAGCTGCAGAGCTGCTTGCTGTGGAAGTTTAGAAACCAGTTCTACCATTTTGAATTAAAAGAATAAAACAAAGTTCTGCTTTCACTAGAAGAGATCAGGATTAAGGCTCAGCTGTAACCCTGTAAAGGAGCTGAATGCTCTTCTGAGAGAATTTTTAAGTGTTGCCAATCTTAAAGAAAATCCTTCAGTTTCATACCTTTGTCTACTGGATATTTTGGTGTGTGACTCACAGTATCTCATAATATTAAAAATGGGAAAAAATGAAAGTGTAACCAGTTTTTCATATTCTTTTTTCATTTCTTTCAACTGAGACTGGAAAGAATAAATAGTGAGGCCAATTTACAGACAATCTCATTTCAGACTTTCATAAAGCAGCAAAGCCTCACATTGGCTGACATATAACCAACTTATAAAGACCCTTGCTATCTTTTCAGGCATCTTTTTTACTATGTAGGTTGAAAATTACACACTCACGGAAATCCTTCTCTTGTTAAATCTTGTAATATAAGTATTCTTAGCTATGAATAATATATTTTTGCTATTTAAATAGAAAGCCCTCCTTAAAATTCAACTCAAAAATTGTATCATTGTAGTTTATATGCTAGTGCACTGCCATACAAAACTGATTACATGTTGCAGATATTAAAATGCTTGTATTTTAAAAGGTAGTAGTCTCAGGGAACACATCAGAGTCAACATTAAGGCAAAATAATATATTTGTTTAAAAAAACATTTGCAGTAAGTATCTAGAGGGACTCAGTTATAAGTTAATGTTTGTGGTACTCTAGGCAGCATTAAGACAGAAATAGCAATTAAGTATGTCTAGTATTTTAGAAGATGTCTCACTACATAGGGGTCACTTGAAAAGTATGACATTTTTCTTACACTGGAAATACATTTTTAGCCCTTCCATATACAGTGATGTCACCTACCACACATTCTTTTAAAATAATTTAGTTCTTTATTTTCTGTTTGCCAGAAATGTGATTCTTCCCAGCTAGATGATATACACATTTTGAAATGTGTACATACATGTGTATAATGTATACATACCTTACACAATGAATGGAGCAGTGTTTCATAATAAAAATGCTTTATTTGCCTTACCAAATATAATTTTTGCATGTTTATCGTGTGTTGGATCTTAAAACTGATTTTGAAAATGCTGTGCTCCCTAGAAAACCCATTTAGCTGATAACAGCCCTCTTTGTGGTAATACTAGAAGAAACCAAGGCTCTTGGCATCAGTGACTTCAACACATTTGTGAATAATTGTTGTTCTGTTTGTGAGTTAGATCTGCTAAAACCTACCAGGGAAGATTAACCATACGGTCTGCCACTGCTAGCTCGTATCTTTGGACAAGACTTGGTGTTGGGATAAAACTTGTTTGCAACTCCTTCAGCCTGATCCACCTTGGTCAATGAGAAATCAAGACTTGTGTGTTCATTTGGAGTTATTTTAATGGTCTACTCACCAAGAGCAACACCACAAGTCTATTTTCAGGAAACCTGGGAGGTAGGGCTTCTCTTGTCACCCCCTGCTCTGAACTGACAGTACAGCTGCCCTAGCCATTACGTTCTTCAGAGCTCCTCACTGACTGCAGCCAGCTATAGTGCAGCAGTGCTTTCCCCTTTTCTTGTGGCTGTTTCCACAATAATATTCATAAAAGTCTTGCTCAACAGAATTGTTCAAAGTAGCTGTTAGCTTAGCATATCCAGGTCACAGAATGTGTTCAGAGGTAAAACTTGTGTGCGATTGTGGAGCAGATTCATGTCCTGAGCATAACAGCCGTTGTGTCTGCTTTGCCTGAGATTAACAAAGGGATAGTGTTCCTATCACAAGTATACCAATCCTTCTCTTTCTGAAAAGTGTATGATTTGCCTGTAAATCCTGAGTGAAAGAGAGGGCGAATAATGTTACAAGTAATTTCTCAATATTATTCATATTAAAGACTCTAGAGTCTGCTAGTCTGCTTGCAGAAGAGATCACAAAAAAGGCTATGGCTAGCCTGTCCTCTGCATTCTAAATTGATTTGATCTGAAATTTCAGTGTAAATAGAGGTAGAGGTACAGCCTCGGCACTTGATCTCATAGACAACTCCTTAGATATCAGCTGCCTATGGGCTGTTAAGATCTACTAAACACCTATTATATTGTTGGCCATCAACTTGTTAGCTTAGAGATCCTATATCCTATAGAGTTTCCTCATTTATTTTACTTCTGAGAAATTCTAGGATTTACTGATGTTGGTTTCTTTTCTATGGTAGGAAATACCCTTAGGGGATGTCAGCAAGATCTATTTAGTCTCATGTGCTTTTCCACACTTTTGCCAATACTTAAGTATTTCAGCGGTAGGAGAGAAGTATTGAAGAGAGAGGGACTTTGTGATACCTCTTAAACAATGACAACAACAGTAGGACAAGTTTAGTCATTCATACCCATCTCTTAAATTTAAAATATAGCATTTTACAGAACAGCATCTCTGAGATCTGAAGAGCGAGTATCCATGGTAGTTTTAATGAACAGTAAGTAACTACTGGAGCCAGGAGACAGCCCCTGTATTCAGTTCTCAAAGAGGGTAAATGCTGGTTCATTTATGCCTGTGTGCAGAATGCAGATAAATGTGTTTTAAGTGACATAGTTTCTCTAGACAGCTTTTCCTGGAATAAAAGAAAAGAAAAAAAGGGAGGGGAAGAAATGGAAGAAGTTATTGGAAATGTTTCTGATTATCTCTGCTAGCACCAGATATTGTTTCAGATAGTCATAAATGACCTGGAGAAATGGAGAAAGAGAGTGACAAAATCTGTAGGTGACAGAATCATCTGGGACTGTTAACTTCAAAATGTCACAGAAGGATCTTATTGCTTATGTTTGGCACTAAGATACAAAGAAAGTCAACAAAAAAGATCACAAGCATAAAAGGGCTTCCTTCTGCAAGGAGACTAAATTCAGACTGGAAATTAAGATAATATTATAGAGTTAGCTCTGAAGACATGAATGACTTGGGGAAAATAGTGAGGGAATGGTCTGATTATTTTCCTCAGAATATACGAACTTGATAAGCACCGTGAGCAGGCAGAACCCTTGGAAGGAAGTTCTGTTTCCATACCACAGAGATAAATTGCGGGACATGTTATCAAAGGATTTGGGGACACGGAAAACTGCAAATATGCTAAAAATGAGACTAGAAAAATTAATTATCGTATATTCCATTGGCTGGCTATTAACAGCAGGTATCAAATGCTCTCTCTGGCTTTTGGAGAGTGTCGGGTTATTGGCTGCCAGTAACTGGGAGAATATGGTGAAGTAAAGATGTACCTTTCCTTGTCTTATATAGTATTTCTTTAAGTATTCACTATCATGTGACAAATATGATACTGAAGTTTTGTACTTCTAGTATTTTATTACAGTGAATGCTGTTATGTCACTGAGGTTTCAAGGTGAAACTTAAGTGTTAATTTTCATTTGAAAAAGATCTGAATGCTTGGGGTTTAATTATTTGTGAAGTTGTGCATGTTCATAACAAGGGTATGTACATACTGCTAGTGGGTCATAGTGTAACTTCATGAAAATGTGAAAAGTAAATGGAATATTTAGAGCTGAAGTGTGTCCAGTTTGCTATGTATAAGCAGAGAGATAAGCCAAACTAGTCCTTTATTTCTCTGTGGCAGCTGCAGTAGAGCATATGTAATTCTGCTGCATGTCTTCAAATACTCACCCTGACCTGGTTACACATACACAACCCTCTGCCGCATTTCTTTCTTTCATACATTAGCTTATACATTTTTCAGGACACTACTACCTTTTTACAGAATCCCTATTCAATATCAACTGTTTTTTAATTAATCCATTTCTACTTGCAAGCAAAATATCTGAAAATCTGATGATGAGAGGTCTAGAAAGGCAAAGTTATTTTTGCCGGCTAATTAGAAAGTAGGCTACTTACATTAGGCAGTCACAGTTTCTCTCCTTGACAGATATCAGGGTTTCAGACTTCTGCTCTTCAAAATAAAGAGAGAAGTATTTTATCAGAGTTGTACCAGACATTTGTCTTCAACTCATGATCAGGCTAAAATGTGTAAGTAAAGAAATTGCTTATTGTCAGATTTCAAGGGCATTTTCTCCATATGGCAAGCAACCATTCATGAATAAAAGCAAACCTGCGGAAGGGGAGGGTGGTGGAATATTGTTGCAGGCTGATGGTAAATGTTATTAATAAATTAGTTATGTTTATGCAAGCAGTGATGAAATTTACCACTTAAATATTTCATAATAGTGTCACTAAGAAAGAAAGGTAGCAGGACATGAGATTACTTGACAGAGTCTCCTGTGGGGAAGGCATCTCCTTCCTCCCTAGGTGCCCACTCCCCAACCAGTCTGAGATTTCTGGGAAGAAATCAGGATCCAGCCATGTGTGACTTCACCTTATAGTTGGTATATCTGTGTATTGGTATGTAGTAGGCACGGCGAAGAAAGCTACACACCCTCCCACTTTCTTTTGAGTATGGGATCCTTCTGCTACAGTCCATCCCTTCCTCCATCCCTGGCTCTGACAGTTGGCTGGGGCTGAGGTGGTTGAAGCAGAAGCATGGCCCAACTCCGGTTATTCCCTGTGCCGGTCTGGGTACAGGGGAATTCGTGCAGATTAAGCCCAACCAGCCCTGGGGAGGACAGAGTTGGGCAGCAGAAGGTGCCTGCCATGTGTGATTGGAATTGAGGTTGTGATCATGTCAGCCTCCAGTGATTCTACGGGAGTTTGAAACTGTGAATCTGCTGCAATGTTATTTTATATCCTGTCCCTGAAACCTTGTCTCGTGCTATACTGAAGCTGTGTTGGAGCATAACATAGTGGCATTCCTCATCAGAATGCTGTAAATGCTTCTCTGAGCAGACTTATGAATATGTAAAACTTGCACAAAATAATTAAAAATCACTAACTCATACTTTTAATCATCTCACTCACATTTAAAAAATTTAGAATTGTGATTTTAGTAGTCTAAATTTGTTTGTTCACGGCACTTGAACCCTTAATCTTCTTAAGAGCTTTAAATCCTCAACTCTACATAGCTTTAAGGTGACCTGCAAAAGTAAAATACAGGATCCAGGTAATGCAGCGTTCATTGCACGCTTTCCTAGGCTGACTCGCTCCTGTTTTCCTGGCTGTTCAGAGCATTAAGCATGTACTTGTAAAGTTGTTGACATTTCAATTCTTTCCTTCGATCCTTAATGATACAGGAATAAGGGCCTGATCTGTCTTTGAGCCAATATACAGCTTCTTGTGCTGATTTCTTTGACTGCTAATTTCCTGCCTTCCCACGGAAAGCAGCACATCATTCTGATCACCTCTATGAATTATAACTGTCATTGCTCTGTGCGCAGGGACAGGCTTGCCACCAAGTTTGACATCAGTTATAGGATAGATATGCAGAGGAGCTTAGGAGGTAAAGGTGAAGTTTGGGAACAGGAATAAGCCAAAGGAAGATATTCCTTTGTTAGACTTGTATAGGCAACCATTCCTTTGTAGGCAAATATGATAACTGAGGTTTTCTGTAAAGTCGAGTGTTTTCTCTACAGGCTATTACTTTTAAGCACTCTTTTATCTCAAAAGGCATGCAGAGGCTTGTCTGTGGTTAGTATATTTTTTTCTTTTAATAATATTTGTGTTTCAAGGAGTACAGCATTAGCAGACTGATACTCGAATCAAGTCTGCTTGTGCTATTTTGGATGTAGGATATTTGTTCCTCAATTTCAACTGCAGATGCCTCACCACCCCAAACGCTAGAGATTCCAATGAATTCCACAAGACATAAGCATATTTTTAGTACTGAAAGCTTCCCTTATTTGTTTGCCAGGACTGAGAGAAATGAAAAAAAAATGCACGTTTTTTAAGTACTATTCTGTTAATAGTTGCCAAAAAAGACCTCCTTCCTTCAACTTCCGCATCTTATCTGTCCATCAATTCATGCTACTTGCAGGGTATCCTTTGCTACAGTATCTCAACATTGTGCAAGTTTTACTTCTCAGGAGCATCCAGATTTAATGATCATTTTTAAAAAATATTGTTCTGTATCTTTCAAGAAAGTTTGCACAAAAGGGAATGATGCAGGTTCCTTTGGCAACTTTTGGATGTGTCCTTTGATGTGGTGTTCTGGAGAGAGAAAAATATCCATGCAAGTCTGCAATAAGAGTCCTACGATAGCAACCCCACAAGAGCTCTTGGTGAATAGCCTATTTATGCCAACACAGCGCTGTGCTGAAGGAGGGCCTCAGGACAGCAGTGTGTTCACTCTCTTTTCACCCATCCCTTTGTTCATACCACCTTTATGCTTAATATGTGTCTCCCAAAGCCAGCATAAATACAAAGGGCCAAACAAAGTTTTGTCAGAATTTTCAATCCAACATTTCTCACCCAAAACTCCTGCTTGGTTCAGCTGAAACAATTTGAATCTATGAAATTTTTGCCAGATTATTTAGTAAAAAAAAAAATCCCTCTAAAACCAAATATGGGGGGGGGTTGCTACTCAAGATAGTATTTTTTTAGATAAATTTAATTCTCTCCCTTTAAATTTTAAACCTGGGAAATTAAAACCCATGACTTCTGTTTCTGGTTTTGTTTATTTGCTTGGTTAGGGTTTTTTTTACATTTCTTTTTCATGAAACCAGATGAGTTTGTGTTATGTGTTTTGCAGTCTCCAGTAAAGATAGCATTTCACATGCTTCTGTTCCTGTGCCTGTGCAAGAAGACCAGATCAACCTGAGTGGCCAGCTCAGGGTGATGTTCCTAGGGGACCGGGAGGGCACAGTCAGCATCTTTGCTGGTCAGGTGCTGATTCAAGCCCCCTCACAGTCTGTAGAAAAGCTTATTTCAGAGGGATACATTTTGAACAGATAGGATCTGCATTTCTCAGCTGTCGTGTGAAAGGGACCACTGATTAGTCATTTTAATTTTCTATCTGGCGTATTTTGTAAATGAAGTATCTTGAGTATATTCTGAGAATCTTCAAATACCACATAAATTTGGAATACTACTTGAGAAGTTACACTGCCGTTGGCTTTGTGATAAACTAGTGTTTTCATCTACAGAAGACAATGTTATTAAAATGAATGTTAAAGCACTGCAAAGAGCAACTGCATATTCCATATACTGTCATTTCTTACAATGGAGAAACATAAGCACATTTAAGCTTGGATACTTCTATTCAATGAACAAGAACAGATCAATATTTTGAAATTAATTGTACTTGAAGTTTATAAACACAGCTTCATACATGAATTCTGTTATACTCCATTTTGATTTCTCAAAGGCTGAACAACCTTCCTAAAGCTTCTTCTCCTTCAGAGTTTTTCATGTGGTGTTGCTGCGCTAGTAGTAATTCCTTAGTGCCTCTTCCTGTTCCAGACTTCAAGGATTTTATCTATAAAAAAGATGTAGAAGTAGCTGGGAAGAAAAAAACAACAAAACCAAACAATTGTTTTCTCCCCTTCCTCTCTGCCCCAATTAAAAAAATTACGCTGAGATAAAATGGTCACTAGCTTGCTTTCTACTTCTTTTCTAGCTTATGACCCATCTCCACTGCATTGCAATTGAGAAAAAATTGTTCTTGTTGATCCATGCTGTACTTAAGCATCTTGGAGAGGGGAATTTGTTGCAGAACTCAAGAGTGTTTCTTATTAAGTCTTGTTGTTTTGTTCTTTTGTTTGGTTTTTTTTAACAGAAAATGTGTGAAGTCCTGCTATTCTGAACACAACAGTCAAGCAGCAGGCAGTTTCTTTGCTCATACTTTCAAATTCTTTTCTTCTGAATCAAAATTATTTTCCTGCTTTGTTTTGGCTTTCCAGTGCTTTTTAGCCTAGCTTCTCCTCTGATATCCCTACTTATCTCACAGACTACCAGATGAAACGTCTACTAGAGGCATTTCAATTAGACTCCTTTTTTTTCAGGGGTTTCTTTTGAGAGGTGATGTGAATCTCCTTTTCATTTGGAGTCTCCATTGTTTCTCAGTGATTTTCAAAAAGGGGCTTAATTGTTTTATGCAATTCTGCATTGTTGAAAATGGCTGTTACATCTCAGTTAATGAGACAGGTGGATCCCAGTCTACCAGGAACTGGTGGATGAAGTTTCTAAGCGACTATCCATCATATTTGAGATGTCATAGCAGTCTGGTGAAGTTTGCACTGACTGGAAGAGGGAAAACATTGCTTTCATTTTTAAAAAAGGAAGACCTGGGAAACTACAAGCCGGTCAGTCTCACCTCTTAGCCCAGCAAGATCATGGAGTAGATCCTCCTGGAAACTGCTGAGGCACATGGAAAATGAGGAAGTAATTGGTGACAGCCAGCATGGGCAAATCATGAGTAACAAATTTGGTGGTTTTCTACAGTAGGGCTACAGCATTGGTGGCAAAGGGAAGAGTAATTGATATCATCTATCTGGATTTTTGCAAAGCATTTGACACTGTCCTGCATGATAGTCTTGTCTCTAAATTTGAGAGACATGGATTTAATGAGTGGACCACTCAGTAGACAAGAAATTGGTTTGATGGTTGCCCTTGAGGAGGTGTGGCCAATGGTGTCCAAGTGGAGACCAGTGATGAGTGGCATTCCACAGGGGTCAGTATTGGGACCAGTGTTGTTTAATCTCTTTGTCGGAGACATGAACAGTGGGATTGAGTGCACCCTTGGCAAGTTTGCTGATGACACCAAGCTTTGTGACATGGTTGGCATGCTGGAGGGAAGGGATGCCATCCAGAGACACCTTGACAGACTTGAGAGGTGAGCCTGTGCTAACCTCGTGAAGTTCAAAAAGGCCAAGTGCAAGATCCTGCACCTGAGTCAGAGCAATCTCAAGCACAAATACCGCTGAGCAGAGAATGCATTGAGAGTAGCCCTGAAGATTATATTTAAGGTCTTTTTTAACCCAAACCTTTCCATGATTCTATGAGGTGCAGATGTTTTTCAGGCCCAAGTCTATACTGAATCATTGGAAAATAGACCTGCCTAGGTTTCAGGAGTCATCACTGGGACAAAAAGAAAGTAATTACATGGCCTTCTGCTGATATTTTAGATCTAGATACCCATAGATGACTATGAAAATATAGAAATATTTAGCCTGGACGGCACCTCAACGTTTTGAATTCAAATGATCCTGTTAACACTATTTCTCTTAGATGAATATGTAGAACTAGAGAACAAATATGAAAGATTCATCTCCAAGCTCTGTCCCTAAACTGGAACTAAACTGAAAGCATGTGACCTAAGTCTAATACAAATATTTTTAACTGAAATACACTGGAGAATTTTGGCAAGGTTTTTTGAAAATTAGCACGTATTTTTGTGCACATGACCTGAGGCAGTCTAGGAAGATTTGGGTTTTCAAAGGGATACTTTCTCAGCACTTTCTGAAAAATACCTTGAAGGTTCTTAAGCTGGAGGGATCAAAATCACAAGTCTCTGATGAAAAATTCTCATTTGTGAAGCTATTTCTGTATCTCATCTTTATTGTTTTTTCTAGATATACATCTGGGACCTCTCTATACTAAACTGTCTGTTAAATTGACTGACTTGTTAAATTTTACAAAATAGAGGCAAGGATCATTGTTCCTGGTAGGGGGCACTTAATTGTCGTGTTAGATGAATTTGTATGGTATTTTTTAGTACTTCTGAAAGACAAGACCTTCTAACAACAGGAGCACATCACTAGAAGACACTTCTGCTAGCTCCATTTGATTCTGTAACATCAGCTAGTATTCTGTGGTAATAAATAGCTATTTTTATGTGAGGGAATGAACGATTAAGAGTCATAACCACTGAAAGAAGCTATTCCTTTTCTTTCCTACTTTCTTGTGCATTCATTAAATACATTCCTTTATTCACAATTTCAGTGTGTGGAACTAAGTATCTTTTCTTAACACATTTATTTAGTAGATTTAATATTCAGTACTTACTCAGAGCATTTCCTTCAAGGATTTTGAAATACTTTACAATGAATTATTCTATATACTTGTGACGTGAAGCGGGTTAATAACAGTACAAACATCCTGGATAGTACTAAGGATACAAAAGCCTACACCCTGCCATTACCTCAGATAATCCTGCCAAGTTCCATTGTTTGAAATAATGAATCAGATCTCAGCAAGTCGCACAACTGAAATAATAGCATAACATTTTTAAATATTATTGCTTACCTTCTGTTCAGGTTTTCAAACTTTTTATATGTACGAACACTGACTTTTTTTTCAAATGTGAGTTGAGATCTAGTCACAGGACTCCAGGAGGTCAATCTTAAGTCTGTTAGATACCTGGGACAGGTCACAATGCACTTCTGTTTTAATGCTGGGTCATCCTCACAGGGGCGGCATAGGCAAGATGTTCTGTGCCTCAAGTATCATTTTTTTCATAGTGCTAGTGGATGGGAAGAGTGACAATGTGTATGTAAATAATTTAATTGAGATCCCATCAATGCTAGAGCCAGAGTACGCTGCCACTTGTTCATGACAACCCAAAAGTGCTGCAAGGTGGCTGCTAAGCATCAGTAGATGTGGTCCATAGATAATTGTTTACCAGGTCAATTTAACTGCATCTGAAAATTTGTGGAAATACATTTATACTGATAAAAATTTTCTTTGAGGAATATTTTAAGCAGGATGGGAAATTCTGGTTAGAATGACAGAAAGAAAGATTGTACTGCAAGATCCCATAGCCCTCAACAGCTGTCTGAAATGTGGAAAAGCCATTTGAATACAAGTCATTCACACGTTGTCTAATTGCAAGCTGATTTTACCAGGTTTTTCTGCTGGAGAAGGTCCACTATGTCTATTTGAACTGGAGGGTGTGAACAAGAGAAAGGCTGATGCACTTATTCGATATTTAAATGCTTTCCTTTGATGTGGGAAATGCAGGTTCAAAACCTTGCCTTAATAAATATTTAAAGATTTATGCAAAGTAAAGCAGCTCCAACAGAGAAGAATAAGAGAGAAGCTCAGAGCAGAAGCCTAGAATAGCTTCTATCACAGTGGATAAAGCCTGTCACTGCAAAGTAGGGAAAACGGTGGAGCAGGAAGTCAAAGCAGAACAGGTCTGACAACAGGGCAAAACAACTGTTTTCTGGTCTCTTCCTCAGTCATTAAGAGAATTATCAACAGTTTTAGGCTTGTCCTGATACAGAAGGAGAGAGGCATCTGAAACCCTGAAGGCCCTTCAGGGACAGGAAAACATTTTCCCCAATGCTCTCATTAGAAAAAGGTTTCTTATTTACAAATGCTACCAAGGACAGGTGCATCTGGTAGGTTCTTAGAGATATGCAGGACAGCCTGGCTGTGGACTAAAGAAAAGAACTGGAATGTTGCAGAATCATTGACTGGCTGTGTTGTAAAGACCTTTGAGATCATCAAGCCCAACTGTACCTGTCCACTACTAAATCATACCTCTAAGTACTTCATCTACCTGTCTTTCAAACACCTCCAGGGATGGTGACTCAACCACCTCCCTGGGCAGCCTCTGCCAGTGCTTGATAACCCGTTCAGTGAAGACATTTTTCCTAATGTCCAATCCAAACCTCCCCTAGTGCAACTCAAGGCCATAGCATGAGGAGCCTGCAATGCCTAATAAAAATTATTCCCTTTAAAAGGAGCAACAGCTCATTCTTGAAGACCTCATCATTAGCATATCTGAGAATAGTACTTAGCTAGCTTGATTATTCTTATCTCGTTTTAAAAGAAAAGTAAAAAAAATTGCACAGAACTTAACTCCTGGCTTCTAATTATTCCAGAAGTTCCAGACACTGCATCTTACGCTTTGGTACCCAGAGGTCATTTCAGAATATGAAGCGTTTTGTACATACATTTATTTTCTAACTGAATGAAACAGTAAGGTGAGAATTTAATTATGTGTAACAAGTTGACATCTTTCTGCAATTTTCTAGTTTCTTTCAGCTCATACTTGCATAGTGCAATACTGAAGTGAAATTATGACTTCAAAATGAGCAATCTACTTCCAGTCCAAGATCCATTTTCAGTGATTTGAATCTCTGGGCAATCAGAAAGAAAACTGTATGACAAATATTAAAAAAATTTCTGTGTGATGTTACTTACCTGGAATACAGATTTCTCTGAGCCTTAAGTGCCCTCAGGCCCAGGTTATTTACGTATTTCCCTTTATATTTCCTGAGAGATTCAACCATGGATTTCATCTTTCCACTTGAGAGTCCCCACTGACTACTCAGTCTCACCTTAATATCCTGACTGTTAACTGACTGACTGCTAAGCAACAATATTTTTCCTCCATCCAAAGAAGGTCTCCCTGGGACAGTTTATACAGCTCTGAAATAATTGACTAAACTGGTAGGTGGGGGCTAGCTTACAGGGAGATCAACCGTTGCTACTGACTTACAAAACTTCTTGTGATGTTACTGCAGGAAACCTGAAAGACAGTGAAGGTAATTGCTGACATGCTGGCACACACCTAGTGGAAGTGAATGCTTTTGTGTGCTGTATGCTTTGCATTCTGGTCTCCTTGCTAGCAAAGGGTGCCTCTTTTGAGTGATCCACATCAGTCTCCTGGGAATCACTGTTTCTGTACACAGCAGAGTCATCACAAATTGGAAATATTTCTCTGTGTGCAAGTGAAAGCTGGAGAAAAGTCTGTGCTGACTGCAGAGCTTCTGCAGTTAGTGCTCTGCATTGGGTGATTCAGATTTAGACACAGGTCTAGTGTATTTTTCACGTACATCATAGCACACAATAAGGTAAGTGGTGTTAGACCTCCCTATTTTTCCAAGTAGCTGTGCAAGCCAGCATCCTGCTCCTGCCAATTCCACCATAAACTACTTGTTATCTTTACACAGGATAGCTTCTGCTTTTGGGAGGATGGTAGATGCATACATTATGGGTTCATAGTACGCTGCTTGTTAGTTTTTTAAAATATGAATATAATGTTTCTACAATTTCATCAGTATTTTTTAAGCAATGTTTTCTCTTAGTAACATTCCTGAAAATGACACAGCTTGGTTTCTTTACATCGTTATATCTGCTTTTCAGTTCATCACACTTCATAGCATAATTAACTGCCCTTTGGCATCTAACTTACGCTTGACCAGCTGTTTTAAAGACAGAGACCTCACACTATTACACTTGCAGAATTTTTTTTCTCAGGTGTTCTTTATGAAAGCCTTATCCAAAGGCCAGTGAAGGTCAATGGGACATTCTCAGCTGGTATTTGCTTCAACTAATGTTGACAGTTTGCATCAGATGATACCTCCTGTTCTTTTCCTAAGAGAATTGTTTTTCCTATATATGACTAGTATTAGATTGCATACTTTATATTCATAGAGTACTCACTAAGTAGGTTAGACTCCTCTGTGCTGCCTATTTGTTTCAGGAATTATGTTGTTTCATTTCATAATGACATAATGGTGCCACCTGCAGTCCAGAGCCTTGTACAAGTGGTTTCTGATAGTGTGATTAACAATAATAAAAGCACTGAACACAATAACAAGGAGGATAATAATAATCAGTCATTTGTAGAAGTCACTGCATTTAAGAAAAGCTGATTTATTTCTGTTACCATAATAAGAGTTTAAATTTCTTACTATTTTCCTTGAAAATGAAGTCAATGAAACCAAAATCTTTGCATTGGTGACTTGTCGGGGGCATCCAATAAAGCTCAGTAACATGATTCTCTGTAGCTTTTTGTGATACTCTGCTGGAACCTGCTAAAACACGTCAGTGCAAATGTCAGTCCCCGTGCACACATCACAGATAAGGAGTGTCTGTACTCTGTAAACTGTATTTGAACTGGAGAATTTTTAAAATTTTTTTAACAGGAAAAAGTCAGAATGACTAACTGATTAATGTTGTTCTTTTGTGTCTTTGTCTTCCACCCAGTGGGATTTTCTCTTCTAATTTTTTAATAGAGAAACCTGTCTCCTAGTTCCAAAGGATGTCCAGATACTGAGTACTCTGCTATGAATTCTTTATTATTATGACTTTTAATGTGTAGATTTTGACATGTTTTTCAATGCTTTTTCTTCCATCTCCTTTTAACAATTGTTAAAGATATAGTACATTTATTCTTTGCATAGATGTATGAAAACATATTTCTAAAGATGGGTGGCCTGTACAGAGACAACGTGCAAACATACTACGTGTTTTGGAAAACTGGAAGAAGGAACATGATGAAGTAGCAAAGATATTAAAAAGTCCTATTTGTTCCAGTTGTAGTTGCTTAATAGGATGAAGTTGGAAGTTTTCAATTGGATTTTTTTCAGTTATTTTTCTTTGTAGGTAGTCTTAGGAGAATACCTGCTTAGCAGTTAGAATTTATTCTGCCTGAATATTCTTCTCTACGTAGGGTCTCTTTTTACTGAAATGCAATCATTGTTTGATAGCTAACCTATTGGTACAGGCATATGTTTTACTTAAGTGTACATACTTCCTTTAACCACAGTGAGATAAATGACCTGCATGAGGAGGAAATAGGGGTTCTAATTACACCAAATTAAATGCTTGATTCTCCTTCTTCCGTTTATTATTTTAGTGATAGCTTTGTAATTCACCTAGTAGACTAATGAAAGAATGTCCACACCTACATCATTTTCCTGAATGCAAAGGAAATTGGACATTAATCTGACAAAATGTTGACATTAGAGAATGGATTATTGGCTCAGTTTTAACCAGGGCCCTTTTTATTCCCATCCAGTTATTTGTGGCATAATTTATGCAATCGAAACACCTGATTGCATATTCAGAGAAAGTACTTAGGTATCCATGCTCTGTTAGTTTGTACGGGTTTTTTTGGAGTACAAATACAGAGCCACCTTTTGAAAATCTGGGTTTTAGTGTACTAGCTACATTCTTTACTGAAGTTCTTACTTTTCTAAAATGCTGTATTTCCTTGCATTCTCAAAGCACCCGAGCCTTCTGCTAAACCCATCAGTAACAGGCATTGTTGCTTTTTTCCAATAAGATTTACTGGGTTTGTATGCTATAAAAATTCTCCAGTATGATAATCATGCTATTTTTCTCCCATTCTACCTTGTATTCTTTAGCCTGGCATGTGTTCGTGGGTAGTTCTAACTTAAGAGCAAGCATATTGAAATGTATGGGGTTTATTTTTACAGAAAGCTCTCAGGCAGTCAGCATTTTGTTCTGTTTAATCTCATTGCTCCTGTATATTCTGGTAACTGATTTGAAGTGCAGAGAAGGAAACAGAAAATGAGCAGATATGTACAAATGTTTTTGGTTTCTCCTTCTATGCTATTTTGCCATAGAAGTGTAAGTATTTTAAGTTGTTTTTCACAATTTAATCATCTTCAATGATAAAAAGGGGCTAGACCTAGATTTTCTGTGGATGGTCAGAGATGATAGTAGAACAGTAACAGTGAAGGTTTTAGCTCCTGGTTGCTTTCGACACAGTAATTGCAAAGTCTTGCATATGAGCAAGTCTTCATCTGCTGGTGTTAGACAGCCATCTCTGGGGATTAACTGCAGCAGCTCCTCGAGAGGACACAGAAACACTCTGCGACAGTTCAGGGCAGGAAGCAGCAAATAACACTGTTCCAGTTGAAACCGCAGGGGCTGTTGAGATGGTAGAAATTTAATTGTGTGTGCTGGAATCAGGCCAGTAAACAGGGTCAACTCTCTTGTCCTTTGAAGAAGTATTTTGGCACATTTCAGGTGTAGCAGTAGCACTTGGAGTTGCAGCAGAAATTTTTTGCAGCAAGCTTTGATCCCATCTTGAATCTGGAGGTTGGTACCTGTACTGAAACACCCAGCCTGTAACCCTCCTACCAGGGATTCACTCAAATAATGTCAATGCCAGCCACAGTACAGCTCAGAGTGTCTGTCTTCATTATTCGTTTTTGCCAAAACCTTGGTGCTTTGTGGTGGGGCGAAGGTATATCTCCGCCACCTCATTCATATGCCACTGATGATAGCCATGTGTCAGTTTCTTCATTTGGCATTAATCTTTGTTTGTTTGTTTTGAAGGAGAAAAGGTGGTTGGATACAGGATTATTTTCAAAAACTGCTAAGTATCTCTTAGAAATGTGTTCGTTCAGTGCAAACAGAGTAATCCCAAAGATGAACTTGATACTAAAAAGTATTACCTCTTATTGTCACAACAAAACATGCCAAGAAACATTTGAATGGGTTTTCCTCCCTGAAAATCATAATATCGGGCTTCTCACCACTAATTCTGGACACTTTGGGCTCTTAATGTTGCTGCATTGTGCATATGTCAGAGTTTTGTTGATGTTGTTTACTACCAAACTTCGAACCTTCACTTAGACACAGCAAGTTGCTCACAAGTGAGAAACAGGGATAGCACAGGAACTCTTCAAAATAAATATATCATTTCACGAAAATCATCATCTCTTTGTAGATATTTCAGAAAAGGGAAGGAGACAAAATTAATCAAATAAATTACTGTTTGCACATGGTTTGCTTTGCATATTTGGCAAAAGATGTCACAATAATGATTTAAAGCAACTACTTTCTAGAGCGTTCTGCGTGCAGCAGGCTATTTGTCTCTTAGAAATACTGTTGCGCTCACAGAAAGCTGTTAGATTCCTTCTTTTAGTTCCAGTAGATGTAGCTGAGTTTCCTTATGAGTCAGTATTTACACAACATCATGATTCCTTGTTCAGGAAGTAGGGAAGGATTCATATAAAGCACGATTAATATATTATTATAATTGTTGTTTTGGTCTTTTATGTATTATATAATATATGTGGTACAAGATATGATACTATTTCTACTGTATTTTATAAATCTATCTTATATTCGTTATATTAAGGTAGAATTACAATATGCTACATTGTAATATATATATATATATATATATATATATATATATATATTCCACAATGTCTCATCTTCTCCATAGGGGAAGAATCTGGCCTCACTAGATGCTATAGCAGAATACTTGATTTCCTCATTAGGCTTAATCTTTCAACTGGTTTCTATATCATTTCACCCACATGGAAACTCAGTGGTTCTCTTTTTCCTCAGCATATTTTTCACCACAGTTTTTCCCCCTTACTTCCATGCCCCTGTCTTTACAAATTATTCTTTCAGAAGAAGCTGCTGTGTGCAACCCATCAGTACATCCTCATATTTTCAAGCTCTGCCAGTCATCTAGGGTAACCGTGGTGCTGAACACCTTGGGTTTTCAGTCTTTCCATTACTGATTTTCAAGACTTGTTGGAAACAAGCCTGATAAGCAAATAAAGAGCCAGTTTTGTGCCACTTTTCCTCAAGTTCCTTCCCCACCATTGAGCATGTTTGTTTGGATGAAAAGTCACATCCATTGTTATGGAAAGAGATAAACCCAGAAAATATAGATTAGTTGCTGAGACCTCATAATTATGGAGAACATTTATTAAACACTTGAATGGATACAAAGAGAATACAAATAGGAAAGAAATTCTTTATAGATTTAGACAGGCAGTTAATGTAAACTGTTAAAGTCTTATTGTCTACTGAGTACAAGAACAAAAAACAGAAACTAGGTTACTGTACATGTACAAAAAACTCAAAGATCTTAGAAATTACATAAAAAATACAGTAAATGTCAACAGTGCTACTGTTTCAAAGGTCTAGCTTGTTCTTCAGCTTCCAAGGATCAGGAAAATATCTGCTCTTTAGCTGACGTGATCTTTTTTGAAAGATCCAGACATCATGTCATGATCTTAATTTAACTCTTACCAGAAATCTTTGACAATACATTGCCGCAGGACTTTGTGGCTGTGCAGGGGTTTATATTCTTCAGGGATATGCTTTCAGTGTTCATACATGAGGTGAATTCAACACAAAATACATCACAGGAGATAAAATAAGACTCTGGCCAGAAGTGTAACCTAAAAGCAGTCCTGAAAGAGGCTAGAGAGGTTTTTTAAAATACATAATTGGCACAGTAATCAAGAGTGGGTATGTGGAGGGTTCACTTTGAAGCAACAGTGTGTTTGTGTGAAGGCACTACATGTAGCTCAGAAGAAAACAAAACAAAACAACAATGAAAAAACCCCACCCACCCAACTCCAAAAGGTGATCATTTACACCCACTGAGTGATGACTGCTATAAGAAGTGCAAAATATTCAGCTGACGTTTCACAAGGATGTATTTAAAAAATCCAATATGTGAATATGAGATAAGGAATTGTGACTTTTATTCTCAGACCTTTACACTATGAATAAGCCTAGTTTAACCTTTAACCTTGACCTCTTATGTTTCAATTTTAGTGGTGTATGCATTGTGTCTCTGCTTAACCTAGAAATCTAACTATTTCATCTCTTCATTTCCCTTAGGAAACATGGTTTAGAATATTGTTTTGATAAATATTTAGAAAGCCTTTACATTTCTTAATTGATTTCTTATCTACTTTATACTAAAAACTTTCCACGTTTGAAACCTCTGCCAGTCTTAGTTCTTTAAATTATTCATAATTGGGAAGATCCACTTCCACTGATATTTATGCTGTGCTATCATCCACTGAATAGAGTGACCGGTTCAGGGCCATTAAACCCAATGCTGTTTGCTAGGTCATTCTTTTGGAATGATATTTAAGAGACATGTAATTAACTCCCCCACTGATTGACAACAGAAAGAACAGTATAATCAGTCATTTTGTATAAACACTCATCATTATTGCAAGTGTTGTTTGGGGACATATTCATGCTGCTCTGGTAGGGAAGAGCATTTTGTAATCTTTCTGCCAAGTATCATCATCATCCTTTCCTGCTCAAGATAAAAGCCAATAGTTGATTTTTGTCTGCTAACTTTCAGAGTGCAAGATAAATCTAACTTGAGCTTTTTTTAGGAACTGATAGCAGACAATGGGAACAGAGTCTTGTTCTGTCTGAGAGCTTTCTGGTACACACCCATGAACAATGATAAGATTCTTTCTCATAGAGACAGAACAGACTGTGAACTAAAAGGAATGATACTCATCAAGAAAACTATCTGGTTTTTGATTGGTGACCTCACTGATGAAGTGCCAAAAGAATCATAGAATCACCAGGTTGGAAGAGACCCACTGGATCATCAAGTCCAACCATTAAGAGCCATAGGACAGAGTTTGCAGAAGTCTGCTTTCTATGTTTTGCCTTGGGTTTGTATTTATCATATCATAGGTGAAAACAGTTGCCCATTATGTTATGGACTATTAGACCAAATATATAATCTTCAAAACTAGAATCTCATGTATTCAGATGGACAGTTACCATTTTATATCTGCTTTGAAAATGTTCCAACCTCCTCACTCATTTATTGGACAACTAAGTCTTCATGAACACAAGCAGGATACTGAAGAATTATCTCATTTCTGAGTGGCATATTAAGTTGCTAAGGGTGTTTTTGATTCAAAAATTTTAAAAAAGAAATATTGTAACTAATAGGGAGTTCTTTGCCCTTAACATAAAGAAATTGCAGTTGCTAATAAATTTATAGGCATGCATTGCAACTGCACAGACCTCTATTTCTGGCCAGGGCACAAATGAAAGTGTGCATTTATATCTGTGCTGAACCTGATTAGTAACTGCAGTTTCCTGTATACATAATGAGGATTTTGTTGTATAAACCTAACTGTGATGGCAAAGTAGAAGCTTACTACAGTCTCATTGAAAATCCAGTTTTAAATTGACCCTCAAATGATGTCACATGATAGCATATTTCTCTGTTTCAGAGATCTCTGGAGTTCCTCTGGCAGCACTGAGCAGGGTGAAAAATCTATGGCTGAGGCTTCTAGGCACCCTTGTAATTACAAATAAGGGTACTCAAAAAGCTACAGTTTTAAGTAATTGGTTTTGAAATTACCCTGATGGTTCTTACATGCTGTGAACTGCCAAGAACAGCCAATATTCGACTGTCAGGCCTCCCTTTGTTGCTGAGCCACTACTGATGTGTTCAAATCTCCAGTGATGGTGTGGAGAGACTGGCTTGGTGATGATGGCTCTGTAAACAGCACATGTCTTCATTTGGCAAGAAGTGAAATAAGGTCAGGCTGGTGTCACATCACAGCCATCAATAAAATATGACTCACTCACTCTGATCTTGAGTCAGAGAACCTGCCAGGTTTTGCAGAAAAATAAGAATTCTCCTTCCCTTCCTTCTTCTTCTCTCCCAGGCAGATAATTTTAAAACCAGACTTCCCATGTGCTTAGATCCACAATAAGATTATTTTCTTTCTGCTTGGGCTGTGTTTTGGGTGCTATACTTACTGCAGCTTGTCAAAGGGAATGATGAATTACTTGCCATTAACCAAGAGGACGCTATCAATGAGTACGTGTCTCCAGTCTTCTTCAATAGGCAAAGTATCTGAATCCAATACAACTCTGTCAACTTTTAACATATCAATTACCACCATCTATGTATAGGAGACACAAAGTTATTGATGAAATCCTTACTGTTGTTGAAGTTAATGGGAAAGTCTCATTGCCTGCAGTGGAGCCAAGGTTTTGGTTAATGCTTGTGCAGCAAACTCAGCTGTGCTGGTAGACTGGTGACCATCAGTACATTTAAACACGGCAGAACAGAAAATGTCGAAAAGATATGTCAAAAAGGGTCTGTAGTCAAAAAGAAAACTTTGAAAGTTGTTTCTAGGTTGGCTCCACAGAGGCTGTGCACTAATAGTGTAGGATATGAGGTCTTTTTCCCCCTTTAGTCCAGGTTTTTTGGGTTAGTTTATTTTGAAGAATTGAGGCAATTTTTCTGACAGGGTAAGTTCAAATATTTTATCTACAGTGCTCCAAAGAAGGATTTACTGTAGCCAATGAGAGTCTTGCAAGAAACATAAGTTTGTTTCAGCTGGTTCACTCTATTCTCAGTGTGGCCCAGTTTCAGAGGAAATCTGAAATGAGCCATAAAAACTTTATTTTAGGCTTTTGGAGAAGCACAGCTACTGAAAAGATAAAACTGTGATGACCAGCTTGGACAAAACAAACAAACAAACAAACAAAGTCAAAACAGAGTGAAGAATTTCATTTACAGCAGGAAAGACCAGATTGCTGTACAATTATTCTCTAGCATGTAACACAGACTTGTGATGTATATAATGTAGAATTTGGACTGGGAATATCATGACTACAGAAACAGAATATCTTGAAGAGATTTAGCTTTTGTATTGAAGCTTTTGCACAGCTTTTCTCATGCCAAAGTTGGGAGAATGGGCACGCCTTTTGCCACCTTATACTTGCTGTTGCTCAGAGTGTTTCTAGAAGTAAAGCAAGTCGCTCACATTTGCCTCAAGCCTTTGGGAGATAGTAAATGTCACATGAACCCTTACCTGAAAATTATTTTAATTTAGAGTTGATTGATAGAAACTGACTGGGCTGTGATTTATTACATTCAGGTCCCAAAAGGAGCATTTTCACAGAAATGCATGAAAAAGCAACCCAAGACAGCCTTGTTCAGAATTTAAGCCACTGTTGTTTAGTACTGTCATCACTAAAACCTAGCTAGAGATTATAGGTATTTAACGGACAAAGAGAATTATTTTCCTTGAAAGGGATCCCTTCTACTAATTATTGTGCCAGGGTTACTAAAGTAACAGCACACAGGGAATTCTCCTTTTTAACGCAATATATGAATTAAGGTCTCACCTGCATCAGAGCCAGATAAGACTAGGGAGTCTCCTATTACAGGGATTACTCTGGCTGCTTGAGATAGCTGCCTTTCTGGCTAGTACACTCTTCTGCTAGCAGAGAGCAGCTGGAGAGTGAATCAAGGATTTGACCTTCTGTCCCACCTAAGCCGGTATCTTTTGGTCACAAGTTAGTGAAATGTTTTAAGCTGTTATGTTACTAGTAGGTTGTCCAACACTGTACCTCTCCAAACAGGTGGCAAGGTAGGACCAGCACAAGCCATACTAAGATTTCATGACTGGACATTGAGCATAAGCAAAGCTGGAGAAACCCAGGCTGAAAAGACTGAGAATTTTCTACTTTTTGCTAATTTTGTGCATGTTATAATCTGCAGTGTCTGGCCAGCTGAGAGAAACTTAAATGGATTAGTTTCATGAAGTACATTTCCGTGGTCTGTCTGTCACCTACCTCCAGATAGGATTTAGTCATGGTGCTCATTGCCAGCCTTTTAAAAACTAACCTTTGGAGCATGTTTTGGACTGGTTCATAAATGGCAAGGTTAGTTACAAGTCTCTCCATTACCCCTGCCCAAAGGTGCTGTATATAATGTGACTACATAATGGGGATGAAATCACTTGAAGCATTTCCCCTGAAGGTATATAGAGAAAACAATCTCAGCACCTACAGACACCCAAACGCATGCTCACAGTAGTCACTCTTTTCTCTTACTTAATTCTCCTTATGTTGAAGCTAGATAGGATGGTGAGCATAGGAATAATTATTCTATGACAATTATACAAGAGTTTTGCTTACTGAAAACGTGATCCGACTCTTATACTGGGACATGGAACACCACTTCCTTGTCTCAAGTCAGATTACAGAAATTAATGTTTTAAGAAATAAACTTTGTATTTGTGTCATATGGTCTGGATCTGAGATAGGAATTCTTTTTTTGCTGTTGAATTATCAAACAGGAAAACTGCCACACTCCATGGGAGGTTTTTACCCAACTCTGGATTACTTCCAAAGGTTCTTCCCTGCTTATTTCCTATGTCTGAGTGAGCTTTTATAAAAACATGTATTTATAAGTTTCAGAAATACTTTTCACATGCAGCTGAATGCAGAATCATTGCCACATACAACATGTTTTCTGGACACCAACAATTAATTTCAACGTCCTGATGTGAAACTCAGGAAAAAAAAAAAAAGTCATAATGGACGTACTTGCAGGAATCCCCTTTCTCCCTTAGCTCTAATTGTGCAAATGGCACTGAGATAATACAGTAATTGTTTGTCTTTTCAGTGAAGCCAATATGGAGATTAAAGTACCATCTGGCTTTCTGAAAGCTAAAGTTAGAAAACCACAAGCTTGAAAGAAACGAGCAGTTGGGTGGACGTTTTAAATGTAATTTAAGTTTGCTCATCTCCAGTTAAATTCTAATCACAAATCAGCACTCAGAGCTTTTCCCTCTTCAGAAGAGCTAGCATTCTAACAGAATTTTTTTGAAGTACCTTGTCCTGGAGGTCTTTGATAGCCTTGGGTCTCATAGAAACATAGAGTCATAGAATGTCCTGAGTTGGAGGGGACCCACAAAAATCATTGAGTCCAGCTCCTGTGCCTGCATAGGACAACCTCAAAATTCACACCACGTGTCTATTCTTGTATTTATGCTCCATTAACGTTTAAAGACAGAACCTAAAAACTAAATCTGGTTGAAAAATTTCACAATAAGGGTTGATTTTTTCTTCGATAAATACCCGTTTTTTCCAAAAACATTTTCTGAAAAGTTGCCAGCTTTACTAGAACTATACTTTTTGCACATTTATATCAATTTTGCTATGAAATTTTGACAAATCCTTTTACTTAGCATTACTTTTAGGATCTTAAATAACTTTCACAATCACTACAGAAGAAGGTATTTTTTAAAGTCATGCTTCATCCATGAAATCCATTTTTTCATTAAACATTTAGAAAGTAATTTTAATAAAAATTGATTAATTTAAATTAACAAGAAATCTCATAGATAAAAGAAAACAAAACTGTTTCAAGCTCTATGAAACCAAAATGGTTTCAGGGTGTTTTTTATTTAAATTATATTAGTTTTTCTTGGATTTCTTTTTGTTAACAGCTTGTCTAAAAATTGCAGTTGATAACAAGCATAGAATGATAATTAGTGAAGATTTCATCATAAGGAATTCACCAGGGCTGTTAATGATGAAAATATTGTGCCTGGGTTTGTTTCAGGCCATGTTACCAGTATCAAAACCAGAAACCCACTCTTATTTGATTAATGTTGTATAAAATTTAGCCTATAAACAAACACATACAGGAACTCCCCCCTCTTTCCTTCTGCCCTCCACCCACTCCCTACTCAATGTGAATGCTGCTAAAGAGGGTCTGTGAGTCTTAGAGCAAAATATTTTCACTTTTTGATCAAGAGATCTTCCTTTTATCTGAAATCCCTGTATAATAAAAAGTAAGCAAAATTGCAGGTAATATGATGGAAAAGTAATAGAAGGCTCAAGAACCAAGTCTTTGCCTTACCAGTGAAATGTTTCAACTGATTAACATCTGTAGCAATAAAGGTTATGCTTGTTCTCTCACCCTGTGGGCAGTCCTTTGAACCTCTACTGCACGTCATCTATATGGATCAGAGAAATTGCCCCTTGGTCAAACCCAATCTCATCCTGGGGCTAGGAGGAACAGTGCAGAAAGTTCAAAAGAAAGCCAGTCTTTATAGGAAAAAAAGGAACATAAATGATAATGTGAGTGATGATATACTACTTAGACTCCTGGGCATTAATTTAGTGAAATCACCACCCAGATTGCTTCTACAAAGGCAAATAAGGTACCTGGACACTTAGTAACATAATAAATTCAGGTAACTGGCTTAGATGTAGAGATCAAATACCTTCCTACCTATGCTTCATGTTTTAGATAGTCTTTCTCCTGAAAGTGTTTTTGTCCATTTGCTCTCACTCAAAGAATTCCACCAGTGGGACCACCAGTGCTGGGTTAAATGCACTGAGCCTTGTAGAGACTAAGTGAGCTGATAAAATACACTGTTGTTAAGCCTGGTGTCAAGCTATTGCTGCCTCGCCACCCCCAGTTGTGTGTCATTCCTGTCTTTCTTAGCAAGGAGCTCCACTACTGCTCCACCAGTCCAATCTTCATCTCACACCTGTGCACAGACCTAGAAGACTCTGATCCTCAGGAGGGGCTCAAGGCTACCCTCAAAGACATCTAATGGCCAAATTTCAGTGCACTTGTCATGTGACAGTGCAGATGCCTTTGAGGTATTTCTCCTTTAAAAAGTAAGAAAAATATGCGTTTGGTAGGAAGATACTTTCAGAAAGGTCTCCTGATTCTGTCTGTAAATGAGCTTTATCTATGGAGATGGCTGAATTTGGGATTTTGTTCTTTTAAGTTGTGATCCCCTTTGTTGTCTTTGGGGCAGTTTTAAAATTAGTATTTAGCAAAGCATGCAGTTATTGCTTTGTGCTTTGGTCTGGGCTAGCTGAATTTTATTTAGGAATGTTTGTAAACTAAAATTCCCATGTCTCAAACTCATTGAGATATTTATGTTTATACATGAATTTAGGAATGGCTACCAGCAGGGTTTGGTTTGAATAGTCACTGTTGAGCAACACTGGAAAACAACAAAAATTGTGTCACCAAACATATATATATAAATTCAAAGCCATTTCAGAAAATTATCTCTTTAACTATTGCTTCACCTTCACTGCCTGTAAAAATGAGAATAGCAACATTTGCCCATGGCAGCTAGTGTTCTGAATATTAATTTATATTTGTAAAGCACTTCAGTGAAGTAAATTACTCTTAATTCGGGACACCATTTGATCATAAACATGCAAATACATGTAATCCTGTATTTTTACACCTAGCAAAAAGATGAAGTCAAAGAATCTTTACTTTCTAAAATATGTGAGTTTGTTTTCATTAGCCAGCTCCATAACACAGATCTGTCAGTAGCAACCTGTGTTGAGATTCCACTTGTTGCTTCATTTTGATCTGGATGGGAATATGATTTTAACACTTCTCTCAATGCATATAATAATTTCTCCTGGAGTATTTTTCAATTAAACCTATTTTCTGTTTGAAGAAAAGTGTGCTCTTCTGTTCTTTTCCCCTTTGCCTCCCCAGTGCATAGTTTGGGACTGGGATTCCAATGGAAAGCATGACTTCATTGGAGAATTTAGCTCGACTTTCAAGGAAATGCGAGGAGCTATGGAAGGAAGACAGGTAAGTGGAAATCACTAAAGAAATCTCAATATGGAAGCTTTGTGGAGCAGTGTTCCTCAGACAATCTTCTAATAAAGCAAGTGACATCGCCTCATCATGTCTTGGAAGGTTAGTTGCTGTGTTCATCTCTCCCATACGCTTTACTGTTGTATGGACATGCTAGTCTGAAAAAGCAAAAAGCAAGCTTTTCTACGCTTAAGTCCCTGAAATACTTTTTTTCTAGTATACATTCTACAGGCATTTCTTTCTGCTAAGATTCTTTTCCTTTGAGCCCAAGCACATGGTTTCTATGAGGTGCTGTGCTGTTATGGCACAGGAGATGTGTAGTCTAGGTACTCAACGTATTTCCCTACTGACCTAAAGGCCGTTACTGGGAGAGGGCCATTCTCTGTTTTCCTCCATTTCTCGTGTACTGCACTCATTGCTGCCAGTTCTAACTTTAAACCATCATGATGATACTAATCAGTTTCCTAAATATTTGATGGATTATAGTCCTAAGGGAAAATGAAATTGTTGGCTTATTAATAATTTCACTTCTTTTTGTCAGCCTGATCTTTTCAAATTGAAGTTGATGGTAATTATTGAATATGATAAATGATTTGGCATATCTAATTCCAGAAATTGTCATTTTCTATTCTTACTTGCTCCTGAAGGTGCTAGTTTTGATAAATTCTCTTGAGGGGGAGTAAAAAATGTTGGCATTCATATCTGCTGATAATTTATATTCACTGCTTCATAATGATCTCAAAACTAAAATCAAATGCCTAATAAGGCTTCTTTGGGCTTTCTGTTAAGGTTTTTGATAATAATGTGTTAATAGAAAGCTAATGGAATCAAAAGGTATTTAATAAATGGTAAGCAGTCTGGCTATTCCATAGATAAGAAGTTTTTAAGATTCTTCTGTATAACTTCTCCTGATGTTCTTAGAACAACCTAAATATCACTAATGTATGTAAAATACTGTTGATATGTATCAGTCATCTATTAACCCATTGTAAGTAACTTCTAAACAAAACCTGAGTGTAAATGAGACACTGTTTTGTTCTCTCAGAGTCAAATTAGGTCAGAGGATCAGGACTCAAAACAAATGGGGTGAACTTTTTGTAGCTTTCACCATTCTTCCATGAAATGGTTCCTGCCAGAACTTTAACCAAACTGAATTTGAGTGTAATTAAAACCTCTCTAAAGAGGTAAACACATTCCAGTGATGTGACAACACTATGGTTTTGACCTGTGGCTGGTAAAGGGGCTATGTAAGAGTGGTAAAGAGTGTATATTTTCAATGTAAACATTATCAAAAAAGCACCACAGTCTTTCCCAAAGAGACAGCTTGTTGGCCAAGATAAGAGACTTGCAGTCCAGGTGCCAGAAATTGCTGTGAAGGATAAACTATATTTATTTTGATTATGATGGTTCTTTTCATCCTCAGCTAACAAAAGGGATGGTTACTCTTTCAGAGGCACAAGAAGTTGGTACAGTTGTTAGTCAATTCTTGGCTTAGATTGACACAGCAGTATCAGATTGCCATTCAGAAAGTGTTCGTGTTGCACAGTGCTTTATGTGCCTAAACCTTTGTCTTGCTAAGGGCCTGCCATTTGCCATTCAGCAGTCTGCCTTTTACCTGTAACTTTGCAGTCTGCTTTTCACTGGAAAAATGCAGCTTTTCTCCCCCAAATGCCTGAACTCTTGTGGCATTATTTCTCCTTTATTGCTTTCATTCTGTTGTTGCTGTGCAGTTATTCTAGGAGCTTGTACCTTCAAAATCCAATGCTGTCATTATTGCCAGTTCTTATGGGACGCAATTGCCACCAGTGTGAGAATCCTTGTTTTGTGGCTTATTCTAGAGGAGAACAAGATTTAGTGAATAAAATAGTAGGTAATTCTCATTTAAGGTTTTTTCCCTTCTCTTTCTCTCTTCCTCTGTCACTCCCTCTCCTTTCCTCTCTTCTATTTCTCTTGTTCTCCAGAAATAACCGTTGTTGCTAAAGGCAATATATGCCATTAACTGTGGACCCCATAAATACAGCTTAGTGCATATGTGCAACATTAAGTAATGTGATTAGCATTTTCTAGGTTTTTTATTAGTCTTATTGTCCCTCCAAAAAAGCATGTACAATGGAGTGTTTGCTTTGAATAAAGGACTTTTAGCAAAACTTGAGGGAATGGCAGAGGAGTGGTGGTTTGCCTTCAAGTCAATGTGTTGCTATGTATTTCTAATAACGAAGGCCACATCAGAAAATTGTAATTGTCAGGAGATGAGTAAGTAGATGTAGTCCACCATTCCTAGAAGGGACTTTTTCATAGCCTCAAAGCAGAAAAGTGTTCTGTTTTCCATGTAGTACTCCTTTCAGTCAGAGGAATAAAACTGCCAGCTACATCCTTCAGCCCATGTCGTCAAGCGTTCTTTAACACAGCATCACAACAGCCAGTGTCAAAGCTGAGGACCAAAGCCCGGAATTTCATCTCGGACACTGTGGAAGCTAGTGTAAGGAGCAGAACTCGGATCTGACATCCCTGTTTGAGTTGCTAGGGAGACACAGTGAAACTTTTTATGCTGGAGATATTTTCTTTTGTGCAGTAGACTTTATGGCCAGCTACAATACATTGCTATAGTTCTGTCAAAAGATAATCAAAACACCCTACTTATTGTCAACCAGGGTTTTTCACTCTCCCAGGCAACTGTTAAGAACAAAAGGGAACATTTATCATTGGCATCTGTTCCGGGAACTCACCTTAAGTACAAGCTCCAAATCTGAGCAGTGTTAAAGGAGGCTACACCAATGGCATGGCTCTCCCTCTCTACAAAATGTCTATATTAGTTGATATCAGCTCCACAAGTTGTCAGAAAACTATTAAACAGAAAAGGTGGAAGTATTATAGTTTGGACCACTGAGCAGGAAGAACTGTGTATCATCTATGAACTGCTAGTGCTTCTTACTGTCTCATCAGCTTACCTCGTCTCTGGGGGAGTTGACAAGGGTCTTGAAGTTGCTTTTTAATTGTGTATCATTTGTCCTTCAGAAAGCACAGAGTATTTGACCCTTTTCTTGACCACAAGATAAAAGTGTATTATAGAAAATCTGTCAGCTGCAATAGATCCACTTGAGATAGTCAGGGTGGATATGTCAGCTACTTACTTAAGGGAGGTGATGGTGCTTCTAAGTCTGCTTCAGTTCCATCCCTGTGAAGGGCACTGATTGTCCCAAGTTTTGAGTGGCAGCCTCTGATCAGATGAGTTGGCTTGCTGGCTTGCCTCCACTGTGAGATTTCTTTGGAATTTTTGTTTGAGATCAGGCATCATTTAGATAAATGTTGGAAATCTAGCACTGGCAGCTTGCTAGTGATTGAATCAGTAGGGTGTGAAGGAAAGAGAGAAGATTCCTTTTCTGAATGATTGATCACCTGTTTCAATCAGGAATGGTATAAGCACCTTTTGAGTTTCTTTCCTAAATGCGGCAGGTCCTGTGTGAGATTCACAAGTCTTGACTCTGGCTCCTGAGTGATAGTTTCTTGACTGAAAGGACTGAATTCTGGGAAAGCTGATTGGTCTTTGGTTAGTGGTAGAGGTGAAATTAATTCATGCTGTTTAAGAAGACTTCCTGATCATGAACAACCTCAGGATAATAGCCTGTTTCATACCTACCTCATTGTCACGGACTGTATGTTATGTTCTGACTCCTAGCCTGTTTTCATACTGACCACAAATGAAAAATTACACAAAGACATCCTATTGTCTGAATGCATATCTGAAGCAGATCTTTTTAAATTTTCTACGTAACATTTCTCACAATGCCAAAATTCATCATTTACTCCTTTACAATAATCTTGGCACAAGAAAATACAGTAAGAACAAGTCTGTCCCTAGTGGTGACAAGTTTGCCGGTTTTTTTTTCTCTGAAATAGCAGTGTAATAAATATTTGGAGCTTATTGTATGCTTTGGATTTATTCCAAATATATGTATAATCTATATGTTTATATGTGTGTATATGGCAGTTTTATAAGATTTGACTAATATTAATCTATCAAACGTTTTAAAACAGAATTAGAAAATCTTGATAAAACTAAAGTTATTAACGCTTTTCATGACTGAAAGGAGAAATCCTCTACTAATGAGGAAAAAAAAGACACAACTTTTTTAAAAGGAAACAATAAAACCAGAGGGATTTGGGAGGTGGGGGGATGGAGGGAGGGGGAGAAGTCCTAGAAACATAAAGCACCTGGATCCCCATGCAGCACGGGAGTTATGTAAGGGAAAAATCTGTTCCTGTATTACATAAAAATAGACACGTGTGTATATGCACACACACAAAAGGGAAGAGGAGGAAGAAGCCCTGCTGCACTTACCACCTCCACTTATTCCCATAACTTCAGGGTGTTATTATGGGGGGTAGAGAGGGCTGCTAAGATGCACAAGATTGGATGGGATCTTGAGGTGGTTTGAGTTGGGTTCCTCCTTAACTGAGGGCCTTTGCATCAGGTAGCTCCTCTAACTGAGCAGGAATGAGACCTTTAAGCCTTTGGTAATGGGCCCAGGAGTTTTTAGACACCAGTGAACAATTCCATATTTCAGAGGAGGATGCAGCTGTGTCACGCACCTGCCCCATCCGTGAGATTAGACAACCACTGGTGCAATGGAAGGAGCACAGGTGGGACTGGGAGCCTTGGCTGAGGAAACAAGAAATGCTTTGATTTTCACTTCATTCCCTGGGTACAAATTTTCCAAGGAATCCTCTGATAGTGATTAAAAGCAGCTCTTCTCCCATGGTGGCTGTCTTCCTGGGACAGAAGGGGGAAAAAAAAAACCCAAACCTCTCCTGTCCTCTTGCCTAAAGAGATGACAGGAATAAACTAGCCTTTCAGGCAGGAGGAATTGCAGTTCGCTTAAAAGTGACTTGCTTTTCTTGAGGCATTAGAAGGAGATAATGCAGGATATAATGCTGCCGGCTATCAACCGGATTTTATTCACCCTGTCCATTAGACCATTAGATACCTCCTCTGTATCTATGAACTATGCAATTTTTTGCAGCAGCTATGTATGAATGAACAAGAGAGAAACAAAAGATTGCAGGGGGGACAAGAGAACATAGGCAAGATATCCCAAGCTTTGCCACAGCTCTCTAGCCTGTTCCTCACAGGATGACCCAATGTCCTGGTGTGCAAGCACAGTGTCCAGGAGAAAGTAACTCCCTTGTGTCATGATTTCTTTTGCTTTAGTATACCTGAAACTCTCCTGACACCTTCATTTCTTTGTCTAAATAGCTTGCGCTATTGCTAGCCCCATGCTGTTGAAATTTCGGTTCTACAGTGTTTGCCTGTGCTTAATTCCCTCCACGTCTCTTGTCTGGTGTGTTGCACCATTTTCTCTTCTCTTCTGAAGGCTTAATAAGACAATAAGTAAGGATATGTTGGAAGGAAGCGTCTTTCACTGCAGAGTAACATCTCCCATTGAGGAATCTGTGTCTCCTCATCACACAAAAGATTAGAACTTTGCAAGAGTCAGGATTAGTTTGATGACTCTGATTGAAGAATAAGTGGATGGGGTTTGTTTTACATTCAAAAATTCTCCATATGTCGTTTGAATTTTGGGGTATGAAAGAAACACCAAAGCAGTACAGTCTGGATGTTTATTACCAACATCTGCAACGGTACTTTTATTAAATTAACAAGAGATAGTTAAAATCAGTTTGCTTTCCATTTCAGATTCACTGTGTTGTTTGACAGGGAAAGAGCTTGAGTAGCCCGGAGCTGCCAGGCATTCAGAGTAAATGCTAAGTGACTTTCAGAATGATGAATCCAAACTGCACAATGTTTGTTGTTACTGTCAGATTGCAGACTCTTGCGTTAGTTTCCACTCAAATGAAAAGTTAATTTAAGAGACAAAAATGAATCAATAAAAAACAATGTTGGATACCAAATCAATACTGGGAATGTAGGAACAGACTGAAAATTGAGCTTGGCCTTACAGTGCAAACAAAATATTTGAAAATTGTTTCCTGTTATTACTTACCTTCCTTGCTTAAAGCAGTATTCTGAACTCTACTCCCTTTAGAAGAGCTGGAAACATGACAAAGCCTGTATAGGGTATTTCTTTCGAATAATGCTTGTAAGATCTTCAGTTTGAGCTGTGGGAATTGCTGAGCTCAGAACTAGATCTTGGTGGGTAAATGAAGATTGAGAGTTTCATGTAAACCAGCCTGATTCATTTTTAAGCCTACCTATGAACTAGGAAAGGACTTCTCCCTTCTCACTTCTCCTATTCCCTTCCCTTCTTTATACTCTCACATCAACAGCTTTAATAAGGGCAAAATTGTTCTTTCTTTCTGTTTTCCTACTTTCTAGGAATTTGCTACTTTGTTCTCTCCTTTGCTTTATTATGCACATCAGTCAATGACATGCTAGTGACTTGCACATGAAATATTTTAATGAGCTTTAGATAGCATGGCAAAGGTAGGTGAACGTTTCTAGTTGCATTTACAGTTAGCACGGATATACTGAGAGGCTGGCCACAGGCACAGATTTTTCTCCCCTGAAGTAGTGTTTTATGCTGCTTTGGTCCTTACATAGTGTAAACTTCTTCCAGAAACCAATCACACGGACATAATGTTTATCAGGCTGAAACAATCCTTTTCCCTAGGAGAGAAATTACGTGCATAGTGTAAGGGTTCTTATGGGTCAGGCCATAAGAACCCTTACATGAACATTGAAAAGTGTTAATGTTGGAGAATGATCAAGAAATGCACCTTAGGCATTCAGGGGAAAGCAATGAGATTTCTCCAGTGTAGTTCAGCGTCAAAGGGAGGAACAGAAACCCCGACTTACATTTCTTCTCTCTATTCAATATATTACAGAGTTCTTTTATAATATACAGGCAACGCAATTTCTTTGTAGGAATTTTTACAATGAGTTTGGAGACAACTCTATGCTAAACCATTTTACCAGGCAAGAATGTATCAAGATGAAAGTGGGTTGTGCTTTTGCCTCATTATCAGACTGCTTTCCCAAATACGAGTTTATTGCACCTCGGCATTGTGTCACAGAGTACTCTTTACTTAGAGAGAATGGCTTTTATTTCTTAAGCCTAACTGCTTCTCTTGAGTAGTGAAAAAATGTTTATGAAAGATTTCTCCTGAACATGTGGTCCTGTGTCTGCCCATCATCTCAGTTGGAAAATTCATTTCATAGGACAAATAACTGAGCTGTGGACTAAGGGGGAGAGCAAGCAGACATGCTTCCTGCAGTTAGATCTTCTTTTGTCTTTTCCAATTCTTCACTCTGTCACAATTAACAAAGTGATGAAAGTACAACTCCTCCCCCCACCACATGCAGAAAAGGTCTCTTATTGCTCCAAACCTATGTGCCTTGCCTTCAGACACGTACAAATAATTGCTGCCAGGTAATGGTTTGAAGCTCAGTGAGACTGCAGGGGCTGTACAGAAGGTAAAAATTATTCTATGAGCTCACCTTGCCAGATAGATAATGTGTGAAGGTCCTAGCTATAGACAAAGTGTTGTAACACTTAAGAAAGATACATTTAATTTCAAAATGTTATAATGGGGATTTTTAGGTAATGGATGATCCTGTTTCCCTTTGGAAACATTCTTTATGCTACCCCATATAACATCAGCAGCTCATGTGTTTTCTCCCAGCACTTGCAAACAACACCCTGAAAAAATAACAGTAATGTTCTTAACCATATTTAATAACATACTACTTATACAAATCTGGATTTACAAATGCCAATGGATGCTTACATATACAAGCATATATTTTGGTCTGGCATAAGAGGGATGAATAATATGTAGTCATTAGAGGTCAGAGTCTGAAAACTTGTCATTATCAATCTGCCCAAATCTAGAGAGGGCAGAACACTTGAAGTAGAACCAGTAAGAACAACGTGTTTCAGTAACAAGATAGAACTGCTTTCCTGTAAAATAAACTATTTGTAAATAAAACTAATCAGAACATTTAAAAAAAGGATTCTAGTATATTCTTAGGGATAACTCCCAAATTTATCAGTAATTAGTAAACTGCATCTTTGTGGACTTTATAGTGAATTTCCTAACCTTTTATTTTACTATCAAACTTAAAGGAAAAGCTATTGCTGTGTTTCAAGAGAGAATGAGATGATGTCTGATCACAATTTTTCTAATCAGGATTTTAATACAAAACACATTACAGTTTTGTAGTTAATACAATGTGTCAGATTACTCCCTTCAGTATTTTAATTTGTATTAAGTTCCCTCTTTTTTCTCCTCTTACATGATCTCAAAAGATTCTTAATCTTGCTTCTGTAACACCTGAATCTACAAAACTGGAATACGACAACACATGAATCTGGATCTCTCAGTGCTGTGTCCACACGTGTATGTTCAAAGACAGATCTTTGCCCTGGGCCTTTTTCTAGTATTCTTTGCATAGTTAATGTTTTTCATTTTTTCTTCTGTGTGCACCATTATTTGATAGGATTTAGCCAACTATGGAAATCAGACAGTGCTATTTTTGTTAATTATTCAATTTGTACATAAATTTTCCTTCAAGCAGTGACTGTTATTTTTCAAAGGTGCAATGGGAATGCATTAACCCCAAGTACAAAGCAAAGAAGAAGAATTACAAGAACTCAGGCATTGTCATCCTTAACCAGTGCAAGGTGAGTAAGGGTTTTGCTCTTTGGCTGTTTCTTTACTAGGCTCTCAGCAATATATTTTAATGGTGTTTGGAAACATAGGCAACAAAGTGGAGCTACCTGTAGAACAGCAATGGAACCTGATCCACTACAAAAAGTAAAGACAATGACTTGTATCCCAAAAGTAAGCTGACTGTCCTCAGATCTCCTCTTTCATTTCTCTTGCCCTGCTGTTGTGCAATGGAGTAGGCAGTACTAAACTCTTACACCTAGGGACTTGCCAATTAGTCTTTTGTGTGTTTCCTTTCTAATTCTTCCATCATTTCTGTAAAATCGCTCTTGTTCCTCCTAATCCAACAGCAAAATTTCAACTGACTTCACACTGAGAAGGAGCAGAGCTTGGTTCTGCTTTTGATGTGAATTTTGATGTTTTCTCTGTTTATATTTTTGTTTCTGTCTTAAACTATATTTAACTCTCTCTTGCTTTACCTTATTTCATTTGGTCCCTTCCCTCCTTCCAATTTGCTTTTTTTTCAGGCAGTTCTCTGGTGTTTTAGCAGTATATGGCTAATTTTAAGGTCTTGCTTTCTTGTCTGCAGATCCACAAGATGCATTCTTTCTTAGATTATATCATGGGAGGCTGCCAAATACAGTTTACAGTAAGTGTCCTACTTATCTAATTTGTTTTAAAGAAAGGGAATCCCCTTAGATAATGATCCATTACTTTCACAGAGAAATGATTCTTACATGACGTTCCTTGGTAAATTATTAAGGTCTTCTTGCAAAATGTATTAAGACTGGAAAGTAAAACTATGCTAATGCAGTAAGATTTTTCTTGTGCTTGCTGATTTAGTTTTATGTTTTGAAGACTGCCAATTGTGTTGCAACAAGTAAAGACAACTTCATATAGGAGTGAGAAGCTAAGCTGGTATAGTCCCACCAAGTCCATCTGAGCTACATCCAGTCCCAAAAGCCAGAGAACTGAAATACACCCAGTGACAGTGCTGAGTGGCCTTTGGCTTTTGAGCCTCTGTTTATTCACAAAAATTTCAAATAAATCTCTTTGTGGGAACTGTGTCACAGGATGGGATTTCATCTCACCTGCCTTTAGCTACTTAAATGTTATATGTGCTATTCATCAACCCTACAGGCCAGTCTTCCTTTCCAGAGTGAATCTTCTATGAAAGCAAGTTGTTTCACTTCTAATGGTGCCATATAGATAGTTACAGGCAGAGAGATGGTAGTCCAGCCAGGGGGGTCTGTCTGTCATTCTGAGGAAAATACTAGGGTAAATGCTCAGCCATAGCTACCAATAGAAAGATGGTGCTACAGGGTGACATGGTAGTAATTTAAAATTAATTTAGAAGATATTGAGTTTGAAGAACAGGGGATAAAATGATTTACAGAGCTCTTCATAAACAGAAACACAATATTTTGCATTTCCAAATAACTATTTTTAGAAACATTTATTACTGTGTGGATTTGATCTTTTCTCTTAATTTTTTTTTAACCTGAGAAATAAAATAAAATAAAATAAAATAAAATAAAATAAAATAAAATAAAATAAAATAAAATAAAATAAAATAAAATAAAATAAAATAAAATAAAATAAAATATCAGTATTTCCCATAGCACAGGAATACAGACTGTGGCTCAGTTCCAGCTTAGTTTATGTGATTTCTAATTTCATGCCAGTTACAGGGGCAAAATCTAATGCTTCAAGATAATATTCTTCGGGGATGATTTCCTTTTTTGTAGTACCCTACCCTATTTCTGTTCTGAAGTATCAAATATTAGTCATTGGATGCTACTGAAATGTTCTGTTTTACTTTTTCCAAACAAGCCCTCATTTTGTAAAAATATTTATCAAAAAAAGAGATATTTTTTTGTCCCAACAGAAAGTTTCATTAACAGCAGCAACTATAGAGAGTATGGGATTGTCTTCTTGAGTTCAAATCAGCTTTTTGAGGTGTAAAACATTCACTTTGCAGTACACCTCACAAACTCACAGGTTACTACCCAGAACTGAAGACTTTGTTTCTGGTTTTGAAGGAAATACCTGCTGTAGTAGACAAAGATCTCTATAGTTGTCTTCTCATAAGTAAAGCACCATATATAATTGTCCCTCCACCTTATGCAACAACTTCTGTTATGCCCGCATGCCTGCAATGCCCATTTCTCCACCAAATCTGAAACTCACCAGTCCCTTTAATTTATCATTCCTGACGTTTCCTAAAAATATGACTGGGAGAACTCAATTATCAAATGTGTCCAAGGTCACTAGCGAAAGACAGTCATGTCTGTAAGTAAAATTTAAAAGCCTTTTCTAACAGGGCAGGTGCTTAAGCGCAGGCAATACTAGTTAATGGGCTTTTCCTACAACTCTTAGCACAAGCACAGGACCACTGTAACCATTAGAAAATGTCTAGGGACATACATATTATTATGATACAGCTGTGCTTTTCAAACTGTTTTGGATTCCTCCAAAATGTTTTGCCATGGAAATACAAGTCCTTACACAGGACACTGAAGGGGTGTGACAATTTTCTTGTCTTTTGTTCACTCGTTGCGTATTTCCCATTAGTAGGGTGTGAACCACAAGATGAAAATTGCTCTGTTAAAATGTGTTAAAGTGGATAGTATTACTTCTACTATATTCTACTCTTAATATTTCATTTTGCTGAAATGAAACAAAACAATTGATAGTAGGAAAGATGAGTAAACTCATTTGCAAGGGTGGGCAGTGAGGACATAAAGGAAATGAAAGATCCGTTATACTGTGAACCACAGAGATCTCTGAGTTACTACGGACCTCAATGGTATATTCACCAGCTACAGAATTGTGTAAACTCATTGCTATCAGTTTTCAACCTACGTGGACTCAGGGGAAGCTGTTGTGGATGTCTCTCTGCCTATAGCTCGGTTCATGCTACTAGTTGTGCTACTTAAATATCAACACAGGCTGACTGTCTGCATATTTTACCTTCTGCCTCAGTTGCATCAGTCCCCAGTGATGATAGCACAGACTGTGAGCTGTGCTGCTGTTTCCAGAACATATCAGAGATTGTCCAGTCGCTACTGAAGCAAAAGTGTGAAGCCTACAGGGGGAGATACACAAGGCTCTTGCTTTCTGCACACATCATGTAATCTCCTGTTCACATAGTCCCAATCTAGTTAATTTAGACCAGTGAAATAGTAGAAGACTATTTCTTCCGCCTTCCCACATTTCCATTTATTTTAACTGGAATGAGTCTGTATTTGTTCTAAACTCTCCTGGTACGTGTATTGTTGTTGTTGTCTTAATATTCATGACATATCTTTTGAGTTCGTGCTGTGTACAGGCAGTACGATAGAACTGTGATTTAAAAGGGCACTTGCTGGAGGAGGGAAACTGGGATGCTAAGCATACATTTGAGAACAAAAAGCTGTAGTATGATGTACCTGCTAATTTAAGGCACTAATGAAGGCTTTGGTAACATCATGCTGTGCGTTCTTGGGATACTTTTTACATCTAATGTGGGAATGTAGTTTGTAGTTAGAAAGAATGTCTCTGAAAAAAATGACAGTAAACTTTTCCTTCATTTTAAAGCCATTTATTAAGAAGCTTTCATCTATAGAGATCAATAGTGCAGATTCCAGTCTGCTACTTTTATTCTCTGCTTATTGCAAAAGGCTCTATCTCTTATCAGACAGTGTTCTCTGCTGTGGAAGAAATCTTCAGAGGTTGGTAGTGCAAATGGGTCTGTAGTCAGAAGACATTTTCATCACTTTAGGAAATACAGCAGAAAGGATATGTAATGTGCATAAAAAGAACTGTAATAGAAAGATACATTGGACAGATTCTCTCTTGTGCAGGTCATGGTATTGGGCAAACTGATTCATTGCTGACAGATCTAGCAGGAGGTCTGAGCTGTGTGGGATGTTTTCAGTGCAATGAAAGCTGCACTTTTACAAGTCAGAGGAAACAAAGTACTAAGAGTATAGAGTATAGTTACATTCTTATTTAGCAGTAGGAAGATACCTGGTACACTTGAATTTATTCATTTAAAGACACACTGATAAAAATCAAATGTATGCACTGTAAGAAACTTACTGACTGGCTGCCTAGAAGATTAGCTCAGTTGTGATATTAGCCACCTTCCGTGGTATGTTAGTTCTATAAATCCTTATTCTACTTATTTGCACAAGATCTTAATTACTGCTAAAAGAGGGGAACTCTGTGTTGTTATTTTGGAATCATGACAACAGCAAACATCTTTCTTAGAAGTCCTAGCCTCGGGAATCAAACAAGAGATCAAGTACAGTGCATCCACGTACAAATATTCATAAGGGCTTCAACATAGGAAATTAGGATTTTTTAAAGAAAATATACACACCTTGGCTAAGATTTTTTTTAAAATAAGTGTCCCAAAACTAAGCTAATCCATAGAAGTATCTATGGGTTTGCCTTAGGTATCACAAACCACTAGAGTTTCTTTCTTCCTCAGTTATGTACCTTCACTCAAGTGAGAACACGAGAGGTATCCCATTAATTTATTCACATTAAGCTAAGCTATCATTTTTGGAAAAAGATCTATGTGGAAAACAGACTACAGTGCACGGACAGTGAGTAGGGAAGCAGTACTTTGTTTGCAAGACAGATCAAGCACGTATCTCCTGACTGAAATGTGATGAGGTGCAGGGGGGAAGAGGTTGTAGCTGATCAAGGCAACAAAGGGATTTCCAAGCTAACTAGAGCCCAGTGAAAAATATATTTTTTTCAGACAAGAGTCAGAAGGGGAAAATCAGGGAAAAGCCATGTTGAGTTGACTCAATATGATTTTTCCCTTTTAGTTTTTAGGAACAAAAAAAATATTTCAGAAGAACTGTATCATATTTTAAGCTAGAATGAAAATGTCATGTTTCATTTTCATTTTATAGCTGCGTAAAAGTGTCTTCCTGTGCTAAGTGGAGGCTCCACATAAAGAAGCTGCACATGCATAGAGGAAAGCTGAGGCTTCAAGGTTCTTTTTAAAGGCTTGAGCAATGCCCTTATCTGTCAACTGCACTGTAAAACTGAAAATTGAACTCTGTGCATTTGACTCTATGGAAGATCCAAGTATAAGGGTTTTTTTGAGGAAGAGGTCATTGTCAGAATTGTAAGGAAGTTTATAAATTACTTTGTTCCCTCCACGAGACCCTTTGGGTTTGTTGTTGCTCCTTTTAGGAATTCCCAGTAAGGAGCATAAAAAATTCAGAAGAGGATTTTCTGGTCCATAATAGTCATATCACAGGAAGATGCATGCCACAGCATATACTTCAGTGATAAGTATAAAGAGCATTTTAAAAGGGAGAAATTAATTTTAAGAGGATTCATTAATAGTTGTTTTTCCATTGAAGGCTTTACAATACAAAAATGTGCAGGATTCCAGCTTTATTTTCACACTACAGCTCACCTTTAAGCTTGCTATCATCTGTGAAATTATGAGGCTTAGTTATTTAATGCTTAGATGTTTTGAAGATAAAACTATCTACTGCTATTACTACAGCTAAGAAATATCCGTAACTGGAGTTTTGATTTATGCTTTTAGTAGGATTTTTTATTCTCTTGGGACATTTTTACTGCACAGCTCTTATGTCCTGAACATCACTTGCTCTGTAGTAATTTAATTAACTATGAGAACCTAGAGATAGTTAATTTGAATTAGAACATATTTTTCCTCGTAGAATAATAATGCAGTTCATTTTTTTCCTAATGCCATTTCAGTTGTATTATCTCTTATTTTATAAGCTGTTGTTTACTTTTAAACATATTTATCATATTTACCCTAATTCAGATTTGATGAATTACACTTTAAGGTGTCCTTTGCTTTAGGGCTGCATTCTCTACAGAAAACTGTTTCTGGTAAAGATAGCGTGAGTATACTTACACCTGGAAAACTTCCATGACACACTGACTTTTCTTCTTTTCCAGGTAGCTATAGATTTCACTGCATCAAATGGTGATCCAAGGAACAGCTGCTCACTGCACTACATCCATCCCTATCAACCAAATGAGTACTTGAAAGCACTGGTAGCTGTTGGGGAGATTTGTCAAGATTATGACAGGTAAATAACCACATTTGAAAACAGAGTTGTCTTTAGAAAGTGTTTTCACAGTGTGAAATCAATGACTGCCTCCTGCCAGCTGCAGAAGCTCCATGTTTAGTCGCTTAAGAGAAATGACTGCACATGAGGAAGATTAGTATGCCTTAACACACTTTTGAGAGTGACAGTGGGCTTGGATTAGCTTCAGGCTAATGAAAGGTCTGGTTCTTGGCTGTTTGGCAGATGTGTGTTAAGTTTTAGGTTTGTATTCACATGTCAAAATTGCGTGTTTGGGTAGACTTTTCATTTGTGTTAAACTTGATGCCTGTTTTGAGGATGCTGATGGCATAATTTCTGATTCTGGTTCTGTCCCTTCCTACAGAAATGTGTTCCTAAGACTTTTGAAACTGAATTAGAAGTTGCCTAAACTGCTTAGTAACTGCATCTTGTCTTAGAAGTAAATGTGTGAATTTTTTCAGTATTCTCCTGGACTGTTGAATATTACAGTCTCTGATAAAATAAATATTAAAAAGTAGTGGTAATGTATGCATAAAACATGCCTTTAAATAAATAAGAAAATACAAGTAATTGGGCCAAATATGCTTTGATTACATTATGTAGTTCTGTTGCTTTCAAATAGGCTGCTTGCTTCTATCAAATTAATTGCCCATTATTAATCTAATTACCAAGCGCATTTCCTTTTAATGTTCGTTCTGTGTCGGTTAGGCACAGTATCTTACACAATTGTTCTTTCTAATCTTTGCACATGTAAAAGACATCCACCTACGACTTTGCCATGTGTAAATACCAGATCAACAATGATATTTCCAGTCAAATTTGAATTATACTTTCTGTATAAATTGTGGAGTGACTTAATGCCATGGTTTGCATGTTACACATCATATATACCAATTAGCCTGCTCAGAGAATATCCAGTAATTTAATACTTACCAGCAATAATCCAGTGAGCAAATATCCTTCAAAATAGGCAAAGAAATGAAAAGGGCTACTTTAGGCATAGATTTTTTTTTTTAATTTTGTCTGTTAAGGTGTGTTTTTTAAGAAATGAAATAGTTAAGTGGCACAGGCTCTTCCGTATGGAGATATTAATCCCAAATCAGGATTCTCCTCTCAATATAACATATTCCAATCAGTACAAAAAATAATGGCCAGTCATTTTTTAAACTAGCTCATCTGCATCAGTCAGTTCTATTGTGCTGCAGAAAATGCCTATTGATGCTAATCAGCACCACTGAGGTTGTATGAGCTATGGACTGAACAAAAACTAGAGTCTCTTTTCCCAGGGAAACATCACCTTTCTAGCATATATTTGACTTATACATGTTCTCAAGTTGTGACGCTATAAATACATTAAGTACTCATTCCCATGGGCAAGTTGATTCAACATGGTCAATGCTATCTGATAAAAACATCAAGTGAGGAACTTTTTTTATACTTGCACATTTTGAATCCAGTAACCTGGAAATTAAAACATATAATTTCTCTAAAGAAGAAAAGAAACTACAAGGAGCAAACCTTCACACAAATAATCTGCAGGTTCTAGATATTAATTCATTTTCTGTTTAATTGCAGCCTTGAGATGTAGGAGCATAAATGACCTAAAAAGCAAATCTTCTGTATACATACTTTTTAAAAAAGAGTTTGAAATGCAGTCAAAAATCTGAAATGTGGCACAGATTCATAAGTGATCCAGTGTGCTCTGTTGTGCTTCAAATACTGGAGCAGAATTTCTGTTTCCCAGTTGAGATCAGCCAGAACTGAAAAGAGGGTGACCTCCTGAACATAAGAGCTGTTTAGAGCCAGAGTGTTATTACTTGCATAGGGCCATATTTTCAGTAAGATTAAAATCTGAGCCAACAAAGATGGTAGTGGTCTTAACTGAAGTTTTATAGTTTGTATTCATCAGTTATCTCAAATAAGCAGAACTGGCTGGTTTCAATCCAAATGAAGGAAAATGGAATGGTTTTCTTTGGGTCACAGGATTATCATGGAACAGATCCTCCTAGAAGTTAAGCTAAAGCACACGGAGGATGGAGAGGCAATTATTGGCAGCCAGCATGTTTTCACCAGGGGCAAGTCCTGCCTGACCAGCATAGTGGCTTTCTATCATGGGGTAACCACAGCAGTGGACACGGGTAAACCAACAGACATGATCTATCTAGACTTCTGTAAAGTCACTCTCCAGTATTTGAAGATATGAGTGTGTCACTCTCCTACAATATTCATCTCTCTAAATTGGAAAGATATGGATTTGATGGGTGGACTGTTCAGTGAATAAGAAATTGGGTGGATAGTCATATTCAGAGAGTAGCAGTCAATGGCTCAACATCCAAATGGAGATCTGGGACAAGTGGTGTCCCTCAGGGGTTTGTACTGGGACCAGTGCTGTTTAATAATCTTCATCAGTGATATTGACAGTGAGATTGAGTGCACCCTTAGCAAGTCTGCAGATGACACTAAACTGAGTGGTGCAGTTGCCACATCGGCAGGACAGGATGTCATCCAGAGGAACCAGGACAGGCTGGAGGAGTGGGCCTGTGCGAACCTTATGAGGTTCAACAAGGCCAAGTACAAGGTCCTGCGCCTGGTTCGGGCAATCCATGATTTCAATAGAGGATGGGGATGATGTGATTGAGAGCAGCTCTGCAGAGAAGGACTTGGGGGTGCTGATAGACAAGAAGCTGGATATGAGCTGGTAACGTGCGCTCACAGCCCAGAAGGCAAACTGTATCCTGGGCTGCATCAAAAGAAGTGTGGCCAGCAGGTAGAGGGAGGTGATTCTGCCCCTCTATTCTTCTCTTGTGAGACCCTACCTGGAGTATTGTGTCCAGTTCTGGAATCCCCAACATAAGAAGGACATGAAACTGTTGGAATGGGTCCAGAGGATGGCTATAAAGATGATCAGAGGGCTGGAGCACCTCTCATATGAGGACAGGCTGAGAGAGTTGGGGTTGTTCAGCCTGGAGAAGAGAAGGCTCCAAGGAGACCTTATAGTGACCTTCCAGTAGCTGATGGGGGTGTACAGGAAAGCTGGGGAGGGATGTTTACAAAGGTATGTTGTGATAGGACTAGGGGGAATAGCTTTAAATTGGAGAGGAGCAGATTTAGGCTAGCCATAAGGAGGAATTTCTTCACAATGAGGGTGGTGAGGCACTGGAACAGGTTGCCCAGGGAAGCTGTGGCTGCCCCATACCTGAACATGTACAAGGCCAGGTTGGATGGGGCCTTGGGCAGCCTAGTCTGGTGGGAAGTGTCCCTGGCCATGGCAGGGGGGTTGGGACTGTATGATCTTTAAGGTCCCTTCCAACTCAAACTGTTCTATGATTCTATATGTATTTACATCAAGTGAAGGAATAGCTGGAATAAAGTAAAATCTGTTGTGTGCAATGCATTTTACATTCCAATAGCACAACTGTTAAATGATAAGTACTTTTGCTACAGTTATGCACCAAAATACTGCCTTTTATGTGTGGGATTTCTTTTTTTTTAAAAAAAAAAAAGCCTGTAGCTATTACTTAAAATACTTCTGTAGTTAGAAACATTGACATTTATTTTTAATTTGAGAGGGATTGGATCGACAAGTAATACATAGAGAGACTACATTCACAATCCAAAATTTTCTTTTATATACTCTAGTTAATTCTGTTATCAAGCCAAATCTCATCATCTAGTTTTCTCTACGTATCAGCCTGACATAATGTATCCCGAAGTATTTAATGCTCCAAATTAAGTGCTGCCTCACATCCCTACATGCAATGGAATTATTCCTGCTCATCCAAACCCCCATTTATCTGTATGGTTCAGAGATTCCTGAAACAGTTAAATGAATACTGCTGTTCTGCGTAGTTAAGCGTGAAAGAATAAGATTCGTTCTTTCATCAGCAATATTCAGAGAATGAGAAATAGGCTTGGATTGTCATCCTGATTGTAGGAATGCTGCAATCCTGTAGGAATAGGCCAATCTGATAATGGTATGGGAAATGGAAGGGCTGTTCACCTGCACAAAAGACTTAATACTTTATCTATATGGTGGAATTGTTTCAGGCTATAACAACATTTGTCATAAGAGAGAAGATAGGGTTTGTGTGTGATATGATCAGTGGCTAAGTAACAGCTGCAATGGATCATAAGGGAAGGGGAAATATTCATTAGTTTAAAGGAATTAGGCTTTACAATGTAGTTTAAAGTACTGGAAAGGGGAAAGCACATTAAAAAGTTATTATTGTAAATATTCAATAAAATAAGCAGACAGGTCCATGGAAATGACCTTATTTTAAGATAAATTACTCAGGAATGTTTAAAGATGACCTTAGGAAGCCCCAAGTAAGAAATATGTATTCTCATTTAAACATTTTCAGAAGCTTTCTTTTATATAAAGATTTATATCACTGGTATAATTTTACCTTGAAATTAAAAAAAAGTCTACTCCACCTTTTTGTAGCATAGAGAAACAGATGAAAATGGTGATAAACCATTGGACACAGAAGTGTTTACTACTCAAAGGACCTGCTTCTGTATCATTCCATATTTATTCTTTACCTCAGTAATTTCAGTATTGAGTTCTCAGGATCAGCAGTCAAATCAAGTGGTTTCTGATGACCAGCAATATCAGCCTAGCCAGGACCCTAGAAAATCAGTTGCTCACTACCAAATGTGCATATATTCCCTCTATATGTTTTGAACAATAAGTGAGCAAGTGTACTTAAGAAAGATAAGGTTATACCTAGCTCTCTGTGCACTATGACTAGCTTAGGACTTATAACCTTAACCGACTCTGAACAATGTTTTTTGCTAACCCATTGGCTTGGAACCTGGTAGGTACCCCTTCAGGAGAACATTATTTTCAAAGGATAGATGTTAGGTGTTTTTGCTGGTTGAATACCCCCAATTTTGAATGTATCCCATTCTCTGTGGCTGCTGTTCCCCAAGTACTTTACATTTTTATCACAGAACTGCCCCGTGATCCGTATGAAACAACATTGCTTTTTAAGCCAGAGAAGCCTGTGGCTAAACTGGGGAATCAGGGAATGTTTCCTTTCCTCTCTGTTTTGGCATATGGTCTGGCTATGTCCTGCCTACTGGACAAGGTAAAGGCTGTGGATATATCTTCTTGGACTTCAGTAAAGCCTTTGACACAGTTTCTCACAGCATTCTGCTATGGAAACTGTCAGCCTCCAGCCTGGACAGGCGCACACTCTCCTGGGTGGAAAACTGGTTGGATGGCCGGGCCCAGAGAGTGGTGGGAAATGGTGTTAAATCCAGCTGGAGGCCAGTTACAAGTGGGGTTCCACAGGTCCAGCCCTGTTCAGTGTCTTTATCAACGACCTCAAAGAAGTCATCGAGTGCACCCTTAGCAAGTTTGCAGACGACACTAAACTGGGTGGAAGTGTGGATCTGCTGGAGGGTCGGGAGGCTCTGCAAAGGGATCTGAACAGGCTGGACTACTGGGCAGAGTCCAATGGCATGAGGTTTAAAACGGCCAAATGCTGGATCCTGCACTTGGGGCACAACAACCCTATGCAGGGCTACAGACCAGGAGAAGTCTGGCTAAAAAACTGCTCGGAGGAGAAAGACCTGGAGGTGTTGGTTGACAGTGACTGAACATGAGCCAGCAGTGTGCCCAATGGCATCTTGGCTTGTATCAGAAACGGTGTGACCAGCAGGTCCAGGGAGGTTATTCTCCCTCTGTACTCAGCACTGGTGAGACCGCTCCTTGAATCCTGTGTTCAGTTCTGGGCCCCTCACCACAAGAGGGATGTTGTGGCTCTGGAGCGAGTCCAGAAAAGAGCAACGAAGCTGGTGAAGGGGCTGGAAAACAAGTCTTACGAGGTGCGTCAGAGAAAGCTGGGATTGTTTAGCCTAAAGAAGAGAAGGCTGAAGGGAGAACTTATTGCTCTCTCCAACTACCTGAAAGGAGGTTGTGGAGAGGAGGGAGCTAGTCTCTTCTTCCAAGTGACAGGGGACAGGACAAGAGGGAATGGCCTCAGGCTTCACCAGGGAAAGTTCAGGCTTGACATCAGAAAGAAATTTTTCATGGAAAGGATCATTGGGCCCTGGAACAGGCTGCCCAGGGAGGTGGTTGAGTCACCGTCCCTGGAGGTGTTTAAAAGACGAGTGTATGAGGTGCTGAGAGACATGGTTTAGTGTTTGATAGGAATGGTTGCACTCGATGATCCAATGGGTCTTTTCCAACCTAGTGATTCTGTGACTGAAAGTCAGGACGTGACCCATCTCTTCTCCCTTCCCCTTCACACATCCTGGCTTCTTTCAAAGGAAACAGAGGCATGTGAACAAGGAGGAGTTCTCATGCTCTGTAGAAGGATGTACTGTCGGAATGAAGGCTGGGAGACCATGCCCTCAGCACATCTAAGTGCATATCAACAAGTCTGTTGCCACTAGTATAATATGGAAACAACTGTGAAAACTAGTATGTATAGATAAAACAAGTACTTTTCCCAAGATAGGTGTGGGTGTGCTGTGAACCTCTCATGTAATCACCTAGTGCGATATACCTAGACCTACATATATGTATGTGTACACAACTAGAGTTTTACTTATGTGTGTGCAAATACAGAGGTATGCATATAACATACAGATGTTATATATACTTGTGTATGTATCATATTTATGGTTATACATAACCATACAATATAAAATTATTTCTCTTTTATGCTTTTTTATAGCTTCCCTTTCTGCAGAGCAAAGCCATAAGTCAAAATAACAGCAGTAATCACAGTTTATTAAAATGGCTGATCCTTTGATCTTAATGATTTGTTTTACCAGTGCTGGAATACAACCAACTAGCCATCAGTGTATCTCATCCTTCATTCTGCAGTGATTGCTGTCTCTGGCAAAGGAAAAAGGGCTGGAGTGGGACTGTAAATAGCTTGTTTGTGAGGATAAATGCTGTTACATGCACACAGTGCTAAAGGCTGAAATGCTTCCTAAATGGTCTTACGTTATTAGAGGTTTTAATGATGATATTGTGAGTAAAGCCTGTGGCAGGATTTGCAAGTCTGCTCCTCAGTTTTAAATCTGATTTTTGCAGTTAGTAGCTTTTCTTTCCCATCTACTTATTAAGATATTATTATATTACATTAAATATTTATCTTTGCATGAAAACCTCTGTTCTGATTCAGCAAGATACTAGAGCTTATTATCTAATCTCATTGAATTCAGTCTGACTGAAGCAAACACTGAAGTATTATGCAAAATACAGGTGGCACTAAGATGGAGTTGAGAGTTTTACTGAATTTAAACTTCATTTTTAATTGTTTGCCCCACATCCAAATGTTCGCTGCCTCCTGGATACCTGGATGATCTTCATGATTAATTTTTAGACGTAGTTTTTATTTATGCATACTTTCAGAGTTCTTCACTGGATTAATAAAAAGTGCTCACAAACATGTGCCATCAGCTTTTGTGTAGTCAAAACATTACTTATACTTTTAAAAAGACAATGATTAGATGTACTTTATCAAATACTTCTAAGCATTAGTTGCATTGCATATTTGTAGAACTTCCCTTGCTTAATGGGCCATCCCTGTTCTGATCTATGCATTTAAGTCATTATTCCATGTTTTTGACCCCATATTTCTTTAAATTATGTCAAAATTTGTCTTCATCTTATTTGTATTCAGAAATCTCTTTCAAGAATTGTTTTTTAATTATTTTAAATCTCTACATCTGTTTATTCACAGCAGATTTTTTTTATTTCCAAGAGCCTTTGCAACACATAGAAGATAAATTCTGTTTCCTGACACTAATGTCCTTTTTCATTTAGGCAAGTAGCCTCCTTAACTCTAAATACATAAGTACCTCCTTAAAACTGACAATCAAGCTGAGATCATATGTTAACAAATAAACTACTTGTGTAAAACACACTTGTCTAGCAACCTCCCCAAAGGCCACTAATGAGCGAAGAGTACATTATTCCTGCAAAGTGCAGAAATTATTTATGCGTAGAGATCAGTAAAATACTTAAGACTGAAAATTTAAGAACTGGGCCACATTCCACAAAAGATATGAAAGTCCTGAAGTCAATCTGAGTTTTGGCATTAGCTTCTGCAATTAATGAATTACAGCAGCAGCTGACTAGATGCAAAAATTCCTCTTTATCCTCTCTATGATTTCTTCTTCAGTATTTTAGGTCTTAGAAAGTGTGTTCACTCTGATTTGAAGTCATAGATAAAACCTTCCTTCCCTCATGAAATGAAGTGCACTTGAAAATTAAGAAGGGAAAAAATGAAAGGAGAAAATAAAAAGATCACAGTTCCCAGTCCAATACATACCTTCCAGCGTAGATTTAAGAAGGGAAAAATATAAGTCAGATGAAAGGTCCATCAGTCCCAGAAGCACATTTTTTGAGGTATCCAGCAGAGGGCAGTTAGGGAGGAGAAAGAGAACAATGTATGTCTAATGCAGTACATGTTATGGAAGTCATACATAAGGCGGTGTAATGGGTCCCAAATCCAAAGATCAATACATATTTAAATGATGTGGTTTGGATTGAGGCTCTAAGTGGAAGAGTGGTCCCAGAGTTTACACTTTGTAGTGTATTAACTGGAGCCTCATCCTCTAGAATTACTTAACAGATCATTGATCCTGAAGCTATGTCTGGGTTTGTGGATGAAAACTCAGCAAATTACCTTGGCTGGAGGGATCTAGATTAAATACCTTGAAGTGATTTTGCCAGACACAAGGAGAAAAGAAGAAACTTGCATTGATTGAGACAGTGGTTGATAATAGTTAATTAAAACTGAGGTGAACTAATAATGCCTAGAATAACTAGCACTGTATGTGACATTAAATATTTCATTAAATCCCTATGTAGAGCTATAGATGTTAAAATTTAATCTATCCATGCAGATCAATAAATAAAAATATGCTTAATTATTAAGCATCTCTCTTTATCATTTTAATTACAGAAACAACCTTTCTGGAGGCTGTTAAGCAAAAAAGGTGATTAGCATATCTAAACAAGTCTAAAAGCCATGGGGGAAAGACATGAATCTTTTTTTTAGTGCTTTAATAGGACCAAATTTGCATAGCCATACAACAGAAGGAAAATAGAAAAACAGTAACCTATAAAGAAAAACTTGTAGCTTATGTTTATCAATAAGCTCAGGTGTGGGTAAACATATTCTTGTATTTGGAAAACCCAGGACTACAACTACACTGGGAAAAAGAAATTGCTAATACTTTTAAGCACTAAAGTGAATTGAAAAAAATCTGAATTTAACTGTCAGGGACATAGGCTGGCACAATTATGTAATATATACATACACATATTTAGCATTTGCCTTTACATAACCTGTATTTGCAGACTGCTGCTACACAGGGGTTTCTGCAATCACTGCTTTTTATCCCAAGAATCAGTACAGCAGAATTAGTCTTGTACTACAACTATGTTGGGAAGGCAACTGTTTACGGTTTCTTTTGCATCTGTACATACACATACACATACATGTTTGTGTGTAAAGAGCAGATGCTGTCAATTCTTATAACTCTACCTTTTCCCTTATCAAGTTTTTGTCTTTCTTTATTCTTTAAGCTGCCTCTTCTTTCAAAAACTCGGTCCCTATGTCATTGTATCGGTCATGAGCAACGCTTTCCAAGTTTCTTAGGAAACCCACTGCTTCTTCCACGTGCTTTTCATAGACCTCTGCTGCATTTTGTCAGCTGGTAGATGCATCAAAATCTGAACCTTCTGCGGGGATTTTCTGTGCAGTCCTTACTACTTCTCAATTCAGCTTGAAATCTGCTCTGAAGAAGAGCTTTGAGCTTTGCTCTGAACAGTAGTTGACACCTCCCTGGGACTGTACAGGCTGGTACTGTTGGCGTTTCCATGTCAGCATTTCTTTCTGAAGAGAATAACTTGAAATAGAAAACCCTACAAACTTTGTGTGAAATTAAATACCACTTACTACTGTAGAGACTAAAAATAGGTGTAAATATGCATTAGTAAGTAAATAAGCATAAATAAAGGAGTACCAGTTTATCTTGCCATTTTCACTGATGCCATCTAATACTGATCTGGTACATCTTTAGTCAACATAACCATTTCCACAATTTCAGAAGACTGAATTTCCTCCTTGCATTGTTAAGTGTGTAACTATTCTAGTCATCCATATTAGCCTATAGCTGAGAAGAAAATTACTCCCATTTGGAAACTCATCAGTGTAGTAAATGAACACCATATTCTAATTCTTCTCATGCAAGTTTCCTTCTTTAACAGGAAGTGGACACTTTTTGCCCGAGTCGACTTTAACAGGACGCTTATGGGTCAAATTGCTCTCAGTTAAAGCTAGGCAATTCTTTTGAATTAAGCTCCATTTACTATCTTACTATCCCCTCCAAATTATTGTGAAATTAACCTTAGTCAGAGATTCCAAATCAACAAATTAACAGAGAGAAGTAGCCCATTTCCTCCTGTATATTCGGTGACATCTAGCTGAATGTTTAGTCGTCAGTATATTTCACTTAAAGGTTTGCTTTAACTTGTTTTGGTAGTGTTCTTCATTTTGACTTAATGTCATTTTGATTTTGGTAAAATTACATCAACAGCTCATTTGGTCACATTAAATCACAATATACTCTCTATAATGATTTTATCTTGTTTATCCTAGAAAGCTCATTTGTATCTCCAGAGCATTTGATGAGAAATTCCTCTCCCAGCACCACTCTGCATACATAAACCAGCACAGTCCTTTATCCTGTATTCCCCTCTTCTGAAGGGGCTTGTCAGGAAAGTTTCTGACCAACCTGTTCCACCGTAATGTGTAAAAAAGGACAAAATTGTGTGCATACATAGCAAAGATTTTGTTCTTGTGGTTGCTTTGTGCAGTACACCCTGAAATTTGAAAGCTGCACCTGTGATTCAAGAGGGCAGGGTTCCACTGTTGTTTGATTTGGAGTTCTTCAGGATCCGCACTTAACATGATGGTATTCAGGCTGCTGTCTGCAGTATCATCTTCAAGTCATGTCAAGTTTCAGACATCTGAGATTACAGTCTGTGAGACAATAACCTTTTTTTGTGATAGTACGGTTTTCCACGTAAGATCCTATATATGCCAATTCACTATGAAGTTAAGATTTTGGAAGATACAAGGACATATGTGCCACCCTTTAAAATACATAGGACTGTCTGGAAATTGCATGAATTTGAGAGTTAAATATAACTCAGTGTAGCCTCTTGCAGCATACACTTTTCTAGTTTATTCCCAGTTATAAGTCCCAATTCTTTTTCAAGATACATTTTACTGAATTGGGTCATTCATGTAGCTATAAATCAGGCCATTGCAATTTATTTGTCATCTTGCAGGGAAGCTTGACTTTTTCTCTCACCTTCCTGAGTATGCCATTTTATTTGGCTACCCTTCCAGCAAATGATAGATCTCACTGCCATTTCGTTTTGCTCAACCAACTCCTCCCCCAAGCTCTGATGACTTCTTTCTTGTGTGGGTATTTACTTTTCCCTTGTCTAGGAATTTCTGAGTTCACTTGATATTTTTCCCCTGAGGAGGTTCTTTTGCAATTCTTTTAATGTTAAAAAGGGGAAGTTTAAATCTATTGTACCTGGACTGAGCTTTGTTAGTTTATTTCATGAGTTGATGCCTTTCGGTGCTTAGCTTCAGGGAATTTGTATTCTCTAGCTTCATTAATTATTTCCCTTGCAGGTGAGACAGGCATTTCCCTCATATTCTTGAAACCCAATTACTCAACAATATCTTTTTCTCTGCATTCAGCACATTCCAGATCCCCTAAGGTGACTAAGAGCTGTAATTAAAGATAGCAAGTGAATTTTAATGTCAGGATTTTGCAGATGATTGTGTACCATCTCTGTCTCTGTCTGCAACAGAACAAACAATGTAGCTGTTGCTGTGATCTACCATTAATTTGCATGCTTCCAGCTCTCTTTTGTGTCCAAGATGTATGATAATCAGTTCATTCTTACTGCTCCATTAAATATCACTGTGCACTAGGGACTGGATGCCAAGCCTTGTTAGATTCAGTGCAGGTTTGATTAAACACATAGTAACCTGGCCAAAACCAGAGATGTGATTGTATTGAATGAGGCACAGCCACACAGTGAATATGTGATGACAACATAGCAGTTCCTCAGAGAAGAATATAGATTAGGTGGAAAAAACACTGCTGCTACTAAACTCTTGTGGTCTTTCTGACTCTGACTGGGGCAGGCTGAGAGCTGGACCACAGCCCAGCTCCACCCCCAGACCATCCTAGAGAAGCACAGGTGGCCGTGCAAGTCTGCAAGGGGTGAAGTGGATAGGCTCTGGTCCCTTCCACTTAAATGGTCTTATTTAGCCCTATTCAATCACACAGCTCATGTCCTTTATTTTCCTAGCTGTGCTTGCAAAGCAGGAACTGAAAATGCTTAAATATTTCAAATGATTTCTGTATTTTCTTTGGAACTGCTGCTAATCCCTGTAAGCTGTTATGATTCAGAATTTACTGGCATCAAGCCTTCTCAGATAAGTACTAAATAATACTCAGGAACATGATTCATTCATATGCTTTAGAAAAGAAACACTTAATTCAGCTCATATTCTTCTAGTTCACTCCCTGAACATGAAAGATTACAATTTTAATTGAATTTAGAGATGACTTTATTTTGTTTGTGATATTTGCTGGTTTTATCTTTTTCTTTTCCTTTCCCTTTTCCTCTCTTTTCTCTCCCTCTTCCCATGACCCCTCCCCTTCAATTCTCCCCCTCCTTACATTCACACTTTTTACAATTACATGTGTAACAGACACTGCTCTTTTATTTTGGCAGTTTGGGGAAAGTATGTAGAGCAGAGTAGATCCACAGTTTATTCTTTTAAGATTGGAATTGAAAATGATAGGCAAAGTAATTGATTTTGCTGCGTCCAGCATAGTACTTCAAAAATATCTCCCTGCTAATTCTGATATGACCCAAAACCAAAATTACAAGTGACAGCTTAATACTTAGGGATTCTTTGTGAGGTATATTCCTTGCAAGAATTTCAGACACCTGTTTATTTAATATTCTTGGTCATTTGAAACGAAAAATGGGCTGCTTTTAGTGTTTCTTTCTCCCACCTCTTGTTTCTTTCAAGATTTTGAAATGTTCTTTGTCTCCTTATCTTATATTAAACATATTTCTTACTTTCCAGTAACACTACGCTTCCTAGTGAAACAGAAAACGATATAATTATCTATGTCACTTACTAGTATACAAAACCTTACTGTTTCTTCTCATCTCTTTTCCTACCTGTGCAGTAGAGCTCACTGAAATCTCTGCCCCTGTTAATGTATTGATTTGTCATTGCATTTCCTCTGTTTCCATTAGATATCTTGAAGGACAGGTTACTAAAACAAGCGTTGTTCCAAAAGAGTAATATAGGAAAGTTTCAGGATTTCTTTTCTGCTATGCACTATGTTAAAACTGAGGTGGTACTGAGGGACTTTTCTCTAACTGGTTGTACTGCTGTTTAGAAAACTGCACTCTCGGAGTCCTGACAATTCCTTTCTCTGTGCATTAATCTATATTTACCAATACTAAGCACTGAACCTGAACCCTCTCCCTGGATTTACCTTTAGAGTATAACCTAAATCTGCTGATTTTTTGCTCTCTTTCAGTAATATATGTCCATTTGATTGGGAAAAGTGCCAGAAGCCATATATATCTCTGCTTGTATGAATACTGATGGCTCTTACATAACCAGACATAAAGAGTTCGATGATTTTGCTGGTTTGATCTTCATGTTAACGTTAGCTTTTTTAAAATAATGCCAGGTTATAATTTTCAAGGGAATGTATGTAAAACAACAATCTAAAATGTGAAGTAGACGTTACAGAGCAATCCTCTTTTTCTTATGATATTTTGTAAATTTCAGATTTTGTAGAAAAATCTTGCTTTTTGACTTCTTGTTTCTCTCCTGTCCCTTTAGCATTCTGTCTCCAGCAGGACAGCGCAGGCAGTTTCCTTGTGTGCAGAGGACTCTCTGGTTAGTTTTAAACAAAACAAGTCAAAAATCCTGATGTTGCCTGAGGCCACCATGTCATGGTATCTCAACGCTCTTTCTCCCAGGACAAACTGATGATACACAGACTGCCATTTAGGAGCAATCTCAAGCACAGCTTTCCCCAGGACTGCTCCTGGGAAGTCTCTGGGGGCTGCTAGTTGGCACAGGCCAGCACTAAACCAGGGAGAGTGATAACAATGCCTATAGTCCCAGTGCTTCAGCCAGGATCTCAAGCCTGTTTCCTGGTATAAATGAAGTCTAAATGCCTGAGCAAACAACACAAAAGAAAAGAAAACTGGTTCTCACTTTTCTTCTTTTGAACGGGTTTAAATTACAAGGAAGAAATGTCATTAGAGCAGATCCCTTTCCTACTGAAGTGCCAAGTTAGCAAATGGGTCTGGAGTCTCTAATGAATCTGATTCACCCTTAAGGCAGGAGGAAACCTTCTTTCGTTTTCTTACTGTAGTTTCAGTCCCTCGATAGCCTAACCCCTGACAGCTTCCAGAAGCTGGGAAGCTGCTCTGCTTTCTCCTGCAAACTGACATGATAGCCCTAGGTCTGGTCGAGCAGCTCTGACACACATCAAATACCATAAGGGATTTTCCTGGGAGCAAGAGAAACCTTGGCTGCCCTTCTGGATCATATTTTTCTTCCTGTGTCTCCAGAGTGCAGGATAAGTAGAATGAGGGCAACAGGCTCAGCTGCTGGGTTTTTTCCTCATATGACAAAATGAGAGGTAGATGGGAAGATTTAAGAGAGGATTACACAGTAAAATATCAATAAGCCATTAGACTGCATGTATACTAAAGAGTGAGACCAGTGTATTGGCTAAGTACCTTGGTTTCTGTGATTTCAGGGAAGGTATTGCTTACATTAAAATTTTACTTTATTCTGAAAGCTGTCAGCCACAAATTTTGAGGGAATAACATAATTATCATTTTTATGCAAGGGATTCTTTTCATGGGTGATAGTCAAAAGATTCACTTCCTACCTTAACGATCAAGCTCTGGGAGCACAGGAAAGTTAATTCGTTGGTCTCAGCAGCTTGAATCAGAATGCTATAGATATGTACCTAAATTCTGGAAAATAAGGAGCTTTCCAAGGAGGGTGTGAAGCTGAGCAAAAGAGAAAGTACTAAGCACAGGAGCAGACCCCAGGATACCGCTCCTGTCTAGAGTTCATGTATTTCCCTCTAAAAAACAGCCACATGGAATCCCGACTTGAGGTTGTGTATGATCAAGCTTTACTCTTTAGCAAGACAGCGGTAGCAGTAGCTCACAGTTCCTCACAAAGGAGATACGGGAGATTCAAACATAAAGGCAGGTGTCCTGACTGTGATGGTAAGGTATTCTGAGCGGAGAATAACAGTGGGGGCTGTGCCACTGTGTGACTGGAAATCTGGGAGTCTTACCACCAGAAGGAGAAACCAGGTTGCTGGAGATATCACTTAGTGCTGTCTCTGAATTGCTGTAGAGAAGATGGAGACGCAGATAAGAGAGTTCCTAAAATTTTTTAGACTTGAGAAACATTGCAGAACAAATTCAGGCACTGTATGGGTTTAGGCATTTCCCAGGTTGGGTAATTGCTGCCAACATTAGATTTTTTGATTGCTTTATTGAACTTAGATACTTATGTTCTCCCTAAGAAAAATTCCTTTTCAGTCTTTGTTCTTGCCCAAAATCAATTAACTTGAAGCTCCACAGGGTTTGATTTTCTAATCCAACCATGCTTAATCATTGATGTAAAGCAAGATTTCTTTTCCTTCCCTCAGATTCTTTTCTAATGGCTTCTTATTTCTTGCCCTCTAAGTGTGCGCCTGAATTCTCTGCATCTATTTATAAGGGTTTCCCCAATTCCAGGAGTGTTTAATCAAAAAGAAGGCTATCAGCAGGTGGTTAGCGTCAAATGCCAGCAGCTACTTTGCTTGTGACATCTCTTGGAAAAAATGTTTCATTACCATGCAAATTATGTTAGTTTTCCTTTCCAAGATCCATTGTAACACGGTGTAACATGTGGTACACAGAACTGTGTAACCGACATTTATGCAGCAACTCCATTTTGTAGCAGAACAACAGTTGTGAGAGCTAAGCCATCAGATGACAGTCATCACTGTTTCCCAATAAGCTGGTGAATATTTCTCTGTCTCATGGTGGCAACTCTAGCTTAGGGCAGAGGTGGAAGGTGAGGGGGTGGGAGATTATTTCTACTTTCTTTTAAAGCCCTACATATTTCTTTAGCTTATATCAGAAATATCATAGTGCCTTTCACAGCCTATGCCAGACCCAAGAGCCCAGCAGCTTTAATGAGTGCTGTTATCTTTCTTGAATTTGTCTGGGAAGTGAATTATACAATTGATACTTGGAGTGGTAGTGTCTTAAACTACACAAAGAAAATTGAAGCTGCTGGCTTCTCTAGGGAATTTTTGAAAGTGCCAATAATGATAGTAGGTACTCAGCTTTTCCAAGGTACTCAGCTTTTCCTGAAGCCCCTGTAAGCAGAACTGGACAAACGTATGAGGAGTTTGATTCATCAGAGCACTGGAGTACAGTTCAGTGACTTCAGCAGGGCTTCAGGATGTGTTTAGAGTTAAGCATATGTTTGGGTGAATTGTTAACCTCGAGTGTGTGATCAAGTGCTTTGCTGACTCAGGGACGAGACATTCCTTACAGCTTGTTGTTTTCCACTTTGCCATCTGGGAAGAGGCAGCTTGACAGCATGTGGGCTGTGTGAGACGTTATTGCCTTTCTGCAAGGGTATTAACAGCCTTGAAGTTTCCAGGTCCTCTGAATCAGGAAATTTTGTCTTTACAGATCTAACTGGGGTTGAACAGCTTCAGTGTAGTGTTTAAAGCAAACTGACCATGCCACAGTATTTGCTAGGTTATCAGTCAACCTATGCCTAATTAAAATAATCTTATGTTTTAGCGGAACTACTAAAGACGCAGGCAGAAAGCTTTACAAAACTTGCAAGTTTGGTGTGAAATTGCCCCTTTTTGATATTTTAGGAAATCTTTTTTGCACCTGAACAACTGTAAGAACTCAGATTTGCAATTGCTTTTAGTTACAGAGTCATCTCTTCATTACATCCATTTTCTGAGCTGATGGAGCACATCTGTATTTATATGAAATAAATGTTACAAACTGTTAAGAAAACTCACCCTCATGCTGCAGCTAGGTAGTGCAAAAGGGTGGGTAATATAGAGCTGTTATTGCATTTGTGGCAGAAGTGCAAAATATCTTGATCCCTCAGTATGCTCTAAGTGATTTTACTTTCTCCTAAGTACTAGGGATTCACCTGAAAAACCCCCCATATCACTCCCTCATCTGCTCAGCACACACACCTCTTTCTCTAATCTGATACCCTTCCATTCTGCCATCTAACATTCTCAACCCAGAAGCCATTTCTGTATTGCTGCGTTGCTTTGCATTTCTGATGAATGAGGTGTTTGGGTTTTTTTTATTGTTTTCCAGTGACAAAATGTTCCCAGCCTTTGGATTTGGAGCAAGGATACCCCCGGAATACAAAGTAGGTGCATAAATGACATTTTCTAGTTTCCTTGGTTTATAAGGCACAAAATAAGGGAGAAATGGTTCAGGGCAAGACAGGGGCTAGGTGGGGCAGCTCCTACTGCTTGTTCTCTTTCATCTGGCTTTCTCACCGAGTAATACCTCACTGAAACCAGAATTTAAGATTAGACTTAAAATAGCTGTGCTACACCCAAAATATTTCATAGCATTGAGAAAGCTCTGTTAATGGATACTACTCTAGTAAGAAGAGAACTGAATTTTTGAACAACACTTGCCAAGCATATTTTGAAGCTTTGCAAGCCCTGGTTTGACAGAACCCATTTTTGTAAGATGTAGTTCAGTGAACAGCCTAGGGTCTAAGCTTTATGATGAAACCATTAAACATCTTCCTGAGAATAAAGACCTTAGGAGAGTTTTGCTCATTGGCAAATATCTGTGTCATGATGAACATCTTCAATATGAGGAAGAGAAATATAAGAGCGTGTATCCATGCTTGAAAGAAGTGGTATTTATAAACAAATAAAATGAGAGTGATCCACAGTGGTGGTGCAATTGTGAGCGTATATATCTGATCTGATAGCACTGGAGTGAAGAGAGTGGACTAAAAAAAGGAGGATCCAATAGAGAAAGACCTAAGAAGAAACAGGCAGATGTTGAAATCCTTTACTGCACATGCAGAGGTAGTGTGGGAAGAAGAGTAGCTCTGCACAAATAAACAACTGAAAAGTAGCTGAGGATGCTGCAACTCAGATGCTGTCTGGGAAAGAGCAGCACTGGACTTCTGATCATGCAGACTTCACCCAGGATCCTCATGTCCCCTTCTTTGGGTTGTGTCTCAGCTGTGGCTGTGGTAAGGAGCAGAACAGTGGCCAGGTGAGAATAGTTCCATGGAGAGAGGGATCATGTGTCACTCAGTATTGTAAAGTATAAATCAGCAGTTTGAAAAAAAAAATGTACTCGTGTGTTCCTCATGGCTTGTAGGTTTGATACCTGCATAATAGTAGTGTTGTACAGCAAGTTTGATGCGTCTTGCAAATGAGTGTCTAAGGTAAGTCAGTGTATGTCTTAACAACATTGCCTTCTAAGCTAAAATGCGCTATTATAAAATATTTGGCTGTGCTTGACAATTTTATTTTTCAGTGCTCTGTTTCTGTAAAGTAACACCCATGTTAATGCTTTCCAAAATCAGAGACAGCCTCAAAACCTTTGATACAGATTTTAATGTGTCAAATACACACAGAACACCTGTGTCTTTTCTGCATCTTTTCAAACTGCAGCAGCTGAAAACCATCTCTGCTATAACCTCTACACCAGACACAGTAGTGAAACACAGTAGCTACTCCATCCCTTTGTCACCAGTAGGTGTTTCTCTATCCATGGCTCTGTGAGTAGGATATACCTCACAATCATATTGCTCTTTCAAGTCCAGTACTGGCTGTCACTGACAATGCCACGTACTGCTGTTGTTGTCCTAAACAAAGGTACCAGCCAGCTGGTGTGCCAGGGGCTGGGTGTTTCCTCATCTACAAGGTGATCATCATTGCATGAAGCAAAACTTGCAGTTCGTTCAGCTTCAGGGAGCTGAACTTACCTAAGGACAGCTTGAAGGAAGCTGTTACTGTGCCGATTGAAGTCTTTTCACTGGTTTTCCAGTGATCACACTTAAGTAAAATTCATAGCACAAGACTGCTTCTTTCTCAACCAAAATAATCAGCTGGTGGCATTGATGCCTTAGGTCACATGAGCATATTGGCAACATATCAGGTTTCTTAGACATGAGCAACAGCCTCTTGACATGGTATGTGAGAACATATCTCAGGTGTCAGCTGAAAAACACGTGACTTGCCACAAAGTGATTTCAGGGGGACTTTGTTACCAGATATTCCTACAATCACCAACACTGATCTTCTGCTTTGGCAGAACTATTGTTTGGATAACTTCATGACAAGTACTCTTAAGTCAGACACTTGCACTGAATTTAGTAGCCCATGCATGGATGAAGGGTCTCACCCAATAGCATGAACTGCCCTGTTTGTTATGTTACAAACCTCAAAGCAAGAAAATGGATTAGGACCTTCAGATTCTGAGTTCAGGAAAAGTCAGGGTAAACTAAAGAAGACGGGGATACTTGTGTGTGGATTGCATGTGTATGAGCAAACAACACAAGTCTCAAAATAAAAAGAGACGTAAGTGAGACACAGAAAAACATCTTTAATCTCCACTGTGGAAAATTGCAATGGAAAATGACAAAGACAAAATGACCATGTAATAAAACTTCAAAGAAGAGAAGAACCACGTATCAGGAGAGCTGTGACTACTGTGCAACAAATGAGCAGAAATAATTAGCTTGGTGTCTACTATGGGCACATCCAACTGGAACTGGATTAGGAATTAAGTCATCCATGCAGTCATGTGTTTAGTCCCTCCCCGTGATACTCTACATAGTCAATACAAGTATGTGTCTTCTTAAAAGAAACTCTATCAACACTTTCAGTTCCCTCCTTGGCTTTGGCTGCACTTCTAAATTAAAAGATAAACCCTCTGAGAGAGTGAAGGGTCAGCCTCATCACAATGCATTAATAAGTCAAATAATCCTTCAGTGATTTAAGCTACACTGGTGTCATAAAGTTACTTTAAAGCAAACAATGATTAGTGTTTGATGCGGAACATAACCAAGATGCATAGGAAACAGTGAAAAATCTGATATAATTAAAAGTAACAAAGGCTGTGGAAAAAAGTGCTCCCAACTTGTCTCCCCTAACTTCTTGTCTTCTGCTGCAAAAATAAGGTAGCAGCAATATTGCAGATCTCATCCTATTCAAATGCTCTTTTGATGCTTACAGTGAAAGGTATTATAAGTTATACATATATTTTGTTTTACTAAATTACAGTAGTGTCATAACTGTAATAGTTCACACTGTAAATTTAGGTTGAATCACTATGAGAACTTCTAAGTTCTGTCCCCATTATGTGCATAAATCAGCCTTTCATTTTAATTTAGAGTGCCTGCTTTCAGGTCTTCGGTCCTAATGAAATGACCTAACCTGCTTATAGCACGTAGGTCTCTGCACGTCAGCAGCTGCTCTTTTATTTCTTCCAGTAGATAACAAATTGTTAGAGCTATGGAAGAAATTACTCCCACTGGCAAAGGTATCTAAGTAACCATGGGAGGTTACACAACTAAAACAACACAGTTTACTTAAAAGTCTAAATTAAAGCTGACCAACATATGCATGGCAATAACACAGTGAGGGAAGGCCAGAGGTAAGCAGAATGATAAAAATAGTAGGCAAAATAAGTGTATCCAGTGGGCTCAGGTCTAATTTATTATATGTCATGCTCGGTCACAAGCTGTTGAAAAATGAGACCCATAACTCAGTATTCAGTATGAATGAATGGTAACAAGTCTCCACTTAATGATCAGTTGCTATTTAGGACCAGCTGAAGGCTGATCATAAGCTCTAAATGGTTTCACCAAGGTTTCCTAGGTGTGCTAGATCATATGGAAGAAAGGTGTCCATTTTGTGGTGTTATATCAGATCAGTGCCTTGTTTTCATACTAATTTAGGCTCCTAATTTGGGATAGTTGCTGGAGGGCACAATCCACCTGCCCATTTAGTGAGATTCCAGCATCTTCAAATCCTTTTACATGCTACAAGAAAATCAACTTTCACTATGCCAACCGTTATTCCCCATGGAAAAATACTCTTCCTCATTTTATGTTAACATTACAGAATTACGTCAGTATCCACCTCTGCAGGTTCTTCGTTAATCTCTTGAGGATGTACCCCTTTAAAAACACGGTTTTATATATGCCTTCTACAGAATTTCCATTTCAAGAGCACACCTCTATGTTACACTGACTTTATTTTCCCTCATTTCAGCTCCAAATGAAACACTTCAGCTGTTAGCAGAAAAAAAGCAGTTTCTAAATGACGTAAGGAATCTGTGGGAGTAAAGGAAGCAAGACCTGCCATATATAATATTCCTTATAGGTCTAGAGAACTTTCATCTATATTCAGCAATATGATCTTTTTTCCCCAAGGCCTAACAAATGCATCAACCTGTTCCTTGATTTAAGTAAACCTCTGAGAGCAATAGTCCCCTCTTGAGTTTCTAACATATGAATCCTGCAGAACATGCTGGTTATTCCACAGCAGTGTCTCCAATCCATCACTTTTTTTTTTTTTTTTTCAATGAGAAGAAGCATCTGAGAAGTCTGATGCAAAGTGAAGAGGTGGCAGATAACATGGACTCAGATACTGCTGCAAAAGGTCACAGTGAAGAGGAGGAGAGAAAGCTGAACCACACTGATTTCTTAGCAGGCAGGACTCAAAGGAGCTGAAAACCACACAGCAGCAAAAAAACTTTCTGTTAAAATGAAAAGAAAGTTAGAATTGTGTCAGCTCAATGACAGGTGTACTGTCAATAATGAAGTGTTCTTTCCTAAAGAAGAATTGTAAGCTGACACCTGACTAGGTATGAAACAACTTGTCATTTGTTTTAAGACGGTCCTACATATTTCTGCATTTTTGATGAAAACTTCATTCTCTGCTTCTGCTGGGAGGAGTCCCTGGAGAGAACTTCACTGTGGTTACAGAAACAGCATTGCACCTTTATGACCTTAATCTGCACTGTCTGGTTTGCTGGAAAGGTAAAGTACTTGAAAAGTGCTGTGGTCTTGTGATTCCTATGCTTTTCAGGAGCTCAGGGGTGAACATATATGCAAACCTGACAGAAAAGAACTAATAGAAGGAGATGTAACAAACAAAGAGTTAAAAAACAGAATTTGTCACCTTATCCATGCAGCCTAGGTTTAGATATGGAAAGTGTGCAATGTGCTCAAAAACAAGTACAAAGGAAAGGAAAATAAATGACCAAGCTTTGTAAAGCAGAAATGTCTACAATGTGGTCTTAGGCAGAGACACAAGCTGTCCAGTTCCCAAACTATTTGATTAATGAGCAGTCTGAAAATAATAGCTTTTGAGCAGTGGTCCTTTAAATTTGTTAGTGTCTTAAGGGTTTGCAAAATGTGCAGGCATTCCATATTTAATTTTCAGACAGGCAGTGGCTTAATAGAGTGCTCAACATTGTGCATCTCAGCATTTATGCCTGTATGCATTTATTGCTCATAGTTTTTTTTTACAATCTCCATTAAATTAGTAAGAAAGCTTTCCTAAACATGCCTGAATTTGTCAGATTGTTTGTCAAGATGTCACACTATCACCACTATAGAGGTTTCTGTAAAACTGAAGCTATTTGGGACAAGGAGGTTAACTTAAATGAGTTTAACAATCTAGAGGGGGAGAAAAAAGGTTTACTAGTTTTTAGAATTGAGGCGTCCGATTCCAGCACTTGCAAAATGAATGAAAAACATGGTTTCTGACTCAAAGCAGTTTTACTTAAAAAACCCCAGAAGTTCATTTAGTGTGAAAAAGGTTTAAAAAAGTGTGGAGGCCATAACAGAATAACATGTTTTAATGTAACTTAAAGTGCCTTTGCATAGTCCAAAAGCTTTCCAGCAATTGGCTTTTATAACTTCTGTGGGGTTTTGCTATTTGTCATATTACAAGAGAGAGAGCTTTTTTGTGCTTTGAATATTCTATCTGAATGCAGAACTTTTTTTTTTAAGAAATCTCAAAAAAATCTCACAAATTAGCAAATTCTTCTTTCCTTTCAGCCTTAATTGGAAATCTGTTTAGCAAGGGCCATGTTATGAGGATGAGTTTCATTACATCCCAATATGAGGGAAGGTGACTTTTCTACTAATATGAACACAAGTGTGTGGGAGTATGGTTATGATTCTTGCAGGAGTCTCATGGGCACCCTTGCATTGATGGACAACTGCCTTTCTGTATGCCAGTGCTTGTCACTTTGTATATACAGGCAATGGAGGCACTGTACAGTGGGAAAAAAATTACTATAATCTGCCTTAGCAAAAATATTTTAGACTGTTTATTGATTTGATGTATCCTCAGAAATGTTGTCTTTGTAGTCTACATCATGATGTATCATAGAGCTACTCATTTTGCTTGTTAAAAAACTTAAAAAAATTAACTGAAAAATAATATGTTCCTGGTGCAGGAAGTTCCTGGACAGCTGTGTTTTAATAATCCCACATTCATGATGGTATCTGCTAAATAATTTAGCTGGAGTCCTCCCAAGGGGAAAGATTAATACGTAGCCAAATACAAGTAATTGTCCTTAGTTATAGGCTTTGAGTGGTGTTTGTGCAGCAACCCAGGTAGTGCCAGGCTGATCCCATGTAATTACCTCTCCACTCCAGAATTTCTGTCTCCTTTCTGTTTGTGAATTGATGTTATGGATTGGTGTTAAGAGAGAGGAGGAAGGCTGAACAGCTACGTATTTAAAACTTAATCCAGAGTCAGTAATACAATTATGGTTCTGCAAGGACATTCCTCGTTGTGAGGCTGACTTCCACCACAGACCAGTCTGAAGTTCTACACAAAATTCTCTCTGCCAGGTACTAACATAAAGCAGTCATTCTGTGTTTGCGTGGCTTGACATATTCCAGTATTTCCTGACTGTTAGATTAATCCATCATACAAACCACCCTCACAGATTATATAAGCATCCTTGCATTTCAAAAGCGAAATGTTTTGTTGTTTACCCTGAGGATTTCCCAGTCAACAACATTTTAAATGTTCCCACTTTTACCTCCTTTTCCTCATTAGTTTATGAGCTCTGGGACTGCAGGTCAGCTGTGTCATTCAATATCAGAAAGATGCCATTTAGTATACCAGCTTTTGGTCTTCTGTCATCAGCATATCTTGCCTTTCAGTCACAAAACCCTTCCATCTTTAATTTGAAAACAAAACAAAACAAAAATGAAAAAACCCCAAAATAAAATAAAGATGAAGGCTTATTACTTTGCACTGCTTTGAAAACAAAAGCATTGAAGTTTGGTCCAAACCACCTTTTGGGCTTTATGTGGAGTTCTATCAGGTAGCAGCCCAAGTTCTATAAGGCCTTCAATACATACCATGTGTCTGGAGTCTCTGCTGGTTTGAACCTTCTCGAACTGTGGCCACTACAGGGGAAATGGCACAGGAGCAGGTTGAAGCACAGCTTCGCTGGGGTGAGGAATGAGTTCTGAGCATTTGGAGAAATCCTTTTTTAAAAATATCGGCTGTTGGCTTGCCTTGGATGACAATTTCTTGTTTGTGAACCATCACTGAGCTGTTCAAAAAGCTGTTCTTCTCTCCTTCACATTATACTTTAATATTGTATAAATTGTGATGTATTGTTCAGAGAGCATAGGAAACAACCCAATACTTCTACATTGATCGTGTTTGCTGTCCTGCCTTCAGGATACATTTTAACACTGTTCTTGGTGAATCAGCAATGTTTGAGGGCCACTTGCTCTGGCAGAATAGCAGCCATTGCTCAGACAGTATTATTTTTTGGATCATTGTGCACACTTACTAGACTTGGGCTTTTCTTATTGGCCTGAACTGATAAGCTACATTTTTTCTTAAATAAGAGCCTTGTTGCCAGAGCTCCAAACCAGACAAATTGCTTGCATAGTGTGGTACTGAAAGAGTTATAGCAACAAAAGCAACCAGCCCATGCTTGCACATGAGGTTAAAATACTCTATTCATAGCTCTGAAGTTGTGACGCTCCTTTTGCTATAAAGAAATAAAATCACTGAAGAGGCACAGTGTTGGAAGACTCACCCTGTAATATATAAACATGCATTGCCATACCTTTTGCTCTTGAGATGCAGTTAATACAAAATACAAAAAGCCTAAAGGAAAAAGAAAGGCTATTGAACAACAACAACAAAAAAAATCCTCAGTGAGTGAAAGCTCACATAATCATTCCTGACAGCTGCAATTACCTTTGGCCTGCAGCTGGTCATGAGACTGGCAGATACCAGCTGGGCAAAGTGTGCCAAGAGATGTACAGAGCAGCCAGACAGAAGGGCTCTGGAGCTCCTCTGAAGCATATCTGATAGCCCTGCTCTTCTGTGCTTGACTCGTGTAAAACCCTCTGTAAGAGGCAACTGATTCTTGGAGTAGACATAACAAACTCCTGGCTGGGCTGAGCTGGCTGCAAACTCTTCAGCGAGTTTTTGCTTCAGTCTTTTCCTGCCATGGGAGAAGACCTGTTTTATTTAACCTCTTAATAAGTAGTGGTAGGTATCACTGTAGTGAGCAAGGACACCATATGAAATTCAATTTCTCTAAGAAACCCTCTTAGGCAGTAATTAGCCAACTTGTACCACTTCACCTTTACAGAAGCTTCTCTGTAATCACATATTTGATCTATGGGTCTATTAGTCACAGACCAATTTCTGTGCTGTGCTGTCAAGTCATCTAAACTAGCAAATATAACAGCAGTATCCAACAAATGCACCACTTTCTGCTAATCATCAAAGTTCCATTGTACAGAAAGTAGATAGGTTGCTTTCCATTATGACTAGAGCTGATAGCATTTCTGAATGTCCTAAAGAGATCCTAAAGAAAGTCTCAAAGGTGTGTAATTGAAGTTAGATATATAAATGCCTTCATGAATCTGCAATGATATACTTTAATTCAGCTTTACCAGAATATGTATCTTTACGTTGTGCATTGCAAGAAAAAAGTTGGTCTTCATCAAGAGAATTATAGACAAACAGGAGAATTAAGAGACTGAGCTTCAGAGCTGAAGAGATTAAAAGGAATCAAGCCTTCTCAGTGATAAAAGAAAGGAGTAAGAAGTAACCTGGAACAACTGCAGGCAAGAACAAACCTTAAAATCGGAAGAGTGCATCTGAAGAAAATTTTAGTACCAATAGATTTGTGCTGCGAATGGAGATCTGTAAGTGACAGACAGCTAGAGGAAGCATGGAACCTGAGACTTACGTTGCCTTGCATTGTTTGTGCATAGAAGTCTTGTATTATTTTCCCAAGCCACTGAAGATAAAATACATTTGGTTTCTTTAGAAAATCAGCAACTTTTTTGTATTCACAGTAATCTCTCTTAGAAAATACCTCTATGGTGTTTTATTACGTTCAGATTTAGAGGGGCAGAATGGGGTAGTCACTGAATTGGAGGAAAAAGAAGAGTCTTCAGGTGTTTTCTTAATTTCCTTCCAGCCTAATCTAACTTCTTAACCAGATTTGACTCCTTACATTTCATACGTTATTATTAATCAGTGGGTCTGATGACTGCCTTGATTTCATTGAAGAATGAATAATTTACCCTGTAATCCCTTGGCCTTCAAATGAGTAAACATTCAGCCATGGGAATGCAGGATTAAGAAGGAAGCTGAGCTTGTGCTTTCAGTGCTGTATCACAACCTGCTTTCTCTCTCCTGCAATCTGAGATGCTGAGCCAGGGAGAGCTAGCATTTAAATCATCTCAGTTATAGATCGCTCCTCTGTGCCTGGCATTGATAGCCCAATCCTGACACCATATTTATGTGATTTCTCATGTACTTGGGTGGGTTTTCGTTATGCTATTTTTTCTTGGTCTTGGTCTTGCTCGTGTTACTGACGAGTTTAATTCCATTTTTGTTTCTTTGTTTCTGCAGGGAGTTCCAGCTGGGACTATATGACACACTTAGTGGCTGAAAGCTTGAAAGATCACTGGTTTAACAGAGAAAGAATGTAAAGTGTGTTTAACCACCAGTCCTCTTGGTATCATTTTTCTGACTATAGCTGTCTTCCCTTCTTTCTATTTATCTGCAGGTTTCTCATGATTTTGCAATCAATTTCAATGAAGACAACCCAGAATGTGCAGGTAACGCATGCATCAGGACAGACTGCTGTATTTTTGCTGTGTGCAGAATGTGATTGTGCTTTTTTATGGTACCCTCTGAGTATTATTCAAAGTGGTTTTTAAAGAAAGCAGCCAGGATTTTCAAAACCTGGCAGACTCCCAGCCATCAGGCTTAGTTTCTTAGTTTTAGAAACCTTCTAAAGTGCCACACATTAATTTTCTGAAAAATGGGTCCCTTCGAACATACACCAAGATTCAGCACTAGCGCTACCCCAAATCAAAAGCATTTCTGAAAACTAGAGCTGTGTTTTTCTAGATTAATTCCAAATCTCAAGCTACAGCAACATCATAGGTTTTGTAGCTAAGAAGGGCAAGACATGCAAAAAAACCAGGCTGTGCACCTCTGTGTGGTGCAAGTCAGTCCAGCAATGTCAAGCATCAAAGGGCCAGGGTAGCAGCTGAGGACTACTGTGGTAGAAGGATGCATACTTTCATGACAGCAAATGCAGCAGGAGGCTGTTTTTAACACAGTGTAAGATATTGGTGTGTTCTAGCAATAATCACTAATCCTCAGCAGTCAGAGGTCAGATTGAAGTAGCAGATCTTGCCTTATGTCTTGTATTTGTGAGTGAGGTGTGCAGTGACTGATGCTGTCTTTCTAGAATCTCCTGTCACAATTTATACATTTTGTAAAAGGTGAAAATAACAAGACAATAACATGTAAACAGTCAATAAGTAATCCCAGACTAACTAAAGTCTTGGTCAGATGATTATTGCTGTCCAAAATCCACAAGTCGTTATTCTTCCTTATCCTTCTGCTACATTCCAGATTCTGAAATTGTTGTTCCAGAATGCTCTTCCTGTTCAATTTTCTAGCTGCTCAGTTCTGCCCTTCTCAATCTTGTTAGTGGCTTGCATTCAGGCATAGTCAGTGGAATATGTTCAGGATGAGAATTAAGATGCCAAGAAATTAACTGAGGAAAGGAAGATAGTGTAAGCAATTCAAAGGAAAGAGACATTAAAAAAATCAGAGTTAGTACATCTTAAATTTAAGATCTTTGTTTTTAGTGCAGTGGGCATTCCTGCTTTGTTGTTGTGCTTGGATTGTTGGACTGCCCCAGCCTCTGTAGGTCATGCACTTGAAATGTAATTGGGCATAGAAGTCCTACAGCTGCTTGATGTGTTCACACAGCTTTTCCCACTGAAGAAGTTAAAAGATGCAGAAATTACATGCATGCATCTAGATGTGTCCTAATCTTGTGTACCAGCTTGAAGTTGAGATTTTAATCACGGCAGGGCTGTAGAGATGAGTTGGAGAAGCAAAACAGACCTCAAAATTATGTTTGGATCATCATATTTTAAAATACGTTACCTTTCCTACTTCTGAACACAGATGGTATCTACATGGGGCCTGATATGTTTAAAACTTTTCAGTTAACAATGGCCTGCATAAGGTGATAACATATTTATGCACATAATATTCAAATATAGCTTTGTTTCCCAGTCTAAATGCAAGACATTTGTGACCTTTTTCATACCTCAGAAAAAAGCCCTAGCAGCCCATGCTATGAATACTTTATTATGCCAGTCCTTTGCTGTTTCTTTGGGCTCCAAGGCTCATTCTTTTATCACATTGACTTTGTTATATAATGATTTGTATTGATTGACTAGTACTTGAAGAGGCTGTCACATCTATATGGTGTCAGAACAGGTCAGAGGTTGAAAAGACAAATCCACTGCAAGTAAAGTACTTACTGTCCAGTCCGTACTATGTATGTAAAATAAAATCTAACAATGGAAATGATAAAAAGTTTAAAAAAGGAAGCAGCTGCTCTATGAGCTTTGCCTTGGCTTATATAACTTAATATTTGTTATATATTTAATCTTTATTTGGTTCTTTGCATAAGACATATTTATTGAATAAGTTAACCCATCACCTAAAAGGAGTTTTAGGGATAAGAAGACATAAAAAGATGGTTGCAGCACAAAAGAAGGCCAAGGAAGAAATTTGCAGCATTCACACATGCATCTATGAGATATACAAAGCACTTCTTTGTCCTAAATAACACCATTTAAAATAATATCCATCTGGATGAAAGGAAGAAAAGGTGTCAGATCAGAGAACGTGTTGTTTTATAATCTGCTGCATCTTGCTCATCACCTGCCTGCCATGGGTGCTTGATTAGTTCCTACTGCCAGTAGTTCTGTGATGCTTTCTAGATGCTTTCACTGTATGAGGTGACACAGTAAGCAGTAAGACCAGCATGTCATGTGAAGAGAGGATGCAAGAGTGGGCGGAAAATGAAGAGACCACATTATTTTACCTTGTAATATTTAGCATACTTGCTGGAATACTAAGGCAAATTGCTATAGAGTATCTTGCTTTAAACTAAAAAACAGAGGTTTGGATCCAATATAAAAAGTGTGTGCTTAATCTGCATTTGGGGAATGAAATCCATTTCTTTGTGGAAGCCACGAGCTGGCACAATGTAGTGTGAAGCATCATTCTACATTGCATACAGACTGTGTTAGCATATGAACATCACTGGAATACACAAAACAGATTTCCTCACCGTTCCTCATGTATTGCTGTTTTCACTGTGGAAAATTTTAGTATTTATAGCCTTATATTTCATATATTTTTAGTTTACTGTATTTATCATCTTACACTTAGTACTTAGTCCTTATTTTCTGAAGAAGAAAGTAAGTGACAACCTCTAATCTGAATTAATGTTTCTACACATGCATGTATTTTACATGCGTCTTAAACCCATACGTATGTATAAGAATATGCTGTATATCATCAGAGCTATTGAAAGTGGATTCCAATTAAAAATGTTAAGACAAATTGTGAAGAAAAATGTACATTGGCTCTCCCTAAAATAAAGGAGTCCAAGAAAAGTAAGCTACAAAGTAAGCTACTCACAAGACCTGTTGGATTTTGATGTACAAGGACAGTAACTATTTCTAAAATATATTAATCTGAGATAGCAAACAAGAAATTATGTTTCCAGAATATGTTTCTTTCTAAAATGAAAGCAGCTTTCTGATGAACCAGACTAAATCTGTGTGGAATGCAAGGAGTGAGGTTTATCTCGTACTATTTTAATGCGTATGAGAAAAGCCATAGTGCATCTTGTCATCATCTTAGGGAAGATTTATGAGGCCTTCATGCAAGATCAGTAAGTATATGTAATGAAATCCTTAGGAGATTTAAACTTAGGGGTTGTCAAAAGGTCATGTTTGCAATATGTAAATTACTCACTGGAATTACCAAGGGAAATTTTATAACATTACATTTTATTTAATCATAGCTATAATTGGAGCATGTTCTTGTGTCTGTGTGCGCTGCAATGGAAAAATATCTTTGTAATTATCTGTAAAGAAAGAAGACTGCATTCTCCACCATTTTTTCAAAGGAGGTTCAGTTGTATCGTTGTAAAGTAATTACAACCCCCAGTAATTTGATACTAATGGGTCTGCACCCATAAATTGTGTAAAAATGGTTGAGTAAAATCTCATGAGTGAGCTAGTCTCAACGCAGACTGAAACTGGCTCAGGATCTTAAGAGTAGTCATTTAATTCTCCGGCATCCTTTACAAAGCTCTTCAGTCTATCACTTTCTTTCCAACTTTAGACCTCTAATCCTTTAGGTCTGGTAAGCTGGGAGTTCTGAATGCAGAGGCTGACATGCATCACTGCAAGAAATCCTTCTTCTCAATGATTAAAAACACCAATTTCCATTCCGTAATCTGTCAAGTGTGTCAGCAGAAGTCTGTTTTCCCTGGTCTTGTTATATATCCCAGAATTAAAAAGCCAAAACTGACTAGTTCTCCATCAAAACTTCTTGACTAAAGCTCATTTTTCTACAGACTGCAGGTCATCCTGCTGTTTCTTCCAAGATTTCACAGCTTTTGGTCGTAGTCAAATTCAACCTGTGAGCAATTATGCAAATTGACCTTGAAAAATTATTTTCTTAGCACAGGGGCATCAGGTGTTTGAAAAGCTGTTTGAACTCTGTGACAGCTCTAAGGTGTAAGAACAAAGGGCAAATCTGCTGGTAACTACCATGATAAACAAATAAATATTTATCTGAGGAGGAGGCTGAAGTGTTTTTAATTTGTGTCAACCCTTCTAGCATAAATCTTAGCTGGTGATCAGAAAGTGATTGCTTACACCTTGAACTGAGAAGGATGGAAGCTATTGCATTGCAAGCTGATCCCTGGAAAACAGAAATTAAAAGCTGCTGGGAAGAATCAGCATGGTATAATGAATTATATATTACAAACTGGATTCAAGGCAACTAGAGACAGCTTCTGGGAAATTATCTGACGCTGTTAGTCCTTGCTAATCATGTGGTATTCTGAATTTATTCATTAAGAACCTGCCTTTTATTTATATTTTAAAGAAGCATGATATTGGTGATGTGCTCCACATTTATTTGCTTTTCGTGTGGCTTTCTGTGACAGGAATACAGGGTGTTGTGGAGGCTTATCAGAGCTGCCTTCCCAAGCTGCAGCTCTATGGGCCCACAAACATTGCTCCCATCATCCAGAAGGTTGCAAAATCAGCATCGGAGGAGACCAACACCAAGGAGGCCTCGGTAAGGGCATAATGCTGTGTTTGACTTTTTTCTTGTTTTGTGATGGATCCCTTGCAGGCCATCAGAACAGGGTTTGTATTGTATTTGAGTTATACGTTCAGAGTTTTCACTAGCTGCCCTCACAGGAGGCAGCCAACATTTGTTACAGATTTAAACTCTACTCTGCTGTTTTTAGAGCCCTTTTGCTCTCATACACCTGGTTCTTCACTGTGGAAGCATAAATGGCACCACTAATTTAGGGGACAAGCCCTAAAAGGGTTGACATACAAGGAGATGAGCTCAAATTATTCCCTACAGAGACTATGCAATTTCAGGTATCTTGCAGAGGCTTTACTAAAACTTTTCTGTTCAACTAGGGGATTTTTATAACCCTTCCTTTGAAAATGTAGTGATACAGTTTTCAATTTGCTGTTACTGACATGGAGTATTATGTGCCCTTTAGAAATCAGGAGACGAGTCTGTTTGCCTATATTTGATACAAACCCCATGACAGATTCTTGGTCTGAAAGGCTTAAGCGCAGATAGTGTTTTAAATGTATATTTTTATGGATTAGGCTTATTTTTCTCCTGCCTTCCAGACAGAATGAGAGAAAAGGATAGTGAGAGAATTGGAGAAATTATGGGAGCGAGTAGGTCTGAAACATCAACAAGAGCAGTGCTTTGGGAATCAAGGATGTAAAAGAGAACTTCTATACAGCAGCAAGGAAAATGCCTATGTATAGGAACAGAACAGAGCTGTCCATCAGCATGTGTCTCATCATCAAGCCTTCTCTAAACTTTCTTCATGTGTGTTCAGCTTTTTTATAAAACCTACTAAGGCAGCAATTCCCAAACACTTTTGTCCATTGGTCTGGGCTGGTGATTGTCACTCCATTTTTATGTCCAGGATCTTGATACTATTTAGGGTCCCAGTTCTTTAATGGGAAATTGCTATGTTTGAATTTCCATATCCTGAAGTGGCTCACTGTTCCCAGTGCTGCTTCTGCAATAGTACATCATATTGAAGAAGTTGCTTCATTCTGCTAAACTCAAGTTTCCCCCTCTTTCAGTTCAAAAACCAAATTATTTTATAGCATGAGTCTTCAAGATAAAGTTTTCTCTCTGCATGTTTTGCTTTCTTCATGGCAGGAGGTGATGAACAGAACTCTATATGAGTTTATATACCTGTGTATACATAAACTAATTATGATTTGTGTGTTGGCATTACTCGCACAGAGCGACCAAATTCTATGACTTGTTTGTTTTTTTGCTATTACTGCATGTTTATTAAATGACTCCAGCTGCCTAATAATTCATAAAAGGTCCACATGAGAGTCACTCTTCTCCATTACCGAGTGAGGATGTCATAGCTCATGATCCCAGTTCACAGGGCTTTGGAGTTCTGAGAAAGAAATGACAAGCATTCAAAATTGCTTGGTCTCTTTTAGAGAATGAAAAAAAAACCTCCTCAGGGTCTGTATGAAGTGTTTGAAAATAAACATATTCCTTCCTGCACATGCCCTCACTCTCCTCAGAGACCTCATTACTCTGCAGAATGCAGCAGGCCTGCCGTGGTGTGGTGCTGGTCTCACAGGCACCAGTGGGTCACCCTCCAGTTTGCAGATGGCTGCACCCATCCCACTTGCCTGTTAGCAAAGCTGCTCTGCAAAGTGCTGTCATAACCTCCTTGACAGCTCTGCTACATGCTTGTAACGCTCCAATACCCATTCCTCCCTGCCTCCCACTGGTTCCCTAAGGGGAAAAAATGTAATCAGAAAGTGCCAGCAGAAGTGCAGCAGCAGGTGGAAAATAGGGCTAGTGAGAATCTCAGGACTATTGCAGCTTCCCGGCCGAAGTTCTGACTCTCCCAGCCCTAGCAGCTTGAAACCCCTTTTTCTACACTGTGCGTCCCTTAGGTCCCTTCAGCTTCTGAACTAGAGTGGAACTCCAGAGAAGGAGAAATTAGTAGCAGAGGAGGTTTGGATGGGAAATGCACTTAACCTTTGAGTCACTATTATTTTAGTTTAACACAGCAAGCAGCTACAACAATGATACAGCCATTCACTCACTCCCCCACAGAATGGTAAAATTCATGGGTTGAGATAAAAACAATTTAATAGGACAGAAAAGTAAGAAAATAATAATTAGAATGATAACAGAATATACAGAACAAGTGCTGATAACAATTGCTCATCACCTGCTGACCAATGCTCACCTAGTTCCCAAGCCGCAGTTCCCCATGCTGGCTTCTTCCGAGTTTATATGCTGGGAATGATGTCTCATAGTATGGAATATCCCTCTGGCCAGTTTGGGTCAGCTGTCCTGGAGGTGTTCCCTCCCAGCTTCTTGTGTAACTCCTGCCTTTGCATTGGCAGGCCAATACAAGAAGGTGAAAAATCCTTGACTGCTTAGCAACAACTAAAACATCAGTGTATTATCAACATTATTCTGTTCCCAAATCCAGAGCACAACTCTATACCAGCTACTAGGAAGAAAATTAACTCTATCCTAGATGAAACCAGGACAATTATAAAGGCTCTTTTCCATAATATTTTAAAAAGTACATGAGTGACAGTTACCAGAAACACTTACAGAAAAACTGGAAAAGGGCAAGCAGCTTTGGGTGATCAGCTAATGATATAATTTTTCACTTCTTCTCCAACTACTTCAGCAATATTTCATCTTGCTAATTCTGACGGATGGCGTCATTACAGACATGGCTGACACCAGAGAGGCCATTGTCCATGCCTCTCACCTTCCCATGTCAGTCATCATCGTCGGGGTGGGGAACGCTGATTTTAGTGACATGCAGATGCTGGATGGTGATGATGGGATCCTGAGGTCTCCCAAAGGCGAGCCTGTGCTTCGAGACATCGTCCAGTTTGTGCCATTTAGGAACTTCAAACATGTAAGCTGATTTTTCCATCCTTTCCACAAAAGGGTGAATGTATTCAACATATACTGAATTGTCCCTAGGACTGGGCCTGACTTTGGATGGGCATGAAGTCTTTAATAAGTCTATGGCATTATTGTGTCAGGAATGCAGAAAAATTGAATATAGAATGAGATGTGGGAAGGGGGAGGGGTGGAAGGGAGAAGAAGGGATGGGGCAAAATCCATGTGCTTCTTGTAGTACCTCCACTTTCTCCTTGATTTTGTTTTGTTTGCCCTCCCTGACTTGTTTTTCCTGGCGTCTCTTTGCATCTGTTCTATTAGGAACAAATTCTACTGTACTCTTTCCACCCCTTCACTTCCACAGGGAGTTGAAATGGCTGTAAACACCTACAGTGTTCTCCAGGAGGCTGCTCCTTGAAATTTAGGTCTCTAGGTTCTCAAAGACCAAACTATTCACTCAGAGCATCCTGGTTGCCTCTAAACCCATTCCTCAGACTCTGTACAAGAACAAAGTGTTGTTCCTAAGAGCCCCCGTGTCTGCTCAGCCAGCTGTTCCTGTCTCAGCTCAGCATGGTTTAGGAGGCTCTCTGTAGGAGAGGAAGGGATAGAGCCAGCATTAAATAGCCAAATCTGAAATAATCCCTTGGCCAAGTGTTTTTCTCCTCAGTTACCTGCCCTAGCTTGCAGCATCTCTCCCAGGGACCTTTTCAGCAGCTGAGGAGAGACAGTGTTCACCCACAGAAAGAGCTTTCCCACACAGCCAGGTTTTTCAGGGACCTTTTCCTCCATATGGTGGTATGAAATGGCCATTGTGTTCCTCTGCAAGACTGATCACATCTTTTTCTCTCTTTTTTTCTATGTTTCTTTCCCTTCCCCTCCAGACTGTTGTTTTGCTCACCCCAGTGTCTAGGAAGGATATCCTCAGTATTTGATTTCTTTACCCCACAGCTTAACTGACTCATTCTCTTCATAAGATTGCCCTTTCCAATCTGCTCTCATATACTAGTGATCCTTACATCTGTATTTGTCGCACAGAGTTTTCAAAGCTGGATTGGCTTTAGTCTGCAGATGGGTTTGCGGTGCTTACATTTTCTAGACTTTTTTGTAACCACAGGGAGCTTTTTACTTTTTGGTACTTTCTGGAACTTCCAAAATACCTTCATTTGGTTTTCTCTTCTCAGGAGTTTGTTTTTTCTATCTTCAAAATAAAATTCTGCTGTATTTGCTTTAGATCTAGATGCACTTCTTTCTTTCACAAATTCTGCTGATGAGTAAGAGAAACAGACTTGTTCCTCTTTTCCCTTTGTCATTAGGTAAAGAATGGATCTTCATAGGAAGTAGAACTCACCTTGTGCTTTGTGACACCATACTAAATGGCTGTAGATATGCCACTGAATTGTAAATACAATGTTGACAGTGCCACTCAGTCACCTATCTGCTGGAACAAAAAATAAGCATACCCCGCTCATAGCCCATGGTTTTCCTTCATCAGATAATCACAAGTGTGTAGTGCCATGCTGTAGTCTATTGTAAAAGTGTCAAGAGACAAGTTATTTATGGGCTGGTGCTAGACCTACTCTCAATTAGTTCAAAACATGTTTCTGCAAGGAACTGGCAAAGCCAGCTGCATTTGTTATTTTTAGTTTCATTTTGTGATTTTATAACAAAGTTGAAATCATCCTTGATTGAATAGATTAACGCTGACAGTTGCAGTTCTGGGCACTGAATATATTGTGCCTCTTGTGTTAACTTATGAATGAGTCTGTGTGATTTTAATTGCTGGGATGGGTCAAATGCGAAGCATGTATTATTTTTAGTTGTTTGAGATTAACCTCCCAAGTAGTGGGAAATGATTGAAACCTTGCTAATTTGTTAAATAGTGATAGTTTTCTCCCCCTTTCCCTCAGTAGCTGAGATGATATAGATATAGATAATACATTTACAATATCAGAAAATTCAATACAACTTATGCAACTTGATATTTAGTCTTTGTTGTGATTTTTCAGCATTTCACCAAGTGTCAGTGTAATGGATGAGTGTCCATAACAACAGCCACTTCTGGATGAATTTCTTTATTGCCGTATCCCAAGTAATCGCTCTCTCTGAGCAAAGTGATATTCACAGCTATCTTGCTTACTTATCTTCAGCATAAACCAAAGACTACATCTTTTGCATGAGCTAGTGAAATAATTTTTCATGGGAGAAATGAGTGTGATGTTTTGATTCAAATTTATTTTTCCCCACAGAGTAATGCAGATTTAATGCATTTGGGATATTTTTGTCAGATCAGTTCTGATCAAACACAACATCTCCCATAAATCAGCAAATTACATTTGACACCTTTAAGTAAAAGACGTATTTGGTAAATACACATCCTTTTTGTCAGTGTACCTTGTATTTAGTTTTGATATTTAGGTTGTTTAACTATTAAGTAGAAAAAAGTAGAGGGATCTTTTTAGAAGACTACATGTCAAGTTGTTTATAGGGTTTTCTGATAAATCATGTATTTATTTATGCCTAGAACTGTATTACCTCTACTACTGAAAGAGAGAGGGAAGAAAAAGTTATTTGTGACCAATTATTTTTTGTTTTGCTGGAACAGTAAACCAAAATTCATTTGAAGTCAACTTAAACAATTTTTTTTTCATTACTTGATTCTCAGGTTGGCCTGGAACTCACAATGTCTAATCTGTCCAAGGAGATCAAAAATAATCTCTCCAAAAGTTCCCCCTATGAGAAAATTGAAAAGAGGGAGAAGGGAATTGTAAAAATAACCTATAGAGTGAATCCCTTTTATTTGATAAGTCTGACTTCAGAAAATGTTCTGATCCTGCATGGTGCTCATACAGGACATTTAACAAATTTTAATTACTTACAATAATTCACATACTTAAAAACTTAGACCCACTCAATGTTTTACTGGCTCAACACCCAATGTAGACAGAAAGCTTTATTGCAGGAGTTTAATCTCCTACATGATGTAGTGTATCAGGAGTACTTCAGTAAAGCATCTTACCTTGTTTGCTCTCTATTTAAGAAGCATCTTTGACGCTCTTAAATTAATAACAATAATTGTAATGATTCTTGGCCAGGCTTGATAAAGTCAAGGTAGTCATTACTGTTTAAAAAATGTCCCATTGTATAGTGGCTGATGTGCAATTCACTATAGGGGAACAAAACAAACAAAGGGAAAATATTTTTCCTGGACCCAAGTGAATTTCTCCTCTCAACAATTATTACCACCCCAGCAATGTGAGTATCCTTCTGAAACTGTAGAACAGTGATGCTTACAGTCAATGAAATGTAGTTAAGAAAATTTTTCTCAATCCATTCACAGTCATAATTTAAGAGCTGAACTTCTCTGCTTTTAGTATGCATAATATATCTACTGTGCACAAATCTGATGCTACAGGTTGATTGTATTCCATTCTGCATTGCATTTAATCATAAAGGCCAACAACAGTGACTCGATAACATATATATCACGAATTAATGTGGAAAGCACAGCTCTTAACTCCTGCAAGGTGCAATGTTTTGCAGTATGCACTGTAATTAAAGATTAAGCATGGTGAAGCTATAGAACTGAGTCAACAGTCATTTGTAATATACCCCAATTATCATCATAGGGGATTATTTTTGTGCTGCTGGCTGATCTGATTGTTGTGTATTAGCCATCAGTTGAGAACTATTCATCTCGAAACCTTTATTGCTAGGATGCTCTTCAAACATAGCAGCTTAACAGTGCATAAAACGTTGCAGTGGAACATTAACGTACCATCTGTGTTAAAAACTCAGCATAGGTAACCCTTACACAGCATTGCTGAACTGGGGCTGGTTTTTAGCTCAAAAGTTACTGGGTCTGATTCTTACTTATACATATTCTGCTTTGCACTATCTGCTCTGGAAGTGAAAGTGCTTTGCCACCACAAAAGTACATAAGGTGCAAGTGGCCTGAAGCACCAGACAAGAAATTACCCCTGCCTGGTTTTGAGATGCTCCCTACTAGAAAGAGCTCCAGGACAAACAGACATCATCAGCATGATGAAACTCCATAATGCAACAGTTGTCTGTGTTCAAGCCAGCTAGCCCAGGCCAACTCCCTGTGGGGCCACATATAGCCTGTGGGCACAGTAGATGTATTAGCTTAACCCTCAGTGAAGGGCTTTTTACTTCACATGCACGCTGGGCAAGAGTGCATAGCTCAGTTGACTCCTCAAGTGGCAGTGATTCAGCCATGCACCTGAACCTTGACAGAAATTGTTTTGAAGGGCTGACACTACATTCAGAAAGAAGAGAAAGAAGCAGTGATGGGATGGTAATGCAGAAAGATGAGTGTTGGCCCAACGTTCAGACATGTAGACTACACATCACCCAGAGAAGCTGGTGGCAAGTGCTCCTACCCAGCATGTTTAAAGACAGAGCAGAAAGAGGTTTCCGGATTGCTAGGGCTTATGTGGGCAGTGATGGCCCAGGATTTTTCATCCACTCCCTATTTTTATTCTTTATGTAGGGTTGCATTTTTTATGAGATGGCAGAGGCAAGCTAAGGTATATACAGCTTTGGCACACTGGGAAGGAGTTTAAAAAATAGTAATTCTCAGTAGCAACACAGTAATCAGCCATTTGCCTGACTGTAAGGGATATTTTATGCTGATTTTAGTGAAAACAGGGCAGTGGTGGAAAACCAAACATTTCACTTTGAAGGATTAAAATAAATGTGTTCTGTTACTGTGTAACACCTGAGAACAGTTGCTGCTCAAAGTATGGTCTCCACTTTGCTCATTTGTTCATGCAGAAATATTCCAGCCTTTTTTATCCTGCACAAATATTTTGATTTAAATCTCTCAGTAGGGAATTTTATTTATTATTAATCACGTATGTGACTCAGAATATCAAAATACAAAAACCAGTTTTGTTTCTAGTTTTGCTCACATTGGTTTTGTATTTGTAGTACTGTAACATCTGATAATGGAATTTATAATGTCCCAGGGGCTTTCTGCACTCCTGGATTAGCTCGCCTATGAATAGTTTACCATTTACATCCTATGTAAGCCTGGAAGGATAAGGATCCAATACCATGAAATAAAGTAGGGCAATAAACCGTCAATGCAGATACTTTGTGACGTGATAGTTTTGAAACCTGGCTGAAAATATTACAAGCAGCGAGGAGGAAGGTGTTCATTAGTGTGGGAAAACGTACTTGGTGTGCAGAAGAAATGTGACCCAGCCACCAGCTGAGGAGTTCTCGTGCATCAGCTGAGCTGCAATGTGAGATCCATGTATGCTCCATCTGGAGACAGACACATTCAATTAAACACCTCAAGCTGAAGTTTAAGCATTTGCATTTTTACTTCATTTTTGTGGTAACTCAAAGGGAATGTGGTCAGGAAAGCTGGCTCCAGAGTGGGGTGGAATCTAGCTGTAATCAAATACTTAGAAAAATGCAAATACGAAACACAGGGCAGGAGGGTGCAATTGAGCCGTGTGGGAGAACAGGAGCCCATTCTGTCACTGCTGAATACAAGGGCTGAGGAAAATCCCTGCAGTGCATGCAGGTAACGGTTGCCCATAATAAATACACCCCGCTATTTAAAATGAAGCATTGTCTGCATTTGAGGCAGCAACTGTCTGTTATAGATGGAGTGTATGGTTTCTCATTGCACTGAGGGGTACCCCTCTTCTCTGCTTATGGCAAAAGCCAGTGGCCATCACTCTATTCATCTCTACATTTCAGGGTCATCAGTTCTTCAGTCTCATTGACATCCACCATTTATATGCTGTAGGAAGTGCTTTAAAGCCTCCACAAAGCTTAGGATTGAAGCTTTCTCATGGCCATGGTTAAATTCCAGTGAAAACAAAATATTGAATTAAAAAATTCCCTGGCCATTAACACACCATGTCAGATCCTGAAGGGTGGTGAAGGCCTCCCTTTTACAGTGATGCTCATTCACGTTCATCTTGAAGTTCTGCAGGGTTCCTGACTTAGTACTGACAAATGAAGTCTTTGCAGCCTTTTTCATTGTGTTATGGCTCTCTTGTAGAGTGCAGGGAAGTTCAGTTACCCTGATCTTAAAATAGTCCAAGCAGACCTGAAAAGCATGCAGAACACTTTTGATTGTAGTATACTTTCAGGCAGCGGCAGTTACAAGCCCAAACTGACTCACAACATGAGTTTCCAGCAATGGTGCCACTCACTTGGAGTCTTTTTTGCCTTCCATTTCTGTACCACGCTTCCTACCTTGACCTCATGGCACCAATGCCTCTAGCAGAGACTCAAGTTAACACTTGTGTTTTCTACTGTTTCCTGCAGGCATCCCCAGCTGCTCTAGCAAAAAGCGTTTTGGCTGAAGTTCCAAATCAAGTCGTGGACTATTACAATGGCAAAGGGATAAAACCAAAATGTGTGTCAGAGTATGAGTCTTCCAGGACACTAGCTCCATGAACCTGCCTGCACTCTTTTACAAAATTAAAAAATAAAAATGCTACTGTCTACAACTACTCTACTTTAAAATGAAACAAAAAAATAGCACGTTTTGGTGATTTTTAACTAAAATAACCATTTTTCTTGCATGTGTAGCCTAAAGGCTTAAATCTGTTACGCGGTTGTATTGTTGAAAACTTTTTATGAGAAAAAAAACATCCAGGAAAAAAAAAGTGAACTCTTTACAGCATGTCGCCTTGAAATAAAAAGTTATCTGTATCTGTTTTTTATACAGGTTTGTTGAAATTTTGCTAAATTTCTTATCTTTACACTGTAAAGCATTTTGAAATATTTATTGAGAGTCGATAGCCAAAATGTCTTTGGTTTAATCTGCTATGAATCTGAGAGATTTTTGAAAATGGCAGATGCATGAAGTGTATTTTGCATGTTTAAAATAAAAACAACACAGTTTTGCAGTTGTTTTCTTTATTTCTTTCTCTGCCACAAGGCTGCCTGCTTTCAACTTCCACATTCCAAGAAAAGGGTAATAAAGTATTTCAAGAGATACCTGGCCTGAAGCATGGGCATGTTCTAATGTTAGCAGCTTATAACATGGGCATCCAAATATGCCTACTCAGTCTATGGCCTGAGTAGCAATTTTCCAAAATCCAGCTGTTACGAAGATTCAGATCATAGCTGTAAACAGATCCAGCTCGGAGAGCATGATCCATCAGGATTGCATATCTTAAAATATGCCTGCTTGATCCAAATGATCTAGCTGGCTTTCAAATGGATTGTGTTTTGGTTACCCAAATTTATAATCTTTTATGTTTGGGAATTCTAATATTTCATTTATATTTTTTTAGTATCACACCAAATATCCAACTTTGCATGACACCTTTTCCAAGAGAAATTTTGCGTGGCCTGATTTTCTGGCAACCAGTGATTTCTAAGTCTATGCACACAGAGATCACTTGTGCATGATAGAAAAATCTGGGTTTGTACCAAAAGAATATTCAAGCCACCTTTTTTTTTTAAACAGACAACACACAAGAACAGATTGGCAGTGGATTGATGCTGCAGTTGAAATATTTATGTGTATAAATAAAGACATTAGATCATTGTTATTCTTGGTGTTTGAATGCTGGTTTCTTCATTTGCTGAAAGGCAACAGTGAAAGATGTGACTTGTTAGAAATTAAGGACAAAAATTGACTATAATTAATTTGTTTAGGGTGGTCCAAAGGCCACAGCTTTAGACAAGTTGTGCTTCCACTAAATTGAAAATATTCCTGTTGCTATTTCCACAAGAAGCTATTTTGGGCCAGTGTGGAGTATTTTGGAAAAATCTCACCTCTGAGCCACGGTTTTTGGTTTTAGAATAAAATATTTTTAAATGAGTTTGCAGTCAATGTGTAACTCTAGCCCCCAGTTCACCTTTGGAAGTAAATTCCATGGGATCAGCTTTGATTGATGAATTTGTACCATAAAATGAAGGCAATGGGATAGCCAAGATGCATGGGGCTGTCTTCCCAGCACATTCAGTTCTGCTCCATCTATATCCTGCAGCACAATCATTCACGCTTGCTAGTAAAGATTCCTTCAGCTGATCAGATATTGAACAGTAGACAGTATTACTTGGTCATAGGTATAAATTGTCTGAAGATGTCTCTACTGATAGATCTCAAATCCACATTTCCATTTAATGGCTGACTGTTCATTTGAGAGCTTACTGCAGCAGGCTGAACATCTCTCCCTCTATGGATGTATTTCAGCTGGAAGCTACTGTGATTTTCCCTTATATCTCATACACCACTCTGTCAGCGTATCTGAATTCTTATCTGCAACATCTCTAGTTTCTTATTGCCATTTCCTCTCTTTTTTTCTTTCCTTCCCTGTTCTCAGAGGGAGCATCTTCTAGCTGTTAAAGCACGACTGAAAAGTCAACGACTCCGTGTTCTTTTCTCCTTCACTATCTTATTTTGTAATCTTGGGCAAGTTTAACTTTTCTGTACCTCAGATTCTCACCTGTAAAATGAAGGTCACTGCCATGTATTCATAAATATGTTATAATGGTACAGGGTTACTTTAATATTTGAATAGTGATTGGAAATCCTCAGAGGCATGATGGTGCTCTCAGCACTTAAAGAGTATTACTTTACACTGGGAATGGATTTAGGGATGTAATGAGCAGCTGAGGAAGGGGTAAGCCTTGTCTTTATTATTTGCCAGACTGAATGAAAATGAAAAGAAAAGCCTTCAGCAAGAAAAAACTGGAATCAGAGAAATTGTTCATCTAATCTTAGGCTAAACCAATTTTTGAAGTGGTTATGGTTACCTGGAATTGGGCAGCTACAGTTTTTCATTAGCAGAAGTGTTAAAAGGTGCTTCTATAATGTAGCATCACATAAAATTCAGAGATCAACATGTGGTTGTTCAATGATTGTATGCTGAGCTATATAAATCATCAGTCATTTTCATGTGTGTAGGTGGTCTCAAGAGAATCGCAGTCGCTGCAGATATTTCCGTTTGCTTCACACAATCCAGACTATAAACATTGTCTGTTTAAAAACAAATCATTATCAGTGGTAATATAAATCAGCAATTCTGTAGCAGGCCCAAGGTATTTGAAAAGACACCTCCACAGTACTGAAAAATCAATTGGAAGTCTCTTTCAATCTATATAGATTCCAGTATGCGGACCAAATACGTATTAGTGTGGTGATCTGGTGTAGGCAAATGCACAGAGGACAAAACTAGCCCTATGGTAAAGGCTTTCTAATGAGGCTTTGAATGTTATTTTCATTACTGCAAGTTACTCAGCGCAATAAGATAGTATGGGCTTTGTGCAGAGTAATGTAATTAAGTATATGAATATTTTTCTGAAATGGTATTTTTTTTTCTCCTGTTTTATCTACTTAGGGTTTTAGCGAGGTCATTCTGCCTTTAGGCAGAACTGCCATCAATTTTTCTTGTAGATTTTTTAATGCAAATTAAAACTTCTACTGCCTTTTGATGGATCATTTTAAATTCTGAAAACCTCTTTAAAATAAATAATGTCTTGTCCTTTTGAGGTAACTGATGATCTAATATATCTTCTCTGCATACTGCAATTCTACCTTCCTTTTCACTGTCTCTTAAATCCAATTAAAAAACCCAGAAGTCCCTGAATAGTAAAAGATGTTCATGATCTCTATTAGCCCAAAATACATTAATATTCGTATAATAGTTCTTAAGCTTATGACACTAAAGCACTAATACACTGCTAATTGCTATTTAGCCTAAGGTAAAACCTACCTGCGTAAGTTCTCACCATGATAAACACTATAGTGTTCTGTAGCACTTGATAAAAGAGTCTACAGGTATAAATTGAAAATGAAATTATAATATCACTTTGAAACATGTCTTAGTCTCCAAATATCTAAAGTACACAACTGATGGTAGCTAAGAGGTTTACAGTTTGATCTGCTACAGTCCTGCTGAGTGTGATGAAGAACAGTGGATTAAGTGAAGGCTTGCTGCAGGTGGCAGAGATGATATTCCAAAACGCACAGGTGGAAAGCCCCTGCTCTGAGCCAGTTTGTATGACAGAACCCTGCAGGTCTGCAACACTCAACTACATCCCTTGGGTTTACTCACACACCAAATATTATGATAGAACAATGCGTGGATTAGTGAGACTCGTTATTGTATTGCAGTAAGATCTTTGTTGACAAGTTATACTGCTTCCTCCTTCAGATTGGCTCTCAAGCTCCTCAAACAGGATACTGTTTATGCCTAGAAAGAACCAAAGTGATTATTCAGATTGATCTTTCGCACTTGGGGTTACAGGTTTTGCAGTCACACCTACCGTATAAATCTAAACTTACCTCCAACCTTTCCAAAGTGAAAGAAGAACTAGACAAACTCCCTTTGCTCCTAAGTAGGTGTTTCAGGCATGCAACATAGGCAGATTTATGCTCACATTTTTTTGAATGGGAAGGATGAGCTGGAGGACTCGTAGGATATGGTTACATTTCTCAGGACATTTTTTCCCTCTATTTACGGAACATGCTATTTGCCTCAGAGAAAATACACAAGTATGTGACTGTAAGCTGTTGGAAATCTGGGTCAATGTTTTGGGTGTTTTGGGCCAAAATTCTGTCTGCTGTTACCCACTCTGGGGTGCCTACAGCCTCTCCTGGATCTGGTTAGGTGGCCACAAGCCTCGAGTGCAATACGCTCACACATATACCACAGTGGGGAAGAAAATGGTAGGGTAAAGAGAAGAAGCAATAATGAACTTCAGCTGGCCACACTGAGTGGTCATGTACCTTTAAAACAATATTGAAAATGAAAGGGAGTCTTCAATTCACTATCCTACCTACTGCATTCTCAGCTGTGCTGCTGCTCTGCTCAGAAAATAAGGAGTGAATTAATTCTGTACACAGACAAAAGCCAGATCTCACTGAAGTCAGAGAGGCAGAGGTACCAGTCCTGCACCAGGCTGCCCAGAAATCTTCTCCCTGGTTCACCTGTTTTAACTTTACCAGTAACACTTCTGATTACAACATTACTCCCAAGTGACAGGGGACAGGATGAGAGGAAATGGCTTCAAGCTCCGCCAGGGGAGGTTTAGGCTGAACATTAGGAAAATTCTTTTCACATAAAGGGTCCATTGGGCACTGGAACAGTCTGCCCAGAGAGGTGGCTGGGTCACGGGTGGACAAGGTGCTGAGGGGCATGGTTTAGTGTTTGATAGGAATGATTCTATGATTAACTATAATACTTGCCCCAAACATAGCCCTCACACCCTTATGTGGCATAACCACTTGCAAGGAGTGCCTGTAGGTGCTGAACCCTGCAAACTATAGTGATTTGATAAAGCAGAGATGCTTCTACCCAATGCCCCACAAGCATCTACTTGACACCAGGGGAAGGTTTTGAACCCATGCAAGGGTCCTGCAGCTCCCATGTGCCTACATGGTGAATCATAGAATCATTTGGTTGGAAAAGACCTTTGACATCATCGAGACCAACCATACCTGCCCACTACTAAACCATATCCCTGACCACCTCATTTACCTGTCTTTTCAATATCTCCAGGGATAGTGACTCAACCACTTCCCTGCAGCCTGTTCCACTGTCTGATAAACCTTTTGGTGAAGAAATTTTTCCTGATACCCTGTCTGGACTGCCCCTGGCACAACTTGAGGCCATTTCCTCTCATGCTATCACTTGTTACTTAGGAGAAGAGATCAATGCCCACCTCACTACAACCTCCTTTCAGGGAGTTGCAGGCAGTGGTAAGGTCTCCCCTCAGCCTCTTTTCTCTAGGCTAAATAACCCCAGTTTCCTCAGCTGCTCCTCGTAAGATTTGTTCTCCAAGTGCTTACCTGCAACTTCACCTGCCACCAGCTTCTTCCCACATGAACTCCTATTTGTTGGATTCTACTTGTTCACAGCCAGCACGGAGGCACAGGAGTGATAACACAGCTAGTGTGGTGGGAGGGGAAAGGGTGCCCATAGCTATTTCTGCATGTCCTCTGCCATCACCCCCCTGGGTAAGGTTTTCCCTCGCTATCAGAGAAACCCACAGGTGACACAGTCATGGCAGCACTTGCCCCCAAGCACAGAACAACCCGAAAGGCTGCTAGACAGGACCCGGGTAAAACCCCAGGCAGTGACATGGGGCAGGCACCTTTGCCTGGGGGACAAGGGGAATAAACTGTTCCGTGGGCACATGTGGGAAGCAGCTAGAGCCATCTGTGTGAAAGGCGGCTGGCACACAACCATGGCTGCGGATCCTGGTGGGTGAGAAGCTGGCCATGAGCTGGCAATATGCGCTTGCAGCCCAGAGAGCCAACCATATCCTGGGCTGCATTTAAAGAAGCGTGGCCAGCTGGCCAAGGGAGGTGATTCTGCCCTTAAACTATGCTGTGGTGAGACCCCCACCTGGAGTACTGTGTCCAGCTCTGTAGCCTTCAACACAGGAAATAGATGGACTTGTTTGAGTGGGTCTAGAGGAGGGGACAAAAATGATCAAAGGCCTGGAACAACTCCCATATGAAGAAAGGCTGAGAGAGTTGGGGTTGTCCATCTTGGAAAAGGGAGGACTCCAGGGAGACTTTATTGTGGCCTTCCAGTACTTAAAGGTGCATATAAGAAAGACAGGAAAAAACTTTTCAGCAGGGCCTGCAGCAGCAACAGGACAAGGGGTAACCATTTTAAACCAAATTTATTGCGCTCAGGGTGGTGAAACACTGAACAGGTTGCCCAGACGGGTGGTAGATGCCCCATCCCTGGAAACGTTCAAGGTCAGGTTGAAAGGGGCTCTGAGCAACCCGATCCAGTGGAAGGTGTCCCTGCTCACTGGGGAAGGTGGTGGTGATGGGGGGATCATAGAATCACAGAACAATTTGAGTCGAAAGGGACCTTAAAGATCATCCAGTTCCAACCCCTCTCTGATGGGCAGGGACACCTCCCACTAGATCAGGCTGCCCAAGGCCCCATCCAACCTGGCCTTGAACACCTCCAGGGATGGGGCAGCCACAGCTTCCCTGGACAACCTGTGCCTCACCATTCTCATAGTGAAGAAATTCTTCCTAATGCCTAGTCTATAAACTCTCCAGTTTATAGCCATTCACCCTAGACCTCTCACTACAAGCCTTTGTAAACAATCCCTCCCCAGCTTTCCTGTAGCACCTTCACGTTCCCCCGACACCGCAGGGAGCGCGGGCCGGAACCCTCGTGCCGAGGCAGCACGGAAGGGTTTCCGCGCCGGACCGGGCGGCCCTGCGGGGAGCGGCGCATGGCGGGCTCGGGGCTGCTGGGCCGGCTGTGGGGCCGCTTGCGGGCGGCAGCCACGGGGAGGCCGCTCTGGGCGGCGGCGGCGGCTCCGGGCGGCAGGTAGCGGTGGGGCTGGAAGGGACAAGGGCGGGGAGAGTGGGGGTGGGGGAGACTCGGCCCCTGTGGCAGCATCGTCCCCCCTTCTGGCCTCCTCGTGTCCGCCCCGTGTCCCCCCCTTCCCCCCTTCTGGCCGCCCCGTGTCCCTCCCCTTCCCCCCTTCTGGCCGCCCCGTGTCCCCCCCCCCTTCCCCCGTTCTGGTCGCCCCTCTGGTCTCCATTCTTAGGAGAGGACTCTGAGTGCAGCGCCTGGAAAGCTTGCAGGGGCAAAGGTGGTGGGGCCGCGGGTTCCTGCTGGGGAGCTGAGGCCATGAGCGTGTGCAGAGGAGGGCAACGAGGCTGGTGAAGGATCTGGAGAATAAGTCTTCCGAGGAGCAGCTGGGGGAACTGGGGTTGTTTAGCCTGAAACAGAGGAGGCTGAAGGGAGACCTTGTAGTCTTCCACAACTAACTGAAAGGAGGTTCCAGTGAGGTGGTTGTTGGTCTCTTCTCCCAAGTAACAAGTGATAAGATGAGAGGAAATGGCCTCAGGTTGTGCCAGGGGAGATAAAGAATGAATGTTAGGAAAAAATTCTTTACTAAAAGAGTGATCAGCCATGGGAACAGGCTGCCCAGGGAAGTGGTGGAGTCTACTTCCCTGGAGGTGTTCAGAACACATGTAGATGTGGCACTGCGGGACATGATTTAGTAGGCACAGTGGTATTGGGCTGATTGTTGGACTGGATGATCTTAGAAGTCTTTCACAAACTTAATGATTCTATGGTGCTTAGTAATTGCCCCAGCCTGTGTGGGAGTTATAGCAGAACATAGATATATGCAAGCAAAGCACCTTTGCTTTATGGTGAGTGACTTGGCCTACCGTGTTTTGAGTCACCTCGGCCTGCTGTTAGAGCCAGCTGTGTGCATTTGCTAACTGGGTGTTTTGTTGTGGATTTGAGGAGCATTCAAGCTTTTCTAAGCACTTGCAAAAATTATGGCAGTACAGTGAGCTGTTTAGCAGGGAATATAAATTCAGGGATTTGTTAGGACTGGAAGGAAGCTGAGAGTTTTCTGGTATAGCCTCCTGCTTGCAGTGTGGCCAGCTCTGAGCTCAGACCAGATTGTTCAGGGATTTGTCTCAATGGGCCTTGAGACCTTCAAGGACAGAGATTACACAGTTTCTCTGAGCCCCTGCTCCAGCGTTTGACTGTGCTCAGGCTGAAAAATTTTTCCTTATGTCAAATCAGAACTCTCTTTTTCAGTTTATACCAATTCTCCTGGTATACACCTTTGTAAACATGACCTGGCTCTGTCTTCTCACTAATCTTCTCACTGGTATTGGAAAGCCGCTGTCAGGTCACCACTAAGCCTCCTCTTCTCCACACTAAATTAGCCAAATTACCTCAATTCTCCTTGTAGGGCAAGTTCTCCAAACCCTTTGTTTGTGTGCTACTGCTGGGCTTGCTCATTTATAAACACCCCTGTTGTACTGGGGACCCAAAACTAGATTTAGTGCTGGAGGAGCAGTGTGTTTGAAGTACTGAAGAAAGGATGATAACTGCTTCCCTTGATTGCTGATTGTGTGCTTCTGTTGATACAGCCAAGGCTGCTGTTAGTGTTCATTGCTGCCAGAAGACTCCTGGCTCCTTTTTCACCTTTTTGCCCCCCAAGGACTCCCAGGCTTGTTGCCTGACTGTGGAGTTACTCTCCTGAATCATAGAATAACCAGGTTGGAAGAGACACACCGGATCGTCGAGTCCAACCATTCCCACCAATCTCTAAACCATGCTCCTAAGTACCTCATCCACCCTCACCTTAAACACCTCCAAAGAAGGCGAGTCAACCACCTCCCTGGGCAGACTGTTCCAATGCCTAACGACCATTTCCGTGAAGAATTTTTTCCTTATCTCAAGCCTGAAGTCAGGATCTGTACCCTTGCAAGAGGTTGTTCCATCCCAGGCAAGGGACTTTGTGTTCCTTCTTTATGAATTTCATTGGGTTCCTTGTTGGCTTTTCCATCTGACTGGCAGAGGGAAAATCTTTGAGCGTTATCGGCTCTTCTCTTCGGTTTTATTTGCAGACTTAAGTGTGAACTCCTTGCCTCTTACAGATTAATACTAAAGATATTAAATGGGCTAATTCCCTGAATAGATTTCTTGAAGAACTCTGCTTATAACTGGCCTTCTAGCAGAGTGCAAACCATTAACTGTGACTTTTCGAGCCTGATGATCCAGCCATTTTTTTCCCCATCTGATAGTCCACCTATCCATGTCGTAACTTCCAGCTTGGATAGAAGGCTGCCATAGGAGACTGTGGTGAAAGCCTTACTGAAGTTAAACTAAATAACACCCACTGCTACCTCTTCATTCACAGATCTGGCTTTTTATATCATAGAAGGAGTGATTGTTTGATTTGTTGTTGCTTGCTCCCCTTTGACAAATTTCAGAATACTTTAAAAGTTAGATGAGAGCATGACAATTAGGTGGAGCCAGGGTGAGTGATGGTGGTTGAATAGCTTGCTAGTATGATTTTGGTCTTTATGGCTGTGAACTATATTACATAGCATGGATTGCATTGTGAACATACATGTTATGAGACATCATTTGAACTGATAAGATACTTAAAACTTTTTCCCACCACTGGAAAGGGGGCAGCTGGGCTTCGTAGTCAGGAATCTTAACAGTGCAACGTGGTGGCATGAGCATCTTTCCGAAGAGAATGTTGAGTTCATCAAGAAGGTAACTGCAGAGGAATACAAAGCTCGGACAGCCAGCAAGCTGTGCCCTCTGAAAGATGAGCCATGGCCACTGAATGAGTGGAAACCAGGTGAGAAAGTGTCTCTTCTGCAGTACCAGACTCATTATGAAGTTGTTGTGTTGTTGCATTCAGTTATATCGGGTTTCTGTCTTGTAAAACATTCTACTTTTTGCTTTTGCCTCAGTCATCCAACACATATCCTAATAAATAAGTAAATGTAATACATTAGTTCTCTAGAAAGCATTTAGTCATTTTACGGTGTTAAGAACCTTATAAGACCTTCAGTTTTAGTCTGAATCAGCACTTGGTCAGTCCTTCTGCTGCAAAGCAACAAGGTGATAATCTAAGAATTCATAAAAAAAGGCTCCCTAGAAATAAAGCTAATGAACTTGAAAATGTTCTTGTAAATATTGCTGGAGTCTGAAGAAAAAGTGTAGTATATAATACATCCCACTTCTGTTCAGTGATTCCAAAGTCTTATGGACTAGACCACAATATAAAAGTTTTGAGCCTACAAAAGTGTTGCATCATTTGACAGCAAACAACCACCTGGTAGCGTGCAAATCCATGAGATAATCATCAGATGTGACAATGGAAAGTGGAACAAAGAGCAGTTTTCACACTTTAAAGCATTTATTTCTATTCTTTAGTAAGCTGTTTTTCATGCCACGAACTGTCAGAAGCCAAGTTTGATAGGTAGCCTTTGCTGTGGTTGCAGTGACAAAAATATGCAAAGGTTGGGAGGAGCCTCTTGCAATAACCTTTTCAATAGTTTGGTTGTAATATTCTACATGGGTGTTGTATTTTCCGTAAAAAATGCATCTGAAGCATTGATTGTTCTAATCTTAATGGGGAACTAGTTAGTATGTTCTATCAAACACAACTGGAACAGGTAGAACTTTACTGCTAGTGGGATTAAAAACGATGAACAGGTTATTCTCAGCCTACCCACAGGGAGTCAGCGATGTTTTCTCTCCTCTTGAAGCTCCTTAGGAAAGATCAGAATTAATGGAACTTTGCGAGTTATGAGATGGGCTTTTTCTGGTATTAGGTGTTGAGTTGCATCGATCTTCTGTTTTGATCTACAGATTCCGTCAGAGTTGGTGTTGTTGCAGTGAAACTGGGAATGATGCCAATATGGACCAAATCAGGAAAAAAACATGCTGTCACACTACTTAAGGTGAAATGGATCATAATGAATTTCATCTCCTCTACTGCGTTCAGATTGTTAAGCAGAAGTTTCAGGCCAAAATCAAAGTTATCAGTTGTGCAGAGTAGGAAGTCCCTAAAGAAAGGAAAGATTTCTTTTAGTCCCTGTGTAGTACACCATGGCTACTCTCTGCTATATCCCAAACTTTCTAGGAGCATTCTGCCTCAGCTGTCCAAGTGCTGCGGAACTGTGTGTAGTATTACCTAGGTAAGGGAAGATGGGATGTAACGTAAAGCTTATTTTGCCACCTGCAGGTGCTTTGTTTCACAATGTTTCACCTTGGTTTCTGGGCCTTTGTAGCCCCAGAGCTGCTTCTTCATGTTTTCTGGCAGCTACTACTTTGATGAAGCTGTTTGCTGTCCTGTTTGTGCCATATGATGAACCAGTGCTGTGAAGGACATCAGGCTTACAGGGCAAAGGAGCAGGAGACTTAAATGGGGAGTCCTACTGCATACAGTAGGAGTTTTGCAGAGCTTGCAGACGAAAGATGACTGCGAAAGTTTATTTAATTGGTAGAGTATGTATGAAAATACAGTTTGCAATCTACTAATATTTCTTTTCTAAGATAAACCTTTAATTGATGGAAAAATATCACCTATTGTAAAAATGTAACGCATTGCTCTAGTTGTTGGCTGTCTCTCCTGTCATATTGATACAAATAAAAACAGAGAGTGACTGTTTCATTTGTTTTGATAATCTTTTACTACAGTCTCAAAGCATACATATGTGCTTATACTCAAATAAACACTAGTTTTCTTTTCTTAAGGTGCAAGATTGCCATGTTTTAAAATACATTTCAAAGGAAGAGTCGGGTGGAAAAACAGCTAAACTACTTGTTGGAGGCAAAAATGCGTCTCCTTTTTCTGTAAGTGAACCACTTTGGATGTTTTTGTTAGAATAGTTGTTTCTGTTGTGATTACTGTACAGAAGTAGCATAGATAGATGTCTCTAAAAGCTTAATTGGCAGACATACATGCTTTGGAACTGATCTTTTACCACATTCACCCTTGCTTATTTCCTTAATGCTAATGTTGATTCTTGGTTAAGAGAATAACAAGAAAAACTTTTTGAAAATTTTGCATCTTGATTCTCTAGGAGAGTTGTGAGTTTAGGAAGTTGCTTTGATGTGCAGTGTTCCCATGCTGGTAAAAGTTCTGGAGGGCCATTAGCAGTGTTGAAACAGGCATGTTTTCCACGTCTGCAGAGGTGCAGTGTGAGTCTGGGACTGCAAGATACATGCTTTAATGGCCTGTTGTAAACTCATCGAGGCAATCAGTGGCTTACTCCTTTGTACTGTTTCATTAGTTTTATTTTTTTCCACATATCTGTTGAGATTTGTTTAATTTGCATATAGTTTTACTAATTAATAAGTTCAAGACTTAATTTTTCGGGAAGGTAGCTTAGTAATTATAGCTCATCTACAGTGATATCAAAACCACTCATTTTTTGAAAACCCCAAATGCCCAGTGTGGAATTCCCAGGCACCTTCATTGGCTAAGGTTGTCTAACAGAGTTGTCATTCCCAAGGAGGAAAATTAAATTATAGATCAAGATGGGAACAGAGCTTTCCCTCAAAGGACTGTGGTGTCTATGATCTGTTATTTCTATATGATTTTTCACTTCTGGCACTATCCTGACACTCATTTGTTTGACTCTGGCAAGTAAAAAAGTAGGGCTCAAGATTACTAAGCAGATTATCTCCATTGGTTATTGTGGCTTTTTGAGGACAAATATTTCCCTTTTTTTAAAGAAGGTTGTCCCAGAGCCTCACAATTAATCTGTGTACTTGTTTTTGCTCTAGTGGAGATAAGGTAAGAAGGAGCTTCTTTCTTTTGGTAAATCTGTTGACTTTTATTCTGCTGATTTTGAGCAGGTTTATATTTTAAGGTATCTTTCTTTTATTCAGTAGGCTTATGCTGTGTTTCAGCATCATTGCTTGTACTTTTCAGGTGTCCTTCCTGTTGCTTTAGTCCATTTCCATTTTCCAGGTGTGACATTTTTCCTGGAGAAATCACATCTGTGTTCTTTCTTTTCTGTTAACTTAGTTTAATACATGCAAGAATCTTGTGAACAATAATTTTCTGGTTGTGTTAGGCACAATAGAGTCCTTGCAGTTGATCTTTTCATAAAGATGATGTTATCAGAGATTCCAACACAGTGTCAGACTAAATATTTGAAGGAAGCAAGGAAGTATATAGAAAAATTCTATTTAAACAGCACTTGTGAACTAAGAAAAGTTCTTCAAAGCCAAACTACCTAAAAAGTCAAACTACTAAAAATCCTTGAGTTATGTTAAAGACTCTCTTGGACGTATATTTTTCCAAGTTAGCTCCTGTTAATTTGGTTGAACTTAAACTCATTTAATAGATGTCTCTCATTTTAATAAATTAATTAAGTATCCTTAAACCTATCTGTGATGAGAACCTGGCCTGAGATTGAGTTATGTATTGTTATCTTCATCATTGTATAAACTAGATAATTTCTTATAAAGAATTTGGCAAGCCTGTTCTGAACAATTTTACTTGTTAAGATACTAACAAATCATGTCTTTCTGTGGTTTAGCTGCAGGTTTGAATCATTGCTTACCTATTTTTATCATTCTTCTTAGTGTTTCTTTTCTCTTTAAAGTGTCTGAAAGGGAGAATTAAAAGAAAGCTGAATGATACTGTATTGTATTAGCATAAGCAGTTTATCTTCTGTTAGTTCCTTATAGGAGCATCTGTCTTCCTCCAGTTCCTCACAGCTACTGGTTTTTAATGAATTCAATCTAATTATTCTCTCGGTAGTTTTACTGACAAAGAGTTTTGTGTATTTCTTTGGAGTGTCAAATTGCTCAGTAAATGATAAGGGGGTATTGCATTTTGGCAAGTTTTTTCCCCCTTTTAGCTTGATGTATGTCAGTCTATTACAAGTGAACAGATTTTTCATTACTTTTTTAATACAAAAAATATTCTCAAAAGTGCAGTTCTGTCAGCATTCTAACAATTTTTTTGCCAGAAATATATCTGTTTCTCTGAAGTGAGGGCACATAAATCCTTTTCCTGTAGTACTGGAAGATATTGTAGGTCTTTTTAAAAACAAGAACATCTGAGAATTCACCCAATGTTCTCTTCAGTATTGCTTTTTAGGAAAGCTTTGCAAAGACTGAAGTGTTCTGTTTTGTAGAAATATATCTCTGCCTTGACTGCTTGAGGAAAATTTGGTGTTGAAGTAGAATGGTGCAAGTCTATAGTAGGACTTTTCAGATGTAAGCAGCTTTTACTCTTTGAAGCTCATTGTGCTTTTCTTCAACTCTGGTAGCTCTTTCCAGGCACCCATGCTGAGCGCAGAGCTCATCTGAGGTGGCACTTTTATATAACAGTGGAAATAAAGGATCAGTAAGCAGGCGTTTAGTAGAAAGGGAATTTCTTTATTTTAAATTCTTATATTCTTCCATCTAGTAATTAAAGGATGCCTATAGGAAAGATGAGGACAGACTTTTTAGCAAGGCCTGTTGTGACAGGACAAGGAATAATGGTTTTAAACCAAGTGAGGGCAGATTTACACTGGATATAAGGAGGGAAATTTTTACAGTGAGGATAGTGGAATACTGAAACAGGTTACCCAGGGAAGTAGTGGAGGCCCCATCCATGGAAACATCCAAAGTCAGGTTGGATGGGGCCCTGAGCAATCTGATCTAGTTAAAGATGTCCCTGCTCACTGCAGGGTTGCTGGACTAGGTGACGTGTAAAGGTCCTCTCCAATCCAAAGCTTTTTATGATTCTATATAGTAATACAGCTTTCCTCCACCGATACAACAAAACTTTGTGGTCTTCATGGAGATTTTGTATTTAGTTCAAATACATGTGGGTTTTTTTAAAAAAAGAAGAAGTCATAAAGTGTTTTGTACTATGAATTCAAGTTAACAAATCACTCAAAAAAGCGTCTTTTAACTCTCAAAGACTTTGTATCCACACTTTCTCCTCATATAAGAATAGATTCATAAAGTTAAAATTTCTGTTTTCTATCTGAGATCATCATCATCATTTTCTCTTGTTCTTCACAAAACTTCCTCTATTGTTCTTACAGTTTTTAGCAGATTTTTAAAAACAAAAAGGAAAGGCAACATTGACATTTTTCAAAATAAAGTAGGTAATGACTTTAAAGTTATTCACATAATTTTGTCTTAAAATACACAAAACTATTTTTGAGAGAGAGAACTGCAAAGATCTTCAGAGAAGTGAACCTCAGAGCTGTGACTACCCAAGTGTGACCATGTTGTCAGATGCTTAAATTGCTTTGTAGGAGAATTCATTTGAAGAAAAATCAACTGCATTGCTTTTTTTTTTTTTTTTTCTCCTATGGCTACACTTTTCCTGCGTCACTGTTTCTTTGCTTGGTATCATCTCAGTGGTCAGCTCTTCTGTGAGTTGTTTTGTTTAAAATAGCTGAGAACAATTTAAAGTATTTTTAACTTCGTCAGAGTCCTCTAAAAAGAAGAATTCCTCTTTAGTAAGTCAGCAGTGCTTGACACTGAGTGCACTTGGTATATCTTAAAGATACATGAATCATAATCCTATTCTTCATTTTTCATTTTTGTCCTGAGGCTCTAGATTCCCTTCTGTGGTAAGTTTAGCATTTCTAGAAGTTTCTGGAATACCAGGCTTTATTTCCCTGTTTTGTTAGGTAAATAACTGCTCTTTGTGGTGGTGTGGAGCTAAGGAATTGGCAGCTTTGAAAAAGACAAAATGCTTTTCAGTTACTACAAAACTCCTTGAAAGTCATGAGAAAGCAGTAATATATTTTAAATACATTCTAAATGATCAGTTTCCCTTTTTTGTGATCTTAGAAATCTTCATCTCTGTCTTGTTTATTTGATGTAGCTGGTTGTCAAAATAAAATGCAGACTCAGGAGTTTTAAATTAATCTTATATAGAGTTAAAATGCTAGTCTCAAGATAAAAGTATAGAATGATATATCTGATTCTCTGAACAGTGTTGACGTCCATAATCACTTTCTGTGGTTGGTTGATCCTTGAGTATTTTAAGATAACTTTTTTTATGGCTGCTCTCTGTTACAGAAATCAGAGTCTGCAATGGAAATTTTTAGAGAAGCTGGAGTACCACGGAAGCAAAAAGTTACAATGTTTAATGTCACAGATGATGCCCTAGTTAAACCAGGTAATCTTTTTGAACTACTGAATATTATATGCGTAATCATTTCATGTCTGCCACTTCGTGTAGAGCTAAAGCTAGTTAGATGTGTATTTCATTTTTTTTGTATAGAAATTGCTGAGATGTTTGTGTTTTTCTTTGTCGTTGAGCACAAATGAACTTTTTTCTTGGGGAAAAGCTAGAAAATGGACTTAACTTTTTAAGGTGTTGAGAAATAGGATTTTTCCTTTTTCCAAGCAGTACGTTTTCATTATTCAAAAAAAGAAGTCTGACTCAAACTAGGTAATATGAGCTTTGAGTTAAGAATGAAGTGTCTCTAATCTCAACTCGTTTGTTGGGAGTAAATATGAATGCATTTACCAGAAGCTTTCCAATTACCCTTATGAGATGGGGCAGTGACAGTTTTGCGGTAAATTGCAGTTTGAGGTGTTTCTCTTCTCGATGCCTTGAGAAGTAGGACTGATGGCAGTCATTGATGGTGTTCTTTCTGGTAGCTTGCAAAGTGAAATGCATTAAAACGTGTTATAACAAATGTTCTCACTGAAAATCAGTATTAGAAGTTTGGAGACATAATGAGAAGTTTTATGTTTTTAAAGTTTTAGCATGCAGTATATTTAGGTTGCTTTTATTTTGTTATTTTTGACACTTTTAGGTATTTTCCAAAGAGTTGTGTAGGGTGGGAAATTCTAATGAATTACATCTTTATTTGCCAGCCGTGAAGGTTTTTGCAAGACCTTTTTAAAACAGTGCAGTAACTGATAAAAATAAAATCTGACATGAAGAGGAAGTCTGGACTGATAGGTACAAGCAAAAATTTGAGATAAGGCAGAATTGCAAGTATTCAATTCACTAATTTTGCAGTATGCCTATTATGTTTATAATATCCTTCATGTACATAATGTTTTTGTCAGTTGCGGCTGACAGGCGTCTTGCGCCAGATGTGTATGTATCATATAAATGTAACATAGAATAATATGAGAACTTCTGTGCTTCAGACTTAGGAAAGATTTACATCTTTTCAATTTGCATTCATACAGATTTGAAAATGGCATGAAAATTGATGTGGAAATGAAGTGATTAAAATTTTTTTTTAATTGACTTAGACTGGATCTGGTAAAGATGCAGCTGCATTGATCTTGATAACTTAGTTCATTACAAATTAATTTTAATATCAGTTCTGTTTTTCTTTTGTTGCTAATAAAAGAATGTTGCACTGGGATGAAAAACTGCTAAAGACAAAATACGTCTTTGGTTAAAATTAGAACTTTGATACTACAAACACTTAGGGAAGTGAATGAAATTGCAGTCAGGTGAATGATGTCACTGACTGACGGTAGCACTACTTCCATTAAAGGCTGGTGAATAGGTAATTCCCCTCTGGATTAAACTGTACTTAGAATCATAGAATCATAGAATTATTTGGGTTGGAAGGGGCCTTAAAGATCATCCAGTTCCAGCTCCCCTGCGATGGGCAGGGACACCTCCCACTAGATCAGGCTGCTCAAGACCCCATCCAAGCAACTTATGTCACAGTCTTCAGTTTGGAAATGCTACATTGAGGAACCATTGCAAAACATTTTTTTTTATTTGTAACTCCATTTTTTAATAAGTGTTTTCAGATTTGGTTGGTTTTGTTGTTTTTTTTTTTTATTAAACCTTCCACTAAATGTATCATGATCTGTTTTTTTTCCAAGTTTGTTTATTGTGTTTCTTAACCAATAAGCATTTTGGACTTTATCTCTTTGTGTCTGAAGTGCAATCTGTTCAGGTAAAGCCCTGACCCTTCCTTCCCAGTGATCTGATATTGGGCTAGGAACTGAGACATGTGCTTAAGCAGTAAATACAATGCATCTGATTTAATCAATGAGGTTTTTAAAGAAGAACAAATAAAATGTGAATCAAAATAAATTTTGTTTCCTTTGCTGTGACTATAATCTGCCCTGGCTAGTGATGACTGCATAGTGGTTTGATGTTTTCAGCACTTAGTTGAACATGAGGGAATGGCCTCAAGCTCTGCCAGGGGAGGTTTAGGCTGAACATTAGGAAAAAATTTTTCACAGAAAGGGTCATTGGGCACTGGAACAGGCTGTGCAGGGAGGTGGTTGTGTCACCTTCCTTGGAGGTGTTTAAAGCACGAGTGGACGAGGCGCTGAGGGACATAGTTTAGTGTTTGATAGGAATGATTGGACTCGATGATCCAGTGGGTCTCTTCCAACCTGGTTATTCTATGATTCTATGATCTCTCCTCTTCTTTTGAAGGCACTCCTCTGTATGCTGCTCACTTCCGCCCAGGGCAGTTCGTGGATGTTACTGCAAAAACGTAAGTCCCTAATGATTAAATGTCTATGGTTCATCTATCAAATAGTGTGGTTGAATTCCCACCCACTCAGCCCCCTACTTTGGCTTGAACTCATGGCTCACAAAAGCTGAAATACAGTTGCAAGGGTAGTGGCAGAAAATAGAAATCCATTCAACCATTGGATTTAAAATATCAAACTATCTCTCTTTGCTGAAGCTTATTTTTTATTTTGAATGCAGTAGGTAAATAAGTACTGCTTGGGCTGTGGCTCTACATGTGTTGTCTGTTGCACATACATGGTTAGCAAGGAAGGGCTTGACAGATAGCTCAAGAAACAGGTACTCAGCTTAGCATAATCAGCATCTGTGGTATGTAGAAGTGGGAGATAAATGCTGAAAGGCATCAGTTCCCGGCAGGAGTGCATAACTTTGATTTTGTGAAGAGATGCAAAGAGATATGTATCACCCGAACCGAAAGAAAAGCAGAAAGATAGTGAATATGCGTAGTCAGACAATGGAGCAGTCAAATTCTGGTTTTGTTTTCTCTCGTGCTCCAGCTCATTTCCTCTGATCTTTTACTTTAACATGGGAGGAATGATTTCCTCTCAGACTACTGTGAATGCCAAATTAGAGCTCAAGTGGTACAGGGTGTCAAAAGAAAAAGTGGCATCTTGCCAGGAAGACTAGTTATGCCTCTTCTATTATATCCATGATTTCCACTGCCCAAGAGAACTCGTCCCATATTTCAGGGAAGTATACTTCTGTTGTGTTATGCTATCAAGGTAACGTTTTCCATTTGCTGTTTAATTTTTTATGTGATGGAGATTATACCCAACTGACCTTGTTGAAATATCATCCATTTTAATTGTCTCACATATTTCTAATACTTGTAAATGTCTAATGTTACTCACAGGACTTTGCATGTATGGGGAAACCGACCATGTCAGTGCTGCTGAGTAGTCAGTTTTAATTTAGCTATACCTATGAAGACAACCTATTGCAAACAGGAGATCGAGAGTTGCCTGGAATTAGTATTTTTCTACATCAGACTTATGTAATACTTAGATCTCGTATGTTACCTGTTCGTCCTCTAAATTGCATTCAGTGAAAGGCCTGTAAGAGACAATAGCTTGTTTGCAAAGCAAAGCATCATTAGGAATATAGTCATTCCATATAGATTAAGTGTCACACTTTATTAACGCAGAAAAGCTTTGTTTTTCTAGATTTAATTCAGCAACTAGGAAAGAGATACTGGTAAGCAGCAACAGGGCATTGATTTGTGTCTTGCTGTACGTATTTGAAAATACTAGCAAGCTAAAAATAGAGTGGCTTCATGGTCGTGTTCAGTGAACCCATCCATTTCTGATCGTGTTTCTCCTGATATTTATTTGTTTGATCGTATTTCAGAAGTTAGATTTTTATTTGCACTGCTGCTTTTAATAGTATATTACATGTAATCCTAATATACAGGTGCCTAACATAAAAGGAGAAGAAAATATTCTTAAGTTGAAGAAAAAGGTCTTTTGTTTTTATCATGGGTTTTCTAATGATTCCAGTCATACTATAACCAGGCGGGCTTTAACCTTTTTCTGTGACCTACTTGCATTCCGATTTCTACTTTAATCTGTCTTAGTAATTTTCACTTTTCTGGAATGCTGCATTTATCATATTCACTTAAATTTAGTAATATAATTTATTTTTTTACCCAAGAGTTCAGTTTTTCTTTGGGTCTTTTACTTTATTCAGTGCAGTTTCATCCAGTGTTGCGTAGTTTCATACTTGAATGGAGTTTGTTTTTTAATTATTTACCAGAATACTGTATCCATCATTCTTAGTTACTGTACCTGTAAGTACAGATTTCACAATGTCAGAAAAATATCCAAGCAATGTTCAGTGTAGAGTAAAAAAATTATCTTGGGAGTGATACAGCATTTCAGCAGCACTGTGAGGGAGAAATGAGAATGTACTTCATGCTAGACTTGTGTTCTGAACCCTCCTCAAGAGAAGTCGGCTTCTCTCTGCTGAACTAAGATGGAACCTGAGAAGCTCTCTAAAGTCCCACTTTCTGAAATTATGTAGGTACTTGAAAGATCCTAAATCACAGGGACGTTTTTGAAAAGGTACTTAAAGATATACTTATTGGGTTATGGTAAGGGGACACAGATTGACTTCCTCTTCTTCCTCCTGCAACTCCATCTTCCTGATTCAAACCATTATGGACTTAAAAGACAATAATTCCTGAAAACGTGCTATCACTGCTAATATATTCTTTAGAAATATTTTTACATGAACTTATACTTTACATTTTTAAGATTGTCAGTAATTTTGTGTTACTGGTGAAAACATTGAAGTGTGCAGTGTTTGAAACCACATAGATGGTGATAGCACTGTTGTTAATAGCATGATTAATTGTAACTATTCATTTTAAAAGGAAAGAAAGAAAACTAATGTCACCTCAATGAGTAGCTAATACAGTGGAATATCAAGGTTATTTTAAATTTTTACCAACTCTAATGATTCAGCTGAGCAAGATAACCTTTTATATGCTTCCTTCTGCCAAGACATAAGTCAAAAATATGCTCCTTAAAAATGAGCAAGCTTTTCATAGTTATTGTAGCTTGAACAAGCTGCTTTCATGACATTTTAGAAGCCTTGGTTAGCATCTTGATTTAGTTACCGAAGTGTAGGGTGTTTCTTTACGACTGTCTGCTTTTAAACTTTCCTTGCAAATGTTTTTGTCAAAGTCTTTTGAAATGTTTTGATTCACTTGTACCTCTGTGAAGAAAAACACTCTTGCAGAAATGAGAGGGTTCAGTTAAAGATGTATGCAGTTTGTTTTTATCTGAAGCCGTGTAATTTGTTCAGCACAGTATGAGTAGTTTTTAGAGCTCTGACAGTAGGCAGTGCATCTACACGCTGTAGTCTTCCTTAGTGTTTACTTTTTTCCTTAGTACTTATTTTCAGCTGTTTAAAAGCACAATCCTTAAGTTTTATAGCTATGTTTAATGACCAGACTCTTCCTTGGTGTTTGAGGTATGCTTCAAACGTGTGCAAAGGCTTAATGCTCTTTTTGGGACTGCAGTAAACTTCAGAATTCCGGTGGCTTAATGGTCTGGTTTAGCCCTAATGTGCTCTGGGCTAAAATACATAGCACCATATGGAAGCACTTCTCTCACAGGTTGCACTTCTGCAACCTTTTTAACCTGGCTGCTGCCCAAAGAGGAGGTAGTGCCCACTTCCACAGACTTCCCATTGATCTTCTGTTTCTGGTGTTGGTGTCCTGAATTATGTGAAAGAAAAGATCAGTGCGAGATAACCTGTATTCTTCACTGGGTTAGTTTTCAGCTGGATCAGTTGCACGTCCCAGCTTGCAGCTGAGTGAGCTCCTACACTTGTACAAAAACGACCAAAACATGGAGTTAGGCAGAGCGAGACCATGCCTTACACTGGTAGCCCAGAAATGCAGTTGTATTCTTCCATTTTCTGCCACTTTGCAACCTGTTTCCTGAACATTTTGGGAAAACTTTGGAACATCAGAAGTCTTGCCGCTCCAGAATCAAAGCCAACAGTAATTTTGTTTGAAATGTGTCAGTATTAAGCGGTGATTCTGGTGTGTTTAGTGGTTTATTTAAGCTTTGTGAAGTTAACAGTGTCATCTGAGCCTGGAGATGTGTTCTATGATTGTCTGAAATGGTTTGACTAAGTAGTTGGAATCATTTTCCTCTACAGCATCTAAATAATTGTCTTTTAAATCAGCTGAGCTTGAAGAGTTAACAGCAAACTAAATTGTTGCTTAAGTAGAGTGCTTTAGTCCAGTAGCTTTCTAAATGAAAGTTGGCTCATTAGATACTGGCATTTTACTTCTGTCAAACATGGAAAATGAGGTTTTGTACAAAATTAGATGATTGACCTGAACAGCTGCTTTCCTGCAGGTGAGAACAGAACAACTGTGTCTAATTAAACTCTATTTTTAATTCTACAGAAAGATTCTTTTCCTTTCATTTAACATTTGTGTGTCTTCATTTTGCATAACGTCATTGCTGCCTGTGGTTTCTTTCTGTGATTCAGGTAGTCATGCTTCAGTGAAGCTAAGTAAAGTAAGGAACTAAGTTCCATGTATTTAAGAACATACTAAGTCTAATAAAGATACGTCTCGTGCGTGGATTTTTTTTGTTCAGATATGGTGTTTGATGTTACTGTTGTCAGAACAAACGTAGAGTCCTTGATTCAAGCCAAGACAACAGTTAGAATTTGTCTTATCAAGAAATCACAATAGCGTAAATAGCATGACAAACGTTCTACTTCAGTGTAGATTCTTCATTATCATATCTCAGATACAGCACATAACTTGATTCTTTCAGAGTGAAATTCAGATATTAGTTCTGCTAAATGTATGGTTCTGGATTAAGATCCCACTTTGACAAACCTTAATTTGTTTGAAAACGTCTGAAGTTGCAAATACTATGCCTATTAAGAGATTTAGGAGTTACTTCTTATGAATGTTTGAGTTTGTTCTAAATCAGAATGGTTTTGTGTTTCTTTGTAATGATCTGACAGACTATAAAGAAGACGATCTAACGGGATATCAGTAGTTTTGGTGGGAAGTCAAGGGCTTTTTTGATGCACTGTTAAATTAAATTGTGATGCAGATCATCATAAGAAAAGTAACTCCAGGAAAGATATGGGTTTAGTTGGTATATTTTATACATAGCTTGGCTAATGTGAAATTACATAGGACAGTGTATATAGTATACTAAAAATAATATATAAATATATAGTTTCTGTAAAATAGTATGTATTGCAATTACTTGAACAGCTTGCACCTTAAGTTCTGTTCTTATTTTTATGTAAGATGAATATGAGTTTAAAAAGCACTTTGCATTTCATACAGAAGAATGTAAATTCTTTGCATTAGAAATACAAATAATTTTTGAGTCATGGAAAATTTATTCATAAAAGATTTTGCATATAGCAGAGGCATCCACCGTTTGAGAACAGATCACAGTCACATCAAGGTGGATTTAAGTTGGAAAAACACTATTCTAGAATGTTTGAGGTATATTGGCTGAGCTACTAAGTGCTTAGTTGAACAGTCTTCCTTTCTAAATTTGATTTAAACAGAAGTTAGTAATTCCTTACTTTATTTAAACTTGGTGTTTGACTTACATAATCCTGTAGGTTTTTTCTGGTTCCAGCTTTATTTCAGATAGAGCGTGAGAATAGGAAGAAATACACCATGTAATTGTTTTTCATCTTTTCATGTGTTTAAAAAGCATTAAACATTGTTTATTCTTTTAAAGAAATAAAAAACTCTAAAATTACTTAAAAATATGACTTCTTCTTAATTAATAAAAACTTGGTTTTATTTTTAATTGCAGTGGTGACGGTCATGTTGAATAGAATAATGTTTAAAAACTTATGTATTTGTAGGTAATTGAGACTTTCAGTCAGTTCTTCACAAATAAAAAATGAAACTGTTATAAAACTTGCTGAACTACAGTGAGGAAAGAACCTTAGTAGATGATTACAAAGCATTCTATGTTATGAAGTATTCTAATTTCAGCAGTGAGATATATTTTGGTGACTGTAGTGAGAACATTTCAGATGTTGGAGATTCCAGTTAACAGGTGTATGAGAGTTTTGAGGTTTAGCAGAGTGGGTTTTTTTAGTTTGGCCATACTTCCTATAAATTTCCTAAGGCTTCAGTATTGTAAAGTCTGAGTCGTTTTTCACTGGAAAATACTTGTGTGATTGAAAAGACCAAAAAGCATTGTATGAATGAATTAAAGGATTGTATGAATCATTAAGCTAGCAACTGTCTTATGATATAATCACTTCTTTCTGAAGATATCATATTTGATAAACATTTTTTTCAAAATGCAACTCTTACAAAAATTAACTTATTTATATTTTTATGTTTTATGAAAAAGTGCAATTTATAGTATTCTAAATTGTTCATGTCTAAAAATTAACAATCTAAATGAAACATTGGTGTGGTTTCATGACATCTTGATTCTTGATTAAAGTTGGCAGTACCATTTTCTTCTGAAATGGTAGCTTTCAGTGGTTGTATAGTTTTCTCTGAATTGCAAGTACATTTCTGTGGCTGAAGAATTAATTATGCCCCCAGTCTGCTTGCTCTAATAGCTGTACAGCTGTTCTGCAACACACTTGTAGTTGGTTTTGGAGAGTAAGCTAATTCCATCTTCCAGCTAGAGATGCCCAAAGTCCACTTGGAAAACAGGGCTTGTAATAGAAAGTTTTAAGGAAATAAACTCTTGGCAGAACAGATAGAAGTTTTCCTATAGCTCAGTTTCTGCTACAGAAATGTTAGCGTTACTAATCTGCAGACACATAAAAATAAAAATTTTGAGTCTCTATTAAAGTATGAGTATTTTTCAAACCTTTTTTTCACAACTATCAGTGATGGTTACTGCAAGATTTTAAAATAAGATGATTGATGAGAAACTAGTGTAGCTATCTGTTGGCCTTGACAGACTCTGATGCTGATGACAAACACTGGCATGACTGGCCTACTGGCAAGCCAAAGGAACATACCACAACTTTAATCATGTTCTAGCATTTCTTTAGTTAGTTGTATGAAAGGAGACAAAAAAACCTCACTAGTGTCTAACCAGTGATTTTTATTTCAAACAGTTAGGTATTGTTTTTCTGTGCCAAATTTATCTGGAATTGACCAATAGGTTCAGAACACGGAGAAGAATAACAAAGAGGTTGACATCGTGGTTGTACCAGTCTTGTTTCCTTGCAGTTTTATGACTTCAGGGAGTCTTTCCATTGGTTTTGAGTGTAGTTTCAGTCACTCTAAGGAACTAGACCAGCAATCAGAGGAGAATTATTCAAATTGCAATAGGAAAGAATCTAGGGTTTTTTGAATGTTGGTTATTTTGTACACTTGTATATTTTCTCTTGTTTTTAATGGTAGTGCTTTTCTGATCAGGGGAGTCAGCAAAATATCATCTACATATAGAGTGAACTGTATGTATGCTTATACCTGGTTTTATTTTCCTGTGTTTGGCTAGAAGGTTCTAATGGTTGAACAAAGAGGACCGTGATGTTGCCAAATACATTAGCAGAGAGAGGATTTCTCTGAATTGGAGGAAAAGGATCATCTTGTCAAATTACTTAAATCGTAGTGTAGCCATAAATCCTGTATTCAGACTTTTCCTTTTGGAAACGATCAGTGTCGATTTAAACACATACTTTAATCAGCTTTTCTTTTGTGCAGTGGTAAAGCAATTTTTTTCCTATTGAGTCTGTTCCTGCAGTAAAGAGAGAACTCCAAAGCCAGTAATGCTACCATATACCTCAAAGATTAAGGCATGGACTCTGAAAGTATGTTTTATTTGCTATTGCCTGTTAGATTTCACTTGTCAAATGAGTACAGGTCAAAACTACACATAAAACTGTTTTCAGATGATGAGTCTGTTGTCGTTTCGAAAACAAATGTTCCTTGATTTATTTTTATGCTAGTATAAGCAGCTATCTCTTTGTTCTCTTGATGCTTAGAGCCTGTCATTAAGTTTTGACATATGTTATTATACAGTTCCTTTTCATTTCAGCTTTTTTATTGGGTTTTTTGTTTGCTCTGATGTCCACTTGGTAAAAGTTTCATTATGGTACAATGTATTGAGGACCATCACAGGAAGGAGCGTTACATGCTAGTCTTTTTGCCCATTTCACTCTCTTCTGGTGCATCATATTCTCTAGAGCAGCATTTAAGTATTGCACTAGGATATGTATATGGTGTAAAATACAAGGTTCTTTGTTTTAAAATATTCTCTCTGCTGAGCTTTGCTAAAGGTAAAAAGATCATGGGTCTGACTGAAATTAATGGTTATTGCTAGAAACCTTAAGTCTGATTAACCCAGGCTTCTTTCTAAATAATTTTTCTTTTCAGAATTGGTAAAGGATTTCAAGGAGTCATGAAAAGGTGGGGATTTAAAGGCCAGCCTGCGAGCCACGGCCAGACGAAAACTCACAGACGTCCTGGAGCATTATCTACCAATGTGAGGATTCTTATTTCCTGCTTAAGCATTCTTCAGGTTTTTTAGAATTGCTTACTAAAAATGAACAATTTCAGGATAGCTGGCTGTTATCATCTGCTCTGTAATAGCAGAGAATCCTAGCTGTTTCAAAGGACGCTCAAAAACCAGCATAGTGAGGAATGTAGATGCCTGTTTGCTTATGCCTCAGTTTGTGAATGTTCTATATTGCTGTTAAGTGAACAAACACATTGTAGCAGTGCAAATTGTGATATTTTGTATTATATCTGAGAGAAATAGTCTTCATGCTTCAAAGGGAGTTTAAGAATCTTTTATCACAGCATTTATTTGGAAGGAATTTACTCGTTAGTTAAACTGTCGATATTGTACTATCCTTTGGAACCCTAGTTACTTTTATCACCATGCCTGACTTGTGCAGAACTCTCTCAATACCAAAATAGTTTGTTGGCCTCTTAGCATATTTAAGCAGAGTGAAGTGTAATATTTTTTAAATGTTATGCTATAAACAATATTAGTTTAAAAGCTTTTGAACAGTTGCATTTAAAACTTCATCCCTATAAAGATTGCACAGCATTTAGGCCCAACAAAGAGGGATTTTTCAAACTGGCTTTATTGTACAGAATTAAGACCACCTGAATTTTCTGTAATTTTCTTAGAGAAATTAAAATAAGGATTAAAAATGCTTAAGACAATACTAAAAGGAAAAAGACATCGAACAACAAGTTTGAGTAATTGAGACTGTAAAAGTATACAGCACTGATTTGTAGTCCTTCATTTCAACTGGGAAATGAATTCTACTCCTGGCACTGTTTTCTCTGAAGACTGAAGAACATAAATATTTGAACGTTCAAAACTTTGTCTTATCAGATGGCACTCATCCTTAAAAAATAACCCCTCTTTACTTTTCCTTAAATCAGAATGTCTTGAGCAGTAACACTGCATATAGTTTCACAAAGTATGTAGAATGACAAATAGAATTGGAAATAGGTATGATGAAAAGGAAACAAGATGAAAGTATGTGATAGGAGGAAAAAAAAGGCCTTAATTTTTTATTTTCCAGTCTAGTCTTGACCACCTCAGATATTTAAGTTTCTTTGCGTTCTTTAATACAGAATCAGGTCCCTAGAACTTTACTGCAGTTGATTTCCTGAAATCATGACTGTCACCTAAGTTAAAAAAAACAACTTTATTAATAATAGAGTGGTACAGGAGACTTGGACAAATCCCCAGGTAATGTTGCAGAACTGAAAATTACTGCAGCTATTCGTGCCTTGCTTTTTTCACCACTGTTCCTCCTATAATAGTCAGCCAAACAAAAATGGAATACAGAGACTAAGCAGTAGCAGGGGAAGGAGTTAAAAATTCTGTTCTCAAAAATAGATAATTTGGAAAGATCTGGTTTACATCAGTATAAAACTCATGGATTAGGAAGAGGGGAGGAAAAGCTACAGTATATGTTAATTTTGGCAGCCTTTGCGGGAAGGACTGCTCTGGAGTTCTGTGGTAATATCCACAAGTAGTTTAGGAAGGGTGCCAGTTGCTGTGGTCTGTGGTATAGATGAGAGTCTTGTGTTGACAGGAGTTTTAGAAAAAAAGCGTTTTCTTGGTTTTCACTAAGTGGAAATTTGGGATGCTAACAAATATTAGATATTTTCAATATTAAGTATTTTCAACACTGGAAATAACAGCACGTTTTCTTTCTTGCTGCTCTCAAGTTTGTAGATGTACCTCTTGCAGTTACATTATTTTTTGGCCCTGTTCTTATCTAGAAAGCTGCCAAAGTTTATCGTGGAAAGAAAATGCCTGGTAAAATGGGTAACATCTATAGGACATCTTTTGGATTAAAGGTGAGTGTACTAGAATGTATGTAAGATGATTGCAGTGCCAAGCAATGGGCTTAGCCGTGTAGCCTTGTCTTCATGTCTTTTCTGTCAGAATCGGGACAGGTGCATCTTGTAAGCAAGCTGCAAAGACAAGAGAGCAAATGTGTGCTCCTGTCTCTTTTGGGTTACAGATAAGTTACCTGAACTCCCTTTGCACCCTGGGGATTTCAGGTGGTATTTCTGTATGTGATGTGTTTTTCACTGTCTTTGAAGTGTTTGAACATTTTGGCTTTTGTTAACCTTCAGTTAATGCTTTATGCCTAATCCACTTGTTCAAACCCAGCCCAGGTCTGACTTGTTTGAAGTCTTAACTTTGCTTTCATGTGCAAAAGTTTCTGTCTAGATCCTGATGGGTATGTTGCTGCAGCTGTTCCTGTGCTATTACAGCTACTGTTCTCTGTCTCTGAAGGCAGCCTGTGTGGTTTGTGCAAAAAATATATCAACCTCTAGTTTGCAAAAAAAATGTACTGCTGCTGCTCCCTGCTAACTAAAATCAGTGTTTCATAAAACACGCGTCTTCAGATGAGCACCTCATAGGATTAAGAAATTAACAAATGGTTGCGGTAACATTTTTATGAGCATATTTGTTTTAATTTATCACCTCTGAAGTTTTTCAAGAGTTGTTTTTATTAGAGGGAAAAGTGAATTGGAACCTCGATTTGTGTTACGCTGAATGAGAGGGTGCTTTACCAATTATAGCCTGATCACAAGCCCTTTAACACCGTTTAATAGGTCCTGCATTTAAAAGTTGTGTGTGACAGAATTTTGTGGCCTCTTTAGACTTTTATAGAGCATTCTTCTCCCCCAGTGTACCACCTCCAGTTAATCAGTTTGTGTTTTGCTGGACTACTGTTGGTAGAACTGGGAATGGTCTGTAAAACGAGTTTTTTTGTCTCATAGGTGTGGAGGATAAACACAAAGCATGACATTATTTATGTAAATGGATCTGTTCCAGGTCACACAAATTGCCTGGTGAAGGTATGTTTGCTAGTTTAAACTTAGTGATCTTAGTGACTCAGAAGCTCTCTCCAATTCTTTTCTTATAAAAGAAAAAACATTGGTTGAATGCAATCTTCTTTTCTTCAGAGTCCCATCTTGTACCATTGAATTAAAGGTCAGTAGGAGTAGTTCTGTGAAAGAGTGTGTTTAATAGGGGCAGTGGGTCACCAGTTACTCTAAATGTCTCATTCTTAGCTTTGCACTGGGGTTATACACCCATGCAGCCCATGATAATCCACGACAGTCAGTGTAACCCTGTGGTAAGTGTCTCAGAGCTGGATCTCTCTCCTTTTAACCTGAGTGAATAGCTCAATGGTGGGATTTCCAGAATATTATTTAAGGGCTGTATTCATGAACAGAAATGCACAGCAAGCACTGCTTTAATGATTATTGAAACATTCTCATACAGTTACCTTTCCAAGAAGCAGCTGAGGTACTGGAGGAAACATAAAGGGGGCTTATAAGAAAGATGGGGAAAAATTTTTAGCAGAGCCTGTAGCAATAGGACAAGGGATAACGTTTTTAAATTAAAAGACAAGAAGTTTAGACTAGATATTAGGAAGAAATTTGTTGGGCTGTGAGTGGTGAAACACTGTAACAGTTTGCCCAGAGAGGTGTTAGAGTACCTATCCCTGGAAACAGTCAAGCAACCTCATCTAGTTGAAGGTGTCCCTGTTCATTGGCGGGTGGGGGGGTGAATTATATGACCTTCATGGTCCCTTCCAATCCAAACTGTTCTATGATTCTGCATCTACAAGATATAGAATCTGTATTGTTTGTATTTGCTAGCTGGTTATGCGTGAAACTGTTTCAGTTACCTACAACTTAGAAGTCCAATTATCTTCAAGTGTGCATTTTGACATGCACATTTCAGAGTTGTAGCTAATTCCATTACTAGAAATGAGATTTGAGAATCCATTGGAAGAATGAGATATTTCATGTCTTAGAGCTCTTTGATTAACATAATACAGTATTTGAAAGATCTTGATCAAAGCGCTACATGCTCAGACTTCCATGGCTTTTTAGTAATAAATAATCCAGTAATCCTATTTTGAGAAGAAGGTACAGTAGTAGGTATTATTGCTATTGGGAAGTATATACTGTTCATTCCACTAAGTATCTGCCCATGATAAAGTAGGACTAATGTCTGGGGGATGTGGATTTTGCTGTTTGAGCTTAAAAAGTAGAATACCGCATAATATTTTTCTCTCGTGTGTTGCTCCTAAGAGGAAAGGATTGGTGTTTGGAACCCACTCTGTGTTGCTTGGTAACCATTAAAAACACCATGCACCTTGAAGCATATTTATTTTGTATGTTACGTATTTTTGGAAACTGAGTATCAGCGCTGTATCCAGACAGAGATGAAGCACTTAAATTTCTCATGTTTCATTTTCAACAGAAAAAGTGCACAGTAGTAGGATGATGGATTCCTGGTTTAATTAGAAATCAGTTTTCATTTGATATTGCACACTGAGGCATGCATACCAATAACTGACATAAGTAACGTTTCTAGCCAACTGCAAAACTCCTCAAAAAAAGCTTATTTTGGTATAGATTTCTTTCTCAGTGACAAGGTCTAATAAAATTAAGAAACTTTAGTGTTACTCTGGAACTTCTGTTACAATAGTAATGTTGAAGAGTGAGCATCTGTAACTTACTGTGTAGTGCCTATCGAGATAGCCTATCTCAGGTAATAACCTGTTTCTCTTGGTGTATCTTGGATTACAAAGAATGGAGTTACTGTCTGTGGTGTTTACCTCCTAGAAAAAAAAAAATTAGGTTTTTCTTTTAGAAGCTTTTGACCCTTGATTTCTCTTCAGTCATTCAGGAGAGAAGCACAAGACTAATTCCATTTTAAAATAGATACTTTAAAATGAAAGAGATACTGTAGTATGATAAAATATAATACAGGATATTATAGTTTATATTAATGTTTTAGACCTGTCCTAATTTTAAGACACTTAATTTTCTTAGGACATTCAATGTTGATCACTTTGAATACATGACTTCTCATTAAACCATAAATTCTGGCAAACCTGTGTATCTCTTAGAGAAGCCTGTAGTAGTTTGCATTTACTTCTTTTGTATCACACGTGCCAATCTTACTGTCTGCGTTTCTAGCTGCTGGATGCCAGAGTTGAATGTGCTGAGCTCAGACCAGAGATGTGCAGGAATAGTGTTATGCCTTGGCTTCTGTTGTGTTCCCTGTCTGATGCCTTGGGCACCACAGTAGAGTTGTTTGGAGGGGGGTTTGTTGTTGTTGTTAGTGGTGGGTTTCTTAAGGCTACGTAAGGCTGGTCGGAAAAATAAGCCCGGACAGCAATGAATATAGTTCTTGAATTCAATTTTCTGTCTAGCTTCAAAAAATGACGTACAACATGTTTTCTAACATTTTCTATATTTAAACACATTTTCCTGTTTAACAACCAACCGGCATTCTTTGCTGTGGTTGCTAACACAGCCTGAAGCCCTGTTAAACTGCAAATGTGAATTGTGACTTAAGCATTGAGTTTTGATGCCTGTTTAAGACTATGTTAACTATTCCATGAAAATAGATTTCTGAATTTGTATTTGTTTATGCTGCCTGTTTTGCTGCCAATATATGGGACATGTATACGTGCAGTTTAAGTGTCTGCAAAACCCTGACTGTTCTAACAGTTTAGTGACAAAATCCCAACCAGCACATTTTCATCTTTCTCTAGTATTTTTCTCAATAAAAAACTTCACAGAGAATATACTGTAGCATATGTACACTACTTTATACACTATCTATCTACAGTTTAGTGAACTATAATATACAGCAGCATTAGTATAGTAGTTAAGTGAGCCAAGTGTTTATGTTATATTAAATTAAACTATGAATGTTTTTATGGATTGTAATAACCATCTGGAGTCTCAGCCCAGTTCCTTCTTTGGGTGAGAGCTAAATTCACAAGATCTGAGGAAAAAGGTTATTAAAACTTATTCTAATGTCACGAGGTTCCTCTTTTATAATTTTTTTTTCCACTAGTGGGATCATTGCTATCCATTGTAATCACGCTGGATGTACATTTGCAGGAAAACTGCACAGAAATATTTGTTTAAAGTTTAATGATCTCATGTCAAAGATTGAGTTGTAGACGTTATTTTTTTCTTAGGGGCTCAAAGCAGTTATGAGGGAAGTTTGTTTGTTAATTAGTTGTATAGGCTTGCTGTAAAAGTCTACCAAATCAATGCCTTATAATGCAGTTTCAGCACAGAATGTAAAAGAAAAATATTTTATTACCATCAAATGTTTGGAAAAGAAGCAAGTGAAATGTTATTTGGTATGTTTTTGATTCTTTGCTGTGAGGCAGTTTATTTGTAGAATCATAGAATGTCTGAAGTTAGAAGGGACCCATATGGATCAAGTTATGCAGCCTTGGGTTTTGACCTTGGTTTTTTGACTTTCACGAGTAAGGTGAAAGACATTCAGTGGCATGTTTACCTTTGTTAAGGCTGCTCTCAGCAGGTTACTTGGAGAGCAAGAAGAGCTGCACTGGGTCACACGCAGCTCTTGTCTGCGTACACACTTGTACAGACAAGCATAGCTGCTGCTGCGTACCATTTAGCTCCTTTATAATATTGTGAAGTTACTGTGCAGGAGTCTGAGCTAATACATAGAGTATTGATAGGCTGTGTCCTTCATAAATGTAAAGGAAAGTAATTCAGTAGTTCTCTTGAGAAGATAGAAAAATCATTCCGTGCTTGAAGTTGCTAATAGGTACTTGCAGATGTAAAGTAAAACTGAGTTCTTCTTTTTGATAGGAATAATAATAGCAATACCTGTCTAACAATATTGAATCTTAGAAGGGATAAGGGGAAATGTTTTCTTCAGTTTAGCAGCGATGCTCTAAGATATTGCTTCAGGAGTAGAACTTAAATTGCATTTCAAAGCAGTGAATGTAGACAAAAATGGAAAAAGAGCAGTAGTTTTCACCAGTCAAAAGGAATATTGTCAGTTATACCGATCAAAAGAAAGGCCATATCAGAAGAAACTAGTTTTAACATCAAATGTGGCTCATGCCTCTGGGATCTTTCAAGCGTCTGAGAAGTCTGGAAGGGGCACAGTGAAACAATTGCACTCCTCCGAAAGCAACAATGATCTGTTGAAAATTTTTTATGAGTATCTACTTTAAGAATTCTCCTTATCGCACAGGAGGCACTATCTGCAAAATGCCACTTGAGATTAAAATGTAAAATGCAATGTTAAGGCTGAACAGAAATCTTACATTTATTTAGATAAACTAATACAGGACAAAGATTAGGCTGTTGGATTTGCCTTCAGTTAAGTGTAGATGTCTTGCTCCTAAGTCCTATGACAAGAAGTTGTTCTAAGAAAAGGGGAAAAATTTAAATTCCTTTCACTCTCCAGGTGTCCAAAACTCCCTGTAATGACACAGCCTGTATGTAGCAGCACATATTATTTCATTACGAGAATTAACACAAAATAACAAAATGCTGATATGAGATATTTTTAATAAGATGCATATGAAATAAATAAGTTATCAGAAATCAAATTATTTGTTCTCATCTAATATTATTGTAACTTGTGTGGAGACTTGGGGGGGTGTTGCTGTTGACAAAGAAGGCTAATGATGTGTAATAGGATTAGGGAGTAAAATAGAAGGGAAATAATAGGTAACTGACAAAGTTATTAAAACATGGTTTCAGCTAGAAAAAGAAACAACAGCAGCATAGTTGAAACTGTTGAAACTATCAGACTGTTTCTTCTGAACTCAGTCCTGCTGGGCCTGTTGCAGAAAAGGTCTTTGGACTAGGACCTCAGCTTGCTTTATTCCGTGTGTATATATTAATGCAGATTGCTGTCTGCAACGGGTGCTTTCATAGTTAAGCGTGACAATTTATAAGTGAATAGAGAACAGAGAATAGAGGTGACTGGTAGAAGAGATCTACTCATAAAGTGAAGTAGCCTTCCTAACCAATACAACATGTTGAGCCCTTTGCCCCCTCATTCTTAGCAAAAGGTTTTCTTTTGTTTATCAAATCTCCACTTAGAAAGCAGTTGGAAATTCCTCAGGAAAAAAACAAAGGAAAACACAAAACCACAGTTTTTCAGAAGCTGCCGTTTAAGTCAAGTTTACTGTGTACTTCATCTGAAAGAATCCTCATGGTCTTTGGGAAAGTCTCAAGTAATAGCAGATATGAATCTGGTAAATATAGCGTTGTCAGGACAGGAATGTCAGTGGGCATAAAATTGTTTTATGTCATTTCTGATATAAGTCACAATTGTCTTATGTGAGGTTTTTGTTCAACTAAGTAAAAACAAGCTTTCTGATCTTTAAAAGCGTATCAAAAAAAAAAGAGGAAGAGCTAATGTTCTCTATGCTATATTTTTGTCTAATCTATTTGTACTTTTTTTTTTAATCCAGTTGAATATAGTAACTGAAAGGGATTATTACAGCTCAGGAGGAAGATCAAGTGTAACAATGTAGAAATGAAGAATTCAATTTTGAATTAGATTTCATCCCTTGAGAATTTGTAGCTCTTTTTTTCTTCAGAGATACCACAGCTTTCTATCTTCTACTGCAGAGAAACTGCTTTTTGCTGATAATTCTAGCTGCTAATTTTCTTCAGATATCAGAATTTCAAGGGATAGATAGTAAATCTTTTCACATGGAGAGAGGTCAGTAAAGGAAAGTTATTTCTTTGTGGCACTACAGTTCTTGGAAATTAACTTTCTTAAAAGCTCGTGTTCTGCAAACTTGGGTACTGATTCCTGGGTGAAGAATTCTAGATGCTTAAATCTGCAGTCACTGAATAGCTCTGCAGTAGCCAGAGAGACTAAGTACATCACATGCAGATAACTTTGCAAAATTAGTTGCGATAAGTTGTTTGTATTGTTAATACAAAAGCTTGTCTGGGTTGTTGAAGAGATGATTACATTGCATGATATAACTTGATATGTCATATAGGAAAGTACTGTGAGATATAAACAGTTTCAACAAGACGCTCACTTTTAATAACATTTTAAAATACTGAGGAATGAATTAATGAGACTAGGTTTTGATTCTCCCACAGTGTCTTCTCAAACTCCTTAACAACAGGTACAAAATGTTAAATTCAGTAGCTGGGGTTGGTATTAAAATAAGCAGTGATTATACGTGGAATAAACAGGTGTAATGTGAATGCTGTTTGGGTTTTTTCCTTATGTTTGCAAGTTAATTTCTTTAATTTCTAGTGTTAACACTGTCTCAAAGATTTATTAAATGCCACACTTCCACCTCCTGCTTTTTAGGTCAGAGACAGCAAATTGCCTACTTGCAAGGAATACAATAAAAACCCTCCGTTCCCTACATTTTTTGCTGATGGAGATGAAGAACTACCAGAAGACTTGTATGATAAGGAGATGTTCCAGTTCACAGATCCATCTGTCACATATACATAATGTTCTTCGCATCTTTGAAAAAACACAATTTTGTTATTTTCATGAATCTTGCAATGCTGTTCAAGAGTAAACCTATGAACTGCTATTTGGCCAACTGACTTGAACACTTCAGGTTTTGCCGTTTTGGTCAGGTAATAAGATTTGCCACTATCAACTGCAAATCTGTAAAGCAGCAAGTGAATCTTAAGGGCAGGTTGTAGAGACCACCAAACTGTTTATCTACAGTAGTCTCTTGTTCACTGTTGCAGGCTGTGAAAAGTTATGCATTGCTGAAAAACTGTTGCTTTGAAGATGATTCCATTTAATTTTCTGACTGCTACCAAACTTTCTGTTTCTCTTTTGTGGAAAGTATTCTGGCCAACTCATAATCCAAAAAAACTTTCAGACCTGCTTTGTCATTGGTGGGGGTGGATAACTCAGATACGAGTCCAACTTTGTGAAGAATAATCCAAAATAAAACAGGAAAGTAAACTGCTCTGTAGCAGCATGAGCTTGTTTTGTTTGCTTCTTTTCACCAGAGCCCTTTCTCTCCTTTTGCTTTAACTTCACGTTGAGTTTAATGTAGCAGGTACACAACAAATTTTCTAGAGGAAACATGATGCCAACCAGTGTCTATACTTTGGCGAGTGCTGGCAGTGTATATGATGTGGGAGTGTTTGGATGGGAACTGTTCACTTACAAAGCAGCACTAAGACTGCAGCGGCCACCTGTTTGTTGCCTTCATGACAACTTGTTCTGAACTGGGATGAAGAGGATCCCTCCTTGCATTCTCTCTGGAGAAAAATCTCCACATCTACAGTTGTCACTGTATTGCATTCTTGTGCTGCTACAGAACAGCTGTTACAAATAAAACAGGTTAAATAAGGATTTGTCTTGATAATGATGAGTATTCTTCATCTACCCCACTTTTCAATAATAGTTAGAATCAATACACTTCTGTTGGTTTTCATCTTGTATGATTTACTGTTTGTAAGTCTGATCTTCTGAACACTGTAAATTCTCTCACATACAGAAGCAGGTACCTGCATAACTGTCAATGCTCTCTGAACACTTACTTACAAGACCTGCAGGAGTTCAAGAATGTGCATATACCAGGCTACCACTAATAGTGTGGCAGTGGTGCCTACTTGTCTTTGCAGCTTCATCACAAGGCACCAAATAACCAAAGTAAATATGGGTTTCTGAAGACCTTACTAATACTGCCTTAATTAAAAGATGACATCCTTGTAATTATGGTGTCTGCAGTCACAGAAGATGTGTTTTATAATAGCTTGAAGAAACCACATGCTATCTTAAAAAGTCTGTATCTCGGTACTGGCTTGTAGTAGACTGGGAGAGATCATTACATGCTGTGGTATGGAAAAGTGAACTGGTAAATATCTACCATTGTAGGGTGTCCTTTTAGCTGGATTCAGTGAAATTAAAAATGCCTCCCAATTGTTTAGCTTTAAAATTTCTGTTGAAGCCTGTATGCTGTTAAGAGGAGCCTCTGCAGTTTTGCTTTTCAAAGGCATGCTGGATGTGAGCAGTACGATTCTTCCAGATGCTTATTCAGGTATGTCTCATTGGTCTCATTTTTCTTGAGATGTACAGGTGAAACCTTTCCCATCTTTGTTTATCAAGAGCACTTAGACACTAAAGACAAGAGCTTTCATATCTCAATTAAAGACTGATGTCCTGAAGGTAAGTATTTTCTGTGGAACAGATGCAGGGTGAGATAGGTACCATCTGTTGATGGGAGCTCAAGAGTAGTGCAACCTAGACTGGAACATAAATATCTAAGACATGTTCTTCCATTAGGTTTTGGAAGGGTTATGGTGTTTGTTATTTAATTTTCTTGGTACTTACCACCTCTTATTTTCTGCTCTTCTGACTAATGAAAGATCTTGGTGCAGGAGGTAATGACACCACATGCTTTAAGCCCACATACAAGTTTGTTCTCGGAAAAGGGTAAGGGTGCTTATTGGAGTATTTTTAGGTCCTATCACAAGTGCTAGAGCTGCGTATTCTTTACTCCCTCAACACAGCTGAAGGTTGTGGTGGCTTGTTGAGCAGATGGGCTTTTAAGAATCAAATAAAAGCAATCAAAATTAGGCAAATATTAAGTCTTCTTATCTCAGGCCAGCAGTTTCTTGTGCTCAGGGATGTGTTGGTCTTTCTGAAAAGGTAAATCAAAGACTCTGTTGCAAGTAGATACTTGTGCATTTTGTTGCTATTCCTGAGTTTAGAGCCATCAGGGAACATGTGCCCAGAAAGCAACAACAGCGACATAACAAGCTTTTAGTCTACGTTACACATGTAGATTATTAAAGAAGAAAGAGCTGAAGATGTTACCAAGAGTCTGAATCCTGTAGGACAGCAATCCTACCCGATGTTGCTATCTGTTTTGCTGTCTAAGGAGGTAATTATTGGCAAGCTCTACTACCACTGCCATAACTTGTGACGCAGCTGAGATCTGCCCTGAATCGTGTACCTGTTTCAGCACAGAGAGAGAACATATTATTGATCTCTTCTGGGAATATAACACTTGAAAGTCAAGCGCTTTCTCCTCAGCTCCTTCTGTGTCCTTGGGCTGGTATAGGGGTTGTGCTTTCATTAGCATGTACCATTTTGCTTTGTGATGCTTTAAAAATCGTAAGGGGATTCAGCTAAAAGCATGAGTGCTTTTAAAAGCATGAATGTGAGTAGGTTTATTGTGTCCTCTACTTTGTTACCATCTTAGCAGGAAACCTGTTGTGCAGCTCTGCTCTTCTTAGGTTATCTGGAATTTGACTGTGCCTAGAGCTCCCTGTAACAATGAGGCAAAACATGAATACCAAGTAGTTCCTTCATATTTAGACCATTTTCTACAGGCATTTGTGAACGTAATGGCTGCGAGTGAGGTGCTGAGCCGAGGTTTACATGTTCAGAAGCACTTTATGCCCTCCTTAGGCTGTCCTCTTTGTTTGGGCTAATGGAGTTTGTTTAACGTCACTAACATGCTGCTTTGAAGGAGGATGTAGGGTTAAGCATTAGCTGTATCCATGGCTCCAAGGCTTGACTGCTTTGAAAAATAAATACTTTTGATTAATAACCCCTCAGTGGTTCCGTAATAGTACATGAATAAACAGTGGCTAGCTTACAATATAAGTTGAAGGTAAAAAGACAGCAGGAAGAGGAAATCAAAACACTCAGCTATCACTTGACAACATAATTGCAGTCATTGATGATAAACAAGGAGAGTTTATTTCCCTTCAATCCATGCTTTTAAATATGATTGCTCTATCATTATGTGAGACTGATAAACATTTTGCTTTGCTCTTTTTATTTGATGTGGAAAAATATGGTTCTGTTAGCATCTAACGAGTATTATTCTAGCAGGCTGAAGGGATGGCAGGAGTTTATATGAAGAATTTCACCTTCCTCTGCCCCTCAGGTGGATTTTGGAGCCTAGTATGGCCCAAGCTGTTCTTGATATTACTGTTTCCTTGCTGAATTTTGTAAATTCTGGAGGACTGAAAGAAAACTGACTGCAGTGTAAACTGTGAGGGAGGCTGACCTGCATAACCTGGCTGCCTCCTCAGTGCTTAGCATCAGAGAGCCCAGCACCCACAGCTTTGTGGCCCCAAGGAGAGCAGGCGACTGCACTGTGACCAGTGCAAGCCCAGTACCATGAGCTCCAGCACATTAGGCCCCGACATGATGCCAAAGTAATTGCTATTTGAAAGAAATCACTAACCTAGTCCTAGGGCACTTAAAAAAATCTGGCTAATAGAGGGATGTTTCCTGTTCTAACAACCACAGTGAGGACAGTGGTGGTGTTCATTTTATGAGTGCTGTGTCTGTAACCCTACTGCTTGACTTGGATCCTTCTCCTGAGTTATATCATTCCCACATCTCCTTAAAATTTAACGTGGGAGTGCCTTGGTTTCATAATTGTAAGCATTACTTATACACCATATCTTCTTGTAATTAGCTCCTATGCCCTTCAGTGCACAGATAGTGCTTATTAATTGTGTTTAATGAGTATCTCTCACCTGCAGCAAACTGCCTTGCTCTGTTATGCACCTTAGTGTGTAACGTAGCATAGTATGATATATTTAAATAGCACACTTGATGACCCTTAACAGCTGTAAAAGCATGTAAAAATTACAATTTAGTCTTGAGTGTTTATTGGTTTTGGAGAACGCACACAGTTTCTGGTGGAGGAATTTAAATTGATTACATGTAAACTTCACGTTGTAACACCAGAAAGAGAACTATAATTTCAGTTGTTGCAATCTTGCTATGTTTGAATTGTGGCAGCAAAACAGATACAAAGCTGGTAGCTGTTTGTGGGGACTGTGTATTGCAGGACAGTATGGTGTCAGGTAATAAAGGGGTACATTAGGACTGATGGATAGTCTCCACATCAATGCAAACTGCTGGCCTGCCTCAAGAAGAACCCAGGAAGATGAGACCTATGGCATGAACTCAATCCCCAGTCATTCTGTCACTATTCCTTCCGTCTCTCCCCTCATTCTACAAAAGCGTGTATGTGCTAAATATGCTTGTGTCACTGGAGTGGGCATCACAAGAAAAATTTCCAGCAGCAACTATGCCCATGGTAACATAACGCCTAATAATGTCGTAGTTTTCTCTCTTTGTCCTGCTTTCCTCATCCCAGTAGGGTACCACATGTGGGTTTCCGCTTATGTGTATGTTGATATGCCATAGACTCATTTCTGTTTGAATACTGAAGACTCGAGGTGTGTGCTTGCTTTCTGATCTATGTGTGCAACCGGTAATTTGCAGAATTAGAGCTTCTACCTAGCTAATGGGCAGCTAGTGCCCATTGTAAACTGAAAATAACTGCTTGTAAATAGTTTAATTTTGGAATTAAATTAATATACGTTTTCATGGCAGTAACTTTGAGCACAAGGACAGAAGCCAGAAGAAGCAATCGGCTGAGAAAGTGAGTGCAGTTTCCAGTGCATATGCGGAAAACAGCTTGAATGATTTGCTGTAATGTAATGAGTTTACAATGGAGATGGAGCCTTCTGCGTTGTGGTGCTTCTGCGGTGTCTTGAATTCTGATGTGTAAAATCTTCTGGCATAAATTGTACATCTTGAAGTCAAACTATGGATGAATCCAGCTTTTGGGGATTTGAGAGGGGCAGAATTGCAAAGGGAGATTGTTTACAAAAAAATTTGCCTTAACCATTTCAAACTGTGCTATATAATTCACTTCACATTTCCCTGGGTGATGCAGTCTTACAGTCAGCTAAGTTTTTACCTGTCTGTTTTTATCTCCTTCCTCATTTCCTTCTAAGTAGTAGAAAACTTTAAAAAAAATAAAGAGAGATACTCAAAACAATAACCTTGAGGTGGGTCCCCTTGGCAACCTGCTGCTGTATTGAAAACCAGTATGATTTATCTTTCATAGGCAAGACAGTAATTTTATAAAAGTTTCCTTTTATTTCTTTCTAGAAGATCAAGAGGAAAGATTAATATTGCTGAAGCAATGCATGTGGCCTCCCTAAAAGCAGCGTTCCACAGACTCTCACCCAGTCCTGCCTGAAATGTGTTGTTCCTCCATGCAGCAATGAACTTGCAGCACAAATGACAATTTTGGTGGCACAGCTTTGTTTAATGTGCGTCTGCCCAGCACGGCACAAAATATGCATGAAGGAGTAAGGTAGTGGATGATGAGAGATCATAGTACCATTCTCTGCAGTTAGCAAGAAAGGCATTTTTATCTGCTGGTTTGTTCTCAAATTGCATCACCAGTTTCCAAAGGGAGATTTTCCTCAGGAGCTTCCATGTTCTTCCTTAGGCTAGCCTGAAATTTACCTTTAATTGGCCTGAAAGTTTAGAGCTGCATATGGAGAAATAGCCTGACAGAAAAGAAACGGATTTGATTTCTCTCCTCATCTTCCATTTTCCTCCATCACAGGTCAACAGAGAACTGCTTTCCCCATATGCCTCTTAAAGAGAAAATCAATTGTTTTCTGTGAAATTGCCAGTTGATTTCTAAACTGCTGTTTCACCCCTGCAGAGAAGATGCTGTGAAATGTCCTTTGGCTCTTTGTCACTCTGTCTTGAATCCATAAGGCTGAGACTGAGCCCAAAGACTGTCAGCCTGCCGGCACAGCAAGTGCCAGAGGCAGAATGTTTCAAGCTTTGTTATATGAAGCTATTGGACAATTTAAATGGTGCAGCTGCTGAAGCCTACCTGTTCCTGGGTGCACTGAGGATGCTTGCACACCCCTGTTGTGCACACGGCGTGGAAGGAATTTCAGGAAGGCTTTGTCTCCTAATGCTATTGAAAAGACAAGAAGTGCTTTTGGAAGTGCTGCTTTCTATGTACCCCACACAGTGGCTCTTCTTTATAACTGTGAACTTCTGCTGGCTCTGACTTAGTAGCCGAATAATCCAAACAACATGGTATATACACTCTGTGTGTGTGTATTTGCCTGTCCTCCAGTGCTTGCTGTTTGTTCATTTCTGATCAGGAGACTCAGTGATGGGCTTTCAAGTATCGCCTGTTTACAGATCAGTGACTGCTCCAATTGGCAAAGCAGTGTGTTTTCTGTGCTTTTTGAAGGAGCTGAAAGAAATGGAGTCCTGGAACTTCAGAGATGTAAGCAAAAGCATTGGCCTTGTCCCATATTGTGTCCCTTATTGTGCCTCCAATCTGTCCTGTTTACAGATGTCCAAAATGTGAGCTTTGATGTGAACACAAAACTTGCTCTTGTCTGAAATGCAGCCTATGTCAGAAATATTGTCAGGTGGTATGATCTGTTCTCATTGAAGCCAGCGTTTTAACTGGTCATCTCTTAATCACTTAATGGGCATTATTGTGGATGATTAGAAGTAATTGCTTATTTGCCACTGTAGAGAGGTTGACAAGACAATTCCATAGTTATTAAAGATTAAGTTAAAATAACTGCTGTTTTATAAACATATAAGGAGCTCATCTGTTAATTCACATTTAGGAAACCTAATGAATTATTAGTGTTCAGTTCTTTATTAATAAAATATCTTTACAGCCACAGACTGTTTTCTTTCCAAATGCTATTATGGCTGTTTAAATTTATGCTGGTAAGCAATGGCTTCAAGAGAGCATAAAGCTGCAAGATTTATCCCCCATCCCACAGCCTGTGGAATTTATATGAAACACAACACAGGCCAAGTGTTTTGTGAGGTCATGAAGAAGCGGAGGCTGCTCAGAAAAGGGGTTTGAAGGAAAAGATTGTAAACACCTGTCAGCTGAGGACAGAGCAAGTTGTTACAGTTGTGCTGCACTGAAGGCAGCACATCTGAAAGCTGGTGGAGAGAAGAGAGAGGAGCTAGGAGGGAACAAGGAGAAAAGTGTGTGAGGAGCCCAACATTGCAGGCACCAGGAAAGCAGTGTGGTGATGTGATGTGTGACCGAGGAAGGAGACACAAAGGGCCAGCAGAGGAGTTTGCAGAGGAGCAGTGCAGCTGAAGGGAGAGAATCTTGTCTTTGTGCTGCAGGTTTGTGGGAGTGAGGGGAAAAAAAACCCATAAAACCAGGGTGGATGTGCATAGTAAATCTAGGAAGTGTTTGTAGCTAAGGACTGTGTTGGAAGGATCTTACTGGACGTCATCTGAGAAAATGACCCAACGTAACTGGATAGATGAACTCGGAAGAAGAAGGCTGGAGGAAGATGAAGGGATAAAGGTGCCCCATGCCCTTGGTAAGCCTGCATTTAACTCTGCTGAAAAGTTAAGCAACCCTATTGAAAGGAGAATTTCAGGCATGTAATGTTCAGAAGAGGAATCCAGGCACTGAATTATTTTCTGAGGAATGTGCCTGCTGGCCACCTGCAGCTAGGCTTTTGTTCCCTGAATAAGGGCAGGGCTTAAATTTGAGTCTCATCACTGGTGATTCCTGTTAGCTGTCTCAAGTAGTCCCCAGCTTGCTGTGCACTCTTTTTTTTTTATTTATTTATTGTAGTATAGAGCCAGCAGCACTTTTGGACCTCCCATCTTGAAAGCTGAGTGCAATGCAAGGACAGTCTGCTTACATGTCCATCAGGCTCTGCCCCTCTGTCCTCCTCTCATTTGTCTCTATTTGTCTCCCTGTGGCAGTGGCTGTCAGTCATTTAATAACAAAATAATTACTGCTGTTGTCTAGTCGGCTGTGTTGTGGCCAGTAAACTTACCGCAACAGCCTACAACAAATGGGGAAGATGCAATACGTTACACAGGTAGAGGAAGAAAAAGCTTTGTGGAAGAGGTTGAATAGGGAAAAGACTTCATTCCGCATCTCATATGTACCCAAAATCGCAGAGGAATTTCTGAGTAAAAAGGTAATGTATGATCAGGCTTATATGTAGTTGTATGCATGGTGCTTGATGTCTATGGGATGTCAGGTTTCACAGTCTCAATCCTAATACTTCTACAGGTTCACTTGGTATTTAACATGTGCATGACAGGCTCTGTGACTGTTCACATCTGTGCGTTCCTGGCAGTTCTTACACAGCACAGATTATGTTAACATCTCCAGAAAGCTGTTGACAGACAAAATCCTAAAAGGTGATAATGTCTTAATAACACTTAAGCTTTCCTTTTCTCTCTCTCTTTTTTAATTTTTTTCCTTTCTTTTCATCTTTTTTTTTTTTTCTTCAATACCTCATTGTAAAGGCCAGCCAGGTCTGTAAACCCTGATCATCTGCTGTCAGGCACTGCAGGTTTATTGTGACAGCAATGATGCTTGGGTTCTGCACATGGAAGTCCAGTGGTCTCAGTTTCTCCTGAAGAAAGAGAATGCTTGGCTCCTTCATTGAAGAGGGCTAGAGGGTAAATTTTTATTTCACATTCATTTAATCTGCTTTTCCTCAGCTACCTCTCTTTTTCTCTACTACTTTTAATTTTCCTTTGCATTTAAAATAGAGAACAGCAGGGCAGGATTTGATCGCTTCTGCACTTCATGGGTTTGAGCATTCAATAGCAAAACTTAAAATCCTTCAAGGTTATTTAGTTTACAGGCAAGAGATTTGATCCCATAAAATCTAGCTCCAGATTTTATAGGTTTGTAGGTAAGTAACCAAGTAGTCAGTTAAATAAAATCTGCCTTGTAGCTTTAATACCTAATTTCATACCATACGAGTGCAGTGCAGAGCCACACATTTTAAAAAATCCCTGAATATAGAAATATACATTTTTACATATTCTCCTGTAAAGACTGACCCTAGGGAACCCGTGTGAAAAGAATGAATGTGGATGTGCTGTCTCCACAGCGACAATAACTCTAAAGATAGTAGAGGGCAGGCTTTGCAAAGGGAACTCTTCACCTGAAGGACTGGAATAAGTGGAGGGTGACTGCAAAACCACTAAGACAGTTTTATTGGAGGACTGCAGGACCATGTGTGCTTTGAGCTCTGAGGAATATGTGCTCCTCCAACCAAATGTTTTCCTGTCACTGGCTGTGCTTCCAGCCTCACAACTGATCCCAGGGTGCATATCTCTGCTGAGCCCTACAGAGCCAAATATCACATCCCAACCCTTGTCACATCCCGGGAGTCCCTCCTTGCTCTAGCACAGGGAAGTCTTTGCACCTAAATATAACTCTAGCCTGTGGACTCTGCCAATGTGGTGAACATCCTATCAAGTTATAGAAATCTGCATTTTGTTCCCCAACAGCTCCCTATGTGCAAGTTGCTACGGTTAATGTATATATAATAACAGCATCTGCTTGGTCTCACTCCCAGTGTGTGGCTGAAGAGTGTTGGCCCCTTTTGTTTGCTCTTTTGCAGGTTTACTTGTAGGACTCACTATAGAAAAGCAGTGAGAAACAGACATCTGGGTGTTGCATCTTAGGGAAGTTTGCAGCATAGTTTTGTTTCCATTTGGTCAGTGAAACATTCATTGGTTCCCATGGGACACAGGTAAGCTGATGCCAAGTGCCTTGCAGAAGTCTGTTCCCTAAATGACATAAATTATGCCTCAAAAAACACATGTGCAATGGAAAATATGAATTAAATTTAGACCGAAAAGAAATAAGCCTGAAATATTTTGTTCGTATCCAGGAAAATTACCTAACTCTGTACTTTTCTACTTTCCTCCAGTAATTTCTGCCATTACGCTTCATGCAGGAACTGCGAACTGCTGTAGGCTACAGAATTAATTTGAACTAAGGGCTCAGGTGCTTGGGTTTTCAATAAGTTCGCCCATCTATAAAGTAGCTAGACCTTTATGTGAAAGAAAGAATGAACTTCCCTTGCTGGTAATATATTATTAACGAAAGCAGGAGAACTTATGGACCCTACTTCACGTGAGCAGATGCAGTTCAGGTCTCCATTGTGTGCTGAGGCGATGTAGCATAGTTTTCAAATGAGTTGCAGTGGCCCAGGCTGCAAAGCAGCAAAGCCAAGCGAGTCCTAAGGGACTTAAAATTGCTATTCAGAAAGTCAGAGCAAGCTATTTGTCAGTATGGAAAAAATTCAGGTCATCTAGTGATGGAGTGTGCGCCACTGGCAGCAGGAACCCGAGTGCTCGTTGGAAAATTTTCCTCAGCTCCATTTTACTCTTCAAGATGAGTTGTATCTTGCCCAGTGTTTCAGCAGGTGCTGATTCAGGTGGGGTGCACAGGAGCTGGGATTAGCTTGGCTGCCCCTGCAGGGACAACTGTGTCCTGTGGTCAGATCTGTTTTGCTTTCTTACAGCCTGCGAATGGCTCCCATGGCCCTGGGGGTTGTCTGAAGGTTCGCTAGCAAATGGCACCAACCAAGCACCATCGTATTTACTGGGTCCATTGAACAAACACGTATGAGGCAACCAAAACATATTGGGTGTTCCAAGAGGTTAATATGCAGCAGCTCCAGGCCAGACTGGAGACTGTTGCTTCCTTTGGGCAGGTGGAACAGCTCACCCAGCATTGCCTGTGCTGTCTGTATTCATACCCTGGACTCCAAATTCCTTCAGCAGAGCAGAGACTGATGCAGACTCCTAGATACAAGGAAAAGTGAAGAGAGTTTTTGCTGATGTCTTAGCAAAAACCACATCACTCAACCTGCTATGGACTTATATGAGGAGATTTAAGACTTTGAAAGAACCATAAAGCAAAATAAGAAGCTAATAATTATTTTTAAAAAAAAACCCAAAAACCAAAGGAAACTGTTAACTTCTCATTGTCTTTTACTTTAATTAGTCATGCTTGCATGAAAATTTTGAAATCTGAACAGCATATGAACTCTCTTGCTAAATGCAACTTGCATCCAATCCTAGTTCCACAAATGTCCAAGCCAAGAAAATGAAAGAACAGGACACAAGCTCTATTTGCAAGTTTCATTATCACAACAAATCTTGATAATTCATTCCTTTTCATTGCAGGTTGACCACACTTTTTTTTCCTTACCATTCGACGCATCACTGCCTAATTAAGGCACAAAACAAAGTAGAAAAGGTGCTTCTGTACTTTCACCATTTAATTTTCATATGGCTTTTGTTGCTTAGGTTGAATGGACTTCCCTTACAGAAAAGATGCCTCTGCTTTTTAAGGAACTTTGACCTATCTGCTCACTGTTGAGTGTTATCTCTGGAAATCCTTACTCAGAGTCTAATATAATAGTAATTACCATAATAATAGCAGCTGCAGCAACAATAACAAGTGTTGCTTATGGTACCAAAGGCCTTAGGGAGTCTATTTGCAAAGTGAGCCTCTCTTTTCTTTCCACACCTGTATTTCTGGGGCAGTCTCTGCCTGGAAGAGCTAATAAAAGCCACAAGAGAGGAGGCAGACGAACTGTGCCTCTCTGCTGGGTCAACCCTTCTTTAAGAAGCTAACTGAGCTGTATCCCTGGTCAGTGAAGGAGGATCCCAAGGGCTGGCAGCCCCTGCAGACAAGCTGCATTTTGCAGGTCCAAGGTAGTTCAAGTTAAACTATATCAGTTTTAAGTTCAATGAAGCAAACTGGCAGAACGAAGTGACTGAACAATGTGAAACAAAGTGAGCTTAAATAAAAAGAGCCTGGCTAAGCATCATATTCTGCCTTTTAAAAAAAAAAAAAGAAAAAATTAAAATATTTGTGATATTTTAAAAATGAGCACCTAAATTATGGATAAATTTATGGATATCTCATTTACTTGGTGTTTCAAATTGTTTGACCACTTACTTAGATATGTAACATTTAGATCTAAGAACTTAAATTTAAGGCAGTCTTGGAAAAAAGCTCTGACCTGCCCTGTTGAAATCAGATCTTCACATTCTGCTCCTCGTGCTGATTTGTGAGCTGGGATCCACAAACTGTGGCTTGGGAGGTTCAGGATAGACATTAGGAAGAAATTTCTTGGCAGTGGAAGAGGTTGGTGAGAGGTTGTAGATTAAGCAAAGCTCAGACTAGTGTCTGGGAGAGATGTGCAAACACTGGGAAGGCAACTGCCGCACATCAGCACCCATGGTGCTCAGCCAACATTTCTGGGGCTCTGTGGAAACAACCCTAGGCTGTCTATTTTTCAAATACAGGCCAGTAAGTTGTTCTGCATGGCTAAGACCTGGCCAAAAGAAAATAATAAAAGACAGCAGAAGTTTTCATTCTACTGCATATTCAGAAAGTACAGGGATTTTTTTAATTTTATTTCTTGTTTTAATGAAATGTGCTAACAAAATCCTTGCTGTTTATTCCCCATCCCTAGCAAAGCAATCTCACAGTTCCTGAATACAGCTGTAGTTTAATCACTAGCTGTGTTTCATACTGAAGCAAGCCATGTGGCTGTAATCATGTTTTCAAACAAGCTCAGTCTTAAAGTTAGCTTTATTCTTGCCAAAATTCTTCAACAATGTTCGATGGACCTGCCTGTTTCAGTGGGCTCTGGCTTCAGATTTTCACCAATCATTCCTCAGCCAGGCTTTCCCTGGGTGCGTGACGCCCTCCCATGTAAGCAGCTACGTGAGCGAAGGTGAGGAGTAACGCTGGTCTGAGTTCCTGCTCCGGGCAGGGCAGACGTGCGCAGGCTGGGGTGGCTCATAGGCATTTTACACCCGCAAAAGTCACAAGGTGTGTGATTCTTTACTAGATACCATGAGATATGACCTCAGAAAACTTACTGATAACTACGAGAGTCACTAGGTAAGCTACTGAGCCCTAAGTCGCGTTCAGACTCAGGACTTCTGTTCTGACAAACTGCTCCAGGTTCTTCCTCACTGAAAAGCAGCTGTTTTTTCACCTGTGGGAGCAGAGCCTGACACCCCTCATGAACTGTCCTGTTACATTACACAGCCAGGACTAGATGGCAAAGCACAGGTCACTGTGAATTGTTTGGGATACAGCCTTAGCCAATCAATATTGTCCAAGCTCTAGTAATGGCTCCAAGCGAGAATGAACCTTGATAAGGCTTCCAGCCCCAGACATTTGCCTCTTTATTGAAGTGTGAACTGTTCTTATCACACTGGTCGATCTTCCTCTGATCACCCTCACCCCCTAATACATTTATTTCTCCCTCTCCCGAAAGACAACTTCAGCTTAACGTATGGAGGTTAGAGATTCAGTCTCTCTGATTTTTCACCCATGTTGGATAAAACTGGCTGTGAATTATTTATAACATCAATCTAATTCCTCTCCCCACCCCCATACCCCTTTTATAATCATGAATTAAGTGGAGTTAGATGAGTGTCTGCGAGAGAGATGAGGGGAGGCTTTAAAGAGGTGAAAATAACAGGAAGACAGCTGCTGCATGTTGGCTCCATCAGTGCAGCTCAGCAACCCCTGTCGACTAGGGGATGGATCAGCTTGCATTAATCAGAATACAGTTAATAATAAAAGCAGAGAAATTCTTCTGCTGGGTTTCCATTTGTTCTGTACTTTAGTTTTCTCCACAGGCTTATCAGAAGAAGAAAGTGCCATTGTGCTGATGATTGCTGGGTTTCTTTCAGAGGAGCAGAAAAGAGGGAAAAATAGACAATTTAGGCTTTACAATCTGAAGGTGCAGAAAGAAGTTTGAATCGTTGCTGTGTCCGGTATTACCAAAAATGCTTTCAACCTGTGTAAAAGCCAACCCTACCAGGTGGAGATTGCAGAGGAAGCCCAAGGGTGCTAAGACCCCCATTGCCACAATTCATGTGTGGAGTCCAAAGGAACAGCCCAGGTGTGGGGCTGGTTTTCAGGCCCATGGAGCAGCCCAGGAGGATGTCTTATGAAAGATCCTGTCGGCTGAATGCCACAATCCACCTGTCTCCCTGAAGCACAGCAAAACGTTGCATCCTTGGTGGGGGTGGTGGTATTGGTTCTCTGCAGAAGGTCTCAGCCAACCTCTGCAGATGGCTTGTCTCTTCCTACTGAAGCAGTAAACACTTTGGGGTCGATATATTTTTGTCCTTTGTTGCTTGTAAAAGCCCTCTGCTGTTTGGTTGCTCTGTAAATAGCAATAACATTTAGGTTCTGCTGAGAAATGTGTTTGGTATGAAGTCCTGTAGGAAATTGTACTTACCACCAGGTCCAGATGGAGGATTTTGAAGGGGATTGCAGCTCTTCACACGTTACATGGTGTCTGAACAGAGCTCTGAGGGAATGCAAAGTACTTGTGCCCAGTGGGATAGATGTCTAAGGTGCAGGCGTCAGGCAAGGACCTGGCGTGGCTCTGGGGAAGGAAGTCTCATCCCGGCTCATGCATCACTACATCCCAGCAGCCCAATTCAGATGGGAGGTCTGATCAGCTGCTGCCTCTTTCCTTAGTTCCTCCTGATGTTTGGGGAAAGACTCTTAGCCACCTGAGAGGTGAGCTGGTGTCCCCTGTCTTTGTACCAAGGAAGAGTGGCTAAAGCCTTGAGGTTTCCTAGTCTTGTAAGCTGTAGACTTGCACCTGAACCTCAAGAATGCAATTCAACCTAGCAACGCTCTGCATGCAAAAGCATGAGTTGAGCCAAGGCAGAGCAGAGTGTAAAATGTGGTTGTGTTTAAGGAGATGTCCCTGTGAGGCCACTCGCCTGGGCCTGGTACCATGATCTGGCCCTGCATCATGGCCATTGCGGGCTGTGGGTGCCATTTTGCTCCAGATGCTGCATAGGAGAGGCTGTAGAACCAACTGGTCCTTGCTGCTTCCCCACTCATACACATATACTCTTGATTTGCTGCATCCATACCACTGCCAAGCCTTTAATTAGCACTAGGTGAGAGGTGGACATTTGAGTAAATAGTATGATCTTCCATTGTGCAAATATGTTCCTTCTACCCTTGTGAGAAAGATGAGCAAGAGGCTCTTTAACAGGTATGCAAAAACCATTTGGCTTGTGCTTCTTCACTGTGCTGGCTCACTGAAACAGTGACTTCTCTACATCCTGTGCAATCTTATGTACAGCAAGGCAATAAACTGATAGTAAACTATGGCTGTATTCAAAGCTTGACTTTGAAAACATTTTCTTCTCCATTGCTTAGCTGGAAATTACACTGTAGGGAACTTTCTGAAGAGATGTCTTTAATTTTCTCTGTTACTTTTTTCATTGCTAGTAAGTGCCCCACTTAATTACCTTCTCTCCATGTGCTCCCAAGGATTTGGCCCTTTCCTCTTCTCCCATCATGAGCCACTTCCTTCTGTTGGGAAATGTCTTAAGGCAGTGCCTTAAGGGAAGAAATGTTCTGTGGAATCCTTGCAAGTTTTTTGCTTGGTGGCTTTATGTGAGAGTGAGGTTTCATCCATCCATCCCAAAATGAGCAAGTCAGCCCTGTGTACTGCAAATGCCTATAGACTGTACCCATCATCAGTGGAGGACTCGGGGAGCAGACGTGTCTGGGGAAGCTGGCCGAGGGTCTCTCTGCTATGATGTGTGACGTTCCCTTCTGGTGTTAGCTGTTTCCAAAATGGCTGTGTTCAGTGTAGGGGTTGATTTTTACCTCATCCTTTGATGGCAACCCAGTCTTAACTTGCGATCAAAGCTGAAATTTGGAAAGGACATAGTGAAAATTCTTAAATGTTATTGGGTCACTGAAAAAAGGCTGGGGTTGGGGTTAGTGCAGACACAGCACTTAAGGAGCATGGGTATTTTTAAGTAGGTTCCTGCTCTGTTTTTTCCCTTTTTACAAACAATGTTTGACCCCACTATTGTGGAGCCAGCTGGGAAAGCACAGATGAAGGAAAGCTATAAAGAACACTTTCTAGCAGTCTCATTTTAGGAAGCCAGTCACTCAGGGCAGAAGTTGAGAGAAACTCACTTTGCTGAAGAAGGTCACCCAAATAGGCACAAAACCAGGCTGTCAGTCTGAAGGGCTGTACTCAAGAAAACCCTGTTGTACAGGGCTGTGATTCAAGGGCCATATTAACCAGTACAACACCTGTAAAGGTACTACTATTAGTATTTCCATGTGTTTCTTAAGTATATGTATTTCATGAGTTTTTTTTTTTTTGTAGTGAGGATATACTTTTGGAGGCTATTGCATGTTCCCCCCAAACACTGAAAGATTACTGTTTTTCATGTTTTTCATTAAATACATTTTTTTCTACAGGAGTTGAAATAATTGTTTGTTTCTGGTACTTCTGAACTCCATCTGGCTAGTTTTTCTCCATCCGTTTGTTATTACATCTGCCTGTAAAAGATGCTGAGGTTATTCATGCTCATGATATCTATTTGTGCCATTAATAATGGCACCAGTTCTGACCACAGTGACTCAGAATTCAGTCAGCTCTGTCAGTCAATGGATATGTTTTCCTCCTGCAGAGAAAAATTGTCTAAATTTATTAGGGCAAAGTGAAAAAATACCATCTTACAGCCATTGGTGCTTCTGCCTTTCTCTCATTAACATCAGTAAAAAACTCCATCTGATTCTTAGGGCCTTTGGATTAGGCCATTATAGAGAATGGAGTTTCCTGAGTTAAAAACATTTTTGTGTTCTCAAAACTTACAATCACAAACTAGCTGGATTTGATGACTGGTGAATTTGAAGCTGGTTCCAAGAATAACAGCTACAAGTGAATGCCAGTTCCCAAATTCACAGGATTGTGTGGTGTTTCTCTTTTCCTTATGCTGCATTTATTAAGGGAAGTTTTATTTTCATCCTGGAGTGCAGTCACTCTCTCACTTCCTCTGCCAGGATCAGCAGCAATCCTTGTGGAAGTGACCCAGCTGCACAGACAGCCCCATACAGATGAGAAGAGGCTTCAGGAAAAAAAGTCAGAAAAGGACCCATTCCTCATCTGACTAGGGTAGCCAACTGGTTGGAACAGACCGCATAATGTGAAAAGGTGATTTGCACTGGTTGATGTTAACCATGGAGGAATGAAACCCTCCTATTTCTCTTGTTCCCCTTGTCATCCTCATGTTTCCCATATCTTTGTCATAGTATTTGGTCCAGGGTATCTGCAAAATAAGATGAGTCTAGGTGGATTCCTCATCCTCTAAACTTTCATGCTTTGAGTTGATGAAAGGCCCAATTCTGGTCATAAGGGGAAAGGATATTCTCCATAGCGTGTCTCTTGAAGGCCAGAAACTTACAGGACAATTGAAGGCAAAGCAGAGTGTAAATCCAATGAGGCACCATGCCACATCCATAGGTAGAGTAGCTCCTTTGGCAGCTCTAAGCCGTAGCAAGTCTTGGCTCACGCAGCACTTGGGGATGCATCCAGCTCCCTCTCCACCACCCTTGGCCACCCCATGTGCTCAAAAGGCATACAAGAGCACTGAGCCTGTACAAAATAATAGAGGATTGACACTGCTTGCCAGCCTGGGACACCATGTTAACAAAACCAGACATATTAAAGGAAGGGCTCAGAATTTTCCTGGGGAGCACTGAAATTTAAACAATCATTTTTAGGCAGTCCTTTTCAGAAAGACCAGCTGGGAAGACCACCTACCTTCTCCGGGCCATTGTGATAAGACTGCAAACTATCTTGGAGCGCCTCCTCACCTCAGGTGGTTGCTCAGCTGGTTCCTCCGCAAGCCTTTTGATGTGTTGAGGAATCAAAGGCAGAGACACAAAGAATAGTCATACATATGAATGTGCACATACATAGACAGTAACCTTTCCTCCTCTGATTACCCTAGCAATAAATGCTTGTGATATCAATACTTTATGAGAATGAGCTATGTGCGATTACCATGTGGTGCTTTGGAATTGCAGATGGAGGGAGAGGATTTAATCACCTTAGTTTAAGATAGTCTAACTGACAGCTCAAGTTTTATAAAGTTACAGAAGCTGGGGTGAGTGAACACCATACAGATATGCTATTAATTCTGCACGGTAATTTCCCAATATAAAATTTATAAATTTGTTGCACAGCTGCTGGTGATTGCATGTTCTACTTCATGTAAAATAGAATCATAAAGCACTTAATGTGTTTATTTACATATTTATATGTATGCATATGTACATGCACACACATTTATATGTTTGTGTACACCTTTCATATGCATCTTACATTGAAGTGTATATAAGTAATATACATAGGTTTTTATATGTATGTATATATGCATGCATACAGAATGCAAAAGTTCTAGGATGCTTTAACACTGACAGCTATTTTTAGTTGAGTAAATAAGAACAGGAAACACTTCTGGTGTCTGAGTTCTTGCCAGCTGTTAAGATCTAGTCAAGAGCAAGAGATGTGTGTAGGTTTTGCAACTAGACTAATTAACATCATATTTTTGCTCCTGAATTATGCCTGCTTTTGATTAATTTTTGCACTCCTCTACGTTTTATGCCTTGCAGTAAAATTTAGCTTCCAGGTGTTTTCAGAACAGAGACCAAAGCATGGAGTATTTTCTGCAGCTCTGATTGCCCATGTTGAAGACACAATTCAGCGGACACAGGTGCAGATGGGGCCATAAGGACAGGCAGAGGGATGGGGACTTTATCATCAAGGAGAAGGGCTCTTTTATAAAGGAGCTATGCTTGTTCTCTAGCAATTATGCCAGAAGGTGGGGAAATAAAGACCAGGAAAGAAAAAAGATTTTAAGAGGGCTGCATTCGGTTCTGGAGTTCTCAGCCCAGGAAATACATAGATCTGTTGGAGCAAGTCCAGAAGATGATCAGAGGGCTAGAACACCTCTGACATTAGGACAGGCTGAGAGAATTGTGGTTGTTCAACTTAGAGAAGAGAAGGCTCCAGGGAGACCATATAGCAGCCTTCCAGTACTTAAAGAGGGCTTTATATGAGAGCTAAGGAGGGGTTCTTTATCAGGTAGTGCAGTGATAGTATGAGAGGTAATGGCTTTAAGCTGAAAGAGAGGAGATTTATATTAGATACTAGGAAGAACGTTTTTTTTTCTGTGAGGGTAGTGAGGCACTGGAACAGGTTTCCCGGATCCCTGTGAGTGCTCAAGGTCAGGTTGGATGAGGCTTCGAGCAACCTGATCCAGTGGAAGGTGTTCCTGCCCATGGACATGTTCACAGCTAACCACCACTACTTCTGCTGTGTAAATAATGGGGATTTAGAATCACAAAACTGTTCAAAAGCTGAGAGGGAGATGGCTTCATACAGAAAACGTGATGAAATCAAACTGCAGATCTTGGTCTTCTTGGGGATCTCCTGGGAAGGGAAAGTATGATCAGCTTCTGAGAGCACTTTAGCTTTAACTAACTGCACAGATGTGCATTGTTTACTGCACCAGAGAAGATGTCACCTCTTAAAAAGGTGTGGTACATGATTTCTGTGAAGCTGGAGCATACTCTGCAACAGAAGATCATGCATTTTAAAATGGAGAATTTGATCAGTCTGAAAAGAATCAAAGCTACACATCAGACAGGACGTCTTTGCTCCGATGTTCCAGTTTTAAGAGCAAAATCTCTCAAAAGCCATTGCAAGCATTGAGTGACTGAGGACTTTCTGAATAAGCATGAAACATCCCACGGCCTTTGTTACAGTAGATCATGGACCAATTATCCTCTGCTTTAATTTAAACCAGAGTAGCCCTAGAAATCTTCCCCTGTATCAGCTACACAGAGTCCTTTCCTTGCAGCCAGGGCACTGCTCCTTTAGGCTCCTCAGATCAGAGCAGCAGTCTCTGAAGCTGTCCCCAGCCGCGTACTTGGTCACCTTGCAGCCAGTGGAGAACAGCCCCAGCCCAGTCCTTGAACTGTGAGGAGCAGGCAGTCTTGGTGAGACTCTTCCAGGAGTGTTGGCTCAACGAGAGGCTACAGAGCGCAAGCCTGCCCTTAGCACCCAGCACAACAAGGAAGGTTGTGCTGCAAGTCTGGACCATCCAATAACCTTCCTACTGAGGCGTAAAAAGACCTTTGGCATTTGAGCTGTCTGCCAAGGAATGTAATACTCTGGTGAGGCTGAGAGTCCAGCAAAGGGCTTGGTGATGGGGGAAAGCTCTGTGATTTTTGTTAGATACCGGGCAAAAATGTTAAGTTCTAAATTTACATTCAAGATAACGATCTGCAATAAAGAAGCAATTGGGAGAGCCACTGAGTTCCTTGTACAGAAACCCTTTAAAAACACCCACCAATAATGTGATTCATCTCAATATTTTCATAAAGCAGATAACAGAACAGTTCTTGAGTAACACATCGTAAAGAAGCAGCCACAAAAGAAGAAATATTTGGAGCAGCAAAGACGCAAGATGCACTGTATTGTGCAATATTATATTTCAATAATCTTAACCCTAGGAGAGGAAAGAGAGAACTCAAAGCAACAGCAATAAAACATTAAAGCTTTGAGAGACAATGTAGTAGGCAGCAGGTTCTGTAGTCACTGCTATAGAAAGATAGACAGCGAGCTCAAAAAAAAAAATCTGGTTGGCTGTGATGAAATGCCTGGTAATTGTCTGTCAGTTTTAGCTGAGGAAATTAGCAAATGACTCATGGGCTGCAAGCAGTAGGGAGCCTAGGGAGCCTCATCCATCATCTCTAGAGCAGCCTTCACTTTCATACACTTTCTGCAGTTGTTTAACTGAGGGGCAACGTACAATAAAATGCAAAAGGTTATAAATAAAAGGTTTCAGGAAGGTAGAGGTTAACCCCAGCTGGCACAATCAAGTGAGGTGTTAATGGGTTTTTTAATTATTATCAGTGATGTTCAGAGAGTATTTCCTGAAAGCCTGGTCCTGCCATGGGTCTGGACAGTTTTGGCAGGATGAGAGTTGCAGCAAGCCAAGCAGAAGGAGCCAGGGCTGATGAGGATCAAAGAGCACTGAGCATTAGGAAGCTCAAGGGTTTGTCTTTCCTTCTAGACTGAGGAGGATTAGGTACATAATTAATGTAGATGGCACTATAATCTCAGCTGGGAATTTCTTTGCATCTTTAGGTGTGAAGATAGAGCCTGAACAGCCCAGACAAACAAGAGAGATGGGATGGGGAATGGGATGTCTTAGCAGAGTCAGTGGCTTTTGGACGATAAGCAACGCACCACATTTGTTAAGATGCAAAACTCTGCTTTTACCTGGGCTAATACAGAGAGTACCCTAGAGCAGAGGAGGGCAGGGAGGGATGAAAAAAACCCCTAAAATAAAGAATTATTGTAGGTGGAAGGACTGGAGAAAAATGTGTTGCTTAGTAATAGAGTGCAACAAGCATCATTCTCCCTTTATAAAACCAGTGCTGTTCTGTTGTAACTCCGTTGACAAAACATAGTGTAGGTGGACTGGTGAATCAAACCTTGTGTTTATTTATAAAAACAATCGAATGATAAAATATTTTCCCTGGCAAAGTAACTACTGCAAATACAGTCTCTGAGATTGTGACTAGCTCTATTTATAGGAAACAAACCAGCTAGATAAAGCAAAGACACTTTTTGACCCTGATCACCTGTAAAAGCAGAATAGAAGCAGTCAAACCAAGACTAATTCACTTTCTTATAAAATAAAAAAATGGTATGAAGTTAATGATATAATTTTCTGCCAAAGAATTTTTGAAGAAGTGGATATACGCAATTAATCAGGTAAATGCCATCTCAAACAACAGGGCAGCAAATCAGTCCCTCCTGCATTGAATGGTATAGTGGTTTAGCAATATTGAAAACTGCATTTGAAACGAACAGTTTTCCAACCGAATTCCTTCAAGAAAATGAGCCCCAAATGTGCTTCAAATTATCACCTTTTCTTACGAACTAGTAGTAATTATTCTGTTTCACTCCAGGACTGATACACCTGGAGAGGGGATGAAAAAAAGCCACCAAAATTCAATGAGAAAATGTGCTGAATACAACTCCTTTGATAGCAGACTACTTTGCTTTTTTTCTGCTGCAAAGGGCCTAAGTGTTATGTTGTCTTCTGAAGTGACTGCTAAATTACCAGGAAAATGGCTGAATGCCTGTGCATTAATTTTCTAAATGACCTAAATCCATCTTTTTTATATTTTGTCTTTTGTATTTCTTATTTATATTCTTAAATCACAGTCAGACTTCTGAGTAAGAAATTTATAGATCTCTGGTAGGGAAGGGAAGTAGTAGGTTTTTTTAATAGTAATTATGTATGATTATGGAAAAAAAAAAACAAGTATTCCCCGTTGTTTTTCACAGATTATGCCCTTCTTACCCTTCCCACAGAAAACTGTTTATTACAGTAGATGACATTCAAGTCTTACAAATCAGAGGTAACGATGAAAGTGCATTAGTGTGAGAGCTAACAGGAAAAGCTCTGTTACATGAATCCTATTGATCCAGGATATCTTTAATGTGTTCTCTACCCAGAACACAATCCACAATTATTTGACAAAGCCATATTGATTTTCCTCTGTTCTCAGCGCTCTCCAAAGGCAGGGAAGAAAGTCAGCTACAGAAGGGATGGTTGGAGGACAGGGTCAGACTGCTGCAGAAGCAGTTGCAGAGGGCGTGTCAGGTTCTGCTATGCTAAAGATGCCCTCCCAGCTGCCTTGTCAGAAGAAGGAGAGGTCCAGACAGGCAGTATTTAATCCCCAAACAAACAGCTTAGGATTCATTTGACATGGAGAACGGTGGGATGTCAATTCATGGTATGAGTTTGGTTAAGTCAGCCCTGGGAGAAACAATTCCCTCCTGGTGAGCCAGGCCAGCTATCCCTGCTGGAGATGGGTGCAGGCCAGCTTGACTGTTTTGTGCTCCCCCACCTTCTCGGGCAAACACATTGGCCAGCTACACTCCCCTCCCAGACATGGTTGTGGTGGCTGAATCAGGTAAAAATAGGACAAATAGTTAAGTGGCAGCAAAAAACACAAGTAGTCAGTCATGCTATCATGCCTTCTGCTTTGCAGCCTTTGCAGCCCTCTTGTGTCCAGTATTCCCTGCCTGTCACCAACCAGTGCCACATCAATATTGCCTGCTTGTCCTACAGCTCAGTGTTGAGGCAGTCTCTTCCAGCCCAAGCATCCATCTGACTTGCTGCAGCCTCTGTGACTGTCATTCCCTTTCGCACCCTGCAATCACCCCACCTCATGCCCCTCACTATGGTCCCTCGGATGTAACCCAGAGGCAAGAAAAGAGGGAGAAAGCCACAGACTAGATAGATGTAGGTGAAAAAACTGAGGTGGCCACGCAGCCCTCTTCAGAGAGACTAGAAACAGCTTTCTTGGTGGAGGTATTCCTGTCAGCCTGGTTTAAGGAACCTGAACAAAACTATATTCCAAGGCAAGGGTGGCTATTGGATAGCTGCAAGCCTGAAGACACACATTGCTTAGCCAAACTTGTGTCTCATTCCTGGCCAGACACTTCCTTGGTCTTATAAACAGCTCACTGCACCAGAAGAAAGAGTACATTGACAGGAGAAGTTCATCCCAGGTACAGCAGTGAGCTGCACTTGCCTGAAATGGGCGTTGTTTCATGCAACCAGCAGGTTGTCACCTGGTGTTTTTTCAGAGGCAGAACACAAATTTTATTTAGTAAATGCAGGCAGAGCAGCTGCCAGCAGCAAGAAGGTGTTTGGAAATGACTGCAAGCACCAAGAGATGGAAAAGTATGAAGAGCACTCAGGAAGCTTGGGGAGGAGCAAGGAACCTGCACTTGACCCCACTGGGAGGGTGAATGAGCAATTCCAGCATGGTGGGGTATGAGTTAGGTGCCAGCAGAAGAATGAGCTGTTTCCTTCCTGGCTTTTCCAACTCAGGATCAACCTGCTTTTGTCTAGGGACTGTTCTTTAAAGGCACTGCCATTGGACATCATCCCTCTCTGAGTGAAACAAGTCACTCTGCAATCAAGACAGTCTTTCTGTAACTGTCAGGAATTCAAAGTAGGCACCATAAGTCAACAAAATGCTAATTCCCAAAAGGTTAATTAAACTGATCAGGACTCGTAGATGAAATGCAACAGCTGACTGCTGCAATTAACTCCGGTGTCATGGTTAGCATTAGGTGGCAATCCAGTGTGGGAGAGCTCCTTAGATGAGTTATTTTGGCACTTACTCCCTTGGGGGGTGTCCTCTATATATGAGTCATTTCATTCTTACCAGCCTTCAGAAGACAAAATTAGTGACATCCAATTCAGTCAACAGGGAAAAAAAAATGCAAGGCTCCTCTACAACCCCTTTGTACAGAAACTCATAAACACTGAGTTATTAAGTAAAAGACTATTTAAAGTCAGTTTTCTAAGGTAAATGTAATACATAAATACTGTGTATTACTGTGTGGTCTTCATCATCCCATTTCAGGTAAAGCTGGGGAGAGAAGACTTAAGAACAGTTCTGTGGGCCTGGGAAGGCTGGGTGACACTGTTAGCCAAGCAGGGCTCTGCAGCCAGCAACAGAGTCTCTTCTTTTCCTTTACTATATTGGCATTTAGTCCCAACATGGGTATTCCAGTAAACAGGGATTCAGAGCTGCAAACCTCTCCTTTTCCACCCTGCTGAGACAAATGTCCCATGCAGGTACTTCCAGGACATCTGGCAAAAATAGGGGAGGGACCTAGGAGCCATCAGGTCCCAGTCCACATGCTCTGATGCAAATGTCCAGGCACGGTCTCTCTTGCAAGAAGCAAGGTTCAGACCCAATGCCTGTGCTCTCACGCAATGGAGGAGACCTCTCCACCAGCCCTGGTCCCCTGCATCACTAAGCAGCAAGCCAGGCTGTGGTTACTTGGCTCCCATCAGTGTTTGGCCCTTGCAGATGGAAGTTTTTTGCTCTTGGTCCTGGGGTGGAGAATGGTGTGTGCATGCATGTGCTGCTCTCCAAGTTGAGTCACTGAGATGGTAAGACAGATGGAGCTGACAAAGTTCATCTGCCCACGCTTCACTGTTGTCTTCCACAGTAAAGAACCAGAGCACATAACTTCCCCGGTCAACGCCAGCTCCTGCAGGAAGCTCTGAGCTCCCCATGGGGGAGCCTCCAGATGAACAGCTATTGTTGTTGACTCCAGGAGGTACCTGCCACATAATAACAACCAAGAAACTCTTCCAATTACTGCCTTTTTATAGAAGTATGAGGAACAATTACATAACAGCTGCATGCAATTACTACATCAGGTGATGTGACCTTTTCAAAACCAAGAAGTAATATAATTTTAAAGGTAGAACAGAAAAAAAAAAACTTTTCTTTCTCCTCAAATATAAAAAAATAAAACCCATGAGTGCAAAACAAAAAAAAAAAAACATTCCTTTTTTGTAGGATTTACATTTAAAAAGCTAATAATAATTGTTCTTTCAATTATGTCTCAAACCAGCTTCTGGCCATTTGGCTGGAGCACCTCCCATATAAAGACAGGCTGAGAGAGCTGGGCTTATTCAGCTTGGACAAGAGAAGGCTCCGAGGAGACCTTATAGTAGCCTTCCAGTACCTGAAGGGGCTAGAAGAAAGCTGGAGAGGGACTATTGATAAAGGCTTGTAGTGACAGGATGAGGGGGAATGGGTGTAAACTCAAGAGGGGCAGATTGAGACTAGACACTAGGAAGAATTTCTTCACCATGAGAGTAGTGAGGCACTGGCACAGGTCGCCCAGAGAAGCTGTGGCTGCCCCATCCCTGGAGGTGTTTAAGACCAGATTGGATGGCACCTTGGGCAAACTGGTCTGGTGAGATGTCCTCACCCATGGCAGGTGGGCTGGAACTAGATGATCTTTAAGGTCCCTTCCAACGCTAAGTATTCTATGATTCTATGACTCTATGAAGTCACAAAAAAGTAACCCCATGACCAAAACCATTAAGACTGTACTGAGACCTTGTGACTTGAGGTAAAGCTTTCTTTTCTCTGGGATGAGTTAAGTTTGTCTTCCAGCCTGGAACATTCATTGTCATCATTTTTCACTTCTTCCCTAACACCCAGCTTTGTGCCTAATGTAACTAGTTGAAAATACTTCTCTGAAACTTCAGCTTGCCAAGTGCAATTTCCATTGACCAGTGGCTTCAGAAGTTATTGGTAGGCACCCAGACAGCACTATTGCATTCAGCTTGGTTCCTTAGACTAACATACAGTGTAGTTTTCAAGGTGAGTTTGTAAGAAAGCCTGTGGCAAAAGGTAGTGGATAAAAATGTAAATAAGCAATACATAATGAATGTCTTGAAATCAAAGGCTGAGAAGAATAATCTTTTTTCCCTTAGTATTTCATCACCAAACAAACTTTTATATGGTCTGGGAGTTACCTTCTCCATCAGGGCTTTTCCCTTTGCAAAAGATTTATCCATGGTTCTGATATATGCTTTTATACTGTCTTGCTTTTATGCTCTCTTGCTTTCTGGCCTTCATATCTGGCACAGCTGGCATACAACCAGGCTATCCCGAGTTGGTGTCATCATGTGGAGAAGGGATGGTTAGCATGGGGACAGGAAAATGCCTGGCTGGAGTAAGTGAGAATGGAGTCTTACTTCATACCCAGAGAAGACCATAACACTACTCTGACTACTCTGACTTTGACCTGAACAACAGGAGAGCCATTCCCATGCTTCTCCAGCCAAACAGCCCAGGAAGAGCACGACAGGCTCTCAAGTTCTCAACTCTTCATGCTTTTGATACAACTTCTGTGTGTATGATTGCAATGAGCAGTTATCATTTAAGTGATTAAATGATAAGATTGAGCAGTCATAATTTAAATCTAACTCTCACAAAAATCATTATAATGTCCAAGACCCATGCCTTGCCCTTGAACCTGACCCATGCCATAAAGAACAGCATGGGGACAGACTGTATCTCTCCAGGTACCTGTGCACCTCTTTCCTCAGACTGTAAAAAGTCATCAGAATGTAGAACAAGTCACCATCACTCCAACTTCTTCCAGTAATCTGTCTCCATTCTCCAGTAATCTGTCTCCATTCTCCATAGCTAGGCAAGGATGCGTATCTAGATGCAGAATTCATAAAAAGGTGGCCTGAGAAATCTGATCCAGGCTGTCCCACTTGCAAATTGACTCTTTACATCCTGCCACAGTCAGCAGTTGGTTTTGCGTATTCCAAAGGGCTGGAAGGTAATGAAATCAAAAAACCCAGCTTTCATGCTATGTTATCAGTGGCTTATTTTCTCCATTTAATTTGCTCTCTGGTATCATATTTCCTTTGGATCATATTTTCCTTCAGAGAAAACTTGTTCTAAAATAATCTGGAATGATGCATATCTACCTGGGGGAAGTTGGGCATGGACAGGTATAGGATGGCATATAGGTGCCATCAAACTAATAAAAAAACTATTCTGTTCTATTTTTTTTCATTAGAAGAAAAGTAACTGAATGGCCTCATAAAGACCTTTGAATGTCCACTTCAGCCAATTTATATCCACATGTCTTCCTATTGCTGTGATCTGATGTATCATTAGTCAAACATATTTGGCCCTTTTTTTTTTTTAATCTTAATAAATTAATGAGTAATGCATTCTTTATTTTTGAATCTGTTAACACTTTACATAGCTCAAAAAGCATATAGATGCCCAGGACTACAAAACATTCTCGCATCTTATTCATCTGCTTTTTGATAATCCCTTTTCCTCCTGCTGAGAACATTTCCATCCTTATGATTGTTTTCATATGGCCCCATCCTCTTCCGTGAAAGCAGATACCACAAACAATATTTGAGGAGACTGAAGTCTCCTCATCACTGTGAAAATTGTTTCAATGCTAATTCTACTTTCTAAATATAGGCACATTTTTTCCTGAAGACAAGGATAAGACAACAGAAGGTGAATGGTACTCATACTTATTTTACTCTTTTGCAACAGTTCCTGCAATATATAGTTGAGATTGCTGAGAGGAGATGGATCTCTGTACCATGAGGCTTCATGTACAGGCATTTTACCTATAGGCCATTCCATCTTTCATGATGGTGAGGAAATACATACATATATGTGTGTGTGTTTATATATATAGGTATATGAGACAGAGACACATATATGCATCCATTACAAGTGAGGTCTTTTTAGAAGCACATGGATTTAATACTATTGAATTGACACCTTCTGTCTATTCAGAAGTAAAGATTTGTTCTGGGCAAGAGGCATGATGTTTACTACCATCCTTCTGTCATGTGCTGATCCTATCCCTAGCCCCAGGAAAGGTCTTTCTAAGGTTATTCTTACAGGCAAGTGGCACTATAGGCTGAACTTGCTGCTGTTGTATTTCAATGTATAGCAATGACATCCTTTCAAGGCCAGGTTGGATGGGGATTTGAGCAACCTAGTCCAGCGGAAGGTGTCCCTGCCCATGGCAGGGGAGCTGGAGCTAGATCATCTTTAAGGTCTCTTCCGACCCAAAACCATTCTATGATATCATTGCTGACATTCATCATTAATTTTTTATTTATTGATTTTTTTGATACAGTATCTGCTAATGTGAAAACTTTGTTTCAGATATCACTTTCTATCCACTTGCTGAATGCCTCTGCTGATGCTGAATTTTCCTTGCCAGGATGTAAGATGCATTTTGATAATATGTCCTGTGGATGCCATGATCCTGATGGATTGAGCAGTCTCTGCATTTTGATGTGGACAAGAAATAAATCCACCTGGGGAAGAAAAGGAACACAAATGAGAGCTCATAATGTAACACTGCTGCCAAAATGCTAACATTGTTCCCTATTATGCGAGGAGGTGAATTACAAGTAAAATCAAAGGGTTGTGTTGTCACTTTCCATAGGCCTGTAGCAATCATTTTTAAATCTTGAACAGCTTTTTAAAGGAAATGAATAATGTTTTACCATTTTCCTTTAATTAAGAACCTCTGCAAACATCTGTCTTTTTCATAACACACCTACAGAAGACTGCAAGTTAGTAAAAGCAAAGAGGGTGGGGTGTGATGGTCCTTTCAGGTGCTAGGTAAGTGGTCCATGTAACCCTCTATTTTAGATTGCTCTGCCCACCCTTGTCTCTTACATGGGCTCTCATTTTTCTCTCTTCTCCAGTCATGTCATGCATAGGAGACTGTAGTCCTCCAGGGACAAGAATGTCAGGGTACAAGGTCCCGCCACCCTCAAGCAGGGTCATTGAGGTGGTTGGCGTGCAGGTACTCTCAGGCTGAAAATGTTGAATTGGGTAGTACAAAGTCCTATTAGGAGAGGCAAGATTTCTTGTGGGAGTTGGAGAGGTCTCTTGGATCCATGGAGAAATCTTCACTGTATGATAAATCACATGGGCTAAAAAATAGTAGGATAAGTTAAGTCTCTGAATTTTCTCTTTGGAGTCATAGTGTTCCTGAAAATGCTAATATAATATAAAGGTAGCAATTGTATTTAATGAGATGGGAGATAATACTACCTGATTCTTGGGGAGAAGAGGAGGGGAGCACTATATTGAAAAAGTCACCGAGTCATATCTAAATTAACATCTCCTTAACCACTGGACCCTGATTTCCTATAGCATACAATTGTTTTCCTGTAACACTCCTATAACTTTCTCCTTTGTGGAATCTCTAATGTTTAAGATAGAGACAGTAGGCTTGGACCTAAAGGAAATTTTGTGGGCCAAGAAACCGCCTATTTCTTCCTGACTTTTTAGCTGAATTCAAAAAAGGCCTCAATTTACCTGTTTTCATTACTATTTTCTGCCTGTTTTCATGCAACTTGTAGAAAGTTAGTTTTAAGACTTCTGAAATGCTCTGAAATCTGCTGGAAGCTGTGGTACTCGCCAGTAATCAAGGAGGGAGGGAGGAGGAGACACTGAACACAAATACAGCATAATTGTGCAAGAATTTCTTTGGAATCCAAATTAAAAAAAAACATTTAAATCTGAAACAGAACCTCTCAGAGCTCCCTGACCCAACAGATTTAGCATTACAAAAAATAGAGAGCAACTCCATCTAAAACACTCAAAAAATTCTTATATAATCTGCTGACTCTTAGTGGTACGTCATCTTGGCTCCCTCAAGCGGCTGGTCCCAGAGAGCTGACAAGTTTCCTTGTATTTCAAAGAAAAAGTGGTTTTCTCCTAGCACAAGCGTTGGAGGTCTCTGCTTCAGCAATCACAGCTTCAGGCCCTGCTAAAGTGTAGCATGCGTTTGTATGCAGCCACAGTTTTTTAGAAATTGGTTCCCAGTCAATAAACTCCACAGAGTTCTGAGGTCTCATCAACCAAGAGAAGTCCGAAGGGACTGCAGTGGTCTCTCTCTATTTTTTTTGTCATGCCTTTTTTCTTGCAATCCGTTAGAGGACTGCCTTGCCATTAGTACTTTTCTCTAAATTCAGAGACAGATCCTAATGGTTTTGTTGCTGATTGCGGTAAGTCTTCATTAGCTATATTAGCTGAGGTCTGCTCTAAAAAAGGCTGTCAGGGGCCTCATGGGACTGCATCCTGACTGTAAATTCCTGAAGTTCAGCAAAACCAAATGCAAAGTCCTGTACTTGGGACGGACCTGAGTCTGGGGCCAAACATGAGGAACAGCTCTGTGGTGGAGGAGCAACTGAGTGTGAGGCATCACTTCATACTTGCAAAAAATAAGATCAATGGGCACAGGCTGCAGCAAGGAGAACTTTGGACAGAGAAAGAAAAATAATTCACCATGGAAGAAGTCAAGTGCTGGAGCCTCAGTTCTTTGAGATTTTTCAGTACCTGGCTGGACAAGGCCCTGAGTGACCAGCTCTGACTTGGGGGTTATCCCTGCTGTGGATTGGAGTGGCACTGGATGATCCCAGGTTCTTTTCTGGCTCCTGTTATTCTATGATCCATAAAACATGAGCAAGGTCTGATTTTTTCTACTGTTCACTGAAGGATTGTTTCAAAAATGCTTGCACACACTGGTGCAGACTCCAACGCCCAGCCAGCCCACAGGCAAGCTCAGCTCTTTACTTTCCTCCTCTCTTTCTGTGATGTTATACAGCAGTGGATTGAGGTTTAACAAGGCCAGATACTGAGTCCTGCACTTGGGGCACAACAACCCTGTGCAGTGTTACAGACTAGGAGAAGTCTGGCTGGAAAGCTGCCTGGAGAAGAAGGACCTGGGGGTGCTGGTTGACAGTGACTGAACATGGGCCAGTAGTGTGCCAGCAATGGCATCTTGGCTTGTATCAGAAACAGCATGACCAGCAGGTCCAGGGAGGTTATTCTCCCTCTGTACGCGGCACTGGTGAGACCGCTCCTGTGTTCTGGGCCCCTCACCACAAGAAGGATGTTGAGGCTCTGGAGCGAGTCCAGAGAAGAGGACTCTGGGGATATTTTTTCAGATGAAACTTGAGGACACAAGGCAAAATCATGAGGGCATGGGCCTGGTTTTGCTGGGGGAAGCTACAGTCCAAGATGTAGACAGGTTGCCTTTGTCCTCCTAAGTAGGCAGGCTATTTGAGTTCCCTGGTACACACACCACTGGTGAAATGGATCTCGGAATTTATCTCCTTTCAAAAGGAAAGCTTTTGCAAGTCACCTGTAATTTATTAGGTCTTTCCTCAAAGAGAGTCCTCATCCTACAGCCCCTTATCAGCCACAATTTATCTTCTCTCTTTTAACAGTATTTCATATACTTACATACAGAGGTTGTCCAGGTTTCTTCAAGGACATATGAAGATTGCTATTTAATGCTCACCAGAGCCATGTGCTGCTTTAGTCTCATGAAGTAAGAATGCAACTTCAACAGTTCAGTTTGGAGATCAGGCAGATGGCATCAGGAATGGGAACATAAAGCAAGGGGTAAACTGTGATACAGATGTTGAAGCTGAACAAAAATTGCATTTTTCATGTTATAGAGTAAGACTTCCTGAGTGTTCACTGATTAGTCATACTTTCATGCTAAAAAGCCGATGTCACAGATTATCTCTGCTTCTGCAATGTCACAAAAGTTCCTGCACTTCAGCATGCAAATTTACATATGCACAGACTCCCCAAGACCTCTAAATGAAGCCTTTTCACTTCATCTATGCATCAGAAGGCACAGAGGATGCTGCAACAGATGCTGAACAAACTTGTTAATTTTCTCTTTCGTTGCTTTTTTTTTCTTTTGATGTGAGTATGGACTGGAAATGCAATGACATGCTTCTTTAATCAGTGGTAGGGGGGTGGTCCTGCTTAGATTCAAATTCTAGTTCAAATTAGGGGAGAACTTCTAAAGCAAATCTGATCATCTTCACTTCCTACTCATTGGCTGGCATCCTGACATGATTACAGAGTGCAGAAACCAGAGGTTTTTTCAGATGAAATTAAACTAGAAGATATGGGACATCCCTCATAAGTTCCAGCCTCTAACAGCCATTAACAGGACTGGACTGAAGCTATTCCAAAGTATCCTGACAGCAAGTGTCAATTTTTGTCTTTGGTGCCAGTTCCATCCCTCTATAGATCTACTCCTTTGCACAGCATTACCTGTTAATGTAGGTACAGCCTTTTCTCCACTGATTTGCTGCCTTTGACTCCTTTTGCACAGCAGAGTCTTCATGACAAGCTAGGTAACAGTTCTCGTGCTCAAATAGTGAAAGATTTTGTATGAACCTTTACCTTTCTGCTATCAAGATACACAGTTGTTGATAGTCCAGGAGGCTTGGAAATGGAATGAAGATATTAAGGTCCTGCACTTTCAAAAAATTAAAAGATAGAACTTCTCACAGATAAGACCATGATATTCTCAGACATATTTAATTCCTTCATGTGCTGATTGAGACAGCTAATAAACTTGACTTGGTATTTTTTTCCGAAGGACTGAGGTACATACAGTACCATTGCCTGTGAGGACTTGCTATGTGTTTTCTAAGGACTTGCAGTAACATTGACATCTGCTGAATCCATAATGCTCAGCGATTTGGAAAATCTAAGGAAAAATATAATTTTGCCCCAAATACCTGGTCTTGGGCTTCAGTCTCTGGCTTTAGACATAGAGGAGGAAAAACACTGGTCAGCGTGCTGTTAGTAATCTTCCCTTGGGCACTGCATGCAACGCATCAAAACAGAATAACATATGTGAGGGCTGGGACTGGCCTCTGAAAAAGGAAGAGAGATGCTTTCTTACCAAGCCTTGGACACGGTCATCACTGTTTCAGTAGTGTGATTTTCATGGATTTACTTGAAAAGACACTGCTTGTCTTTTTTGGTTTAAGCAGCTGTTTCACTAGTAGAAACTGAAGAATCCTTCAAATGCTTATCTGTTTCCATTTTCCTGTAGGGAGGGATGATATGGGTTGTGGAAAAACACCTGAGCAGCTATGTCTTCTTTTTTTTTAATGAACTTACATGTCAAAGCAGAGGTGACCAGGGGAAGTAGAGGATAGAGAAAAGGATGTCTATTGCCACTGAGAATCCCTAATATATCGAGCTGTCCTTGGGCAGGGTTGACAGAGTGGGCCCACGAGTGCTGCAATGTGTTTTTTCCAGGCTTTGCTGTGGCAGAGGTTAACCAGCCAACTTCTCAATCCAACCAACACTTCGGTAATTAATTAGTCAAAAAAACATCATTTTGCTCTTCCAGGTGTGCTGTTTCCAGCAGCCTTGTCTTGCCTGGGTAAGGTTTTAAAAGTTTTCTTGAAAAGTCAGGAGATCATCATGGATATTCTCTGAAAAACCTTTCCTGGCTGATGGCCTGTCCCTGAAAGCCAGTCTGAGAGGGAAAGACTGAGAATATAGCGCTGAGCATTGTCCTGCTGGAGCAGTGATAAAGCTGAACTACATTTATAAAGCAACCCTATATTACTCTGGTGTTTGTCATGAGATTAGACTCCTGCTGAGCCATTTCTCACCCCCATTTGCATCTTTGTTGTGAGAACAAAGCAAAGACAAATGATGGCTCCCAGTGGTGGGTAGAGGACAAGATCAATCCCCTCTCTGCCAAATAATTCTTACGGGGTTCTGTGTGAAAATAGGCATGTGTGCGTATCTTTGATTTGTTTCAAATGGCCTCTCAGTTATTTATTTTTGAATGACTTCTTTTTTATTATGTGCTCCCTATTCCAACATGAAAAGAGCTAATTTGCTTTTTTCCTCCTGCTCATCCCTCCTTCCTGTTGCTATAACAAGAGGACTGCTGGTTGTTCAACCATCTTGCTAACCACACCAGGCAGCCCACATTCTGCTCTGTTTTGATGGGCCGAAAGGAACTGATTACTCTTTTTAAAGTAGTCAGTATTGTGGGCTAATCAAAAGTCACTCTGGAAACTATTCCAAAACATAAAAACATGAATGCTAGAGATACTACCAAGTCTACACAAACCTAGTGTGCAGTGGTAGCTTTAAACAGTGAACTGAACACACACTAAGCAAGACCTGCATTACATACAAGAGAAATGCTTCCATTTTTGACCCCTGGAATCTCAGTCACAGCTTATTCCTGAAGCCATTTATCCATCTTAGATTTAAGTGGTCTTTTTAATACACATCTGCATCATTGAGGACAGTTGTCATCAAACAGGTGATGAAGGGTCTGGAGAACAAGTCTTATGAGGAGCTGCTGAGGGAACTGGGATTGTTTAGTCTGCAGAAGAGAAAACTGAGGGGAGGTGCTATTGCCCTCTACAGCTACCTAATAGGAGGTTGTAGTGAGGTGGATGTGGTTCTCCTGAGTGAGTAGCTATAGGATGAGAGGAAATGGCATCAAGTTGTGTCAAGGGAGGTTTAGATTGGATGTTAGGAAAAATTTCTCTACTGAAAGAGTGGTGAAATATTGGAATAGACTGCCCAGAGAACTGGTGGAGTCACCATCCCTGGAGATGCAGAAAAAACATGTAGATGTGGCACTTTGGAGCATGGTTTAGTAGGTATGGTGATGTTGGACTTGATGTTCTTAGAGGTCTTTCTTTTCTAACCTTTATGATTGTGTGTTTCTATGATCAAAAAAAGGGAAGGTGAGCAACAATAACGCAAATATACACACCACTGGGGAGGTAGCCAGGATCCTTAGAGGAGGCAAGGGCTGACACCAGTACATGCAATGCTGAGGTGGAGGAGAGGTAAGATCTGGTTCAGGGTGAAAGTGTTCAAACCCTCCGGTGCACTCTGAGTTTGGATGGGAACAAAGGGTTTATGTGGCAGTGAGGGGTGCAGGTAGGGGAGCCTGTTGTATATAAAACACTAATGATGGAATATGGGAGAGCAGAGATGATCAGAGGTGATGATCTGAGAGGCAAAATCAAAGAGTAAAAAAATAAACTTAGCAAAGCAGTTTAATTAAAGTGGAAAGGCACAGCAGTACCACTGCAGTTGCATGGGACAATCCTGAGAAGCCCTTTGATAGTTAGGGTGCCTTGAGGTCCTGGGAATTGCCCCATATTCACTGTGAGGAAGACATATAGGGGAGCTCAGCTTCTCACTGGAATGGCAGGTTGTGGGGGTTTTCTCTCTCCTCATCTCCTCCCCAAGAGACAAATTGAAGCCAGCCCGTAATACAGAATTAAGGAGAAATATCTATAGGCTGTGTAAAAAGCTCCTGGATGCTGAGTTGATCTGAATTACACTGCCTTGCTCCCCATTATAACCGAGAATATCAATATTTCTACTGAAAAGAAGGACACTGACGGATCTTTGCATTGTGCCAAACTCCATTTTTCTTCCATCATAAAGGTACATTAATCTTTCTACAGGAGTTTCAGATGGGAGAGGAGCCTGGCCTTGGCTTGACACATATTACAAGCCAAGTGTCACTAAAATGCACACTGAGTACCATTAAACAACATTGATGTTAATTAAAATATGTATAGTACCTGGGAATTTAGGGAGACCAGTTCCATCTCAGGAGCTTGCCCTGAAGCCACTGTGCTCATGGATCAACTGACATGAGACACCTGGGAGCACATTGCCTTCCTGCAAAACAGCACTATTGACCATGCTCCATGCCTTACGGTGCTAAAACGTGAAGTCAGTGAGATCACAAATATCCTGCTATAACCATTAGTGACCCTCATTAAAAGCTGAACTATGAAAAATGAACAATTTATTATGACAACATGAGTACAGCTCAGAAATGTTATCCTCAAGGAATGAAAAAGGAAGAGGAAATGCCCATCAAAAGGCTGATGAGAGTATTCTTAGGAAAACGAGATCAAGGCTGAGATGCACGTAAGAGCCACATAAATGCAGAACTAGCCAAGCTCCCATGTGGAGAAGAGGTGATAAATGCACTTTATTAACTTGTTTCTAAAATTGGAGCAGATGAGATAAGCCTTGAAGGATCTACTCATTTAAGATTGATGTGGAGAGATAGTTGTTGAAAAGACTGCCGTAAACCAGTTCTCCAAGTTGTCATTCACTAACACTCCCCAGTGTTTTCTAATAAAAATAATCTGTTAAAATCAGACCCTAGAGACAGCTTGTCTTTGGCTGCCAGTGTAATTTCTCATAATTGTTTCACATAGTGAATGCTTTTGGAGTAAGTCAGAGATTGTTTGAAGAAGAGACAACTTTGAGATGGATTTTTAATACTGACAAAGCACTATGTACAACTTTAAAAGAGAAAAAGAAATCATTACAAAAGAACAGGGGAAAGTCTTTTTGTTTCAAAACACTGTAAATAGCTGGTTAGAGCCACTTAAGTTGCTGATGGATAGAAATTCCTTCCACATACAAGTCTGCAGTACCATACAGCTGTGGAGGGTTGTAGCATTGCGCTTGCATGGGGCTACGGAATTGCTGAAGATAATGAAAAACTCATAAGCTCACAGGATAAACGGATGACAAGGAATGGCAAAGTACTATGCAGACTTCATGTCAGCATGCTGTTAAAATCCTTGATGACACAATTACTGTGAATTTAGTTACCTAAAGCAGCAAAGGCTACATCTCACAGAAGAGAGAAGAGTTTAAACAGTCTGGTTGGAGCTGACCATACACAACATAGTGTCCTGGGTCCAAGCACAGAGTTGTCCCTCTCTGTTGGAACCATGGTCACAGAGCTGCAGTCCCTGGGTTCTATCCTGAACCCATAGTTGGTAAGCTTTTCCTGTGGCCTCTCTTTAGCATCCCAGCATTTAGGAAACTGCTTGGAGGAAAAAAAACCCAGACCCTTTCTTCCCCATTATACATTCTGCCCTAGTTTTTTTCACAATCGTTCCTCAGTAAAACAAGAGTGCAGCATTTTGTTTTCAAAGTGAGGATAAACTGAAGCTAGAAAAACCTGCATGAATCCAGTGTCCATCTCTTGTATGTGCCATAAACTTCTACTCAATATTTAGTTGTTAAGTTTGAGAGATGGATGGCAGAATCTGTCTCCACATTAGTGACAATTCAGTGCCAAGATAAGCCCCCAGCTCCCTCAGTGTGGTGCCAGGCCTAGAGGAACAGTTAATAGTGATTTTTCTGACATGACAATTTGAAGTTCCAAGCTGATTTTGCCAGCACGCCATGAAAATGGTCTTTAACTCATCCACGTTAGTCATGATTTTGAAACTTTTCCTGTGAAAAAGCATCCTCCTGCCTTACATAGACTTGAAGTTATTTCTAACAGGGTTCAACTGCAGGAATGTTATCAACTGTAGAACTGTGCAACAGCCATCTTTGATAAAAATTAAAAAAAAAAGCATACTATTATTTTTTTATATATATAAGAGTGATATAAACGACATCTCAGCTGTCTGGAAAATCTTCTGCTGCTTTTCACTGAAAAAAAACCCTCAACACATTAAAATATTGTGGTCAATTCTAAATGAGGCTTTTAGGTGTAGCATGTTACCTTGCTGCTGTAGCAGAGGCCATTTAAAAGTAAAGAAGCTTTTATAATGCATTTTGCTACAGGATTTGTTCATTATGGACCATCCTTAGCAAGAGCAGGATATACTGGCTAACACAGCTCCACCTGCTGCTGCAAGACCTAGGAGATGTGAAGCTGCTTCAGGCCAATGTACACCCTAAAAGCCGAAAGAGGGTTAAAGGGACAGATCAAGCCCCCTTGGCTGGGGATTCCCCTTGGAGAGAGGGAGTCTGAGTATGGTGATCAGCAGAAATTCACTTCTACAGTTTTCCAAGTGATTTGCAGGCTTACATTCCCATCATTAGGTGGCTCTCTATGGACTGATTGTAGGCACCCCATGTGGACCATGCACTTCCAACAAGAGACATCCATGTCTGCAATCCACATCCTTTTCAGGACCTGCTTTCCTGATAATCTCTTTGTCCCATCTTGTCCTGGATGCATCTTCTGTATGCTCCACGTGATGTTTTTCCAAGTGCTTTGCTGTGACGTTTGGATGAAAGGGAGCTATATAAATGCAAATTCAATGTATTCATTTATTCTATACTGAAGGTTGTACTGAAGGCCAGGTAAATTACACCCACGGGCATCTGCCTGTCAGCTTTTAATGTCATCCACTTCAGGAACAATAAGTTTCCATATAATTTGTTAAGCATGATTTTCTTTTGCTAGCCCTTGCAGACTATTTTTAATCAAATTACACCTCTCCAGGTGTTTTCCAACTGGTTGGACCCACTAGCTGCTGAATTCAAGGAGTCTGATTCATTACTACCTGCGTCATTTGCTTGACCTTGCCATGAGACCGCAGCGGCAGCATAATGAGGGAGGCCCGTCCATCTAGCACAGCCCTGGCTTCTCTCAGTTCACTGCTGAGATCCTCAGAAGCTAAATCCTTGCCTTGAAACTTTAACAAACTACAGCATGAGCAATTCCTTTGTCACACACTCTGGCTTTACCTGGAGTCTCTTCATTATTTCTTTTACTCCCCTTGAAAGTGTACGGCTCCTCCTGGCATTGCTCTCATCATTCTTCTGTGAACAAATTTCCTGATGTGCTTAATATTCCTGTTAGCGCTGTCTCCCTGAGCCTGCCCTGCCCTTTGCAATGACCTTTTGCACTAACTCAATTTCAAACACTTTTCCTTCTCTGCTGTTAGTTCGTTTGCCTTCATTTTTCCAGCTGTATTTTTGTTATTATTTTTTCTTTGTTCTTTTATGCCCTTCCATATAGATCCCTGGCTGTAGGGATGATCTGGTGGCCCTTTTAGACATTGCTTTCTGGCCTCAGAGCTCCTTGTCGCAAACCTCATTGCGGCCCGTGATGCTGCTGGGTACCGAGTACAAGGATATTAAGATCAGCTGCAAGTGAGGGCCAGCATATGGTAGGAAGTTTTGCCTGTGAAACTTTGGAGGGCTCACCTATTCTGCTGTTGCTGGGATGTGAGTGCAGCTGGCCTCACGCAGAGATGGTATGTCAAGAGAAAGACAAAGCTTACTACTGCCAGCATCACTAGGACTGTTGGTTTGGCCTCAGGCTAAACTCAGCTGTGAGATCTAAAGCTGTGTGTGCACCTGTGGCCCAGATAACCTTGCTTCAGCTTGACATACCTCCGCGTTTCTGAGTCTCAGGGCCCCCAGTGCTGCACACACTGAAGACCCCAAGGGAGTCTGTGAGATGGAGGAAAGTAGTGTCATTTAGGCAATTGCAAGAATGGATTTTCCCAGCTCAAATTACATAGGGAGACATCAAGCCTAGGAGAAACAAAAGGTGATTTATGACACCCTGAGCTACAGTAGCTCCAGGCTTGGCCTCGAAATCTGGGAAAAGATCATTTGTGCTGGTGTGGACCTCTGGTTTTGTTTTGAGGCTCATCTGTAAGTAGCTGCAGATTTACAAACCTTGTCAAGTAAATTCTCAGATTTGTCTGTGGAGTCAGTAAGTGACAGAGCCAGCCCTTCAGCTGCCATAAGACACTAAAACTCCAGTGAAGGCAGTGGAATTGCACTGATCTACATTGGCATAGCTCAGAGTCCATAAGAGGAATCCAGTTTATCATATTCCTGAGAGGGAATGTTATATTCTCTGGAAAGCAGATACAAAAGGTACTGGTTGCTTACTGGGACATCCTTATCACCACAGTCTTTCAGTCATCCATCTTCATCAATCAGTGTAACAGGATTGGTGTGGTTCAGAATGGCACCTATTAATTGGTTTCATTATCTTATTTCCCCCCCCTTTTTTTTTCCATAGCAGTCTTTATTTAACTAGCAGTGCTGCCAGAGAAGGTTGGTACTCCTGTTTCATACTATCAGCAAGTGAGCTTCTGGCTGATCAGACAGAAGAAATGCTGCTCTCGCAAAGGTCGTTCCAAATCCTTGAAAAAGGTACCTTTAATCTCTGGGAAGATCTTGGGGAAATAGCCCAAAAAAGACAGTATAGCTGGGGAGCATATATTATAGCCTCACTATTGCAAGGAGGAATTCATCTAAGGAGTCTGGCTAAAGCAATGTGAGGATTACAGTGAACAGGAGTGAGGAGAGCAAACTGAACAGCAAAGACTTCAGCAGTGGCTGAGGCTCTTCCAGTGCTGAAGGGTGATACTATGGTGATGCAAATAAAGGGGCAACACATTTCTCCCCTGAAACCAAACAAAATGCTTTAGGTTTCTGCTTATTTTTATAGTCTCACATTTTTTTCTTTATTTTGAGGAACAGATGAAATGCAACAATGCTATTAAGGGTTCATACAACTGACTGCTACTAAGGGAAATAGATGGGAGAAGGGGCTGAAGGACACAGGATATTTGCAAAACAATTCCTTAAAACGTGGAAAATAGCTCCAATAAATCTAATAGAGATAATCCATCCCACCAATTGTATGTGCCATCTTGTCCTTAATTACATGACTCTTTTTATCTTCAGATGGGAACCTAGTGTTTATCTCTCCCTCTGGATTAGGGAGGGAGGTTTGTGCTGACCACAAATAACAATCTCCTCACATGACTGCAACACACAGATCAGGCTCTTCACACCAGCATGGTGACGTGAGATCTCTTCATCTTTCCACACCAGCTCTAACCTGGCATCACCTCTCCTAAGCCCCTCTTCCCCAGGACACACTGGGGAGGGAATACGGAGATTGTGTCTATTGATAATTGCTCAGCTAGAGATTGATGAGTGAGAAGGACCAGCAAACAGCCTAGGGACATACTTGTTTTGCACAGGTATCAGGGTGGTGTGGCCAGACAGGGTACTGCCAAAGCAAAGAGCAGCCAACAGGGTCAAGTTGCATAGGTTGTTGCACAGGTTATTGCACAACTTGTAATTCAACAGAGTGAATCTTAAGTTAATGCAAGAAAGCAGGGAGAAGCAATCTGCAGCTCTCTCGCAAGAAGATAATACAGTAAATAGTGTTTAAGTTCTAGCTGTACTTTAGAAAGCAGTTGCAATGGTTACTGTTTACCTGTCTTGCTGGAGTTTTGCTATTCCCTTTAACAAAAATAATGTTCAATAAGCCATCTGATTTCTCATAAATGCACCAATGACAACAAAATTTAGTACATCTTTCCCTTGTTTCTGGCTCACACTGTTAAGCTTGAGTGCAGCCCTTGTTGTTGCCAGTTTAGTTCTGGCAGATGGGTTACACTTGGAAACTGAGGTTTCCAGGACTAAGCACCAGCTGAAGAAGAAATGTAAATGCAGAGATTTGGAATCAGGCACTAAATCTTTTGGAAGATGTTACCCTTAAAGTTTTCCTATTTCTTTACTGGAACAGTGTGAGAGGCTGCAAACCTGATGGATTCCTGGAGACTGGGCACACAGCAGGATCCCAGTCCAGCTGGCTGAATTCAAACAGAAGGTGCTAGGCTTGTTAAAGCTCAGTTGGATGATATATCAGGCTTTTGCATAGCTGCTTATCAGCTGTCCGTTCCAGTTACTCATTGCCCAGCTAGAAGAAAGATTTGCATAGAGCCCAAGAGCACAGTTATCAAAAGTAGACCTGTCTGCTAGGTGTGCTCAGCAATGCCTTAGTCCAGTTACTGTAGTAAGACCATGAGAACCATGGCGTGCACTGTCACCATGGCATGTGAACGGTCTGCCAAGGGAGGTGGTTGAGTCGCCGTCCCTGGAGTTGTTTAAGGTTAGGGTGGATGAGGTGCTTAGAGGCATGATTTAGGGATTGGTAGGAATGGTTGGACTCGACGATCCAGTGGGTCTCTTCCAACCTGGTCATTCTGTGATTCTGTGATTCTGTATTCATGTCAAGATCTCAACAAATCCTCCCCAGGGTCTGTGAGGCACTCAAGCAGTTACACCACTGCAGTGCTCTCACTCTTCCTTTCCTGTCTAGTCTGTAGTGTCACCCAGCTGAAGCTGTAACTACCCTTCTTTCCAACAGTGGCTTATATTTTCCATGAAAATGAAGAAGAAGGACAAGTAATAGGAATTAGCAATTCCCAGTTCCGCTGTCTGAAATGGGGAGCAGGAGGGGTGCTGAGGAAGTAGCAGATAATCTGGTGGGTCAGGCACTTGGTTTCTTGCATCATTTTGCTTCTCTTAGAGAAAGTTATTAATGTGTTCCCTCAAACCCAGATATCAGCTTGAGAAGGAGTGTTTGTGTGTTATACACCTCAAACAGATTCCTTTATTTGGCTGTTAGGAAAGGATGCCTATTGCCTTTCTCTGGACTAAAGCCACAGAGCTGAGAAGGGAGTGAAATGCCCACGGTTCAAGAAAGGATAAACAGACTACTCTGCACTGCCTCAGTAGCTTGCTTTGTATGTAGAGTACAGACACAACCAGCAATGAAGGGGCTGGAGAACAAATCTTATGAGGAGCGACTGAGAGAGCTGGGCTTGTTTAGCCTGGAGAAGAGGAGGCTGAGGGGAGACCTTATTACTCTCTACAACTACCTGAAGGGAGGTTGTGGAGAGGAAGGTGCTGGCCTCTTCTCCCAAGTGACAGGGGACAGGATGAGAGGGAATGGCCTCAAGCTCCGCCAGGGGAGATTTAGGCTTGAGATTAGGAAAAAATTCTTCACGGAGAGGGTGGTTAGGCATTGGAACAGTCTGCCCAGGGAAGTGGTTGAATCACCGTCCCTGGAGGTGTTTAAGATTAGGGTGGATGAGGTACTTAGGGGCATGATTTAGGGATTGGTGGGAATGGTTGGACTCGACGATCCAGTGGGTCTCTTCCAATCTGGTTATTCTATGGTTCTGTGATTCTGTGTGATTCTTAAGGTATGAATTCCAGGCACTGCTCCCTTTCCACACATTCCTACCTCCTACTCTTCTGATCTGGAAGTCTTTATCCCCTGCTACTCAAGATGCTCAATGTGTGCTGGGGGTTAGTGACAACTTCATCCTGAAGAATCCTTGTCTCAAGGAACAGCCATGCATTGTGGACTTCATTGGAGTTTCTCAGCCTGCCCATGAGCTGTGGACCTGTTCCGGTAAGCTGTTATAAATAACCATTTTTGGCCACTACAGTGGATGCTCTGTCCTTCCTCTATTGTTTCTGTACAGAGCCAGGGACAGTGTAGACTGTAGCTGGCCTGAATCACTGGAATGAAGACATCGGAAGTATTACTGTCTTAATCCAAATAGGGTCAATCTAATCAATAAATACAAATCAATTTAAGCAGATAGGTGAAACAAGTAATGAGAAAAATAATAGGAACTGCACATCTGAATCCAGTTAGTGGCTCTGAAATGCTTTTCAAGCCTGCACCATACACAGGGTGCAAATACTGTAGTTACCAAGAGGACATTGTCTCTGCCAGCTTGTCAGTGGGCAACTACTTTGAGGTCTTTCTACATGCACCCTGCTGAGAGCCACCTGCCTTTCTCCTTGATTCTGAGCAAGCTCAGTCACGTCTTCCTGCCTCAGCTTGGAAACATTCCTCTACAGAACACCTGCACCTCTATGGAAGCATTGTCACGTGCTGTTGCCTCTGCGTGCCTACCCTTCCTGACAGGCCACCACTGTTAAGGCTTGAATGCTCCTCAGCAAATCTGCTGGCCAGCTTTGTAGGGAGGGGACACACAGGTGGGGATGATAAAGTGAAGAAGGAGGAAACTCTTTCTTGCACTACTGTCATTTCATCTTTGAAAACATCTACTGAATCTTAGTCTCTGGGAAACGAAGACAATTAAACTGCGGTCTGGCAAGCCTATGAGACGACATCTCCTTTCAATGAAAGTCTTTCTGAGTGACATGAGCTAAGTGGGGGAAGGTTAAACAGACAGGATCATCAGCAAGTTGTTTCTAACTGAATAGCTTCAGTATTACATTTTCTGGTGCACTGTCATCAATGTAGTGATCACTTTTTTTCAGAAGAAAATACACTGAAGCTACTTTTGCAATCAGATGTGGCAGCATCTCTGAAACTTTATATTCTCTCCTGATTACCTAGAATACTCTGTAGTAGAATTCACAAGGATACAGTCTCCATCTTTTTGCTTGGAAGAGAAAAACAGACATGGTTAACACTCCCAGTGTGATGTTCGTTGAGAGTACGCCTCTCTAATCAGCTAACGTTCACCCAAGTACTTTCAAACACAGAAAAAAAAACATGATTAAAATAGCTGCTTCTTCTTTGTATTGCTGCACAAAAAAATATACTTGCAGAGCTGCCTGGTGAGCCAGGAAGGCTACTACAGGCTACCACTGTGATATATAGGCTACGCCATATAGGTCCTTTTTTGTCACATACTGCACTGAGCCAAATGACTATAAACTCGTGGCTGCTGCTCTTCATACCCATTCCAGTGCAGGACTAGAGACTGTCTTACAGTTTTTGATTTTCAGACCACCAGAAGCTGACAATCAACCACTTCCCTGACCCATGATGCCACATTGAGTATAGCTGGAGCCTTGCCAGCTTTAGGTTTTGGTACATGTTTTGTCTTATAATACAAAAGAGGTTTTGGTACCTGGCATTTTCCCCAACAAGAAGAATCAACAAGTCATCTTTGAACCTTCCATAGTTGTTAAAATAACCTGCCTGAGCTATGCATCTCAGTATATGTGCTTCGTGGATCTCAGTATATGTGAACTTCGTGGATCTTTTCTGCCCCTCTCCATTTTCTTCAAAGATTCTTTCAAAATAAGACCAGCAAAATAGTATGTGATATATAAAGGACAGTGGGTAAGTAAGTATCTTGCACCTTCCAATTTATATGCTGCAATCCTCCTCTTATACCTTACAAATATTCTGCTAGCAAAGGTTTTATCACATTGTTACATTAAAAATGCTGGTTCAGTTGCTGGCTCAGTAGATGCCCAAGAACCTTTCTGGGGTGACATGATTCTGCATCTGCCAACTGCAATCCATTACACATTGTTGTGCCATCACGTTTTGTCAGCAGAGCAATTATCCTCAATTTCACATTGCTGATGGAAACACAGAGTGATCTAGGCCTCGTATCAACCCCCACCCCTAGAAGAAAAACCCACTGGATGTCAATTCCCCACTGACAGGTAGTTTTTGAGCTGTCAGTTAGGCAGTCTGTAAGCCACTTAATAGGTGCTTTACTGATACCACAAAATGCTAATTTCTTTGTGTTGCTCAGTATATCCCCTGTGATTTCTGCAGGATCCCAGGAAATCAATAACGTAGGGTCATCTTGGTGGGAATAGAAATTAGACTTGAGATTTTGAGATAGGTGGTGGCACAACTGCAGGGAGGACTACAAATTAATTTCTGCTCCAGCATAGAAGAGTCTGCTTATCCACAGACACTACCCACCCTACTCTCCTATGGGGCTTTCTTTGTCAGTCCTGTGTCTGCTCAGACATACTCTTTGACCTCCCCAAAATCCAATTCCCTCAGTTGCCTGGTAGCTTGAGTTTCCCTTCCCACCCCAAATGAGACTTAGAAAATAATGCTCTTTGCCTTTGAGAGCTGCTGCACTGGGGGCATCATGCTAAACCCACTGACTGTGAAATGGCTTTGAGAGTGCTCAGTTGCCACAGAGTCATACCAGGGCAGTGGTTAACTTCCAGTAGCCTGATACAACCAATGCATAAGGTCTTGACATATAATCTCAAGTGGTGAACACAATTTCTCATGGAGGAAATGAGCTGAGTGGATACTGAACAGAGCTGCCCGTGGGTCAGTGGATATAGATGCACTCTTTGTGAGTCTTTCCAAGTCAAACCATGCTTGTGAATACCTACGATGTACACCCACACACAGTGACTGAAAAACTTTTTCTTTGCATCTCTTGGCCTACTAAACCCATAGAGTACATCAGACTCCAACTTCAGCTTCCAGAACTCCTGAGTTTAGCTCAGTTCCTTCATTATCAGCTCATTTTCTTGTTCTCTCTCTATTGATGAAAGCAACCACATTTGTCCGATTCTCCAGCTGACACCTTCAACTTTCTCTATCGTAAATATCCCTTTCTCTGCCTTCCCCCTGCCCCAGCTCCATCCTTGGACACCAAATACTCTCATGATAATAAGTCAGGGCTTCTTTTAGAGTTGAGTGGTGAATGTGGGCTTGCCTGTGCTGATATATTCCACTTATTTGCTCTCTTGCCATCTCACTTCTCATTCATTTGTTCCAGCCACCTGTCAAAACTTGTTTTTTCACCTCTGCACCCTTTGGAGATGGCTCTGCTGCTGGTGGTCTAACCTCTGGATAAAATCCTAACACAAAGCTGATTTAACAGGAATAACATCTCAGAGGGCACTGCTTATCCATGGTGTCTTTTCTCTAATTTCTCTTAAAGAAGGAGCCGATATTTCACTGACAACTACTTTCTGAAAAACACAAGCTTGATCCTCACACTGGTAAATCTTAAAACTAAGGAGTAATTCAAGTGATCTGCAGTCAGCCTGCTGCCAGATCAAGGGCTTTATTCCTAGTTGAGTTCAAATTCCTCATGGTGATAACACAATGAAAGGAACTCAGTTTAATAACATGAAAAGAATCATCCCTACCTTAGTGTACCTTATTATCCTGGGAAGAGAATTCAAGTGGTCTGTCTTTTACGTTTGATGGCTTATAATGAACTTGTCTGACCTAGTTGTAAATTGAGATACATTTAGCAATACTCAGATATTAAAGGAGGCCTGACATTGTGAAATCTCTTATTCATATTTGATTTACTATGTAGGATGAGGGAGATCACCTTGAGTGCTGCTCAGTGCCCTGCTCTGGCTGAAATCAGACGACTTAAGGGATATGCCCTAACTATGATTGGAAACACAGGTTAGCCACCTCAGGACTATTAGAATTTACAACGTCAGCCATGTTTATGGTGTTATTGGTACTCAAAAAAATGTAATTGCTGTTTTATTTAAAAGAGAACTTAAAACACTGACAAATATCTATGGCGATAGTAGGACACTCTTCTCTCTTCAGAAATGTGTCTCTTTTTCAGGGCTTCCTACCTGCTAAGGGGAGATATGAGGTATGTCCTCATTTACCAGGCTGGGTTTGAGGTCTACACCTCTCTTCAAGGCATTCTGCCTCTTTCCTCTTTATCCTCTCCATCTGGAGTTTCTGCATCTCTCTTCATGCATCCCATTCCCAGAAACAATTTCCTCATACATCATTCTTGGAAATGACACCTACTGAGTCCAGCGCAGGGCTGCATGGCCCAAGTGGAATAAAATATTCTTTCCCACATGATCCACAGAAGATGGAAAGGCGGCACAGCCAGCAGCAGTGATCAAGAAGTCACTGCTCTGCCTGGACAGCCAGCAACTTCTGCAGTGCTCATGCACGGAAAGAAAAGTGGAAAGTCAGAAATCCAAGAGCCATAGCTCTTTTGGAGAATAAATGCCTGGAGCTCACTTCACCACCACGGGAGTTTTTTCTTGCTCCCACAGTAAGTGTTGAGGCTAGTGGATTTTAATGGGCATTTAAAGGCTAAACGGGGGGGCAATGGCACTCAGCATTTGAGCACATGGTGTACTACTTTTAAGGCTCTGTATCTGCAGCCTTATCAATGCAAGTCCAGTTCCCACTGGGAGCCCACAGCTACCCAGCAGGACTTCTGTACTGGTTCCCAAAACAGAAGCCAGGATACAAGAAAATCCACTGCCGACATAGAGGGCATAATTGGAAACCCTCAGTCTAGCTGCTTGCTTATTAATAAAAGTAGATTCATAATGTACTTGGCTCCTTCTGCCTGTTTCTAGTCTATAATTAGCAACCTGTGCGTAGGTAGCAGCCCTGGTAAATTGTTTCTAGACTTCAGTGACAGTAACTCATATCTGTGAGAGGGATAAGACAAAGGCACAAGGAATAGGGATAAATGGCTACAATAATACAGAAAGCTATTAGCACTATACAGCAACACTAACCCTTTGCATCTCAGTACCAGCTCTGCTTGCATTTGTATTAGTCTCTGCTGCCTTGTTGGAATTATGGACAGATGTTAGCAGCTGGGAAAGGCAGGCACAGCACAGCAGTCAAGCAGGTTCCTTTTACACAAAGTCATCAACCTCTTGGTCCACAGAAAAAAAGCCTGAAAACTGCTGGGCTGGCCCTGGACCAGGGTGCTGGACTGCACACACCCACTCTGAATGGCTTGGGGATGTCAAGCAGCAGTTCACTCCATTCTTACCGTTTGAACAGGTGCTTGAGTCTCCTTGTTCTGCAATCCAACAAAATCACACCACCTGCAGCCTTGGGAGCACATTTCCCTTGACCATCACCTTTCACTGGCTCTGCGATAAGACATCCCAGCAGACAAATGTTCTTCCTTAAGAGTGTTGCTGCTCCTAACATTAGCCAAGCAAGCTCCCACATCAATATCACCACAGCACCTGCAGTTCTCACAGATGGAAATGAGAAAGAGACTCTTCTTTTGGCCTTAGATATTGTTGTTACTCATCCCTACCAGGTCCTGCCACCATGGACCCGAGGCATGGTCCACACAAGGAAGTTAGTGGCTCTTCCAGCTGGTGACTGCACAGGGAATAATTTCTCCCAGCACTTCAGTAAGTGCTGCTCTACCGTGGAGAAATGGAAATGTTCATAGGGGTGAGAACATCACTCATAATTCATGGGAATTGTCATTAAATCAACACATCCTCAGGTTCTGCAGTTCCCCGAATCTGTTTCTGCAAAAAAAAAAAAAAAAAAGTCAAATCTGTCTAGTCTTTTTGATTGCAAATTAATATTGAAAGTGTGCCTTCTTCTCTTTGAGAAATCAAAGTCTGTTTGAAGCTCATTTTCACACAATCAGTTGATGCAGCTCACACTTCAGACATTTTCAAATTCTTTTTACTTCTCTAAAAAAGTCACAAATCCTGAACAAAAGTATTTTTCTCCAAAGTCATCTGTCCAGGCTTTGAGGCTCTTCCATTTTTTGCTGCCAAACTTTTGTTAATAAGATGAAAAATAGTGTATTTTCTTAGATTACAATAATGGGTTGAGCTTTCTCCTGTCTCTCCCAACTATAAATGCAGTAATAAAGTCTTTTGATGGCAAAGAATTAGATTCAGGTGCTGATAATACTAAAATACCATAGATTTATTCTGATAGCCTAAATCATGCTTCCCATTTCTCTTATAATGTTCTAGATATTTCATTACATGGCAAGAATTATGAAGACCTGTTCCTTCTTTTGGTAGCTGAAAACTTTTTCTGGCATGTCTTTCTGACGATTTGCTTTGCCATAACAGTATTTTCTGCAAAGTATTGCCTAAAGCTCGCCTTTCTTCTCTAGGAAGAATTCTTGTTTGTAATTATTTCAAAAGTTTAAAACTAATTTAAAATGTAGAGAACACTTGGAAAGTGTTAAGGAATAGTTCAGCTCTTAAAAAAAGGAAAGGAAGGCAAGAATAGTAAATGTGACAAAAATATAGTTCTCGTGTCATTTAAGAGGTAGTCATCTCTAAATAATAAAAGGCATAATGATTGATCCAACATTTCTGAGAAATATTATCTATAAACTTTACACCTGTCAGGAGTTTGGAGGGAGAATTTTCTGGAATGATACAGGGATATGGACACCCGGTCCACCAAACCCGGATGGGAGAAAGCTCCTTAGAGTCATACAAATACAGACAGAAAGAGAAGGGGGGGGAGAGGGAAAGTTAATTTTCTTTTTAAAAACAGTGGAGCCACAAATGTTTAGTTAAGAGTTACCAGAGGCTCCAGCAGAGGAGAAGCTGAAAGAGAAGCTATATCAGAGAAATCTGTCAGATTAGTGCCTGGTGACAAATAGTATGACATGAAAAGAGAGTAACAAATGGATATATTCACAGATAGCAGCACCCGGCCAGAGTTTTCTGTTGAATCAGGTTAAAATATCCCACAAATGTGCATCCTTCAGAGCTGAAAAGAGTGAAATTAAGGGAGTACCTGCAGACCGTGTGTGTCCCCAAACCCAAATTTTCTGCCATCTATCTTTACCAGGACTTTTTTTGATTTACGGGCAAATGCTACTTTAGATCACTTTCTGGCATTAAAGAGGAACTAATTACAGATGCACCTGCTTCCACCAGTGCTGCTTGCTCGGGAGTCCCCACTGCCACACCACCAAACACCACAGCATGTTAGAGCAGAGGCGGCGAAAAAAATTGCCCTGTGATGTTTGGCCCTGCAGCCCAGCCAGGTGGGATGGCCAAAGGGAGCTAACCCATCTGCAAAGGGTGGCCTGCTCTCCAGGACTTGGCTGCATTTCACATTTAGTTAAAATTATAAACATACAAAACCAAATGAAACAGAAGACATCAGTCTCTGTTTACAGAACTCCTTTTAATCTATGTATATTTTAATTAAATGTAATTTATCATTTGAATGTATAAATCCATATTAAATTAGTTCAACTTATTGTATTGAAGGTATGTGAAATAAGGGAGATAAAACAGAAGAGATTACACAAACTCTGTAAGATAACCCTGAGGAGGGAAACAGCATGACACCATAAATCTGTCAGACAAGGGAATACCAAGATAAGCACAAGGGAACACCAAGATAAGCACAAGGGAACATAAGAGGCCGACCAACAAAAGAGATAACCATTAGAACTTTGAGGGGACTATCCGAAATAGCATCATAAACCCCCTCCCCCACCTCAGGTAGAGAAGAGCCCCCTGCAAAGAAAAGCCCCTTCCCCTCTGAATGTGCACAGTAAAAAGAGAGGATACTGCTACTCTGGATGACAACAGGACATTGCCAGGACCAATGGGACTGATGAGAACTAAGCTTATCTTTAAAAATACTGATAATTGATAATTGACATTGATAATACCTTACAGTGTATTGAAGTTCACTGTGTGTTAGTTGGGGTGTGCTAGCTTTGCGGTATCACCACCCAGCATCCATCTCTGCACAGGTATGTAATAAATACCTATCTCGACTCTGTGTGCATCGGCTTTTTGTACACCAGGTAGAAGAACCCTGACTTTTGGGGCAACAACTGGACCACCAGCCAGTGGCACTGTTGAGATCTCCAGTGGCTGGAGGTCTTCTCCAGCCTGTTGCTTCGAAGCTGGGGCTTCAAACTCTGGAAAAAAAACACCTCTTTTATAAGCGAAAAGCCCCTGTGCTTCATTCTGCTTGACCACTTTCCTTGCTGCCCCGGCAGCTGTGCAGCAGTCAGATGGGCACTCAAAGCAAAGCACACATTTAAGTACGTGATGGATTTAGGGCTCATTTTGCCTTCTTTCATTTGGGCCTTTCTGCTGTGTACTGCTCAAAATAATGCATGTTCATTCAACACAGTGGAAAACAATCCAAGCAGATATCAGAAAGGGCACAGCTCTATAAGCACAACCTCTGAAAAGTCTGTCTGCATTGACCCAGTGATGTGGATTGGATTTTCCATACATTGGTAATTAACCAGTATTTCATTCAGTATAATTTTAATTACCTCGCTGATATACAATAATATCTTTTTCTGCCAAGTCATGCAGAAAAAACCTTCAATTATTAGCAATTGTAAAATTGTGCTTTTTATTCGAAGATGTGGCAGGCACACATCAGCATCACTTTCTCTCAGTACATTATTCTTGTGGTCTTCTCCACAAATGCCTGGGTGTCTCTTAGGTATTACTTTTTAATCATCCACCCTCATTACATGTAGTGTTTGCTCCTTTTTCATTTTATAGCACAAAGCCAGAAAGAAGGCAATTAAAATTCAATAATGGTGCAGTGCTTAGACACTCATTAAGTAGTCATTAGGTAGTCTGGAGACTCATTGTCTTCATGAGAGTTTGTTTCCCTCTCTCCCCGCATCTCCTCACTGCAGTATTAGCTCAAAACAATAAGCAAAATGGGAATGTGAATCCAGAACTCTTCCTGTCCAGAAGTGTTCATGAACTTCGCAGCCCAGGCACAAGTGTTCTGCTGCTTTCTGCACACCCACCACCCTGGAGGCAGCAAACCAACCCCTGCAGCTTCTGTCACAGCACTGGACAGATGCCCAAGCCTGGGGCTTGGGCTACCCTGACCATCTCTGGTCCTGCCCACTCCTTTCCCAGGATCAATTCACCCTGGCAGTGATACCCATCTTCCTCAGATATATACAAGATCTATTTCAGCACCCTGGATTTACTAAACCCCCCTCTCAGAAATACAGCTCCCAGTTGACAAAACAGCTTGTAGAAGGACGTGCTTCTCACCATGAGTAACTGGCAAAATCAGGCCTCTGGGAAGTTAGAAGCGTTCGCTGTCAGCATCAGGAGTCAACCTCCTGCCAAAACAGCATCCAAATCAAGCAAGTTTCATTTTGAGGTGGGAAAAAAACTCTTGCTGACAGTGATAGTATGGCAAGAATTTGTCACTGATTGTCAGATGCATAAAGGCATCAATAAAATAATGTTTACACTAAAAAATTGACTTACAAAACAAGAGAAGCAACTTCTCCAGATTATAAGGATCGCCTCTGGACAATAAACAACATCTGTTCTCCAAACTCTAAGCATCCTGAGTCTGCTTTCTTTCTCTCCTTGAGGAGGCAATGAGAAGAGAGGACAAAAAACCTGAGATGGTTCAAGCTGGGAAGTCTCCACAGCAGCTTTAAGGAGTAGTTTGCCAGAGCTCACTGAGAGCAGGGGAAACAAATCCTAAGGCATTATTTAAGACTAGCCTCACACTGCTGATCCGCCACAGTTGCCAATCAATATAGTGGCCTCTACCAGAAAAAGGAGGCTTTGATATAAAAAAAAACTAAAATAGAAATCAAATTAGAGATGCTGAGGGGAAATAATACTGCCCAAATGAACATCTACATGCTATGGTACAATAAGGCAGTCCCTAAAGCGTCAGCAGAGAGCAATGGAGGGAGCAGACCACAACTCACAGATACCACAGATACCTGGCTTGTTTGTAGCACTCTTGCACTGAAAGCTCAGTCTCAGTTATCTGTAAGCCTGCTGAGCTGCCTCCTCCCTTTTTTTGACCTGTGTATTTGCTTGAAGCTCCATCACCCTGGTTACTTGAGGGCTTGGAGAGTCAGCGCTGGTCAGGGTGACCTCTGGCCATGCCAGCTGCAGGTTTGTGGTTTGGCCCTGAGGGCATCTTGGGGACGGTGGTCACAAGACAGCACCCACAGAGCCAGGTCGGGTAGGAAGCAATGTCCTTTCCTGCAGGCAGGATTTTCAGATACTGGAAGCCTCTAGTTTCTCTCATAAAGAAGGGAGTCTGATGCCTTCTAGGGATTATCTGGCATGCAAATCACCTCTAAGAAAGGACTTAATTTTGATTGCTGTGACAAATATAATTGTTCTGCCTCCTAAACCAGCTGTGGACAAGATATTGACAGCCCCACTTCTTAACAAAAGGCTCAAATGTTCCTTTTCTCTTTATAGCTCGAGCACTTTTTTACCAGTTTCAAGGCCCCAAAGTATTAAATAAGCACTCACCTCACTTTCTTTGTTTGCAGTATCTCTGCATCAAGTAATGCAGCTTGTAGCATTTTCAGGAGAGTCAATAAAAAAAGAAGTAAGGTTGCCTGATGCTCATGAAGCTTTTGGTACAAATACATAGGTCAAATGCAACCTTTTATGAAGCCCTGTCCACAGCAATCAAACGTCTTTATGTTTATTTCCTCACATTTACTTCCAGTAGCTCTGTTGCTGCTTTATTACTGAAGATGCATGACACTAACAACCCCTCTCCTTCCTTTTAGATTTCTACTATTAACCACCAGCAACACAATTTTGCTGGCAATGAACTTGCTTGTATTTCATTTATGCTTTCACGTACAAAATGTACTTCATGTATTAAGGATAGAGATTTAAGTGTTTTCTTCATCTTAAGCCCTCTCCCCACAGCAGCAGAATAAATCTGAAAACTAAAATATATCTTATACAAGATCCAATCTTTTATGAAGATAATTTTTTTATTCTTAGAAAAGGACTCTGCACGTCTCTCCTTGTAGATTGACCTGTTCATGGAAAAGCAGGGCCTGTTAAAAGCCTGACTAGGCTCAACCATTGTTTAATTGACTTCATGATTAGTGATCACTCCTGCTTTTTTGAGACTTTTTACATTTCTAAGAACCTACTGATCTCTAAGGATTCAGTATCATACTTTTCCCATCAATTCAAAATTTACTAATCTTGATTACAGAAAAATAATTAAGCTGATAACCATACATAAAGATTATCAGCATGGCATCTCAATAAACACTGTAACCTTTAATACTCACACCACTGTACCACGTGCAGCTTCCCTAAGCTCAGCAGAGACAGCCTATCTGGCATATTGGCACTATCCTCTCTACCTGAGGCCTCTAAATACCAGTAAAGAACAACCCAAAAGCCAGCTATGGAACTCCTGATGCATATCCTCACCGGGGTACAGAAGGAAGAATGACAGAACACAAATTCACTGGGTTTTATCATGTTATGGTGGGGGTAGATCTCATTATCTATGAGATAAGAGCAAGTCCTGGTATGGATGATGGAAATTCAAACCAAACAAGTCACTGGCAATTTGGGAAGGGACAAGATCTGAAAAGGCAAGTTTTTACTGGAAAATGTGACTAGAGACAAAGGCATATAATGCAACTAACACCTTGCTGATGTGACCCACCAAGGAAAAAGTGATGTAACTATTTCTTTCAGATTTTCTCTGTGCTTTTACTACACTTCAAAGACAAAAAGATTCCTGCTGAGTTTAGTATGTATACCATATTACCTGTTTGTGCTATAATTGACAGAAAAAAACCCAAGCCCAGAGTAGTCTGAAGTGTACAACCTGTAAAGCAATAGCATCCAGTTCCTCACATGACTTGAAGATTGTATCTCGCAGAGAGAAGAAAGCAACTGAAGTTAACTGTAAAAGGTGCTGTGATTACTTCTTCAACAAGTAAAAGTACTGGTCAACGGAATGCAACCATTTCCCTGAGGGCAATTTGCATGGGTAAACCATATTTTCCAGGCTTTAAGGGCTGCCTTTTAATGACCTCCCCAGTGCTCGACTGTCTTAGAGAGTCTGTTGCATTTCTATGCAGGTCTTTTTTCCAGCATGATGCATAAAGAGAGTCTGATGAGGTGTTCATCATTATGAAAAAGGAACTGACTGCTTACAGAGGCTGTTTTTGTGATAAATCACTTTGTATCACAGCTCAAGTTAGGTGCAGAACTCAAGATTATCTCCCTCGACATTACTCTCACCATGTGTTAGTTACTCATTGTTTGCTTTGCGAAATTTTAGTCCCTGCAATATCCAAGCACACCTCCTATATCTTAGACAAATATTTCCTATACCTTAGGCACTTCAGTTTTTAAGAAGGTCATGTGCAAAAATATGGAAATAGACACACAATATTGAGAAGGATAGGGAGTGAAAGTACAAGAAGAAAGAATAGGAAAGGGACTGAGAATGTGCACTTCAAACTGTCTCTCCACCTACAGAATCTGAACCACCACACAGAGTGAAAAAAACACGTTCCCTACCTCAGTGAAAATCACAGTGGATTGTAGCCCTCCATTTCTAACACCATATATTCCAAATAAAAGGTGAAATTAGACATGGCAGAATCTCCTGTTACTTTGAGTTGGAAGTATAATGCCACATCTTCTGTAGCTGAGCACGTCCTTTGGTTCCTCAGTTTGTGTTGCTCCTGAGATAAGTTGACTCTACTCACCTTTCCCTTTGAGTCTTTTAATGCATGTCACAAAGACTGATCAGTAACATTGCTTAATTTACTATCAATACCACTATTCTTAACTATAAATAAATAATCTCAGGTCAAATAGCATTTTTTCTATATTCATATTATTAATTTCTTTTCATTTATCCAATTCAGTCCTCGCGTCATTTAAGAGCCGTGGCACAAAAGCAGGAAACATAAGGATTATGATAATGGCTTGATGCCTAAAATTAATTTGGTCCACAATTCATTTGAGTTTCCTTCATAGATTGTACCACATTGGTATCCTCTAGCACTTTACACAGATGGATGAAGTAACTTAGAATATACACTAAAGAAGGAAGAGGCAGAAGTAAAACATCAGGTATTTAATCAGAGCATGATACACAGTTGGAATCAGCAAGTGTGATGCATATAAAGAAGGGAGCATAAAAACCGAGAAAAACCACTAACAGTAACCATGTGCAAGCCAAAAAAAATCAGTTTATTGTTCCATCTGTGTACAATGAATTTTATCCAAAACTCTCAGAAATCACTGTAAGGATTCCTATCTAACAGTTAGTTATAGCTGAGGCCTCACATCTCCTTCTCTATACATGCATGCACATACAGTCTACGGACAGACATCTCTCTACCTGTATGGATATACTTACCTACCTCTGTGTATGAAAGCGTGCAGATATGTATGTAAATACACACGTAGCCATGTATTTCACAGTTCCTTTGAAAGTGACACAGATTAAATGCAGTCCTTTTGAACAATTAATAAGACAATCACAGGCTAAGTAGCAGTACACATACACACGGGTTCAAGGGTAAATCTGCCCAAATACAAAAAATATGGGCTTAAATGTCATAAGGACCAGTTAGTGCAGGAATCAATAGCAGCTGAAGTCTAATCCTTCACCATTTCCATCAGAGGCAGCTTTGCCAGTGATGCTTTCAGTTCAGGACTAACACCTGGCCAGGGTCCAGGAAAAAAAGCTTTCCTTATGCATTAAGTGGTGAAACGAGGGAACTCTGGTAAAGGTGAATCCTTCTCTCCACCGTCACAAACATGTGTTCTTCCTGCCCCTGTAACTATGGTCTGGATCTCAAACAGAGTTTACTCACATGCTTAGGTACTACGTTACCTTCAGCACTTTCTTTTAAATACCTCCCGTACTTGCTGGCTGGTCTGAAGATGGCAGCTGAGCACCTTTAGTCCTCTTTGCCATTTCCAGTGCTGCTACCGACACACCTTTTAAAGCTGAAGATGTGATTGTGAAGCCTGCAGCTGCTCCTCAAAGTAGAGAAGCTGATCCACTTCAAAGCAATCGCTTGCTCTAGAAACCAGTTTCTCCAGGTGCCTCCTGATCTCCTCCTCACCGGCATTCTGCTGTCTCGCTTGCTTGAGATAGCTGTACACTGCCTCAAATACCTCTGCTCCCAGCTTCCCAATAGCAGACCTGGGGAGAATATTACATAGAGCTCTAATGAAAGTTATTTCACATTATATATTAATACAAGTAATAACTGCTACTTATTTTTTTTCTAAATGGTGTAGCTACCTTTGATTAAAATGGTATAATCATGCACCTCATTTGCCTGACAGCACAAGGAACCGAAGTTTCCTGTGGAACTTCACTGTGATTGATTGTTACACGAAGAGCCCAGGAGTAAAAACTTGGCCACCACCATCATTACAAAACAAGATTTCTTTTCATGCGGAATCTGACATACCTATTTTTTTTTACCTACAGCAAGCCTGGTATACAAACATTTATTATTACCTCTGGATTTAGACAACACCAAAAGAAGCAATCCCAGTCAGCCATACACCACAGACATTTTATGTGAACAAATATAGTTCAGGATGAATTGCTTTATTTCAGTGGCTATCAAATTACAAGGAAAGCATTATACAAGCCCAGCATGAGTTAACTTTTTTGTCTTTTCTTACAGCACTATCCTTTTATCAGAAAACAGATCTGTAATTCAGTAACAAAGAATACACTCATGGGAACTTAATGTTGATTTATAAAGAAGACTCATTCACAAACTGCAAGATAATGATCAGCACTTTGTCTTCTAAAGGCAAATATCTTTAAATTCGTGTATCAACCCACAGTAACATAAAATTTTCCACTCAGTGATGGGTTCATTATATTTTCATGAAAATATTAGAATAACTCTCCTTCAGTACATCAGAAACTATCTGCCCACTCTGCACACATCTGCCATAGGATTCGTGTTGTTTTCTTTCACTGAAGTTTTATATGTTACAGCAGTTGAGATTTGATTGCCTTTTAGTGCCAGATTTGCACATTTTAGAGGTGATGATGCCCTTCACTTAGTTAGAAGTGTGAGCTGGGCTAATTGGGATCACCTTGCAGGAACATTTGCAATTTACACTAAAAAAAGTCTTCATTTGGTTAGGTAAAGTTGTTGTAAGCTGCCTTTTCTCCCACAAACATTTTGCTAGTATTTAAAGAGTATTTAGGTAGCACAATCATTCGTTTTTCAGGAACATCATGGCACGAAGATCTCTTCTATAAAGCTTCTCAGCATATCTGAGCAAGGTTTCTCTGATAATTTTTTTCTAATAAATAATGATATCTGAGATTCTAATGCTCACGTATTTCTCAAGCATTAGACATACTTTGTCTCTAGCATGCTAAAACATTTGATGCCTTAACACTTGCTTGGTGCTTTTAGACAAAAAGAAGGAACTAGGAAGTGAACTGTATAGCACTCCAAAATTTCAGGCTGAATATCTGCACTTCTGTTCCCTTTCCACTGAGTCTCGGTCACACATTGCTTTCTACAGACTTTGACAACAGAAAACTGAGAGAATGGTTCCTAGAGCTGTCCTAGGATGGGAACTGCCTCATTTTTCACCCCAGCAGTGAGCTGCCTTTTATTTATAAAGCATTAGCATGCCTTTATAGTATTTACTGTCTCTACTGTCTCTGATGGGGGCTTTGAGCTGCTCCCCACTTCAGCACACAGTATGCTTGCTGGTACAGCCTCAGGCATGAGAGGAGCGTTTCTGCAGGCATGAGCAGAGCACATGTTCCTGTCTGCAGGGCAGTGCCCACGGGAAACTGCTGGAGGCCCTGGGCTCACGCTGCCTGCAGCAGGATCCGCAGGGTTCAGAGAAAGCATGCACAAGATTTCACAAAAGCAGTTTAAATGGTTAAACCCACATACTGCCAGCCAACAATATCACATACTCCAGCTGCGCCTGTTTGCTGATTTTGTACTATATCTAACACCAGGGCAAGACTCTTCTAACGCAACAGCATCATTCACCTAAAGGGGTAGCTGCTTTTCATCTGTGGTCATCCTGTTATTGCTGAGGAATGACATTATCAGAGTGACACTGCAGCCAGTAAAATTTCTACATTATGTAAATTCTCCATTCTTAGAAAATCGTTGCAGAGAATCTTACTTTATCGTTTCACAGACTTCATTTGATATGAAAGTATATGGTTTCCTCAGTAATACAGAACTCCTTTATTACTATATAAGAGATGTCTGGAAAATCCTGTCGTTACATACAGTAGGACCTACTGCTGGTAAAAATGGACAATATTTCTAATAGGGTATTTTTGCCTGAAGGATACCCTAGATGACTGTTCTGATGCCATAAAGAAAAAACACTTCTCATATCCTGCCTGCTCTCTGCTTTTCTGTAGCTCTCTCTTGCTCAGTTATGATCTTCCCTTCAGCTACACCTCTCCTGCTGGGTCATGACACAGAGGAAGACCAGGAACTTGGAGCAGAGAAAGTCAGGACCCAGGATCAGAAGCCACAGGGCCAAGCTGGAATGTCTGCAGGTCCAGATCTGACTTGGTGCTGCTTCCTGTGAATAGAAATTGCCCTAACAGTGCTGTTTAGGGGAAAACTAAAACTGTTGAAAGTGATTAATTCTCAGACACTGGAAACCTAAGGATTAGATTACTACAGAAAACTAAGTAGGGATTTGTTTGGCAAATAAAGTACATTTCTTCACAAAACTTCATTAGACGTATCACGGTATTTCTCTCCAATGGTTAAAAATCAATACATGAGAACCTATTTTGAATTCCCTGCTACTTCATTAATGCCTTTACTGACTCCTCTCTCCCTCTTAGATGAGTATGCTTATTTTTTTTGGCAGTCCTGCCTAAAGATGAAAAATCAAGCAAATACATACCCCGGGAGTATTGTTTCTACTAATTAATGTGACCAGCAGACTCAAATCTTTTCAGTTAAGCTTGGCAGAGCATGCAAATCAGCTAACCTGTATAACAGCTGACACAATAAAATTAGGACGAAAATGTTCATGAGTTGAAAATTAAGGTGTAGGTGACAAAAATTATAACCTACTTTTACAGAAGAAGACATCAAGGTCTGTTTAGACTTGTGAATTGCATTAATGCCAAGTCTGCTACCACATCATGCATCTTCTGTCACAAAGGCAGAAGTGGGGGATCTTAGACAGTAAATTTACTGAGTGAATGTATCATCCAGATAGAGGCGGGGGGGAAGTGGCTTCTTGAAAATAAGTTTTGCACATTATGGGCCTGACCATGTTCACAGGGATATTTTTCCATCTCTGCGAAGGACTTCAGAGGCACAATTACAGATTTTTCACTACCCTTCTGCTTACAGTTACTTCTGTTTCACATGAAATATGATACGTCTGCATTTACAGCTTTGAAATTATTAAAAACCTTACCACCAAACAAGTACAGTGTCCATTTACCCTCCCATTTGGCCATGCTTTCTGATCTCCTGGCATTTACTCTATTTGTGCTATCTAACAGCTCACTTATCAAAAAACTGTTTTCCCCCAGAAATGATCCATCATTCCTTTCTCAGCCAAGACTACACAGGCAGAGGGGATACCTGACATCTGGGATTTCATTAGTCTGACAAGCTTTGTGGGACAGAATCACATCCCACATTGCCCTAAATTGTTATTCACTATGCTGAAATCAAAGGAGTTACATTAGGCTCTACCATCCAAGGGTCTGACCCAGAATGATATACACAAATGTGCTTAAATGTCAGATCTCAGATCATTTGTTCTTCTGTTTCACTGCGTTACAAAGACTGAGATACACAGAGGGATTCATTGCTGGCATTTGACCACTCTGTTTCTTAACTTGCAAGCATCGTGTTCACGTAATTAAATTTACAGTTCTGTGGTTGAACCCTAAGCTCCCTGTGTAACACAGGCATCTCAAAAAGGCATCCAGCCAAAATAACAGCCCACCACAACTGAGGAAAGGTGTATTCTAAATATGACACCTGTCTGGCTCTCATCAAGTTGAAAATCACCTCTGCCCACCCAGGACTCACAATAATTCAACATGACCACACAGGTACCCAGTTGTCCCCTTTTTTCCCAGAGTCCATTGTGAGTGCATTCACCCAGAGAACAGGAAACCTGGGGGTAGAAGCAGATGCAAACCCATGCTTCCCAGATCATTACTGTAATCACCAGTAAGACTGAGGGATGAAGGACTCTTCCACCTTCATTTTGATTCGTATGAAAGCAGATGTATTGGGCCAGAAGAGAAAAAGCAACGATAGAGAATAATTCTGGATAGACTTGAGACCAAGGACAGCTTTGAGGTATGTTCAGACATTATTTGCAGAAAGCAGTACCTGGATAAAATAGCATGAGCAGTCCCTGGAGTCCTTCAGTCCTTGGGACTAAAATACAGGTTACCACGTGGAAGTTAGTTCCCACAGACTGTGCTTTCTCACTGAAAACTGCAAGAGATTCAACAGTGAGCCCAACTTCCCTCACTCCTGGCTGCAGAGCGCAATCCCAGCGCTCCAGGCAGAGATGGCATAGGCTGGGGACCTTCATAAGCTGGAGGTATGCTCAGATCACCAACCTATTGGCTGGACAGTGGATATTGCCAGTTATCCATAGAAGCTGTGGTCTGAAATAAAATGCTTCTTGCTGCCAGCTTTTGTGCAGCACAAAAATCAAAGCATAGAGAAAATTAGCTGGTACAAACTCCAAAGGTCATAGAGGCAGGCAAATAACTCATTTGTGGATAATGACACTGTTTGGGCATGAGATAGTGACTTGGTTCTACCAAGGGTTAGGTGCTTCTGAGCATGTGAGAAGCGTATGAATATCAGAAATATCATAGGCATTCACTGCTTTGACTCACAGCCAACACTAGAAGGAGCTAAATAGGAGCCTTGAGAACTGCAATTTTGTACTCACAGTGTCTAAAAATGTTCCAAGTTATTTAGTGGATCTATGTTCCAATGAATTTATCAGGCTATCTGGTGATTCGCAGTTGATTTCCTTTACATCAGTGCAAAATTACTATAATTTGACAATATAATAATGTTGTGTTCTCAACTGGCTGAGGAAGTTGTAAATCTTTCCCTGGGTGAAAAAAGAATTTTCTATGATCCTGCAGGTCTTTATTTTGACTATTCCACTACTAGCTACATATTAAAATTTCCTTTCTGGTCTGGAGATCAATAACAATAAAACTACCTTTATGTAACACTGACAAAAGCCACAAAACAAGATTAATGCTTAAGTTTGCACTCCTCTGTGGATATTAGCATCTGGGTTAATATCTTCCAACAGCTTCTCATTGCCTGTCATGAAGGATAACTATGATACAAATCAACTGCTAAGGGGGTTTTCAGCTTCTCACTTTCAAATGTCATTCAGTGTGATAGCGACTATCATTTAAACCATTCTGTTCTTCCTCATCCACTCCTAAAGGAAAGTGGCACTTTTTGCTCACAGGGTTTTCACTAGTGCCTCCAGGGAACTCTGGTGTGGTCCCTGCTTGGGAGCAAGGACAGGCTCTACAGCTGCTGAGTTACCACTCGACACAAATCACTACTGAGCACACTCGGGTGATACCATGAGATCACCTCTGAATCAGGCAACTCACTGCTGCCACAGCAGACGACAAACACAGAGCTGCTAAATCAGCCACAGAAAATGCAGGTATTTCCAAACACTAATGTTATTCACATGTACCTCAATATAAACCTTAAAAAAGAAGCTTTCTGTACATGGAATATCCATTCAATGGGCATTTATTTATTCTTTCGGATGTAGTCAGGCCACTTGCATCCTATACCAACATACATATTGTAAAGTTGGAGGCAAATCTGTCATAATTAGGACTCATGAGGCATAAAAGCAAGTGCAGGGATCTTTGAAATAATAATTTCAGCAGATTTCACTAAATTCTGTTCTCTATAACTCAAAGGTATCCCTATGGAGTTCAGCAGTATTACTTTGGATTTCCATCAATACATCCAACTCTGATTTGTTCCTGAACATGCTATTTCTAACAATTTATTTATCAACCTTATTTATTTCTCTTCAAAACAGTACAGTCGTGCCACTTCGCAGCTAACCAACAGGAACATGAATCTTGATGAAAAAGATTGTTATATCTATCTCCCGAAATAATTCTGCAAAAGAATCAGGAAATTACATCTTTGATCTCATAAAAAACAATGTTTTCTAACTGTACCAGAACATCTTAGAATATCTGCTACAGCATCTCATGGTTCAGTAAACAAACAGGTTTATCTCAGTTACAACATAAAAGGTCCTTTCCCTTTCAAGTTATCTTGCTGTCATTCACTAGGTCGGCATTACTGACTATGAATGATTAAAACTTCTCTAAAACAAACTGCTCTGGGTTCAAAACATTTGCAGCAAAGTCTGTCTTTTGCTCTGTAAAGACCTTTTGATATCTGCTAGGAGAAAAGGATTATTAAGCTCTATGATTTATTTTTTAGGAACTTATTTCTATAGGCAGGGCAATACTTTTCTAGTTTTAACAGATGTTCAGTCTTGGGAATGTGAAAAGTATGGCAAAGTCTAAGAAAAGGATTTATTAAAAAAAAAAGGAAATGGAAAGAATTATTATATAAAACTAGAAAAAGGAAACCTGTATTGCTATTATTACCCTGTACCTTCACCTTCAAGCCTCAATGGACTTTGACTTTTATCATATTACTGCTGAACAAAAATTTCTTCACTTGAAGACACAATGATAATTTTCATAATTCATCCTTAATTACTTCATAATTCCTGAATTAATGCACCTTAATTTGATTACAAACAAAACTCTCTGATGTCCTGGGTCAAAGACTTGCAAAGTCTAAAGCATATTTAGGATGTGTTTTCCCATGAGCTAAGAATGATCTTATTATTATTATAAAAGCTGTAGGCACACAGTTGAAGAAACATCAACAATAATATTCCTCACGCATCTCATTTTCTAAGATAAATGAATTTATAAAATAGGAATTCAAGCTGACATCTGCTCATGGAAGAAGCTTTAATTAGAATTTGGAGCTGCTAGTTGAATTCTAGCTACTACTAATTTAGAATGCAGTTTGTCATAAGAATTTTTTTTAGTTTTTTCCAAATTAAAAAACAAATCAAAACAAAATCTGGTCATTTAAATCAAACCTCAATATTGCAATTTTAAAGTCTCCTTATATTAACAAATTTACTGCCAATACTAAAAATGAGAGAGGAAATAAATTTGCTAATATAGACCTCTTCAGGAGATAGGACAGGTGAAGATGACAGCACTTAGTGCCCATAAGGAATTACCTGAAACAAACTTTCCTGGTCTCTTTATACACATTCTGAGATTTCCTAACCTTCCCAACCTTCCTAACCTTATTTCAAATGATATCCTGTTATTTTAACAGTGCCATGGCACACAAAGAATCTTTGAAAAGTCATCAGTTCAGTTGATTCAGCATCACTGAATCACATCAAGCAAAAATTCAAGGCACATATAACACATACCTGATGCCATTTCCTTTGTTTATCAATGCATTCATTTTAGTCAGATGTGTCTGAAGAGCAGCACACTATTGCTGGGAAGTTCTCATAAAAGCATAAGAATCTCTTTTATTCAGCTGTGTGTTAATGTGGAGTCAATGCTGTTTTCCTTTTACATGGCTTGAAATTTGGTGGGGCGTCTCTCCTGATTCAGGGTCTCACACCAAAATAAGTTAGAAAACTAACATTCTGCCCATCAGAGAAAGGAAAATATACAGACTTGTATATTTCACCAAAAAAATCATAATATTAAATATTACTACATAAATATTTGGTCAACCTGAGCATTATCTTTAGCCATATTGTATTAAATATTAATACTGGATGTAGAACACTGCATTTCTGAGTTACTAATAAGCCACTCTCATTAAAATATGTCAAGTGTCAATAGAGATATAAATGTCAATCTGTCAAGTGCATCAACAGAGAGATTAATGTAATCAGCTGATACAAAGCTAGGTGATTCTTGATAGAAATATCACAAGCCCCATAGTAACTTACTAACAAAAACTTCAGCTGGACTTGTGTACTGTACAGCAATGGAGGGAGATGAAACAGTGCTGAAGCATGGAACTATGCTAAAAAACCACACAAAGTTATCATAAAAGTAATGCTACCTTACAGTAACCCAATCAAAAACACATTTTAAAAGTTACAAAACCCCAGCTGCTGTGGATGCTGAGATGCCCAGTTATGACAAGTATATATATCCACTTAAAGAGGCCTCAGTGTAGGTGGGTTAAGTCTACAGCTCCTTTCAGGTCCCTTCCCACATCTGTAGCCCTGGGAAAAGTTCATAGCACAAAACAGGACTAAGACTAATTCATGTTTTGTCAGAACCATACAATTCCATGACTACAGCATACTATAGAGATATAAAAGCAAATACCAGCTATGGACAGCAGATCTATGATTTTCTGAAAGGCCTAGAAAGGTTTGTGCATTCAGTTTCCTCTGTCTCTTCATCATAACAAGACAAGCATCACAGAGATATTTAAAGAGGCAGAGATCTAGATCTTTAATTTTTTCCCCAAAAGCAAATATTTAATACCCAAAAGCTTTTCAAAATAGGACCCTAATCATTCCTCTGTCTCAAATCTCTTGGAAAATCAAATAATTGCACGTGTAGATGCCTGAAAATATGGCATATAAAAGAAAAAATAAGATTTCTATTAACAATTACAGAAACATAACAATTATAATCTACTGTGGAAATATTTTTTTTCAGCTAGTAGCTTACAGAGATAAAACCCAACCTTGCTTTGAAACATGACTGAACCAGAAAAATTGCTGATAAGCTAAAGTGTATTTTTCCAATATACAGCTCCTTTTATTTTCCTGTAGAAATATGTTCATGGATACATACATGTCTAATGTGCTACCTTACATTAAGAGCGAGGCTAGGCATCACAAGTACAAGTATCCTCTGGTTTTGCCACAATCCTGGGCCATGTCTGGCTAATGTAAGCACAGCGCACATTAAGGGGCTGGAGAACAAATCTTATGAGGAGCGGCTGAGAGAGCTGGGGTTGTTTAGCCTGGAGAAGAGGAGGCTGAGGGGAGACCTTATTACTCTCTACAACTACCTGAAGGGAGGTTGTGGAGAGGAGGGAGCTGGCCTCTTCTCCCAAGTGACAGGGGACAGGACGAGAGGGAATGGCCTCAAGCTCCACCAGGGGAGATTTAGGCTTGAGATTAGGAAAAAGTTCTTCACGGAGAGGGTGGTTAGGCATTGGAACGGTCTGCCCAGGGAGGTGGTTGAGTCACCGTCCCTGGAGGTGTTTAAGGTTAGGGTAGATGAGGTGCTTAGGAGCATGATTTAGGGATTGGTGGGAATGGTTGGACTCGACGATCCAGTGGGTCTCTTCCAACCTGGTCATTCTGTGATTCTGTGATATGGCGTGCCAGCAAGCTGCTCACAAAGGAGGTCACTGCAGAAGGAGACAGACCTGTGACAGAGTCACCCCCAACACTGCTGAACTCCCAGAAGTGATGGCTGCTCCCTTTGGAATTATGTCAAACACAGTGTTTTGGATCTACTAACCTCTCCCTCACACAAGACGATAGTCTGCACGTTGCCCAGTCTCTAACAGTTTACCCCCTGGGCTATTTTTTGCATTGCTCACCTACTGCCACAAGGGGAATACGAGATGTACACCTTAATGACTTACATATACAAACCCAGAACTCACTGTGTGACGACTGAGAAAAACATGGTTAAGGAAAGAAGGAAAAGGACAGATTTTCTCTTACAGACAAGTACAGTGTTAGAATAGCAAGCAGACGAAGACAGAATCAATATGGGAAACAGTAAACATCAGTAGCCCTGGTAAGAGTCTGGAGAACGCCCTTTGCGTATTCTCTACCTATATTTCTCCCAAGTGCCTCTGCAAACCTCCCAAGGTCACAATGCTGCACCTGGTAAACACTGTCAAGATTCTTCAAGTGTTTCTGCATTGAAAACAGACTATGTAAGCAATGCCACATGAAAGCATTCTCACATTTGCAAGCTATTGACAAAATCAAGGCGCTAGAAAACTGAACAGCTCAGTCTATGTATTATGTATGCACAACATGGGGAAATCATGATTTTTGTGCAAAACAAAAAGATGTATTAGTCTGATTCTCCTAACATTTTGAGTGTTTGGGGCTACTTTACATTTTAAAATGAGTGAATCTATACATATGATTTTGTTATGTGGTTTTTTTATTGGATAAAAACTCTCTCTAGTTCTAAAGTAATTACGACATTACTGTCCACTCTAAGAAAAAATCCTTGAAAATTCAGGGTAACAGAATAGCTAATGGATTTATGACATGCAGCTCCGTAGTGAAGCTGAAAAACTGACATTTCTTTACATATCTAAATAAATTCACAAAAATTTTACACTTAAAGGGTTGGACCTGAGGTTTAAGTAACATGCAAAACGATCATGCCAACAAACAAGCATGCCAACAAAATAGATCAAAGCTTAATTGTGCCCTTTTGTATGTCAGCTTATAGATACACTCACTCTAGCTACTGAGTTTGTTCACTTTATTAATCCCAAAGTGCTAAGTAACACTGTCAAGAACTGCTGAAATTATGGCATTGGCAGATGACAAGTTCTTGCCCTCTCCAGATGCAGGATAGAGAGGAGCAGTACAAGATCCTCAAAGAACAACTCATGACTTGCAAGAAATACAAATCCAGGTAAAATTAAAGTGAATAGTCACCCAGCCTAACTTTATACACTTGTCTTAGTTGTCTACCACCTTTGGCATGGCATGAAAGAAACAGCTCTCATGGGTAAATTCAGAATAGGAACCTAAAACTTGGTCTGAGCTATCCTGTGTCTTTCCACGAAAAGGGTTCAGAGAAGTTCATAAGCATGTAGGAGAGGCTGCTAGAATTGGTCTGTGTGAATGTCCTCCAGTACAACTGCTCCATTCAATGGCTGATTAAGCCAGGCAGTTGAATATTTGCATAACTTTAGGCATATGTTGTCTTTCTGAAGGCAACAGACTACTTCTGTTTAACATTATATACGTGCTGAAGCACTTTGCTGAACTGGGGCCGTAATGTTTGGTATCAATACAAGGACAACAAATGAAGCAATTAAATATCAATATTTGTGGCCAGTTTTATAGCGAGATATAGCAAATAAACCTAGTATTGATTCAATTTAGGCTACATAGCTGGGGGCTCCATCCTGGAGACTACTTCAGAGAATAAAACATGTTTTCTGCTACAGACTGGTTGAAAACCCAACAACATCTGGATCAGTGACCTGCAACTTTAATATGTAATTCCATTTTCCATAATCATCAGGCTAAAGCAATACATACACACTATCTTCAAAAGTAAACAACAAAAAAATATTGGTAAAACATACTGTTGTCACCAAATACCTTTCAGTTGCAGCTATTCAATTCCTACATTGCTCATAGCCAGCAGGGCAGCACATTAAGGTCTATAAAAGCAGCACACCCCCATCTAAAAATTAAATTACAGATTGCTTGCTACTTCTGCTGAGGACAGGTGTACTGGAGCTTGTTGTGAAGAATAACAGAACAACTGCTAATATGAAGGTCAATAGCTGTTAATACTCTGGGCATATGGAATGAATGCTCTTGACAGTTCTAATGATGTCGTCACTTCCAACTCAAACCTACAGAACTCTTGTTCCATTACAGCAGGGAAAGAGATTCGTCCTGCAAGCATGAAAACTGAGGTGTGTTGATTTGGTTGCCATTGCTTTCTGTGTGACTCTGAATGTATCAGGCAGAAAAGGAGAAGCTCATAGTAACAAACTATTTCTAGAGAAAACTGGATCTCATCAAGTATTTTAGTTTATTTCTGGAATGGAAGCTAGACAAGGTCAAAATGGATACAATGGATCTTCCAAGATTAACACATTTTCACACCTCTCCCCACTTACCATTCTAACCTTGAAAAGGTATCTGGATACAGGGATCACACTCTTCCTGATGTGAGGATGAAATACATTCAGTTTGAATGACAACCAGGGAAGTACACTAAAGGAGTCCAGTAAATAAGGACCCCACCAGGAACTGAGCAGTAGCTGTCAAACTATCATCAGGAAGATATTCACAGGATAACCACCTCCTGGGTACTTTGGTCCTTTCAGAAGTGAGTGGAACTTTACCTTCTTCAGTGCTCTGAGTTTGCCTACGTTTCCTTTCCTGATTGATAAAAGTCCAAACCACACAGCTGAGGAAAGCAGAGACATCAGGGCCAAGACAACATGAGAGGCTGCCAGCTCTGGCTGTGGAAAGGGGAACAGCATGGACCACAGGAACAGCATAGACAATGTGAAGAAGGTGAATGAAGACCCACAGAAAATGCCTGGGGAATTAGATCATCAGCTCCAGCTTCAGCCTTGAACTGGGACTAGTACATCTGCTTCAGTGGACTCCTACACTCAAAGGCAGTGGACACTGCCTCACTCACCTTTATTTCTTCTTAGGTATGAAGACCCTGGGATTCACCCATTCCCATTTCCTCTCTCAGTTGTTGCCTTGGGACCGCAATGATTCACAAGCTGGAAGCATTCACTCACTTCTCCCCAACACATGCTAAAAACTGAGTTCCCAGCTTGGTCTTGTAAGGCAAGTTCAACTCTCCTAGTGTTCTCAGTTAGTTTTACTGCATTCCCTCATCCCTTGCTTGTAAAACAAACAGTAAACCCAAGATACTCCAGACCTTCAAATCTGTGTCTAGAAGGTAAGTGTGCAATTATCTTGAAACAGATTAACAGTAAAAGAAAGACAATCTCATGGACTAAGATGTTTAATGTGTCTCTGTAGTGAGCTCATTTGGGCCTAAACAATTAAGAGATGGAGACTGGCCTTTAAAAATGAGGTGTGAAAAAGACTGTGATGAGGAGGACAGATATGTAAGTAATACTTTGGCTTAGCCTACAAGAAGCAAAAAGCTGCAGTTATGCTGTAAGACGCCTTGTGATCATCAGACAGGAATTATTGCCAGAAAATGGAGTGTAGGGCAGAACTGTGGCATGTGTAAGAGGAAATTTCACGCTCAAAAACATTCCAGGATCAATATTCTCAATAATAATGTCCTCTATTTGTCTTCAAAAAGCAGTCATAGCTCAGACAGTATCAATAACTTCCTCACCAAATGTCTTTTGTCTGCGAAAAGACACTCTTCATGCATATTTACATCATGACAACTTCAACATGACAGTCAATGGCAATCAAAAGGTCACTGAGATTTTTTTATGGAAGTCTAAAAACCCAGTCAGCTTTTCTGTATTTCTTGCTTTTGTCTTCACCTAAAGCTGCCCTCAATTATGTCAATAACAAAACCAGTTTCAGAAGGTTCAGACCTAGCCCTTAGAAAGATCCATGCAGCACCTAATAAAACACTAAAATAATCAGTTTCTTCATTGCAGTAGTTAAAAAATGTGCAGAAATAAATGTACAAAACGTCTTCCATATTTCAGGCATCTTTAGGACTACTTCTCTTAAAGAATATTCAGTGTCTATTCAATGACTTTGGTATGACCTTTCTTTCTGAATTTCTAAGATAAGCAATACATTCAATGCCAATGTCACAAGCACAAGAAGCATATATGCATACTGCTCATGAGTCTAAACTAATGGTGTTATAAGCATTCACAGGAACAGAATAAAAATATCACCAAATGCCTTTTCTCCGTGACTTCTGAAAGACAGCTTTACTTACACTCAGCAGGTGATGATGAAGTCTTTTGGCCGATCATGGAGTGCTGCTGTGTGTAAGACTTAGGGGACTGACTAAAAGGTGCTTACTGCTGTGCTAAAGGACTTTAATTTACTTAAAATTTGGGGCAGAAAAGCCTTTTCCTTTTACTGATACACATCTTATTGAATTCCAAACAGCATATTAAAGTTCACGGCTATTAAAATGACTCACTGTATATATTCACGGATATCTCCACAACAGAGAACAAAACACTGTACTAATTTTTTTTCTTCATTTCCCACATTTTATTTCTCTTTATATTTTCAGGACAGAGAGAACAAGACATACATTCTCATCCATAGCTATTCTATTATGCAAAAACTAGCCTTACTCTGTAAAACACAAATCCTGATTTTACAAAGTCAAGAAATTAATTTTGACTAGAGTGCTGAAGAGTCTACAGGGGGGAGCCTCCACTCGATGGACACCAGGGATATGAATACTACATCATGTAGGGAATTGCAATTGCGAATATAGCCAGTTTCACCAAAACCCTAAAAAGGCTTGTTCTTTTTCACAAATTTCTACACACACTTGTCTTGTTTCTCACTTTCCTTTTTGCATTTTATCATGAAACCCTCACAAGCTTGAGATGTCAAGCACACCTCATAACGTTTTCCAGAGGTTTCTACCAGATCCTTTACAATGCTTAAACTATGGCCGAGCTGGTTAACAACTTGGAAAGAAGGGCCTCTGAATAAGAAGCAGAGAAACTTTTAAGCTAGAGATCTGAAAAAGTTGAGTCTTTCCCTTTTCATGTAGATTTCGAGCTCTTTAGCCTCTTACAAGCCATCAGTGCTGTTAGTCCAAACCTAAAGAAAGTTTGGGTTTGTCAACCAAGCTGTTCAGAAACTGGCAGAAAAGAAGTTAGCATTTGCTACAATGACGTATCTAAAACCTTTCCTTAAGGACAAAGCCAATCTTTCAGACAACATGTACTCTCAAAGCTTCTGACATCATGTAGAAGATGACTTTGACAAGCTATATGGACCCTGCAGTGGGGGGAAATAGATGGTATAACAATTTTCTCTGATGGGGAAAGAAAAGCTTCGGCATGAGGAACTGTTTCTGGAAAACAGCATGGTTCTCTTCTGAGATGCATAGTTGAAAAATCTCTACAGAAGAGCATCAGTGGAGCAGATATTAGTTTTTTCTCATGGATCTCACTGGTAGAGAAAATTTTGCCCTGGAGAGCATGTGAGAGTAGAGCTTCTCAGACTAAGGCATGCACCAAGTTACCCAGCACCATGGATGCGAACCACTATGAGGACAAGATGGTAGGTACTACTGAAAACACCAAGAAACAGATCCTCCTGTTTCCTGCACCTAACATAATTCCTCAGCCTAAAATCCCAACATCAGGAACATGAATCACACAACTCTGATTTCTATATTTGCTTGACTTCTCACAGTTAACATGCAATGCTGGGAAGAAGCATAATGAGAAACAGCTCAGATAACCTTTGAGGGAACTAGTTCAAGAAATAGGAATTTCTTATCAGCACTGCAGAAGATCCCAATATCAAAGTGTTTAACACTGAAGAAGAAGTTTTTGCGGAGAGAATGAACTCCACTTTGAAGGTAAAGTTAAATCTCTGCTGCTATGAACTTTATAATGAATACTGATAACAAGTTTAACAAACTAGAAATTGTTGTCACTGGAGTAGGCGATTTTATCATGACTTTTACTAAAAAGACAGCAATTCAAAATGTTGGAACAGAGTGTAGAGGGAATTGGAAAGAAGATGCCAGGGAAAATATTCAAGGACTGTAGTGAAGGAAGCTGATGACTGAATCATAAACACTACAAGGCTGTCTATAGTTGAAGATGTGAGCCTTTTTCTAACTTAAAATAGGAGAAGATAAAGGACTCCTACCTATTATATTCAAGAATATTTGTGGCTTACTTCTATATACCTATAAAGACTTCAAGCACAACTTCCCTCTCACATGAACATAGGTATAAAGCCCTGCACAAAAATACAGTAGAAGCTACCTAAATTAGCACTCTGATATGCAGTAAATCTCTCTACTGTCCAAGAACGCATTCAGTGCAGCACATTGTGACAACTCAAACAATGAGCATATCTTGTCAAGTGACTGTCTTGCTGCAGTTGTTTGCAAGCCTGTATCATTCACGTATCAATTAAAAATGCTAAAAGGCCTTTTTGCTGTTCAAGTCTCTGTTATTTTACCTCAATCTACCATAATATTACTTGTAATGGGTACACAAAATGCTTACTTTCTGAGCAATTCATGACTTGAGAGTCTCCCTCATCAGAATCTATCACTGTTAGCATCTGAAAATGCGACCCTAAACCTTCACAGTTCTGTTTTTATAGTGACCTTGACAGATTTCACTGCACTTCCACATTGGGCCCACTGTTCTTCTTTCTGTTTTCTCCTAAGAATACCAGCTACTCACCTTCTTTAAGACTAAAAACCCCACATTCTCTCTTTCATTAGGAGCTGTCAGCCAAAAGACGTCACCATAAGTTTGTGGCTTCCTGAGCAAAACTGAATAGCACAAGGTTAAATTATATTAGCCTTGCCTAAGCAACATTGCTGAGTGGATGAAGTGTAACATGTCACATGAATATTTCTGAAGAGTAAGCAAAGCAGCTGAGGATTCATTCCTTGTTCTGCAGCCTGATGTACTTTGTTCTCATTGAAAACTCCCTGATTATATTCTGTGTTCATATTGGCCATGTGCAAGACTTTGCAGGGAACTCCTTGTTTATGTGTGTGCTGGGTAGTGTGCTCATTCACTTGTTTCTTTACATCGTAACTTCCAAGCACTTAATATAATCAATCACCCTTACATATTCAGCAAATGGCAAGTTCATTGTATGTTTAGGAGAAAGGGCAATAACCTGAGTAAATATTTTGATAGATTTCTTTAAAGTAGCTCTTACAGTGCACAAAGGGAGATCACAGAATCACAGAATAACCAGGTTGGAAGAGACCCACTGGATCGTCGAGTCCAACCATTCCCACCAATCCCTAAATCATGCTCCTAAGCACCTCATCTACCCTAACCTTAAACACCTCCAGGGACGGTGACTCAACCACCTCCCTGGGCAGACCGTTCCAATGCCTAACCACCCTCTCCGTGAAGAACTTTTTCCTAATCTCAAGCCTAAATCTCCCCTGGTGGAGCTTGAGGCCATTCCCTCTCGTCCTGTCCCCTGCCACTTGGGAGAAGAGGCCAGCTCCCTCCTCTCCACAACCTCCCTTCAGGTAGTTGGAGAGAGTAATAAGGTCTCCTCTCAGCCTCCTCTTCTTCAGGCTAAACACCCCCAGCTCTCTCAGCCGCTCCTCATAAGATTTGTTCTCCAGCCCCTTCACCAGCTTCGTTGCTCTTCTCTGGACTCGCTCCAGAGCCACAACATCCTTCTTGTGGTGAGGGGCCCAGAACTGAACACAGTACTCGAGGTGCGGTCTCACCAGTGCCGAGTACAGGGGGAGAATAACCTCCCTGGACCTGCTGGTCACGCAGTTCCTGATACAATCCAAGATGCCATTGGCCTTTTTGGCCACCTGGGCACACTGCTAGCTCATGTTCAGTCGGTTGTCAACCAACATCCCCAGGTCCTTCTCCTCCTGGCAGCTTTCCAGCCAGGCTTCTCCTAGTTTGTACCCCTGCTTAGGGTTGTTGTGCCCCAAGTGCAGGACCCGGCATTTGGCCTTGTTAAACCTCACGCCGTTGGTCTCAGCCCAGCAGTCCAGCCTGTTCAGATCCCTTTGCAGAGCCTCCCGACCTTCCAGCAGATCCACACTTCCACCCAGCTTGGTGTCGTCTGCAAACTTGCTAAGGGAGGACTCGATGCCTTCGTCCAGGTCGTTGATAAAGACATTGAACAGGGCTGGACCCAGGACTGAGCCCTGGGGAACCCCACTTGTAACTGGCCTCCAGCTGGATTTAACTCCATTTCCCACCACCCTCTGGGCCCGGTCATTCAACCAGTTTTCCACCCAGGAGAGTGTGCGCCTGTCCAGGCCAGAGGCCGACAGTTTCCGAAGCAGAATGCTGTGAGAAACTGTATCAAAGGCTTTACTGAAGTCCAGGAAGATACATCCACAGCCTTTCCCTCGTCCAAGAGCTTAGTTACTCGGTACCTTTACTTACCAAAAAAAAACCCAAAACATATACCCCTCTTTAATTCCTTCTCTTAATGAATGTAATTTGAAAATCATTCATGGATATGGTCTGCTGGAAGTTCTCAAGATGCTGGTTGGGTGGGTCTTTTGGCCTACAGACCTGGCTGACTGTTCTCATTCAGAAATGAGATGACTAGGAAAACGTTCCAAAACCAGGACCTCTAATGCATTAAATGTGAATTATCGGAGCTAATCAGGCTTTTCATTGGCCTATAGATAGTTTATAAACTACTCTGAAATGCGACATTTCCAGAGCATCATAAAACAAACACTTCCACATTTTTCAGCAATTAATGACTGCTATGTGCTTATCCTATCAGAAACAACAAACTGTGAAAACCATGAAACTGCACTGGAAAAGCAGAATCTGAAAGAAGCAAGTGATATAATTGTACCTCAGCCCTAAAGGTAATGACCATGAAGTTCAATGAGTTAAGATTTATCTTGTAACCATAGGAAGACAAGGTGAAGGCTGTAAGACCAGCGGGCATTTTGACTAAACAACTTCACCTTAAAACAAATTATCACAACACAATGCATTTTTTTATCTTTGTAAGTACTTCCCATGGAAAGGGAATGGCAGGCAATCAGAGTGGCAGGCTATGCGACCTACTGTCTCGTTGCACAATAAAGGCTAAGCCATGAACTGAAACCCTCGGAGCTGCTCCACCTTGAAATATCATAAAACTGAATAACTTCTATGTGGAGTAAATCTGATTGGTATTTGCCCTTGAGTACCTGGTGCATTTGGCACTATGATTTGTTTAAAATAGCAATTGGCATCAGTGGTTACATTTATTTTCTTTTGTGGATTCACATAAATAACTACTAGTATTAACTGTTCAGATTTATTTGTATTCTGATAATACCATACTGTTGGCATTGTACACTCACACAAGAGAAAACTGCCCTTTCTAAAAGCTTGTACAATCTGAAATCAGTTTAATGCTGCAACACTGCAAAGAAAATTTGAGTTCAGAAATAATACATAGCATTATGAATATGAGATTAATACCTAAATTATGGTGCAATAAATCTTGGAAGGCCAGAAATTACTGAATCAAGATAAAAGCTCAAGATACGTTAACAAGTACATCCGAGAAGGGAAACACAGATCTTTGTTTAATTAAGACACTAAAATCTTTATTAATAAAGCTGAAGTTTCAATGACACCGAAAGCAATTAGCCAATGAATTTCAAAGGGAGCTGCACATGTAAATTCCTCTATTTCATTTGAAAATCTCAGCCAACAGCAATAATATTTGGTTTAAATCATCACATCATCATGGGAAACAAACCCGTTAGTCTTTTGTTCCAGACAAGAATGAAATGTGGCTGCGGGAGCAAACATGGTGGGAACATGGATATCTGCTGGCGATTTACGGGCATGTGCTGAGCTAACAAAGACAGCAGAGTTCAGAACCACACTGACAGCAGTGAAGGTAAACGAGATACTAGAAGGATGACAGTTATTGTGCAGATTATTAGAAAACCATCAGAGATGACAGCTAACCTTCATCCTCTGTGGAGGCAAGTAGGAATCCAGTCTCTGAAGATTAACTTACCATGCACTTCTTTTTGTTGAAGGGATTTTTTGGTGAGGGGAAGCAATATATTATTTTCTTTGCCGTGTTCTGCAGCTTTTCACATCCATCTCTGCCTGAATATTGGTAACAAATAAATGTGCTACTTACTCCCTCATGCGGTTCAGTTTGGTCTCAGCCATAGTGCTGTTGAGTGCTCTGAATCCCTGGGGCATCCCTGGAGACGCTCCGATGACAGTCCTTGAGCCTACAAATCAATGCACAGACACATAACCTTATTCACCTTCATCTCTTGAGCTCTATTGCAGAGTCAAGGGCAGTCAAAAGGAGGAAGACTATTCCTGTTTCTCGCAAGGCAGTGCCACATTAATTAAAGATTAATTAGATTATTACATGCACATTAAGGGCAACTCCTTTCTGAGGGACAAGTAGATTTACAGCTTAAAAGCACCAGAATTATAACAACAATTTTCTTTATGTGTAGCATACAGGGAATTACACTACAACAGACAGGATAGTCACTTGAGTAAGTGCTAGAACACATAAATATTCAGCAAAATTAAACTCGCTCAGACAATATGTATCTTTCTCCATTGTTCTTGCATTTATTTTTAAGAGCAAGAACTTTCTCCCTAACAGGCAAGTCTCTACTTTAGCTTGATCATTACTGTAAACAAAAAGTCTTTATGACATCACTTTCCCCTTCAGAAAAAGGACTCTTTTTACGTATGCACATATATACATATATATAAAAATATACCTGTATATATAAACATCTGTATATATATGTGAGAAATACACATACACACACATGCAAACTCTGTCTGTTTACAGGCTGTGTGGGATATTGCAATCTTTAAGGACCTAATGCTCACAGATAGCTGTGATATTCATCCACAGGAATACAGAAGCGCTAAAACACAGAAGACTGTCTGAGTTGTCAGTCCAGTTATCCTGCAGCTTCCTGTTACCATTCCATCACACAAGTCCCTGCTTAATCTAAGGAATTTATTTATTTATTTATTTGTTCTATTTCTTCTACTGCTCCCAGTGGAAGACGATTCCAGAGCTTCACTGTGACCTGCTAGTTAAAATCTCTGCACTACTTTTCCAACAAAACTTCTTTTACGGACCAGTTTGTGCTCATTTTTTTCCTGTGCCAGTCCTTTTTTTTGTTTACTCAGTTCTTCCCTTCACTTTTGTGTACTCCTTTTATTTCATTACAATTAGAAAAAGAGATCCTATTTCAGATTTCAATTTGCTAAATTGAACAAAGCAGAGATTTTAATTTCTTCTAACACGATATTTGGCATCAGGATTTCACCTCCCAGAAGAAAATAATGTGTATCATAGTAGAAGTACATCTTGTATAAATGTCTGAGCTGTAGCACACAGCACCCAAGTTCTGAACAGACATCAGAGTGCTCTGCACAGGATATGAACATGCCAGAAGTCACACAAAAATTATTAACACAGTGCTGTGTTTATATGAACACACACTCCCTTGCTAGAAGGGGTTTTTAGCTTAGCCTCAGCTGGGGCTTGGTTTGGTTCGCCTTAACATTGAGGCAATATTGTGTTAACATACATTGCCAGAGGGAGCTTGCAGCTACTTTCTTGCTGTAAGCAGTATAAGCAGCCCTAGAGAGCAATGAATGCTTCCCTGGAACGCATAATCACAGCTTCCCCAAAAGTCAAGCTCCTATGCCTTGTGTGATTCTAGATCCTGATCACATAAGGTTGAATATTAAGATAAAAAATTTCTGTTATGAGTGTTCCTAGTGAGTCACCCACGGTGCCTGCTGGATTCAGAGCTTTGCTGGATTCAGAGCTTTGCTGGATTCAGAGGATAGGAAGCAGGTATGGAGAGAGACCACAGAAGAAATGGATTCCTGACTCGGTTTTCTGGATGTGAATGAACAATTTGACTTTTAAAAACATTTTCCTAACTTCTCTTTACACGTAAAGTTTAACAGTTGTATGGTGTCTAACTATCACAATTGAGGCATAGTTAACAAAGTTTAAAAGATGAAAAAATGACAAGCTTAGTTCTTACTAGCAACCAATAACTCAACCTATAGATGCAAAATCCATTTTCTGCTTATTCACTGTAACACTACACATACCTATCCATACATTTGTACATGGGGTCTGTAATCATACAATTACTTTAGCAGCACAGGAAGATTCAGCTACTTTCAGGATGGCCCTGAGGAAACTCCAAGCCCTGTACAAAGCAATGCTCATGACTTACTGGGTGGTACGCTCCTTTTTGAGTTGGCATAGAATTAAGGTCCAGATGTAGGGGCTTTGGGTCTTCGAAAGCAATAAAAAAATTGATGCTGAGCACCAATAGGCTGAAGAAAATATAATGTTCATATTCTCTTAAGAAAGAGTATATTTAACTGCAGGCTCCAGCTAAATTTTGGTATTACTGTTATTGCAAAATATATCACTGCTCAGCACATCCTTTCTGCTTAGTGGGTTCAATCAATTTATTGCTACAATATCTCCTTCTCCTCTGACACTTCATTATTAAAGAGATCCTTCTTTGTTTTTTTTCAGGGAATCCAGGCTAATAATAATTTGTATTTGACTACTCTCCACGTTGGCAGTTGGCCAAGCAAAACTTAATCACCACACACAAACTAGTATCTATCTTCCTCTCAATTTAATATGATTTTCTGGGTACTATGAGGCAGCTGCAAGGACTACAGATTGTATGATGCTCCAAAGGTGTGGTTAGTCACAAAAAGTGTTTTCACTGAAAAGTGTTAAGAGCTTTTTAGTTGTTGCTACAAGTAGCCTCAAAATTTTCTCCTGGGATGATTCACAATCCACATCAATTTCTATGTCAGAGGCATTTTCTCAGAAGCAGTTGTCATTAATAATATATATTGCATCCAGCTTCAAGCAGTTTGCCTATCCAAACATCCACATAAGTAACTATGCTTTTTCAAAAAGTGCCAGATAAGTATTCACATTTTTATGCAATATATCATTCTTAATTCATTAAAAAAAATTTAAACAAGAGCCTTGACTTTTCAAAACCAGGTATTGTGGCTTTCTAAATATATTTTAAAGATGAAAACTCTCCCAGTACCTTGCCCAATACTGCAGAGGACAACACAGGGAAAAAAGGCAAAAGATCTTTGTCCTCTCAGGTCATGCAGCACCAGTTTGAGGTTCTTACTGCATTCTCTCCCCTCCCCCCATCCCTATCCCTCGTCAAATGGAAGATTAAAGGATCTGTAGGGAAACAAATCCTCTGGATGACATTTATTCACAGATATTTATATTTAAAACAGGTGATTATGACTATCTGGTCAGATTTTTAATATGTTATCGCCCAAAAGGCATTCTTACCAACATTTCTGCTAACAAAAGGACAAATGGTGACAGGCATCTACTGCATCTCTTGGTAAACCATGATGTGTTGTGAAGCTATTATCTCCATTGAATCACAGATTTCCCTTTGGATTTTGGATTTCCTTCTTCAGCTTTCACTGCTACACAAGTGATCTCACAAAGACTTCTTCTACAGGATTAAAAAGCTCCTTAGGATCAGATGTACTTTTCTGAGTTTAAAACAATACCAAGTGACCCAACTACCTCTAACTTTCTCCTCCTTTATGCTAAGCAGCTACAGTAAATTGTAAAACCAGTTTTTCATACTTCCTTTCATTCAGTAATTCTGTTGTGGGATCTTCCTAATTTTTCAAATTTCATCAGCATGGGCTACCTTATTTCAAATACACTCCACCTGGAACTGTAGAGGCCACCCAAAATGAATCTTGTACCACACTAATGCACTGCTATTCACAGTGACTCAGTGGGAACTCTAGAGAAAATTCAGTTATTTCAAAAGTCCTTTCACTATTCAGCACTGAGGTTTATACAAAAGAAATTGCACCTGTGGAAAAATAATGCATATTTACTGTATCCTCTTTATCACAGCCCTTGCTGACATATGAAAAGTTCTACTTTTATTCTGCTCAGATATTCTCTAACATCTGCTTGAAATGGCATGTAATTTTTTCACAATATCTTTAACGATCAAAGACACTTTAAGAAATTCTGGCCAGGCGAGTTTTCTGTATCTGCCCTATTTTGTAATGAAACCCATACCAGTTTCAGGAGTAGCCATTATAATGTAGATGTAGCTCTGTAGCCCAGTAATATGGTATTGCAACTGCTAGCACCAGCTCACACGCTTGGACCTGAGTTTGAAGGACTTCAGGGCTTTGACTGAAAATTGTCTTGACCTGCCAGCAACTTTGATTTAATTGCTTAAACTCTAATAGCATTTCTTCTAATGACCAGGTACTTGTGGTTATTTTGTTTTATTTTGACTTACATTTGTAACATACAACCTATATTTTTAGATAGATAGTAGTATTCCGTGCAGAATGACATATTTCTAGCTAACTAAATTCAATTAATGTAGAGAAATACCAGCCTGATAAAACAGCACATGCCTTGAAAAACGCAGACAAATGATGAGGTGTAAAGGACTACAGATATGGGATGACAAGAAGTTGGGGCACTGGCTGGTACTGTCAATCTCATGGCTATAAGTAACATGACAGTGATCAGTTGAAGACATATTGACCTGGAAGTCGACATAACTAGCTTTACGGTAAACAAAGAGAATAAATATCTAACCTATGGAAAATGGACCATATACAGAAAATTTTGATGTAACACGAATTTGCAGGCCAGTGAAAGAAAAGCAAGGTACAAACGAATGTTAGCGAATCCATAAAAATTACCCCAACATCAGGCTTATAGCTTGACATTGGAAGAACTTAACACAGTAAATGTTTAAACTTCCTCAATGACATTGACCAAACAAAGATAAAAGGGATCCTACCAGATTTCTCTCTTATTATCATCACATATATTTGTTTGGAACAGATTATACAATCCTAATTACTAATTCAGCTTGGAGAAAGGCTTTAAATTCCAGCATGAACTGATCAAAGATTTTTTTAATGATTAAAGCACAATTTAATTATGTAATAATATATTTTTAAAAGGCATATTTTTCTTCTTAATACTGAAAGAAAAATAGAAGACAAGAGTCTCCTCGATACTAAGATTTTTTTTAAATACCACTGTTTGTCTTTGGCTAATAATCTGGGTTATTCCCAGAAGACCTCCAGGCAATTTCTATCTTGCATTAAAATAACAAAATATTGAAGCATAGGACTAATTTTTGTCCCTATTTCCACTTCTGCAAACCACTGCAGACAATGATGCAGCAAATGCATAAATGAGGGCAGAATCTGAAGATCACAGGACCTTCATTAGTGTGAAGACAAACTGGATGTGAATGTTGCTTCCTTCAGTCCTAAGGAGCTCCATGACATGGGAGCCTGAAGGTGACCAGTCATGATTCAACGGCTACAAGACCATGACAGCCACAGCTTTGATCATTCGTTTTCATCCTTCTTCAGCTTCCTCTTCCCATCAGTCCACGCTCACAATCAGGGGTGAAACACACCCCAGCACTGCAGAGGAGGGCTTCCCAGGCTTCCGCTACATTCTAGTTTCAGAGCCACAAGATAATATTGAGTCAGGTTTATCCTGACTCAATGAGTGTAAATGAGGCAGCTAAACAAGACTGTGGGGCCCGTGGGAGCCTTTGGGAACTTAGTTGGGCTTTCACACAACCCACATGCAGGCTGCTGCTGGCACAGTTCAACCCAGTGGTCTTCAAGGATAGTGACTAATTTAACCTCATTAAATGGCCTTCTTCTGCATAAGTTTTCTCTTTAGATTTTCAGTACAACATTTCAAAACACAGAATTTACATACAGAATTTGCAGGAGAATTTTATAATTAAATTGCAAACTTAAATTCTCTGTGATTTTTCTGTGCCTATAAAGAGATACTATAAAATAAAATAAATATTATCCAAATTTGGATAATAATTTTAATGTTTTAAAAAATATTTTAATTCATTTTCTCTTATTGCTACCAGTATTAGAAGCTATCGAACAACCTACATATCCTTAAATATTTTCCTCTGGAGAAAAGATGGCAGAAGCCAAGTTTTTAAAAGCTTCTGTTAGAACATTTCACACTTCTGACTATCATGCTTTATGGCTCTACTATTTTCAACCAAAGCAGTTAATATTAACAAACATGCTTTCTTTGTGTGCACATTTGTATTTCTCTGCAGTAGATAAAGGAAACAATTTTCAAGAAGATCTAATTTTTTTAGTTATTTTGTTGCAAAATTGAAATAATTGGACTGTGATTAATACAGACTGCTAATACCTGTTGCTAATACTGTTAAAGAAGAAATACTATCTTACCCATTGAGCTGTTATTCAGGACACACTCCAAATAGTTGACCATTGCCTCGATGTCACTGTCCTGTAGATAAATGAAACAAGGAATAGCATTAGTGTGCACAAAAACTTAAATATAAATACAATGTACCAGAGTTATGAACCCACAAACGTGAAGGATATCACTTACACCAATAAGCGTCAACACTAGACCGCAAAGAATTTACATTGCTCAGGACTATTTCTAAGTTTTCTTCCCCTAACACACCAGGTTTAGGAATGATGTTATATACAAACAATTATTTACACTGGATTCCTTGCAGAACACAAGCGTGTAGAACAACTGTGCATGGCTGTAGTTAGGTGGGTGTTGGTATCTTCTCCCACGTTGAGCTAGGGAGGTGTAGACTGGATATTAGGAGACATTTCTTCACCAAACGGTTTGCCAAGTGTTGGAACAGGATGCTCAGGGAAGTGATTGAGTCACCATATCTGGCAGTATTTAAAAGAACTGTAGGTGCAATATTTAAGGATGTGGTTTAGTGGTGGACTCAGCAGGCACAGGTTAACAGCTGGACTCGATGATATCTCAAAGGTCTTTTCTAACATAAATGATTCTGTGGAGTTTAAAGAAGATACGTTTACTGTGGAGGGTGGTGTGCAATCTCTGAAAATACACCAGCATTTTATCATCCATTAGTCCCAGAATATTTAAAACAGTATTACACTGAAAAAGGGAAATATGCACTTCTTAACTACGCCAAAATTTCTTATGCCTATGATAGCTGTCCACTGCAAATTAATGCTTGATTCATGTAATTGCATCCACTTGCACACCTAGTAACAACAAACAATTGAAAATAAAACTTAATTAAGAAGATATTCTAGCACTTTTCTATTTCAAGGATGCTGCTACCAGACAGATGATTAACAGTTTTGTTATGATCTCTTCCACAGGAAATGCTGTTTGCATACAGAGACGAAGTTTAAAGGTCTGGCCATTAGCCAACAATTGTGATCCAGGAAGCAGGTCAGGAGTTTCTTAAAGTCCACTTGGACTCTGAGTTTCTAGAAGCTGCTGCCATACCATGTTTTTTGACTATTTAAAACTGAAAGTCAAAATCTTGACCTTGCAGAAAAATCTGCCAAAAATCTGTTTTTTAATTGAGCAGCCTATGGTTTTAAAGTTTAAAACACTGTACTGAAAAGAAACAACATTGACCTCAGCTTCTGCAATGGACAATCTGCTTTATATGCCTATACGATCTTAATCAAAATACTCATTCTAACTTTCTCAAACTGAGGAACTGCCAGTGAAGCTTAACAGGATGACAATAATTGTTGGCAATGACAATGGTTACCTGGTGAGTGACTTTTTGGTGCAAGTGAGAGCTGTTACAGATGAGCACCATCTAGCTTCCTATCACCTTAAGTTGCCTCATAGGCTTATATTTGAAACAGGCTCTGCTATTTTAGCGTGGTTTGCAAGATGGGAATCAGTTTCTAGGGTGGCCATCTCAACAAAAAACCAAAAGACTCATAGGTCTGAAGAAGCCTACTTGCCCTTTTGGAGCAGCCTGTGAGGTACTTGCTGAAAAAGTTAGTACCATGGAGCAGCCCATCCAAAGGGAGCAGCCCATCCAAAGTGCCTCACCAAATAAATTTGAACCTGCTTAACTGAAGCTTTTGCCAGTTAGCAGGAAAGTTCCCAGGAAATGTTACAGAATGCATTACTTTTATATATACAATATACATTGACTATTGAATTGAGACAGACTTAATACTACAGATATGAACCTTTAGAACTTCATTTAAAAGTTATTTAAGTTTTTTCATTCAAAATTATATTTGATATTATTTTTCTGCAACATAAATTGCTAATTATTTTTAATTTCATTATCACTATCAGTTAACTGCAAAACTATACAGACAAAAAAAAAGGTAAATGGCCACATACAATATTAATATAATTGCTTTAGTAAAGCCTTTTTTTTTTTAACGGAATAAGGATTGTAATTCCTATACCTGTCACTTCTCACAAGACATCATATTTACTCTAAGTATAACAACAGAGATTTTTTTTCTCGTTACACTGTAAGATATGCTTTCACCAGGGAAAAGAGATGGCTTAACTTGGCTATCTTGAAATAAAATTTCATTGAGGAAGACAATGTGGTATTCACACAGTCGTAAATAGTTGAATAAATGGCTATCAGCTTACACTGAGGTAAGTTACACATACACTGAGGTGGCCTTTCTCCACTTGGATTTAGCAATCCAAAATTATTTTAGCTGTTTTATTTAATATGCTTATATATTTGATATATTTCCTTAATGCTTCTCTTGTTTGCAGAGAAAGCGAAGCCCTACAGAACAGGTGAAAGATTCTGACAGATGTGGAGAAGAGAGGCGCTTTTACGAGTAGCAGTCAGCGTGGATGAATGATTGCACATTCAAACAACTCTTTTTAACAGCAACTGGCCATGCAAAGACGTATGTTAGGAATCCAAAGGAGCATTTTCAGGTGACGGCACACAGACCACCCACAGCAGCCAGAGCTGTGATAATTTATGCCAGCCAATTATCTCGCTTGACAATCTCAGAAGTGACTTGGACACTGAAAATAGGAAGCTAATGTACCACATCAGCAGACTCTGTCATAATAAAGAGAGAAAATTTGTTATTATTGTAACTAAAAGAAAACACGAAGAACAAGGTGATAAACTAGAGTAAAAACCGCCCATTAGCATCTCAGCTAAATCCAAGCAAATGAAAGTTTCACTGGGCACTAACTTTTAAAGATGAAACCTCTCCTAAGCTTCGTATTTCTTCATATTTTATAAACTGTTTTTCATTCTCTTTTATGTTTTCCCCTTAATTAGTAAACCATTGTTTTTACAATGGGCAATCTGCAACAGGCAAATTGCTGCTTGAAATCTGGCTATCTGCATTTCTGCCCCAAAAGAGAGGGACAAAGGACACTAAACTCCAATGCTACAATCAAGATGGGAGGTTCAGATGTGCTTAGGGACTGAAATTGGTGGTAAATCCACATCTGTAACTGGACAATGTAGATGAAAACACACAGGCTGTATTTAAAGATATCAGCATTGGAAAAATAGCTCTGTCTGTCCCATCCTAAACCTTTAAAATTATACCATTCCAATGCCTAACTCAACCTTCTTAACTGAAGAGGCGTTGCATCCCACGCAAGGCCACAGCTTCTCATTCTGTCTTGACGCTGGTGGGAGACCAACATGACTTGAATAAATAGCTCAGTTCTATTTCTACATCATGCACACCAATGTATTGTTCAATTAGGTGACTTCTCTGACCCCATGCTACTGCATGGACATCAGAATTTATTTTTAATCATTATTTGAACTAATGGGGTCATCAGGGAGCACCACGAGATGCGGCATTTCTGCACTCTCTGCACAAAAGTAACTAGGAAAACTTCTTGGCATTGGAAAACATAGAGATTTGCACATTAGGGAGGTAGATATCTTACAAGTCTTTATCCTGTGTTGCAGTGGAATGACTTCTTTGTTAGCACACACCTCCAAAGGCCTATTTTGTGAAGATATTTTTGAAAAAAGGGTTTAAGAGTATGAATCCTATCACAGGAATAGGAGTGGGAGTTTTGGTATTAAGTAAATGACTGCAGAAGTAAACCCCTGCTATATACTAGCAAGATCAGATCTATTCTGGTAAGATTTGAAGATTATTATTAACACTGAGCATAATCCCACCTACCTTTGAGTGGGATTCATCTCACATAACTGTTGACATCCAGAATGAAGATGTCCCATGCATGCTAATAATTGCAGATCCTTTCATAATCACCAGAAAGAAAGAGATCCCTTAGCATGTTCTATCTAACCTATGTTAGACATTTATATCAAGATAAAATTATTCACTAAAAATGTTTGCTTACTTCCCCTGATTGGACAGATTTTCCATTCAGTTAGTTCAGACACAGATGTTCAAATCTGTAGAGCTAAATTCAGTCTGTTTTGACATCAGACTTACTGCAGAATTTTTCACCGGAGAAAGGGAAATTTTATGCTCACTTCCCAAAAAACAGAAAAGGTGATTGTGTCAATATCCAGAAACACACTTCTGCATTACCTAAGGTGCTAGGGTCAACATGAGAAAAAAACTCAGACAATTAGTTTCTTTGATAGAGCAAGACCTAAAAGACAAGTAGTCACAGAGGGTACTTCCCGGTCAGTTTGTGCAAACCAGTTCACAAAGGGTTAATGTTCTGTGTGCACAAAGACTGCTGGCAAAGTGAAGCTTCAGGCCTACGGGGCTGGATCCAGACAAGAGGTGCCAGTGGCACATGTTTTCTAGCCCACAGTGATGGTTCTTGTCACCAAATTCTGAGTCACTGCAAAATGAAGGAATGCCACCGTTCAGATCTAACTGCCAGCACTCATTTATTCTGCATTATCAAGAATTTTTATCTTCTGTCCTTTGTTAATTCTAAGCAACAGTCCATCTGATCAAAAACACTACTGACTGACACTTAATGATACTGTCAATGAAAGATGAACAAATATTTTAAAAGGCATTCCAAAAAGTAAAAGAAAACTTATCTCAGAGTCTGATGAAAGTAAGCAATAATTTATTTTCAAGAGTATCTTGTGGTAGACTTTCTGGGCAAAGTGTTTGCAGAGTGTCAGCAAACTGAAAAAAAGCCCATTATCTTAGGTATTCCAGTGATTTACAACTGACTAGTAATTTCTTTACACCAGTACTCTATAAAATGATCCTGAATTTTAAAACATCCTGTGTTTGAAAGCTAAGAGGACATTTCTAGATCAAATGGCTTTGTTTCTGAGTGAACATTCAGTCTGACCGGTGACAGAAATTCAGGACTCCCTGCTACTGTGGTATAAGCAGAGTTCTGATTCCTCACAGGAACAATTTATTTTTGACTTAAAATCTACATCTTAAAAAGGATATTAGTTCAAAATTTTTAAAACTTTGTACAGTTTACTCATAATTTAGTGAACCGTATTACCATACATGGCTGGTTCCCTAACATGCAAAAGACATTACACACTGTTCTGCAAAATTTGCACATGAACTCAGAATAAAATATATGATCCTAAGCAGAATCAGACAGTACCGTTCAGAGGCACTGTATGCAATTCTTTATACTGGTGGCCCAGGGGAGAAATTAATTGTTCCTGAACACCTTAGAAAGATCCATTTTCAGAACTGACTTGGGCATTGATTTCACTGAGACTTAATCACTGAAGGCAAGATTCATCTCAGCTTATTCTGATCAGATCTAAATTAGGTGCCTTTTCTAATAACCTTCAGCCTTCTTCACACTGCAGTGCCCAAGGCTTTCTTGTGGCAGCCTCTCCTGATAAAGCTATTTTTAAGCCTTTAAACAATAAGTTTCCTCTTTACTGACACTTCCTAAGATTCTTGGAAAAGTCTATAGATTTGCTGCTTGATCTTCAGTTGTTTAGGCTCACAGTTTATCATGTTGTTCTAGAAAATACATCTAATATAGGCAGGAGGAAGAGGCAACTAGAGGTTCTTATCTCTTCTCAGGAATTAGAGCTGGAACTTAGATCTTACGCTTGAAGTATACCTGCATCTTTAACATCATTTACCCATAGCTACTACGTGAAAGAACTCTCCTCTGTTTACTGACAACAACTCATCTTATGGCATTCATAGTAGTGTGATCCTTAATCTTGAAGAAATGTAAGAATCCTTCTCATCAATGTCTCAGAAGAATTCAATAAGCATTCACATATAATAATTCATGATATTGATATACACATACATTCTAACAAAAAAAAATTCAATAATGCCAGTAGGACAAAATCTTGGAAGGAGTTTAATTTTCCCATGAGCATTACGTGTATGCTGTTTTCACAAAGGTCATATATACCTGGTGATTTGTCTTCAAGATCATCTGTGACGCTTCCACATCCTCCTCCTCTTCACTGCCTTCTGAACAGGACTCAAATTCATCATTATAATATTCTTCTGCAATTTCTGGGTCTTCAGGAATCTCTAAAGGCAATTATGCATTTGAAGTATATAGACAGACAATATGCACAATATTAAAAATATAAAATAGATTTTATACCACCCATGCTATGTCACTAGCAATACATTCTATAATTGAAATCAAGGGATAGCTTCTCAGATTGAAGTGTTCATCTTTGATGACATAATAAGCAGTGTTAAACCTATCTCTGGCAAAAGATCAGATCCTCATGATATGTAAATTAATAACTTTAAAGGACCTATATTGATTTTAGCCTGAAATCACTAGACCACAGAATGATTCAGGCTGGAAGGGATCTCATGGGATCATCTAGTCAAAGCAAGGTCAGCACTGAAATGAAACCAGCTTTCAGGAGATGAAATTATGCCCCAGTTTGGTCTTCTCTAACACACATAACCCACGGCAAATACAACTGCTAAGCTAAAATGGAAAATAATATACTCCAGGCATGTGTTTAAAAGACAAAAGAAATAAAATCTATGTCTTTTCCCAAATTTTTCTGAAGCAAAAGTGTAACAAAATAAAATAAAGTGGTGTAAAGTCAAGCTGCACATACTTGGGTGTCAGGCTTTCTCAACTTATTACCATCAGGTTTTAATAACAGCAGTGAATGCAATATTAATAGAGCAAATGAGCCTATGAAGTACAATAATTGTTATTAAACTCAACATATTCATCACAGCATGAAAGCAACCCCAGCTACTCTGCTCCTGGTGAAATCCTTTAGCATCGCAGATTCCATAAGCAAGGAGTTAGTGAAACAGCTCAAAGCCTGATTACACCTGCTTCAGCGAGCTGCACTTTCTCAGCACAAGCACCTAAGCATATGTTGAATTTCAAGCAGAGGCTGGACTGTAGTGACTGTTTGAATAAAAAGCAGAATCCCCTTTTTTTTTTTAGACAGAAAGCTGCAAGGCAAAGAGTTGCCTATGGGAGACATGGGTCAGCAGCAGAAGACACAGGAACGCAGCTCACCAGCCATCCCACCAGTAGCCCTAAGCATTCATAGAGAGAGTAACTCCAGGAGAACTCACCTCTGCACATTGATTTTATACAGCCACTTACTGACTTACCAAGATAAGTTACACCAAGTCCAGATACAACATTTTTATGTTAAGAGTTTTCAAAAAGAAAATATTTGTTATCCATCTTTGCCTCATATCATTACAAAAAAATGTTAGTTGAAGACAACAACAGCATAAAATTTCACTGCCATAAATCACCATAGTCCTAACTTTAGCTAATGCTGATTTCCATCATTTCCCTCAATTACACTTACCACTTTAAAGAAATATAAACTAACTTATCCTAAATATCACTACTTTGAAATAAAATAAATTCCACTAATATGCCATTAAAAATGCTTCATAGATTTTTTTACTTGTTTCCCATAGAATAAAAAAACATTTAAACAATACAATTAAAATCCATTAAAAGACATTAGACTTTGGGCAGGAAGAATAATTCTAATCTTTAAAGCATAAGGAAGGTAACTCAGTAAAATGGTGAAAATGTATTTATCTACAGCACTATATGGTTCAAGCTTTCCTGTTGAGATATTGCCTCTACTATCTACTGTCTCCAAAGAATTAAAAAAACCTACTTTCTATTTCTATAAACTTGATTTATCTCCAAAATGCTGACACATTCTCACTCAGGTTTCTCTGTTTTAAGATATTTATGGAAGCTGCATAACAGCACCATGCTCCACTTCCACAATTCCTAATCCTTCCTTTTTCTATTTTTCACTTTTCTCAGTTTAAGAAAAAAGAGGATCAATATATGGGCTTCCAGGAGAACACATCCCCCCCAATCAAAAAACTTTTTCCCCACAAAAGAATTCATCATCATGTTTAATTGCTTGAGTTCTACAAAGTGCCATTTGACAGAAAAGCTGAACACTTAATTAAAAAAAAAGTCTTAAATATCATTGCTGTTTAGCATGGGAAGAACGCCACTGAACGAATATACATATTTTCCAGACCGAGTGAATACTAATTTTCCTTTTTTGCAGAAAGGCTGCCATTCCAGTATAATTCTATTAGATTCATCAACATTCAAATACATACGAATCAGCCTATTTATTACGTTATAATGCAAACATTGGACTACACTAGTGTTTTATGAGTCATTTTCTCCTCCCACATCCTGTAGTCTTTTGCTGTTGTACTAAAAAATGCAATCCTCTCCTTCCCAACCAAACATGATATCAAAATCTGTCTTTTTACTCATAAACATAACTTCAAAATGTCTGCTCCTGCTACAGAAAACTTACTTGTGAGTACCCCATGACCAGCCAAAACTGGCGAAGCCTCTGAGCTATGTGGCAGAGCTGGCACTGCCTGCATCCCATTTCCATGCCAGCTTTTGCATCCTTGTCAGAATTGCTTGCTTTACCATTTGTGAAATTGTTTTGACAGCTGTTCATATACGGCCAGTTAATCCAAGCTCAGTAATACAATTTTAAATGCTAGTTCAGACACTAGAGATGTTCCAGCGTACAGACGTTTACTGGCTCAGATTCAGAGACTATTCCAAGTGACATTTCTGAGACAAGACAGCATGTCCAGTGGATGGGAACTTGGAATTCAGATAATACAAGTTTTTTAAACTTTTCAGGTTTATGACAAGCATCTTTAAAGAAGGCAGCTTCAAACCATCAACACACTCATTTAGATCATGTAGTTCCATATAACATCTCCTGAAGACCTACTAAGAAGAGCCAACACCCAGTCATCCATGTGCTACTGATGTAGAGACCACATGTCTGGTTCTCTGCTGAATTAAGATGAGTACAGAATAGCTTATTTAGCCATGATCCAGGATCAGTACAATTTCAAGAACACATAAGCGGCTTTAGCAGAGCAGATATATAATTCAACATACTGACTGTACCTGTGCTGGCTTAGTAAAGTCTAAGTGCACGTAACCTGAGTGAGCTGGTATTTTCAGGTCAGGTCAAGCACTACCAAGGAAAGTTAGACCCCATATGCTTTCATTTCCATGTCTGCAGTCCATCCTCCTGAATATTTGCTACCTGCATTTTTCCACGACCTTGGATATTTCTCATGCTCCTACAAATACCACTAACGAGGTAGCAAAAGGCTGGTTACAGTCACTATCCTTGAACATTACTGATAAAGTCACACACCTCAGCAATGTAGCACAGAGGAAAACTCCTTGCTCAATGCTTTCAGAGGAGCAGTTTTAATTAAAAAGTTGATCTTTGGACTAGGTGTTTTTGACTTTTCTTTACACACCTTGGCAGAGCCTAGCACAATCTCCAAGGTCAGGACCTTAACCCTGTCCTTTGTTCTGACATAAAATAGAAACCAAGTCTGGAAGGTTCTTGAGTAAAAAAGCAGTGCTAGTGAGGTGAACATCAAGTCTATCGTATCAAAAGAGGAAATAAAACTGCTGCTGCAGAACCCAGGGTGCCCTGCCCTCTTTGCTTCAATAGCTGGATGGGGACAAAATCAGCATCACATTTAAGAAGGTCTTGACAATGTCTACAGCCCATCAGACCCCTTGCTCATGCAGGACTCCTGACCTGCCTGAACTCAGTGAGTCCAGATCACCTCTTTCCTTGCATGCAACAAAGTCACCCTGGTAGGCAAGGACTCTGCTTTCTTTGCAGACCCTTGGAAAACAAAGATGATGGTAATATCCAATATAAAGGTTTCTAACACTGTGCCAGCTGGTAGAACACACAGCCTGGTGGCTGCAACACAGCTGTAATATAGTTGTTCCTCAGCAGACTCTTCTCCCTCTGATACAGCATACGCATAGACTCCTTATGGGGCCGAAAGGAGGGTCTCTACTGCTTCTTCTGCCCTCTCACAACCCTAATATGTCAGTTGTGATCTCTGAAAATATATTATGCTTTATTCAGCTGTGCCTATTGCACTAAGGTCAGTCACCATACTTTTTATTTGCTTACAAAGCACTTAATTGAGAACAAACTTGGCTATTGATTACGTATTGCTAAGCAGCTTAGGTACAACATTGAGATGCTTGATTTATGCTATTAGATATTCAAAAGAAAATGAGCTCTAAATAATAACATTCTTATTTAGATTTCTTTCTATATATTACCATGATGTTAATAGTGGAAAGAAGGATAGAGACCCATTATCTAAAGAAAAATCATACAAGCAAGATTATTTCCCAAGAAGATAAGCTATGCAGAAAACAAAGGAATGCGATACTTGTAATGTTTTGCTTAAATCCACCAGGAGCTTGTTTCAGTTCTCATAGTAACTTGGCAACAACAACAGTTTTCTCCAAAGAGATGAAAATACTTTGATAAATATCTTTAATTTTCTCTTGCCTTGAAGTCATAATTGGTGCATTGATGCACCATTCTCACATTCCAGTGCATGCAGAAGACAATGACTAACACTTCTTTTATTTAAAAAAAGAAGTAGAAGAAGAAAACAGAACAGCATAATAATTTTCACCACTTGCATTCACAGTAACAAAGTCACATTTTGCTCTTAAGGACTACTGAACTTCCCTGCACCTTTGGAAAACAGAAAGATTTTTACAGTTGTCACTTTCCCATCTTAAGGAAAAAAAATAGTTTTACTTAGGTACTCCTCAGTCTGTGCAGTGCTACAGACAGCAAAGCAAAAGCACAGCATTCAACTACTCTGACACACATGCACTGTCACGAGCTATAATGCACTCTTAATGTTATGGTGACAAGAACCAGCCCACTGAAAAGCAGTGTTGTATAGCGGCTGTTAGAGGCTATCACATCTCTGCTAGCAACACACTGTCTGAGAACTTGAACAATGTAGAGGGGGAGCCAGGACACAGAAAAAGCTGAAACTAGAAGAAAGGTTTGAAACACAGAGATGTGTTTCCCTGAGCTACATAATCCTGAATGAGAAATGCTACTGCAAAGGACAGCAAGGGTTCTGTGCCCACCTGCAGTTCTGCTCAATATCTGTATGATTTGGAAAAATAAGATAACTCCATTATTATAATTTAAGCTCACTCACATTGATTTGGGTTTGGTTTTTGTCTGGTTTTTTTTTCCAGTGCAAGACAAAAAACTTCAGCTTTAAAAGTTCCTATCAAAGAGAATTGCAATCCTTTGGTCAGGTACAGATATATATTTTTAAGCTCTGAATTTTCATTGTTCAGAAAGTCAGTGGAAGCTTTTGTCCAGCTCTTCTAAACTAGGCTGAAAAATTCTCAGAAAATGCTGTTTAAGCAATGAATTAAGGGATGTAACAGGACTTCTGTGCCCATGAAAGCCTTACATGATCCTTTTGGCTAGGCACAAAAGGACCATGAAGTTATTAAAAGAATTACATTCTGACATGGCCACATACAGGATAGACATAGAGTAAAATGGGTTGTTCTAAATGAGAACCAGAAATATAATCTAAGTTAAACATTAATATTTTATAACTCTCCTTCTAGCATTTTAAAAATGAAAAAAGCTTCAATTCACTTGGAGGCTTCACTGAGTGATGATTACCTATTGTGAAATGTCTAGGAAAAACAGAGATAAAGAGGATGTAAATCAGAGTAGCCTTATGGGGGTCAACTACTACTTGATATTAGAAAAGAAATAGATAGTTTCTAAAATGTTTTTCCACTGAAAAATTACCTTTCTTAGCCAAAATGAAATTTCCAAGAAAAATGTTTTATTTGAAGGACACTGTTCTTTTCCTCAAACTTTCCACCTCCTGGTATTTTATCAGTACGGACAGAGACAAATCATAAGAGGAAGAAAGGAGTTGCTAAAAGGAGCCGTTAACAAAAATGAACAGCAAGAAGGAACAGCAACACTTTCGACACATATTTTCCCTAATTTTCTGAGTGGGTTTTAGTTTGCTGTTTGCGGTTTTTTTTCTGATTCTCTAATTGTCATGTATACAAAAACAGGAGCTCTACTAAGCAGTGACAATGACGATGGCGCCATGCTGCCTTCCAAGCACAGTTTAAAGTTCAGTAAATCTAAAAACTTCCCAAGTATTCAGAAAACATTTTAGTACCAATGGATGAATGAAGAGAAAGAACAATATAGTGATGAAGTCAATAACAGGGAGCACTTAATGAGTCTTGGAAACCATTTCCTTTATGCACAAAGAGGCGCTATTATTCTAAATGTTGCTCTATTATTCTATTCTAAATGCTACACAGTTTCCAGCAAGAACAGAGCAAGAGCTGTAAATTAAATGAAAAATGACCATGAAGCTAACTTACAACACCCATTTAAAACTACCAGAGTCCTTGAGGCATTTTAAACTTATTTGATCAGTCAGAGCACACTTTCAAATAAAAGCTTCGTTTTCCTCCTGAATCTGGCAGAGATGGCCTTGCACCTCCCCTTTCTATGTGATAACACTGTTCAGAAGGAAAGAGATCACATATTAATACAAAAAGCTGCCCTTAAAACAGTCACTTCCTTCTCCCTAAGATTTAGTTCTCACATATTAATACAAAAAGCTGCCCTTAAAACAGTCACTTCCTTCTCCCTAAGATTTAGTTCAAGAGTACCAATTTTAGAGGCATAAATTTGGGATGTTTTCACAATGAGAACATACGGAAGGAGTAGAAAATAAATGGGAATGATTCAGATCCAAACTTGGTGTAAGCAGCTGCACATATGAGGGTCTAGATACAGCAAAGATATAAAATAAATTTAATTTGGATATAAGCAGTAATATAAGTTGTATGTTGAACAGGTACAAAAAGAAGTAAATCATTGCAACCAAGCAAATCTAAGGAAAAAGTGTTGAGACCTTAAATATCCAGATGAAATTAATTGGTGAAAGTTAACGTATTTGCTAGATCTCAGGTGCACATTTTGCTCCTTGGAACAGATAAAATAGCATAAATCAAGCTCTTTCATTTCTGCCACCTTACAGTTTCCTCCAGCTAGCTATCCAACAGTCACATGCACTTAAAGCTAAACCGGTAGAAACTGCAAACTATTTTAGTATTTACAGCTACTTTCTGAGCAAATTCTCCTCACTTGGAATTGGCTCTGGCTTCTTACATCACCATATAATTTGGCCCAGCTCCCCAAAAATGGTGTTTAGTTTGATAAGTGAGCTAGAAAGCTGTGACTGGAAGGTGCACTGGCATTCCATATGTTTTGCTTGCAAGTAAATGTCTGGTGCTTCTTTATTTACATTGGTTTAATCTTGAGTCTAAAGTGCAGTATAAAGTTCTACTGCCCTATAATTAGGACAACTTGGAATAAAACCCAGTGTTTTTCTAAGAAGGATTTAAAACATTTAAATTACCTGAAAGTATCTGGTATAGAACAGTACATAGCTATTTTTTTATATATATATATACAGTCTCAATGCATTTGCTTCTAATTGCTTTCTAAACTCACAGTGTTTTGTGAATGTTTTTTTAACATAATGCTTTGAAAGAAGTGAAGGGACTTCCCATGCAGGTTTTAAAGAGCTGGCCAGAATCATTTTAACTGTAGTCATTGACCAAGGTTAATTTTGAGACAGGCTCTCTTTATCAATGCCAAAATCAATCAATAAGAAAAATACACAAAAAAAAATGTAGGAGCTATACAGTAGCGTAATTTGCTCTCTCCCCATACTCTCAGAGTCTTTGGGATTTTTAAATCACTGTTGTGCAAAGAAATAATTCTGCAAGCTTCCCTCTGGGAAGCTGTAAGAGCAAGACTTCTTGTAAGAAGTAAGCTGTGAGTTTTTGTGAAGCTATGAAAAGATTTACGTAGCTAGGCATACCAATTAGTACAGAGCTTTGGAAAACGTCTCCTGAGGAGTTTTTGAGTAGAGTTCAACTCCTGATGCTCCTCAAATAAGTAAAACGTTTAAGTAAAAACTTGAAGATAACACACAATGAATAGAAACATTGACATAGAGGTTTCTAAATTACCATAAACACCAGACTCCAAAATGTCATAAAATTCCCAAGAATATCTCTTCAATTTTATGGCTACCCTCATGGAAGAAAAGTTTAAATAGGGAGCTATAATCAAAGCAATAAATTAGCTCTCCGAAGGCAATACTTCTAAGGAAGAAGTCCTTAAGCATGAAGAATACCACTTCAGTCAATTAAAAAAAAAAAAAAAAGCAGCATTGATTAATTTTCCTCTTTGCGGCTAAGACTTGCAAACTTTCCTAAAATTTGCTTTTGCTAAAAAAAATCAGAATTACTATTCATTTAACTGAATCTGGAACAAGGTGGGATCTCAGCGTGAAACTAAACAATGAAAACATGAGAGACATGATCTGGGAGCGAGCCTACATCCTCAAACCCTGCGACAGCCAGAGAAGTTTTGTCAACCCATGTACCAAGGACTGGTAAGTGCAAATGCCAGAACTAAACAGGCAAGTTTCTCTCAGCAAGCACCCCATGGTATCAGTTCAGCAAGTAGCAAGTCAGGGAGTAAGCTTTATGACCCTGGAGGTAAGGCAATTGTATGAAAGAACAGGCCAATGGGTAACCCACCGTAGAAGTCACTGCAACACTCCCTTCTTAACTGAGACAAGTCTTTCTCGTTATTAAGGATACTATAAGAATAATCATAGAATCATAGAACGGTTTGTGTTGGAAGGGATCTGAAAGATCATTTAAGGACACCTCCCACTGGATCAGGCTGCTCAAGGCCCCATCCAGCCTGGCCTTGAACGCTGCCAGGGATGGGGCATCCACAGCTTCACTGGGCAACATGTGCCAGTGTCTCTCCACACTCATCGTGTAGACTTTCTTCCTAACACCTAATCTAATCTACCCTCTTCCAATTTAAAGCCATTCCCCTTCATCCTATCACTACATTCCCTTTTAAAACAATGTAAAGTAATGCAGGAAGGTGCTTAATGTCACTTATTATAAATACTATTCTGTTCTATTTTGACTTGCCAGACTGAAAACGAAAGCAAGACATGATTTTCTTAAAAGCCTTCAAGAGGTGTGATCGCCTGTATGGTCATATTTTGGAGTGTTACTCGGTTACCCAATCAGTACACGTAAGTAGAGTTTTACAGGCATTAAATAAAATACGCATGTGCAGAGATGGTCAAAGATGTACTCAGAAATATCATAGGCAGACAGACTGAAAAAAATACCTTGAAAATCCTCAAAGCAGCTCGTAAAAACAGCAACACCCCCCCAATATTTTATGATCGAACATTTCCTATTTGAGAGTAAACTGAACTTTGCCCACTTGAAATTCAAGCAGTATATCCATAACAGTTAGCAATGGAAATAGAGAAATAATGTATGCAATTACAGTATTGTGCCTAGCTATTTTTGACTTGTAATTAAACCGTAGGTTTGCCAGATGTAATGTATTGCAACATATTAAGCTAAGGAATTTTACATTATAATCTTTGCAGTACACAGAATTCAAAGGAATATAACACAGATCAGTGAGATAATACAATATGTCTCTTTACTTAATATGCCTTTAATCTTTTACATTCTTTTTCTGCATATAGAATTTAAATACCACAAGTACTTAGCTTAAGCTATTTTGTTCCTTCCCAAACACAAACATGACTATTAAGAGCAGAGCAGTGGTATATGCCAACCTGGGGCTCTTGCAGAAACGGATGTGAATGCAGGTGAAGCCCCAACTATCAGCAATCTAAAAATGCAAGAGAGATTATTTTATTGGTGGCTGTTGACATCCAGCCAATGTTTTGCTGCATTGTTTTCATGATTCCAGGCACTTAAGTGCTGCAATGAGGACAAGCCCTTAAAAATATGGATATATTTGTATATATAATTTCTTGAAAACTCTGTTTTTAAAAAGAGAATCTTCCCCACTCTTGTTTACCATGTCTCAACAGCTGTGAAACTGATATGAATATAAAGTGGCACTTTTAGCCATGAATGCCAGTACGTGTCTTGAAGTTTTCATGCCTGTTTGACTGTAGCTTGTTGAATTTAACGCTCCTTATGGCTCCTCAAAAGAAGTGTGGAGTTTTGGTAATGGAGATAGCTTTCAATCCAGTATGTTTCAACTGTAAAAACCAACTCAGATCAGTAGGATCACAGATGATGGTATGGAAATGGTAGGTTTTTGTTGCATCTAAATTGCACTCAGCTATCTGGAAGCACTTTCAGATGCAGTTTATGATTTTGTAGCCAATTTCAAGGTGAGTTCTACTGCAGAAATTGAATCAGAAACCTTGAACATTTAGCTATTACAGTTGTATAACAGGATTGTGCCTTGCTCTTCATGGTTATTTCAACTGCAAAGATTGAATTTCTCTATGTAGAGGACTTTCTATGTAGTAAACTAAAAAACTTCAGATATTCCACACTAATTTCCCACATGGATAAATACAATGCATGCTCTGATAAAGGTTTCTCTGGATTCTTTAGAGGTAAGTCCACATAATTAGTATTTCTTATTAATTAAACACCTACGCGAACATGGAGCCAGTCAATAGGAATCAAGTATGCAGAGTAGAGAGAAATTATGCTGTAAAATCCTGCTTCATTAGAAGACGCTGTAACCAAACTAAAGGGACCTGCACTCAAATAATCAAGGTGATGTAGTGATACAGTTGCAAATCTCCATCCTAGCTAGTCCCATTTGTGGTAGCCCACACAGAAAAGCCACAGTAATCTACCAGTACTGCAAAATCTGTGGAAAAGATGACCCTCAGCATCTGAAACTCCTCTCAATATCCAGTTCTCTGGAAAAGAAGTGAGTATGGACTCTTCTGGTTACATTTTTTTATAATTAGAAAAGCAGACTACAAGCTCAATAGTGTTCATTAGTAGATGAACTATGTTGCTACATTCAAAAGCAATGGATTACATACACAATGGTTCCACTAGCTCTTTAGAAGGAGGACACATCATTAAGCATTAAACATCTTATGAAGCTGTCCAGATGGAACAGCCTCTGTCCAGTGGGCATAGGAATATACTGACCACATCCATGCACAACATTGAGGCTGGATGTAGCTCATGGATACTTTTTTTTTGGTTGATAATTTTTTCTCACGTTTCAGAAAATCAGTCATTTTATACCAGTTGTGCTCATTATCATACATAGAAGTGAGCAGTTAAATACACATTTTTTTTTTACAGCATTTTTTTCTTATAAAATTACCTATAGTTGCCAGCACTACAGTTTAATTCGCCTCACCATTATTTTCACAAAACCACTATTGAAAGCTAAGCACATGCACTGACATAGAGTGATCTCCAGAAAAATGTACATTGGCATATCTATCCTACTCTAAATGGTTATTTCTATAAAGAAATCAGTCAAGCGATGGGGGTGTGGAGGAAGTGATGTTACCCAATTCAATGAAAGGTGGCTTTTCTTTCTGATGATAATCAAGAGTGTGCATGATTTATTGACTAGGTATGGATAAACAGAAAAAGGAAATATAGATACAGGTTCATCCTGACATGTTTTGTATCACCCATTCCCGCTTCATTCCCATGATTTGCAAAATATGCTCTTTAATTGCACAAATAATTATTCAATAAAATGAGCTGGAAATATGTAGCAGAAAAGAAAAAATCCAAATAAAAATACAAAGCGAATTTAGTTACCAATCATTAGTAATTTTACACTATTCTTTGAATATAAATTAAGTGTTCAGATACTAATACATATTTTCCACAGGCAAATATTTGTATTTGACACTGACAGTGGCTCAGTGGTTCTCAGTACAATCTCAGTATGAAATTTACTTCAGCTCTTTTGTCTCTTGCTTGTACTTGGAGACACTGGAAATGGAAAAGTCACGAAGATATCTATAGTCAAGCAAAACTGTTTCCAGTAGTACGATATGTTCTTAACTGTTCTGTCCACCCTAATCTTTAAATTATTTGTATGATGACAGTTCTACAAATTCCTGGACACATATGACGGAGACATCAACACTACCCAATGAATATTAAACACAACTATAAAACATCTTCCCATAAATATTTCAACATCAAAATATAATTTCTTTTAACTTTAATTCTGAGTTAACAAACCTAAAATTTTTCATGTAGATTAAAGCTACGACACAAAATATTTGCAAATGAGTAAAGTAGTTTTTCATTTGTTTATATTTACTAGGGTTTACTCTTCAAAGGAATGTCTTAGTAGTCTAATTAGCTGAAACAATACAGTAAGAGTATATACTGTTCTAACGGTGCACTCAAAGTACCACTTCAGCCACTTAATTAATATGGCTAATAATAATTATACAAGTAATTTTTCCAGCTGACTCTTTCTTCGCAATAATGTTGCCTGCCTTTTTACAAATAAAGGGAACAGTTTTTACTCCAGATTGTATAAGTAAAGACACAAAGCTGTTAAGAAAATTATAACAGTAACTTAAGAGAAACAGAAATTTTAAGCACATATTTAAATCTTCACTAGTTCAAGGAATGTTACCTACCCATCTGCCCTGACTCTCTGAAGATCTGCAGTATGTAGATAAGTAATAGCCAAACTAAAAGAATCTTTTGCTCTAGTCTGCATGCAAAACAGAGCTAAATTGAGGAACAAGAGGGACAAAGTCCCAGAACCTGAAGATTTACAAAGATATTCCTTAATAACCCAATATGCCTTCCTACTTATCCTGTTGACACTGCAAGTCAAGAAGATGTGTGTCCCATGACTGTGTGATTACAAGTTCTTCTAACCATCTAGGCTGATGTTTCAGGAAAATACATTCCATTGCCCTGCATGCTCATCCAGCGCTGCAGGGCAGCTCTTTAACCACTTCCCACTGCTGCACGCATGCTGATCACGAGGAGGGTGGGAAGGGCACCGAAGCAACACGCCACTGAGTAACAGAGAGCCAGTCAGGGAGAGTTCTGCTTTGCTGGAATTAGTATGCACAGCACCGCCTTCCATTAGTTAAAATAAAGTGCGTCTCCAATGCAAAGTAGGACCATGATTATATAACAGTATACATTGAGTGACCCTGAGAACCAGAATGATAAAGAAAATTCCAAGAACAGTGTCACGGCATTAAAATAAAAATAATCTTTTGTAAATTGTGAGAGAACAGCTTGGAAACATCTTAAGGAAGGAATAATGTATGCTAAAGGATTTAGGTTTGCTAAAAGTGACCAATGTTAAAATACATGAATAATAGAGAAGTATTATATAGACGTATTACACAGAAGGATATTACTGCTGCCTATAAAAACATGAGGAAAATAATCAAAGGAAGGAAAAGAACTACTTAGGCTGTGAGGCAATAAGGCAACACATCTTAAAGATTTTAACACTAAACAGCCAGAAGTAAATCTAAGCCAGAAATAAGAAGGTTCACAAGCACCACAATATTTTGACCCAGGAACAACTTTCAATGCAGAGAAGCAGGGGGATCTTTCTAGAGTGTATAAAACAGGTTAATTCTTTTTAGGGAAGAGAAAGTGCAAATAGATGCCTATGGCAATTACAGTCTGGACTTGGTGGTCAAATTCACGCTTGCGGAACGGAAACAAATGCTGGGAAAGTGGTGGGGTTGGGGAAAGGGTTTTTTCTCTATCAGAGCACCAACAGGAGCAAGGATAATGGCTCTGGAATATGTGTGTTTAACACACAGCTTCCTCTCTTGGCTTGTTGAACAAAAAATAGCATAACTTGCTGTTCACATAATTTTCCTCTGCTGCCTGCTCCTAGGTTAAAACTGGATCCCTTTCTTCTTGAGCTTAAGTAACACAAGCACAGAAGATTTCTAAGGTTATTCCTGTCCACAAAAGCTCATATTTCTCGATCTCCCTGTCCTCCCCAAGTTCTTAATTTTCTGCTGAGCTGTGGAGGATGTTGCAGAACATGTCCAGAAACCCAGAAGGGAACAGCTACAGCATTCCAAGCTGCACCGGCCACTGAAAGCTGGTCTGGCTCAGCAAGTGACATCTGAACAGTCAGATTTAAAAACCATGCTCTCAGTCCCACAGAACTCAGCAGTGTTCCCAGTCTCTACCAGAAAAAAATAAATCTGCACAGCATAGCTGGACAGCACAGTAAGGAACATGATGTTGAAGAACTAACTGAATTTTATTGTTTAAAAAATAGTATTTACATTGCCTGTGGCATTTATCTGTAAGAATAAGAATCAAATTATTTCATTAAATTTCTGAAGAAACTGTTGTACCAACTGTCAACAATCTGGATGAATCTTTTCAGTAACAGTTCATCTCAACATCAAAGGCACAAGGTCCACTCAGTTCTCTTTTGTACTCCAAAAAATAAAACCTGCTTGGAGACTAACAAAGTGGTCAGCAATCTGTAATTTCAAATAACTCTTTTAAATGTTCCTCAAGTGCACAGGGGCAATAATTAGAATGAAAAATGTCCAGAAGATCACTGCAGATTACATAAACAAACATGGAGAGAAGTTTAAACTTTCCAGTAAAGTCTAAAGCAGTTAAATGTCTTTGACATTGCTGACAGTCATCTATCATGAAGTCCCAAACCCCAAACTGTCATAATGATTTTCTTTTATCTAACTACACTGCCTTGTTTTTCCCAGCTTTCAGTAAACATAACTACCACTGCTAAAACTGGATCAAGATGGCATGTTTTTTAAATCTACTTAGTAAAGCTTCAAGCTTTGTATTTGACACCTTCCCCAGTGACATACAACTCTGTTTCATAATGCTTTAGATAATTTTCTGTGAAAGCAGAGTGTAAGGTATTTTATTCTCTGTGCTGCTCCCTAGCCCTTTAAGAGCCTGGTCTTTCATCCCTCCAAGCCCTGCTCTTCTCTTCTGCTCATGTTGCAAGGTTTTTTTAAGACTGTAGATTATAAGCCAAACACAAATTGAACTCTCCCTACCTGTTTGGATTGGGTTACTACCCCTCACTATTCCCCATGAGCTCTTCCCATTCCTGAGAGGATATTTTAGGTTTACCCTGAAGTTACTTAAAGGCTGCTGCTATTGCTAGTTTCCTTGGGTTTTTTCTCTGAACTATAGCCCATTGATAAAGAACCAAATTCTGCTGAAAATCAATAGCTCCAACTGTTTCTACATTTTAACATACACAGGTGCCATTAATAATCAGACATATAGGACATGCATGGCTGCACTGAAATTCTTAAAGACAAGAAGAGTATTGATACCGAATAGAGTGACAGCTTTGACATCAGTTTCAGCAATAATAAGGTATTCACAAAGTGAAGACGAGAAACCATGTAATTTCTCCCGCCAATCCCTAGATCTTTTTTCTCATGAACCCATCCCTTCAATGTCAGAATCTGTGGCAAAAGCAAATAAACATGCATACATTTTTGTATAATGGATTGATCCAACTTATGCATCACAGATATATATGCATCTAATTTCTGTCATTACACTTTAACAGCTTAATGACCTCTAAAGGCAGAAACATGAGTTTCTTTCTTTTTATGCATGTTGTTCTGTTTCTATTTAGGTGTCTTTGTAAGCTTACCCGGTACATCCCCACCCACATTTACTGCTTTCTCTTGGTCCTCTATTTGCAAGCTTCCCTACCCCTCCCCCAGGATGTATTTCCAGCAGCTGGGTTCTCTCCTACACAGATCATCCCTCCTTATACTGTGAAATAGCAAGCCAACCACATAGTCATAAATGAGGCCATATTGAAATAAAAAGTCATTTGCTATTACAAAAATTCCACCTCCACCACAAACTGATTTTGATGCCTTTAATTTACTAATGTATACCTTCATATAAACCAGCACTAAAAGGCAAGGCTATTAGAGAAAAATAGATACTTAAAAGTATATTGATGTATACTAGCAAGATTCTAACATGATTAAAAAATTTTCACCATAATAGTGCTTACTCAATAATTCTTAAAGAGTATGACACCATTCCCAAACACTGTAGCAACAAAACATATAAAACTGCTCTTAAAAATGTTTTCCTCATTAAGTAGTTTCACCATTTGACCCCTTTTGAAAAGCCTGACTATTTTTTCATCTGCCTACAGAAAAGCACATGCTATATAGTACTTCATATTCTTTAGATGGTAGCTAAACATTTGAGGACAGTATAGACATGCACAGTTTAAAGAGTTTCCATCTGCTTCTCTCACTGTCACAGACAAAGAAAATGGCACTAAAGTGTACCAAAGGTGCAAATGCTCTGAATTCTTGTACTTGTGTTTGCACTGAAGAGACAATTTAAGAAAGGCTTTTATAAGGCTAGTCATTTCATATGTGTAAATTTAAAGCAATTTCCTTCTAACTCAGCATCTCATTTAGAGAAGATACATTCACCTCCGTCGCTGCTCACAGGTCACTCAAACTGTGGGAATACAGACCTCCTGCCATGTAACATTGCTGTACACCCACTATACATACATCCACATGGATTCTTCTTCTTCTTTCTTTGTAAATTATTTGACTGCTTTATAAGTCTGACCACTTTTATACTGCAGTTTCCCCACTCCATATTAACTACAAGGGACAAAATCAAATAATTTCAACATCAAATTTTGAATTCTTACCATGGTCTGTAAGTTCAGACACACAGAATTGACCTGATGTCTCATTTTCACTTGGTTCATCACGTCCTACGGACATGTAGTCGCATATAACGGCTGGCTGCGAATGAATTAGGAGTTTTGAAGTCTGCTCATCAGATTCCTTAGTCGAACAAACCAGCATAAAGAAACAGGTACAGTTAGAGCTTTCAGCAGGATCACAGTACAATGGTTGCCCTGATCTACACAACTGCTGGGACTTGTATTAGGCAAACGGTAAAAAAGAATCCCAAAGTTTTTTTGTAAATGATCAGGAATGACTCAGCTCTAAGAAGAGGCAAATTTAACATATATTTTTCTCCCGCCACAATGGGAAATAAAAACTAGGCGGCATATGAAAGAAAACACAGAGGACAAAATACTAACTAAAATGTTATTATTTCTGCGACATTTTCACTGAGGTCTCTACGATAACATATAGTGCTACTATTGAACAGGCCTGTCTTCTGCTGCAGACAGCTTCAGAGACCTTAACAGTAAAGGACAGCTTACACTGAGAGTCATTCCAGCACTTCATTCTTACTAAAAAGCCAGCTGAAATGTTAATATTCTTAACAATTCAAATGAAAAGAATCCACAGCCACACTAAATTAGTGTTTAAAGCATTAAAATTCTATACTTATCTTGAAAATGACTGCATTTTTAATCCTGATGTCATGCAGCGTATCAGTAAGAACATTTCAGAGAGCAGATTTAGATTTAAGGGTGATTTAATGTAAGAAAATTGTGCAATGAATAGAGTGTTCGTCCAAACATATCTGAATGCACTTTCCTTCACCACAGATCCACAGGTTCACCTAAGTCCAGAGACTGATGCACTTCCAAATTATTAGTCTTGGAACAGGACAGTGCCTTTAGTGCTGAAGAAAGCATGTAGGAAACAGAGAAGTATTGGTACACTGCGCATATATATGGCCTCTGAATCAACCACCCATACTTACATGCAGGACATTGGCATTCAGTTGCTGAAAATTACGGGACCTAAATTCTTGCATTCTTTTGATATTTTCTTGATATTTTTCTTCTGCCAGCTGTCTGTAAATAGAGAATACTCATGTTTAGGATGCAAGGTCAAGGCCTGCACAAAACAGTCTTCTAGAAATACATGTGGAAATGCATGGTCCATAATCAGACTCCAATGATGTCAAACGCTCATGGCATCTACGCACATGAGGTTAGTTTTAGTGAACTCACAGAGATTTCAGGCCTTATTTTCAACTACTATTATACTTTCCTTTCACAACTTGAATAATATAATTAAGAAACAGTAACTTATGAGTCCCAGGGGTTTTTTTTTGTTTCTTCCAAAGGTTCTAAATACTTCAGACTTCATTCCACCATGTAGTCCAGGGACCTTTCAGCTGAAGATAGCACACAACACTCGCACGCTATGAACACATCACTTGGAGGAGAGTTGGTAACTGCTCTTTTCTGCACAGGACTACTTAAGTGAGGTGCTATGTAAAGCAGCTCTTTTTGTTTCATTACTATGTTCCCTTCCCATTCATCTCTAGATTTGCACTGCTGAAAGCAGATCTCCATTCTAAGAAGGGACTGGTTTTGCACTGCTTTAAGTGCTTTCAACAAGAGTGAACTGGCAATAACCTAGAGCTGAATGTAGATCTATCTTAAAGATTCATGACCAACAACAAGATTTGAAGATTAATATGTTGTCTTTGTATTACAAAATAAATATATTTACATTCGTTGCGGGGGGGGAGGAATTAGAAAATCTACATAGAAAACACTGAAGTGCAAGAAAGTAAAGAAAATGAAAAGCAAACTAGAACTATCCTGCAATTATTATTATTTCCTAAACTCCATTTTTTAAAAAGTGAAAGAGACAGACTTCCTTTTCATAAATTTTATCTAAGCCCAAAATTGGCACACCATATTATTGAAAACAACGTGCAGAAGAAGAGTTAAATGCATGTACTGTTTTCAATTCTTTTTTTTTTAATTGAGAATAAATCTACATATATCCAGTATCGAATGCAATGGTAAGTGTCAGACAGACATGTATGCTGATTAGACATATTTTCCAAAAGGACATGAAGGCTTTGATACTTCTGTTTGTATCCTTTGGGTATGGGAATCACAAACTGGCACAAGTAATGCTAGAATGTTATTTTACTGAGCATTTTCACTCAACTGCAATTACTATTGATTTCTAGATATACACAGCTGCAGAGTTTGAGGCTGTAAGTTCAGACTCCACGTCACAGAATCACAGAATCACACAGAATAACGAGGTTGGAAGAGACCCACTGGATCGTCGAGTCCAACCATTCCCGCCAATCCCTAAATCATGCTCTTAAGTACCTCATCCACCCTAACCTTAAACACCTCCAGGGACGGTGACTCAACCACCTCCCTTGGCAGACCGTTCCAATGCCTAACCACCCTCTCCGTGAAGAATTTTTTCCTAATCTCAAGCCTAAATCTCCCCTGGCAGAGCTTGAGGCCATTCCCTCTCGTCCTGTCCTCTGTCCCTTGGGAGAAGAGACCAGCACCCTCCTCTCCACAACCTCCCTTCAGGTAGTTGTAGAAAGTAATAAGGTCTCCCCTCAGCCTCCTCTTCTCCAGGCTAAACACCCCCAGCTCTCTCAGCCGCTCCTCATAAGGCCTGTTCTCCAGCCCCTTCACCAGCTTCGTTGCTCTTCTCTGGACTCGCTCCAGAGCCTCAACATCCCTCTTGTGGTGAGGGGCCCAGAACTGAACACAGGACTCGAGGTGCGGTCTCACCAGTGCTGAGTACAGAGGGAGAATAACCTCCCTGGACCTGCTGGTCATGCCGTTTCTGATACAAGCCAAGATGCCATTGGCGTTCTTGGCCACCTGGGCACACTGCTGGCTCATGTTCAGTCGGCTGTCAACCAACACCCCCAGGTCCTTCTCCTCCTGGCAGCTTTCTAGACAGGCTTCTCCTAGTCTGTACCTCTGCTTAGGGTTGTTGTGCCCCAAGTGTCACCTCACAATATTTTTCTATACTAGGACATAATTGCCTTACGGAACTGCTAATTTTGCTTTAGCACAACAGGGCTTACATGCCGATTCTCATGATCAAATATAGTTATTCTCTCTATTGCCTTCTATAAATAACTGAGTAAAAATCTGTTAATTTAAACTGCACTTTGCAAGATGCTTTTGAAGAAAAAATGAAAAATTTATTAACAATGAATGTGTGCTTTTCTGATTTTCATTCATAACAGATAAAATATTTAATAATTTAAAATGGGAAAAACTCAAGTGTGTCATCAAAACATATATTCTTCTTTTTATTTAAAAAAGGAATCAATGCATATACACACAACCTTCCAGCTGTTCCTCATACTCCAGTCAGAAACAGTACTTATTCTCCTTCAAATCCTCCCTTTCATTATGTCTCACTCAAAGAACCATAAATCATACAGCCCACTACCCACATGTGATCATTTGATAAGTCTATCCTCTGAGCTATTAACTTCTATTGGCAAATCTCTTAGGCCAAAACAATTGATAAAAGATGGATTATAACTTAATAACCAGCTTCTCCTGTGCAATCCTTAAATGACAAGTTATTACTCCTATTGTAACACATCTGAAAATCTCTCATATCTTTATTTAACCAGAAACACAGTGCTCAAAGTACCAGTTTTGGGCTAATGTTCTGACTTTTTTTCCTACATAAATAATTACTGTGATTTAACTCCTACAAAATCCCCATTCACTTTGAGTAGCTGAAAACCCTTTCTATTTTTATTTTTACCTTTACAGTTCTAACTCTCAAATTAGACTGCTGGATGGGGAAAACTGCATGGTTAGGGCACAACGCCCTTATTACGCTGAACTTACTTCAACTTCTTTGCTTTCTCATCTGCAGCATGTAACTTCCTCAGCCTCATTCGTTCCCGGGGTGTCATTTTCTGTACTTCAGACAGCTCCTGCAGAGTTTGCAAATGAACTTTCCTCTGCCTGAAAACGAATGCACACAAACCCATATTTATATAAAAATGTAAATATCAGTATTTTGATTTTATATTGAAACATAGAGATATTTCAAATAGAATAATTCGAAAGTCACAGGTACTATAACAGACTAAATAGACCTTAGTTTGGAAAGCAAATGCCTCTTTTAAATTGAAATATTTAAACTTAGACTTAGTTTCGTGAAGAACGTGAATGATTTCAGGTGAGAATGGAAAAAGGTAAACTTAGTTTCTTAAAAGAATAAATGTTGAAGCACAGTGAAATATTTATCCTTGTCAGGCTTCATTATTGAGCATATTCCAAGAACAAAGGCAGTCGTTAAATGAGAAATAGAGGAAAAAAAACAGTATTACCGACATGTTTTATATTGATTGTTACAAGCTGTCTAGAATAATAGATAATATTAATGCATATTTAATGACAGTTATAATTATCATGTTGTCCTCTTGGATTTCTAGTCCTAATCAATAATAACAATTCACTGGCAACATAGTCTGCACAGGCCATGTCTGAAAGCTGAGCATGAATTATTGACATATGCATCTCAGCTGTATTTATCAACGCAGGATATTAGTCTTATATTAGAAAGAGGATATTAATCTAAGATTTTTATCTCACATCCTCCAGTAATTACAAAAATTAAACCATAGTTTGCAATGCATTGGCAGTCATATTTCACTCATGTCACCTTTTCTACTGTTTATATTTATTATACCAAGTAATTATTTCAAATTACTTTGTTCTTATGAGATAAATTCACTTCTGATCATCTAAGGGACCAGTTCTGTAACCATATAAATTGCAGCTCCTTCTGGACTATGATTTTGAAATCAGGATTTTAATAAATGAGAAGTTTTTATTGTGCCCTTCAAATGTTGGTATAGAGGGAAATAGCGTAAAGATATGAATATTAGTATGAAATATAGAAGACTAAGGACAAAGACAAGAAGAGCTCAATTATTCATACGAATGAAACTAACTCTTCAAGTATGAATAATGTAGACATAATTCTTGTGCTTTGTAAAAAAATTTAATTTAAATTATAAGAACGTCTTGGGGAAAAAAAGCTATTTTTTTATCCAAGTCAAAACTGAACTTGTACAGCCTTATGCTTGCTTAAATATTTAAAATTTATGACTTGGGACTGGAATAAAGCAAGCCATTAGAGGCCTTTACTGGAAGAAACTAGACTCAACTATACATGGCAAAAATAATTCCTAGTGAGAAAAAAAAAAAATCATAAAGTAGCAATGGTTGGGGAAGACACTGTAACAAGTAGCTTCTTGTACATTTACTAAGACCAGAGAATTGCATCATGACATCAGATGTCAGAAATTCACCCTGTTTAAATTATTTCTCCTCTGCTTTTCTTCTCTCTACCATGTTTCAAGTATTTTTATTTTATATTACCTACCTCTTTAGACCCAGGATTGCAGAACTTATTTTGCACTTTGCTTACCACTAGCAATACTGACAGCTAACATTCTCATGAATACAATTAAATTCGCCAAAAGATTATGACTTTATGCATACTCCAAACATTCAGTCAAAAAACTCAAAAGTCAAAAATGTAGCACATTAGGAGATAATTTATAGTGAAGCTTCTCTTAGGACTTTCTTCTCAAATTGATGCCCTGAATTTGAAAATCTCACGGTAAATTTCCATGCTGAAACAAAAGCAGTTGGCATCCGTTGCTCCAAAATTTTTAGGACATCTGAACCTTTGCACAGAAGCAGCTGGCTTTCTATTTACTTTTAACCAAAGTATAAAAACACAACGTTTGTAGTTAGAACTTGTACTTCATCTTAGAGACTACAGACTTGCTTTTGAACCAGAATAGTTATAGAGTATGGGATATATATCAGTGTCCTACCCATATGTTAGCACTCTCAATATCTGATGCCCATTTCGAAGGTGATTAAGACTGAACACATTCAAACTAATGACAGTGGATGAGGGTTGGAATACAGGATATGTTACAAATAATAGAAAGTAGTTTTATTATTCTGTTCTGGAAGCATGGAGACATTTGAAGTCTAGGTATATATTTTGTGGGCAAAAGTCCTGCTTCCTCAAAGCATTTACAATCTTTTGGTGCATACAGATAATCTGAAATCCTGTACCTGTTAATAATAATAAAAATAACAATAAATTTTAAGAAGCATTGAGCTCTGAATGTAATTCAGATAGAGTTGACATGATAACTGGACAAGGTTTCAGTGCCCCAAAACGGCTTAAGGTATATCTCTGAAGTTACCTATATTTCATTTGAAGAGGTAGGAATCCACTCAGAGTTAATAGGATCAACTTGAATACACCAGCCACAGGCAAGAGATACATGTAATATTTCCCATCTGACTCTTGTATTTCCAGTATACTAGCAAAAGCAGATATACTTTGTATTCCAGCAGATATACTTTATATTCCAGTATACTTGCAGAAGCAATCATGTAGAATAAAACAGCCATCTTGGTCTGCTCCATTTGCTGATATTTATTAGACAGTTGTTACTAGCCAATGCAGGTATAAATTCTTGTTGCATTTTACATCTATGCTTTCAAAGTTAAACAACCTTTTACACTAAAGGAAATCATTTATATCAAAACAGAGAACTTTGGTCTTATAGAAAGACAGACTCTGTTGAGAGACGGCAGGAGCAGAAGCAGCAGGGTGGAAACCCAAACCACAATTTCTAGAGATGACAGCTCTACAGATACACTCTCACTAGTTGCCCTGGATAAAAACATGTACAGAAGATTTCACTGCGTTGAATTCCACTGGTTTTGCCCCACTGTCTTCCTACTGCTGATATTAAATAACACTTCTTCAGAGGAGGTGAAGCTGGCCACCTCTCCAAACAGAAGACTTGCAAGCAGCAGAATTGGCAACATCTGCAAAGTGACCACAGCTGCAAAACTGCAGGTCCTCTCCAAGAGCAGAGGTCACAAAAAATGAAGGAGAAAGTTCTATTATCCCAAAGGCAACACTAATTCTGTATTCCAGCATGGGCTTCTTTATTGCTTTTGCTTAATAACTCAAAAGAAATTTCAGATGGCTGTTGAAGTCTTGACAGTTACTTAGAGGAAACACGAAGCAGCAATGTCCATTACACCCACAGGATCACAGACTCCTGATTTTGCATGTGCTAGCTGACAGAGCAAAACCACTTACAGAAAACTCAAGGAAAGGAAGCAAAGGGGAGGACCAGCTGCCATTGAAATTATACAGCTAATTTACACAGGCAAGATGAAATTGCATATGATGACATTTGCTTTAATCATTGTAGCATTGGAATTTAATGTAGCTAATTAATTTAGTATATATTCAGTGTCTAAATGAGAGATCATCTGCGAAGTCACTACTGATGTGAGAGCCAAGAAACTTTGCTAGCCTTAATTTCTCGCTACAGTTACAAGATAAATATAGTAGTATCCTATAGTCATATTAGCTAAATATTTGTTTAGGTATATGCACTTTCAGTTTGGTACCACTTAGGAAAAATAGCTGTTGTATTTTACATACACAGATACACAAACAACAGCACTATACATGATTGTGACATAATTAAATGACGATCTAAACTTTTGAAATGTAGAAAGGTCATAATTTAAATACTAATTGGTATTAAATTAACATATACTTTTACTTTTTACATTTACTTTTACACATGCACAGCTTCCACAGTCATATAACAAATATATTTGATCTGAAAATCTTTTTTTTTTTCCCACGTAGATTTCATTTATGCATTTCACTAATGCAGTTGCTCTTCTGTATTTCTGGGGAATGGGGCCAACCCTCTAAATATAAAGCACTACAAGATTAACACAAATGTTACAACACAGTATTATTTGGCAACACTGTAATTTCATATACTGCTGCCCATAAAACAGGTAAAAATACTTACACAACATCAAAAATGGGAGCAGCAGCTTCTTTCTGCCAGTTAAGTGCCTTATCTTTCACAGTCTTGTTTGTGAACTTGTACTCTGTATTCTGCAAGGAAATAAATTATAAGTGATATCAACACTTGTGGCTAAAGCAATCCAGACATTTTAGATATAATCCAATAGAGTTCTAATGTAGAAACAGACTAAGCAGGTTCCCTCCCCACCTTTCTAGAAAATCAAGTAACATATACATGGAAGCAGAGATGAAAAAAAGCAAGATGCAGTTTTTCATTAAAACTATGACTAATCAGACAGTTTAGAGCTGTTATGTACCCAAGCCCAAATGATCAGCATTTGTTATGCATATACGCCCATTCTCCTTATTGATGACAACATTTACATTCACCTTGTAAAGTGCCAAGGGCTTCATTTCTCACTGCCTCGCTACATCAGTCATATTTGTAATTTAACTCTGAAAGTCACCTGGATTAATATTCCCATAGACTGCTATCTAACTACTTTTTCTCAACGCATATTCTCTGTCTCCACTCTGCTTTTGCAAAGTACATACTCAAATGCTAAGTGTACAACTATCACTTTTTCTTGTATACCTTTAGATGTTCCTCAATATAAGGGATTTTTAGAATCTCTGCTGCTGCTGGTCTCAATGAAGGATTCTTATTTAACATGCTGAAACACCAAAAACCAGAAGTCATAATTAAGTGATTTTTCAAATTAACTTAAACACCTGCTAAACGACAAAATAACATACCTGCACAGCACAGCGTTCAGTTTGCTTGGATATCTATCAGGAAGAGAAGGTGTATCACCTTCTACAATTTTTAACATAACAGACAAAAAATTGTGTCCACTAAATGCATGGTTCATACAGCATATCTCATATAAAATGCATCCCAGAGACCTTGAAGAATAAAATAAGAGGAATAGTATAAACAATATTTTTGCAAGTATCATTCATAGTGACATTACAGTAAGTAAAATTACAATTGTATGCCTTTTTTCTCCTGGGAAAAGGATTATTTCTTTATCTTGCTACTCTTTCCACCTGAAGTATATTTATTCAGATCACAAATTATTAACTTTATACACAGGAGAAATCATCACTCTGTTTTCATAAGTGCAGGCACAAACTTAAATTCTATCTATATACATACAAATAAAGTAAAACCCTAGTGTATGAACTCATTTTTAACTGGTTACTTGTTAAGTTAGGAATGAAGTATTTTACTAGTCACTGACTAAGTACTTTAGTAGTGTTTGGACATAGGTTTGTTTTTGCAAATTAATTTCCAACAACAAAGTGAGGCTAAAATTCAAGTTTGGATTAAATAATACCAGTTTCTAATAACAGAAGTGTCTTCTGGTGTGATTTCACTTCTCTGGCCACATGCTCCACATAGATTCTGTAACAGGTTTGGACTCAAAGAACTATCAAATTTTAGATGACAGTATCATATTGCAATACTTAAAACTAAATTTCCTTGAAATTTTATTAGGAGAGGAAAGAAGAAAATTGAATGCGTAGGTCTGGACACCTAGCTGAGAACCAGTGTCAGTTTTAAATCAGTAAGAACCGGGAGAAATGACTGCAAAGAATTTTAAAAGGGCTTCTGGTTTACCATCACCTTATTTACCAAGCTCTTATTTACCAGTCCTTATAGAGATCATAAAAGATCATCAAGTTGAAGTTTTTAACATAAACACTCTCACAATAATTCATAAAATAACTGTTCACAATAGTCTGCACTTCAACTGGGTTCTGTCTAACAAATGCTATTTAAAAAATAGGGGGCTTGAACTTCCTAGGCTTTGAGGGATGCTCAGCATTACCTTCAGTTTGCAGTCAGGAAAACTGAGACACTTATGTGTGCCTTGATTAAGGTCACAGAAATTGCTGGTGACAGTCAGCTACAGGACCAGATCCACTTAAGTAACCAGCTTAAGTATCAGAGCACTCTTAACGTAGTATTTGTGGTATTTATAACACAGCTGGAGGCCAGTGACAAGTGGGGTTCCCCAGGGCTCAGTGCTGGGTCCAGCCCTGTTCAATGTCTTTATCAATGACCTGGATGAAGGCATCGAGCGCACCCTTAGCAAGTTTGCAGACAACACTAAACTGGGTGGAAGTGTGGATCTGCTGGAGGGTTGGGAGGCTCTGCAAAGGGATCTGAACAGGCTGGACTGCTGGGCTGAGACCAACGGCGTGAGGTTTAACAAGGCCAAATGCTGGTTCCCACACTTGGGGCACAATAACCCTGTGCAGCTACAGACTAGGAGAAGCCTGGCTGGAAAGCTGCCTGGAGGAGAAGAACCTGGGGGTGCTGGTTGACAGTGACTGAACATGAGCCAGCAGTGTGCCCAGGTGGCCAAGAAGGCCAATGGCATCTTGGCTTGTATGAGAAATGGTGCGACCAGCAGGTCCAGGGAGATTATTCTCACTTCCACTGGTGAGATCGCACCTCGAGTACTGTGTTCAGTTCTGGGCCCCTCACCACAAGAAGGATGTTGAGGCTCTGGAGCGAGTCCAGAGAAGAGCAACGAAGCTGGTGAAGGAGATGGAGAAAAAGTCTTACAAGGAGCAGCTGAGAGAGCTGGGGTTGTTTAGCCTGGAGAAGAGGAGGCTGAGGGGAGACCTTATTGCTCTCTATAACTACCTGAAAGGAGGTTGTGGAGAGAAGGGTGCTGGCCTCTTCACCCAAGAGACAGGGGACAGGACGAGAGGGAATGGCCTCAAGCTCCGCCAGGGGTGGTTCAGGCTTGACATCAGGAAAAATTTTTTCACAGAAACGGTTATTGGGCACTGGAACAGGCTGACTAGGGAGGTGGTTGAGTCACCCTCCCTGGAGGTGTTTAAGGCACAGGTGTACAAGTTGTTAAGGGGCATGGTTTAGTGTTTGATAGGAATGGCAAGACTGGATGATCCGGTGGGTCTCTTCCAACCTGGTTATTCTATGATTCTATGAAAATAAAGCACCATGATAGAAGTACGTATAGGTGAATAGCTTTGATGAAAAGGGTATAAACGTTATCTTTGAAGGCAAATCATTACTGAAGTTCAAATTATTAATTTTAGTTAAAAAGAGGTTGAATCGATTCAGTCCATCTGGCAATAAAAGAAAAAGAACAAATAATTTTAAAGCTGAAATCCAGGCTTTACGTACAATGCAAATAAGGAAGAGGAGAGAGAACAGGGGGCTTTCTGACTGGTACTTCTCAAGCACTATGTAAAATTCCCAGAACATTTTTGCTAACAACTACAAAAGACCAGCTACTTCTCAGACCAACTACTAAAGAACAGAAATAACTGCCTAAATTTTTTAAGGCTTAACTGTCAACCAGCTTTCTAACTTCGAAAATCAGTAAACAGTAACACACAGATGCTGATCTATATTTATGATGTACATTCAAATTCTGAAATAAAGATAAATCTTGTTTCAGAAATAGTGAAAATACTTAAAAAACAAAAAAAACCAAAAAAGCCCCGCACACATGGCATCTGGAAGTGTCAAACAAAAATGGGAAAAAGAGAGAGGGAAGAAAAAAAGGAAGGAAAATCCCAACTTGACAGACTGTACTGTAACTGCTTTTTGCAGAATCAATCTTTTTTGGAGGCTGCTTGATTCTGGCAGCTAAAAATTGCTTAATGAGCCATTAGGAGCACAGTATTTGCCACATCAGGGAAGCCCATTTATTCATCTAGTTTAGCACTCTGACTACACCTGAGGCTTTGGAGGAAGATGAAAAGAATATCCAGGGTATTCTACTGCAGCCAGGACTGCGAACAGGCTACCCAGGGAAAACCCCGTATGTCCTATGAAAGAAAAGCAAATGCAAAGAAAAGGAAAAAAAAATTAGGGAAAAAGAATAAAGTTTTTACTGCAGGATACAATTCTTTGATATGATATAAATACCTCCTAAGCTGAGAAATGATGCCCTAGGTCCAAAAGAAAGGCTATTTCTTCCCAGAACAGCTGCGGAGCTGCGACTGCCTGAGGGTTTTACCTAAGCTTTTGCCTCAAGACTGCATTTCTCAGTTGTGTTTCTACATTCCATTCTGCATCTTGTAAGGAGCATATTCAGCAAGAGAAAACTGCTTCCCAATTCCCATGATAAATCTGCTCTTTACTCAGACATATAATTTAATTACTTCTATAATTTAGCTTTTATAACTGCCAGTGTTATAAAATTCTAAAATGGTCATTAAGCTACCCAGCCAGAGCATTTCGTTTGATGGTTCCCTGTGTTCATAAACAGGTTTGACAAAGGTCATAAACAGCACTTTGTTTCAGCAAAATTGGTGTATGACCATTTGACAATGACATCACCTATGCTCAATTGTACCATAAAACAGAGCATCTGGACAAGCTTCAGTGTATTCTTTATGATATTGACTGGCAGATCTCTAACATCCCACTTCTCAGAGAAACCACCCTGAGGTTTGTAGTGATACAAACAGCATTGTTGTCCTCTTAACATCTTCTGATTGTTGATACATTATAGACCTTCAAATGCTGTAATATCCAAGTTAGCTTTTAAATTAAACTCCAAAAGCCAGATACCTGAATGCATACCCCTTTGTGGCTTATATCTCTCAGTCTTATCATCCCAGAAGGCCTTAAGAATTTGCTGACTCCAGAGACTGTAACTGAAATGTACATGCACACATGTACCATCACAACTTTCTCAGCCACTGCTCTTCAGGTCTGCAGTGCTTTTACTGCTATGTTTTGGTAACCATTCTATATAAAATTTGGCAGTTAAAAAAAAAAATCTTTTTTTTTATTGTTAATATTAAAGAAAAGGACAAATGGGTGAAAAAGCACAGACAAGCAAGCAAAACTGAAATGTAAATTCCAAGTTCTGTGTTGTAGGAAGCCAAATTTATCCAAATCGAACAGATAAATCATCTATCAAAATATGACAGTATTTGATGGAAGACAGAGTACAATGGATTTTAATGTGACTGTAGCATTGCTCTGACTCTGGAAAACAAAAGTTATTTATCCCTCTCTTGTAAAGAATTTGCTAAGCCTCTAAGTGAAAAACGCATAGTAATCGACAAGTCCTGAGCAAAAGAGAGTTTCTTGTCTAAGGAAGGGAAATTCTTTGTGGGATGAAAGTCTAAGTGAGTCAGGGCACACGTCCTCCTTTGTGCCCCCAAGTGAGGGCTAAGATGTTCCTGCTGAAGACAGCTCCACGCTTGGATGAGTGTCCTAGGTACTGCTTTGGGAAGATAACAAAAAGCATAAGGTATAGCAGAAACCTAATAGCTAGCGAGCTGTTCAGGGGTTGAGGAAGGGACATTTCTGTTCTTTTCAAAAAGATACTGGACAAAATTCTACTTTACTCTGTACAACTTCAACGACTTATATGGATTGACACTTGTAACAATGAATGGAAATTAAATATATAATTTACATTCCATTTCAACTGCAAAATTAAAATTTTCTTTATAATAGCAGAGCACAAAAAGCAGATTTTCTTGCCTGTTTACTGGTTTTGACATTTTTTGAAATCTCCTCTCAATATATTTTTATTGACTTTGTGTATTAACTGATATTTAGGTTGATATAGATGAAGAAGAGAGACTCTGATGTCAACACCATCCCCATTCAGCTATTAAGACCATGCGATGATCTAGTGGAATGTCCCTGCCCATTGCAGGGGGTTGGAACTAGATGATCTTTAAGGTCCTTCAAACCCAAACTATTCTATGATTCTATGATTCTTGACACATCCATTAACTGGATTGAACATGCTAACTGTGAAAAATGGTTGCTATGAGTTGAAACTACAGATGACTGTTCTCAGCTTTTAGAATTATATCTTGCAGTCACAAATATATTTTGAAAAGGCAGAATTGAGCAGAAGTTAAGTAAATTATCAAGTAAACAAACTAAATTGCATTGGTCAACTGTTTTACGAGGGAAATTTCCTGATTTGAAATAATTCATAAAAGAAGGAACCTTCAGATTAGCATACCTGCAGAAACAAACACTTCTTAACAGAAGAAATAAGACATATTTTATAAAAAAATACTGTGATAGAATTTAAGAAATACAGTAGCTTTAACTGTCATCTTAAACACAATGAGATGTTTTCAGGACACATATAAACAAGGCAGACACTTTTTGCATTCCAAGAACTACTCATCTTCTTAGCTTGCAGGAACACCTGCACATCTAAATGTTTCCTAAAGTCTTTCAACAGATCTCAGGTTCTCAACTTGATTCTTTAATCACCACTTCAGAAAGGCTGATCTCAAGAATTTGAACTAAGTGCAGAACTCACACTTTTCTTTCTACCTTTGAGCCTTTTCTAAAACAAAGTGTGTTCTGTCCTAACACTCCAGTTACTCTCATTTTCAGTTTCCCTACAAAGTACCTTCTTCCTTCTCACACTTGTCAATGTTTTTCCATTCAGCTCCTAAGAAGGTCCTTCTGCTTCCCTCTCAGCCAGGAATCACTCTTTGCTCATTCATTTTGAAGTGTCAAAGAAAGTTGCTTCCTTCCATTCATTTTTCTCATAATGAGAAAGAGAAAGATTTCCCCGTTCTAGCGAAATTTGAAATATGTCTACCATCATCCTGTGTCATGGCAGAGACTGGATCCTAAGCTTGCTTTACTTTGAAATCCCAGATAATCCAGAAGAATAGTAAACTACGTGATTCTTAACACAAAGAGCAAACCTTCCAATTGCAACATATGATACAAATGCCCTGGAATGATTTTACCAGAGAAATGTGAGTACCTTACTGAGGGAACCTTTTTATTTTAAAGAAAAAAGTAATTCCTAAACAAAGTAAAATGCTGACCTGAAAAATAAATGCCTAGTCCAACTGAAACAGCATGCTGACTACTCACCAAATGTCAGATTTTGTGTTATAGCCCTGGTGCTTCAGAGCCTCTGGACTCATGTAGTATGGTGTCCCAGTAAACGTAGTTGCCAGATCACATGAACCCATCAAAAGACAAGAAACTCCAAAATCCCCTAAAAGTAACAGCAGCAACAATAACCTATTATACCCATATCTACAATCTATACATTCCATAAATCTGTAACTCTTCATACAAACTCTTTGCGTTTATTATTATACATAATGACTGTATATCCAAAAAGTCTGTGAGGATTTTAAAACATGGAAAAAAATAATTCTTTAATCTTTCAAAATAAAAACATTAGAAAATCATAGAACTATAAAACAATGTAGGTTTCAAAAGGCCTCATGAGGTCATATGATTCAAATCCCTGGCTCAAAGCAAGACCAACTTCAGAGACTCATGAGGCTGATTAGGTTCAGGTCCAGTCAAGCTTGGAGCACCCTCAAGCCTAGAGATTTCATTGCTTCTCCAAGCTCCTATTCCTGTGTCTGACTTTCAAATAAATGTTTTGACCACAAATCAAAATGCTATATCAGACACAACTTTATTTAACTATCCTCCCTGACCAAACATATGCCAGGCTGTTCAATCATACCAAAATATGTCTTTAAAAAGTAAGGAAATCTTACCAATTTTCAGAAGATTATTTTTCAAAAATATATTCTTGGCTTTCAAATCTCTGTGAAGTATACGCCTGGAATATGAAAGGAAATTCAGCCTCATCCGACCTGAAGCATTCACAGTCACATATCAAGTATCTCAAGTGTTTACCTTCATTCCTTGTTAGGAAGGCTAGGCTACCACTGTTACAGTCTGACCCTGTAGGTGACAATGCACAGATGATGGCATCAAGGAGCTTCATATAAGCACAGAGGTGAATTCACAGACACTCATATGCAGGATAAGAGCCTAAGCAGCCAGGATAACAAAAATACAGCAAAGAATCCCAGCTGAGTATATGGATACAGGTTTACTATGAGCTGCAGAAGAAAGGAGAAAGGCAAGTGTTGTACCTGACTCTTCTTAAAAGCATTACATCTTATTTTCTGCCAGACAAATTAGATGTCTCACAATAGAATAAGGGATGAGAAAAACAGCAATAAGAGTTTCTCAAAGCTCAGGGAACTCTCCTTCAGAGAAAACATATTACTTGAAAGACAAATATGTATGTAGACCAGGCTAGTAGTTCAAATTCTTACAATAATTGTGTGGAAGATAAAAGAACTTTACAGATACCAAGATCAAAAGGAAAAGAACAAACAGATTTTACAGACTTATTCTTTCCATCAAAGACTGAAGCAACTTGATAATCAACGTATCATGTGGGGACAAAGCGTATCTTCTCAATTTTTTGAAATCTTAACATGAGAGCAATTCTCCATCCCCTTAGGAAAATAAACTCTACAGTATACAAAAAATGTTCTCAAATAATTCTTGTTAATAACTTTTACAACAGGGTTCCCTGCAACCTCAACTAAACTCCAACTCATCCACTTTTAAATTCCCTATAGCATGATATTAGTTATTAGTTCTGCTGAGGATGAAGTTAGAATAGCAATCGGTACATACTGGCTATCGAAACTGTATTTGCTAATACAAATAGGGTAGTCTTTCAGCCATTTAGAAAAGATAAAGAAAGGAACAGAGGTTCTAAGTTTGTTGAGATGTAGGCAGGAAAAACAAATATAGTAATAGATTTTAATTTTCTTTAGCGATCCTCATGTATTACCTCAAATTTTTTTGAATTATTAAAGCCTTATGCATTGAGATACTGAAATTATTTTCAAAATAATTTCCATATTAAGACTAGTAAATGCATATGTTGCAGCACAATTTAAATAAACCATTAAGTCCGCAGCTCATTTGAAAATAACTTCTGCAAGAATAAAAAAAATAAATTCAATTTACTCAGTTGATAAATGGAGAAAAATGTGAGTAATAACTACTAGAAGATGTTTTAGTACGCACATAGACAAGAACATGAAAAGGAAGCATTCCTATTAACTAATTTCATTAATTAATTCTATTATAATTAATGGCTATAAATTAGAGAAGGGCAGACTTAGACTAAATTTAAGGAGGAATTTCTTCACAATGAGTGTTATGAGCCACTGGCACAGGTTGCCCAGGGAAATTGTGGATGCCCAGTTCCTGGAGGTGTTCAAGGCCAGGTTAGATGGGGCCTTGGGCAGCCTGATCCAGTGGGAGGTGTCCCTGTCCATAGAAAAGTGGGTTGGAATTAGATGACCTTTAAGGTACCTTCCAACTAAAACGATTCTATGATTGTATGATTCTATTTTTATAGCATATAAAGAAAACGGTTCTTTATTGTTATTATGGCAATCTTTCCAGTTTGGGAAAGAAAGTAATGCTTGCAGAGAAAAGTTCGCATATCGAGAAAAACGAGAGTTTCATATTGATGTTTATAAGTAATTTGTTCTCTATTTAGCAACTTTCTTAAGCAATACACGTACACTCATCATATACTACATCAGTAAGGAAATAAAGCTGAAGTGATAATCATTATTATTTCATAAGCCTATATATACATGTAGTCTGACACTGAGTCTTTGCAAGAACTTGGCTTTACTGAGTTAGATTTTCCTTGCATGTTATTGTTGACTGTTGGTTGGCTTTAATCCCTTTTTTATTACTTCATAGAAATATAATCGTGGACTCTTTAAAATCTAACAGTTTCCTGGATATCTGTGATTTGAATAGCAGGTATCTTGATATACAAAAGCTATCCAGAAAGCTTTCAGTAGCATGTTATTGGAAAAGGTGATAGAGATACGATGTTTGGGTCACATTAGTTTGAAATCGAATGTAATGCTAATATAGACTTGCAACGTATAGACAAAAATGTTATGTAAATTATTTGCATTACTAATAATACCGCTAATAAGATGCTTTTGCACATCAACATGACTAAGAAATACTTCAAGTGATTCCTTGGAACTTCCCATAATGATTTCTCCTCATGCAAGCGATCTTATTCCACCAGGATATGGCAAAAGATAAACATGTTACAAGCTCAAACCTTAATTGAAATAACTACTTTAATTCTAGTGAGAAATAAATACTGAGCCTGCACTGTAAATCTGTTTAAGAAAGAGTGTGACTTTTTGTTGTAACAAAAGATAGAGCTCTAAACATAACATGTATTAATTGGACACCAACAAAACTTCATCTAACTTGACAGTCAGCAAAGTATTTATTGATATTTTGGCTAGAAATAAACATTTAAAGGCAGTTTCAAACCTGGGCAATAAATATACCCTATGCTCTACAGAGTACTTGTTTACTGTACTATACTCATAAAAAAAAGTACAAAGCACTAAGCAGTGGACAGCCTCCTTGAATAAAGCTTCCCCTGTAACATACCAGCAAGTGAAGACAACTGAAGCTGAACTAGTCTATTACTGTGAAGTATTCAGTAATTAATTCCGCTTTCCTCTACCTGAAGGACTATTTAGAGAAGAGGTTCTGAGTGAGTCTGAATCCTGTACTAGAGAAGACACTATGATATCCAGACAAAGTACTTAGGCAAAGCCTGCTGTCGTGTAGATTGAAAGTAACAGATCTGTTGGTGTGATTAAGCTCATCAAAATTTCTGTATTGGCATATTGTTTATAGAGATCAGCAAAGTGATGGATAACATAATGGTCAGCTTTATTCAAATTGAGGTCAAATGAATCAATGGCCTCATTGCCTGATTACTGCGGGATCAATTTTTTACAGTGACATGTGATGGGCTACAGTACAATATAGATGATGGTTTCATGCTAACTGCCTCCATCTAGATAAGACCACCGAACTATGCTGCTGCTCCTTTACTTCTCTCACTGGTTATATCAATGATAGATGAAGACTGAATCTGTTTACTTCTAGATAATTTAGCTTTCAAGTTTAAAATTATAAAAATCCTTCCAATTATGCAAAATAGCCAGCAAATAGTGTAATGACCACAAGATATTCATGGCCTCTTTGGGATTTATGAAGCATAAGTAAAGGGCGCCTAACCTCTATAATCCTTATTATCACAGGAAAAGAAAAATAACCTGAAGGAGAGAAAAAGTCCTGTTTTAAAATAAGTTTCCAGAAAAGTGTTTTCAAAAAGTGCAGAAGTAAAACAAAAGCTGTGCAAAAAGTATAACCAAGTGAATAGTCTATAGTTATTTCTACCAGAAATAATTTTTCCTGCTCTGACATAAAATCTCCCATCTACAGCACCTGGATTTTCTAAGGAATGGCACGAGGGAGTTCAGCCTGCAGATGATGAACACCTCAAGCTTCTAATTCTAGGCAAAAGTTTTCTTTGCATTAGAACGTAGTTCAAACATACATTACAGTAGAGAAGAAATAAAGTATGACTCCTCTAAACATAAACAAACTGCTGTTGTTATGTTTAAATAATTCAAGATAATTTCTGCAAGTAGTTTTAAATTTTTTAAGCCTAAACTATTCCATTTAAGCTATTTTTTGGCTTTAAACTAATAAGATAACGATTAAACTTTCCAATGTGCATACAGTCAACACATAATAAAATAAAAGAAATGCAAATAAAAATAAGACTGTTAAGTCATTCGTATGTGTCTGGAGAGGTGTTATTAAAGAGTGATGATTCAAAGAGAGACATGAAATGATGTTTGGAAAATCAAATTGTTGCTTTCACTGGTGAATCAAACTAATTTTCAGGAAATCTAGTAATATAATACACATATTTAGCAAAGAAAGTTTATTTATAAGACTTTTTTAAAAAAAGATTTATTTGAGAAAAAGCAGAAGATGAGAAAAATAGAGAGGACACAAAAGGGATATATGGGGAAACAAAAGATAAAACAGGCATGAGGAAATATAGGAAATGAAAGACAAAGAATAACTTATGTAATAGAATAGTTCAGTTGGAAGGGACCTATAGTGATCATCTAGTTCAACTGCAATGCTTTTATTACTCTGCATTAGCTTGCACAATGTATCTTCTAAACACATTACAGAAAGCATTGCTGTAAGTGCACTTCCCAAATTACCAAAACTTTTAATGACAAACTGCAAAACTGGAATTCAAGAAAGAGAAAAAAAAAAAAGCAAATGTACAGCTCTAGTTTAGTTAAATGGTCAGGATTACTACTTCTTTTCCCTCTGCCATTTTGGCCTGAGGTGAACACTGAAGAGTACAGCATCCCAAGAGAGCTCTCTTCCTTGTGCTCCCATCACTGCAGTCTGGGGGGGTGGTACTTCATGAACAAGCCCCAGATAAACTGGCATATAGGAACTGAAATGCTCTTGCAAGCTAGACAGCAATTCACTCTGCCTTCTTTACTCTACAGTCTGACACGCTAGTTGCAAAAACTCATTGGTCATCTATTAGTTTAGGTAAAATGCATTCCACGTACTTAACTTAGCTGAATTCAGAAATGGTTTTTCTTGGTGAAAGGTGACTATTTCTACCTAATGCGCTGTTGCAAGTCAAATCCAGGCATCCAAATTTGGCCCAAGCTCTGCTGTGAAGGATATTTGAAACACCTACATCAATTTGCTGTTTTCACATTCATAGAATCATAGAATTGCTAGGTTGGAATGGACCCACTGGATCATCGAGTCCAACCATTCCCATCAATCACTAAACCATGCCCCTCAGCACCTCATCTACCTGTCTTTTAAACACCTCCAGGGAAGGTGACTCAACCACTTCCCTGGGCAGCCTGTTCCAGTGCCCAGGGTATAATAATGGGTATAATAATTTTGTTTTATGAGTACTCACACAGGACCGAAGACTATGGATTCACCTTTACATCCAGCTGGGAAAAAAAATATTTCCCACCTCTAGACTCTGGGTGTAACCTACTCTTCAAACACAAACTTCTGCTCCCCACCCTCAGCTGTATTAATAATTTAGACCATTATTTTAGGTAGATTAGGTCATCTTCCCCAAACGTGAAGGTGATTACAGCCTTAGCCTCTGCTAAGGCAGTTCCTGCAGCAATGACAGTCTTACTTTCTACAAGTTCAGTAAGAATAATAGTCCAAATAGTTCAGCTTGGCAGTATGAAAATTCTTGGACTTCTGGGCCACAATGGTCTTTAGAGGAGCCCTCTATGTTAGAGAGAGTTTCAACAGCCTCGAACTCATTGTTGGTGATGATAGGGTTGAATGTCTATGGGTGAAAATCAGAGCTTCACCTAATAAGGCAGATATTGTGGTGGGAGTCTGCTATAGACCATGCACCCAAATGAGAAGGATAACGAGTTATTCTATAAGCAACTGGGAGAAGTCTTATGATCACTGGCCCTTGTCCTTGTGGGAGACTTCAATTTACCAGATGTCTGCTGGATGTTTAACACAGCACTGAGGAAACAGTCTAGGTTGTTTCTGGAGTGTGTTGAAGACAACTTCCTCACACAATTGGTGAGCAAGCCGACTAGAGAAGATGCCCCGCTGGAGCTGTTGTTTGTTAACAGAGAAGGAATTGTGGAAAATGTGACATGGAGGATCTTTGGATCACAAGATGATAGAATTCTCAGTTGTGGGAGAAGCAAGGCAGGGGGTCAGTAGAACAGCCACATTGGACTTCTGGAGGGCAGACTTTGGTCCGTTCAGAAGGCTGCTCAATCAAGTTCCATGGGAGAGAGTCCTTAGGGGCAAAGGAGCTCACGAGGGTTGGATACTCTTTAAGAAGGAATTCCTGGTAGCACAAGAGCAAGCCATTCCCATGTGCCGGAAAATAAGCCAGAAGGAAAGAAAAATAGCCTGGCTGAGTAAAGAGCTCTGAAAGGAAATCAGGAAAAAGAGAGAAATATACAAACTCTGGAAGAAGGGGCAGGCAGCTCGAGGACTACAAAGATTAAGTGAGACCTTGTAGAGAGAAAATCAGAAGGGCTAAAGACCAATTAGAACTTAGATTGGCCCATTCTGTGGAAGATAACAAAAATCCTTCTACAAATATGCCAATAACAAAAGAAGAATCAAGGAAAACTTCCATCCTTTACTGGACACAGGGGGAACAATAGTGACAAAGGATGAGGATACTGCTGAAGTGCTTAACGCCTTCTTTGCCTCAGTCTTTAATAGCAAGGTACTCAACCTCACAAGCCAGTAGACAGGGAAGAAGAGTAGAACAAAGCTCCCTTGATCCAAGAGGAAATGGTTATAGACCTGCTAGGCAAATGAGATATTCATAAGTCTATTAGGCCAGATGGGATCCACCCAAGTGTATTAAGGGAGCTGGCGATTGTGCTGGCCAAACCTCCTTCCATCATCTACCAGCAGTCCCGGCTGACTGGGGAAGTTCCACTGGACTGGAGGCTGGCTGATGTTACACCCATTTGCAAGAAGAGCCAGAGAGACAATCCAAGAAACTACAGACCTGTCAGTTTGACCGCAGTGCCAGCGAAGGTCATGGAACAGGTCATCTTGGGTGCCATCTCACAGCACATAAACAGGACAACCGAGTGCTCAGGCCCAGTCAGCAGGAGTTTATGAAAGACAAGTCCTGACAAACTAACTTGATTGCCTTTTATGACAAGGTGATGCACAAGGCTGTGGATATAGTGTACCTAGACTCTAGCAAAGCTTTTGATGCAGTATTTCACAGTATCCTACTTGAGAAACTGGCTACTGCTGGCCTGCACAGGCACACCTTCTGCTGGATTAAGAACTGATTGGAAGGCTGGAGGCTGGTCACAAGTGGTGTCCCCAGGGCTCCGTGGTGGGTCCAGTGCTGTTCAATAACTTTATCAATTACCTGGATGAAGGGATTGAATGCACCCTTAATAAGTTTGTGGACAATACTAAACTGGGAGGAAGTGTGGATCTGTTGGAGGGTAGGGAGGCTCTGCAAAGGGATCTGATGGGCTGAGGCCAATGGGCTGAGGTTTAACAAAGCCAAGTGTAGAGTCCTCCACTTGGGAAACAACAATCCTGTGCAGCGCTACAGGCCTGGGGAAGAGTGGCTGGAAAGCTGCCCGGCAGAGAAAGACATGGGGGTGTTGGTTGACAGCTGACTGAACATGAGTCAGCAGTGTGCCAAGGTGGCCAACAGCATCCTGGCTTGTATCAGAAATGGAGTGGCCAGCAGGACCAGGGAAGTGATTCTGTCCCTGTACTTGGCATTGGTGAGGCTGCACCTTGAATACTGTGTTCAGTTCTGGGCCCCTCGCTATAAGAAAGACATTGAGGTCCTGGAGCATGTTCTGAGAAGAGTGACAAAACTGGTGAAGGGATTGTAAAACAAGTCTTAAGAGGAGCAGCTGAGGGAACTGGGATAGTTTAGCCTGGAGGAGAGGAGGCTGATGGGAGACCTCATCACTCTCTAAAACTACCTAAAAGGAGTTTGAAAAGAGGTGGGTGTGTTGGTCTCTTCTCCCCATTGATACGTGAAAGGAAAGAAGGAAATGGCATCAAGCTCCATCAGGGTAAGTTAAGATTGGATATCAGGAAATATCTCTTCAAAGAAAGGGTTATCAGGCACTGGAACAAGCTGCCCAAGGAGGTGGTTCAGTCACCATCCCTGGAGGTGTTTAAAAGGCTGGTAGATGAGGTGCTTGGGGTCATGATTTAGTAGTAGACAGGTATGGTTGGAGTTGATGATCTCTAAGGTCTTTTCCAACCTAATGATTCTCCTTGAAAAATCTGACTTTGTTTTAACCTTTTAATCCACCTTCTTCTAACGATATGGAACTATTTGTGTTGTGCTAATTTTTTCACCTGGCTCGTAGAAAAAGTGTGGCTAATGCTTAAAGACATCTACCACTGGGCTGGTAAAAGACATAATTCACAATGTTCTTACAGGACAGATAATTAATTACACTTTAGGTTTATGACATATACTACAGCAGTTTGATGAATAACACTTCATACCAATACAAGAAAATCTATACAGTTATGTTTCTGTTTGAATATTTGCAACTAATCAGTAAGTCTGCTTACTCCCCTCCCAAGATAAATGCCCTCATGTTAAATGACTGTACCTTTCATGCATATAGTTGACTCCAAGTAACAACTGCACAAACCAGTCTATTATTTGTCTTTGAGTGAATGTCTTCCCAGATTCTTTGTACTCCTGAATTCTAAAGTCTAGATCTCCACCCTGAAAAAGATCACAGCATATTTGTACACATACATTAAGTGTTTTAATGTCTTCTCCTTTATCAAAGTACAGACTTCACTTCCTAAGACTTTCAGGTTCCCCACCACATAGTCTGTAAAATTAACACTTGCACATGAATTCTGTATTCTTCCAGCACACAGAGAAACTGAGGATCAAAATGAGATCACACAGTCTGGCTGCATAGGGAAAGTAGGGCAGTTTTCTCTTACTGTTAAACAGTATCATCAAAATTTTCAACTGTTCTCACTTCATGTCACCCAACTTTAGACATGTACGTCTGAGCTGGTCACCTCAACCTCCCTTTATAAGTTAACACAAAGGAATAGGCACCTGTGTAGTGCAATTATCTCTCCCATCTAGCTGACTACTTCAGGAAGAAACAGATCACATTGTAGAAATGCTCTTTCTCTGCAAAAGTTTATAATGAGGGCCTACATTGACTGGCTAATAAGTAGACACCTAAGTAAAAGTAAATTAATCTGCCCTGATCAGTCCAAGTGAGTTCATAAATTTGGGAAAAGCACTTCCACTTAGGCCAAACATTGCACAGTCACGAGACACTCTCATGTATTATACTGAAATAACCATATCAGCATCAAAGAAATCATGCTGTTCTCTAAGAATTAAAATACTGTCTTTTTAATTACGACACTTTGTCCCTCTTCCAAATTCACTTTTGCCAGAAGAAGAGCAGAATTAAATCTTCAAGAACCTGTAGCATGTGTTATTGTAAATACTTCATTAAAACTATAACCGGTCTTGAAGTAACACCAGAAATGGAGCAATATGACACACAGTAGGCAGTGGAAATAAAGCAGGAAATATATAGAAAAAGACTAGTTGAAAACTGTAAGTCAAACATTTGGAAAAATCAGTTGAATGACAGTATGATGAAAGAGGTTTTGGGGGAGATTTACATGAAAACTGTTCATTTTGCTAAAAAAAAATGACAGATGGTTGTCAGCTGGTTGTTTATCCACTTTATAAAATAAATGGATTTTGTTTACAAGAATACACATGAGTAGCAAGCACTGTGTTGAGGTAACTAACCCCCAGACAAAGGGACTGTGGGTCTCATTGTACTGTTGTGACTAAATATCCTACATTAGGACAGCTTATTCTCCATAAATTATTACTTTTACATTCCATATTCTGCATGAAATCAGAAATGTTATGTGCCATATACAAGAAAATAGTTCAACCTGTACAGCTGTACCTACACCCACAATTTATCATCATCCCCTCCCTTCTCCACACTGTTGACACTCAACATTTCATGACCTCTTCAGCTTTTCTTATTTTTCTGTTCCCATCACCAAAGTGCTTCATATTGCTGCTACAAAATAAGCATATTCCGTCCTTGAAGAGCCACACATTTCAGTCCTGTACTTTGACATGAATTTACAGTAACTTCTGTGGTCCTTGAGGTTCTAAGTTACAACATTCAGGAGCGAGTGTGTTAAAAAAAAAGAAAATATGTGTTTTCATATATGAAAACTGTGCTCCCTGACAATGTCCTGCATTTTTTTAAATTAAATGTCTAAATCTTCTTAATCACTACGAAAGGGAATATGGCTTCAGCTCTCCATCTGCCTCTTTGCTGCAGCTCAGAGAGCAGCTCTTCTGGGAACTTGGAGCTCTCAGCAGCTGCTTCCCTTTCACGATTCCAAATGTTCAGCAGCTTCTCCTGGTTGCTTGCGGCAGAGCAAGGGAAGGAAAGAAAAAAATGTTGCTGGGCATGGCAACCAGATGGGCTGTGTCTGAGTCTACTCACACCCCTTGAAAATAATGACTTGTCTATTCCAGATGGCTGCCCCAGACCATCCAGAGCAAACAGCCCAAGAGCCAGGGGCTGTTCAAACATGTGTCAGCTGGCTACTGGCCACAAGGGATTATGTAATATCCAGGTGAGTACAGATGAAGTGCAGCAGGCTCCAGTTACTGCTTCTCCCTGTCCCAGTGTGTCCTCTATCACAATCACACATTGCCATGAAAAAAACATAAAGAAAAGAAGTGTAGGGACTACTGAGTTAGGCTGGTGGGTGTTCTCAGGTTCCGGGAGATTTCCTTCAAAACACCTAAGGAGAACAAAAGCACTTGAGTACAGTACTACGTGTGCCCTGAAGTAACTATGGATTTCTGCCTTCAAGGAAAGACTGGTCTCAATGTCCTATAATTAATTTAACCTTGATTTTGTGTCTAAAAAAGGAAATTAAAATGCATCACAAAAGATTTGCTGAAATACTAATGCCATGAAATTCTTCTGAAAAAGTTTGTTAACCCAGCATTTTGGAAGGTAAGCATAATGACATCCATAGGGAATTTAATGAATTAAGTACAGAGGGATATTCCAAGAAGCAGTTTCTATTTAAATATAAAGAGTATCAAATACACCATAACTTCTCTAAAACAGCTTAGCACCTACAGCTGATAATGTAACTAGACACTGATTACTTTGGTTATTCCTTTTTGCTTGGATTTCCTTAGCATATGTACAGTCACACTACAGCTGAGACTGCAGTGAAGAGACAGAAATAATTATTTTGGGGAAAGTATAACTAGTTCCATTTTATGATGTATTAAAATGATGCAACTTTTAAAGTAACTAGTTTGTAAAAGCTGCATTTTGTTTAAGTTTTATTTAAGTTGCAAAATGAAATCTCAAGTTCAGGAAGGAATTTTGGTTTGAAACCTGACTTATCTGACAATGTTTATATCGCCTGTGACTTTGATTCAGAAAAACTGCCAAAGCAGCTCCACAAGAAGATCAAACCAGAATGCATATATTTATTTTCTTTGGATTCAGTTATAATAAAAAAAATTGAACTGATGTTCTCTTTTGCTCACAGGACAGGTACAGCACAGGGCAGCTGCATTGGAGGCTCATTCTATGCTACTCATGCAAGAACGAACAAAGTACTGCAGCTAATGAATAAGTCACAGTACTTTGGAGAAAACAAAAAAGACTCAGAGGGTAGTCCTGTTTCCATGCCAACTTAATGTTTATTCTTTATTTTGAGTCTGCCCAAGAGTACCAATTACTGCCAACCTGGTAATTATACTGTATGTGAGAAACTGAACGTACTGGACTTCCAAACTAGGATCAAGTAGCAATACATTTTTCTCATTCTCAATTTATGTATGATTTAAACAGGTATATTTGGATATTATAAAAAGATCCAAACCCCATCACGTACAAAGGCAGGTCATAGATAAGTAAATATATAAATATACTTTCTGGAAATACTCCCACTAAAATAGAAAAGAAACTTCACAGCACTGTGCAAAACCATGCTTTGTCATTTCCTTGTCTGAATGTTCAATTAAATACATCATAATTGCTTCAATGCAATACTGCACAGCACATCCTTTTCAGAAAGGGGCAGAAGCACATCCTAGTGAATCCACTGTCACTCTGGCCTCACCTAGCAGACGCAAAACAGAAAAGATTCATCTGCCTTGCTCTAATACAGTCTCATGTTTGAGTACATGGCTCCTGGATCCTAGGGTAATTCCACACCAGAACACTTTCACAGAATCACAGAATAACCAGGTTGGAAGAGACCCACCGGATCATCCAGTCTTGCCATTCCTATCAAACACTAAACCATGCCCCTCAGCACCTCATCCACCCATGCCTTAAACACCTCCAGGGAAGGTGAATCAATCACCTCCCTGGGCAGCCTGTTCCAGTGCCCAATGACCCTTTCTGTGAAACAATTTTTCCTGATGTCCAGCCTAAATCTCCCCTGGCAGAGCTTGAGGCCATTCCCTCTCGTCCTGTCCCTTGGGAGAAGAGGCCAGCACCCTCCTCTCCACAACCTCCCCTCAGGTAGTTGTAGAGAGCAATGAGGTCTCCCCTCAGCCTCCTCTTCTCCAGGCTAAACAACCCCAGCACTCTCAGTCGCTCCTCATAAGGCCTGTTCTCCAGCCCCTTCACCAGCTTCATTGCTCTTCTCTGGACTCGCTCCAGAGCCTCAACATCCTTGTGGTGAGGGGCCCAGAACTGAAGACAGTATTCGAGGTGTGATCTCACCAGTGGAGGTGAGAATAACCTCCCTGGACCTGCTGGTCACGCCATTTCTGATAAAAGCTAAGATGCCATTGGCCTTCTTGGCCACCTGGGCACACTGCTGGCTCATGTTCAGTCACTGTCAACCAGCACCCCCAGGTCCTTCTCCTCCAGGCAGCTTTCTAGACAGACTTCTCCTAGTCTGTAGCTCTGCATAGGGTTGTTGTGCCCCAAGTGCAGGACCCGGCATTTGGCCACGTTAAACCTCATGCCATTGGACTCTGCCCAGCAGTCCAGCCTGTTCAGGTCCATTTGCAGAGCCTCCCGACCCTCCAGCAGATCCACACTTCCACCCAGCTTAGTTTTGTCTGCAAACTTGCTAAGGGAGAACTCGATGCCTTCATCCAGGTCATTGATAAAGACATTGAACAGGGCTGGACCCAGCACTGAGCCCTGGGGAACCCCACTTGTCACTGGCCTCCAGCTGGATTTAACACCATTTCCCACCACTCTCTGGGCCCGGCCATCCAACCAGTTTTCCACCCAGGAGAGTGTGCGCCTGTCCAGGCCAGAGGCTGACAGTTTCCATAGCAGAATGCTGTGAGAAACTGTGTCAAAGGCTTTTACTGAGGTCCAGGAAGATACATCCACAGCCTTTCCCTCATCCAGCATCCGAGTCACTTTGTCACAGAAGGCGATCAGGTTAGTTTGGCAAGACCTGCCTTTTGTGAACCCATGTTGACTGGGACTGATCACCCGGTTCTCTTGCATGTGCTTCATGGTAGCACTCAAGATCACCTGTTCCATGACTTTCCCTGGCACTGAGGTCAGACTGACAGGCCTGTAGTTCCCTGGATCCTCCCTGCGACCCTTCTTGTAGATGAGCACAACATCAGCCAGCCTCCAGTCCAGTGGAACTTCCCCAGTCTTCCAGGACTGTTGGAAGATGATGGAAAGGGGTCTGGCCAGCACATCCGCCAGCTCCTTCAATACCCTCGGGTGAATCCCATCTGGCCCCATAGACTTGTGGGTGTCCAGTTGGGCTAGCAGGGCTCTGACCACCTCCTCTTGGACCATGGGAGCCTCATGTTGCTCCTCTAGCTCCGGGATTTGTACAGAAAGGGAACAATTTTCTTTACAATTAAAGACTGAGGCAAAGAAGGCATTAAGTACCTCAGCCTTTTCCTCATCCCCTGTCACTGTTACTCCTTCTGCATCCAATAGGGACTGTATGGTCTCTCTAGTCTTCCTTTTGTTATTTATACATTTATAGAAAGATTTTTTGTTATCTTTCACTGACTTTGCCAATCTGATTTCTAGTTGAGCCTTAGCCCTTCTGATTTTTTCTCTACACAATCTCACTTCCCTCCTGTAGTCCAACTACGAGGCCTCTCCCCTCTTCCAGAGCCCATAAACATTCCTCTTCTTCTTGATATCACTCAAGATCTCTCTGTTCAACCAAGATGGTTTTTTCCCCTGCCGGCTTTTTTTCCGGAACATGGGGATGGCTTTCTCCTGAGCTGCTAGGATCTGCTTTCTGAAGAGCTTCCAGCCCTCATGGGCTCCCTGCCCTTAAGCACTGTCTCCCATGAGACTTTGCCAACCAGCCTTCTGAAGAGTTCAAAGTCTGCCCTCTGGAAATTTAATGCTACTGTCCTGCTAACCACCCTCTTCACTTTGCCTAGAACAGAAAACCCTATCATCTCATGATCGCTTAGTCCTAGGCATCCTCCTACTGCCACATCCCCCACAAGGCCTCCTCTGTTCACAAACAGCAGGTCCAGGAGGGCACCTTCCCTTGTTGGTTCGTTCACCAGCTGTGCAAGGAAGTTGTCTTCCACACACTCCAGGAAGACTGAAGTCTCCCACAAGAACAGGAGGCATTGATCTAGAGATTAACCCCAGCTGTTTATAGAAGAGCTCATCAGCTGCTTCTCCTTGGCTGGGTGGCCTGTAGCAAGACTCCCATCACAAAATCTACCTTCTTATCGGCTCCTCTGATTCTAACCCCGAGGCACTCAATCTCCTCATCGCCACAATCCATTTCAACAGTGTCCAAGTCCTCCCTTACAAAGAGGGCTACCCCGCCTCCTCTCCTTCCCTTCCTACCCTCCTGAAGAGTTTGTACCCCACCATATCTGTACTCCAGTTATATGAGTCATCCCACCATGTTTCCGTGATGGCAACGACATCATAGGCTCCTTGCCCTACAACAGATTCCAGCTCTTCCTTCTTATTACTCATGCTGTGTGCATTGGTGTAAATGCACTTCGGCTGAGCTGCCGAGCCTTCAGCCCTCTTAGAGGGAACAGAGCTCATTCCCAATTGCCTGGCAACTGGAGTAGCTAGCACCAGAGTGCCCATATCTCCCTTACCACCCCAAGGTGTGTTCACCCCCACTTTCTGTGTGGTGATGTACTGGTAGTCCTCTCCAGCAGGGTAGTTTACACAGCCTGAATAAAAAAAATTCCAAGCAGTGCTGTGGCATTTCATGATTACTATGGTGATTGTCATCATGATCTGTTTTATTCATGTATAACTTTATTCCAGATGAAGATGAAAAATTGGAAAAAAAGAAAAGAAAAAGTCGAAAAGCACTGGACCAAAGCCACTAGTTCAACTTAACAATGCTGCTGAAAGATGCTTCTTCATTCCTATAGGTTTAACCAACCTGGTGCTGAGCCATTTTCTACCACTGGTAGAGAGAAAATGAATCTTAGTGCAAGGGAATATCAAGGCAGTTAGAATAATCCTTCAGATCTTGGCTCTGTATTTCCACAGAGAGTTGGCAATAGCAAATTTCCATCAAGCCCCAGCTGTCAGACATTCAGGGAATGATGCAAAGAGCCTCTTCATGGGTGTTAACATAATACGTGAACAACTATTCAGATGGCATACAGAATTGAACACTTCAGATTTAATTTTAAAAAATCCCAGCAACAAATAGGCATTTAACTGTCATCAAAGAAAGCTTCTAAGGATGCAATGACTGGCAGGAAGAGTACTTCTTTAACTACTCACACCAAAGACGAAGGCTTGAAGAAATGTGTTTAGTTAATACATATCTGATTGGTGGACAGGAAATCCAGTAGTCCAAGGTCATTACCTTCTACAGTATTTCAAATGTCTAGCACAGCGCAGCTGAAAAGCCTACTTCACATTTTCATAAAAAGAACACTGTATGTATAAGATTATATTTTTTAAAACAGTACATCTATATTTCATATAAAGTAGGCACTTTTTCTATGCAAACTCTTAAAAAACTGTCTTAGATATGTATAGATTCTTCTCTTAAAGCCTTAAGGCAGATTTAATCAACTGTTTTTTAAAGCAAATGCTGGAATAAGAAAAACTGGTAGCTATACTGTATTATCCCACTCTAGTATTTTTTGTATCCTCTAAACTCTGGTCTTTGACTCATACTATTCTCCACTTCCTAAGTGCAATGCTGCTACCAAATTATTACCTATACAATCAAGCTTGAACTTCTTGTCATCAACTCCAAATCACAAGTGACTTTTCCTTTCTTCATTCACATGAGATTGTCATACCATGCCCCTGAACTCCCACTTTCATCCTCTCCTACCTTACAGTAACACATGTAAGGTAAAAACTTTCTGAGTTCACCCACAGATCTGGTAATGTGTCTGTGTTTTAAGTCTTTCTTGTAATCCTGACTCCAGTGAATAAAATGAACTTGTGCTTAAAATTTCCTATTTGTTTGTCTACGAATTATGAGTCTCATGTAAGCAGGTAACACTGCTAATTTGAAATACGCCTAACAAGTAGCCGTCGATACCACAAGTAAGAAGTAAGACTAACATCCAAATTAAACCATCAAAGAAAATTGGGCTAAGTTTATTTTAAGACGCACACATTCTGTCAAATTTCTTCAAAGTTATCTATAAGTCTCACCTCACAGTATTCAGTGATAATGCAGAAACTATCTCGCTCCACAAAGCTTGCATAAAATTTGACAATGGCTGGATGGTCTAATTTGGAGAGTAGTTGTGCTTCCAGATTTGCTTTAACTGTTTCATTAGGCTTTAAGTCACCAACAGAGATCTCTTTTAGAACTTTTCTAGAGGAAAACAAGAAATATTTATATTAATAAAAATAGAAAAATCACTTAATGCTCAAAAACCCATCATGATTTCTTTAAAGGCAAAATAATAACATTAACCAAGTACTTGGCAACATGAAATTATAAGGCAGATATGGGTAAACAAAGAGAATGCATTAAAATGCAAATACATATGCAAATACACATTTTAATAATACTATTTTGAAGTATTTTTTCCACTAACTCCCAACTGCACTGTTTTCTTCATGACATGTTTTCAGTGTTACGGATTAGTGCATAACAAACATAAATAAGAAATCAAATCTAAGTGATTTCAAACCCACTCAGAGCATACGTTCAAGATTCATACATGAAATAACAAGTAGCTAGAAACTCTTTCTGCTGCTTCTGCCAAACCTCTCCATGGAGGCATGAGAAAAATCACAGAGAGGATAGTAGTTCTGTGACTGTTTTTCCAGTGATAAAACCAGGATGCCTATTTTGTTTCTGAAGATCAGACTGCCCTTCACCTGAACATCTAAGTGAAAAGTGCAAATCTAGATTTGTGGCTGAAACATGTTTCTACTATTTCAAATAACTATAAATTACAGTGTTTAACATTTGGTTTGGGAGGCCCTAAACCCCTTAAAGCTGAAAAAATTAAAGCGATTTTTCATATTATTCAGCTTCAACATGTGAATATGCCATAGGTGAAACTGTTATTCAAACTTAATTCTATATGGTAGCTTGAGCTAGACAGTTTTCTGTAAACTTGTCCTGGGAAAAAAAAAGACACCTTAGTGCAGGGCACTACAAGGAAAAGATTTTGCTGGGATCTCGCTAATGAATGTTTAAAAAAGGCATACATCACACAAAACCATGTCATTGCCATCTACTTCATCAGCTGCTGAAGAATGAATCACTGGTCTGTGTCTGAAGGAATGGTTTGAGAGCATTTTACTGAAACAAAGTGAGGAATTTCCAGTAACTTTTAAACACATGGAAGGTAAGTTCCACACTGAAGGGACATCTTCATGCTGCTTTTAGTAATTTCACAATCAATACTGTGTGGTTGTAAAGTCACAGTAGTTAAACATGACAGTGATTAAACCATAGTAATGCACTCGCTATGAGGGGAAAGGAGCTGTACCTCTATGTAAGAAAACTCATTCCTAAATCTCAATCACTGGTTTCTGACTAACAATGTGTGAATTTTTACATGAACTTGTTTAATCCCCATCTGGCAGCGTGATGAAAAAAATCATGCCGTTTGATTTGTCTGCATTTCTACAGACAAGCATCATACTACACTGAGAGGCAATACCTACTGCAATCTTCTCATCTTCAGTTGGCATAAAGACATTATTCCTTCTTTCATTTAGATTGTGTCACAGAACTGACAAACAGAATGATTCCTTCTTAAACACCACTTATTACAAGTTTCTTGTATACCCAAGACAGCAATAAAAGCCTCATGTGTTGACATATCGTGATAGTTTACCATCTTAGTCACTCAGTGATTTTGATGCTGTCATCAGCTGTCAGAGAACAAGACAGGTGTTTTCCTTATTGAAATTAATTCCCAGAAGAACAGATCAGGAGAACGTACTTTTGTAAACAAGGTATTTGTTTTATGCAATGCAATGCTAATTCACATCCAGAACTGGAAGTCATCTGCATCTAGAAAGAAAACTTTCATGGTGCAGTCAAGATGATATCTGCATGCCACTGGCACAGGTGTTTACTGTCTCTGTACGTAGATAAGGTCTGATTTTACTAGTTTAAAATGACAAGCAGACTTTATATTTTGTGCAGAGCTTCTGATATCTACTTCAATAAATATCCTTAAAAATTAAAAATAATAATTTTTAAAACCCTACATTGATTAAGTATTGACAAAGAAGTTATGTTAGGGTTTCAGGAGTCTCACAGAGAAAATGAAGACTAGTCTCTGGACCTGAAGAGTCTTTTTCTTGATAACTTTAGAAGAAAAACAATGAAGCTAAAAGTCTTCAGACTGAATTTCATTTATGCAAATTAAGTATACTTTTCAATATAGAAAGCACTTAAGAGTGCTTAAATGTACCCCATTTCAGTATTTATACAAGTAACTTCTACCCCGACAGGCAGCTAGAAAGGGCACTTTCTGTGATTTACATAACCCTCTACCAGAAGAAACCAGCTCAACACTTTGAAGGAGACAAAGTGTTTCTGTTTATATGATCCAACCTGCATTTTAAGGTTGGCTTATAATACAACGTTATCACTGCACATAATTCAGCCATCGTACATGTGTATCACCTGCTGAAAATCTCCATGCATTTGACAGTTTAGAAACATATAGCTGTATAACACAAAGTATTTTAAAGAAAACTTTTGAAGCATGCAACATGAATGTTTATTATGGATATTGGGAATAACAGGCACCCCGATATTTTGTCAAGACTTTATCTGGAGTATGCAGGTCCATTTGAAAGTCAAATTTTTCATAAAACTCTATATTTTCTGCCACTTAGGATCACGTATTAAGCAGGATTTTAGAGGTACAGAACTATTTGTATGAACTAAGAAATCATGAATTTAGGTGGCACATACAGAAGAACATTTAAAACCGCTAAAAAGTGGATGCTTTCCAAAGACAATACTTTAAAATATCCCTTTTGATATAATGCTAAAAGAGTTGTATTAATTTTCATTTATTTATTATTATAAATTCCACTTAATTTAGAATACAGACACATAAGCAGATCATTGAATCATTCAAGTTGGAAAAGACCACGGAGTCCCACTGCAAAGCTAATACTGCCACGTCCATTACTAAACCATGACCCTAGAGATAAAATGTCAGTGAATACCCAACTAGAAAAATTTGTTACAGAAACGTTAGCAGTTATCTTAAATACAGAACAAAATATTTTAACTGTGTGGAAAATAAAATACAGCCTTAAAATACAGCCTTGCAACTTAATAGTGCAAAGACATTTCAATCTTGATGTTGAATTTAATATAACTGAAAGAGTGAATGTGTTTGCATTTTAAGAGTTAAAAGTGTCAGCTGTCTCTCTTTACATCCATCCTAAAGGAAGCCAGGTCTAGTATAGGTAAAAGCATCCATATCCCAGGATGAGAAAATGACATGGAGAGAAGCCTGCTCCCCACAACACAGAAAGCAGCTACCTTGCCTCCGCAGTGCCTGTGCCTCAGCAGGCTCACAGACCTTCCCTGGGAACACCTTCTGGCTTTCATCAGCAAAACCTTCCTGGCTTGCATTGTCACACTTTGAAATGCAGCCAGGCCAGCACACCGTGTCTGAAAGTGCAGTAATGTGGAGAAAATGGGGATAAATAGAGCAAGACTTAAACCAAGAGAAAAACAAGCACAAAGGTAGAATCCTCCAGGATATGGACACCCAGTGGGAATCCTTTTTGAGCTTTACTAATGACTGACAACATGCCACAGCAATGTTTATCACAGTCTATTTGCACTGATCTAAAATTAAATATTTTACAACCCATCTGGCATTTGTTTACATTGACGACATACTTTATTATTATATAATTTGGTTTACTGGATCAGATGCGATTCTTAAAAGAAGACAACCTTTCTGAAAACACACTCCGTTTGTTGAGCAAACTGCAATGTGAATTATTGACTAGGTACATTTGCTTGCTGACAGTGAAGTAAAAGAAATATAACCATTTTTGTGCCAACAATAAATAGGTCCACAACTGCGTATTGTATTGCTATCCACTCTTACCTTCGCAGGACTTCTTCACCCTGGTATCCCCTGAGAAGTGCCACCTGTAATTCTGTAAAAATTTATCACCTCACACTGGCTATATAACTGAATCTGAAAATGGCCATAAATAATAAAATTAAGATAAATAATGCCTCAAATGTCTAATAAATAATGCCTCAAATTCTATTTATCAAATGGCAAACATGGTACTAGAAAAGGGGACCAAAATTAAGAAGAGGTGACAACCCTCACAAGTCCTGTCTGCACAACAGCTTCCACCATATTAAAACTGTTTGGGAAAATCAGTAACGACATTAAACAGTTTTAAGTCCCGAATTTAAAATGTCCTTTCTGTACAGTTTAAATCTGGATCTTGCAAGATCCTTTTGATTTGACATTCCACTGTGCAAGAGATACTCATACATAGTTACTTGCCTGGTGTCAGAAATCACAGAATGGTTTGGGTTGGAGGGGACCTTAAAGATCATCCAGTTCCACCCCTCCTACCATGGGCAGGGACACCTCACGTGAGACCAGGCTGCCCAAGGCCCCATTCAACCTGGCCTTGAACATCTCCAGGGATGGGGCAGCCACAGCTTCCCTGGGCAACCTGTACTAGTGCCTCACCACCTTCATCGTAAAGAATTTCTTCCTAATGTCTAGTCTAAATCTCCCCCCTTCCAATTTAAAGCCATTCCCCCTCATCCCATCACTCCATGCCCTTGTGAACAGTCCCTCCACAGCTTTCCTGCAGCCCCTTCAGGTACTGGAAGGCTGCTCTAAGGTCTCCTCAGAGTTTTCTCTTCTCCAGGCTGAACAACCCCAACTCTCTCAGCCTGTCCTCAAAGCAGAGGTTCTCCAGCCCTCTGATCATCTTCATGGCACTCCTCTGGACCTGCTCCAACAGTTTCATATCTTTCTCATGTTAGGGATTCCAGAGTTCTAGTTTCCTCACATTTCCTTTCAGATCTCTCTCATTTGCACTTTTGTACATTCAGTTTTTATTTGCAATTATGATACTTTGCTGATCTTTTTTAATGGCAACCTGTTGTCCAGAATCTATTTCCCTGACTGAGGCTGCCCTTCCAGTTCCACTGTGACTTTCATCTAATCCTTACCTATCATACATACAGCTATCAGGTTACTAATAATCTTACCAGAGTTCTCCCTCTGGTATCAGTGACTGGCTTTCCTGTGCTTTACACCTTAATACCAAAATTCAAATAAATATTCCTTGCATTTAATCCATTGTATTTACAGCAGCAGTATCTGCATGCTCAGATAATTTAAAGACATGCATTTATCTGTGTGAGAAAGAAGTAGCTGGTGAGAACATGAAATGCAAAAAGTCAGCCTGGACAAATAAGTCCTGCCTAGAATAAATACATGGTTTTAGTTATGGAAAGAAATACAGTAAATTAAGAGCACTTCATTTCTATGGGAAAATCAAGGCGATTACCACACTTACAATGAAAAGCAAACTTACTTAATTAGCTGAAATATTTCAAGTATTACTACACAACTTAAATCAAACACTGGGTTCCTTTTACCATTCCTACAGCCATTACTTATTTATTACTCAAGCCATAAACCCATTCCAAACCTAAGTATTGTGGCACAACTACTTAAATCAAATCCTGGGATTCTTTCGTCACCCCTCTGGATACTATTGATTTATTAGTAAAGCTATAACAGTCATCAGTGATTGGTTTTTACTGTCCTCCAAAACAGCCTATTCATGCTGTTCACAAACACTCAGAAATAGTGAGAACTAATACCCAAGGTAGCCACTAAGAATTCATTTGCTGTATGAACACTAATATCCACAGACAGATTAAATATAAATTCATTTTCTGAAAAAGCACTTAAAAGAATGTAACAGTGCTTAAATACCTTTGAATGGCAATGAGATTTCATAAATCTACAAGTGAAATGGATGATTCACTTTTCATTTCCATCAGCAAGTGATAATTATAGCACCTACAAACATTTTTGAAGATGCTTAATTTTCAAACGCTCTAACATATGCACTAACATTGAACATTTCAGCTCATAATGTAAACAGTTTATGGCTGTTTGAAAATTAACAGTTCCTAATCAGTATCCCAAAGAAATTAGAATATATTTTGTGGGATAAGATCATAAAAGAAAACACTGTTAAAATAAATTAGTTTCAAGGAATACAGCTTATATTGTTTTCTTCTGTACTGAGAAAAATCTCACCTATACAAAAGGGCACACTTCAAATTATTTTTGTCAACGATATGTGCCAATGTTGGAAAAGAATCATTAATTATAAAGCAAAGCAGAGTACTTTTGTTGTCCTTCACAGCCATATTACAGCATGAAAGTAGCCACTAATATGACTTAGATATGCAAGTGTATTTATTTTTAATAATTCTTTGGGACATATTGAGTTACAAAACAAAAGTGGACATGGATTAGTAAAGGAGGAATTTTTCCTCTAAAATCATCTTTTTTAAACCTAGAGATGTTCTCCTTGACAGATACAAAAAAATAAGATGTAATTACATTTATAGTCTATTAATAAGTTTAACCCCTAATCAAATATTAATAGACTCTGATTGAATTGAAGAAATTTCTACCTACTCAGGAAAATTATTAAAAATTACTATGGAGTACAGACTAAATACCTGTGAACTTAATTCTTTTTTAGCAATACTTTATCATTACACGTTACATTATCACCACCTACTGTTCATTTACCCCTTTTCTTAACAGCTTAGTCTTGAAGAACATAATTAAATGTCATGCTGCCATTCACCTAAACACAATTTGAGAGAGAAATGTGACATGGACTAAATAATTTGTTTCTTCTTTGTATATTTGAAGACTTAATTCCATCAAACATCAAATCATCTAAATCAAGGATTTCTCCATTGTGATTTCACTACACATACTGCACACAATTCACTAATTACTGCTTGCTGCTAATTAATGTTACTCTAAAACTTGGGTGCAGCATTTTGTCTTCAAACATTATAATATGATTAAACATCTCGTAATTGCCATGCTGCATTTCTTCAACTTGCAGCCCTGGGCAACAGCATCTGTCAAAAGGAATTTTCCTTGTACAGCACTTAGTTTACATTTTGAAATTAGTTGCAGTTAAAAATTTTGGAGAAAGACCTTCATATTACCTGATTTATATGAATCAGTTTATAGAAAACAGACAATTTTGAAGAATAGGAAGCTGCGACAGGAAACCCAAGACATTGATAATAGCTATAAGATTGCACTCCACAGAAATTCAAACGTTTCCTCATGTAAAATTGAATTGGTTCTTTCCTGAAAGTAAATATATTTGTAAGTAGAATTACGTTCCTTTCAATGCTGCAACGATATTTGTGTCAACAGTATTGTCCCTTCAGTGGAACTAATTCCCATAAGTGATTTACTAATTGCTGCAATTTTCATGAGAAAACTCACTCTTCCTACATGTCTCTTTCCAGCAGGCATCTCCTCCAATGCTTATTTCTGATATGCATTGAATTAGCTATGGTACAAAAAAGGGCAGAGGGGGAGGGGAAGAAGGAGATAAAAGCACAGTTTATAGCTTTACAAAAGCTTATTGCTAAATAGTCTTCAAAGGGAATCAAGAAATGCTGAGGAAATTAATTGTGTACAACATCTACAGTTAGATAAAAATCTTTTAATATTTTCTAGCCCCCCTGAGTATTATACTGTGGTCTTAGAAATCAGTTAAACACGTGCAATTAAAAAATAAAGCAACTACCCAGCAACACTGAAGTTAGTTTAGAACACATGAAGGGCACACCACACACGTAAGAGAAAGTGTGACCTAAGAATTACTTTTAGCAATATGTCACATAAGCACAACCAAAATAAAACCAACCCACTGAGTGTCCAGCAAATCCAGAATTTATTCCATGCACTGCAGCAGTTTTTTCATTACAATGTACTCAACGCAACAAAGAGCAGAAGGCTTGTTCTGCATGGAAGGAATAACAACATCCTTGATGCAGACTTAAAACACCTTGCCAACAAGGGTAAAATGCAACACGATACAGTAGATAGGCGTAGCCAAATATTGCAAAACCATACTGTACCTTTGAGGCAGGACGTCACAGTTCAGCCTAAATGAATACTAGTGTACCTCTCCATTTTCTCGCTAAAGCTAGCTTACAAATGCATAAAACCCAAAAACCAGCTTCAGTAAAATGAATGAGACGGAAGTTATCTCAAGGCATTTGCTTAATTACAAAATCTTTAAACTTTGTCTCTCCTGTGCACCTTAAAGAACCAATAATTTACCAACAGTGCACGCCTTAAGCACAATTTTCCACTCAATGTCGAAAATAATGCTTGTAAACACTTTGAAAAACAATTAACTTAACCATCAGCATCACTCACTGCCTGCACACAAGATCACAAATAGCAACAGTAGTACCAAAGCTCAAGAAGATGACTGAGCAGATGTAGAAGTTCTATTAGACATTGCTGCAGAGGCTGTTTAAAGGCACCTACGTTAAACTAGCTGGACAAAAGGTCCCAAGATACTCTCAGTACTCACCCTTTAATTTCAAAGAACCCACAGAATATCAGGGATTCCATTTTTTGAAAATGAGGGAACTAGAAACGTTAACATTCTCTGCTTGTGCAGAGGCCTGCAGCCTGGCTGTAGCTTTAAACTGCTAAACCCATCACCAACACGGGCATCAGGAAATCTCACACCTGTGCTCCAACACCAAGCTCCTCAGCAGCCTTCACTAGAGACTTATCCAGCACAGAGACATCCCTAACTTTTACACATTGAGCTCTAAACAATTGTTCAAGCGTGAGATGGCCCATCTCTTGGTTTCTCATGTGTTATAACTATCATTTCTGTTGTTCTACAAATTTTAGCAGAGTATCCCTCTGCGGAGATGCTGTGTGTGTACCCATAGCTTTGTGGTAGCTGCATATAAGCACAGCTTTACTGGACAGGCAAATGCAGAGCTGCAGCGGGCTCTAACGGTAGCTCCTGTCTTGTGTGCCTGTCTTGTACTTGGGCACTGCCACACTCCCGCTGCAAGAGAGGTCTGCAGCTCCTTACTTCCATGTGCCAAAGGCTGGTGAGGAGCCCTACAGTGTCATGCTGGGCTGCAGGGTAAGCTGAGCACAGCAACATAGTCTCCAGTAAGAACTGCTTTGAATGAGTCCAGGGTTATCAAACTGGGCTCTGAATCGGCATTGGTCTGCACTGGAAATGCTCTGAAACAACTGCAGCCATAGCTGCAAGTGCCTACCAAAGCTGAAAACCAATGTCGGTGGTTTCACTCTCTGGCAATCTCCATTTGCAGGCATACTGCTAAACTAAAGCACATAGATCATCAGCCAGCGTTACAGAAGTTTCAGCAAGGACTTGAACACATACGCAGGTCTTGATACCTGCAGCACTGTTCACAGAATATTAAAGTCATGCTCAACCGTCTAAGTGGAAAGCTTGTGAAGGCTAACTTCTTAAACTGCTTTAGCCAAAGCAGCAAGACCTCCCTGTCAATGTCCTTATTTTTTCCTACTTGGGGCCATTTTTTCCTACTCAGTCGCAATAGCAGCTCAGCTGACACACAGTAGCCTGAACCTTACATGAAGAAGCAGAGGCACACATGACTGAACCAAAAGATAGTTCACTAAGAAAAGCTTATTTAAAAGTAAGCAGCAGGCAGGAAGGTAGGAAATACACCTTTTTTCAGTTTCCAAGGAGATGACGAATATCTGTTCACTAATATAAAATGGCCTGATAGAGTCTAGATTTTATTTCTAGTAATAATTTTTACTATTAAATGAGAGAGAAGAAAAAAGAAAACAGTACAATTAGATGAACACGCATGACAACTGGCAGGGAATCATTTGTTACCATTTTAATCAATCCCGTGTCAAATGGCCATTTCCTTAGAGTATCTTCAGAGTGGCAAACAGGCAGCAAACACAAGGATATAGCAATCTGCTGATTGTCACTTGGATATTTGTAAGTTACAAAGCTCTTCACCTTTAAATTTGATTTCATTTGTTATAAGAAGTAATAAATAATTGAAACTCCTGTGTTAAATTATTCAGCTAAGTGCACAGTTTCCAAGGAATCATAGCATGAGTCTAGATTAATGGTATAAGGCAAGTCAGACACAGAAGCTGAGCTGACATCCCACAATTACTACACACAGGAGCAGTCCAGGGAGCATGGCACTTCTCAGCGTGTGCTTTCCACCACAGGGACATATAAGTACCTTGTGAATATTTATGAACTGGAAGTCCCTACTGCCTACTGTGTACTTCAGCTGCTTGTCCATGCATGGGTAGGAATTAGTGAAACTTAACCCAGACCTTCACTTGGCACAACTGATTAGGACACCCATTATCTTTAAGTGATAGCATTGTCTTTCAAGACTACTGCTGGACATAAATCTCTACTACAAAAGATTTTGTCTTTAACCGTAATTACCTGTTATAATTGACTGACAAACTACTCGGGGGACTTGCCTAGAAGTGACTACAGAGGTATTACTGTTTGTTATAATAATGCTGGTACAATCCTGCTACTTTCTTTATACAAACCAAGTTATCTAATTATTTTGGGGAGGTCTAGGTCCATGATGTCCAGAAACAAAAGCAAACTCCTCATAAATTGAGACAGACCTTTGCAAAAATTATATGTGAGTCAAGAGACTGGGGGAATAAAACACAACACCTGCAGATGTCCTGCATTTTGAAGGTGATTTGTAAATTTAAGTAAATTAAAAGCTATATTGACATTTCATTTACAAATACCTACATAAACTGTTTCCTAGACACAATATTGAAATGCTTTCCTTCTCTTTGTCTTTAGAGGTTGCATTTGGGCAATCATTGAGATGGCAGAGTTTTATAAGACAGTAACTGCCTGATAACTACTGAGCTGATGATACTTGGCCGACAGAATTGGCATAGTATTCACGAGTGTGACTTGAATTTCTTATCAAATAAGATTCACTAAGCTTCAACACATTTACTTATTATGTTACCAAAGAATTGAAGGTAGATAGTAAATACCAGTTTCAACCAAATCTGTCGGAAGGTCACCAGTTTCACAGATCTTAAGAGAATTTTATTTAATAATCTAAGTAGGAAGTGCAAGAGCCTTCCTACTTAGAAGGAAGGCCAGTGGACCTCAAAAGCTGCCAAATGGCCAGTGTACGTATACTGATCATCTCACTTGTGCATGTTTCCAGTGATCACCATGGCTTGACCTGTCTCTTTTCCAACCACTGATTAGGGAATAGAGAGGGAAAATACAAATACTGAAAGGATATGAGAGGGAAGGAGAAGCTGGAGCTATGATTAGAGGAGGTAAAACAGAGGACATTCCAGAAAAAGGGAAGTTGTCATAATGTGTGGTAAAAAACTAGGGCTTCTTGCGGTAGGTTAAGGGAACAGAGGACCCAAGTCTACAGGAAACTATTGATTCCTTCCTGCCACACAGAGAACAGCTTGTTTCCAAACTGATGCCCCTGATATTGGGCTCTAGGTGAGGCTTGAGCAACTACAGTTTAACTGAAAGTTTTGCTAATATTTAGCAAGATTAAGACATCAAGGAATGATGTCTCAAGTAGTGACCCAGTTATTTTCCAAAGCCTTGCTACATGAACACAGGTAAACTGTTTAACTTCCCTGTTTATGACCTATTTGCAAACTGGATAAAAATATTTCACAGCTCTGAAAAGTGCTTTTGGGTCCCAGCATGGCAACAGTGCTAAATGCATGCAGTCATACAATAGACAGCACTCCATAGTGGCATGCATGCACCTAGAAAAGTGACAAAGTAGCACTGTTTATCCTTTGCTAACATTACATTATACAATCTTAAAGAAAAAAAATGACACTTGGGTCCAACTTCATTACTTGTGCAACTTTATGAAAGAAAAAGAGGAAAATTAACAAAACCACATAACAAGTAGTTTTTACGAAAGAAAAGGAGGAAAATTAACAAAACCACATAACAAGTAGTTTTTACTCAAATTAAAGATAACATTTTTTCTTCCTAAAAGAATCAAACCCAGAGCCTCTAAAAGTTTGTGAAATTCCACTAATGGCCAACTAGTGATGTACATCCCCACCTATCGTGCCTAATTCTCTTCAAATCCTGGAAAATATTAAAAACTACAGCAAATATTTGCAGGAGCATCCAATCCTTATTTGGACTCCAGTTACATATTAGCTAATTCAGTTTGCAATTTGAAAAAAAACATTTGCCAAAGCTCATTTTAGAAACCACTAGAATGGAAAGACCATGTCAATATTAAGCAATTCAATCTCAGTTTCAGTGAATATACAGTGCCTGGCTCAGAACAAGATCTGCAAATACCTAACAGTGAAAATATCAATAATGTATAAATCAAACCATCCTGTGTAAGAAACTTGCTTTTGTGTAAACACCTCTTGCGTTTAACTGACTTTAGGGTCTAAAACGATGTCATTTCTGACTATAATTTCTTCCAAAACTATGGGAAGTCTATGATCTCTCTCCTATGTGAATTGTCTAGTGCATGAGAAATCTCTTTCATAGTCAAGAGTCTCCCATGTTCTGGCCTTTCTTTTTATGAGGGTATTGATTTTATTTTCCACTCTGCTGTCTGTTTTCACATAAGTTGCAGCAACTTCTGTCTTGGAGATGTTTAACTCTGTCATGCTCAGTCAAAATATCTTGTAGAGGATGTACAGCAGATGGCATAACTTCCTACACAAACATGGATTACAAAGTCATCTTGTTTAACCATAAATCTAAAATCAAGAACTTGCACTTTCATTTTTAGGAAATTATTATGGAAGTTGGAAAAGTTATTCAGCACATGTCTGCACAAAGCAGACTCAGAATGAGGTAAGTGTGATCCTTAAGTCTAACAGCCAGCCTGAATTAATCCCATGGTGGGTCCATCTTAATCCAGAACACTAAACACTAGTTTGGTTTTCACTCTTTCCGCTGTGGATAATATAGCTTGGAAAAACAAACCACAAGCAATTCAAGCAGACAAGCTACCACTCAGTGAACTTAAATGGGGACAGAGCCTATAAAAGCATATTTAAGAATATTTAAGTGACTTGTAACTATTATTTTCTAAAGGAAAACCGAGTTCATCAACACAAGATGTGTTGTATGACTAGTGATTTTCCTAGCTTAGACATTCAGGTATTTAGCTATGTCTGTAACTGTCAGCCATTCTAGTTGAGATAAGGTGGAAAGTAAAATCAAAATGAAAAAGGCATAGTTGTAGAAATCACACAGGACCATGAACATAAAAATTACCAGAAAATACAATTTACAAAAAATACAAGTAAAGAAGTTAATGCAAAAGGCAAGGAATGTGCTGTAAAAGGCAACGCTGGAGGGACTTACAGTAAAAGACCTCCATACACTACTATATTTGTAGTACTTCATAACTTTATTATTTATGGAGTAGGCAAATCTACAATATCACACTGAATGTCTCTGCTCCAGGATGATCTCAAGAAGTCAGTAATCCGAATCCCATCCATACACAGAACTGGAGATCAGCATGAAGCTGACATGTATTTCTATAAGAGGCAGGCATTGCTGGCTTGAGCACTTCACTGTGGAGAATTTTATTTGAAATAAGTCTGTTAACTTGAGGCACACCACAAATAATGAACCCTCTCTCCCTCCCAGCTGAAGCAAATCTGTGCACAACACTTTGCTCGCGACAGCCAAGATCCTTGAAGGGTCAAGACACATCCAAAACCTATTTCTAAAATTATGCAAAAGCTTTGCTAAGCATAAATGAAATTACATTATAAGCATTGTTAGCCTCTGTATTCACTCATTCTGTACCTCAGAATGAGTTAACAGAACTCATTGAGCTAATGGAAAATGGAAAAAGGTATCCCCGAGCAGCTTCTGTACCAATATCCAAGATGTCACTCTTCTTGGGAATTTGTATTCATATGATTTATTCTTATGCTCTTTCATAGTGCTTTAGACTATAGTGATTATCAGGGAAGTATCTGTGGCTGAGTTCACACTGTATATAATATTTGTCTCAGCACATTCTAGAAACAATACACATAGACTCCTAATTCTGCTGAGGTAATTCAGAAGCAAATATTTCAATGCCTATTTTTTTCTGCCAAAGTGCTTTCAGAGCTGTACTAAGATTATTCTTTTCAAAGAGTAAGAAACATAATAATCAATTTTTTTTTTTCATTTGAAAGTATATATAAATTCCCAATGGAAAATACAACAAAAGCACTAACCGGTACAGTTCCATAAGAGAATATTTTCCGATTTGAAAGTAGTGTTTAAAACCCAATATTTCTAAATAGAAGAAAATGTCTATCCTCGATCTCATTATGTTACCTGAGCTTTCATGTTAACCTGGTCTAGTATTTTTGTCTTCTGTTAGTGTGTAAGTGATAGAAAGTTGGGGTAATCTACTCTTCAATCTACATTTGAGGCTCAGACAGAATGAATAATCGTGATACACAAGTACCCTCTAGTGACGAAAAGATGAACTACAGTATCACACTAGCACTTCACATTTTTATATATTGTTGTACTAACAAAAAGAGACTGATAGAACAAAAGAATACGCCTTTTGATGTTCATCCTCTGTCCTGAGAATGGCAGAGGACACACTCAGTTTCATTTCTAATAAAAAGCAGGAATGAAATGCTGTAGGCAGTGAATGTTTGTTCAAAACGCAGTCACTCAGAATTAAAGTTATCAAAGAAAAATTCTTAAGGAAAAAACAGAAATAGTAACTACTTGAAAACAAAGCACACAATCCTTGGTTTTGAGGTTTGGCAGCTTGTGCTATAGCAGAAAATGGATAAAGACACACATTTCACTATACCATCAATATCCTAAGAACAAGCTCAGTAACAGCTGAATTCCAAATGGTATTAAAAGTTCAGATAGTTCTTGCTTATTTGATAAATATTTTTAACAGAAAACAAAAACAAAAATTATTTTCTATTGTTTTCAATTAAAGTTTTCATTAAAGAACATTTTTGTAGAAAATTATAGCTAATGGTAAGAGAACCAGAAGACTTATAAGCCAGCTGAAAAAAGCTGAGAGTTTAGTAGCCTCCAACTCCATCTCAGGAGCTGAGATGCTGTAAACTGACACAGAAAGAAAACAAGTGAAAGAATCATCTTGGCTGCATATTTAGTAAAACAATATTGCCAAGAATATATTGTCATAAATAGCAAAAGAGAAGTGCAAATGAATCAGAAAAAGCTCTTTAATCATATAATTGCTCATTAGCGTGTCCATGAGTAAGGATCGATACACTCCCATATTTAAAGGAAGAACGTATTTCTAGCTGAAAAGCACATTGATTAGATGTTTCAGACTTTAAGCAAAACACCTCACAAATCTTATTGGATGATACCAAAAATATTCATGTTTAAATTTCACTTGTTGTAAGTATCAAACTAGTAGACAAATACAATGCATTACTGGCCCAGCACAATAGGAAGTCAAGCTAGTAATGCATTAACCAGATATTCAAATTCAAACTCACATACAGAAATGTCAACAGTCTGAAAATGTTGTTTTGCCTTTGTGGCTTCAGAATCCTCAAGGGTTTAATCAACCAGACTGATGAGACTAATCTAAATCCATGCAAATTAAAAAAATCAAAATTTGCTGGCAATTAAAAAAAAGTGCTATCAGTTAGGCATACAGCAAACTGAAATGTGTTTACTAGAATTTCTGTAAATACTCCTTCTCAAGTTTCACTTAGACAACAATTATAAAAAACAGGACATCAATATAGCAGTTTCTTTTGTGAAGCAACATGATTCTCAACAATCTTGAGTCCTTACAATGCCACAGAATCAATTTCTGAAAGCATCCAATTAAGCGTCATCAAAAAAGCTACCTACAGTAAACAAACAAGATATCATCAGAAATTACTAAGTAAGACCATAAAAACATAATCAGAAAATCTGATATTTTCAGGCTCCATGTTCCATGCACATGTAACTGAAAGAAACATTATAAAGCCAGATATTGCAACAGCTGGAGCTCTTAAGGATTCTCTTTTTCCTCATTAGTTAAAACTAAAACATCGTATTCATGAAGATGGGTAAGCATGGGATGTAAGGCAAATGCGCAGCACTTTTGTCAGTGTTCTGAAGAACCAAATTTATTTATAAAATACAAAGACCTCAAAAATAAACATTACAATTATATTATACACCCATATATTATACGTATTGTATATAGCTTATAAATTATAAGGCTTTAAGCCTTTAAAAATTTTGTTACAAAGAAGAGCAAATTTGTGAAACCTGGCACATACCGTTGCTCTGTTTCTTGTCAGGAGAATGATAAAATTGACCTTGGTTCTGAGTAAATACAAGGGTCTCTTCCACAGCACCTATCTTACATTAGCAACTTCTCCAAGGTGTGACACCAGGGAATGGATAAGCTACACTTATTTTTACAGTCTGTATTGTTACAAGGCTTCAGAGGTGTACATCATGATTGAGATGAGGGTCTTGCATAACTAAATTTAGAAGGACTTAGTTGAAAGCAGAATAAGATAGACACATCGGATAAGTATTTGAATCAAAAACAGATTCAGCAGGAATGCTGACTTGGCATGAAGTCGGCTCCTATCCTATGTCCCCACTGAAGTCAAACAGTTAACAAATGGTTGCAACGTTAACATCAAACTGAGAGATGAGACACAAACACAAAAAGAAACTCCAACACAAAAAAAATAAACCCAAAACATTTTTATTTAAAGCACGAGAAGGTTTTACTTACAATTCTTCTCCTTGTTTCGCTTTTTTGTCAGAAACCAGATATATGCTTCCAAAGCTTCCATTGCCAAGTTTCCTCTGAACAGTGTATCTTCTTGCGATCACAGCATCAGAGCAAGCAGAATTACATCTGGCAACAGGGACATGCTTAGCGGTTTCTTGAAATTTCAGCATTTCTCTGTGTAACAGAAACTTACACAAATTTTTCTAGAATGGAGTTTTCAAATCCTTTTACTTTTCCACAGATGTTCACAGGAAACTCTTGAAACAGAAAAATATTTTATTTGTCAATCTATTATTGTTATTAAAATCATCATTTAATTCTACAGTAGTACTTATAGTGGTTAGCTTGCAGCAAAACTCAAATTAAGCAGAACCCTTAGTTGCTAAGCTGTGGGCAGAAGACTTGATAAAGAAACTCCAGGTAAGGCAGACGTGACATAGTCAGCCTTGCTCTAAATCAACATTAAATTAATTCAGTCCAACTGATAAAACCAGAGAAATGAAATGCAGGTGCTTATACATTAATTTATTTAGAAGTTCTGGCACTTTTTGCAAGGACAACTCCACCTGTATTTTGCCTGACAGTTCCCTTAGGGATGACACCATAATTTGAGTTCACTCCCATCCATTACTACCAAGCTGTGTTCTCTACGCTTTCATTTGCCCTTTAGATTTCACCACTTGTTTCAGAACTGACCTCACAGGTGCTGTAGGATTCACTCCTAATATCTTCTGCAAATTACCCACAAGTGTACAAGACCTCCAATAAAACCCAGTTCTTCCAGAAGTTCTTCGTGTCTCCTTCACTGCAATACCTCTTTCTTGAACCACCTTTCCAACAATTTAGTTTTGATTCAGAATTCTTGTCTAATTGAGGCCCTAACTGTGCAATATAGGGGCTGCAAAGGCAAACCTCTATTGTTTCTACAGTTTTCAACAGCTGAACATGCATCTAGAATAACTCTGTTTACTCACCCTTCCTCATTCCAAATGATAAATGCTAGATGTTTCACTGCACATAATAAAACATTATTGTTTCCATTACCTTGCCTTTTTAAAATGCTACCTGCACAATTTGTGCTTGAGGGTCCTTTAGAACAACGATGTTACAGGATCCTATAATCAGTGCATCTAATATTACTACCTATTAGCCCTGCCTGCTGCAGTACAGCATACCCACACTGGGCTTGTTCACCACAGCATTTTAACATCAATGCAAGCACATTGAAATTATTGGTTGTTGTTGTTGTCTTGGAAGAGGAAAGAAAAATTGCTGAATTTTAAAAACTGTATAACTGCCGGTTCCAAGTCACTGTCTTCACTTCCTAACAAACTGAGAGCCTAAATGAAGGTTACAAATTTGTATCTTACAAATACAAATGTATTTCTCTGTGTGTGCATAAGAACGTATTTTAAAATCCAGCTGCTGTCATGCTGTACCAAAGAGCCTAGTATTGCAGCGTCACTATACTATGAAATACGGCCAAATTTTAACTACTACAAACCACCTTAACAATGATAGAAATCCTCTATGTTTTTTTTAAACAAAAGCACTCCTGAGATTATGTCTCTGCATTCTCTTTCAGATAGCCACAGTGACAATTATTTTGAAATGCAAATGCTTAAGCAAGAAAATTACTTCTTTTGTATGCCCAAATCTGTCCGAAGAAGTATAAATGAGGCAAGGGTGAAGGGAGGACAGGAAAATGAACTCCATAAAATACTACATTGCTAGTTCTGGTTAAGTTTTCATATTGTTTTACTTACTGTTCTATTCTCCTAGGAAGCTGCTGTTTTATGGATGCCTTCATAAACTCCAAATAGAATAGCTTTGAAATATGTAACCCTTAGAAATAACTACGTTTACAAAAAATGCTGAGCTATCTATTCCTTTTTTTCTGGAAAAGAGTCCCTTAACACTGCTCATCTTTAAATTTCCTTACTTATTTGTGCCCTAGAAATAGATCACAATCCTTTTACATGACATCACACTTGAGATCAAGTAGCCCACTGAGTCTAATTGTTGTGCTTCATTTCTAGCCTTGCCTCTCACCTGCTACTCTCTATACTTCAATTTCTTTCTCTACAAAATAATAGTAATAACTAGCACATAACTTCATGAATGCTTTGCTATCTGCTGAATAGCGTTATAAGACAGTGGCCAGGGATTTCTGTTGTGGTAAAACAGGCACATTTTAATGGCACAGAAGAGATGGATGATTGAGCCACTTGCATTTGGAAGAAATGTCTTGTAAGAGTCAATAGACCCTAGAGCCTGACTCAGCCGCAAGACTGACTGATTCTTCAGGAAGAATGAAAACCGGTAGCTTCTCCTACCTCACCAAAACCTTTAACCCAACCTTCCTGCTATTTTTTACTGGTGTCCATCTTCTCCCATTGAGCAGATTATTTCCCAAGCAGCAGTACATCAATTGCTTCATTAAAGTTCAGAACAACTAGAGATAACTCAAAGAAACCAACTCTACAGCCCCCTTTCCTCAAAAATTCCAGTATATCCCATCAAGTAACACTCTCATAAACAATTTATGTTCTTAATTTTCTCCCCACTGCCTCCTCCCCAGTCCGATGCCAGAGCCTGGCTGCCTGCTGATGCCAAACTAATGCAATTACATTCTCTGGATCACTTTTTTTCTTTTTCCTTCTTCTGTAGTTAAATCTCCTTCCTCTTTTTGGTGTTGGCTAAAGCAAAGCTCTTGGTTTCATTTTCATATTTCAACCTAGACGTGCTAAGTGCACAGCACTTTTACATAACTTCCAAGGTTATTTTAGTAATGGCTAATGTGCTCTGACACATTCTGCCTCCAAGACAAACCCTTTTTTGCCAATTACGATTTTCTAATTTTAAGAGGTTTTCCTTTTACTTCTTAAGAACCCCTGTGCTACATCATTTGCCACCCCAACCTCTACAAATTCCAGGGTTATTCTATTTAACCCCCAGATATCCTCAGTATTTACTACCTTGATGTTTTTTCCCTGCCAATAACTTCACTCACCCACTCCTTTAAACTTTTTGAAAATAGAGAACTGAGGTATTCCTGAGTTTATCTCTCATTTTAAAAAAAGAAATGTAACTAACCCCTGAATGCTAGAACTCCACTGTTAATTTCTGCAACACCTTTATAAACCTAGCCAAGTCTAAAGTCACATTATCTCAGTTGAAAGGGTAACTGAGAAAGACTTTACTAATAAGAGTGGGTAGCAAAGGAGCTTGCATGTGATGGTAAAGCAAGGTCAAATGTGCTTGACTATCATTGATGACACTGAAATCCTCCAGGATAACCTTACAGGTGTTATTGTTAACAGGCGGTAGAAGACTATTGAGGCACTGGCACAGGGAGGTGGCTGAGTCACCATCCCTGGAGGTGTTTAAAAGGCAAGGTGCTTAAGGATATTGGTTTAGTGGCAGATAGGAGTGGCTAGACTCGATGATCTAAGACATCATTTCAAACCTATGGTTGGAGGCCATGATCTAAGAGGTCCTTTCCAACCTGGTGATTCTATGATTCTATGACTCGCAGCTCACACTACGAAGGCTTGGGGTGACAAGGACACACACGCACAATGCGGTGTTCCCACTTTCCTGACAGGCTCTCCTCACAAGAGGTGCGAAGGCGGCATATGCCCACACAGACCCCCTTCCTCACCCTCCCCGGGACTCCGCTGGCCGTATGTGATCACAGAACCGCGTAGGCTGGAAGAGACCTTAGAGATCATCCAGTTCCAACCCCTCTTGCCGTGGGCAGGGACACCTCCCACCGAATCAGGCCGCTCGAAGCCCCATCCAACCTGGCCTCGAACACTTCCAGGGATGGAGCAGCCACGACTTCTTCGGGCAACATGTGCCAGGGCCCCAGCGCCGCCACAGACCGCTCCCGGCCTGAGGCAGGGGAAGCCGCAGCCGCCTACCCGGCCGGCCCTGAGCTGCGCCAGCGCCGCGTCCGCGTCGCCAGGAGACGCGACGCACGGGAGAGCCGGGCGGGACGGGCGCTCCCATTGGGCGGCACCGAGCCCGCGCTGGGAGGAGCCGCTCGGATCGGCGGGCACGGAGACGGGCGGGTGGCATAGAAGGACGGGGCGCTCCGATTGGTCGACTCCGCCTGCCGCTCCTACAGAGCCAAGGGGGCGGGAAGAGGACGAGGAGCCCCGATCGTCGAGCCCAGAGGGCGGGGACGAGGCGCTCTGATTGGAGGAGCGCCGACTTGCGGCCACAGCGCGGAGCCGAGCGGGTGGGGAGAAGGAAAGGTAGAGTCGCTCGAAGCCCGCGGGCGGCCCCGCCATGGGCGTCCCGGGGCTGTCCGGCTTCGTGGAGAAGCGGGGCGCGTTCTTGGCGGAGCGGCGGGTGCGGGACACCAAGCTGGTGATCGACGGCAGCAGCCTGTGCTACCAGCTCTACTTCTTCTCCGCCGACGACGACTTCCGCCGGGGCGGCGACTACGCCTCGTTCTCGTCCTGCGCGCGCTCGTTCTTCGCGGCGCTGCGCGCCTGCCGCGTGGCGCCCTGCGTGCTGCTAGACGGCGGCCGGGGGGCGGCCGACCGGAAGCGGCGCGAGCTCGCGCGGCGCGCGCGGCAGCGGCTGGAGGCGGTGCGCGCGCTGGGCCGGGCCGGAAGCGGCGCGGCGGCGGACCGGAAGCGGCGGAGCGGAGGGGGGCGGCGCCCTCCCGCTGCCTCTGCTCGCCCGCGACGCCTTCGTGCAGGCGCTGAGGGCGCTCGGCGTGCCCTTCGTGCAGTGCTTCGCCGAGGCCGACAGGGAGCTCGCCGGGCTCGCCAACCGCTGGGGGTGCCCCGTGCTCTCCCTCGACAGCGACTTCTACGTCTTCGAGGTTGCGGGCGGGTACCTCCCGCTGAGCCACTTCCAGTGGCGCGGGGTGCGCGGAGAGGATGGAGGGGCCTACATCCCCGCGCGGTGCTTCTGCGCCGAGAGCTTCCGCGGCCACTTCGGGCACTTGGGGCAAGGCCTGCTGCCGCTCTTCGCCGCCCTGAACGGCAACGACTACGTCGACGCGGCGGCCTTCGAGGCCTTCTTCGGCGGGGTGCGCCTGCCTGCCAAACGGGGGAAGGACGCCCGGCTCCAGGGGCTGCTCCGGTGGCTGTCGCAGTTCGATGAGCCGGCAGAGGCTGTGGACAACGTGCTGAAGCACGTCAAAAAACACCAGAGGGAAGAAATGAGGGAGCTGCTGCGTGCCGCCATGGAGGATTACGCTCCATCCGATGTGAACGTCGAGGACTTCTTTCAGGACGGAAGATACGAATGCGAGGATGCCGAGAAAGCGGGCGTCCCGGCGTGGGTACACGATGCTTTTGCCAGAGGTGAGCTGTCCCCACTACTCATCGACGTCTTCATACTGAGAAGCACCTTCCTTCACGTTCAGGTGGAGAACATGCAGAGACCTAGCGCACACAGCACAGCTTTGCCCATTCGACAGGTTATTTATGGACTGCTTCTGGGAGCTCCTCCATGCGCCCAAGCCGACACTTCTCCTCCAGGTACCCAAGCTGCTTCTCCAACTAAGGAGAGCAATAAGACACCGGTCGTGTGCGAGTTTGACAGACTCCAAAGCACACTGAAAAAAACATTTGTTCAAGCAGCGAGCCTGCCCGCAGATTTTTGCGATGGGCATTTTTCTTTGGACAAGTTAATAGAGGTAAATGGTTGTCACAACAGAGCGTGGTTAATGGTGTTTCAGGAGTGACAAAAAGTAGTTGGGACTCATGTTTGCCAGCTGGTCGCTAAATGGGATGCCTGAACTAAGCCACCTCAGTAAGTAGCTGCTTAATAGAGAGGTGATTGCTGAGCCCGTGATAGTTGAGAAGCTATGTGGATTGCCTTTATCATCTCCTCCCCAAGCGTACCACGACAATTTATCTGAAAAGTTGTTTGTGTGTAGATCTAGTATTGCCTAAGTTTTTCCATTCTAAGCCCTTCATCCACTCTGTTACGCTAATACTCACTTTTATAATTATAGGAAGGGGCTCAGTTTCATGAAAGTGGTCAAAGTGCAACTTAATGCTACAAAACTTTATACTTGATCAAGCTATGAGTGTTTCGGAGCAGTGTTCTGAAACAAAATCTGACCCATGGTTGTTTACTAAACATCACCCCTGTTTCATATATGAATCTTGCAGCTGCCCAGCAATTTTACCTGCCGCAAGTATTCGTCCTGTTAGCATGGACTTCTGCTGCTTACAGCCAGAACAGCATCTGAAAAACAGCTTGTAATCACAAGGGAGTTGTACTAGGTTAGTGCTAGTCACCAGCAGTGATTCTGTATATTTAATCTAATGACTAACTCCCGCTGTGAATGGGAAGTAACCTCCCATTCCCAAAGTTACATAATTGAAATTTTGTATGCAGTAGAAGTACAATCTGTGTCTTAATACTGCACATTCAAACAACATGCTTTCTCCATTCTGGCACTCAGATCAACTGCTAATGCATCGCTGTGTGTGCGTTTTGCTCCATGTTTTTATGTTCTTATGTTTTTGCTATTTCATGTCATAATCAAATCTGTCACTACTACAACCACTAAATGCTACAGAGAGCTATGGATCCACTTTTTAGAAGCTAAAAAGCACAGCAAAGAGGGAACGTGTGAAGGAGTAATACATCACAGGTGAAAAATGAAAGCTTCACACTTAAGATTTCATTGTGATTACAGGTAGGCATGTTTTGAACATATCAAGAACAGACATCACCATTACATCTCACAAAGCAAAGCTACCTTTCAAGAGGCACAAAATGTAGGCATTTGTATATATATTTATATATATATATATTTGCCATACTAAAGTAATTTTTATGCATTATGGTTATGAGATTTTTCCAAGCAAGTCATCTTTTACATAGGAGTTCAAATGAAGTCACCTAATTTGAAGAAGTTTCAAAACCTCTTAAAATCTAACCTCAAGCAATTTAAAAAAACAAAACACACTTATCCTTCCACCTAACATTAACCTGTGTAGTTTTAAAAGCTTTAGTAGCATTAGAAAAAAAAAAAATCCTGTTCAGAATATCTATGAAACATAAAATAATCTATGGAAAATGTGAAGTATTCACTACTTTAAACACCAGCTTTTTTGCCTTCTGGTAATTGCTCACAGCGAATGTGGTCTCTTACCTTTGTTTTTCCACTCCAATTTTTAAATTTATTTTCAGGTGCCCATGTCACGCCGTCGGATGCTTTTGCTGGAAACTCTAGGAGTGAAAATGAGTTCTCTAGAACCTTTCCCCAGTCACTTACAACTCCCTGTTGCTGTGACGTGCTATTGGATATGTCATTCAGAACCAAAAGTTAAGTTGCATCACTTAAAGGCTTTACTTCTAATGATCATATCTGGAGAACTACACAGGATAACAAATGATCCAGGTATGTCTCCAAAGAATATAATTTTTGGTGTTCCAACTGCTATGAAAATCTGTACCATAGTTCATTAGGAAGAATTTTTTTCACAATGATAGTGGTGAGGCACTGACACAGGCTGCCCAGGGAAGCTGTGGCTGCCCCATCCCTGGAGGTGTTCAAGGCCAGCCTGGATGGGCCCTTGGGCAGCCGGTCTGGTTGGAGGTGTCGCTGCCCATGGTAGTGAGGTTGGAACTGGATGATCTTTTAAGGTCCCTTCTAACCCAAACTCACCTGTGATTCTCTGCTATGATTCTAACTGGAGGTTTGAAGACCCTGCACATTGTAGATACCTTTCGTACTGTTCACAGCAGAACATTTATTTGCATGTCTTTCTCTTTTTATTTATAACCTAGATCCAACAGTTTTATGTACTGAAGATGACAGGATTGCATATAACGTATTTCTAGAATGGAAAGAAAAGAAATTGCAAAATAAAGGCTTTGATTTAGATGCTGCACATGGTTTTTGCCAGTGGCAGTGCTGTCTTCAGATGGGATTGTATCTCAACCAGCTACTTGGCACTCCTCTCCCTGAGCCAGACCTAAGTAGGTAAGGGTGCTTCAGAGACCTTATTACCACATATTGGTGCACAAAGGGTGTCTACCAAAAGGATGGAAACTCCCTTTTTATGACGAGTCATGGGGAAAAAGACTGGAGTCACATGGAAAAACAATCAGTAATGGGTATAAATTGCTCCTGGGGAGATTCCAGTTGGGTTCCAGAAGAAAATTTTTTACCATGAGAACAGTTAAACATTGGAGTAATCTCTCCAGAGAAGTGGTAGATTGCTCCACACTGGACACTTTTAAGGCTCAGCTTGACAGGCTGCTGGGGCCATCTCATTTAAACTGTATATAACCTAAGAGGTTGGACCAGAGGTCCCTTTGAGCCTGGCATTTTATGTTTCTGTAATCTGCTTTCGTACAAGCCCCTGATGGAATATGTTGGCATTTTCTGGTTTCAGTGTCAAACTCCCTTGGCCAATTTTAGTACGTTAATATCTTTAAAGATATTAGTATGGATAGTGGTATAATAGGTATCCCTATTCTACGAGTAGTTAAGATCTGTATTTCATTAAGCAGCATGTTTCTACCTGTCCTGCTAAAGAGCAACTCTAAGTGAGAATTCTCTCCTTCCTTTGAGCAGGCTTTACAGTGGGACCCTAGTGCACAGACTGCATCAAGAGCTTAAATCGACACCTTCACTGGAAAATCTGTTTGGTTTATCTCCAAAAATGACTCAGCTTTATCAGGTTTTGTTAAATACACTGGAGTCAGCAGTATCTCCAGACTTCTTTCAGAAGATGACCAAGACCAAATCAAAGTCCTGCAAAAAGAAGAAAGCATGTAATAAGAAAAAAGAGGCCAGCAGGCGTGCAGTACCAGAAACTCAGCATTCATGCAACGCTAATAGGTTTGCATCACTTGGAGTGGATGACTGAAAGCATTATTCCTAGAATAACGTATGATGCCGTGCAGATGGAAGAAATTGTATTAAATTATGTGGCACTACTGGAATTTCCTCAGCTGTTTTCACAAAGTTCCTTTTTCAGTCTTTACCAACACTTCTTGCTTCTGAAATTTTTATATTTACATTTTTTGTAACTAATCCTCATAAAAGAGATGCTTGTATAATATTTGTGGTGTGTTGTTTTTGTTTAAAGGTATCAGTCTAATTGAAAACAACAGCAAAGGTGTTCAGCATTTCAGAGCTGGAGTCTTTTAGAGGAATTATTGTCCTTAACATTTATAGCTGGATTATCCCTTCATCTCCCTGAACACTTCTAACTTCCAAACAATCCAATATTTATGTTTGTGTTTCAGGAACACAGAAATTACAATATTAAACATCAGATTAAAATGGAACCTGACAAATTTAAAAATATTGTAGAATCAGTCTTTAGAGGTACAGTATTTATACCACTGGAGAGAGCTAGCATTACTTGGTGACAACTGAGTAAGTTGAATGTTGAGTAGGTAGTGAACTGTCTAAGGGAGGAATTTAAGCTTCTATTCCCCACCTTTAGTATGTAAGCAAGGGTTGAAGACACATAAAGCTATCACATTGGTAAGAGGTTGCTAACTTTGTACAATCTTCTGCTGTTAACAAACTGTTGTCATTGAAGTTAACCTCCTTTCTCTAAAGGCTATACTAAAATTCTAGACCTTAACTTGCTGTATTGTACACGAAGTTACTTGAGGAACCCTTACTCTCATCATGGTAATACTGAGAAACAACTTATATTTCTTAAAAAAAAACCCTATATCATCACTATATTGTGCTTTGTGTCAGCTAACTTCCCAGCAAAATGAGCCTATTAACATAAATGATTTTCTTAAAATCCTTGGGTTTCCAGTATCTTTCCCATGTGAATTAATTACTACATTTCTGTCTATTCTCCTCAAGCGTCCCTATACCTTTTTCTTACATTCAGAAAAATAATCATTTCCCCCTTCCATCATTAAGGTTTTGCGCGTTGCCAGGATTCCAGCTTGATTCATGCCTCACTGCGTGCTCAGTTCTGAGTCCCGCTTAGGGCAGCTGACAACCATCCGCATGGAAGTAAGTAACCCACTAGATCTCATGACTTACAGGAAGGGTCTCTGACATCACAGCTGATTCTTGACACTGCCATAATACATTCAATGAGAATAGATTTATAACGTCTATTACACTAATGAGTAAACCAGATTTGAGATACAGTTCGAGCTAGTAATTAACATTTCTTCAGCTACAAAATCTGCTACTTAGCAAACTACCAGCAGATGGCACCTAAGCTCAGCCAAACAGTGAGTTACTAGAACGTCACATCGCATTGCTAAAAAGACTTCTATTTGCAGTCTACAAAGTCACATTTCCATCAGGTGACCTTAAAGAAAGTTGAGAGGGGTTAAATATTAAGTTCTTGATTTTCATAACTAGCACTTAAATCCTCCAAACCATCCTCTGATCCATTGTGATGCCACGTGTTTCATTTTCCCAAATTTGTAGTTCCTTAAAACTTTCAATCATGAGAAATAGTCACATTTAAAATAAGTTTTAAATATAAAAATATGTCTGAAATACAGAAAACAAGCAGCTCTGATTTTACTTCATTAGTGCTGTGAGAAATGAGATTTTGATTTATTCTGAATCCTGTACTGGAAAATTTCTGGAAAACATGAATTCTTGAGACTTGCTGAGAAGCAGGATCTTCCCTCAGATAGTTCAGAAGACTAGGATAAACTCAGATGTTCCACTTTCAGATAAAAAGACTGCTATGATCACATGCTCTTTTGGGAGTGCTGACTCTCTGATCAACTGGAAATGCATTCTCAATGCAATTATTTTATTCTTCCCAGAATTTATTTTCCCATTTTATAAGGGAAAAATTAAAAAAAAAACCACCACACAAAACCAGCTCTTATGAAACCTGGAAAGACCTCCTATTCCGTGCTTTAGTGAGAGTAACTGAATTCCTTGGTTGCTGTTTAGTTTCACCCCACATTAAATGCCTCATTTGCTGTGGAAATATTCCACTATTGAATCAATTGTTCTAGACAAAAATCTCTCAAATTTGCTGGTAGGTGGTAATGATCAAGAGTAGAGCAAAAAAATGACAAAGTAATTCAGTCTACGCATTTTTCATAAATAATGAGATTGAGCTAGATTAATTACTCGTTATTGTTTCATCTTCCATTGGAAATGGAAAACAACAAAATTTAGTTTGGCATATTTAAAGTGAATTGCATTCAATGAAGTTCACCCTTCTGCAAGAAGGTAGAATTAATTGTTCTTGAAGAGACTGAAATTTTATTTCTTTTCTGGACTGACATACTTATTCAGGAAGTGAGATTTTTGCTGGGAAAGCAGCATAAAACTTGTTTAAACGTTAAACAATAACTTCCAAGCTAAGATGACAAATTGGCATTCATCTGTACTTCTGTACTTACCTGGATTTCTGGGACTCCAAGACCAAGTGCAGAGCACAAAGCAGTCAAATCCCTTGGAGAATATTAGTAAGCAAAGACTTACTATGCGAAAGGTCTAGTTGCAACACCTTCTGAAAACCAAAGTTCAAGAGATTCTTCATCAGCATATATTGTCTGTCTTATTGAAGAATAGTAAGTATTGATTAATAAGTGTTCTAAAATTGTACTGAAATCCTGAACAAATTAAGCTACTGAACAAGTACAGCCCCACCTTCCAAAGACTGTAATAGGTCAACAGGAGGAACACTGACAAATCTGTTCCACTTCTGAAAGGCAGAACTGCTGGAAGTAAGAAACTTGCCTGAAGACACAAGAGTGTTTCCGTAACCGGTCATCTTGTTCAGGCCCTACCAGCTCAGTGGTTTCCATCGTGAAGGAAGAGGTGATGGGCATATGCTTCAGGCTTTGTCTTTATACAATTAGATCTCCAGCACATTGTAGTCCAGGAAACATGTGCATATCGAACAGACCCAGGATCAGCCAGAGCAAGGGATGAATTGCATGCACAAAGCACTCAGTGCACTTGTGTCCCATCTGTGGTCCCACTTCTTGGTTGAGTCTGGGAACCTCCAGAGGAAAAGTAAGGGAACAATTAAAACAACCTCTTAGCCGAGAAATTCATACAGCACTTTCCAAACTGCCTTGTTTTCCATGAACTCCACAGATGTTGAGGATGGCATGTGGGGCAAGCCACAGAAGTACAGAAATAGCACCCATTTACGACAATTCCTCATTAACCAACAGGATGGCCATCGTGACAGTATTGTCCAGAGCCAATACCGATGCCATACTTTTGGGCTGCAGTGTGAATAGATGTGTATTCACTCAAGCAAAAGAGAATCACAGAATCACTAGGTTGGAAAAGACCTCTTGGATCGAGTTCAACCATTCCTATCAATCACCAAACCATGCCCCTCAGCACCTCATCCACCCGTCTCTTTAACACCTCCAGGGAAGGTGAATCAAACACCTCCCTGGGCAGCCTCTGCCAGTGACCAGTCACCCTTTCCATGAAAAGTTTTTCCTAATGTCAAGCCTGAACCTCCCCTGGCAGAGCTTGAGGCCATTTCCTCTCGTCCTGTCCCCTGTCACTTGGGAGAAGAGGCCAGCTCCCTCCTCTCCACAACCTCCCTTCAGGTAGTTGTAGAGAGCAATGAGGTCTCCCCTCAGCCTCCTCTTCTCCAGGCTAAACAACCCCAGCTCCCTCAGCCGCTCCTCATAAAGCTTGTTCGCCAGTCCCTTCACCAGCTTCGTTGTTCATCTCTGGACTCACTCCAGGGCCTCAACATCCTTCTTGTGGTCAGAGGCCCAGAACTGAACACAGTATTAGAGAGATACCATTACACCTCCAACTCGCCCTAGAGATCTTAGACATCCTCTTTTCAAGATTCCCTAGGTAATTGTTCCTTGAGTTTCCCTCAAGGGGTGATGAATCCTACTGCAAAGAGAAGACACTGATGACAACAGCTGCAAGTCTGTTGTAAGGAAGAACACCATTTCCAATTCATGAATATTAGATTATTTAGACATTTCCATATATTAAAATACTCCTTACAGATCAAGCCATTAATCTATTATAATGCTTTTCTAGCCACAAAGAAAGTAATTCTGTAGGTTAAAATTTTTAAGTTACGCTACCAGTAAACATTTATTTTTGTGATCAGGTGGAAGAGAGAAAAGGAAACAAAGCTTCTTTGAAAGAGCAGTGGGGCTTCTTGCCTTTAGAGGGAAGAGTGCATTCATTATCTAATTCAATATACTACAAATCATTTCAATAACAGTACTGCCTTACAATCTCTCAAGTGATCTAACAATCATAAGCTAAAGTTAAGTATGATACAAGACATGAAAACAAACCTTGTATCTAAAATAATAGCAAAACAACCACGTTAATCAGTATAAATGCCATAGTCTTAAAACAAACAGACAACACACTTTTAAGAAAAGCAAACATTTACTTCAAATTGCAGTATAGGCTTTTCAATCACAGAAAAAGAAATGAAAAACAGTGATCCAACAGCGGTCACATCCTGTGCAAAAAACCCTCAGGATACAAAAAAAAAAACCTGTAGCACAAGGTACTTGAGCCGCTCACACGTTGCAGGATAAAGTAAATAAATACAGTAGCTATAATATGGCACTCTTGTGACAGACTCTAAACCCAGTGGAATGCCTCTGAAATATTTTATCCTTGTATTAGTAGCAAAGTCCCACCACCATAAAAGTAAAATAGTACAATGTTTTAAATAAAAACAAACTAAAATATTTCTGTCTAAGAGAAGGATTTTACACAGTTGTATTGTTTAAGTGCAGAAAACGGGACTTGAGCTTAGATCTTTCTTTAAATTAGCCCCCCTCCCCTCAAAATCCCGTTCAATTGAGGAAAATGTTACCAAAGTTGCATAATTTCATTTTTTACTCCCACAGCTGGAAGTTAAATTCTAAACAGTCTTGAAACGTGAATGTTCATCGTTAGCCAGTGAAACAAAGGACTTGTCAAAAGCCCTCAGGATTTCTTTATCCTCCAAACATTGTTTTGCTTTCTCTTACATCTTTAGACAGCAACCACTAAGTCTGCAAACAAAAGAATGCAATATGCATCATACATCAAGAAAAGATGAAGTTGACGAAGAAGAACTTCCACGTTTCTGGACCTTTTCTCTGCTTCTTTCGAACTTCTTTATGATCTCAGTCACTATGCACACAGAGGAAGTGAGTCCCAGAAGAAACAGCAAATCTGGAACAAGGTAATTAGCCTTTTTAAAATTTGCCACTTAAGTCTGAGGACAGACTTACAAAAGAATAAGACTTTCATATTGTGTCCCAATCATTAGGTAAGTTCAGGAGAAACGAAGAAAGGATGAATTTTTGCAGGATCAGATTAACACGCATAGTTTATGTACAAATCGTAAGTACAGGCATAGTATTTCTAACTTCTAAAGCATTTCATAACCCTGTTTTTATTAACACCTATGAAAACAAAGAATACTAAGCAACATAATTAACTTCAAGCTGAAAAAATATTAATATAATCAGAAAAGACACTCCTATAAAAAGAATTACGTAAATCATGTATTTAATTACAATCATTTATCCTAATGGAGATTCCATTTTTATGAGGGGTTACATGGAAAAGACACAAGGTAATGGGTAAAAGTTGCTCTCAGGGAGATTCCTATTGGATTCCAAAAGAATATTTTTCACCACGAGAACAGTTAAGCATTGGAATAATCTCCCCAGGGAAGTGGTAGATTCCACTACACTGGATGTTTTCAAAGCTCAGTTTGACAGGGTGCTGGGTCATCTCATTTAAACTATAGGTCATCTAAAAAGGTTGGACCAGATGATCCTTGAGGTCCCTTCCAACCTGGCATTCTATGATTCCATGAGAACTGCAGAAGTAACTGTAAGTCTTAATGAGGCCAACAGCAATATGTATCTAGAGCTTCTTAAAATCTTCACACCTATTGATCCTTCAACAGTGCAGCTGATTACATAATAATAGATCAAGAATTCTAAATAAAGTCTTTGCATTTAGAGAAAAAAAATTGTTAAATAGCAAGATGAACACTGTATAAAAAAAGCTTCAATAAACTCTATCCTTAATTTGTTCCTGCAGCAAAAGGTATATTAAAAACGCTACTATACACAAGCACCTAAGAAATTTGAGAACACACTGGTCAGTTGTGTACTACATGCACTTAAAACACTGTTCCCAAATAAAACACCTAAAAGGATGTCTTTTCTTGCTTTGTATTTCTATTGCATGCAAACAGCCAGAAAGTGCTCCTATAGAGCCATCAGCTAATTGCATTTACAAATTAACCCCTGAAGTTCAATTTTGAAAAACAAACTGTTCTTACCCAAGACACTCAGGCTCTCTGTTTGGAAAACTTTCTGAAGTGGAGGAAAGTAAATGACCAGTAACTGCCCCATTATCGATCCAAGGACAGCATAGCAGAACATCTTGTTACTGCAAAGTCCAATCTCAAACACAGATTTTGTCTGTAAAATAAACAACACATTACTCTGTACAAGTAATCTTAAACAACCTAGACAAGAAAATGATTTGTATCTACAATGTCTTTACATCCAGACTTTTATGTAAAAAATTATTTTGTTGACCTTTCAGATAATCCAGAACAACTTCTTGAACAGGTTATTTGCATCTTCTCTCTGGTAAACGGAGTACAAAAATTGTCTTCATAGTCAACAACTTGTACATTGTGCTCACTTTTCTACAAGTACAGTAAATTAGAAAGTGCCCTTTACACTAGAAGCAAGTATTTTTGTTGCCTTGACAATTCACATCAGAAAACAGACTGCAAATTAGAGTAAATGTAGTCATGTATACTAACAATGTACTTTTCTCCAACTAGCACAAAATTTCTAACTCGTTTCCTTAAAATAAAAACATAGACAGAAAGAACAGTTGAAGTAATTTTCCCTGGTTTGTGGATTTAGGGTTACAAAATAAAAAAACTTAAGGCCTTCAAGAAGTTAAGATTCTGGCAAGGATGCTGAAATGACAGATTTTTCAGAAAACAGAATAAAACAAAACAACCAAGTGTACATGGCAATACAAAGGACCATCACACTTGAGCCTGTAATAAAAATTTCCTTGCTACTGTCAGGACAGAAGCATAGACCAGCTCTGCATCACATAAACAAATTGAGGAAACTAGTATTTATCTGTAAGTAAAGAAATCTGACCTAAGAAATATGTGAAACCCTGAAGCTTAATAGCAGATATGAAGTGAATCTGCAGGAAAACAAACACAGCAAGATCCTCCCTCAAAGAAAATCCTCCTTAGTGTGTAAATGGACAATACAAGTCACTTACCTGAGATCTAGAACTCAAAGCATTGAACATATCAAAAAATACAAAACAGGTGAAAGTCATGGTTGTATCTCGAGGCGTTATTACATTGTCTCTTAACTGCCAAAAAAAGAAAATGAAATGGCTTTAGAATGCTTTAACCCTCCACACTAAAGAAAGTTATTACAATATTCAAATTCTACTATCTAGAAAATGAAAGCAAAAGCAACATATTTGCCCCAAGCTGTTTTAATAAATGATACAGCAAAAATGTCACACTTGTAACTTATAACAATCTGAAACTCCAAGCTGTGGTTAGATGATGTCTCTTGGCAAACATTTATGCAATCATACGGAATACCAAGCATTCTGCAATCACTACCAAAAATTCAAGAAAATATACTTCTCTGTTGGAAAAAGAAAGTCAAACGGCAGTTTCAAAATAGTCTGGTTAGACAATTTACACAATTACTTTCTTACTTTTCCCAAGTAGATTTGGGACCTGGAAAAGTCTGTATTAAAATAAGAGACTGGGGAATGAAACTACTCCTCATTTCAACAACTGCTTTGAAAATCTTCCTCTCTAATCTGCTACCTGGATAGACTATTAAATAAGCATGGACAAAACTTGCAACTAAATTCATACAAATTCTGAATTCAAACTGATGGCATAAAAAGGATTTTTTTTAAAATATGTTTTAAATCTTGTACTTCCGTCATACCTCTCTCCAGAAGACAAACAGTGTTCCACACACGATAATTATTGATGAAACCAGTATTTTAATGATCAAGTTTTTGGTCAGAATGCTGTCTTTCAAATTTCTTGGAGGCTTCCGAATAACATCTTTATCCACAGGTTCCACGCCAAGACTTACAATTAAAAGAACATCTTAGATTTTTATCATCATAAATCCTTGCTGTTCACTTAAGAACTAGATTTTCTGAGTGGAAATGAAGATTTCAGTCTTCCCTCTACAGCCTAAGAACCACCTCATCCAAATAAGCACATGATATTATTATTTCCAGAAAACTGAGTGATATATACTAGTAACAAGCAATATTCTAACACCGCAGTTTGAGAGGCTATAAATACGTTATATCAGACAGTATTAAAATTTCCAGACGTTAACCAGTATTCCAATTTCCTTTAAAACTACATCCATCATTTTCGTTACTGTGATCAGCCTAGCTAAGGAATTTACTGCTAGTTCCTTTCCACTTCTTCTTCCACCGTCTAGACTGCAGAGGGTCAGACGGAAGCCAGCATGCAACCTTCACGGACATATCCAGGGATCTAAAGGTATCCATGCTGCCCTTATAATTATCATTAGATATCAAGCAAACCAAAATGAATGAGACAGACCTGTACTATAGGCACTAAAATTGAGAGAACTTCACTGTTTCAGAAACATTACATTGAAGTTTAACATTTCACAGAGTTTCCCTTATGAGTGACTATTTTCCTTGCTGAAATAAAAGGACTACAGACCTCTAATGGAATTTAAAGTAATCACTTACCTTTGAGCTGGAGGTCCATCCATAATAATATTGATCCATAAGATCTGCATGGCATTGAGAGGATTAGGAAAGTTCATTAATGTAGCCAGTGAGATTAAAGTCAGTGCTGCTATACTCCTGTTGAAAGAATCCATTTTTATAACTGTCAGCATGGAACACTTCTGAAGATCCACTGATAGCTGCTTTGTAATAAACATTTCAACCATTTCAGAGTAGATAAAGGTTTTTACTATCCATCATGACTGACATACGCCTAACTTTAGAGCATGAATTCATATACAATACTCATCTTGACACAGCTGATATTTAAAACTGCACTATTCTAGCAATTAGAAGACAAATCTGTGTCTTAAAAATCTCCCAAACTTTAAGATAACATTTCAGATTTATCACTTACCTTCGCCTAATTGATTTTTTTACTGGGGAACTGGGTCCTACACTTTTACTGTGCCAGAAGTGGAACTTCTAAAATATGGTTTTGAAAAATAAACTGCTTTTACACTTTTGATGTAAACAAAACCACCCTGTGCACTATCACTAGATAGGCTAATCATTCAAGGAAAGGTATTACCAAAGCTCCCTAAAAATACCTACACTGCCCCTTATTATTAGCAAGTTGAGGCAGCTAGGCAAAAGACTGAAAACAGATTAGGTGTTTGCAAGCTTGGTATTAGAAACCTCTCTAAACAACTGTCTGCTAATTGCACTGAAAGTGCAAGATTAAATGGTCTCACAACCAAGGAGACAAGGGCTTATAATAATTCCATATTTAGTGCTCTACTGAACCACATTATGCTTTCCCTTACACTTTCCCTGCAAAGAGGGACAGAAAAAAAAATGGGTAACTCGTGTATCAAAAACCTTAGGTCACCATTTTCGAGGTTAATAGGCGAGCATACTTTCCTAGAATATCAATGCTCAGCAGTTTTTCAGAAGCAGATTTCTAGTCGTCTAACATTGCAGGACACTTGCCAAGACTGAAAGTATACACGACTTTTTATGATTTTTATTCAAGTTTAAAGAGGCTGGTGTTTTCTGGATTTTGTTGTGTTGGGGGTTTTTAATGGGGATTTCATTTTTGCCTCTGGAGGTGTTTGAAGGGGGTATTTTGCATTTGTAGGTTTTTTGGTGGTTATTTGACATTTCTGGGAGTTTGACGGTTTTCGGCATTTTTTTTGGGTTGCGTTTCAGTTTTGCTTTGTCGTTTTAATTTCTGCAACTTTATTCAACAACTCTGAAATACAATAAAGGCTTCAGAAACGTACACGAACAACATGGTGAAGAGAACCATGTTCCTGAATCCAGACTCAATAAGATAAATTCATAAAATTTTTGAAACTAAGGTTTAATGAACTCTTGCTTCTTGTCTTACGCACATACAATACAGTTAGCATAGGGATACTTATATGCAAGAAAAGGAAGTCAGCTTCTCAGAGCTAATTCATTTCACAAACGACTATATGAATTACTGAGGAACCAGCCTCCCTTTCCCCTGGTTTCTTCCACTGGATATACATGTTCTGGTTAAGGAGGAAATGACTACTAACTCCTCCTTCAAACAAGGATCCAAAGGTAGCTATGCTATTTCTCTCAGTTACTGACTTTTCACATCTTAACAGGAAGAACTGTGACAAAGGTAGATGTCTGTTTATTGGACTACTTCCCGGTTCTTTAAAAAGGAAAGAAGTCATTACTGAAAATACTGAAATTTCAAAAGTACAGCCTATCAGCCTTATACATGAAATTTTACAATATTCATGTGAATTTATGCAGCATGTTTCCTGATGCTTTGATTCATTCATAAAGCAGTGAGAACCTTGATATTGTCCACTTTTCAAACTTACGTGCTCAGTTGAAATCTAACAAAATTTTTTATGTTATTATAAATTCCTTTACCCTCTTCAATTGCAGACCTGCAATTAAAAATAAAGATTAGATCACTAGACAAATGAGACTACTGCCAAAAAAACTTAAAACAAACAGAAGCAATTACTTTAAGCAGCAATATAAACGTGAAGAAACAAATGGGGCTGAGGTTCTCAGAACTTTGGCATTGTTTATCAACTTGTCTAAGAGATTAATCACAAGTTGTTTTTCCAGTTGCTTAAGTTAATTTTCAAAATGGAATGCCGATAGTAAAATCTCCTCCCTGTTCAAGCTTCACCATCATCCTTGATGAGACCTTCTGATTCAGGTTAGATAAAAAAACCCCACATACTTTTACAAAACCATAAAAATATAGCATGACTTTAGAAGGCCACGTATTCTTACTGCATCATAATAAAATATGCATAGACCATCTTTTCAACCTCTAGGATGTGCCACAACTTGCACAATTATAGCAGTGAGAAAGTGTTTTCTAATACATGTATTCTCTGCTGCAAATAAAACCAATTTCTTTCTTCCATTCCCCATTCCTTTTGTAACTTTTCAGACAAAAAAATTAAAGGGGTTGGGGGAAGGATGTAAAACTGGAAACTCAAACATTTTTCTTTCCCTAAGCATCCACCACTCTTTTCACTCTCCTATTGACAGCTTTCGTGATGGAGTGACAAAACTGGGTAAACTATTCCAGCAAAAGCCTCATCAAGCCTAAGTAAAGTCGAGTACTTACCACAAATGTCCTTCACCTGCATTCTCCTGAAAATATCTTAAATTGATCCCCTTCTCTCTGTTTTTACACAACAGCACATTGCTGTTGGTTGGATTACTACGGAAACCTTTAAACTCTCTGATCATCTTCTGACACACTGCTACCTAGATAGATTTTCTTATTTTGTACTCCTACATTTCAATTCTTCACAAGGATTAAGCATCACACTTTCAGACAAACTGAAGTGTTCTGAGACTGATGCGTAATTTCAAAACAAAGGCTATCTCACTAGACAGCAGAATAGCTCTGCCAACAGGCCCTACCTTCAAAAGTCAGACAGATTAAATTCAAAGTAAGCTAAATTTAGCTATGCTCTCTTTGAAGTACACCAAACAACAAAAACATGAACATGAAACAAATTGCTAGTTACCAGAAGATGGCAACTTATTTTCGCCTGTGATTTTCAAATAGGTTTCCTCTTCTGAAACACCACCACATTCAAAGAGTTGAAAACAAACACAGTATTGCGTAAGATTTTTCATCTTGAGCGGAATGTTCTCATTTTTACCTAAGATTTATGCTTCTAAAGTAAGAAATTCAACTAAGATGAATTCTACTGACAGTTAACAGGCTCACAACTTCACCTCAGTTACATTTCCAAATATTCTACCACCAAAATTCTACTTGGAGAAGCAGAAATACAGGTTAGTTTTCATAGCACATACATGCACAATCTCCATTGTTACTTACCTCTGATCTATGTAGATGACCAAAGTAGCTAAGGTGTGAATATGTGAATACATGCTTCTACTATTATTAACATGCATTAAAAGACTGAAATGCTTAGTTGCCCCTTGTACTTTCCAGCTCTTCTTCTAAGAATATAATATAGGAAATCACCATAAAGACAGTTCTCCTGACTTAGCTGAGAACTCATTAACAGCTGCTACACTTACAGGTTCAGGTTAATTCCTTTTGTTTTTAACACAGGCAACATTTCGTTAGAACTATATAACACAAGGTATGTACATAAACGACACCTACATTATTGTCTGAAAATCATCATCCACGAGGATCATATCTGCTGCCTCTTTACAAACATCTGTTCCAGTTTGTCCCATTGCTACACCAATATCTGCAGCCTTCAGAGCAACAGCATCATTCACTCCATCTCCTGTCATAGCTACTACTGCACCATTATTTTGCAGGGACTAAAGAAAAGGAAGAGATCTTAAATCAGGGATTGAAATAATCCATCCTATAAAATTATTCTAGATACAGGTCTGGTGTCATCACTTTACCTCCCCCTCAGTTTCTTCCAATTCCACTGTAAAATCCTAAAAACCTCACAGCTATCGGTATTTTTAAACAAGATTTTAGGTTAAACTTCAGTTCATATGTTCAGACAACCTAAATTTTAAAGCTAAAGGATATAAAACCTGCCTTTAAAAGAAATGTAAAAAAACTCTAAAGAAAATACTGTATTTACATTTTTAATATTATCACCTTCTTATAAGTCTCTGTATATTCCAACTGTCTCAATATTTGACGTCCTTCTCCCTGTTGTTGCTTTTCCAATTACTCCAATTGTTACACAGATTATGCCCCTCTCTGTTACCTTCTTTCGTTAACTTTTGAACAGAAGGATTACCTCAGACATATCCTGAAATTCATGCCATTCTACCCTGTTCTGAGAAGCATCAGAAATACGGTTCTTTGGAATTTCTAGTTAATTCAACTGCAATGTGATAACAGAACCTCCACCAACCCTCAGCTCCCTACATAGCAGGAAGCATGATGTTGCCTACCAGCAGCTGTCTACCCCTTGCAGGCATTACATGTTTTTCTAGGTGATGTTTTCCAATACACTTTAGTTTCAAACCAAATAGATTTCTGGTTTCATCTTGACACACTGTAGTACATTATAATTTAGGCAAAGGCACCACACACAGCTGGCACCTTCCCAAATAAATTCATCACATAATCATAGCAACAGTCCAGCATTTGAGCCTCTAGTAAGACATACCTTTATAATTTTCAATTTATGTCGGGGACTGGCTCTGTAAAATACTGCAATCTGTTAAAAGCACAATGAAAAAATAGTAATGAATTGTGAAATTTTAAGAATTACACTGAATTCTATAAAACTAGAGGATAAAAAAAAACCATTATCAAAGGCCAACTGTGCTCTTGCTGACTCTTAAGTTGAAGCAACAGTAAGCTGTATCTCTAGTAGAGTGAAATCTGAGTTATAACAGCTTGCTGCTGGTCTTCCCAACTAAATCCATGCAGGCAATTGCCAGGCTGACTAGATTAATAATGTCCTTTTTCCCTGTCAGCCCTAGTGGCAAGCTACACAGGACATTTCAATTTTACTAGCTTGTGTGTCATATTAATAACAGCTAGAAGTTTTAAAGCCAATTAATAAAGATTCCAGCTTAGAAAGAACTGCTCTTTTTCAGCATATTTTTGTCTCTGGTTTTCTCTGTAAAATGAAGTTTGAATGTGTGGAATTTAGTTTTCCAGAAACTCCACACCATTACCATTCACATATATTTTTCCATTTTAAGACGCTGGATAAGAAGTTAGACTTCTCAACAGCCACTTTAGACTGTTCAGAGATATCAATCTTAATGGTTGATTTTAATTAATTCCTAAGAAGAAAATTAACTGGGTCACAAATCAAATATGCATGAAGTAATTTTGTAGCTATTTCAGTTATTTCAGGTGGACAACCCTTAAGAACTATTACCAAATAACCAAAAAATTACTATTAGGCACATAATTCTTTTTTTTCTTCTAAGTTTGTTTTTGCGCATCACCAAGGAAAGATATACAGCTGTTATGCACATTTCATGACTGTAAATACTGGCTTTTGGCTTGCTTATATCGGACTCAAGCATGCTGTGGGCTAATTTTGCAGTTTTTGCAAAGAGAGCATTTTGATGCCTAACTTTTGCAACACAGCCAAGCTGGAAACTCTGTTGCATTTGATTATCCCTTCATATTTACAACTTCAGCATTGGTTAATACATTTAGTTATTTGATAACTGAAACTTATTAAGCAGTAACTTAATAGCAGACCCTTTCAAAATTCTCAACCAGTGACCTCACATCAACTAAAAATCATTAAAGATACAAACAGCTCCACTTATGAATTAAAAAAGGATGGACTGTCTGAAAATGCAAACTGTGAGGCTATATACATGAGCTGAGCTGCTCAAAGAAATAAAATAGCTTAACAATACAGAAAGGTGATGACGCTCACAAGGTGAGAGGTGGCAAAACTGAGGTTCCAGTATAGGCATTGAAAGGTAAAAAAAACCTGATTCTTTAAGAGACAAAAGTAACGAACTCACTAAAAAGACAGCTGTGTGAGTTGAAAGAAATAAGTTTTGATACGGACTATGCCAAGCTGCAAGATACTTGTTTGACCTCAGACAGCTTCCATGTTTCTGTAGTAAAATCCTCTAGCAATTTACTGTACCATCTACTTCTATTAGAACCATGTTATTTCTATCTCAGAAGTTATATTTTAATTTTTCACAGGAAAAAAAAACATTTCTCAATATAAAACATACCCTTTACAACATTTCAGTACGTAGTATACCAAAACAAACCTTTGGTGTTATTTGAGAAAGCTGCTGAATATCCAAATCATCTATCTCTTCTCCAGAAATTGCCTGCGAATTTTTGGAATACAATCCTAATCGACTAGCTGGAAATAAATAATAAAAAAAGGTATTACAATATTTTATCCTTTTAAAACATTAAGTAACCAATTTTTTTTTTTAAACCCACTTTCTGTACCATTTCATACCTGAAATGCCTAAAGCAGAACATCTTAACATAGATTCAGTATACTGGAGGAAATTATCTGAACTCTTGAGCAACAAACACATGCTGCAAAGCCTGTTCTAATCAGATATGTATTTCCTTAGACTTTTTAGGTCTACAAGAGCTCAGTCCTCTCTAAAGAATTCCCATTTCAAAAATAATAAGACAGAAAATGAAAAATAACGTGGGGGAGACAAGGGAAAAAGCCTTTAGAGAAAGCATCACAAGCTGGGCGACATACTTTTTATGTGCACATTAAACATTTTATTCAATATCCTGTATGTAAAGAATTCATATTCTTGTTAAAGTACTCGTACTTTAATGTATTATATTGTAAAAAGAAGTGAAATAATTTGTTTAAGTAATTATTAACAGAACTTTAACTTCAGACTTAGTTATATGGACAAAAATCATAGAATCATAGAATGGTTGGGGTTGGAAGGGACCTTTAAAGACCCATCCAGTTCCAACCCCCTGCCACGGGCAGGGACACCCTCTTGGTGTCCTGGTCAGGTTGCTCAAAGCCTCATCCAGCCTGGCTTTGAACACTTCCAGGGATGGGGCACCCGTGACTTCTCTGGGCAATCTGTTCCGGTACCTCACCACCCTCACAGTAAGATATTTCTTCCTAATATCTAATCTAAACCTCCCCTCCTTCAGTTTAAAACTATTACATCCTATCCTTGCACTCCCTGATGCAGAGCTTCTGCCCAGCTTTCCTGTAGGCTCCCCTTTAAGTACAGGAAGGTCGCTATAAGGTCTCCCTGAAGCCTTCTCTGCTCTAGGCTGAACAATGCCAACTCTCTCAGCCTGTCCTCATCGTGGAGGTGCATCAGCCCCCTGAGCATATTTGTGGCCTCCTCTGGATTCGCTCCAACAGATCTATGTCTTTCCTGTACTGACACCAGAACTGAACGCAGGACTCCAGGTGAGGTCACATGAGAGCAGAGGGGCAGAATTACATCCCTCAACCTGCTGGTCACACTTCTTTTGATGCAGCCCAGAATGTATTTGACAATACTGAAGTGCTATATCCATCCTAAATACTCATTATCATTGGCTATTTTACTTTCTCCCTGCTGCCATCAGACAGGCATCCAAAGCTGAGGGTAGGGAGGGTGGTGTTGGAGGTCTAAGAATAAAAAAAAAAAATCAGGAATACGTTATAACAAAATAGAGTAAGAAAACATACAGTCTCAAACAGCAAAATTCATTCATCAACAAAATCAGAAAAATACATACTTTGAGCTGAAAACATGGTATCACTTCAGGCTAGGGTGCTAGGGTTTTGGGGCTTTTTTTCCTCCCAATTCCACTGTGCCATGTGTTAACCCAATATACAGAACTCATAAATGTTAACGGCAACACCCAGACTTCACAATAATTAGCCAGGCATTGCCAAAACAGAAAAGTGAAAAACAAAAGGATGTGGATTATTTATACCAATGGCAACTGCAGTCTCCTGTGAATCTCCAGTAATCATTTTTATTGCAACTCCTGACGTGATAAGTGTAGTAACAGCTTCTTTTACACCAGTCCGTGGAGGATCGATTATTCCCACGAGCCCCAAAAATGTCAGTTGTCCTAATTCAGGACCAGAAGCTAAGGCAAGAACTTTTAGGAGACAAAGAAAAAAAAGAATAGTAAGTTAAGATTTGAAATTAATGCTTACATCCGTTTTTAACACAAGGTTTTAAACTAGTAGACCGGTATAAAGCAAAGGGAAGGAATGGGCATTTGGGTTTTTTTCAAATCTTGGTAGCAATGTCTGTTATCTTGAGTATTCAGAATAGCCTACTTATATATATTCCTTTCTTCTAAAGAGTATCTTTTTTAACAAACATACATATTCCAGTTTTTAAAGATAACTTTCCAATTTGTTCTCAGATTAATGCATTTATACTTTCACTGTGTGGAAAGAGAACAGCACCTACTATCTTTGTGGTTCCTCAGTACATGCATGTTTTTTACTCAAGAAAGGAAGACTCAGTTAATGTATTTTTGTTTTCTGCTTTGCATTTTGGTTGCTTTTTTTCTAGAGAGGCAGATTTAATTTAGTACACACTGAATATTTTCTGGAAATCTTTTACAGTAGGAATCTTAACTCAAGCATATTGAAATGACATTAAGAGTTGTAAGAGAAAAGCAAATGCATTTTTCTCAAAACATTACCCTAGATTTTTTTGTCAGACGGTGGTCTGAAGCAGGCACAAAGAATGACTGTCTGAACAAAACAACACAAAGAGATACCAGTCCTAGCATATTCTCCCAGTTTCTAATAATTTGCATCCTATGTACTTCCTGAGCCACACAGTACCCCTAACTTCACGTTAAAAAGCTGTGAATGGATTTAACAACCTGGAATTCTCTTTATAGAGGCCAAAGAAAGCCAGTGATGCTTGCCTATCAATCATCTTGTGAAAAACACTTTCAGTTACCCTAAAAAGCTGCACAGCTTGTTAACATAAAAGCTAATTCTAATGTCATCTTCCAACCCGCAATCAATCGTGCTACTCTAACCAACAAACATGCCAAGAGCCAAAACAATAGAAAAATTAACACATTCATATTTAAAAAGCCTCCAAACACAGGTAATGAGACATGGAATCCATTAGGTAGCAATGCACTGTTCAGTTATGGTCATGTGTAAGAGAGGACAGCAACCAGCAGTGCCTTTTCTCATCCTGTGCAATTTAATCATGTTATTATACAGGTCTTTGGCAACATCACCTGCTTTTCCTCCACTCCCTCATTTTAAAGAAAAAAAATAAACAACCCAGTGACACTTAATGAACAAAAAAAAAGTTCCTAGTGCTTTTGCTTGCTCCTATTTTTATATGTTTGCAGGTTTTTTTTTTTAAACAAACAAGAAGTACCACCCTTTTTTTAAGGAATGGTTATTTTGAGACCTGAAACAGGCTTACCCCTAAGTCCTGCAGAGCCCATAGATGTTTTCTCTTGCTGGTATTGCTCTCTCTGTTGCTGCGCAAGAGGTAGGGTCTGCCCCTTACAGTTATATGACGTACAGTATCTAATGACTTGTTCATAAGCACCTTTCATAAAGCAAACTTCAGGTTTGTCCTAAAAGGAAAATAATTGTTTTGTGTACAAGTGTGTATGTTATATACAAACACACACACACAAGTATACACACACACAAGTATACAAACACACGTTAAGAACAGCATATCTGAAGTTACCTAAATAGTCTTCAGAACATAATAGAAATTTAAGTTATGCTTCTAAAACTAAAAATCTGTTCTTTTGAGTACCTCTATACTGTGTATGTTAGAGTGGTCATGTCAAAACAGCCAAGCTAATAATAAATATCTCATTTCAGTAGATATCATACACATTAGAAGCTGCAAGTCACAGTTTATAGACTAGATAGGCCCACGTGAAGGACAGAAATGAAACATACACAGAACATTAGACCTGAAAGACCTTTATCTTATCATCTGACCAGCTGCACAGGTCATTAAACATCACCTGCATCCTTATACCATGCCTAACAACTCTAATATTTTTCAAATAGGCAACTAACCTGGATGCTATCAAGGGACTGACAATCCTCTCCCTACCTCAAACACTTAAGTCCAATGCTAAATCAACACATCCCTTCCCTCCTCGCCTTTTCCATTAAGAATTGCTGCCTCAGCTCAATTTCCAATCACCGATTCTCATCATCTCTTCCCTGTTGAACTGAAAAGCTCTTTTGTAATGTACCTATTTTCTCCATATGAAGGTATTTATGTACAGCAATCAAGTTACTTCAGTCTTTCCAATCGGCTTAACTGATAGAGCTCCAACTTTCTGTACTCACTGCATTTTCTTAGCCTTCAAATAATTTAAGCTCCTTTTACAACTGCTTCAAATTTTTCAACAATCTTGTAAAAATGCCGATACCAAAATACAGACACAGTAAATCCTTACAGGTACGAAAATCATATAGCAATTCCTGCTCACCATTCTTTACACAGGCAAGGATAAAACCCCTGTATTATACATATAATTAAAAGGAGGAGTCAAATGCTTTGTTTTCAAAACAAAGATTTTGCTGTGATACTTGAAAACTGTCAATGAGCCTTTGTTTTGGTTAGAAGTACCAGAAAATTTTCCATAAATCCAAGATAAGGTCTGTTGTTGCACATATTATCTAGAAAGCTTCAATTAGCAGACTGGCAGTGACTATGTCACGATTTCTAACAAAAACATTCAAATTGGTCTAAATGAAATATGAATGTAAATATGCATGTGAAAGTACCAGAAGATATAAAAAAAGGTGAAAGAATGGTTTGTATTGATAATCCAGGATGCTGCTGACATCAATAAAAACTGGCAACACTGGGCAATATGCTGTCTGTGTGAAAACCAGGAAAACTGTGCTTTCAAGCAGAAGACATTTTAACTATTGAACATTAATGCATCTTCTTGCTCTTAAATCATTATGTAACTGTGTAACCTTGAAACAGCAGAAGATTGGCAGAATTGCTTTAGATGTTTGAGCAAGGAGGAAAAGGAAGAAAAAACAGCCAGGTGTACATTCAAAGTCTCAGATATCAAAATACATAAAAGCCACATGGAAAGAATTTTTTGTGATTCTTAATCTCATCTCCACTTCAGAGTCTGAAACTAAAACTGTTCCTATTATCAAACCATAGTTCCAGGACTATGCACTGCTACCAGCCTGCCATAACTTCTAAAGTGAACAATGAGGATATTAAACAAAACATATAACCATTTTACAGAGCCAGTGCACCAGGAAACAGTGATTGAAGTTTACCTGCTGCGTTCTGTGAACACATTTAACAGCCATCCATTTTTGTTCTGAGCTGAAGGGATATTCAGCCTTCCTTATGTAGTCTTCTTGGACTCCGTCCAAACCCATCTGTATAAAAGAGAAGTAACATCACAATGTCAGGACCTTTTCTTTTCAAACAGCTATGCAATTTGTTGACTTGTCAGCAAAGGCTGGAGAAGTCCAGTCACTGATTTTAAGTTTGAATGATCCAACCTGAAATCACCTCTTTTTTTTTTTATTGATTTTTTTTTAACACTTGATCTGAAAATACCGATGAAGACTCCAGACAAAATAGGTTTCATTCGGAATGATCTTCTCCCCCATCCCTGATGCAATTCACAGCAATCCATACTCTACACTTAACCATGTCCAAAAGAAACTGTCAATTAATAGCAGCCTGCCATTAGCCATTCTCAGTACTTACAGAGCTTCACGACTGCTTAACTACCTCCCCTTCCAGTCATAGATGTGAAAGCCTCCAGTTCATCTCAGTTCCTATGGGCTCTTGCCAAAATAACATCACCCTGGTCTTTTCCAGCCAAAGACTGGGGCTTAGAATATGTCTCAAGAAGTCACAAGCATCTCAAGCCTCAGTTACACAGGGAGAGAAAAGACTGTAATGCATTCATCTTTCAATGTTTTGGGGTTTATTCACCATCACAGGAAAAAAAACATCAAGTGCTAAGATGCCTCATCACACTTCTCAGTAGCTGTAATCGAGGTGTCACAGCATTATAAAATAACCCCAAAATGTTTAACCGGTGTTCACAATTCAGACTATCTGTGCCTCACATTTACAGGGCACTATAAATGCTGCAGTCATCAATATCAGTTACCAACATCTTAAGGCTTCTGTTGAGAGAACTGGGGGACAGTACGATCAATATTCAACAGGTAAGTTAGTTTGTGGCAGGTAAAATGTCAGTACTAACAGCAAAAAGATGAAAATAAAGATTTTGCTTCTAACTTTCTCTCCTCTTTCAGAATGCCCAAAGTTTTCCAACAGAAACACCGCAGATAAGCAGCTGCAATACAAATCTAGGAGACCCAAAGGGGAAGAGAATGGGGGGGAAACAAACTCAAGTTATTTCTACACACTTCCCACCTGCCATGAATCCAAACAGCACCATAAATGTACGCACCTTCATAGCAAGCGCAATTAAAGCCCCTTCTGTTGGCTTGCCCATTAACGTGTTGTTCCTAATCAAAGCATCATTGCACACACAACCAGCCTAAAAATAAGGAAGGAAAGAGAAGAAAATAGAACACAAAGTAAATGCCACATAAAGCTCTTTTGCTATGTCATCAATTAAAACTTGCCTCTCGGTGCCAAGATCTTACCTCAACAATTTTGCTAATGGATGGGTTGTTATAACCATGAGTAACTTCACCATCGAGCATCACTTCTCCAAACCTGTTATAACCTACTCCAGTAACCTGCAAGACAATAGCCAAAGTTAGTATTGAACATGATATTCAGCAGGTTTAATCTTAGCTTTTTACTACATAATACTGACAATTAAAAAAACAAAGGCCATTCATAACGACTGATTTTATTCAGTGGGAATGGATTCTCCTACGCAGCTTCTAATGTAGCAGGTACAGGAACAAAAACTCTGAGGGCAAGCGAGTGCAATGAAATACATTAGACACTAATTTTTTTAAAAAGTAGCAGTATTATTCCTTAGCATAAATAAATGCTGTGTATGTTGTTTCCTTACAGTATTAGGCATGTTTTATTTTTTCTTTCTTTCTTTTGCTATTTTTTCCTCCTATTCATCCTTATCTTGGTTAATAATGCATATCCTCTGCTAGAGAAAGGAAGTACAGAGCCCTGCTTTCATCCAGAAGGACAAAAAAAACTCATCGTTGAATAGCCTCTCAAGCTGACACCTCAGAGAGGTGTTTAAAACCAGTAAAACTGTATTTTTAGTGCATAAAAACCAGGCATCCCCCTAAGATCCAAAAAAATCTTTATAGCTAACAGCATTCACAGCTATTAATATTTCACAGCCATTTCAAGTTCTTTTTCAATTAGGAAAAGGAGCTGATTTGACCCACATGTAAACAAATAGTGCTAATAGTTAAGAAAAAAAACAATTACAGTATTCCTATAGAATTCTCAGAACAGAAAAATAAATTGCAGGATATATAAGCAAATACAGGTAAGAATAACAAGAAAGAATATGAAAAGATACTAATATTTATGCTTACAAAAGTCAATGACAAAACTTTCTGTAAACCATAGCGTGGAAAAAAAAATCCTGATCAAGAAGAGTTTGAGAACGTAAGAACTTATTTAAAACACTCCCATGAAACCACATCTAGTTCCACACCTTGCTGCTTATCCATTCCTGCTGCTTTTGTTTGTTTTGTGCATTTACTTGAGTCTTTGCAGCAACTCCCCAACCCCAATAACCATTGTTTCATGTCCTGCTCCTACTTCCATTTGTTATGAAAAAGCAAGAATGGCAGGACATACTCAATATGGAGGGTTCACCCAATAAATTGTTCTATAGGGAAAGGCTGGATATCCCTATTTTAAATATTTACAACATGCAGATTCTATTTTTATGCACCTCCAACAGGTGACGCACACAACAAAGTAAAAAAGGATAATTAAAGTCTAACAGAGTCTTACTACATACCTCAGCATGCTGCCCATCTGATGTAAAAACATGAGTAACGGTCATTTCATTCTTTGTCAGAGTTCCAGTTTTATCTGAACAAATTACATTGCAGCAACCTGAAATAAATTGACATTTATAAGATAATTATTGTTTAGGACTATGTAACTAAGTATTCAAGACAAGCAAATTTCTAGAAATACTGCAGCTGTCTTTGAAAAACATCAAAATGAGATTTAACAAAGACAGTCAATTTTCAACTATTAATGAGCAGCTGTACAAGGTTCTTCACAAGTGCGTCCATTTAATAAAAAAAAAAAACCTAATTAGAATTCCAAATTCACGATTTATCTGAAATGCTTCCATCCATTGCCTTTCCTTCATTTTATTCCACTGTATCTCAAGCTACATTACTGAAATCTCAATTGCAGCTCCTGGTGAGGAGGAAAGCTAAGAGCCTGCTTTACAGCAGTCATTCTTCTTCATCAAAGAGAACACCTATCTAATGTCAGCCACAACACTTTTGTCACACAAATATGACTTACTACTAAACCTGAAAACTTTAATAAGATGGAAAAGATTATAGAAATGTGAAATTTGTATATGCCTTTTTAACTCAGGAAAAGAGTATTTTGAATGAGTATCTTGACATTCTTGGACACGATGTCAGGAATTGAAAAAGTAACATAAAACCTTGCAACATTAATGAAACTCTGCTAGAGGTGCTGGAAAATTATTTCCAGTCTTCCAATGTAAAAAGAAATTCAAATGCAGCAGTTATTGAACAGCATTTCTATTTATTTTCCATGTTCTGTGCTTTAAATGTTTCATGGCTGAAACTACACATAGAATGCTTTTAAGCTTTAATGTTGCCCTTCTCTGGAGCGAGTCCAGAGAAGAGCAACAAAGCTGGTGAAGGGGCTGGAGAACAGGCCTTACGAGGAGCGGCTGAGAGAGCTGGAGTTGTTCAGCCTGGAGAAGAGGAGGCTGAGGGGAGACCTCATTGCTCTCTACAACTACCTGAAGGGAAGTTGTGGAGAGGAGGGAGCTGGCCTCTTCTCCCAAGGGACAGGGGACAGGACGAGAGGGAATGGCCTCAAGCTCCACCAGGGGAGATTTAGGCTTGAGATTAGGAAGAAATTCTTCACAGAGAGGGTGGTTAGTCATTGGAACGGTCTGCCAAGGGAGGTGGTTGAGTCACCATCCCTGGAGGTGTTTAAGGTTAGGGTGGATGAAGTGCTTAGGAGCATGATTTAGGGATTGGTGGGAATGGTTGGACTCGACGATCCAGTGGGTCTCTTCCAACCTGGTCATTCTGTGTGTGTTTTAAAGTGATTTTAAGTTTCAATATGAGCACCATATTCAAATTTGGATTTGTTTCCAACTGTCAATATAATTCCTAAATTTACACCAAAAATTTGCTCTAAAAATATTTTACAAGTCTTACTTAACAAGACCATCTTAAAGCAAACAAGTATAGAGAGTATTCCATACATCCAATCACCCACGTAGTTTAAAGTATTGCTATTAAGTAGCAGACCACTTAGTTAAATTAAAAAAAATTAGTTAGAAGGCCTGTGAAAACATAGCTGAATTCTAACTGTGCAAAATGTATTCTATTTAGAAATGCTTTAAAAACACCACACTGCTAGCGAAATAAGAATACCTGTTTTTTTAACCATTAGTCCTCAATATTTGTGTTTATTTCCTAACACCTGTACCAAAATACTATCTCTAAGTATACCTAAGTCATACCTAAAGTTTCAACAATAGGGAGCTTTTTTACAATGGCCCTTTTCTTCACCATTCTCATCACTCCAAGAGCCAATGTCACTGTTACCACAATTGGGAGCCCTTCAGGGATTGCAGCTACAGCCAAACTGTAACGAAAATAAATATACAAACCTTGTCTTAGAATGTAATACACAAATAATACACACTTACAGATCAGAATATTGTTTCTGTAGCTGTGTCTTCCCTGAGGTCAAAAGTGAAAGGAAGCAGCCTGCCATACAAGTCTAGCTGTACACCATTCATTATAAGACAGACACCGAAGACAGTAACAAGAGGCAATAACTTAGACATTTCTACTCAATATTTATGCAAAAGTATGAAGAAATGTTGGAGGGAGGGAGAAATCAACTGTACATTTGGTTTGCCTCCACAAAGCACTAATTAAGAATGTGCAAAATAGCCCAGATTGTGAAGAACAAGGGTAGTCAAAACTAAACCGGATTGGGAAATGCCAGCACTTCAAGGAGCCCCCGATCCACAGCTGTTACTTCCAGATCATGATGTGGCAGCAAGGTAAGTGCTGGAATGGCACAGAAGGTCATTTAAAAAAAAACCCAAACAACAAATAAACATAGAAAAAAACCCCAATAACAGTGTAAACAAGATCCCGATAACTCATTACACACACAGTGCTCAAAGATGCAGGTCCTGGGGCTTTTTTTCCCCCCTTTCCTCTCCCAAAAAAGGAAATCAACGTGTCATTTAACTTCTCTAAGAATACAGAGTTAAGTCTAAAATCAGGGCTATTCTTAGCAGGCAATAGCCTGGGATTAAGTTTCCATCATATGCAAGAAAATGAGGTAATGACACAAGGCTTGTACTAGCTTAGTTTTACCTGATGCCATTTATAAAATCACATTTTCTTTATTAACCCAATGACCGAAATTCAAACTGCATATCTCTACCTTCTGTTTGCAGTTGTTCCATAAGACACTCCATACAAATGCAGTTTAAGAGAGTGACAAGAACATATCATTACAAACCAGTATGAATTTTCTTTTTTACACAACAAAATTTACTTTCATTTTGAACTACTTATGTGAACTTCAAAGCAACATCTGTGTGTAAGCACCTTATAATGTACAGCATCACCTTTCAGACACTTGCTGTAATTCATGATCTACGCTATTTAAAAACAAAAAATCTTACCTCACACCAATTGTGAACATATCAAGTATGTGCTTTCCTTGCAACCAGCCAACCAGCATAATAACTCCTATGAAGGAAACAATCTTCAGTATAAATATAAAACCAACACGTACTGTAGCTTCATGGGGAAAAGAAAAAGGAATCAAACAGCCAAAACCAAGCTTATCATTGCACTACCTATAAGAATCGATTATTTCTTTCACTGTCAAAGCATTATTATGGAAAAGTAAAGATATAGTTTCTGTCAGACAAGTTGCCCAATCACACCAGCAGCAAGGTACTCACTCATGCACATCTTGAAGCAATACCTCTTACCGATTATACCAAAGGAATACAAGGAAAGCTGTTTTCCCAAGAGATCCATGCTCTTCTGAAGAGGCGTCTTTGGAGCCTTGGTGAATAATAAACACGCAGTAGTTAACAAGTACAGGTTAAAAATCACGTACTGTATCCCATATTACTTCAGACATGGGAATTTCAGCAAACACAATGCAGTTACACTCATATGGTTTCATATGTTTACTTTGTGAAAACAGAGTGCTCTGTTCCATTCTTGTGTAGAATTCAAGAAGATTCAAGAATACTTCAAAGAAATGAAAAATTTATAGAAGTATTCTTTGGGAGCTTTGTGGTTTCTACAGCAAATCTAATACAAAAGGTCATATCAAAGATCTTACAAAGAAGTTAAATAAATCATGCTGACTAAAAGCCACTGCACTTCTTCCAAGACTAAAAAATTCTTGATAAGAAGAATAAAACTGACTTTTCAAGACAGAGGCTTTTTAGAACCCTGTAAGGTCATTTATATCAAAAGGAACTCGTTAATCAACTGCAGAAAATTCAATTTAGCCAAATAGAAAACTATGGAAATACTTAGACAGTCTTGTGCCGAAAATAAAACGTCCATAAAGGAGGAAGAGACACAAAGCAAAAATTTTAGTTTAAAACCAAAACCAAACCAAACCAGGAAAAGTTGATTTTTACATAGGATGTCAGCAAGTTTGGGTTTTTAATAATATGACAGTCTACAGTATAGAAAGCATGGCAAAAAAAAAGGAAGATGGGGTCACTGTAAAATAATTGTATAAAAAGTACATAAACTCCGTATCAGAAAGCTGCTATCAAGTTTGATTCACTCTTATCTTCAAAATTTACTTTTAAAATGAGATTACTGTACTACAAACATAAAAAATAACCCAACAACACTCTGATTTTTCAGAAAGTTGTTGGTGTAGAATGCTTATATAGGGCTTTTGACAGAGTTTTTTTCATTAATTATGACACTTGTTACAATACAAACTAACGCTATTGAACAGATATTTTCCTCACACGTATTAAAGCAGATTCCACTTTGATGACTTTCAAGGCCCTATTGCCTTGAAAGTTGTAGTAAGGCACTGCAGCTAACAACATGAGGTCAGTGATGCACTCCTGGATGACACATTTAATGTCCTTAGTTGCTCTGTTTTGGCAGACTTCAGAAATGCATATATCTGGAAAAAAAGTGCTGCCTACACCATGCCTGATCATGTCCTAAGAGCCAGACTGTCTCCTTATGACCCAACGCTGGTCAGGCAGCCAGAGAAGTTTGGTATATATGAATCAAATGGAGCTTCTTACAAAAGGTTAAGGTGGAGGATCATGAAACAGCAGCAGACAGATCTGTAACTTCAAAGAACGTTGCTGATGAAAGGAAAACACAGTGCTGTGCGTGCAGCACACAAACGCGTCGTACAAATCTCCTTTGCACAAATGTTCCACTTGAAAAAATAACACTTTCACAAAGTGCAATGAGATCTGTTCCACTGAACAGGTTCAGAACATTATATTCATAGTTAATAATTTTAGGTCAGTTATGGATAATTTGTTGCACTGAATTCAATAACTACTTCCATGTTCAAGAGCTAGGATTTGTTTCACTAGAGGAAAGAAAAACATTAAAAGCAATGTGATTAAGTTTAAGTTTCTATGCAATAAATTCAAAGTTTTAATGAATGAAATACACCTTTACAAAACATACATCTTTGCTTATAAATATTCACTCTTACCTCTTCTGCTTGCATCATTTTGAAAACCTCCCCAAATTCAGAGTTTTCTCCTGTTCCAATAACAATCCCCTAAAAAAAAACAACAAAACAAAGCCAATTCAAAGTCAAAGATCTATTTCACTGTTAATGGTTACTCTTGACAGCTTTGACTCAAATAGCGGGCAAATGCCATTTAGCCTGCCACAATTTTGTTAGCTTTGCTTGTAAAATTAATTCTTGGTACAAGTAGGAAATCTTTTTGCTAAAAAACATTTTGTCTCTGTGAAAAAAAAACCTGCTGTTCTGTGCACAGCTGAAGTATTTAGTAACTACCAGTAGAAAAACTCTATCTAACACTAGCCAAAACTGTATTTTCAGTTACAGATTTTTCAAACACATGAATACAGAAGTGAAATACCACAAAAAAAATAGAAAAGTTACTGCCCCTAAATATTTGAGCTCTCCTGGCCCTATATTAGTTTTTAAAGTGCTGTCTGAAAAAGCAGCAATGAGAAAAACTCTGCAGGGTACCACAGTAAAGCCTTTCATATTTCCAGGAAAAAGTTCTATTTCTATTCCATTTCTATTGTTTCAGACAACTCAACATATATGTAGTCACTGAAATACATTTCTCAATTGATAGGAGAACTTTTAAGAGCTGCCCTCAAATAGTTGAAACACGGAAAGTATTCTTCCCTATCAAGAACAATTTTACCTTTGCTTTTCCACATCTGACCAATGTTCCCATGAAAGCAATATTGCTTCTTGATGTAAGGTCTCCATTGGTTGCTGCTGGTTGAGGAGCTGTAGATTTAGAGCAAGGAGCCGTCTCACCCGTGAGACTGGATTCATCAATAGAAAGGTCCAAAGCCTTTGAAAACAAAATACATGGACTAGGTAAAAAACATGAGCTGGAAGTTTTAATAGAAGTCTCCCAATTTTGACCACTAAAAATACATCTAATTTATTCATACGGTAAGAAGCTATGTCAACATCAACCATATTTTAAGGATCAATAAAGCAACAGGCACTCCTACAGAATACTGCAGCCAACAAGCTCTCACTTTGAAGAGCTGTTTACTCATAAAATTATGTTCTTGATCGGTTTTCTGCAGAACAGTCAAGAGGTTGCAACTGTGATGCATTCTGTCACTAAACAGAATAATTAACTGAGAATGCAAGTGCATGTACATACTATCCTCTCAACTCTTCTTCTGTCCACTTCCTCCTATCATGGTCCATGAAGAACTCACTAACAAAAAAGTATATTTCATACTGGTATTTCTGTTCACAAAGTCTCTATAGGGAAAGTGTAATGCAGGAAACAGTTAAGTAGACTAGGGGAACAGAAACTGTCTTTTTTTGGTTTAGGTTTTACTTTTGTGGGTTTTCTGGTAACACGTGGGGGCAGGCTGGGAAGGAAAAGGTAAAAATCAGTTACTCTATATTCACCAACTGACGGGTGAAGAAAATAAAATGTGTTCTATAATCCAAATCAAAAAAATAACTTATCAAAATATAAACAGAAATGTCTTTCCTCAGCTGACATCAATTCTTACAGTTTATCCTACTGACTAGAATGAGTCTTGAACAGAGTTAAAACCTGAATCATATGTCTGTTGACAAAATGCAAGTAAAATAATTTTGCATTACTAGAAAGCATAAAGCTACTATTGGTGACCATACCACTTGATTTCAAGATAACCTTCTCAAGAAAAACAGTGTTAAAGGATGTATAATAAAACTCAACTACCAAAATTCCTTGAAAGCATATCACTTGCATTGAATAAAGAAGAATCAGTTACAATGCACTCAGTAACACCACCCTATAGCTGATTGCTCTGAAGTTTGAGCTGGATGTTGGGGGGGTATTTTGTTTTTTTAAGAGGCATAACACTGATGCACTTCAGTTCCAGCTGGACAGCAAAACAAACACAGGCTGCTTGATCAAAACTAACGCGGTCAACACTAAAAGAGGATAGCACCTTTACTAAAGTGCTTTCTGATCAGTCAAATGCCTCTAATTCCTGCTATTCTCTTACAGAGCTACCAGTGTAGTACCCATTTTTCCACAGACGGATGCTGTACCAATAAAGGAAAAGGGACACTTGTCAAAAACTGCAATGAATCTTTCAATTAAAGCCATAAAGAATGATTAACTCCCAAAAGTTCTATAATAATTCTGTATTTGTGATATATTCATCAGACTCCAAGATGAAACTCCAGGATGAAGACGTCATTTTGCTACTGATTTAGCCATGAGCTCTGAGACATTTCTCATGACTACCAAAAGGAACTGCGTTCAAAGCCTATACTGTTACAGGCATGTTAGTTTGTAATGTAGTACTCGGGCTTCTGAAAAGATTGCCATAAAACTTGATGGACCACTCAACATACAGAAAACTTAGGCTACAAAAGGTCTTCAAGTATGTTCTGGAAAACAAGATTGCTCTCACAACATTAGATCAGTAAAGAAACTTCTCATATACATGAAAGGCTTCAGAAAATAAAAAGTTCCCAGCTACCGTTTCTACAATTTTCTAGGATGGCACCAACCAGAAGAAATCACAGTATCACTAGGTCAGAAAAAAACCACAGGATCATCGAGTCCAACTATTCCTATCAAACACTAAACCATGCCCCTTAGCGCCTCATCCACCCATCCCTTAAACATCTTCAAGGAAGGTGACTCAATCACCTCCCTGGGCAGCCTGTTCCAGTGCCCAATGACCCTTTCTGTGAAAAAGTTTTTCCTAATGTCAAGCCTGAACCTCCCCTGGCAGAGCTTGAGGCCATTTCCTCTTGTCCTGTCCCCTGTCACTTGGAAGAATCACAGAATCACTAGGTTGGAAAAGACCCACTGGATCACCGAGTCCAACCATTCCTATCAAACACTGAACCATGTCCCTCAGCACCTCGTCCACCCGTCCCTTAAACCCCTCCAGGGAAGGTGACTCAACCCCCTCCCTGGGCAGAAGAGGCCAGCTCCCTTCTCTCCACAACCTCCTTTCAGGTAGCTGCAGAGAGCAATGAGGTCTCCCCTCAGCCTCCTCCAGGCTAAACAACCCCAGTTCCCTCAGCCGCTCCTCATAAGATTTGTTGTCCAGGCCTTTCCTTTTAAGGAGTCCAAGGATGCTGCTACCAAATCGTGCTATGAGCTTATCAGGAAGAAACTAGACGCTGCTACAACAGCAGTTTCAGATCAATGCAGAGACTACACAGTTGCTGAGGGAAGGAGAAACTGTTCGCAGTGATAAAACACAAACCTGCTCAAGGACTAACTACACTACAGGAGCTAATAACAGATGACCCAGACAAATTTCTCATGAGAATCACAGATTGTCTCAGCAACTAGCTTGATTAGGCTTTGTCCATAAAATGAGCAATGATTAATCCAGCTCATCACAACCAGAAATTTCCTTAACGTGACAGATAGCCCAGATATTGGGCAACCTGAGGATGCCCAATTTGATAGAAAGGTAACGTGACACTATTCAGCTAAAACCATCAAAAGCAAGATAAATATATATACACTCCATTTTTACATAAACCGCAAGTAGTGTTACAGTGTTGTTACTTCAACTCAACGACTTGCAGTAGTGCTTTAACTATGAATCAAATATCTACTAAATTGGAAGGTAAAACACCACACAATGACAAAAAAAAGTGTCGGATAAGATTAAACTGACACAACTTCATGATTTTTTTAAATATTCCATTATTAGAGAACAATAAAAACTATACTCTAAAGATTTATGCAAATAAAGACTCAAAATCACCTGCATCACCTGCCAAAACACTTTATAATTCAGACTGAAAGCAATTACTTTACAGGTTGTTTAACACTGACAAAAAGTACTCAACGAAAATTTTCAAGACTGCATTATTACATAATGTTGGAAACCTCTTTCCTTTTACATCCTATAATCAGAAATTCTGTATGTTGATAAGTGCAATCATATTTGGGAGCTATATTATTTCAAAATTTCTGTCTAGATAGTTGTGAATTCCAAACAGTAACACTTATTGCACTTCAGTATTCAGTGGCTATCTCCTCATCCCCTCTGTCCCACAGAAAAGAAAGTTACTGAGTTTTAAAGCAATACTAGGTATATACCTCAAATAATCGTAGATCAGCCGGGACTCTGTCTCCAACTGAGAGGCAGACTGTATCACCTGGTACTAAATCTCTTGCAAGCGTATGTTCCACCCTACCTTCTCGTACACTGTAGGTGAAAACATGAAGAGTGTAAGAACATCTTTTCTGACATTTTGTCAAATAAAAGCATTCACTGTGCTGACCTGCATTGCAGTGCTTAGTGTTACTGATTTCAGCGAAACACTGCTTCCATTTTGTTGCCTGTTTCTTAGAAGTTACATATCAGGAGTACTATTTGAAGTGATGAGAGGGACAACAACGTGGAGTAATTTTTTAGGCCTGTACAATAGCCTTTAAAATGAGCAAAAACAAAGCACATTCTGTGAAAGCATAACAGCTTAGTATAAAAGCTGTAAATTCAAACAGTTCTTTTTCTTTTACTCATTTCAGATTGAATTTAAGATGACTTAATTTAGAACCAAAAAGACACATAATTCCATACCAATGGCATTCTGGAGGCACAAGTTTACTAAGCTCTTCAAGAGACTTTTCTGATCTGTACTCCTGTGGAGACATTTTTAAAAAAAAAAAAAAAAGGTAAATAATTGTTTTAAAACAGGCAAAAATTAAAAAACAGTAAGATATATCTACATGTACTGAAATTAATCTTATTAGTTAAGTAGTACTAAAGTAATATACCAAACAATCAAATAAAACATGATGTCCTTCAACAGTTCTGTATTAGATACTTTCAAAAGCAAATATGGTCCAAACACTTAAAAATATACAGATATAAGTATTTGCCTAAATGCATTTCTTCTGAACAAATAGCAGAGGTCCTTTGTGTTTCCCCTTCAACATCTTAAGGGATTTGGCAATAGTTGCAGAAATTATTCTAAACTCGGGGATGTGACACATGATTAAGTTCTACAGTTTAACAAGATAGAACCAAAAATACTGTGTTTATGCTTTTAGCCCGAGGAGATCTGAAGTATAATAACTCATCTCTAACTCAATAAACAGATTACAGATTTAAAGTAAACAAAGAGCACTAAAACAAAGCAATTTTGGCTTAGGCACACATTGAGTAAGGTTTGGCTCTTACAAAATGAAACTTATTTTTTATGACTTAGGAAGTTACTCAATGATAACTATTATTTTTTGCAAAATTTCTGTACAAAATTAAAGCCAGAGCTACACTTTCAAAATCTATTAAGTTAAATAATTAGAAGTACTTCAACAATGTATATTATGAATGCTTCTTTACAAGTACACTTTCACAGCTGAGTGTAATACCCATATAGATGCATAAATGTGAATGTATTTAAAGCAGAACAAATTACGCAAAAGGCAAATAACTTGGATGAAACCACAGCTCTTTAATCAACCAGTTACAGTACAACACACGAAGACATCTACTTATTCTTATAAATAAAAGAGTTTACAAAAAAAGTTAAAAAAGCAATCAAATAGAAGAGTTTACATAAAAGCAATCATCTTATTTGGACAACAGCTGTCTTACCTGAACGAAGGCAACTGTGACAACAATGACTATTGCCTGCAAGAAAACAAAGTGAATAAGGCAAAGAAATTCCAAATGGTCATGAAAGTGATATTTGATTTTGCTCAGCCATAGCTGTTACAACTTTCTAACAATATGATTTGCAAGAAACTCTCTCATGCTCAAAATCACTCGGTATCCATTAAGTCTGTTAGAAAAGTTATGCCATTCTCTATTTACATCTGCTCTAGCGATGTCCAAGAACTCAAAAACTTGATTGTACAAACAAGATTATCAAGTACATAGAGATTTTGAAGAAAACCACCTGCTTGTTTCTAAAGAATGAGTAAGAGACAGCAATGAATAGGGATTCATGACACAAACAGAAAAACTGATCTGAATCTAAGAAGACAACAAAGGTAAAAAAAAATGTGTTAAATGCTACAGAGTGTAATAGATATGGTTTCACTCAAATAGCCAGATAACAGAAAGACTCAGAATAAACTGAAGAGATATGGTAGCAAGCTGAGGAACAGGGCTGGAGCCATAAAATATCCCAGCAAGGAGAAAAGTGGAGGAGGAGGCCCAGTAACCCTGCCCAAGACTCCAAAGGAGTGAGACAGGACACTAAGTACACCCCAAACAACCAAGATGCCAGAGATACCAAATAAAAAACGCTAAAAAAAAAAAAGCTCATTAGCAATAATTCAAGTAGTAAAGCCTCAACAACAAGCCTTCACATTCCCCTATACAGCATACAATTCCGGTCACAACGATTCAACATGAACATCATGGGGTCTCTAAGCACATGATGTGAATGTGAGTGAATGAAACCTATTACGGGAAGTAACAAAGATCAACTTTGTCCAAAGTATCACCTTCCCCCTCAATACACTCAAATTGACTTTTCGTTATATTAACTGAATTAAAGATTCCCTCCCAGGAATTTTCCGCACAGAACACAGAAACTACTGCTCCTTTACACTAACTGTCTAGTTCTTTTCTCATTGCTTTGCTCAAGAGGGTTAGTAAAAAGGCTTCAGGGCACTCACCAAGGGAAAAAACACGAAATAATCAAACACAATTCATAATACAAAAAATTACCTAAATCCAACTCATGAACACAACAGACTATTCCAAACTCAAATTCAAAACTGCGCATTTTTTTCTTAAGGCAACCACACAGTTTATCTTCCAAAGAAGATTTCTCTCTCTAAAGAACTAGAGGGGTTAGAAGCAAACCTTCAGTGCCTTTGAGTAAATTACAAAAGTAAACTCAACACAGAGAGTGCGGAGGTCAGTCAAGAACAAAACCAGCTAAAACTTGCCCCGATCTTGTGGAAGTCCTGATTTCTAGTTATCACCTAGCACCCTGTAAAAGAGATGATCATTTTCTTCTCCGAGTCATTTGCAGTGACAAATGTTTAGCTCACTAGTTTAGCACCCTATTCAACTGTGAACTGCTACAAAAAAAAATCCTTTAAATTTCTATCTTCCTTCTGCTATTTCTAGAGAGCTCAGGTTACATTTCTTTTTCATGTTTTAAAAGATTATATCTTTCACATAAATCCACAGAAGGCTTATGTTGGCTTCAATTAGAAACTAAAGCATAATATAAGATAAAAATTACATAGAAGACACCAAAAATTGCTCCCCTGAATAAGTGCCTAGGGTAGGCATTTTAATCAATGGAAGAGTAAATATGCAAGATGCAGTCATATGATTATTCACTGATGTATATTGATATGTACTACTGCTATTAGTCAAGAAAATAAAAATCCAATCACAAAATAAACACATCAAGTCAAAATAATTCATTAGGACCAAATGACCCTATCCCAAATTAGCATTCATGTGATGCTGAAAGCAAATGCAGTCAAACTTTCTGAATACTCCCAACAAAGATAAAATTTTTAGTTCCTTACCACAGTGATACTGACAGCATCATCAAACTGATGCATTAAAACACTGATGACCGCAGATGCCAGGAGAAGCATAATAAGGGGATTTTTAAACTGAAATGAAACAAAACAGTAATTCATCAATACTCTTGACAGAAAGACCATTTTGTCTAACCTCAAAGAACATCTGATTTATTTATAAAAGACATTATTTTTAATTAAAATATTTCTAACCTACTAGTGCAAAAAGATTTGACTTTGCACAGTTCAGACATTTAATTTGGGGGGAGGTTAATATCAGAGTCTTTCAATACCTCATATTGAATACGTAGCATAAAAACGGTTTCCTACATTTCTGGATTCACATTAAGACAAAAAGAATATATATTTGTTCATACTGTATTTAAACATACAAAAGGAAGCCTGAAACATATTCAAAATGTCTTTGAGGTAACAGGCTGATCCTGTTCCCAGCAATGGATCACCATCAAGGCAGCAATATGTTTCATAACTTTCAATTAATGATTTCTTGTTTTACAAGATAAAAAAATTTCCTTTTAGATCACACGCTTTCTTCAGATTTCCAAGGCTAAAATAAAGGACCTTGCTTCTACAAGACAGTTGGCTGCTAACATGGTCATCTTTTGGAGAAGAATGACAATACAGAACACTCCTACAATTAAAGCAAAGAACATTCTAAAAGCACACGATAAGCACATTCAAAGCAAATGTGTATCTTAATAAATCCTACCTAAAATAGACACAGATAATATACTTTAGAAGTGCGCTGATGCATCTGACTAATCTGACACCACACGTGGGAAAATAAAGCATTAATGCCAGAGAGCAGCTCGTATGAGATGATGCTCCCGCTGCTATCATTGGCAGAGTGCCGATTATCTTTTTAGTCACTCCGAAGTAAAACAGTTACTCTAGAATTAACCATCTATTACTTCATGGTTTAATCTAGAGGTTAACTGCACCGATGCTCACAGAAGGGGCAGGAAACACTGACCAAAACGCTTAACGTTACAAGTTCATTAGAAAAATGTTCTGTGTAAAAATTCCCTGTGAAACATCTGGTATAGCTGGGGCAGGGAGTAGGCAAGATGAAGTAGTGACTCTCCCACACCACTTTGAGAAGCTGCACATGCTCACACATATATAAAACATACACATGTATAAAATAAATTGCATTGCTTGAAATGAAAATTAAGGCTGGTCCCACCTTCACCCTCAGTTCAAAGTCAGCAAGTTTGTGTTCAAAAAATTTCTTTTGTCTATCAAGTTACTTATACTTCATACTCCATTTAAATATTTACCAGCCGTCATATGCATCTGTGCCTGACCCTGTGCAATTCATGCTCAAGTCTTTACCTACAGGGAACTTTATTCTACTCCTCCAGCCCTCAGGCTAGTTATGAATATAACCTTTGGCTAGGTATGAATATATATTTGAGAACAAATCATGTAATTACAACACTATCACGTACCTAAATAGAAGGGTTTTTTCAACAAGCAAATTAGATATAAATTATGAGTTGCAATTTCCTATTCTACTAGAGCTTCCCCACTTTTATCATGTGCATGTATATGAAAATGAAGTAATAAAGAATAGAACTACTGATAAGCGTTAAAACCTAACAGCAGAAAGGACAAAAATCTTAACCTGGGAAATATATTTTTTCCATAGTGGTTCATCTTCACTAATATCAAATTCATTCCATCCATGGAATGCCCGTCTATGGCAAACTTCACAGTTTTTCAAGCCATTCTGAAGATTAGCCTATTAAAATACACAAAGAATAACACAGTCAGCAATTACACTGATATACCAGACTTCAAAATAAATTTCAACAATGAAATATATCTCCTTAGATTATACAAATATGGCCAACATGAGAAACACAAGCTTGATACTAGTATTTGTACTTAAACTAACTAACCACTATTTTAAAACTTAATTTGGCAGTATTTAAAAGAGTCAACAAAAAAGTCACAGAACTACAGAAGCAGATGCTGTTCCACATCTCTAAACGACGACTGATCTTCCTCTTTACCAAGCCAAACTGAGAGGATAGTTCAGACTCCTGAGGATTATGTCAGGACTTCAGTTACTCAGTCAAATGACAGCAATAGCTTCGAAGTCTTGAGCTGTCAGTGACCAACATTTATCATGGTGTACTCCCCAGGCAGACAGCTGAACCGACAGAAAACGAAAAAAGACCATCTATCATAAAAATTAACCCAGATTCAATGGTTCATAAATCTGTCAATGGGTAGCTTTCTCAATCCTATCCTTCTACTTGAAATGGAGGCTCTCAAAATAAATTAAGAACATTAAGGATTCCTTAGAGAAATAGAAGCAATAACTATGAAAAACAGGATAGAATTTTATAGGAAGACTGACTCTATGATTTTTATTAACAAAAAGCAATCTTCAAAGCATACAGAAATCCAAACATTTTCAAGTTGACTCTCATCCCCCCTCCAAATGCTCACATTTTTTGAGAATGCTAGAGAGTATAGCATTCCAAGTAGCAATTTAAAAATCAACATGCTTTTAGAAGTACACAATAGCTAATATCAAACTGCACAATAATGCACAGACTTTCAATGACAATTCTGTCCTTAGGAAATATCAAACATGCTGTTTGACAACATCAGTCCATTCTTAAACGATTCAAAACCACTTACTTGCAGAATGCTTGCTACTTCATCAACTGGCAATTCACTTGCTTTTTTTGAAGACAGTACAGGAATCATTGTCTCATTGTCACCATCAGGGATTTTTTGAAGACGTGCAACCTAAGAAATAAAACCCAAAAGTCTGAAGGGAAGGAGAGTACTAACATGCCATTTCAAAAAACATATACCAGTGCACTGTAATATTGATGCCATTAAAAGGTATTTTTTATAAACATTGCACTGAAAAAAAAGTCTAAAATTACACTTAATTCCATGCTGTACCACCTGCAATAATAAAAGAAAACACTGGACTTGCAACAGAGAAGACTGATTTCTGCAACCACATGCTCAGTAAAGATCCTAATGATTACATACATTCATAATGCTTTAGCTCTTTATCGTCAATACTTGACCAGAAAGTAAGCACTCCAGATAAATTTCACTCCTTGCCACTATTTTCTGCTCATTAATGAAGGTAGCTTATGCAGGCCTATTTACATTTTCCTGTACACAAAAAAGGGGTAAACAACATTAAGAAAACCTCAAACAACAGCACAGATGTAACTGAGGTTGTAAAATTTGATTACAGTAGAAAAGCTTCAAGTCAATGCTCTAAGAAGTAATGTTTTCCTGTAATTTTAAGAGGTTAAAATTTTGTGAACTGCAGAACAGTGCAATAGCAACATTGATCGCACAGCTCAGCATTGCTTTGATATTTAATGAAACTTCACTTGCTTATTAAATGAGAAGCTGGAATGATACTCCTTCTTCCCTTTCACCATCTTACTGCAACCACAATTAGTATCTCATCCATCATGCCACATATACATCTACCCTCCATTAACTGGAAGACACCTGGCATGCAAACACGCACACCATAGAAATGGTTTTCCCATTATACTTGCACAGAATTTGAATAGGTGGTTGGGTCTCTTCCAACCTGGTGATTCTATGATTCTATGCTTTAAAAAAAATAATTATTGTCTTGCATAAATCTCCTCTATGGATTCTGAGACTTAAAATATAAGATAAAGTACTTCAAGATGACAATACATTAAAAGATTTCAGCATTTTTATGCCCTGAATGAGTGCTGAGAGAGCTGGCAGATGCTATTGCTAAGCCAGTCTTCATTATCTTTGAAAGATCATGAAGAACAGGAGAGGTGCCTGAGGACTGGAGAAAAGCCAATGTCACTCCAATCTCCAACAAGGTCAAGGAGTACCTAGGAAACCACAGATCAGTCAGGCTCACCTCCATCCCTGTAAAGGTGATGGAACAGCTCATTCTGTAAGTCGTATCTAAGCATCTGGAGGAAAAGAAAGCTATCAGAGTGGTCAATATGAATTCACCAAGGGGAAATCATGCCCAACCAACCTGATAGGCTTCTATGACGGTATAACTGGCTGGGCAGATGATGGGAGAGCAGTGGATGTTGTCTACCTTGACTTCATCAAGGCTTTTAACACTGCCTCCCATATCTTACCTCATCGGTAAACTGAGGAAGCGTGGGTAAGATGAATCAACAGTGAGGCAGACTGAGAACTGACTGGATAGCAGAGCTGAGAGGGCTGTAATCAACACTGTAGAGTCTAGTTGGAAGCCTGTGGCCGGTGGTGTTCCCCAGGGATCAGTACTGGTCCAAGTTTTGTTCAATGTATTCATCCATGACCTGGATGAGGGGACAGAGTGTGCCCTCAGCAGATCTGCTGATGACACAAAACTGAGAGGATTGGCCAACACACCAGAGGGCTGTGTCACCATTCAGTGACATAGGCTGGAAAGTTGGGCAGACAGGAACCTAATGAAGTTCAACAAAGGCAAGTGCAGACTCTTACACCTGGGGAGGAATAACCACCTGCACTAGTGTAGGTTAGCGGCCAACCTGCTGGAAAGCAGCTCTGTGGAGAAGGATGTAGACAAACTAACCATGAGTCACCAATGTGCTCTCATGGCCAAGAAGGCCTATGGCATCATGGAGTGATATTAAAGAAAAGTGTGGCAAGCAGCTCAAGGGAGCTTATCCTCCCTGCTCTACTCTACCCTAGGGAGGATGCCTGCAGATTACTGTGTTGAGTTCAGGAATTCTCAGCTCAAGAAAGACAAGGAACTACTGGAGAAAGTTCAGTGGAGGGCCACAAAGATAATTAAAGGACCGGAGCATCTCTCTGATGAGGAAAGGCTGAGAGACCTGGGCCTGTTTAGCCTGGGAAAGACTGAGAGGGGATCATATCAATGTTTATAAATAACTAAAGGGTGAGTGCCAAAAGGATGGGGTCAGACTCTCTTCAATGGTGTCCAGAGACAGGACAAGGGTCAATGGGCAAAAACTGGAGCACAGGAAGTTCCACCTGAACATGAGGAAAATCTCCTTTATCATGAGGGTGACAGAGCCTGGAACAGGCTGCCCAGAGAGGCTGTAGCATCTCCTTCTCTGGAGATATTCAAAACCCACCTGGACATGCTTCTGTGCGACCTGCTCTAGGGGAACCTGCTTTAGCAAGGGGGCTGGACTAGACAACCTCCAAAGGTCCTTTCCAAGCCCAATCATATCACGAAAGAACAGAACGGGAAAGTCTGTAGCCAAATGAGTATTACAATACATTTTAGCATTGGTTAGGTACTTATTGAAAACTTAAACATATACCCGGACCTAAGTTGTCTTTAAAAATTATGGTGAATGCATATTATACACTATAAGTATATACACATTTACACAAATTATCTAAAAAGTTATTTCCAAATGCCTCTACGTGTTTCAAATTAGACAAGAAATTGAATAAAAAATATTAGTCATGGTTCAACAGAAGTAACAGATTTTTCTTTCTCAATATTTTATGTATATTTAAAGTAGTTTACAAGAACTATTATTTTCAACACCAGAAGAAAAACAAAACTGTGCATATAATTCAGTTCCTAACAAAGTCTCTTTTTACAAAATCCAATGCTAATAAGCCCTTACACCAACAAGTTACGCTATTCTGGATCAGAGGGACAAACATTTACTCCACATTTTTTTAGGCTTCTCAGAGAATACAGCATCATAGGACTCCCTCTACAAAACAGAACTACTTAGGCTGACAACAGCAGCAGCTGAACAGTGGGTATTTCAGTTATGAAGAATACAGACATCGTGATCCCAAGCTTTACAGAATACTCTTTGGTATATGAGGTCTGAAAAAAAAACCCAAAACAAACAAAAAAAACCCAAAAAACAAACCATGAGACTGTGGCTGTAACTCTTTATTTAACAAATTAAGAAAATCAATTATGATCACCTTCAAAATAGCTCCCTTCTGAGTTGATATACAGCTGCATACGATGCTGCCAGCATTCAAAGCAATTCTGCAGATCATTTTCTAAAAGGCTATTCAGGATCTCCATCGCTTTTTGCTTTTACATTTCTACTGAAATTTCTTTCCTCTGACCACTGACTTGAACTTTGGCATGTCTTCACTTTAGGTCTCACTGAAAAGTTTTCGTTGCGGATTTCTTCAATTTCATGAGAAACTTGATGTTAACTTGCTCTTTACTTTCTTACACCCTGATTGAGGGTCAGAAAACATCTATATTTGAACATGCATCCACCTGTACTTAGTGAGGCAACCAAGGCTTTGTTGCACTGTGGCAGGTTAAAACATGTTCTATAGCCATCTCTGTCTCTCTTCTCCTACTCTTGGTTCCACAGCTATAGGGTAAGTCTTGGGGGTTTTTGTGGCAGATCTTGTTTACAACTTCATCACGAGAAGTGATGTATCACTGTCACCACTCAGTTTTCCATGCAGCCAGACAGTCTTCGGTTAAGTGTTCCACCACTTTTAACAGCATCCATGCTGGCAAAATTTGATGCTCACAAGATTCAATCCCAAGGAAGAAACAATTTCATTCAAATTCACCTATTCTGCAATTAGGAACACACTCAGTTACAGCTACTGTTAAGCTTACAGATAAAAACCAACACTAAGTGAAACCAGTCCAATTCCCAGGAAACTGCCCCATTGGAGATGATGACTTTTCGTACTTCAAATGGTTATATTTAATTTTCTTTGGATTTTACCTTTACTTCTGTTTTAGTTCTCTTGGACTATACTTTTCTAAATCAAATAGTCACCTAGAATTTCACCACAATGTCCCCTCCCTGATAAAATACCCTACTGAATTACTATCTCATGTTCTTTTCTTTAAGGTTTCCTATATTAGGTACTAACTACTGGTTTTTACTGAGAATAGTTACCCCATTCATGGTATTAGCTACCAAAACCAGCAATTTAGGGCTGAAAACCACTAAGCCTGAGTGCTGTTTCTAAACAAACCCACAAACATAAGACTTTGACCAAGATGACTCCACATTCTCATTAAAAATGTCAAGCAACTGCCTTCCCAATAAGAGTTAATTTCTGCCTGCTGACAGCCATTACAAATTTCAGTGCTGAGAAAATTTTTTTTACCCTACACCAACTGACATGGCTGCTAAACACAAATAACAATTCCAAAAAAGAATACATAACTGATCACTTCCCTAACAGCGTCAGTTCAGGCTTCAGAAAGTCTAATAACAAGCTTTTAATGATATTTTAAGATTGTAAGTATCCTTAAATAGAAATGTTTACTCTGAGTAAACTAAGAGATCAGTTTTTTCCAAATAAATCTTCATTAGCAGAGAACTGTGCTACCACAAACCCTATTTTGACAAGATTTTTGTAAAAGACTCAAAAAAACACTATTTTGAATATGTTTCATTCATATTATCTCCCACCTTTACAAAGGGCATCGTACTGTATGCAGTGAAAATCTACAGATAAAATGTGGTACAGAATTAGAAAAATAAGGGCTCAGAAGGCCTTTTTATAGCCAGTTCTTTTCTCTAGAGCAAAATCACTTATCATAAGACAATTTAGAATGGATACTCACCTAATTTCTCAAAAATCTGTACAATCTATGTAGATAAACTACACTTACAGTTCATAAAAGGACCGTTTCAAATATCTAACACTTTGCCACCAATTAAATTCAATTGCTTAGCCAATGAAAAGCTGATCACTGTTGCCTTCATCTACCTTCCAAAATACAAAGTGGGTCAAACCAACAGATTTGGGTCCAAAAAAAATAGTTGGAAGAAAGTTCTTGCTATCTGCTGGAACAGAATAACTACATTCAAGCAAATAATTTTGCCTTTACTATGCTTTATTTCCATGAAGCAGGGGAAAGATTACTTAATACTGTTGGCGAGCACTCTACAGTCTTTCACACTGCTGCCCAGATCTGCATACTGGAGTTCTGGGCTTCTGCAACACCTTTTAGCATATCCAACAGAAGCTATCCACAAAGCCACAGTATCCTATATTAAAGAAATCAACCCACATATAATGTTTTCCCATCATATACCACAATCCATTTTCAAACATCTATCAGCTGATACCTTAAAACACTTCAGTATTTTGTTGCAGGCTACGTTTTTATATGTATACTTGGGCTTAGAAATTATACTGGCCTATGCTGCTAATCAGATAGGCAGCACGCACATGACTGCTGAAGCTTTTGGAACTGTGACTAGAGTTTCCCATTCCCTGCTTGCAGTTAATTACCAAGGAACAAAGAAGCAGGATGCTAACTAACAAAAATAAATAGCTGCCTCAGGAAAGACTTTTCTTAGACCACTTCCAATATACACACACCACCATTTCTGGACCAAGAAACATACATCAATCATAGGGCCACAAAATTGTGACCAAAGTGTGTTTATCAAAATTAATACAAATTAGGCTGGAAGGCTTACACTACCAGAAATTCAGAGCTTCTTCCTGTTTTCTCTAAAGAAATACCTAGTTAACAGTAACGTGTTACCGTTTCTTCTTCCTCCTACACTACAGAATCCTGTCTGCTCTCTTTCTACCATTACTGATACCAAGTTACAACAACCTACTTCTACCATTCCATTTCTCAGCATAGTAGGAACAGCCCATTATTAATCAGTAGGGCGCACTGACATCGAGATATTTTTGCAATTATTTCTTAAGTGGAAATTTTAGGTATGCTTCTTCAGAGAATGCAAATGGCAGAACCTACATTCACTGAGAGTGGTCTAAAAATTTAGAATATTCTCTATTTTTAGACAAATTTATGACCAAAGCATTTTTGCTATTTAGCTAATACAAAGTCCAGTAAATGTTAAAAGCAGTTACTCAACTGACCTACAAGTCCAAAATACAAAAGTGGTGTAAAAGAAAACTACTGAGAACAATAGAGGGGGAGGCCGGGGCGGGTGGCAGGGGGAAGAGGTTTAAAAACCAATGAAAACTGAGGTAAGTAAACAGAAACGCTAATTATTTCTTTGTGAAGTTCCTTCAAAAACCTAGGTTTAGGCACTTTACTTTCAGAAAGAACTACTAACCCTACAACACAAGAAGTTTTACTGGCAAACTGCAGGTTTATAGGGCCAGTTCTCAGGAAGCATTGCAGCACAATGGGAAACGTGAAAAGATGACTGAAAGCATTGACTCCACATGCTCTCCAGTATTTGCCTCTTAACCATACCCATTACTTTCTTCCGAATCTTCCTGTGCATCTGAACAGCTGATTCAGTCAGTTTGAATCTATCCCATAAGTCCCTGTAAAACTAAATCCCTTTCAAGCTAATTCAAGTACTACAAAGACCTTTTGACTTGTTTGTAGTGATCAGCCTGTAAGACTAATATTGTGTGAGCAGTTAGTGACCCACATCCAGGTACACGCCTTTGTATTGTGGCTACTGCATGACTGCTACTGAATCATGCTGTGTCCAATCAATAGTAAAATTAATGAACGTGCACATAATCAATCTGCAATTAATCAGTGTGCATTTAATCATAAGTATATGTACAGTTAAGTTGTCTTTTCCACTTGAAATATTACATGCACCTGCTCAGGAACTGCAGCTTCATTAATGAGATAAGGATATTAGGGTATGATGTCCAACCACATTCCAGACTTTACTGCTATCCACGACTGATGAACCTGTAATGTGAGCTAAACCCCATAAGAGCACTAGTGAATTCAAAGTAGTCTAGATTACAGCATGCCGTGTCCTGACCAGAGATACATTCAAAGCCCTATCATCCTAGGGTTCCCAGTATGAGAAAGGACATACGATTTTATACCTTGCCATCCCCTTTTCTAAGTTATGAATGGTGATCTGCTTTGCAGTGTTTGTGCTGTTCTTCTTGGGATCCCCAAAGAATCCTTGTGCATCATAAGAATGAGCTTCCATTTTTTATCTGCTTCCCCATACTGAAAAAAATTATAGTGTTCAACAACATAATAAAAAGGTGTTTCACTGAATACTAAACATTGAAACTTACAAGTTTCCTATTTCCCCAATTTTCTGTGTAATCAAACTACCTGTGATGCATACTAAAAGGTTTAGAAAGCTCAGAGCCAACTAAGCACATTCTTCTCCAGTTCCACACAATTTGGAGCCAGGAGGGTGACATCAAATAGATCAACTACTGTAGACATGCACATGGTAACGTAATAAAATACTAAGCACCTACTTCTTCTGCACTGCCTGGCACCCTGAAACACAGAATTAAAGATCAACAAGATGTCAGTGAGCACAGAGGTTCAAGTCCCTGTGTGTGTGCACATGGACTTCGGAAACGGTTCCCACTAAGCAAAGACAGTGAAAGGTGTCTTTAAGGAAAAGATACCACCCAGAATGGAATCCTCTTTTCTGCCAGTTCCATCAAATATGAAGCATCAGTGCAAAGTCTTCTCCAGCTCAATAGGACGTGGTGACTAGAGGTTTTTGAGAGCTATATTTTTATGACCTTATTGTCCATCTTCAAACTCTCCATTTAAATAGGTCATTCCTCCACATCATGACCATGGCTACACAGGAACATCTTCTAGCAATGATCTTCAAAATATCTATTTCACTAGATGTCCCTGCCATCTTTGCCTCCCCCACTTGCCTAGAAGGCAAGCTGCTTCTAGAACATCAACACAGGTCCCAGCCACAGAGCAATGATCATGTGATGACAAGACACAGCAAAAAGCCTAGCACAAAAAAATCCCCAGCACTTAGTGAGGTGGGTGTTGGTCTCTTTTCCCAACAAACATATAATTAGAGAAAAGGAAATGGTCTAAAGCTGTGATAGGAGAGGTTTAGATTTGGATATTAGGAAAAATTTCTTCACCAAATGGTTGTCAAGCACTCAAACAGGCTGCCCAGGGAAGTGGCTGAGTCACCATCCCTGGAGGTATTTAGAAGATCTGTAGATACGGCACTTAGGGACACAGTTTAGTGGTGGCTTGGCAGTGCTATATTAAGCACTGGACTCAATCTCAAAGGTCCTTTCCAATCTAAACGATTCTATGAACAAGTCCTAGACCAACTGCAAATACACAGAAGTAAAACCTGGATGTACAGCAGTATTCCAGAAGCAGAGGGAGGGTGAAGAAAAGCACACAGAAAGGCCTCAAACTGTTTTGGAACAAGCAACAATCCATATGGTTGTGACTATGATGCAAGTTCCTCTGTGCAGTTCTGCCAGATCTTAACAGGAATTGAATCTCCAGAGAGATTCACCAGTTACACAAACATTCTGAGCAACCCGATCTAGTTGAGGATACCCCTGCTCACTGCAGGGGGTGGACTAGGTGACCTTTAAAGGTCCCTTCCAACCCAAACCATGCTATGATTCTATGAAAAGAAGCAGATAGAATTAGCTGAGATTGGTGGATACAGATTTAGCAAAATAAATAAAAATTAGCGCAATCAGGTTCACAAACTACAAATGTAGAGGAGTTACAAACTTACCTTGATTAAGCAAATTCCATTACTTAATTCTTATTCCTGGCTTTTGAACTCATTTTTAATGAAGTGCAGAAAATTAGAAATTTTATTCAGGGCAGCTGCATCTGTACAGACTGCATTGTACGTACAGTTTGTAACTCATATGTGATTAAATCAAAGACCAATTATTTCCTCTATTCTCAACTAGCAATTTCTCCACTGAGTCTCAAAATCCTGTAAATTTAGATATGAAAAATATTCAAATACTGTAACTGACCAATAGACCCCTGTAACACAAGGCTCAGAGGAGATCGGTAAGGGTGATGTGTCCGTGCAGCTCAGAAAAATAATGCAGGGTGATACTATTCACAGCAGTAGCAGAGGCTAACTTCACCGCAACACAGTGGGGACTGGAAGGCGGTCTTTACTTTGGAAAAACAATTATGTCAGTTGAGTGGATCAACTGGTGTAAACGTTTCTCTCTTGATTGCATCAAAAGAATGTGAATGTCTCACTTAAACATCTCTCCATGCTGGTCTGGCTTTGTGGCTCAACCCAGCACGTGCACTGAATAACCAACCATATTTTAAAGAGAACAGGCCTGAGCTGTTTTCAACCCATATATTCTTTTCCGGCAACTGGGGGTGCTCAGCATTATGACGGTGAGCATATTACAAAGACTGGTGATGGAAATTGGTACTGTGATTGAACTGTGTATTGCAATTTCTATGTTTTGCTAAGCAAAGCTGACAAAATACACTTAAAACACAGTACAAATGTCTCATTCTGCTGCATTAGAAATCCCACGTAACATCCAGCACCTTCAAATACACACATCTGATATTAAACATTACACCTTCCATACATGGATTATCTAAAAGAAGCTGGTCAGAAAGTACTATACTTTGACAGATTTATGGGAAATAATGCTGCTTTCTTAGAGCATCAAGCAAAGTGTCAATACTCTTTCAACACAAATATCCACGACCAATTTGCATAAAAAGTACTTTACTTGTCCCGGCAAAGAGCTGTCCTTTCCCACTCCCAATAGGTTGAAGTCTGCAGACTAACGAGCCGCTTTGTTTTCTACCAGACACTGTTTCATCATGGGAAGAAATACTTTTTTGAAACCTTTGAAGTTACTGTCTACTCTTTTCATTCGAACAGACTCCTTTGGAAAAGTGTGATAATTTTTCACTTCTGGGGAAACAGCTGCAGCAGTCCAGTATTCTAATATTCAAAGAAATTTGATCCTATTCAATAGTATTTTAGTTTAAACATTTTACCAGAATTCCCAGCATCAAAGGAAGTGCACACAGAAAAGTTCTGTCTCTGAAAAAGCCAGAGGGAAAGTGAAACAGTAATTTGCATTAATGAGTTCTCTTTGCTGAGTAATTTCTATCCTGGGAGGTCACAGAGTTTCAGCACCTTGCTATTGTATGTTATTTTGTAAGACCTTACAGAAAATGGGCAGTATTCAACCTGGCAGACACCACCCATTAACCAAAGAAATATCAATACCCAAATTATGAGAACAATGTGCTAAGCTGCCCCATGAGCCTAAACAATAAAGACCGCCTTATATTTGAATACTATTTCAGCAGTGTTTAGGACTTTGACTGTGGTGAATCACCAGCCATAATGCAGAACTGTACTCCTTAGTACACGATACCTTGACATTTTTGACCAATTAAGAAACACAGTCTGAACTACTAACTACTAACATTGAATTCAAGGTTTGCTCAATCTCAGAAGTCCTAAAACATTTGAGACACACCTATTCCCAACACCCATCACATCAAGCAACGTAACAAAGACTGCAACGCTCCATTTGAGATCCAACTCAGTAATTCTACAGTAGTATACAAAGCTCAAGATCTATTTTCAAGTACTAAAAATACCTCCTAAAAAAATACTTCTCAGAGAAATGCATCCCAACCTGAAATGCATCTGACTCTTTTATGTTTTGGGTTTTTTTTTGTCTTCTTTAATTTTAAAAAATAGAAAGGAAAGTAGGACACCCAGTTCAACTGAGGCTACCAGCACAACAGTAAAGCTGAGCAATTTTCTGCAGTCTTAGTATACTCCATGTGGTTATTTTGCAAGCCTTGTGAATAACAACTGCCTGCTCTCTAGCTAGAGAAAATATTTCACAAAAATAATATTACTTTAACCTGACTGCAGTGCTGTAGATTGTAGGAGTAATGGAAACAAAAATTCTGACTAAATCCCCAACACCGTGTCTTCCCAAACCACCTTACCTTCCTTTAGCCCTCTCACATAGCAGACAGTTGAAACTTAGGTATGCCAAATATTCAGACTTTTGTCTGCCATTGCTACGGAAGATTTACCATTTCTGCATACTGTGGAGGACATACCATGACGAATTTAAAGCCTAGTTTTTGAAAGCCTTGAGGTGGCATCAGTTACCAAGAATACACTGATAAACACAGCAGACCAATCTGTACTCAATTAGCCAAAACATTCAATTATGATTCTTTCCATTCAAAACTACCCCTTGAACATCACAGAAGTCTGCTTGAGCTTGTCATACATTTGTCATTACTTATTAATCAGAAGAACAAGAAGATACAGAAACCAAAGCACACACTAATCAAATCAATGCTAATGCCTTGATGAAAAGAAGTTAACATTAAATAGCACCGGGTCAGTTTAGACTCATCACCCAAGGCAAAGAGCATCAATAGCCGTACCTCACTTGACTCCAAGCAGCATATGCCTCTGCTAAAATCCTAATTCACATGAAGCCTCTTAGAAGTTGAAGGCCAAAAGACCTTGAGTCTAAATATTAGTCATTAATCTTGCCAGAGCTGCTAACTTTCTAGAAGAGAACATTTAATCTTAGAAATAAGATCATATGGCTCCTCTACAATATTCTGCTTCTATCTAACACTCTGAAGCGCTGAGCTTCTCAAAATGATGGACAGCTCTTGGAACAGCAAACACTAATAAAGAATTTTAGCACCTTGTGATATACAGCATGTATCCATGACACACACAGACTTTAGCTGATTACATAAAGCAAAAATGCCAATAGAAATATTTGCTCAGTATTTATTTGCTTAAAATTATGAATGCAGCTCCAAGACCCAATCATTGATTATATCCCTGACAGCTCTGCAGTTACTTCATAATGTGACAAAATAAATTTCTAATTAAAAAAATCCTGAACTTGCTGTTTACAAGAGTTGTCAGGACCAAGCAAGTGGCAATGCCAATTTAGATGCAAACATAACTCACTGCATAATTACTCTATTTATGGTAATAAGCTTTCTTATAATTAGTATCAAGAAAGTAGCAACATCATATTCAATAAGCTTTTTTTGTGAATTATGTATGCAGAAAAAAGTGCTGCAGAAAATTTGTACTTAAGAATAATTTCAAAGATTTTGTAAAAGAGTCTGTGGGCTGCACCTGCTAACCCACTATCCCCTTTGTACTATTTAGAGCAGAATGCTTACAAAAAAAAAATTAGATACAGATGCTTGTCCCAAATATATACCTTGATTGTTGCATTTATCTTTTCTTTATCTTCTCTGCACTGTAACATTATCATTCCTTCTAGCTTCTACAAACCACACTGTAAATGCCAATTGTAACACAGTGTCAAACAAGTATCATCAGCACTCTTTCACTAATTCAAAAGCAGGTCTCACAACTAGAATCTACATATTAACTTACTGCACTCTTGCAAAACTCCGCCGTGATCTATAGGTGAACTTATATCGAACCAAAGCTATGACTACATAAAGGAGTGAGTAAAGCTAATTGTCTGTTTATGCCAAAAAAAGGAGGTCTAAATGCTTTGCCCCTCACCATTTTCCCCACATTAACCCCACCCAATTTACTAATTCAACAGAAAGCTGCCCAACAGGGCACAAAGGGAAAGAAGGACCAGGTTAACCTTCTGTAGGGCTAGCAAGGCAGACAAACTCAACAATTATGACAGCCAACAAAACACAAATGGCAAGAACAGAGCACTAAGAGCAGCATCTTCTTTCAGCAGTAATAAGACCACTTCATTCAGTCCTACAGAAAAGCATTTCAAGATCACCACACACTTGTGATGCTCACCACACAACCCTTTACCAAAAAAGCAAGCTAAAATGTTTGTTTCTCTTTTGTTAAGTTGGCTACCTTGACAATTGTCTGCATATTCCTTACATCACTGTTTTTCCTGACTGACTGAGATTATGCCACATACTTCCCATGTAAAGGAGTTACAAAGCTAGCAAAAAAATAAACATACATTCTGCGATGCCTGAATTCAAGCAAATTCCATGTTAAACCACTTCCAGATTATTCTGGATTAACATTTCTAATTTAGCTGCATTGGAAAAAATAAGGGGGGAGGGAAGAAAGACTAAAATTTTCTAATGCTCTATCATTAACAAGCCAAACAGTAGATGAAAAGATGACACTGACCATTCAATTAAAAAGGAAATCTCTGCTTGTAAAGCAAGACAAGTGTAATGTTAACTTAGCAGTTTAAGTTATCAAAGCAATGTTAAAAGATAGGAAGCCATCTACCAGAATGGGTCTGTAGTGAAGACTCCACTTTTTTAAAAAGAAAACCAAAATCTCTTCTCTCACCTTATCCTCCAAGTAAAGCAGAAGAGATGTGGGGGTTTTGCCAACATAAATGTAAAGTATTTTCTGCAAGCTGCAGAAAATTTTAGAGTTTCTAATGTTTTCCATTTCCACAAATTTCATTCTGAGTTTGTGGGATATTACATTCATGAAACAACTGGTGATGCCATTCTGGAACAATTTAAATTGTTTTCAAGACACTGCTGCCACAGGCATCCCCTCCCCCTCTGTTTTCAGTTGCATGTACACACGCCTCACCCATTCATCAGTACTCAGAGCTGCCAAATCCATGATGAACTAGTCCAGGGTGATAACTCACTGCCCCAAAAACTAAAATCTATTAATCGATCTTCGATCTGCTAGTTAAGCAACTGAGCCCTTTTTCACTATTTAATAAAAATACCCATGAAATCCACGAGGAAATTCAAGCACACAACTAAGAAAGATGATCCACTTTTCATCTTAGGATTACGTGAACAATTAAGGCTTCTTTTTCAAAGAAAACAAAAAGAAAATCTCAACTTCTACCTCACTCTTCATCCCATTATCAAAACTATCCTGAAATCACTACTGACAGGCCATAGGCTGAAATTCACAGTCATCTTTGAAGACGACCTGAAAATAACCAGGACTAAAAACAATGAAGATTAAGGAGGATTTCAGAATCACCCATGATGTTCTCATTAGATCAAGTTTGGTCTGAGTACCAACCTTCTACATGATTTTGGGAAAGTCTTTTTGGTTTACTGGTGGGAAAACGTTACTCTCTTCCATTAGGCACTTAATGATCCAAAAACAAATGCTGAAACAAATGCTGCAGAAGACCCTGGTAACAAAACAGTGCTCCTATTTAACAACCTGTATTTGCTTTGAGGTCAGACTATGACTACAGAGAAGCTCAAGTTGATGCAACCTAAACGGTATCCTTTATTCTTCTACTAAAAGGCAGTCTTCTACAAGACAGTCTTCAGTAGAACAAAGAACCTGTCACGATCTAAAAGCTGGTGATAAAAGAAAGACAATAATTCAGACTATAATTATAGAAGTAAAGAGTCCCAAATGCATCACTGGAGAGGTCTAAAAATTACAAAGCCTGGTCCACACTCAGAGTTATGCTTCATCTAAACAATTGCAAGTTCACCTGACTGCCTACACCTTAAGAAAAGCTCCACTGATGGCAAGAAGTCACAAAATACTATCTTTCCAAAGAGAAACATAAAAATCATTCCTCTAAGTCATAGACTTATTGAACTAAGGAGAAGTCTTCCTCTGATGGGAAACTCTCTCTTTCCCATTACCATCAGACACGTGGATTTTTGCAGTTAATCACCCCAACATAAGAGACAGGAATAAGGAAGTCTTGGGACAAAACATTAACTAGCTTAGAGTAAACATACAATACTGCTTATGAAAACTGAATTAACACAGGAAAACATGAGTTTTCTAAAACATCTTATCACTTCCCAATCTTGAGAACTCATCCAAATACATGAAGGTGGGGAGGGGGCAGCTTGCCACGTCTTGCTAAATATGCAAACTACAGAGCCCTTTGAAACACAAACTTGCAAAACAAAAAAAGTAGTTGAAACATAGTCTAGTTGTAAACTTTGTTTCACAAGATTATGCAGATTCTTCAATTGTCTCCTGGAGAAGATGCATTAAAGATCCTCTCAAGACTGCTGAAAAGTTCCCATATGAAAGCTGCTAGTGTCTAGCTGTCTCAAAATGTCAATGGATGGAAAAAGAAGAGGTCAGAAATACCAAATCAGACAGCAGACAGTTGTAAATACATCTGCCTGTTGGAGACTCAATTATGAGATGTGAAAAGGGGGAAGAGTGGAGAGGAAGTAATTCAGATGTTAAGAGAAACAACTCAGTCTTTTTATTCATACTGAAGTTTAGCTTTCCTCCTACCCCATTTTGAAAGCCCTCAACAAACCATAGCATTTATTTCTGCACCTGATCATCTTTTATTTTGTTCCCCTAGGTAAAGGTTTATTTAATAAGTTACTTTTATCACAGAAATGTTACTGATTTTTAAATGTAATTTATTTACTCCATACAAAACTTAAGCCATTTTTGTGCTACCAACATTCAGAAGAATTAGAATGGGCCTCTATCACATACAATTTGAGTATAGCTGTATCAATGATATACTACTCATTTTGTAATAGAAATAAAAGGCATTAAAATCTTCCTGCCATTCTGGGTTTGATACACAAGTGTCAGATGGCTACTTCCCCCCGACACGCACACGTGTATTTCTACTCAATAGCATTATTTTGCTTTGCTTTTCTTGCTCCCAGTGCCGCCCATTCAAAAATCTTTTATTTGCAAGGCAGTGACTGAAATGCAAAGACACTAACACTACTTCTATCAGCTATCTAGTCTCCCAAAATAAAGACCAATCTTCTAGAGATGCTTCCATACACTCCAAAATTCCTTCTACCTGAAGAGTCCTGAGCTCTTTATTAAAAATATTCAGGTGGAAGACACAATCAACAGAATTAAGACAATTCTAACATTATTTTAAAGTTAGAAACGAGTTCTCAAATGCCACATTAAAATAACCTCTACAGCTTTCAACACAGGATGGATTTCACAATTACTACAATGTTCTGGTCGTGGAAGACAATCATATTTCAAAACAGAACAATAACCAACTGTAGAAAATAATTTAGTCTACACCACAAACTCAATCCAGTTCTCCATTCAAGTCAAAATATTAAAAAAGCACCTTACTCTTCAGACTGAGGTGGGAGAAAAATGAGCTCCTATGTCTCTCTCAACAGCCAACAGCAAAGGAAATCCAGTAGCCACCTAAAAAAAACCCCATGTGATACCTTCAAAGAATACTGATGACAAAAGAGAGGTAGAGAGAGAAAACAGGGTTTTTTTTTAATAGAAAGAGTTAAGGGAAAAAAAAATAGATCTCAGATTTTCAACACCAAGAGTTAAATAGAAAGGAAATATCTGAGCAGCTCACAGTCACTATCGCCAATGCAAAGGGGCTCTCAAGGTTCCCAGAGCATAAACTGAAGCCCAACATGGAGAAATTTAAATAACTCTCTAGATTAAATCATTTCCAAACTAGGCAAGAGGAAAGCAGCATAATTGAGCAACATCTTTCAGTATACAGTTTACAACTTTATACCAGACATTTCAAGTAGCAGTACTCAAAGCTTCAGTGCCACTTTAAATTAACGCCTGTCCAACAGAGCAAAATCAAGTAATCTTTAAGAACACAGAATATGCAACTATTTCAACATAAAATGCAACTGATGTTTCTCAATTTCACTCTGAAACATAAGTTTTAAGAAGATCATATAATCCAAGCCAATACTAAGCACCTAATCCAACTATTCTAAATAAAACATGATTTCTATTCTAACCACACAGAGCACTAAAACACTCAAAAGATGCTTTTAGTATCTGTCAAGAGGGAATAAAATCTGTCCAATCAGGTCAACAAGCAGCAGCACAAACAAAGAAAAATTATGGTCCTGCAATTCTTCAACTACAAAACACAGATCAAAACCGTGGAATGGGTCCCTGCCCATTGCAGGGGGGTTGGAACTAGATGATCTTAAGGTCCCTTCCAACCCAAACCATTCTATGATCTTCAGGGTCCCTTCCAACCCAAACCGTTCTATGATTCCTACCACAAGACAAACACACACGAGCAACCCTGCAAACCCCTGGAACGATAAAACAGACACACGCACCAGTAGGAGTTGTCACCACACTGCATGCAAAAATCCTCTCAGCTCCAATGAAACCAGTGAGACTCTGATGAGACCTTTACCTTCATTTTCCATCGAAATCGTACTTGTGGCGACAGTTACAAAAGTCTTTAGCGACAGCAGCGCTGGAAGGCGAAGACAGAGGCGCCCCAAGCTCCCGGGAAATCACACCGCTCCCTCTGCCCCCACCTGCCGCAACATCTGCAAGAGAAACCAGCGCTAAGAGAGGAAAATAGTAACAATAACCATAAAATAATTGAGAAGGAAGCCCTATGGGTGCGCACCGAGGAGCAGGGACGCGACCGCAGGAGCCTCCGGGGGCCGGTGAGGACGGGGGTTAGTGGCCCGGCGGCAGCACACGGCAGCCCCGCCGCCACCAGCCTCGTCCCGCCCGGGGAGGGGCTCCGAGACGGAACGAACCTAAAAATAAAGCCTCGCCCCGAGAGACAACAGCCCCGACCCCACGGCCCGCACCCAGCGGAGCTCGGAGGCGGGGGAGGGAAGGAGAAAGAGAGAAGGGAGAGAAAACAGAGAGATGAGAGGAAGGAAGGGGCGTCTGCCTCGCCGCCGCTGGCCCCTCGGCGCCCCTCCGCGCCGCAGCCCCGGCCCCGCTCGCTTCCGAGGGCGGGGAGAGGCGGCGGAAGGGCGGGCCAGCACCGCGCCTGCGCCCGGCCGCGGGTTGGTGGAGGGGTGCGGGGGCAGGGAATGTGCCGGGTAATACGCCCCGTGTGACTCGTTTGGAGGTTTAGAGAGCCAGCAGGCTTTATCAGGGCTGGGCAAGGCGAGGGAGCGATCTCCATCCATCGTGGGCTGCGAGGCGAGGGCTGGGGCTGAAGGGATTTTCCGCTCGCACGTGTAAATGGGCCCAGAAGCCTCATGCATGTTCTGTTCCTTTCCAAGGGTTGATTTTAATGTTACTATGAACTTCGCAATAGGCAAATCTCTTGTTAATTTGGAGCTGGCTCCAGCTCCGCCTGCCCTTGTGTTTGAGATGGGGAAAGGCTGCAAACAGGGTGGTTACAGAAGACATATCTGCTCAGCAGAGATCACCCTGTACACCAGACGTTAGCATAGAATCATAGACTCACTAGGTTGGAAAAGACCTTTGAGATCATCAAGCTCAACCCTTAACCTGTCCACTACTAAGTCATATCCCTAAGCACTTCATCCACCTGTCTTTTAAACACCTACGGGGATGGTGACTCCACCTCCCAGGGCAGCCTGCGCCAGTGCTTGATGACCCTTTCAGTGAAATGTTTTTTTGCCAATACGAATATGAATCCAACGTAAATCTCCCCTGGTGCAGTTGGAGGCCATTTCCCCTTGGCCTGTGCCTTGGGAGAAGAGGCCAGCTCCCTCCTCTCCGCAACCTCCTTTTCAGGTACTATGAAGGAGATGGAGCCCCTGCCACATGGAGGAGCCCAGCCCATGCCCTTGGCTCCACCAGCCTCTATGCTGGCACCAGGAGCCAAACCCACACCCCAAGGCCCCTGCTCTGAGTTGGTCGGTGGAAAAACAGTTCCCAAACACCCACTCGCTTCTGATTTTTTTCTTGATGGCCTTCATATCCTGCATCTCTGGAACAGTACTTGTATGGAAACGGGTGTCACTCGGAACCATAGAATGGCCTGAGTTGGAAGGGAGCCGCAAGGATCACTGAGTCCAACTCCTCTCCCCGCATAGGACAACTCCAACATTCACACCATGTGTCTGAGGGCATTGTCCAAATGCTTCTTGAATATTGTCAGGGTTGGCACTGCTTCCCTATGGAGCTCGTTCCAGTGCTCCACTACCCTCTGAGTGAAGAACCCTTCCTAATGTCCAACCTAAACCTACCCTGGCACATCTTCCTGCCATTCCCTCAGTTCCTTTCATTGGTCATCAGAGAGAAGAGATCAGTGCCTGCTCCTCCTCCTCTTGTGAGAAAGCTGTAGACTGCAATGAAGTCTGCCCTTAGTCTCCTGCAGGCTGAACAGACCAAGTGACTTCAGCTGCTTCTCATATGACTTCCCCTCTATGTCCTCCACTAACCTGGTGGTCCTCTTCTGGACACTCTCCAGTAGCTTTATATCCTTGTTATACTGTGGTACCCAAAACTGCACACAGTACTCAGAAACGCAGCACAACCTCCTCCCTCGACCAGCGGCAGTGCTGTCCTTGATGCACTTCAGAACACAGCTGGCTCTCTTGGCTACCAGGGCTAACAGGGCTCACTGTTGGCTCATAGTCAACTCACCGTTGAACAGAACCCCAGATCCCTTTCTGCTCTCCAGCCTCTCACTCCCCAGTCTCTACATCCAGCATTGCCATGTCCCTTGTGCAAAATCTGCCACTTGCCTTTGTTAAACTTCATGCAGATGATGATTGCTCAGCTTTCTAATTTGTCCAGATCACTCTGCAGGGCCTCTCTGCCCTCAGAAGTGTCAACAGGCTGCACAACTTCTTGTCATCTGCCAGCTTAGTTAAGAAACTTGGAGTAGCTGCTATTTTTAGGGTTACGGTATACCCAGGCTAGACTTGCAGTGTAGTTAGCTTTGAATCCCCAGACAAATTATCATGTTCTGTCAAATGTTAGTTAAAAAAAAAAAAAAAAAACAACAAAAAAGACTAAATGCAAAATCTTGAAGAGTTCAGGTGACTACTTTTAAAACCTGGCTTTCTCTACTAACCATGTATCCACTGAATCCACTAACCCTTATCACTAGCTTTGTACCATGAAAAAAAAAATGCTTTACCAATTCAATGATGTTTACCCAGACAACTAAGGAATATTATTTGAAACTATGGTTCCAATGCTGAGCTCCAAGGATGGGGAAGTTTTTTTAAATAAAAGTATTTTCTATTGAGATAATAAATTTTATTTTAAAGTATAATGCACAGGACTAGTATAAACAAAATGCCTTCTGACTTTCAAGGTCAAAATCTAATGGAGACATGCTAATTGTAGGCTTTACACTCTGTTTCTAAAGGAGCATGACAACATGGTCGAGAAATACAATTGCATTGACATCTCATGATTAATGACCTGTTACCTTGGCTTTGTTTTTCTTAAGCACCAGAAGAAACCAAATTCAGTCTTTGTCAGTTCATAAGAAGCATTTAAGAAAACTAAATTTTAAACATTTTAATTATATCTGCCAACTCTATAATAGCACGCCTCTTGAATTCCTCAGCTAAACAAGGTGGAAGTTTAAGAGCGTGCTTCCCTCTTTTGAAGCTCTTGAAGATAATTTGTTTGAGTGCTAAAATATCATAAATCTGTCAATATATTTTGAGATGTAAAGAAGAGATTCACATGCTGATTTGAAGTATGAACCCTAGATATTTGCATTTAGGAGAATAAGATGATGACAAGGTGGTTAATTGTTTGAGAATATGTAATGCATAATTTTAGACCTGCCCCATATAGCTGCCATATTACTTGAATATGTCCATGGTTACTCCATGAAGCATCCCACTACAAGTAGGTAGCACTTTCATTGTAGGAATGACTCTTCTCCAAGATGCTGCTGCTTCTGTTAACTTGTTTGTAAGGCAAAGAACCATGTTGAGCTACTTGTGATGCTAGTTACGATTCCTTAATTTCAACACAAAACTCATGCATGATAACGCAAGATGAAAAACACCTAGTAAGTTTGTTAAAACAGGTAGCTCTTGCTTTCAATATCAGATGGTACTATTAAATATGAAAAACTTACGTAAATATTTTCATGAAGGAAAAAAACAAAGCCTGTAGGTCCTAAGACCGTTTACATCCACAACATATCTGGACTTTACACTATGCTGCAAGAAGTTTTGGGGAGAAGATTGGGAGGGAATTCTTGAACATTACTGACCTTGTTCACAACTGGAGCTACTGGGATCTAATTATCAGTGACAAAGTTGGCCTACTAAGTAACATTCTTTGTTCATGTGTCAATAAAGGAGAAGAAAGTCAAAAGCAAACCCTACTGTACAGTGAAAACTAAAAAAGCTTCATCTCTGGGGCTTAATCTCTTTCACATTAGTGAATATCTCCCAGTCATATGTGCCTGTGATGCTGCCAGGCAGCTGGGAAGCACCTCTTCTGCCTTATATCAGGACTATCTCCATCCTTGAAAGTTATATTCCCATTTCTGCCATCCCTACACAACAAACAATGGCTGTTTAATAGATGATGCCCCAAGTGTTTTATCTCCATCTGCTGCTGAATTTTGTTTCTTAAAATATCCTTACTTTAATGTGAGATTAATACAGAAGAATAAAAGTGTTTGGCAAAGGCATTATTTGGCAAACCAAAGCAACATTGTTAAAATATGATTGCGGAGTCTGAAATTAAAAAAGGATTTGCTTACAGTAACTAGCTGCAGACAGTCATACCCAAAAATTACAATAGTATTTGTTTTAGACTTCTAATCTTCTAAAAAGTCTTGCAACAATCTACTCATCTGAATATCCACTGAGCAAATGTGTCTAGCCAGAACTGAATAACTCCAGTGAAAATACATATATGCATTTGAAGAACAATTACAAATTCAAATATGAAAGACCAAACAATTTCTAAGCTTCATAATTAGAGTCTCTTTTTTATAAAATAGTACTTGAAAGGATATGCAATATCCATAGGTTTAGGTGGAAAAGAGTGAACATCCTAGTGGTTGTTAGATCACTATTGTTTTCTTTTTAGTTCAATGATCTGAAAACACTTTATACAAGTGAAACTGCTGATAACAGACTTGGAGTTTCATGAATGTTCAGTGACAGCTTAAGCAGCCCCCAGCCCCAGACATTCTCTTTTCCTTGGTATGTTTACAGCGGCAAGTAGTTTAGATGCCACAGCATCACTTAAGTGCCCCATGTCACCAGAAAAAAGAGTTTCCATCATCCTGTCACCAGACCTTGCTCCCCACCCATTCTTTCCCCATCCTTTTCCCTACAGAAGTCTCCTAATTTACCTCCTCTTGATTCCCAAGTCAGACCTTGCCTTCTGCAAGCTGCCTTCAGCAGCAAGGAGCCACTAGATGATCTCAGATCCCCATCCTAGGCTGAATGGGGCCTTGGGCAGCCTGATCTAGTGGGAGGTGTCCCTGTCCATGGCAGGGGGTGTTGAAAGTGGCAGGTCGCTTCCAACCCACACTATTCTATGATTCTATAATAGGACTCAAAATATTTGTTCCTCTGCAATCACCTTCCAGATAATTTTTAAAGATGCTTTTAAAGATGCGTTTGTTTCAATTCTGTCAGTGTTGAGTAATCCTCATGAAGTCTGCTATAAATTTTGTTAATCTTGTGTTAAGCTCATTTATACTTTGGAATAAGAGAAACATTTTTCTGAATCATAACATCTATAATATTTTAATATGGCCTGTGCCACTTCGGCTTGAGGCAGATAAGGGTTAATATGTGATCCTGCTGCCAAAATGCACATCTCAACTATCTGCTTACTTTGCTTCAGGTATAATTCAAACTGTCGTCAGTACACCGAAAGCAAATTAGCTTTTCTGGAAGACAAAATTACTTTCTGGTAAGATGGACTTTCATTTGATTTAATCTCATTATTTGTTGTCTTTCATCTTGATGTCAAAAGCTCACCAGTGCTTTTACAGCCCTCTACAGAGTACTTACATGACTGGAGTCCAGACAGGCCCAGTCAACATGGGTTCACGAAAAGCAGGTCTTGCCAAACTAACCTGATCTCCTTCTATGACCAAGTGACTAGACTGTTGGATGAGGGAAAGGCTGTGGATGTATCTTCTTGGACTTTAATAAAGCCTTTGATACAGTTTCTCACAGCATTCTGCTTCGGAAACTGTCGGCCCCTGGCCTGGACAGGCACACACTCTCCTGGGTGGAAAACTGGTTGGCTGGCTGAGCCCAGAGAGTGGTGGGAAATGGAGTTTACTCCAGCTGGAGGCCAGTGACAAGTGGGGTTCCCCAGGGCTCAGTGCTGGGTCCAGCCCTGTTCAATGTCTTTATCAGTGACCTGGATGAAGGCATCGAGTGCGTCCTTAGCAAGTTTGCAGATGATGCTAAGCTGGGTGGAAGTGTGGATCTGCTGGAGGGTCGGGAGGCTCTGCAAAGGGATCTGAACAGGCTGGACCACTGGACAGAGTCCAACGGCATGAGGTTTAACAAGGCCAAATGCCAGGTCCTGCACTTGGGGCACAACAACCCTGTGTAGTGCTACAGACTGGGGGAAGCCTGGCTGGAAAGCTGCCAGGAGGAGAAGGACCTGGGGGTGTTGGTTGACAGCCAACTGAACATGAGCCAGCAGTGTGCCCAGGTGGCCAAGAAGGCCAATGGCATCTTGGCCTGTATCAGGAACGGCGTGACCAGCAGGTCCAGGGAGGTTATTCTCCCTCTGTACTCAGCACTGGTGAGACCGCTCCTTGAATCCTGTGTTCAGTTCTGGGCCCCTCACCACAAGAAGGATGTTGAGGCTCTGGAGTGAGTCCAGAGAAGAGCAATGGAGATGCTGAAGGGGCTGGAGAATAGGCCTTATGAGGAGCCACTGAGAGAGCTGGAGGTGTTTAGCCTGGAGAAGAGAAGGCTGAGGGGAGACCTTATTACTCTCTACAACTCCCTGAAGGGAGGTTGTGGAGAGGAGGGTGCTGGCCTCTTCTCCCAAGTGACAGGAGACAGGACAAGAGGGAATGGCCTCAAGCTCCACCAGGAGAGGTTCAGGCTTGACATAAGGGAAAAGTTCTTCACTGAAAGGGTCATTAGGCAATGGAACGGTCTGCCCAGGGAGGTGGTTGACTCGCCTTCCCTGGAGGTGTTTAAGGTGCGGGTGGATGAGGTACTGAGGGGCATGGTTTAGAGATTGGTGGGTATGGTTGGACTCGATGATCCGGTGGGTCTCTTCCAACCTGGTGATTCTATGATTCTATGATTCTATGATTGGAGCTTCTCATTTGCACACTTGAAATGGTGTGTGTCATTTGTAAAGTCTGCATTGGCTGTTTCCTCCCCACATCTCTTTCATATATTCTGTTCAACTGATAGCTGATATAAGTGACTACCTCACCTCTGAAAAGAATCCTCCAGAGAAAAATCCATTGTATTTTTATGCAAAGCTTGAATGTTTTTACATATGTGTGTGTATATATATACACACATATATGTGTGTATATATACACATATAAATACATATATATATCGACATAAAAAAATCAGCTCACTAAGTTTAAAAGAAGAGAAATGATACATTTTTCCCAAAGGAAAGAAGTACTCTTTTCATTTTATAAGTCTGAGCATGTTAAGATGTAAGAAACATAGCTACATTTTCAAATTACCTTAGCACAGCCCTGTCTTGACACTGTGCAATTATGCTAATTAAGGAACTTTGGTTTATGGCAGTCTTAAATTAGATTTCACTGCTTTTTGAAACATCATTAAATTTAACCCTCTCATCCCAACCCTGAAGAGTATCTCTACAAATATTCTGCATTCAGAGGGGAATGCAGCACTGCAGCAGTTTAAGTTGATGTAAAATCAGGCTTTTGTAATTCTCCATTTGCTGATGTTCAGTTTTGCGCTTCCTGTGTGCTGGCCCTGAGACTGTCATCTCTTGGTAACCCAGCCCAAGGGGACAGATCTAGCCAAGAAAACCTGCCTCAAAAAAGGCATTCCTGCTGAACTGCCAGAACTGGTGCAGAAAGGCAGTGTAGGGCAGTGGCAGAATTACAGAAGCTTCAACCTTAAATCACTTCGAACTTTTGTGAACATACACTCTCAGAGCATTCAAGAAAACCTGGTTTTATCTGTCCTTCAGGGAAAGATCAGTTGAATTCATTTTCTGACCATAACACTTAAATGTTGCCTCAAAACTGTATTTATCTTCTATACTTTCCTTTTCTACACTTTCCATGTCTCCCACATCTTCCATGCTTACCTGCCGTTTTCTTCCTTCAGCTGTACTATTTTGCAATAGTTAAAAATGTTAACTGCGTATATTCCATAGAGGTTTCCTCTCCCTTCATTTAGGGCATACAGAGCTCTTAAGTAAAAGCTTCAGTACTGAAAGTGGAAGCTTTCAGAAGTGCCTCTGTCCTATCTACTGAGGCTTTGCGTTTCCAGAGACAATCCTCATTTTTGTCAAGACCTAGTTTCCTGTTGCATGTAAAAGACAGCCAAGAGAGACATCCAAGAAGATTGTGCTCTATAACTGGAATATGCTTGGAAACAAGTTACTATTGGAAGCTCTAGCTGCGGCAGGCAACATGCCTTGTTAGGATGTCTGCTACGGGACAAAGGCACCGTTCCTCTGCATGGTCAGCTGCAGCCACAGTCATGTCATGGCCTGAGTACAGCAGAAGGTGGAAAACTGCTCCGTAATCAAGGCTTATGTCCTGCTGAAGGACTACGGCAATTCATTAAATGGGAAAGAGCAGCATCTCATTTACTTTTCAAATATTTCAGTTACACTGCAGTAAGGTGTCTGTACTGCAGAATAAAGACATTTCAACGATGAAACTATAAACAGTTAAAAAAAAAACCAAAACAGCATTAGTGAAGTACTTCAGTTTGAACTTATTCAAGGCTAGTGTGCCAAGAATTCCAGGAATGCTGCATACATTATAGACAAGTAATCTTGCCAAGTCTCTCGGCACTTGGAAATTCTTTTTCAAGATTATTGGTGGTAGTAAAATGAGGTGAAGGTAATACTCAGTGAGGACCTGGCAGGTAGTAAACAGATGTTTACATAGTTATAAGACTTCAGCTCCTGGCAAGAATAAGATATTTTTTTCTTTTTTGATAAAACACTTAAGTGTAATGCATTGGACTGTGTAATTTTATTCAGACTCAGAGCCAAAAATGTTATCAAGTGCAAGCATGTGCTTCTCAGATTGGTAGAAATTTATTATAAACTTCTGTTTTACAAGAGAGCTCACGTTTCACTTTCATTTTATTGTCAGAAGTACTACTGTGCATATGTAAATTGAAGTAAAGTATTCAAATAAGCTTTTTCTTCCCTTATGTCTTAACAAAAGTTGGCTGAGGTCACATTTTTAAAGCTGGTAGAGGTTACCGATAAAAGCAATTAATGTAGTGTGCTTCTATTGCAGCTACGTGCGCTACCGTAAAAGACCTCTAACCTTAAGGTAACCCCAAGTGATGAACTGAAAAACTTAATCTGTATTCAGATACATCCTTTAGTCAAGCCCGATAAGGCTGCAAGGGGAGAAGTAAAATTGTGCACACAGGTTCTGTATCACTCAGAAGCTCAGTGAAGTATGTTCTGTAAAATTACTCAGATTTAACAAGGTTGTTCTGACCTGGTTCCCTACTCAGCTATGCAAGTTTGTGGTAGGACAAAACAGGTGGGAGCAAGTGCTCACAAGTATTCTCCTACCACTGCTGATGAACACCAGACATCAGCACAAGGGAACTGGAGAACAAACATCCATTTCAGGGCAGCACAAAAAGGCTCCTGTCTGCCTTGGAAATAGATGCTAGAATATTTTCCAGCAACATCACCATCCTTAGCTTAACTTCTACATTAAATAATAGATAACATACTCAAGTCCATATATCACCAAGGGCTGGATGCAGTCCCAACTGAAACTGGCAGGAGGGGATATGGGAGGGACAAACCTCACAGCTATATCATATGAACTGGGAGATTATATCCCACCAGCCTATTGCAATGAGAGAATTAAAGGGCCCTGAGATGCCCCTTTCTCTCCCTTCCAGTAAATTAGTGACTAATGTCAGCTGCATTCTGTGCATCTGCAACAAGGCAAGAAGCACCAGAGGGGGATTTAATTTAAAGAGTTGAAAATTGTACCGTATGCCCTCCTCCCCACCATCTGGCTAGTGGGGACATTCTGTACAAAGTCAGCATGCCAACTGCCAATTCAGAAGGAAAAAAAAGAAGTTTCTCATTCAGTAAAAATATTAGGCAGTTCCCATTCCATCTTTAAGGGCCTCTGACATAGTCCAAATCTATTGAGGAGTTCTGTGGATACAACCCTATCTATAGGCTACAGAAACTGGTCATGATAGATCAATGAAAAGCTTGTTTCCTATTTGAAGTTCATCTGAAAGTAGAGTATAACTCTAAAGATTCTATATACTATTTGAAAACTGCCCAGGATCTATTTATTTCTAAACAGAGGCATGATTTTTATCATGTCTTGCATTTTTTCATATAATATATTTGAGGTCAGAAGATTATAATATTATCATATTATAAGACGTATTAAAATATCATTGCTATGTGATCATTTTAATCATATAACATAAAATATAGCTTACATTACATGCTTCTGTGATTCCTATCATATCAATGATTTACTTAATCTGTCATTAGGTTATCTATCATTAGATTATATCTAATCATATATCCATCCAGACATATATCTATGGTTTATTCAATATGTTGAACTAAGAAGATATCAAGCTGTAAACAGTTTCTGATTCATCACAGAATGACCTGTGGAAAACCATCCATTCATGGGGAAAAAAACTATCATTGAAAGCCTCTAACGTTGTAGGAGCAACATGGATTAGTTGGAAAGTACTTGAGTGTGTATACGGTGTGAACCAAAAAATTAATTTTGCTACTCTTGACATTGAAGAACAGGAGTCTTAGAGAATTTTCTTCAGTAGATAAACATTCCAGTAAAACAGTTGATTGTACGAATTTGTCTTTTATATCTCCCATAATTTTCACTCCAGAACTGGTTTCCCTTTTTGAAAAGTTAGTCTTTGGTTGTTTACAGCCTCACATCTTTAATGTGTATACAGAGTCTGATGCTGTTTTTCACTTCCTGGGACAGATTATAAAGGATTTAAAATAACGTAACCTTAGTGTTTCAGTTTTTACTGTTGATAAAATCTGTTGTATCCTAAGCCATAGTCTCACCAGAATATCTGAAGAGAGTGCTGGGTTTGAAGAAATTAAACTTTGCAGCAATTAGACTATTACATCCTACAGAGTCTAATCAAGATCCTGCTTCCAGGGTCGAATTGTAAAAAAAAGGTAGAACTGTTAACGGAGAAACTGAAAATTAGTGATAAAAAAGCTCCATTTTTAGATGTGCCAAAACCTTTAAAATTGCATTTCTTGTGCAGCTGGTGACAAAAGGAAACCCACCATTTTTTACACCCAAATCTTAGGCTACTTGAAGAAGTACATCTATTTTAAAGAAACAAACAAGTGACTTCATAAGTTTCTGTGGCCATTCCTATAATGGCCTCTGATCCTAACTTTTGAGCAAGTATTTTCTAATGAGTTCCAGGTTTACTGCAGGTATACAAGCTTCACAAGCACCTATCTTTAAGCAGCACTCTTCCTTTTTGTTACTTTTACGTGATTTTGAACCAGCCTAGCCATTTGCGACAGTAACTGCATTCAACCTTTTAAAATAGCTGTGGCATGACATCCTGTCCTTCCATGTTAAATTAGCCCTGTTCAAACACAGTGCCTTTTGGAGTACTGTAATTGAAGGAGCAACTACATGAAATTTATTCAGGTTTAAAAGTGTCTAACAGCAACGCCTGCACTTCCAAGTCCTATATTTGCAGTGATTATATATATATATATAAATATATACACACACACACACATGTATATATAGTTAGCCCTCACTGAAAATACTACATGATACTAAGAAAGGCAATCATTATTAAGATTGCTATTAGTAATTCAGGTTCCTCCCTTTGTTCTAAGGACTGAGTTCAGGCTGTAGTGGGGTACAAAACACTTCCTGGGGTTACAAGGCAAATGTCATAAAGAAAGAGGTGTGGCATAGCATGAACACCAGAGAAAGGCTACAACCAAAAGCCTGACTCTCATAATAATGCTGTCTTAATAGCATTTGCAGTTCCTGGGCCTTAATATCATATTCTTTGATATTACATGCTGGTTCCTGGAATTGTGCAATTGTATCAAAGATGTTTGCTTATGCTGAAAAAAGTTTCTGATCCTTTCAGTTCACAGAATCACAGAATAACCAGGTTGGAAGAGACCCACTGGATCGTCGAGTCCAACCATACCCACCAATCTCTAAACCATGCCCCTCAGTACCTCATCCACCCTCATCTTAAACACCTCCAGGGACCGTGACTCAACCACCTCCCTTGGCAGACCGTTCCAATGCCTAACCACCCTCTCCATGAAGAATTTTTTCCTAATCTCAAGCCTAAATCTCCCCTGGCGGAGCTTGAGGCCATTCTCTCTCGTCCTGTCCCCTGTCCCTTGGGAGAAGAGGCCAGCTCCCTCCTCTCCACAACCTCCCTTCAGGTAGTTGTAGAGAGCAATGAGGTCTCCCCTCAGCCTCCTCTTCTCCAGGCTAAACAACCCCAGCTCTCCCAGTTGCTCCTCATAAGGCCTGTTCTCCAGCCCCTTCACCAGCTTTGTTGCTCTTCTCTGGACTCGCTCCAGAGCCTCAACATCCTTCTTGTGGTGAGGGGCCCAGAACTGAACACAGTACTCGAGGTGCGGTCTCACCAGTGCCGAGTACAGAGGGAGAATAACCTCCCTGGACCTGCTGGTCACGCCGTTCCTGATACAAGCCAAGATGCCACTGGCCTTCTTGGCCACCTGGGCACACTGCTGGCTCATGTTCAGTCGGCTGTCAACCAACACCCCCAGGTCCTTCTCCTCCTGGCACCTTTCCAGCCAGGTTTCTCCTAGTTTGTACCTCTGCTTAGGGTTGTTGTGCCCCAAGTGCAGGACCTGGCATTTGGCCGTGTTTAACCTCATGCCGTTGGTCTCAGCCCAGCAGTCCAGCCTGTTCAAATCCCTTTGGAGCCTCCCGACCCTCCAGCAGATCCACACTTCCACCCAGCTTGGTGTCATCTGCAAACTTGCTACGGGAGCACTCGATGCCTTCATCCAGGTCATTGATAAAGACATTGAACAGGACTGGACCCAGGACTGAGCCCTGGGGAACCCCACTTGTCACTGGCCTCCAGCTGGATTTAACTCCGTTTACCACCACTCTCTGGGCCCGGCCATCCAACCAGTTTTCCCCCCAGGAGAGTGTGCGCCTGTCCAGGCCAGAGGCCGACAGTTTCCGTAGCAGAATGCTGTGAGAAACTGTATCAAAGGCTTTACATAGAAAAGCTTGAAAGCATGAACCTCAAACCTTGAAGAGAAAGGCCAAATGAAATTTCTCTGAAAAGAAATCAGAACTTGAAAGGCTAAGTATTTTTTGTAATTGTTGGGAGTAACAGTCTTGGAATTTCTAGTATTCAAAAGCACTTTCAACTAGCCTTTTTAATACCTCTTGAGCATTTTCCGCTCTAATTCATTTTAATATATGGTAAAAACCAGAGCTGCTATATCTCTTATTTCCTGGGGAGAAATGTGAATATGCACATGTGCTACTGAGTGCATATGAGCTCAATACCTCTTAATTGTAACACATGTTCAGTACATCTGATGGTTTGATAAGCTACTTTGACAGGGCACAGCTGAAGAAATGCAATTAAGAAAATGGGAATCACAAGTATATGTTTTGGTTTACTGTCTCAGAACTTCAAATGCTACCTAAATTTTTATGAGTTTCTTGTCTTTCTGCAGTATTAGAAATGTTAACATGAAAGTCCCAAAAATGAAATCTAATCCACCTGTATCTGGCAGACTTAGTCACAGTTTAAAAAGGGAGGAAACAGTGGGACAGGACAGAGAGAATTTTTTATTTATAAATAATGTGTTTCATTTGTACACAAATAATGCTACAGTAATGGCATATATCTTAGTTTAGAAATCTTTTCTTTTGGCCTTCAATCTTTGACATACTTGTGTTTACTCACACTGCTTTTCCAGTTACACAAATAATGCTGTAAAAGTCCAACTAGTCTCTCTAATGCTTAAGCTTTCTACTGCAGTGTCAATTCTGTTGAGATTTTTTATTTTACTAGATTTCAGGAGTGGCAGCCAGCCCTCTCCACTCCTCTCATTCCCTAAGCAATAGTTGTCATCAGTAGCCATTTAGCCATGATGCTTGCCTAAGAGCAGAAACTGGCACACTATACGATATAGTGTCACTAGAAGTGCCTAAATGAAAAATCCTATTTCATTAAATGTCCCACAGTCCTATTGTAAATGTCAACGATGTGAGAATTCTTCAGCAGATCATTTCATATATTTAGACTCAAAAAAATAAATAAGCATTGACCATTTATATCAAGTTTTCCACTTCTTAAAATAAGAATTTGAATAGTATAAACCATTAGTCAAGAGCTACCACAGTCCATAAGTGGCTAGATAAGTTCTTCAAGATGCTAATGGACCGCAGCTCCTCTTTGCTTTTATCAAAAAGGCAGATGCTCAACACCCTAAGATTAGGATCCTTGTTTAGCGTCGCACTTCCTTGAAGTGGTTTGTATTAGGTGCTATTTTCTTACGACAATATCAAAACTGACTCATCTTAAAATAGATATATATAGATAGACATAGTCTATGCCTGAAAAAATAACAAGTTATTTCTGACACAAAGCAGTGGAGACCAAGCTTAGATTTTAACAATGAGACAGTAATTCAAAGATGTTTATCTGAAGGGGCAAACCATCCAAGCTTCAATATCAATGATCATAATTCAAGAAGAAAATCTACTTTAGGGGCAAAAAGAAGAATCAGCACATCCCAGGAAAACTTCACACAATCCTGACAATCCAGACAACTCTATGCAACTACTGTAGAAAATTTACCTTAAAGCCAAACCAGAGCAAATGTGTATTTCTTCTGATGGAGTCTCTCAAATATTTATCCAATTGAGTTTAGAAGAAGCTAATGCGACAAAGAAGATAACTGAGCTACCCATCTCTATTAGAAGACAAAGTTTTCCAAAAGAATTTGTGAACTGCAAGGAATTGTTATGACAAAAGAATCACTTTGACGTAACTGTGTTAAGCATAAAATATTAAACAAGATAATAACCTACAGTCCTAGGGAATCACAAAGTGTTGCAAGCTGGACATAGAACCCTAGAGATACACAGCAATCAGTGCTTTTCATGCTTCAGAACAACAAAGAACAGAAATTAGAGAAAATGCTTCATTAGAGAAATGAGTCAGGCCTCTGTTTAACCAAAAAAATCACAGCACCCTAGTTACTCGAAGCAAGCAGCGCTTTTCATGTGTCATCTCAAATTTAACATACGTATAGTTCTTATATACCAAAAAGTATACCACTACTATTAATCAAACTCAACTTGACACATCTAAAGCCATTATAATGACATTTTCATTAGTAGCTATAAAGATTTATAGAAGTATGAGATTCCCAAGGTCCAAGAGGAGGTGGTTAGAGACTTGCTTGCCCAGCTAGATGCCCACAAGTCTATGGGGTCGGATGGAGTCCACCCAAGAGTTTTGAGGGAACTGGCGGATGTGCTGGCCAAACCCCTTTCCATCATCTTCCAGCAGTCCTGGATGACTGGGGAGGTTCCACTGGACTGGAGGCTGGCTGATGTCGTGCCCATCTATAAGAAGGGGCACAGAGAGGATCCGGGGAACTACAGGCCTGTCAGTCTGACCTCGATACCGGGGAAAGTCATGGAGCGGGTGATCTTGAGTGCGATCATGAAGCACTTGCAAGACAACCGGGTGATCAGGCCCAGTCAACACGGGTTCATGAAAGGCAGGTCTTGCCAGAGTAACCTGATCACCTTCTATGCCCGAATAACTAAACTCTTGGACGAGGGAAAGGCTGTGGATGTATCTTCCTGGACTTTAGTAAAGCCTTTGATACAGTTTCTCACAGCATTCTGCTACGGAAACTGTCGGCCTCTGGCCTGGACGGGCGCACACTCTCCTGGGGGGAAAACTGGTTGAATGACCGGGCCCAGAGAGTGGTGGGAAATGGAGTTAAATCCAGCTGGAGGCCAGTGACAAGTGGGGTTCCCCAGGGCTCAGTCCTGGGTCCAGTCCTGTTCAATGTCTTTATCAACGACCTGGATGAAGGCATCAAGTGCTCTCTTAGCAAGTTTGCAGATGACACCAAGCTGGGTGGAAGTGTTGATCTGCTGGAGGGTCGGGAGGCTCTGCAAAGGGACCTGAACAGGCTGGACTGCTGGGCTGAGACCAACAGCATGAGGTTTAACAAGGCCAAATGCCGAGTCCTGCACTTGGGGCACAACAACCCTAAGCAGAGGTACAAACTAGGAGAAACCTGGCTGGAAAGGTGCCAGGAGGAGAAGGACCTGGGGGTGTTGGTTGACAGCCGACTGAACATGAGCCAGCAGTGTGCCCAGGTGGCCAAGAAGGCCAGTGGCATCTTGGCTTGTATCAGAAACGGCGTGACCAGCAGGTCCAGGGAGGTTATTCTCCCTCTGTACTCGGCACTGGTGAGACCGCACCTCGAGTACTGTGTTCAGTTCTGGGCCCCTCACCACAAGAAGGATGTTGAGGCTCTGGAGCGAGTCCAGAGAAGAGCAACAAAGCTGGTGAAGGGGCTGGAGAACAAATCTTATGAGGAGCAACTGGGAGAGCTGGGGTTGTTTAGCCTTGAGAAGAGGAGGCTGAGGGGAGACCTTATTACTCTCTACAACTACCTGAAGGGAGGTTGTGGAGAGGAGGGTGCTGGCCTCTTCTCCCAAGTGACAGGGGACAGGACAAGAGGGAACGGCCTCAAGCTCCACCAGGAGAGATTTAGGCTTGAGATTAGGAAAAAGTTCTTCATGGAGAGCGTGGTTAGGCATTGGAACAGTCTGCCCAGGGAGGTGGTTGAGTCACGGTCCCTGGAGGTGTTTAAGATGAGGGTGGATGAGGTACTTAGGGGCATGATTTAGGGATTGGTGGGAATGGTTGGACTCGATGATCCAGTGGGTCTCTTCCAACCTGGTTATTCTGTGATTCTGTGATTCTGTGATTTTTTAATTGTCCTAGTAGAGAAGTACTAGGTCATTTGTAATACCCACATATGTCATATGCACTTATACCCGAAACTTGAGGCAGCTACACCAAATGCATCTTTAGATATAGAAATCTACAGAAAAACAAAACAAAGTTAAACTATAGGTGCCTCCCTCTTTTTTTGTTAACCCAATAGTAGCACTTGGTCTACCACAGACATAATACAAGCATTATCACTGTTACAACGCTGGCAGTAATAGATCCGTCTCTCCTATACACACTAAGAGATAGCATCACTTCCAGTCAGAGGTTAACTTGTGTGTAGTGGGAGGTTCTGTTTAGCTCAGAGCAGAGATCAAGTGCCAGCTGTTTCAGCAAAAGCTGCTAGCTCTTCTACTGGGTCATATGTCCCATTCAGACCCTTTAGCTGCATCCTCAGAATCTCATCTCCAGGCTGAGTAGATGCCTTAAGTCTTTCCCACTTGGAAGAGCTGATTCTAGGAAAAGTCTTAGATTGTTACTTGAGGACATGAGATGTGTCCTTTAAAGTGTCCGTAGCCTATAATTTCAGGAACTGTGTGTCAAACATATGTCAGGTTCAGTTATACTAATATTGCTTGACATATAAGGACTACATTTACAGAGTTCAGCAATGCCATTTTGATTCAACTGATGTATATTTTAAAGCTGTGAAGAGTTATTTCTGTATATGTAAGAGATCTTCTGTCTATAAACTGTGCATGAAGACAATAATCTGCCTCTATTTCATCTTCATAAAATCTTTCATAAGAGCCTCTAACCAAAATTTCAAGTGTATGGGTTTACAACAGATAAAGTATTCCAGATGTCAAATACTGATTGAAGGGTGCACCTTATTTCCTATTTGCACACAGCCTGCAAGGTTTTTTCTCCTTGATTAAAGGCCCATCCTTTGTAAGCACTGTCTCCTCAGTTACTCAGAGATAAGACTTTAACTGTTAAAGTGGGGAGAGTCACCATTTTTGAGGACAACAAAAGGTAAGGCAAAAGAAAAATGCACCACACAAGCAAACCTCTGTTAACCTCTGTTAGGAGACAATCCTCACAAGAGAAACCGTACTGTTCCTACTTAGATCTTAGAGCAACTTACAAGTCCCTCCTCACAGTTAGGACAGTGATTTGAAGGAAAAACAGCTTGATGCAAATCAGCGTAAGTGCTATTATCCAACTCTAATCAAATTAATTTAGAAAGCAGTGACTGAACTGTGAACTTGGGAAAGACAATGTTTTCATGGCAGGGAATAGCGCTCCTGTGACAGTTAGCAGAATAACCTGCTGGGTCTCCAGCAGTCTGTTGTCCTCTTTTTGACTGACCTGTTAACTGACTGAGGGAATCGACCACTACCAGGTATCTGAGTTGAGGATTTTCTCATATATGTTCTCCAGGGTAGTGTTGTCTGAAACGTCAGATCCATTACCCAGCATGCAAACAGCCAATCTCACAGGCCAAGTCAAGACATTGATTTCATTACAGAGTTGCGCAAATCTGGGTGCTTGGTGGCTTTTCCATGAATCAAGCACGTCTGCCAGGAGCCTCTGTGCTCAATTTATTACAAACGTTACAGGTGATTGCTTCATGCAAGTTCTCTCCTACACATGCTCAGCAAGTAGGGGGCCTGCTTCTGGAGGCAGGTTTCTTATGTTTCTCTGCCAAATTGGCGATCTTGATGACAAGGCCTGATTTAATACATCCTTCTTCAGTCCAGATGTCCAAGATGTTCCTTACATCAGATTATGAGTGCTTTGATCTCCTACTTAGTACAAGTTCTCCTATCCTATTTAATATAAACAAATGCTAGTCCTTTACTGATTACAATCAAGGTGCTCAGAGCAGTGCACACTCTGTTGCAACAGTAGTGTTTGGGGTTTTTTTTAATTCCTCAGAGGTGACAACACTGACTGGAGTTTTTCCAGTGTATAAAGTACTCATGACTCTTCTCCCTTGCATTGTCTCTTTGATGAAATGCTGCTTTTAAAGGCAGTTTTAATAGGATGCCTCCCCTCTTACAAATTTTATTTTCATTAAGTGTGTAGGTGTTTCAAATCTATGAGATTCTTCTATCCATGAGTTCCACAGTTACTGGGGGAGAAGGACAAATACAGCTTACTTCTTTCAGAAAAGAGGCTAAAAAGGGTTCTGCCAAAGCAGCTGCGTTAATTGCTAAAGACATACATATTCTCAATGCCAAGCACAATGTACAAATCATTCTGTACTGCCTTGGTTCTGGACTCCCAGAGCTCATTTGGTGGTTCCCCTAAAGGATCACGCTCCATCTGTTAATACTCATGAAAAGAAACTCATGGATGGTATCGCTCTTCTGCATGAACTGTTAGCTGGAGAAATTATTTTAGCATTCATCTTTTGGCTGGTGCGTAGCTCAAAAAGTAATACTTGGGAAGTATCAGCTTCAGAAGCTGTAAGAAATGTCTGCTGCTAGGATTCAGAAGGAAAACTGGTGATTTCTCAGCACAAAATGATGGCTCCTCCATTTTCTTTCATCTAACATTGGTCAGATGACCTTTGGAAGCTGATTATAAAGGAAAAAAGCCTCCCGTAGTTTCTTTTGACAAGAAGTTTTATCTGGGTCCAACTGGCATTTTCGACACGAGGTCTAAGTTTCATGGCCATATTTTAGAAAGAGGTAACCTTACAATACTCTTACGCAATCATTTCCTCAAACGCTAATTGAGGTTCACTCAAACTAGCAACAAAGGCAAAACTTATTTCGTGCTCTGCCAAATTAATTTGAAAATTACTTCAAGGAAAGGAATGCACCGTTTAAACAAGCCACATACATGCTTTCTATTGTATTTTATCTAAGCAGAGAGGCCTCCTAAACACCTCGAAACAACCGGCCTTTTATGTTGGACAAGAAAATAATTGGCATGTTTATAGCTATACTACAGCTTTATCGGCAGGAGCAAAGTTTTCTGATTTATATATCCAGAAATGGGGTTGACTGGAATTAGTCGGCCACGTCATCAAAACCACAAATCCACTGCATAGTCACTGAGGAAAACTCATTTCCAGGGCTACCTCCTGTTTCAGGATTGCTTGCAGTCACTTCTAAGGCTAAAATTCACAGGGCTTTAGGTTTTCCATCTCCCAAAAAGAAGCAGTAACCATATCAGATCATACATTATATTTTCACTTTCTCTCTGGTGTCTTCTTTTCTATAATTTCTAAGTGCCTCCATTATAATTTCTATTTGGACCTTATTTTTTTACAGAAAAAAAATTCTACTTGTCAATGACAATTCCACATCCTAGAACATTGTTTCATTCATTTCCTTATTCAGGCTGAATTAATATTCAATACCTCATATCTTCTAAGAACTTAATCATAATAATTTTTATGGAAAAATTCAATGTATAGAACTGAATAAGAATTACTCTTAAAAAAACATATTCCCACAAGAAATAGCTATACAGTTCGAGAAAAAAACCTTCTTTAAACAGAACTACCCCCTAAATTCAACTATGCTGTTAAATTGTCACTTACTCTTAAAGCCATAAACCACATTTTCATACAATTTCTATAAAGCTTGTCAAGGAGCTTTCAGATTTTTGTCCTTTAAAACATTCAAGTTGAGTTAAAAATAGGAGACAATATCTTAAACGTCATAAATAATTCCATTACTGGATCATACCTATACTCCATGAAGTCCATGCTCTAGAGACTTGCATGTTCAGTATGGAATGATTCTAGAGGTGATCCAAGAAAGGAAACATTTAATACACTGCTGGTATGGAAATAGTCCTCCTAAACCACACTGTATACCTGAAGCAAGCAAGTTTATCCTTCTTAGTATAAGTCTGGATGCTCTTATCTATATACATGTCCTTCTTGTAATCTGTTTAACTCTTGGACTTCCTAAGATCCTGTGGTAATTTCCAGACTCTATCATTTCTGAACAATACACATTTATTTTAGAGCTTTAGTTTTTACTGAAATATTTGGTCTAATGCTCTTACTGATAATCAGTTTCTGAAGAGTTTCTAAGCAACTAATAAACAGGCTTTTTAGCTGTCTAGTTTCCAGAGTAAAACACAACTCATTAAAGAGAACATTGAAAGCTGACCTCAGATTGAAGCCATTACACTTATTTTAATGTATTTCATTTAAAATGTTTGATCAGTGAACAAGTCTCCTAGGATGTGTATCTTTTCAGGAACAACACAGTGAACGAGCCTCATTACATTCACTGCATAATATCTGGCAATGTAAAGAGAATGAATAGTAGCATCATATTCAGTTCATTTTATATTGATAAAGCTTTGTGTCTTGGGAGTAACATGCTAATAACCACGTGAATGCTTGTTTTGATTACATGGATTTCTTATAGCAGTTTGGAGCAGCAATGCTGGAAATATATCACACTGAAGATATTCACATCCTTAAACAAATAGAATGACTAAATTTAGCATCAAGTTACAGGTTGCTCTGTAAACCATTCAATTCCACCAATGAATGTTCGAGTTATAACTGGTCTATGCATCCTCTGAAGGTCAGCTGTCAGGAAAACCTTGACCAACTCAAAGTTATTAGCCAACTAGCCCTGCACACATCCTCTGCTTATGATTTTTGCCTCTGTGATTGTACAAGCAGCACTATAAGCACCAGACAAAAACTTTCTGAACAAAGCACGACAACAGCACTGTCAGCATGGATCCATCAGCCTTCCTGAGGTTTAATTTAATACCTGTCCAGATCAGTAATGGGTGAATAATGAGAAAACAATGACAAGAAAACCTCAAAATAAAAGCAGTCATCTACTGATAGTATTTATTAGAAGACATTGAGCCATTATTAAGTAAACAATCCCAAGGACTTACCCTACTGGATAAAAGAATGTGATCCTCAGGAACAAAAAGCTTGTTCTCAATATCATGCAGGACAACCTGCTGAGCTCAGCTGCACTTCCCACCCAGTGTATGTTTGTAGAGTCAAAGCAGCAAATGTTAGTATTTCATGAAAATCAGCTCTGCCAACATCAGACAAACCCAAGGAGAATGAATACGATGTTTCTTTAAGCATGTAGTCCTTAAGCTGTTAGCCATTGTAAAAACATTAGGAGTGAGAAAGAAAATAACGAATGTTACTGTACCAAAACAGGAAAAGCAGATTTCCTCTCCAGTTATAGCGCTGGTACATATTTTCCAAAATATATCATATAATAGAACATGCCTTTCTTTGCTTGCTGACCTCTTATTTAGAGAAGTATGCTATTCAATGCCATTTAGTGCACAAAGAGCAAAGAAGTTTAACTGTTTCAAAGAAATGAAGAATTTCAGCTTCTGCTTCTGAATGCTCATCACGTAGCCTAATACTGAGCACATATGGGATGGAAAAGAACAGTTACTTATCAGAGGTGGCCCTGTTCCAGACTCACCCCTTCTCCCCCCCCACAAATGGCTTCCACTTCCAGCAACAACTTCAGATGACAATTCAGTTCTCCTAAGGATATTCAGATTGCATTTTAGTCAAGAAATCATGATCTACCAAAACATTTAAGAAACTAAATTACAAGCCTTACAGCCAAGAATTCAACCTTTTATTTAACACAGATTTACATGACAAATAGCCCAAACACTGACCAGTCCCTACACTTGATCTCAGACTAATTAGGGTCTGTTAGTCTCAAAACCCTTACAGCACAGAACATAATGTTTATGGCTAACAAAACAGTTAAGGGAGAGGATGTCTGGTTTATTAGTTATACATATGTAGGAATTAATTTTCTCAAACACACCCCTTTAGTGCAATAAAGAGATTCAAGACCACCACAAGTAAAAGGAAGCTTGACAATTTCTTCAGCCAGCCAGGATGGGAATGAGTGATTCAAGAGGAACTGGAATTACACTGAAAATAGCTCCTGACAGCAGTGAAATAAGGATTTTTGTGGTCCTCAGACAGGTAATGACTACTTAAAGCCCATGGTCTTGAACTGAAATTGCTTTAAGTGGCCAATAATTTCCTTAGAGTCAAAAATCATTTGTTCTCAGGGCCAATTTTTTCAAAGTCACAAAGCTTTTATAAAAACTTAAACGTAGCTATTACTCCCAGATACTGACATTTAGAAAACATTGCACTAAACTTCTGATTCTCTCCATTTAAGATGTAACCTGCAGGGTTGCAATTGAAGGAGGTTGTTTTTTTTAATTTGTTTTTACTTTTTCTTGAATCCTCTTGTCTTTCACTGTCGATACAAGTTTCCAAACTGTATGGCTAGGAAGCTTTATGAAATAGGAGAAGATAGATTTATGCAGCAGATTATCCATAATTTAAGCAAGTTCTCTTACTGCACAGTTAAAGAGGCTTCCCCATCTGGAGTTTGAGATCTAAATGCGTGTTTTCTGCCTCTTCCCAAAGATTGGTAGTCCTGGACTGTTGCACAATCCTTTTCTGCAGAGCAACTAATGAAAATCAAAACATCAAATGCAGAGGCTAAAACAAATGACCAGTGTTGAAGTGCCACCAGGACAGTATGAGCTGGAAAAACTGAGGGGCATTTTACCAAAGGAAAATAATTCCCCTGACAGCATGCTCCAACAGCCCTATCTGCTGCAAAAAAATGAAAGCAATAGTAACTAGGTCTATGTTCTTCCTATACCTCTTATTAAAGAATAAATCATAACACCTCTAAAGCTTCTTCAGCTGCAGTATAGAGGTTAGAAAACTGCTGTTTCTAGCATGTTCTTCCCTCTTCCTCAAGCTGTATTTCATGGACTGCACTGTTTGATTTCACTTTTGTTTCACACACAATCCTGTTATGTGGATTTCAGCCAGATTAATGGTTTCTTTCATTCTCCACTTTCTAAACTGGAACTGCAAGGCGCCAGTTACAGGGCATAACAATGTAAGCTCAGATAAAGCTTAGCTTGCAGTTGGAGCCTTTGCCTTGAATTTTATCTGCAACCTCATTTCCTTTCAAGTCATTACTTTTCTCTCTGTAAGCCCATCTCTACTTTGCACCTTTGATCAGCAGACAAGTAATAACTGTTTGCCTGGCTTTTGTAGGGGATGTGAAAGCAGCAAAGCACATTTCCATCAATTATCTTGAGTTTCACTGTTCTAGAGGTTTGGGTTGGTTTTTTTCCCCCCTGCTTTGCTGTTGTTGATCTTTTAGACAGAAGAGTCCCAGAGAGAATCCGGGCAAGTCAATTTAGTCCTCACTATAACTCCATAGCCTACTGGTGATTAGCTCAAAGTCCTTTTAATCTTTACTGAGGTATGTTTCTGTATATAGGAAATTATTTAGAGCTTGGCTAATGATAAAGCATTTGTCCTGAAGCTATTAAAATACAGCTGCCAAAGACTAATCAGTCAGAGGAATGTTATGGGCCCACCAACATCTGTGGGAGGCAAACGAAATAATTTCTTTACCTTGTCAGCACAGTTTGTCCAAAGTGATCCATGTGGTAGGGAAATAATACTGCTTTGCAGGACACATCTCCCACTCATCCCTTCTAGGTCTCACAGCTACATAAAAAATCTTTCAATGGATCTAGGAAAGGATCCAAGACAGATTTTCATGTTTGTTTTCAGCATTAGCTCATCCCACACTACTCGCACATATCCTTCCTTTCAGGTTTGGAGGCTTGACACAGGCAACCATTCTGACATTTTACGTTTGGAAACCTGCCTGCAACAAATCCATTTTGTGTTCCTAAATGACTGTTTGGCTGCTTATACTTCAGCCCATCTGTTTCAGCGGCACCAGGCCTGCTTACAAGGTGATCTTCCACTTTCACGCCATTTCCCATCCAGGGATGCCAGCCAATTGTGGGCACTTGACACCATAACTCTCCTGCCCTCACTTTGGTACAAAGCCCTGCTGAGTCAGAGGCATCACTTCTGTGCTTTGTCAAATTTGTTGGCACTTGTGCGGCTCTGACCACCTGAACAGCAGGGGAAGAAAACTGGAGTTGTCAGCACTAGAAGTTGCCAAGTACACTTGTTGCTGTGAAGCCAGGGGAATGTTATGATCAGTAACACATCGTAGCACAAGAATTTTAATTGCAAACACTCTGCAAAGCCAGGATCACTGTAAGCAGAAGGACAAGGATAGTGAGACAGAAAACACGAGCCACAGACATAGAAGATTCAGCAGGTGAAAGTACTGAGCTGTAATGGTTCTTTTAAAATGGACAAATACCAGGTTTTGTATAACCTCTTAACTTTTGTCTAAGATCACAGTGTTATGTATATGCCATTCTCTGAAAAACCATACCAGGCTAAAGATCCTCCTTTGCAAAGTTCTGAAGTCCTTGACCAAGCCCTTGTCAGGCTGGGTTAGCACTGGTGCTTCAGCAACCTCCAGTACCCCTGCCTGTTGTGTGCCCCATATGGGTACTTACCCAGCAGAAGGGAGTCACCTGCAGAAATCCAGATGGCTGGAGTCTCAAAAGTGTAGGAGGACATCGCGTGATTGCTCTACAACTTGGCCTTGGCCAATACCAGAATTCTACGTTTTCTTTAATAGCCCCTTAAATTCCTCATTGAAACAGAGATTAAATAGTGAAATATTAAACTAGCTTTCTTAACTAGAAAAATTTGCATGAACAACAGTAAGTCAGTGGTACATATCACTAATGTTCTTCTCCTCTCCTTTAAGAAATTAAGTAATGAACCAGGGAAAGCAAAGACAAGCTTTCAACATACCATATCAGCTGTCAGAATGTTGTAGTTTAGGTGTTTTAGTGAAAAATTCTCTTTTCTCTGGTTTAAAATAATGTGACAAGAATTTCCAAACAGGCATTCTGACACCTGAACGAACAGGTTCTTCGTGTTGTGCCCTCTGTTTTATTAAAGAAATTCTGTAGCTTCTTATGCCACCTCTATTTAAAAGGAAAAGAAAGAAATTTAAACACTTCAGCTTTACCTTGTAATGAATGTAATTTATACTCAAATAATTAACCATTATGTGTTCAGAAAACAGCAAACAACATCTCTCAGCTCTGGCATGGAAACTATCCAGTATCATTAAGTATAGCATTAACCTATTTAACCTCTTTGTTCAACTACTGCATGTGGTTTCAGCCAAGGTGATTTTAGCAGCTCTCACACAACACTTAGGCAAACTCTACCCAGAATTATAGAAATCTTTAATGGCAGTTAAAAAATATGTCACTAGCAGGTAACTCACAAAGAGCACCCAGATCCTGTTATAAAAGATGTAAATAAATCTCATTTCATAAAGAGATATATTAATCTACAGCTATATAGATACATATGCGCATAGCATCCCCACCCCAAAACCATATATAATAAGGAGTTGATCAACAAATACAGACTTTGTCCCACTACTCTCCAGCAAATTGCTAGCAGCTGGACAGGTAGCAAGATATAACTCTTGCTCATTGTGAGTTGTTTTGTCATCTTCTCCTATCATCCTGGAGTCTCAGCCAGAGACCTTCATCTTCCAAACCCTTTCATTTCAAAGTTCCTTGGGTCAAGATTACTTTATCCCAGTGAAGCCATGGATTTTGGATCCTTTAAGCATAAGTAAGCATAATACTTGCATAAAGCAATTACTGGATTTTGAGTTTGTGTACTGTGACAAGAAAGTGCTCATTTTCCCATCTCCCCCACCATATTTTTTTGATAAATCACAATAGTTCCAGTGTAGCTTTTAGTATAAGATTCTCAATAGGACAAGGAGCAATGGGTATAAACTGGAGAGACATACGGAGGAATTCCTCAACCATGAGAGCAGTGAGGCACTGGGACAGGTTGCCCAGGGAAGCTGTGGCTGCCCCACCCCTGGAAATGTTCAAAGCCAGCCTGGATGGGGCCTTGGGCATCATGATCTAGTGGGAGGTGTCCCTGCCCATGGCAGGGGGTTTGGAGCTGGATGATCTTTAAGGTCCCTTCCAAGCCAAACTATTCTATGATTCTACATATTAGTTGAATTCTAGTTAAAACTTGATCCAGTTCCTTTTTTATTTTGAATGTTGCAAACTATCTTCAATATACATCACTGATTTAGATTTTCTAAGATTTTAACAAAATAGTCTATTTTTAGTTTCATGTCCAGTTACAGGCTCCCTAGTACAAGACATATATGTGTCAACTGGAGCAAGTACAGCAAACAAGCACGAAGATGATTGAGGGACTGGAGCATCTATAATGGGAGAAGAGACTGTGAAAGCTGGGACTGTTCAGTCTGAAGGAGAGAAGGCTCAGGGGGATCTTCTCAATGTGCATAAATACCAGGAGGGTGGCAGGGCACTGAAGAGGAGGGAGCTAATCTTCTCAGCACCCTGTGAAAATGCAAGAGGCAGTAGGCACAATCTGAAATATGGTTCCATCTAAAGAAAAATATTTATTTATTAAACCACTGAAATAGTAATGAAGCACTGAAATCTGCTGCTAAGAAAGGTTGTGGGTCTTCAGCCTTGGAGATATTAAAAATTTTACAATGAGTCCTGAGCAATCTGCTCTTTCTGACTCTGCTTTGAGCAAGTGTATTGGACTAAATGACTTCCATGAATCCTTTCCAATCTCAGCTATTTCATAATTCTGTGAAATTACAAGTTATTACTATAAAAAAAATGCCTAAGTATATGCAAATGGTACCATTTATCCTGCATAAAAATAAGTGATTTTCAAAAAAAGAAGATACGGTTAAAAGACCACAGCTCTTAAAAGAAAGCTCAAGAGCAGCACCCATTTCTCAACTTCTTTCCTTGGTTACATTATTCATGTTCACCAGCCTTCTCCACCAATCAGGGAATAATATTAGTTCAGTTTTGTAGCTGGTAGGGACAGGTTGATAAGATGGCAGAGGCCGAGACTTCTACATTTACATCCTGCTACATTTTCCGTGACCAAAGTTGCTTCCTCCCATTGCATTTTCCCAAGCTCAGGAATACATCAAAAGTTAGCATCAATGAAACATATGCAGGGTGCCCGATTAGATGCTACATGGCTGAGAGGTGGAGTATCAGTGGAACACACTGTGCTCATGGGTCTTTCAGAGGCTGTGTACACTTATCTATCAGCTCTGCATCACTCTCAAAAACTCCAACCTTGAGGTCACAATTAAAGAGTTTATTTCACATGGATAGCAGGTTGAAGCTTTACGCTTACATTGCTGCACTAGAAACACAGAACAGATACCCTTATGGCCACTATCCTACAAATAATCTCCCTTTTACTCTCTGTACAGCCAGAAAAGCTATTTGTCTTTTGAAAGCTCCATAGTATAGGGATTTGTGCCCCATTTGTTACCCACTGTCCTAAGTTTCTCTCTGTGTTACCAATCTCTAATCAGCAGCCTTTCATTTTATAAAGTGTCACCCTGTAGTGCATTGTTTTACATTTATCTAAATTAAAATCTCACTCTATTTAAAATTTGCCTCTTATTCTAAAATATCTTGATCAATCACACTGTAGCTACAGCCTGGCCTCTACATATTTGATCAATGCATGCTTCATCTTATCCCTCAGATTGTTTAATAGAAACATTAATTAGTGTTTTCATTAATTAATACCAGACCCAATACTGATCCAGAGATTTCCCACTTGGTAGTTCCCTCACCACTGGTGTTTCATTGTTAATTATTCTGACATTGTAGCCCAGGAAATTCTGTATTCGTATTACAGGATTATGAAGCAGTGCAAGTCTTTTTTCCTACCAAATTCTTCCCTGAAGGATTTTCCCACAGATAGCAAAAAGAAACCATGGCAGAGTTAGATGACAGAAATCTACTATTTTATTTGTCTACAAAGCTCACAACATACTGTGGACTATTAATTTTGTCTGAATCAAAAATATCAACTAATCATTCACATATGTCTCAATGGAGCATGGCAATGTCTTACTCACTATGCGGATGGACTGTGGGTTGGTTTTAGGGTGCTTGATGGAGCAGTAGGGCCAGAAGAAAGGCCAGGCTGAAGTCCATTGCTTGTGAACCTGGCAGTCAGCTGAGCAACTTCTCACCTTTGTCTCTCACCCTAGGTCCAACTTGTTAGAGCCCCACAGCGTTGTCTGCCTAACACAACTAACCTTCCTATAGAGCTGTAGTAACTATCCTCAGACTTGCCTTCAAATACAGGAAATTGGGTAGCGTATCCAAAACTCCACTAAGCTCCTAGACAGCAGAAAATGCTTGAGGAGGGGAAGAAGTGTTGCAGTGAAGGGAGCTTTTTCTCATTAGTCTTCTTTTCTCAGACACACAAATCTCCCAGCTCTAAAGAGGACTCATCTGAAAGTTTTCCATCTCTTAGTCAGATGCAAAGGCACTTTCAAAGGAGGTTTGCTTCGTGAAGAGTACACTTACAGATACAGAACAATCTTGGTCTTTAATGGGCCCACTTATTTAAGGCATAATCAGAGACATACAAAGGCAGATTATTCAGAAAATCCTCCCTTATTTAAGTGCGAGATTTACAGAAATTGCATAGTTGACATCAAGGACTAGATCTGTAGATGTCCTTAGGGATAAGAGACTCATTCTTGCTAGGAGTCCCATAAAAGGCTTAAGATTATTTTTTTTTAAATCCTATCAGAAGATTTCAGAAGCGCTGCTTGCTTTTGAGATACCATCCTCTTCACACCTGAATAAGAGGAAAGTCTCTCTCAAACTGAGTCTGATTCCAGCAATTCACCCTTAAACACCTTTTCACAATATTTCTTATGTAAGACTAGGGAAAGATAACAGGGAAATTCAACACACATTCCACCAGACTGGACATACAACTTTCTTCTTGAAATTAAGGAGACTCTTCACTGAAGTGGAAGTAGCACCTTCCACCTCAACTTTGTTACTCAAACTTATTGCACAATATACTCTCCTGTGTTTCCTTGTGGCTTTATACTTATGTAGTATTTTTTTCCTTTCTAAATACAGCTACCATGCTCAAGATAAACCAACAGCTTAGAATCAAAAGTAACTTGTTTTCCCATCTTCTCATGGTCTGTAAGTCTTCTTTTCCTTTTCTAATGCCCTACAAAATTTTCCCTTAGGAACATGTCCCTTGATAATACCGCTACGTGCCACAAAAGAAAAAAAGGGCATTGCTATACTGGCTTTATAAGGGCTCACCTGGGGGCCCCATCCTCTCACTCAAAGAGACAAAGCCAAGCCTATGGCTTAAAGAGAGTGCTTCTAGAAATACTAGATTTTTTCGTCTTGTCTTTATAAAGATCTCTGATGGAGGCTGGTGGAGTAAGCAAGCAAGGAGAGGGCATCTCGTAAGTGCACAAAATGTGACTTATTCTACAATGAAGAATGCGAATGCTGCCCATGACAGTGTAAGAAGGACCTAATTGGAAGTATATACATGATTTGAAAGCTGGTGGAGAGTAAGAACCAAGTGCTGAGCACCTGAAACTTTAGGTGCAATCAATGGTTAAGCTTCTTAGCATCTACTGAAAAAAACATATCCTACTTTAAAAGAGATTCAATTTTTAAGTGGTCTACCTCCAAGGCCAGTTCATTTCTCTATTGATCAGATAAAAAGAAGAATGTATTGGAGACCTACATACAACTAAAAAGAAGAATCAGTGTGATAGTTTAGAATAAAACCTGGGCCAACAGGCTCTGAATTTCATGTAATAAATTGGCAAATGCCTGGCTTGAGGAATGGCATTTGAAAGTAAAAAGACACTCAGAAAATGGATTCTGGAAAATTATGTATGGTTTAGGCTTTATCTGTTTATGTATCAAAGGACACTCTTCCTGGAAGCTGCATGTCAATCTGTTCTTTCTGCTTTGTAGACACTCTAAAAATTATTTTAGGACCAAATTAGCTGTCAGTTTTTGATAGCCTGGATCTCTAGTGCAGAGGATATACAACCACTTTAAAGACATCAAGCAGAAGGTATTGCTTGCATTATGAATGGATGATCAAAAAAATATATGTCTAGAGAATGAGATGAGGCAGTATTTTTTTCTGTTTCAGAAACTAATGATATGCCTAACTAGGAGCACCCATAGCCAGATGTATCATCATCTCACAAAAAAACAGTTGTAGAAATGTAAAGATATGAGATAGGCGATGGTGATGAATACTCACACTAAAGCTTTCATATGAAGGATTTAAGAGATGCAAACTATTTAGAGCAGCCAGGAGATAGATATAGAGGGAAATAAAAGATGGTACAGAAGAACACTATACAGCAAAGAAGGGCTGAGATCTTATTTGCTTTTACCTTATGCAGGGGGAGAAGCAAGCCACAGTATATCTGAAATTCAGGAAAAAAAGGTCTTTTTTGTTAGTTTTTCTTTTGAATAAAATAGGAAGTGATAATAAATAATAAAATGTGGAATTTTTTTTTTTCTGCAGATCATCTCAGAGGTCAAATGTTACTCAGACTCAAAAGAAGATTGGAAGATTAGGCATATAATGGGAACATTCATTAGAAAGAGTACAGACTGGGATACCAAAATGTATGCTTCAGGGTCTAAGTCTCTTGTCAGCTCTAAGGAGCTGGAGAGCAGAGTTTTATAAGCAATTATTCTAGCAGGCTGGGAAATAGTTGTTAATTTATTCATAATTCTTTTTATTCATAATGCTTTTTACACAAAACAGAAGGGGAGAATATAAACACAAAGGAAATACCAATAGAATTAGCAAAAATACAAATGAATCAATATGCAATGACTGAGGAGGAAAACTCGCAGCTTACTCTTTAGAAAAAAGACAGAGATGAAACATCAATCAATTAACCAGAGGGAAACAGAGCAATGTTCTGAGGTTAGGCACAGTAACCTCAGATAGGAAAAGTGCTACAAATTTTTGAGTGGAAGAGAAAAATGTGTCACAGTTATAAAGAGGGTGAAACAGAACTGTGGCGTATTGAAAAGATTAATAAATGGATTTTTTATTAAAACAAAACTTACAGTCAACCAAATTACAGAGCAGATGCAATATTAAATGTTTAAAAGTTTTGTTAATATAAGTTGATGCTTCTTTGAGAGAAGAAATTTGCCTAAATTATTTGCTATACATATTTTCTCATCCTGAGCATGGTCATGGTTCAGTTCTAGCACAGGCAGAGGGTAATGGAGAAATAATCCTTCCTCAGCAGCACTGAAACTTGTTGACAAGAAAGGGTGATGAAACTTAAATTACATGTTTTGTGCAAAGGCATGATTGGGCATCAGGGCTGTCTGAGTCTAGCTTCCTTTGACAATGAATTCTCAAAGAAGGCAGGCAGGAAGAGAAAACCTGCCACTGATTTTCTGTCTCATGAGGCAAATTTGATGAACAGATTCCCCTTGCAGAGTATGCTGTGTTATTAACTTCTCTCAACTCTGAACACTGCATGTGTTAATAGACAATCTGTTGGTAGCTAGCATGTCCTTCTTCATTGTCCTAGCATAGCTTTAAGTGTGCTATAAACCATTTTTAACCCAGGTCATTTTATTATCTTCTCCTGTTTGAAGTCAAAAGAATCCCCTGGCAAACTTCTTCTGTAAAGGCCCAGCAAGATACTCCTTACTCACTTTACCTTCCCTTTACCACCATTGCTGTAGTTTATTGAGCAACCATGTGTTTACATACCCTTAACCTTTGTGTTCAGCGTGGTAACCTGCAACTTCATAAATTCTTGCAAGAGAATCTATGTGACTGAATTATAAGATCCATGGTGCTGTGTGGTCAAACATAATATTACTGTCAGACCCATCACTTTTTCTCCCAGTGTTTGGGACCACACGTGCTAGGTTCACATAACAAGGAGGCAAGCAGGCAATGTGACGGGGTGGTGACAGCTGGGGCGTGTGCCTGTGTCCCACAGCTAAAGTTGCACAAAAGAAGCAAGTGCAAAAAACACCAACCTTACACCACCTCCACCACGCTCAATGGTCGATGGATCACAGATTGGGTCAGCGAACTGGTCATGGCATATCAGACCTCAGAGTGGGCTACAGACATTGCTGTGGCACAGCAAAGGAGTAAGATATAAAGCTAACAGATGGGTAGGTGTGAGCCATGGGGAAACCATAGGCAAGGGTGATACAGTCTTTCCAGCCACTTTCCATCCTACTAACTTAGGTCAGTAAGCAGGTCAAGGGTCCAGCTGGGATACCAGTTCATGGGTCAGGGTCCACAGCTAAGCATAGGTATGGCTGAAATGTAGATTGATTAGGACTCAAGGAGCCAGAGCCTGAGCTTAAAATCAGAACAGGGTGTGGGAAAGGATGTCATCGAGTCCTCCCACCTCTCTTCCTGACAGCATCAGCTGCACCGCAGGACACTAGACTGGCTCCAAGCCCAGGCAGCCAAATCCCTAGAAGGGGTTGGGAGGGTGCCCTCAGGGCCCTGACACAAGGTGAGAGGCTGTCCTCAGCCATTTCTGCCAAACAGGAGTATTGCTATAAGCTTGTATCACAAGTTACAGCACAGGGAGACCTTGGGGTTCTCTTTGTAGGACCTACTGTTTGCCTTACGTGATTGGTAAGAGCAGCCATGCCCAGAGAAACTACATGTCCCTTGAATTCTCCTCCTGGGATGGCCTGTAGCAGATGCACGAAGAAACAACTAAGAGCAGAGAAGGTACACAGTGTCGTTTCCCCAGGGCACTTTTATCAGCTTCCAGCAATTTGCAGGTCAAGGATTTCCTTCACCAGAAGTGGTGTCTTTAGGTGTAACAGCCCAGATAAACATCTTGTGCATTAATTTGTCTAATTTCACTAAGAACCCATGGAAAGTGCTAGTGCTGACAGCACCCTGCAGCAATGAGTTCCCCTTCCTAGCTTTTCTCCATCTGCCAAATTGCATTGTGAATCACTCTAAAAAACAAAAAAACCCTATATAACTAAAAAACTATGTAGCTAAATTACTGCTGAATTCTTATGGGTGACTGAGAACAGACCTTAATCTGGTATAGCTATAGAAGTATAGAGTATTGCTTTGAATGATTCAGTACTCCTGTGTTCACATGCAAGCAGAAAATTTCAGGTTTAGAAGTACTAGTAAAAGGACCCTTGGGAAGAAATGATACAATGTGTTTAGTTTTTGTGAAATCTGTCAGCCAAAGCCTTGAGCTGATTAAAAAAAGGAAAGTAAAAGGCATGTTAGTAAAAAATCTATTGCTGAGTTACCTCCAAAGACTAAATAAGCAGAGACATCAAAGAGCCAGTGTCGCTTACCACCAACAGAGCACTCTGTGTTCCCACTGTAACCTTGCATTTCTATGAAGAAGGCCTTCTCTTGGCTTTCTCCCCATTCTGATTCTTACAATACCCTGAATACACACAAATGCTGGGTTTTTTCTGGATTCAGTCAAGTTTTCACGAAAGAGAAACAGTACAGAGTTTGTCAGTCAGGTACAAATACTGCATTTGGTTAGTTCAGTGCAGCATATAACTGGGAATTTATTATAACTTTATGGAGAAATTTTCAGAAGTAATGCTGCAGAACTGCAACAGATCAAGGATGTCAGCAGAATCCACTCCTGGCATCAAACATAACGAATTTTCCCTGTGTTTCTGCAACAGGAGCACACACACTGGGGATTAGGATACTGTGCTGTTATACCTTTGTCATGTTGCCTTTTGAAGTGCAGGAAAACATAGTCCATCTCTGAATATTTTTAATTTGCATTACATGCATTTGATTGAAGAAGTGGTTTTCAAACAGCTCTCTGAAGAGCTTGTAGCCAAATCTAGCTGGGTGTATATGCTGTAGGGCCCAGCTCAAGGCATAGCATACAGCGCACTTCCAGCGTATTTGAAGTTGCCCCGAGAAAATTCAGGCTGTTGCTGCTCTCCAACAGCAACACATCTTGTAAGAAAGATACTCACTTCCCCACATGATGCAGAAAGCTGATGCCAGCAGCGCTCTGCTGGCTTTAAATCAGTGATGAAATAGGAAGCCTTTGTTTAGCTTATGCCTCCATTTCAGGGTTTTAAAATCACAGAATCATAGAATAGTTAGGGTTGGAAGGGATCTTAAAGATCATCTAGTTCCAACCCCACTGCCATGGGCAGGGACATCCCACTAGACCAGGCTGCCCAAGGCCCCATCCAACCTGGCCTTGAACATCTCCAAGGATGGGGCAGCCACAACTTCCCTTGGCAACCTGTTCCAGTTTCTCACCACTCTCATGGTGAAGAAATTCTTCTTTATGTCTAATCCAAATCTACCCTTCTCCGGATTATACCCATTCCCCCTCGTCCTGTCACCACAAGCCTTTATCAATAGTCCCTCTCCAGCTTTCTTGTACGCTCCTTTCAGGTACTGGAAGGTCGCTATAAGATGTCCTCAGAGCCTTCTCTTCCTAAGGCTGAACAAGCCCAACTCTCTTGTCCTGTGCTCATATGGAAAGTGCTCCAGCCCTCTGATCATCTTTGTAGTCGTCCTGTGAACCCGATCCTACAGTTCCATATCCTTCTTAGACTGAGGATTCCAGAACTGGATACAATACTCCAGGTGAGATTTCACAAGAGAGGAATAAAGGGGCAGAATCACTTCCCTCACCCTGCTGGCCACGCTCCTTTTGATTCAGCCCAGGACACAGTTGGCCTCCTAGGCTGTGAGTGCATGTTACTGGCTCATGCTGAGCTTCTCATCGACCAGCACCCCCAATCTCTCTGCAGGGCAGCTCTCAATCACATCATCCCCCATTGTGTACTGAAAACGGGGATTACCCCAACCCAGGTGCAGGACCTTGCACTCATGAGGTTCTCACAGGCCCACTTCTCCACCCTGTCCAGGTTCCTCTGGATGACATCCTGTCCTTCCGGTGTGGCAACTGCACCACTCAGCTTGGTGTCGTCTGCAGACTTGCTGAGGGTGCACTCAATCTTCCTGTTAATATCATTGATGAAGATATTAAACAGCACTGGTCCCAGTACAGACCCCTGAGGGACACCACTTGTCATGGATCTCCATCTGGACTTTGAGCCATTGACCACTACACTTTGAATACAATTGTCCAGCCAGTTTCTTATCCACCATACAGTCCACCCATCAAATCCATATCTCTCCAATTTGGAGAGAAGGATGTTGTGGGAGATCATGTCAAAGGCTTTATAGAAGTCTAGATGATCACATCCATCGGTTTACCCATGTCCACTGCTGCAGTTACCCCATCAGAGAAAGCCACTAAGTTGGTCATATGCCCTCACTGATGAGTTTGCTTGTATTGGTGACCATAAGGTCCAGTATTGCATTTCATTTGGTGGGGGTTTCTATCAGCTGGACTAAGAAGTTATCTTCAATGCACTCCAGGAGTCTCCCAGATTGCCTACAGCTTGCTGTGCTACTTTTCCAGCATATGTCAGGGTGGTTGAAGTGTGAAGCCTCCTGTAGCTGGAGAAAGAAGACTTCATCAGTTGGTTCTCCTTGATTGGGTGGCCTGTAGTACACACCCACCACAAGGTTCCTGTTGGTTCTTCTGTCCTTAATTTTGACCCACAAGCATTCAACCTGTTCATGGCGTTTCTTCAATGACAGCTCTTCACATTCTATCCCTTTCCTGAGACAGAGAGCAATCCCTCCACCCCTTCTTCCTGGTCTGTCCCTTCTGAGTAACCTTCTCCTTGCAAGAGTAACCTCAAGGATTTTCTATACACAGAACAAACAACTTAATGAACGTTCTTGAGTTTCTATGATATTCAGGTGAGAAAACTTTATGTTTCATGCTGTCAGGAGATCATTTCAAGATAGGGTTTCCATTGGAATTAGTGGTGTCACTAGTGGAGTTAACAAAGCATTTCGTCCCTCTCTTCCCCACGTTTTTCTATTTAAAACCCATCTTCAGCATACAGGTATCACCCTATAGATGCTTACAGCATATGTGTAAAACATAATACTATTCTCCTTCCATGTGTTTTGCCAGGCCATCCCATGGAAAAACGTGATGCCATTACCCCATGATTTACTACTGCTCCCTTTTGTTTCTCATATCTCTCCATTCCAGAGTACAGCTAACTGCCTGCTCTGTCGTCTCAATGCAATTTCCCTTATCACCTCATGGGAACTAACTCCCTATCTTCTTCTGCTTTAAATAACAATCTCCAGGCTGACTTTATAAAAAGTGCACTGTACTCCCTACTGCCAGCACAATGTTAGATTCTGTAAATAACTATAGTATGACACACTTTACAAAAACTTATCAACAGTGCAAGACAATAACATTTGCCTAAACTGTCAATTAACCACCTGGGAAGCCTGCAGATAGGAAACTTCTGCATTTATTTTTACTATATCAGAATTTGATTCAAAAGTGCTGGGTTATTTCATTCCCTTGATTAAATGGGCACACAGAGTGGAATAAATAAAGGTATTGTGCGTGATAGAATAATGTCAGGGGGGACAGAAACAAGCACTTTTGGTGAAAAGTAATCCTTAATATCTATTTTTTTGTGTTAGAAAGAGTATTTGTGCATAATTTACCCAATGGATTTGCAAGGAGTTCTCTTCTCACAAAACATGAAGCTCAGGCAGGTGGAAATACAAGCTAAATCTCACCCAATGGTGAGAGGTTCTTTAAGTCCCAGTATCCAGTCAGTCTCATCGTGGCCACTATGATGAAGTGAACACTGCTTTCTGTAAAGCAGATTTTACCATTACTGATTCATTGTACGCTGATGATAGAATAGCCATATGTTATGAACATTTTCTGTCTACTGGCCTAGCTTCTTACTTTCAAATATTAAAGGTTGAATAGCTTTAGGTAACTGAGATACTTAAGCATTTCCTACACGTGGTGTGAGGCATAGCCAAACCCATTTCCATGGCTCTTGTTTATGTTAGTTGTTCATTGTTCCTTGTTTAATTGTCTCTGAAAATGACTGCTCTTTTCCAGCAAAGAAGGAAAGAACATGGGTTATAGATAATTTTTAAATTCTTATTTTCTTAAGAAATTGATGGATGAACAAATCACAAGAACCATGTTTTGATGAACAGATTAATTAGTCAAATCAAACAACCACTACACTGGTCCATGTGTCACTCATGGAAGTTGTGTAATTTCCATCCCTGAAAGTCTTTGGTTACAGAGAAACAAACACTGTGAGGAATAATATACACAAACTTTTATGGCAGAACAGTAGTCTATGTCAGTGCTTACCAACCTTTTCAAGTTTAAATAACAAGTCAAAGTTTAAGCAAAGAAAAGTAGATCTTACTTTGTTTTCTCATAATTATTTTCTTGTATAACTAAACAACACGTGGACTGAAATGACATAATTCATACTTTTTTTTTTACTGTTTTTAATGTCACCTTTATTAATTTGTTTGCTTATATTAGGCTGTATACTTTGCTAACATTATGGGGTTTAAAACTCTTTGGTAAATATGCCATCTAAGATCTGATGAACCAGTGGTGAAAAACTGTTGAGAACCATTCAACTACATAAGTTCTACAGGTCCTTTCTATCCACTTTCTTTACAATTCACTCCGGAATACTAAGAGTGAGGATGCAAGATCTTCCCCTGCATTTCTCTGGTCTTTTTATACACATTGTTAAGTTATCAGGGCAAACAGAACTGTTTACTGCTGCTGTCTACAGTCCATTCATCCAAATTTCATTCCTTCCTTGATCTTTCTTGTAGTAGCTGTGTGTAATGTTTGTAAAAGAAGCACATTTTGAGCCAAGGGATTTGTCTGCAAGTTCTCATTTACTTCTGCCTGTTTTATTTCTGATGAAAGGTTCTGATATAAAATGTAATCTGTTTAAAAGACTAGCCTAGATAGGTACTGTTTTACAGCTAATATTTTGTGAGGCTTTTGTAAATTCTCAGTCAGTGTGAATGTCAGCATGGGAAATACATTTAATCTTTCTGCACAGATGTTTTTATCAACCTTCTCAAGCATTAATAAACAGCTGATAAACTTCTCAGGGGAAGTTGCCATGATGCACACTGAAACTGGTTCATCCAACCTGTCCCTTCTGTTGCCTAGTGGAAGGTTAATGCTTTAAATTGGTCAAAGAATTTGAGAAGACTGGAAAAAAATCAGGAGCAGTTACATAGCTGGTAAGAGGTCTGACTTTAGCTCAACATCTCACGTGAAACAAGAAGACAACCCATTTCCCTGGAAGCATGACCAGTTTTTAAGTCTGGAATTAATTTTGTGATTTGCTAATTTATATCAATAGCTCAGCTGCTCCAGATGGAAACTGCGACTCACAGCCTGCGAGCCTGCAGGTGAAGTGAGGGCAAAACACTTCCCCATCTGTCTGCAAGCTCTGAAGGGAGTTTGTTACCAGAGGAACTTGGTAAATGCTATTCTGGACTTATGTTTTATGAAGACTGAGCTAAAAAGCTTCCCTCAGTAAAATTGGCAAAGGCATTTCCATTATTTTCAGTACAATCAAAACTTCATCCTGAAGAGGAAGGAATGCAATTTCAGAGTGACTTCCCTGACAGCAGAGACCCATGATTTACCTAGCAAGTTATTCTTCTAATGCTTGAGAATTTCTGTTTTACATTTATATGAAAATTACCCCATGTGCATTGATAATATTTATTCCTGACGCATTAATCTATACGATCATCTTTGTTTGTTATGTTTACCACACAGAAGTGACTCAGTGAGACAACTATGCCATTGGGTAAATACTATTTAGGGTAAATAGTTTGAATTGTCCTTTGGTGCAAAGACAATGTGAGTGCTGCTGATTGTTGCTCACTGTGGCCATTTTAGAACTCAGAAGGTACTTCAGGAAGTGCTTCAGTTCTAAAAATACATATGCTTTTGAGTGAAAAAAGAGATAGTATTCTGGGTGAACTTTTGTATCAGCGTTTTGTGACCTTGACAGTGGTCTCACAAAAGTGGCAAGTGTTTATCTGTGAAAAAAACCTGAATAAAATATTGAAAGTCATTAGTTCCTGAGACAAGTTTAAAGACCTTACTCAAAAGTGTCTGAAGATCTATAGAAATGTTTTGGTACTAGGATGTTAAAGCAAATACCCAGGAACTAGCATTATATGGTACTATGGCATTAGAAGATGATACTAGCCTTTCACATTTGCGAAACCTTCTTTACTCACAAGATCTGAAAGACAGTTTGACAGTATTACTCTAGTCCCTCTCTACAGGTATTAGACAAAAATGACTGCTGCAGTTGCAAAGCTGGCTGAGCCTGTGAAGAAAAAGCTTGGCAGGGACTAGGAGTGATGCTCTACCTCAGGAATTAGGCATCACACGCTCCTGTTTCTAGCACACGAAAATGTTCAGCAAAATGTTACAAAACCTGCCTCCCAGGCTTGAGGAGAAGCCAAGGTGTCCCATCTGGTATTCCAGGCCAACACAGCAATCTCTGTGCTGCTGCTGAAGAGTTGCCAAGAAATACCAATGAAGGTGTGGCACGTAGGAGGTAGGTGTTGCTAGTGAAAAAGCATTTTGCTATATGGTAATATTATTATTTCTGTAACAATGCAGCAAAAGTAGCATAAATAGTCATCTGTGGGTGGCAATACTGTGCAATAAAACGAAATCTCTTACTCTCCAGAGAATACACATCATCTTGCCTGGTTACCTGAGAAAGTCCATCATTCTTTTTGCTTAATTGTCAAAATCAGTTGTGAAGTTCTTGGTTGTAGATACATGGGTTTGAATGTCTAAAGGCTGGAAAGAGGCATGGTCAGTGGAGATTACTTCTTCTGGAATGCTTTGTTCCTCCCCCTCTAACACAGTCCTGGTGCTTTGACTGAAGCAGGCTCTGAAAGACAGACTATATCAGTTTGGTATCAAAATATATGCTTGTTTATTTGTTTTGTGCCCATGAATATGAATTAATAATACTTTAACATGCGTCAGAGCTATTGGAAGAAAACATTCATTACTCAACAATTTTCTGTAGGAAGGTAAGAATCAACTCTTTGTCTTCCTTTTATACAAAAAAGAAAGGTAATTTTCTGTCAGTTTAGCTCACCGGACACGAGATGAAAGACAACCAAATGGCTAGTAATTAAGGATGGTTGAGAGGCAAATGATGAGATATGAAAAATGTGTTTTCAAATAATCTGCTGCAACACCCTTCAGTGCAAGGCTTCAAGGCTGAACTAAAGGTTGCTTTGTATTCTGTATTAACTTAGTTTGTGAACCTCCACTAACCAAAAATCTTTATTAAGCAAACAGGTTAATGTCCCCAGATGCTGATTAATTAGATGGAAAATTCCCTCAAGCATCAAATCATTTTGTTATCTGAAATTGTTCTTGGGCCACTTTCTTTATATAGGCAACCAAGCATATGATAAAGTACAATGTGAGATTGTTATTTTATCTAGTAACTCCAGAAATGAGCACTAAATTGGAATGAATAGTGTAGCACAATTATCTAAAGTTATAGATGAAGTGAAAATAATTTCTATTTTCAACACCATCTAGATTCTAATGACCATTTTAAATTATTCCTTACTCCTCATGAAATGTCTGGCCTACAGAATTATCATGTTAGCCTTGACACTGTAGGCTAATAACGGAACAGAACAGCTCAGAAAGGAAAAGCCTTGTTTGAACATTAGTTCTTAAGAGTATCATTTGAAGAACTTGGACAGCAAATTGCTGTTATGCACAGTGCTCAATGGAGGACAGAGAAACACAAGTATTGCAGATGATTTCCACGCAGCAAGAGAGATGAGCACTCTGAAAATCAGGATTCTGCCAAACCACAGTCTGCAATGGTCACGTATATCTTTTAGAGAAACACCTGTATCTAATAGCAATGCCCAGGGACCATGACCATTCTGCTGACTTACTTAGCTGAGAAAAGCAATTACCCTGCCCCAAGAGATGCTGGTGTGGAGACACTTTGCTGCCTGCTGTTCTGAAGAAAAAATAAAAATTTCTTTCCTTAGCTATTGCTTAGGGTTTGGGTTATTTTTTTCTGTCAGGATTATGTTACTTGTCTACAGTCACTGGCATAGTAGAAACCTTTTAACCAGGACATCTCCATGGACACTAATTTAGCACAATTAAACTTAATGACGGTGAAACTGCTTAACAGGGATATATTCATTCAGTGACACAGGGCGTTAAGTATTAGCAGGCTCTTAAATCAGTGTGAAAAACCAAACCACTTCCATCACAGAGGTTCCAGTAATAATAAGGAACTAAATGCCAAATAAACATGAAATGCTGTGAATAATCTCCTTATTCTTGTAGTTTTAGTTTGGTGGGTACTTTATGCCATTGCTAGTCCTTTCAGAAGCATTTTTGTCTCTCTTATCAGGACAGCTGATTAATTGAGTTGGCTGTCTACCAATTCAGAGGATTCTACTGAATTAACGTTCCGATTTGCTTAGCTTTAGCTAATCATATGTGCAGGTGTGGTGTTCCTGCAGATTGTTCAGTTAGAAAAACAAAGCTTATATGTTGAAGAGTATATGTCAGAGCAATAAAAAAGATACATTGCAGGTATTACACATTCCTTGGTGCACCCTACTGCTTTTCTTGTTTTTAAATTTTATGTCACTGTTACAAATTGCTTTTGGAATAAATCTGTATTTTGTTTGCATTAAATGATTATACATGTATAAACTGGATGTTTAGATTAAGAAAAAGAAAACAAGAAGATAAAAAGTCCACACCTACCCAAATCACTCTTCATGCCACAAGTCTACCTTCAGGCCACAAAAAAAGAAGAAGAAATATCTACTGGAGAAAAGGTGGAGGGGAGGGAAGAGAAAAAAAAGGAAGGTTAAATTACTTCTAGAAAGGAATTAATAAACAGTTAATTAATAGCTTTACTTTCAGCAACCTACATGGAATTTCAAGACCTAAAGCCAAACTTGGCTGTTCCTGTGGAGATTTTTAGGGTGTACAAGAACACAATGGTGCTTATCTTTCTTGAAATACCAACGCTTGCCTCAGGGCACTCAGCATCCTGGCTGAAAGCATGAGGTGACAGGGTTTCTACTGCTATGGCCAAAGATTAAGTGGATGCAGCGCAATAAAAACTTGCCTGTCTCATTGTCCCTCGCTTCCACGCCCACTCTCTCCATGCTCACTACAGCTCCAAGAAAAAGGCATGAGGTCTGTGCATGAACACAAACCCTTTCCTGCTCAGTTTTCTCCCTGCCTCAGCAATCCTCTATATTCCCCACTTCTCCATTCTCAAAGGAGAACACGGTGCTACACACTCTGCCCTGTATACTCCTGACCAGCCTAGGACAACAAATAACACAACTCAATCCATTAATAGGGAGTTTATGCAGAAAAAAATCATTACTGGCAAAGTTTCTAGTTTGTGAAAGTATATTTCAGATAATGAAAAGGACTGGGAGAAATGGGTACATCATCAAGACTTTGTTTTGTGCTTCCTGAACCTCAGAGTTCTTTTTTCTTTCTATTTTGTTTTCCTCTTTTTGGACACGACACTTTTCCAGTGAGTGTGCAGGTTTCCTACACAGGGACGTCCTGTCTTTTGTCATTTTTTTTAGTAAGCATGCCGATCCAGCTCTGCACCACTCAGTGAGGCTCTTAAGGTACCACTGACTTAATCATATAATGGCCTGTTACTGTTCACTACATCATAGAAATAATGTTTTGAACCATGTCAGGGCTAGAAAGTAACCAGCTTTAGCTACAGATTTCTGTGTGTTACTGTCTTCAGAGCAGGAAAAGAATTATTTTGTACTCAAACTCTCCAGTCACTTAGGAGCTGGCTGTATGCTCTTTGCACCTGTGCCTTTGCCTTTCATCTTTTGATTTGACATTGATTTTTTTGGACCCATGTTAAGCCAGACTGCTCCCGAGAAGAAATGTACACCTTAGTTAGCACTGTAGAACAGTGCTGATGGAACAGTCTTACTTTCTAAAGTACACCACAAACCTGAAATATTACTTGAGTAAAAAAGATTCCAGCCTTTCCATAATGATAGGACAATGATTTTAAATTGAATGAGGGAAGACATTTTTTACAATGAGGGTGGTGAGGCACTGGAACAGGTTGTGCAGAGAAGCTGTGGATGCCTCAGCCTTGTACGTGCTCAAGGCCATGTTGGATGAGGCTTTGAGCAACTTGATCCAGTGGGAGGCGTCCCTGCCCATGGCAGAGTTTGATCTAGATGATCTTTAAAGTTCCTTCCAATCCAAACCATTCTATGATTCTTCTAACTCAAATAATATTTCAGAATACTTATAGTATGGAAATGCCCCAAAGAAGCAGAAATCCATGACTTTCCTGTCTAATACAAAATTATGGAAACTTTCTAGTAAAATAGGAAGGCATGTCTACAAAAGATCACCATAAATTCATAACATAAACTATATAGGATATCCTGAACATATTCTTCAGCTGAGTTTCTGAACTCCCTGCCATGCTGTTAATAATGTGAAGAACCTCAAATGATGAACATCGTTCATGTTATTTGCAGAAAGAAAAGGTGATTTATTATTTACAAGAAGATCTCGCACTTAAGCACTAGATGTCATCTCACAGGTAATTTTGTTCATACTGACAGACCGCTAGTGTATATACACCAGTTTTGTTCTTCAATTCATACTGTTATGATTTCATTCATAACTGACAACTGTATTTGCCTTTTTATATTTGCAATAAAATACCATGCAAACACAACTTGGTATATGTGCAGTAAATCTTGTATCAACACTGACTGGCTGCCAGATTTGGAATAGGTTCACTGATTAGTTTGAGAGTGATTCATGTGAGTGATTAATTTAAATCTCTGGTTTAAAAAACATTTATGGAAAGAGAACTGACAGCATAAATAGCTCTTCAAAGTGCTGCAACTGTTCCTTCTGTGAACTCTGCTTTTGTGAAGTGTGTGGGTAAGACTTTGCTCAGGTACAATATGCCCTAAGGTGATGATGTTCAGATGCCAATTTTTTTAGCCCTTCTTGCAATAAGAAATTATAATTATTAACAGGTTTTCTGAGGGAAAAGTGGTAGAATTTGCATTTTTTTTCAGCTGACAGAAACTAAGAGATCACTGGATAGGCTACAACAGTTAATTTTTTTACATACCCACATTTGAAATTTCAGTGTGTTTTATGTATACTACTTCTAGGCAGGACATGACAGGTAAAATTGCATTTTGAGTTCATATAATGAAAGAAGTCCCCAGAGAGAGTCCAATGGCTTGCTGGTGCAAGAGTGAACTAGACTAAAAGCTTCTCCCAGCACTGTCATGTTAGACCTGGCACTTTCCCTTCCTGAGCAACTCTGCCCAATTTGCATGGAAAACCTGCAGTCCAGGTGCAGCCATGGCCTTCCAGGCTGGTCTGCTGTCCTGACTGCTTTGTGGTTCTCCAGGAGTGGTACAGGACAGATCCTGTTTAAAGGACACACTACTAGCCAAATGTCAGGGCTAACACGGTAAAAGAAGGCATTCTTGACACTAGGCCTTGTTTTGAAAGGTATTGTGAAAAAATAAAGACACAGCAATAAAAAATGATCTCTTGCATAGGTTACAAAGGAAGCAGCCCTAGAAGATCAAACAAATTCAATTATTTCTTTTTATTAGGACACAGCTGCATACTCCCCCTAGAACAGACTGAATACATGATCTCTTGCATCTTTGAACTCATCTAATTTTGGTTGCTTGCCATGGGATATTGTCTTCTGATCCTTCTAAGGCACGTCCTTTCTCAAAGTCAAAATCTTAGCAGCATTTTAATAGATAAAACAAATTACTGGAAGCTCTCATGTCTTAATTTATGTACATATACAATCATTGTTTAATCTGTTTAAAACCACCTGGACATGCTGGTAGCAGACAGTTTTTAACAGAAAATGACAAATACCCAACTCCATTATAGTGTTTTTTTCATGCTCCAGTTCCTTTTGAAAACATGTATAAGCTAAATCCAACAGGTATTGAACACTATCCACTAAGATCCAACATATTGTGTTCCCCAGGCATCTTTCCCAGATATCTGGAAGGTATGCAGTTCAAAACCAATGTTCTCCTTGACAAATTTATTTTTGTAAAGTACTTCTGCAGCCTGTCACGAATTCCATTCCATTTCTTATGGGCATATGCAACATGAATAACAGTACAAATCTGTTGTGCTGCTCTGTCTATACCTTTCTAGACAAGAAAAGAAAATTGCCTCTTTTTCCTATTGAGTACTGCAGGCTGCCAATAACAGTGAAAAGTTGCAGTAACCACCCACCGTGACTTAGAAGAGATTTTCCTTGTTTTACATAAGTTCACCTAAAGTGGTCAATATTGACCTGGATTGTATTCAAATTAACAGCTGAAGGAAGAAATCCTCCAGATCTCATCATTAGTCCCTCCAAAGCAGGTCCACCTTGGTTGGGAGTGAATTGAACTCTGTGGAGTTGGAATGTAGAATCAGGCAGAATGGATTCTGGCCCTTCATTGCCTTCTGGCAAGGGAAAACAAAATTATTATAATGTTAATACTTGACGAGCAAGCACACACAATAGTGTAATTTTGCTGGGCTTATTCATCATTCTTCAAAAACATGAAAAGCACAAGTTCTTGTTCCTGAAAAAAAAAAAAAAAAGGAAATTGCTCTGCAAAAACTTTTTCTTCATCTTTTGAAATAAGCTCATGGCAATTTGTCTTCATTTAAACTGTAAGGGATCTGGCTTGAGTCCTGGAAAAGACTCTGATTCCTTTTAAAACAGGGAAATAGCTGCTTTTTTGAATTTATGAAGCAGAACATAAATCTAAGAGCTGGAAAGATTTAATGGTGATGCGGCAATTCTACATGAGAGAGTTCATTACAGGATCAGTTCATGATGTTTTCCAGCAGCTGGAAAATGGAATCTTTTGCAGGCTGGGAATGAAAAAAACCCTTGCTTTAAAATTATCTTGTATATACCCCAACACACAATTACTTTAAAATGAAAGCATAGCAGAATTCATCCTGCTGTTTCTAATGCAATGAGCTTTTTAGTGAAGGAAGAAAATACCTTTTCCTCTTACACTGCTGCTGTGCCCGCTGAGCTGCAGCACATGATGGAGAGCGGGTCTTGCCTGTGTTTTGCTCCTCTGCAAATGTTCTGAGATGGTCAGCCCTGCTCTAGTACAAGGCAGAAGCTGTTCTTGTATTCAGAGAGCACAAGAACAAGGATTGTGCCTGTTTCTGTGATGCAAAGAAGCAGCACTTCCTTACAAAGGCACATTTGTTAATAATCACCCATAACTTCCCAAGTGGTCCTTCCTAATGTATTATTGTCATCATTTGGCTTTGCAACAAAAATATGGCCCAAGAGGAGCTTAAAATTTCTTTCCAGTCTCATAGCTGGAGGCAGTTTGCTAGCACTGAGCCATGTGCTGCACACTAGGATGAGATTCCTACCCCCAGCTCACTTTCACTATTCTTTCACTACTCATATTTTGACCAGGATGAGTCACAATATGCTGTTTTACTAAGTGACAGTATCAGTCAGTTAGTGGATGCTACTACAGTAGAAAATCCAGTTGTTTAGCTTCTGATTCTGCCTTTGTTTTCTTGTGGTCTGCAGCGTGCATGCTGAGAAATCTTCTAAATGATCAGGGGCTGCAAACACAATCACTCCAAAACATACAAGTCCCATAGGAAATATTTCCCCACTAGGTTGCTCTCTACTACTCCTCAAAGTATTATTTTCCAAAGATGCTAACAGGACTATTTCACTTCACTTGCTACCCAACTTCACTTGCTACCTCTCTCCAAGTTTAAGACACCTAAGTCAGTTAAAAAAACAGAAGGACAACAAAACATCCCATTCGGCCTTTTTACGGACTGCAGAAGCCCCAAGGACACCTAGAATTGAACCTCTCTGGAGACACCCAGTCACTCCAAGTCAGCTGTAGTTGATTCCCAGTTACTGACCTGGCTCCCACAGTTGGTGCTGGTGTAGAAGGGGATGGTGGAGACCAAGGACGGAAGCTGATTTCTCCTTTTAAGTTGAGCACTCCATTCCCCAGCCAGCTGAAGGAGTTGGCTGTTATCACAATTTCTGTCCTCTCCTGTTAGGCATTATGCAAGGCTCAAATGTACTCTAGGAGTGAGGCCACAGAAAACACTGTTGGGAAATCAGAAGGGGTGTGGGGAGAAAATGGAGATGAACTGTAACCCAGAGGGATTTTTAAAAGAAGGTTGTCTGTAAGAAGGAACTTGGCATACTTTCCTGAGGCAGCTTGCAAACCTTACATTAGTAGCTTTACTGAAGTCAACAGACAGGCAGGCTGGGCACAAACAGCACTGTGAGTTGACACCAGCGTTATCATCATACTTCTATCTGCGTCATAAAAATGGATTATGGTGAACTACGTAACTTAGGTAAAAAGGAATATTTCTTTAAAATAGGTGGATTGAGGGGGCAGAAGTAAAAGAAGTTTGAGAACTCTTGGCTGGAAATAGTGTTGAGCAATTACAAAGCAAGATGTTAGACTGCTGAATCAAGATATTTTTTGGCTTCAGCCACAAGATGTGAAAGAAAAAAATAACAAACCCAAAAACCCAAACCACACACACACGCAATCTGGCAAGTAGAGAAACAGGTATTCCAGCTGCAAAGAAGGCCAAATCATGAACTAGAAGCAGATTGCTGAAGGAAGATACCCAAGTAAGTCAGCCAAGTATTTGTTCTGATTTGTACCAATGCTTGGCCCAAAGCCCCAGACATTTTAAAATACACTAGACAAATAGAAAATGTATGAATGAAAATGCAACTGCAGCTTCAGATTAATTTTATGGCAACTTAAAATTGTTTTTGTCTTTTAAAGAGCAACCACTAATGGTTTGAATTTCAGAGACAAGTAAAGTAAGGAACAGTAAATTCTGAATGGGACAGGAGAGAGAGACAGAGAATCCTCCAATAAACAAACACTAGTAGCTTTCCTGGTAAATGTTTTTTGTTATTGAGACAAAGAGGCTGCAACTCTCAGGCTACAGTTCAACCAGGATGTACAGGTTTGCAAGCAACTTTCTGGCTGAATTTTCACTTCTCTCTTCAAGAATTCAAAATAGCTGTTAGCAGCAATTTGTGTTCTGAAATCTAATCCATAGCTCTAAGAGACTATCATCTTGTCATGGCTCAGTGAGACCAAAAAGAATATCACTGGTGTTTGCTAATAATACGATGTGGCTGGTTATGCTCCTCTGTGCTGGAAAAGATATAATTTAACACTCTTGGACACAATTGCCTCATTATAGGCAACTGAGAACTTCCTAGTGAAGCTGGTGGGCCAAGATCAAACCTCTTAATGTGAGCTCACAGACAAATAATAATCTGCTACAGATGAGAATGTGATTTACTCAGCACGTTAAAAAAGGGAATTTCTAATAGCTCTGTAATATCAGGGATTCTTTAAAAATATAGGAGCAGAGTATTAAGATGCATAAATGATAATGTATCAATATGAAAAAAGCCAGGAGCTCAAAATCTTTTGGTGAACATCCTCCTGCTCCTGGAAGCATTACAGGTACTTTTCTTCAGGCACTGGTGAGAACAGCATGAAGGAGCAAAGCCTGAAAATGGGGGAAGGGAAGCAGGAGAAGGAAGTTCTCCACAGATTAATCTGCTATTATTTTTAGTAGCTTTGTTATCGCTAGCTTAATTATAACTGTATTTGCTAGAGAGGATACTGTTGAGTGTTGTAGCATTGAGCCTTGCTTTTTCTTGCTCTCCTGCTGTACCCAGAAATGGCAGTGATGTTGCAGTCTTTGAAGTACGTGATCATAAAAGCAAAGCCCACAGGGAAGACCAGTGCATTTCTTTCCATGTGCTTTTTGTGCAAGGAGTGAAACAGTGGTTAATTACCTTCCTCCAGCCACTCCTTAAAAGCTGAAGAGCTTTTCTTTGTATTTGTATAGCTACAGTAGCCATGGCAGCTGCTCATTTATTAGTTGCAGCATACGTTAAAGCAGGCTGGGTAACTAGATATTGTGGAAGGTGAAGATACATGCAAATTTTTAGTTTAAAAAAAGAAGCCAACAATCTGCTTACTGAGAACAGGTAATAGAGATGCTAATCAAAACCAGAAACTGCCTTGTATTTCACTGTAAAGCAAAAATGACTAATGCATAATGCTGCACTGATGTATGTAATTATGCACCTGACATGTCTAACTAACCCAGGCATCTGATAATAAATCTTCCATTAAAATGGCCTTGAATCAACAGTTTCCCTCTCAAATTTGAATAAGCAAAATCTTTGACAATATTTGATGTTGTATTCAGACTGGGATTTAGAGCTAAACGTAATCATTGACTCCAGCGAGACAGCGGAGTGGATTTTAGATTTTTGGTGAGGAAGGGTGAGAGTTGATGAGAAAAGGCACTGTTTGAGATCGCTGTTTCTGTCTCTGCCAGGAAGCTGTTATTGAAAGAACAAGCTGTAACTATTTTTAATACTGTATGTCCACATGAGGAGATCAGGAAGAGCAGTTCTGTTCTTGCTCTTCTCTCATAAGGACAAACCCTGTATCACAATGGTTGTTCTTACACATGAATCTGAAGGGCAATTGTCATACTCAGTTATGGGACTGGCCATAAATACTTCTTTGTCCTCTTCCCTGATATTCCCACGACAAACACTTCTGGCAAAGCAGATGTTCCCAGCCCTGCATCACCTCCCCAGATGTTGCCATTCCAATTCTCCAACAAGTTATGTGCCCGGCAGGTTGATTCTACTTAATTAGCAAGTTATCTTGGTAGGCTTTTCCAAACTGTACCTGTCCTCAAAGAGTTCACAGTTATATCATCATTTCCTGTGCAAGGGAGGAACCATTTTTAATTTGCTCCAGATTTCATAAAATCATAGAATCACAGAATGGTTCAGATTGGAAGGGACGTTAAAGATCATCTGTTCCAACTCCCCTGTCACTGGCAGGGACACCTTCCACTGCATTAGGTTGCTCAAAGCCCCAGCATACCGGGCCTTGAACACTTCAGCAAGGGGGCATCCACAATTTCTCTTGGCAACCTGATCCGCTGTCTCACCATTCTCACAGTTAAGAATTTCTTCCTTATATCTAATCTAAATCTACCTTCTTTAAGTTTAAAATCATTACTCTTTGTCCTATCACTACTTTGTCCTTGTAAAAAGTTCCTCTCCAGCTTTCTTGTAGGCCACTTTAGGTACTGGAAGGCTGCTATTAGATCTCCTCAGAACCTTCTCTTCTCTACACTGAACAACCCTAACGCTCAGTCTTTCTTCATAGGTATTCCACCCCTCCAATTGTTCTGATGGCCCTCCTCTGGATCCACTCCAACAGGTCCATGTCTTTGCTGTGCTGAGGGCTTCTGAGCTAGAAGCAGTACTCCAGACAGGGTCTCACACATAGCAGAGCACAGCAGCAGAGCCACCTCCCTCAACGTGCTGGCCACATTTCTTGTGATGCAGCCCAGGATATGTTTGGCATTCTGGGCTGCAAGCACACATAGCTGGCTCATGGCCAGCTTTTCATCAACCAGTACCCCAAAGTCATCAGCACAGCTGATCCCAAGCACAGAAGCACAGAATCATAGAATCATAGAATGGTTTGGGTTGGAAGGGAACTTAAAGACCATCGAGTTCCACCCCCCCGCCATGGGCAGGGACACCTCCCACCAGACCAGGCTGCCCAAGTCCCCATCCAACCTGGCCTTGAACACCTCCAGGGATGGGGCAGCCACAGCTTCCCTGGGCAACCTGTGCCAGTGCCTCACCACTCTCATGATGAAGACATTCCTCCTTATGTCTAGTCTAAATCTGCCCCCTCTCCAGTTTATACCCATTGCCCCTCATCCTATCACTGCAAGCCTTTGTGAACAGTCCCTCCCCAGCTTTCCTGCACCACCTTCACCTTCAGGTACTGGAAGGTCGCTATAAGGTCTCCTTGGAGCCTTCTCTTCTCCAGGCTGAACAACCCCAACCCTCTCAGCCTGTCCTCGAACGGGAGGTGCTCCAGCCCTTGGATCATCTTTGTAGCCCTATGTTCAACCCCAATTCTGTGCTATCTTTTGCCTCTAAAAATCCACTAAAGCAGGGTTTAATAAGCACACGCGTTTCCAACATAACACTCAGCGTTCTGTCAGGAACAATCCCCTATAAAATTATTTCCCGACAGAACACGGGGCAGTGGAGAATGGGAAACTACCGCCCTGGAAACGGCGAGTTACGATAACTTCCAGGATTTCTCCGCTTTCCACACACCGTGCCTGTACAAACCAGCCTTCCAGCTTTGTGCCAGCTGCTCTGTCAGCCCTTCCCAAACGCTACCCGCACACAAAACAAACAGGGCAAAGATCTCCAGGCTCCCAGCAGAGGTCAGCTCGCTCACGAAGGTTTCAGCTGCCGCCCAGCGGCCGCCTGTCCCGGGGCTCAGGGCCACCGCTCAGCCTCCAGCAAGCGCCACGGCTAGAGGAGGGGTGGTTTCTTTACCGAGGGACACATTAAATACGAACTAAGGGAGGCACTGCCCGAAAGCAACGTTTTGGTTCTGTACACAGGGTTTCTAAAGACAAATAGTCATAGCCTTAACTCTATCATAGAATCATAGAATGGTGTAGAGTTGGAAGGGACATTAAAGGTCACCTAATTCCATCCCCCCTGCCACAGGCAGGGACACCTCCCACCAGACCAGCTGCCCAAGGCCCCATCCAACCTGGCCTTGAACACCTCCAGGGTTGGGGCAGCCACAGCTTCCCTGGGCAACCTGTGCCACTGCTTCACCACTGTCATTGTGTAGAAATTCCTCCTTATGTTTAGTCTAAATCTACCCTGCTCCAGCGTAAAGCCATTCCCCCTCTTCCTATTACCACAAGCCTTTGTAAACAGTCCCTCCCCAGCTTTCCTGCAGCCCCTTCAGGTACTGGAAGGCCACCACAAGATCTCCTTGGAGCCTTCTCTTCTCCAGGCTGAACAGCCCCAACTCGCTCAGCCTGGCCTCGTATAGAAGGTGCTCCAGCCTTCTGATCATCTTTGTAACCTTCCCCTGGACCCATTCCAACAACTCCATATCCTCCTTATGTTGAGGATTCCAGAACTGGACTCAATACTCCAGGCAGGGTCTCTCTCTGTATATATATTTAAAATAGCATAAAGTGTTTGGCAGGCATTGGAGCTGACTTAGGCCAGATGGCCATTAGCTAACTTGTAGCTAATATAGAAGAGCCATTTACGAGTCTCAGGCATAGGATTCAAATGTAGGAAAGAGGAAAATTACATAGGTTAGTCCTTGAGGTTTAAGAGGAATGGAATGGATCAGATCTACAAGGATCATCGAGTCCAATTCTGGTCCCTGAATAGGACAACCCCAAAATTCACACCATGTGTCTAATGGTGCTGTCCAAAGGCTTCTTGAGTGTTGCCAGTTACTAAACTTTCACCCAAAGCACAAAATGAGCTGAAATTTCTCCTTCCTTCTGTATTTCTGTAAAACAAAAAGCAAAACATTCTTCCTGCTCTTCTCTTGTGAGGTGGTGGCTGCTAAGCGCTATCCGTAGCTTACAGGTATGTCTAGCCTTCCAGTTTCCCACTTTCTCTTTTTAATTCCCCAAAGTTAAAAGTAGCCACCGACAGAGAAGAAAACTGCACTAATGGTGGGAGTTTACACTAGTACTATTTAGCTCACTATGTGACAGAAACACTAAACTTGATCTGAATGAAAAACAAACAGAAAAGCGCTTATAAAAGTATCACATACGTCTTGATGTTTCTGAGTACATGGTGTGGGAGTGCAACAAAGTGACATCCAGAACACAGTGTGTTAGTGACTGAAATCAACTTTCTTTAAAATAAATATCACTTTCCTTTCCCTTCCCATATGGTATCTTGTTGAGTTTTGTGAAATCAATTTCGTACATTTGGATGAAGCATTCAGGAGCAAGTAGTTCTCACTCCAAAACAATTAGCACATGACTAGGGAAGAAATCTGTCAGTACATCAGTACATTTAGTCTGGAGACTAAACTTCAGGTAATTTTCCTGCTCTAGGTGCTTTAAAAGAAGTAATCTATAAACCATTTCTCTCTCCCATTTAAGTCCCTGAGATCACTGCCATATTGCATGCAGTGAAGTCGTGGTACATCAGCAAGGCTGACTGTCAGAAGATTTGATAGAACAGAAGGCTTTAAAATGTTAATCAGATGTTAGATAGGCAAATCTTGAATCCCTTTGCAAATTAGTAAGGAAAAAAAAGCACCATTCAGATAAAGTCAACTGATCTACTAATAAACACTTTTTAAAGCAAAAAAAGTCCAAAACACTGATGTAAAGATTCATTTAAATGAAAAATTCCTGAGTCTTTTTCAGTAAAAAATTATGAATCTGAGAGTTCCAGAAGCTTTGTTTTTATTCCAAGATGTTTTAGAGAGGAGATTAATTCCGGTTAGGGTTTGGGGTTTTTTCAAAGCAGTATTGGTTTCATACAACATAAATACCTCCATAAGTCCTGGAACTAGTGAAATTGGGTTTCCAATAGAGTTTTGTCTCCTGTATCTTTTCCTTCATTGCCTAAGCTTGCACTAGCTCTTTTTGTGTTTCACAGACAACAATGCTTCCCACCTTTACAGACAACCTTCCCACTCATTTCTATATATGAGGCAAATTCTTGGTACTGGGGCAGGAGCATTTAGAGGTCAACAGGACACAAAACTGAGCACAATGAGTTTCCAGGCTATTTCCAGTTCTCATCCATGATTTAAATGAGACTTATGGTACAGCGTTCTTGCTTTTCAGTATCTAAGCTCAGCTCTACAGGAGCAGCAGTATCCCGGCATTTTCAATTCATGATGAAAAGCAAAACCATTTGCATAGGAACCATGGATGTTTGCTTTAGAAGGGAATCTGATTTGGGCAACAAGGAAAAAGATGACAATTTATTTGGCGGCTTATTTAATTTCCATTAACTTCAGCATGGTCAACAGCCACCACTAATAGTCTCTTTTTACTACTTATATACATCTGGATAAATGCTGACCAAAGATGGCACAGGGAATTGATAGGTTTTCCTTTCTATTAGTTTTCAATTTAAAGGAGCACCTAAACAGTATATAACTTAGGAGAAGAGCACGTACACAAGTTGCTCTTCTATTTTATTGCACCAAAGCCAGAAATGCACCCTCCCCATTTGTTGTCGCCAGTTTAGCCAAACTCGAATTAACTCCAATGACAGTGCATGAAAATGTGCCACTATTGTTGTCTCAGCACCTCTGCCTACTCATCTGAGTGCTCGGCAGAACTGCAGAGACTGGCACCTAAAGAGAAGTGGCTAAAAAACTGGCTTGAACTGTGACTGCAGCCCAGCACCACCATGTGCACAGACAATATGTCTTAGCTAGGACACAGTAACTAATGGTTTAGCTGAGAGCAAAATCTCTCTACTGGAGTTACAAAAATCCTTCAGTATTAAAAAACCCTACCCTCTTTTGAAAATTGAACTTACCTCCTATGAGCAAAGGCAGAAGAGCGTAACTAACTGATGGGGCTCCTCTCCAGCCAAGTCTGGAGGTTGACTACACAGTCTCAGACATCCCTTCACAACTGAGATGGGTGCTTAGTCATGGTGGAAGAATAAGAACTTGTACATTCTGGTTTGGAAGGTGTCAGCTCTTAATGTTGTTAGTAGTAATGTGTTTTGTGTTCAAAGATCGCAACAGGCACATCACCAGGTGGTCTGGCCCTCTTCTGATCAAATCCTGACAGTTTCAAAACCTCAATGAGTGTCTGCTGTTGCTATAGTCATAGTTCAATGACTTCAGCAAGAATAAGTCGCAGCACGAATACAGGTTCTGTTCTTCATTGATCACACAGCCAGAGCATAATTAAAGCTGGTTTATGGAATTTTTGCTTACTGTACAGCCTCAGATCCTTTCTCCTGAACTTGTATTACACGCATCTGATTCAACTGAGAAAATCTTTCTGCTTTAAATCCATTAACTTTTTCCATTAGAGAGAGCAATCCTTATATAATTGTTCTGCAGACAAGCCCATGGAGATTTTCTGATTACCCACTTATTGACTTACAAGACAATCAATGTCCAACTTATTCACAGACTTTCAGCAGCCACTTAGTTTTCTCCCCATACAGCTGTCTCCACCCATGTTATGCCCTAAAAGGAGGCAATGAAGTTTTAGGTATTAGGAGTGATCAGATACCATTAGCTTATTGTCTGTTTCAAAGTTGAAAAAAAGAGCACAAGATTCAGCCACGCCTGAAGCAAAGCAGAAAATCACTTTTCCTCACCTCCAGATACCCTTTGGTATCACTTGATGGATACATCGCCTGCCATCCAGGTAAAGGTCTTGTGAGTAGGACAGTTATGGCCAGATCTTGATATCCTGAAGGGAAAAAAAAAAGGCACAACAGCAAGCTACGAATCTAAAAGGAACTGTGTCTAGGAATTAACCTTACGCCTTTAAGTTTCCTACTTGTCATTCTCCTCAGCCTAGTCCTAGCCCCAGCCGTAATCCCAGGCCTTGGCTAAGACTTCTGCCTGAGTCCTGCTGGCTGAACCACTTTGGAGACACTGTGATTAAGTGACCTCATGCATGGCTGGTGGAAATCACCCATCTGGGTAAGTTTCAGTGATACAGGCACTGATGTAAGGGACTCAAACTTCACTTCTTTAGCAATGTGTTACAGGTAGCCAAGAAACAACACGGCAAAGGCAAAAATCAAATGGAAAGATAAGCAAACTCTGTCCTGGACATGTCCTTGCTCTAAAGCACTTTCAAAACAAACAATAAGAAAGGTTTCCTTTTTGTTTCACTCCCACTTTGCTATGAAAGGCCTTTTTCTCATATATCAGATATATGAAGCCCTGCTAGGACAGGCCTAGTAGTGTAGTCATCTAAAAACCCCTTCTTTCCACAGGCATCCAATGCTGAGCACTGGGAGAAGCAAGCACGCCGGCTCTTCTCCTGTTTACTTGATAGTCCCAATGGATGCACCTACGGCCAGTTCTCCGAGGACAACTGATGTCCTCCCAGCACCTTCTGATCCACACAGCTTATCCTGCACCAGCACCAAGCTCACAGAAGTGGCTGTGTTGCAAGACCCCCTGCCCTCCAGCTTATCCTCGACACAACTGAACAGGCAAAAATAACACAAGGACTGCCTGGAACACGTCACTGTTGCGGCTGCCGTATCCTCTTCCCAATGGGAACACGTAGCATAAAACAAGAAGAAACCTTTCTGGACATTAGGAAAAAAATTTTCACAGAAAGGGTCACTGGGCACTGGAACAAGCTGCCCAGGGAGGTGGTTGATTCACCTTCCTTGGAGGTGTTTATGGGACGGGTGGACAAGGCACTGAGGGGCACGGTTTAGTGTTTGATAGGAATGGTTGGACTCAATGATCCAGGGGGTCTCTTCCAACCTGGTGATGCTATGATTCTTTCAAAGGAATATAGAATCACAGAATGGTTTGGGTTGGAAGGGATCTTAAAGATCATCCAGAGCCACCACCATGGGCAGGGACACCTCCTGCTGGATCAGGCTGCCCAAGGCCCCATCCAAGCTGGCCTCGGACACCTCCAGGGACAGGGCAGCTACAATTTCTCTGGACAGCCTGCTCTAGTGCCTTACCGCCTTCAAAGTAAAAGTTTTCTTTCCAACAGTTCGTCTAAATCTCCCCTCGTTGAGCTTAAAACCACTACCCCTCGTCCTGTGCCTCCAGTCCCTGATCATGAGCCTTCCCCCCCTCCCCGCTCCAGCTTCCCCTCAGCCTGTGCTCGCAGGGAAACACTCCAGCCCTCCCAACGCCTTTGTGGGAAGAAAGAAAGAAAAAATAAATAAATAAAAGGAAAAAAGGTCCATCCGAAGAAAAGCAGCCCACGTCCCAGCAGAAGCCCAAGCGGGGCGGCCGCGGATGTGAGCTCACGGCCCGCCCCTTCCCCGCGGTGCCGGTTCCGCCGCCCGCAGCCCCGCCCGCTCCGTCCCGGGGCTCCCACCGCCTTCCCGGCTCCGCCTGCGCCGGCCGGGCCGCGCCGGCCAGCGCCCTGACAGCGGACACGTAGCTGCCGCCGCACCGCGGCCCCGTCCCTCTTAGCCCCGCATCCCCGTACGTCTCATCTCCGCATCCCCGTCCCCCTCATCCCCGCATCCCCGTCCCCCTCATCCCCGCATCCCCGTCCCCTGCATCCTTGCACCCTTGTCCTCTGCTTCCCTTCATCCCCGTCCCCCACTTCCCCACATCCCCATCCCCTACTTGCCTGCATCCTCATCCTTCACATCCCTGCATCCCTGTCCCCCACATCCCTATCCCCCACATCCCCGTCCCCCTCATCCCTGCATCCCTGTCCCCCACATCTCCAGATCCATGTCCCCCTCATCCCTATCCCCCACATCCCCGTCCCCCTCATCCCTGCATCCCCATCCTCCACATCCCTGCATCCCCATGCCCCACGTCCCCATCCCCCTCATCACCGCCCCCCTCATCCCTGCATCCCCGACCCCTCATCCCCACCAGGATGGGAAGGGGCAGCCTCCGTGGCAGCAGGGCAGGCTCAGCGGCTGCAGGGAAGGGAGTGAAGCAGCAGCCGATGTGAAATAACCCATTGTTGTTGGGTTTTTTCCCCCCTCTCCACCCCCACAGGCTGAAGCAGGAGAGCTTCAATTGGAGGCAGAGCCATGGGGAACCAGCTGGCTGGCATCGCCCCCTCGCAGATCCTCTCGGTGGACAGTTACTTCTCTGACATCCACGACTTCGAGTATGACAAGAGCCTGGGCAGCACTCGCTTCTTCAAGGTCGCCCGTGCCAAGCACCGGGAAGGGCTGGTGGTCGTGAAGGTGTTTGCCATCCAGGACCCAACCTTGCCCCTGACCAGCTACAAGCAGGAGCTGGAGGAGCTGAAGATAAGGTTGCACTCGGCGCAGAACTGCCTGCCCTTCCAGAAAGCCACCCTGTCTGAGAAGGCTGCCATGCTCTTCCGACAGTACGTACGGGACAACCTCTATGATCGGATTAGCACCAGGCCCTTCCTGAACAACATTGAGAAAAGGTGGATCGCCTTCCAGATCCTTACTGCGGTGGACCAAGCGCACAAGTCGGGAGTCCGCCATGGGGACATTAAAACGGAGAACATCATGGTGACCAGCTGGAACTGGGTTCTGCTGACTGACTTTGCCAGTTTTAAACCAACTTACCTTCCCGAAGACAATCCTGCTGATTTCAATTATTTCTTCGACACGTCCCGGAGGAGAACCTGTTACATCGCTCCTGAGCGCTTTGTCGATGGCAGTATGTTTGCTACAGAGCTGGAAAACATGCGGGACCCTTCAACTCCTTTGGTAGACTTGGCGAACAGCAATCAGCGAACGAGAGGGGAGTTAAGACGTGCCATGGATATCTTTTCTGCAGGTACTTAGAACAATCAGGAGAGACCAGTGCGTTGTTTCATGGGAAAATAACACGTTGCTGGGGTCAGGGTGCAGAAAAGCTTATTTGGGGGTGGGAGTGGTTTGGTTTTTTTTACAGTAGGTTTAGAGAACAGCACATGGAAAAACTTGCTTATTTTAAGCATAAAACCCAACTCCAAACCTTTCATTCACAGAGTACAGACACAGTACAGCAAGCTGCATAACATGAGTGCGTCGCTATGTTATCTGAGGAGGGAAATCACAAACTATTCTGTTATGGCTCAACTCTGGCCTGAGATGCAAGACCAGTGTCTTCTCGTGGCTGAGGTTCCAGGGACGCATAGCGTATACCAGTCAGTGGTTCACCTAAGGTTGTTCAGCTGCGTGGGACTGAGACAGCTTTCAGAGCACTTTGGCCATATTGGCTTTAGAAACCCTGTCTTGTTTCATTTTCCTCACAGACAGGAAGTTGAATAACTAAACAAGGTCCTGTCATAGTCCCACTTGCAAATATTTGATAGACACTGACTGTGGGAGCCTGCTTTTGACTTGTCTTGAGCAGCTTAAAAGAATCATAGAATCACCAGGTTGGAAAAGACCTTTTGGATCATTGAGTCCAAACATTCCTATCTGCCTCTAAACCATGTCCCTCAGCACCTCATCCACCAATCTTTTAAATACCTTCATGGATGGTGACTCAACCACCTCCCTGGGCAGCCTCTGCCAGTGCCCAATGACCCTTTCCGCAAAAAATTTTTTTCTGATGTCCAGCCTGAACCTCGCCTGGTGCAGCTTGAGGCCATTCCCTCTTGTCCTGTCCCCTGTCACTTGGGAGAAGAAGCCAGCACCCTCTTCTCTACAATCTCCTTTCAGGTAGCTGTAGAGAGCAATAAGGTCTCCCCTCAGCCTCCTCTTCTCCAGGCTAAACAACCCCAATTCCCTCAGCCGCCTCATAAGACTTGTTCTCCATCCCCTTCACCAGCTTTGTCACGCTCTTCTCTATACATGCTCCAGAGCCTCAACATCCTTCTTGTGGTGAGGGGCCCAGAACTGAACACAGTATTCAAGATGCGGTCTCACCAGTGCTGAGTACAGAGGGAGAATAACCTCCCTGGACCTGTTGGTCACGCCGTTTCTGATACAGGCCAGGATGCCATTGACCTTCTTGGCCACCTGGGCACACTGCTGGCTCATGTTCAGTCACTGTCAACCAACACCCCCAGGTCCTTCTCCTCCAGGCAGCTTTCCAGCCACTCTTCCCCTAGTCTGTAGCACTGCAAAAAGCCAGAAGTTTGGAGGGGTTTTATTTTGTTTTGTATTTCTTACTTGGTGTTTTAATTTACAAGCTGCTCTTAGAGCCAGACTTCCAGGACACTCCACTGATAAAGCAAGATTGACCATTGGGAGCAAACTGTGGGAGTGAGGCCTTTGAAGAGAATGCGTTTCATGCACACAGTGGGAGGGGGTTGCGTTTGGCAGTCTTGTTTTTTCTTACTCTGCTTATGAACGAGTCTCGGTGAATGTATGCTGTCCCCACCAACACTGTGGAATTAGAGGTTATATTTTTACTTTCTGTAAAAGGGCAGCTTAGTTTTGACCTACTGCCCGATCCATGCTGGCTTACTGGTGTTCTTCTTCCACGTGACAGTGTTGTGGATTCCTTTTCTGGTGATACACTTTTCCAGCTGGCAGGTGGCTGAAGTCACTGCCTCATGTTTCCTAATTGCAAACCCCTCTGCTCTTGTCATGTTTGAAATAAAATACTTGGGAGATATTTTAGGGATCAAGTGTAAAAGACGGGTTTTGGAACTTGAGATACTTTCTCCTTTCTGCGAGTTGATTTGGTGACTCATTTCCCTTATTTTTAATCGAGTGTCACATGGAGTTTGTTGTCTGCATATAGAGAACAAAGTTGAAGTGTCTGTCTGTAATCCTCTGACATATCTGACCTTCTTTTTTAACTTGGTTCCCCAGGCTGTGTAATAGCAGAACTCTTTACAGAAGGCGTCCCTTTGTTTGATTTATCTCAGCTTTTGGCTTACAGAAATGGCCTCTTTTCCCCTGATCAAGTCCTAAACAAAATTGAAGACCGCAGTATCAGAGAACTGGTAAGGATGGACTACAGCATTAGAAACATTTGTATGGACTGTAGTTTATTTCACCTACTTTGGTGACAAATTGCTTGTTATTTGGGTTTAGTTGGGTGGGGGGTTTTTTTGTATTGCAAATGTCTAAACTTTTAATCTCTCTCTCCCGCTTCTTCCTCCTTCTGCCTTTCTCAAGGTCACACAGATGGTCCATCGCGAGCCAGATAAACGTTTAGCAGCTGAAGATTATTTGAAACAACAGCGTAACAATGCATTTCCTGAAATATTTTACACTTTCCTTCAGCCTTACATGGCCCAGTTTGCCAAGGAAACGTTTGTATCGGCAGATGAGCGTATATTGGTCATACGTAAAGATCTGGACAACATCATTCACAATCTCTGTGGGCATGATCGCACAGAGAAAGCCGAGGGAGAGACAAAAGAGAATGGGTTGGTTATTCTAGTGTCTGTGATAACTTCCTGTTTACAGACTCTCAAATACTGTGATTCAAAACTGGCTGCTTTGGAACTGATTCTTCATTTAGCACCAAGATTAAGTGTAGAAATTCTTCTGGATCGTATTACTCCTTATCTGTTACATTTCAGCAACAACTCTGTGCCTAGGGTGAGGGCAGAATCTGTGAGGACACTAACTAAAGTTCTTGCTCTCGTCAAAGAGGTGCCACGCAATGATATTAACATTTACCCAGAATACATTCTGCCAGGCATTGCACACTTGGCCCAGGATGAAGCCACCATCGTCAGACTTGCATATGCTGGTAAGAGGAAATTCAGTCAAAACCAAAATTTTGGGCTTTTCTGCATTTCCTTAACGGTTTTCTCTGCTCAGAATTGTCACATAGTTTGCTGTTCTTGTTTTAGTAAATATCCTGAGAAATTACTGCAGGTAAAGACACCTGTATTCACTTCAGCTAACTGGTGCAGGTGGTGTCAGCTTTTTAATAATGAATGGGTTGACTTATACTAACAGATGAGTTTCTGGTGTAGATCTGTACCCAGAGGAAATAATTACATGTTAAATAGTTGACAAAATGTGTTTGCTTTCTGCTAGATGGATTAACTTTTTTTACAATTAGCATTCATTCTTCTCTGCGGTTCTGCATGTAAAAGTGGCTTGCAGAGTGTGTACGTGTGCTAGGGCCTGGATGGAGCTTGCAGCAGGTCTGCCCGTGGCTAAAGTAAGAGTTCAGTTTAGAGCCTAATGCTCAGAGAAGCAGCCCTGGCTTTATTCCCTGAATAAGCAAGAGCATAGCAAAGAAAAGTACTTGTCCAAGCAGTCTTTGTCTAGCTAAGTGTGTGAACAGGACTTTCTGAGCTTGCCCACCATTTGCAGCATTTATTAATTTATTTTAATTGACATTTCATTAGCTCATTGCTTAGAATGGCCTGATTAAACTGAATAAATATGAAACAAACTTAAAGCATTAGTGTGTTGCTAGGTTTCAGTTATTCTCCCGCAAAATGAAATTTGATATTCAGGGGCTGAAATTTTATTGTTTGCTATGTAATAGACTGGCTTATACCACAGGAGATGTTTTCTTCATATGCTAATCCAGACATGCGTTCTACCTGGTTTAGGAAGAAGCTTTACAGTCATGCCCATATTTGATATTTACCGTAAACCCTTATTTGCTGTGACTAGCCCATTCTTAAGTGTGTCAATTTGGGGTTTGGTTTTAGGTTTTTTTTTTTTAAATGCTGAATTCAGTTGAAAGTGTTCCAGGTGATATTTTTATTTTGTTTGCTTAGTAAATTGATGAAACTAGTTATAGAAGACAATGTGTAGTTAATGACTAGAACCAATTGCTGTTGGTCACCTTGATCTTCTACATTTAGGGCTTTATGAAAGAACTGTTGGTTATGCCTCACTTTTATTTGTAGACTAGCAAAAAAACCTCTCAAATTTTGTAAAATTGTAGTCTATCCATAATCAGTTTGTAAATGAACTAATATACAGCTGAACTTGTGAAATAAGCTGAAATGGAAGAAACAAAATGCAGTCTCCTTTTCTACAACTGCAAAAAGGCTACACTACAGGTCTCTGTAGAATCCAGTTGCATCTGCTTACACAGAGGTTCGCTCTGTGTTCAGTGGTTTGGCTTTATTATCAATTGCGATACAGCCAGAGTATTTTCTGAAATTCGAAAAAGTTTTTTGAACAGTAGATAGTTAAGCCTTACTTTCAAATAGCTTTTCTTTTAAGGAAACAATAAATATATGCATATATGTATACTTAAAGGTAGTTAACTGAGTTAACTTGTGTTACTGTAGCGCACTTTTTGGAAGTGATCAGACTGGTGAGTTACGGGATTTGATCTGGGCTATGGACAGGCTCCACTGGCATCCTGCTGTTGTCTTGAATAACACTCAGAATGGCTGCTTAAGTGGGATTTCTGCCGCAATGAGATTATTCCTGTGCCAGCAGTGGCCTGACAAATTTATATTTTATAGAATCATAGAATAATTTGGGTTGGAAAGGGCCATAAAGATCATCTAGTTCCAACCCCCTAGCCAGAGTTGCTTCAGCAGCTTCCAAACAGTGCAAAACAGTGCCAAATTGCGTGCATAGATACGGAAACAGTTGTTCTAAATGTGGAATCCAGCCCTCAAGGGTAATGCTATTGTTATTCCCTAGGATACATATCCTGGTGTGGCGGTTTGTCATTGTTGTTTTGTTGGCAGCAAATATGTGAGCATATTAGTTAATTCAGGTTAATCATCCTTTAAGTTCTATCAGGTTATTTTGTCATTAACCTGAGATGAGGTGGCATTTAGAGGTAGCTCAAGAAGATTGAAATTAGTCCTTGTTACTCTTGATATCCTCGTATTTCTTCCTCTTGTTTGCTGTGGTCAGAGTCAACAGAAGTGGGTTGGCCAGAGCACGTTGTGTTAATTTTAATCCCATTTGCCCATCATGACTGGTATTGTCAGTGGTTTTAGCCTGTCATCAGAAGGATCATCAGATTGATGTAATTGGCATATAAAACCATTCTTAACCAAAATGTTTTCCTTTGCAGAAAACATAGCATTGCTGGCAGAAACTGCTCTGAGATTTCTGGAGTTAGTACAGCTGAAAAATCTGAACATGGAAAATGAACCAAATAGTGAAGAAACGGATGAAACATCTCACCCTAGTGATAACTATGACACAGGTGATGTCACTTCTACTTACTTTGCCTGCTTATAATAGCAAATCTTGGGCTAAAGCTCCTTGTTAGCACTGATATTCCTCATCTCTTAAAGTTTTGTCTTCCTATGAAATGAGAAGAATGCTTTGCCTCGTCCAGTATCAAAGTGTGTGTTACCACTTCTTGCAGAAACTTCTTTTCTGGACATTGTGAAGGACAAAAAAAGCATATAAATGAGCACATTTTTCTTCTCCAGAAGTTCTTGAGGTGTTCTTGACTGTGGTGCTGGTTGCTGGGTTTCATATCCAGCTTCATTCATTTCTGTAAACAAGTAAGCTGCAAAAATACGGCTGTATTCCAAATACCACTTCCATTGAAGTGGCAGGCAGAGTTAGCTTTGAAAAACCTGTCAAATTTTAGCACAGTCATAGTACTGTATTTTCCAGTTGTTCTTCCTTTTCTCTTCTTATGTCAGGCAAATTCTTTTTACCTGAAGATGCTGAATATATGGATGTCGTTGGGCAGTAACACTACTATCTGTGCTGTTGTAACTGTAGCACAGAGAATGAGTTAAAATCCTAAGGATGGTTTTTCTTTTTCTTTCCCTTGGGTATGGTAATAAGTGACGTATGTGTCGGCTCCAGTGCCTTTTAATGATGCATAGCTTCCTGAAACAATGCTAGGCAGGTCTTCTAAGCTGAGAATAGTTTGGTTAAAATGGAAATCACTCACATGAGACAGCAATAACTCAAATTTTTGTGCTACTTCCTTGTACAGCTTTCAATAATAGCCAGTGCATTAACATTTCTGTTATTTCAATTTAATAGAAATAAATTTTTAGTTGCATCATGGAATAGAAGCTATGGGCAAGGTCATTTTCAAATTTTTTTTTGCCAGTACCTTTAGGCTAACTCCTGGTATTTAAAGAAATTGGAAGTACTTACTTTGTTTATGCTTCTCTGCATCCTTAATGAAGCCAACACATGTACCTAACTGAAAATATACTCTTGATTTGTTGTCAGTTCACAAATTTTGAAACTGATAGTCAAATAAGCATATCAAACCAGAATTGCCCTGAAGCTTTTTTTTACCATTGTAACATTGCTTATGAATCATTCTGATGCTTCTTCACATCTGCTTTTCATCTCTGTATAATGAACTGTATCATCTTAGTTGATTTCATGACAAGTTTAGAATATATTGATCTGGTAAGTATGTCTCACATCTTTATATTCTTTGGCTTTGCCACCACTTTGTGCTTAGTCTGAAGTTTTTGGTAAGCCAGTAGCTGGAATTGTTGGGGTTCTGTTGCATTGCCCATGTTACTGAGGCAAGTGTTTTTCAGGATGGCCTATCAGTGTAACTCCTTTAGCTGCAGGTAGTACACATGCACATAGTGTTTCTCACCAACCCTTGAGATTAGGAAAAAGTTCTTCACAGAGAGGGTGGTTAGGCATTGGAACGGTCTGCCAAGGGAGGTGGTTGAGTCACCGTCCCTGGAGGTGTTTAAGGTTAGGGTGGATGAGGTACTTAGGAGCATGATTTAGGGACTGGTGGGAATGGTTGGACTCGACAATCCAGTGGGTCTCTTCCAACCTGGTTATTCGGTGATTCTGTGATTCTGTGAACCCAAATGTTCATCCCGTTGTCCCTTGCAGAGTTGCAAGCCTTGCATGAAATGGTCCAGCAGAAGGTTGTGACTCTGCTTAGTGACCCAGAGAACATTGTGAAACAAACGCTCATGGAAAATGGGATAACACGTCTCTGTATCTTTTTTGGACGTCAGAAAGCTAATGATGTTCTTCTGTCTCACATGATCACTTTCTTAAATGATAAGAATGACTGGCATCTTCGAGGAGCTTTCTTTGACAGCATTGTTGGTAAGTGTGTGGTTTCAGCCAGAGCAGAGAGGTAATAATGTAAATAAATTAGTTTCTGCATATCCTGAAAACTGTAAACAGTCATATAAAAGTCCCATCTTATAAGGATTTCTGTAATTTATAGGAAAAGACATTTCTGAATTCTTTGGTATTAGTGTTTCTTCAGGGAGTGAAAACAAAACAATGTAAATACAAATATATTTTTCTTTTAGTCCAAATATTTAATACAAATGAGTCTGAGGCATTTAAGTCTAAGTTAGATGACTTTTTGACTATCAGTGAATCTTTCTTTTGTGGCTCAGTGAATGTGTGTTACAGACTTTCCTTGCTGATGATTAGTCCGGTATCCAGTTCAGTCTTTTCAGGAGTCTGGACAATACTCAGATTACAAGTTAAAAGACAAAATCCTGCTAACAGCACTTTTCATTTTGCTCACTTGTTCTTTCCATGTACAAATGCAAGCATGCATCCCCACCCCTTGGGAGCACTGCTGGTTTAGCCTTGCTGTTTCAGACTTCTGCTGGCCAGCTGTGTGCTAACATCTATGCCTGGCATCTGGAAGGACTTCTGCAGGCACAGGGATCTGCTTTTATCAAACAGTTATCAGAATATTCGTCTAACTTTGAATGGAAAGCAGCTTCGTTTTTCTGTAATGACTAATAATCTGTTTTGAGATGTCTCTGTGAGATTGCAACTTTAGATTTTGGTGAGGAAAGGCAAGGAAGTGCTACTTTAGATTTTTTTGTGTTCTTTTTATGTTTCAGGAGTTGCTGCTTATGTTGGCTGGCAAAGCTCTTCAATACTGAAACCTCTGCTTCAGCAAGGTCTCAGTGATGCTGAAGAATTTGTCATATATAAAGCCCTCAATGCTCTTACCTGTATGTGCCAGTTGGGGCTTTTGCAAAAGCCCCATATTTATGAGTTTGCTTGTGATATCGGTAAGTTGGAATACTGGAGAATACCTTGTTTTCCTAGTCAAGAAAACAAATCTTAGTATTACATGAAGCTTCACCATCAGCTTAACTGTCAAATATGCACACCTATAGTGCAATTTTCAAATCTACACAAAATTGTGTTAACTGACTGTTGCTAGGTGGACCATGTTAGTGCTCAGAATTCTGAAATAATAATTCTAGTAGGACAAATTGGATTTTATGTAGGACAACAGCAAACAACACTTAGTCCAAAAACTTTGTGCTTTAAGATCTTTCCTCGTTCTTCATGCAAACCTCTTCTAAAGAAAAGCTCCTGGTTACTTTTGGAAGTTGATCAGGCAAATAACTTGCAAGGTCCTACCCATCAGCCTTTGAAGAAGGGGGGAGTTCAGTCCTTCAGACAATACACAATTCTTTCTCATCCTCTTTCTAACACCATGAAACTCCCTTTTAACTTAGTAGAACTTTGAATAAAGTGTTGGTGTATCTTTCCTTGTCAGGCTTAGCAGTTTAATTTAGATGTGTCCAAGATTTATCAGCTATTTACAGAAAAGAAAATGTCAGCTCATCTTTTAAGATGTATTCTGCTTCTTCCTAATGTTCTGGCTTTTCAAATGAACTCAGAATTCAGGGCAGATGATCTGTGATTATATCTCATGACAGGATACAGTACCTTGACTGTAACTTCTTAAAACCCACATTATTAAGATGGATTTCTGAGTCTGATAATCTTACAATTCAAGGAAGGAAAAGAGAGGAAGAAGGAAGAAATAAAGCATTTACTTTGAAAGAAAAAAAAATCATTGGTGTTAGGATTCTCCATAATTGTCTAGAAAAAGGCTGACACTTAGTTTTGGATTAGTCTGCTTTGCAATTTTGGATTTGATAGTTAGGGACTGAAATGAATAAATAGGAGAAACATGCTTTTTGGCCAAATCAGGAAAGCTGAGGAGCATGGGCAGAGTGAAGTCCATGAAATAATTTTCTCAGTATGGGTATTTTAACCTTGGTGCTTTGCAGGAGGGAAGGCTCAGTTTAGAGGTGATTGTAGGGGAAGGAAGTGGCATCACAGGCTGCCATATATGAGATGATCCTTTCTCTTTAATGTGATTAGTTTATTTTAACAGCTTAATTTTCTTTCAGCACCTTTTCTGTGTCATCCTAATCTTTGGATACGTTATGGTGCAGTCGGATTTATCACAGTGGTAGCACAGTATTTGAATATAGCTGATGTCTACTGCAAGCTAATGCCATACCTCCATCCTTTTATCACACAACCAATAATACAGGTAATTCTTCAAGTAATATTAATATGAATATATATTGACTAGTCACAATTCATAGGTATGTCTTGGCCATGGTCCTGGCTATAAGAATATTAGATATTTTTTTCCAGTTAAGGTTAGAGGCGATACATTTTTTTGATCTCTGCCAGCAGATATTGTCAAAATGGCCATTGCCTTCCATGTGTGAAAGACTGTTGTCTCAAATCTGTTGCCAATTGCAGGATGTTTTACAAAGCCTAAAATAAACAGGTATATCTTTGGTTCAAGCCCTTCTCTGCCTTGTTTACAAACTCATGTAATATTGTGATAGTGCATAGGAGTCTAAAAGGCATGAAAAGTTGGCTGCAAAACAAGTGTTTCTATGTTCTGTGCTTTCATCTACAAGAGTGAGTATTCCAGCCCTGTGCTGTTAACACATTTGACTGTGGGCCTGACCCTCTGAAAACATGAGCAGTCTGTTAGGTAGCGATTATTCTGCTTGGGATTTCAGCAGTGCTTCTCTTCCAGAGTTTCAATGGATTTCCGAGGGTAAGGGCAGAGTGCTCAACATGAATGAGTTAAGCCATTTCATGACAGCACACGTCTAGGAGTGACCTGCATGATGCTGGTAGTGTGATCATGTAGGCATCTTTGCATATAACTTTAAGACCTGTAGAATGCATCACTCAAGTATTTAAATAGATAAGAAACAGGTGCAGTATTTACATTGAGAAGTGCATCACGTGTTTAACATTTTCTTGTAAACCATGTAGGTGGTATCGTCACTAAAATAATATATTTCCTTGTTTACATTTCCCTAGACACCTAGGGCTGTGGTTTAGGTGTTGATTGATAAAGTTCTGTCTTGCTCACTTCCTGCTTCATTTTAGTATATAGAGCTTTGCTGTGCAACTCTAAACATAGTAAACAGGTAGGGGATAACATTGAGCTTCACTGTAATGAAGTCCTTGCTTTGGGCTGATTTTGAAAGCTTTTTTTATGTAGACAGTCAGCTATGAGAAACATGTTAAAGGAAGGATGTCTTCTAACACTATCATGAAGAAAGAATTGCAATCCCAACCCCACCGTCTCCCATTAATTATTCTGAAGTATTCTAACTTCTATATAAACATCTATGTCCTAATTTTAAGCTCAGCTAGGTTTGATCATTTAACTGTGGGACTGTAACTGTGGGCCTGTTTCATGAATATGGTTTATCCTTCCTCCTCCTGTCTTAAGACCTATTGTTGAAACAGCAAAGATCAAGTACTAAAATGAAGGTATAAACTCAGAGGAATGTTGGGGCTGTAAGTAATCTGGATTGCGTACAAGACTTTTTGTCCAGACACGTTCTCTGGACGCAGACTGACATTGAATCACCGCCTGGGAGAATAGAAACTCATTTGGCGTTTTAATAGCAATAAACAATCTTTAGAAGGGCTCCCTCAGTTAATGATCCTAAATTATGCCTTAACTCATTAGTTTCTTATGGCTCTTTACTAATGTCTCAATATTCTTTTGAATATTAATTTATTACATGCTTGTGCTATCTTATTCCCTTGTATACATAGGAGGAAGCTCTCTGATCTGATTGACTGAGGGAAGATCTTTTCTAGTTGGTGTTCTTACAGGGTAAATGTAGGACAAAGAAAGACAAAGTTTGAAATATCTTTGTACTAGTGGTGTTACAAAGATTGGTTTTAACCCCATCTAGCAATACCAAGTTAATGCTCTGAGACTGCTAGGAGAACAAACAAAGAGAATGGAGAAAATTTGACATGACCTACACAGGCGAAGATATTATTTTTACAAAAGGAGAGAAGTTGAATCTAGATTATTGGCACAATCATGTGCGGTAACTTTTAAGTCCTACATGATTTTTTGTTATCTTAAGTTTGAAAATATCTCTTCAGGACCAAGCTGGAAACTAGTTTTTAGAACATACTTTCAGAGGAAGAGATTGTTTTTTGTATTAATATTTGAAGTTGGCCAGTTTCTGACTTTCAGGCTTGGGAAAAGAAGTGCAAACATTGTAGATGTGAGATGACAGCGTTTACTGCTAGATTTCCCCATGTTCATATGGGTATCATCCTTCTCCATGTTGATTGGTCTCTTTGTGAATTGCAGATAGATAAAGAAATAGTCCTGCTAAGCGTACTTAAGGAGCCTGTCAGCCGTTCCATATTTGATTATGTTTTAAGATCAAAGGATATCACAAGCCTCTTCCGACACCTTCAGATGCGTCAGAAGAAGCGGAATGGAGCTCTCCCTGACTGCCCACCCCCAGAGGACCCTGCCATTGCACAGCTGTTGAAGAAGCTACTTTCACAAGTGATTATTTTTTGTTTGTACTTTGAAAGTCAAGCTTGAGATTCTTGGGCTTTTTGTATCTCTGTGAACCCTAACCTTGCACTTGCTGCTCTGAGGGACTCCTGGTCTGAGTTTCTGATGCTGCAAACCATTGATCTTATTGATTTCATTATATGCTTGTAGGACAAAGAGTTTAGAAGTTAAGGAGGATTCTGCCAGAAATGGGAAATCCAAGCATAAGGTTGCCCTAAATACATCCTCTTTTAAAAGATGTCAGTTTTATGTCTTGGATTTCCGACACATCTGTGACGAAATTGGTGTTAAAGAATAAGTGCTGTATGTCTTGTTGGAGAGAAGAGCATGTGTTTTTTTGGTTTTTTTTTTGGTTTCCCTACAGCCTGCAGTCTGTAAGCATGGCCTAGGTGTCAACAGAGCAGATACCACCAGACAGTGATCCAATATTAAATGCTATTCTACCTTTTAACTAGTCCCAGCTCTGTTCCTGAGGAGGAAAGCGATTCTTATGCTACCCAAAGTCTTGTATGGGCAGTAGATGCAGGTCTCGAATTCAGGGGATATGCTCTTTCCTCCCACTTCTGAGACAGTCATGAATCGTACTGCTTCTTACATCTTCATGTCTTGATGCACAGCCTTGTTTGGAAGTAAATAATAATATATTTTCTTTTATTCTGTAGGGGATGACCGAGGAGGAGGAAGACAAACTGTTGGCACTGAAAGATTTCATGTTAAAATCAAATAAAGCTAAAGCCAATATAGTGGATCAGAGCCACCTGCATGACAGCAGTCAGAAAGGAGTGATAGACTTGTCAGCTCTGGGAATAACTGGGAGACAAGTGGATCTTGTTAAAACAAAGCAGGAGCCTGATGACAAACGTGGTTAGTATATTTTGGAGTCTGTATAGATGAAGCCTAGGCTTTTTTCAGAGTCAGAGAATTTAGGCTTTAATTTCTTCAGCAAGTGTTCTCAGTAATTCAGTTTGCATAACTGTCACCATCCTCATTCAGTTTGCAACAAGAAAATGACTGCTGCTATTTGAAGTGTGAGGTGTTAGAATGCTCTCTGGGTCAGTGAAAGACTGAAAGGAGATGTTTTGTCCCTGAAAGTACTTAAATTAGCTTGATTGCATTTGCAGCAGTAATATGCACAGGTTGTTCAGCTGATTGTGTAAACAGGACTCCAGTGACCCACGGTAAGTATAAATTATGAAGGCCACATCTTTGTTTCTCTGTTTCCTCTCAAAAAATGAGAGCAGTTTAACTGCGAAAATCCAGGATGTTTGCTTGAGGTAGCCTGGAGGAAACTGATCCCTAGGTGTGATGATTAAAAAGGCTAGCAATGAGGAGTACTGCTCATCTGCCCCCTTTTTAGTTTGCCTGTTCCTCTTTCAGCTTGAAAACCCTCTTACATTGTTCAGTTAACTCTATTCCAGTTCTTTGTATCTTCAAAATTCTCCTCTTCAACACAGTGAGCTTCCTCTTTGCTCTCTCAAGCTTGCAGTGCCTTCCTCTGTACAGCACTGATAGGTTCTGTGTTTTCAGATGTAAATATGCAGAAATATCTGCAAGCCAGGTAGGTATTGCTATCTTATTTACAGAATTAAGATGTTAGTGGACAGGATTTAAAAGTTAGTGTATGAAGTCTCTGTTTGAATCGATTGACTTCACCCAAAACTGTTACTTGCGCAGTCTTTATGCCCATAACATTTTCACTCACTTAATCCAAATTTAATTTGTCCCGTGCTTTAATTTCTTTTTCTATATTTTACATTTTTAAGTGATTCCTGAGGAGTGCTGAAAATAAATAAATTTCCCGTATACAGATAATGTTCTTGAATCTACAAGTGGTATTGTGATTGTGATGGAAAACTGCAAATCATTGAGTGTTCAATACATACTGTGCTATTACAAATTTATCCCTCTTTCATATCAGTAATGGATTAACTTTCATAAAAAAAAAAATTACCATTTTGACTTATTGCATGAGTCAACAGTACTCTTCAGAAGGTGGAAACAGAGTACTTGCCATGTGTGTTCTGTTTGCCTTATAAATCCCTATCAGCTGGCTTAAACAACCTAACAATAGATTTTTCTCTATATAAATAAAAAATTTGCATGGAAACATTAGAATCTCATGTAGTTTGAAAGTAATGATCAGCCTGAGTGAATGTGGTCATGATTGTGGGGTGTTTTCCTCTCCCTCCCTATTGTTCACAGCTAGAAAACATGTAAAGCAAGATTCAAATGTAAATGAAGAGTGGAAAAGCATGTTTGGGTCCCTGGAACCAACTAACATATCCCAGCCAATATCCAAAGGTCACGGGCAAACTACTGATCCTGAAGCCATCCAGACTGGGAAGCCACTTCGTTCAGAGTCCTCAGCTGGTATTTGTGCAACTTTGTCATCCTCACCACAGGTATTGCTGAAAAATACTGCCTTTGCATCTTAAACTGAAATGATTTTATTGTTTTAAAGCCAAGTGGGACTACAAGGATGTGTCGTTCTTGTTTTGTGTGGAGGTTATTTTACACTGGTGCTATTCCCTGATCTCTTCTCCAGCAAAGTAGCTGACTTTCAAGTTCTTATCTTTAAAATAAATGGAAGGATGGAAGTTAGCTTAGTTACTTGAACAGAAGAGCTTCGCTAAAAAATAGATGCTTTGCATGAAGAGATGGGGCTTTGTGGATTAGCCAGTTAATTAGGTCAGCTGTTCTGGCAGGGAAAATGACTTTCCCTTAAATTGCATTCCCTGATACATGTTATGAGGAAAAGAGGAGATGTCACCATAGCTGCATTTAGACATTCTGTACCTGTAACGCTTAGTACTGGCTACAGAAGGATGGGCTGGGAGCCGTGCAGGCTGTGGAGGCATCTCTCTTGACTCTGAACACTTCTTTCTATTCTGTGTCTAGTTGGAGAATAACTTCTCCTAGCTTTAAGAGGTGTCCATGGCACATTAGAGTTTTTACGAATATGACGCGGAACAGTTGAGAACAGGGTGCAATAAGTAAAGGGTTAAGCTTTTTTATAAATAATAATTTCCACTATTTAAAATTGTTCTAATGCAAGCATGGAATTTTTTTGAATGCTAATCATTGGTAATTGATTCAATAAAAGATTCATCCAGTTTTCTTCAGTGTGAACCACTAATCTTAAGAGCAGGATTTATCTGTGTGTAGAATGTAAGGCTTATATTTTTGAGTGCTTATCTCTTACAGGCATCTGACGGAACAGTTGTTCAACCCAGGAAACCTACTATACAGGTACTGAGCAGCACAGCGTCCCCATCTGCCCACCAGTTACGTATCACTACTTGCAAAACTGAACTTCAGCAACTGATCCAGCAGAAGCGAGAACAGTGTAATGCAGAGAGACTTGCCAAACAAATGATGGAGAATGCTGAGTGGGAGAGCAAGCCCCCACCTCCAGGTAAATCGCAGGCTTTTATGAGGTTATTATACAAAGAAAAAGATATAACTTTTGTCAAAGCATCATCACCTCAAGGAACAAGTGCGAAAGATGAGGAAAAGAGGAAATTATTGTTGTAGAAAATGTCCCTACTCTGAAGAAAATCTATTTGGCAAAATACATGCGTGACCCTAGATTGTTACCTTTGCAGTAATGGACCCAAACCAGTGGTCCAATGCCCAGGCTACGTGCTCAGTTCAGTGAGTTTTCTGAAGTGAGTTGCTTGTTACCAGATAACTTGTCGCCCTGTAACAGGCTATGGCTTGGTTTGGTTTGGGCAAGGGGAGAAACACTGTTGGGAGGCGAGAAATGTATTTTGCCTGGGGTGGCACCAGATATTCAGCTGTCTTGTGAGCATTGTAGCCCTGTGGCCAAGTCTTCTTGCCCAGTGGCACACGTACTGGAGTGGGTTGTTTCAGCTGCTCTTGTTTACGCAGGAGCCTGCGGTGGTGACAGCAACACAGTGTCCAGCCACAAAGAGAGGATGTGTGTTCCCATACTACAGTTGCTTTCAGAAGGGAAGGAGAGACCTTCTTTTTTTTTTTTTTTGCTTATGAAGGCTCTGGCAGGCACTGTAGGAGAAAACACACAGTTTTAAAGGGCAGTCATCTTCCTATGGCCCAAACTTAAATTTTGAATTTCCAAGTGGAGGCTGCGATTTGCCCAGATTAGTTTTCAGCATTTTCTACTGAAGTTCTCCATTTCATACTCTTGTTGCTTGGTATCCCATATGGAGAATCCTGACTGTCCTCTACTTATGGGAGTTCATGTGCTGAAACTGCAGATGTTGGGAGCAGAATCTGTACCAGCTAGGCTTCTAGTCATCAACGTGGTGATGCTTTGGTAAGTCTAGCATAAACACACACACCTAGGCGTATACAGTCAGTTTAAGGGAAGTAATAGAAAATCATCAGAAAATGGTCCAGCCAGGTAGCCTTTGAACATAGCTAACCTTGGCTGAGTTTGGATGATCTTCTGAAGAGAACTTTACAACCTATTGAAATAACATGTCCCAGTACAAGTGGTTGATCTGCTCTGCCACAGAAGTGATTGAGTGCCAGAAAAATGTTCATATTTAAAGTTGGTGTCTTATTCTGAAATTTGCTGTGGTTTGTCCTTCATTATTTTCATCTTCATGAAAGCGGGTGTCTGTTAGAAGTGGAGCCAGATACTTCTGCATTGCTTTTTTTCAGAGAAGGAAACTCGTCACACAAGCACTCATCACACAAGCACTGGCAGTTTCTTGGCAAGAGTTATTGGATGGCAGCTCAACTCCTCAATTTATTTTTGAAAATAAATTTTCTATGGGGTTTAGAAGAGCTGGTTTTTCATTTTATTAGGTGCATAAGGCTGGCAATGTAGCACGTAGCGCAACACTGGGCTTGTCCCTTCAGGCACTCTGCAGCCAATCCAGGAATGTAGCGTGCTCAAATTGTGTTGCTTATTATGTTCATTTTGGGTGTTTATGGGATTACTATTTACAGCACTGCCGTCTGCAGAGGCTGATAGCAGAATGATGCACTGGTACATCTACAAAGCCTATGAAGAAGGGCTCTTGTCATTTCACTGAACGTATATGGAAACCATCTAAAAGAAAACTCTTACCTAGATCTGCCAATAGGGTTTAGTTTAAAATTGAGCAAATAGGCTTTTGCCTTTAATATTTAAAATGCATTAGCTCTGTGTTTTCAGTGTATTCTGTGCTTTGGAGCTATAATTACTATATCCCAATATAGCTCTTGGGGGATGACATCAGGGGGATTTTCATGTTCCTATGAAGTTATGAAATCCACACCAGACTTCATGGTTTTTCCCTGCAGGATGGCGTCCCAAAGGATTGTTGGTAGCTCACCTTCATGAACACAAGTCTGCAGTGAACCGCATTCGTGTCTCTGATGAACACTCCATTTTTGCCACTTGCTCAAATGATGGCACAGTGAAAATCTGGAACAGCCAAAAAATGGAAGGAAAAACCACTACAACCAGGTAGTTTTAAAACTCAGAGGATTTGAGGGCTGCTGTTTTAGAGTGCAAAGTAAATTAGAGGAGGGAGCAAAATATGAATTATATGTGAGTGTGCTGGAGATCTCAGTAACAAAATACACTAGTGCTCCTCTTCACATGCAACTATAAAATCTTAGATTGCGGTTTCAATTAGTTATTAAAATTAAAAATTGTTAGAAAAAGCAAAAGACTGCTTTGCAGTTGTAGTAATTACAGGCTTTTGATTTCATTTCTTTACAGACATAAATATGTCTGGTGCTGCTGTTAAAAGCCATCTGAGGTTTTTTGAACACATTAGCAGAATGCTTAACTGTCCCATCCACTGATATTTGATGCAGGAAAGCTGCATTGTGGTATGGGGCTGTGAGAGAGAAATCTTAAGAGAGAAGAGGATGTCTGGCTCAGTGAAGTAACAGTAGCCACAGTACACTACTTCGATACAGATCTAGGTTAGATTTTTATTGTACCGGTAGACAAGTGTGTGCCTCTACAGTTGGAGACTCGTAACCTAGAGACTCGATGATGAAGATTTAAGCTTGCAAAGTCAACTTAGGTTATGTTGCTTTATGATTTTGGAACACTTAGAAAATGTTATTTTGAAAGCTTTCTCAGGAGTCATTGAGTAAGTGTTTGAGAGAAGTAATTTTTTTTAACGTGCTACAAAAAATTCTTCTTTTTTCTTTCCTCCCCCTCTCACTTTACTGTTTAGATCAATTCTGACATACTCTCGGATTGGAGGACATGTAAAGACACTTACATTCTGCCAAGGCTCACATTACTTGGCTATAGCTTCAGATAACGGTGCCATCCAGCTTCTTAGTATTGAAGCTTCAAAGCTCCCCAAGTCTCCTAAAATTCATCCAATACAAAGCAGGTATGTACTGAGAGCAGTTAAATCTCATTGCAGAGCTCAAGCTGTCCCCCAGGTAGATGCCTTGTTTTGCTCCAGACTTCCTGCTGGCTGAGCCCGGGCTGTAATCCATGATCTTATGCCGCTCTGTAAAGTAGATTTGAGAGGCAACCATGCAGGGCTGAGGACTGGTAGCTGTAGGTTACTAGTGCCTCCTATGTCACTTGAAAGAATTGGTCAATCTGAATAGTTCTCAGTCTAGACCTTTTATTTATTTATTTTATTTATGCACTGTGATTGGTAGTTTCTTACCTCCTCTGTTACAGTGTTAATAGTTATAAAGTAAATTCAGAGATTCTTTTACAGGTCATTAGATAAACCTTTACAAATGTACAACATGTGGTTTGGCCTCAGTTTTTCTGCATTTTTTTTTCCTGGTCTTTTAATGTGAGTAAGGTGGCAAAGATATGGGGGATGGGATACTATCTAGAGGAGTATTGGGGATAGTTTAGCTATTTCTTCCTTATCTCCATATGAGCAATTTTTGAATATTTTTGGCACTGTTTCGGCAGCATTGTCTTCCAGCTTGAGTGAGGGTCGTACCCAGGCCCTAGCAGCCATCTCAAAGACCTCTTTTCTATCCCAAGTAAAAGTAAAGTATCTGTCTCAAATGTCCTCTCTTATTTTGAATTAAGTTCAGAAATGAAATAAGCCAAATCTAATGGAGATGGAAACTATGAATCAGATATTCTCTTTTTTGTATACACTGTAGTTGTGCTTGAAGAAGGGTCCATTCGTAAATACAGTGAGTGATTGACAGTGCTGGCAGGGGTGGTCCTGCCTGGAAACTCTAGTAGATGACTATCTGATAAACCTGGAGCATAAAAAGGGGAAAAATATCAAACACCCTGAGAGCACAGAGCTATGTTTGTTTGCAAAGAGCTGTTGAGAGCATTTTGCTAGCCTGCAGAAGTTTTGCAGGTCCTGTCAGCAGAGAGATCTGAGACCATAAGCATTTGTTTTATAGAATCAGAAAATTGTTTCACATGAACATCACATGAACAGTAAAATGCTGCTTGGCATTAGCTGTTGGACGGAGTCTTAAACTTGGAAGGAGTCATATCTGTTTCTAAATTAATTCTTTTAATGCAGGTCCTTAGATCTGAAGGATGATGGCTGTGTGGTGGATATGCATCACTTCAATTCAGGAGCCCAGTCAGTACTGGCTTACGGCACAGTTAATGGATCTCTGGTTGGATGGGATTTGCGATCTAGCAGCAACGCTTGGACACTGAAACATGATTTGAAGTTAGGCCTCATAACTTCATTTGCTGTGGACATACACCAATGCTGGCTGTGTATTGGTAAGCCAGCCTGTGTTTCTTGTTAGCTTCTCTCTCCCCTCCACCACCCTGCTTTTGGTTTTCTTTTACAGTAACTATAGTGTAAGCTTTTGCTTGATGTGATTTGACTACAACATGCTTTTCTCAAACAAGAGGAGAGAATACCTCCTGATCTGTTTGTGGGAAGTATTCTGCCCTCTAAGTACTTAAGGCTGAAGTCCGTCTCCCTAGGAACAGAGCACAAGGATATGGACAAAAACCTGTATATTTATCCCTCTGACTATGGGGAGCTTTCTTTCACCAGGAACAAGCAATGGTACCATGGCATGCTGGGATATGAGGTTTCAGTTACCTATCTCCAGCCATTCTCATCCTTCCAAGGCCCGGATCAGACGCCTGCTCATGCATCCTGTCTATCAGTCCTGGGTAATTGCAGGTAAAAGATGTCTTAACCTTACCTTATAGTTGCCAGATGTCGTGATTAAAGGAGCTACTGTTTCAGCTTCCACTTCAAGCCCTGGAGGTTTATTGTTGGGGGGGTTTTCCTTGTGGTTTTTCTTGTGCTCTGCTTGTGGAGAGGAAAAAGGTATGGTTCATACTCCTGTTCTGCCACTGTGCTCTTCCTTGCTTTTGGAAATAAAAAAGAGGGTAGTCAGGGCAAGGGGAAGTAGTGTTAAGTCGTTATGAAAATGATAGACAGCCTTTACTTTTTTCCTTTTCTGAGCATTACAGCTCTCTAGTGTGCTGTCTACCACATCACCTTTTAAGGACAAAACGTTATAAAAGACAAAACCCAAACTCATGATGTACATTGATGTTGATGGGAATTCTGTCAGTGCCTTCAGTGCCTCTGTAGATTGGAGACTGAAAGGTTGTCCCATTCCAATTCCCACTTGAATCTAACCCAACTGTGTTATGGGTCAGGGCGTTTGAAAATGTCCCAAGATTCCTTATCTGGTATTCTCACAGCTGCCTCATCCTCACTGTTTGTAGCACTGTCATATATTCTTAAGTGTTTGTGTCAGGAACATTTGGAAATTAACATGTAGCTTAAACTAATCCTACAGTTAAAAAATAGATAAAAGCTCCTGTAAAATGAGAGTAATTTGAGTTTCATATTTAATTGCTTCTTAGGCTTCAATTCTTATTCATTAACCACCATGGCAGATACGTTTCTTGAAAAACTCTACAAATACAGCAAGCTTCTCTGTGCTTTCTGTTTTATTTCATCCCTGCTAAAAAATTAAATTGGTGTCAAAGCTCATTACTTTAAAACATTATTAAAAAGTCCTTGCATATTAGGTTGATGCCAGGCATGTAAACATCCCTTTCGCAGAATTTGTTGCCTGTCTACATGCTGCCCAGGGAAGTAGTTGAGTCACAATCACTAGAGGTATTGAAAAGATGTGGAGATGTGATGCTTAGGGACATGGTTTAGTCGTAGCTTGGCAGCGTTAGGTTACTGGTTGGACTTGATAATATTAAAGGTCTTTTCCAACCTAAATGATTCTATGATTCCACGCTAAATGTGGATTTGGAACTTCATTGTAGCTACTGAACTCTTAGCTTTGGATTGCTGTCTTACCTGCTCAGGAGTAATCTCTGAAGTCTCTAATGACCATGCTGAACAGACCATCCAGTCCTCCTCAAAGAAGGCTGAGAAGTTATCTAGGGAGGAAACTGAGGGTTTAATAACTTTTTAAAAACATTGGAGATTAAAGCAGGTTTATTTTAAACTCTCTTAAATGAAGCATTTTAATGAAGCTTCTACTAAGCCTTAAGACCAACAAAACACATGCATGACCAGTGCTACAGCAAGACTGACACAAATGCTGTAGAGAGCAAGCAGAAAGCGTCTGTATGTCATACCCTCTGTATCATGTCAGTAGAAAAGGTAGCAAGAGCCAGCCTACCTGTTCTATAGTTTTTGCATTGGCATTATCTTTCCTGTAGCTGTTCAAGGCAATAATGAAGTCTCCATGTGGGATATGGAAACTGGCGATCGACGCTTCACTTTGTGGGCCAGCAGTGCACCTCCTCTTTCAGAACTGCAGGTCTGGTCTTTTTCATTTGCTGTTTCTGTTGTGTAGCAGGGGCTAGAATGCCCTCAGACTCCATGCTGTGCCTCAATACAGTTAGTTGTCTGTCTCCATGGCCTTGCGGGTTTGGCAGTTTGGAACTTGCCCTGAGATTTGTTTTGGCACCATAACTTTGTGGGTGTCAAAATTAAATCCCATTTGTAAAACAGCAGTGTAACCTGAATCTTCATTAGTATCTTCCACTATCTGTGGAATGTATTTGTAACAATAATTTGCTATATCCAGTTATGTTCTCGGAAAACCAGTGAGCGAGTCAAGCCTGTAAAGGTATTGGCAAAGCTGGTATTCATAGTATGGCATCTTGTACTTACTTCTACTTAGTGTCTCTGGAATTGTGCATAATTCTGTAAGCATCTGCTCTTTTGCACATTCTTTCTGTAATATAATGCCACTACTACACTTTTAGTTTTAAAGCCTGAAGATCCTCCTCAACAAGGAGTTAATTGGGAAGAAACAATTTGGAATATCTGTCTTAAAGCACAGTTACCTATACAAAAATAACCACAGTTGCTTCTGTGAATGTTGTAAATGCAGATCTGGAATCTACCAGTCTTGAATTAGCACATGCTACAAAGCTTGCAGATTCAGTTCATTTCGATCACACACTTTGCACGCAGAGGATTTGTGATTCAAGCTGTTTCTTTGCTACATGTCTGTCCTTTAATGCCTTCATAGCATAAAAATTAGAGCAGTGTGATTTGCCTGCCTGATTCTGTTAGAAACAATCTCTTTCATTTGCCATCATTGAGACTGTGTTTTCCAAGATTCCAAAGAATTATTATGCAGACTTAAATTCATTGCATTGCTCTGTGAAACATAAGGAATAAAAGGAAGCAATTTATCTTAATATATTAAGATGTGGCCTGTTAACAAAGTAACTTGGCATTTGTCAGAAACATTTGGAAACTGGATGGATGGATGGATGGATGGATGGATGGATGGATGGATGGATGGATGGATGGATGGATGGATGTGGTAAGGAGTGCAATCCCCTGGTGAAACATGGCCACAGCTATTTGTGATAATTTATTTTTATGTATTCCTTTTCTCTTCTAGCCTTCTCCCTACAGCATCCATGGAATATACTGCAGTCCAGCATCTGGTAATCCCATATTACTGACAGCAGGCTCAGACATGAAAATAAGGTAATAAAACCAATGGTCTTCTTTGACACCTTCCTCTCCACCCCTGCTAATGCACTAAATGTTTCCAAGCATTGCCTAAGTAAGCTCCAAGAACTCAAAACAATAATGCTCAAGATATGCTCATTAGCAAGCATGGGTGAGCTAAATGTTCTCAGGAAGAGTAGTGCAAAACTTGGTGCTTCTCTGAAAATCTCTTCTGTAAAGTTCTTGATCGGCTACGTGACAAAAACAAGATAATAACTCAAGTGTAAGCTTGATATGAAGGTTGTTTTATCTGCATCACTCTCTTCCACTAAGTGTAGAAAGCATGTAACATTTGTACCTGCTCGTTTTTACTATAAGAGCAAGGCAGCTTTTAAACAGCTGTATTAAAGTGATAAAATTCAACATCTCAACTTAATTTTGTTTCTTTGTGTTTAGGTTTTGGGATCTAGCCTACCCTGAGAGATCATATGTCGTTGCCGGGAGTTCTAATTGCCCATCTGTTTCCTACTACAGGAAGATAATTGAGGGCACAGAGGTGGTTCAGGTATTCTGCTTCCTTTTTTGGTGATGCCAGGGGTTACATTAATTGCATGATGACTTCTATTATAACTATCTTACTCTTAATTTTATGGATGGTGCCAGAATTGTGTTTTCAGGCAGTTAGGAAGAAGTTACCTTAAAAGGAAAAACATTGGTTGTTTCTGAGAGAATTAGACGTACCAAATAATGCCTACATGCAGAAGGCAGAGTCACGTTTCTTTGAAAATATTGAAATCTAGTGTGTTAACACTTTTGATTTTGATCACTCTTTGAAATGTCTTTTGTATAGGATCTTAGCAAGGCATTGTGAGATGCATTGGGACCAAAATAATATGGTAACTGAACCTGCAGTTTTTATTACATCCTTCAGAGTGACTTTTGGAACTGGCAGCATTGCTAGTTGTTGAATAGCACAATGATTTGTTTCAGTACAATTGATTGAATGCTACTTCAAAGGTCACTGTTTAAAAAAAAGAATAAATCACAAGTCAGTGAGGGTCTGCCTATGCACCATGATATTTGAGTGTTTCATGTGAAGTTCTTCATTGTGTTCATGTTATTGAGCCAGTTTTTATAAAAAGCTTAGGAACCTAAGGTATATGTGTTGCTGTAGCTTACTCCCACCCCAGGACTGTCAAATCTTAGTAGTCAGCATCATTGAAATAAATACAAGAAAAAAACCATTCTTTTCATAATCAAAGTGCTGTTATATCAGTTTAAATTAAGACTTAGGTTGTGTGTGATGAAAACAAATGAACCAACATCAAAAGAGTGGGAGATTTGGGGGTTGGTTGATTGATTGAAGAGATTTTTATCTTTTTACGACCCAATATGTGTGACAGTTCTGCATTTGCAATTGCATGCCTTTCTGCAAATAATCTTTCTCACTTTGTGTTTTTACAGGAAATTCCCAACAAGCAAAAACTGGGTCCAACTGATGAGACCCCTCGGAAGGGTCCAGAGTCTCTCCCTGTTGGACATCATGATATCATCACAGATATTGCAACTTTCCAGACAACGCAAGGGTTTATAGTAACTGCATCGAGGGATGGAATCGTTAAAGTGTGGAAATAAAGTTTGTACTAATATATAGTATGTAAATATTTGTAATAAAGATATAGTGTTATAATGAAGTTTTCATGGACTGTTTCCAGATCATGGAATAGAATGGGCTTTAAATACTGCAAAGGCAATGATAAAATCTGGTGTCTGTATCCTACCACCCTGTTAGCACTTCTTAATCACTTATTTAATTTAAAGATGAAATACCAAGCAGTCCATGAAGAAATTGTTTAGCCTGGTTTGGACTGCATTGTACTTAAGGATATTTCAGAAAATGATTTAGAGATGTTCCCCATGACACATTCTAAATGTACAAAAAGTAAAAGGCTGATACAAGTACCTCATTATCTGACTGCTCCTGAGAAATCTGAGAAATGAGATAAGAACCAGTGCACTAATGTCCCTGTACATTCTAATAACTATAATAAAGTCCACTTGAACTTCCCTGTTTGGTACTTGGGTCTCTCCATATCCCTTGTTCTTCTGCAGTGATTCTGTCCTCTCAGCTGCCAGAGCCACTGGGCTGTTAAATTGTAGTTTGAGATCAGCTTAACCTTGCGTCAGTACGTTATGCCTTGCATCCAGCTTGCTTTTGTATTGGGTCTAATGCTAACCCACGCCATCCTGGGAACCTAGAACATTACCACCGGGATGGCATTCTCTGTAATTCAGTATGCGTATCTGAAATAACCCAAACACAAGGCTTCATCAGGAAGCATTTTTTCCATTGTACAGTGTCCATGTGAGAGGCAGGCCTGGAAGCCAGACAGGGGCAGTAAAATTTCTCACCACTTTTCCACTGTCTGATCTAGAATTTTCAGATTTTTCAAGTCTTTTTAAGCTTTATGCTATGAGGTAACTCATTCCTTGCCTGTATTTCCACGCTCTGCTTTACAGGGCAAAAAGTTATTTACCCCAGAAACAGGTGGTTTACTCCCTTTCCATGGATGGACTCGGACAGTTGCTGACAATACGCAGCACTAATTTGACATATACTTTCTGAGCATGGCTGGAAAAATTGGCAGTCTACTGCTCTTTAAACGGTGTGCTGAGAGCAGGGAATGCTCTTACCTTGTCAGCTGGGTTCTCTGACAAGACAATGCAAGAAATATTTGACTTGTTTAAGAAGAGTCTTACAATTCACTGGGAAAAGCAACTTGACTGAGGACTGTTTTTAGAGACTCCGCCTGCTTTTCATTAGAAACTGCATTACTTGGATAAGTCAGTATAGGAGGTGGATGTTGCCCCAGTGTTGTAATACATTGAAAAGAGAAAGTGAGCTCAAGAACTGTGTGATGTTTCTGTGCGAGACCGTCTCATGACTTCTCTTTGTTGTGCTAAACACAGTTTTTTCTTTGCTTGTATAGAAGAGCTGATATTTATATACAAAATTAAGTATTATGCCTCTCTATGTTGTATGAACTCAGGAATAAGGTAGGTTTTCTCGGTTGAGTTGTATTGAAAAGCAGCAAGTCAACATATCACTATCCCATTGGTGTGCAGTTCTAAGTGGATCCTTACACACTTGGGAGGAATTGCCTGTTCAGCTGAATTAGTTGATTAGTAGGTTTGCCCTTTGACAAAATACTTCGATGAAAGAAGCAGAACAGGTTTTATTTCCAGGTGTTCTAATGCATTGTCACCATATGAAGCCTATATTTTAAGTAGTATCAAAACCAGGACTGTTTTGTATGGTGGCTATTATTAAAAGAATTTGCATTATAATCTTTACAATGGTAATATCTTTTCTGGTGATGATTAAAAAAGTTATCAGCTAGGGCAAGCAATTAAGCTTCATAATCAGTAAACTGTATCTGAAGCATTTGCCCATAAATAGTAATGTTGTGGAGTTAAAAAGTCATCATATCCATTCTCATAAGAAATCTTGCCAGACTTCAGTGTGACCACTTGTAAGGAAATGAGGCCTTTGGAAATGCCTTTGGAAATGTCAGTATTGTCAGGCAGAAGCGTAACTTAGTTACGCTAAGGCATAACGTAGTTACAGTTTCAGTAATTCCTCTTTCTGAGATGCTATAATATGTCTTTTGTAGTCTTTTGATTCTTCCTTTTTACTTTTATTCTTTATAAACAGCTGACAGGCATTATGCTTAAGAGATGGCAGTCTGTTAACAATATCTAGATCAAATATGAAGGGGATTTTTTGTCTTGTTGGTGAATGTAGACGCCGAGTTGAATATGGGGTGTTTGGCATGCTTATGCCATCACAAACTACCCTGTTGGCTCCAGTAAAACAATTCATATTACATACTGACATACCATTACAGCCAGTCACAAGAACTCGGAAAACAGGGTCAATATACTTAAAACTGATGTCCTTTGAAGGGGATAGTTTTTACCTCTACTGATTTTATGGTAATCTTTCAACCCTTTCTGTCTAGAGCACGAATGTACATAAGGGAAAAATCTGGTCTCTTAGAAAGTACCGTTAAACTTCTGCTTGCTTTTTCAACTATGCAGTGAAGTGAGAAATTTTTGTTAGTTCCAATCTATTTGCAGTATCTTGTCTTGTTCAGTTCAGCAAACTGCTATGTAGAAAGATTTCCTTCTTCTTTCTTATTGTGTACTGACCAAAATACATTATCTTGCATAATTTTTAACCACCTGAACTCTAAATCTTTGCCTTTCTAAGGGGTGTGTGTGTATATAAAAGTTCAGTGAGCTATTTCAATAGAAGACTACATAAAAAAGTCCAACTAACCAGAAGACACATAGCAGCTCCTAAGGCGTTGGATCAAAACTCCTTGATGTCTTAAGACTATTAACCTGTATTTCAAGACAAAAGCTCATACTTGTTTGATATTGTAAATTGCCAAGTGCTTTCTTCATCCACTGAAGTAAAAAGAGCTTCCTATGGCTACATCTAGATGTATATATTTAAAAATGAAACTTAGTATATTGACAGAAAGGGTTGTTGGGCACTGGAACAGGCTGCCCAGGGAGGTGGTTGAGTCACCTTCCCTAGAGGTGTTTAAGGCACAGGTGGACAAGGTGCTAAGGGGCATGGTTTAGTATTTGATAGGAATGGTTGAACTCGATGATCTGGTGGGTCTCTTCCAACCTGGTTATTCTGTGATTCTGTATTCTGTGACTGTATGATACCAAACAGAGAAAAAGAAAAGAAAAACTAACACCTCCAGTACTTTTCTTTTGTTGAATGTGCAAATTTTGCCACCTTAAGCCATTATTTCATCTACCCTGAATCCCTTTGATGAATTTCTAGTCATCTTTAACAGAAAAGAGAAAACACACAGTTGCAGGACAATTCATACCCAAGATTCAAATGCCTGTAAAATGTCTTTCAAATGCAGAAATTTATGGCTCTGGCCAGAGGCAACTCAAGGTTTTTCAACAGAGTTGAAAAGCATCAATTATGCAGAGGTGGTTTGGGAACTGTGGGTAGGGCTATACAAGTCAAGGACATCTGTTTCTCTCTCCATCACCAAGTCACTTCCACCCCGTCTTCCCCAAAACCACATACTATGCACCCATTTAATCTGCAGGTAAAACTTCATGTTACAGCAATCACATCTGGATTCAGTTTATAAATGGTATTTTAAAATAAAGCATTAGAGAGCCTTTCACAGGAGTTTACATTGATAGCAAAGAATAAAATAAAGTAGTAAAATGGAATTTCTCTGCATGGGCAGAGTTTAAGGTTGAAGGAGGAAGAAATGTAGGAAAAGTCAGAAATACACTCACTGAATGACCAGCCATGAATCCTTGCAGCACTCGGCACAGACAGCAGTTCAACGGACTAATCCAAGTTATGAGAGGCTGTGAGAGGTCACAGGGATTTGAACAACCCTATAAGAATTGGCAAGAAGTTGTTAAAGGCAAGGTTTGCAAAAAAACCCTTATAAACACTGCTGTTAATGCACTAACACACACCAGATTTGATTAGGTGTGGAGAAAGAGGAGGAGGCAGACAAACAGGAAAGGAAGAAGTGGGAAAAACATGATTTGGGTTTTTTTTGTTATAGTTAGAAAGAGTTGAAATTTGGGGTTGTTCAGTCTGGAGAGGAGAAGGCTCCGAGGAGACCTTATAGCAACCTTCCAGTACCTGAAGGGGGCTACAAGAAAGCTGGGGAGGGGCTGTTCACAAAGGTTTGTAGTGATAGGACAAGGGGGAACAGGTATAAACTGGAGAGGCACAGATTTAGACTAGATATAAGGAAGAATTTCTTCACTATGAAGGTGATGAGGCACTGGCACAGGCTGCCCAGGGAAGCTGTGGCTGCCCCATCCCTGGAGGTGTTCAAGGCCAGGCTGGATGGGTCCTTGGGCAGCCTGATCTAGTGGGAGTTGCCCATGGCAGGGGGGTTGGAACTGAATGGTCTTTAAGGTCCCTTCCAACCCAACTATTCTATGATTCTGTGACTCCATGATTCTATGAATTTAAAGTTTTGTTATGGTTTACACTCTACTAACCACAAGGAGGCAGCAAGATTTAGGCAATTCTTTACCATGTTCCCGTGGTGCCTTAGGTTTTGTAACTACCAATTTCCATATTCAAATGTTTTGATTCTTGTAATGCAATAAAACTAATTCTGAACAAAAACCTGCTTGTAATCACTCCCTTCCTGCTTCCACGTAGCTTTGTTAAACTGTCAAGCTGTGCTCTTCTGCATCTTTCTTAGCCTGTTCAGGTCTTTCTGTTGATCACAAGGAAAAAAAGCTAAAAAATTTATTAACTCAAATGCTTTCTCACTGCTGAGAGAGGGGGTATCATTAAAAGCGAAAATGACAGGGAAAACATCCAATTCAGTCTACTTGAAGACAGTAGTGTCTAATAGAAGACACATTTGTGGTGATGTTTGGCTGAAATACACAGCTCTTTGGTTTTGTTTGGACCTTAGCTAATTAGCTTGAAACAGTTTCTGGCAGCAACCTCAGTGCATTGCCAGTATTACATCCACCTGAGGATCTCTGACTTTTACCACCACTGATGTGTTTGTTGCTGCAGGACTCTGAGAAGCAGACTGGGTTGTGGACAGCCAAGGTGGAGGAGACAACAGTTACTGTGGCTCCTTCAGGGCAGTCACTGTTTGTGATTTTGGTGACATTGACAATTACAGCTATAGTTTCTCTTATTCTTTCAAATATTTAAGGTGTAACTCTGTGTGAAAGTCTGAGGCAAACACCACATCAGCTGAAGGCACAGGGTATGCTGGCATACCTTAAAGAAGAGCAGACAGTCACAAATCACAAGGATTAATAAAAGTAGGCATTTTCCTCATTTTTAACACCATTTTTGTTCCATAGAACCAAAATATATTGCACTTAGAACTTACCACATGGAAAAATGTTGCTGCTGGGCCATGCTTCAGGAAAACAGTGAGGTCTTCTCTGTCATTGCCTAGGCTTGCTTGGAGTCCTGAACTTTTACAATCAGAGATGGCTTATTTGAGCTCAGGAACATCTTCAGATCAGGGTAAGGAAAAAACAACCACGCTGCACCATAGACAGGTGTAAAGGGAGAAGTCTGAGTACTTTATTTCTGAGAGTTCAGGGAAGTACAATTTCCTGGTTACATAACAGCTTCTTAAGCAGTAACGTTGCATATGATAATGGCCATAAGCTGAAGAAGGGCAGAATTAAACTAGACGTAAGGCGGAATTTCTTCACAATGAGGGTGGCTGCCAAGGGAGGGGGGGTGGCTGATGAGGAAGGAGTGAAGCTTTCTCACTCCAGCTACAGGAGTCATCACACAGGTTCTCATTCTGCTGGAGGACTTCAACTGTCTCAACAGCAGCATGGTGAGCTGAAGGCAATGCAGGAGACTCCTTGAGTGCATTGAGGATAACTTCTCAAGCCAAGTAATAGACAGCCCTACAACAGGGGATATGATACGGGACCTGATAGTCACCCACACAAGTAAGCTAACTGGTGACATCAAGACTGGAGGTAGCCTGGGCTGCAGTGATAATTCACTGGTGGAATTCCCAGGACAAAACTCCCAGCTTTTCAAGGAGTGAAGCAATAGGATCCCGTAGGAAGCTGACTTTGAGGAAAAGGGAGCAGAACAGAGCTGGCAGATCTTTAAGGTTGCTTTCCATAGAGTGCAAGACCCCCAGGTGTAAGCGTTCAGGAAACGATGGCTAAGTCAAGACCTGCTGATCAAACTAAAAGGCAAGAAGGAAATGCACAGGTAGCAGAAGCAGGGACAGGCATCCTGGGAAGAGCTTAGGGATGCTTCCCAGTTGTGTAGGGAAGGCCAAGGCACGGCTGGAGCTGAACTCTGGAAGGGATGCAGAGAAGAAGGGCTTGTACAGGTATACCAGAAAGAAAAGGAAGGCAAAAGAAAGCCTGCCCCTCGTGACGAGCAAGGCTGGCAAACTAGTAACAGAAGGCACGATATCATTTTGCCTCAGTGTTCACTGGCAACCTCTTTTCCAACAACTCTTGAGTGAGTGGGACTGGGAAAGCGAAGTCCCTCCCACAATGGGAGAAGATCATTATGTGACCACCTAAGGAACATGAACATATATAAGTCTATATGAGCTGACAAGATGCATCCCAGAGTCCTGAGGAAATTGGCTGATGTAGTTGCTAAGCCACTCTCCAAGGTATTTAAAAAGTCATGGTAGTCAAGTGAAGTTCCTGGTGACTGGAAAAAGGGAAACATCACACCCATCTTTTAAAAGGGTAAAAAGGAGGACCCAGGGAACTACCAACCTGCCAGTGTCACCATTATGCCTGGAATGGGTCCTCTTAGAAGCTATGCTAAGGCAGACATACGAGAGAGAGGTGACTCAAGACAGCCAGCATGGCTTCACCAAGAGCAAGTCCCACCCGATCAGCCTAGTGGCCTTCTGTGACTGTGTGGATAAAGGAAGAGCTATGGATGTCATTTATCTGGACTCCTGTAAAGCCTTTGACACAGTTGCCGCCAACATCCTTATCTTTAAATTAGACAGATATGGATTTGATCTGTGGACTGTTTGGTGGATGAGGAATTTGTTGAATGATCACATCCATAGGGTAGTAGTCAATGGCTCAGTGTCCAGATGATGATCTGTGACAAGTGGTGTCCCTTAGGGGTCTGTACTGGGACCATGTCCCAATCCAATATCAAGGAGGGTTCTTAAACAATCCCAAGAGCAAGATTAAGACACAAACGAGGTCAGATGCCATACAATCTTGTAAGCTTTATTTTCTAGAACACTAATAACAGCGACAGGACAGAGAGAAAAGGAAAGAAAAGGTCAGAAATCCCTAAGCAAATAAACAGTAGAGGCACAGCTAGTTACCACCAATGTGAATCCAGCAATGTGCAGTTGGTTCGGTCGCAGTGCACGTGATGGTGCTCCACGTTCCAAGGGGACACCAAGAAGAGAGAGAAGGGCAAGAAGGAAAAGTTCACCACATTGACACGGCAGTAGTTCTCAGGAGTACATAGTGACAGCTTCCAGGCCGCGTCAAAGTCTGTGGTGGGAGAAACTGCTCTCTATTTGGTTCCGTGAAGATCCCTTTTATCCTTTAGACCCCACCTGCAAGTGTCTGTTTTTTGTCTTGGAGAAGTGAGGGTAGGGGAAGCAGCCGCCACTGCATCCCCCTCGCCCCCCCCCCCCCCCCAAAAAAAGTCAGCTCTAGACCCTCAATTAGATAAGTGGAGGAGAGTGGTGCCTGGTCCTGCATGGCTCTTCCGTTGACCCTACAGACAACCTGGTGCCACAGAATGGGTGGTCCCCAGATAAAATGTTTAAGGCAAACACGCACACATAATCCGACTCTACATTTCACCCTGAGACTTAAACATTTGTCAGAGAATTCAGATCGATGACTCAAGTCCATACTGTCTTCGTGGTGGATACAGAGAGAGAGAGAGAGAGAGATAAATAGATATATAGATAGATAGACAGAGAGAGAGAGAGAGAAAGGCCAGAAATAGTGCGCAGTTCAACATAACAAATAAAATTTCTGGCAAATTTTGCAATAACAAACATGTTCTTAACAAATAAAATTTCCAGCAAATTTTCCAATAACTTTTTTTTTCTGTACAACCTTAACAATATCCTTAACAAATATCTAACAAACATATCCTAAACCTAACTTTATAAAACCACAACATTTTATCTTAAAACTAATTAACTTTATAAAACTAAAACATTTTATCTTAAAACTAATTAACTTTATAAAACTACAACATCTTATCTTAAAACTATTTTAAGGCTCCGATGAATCGGCACGGAAACACGGCAGTTTACACTGCGGACATTTACATTCACATGGATGGAACATATATATTAAAATGTACAATAAAATAAGGAGTACTATAGTGCTCCCTGTATAGAAAACAGGGACCACTACCCACATCTTCCTGCTCATTTTTTCCCAAAATGCCTGAAGCCCTGGCAGTCCACGCAGTCACCGCTCTGCTTTGCCGGAGTTGGAGGTTGCATGTGCAGCGGGAAAATCCCTTTCCATGCCCCCTTATAAAGCAATTTTAAGGCCTAAAGCACATGTGTCATTTGGGTCTAGAAACTTCTAGGTGGTTCTATACTATATTTAGGCAAAGACAAATAAAAACAATTACAAGATATCCACAGTTTTTGATTGGTAAACAGCACAAATCTGCTTCACACCATCAGGTGAAACAGTAGATACAGGGTAAAAACATCAAGGCAGCAAATGCATATAGCAGATAAAATAAAAGCTGTTTTACCCATAGTGCCCCAGGTAACCAAGACCATAGATCGTCATTCCAACTACTCCATGCTTGAACAGGGACATGGGCTAGTTTCCTAATGTCTGTGGTCAGTTGAAGGACTACTTCACCTACATTGTCTATTTCTAAACAACAGAGACATTTAGTTTTCCACATACTCCTCCCTCTTCAGCTACTAAATAATCCAAAACCATGCAGTGTTGGAGGATGGCAGTGTGCATCTGTTTAGCTTGTCAAGTTAAAAGATCTATAACATTAGCAGTTCTGTTGGTAATAACTTCTAAAACGACTTGTAGTCAAATTATGCGGTTCAAATTATAAATTGCTTCCCTTTCCCCTGATACGGGTTCATTTGGATTCTAAGTGGCAGGTCCATAATGCTCAATTATTCTTTCGGGAGGCCACTCATTTTCTCCCCACCTTTGTGTCCCTCCTATTTTAAACTCAACAGATCGCTTGTTGCAGGCAGCACTTGTGTTCCCTAATTTGTCATATAATCTTATTCCCAACAAAGGACCACCCACCTCCGGAAGGAGGAAAAACAGAGGTCGGATAATCCCTATATAACAAATCCCTGAGCAGTTTGCTGGTAGTTGTTTGTAGGCAGTATGTCCACAAATCCAATAATGGCCTTTTTTGGCTTTGGCACCATTAGCAAATGGTCCAGCTGCAACTCTTGGGAATTGGAAATAAGTGGTGTCCTCATCTCCCAAAGGGCTCATGAATAATTTTGGCCTACTGTTTGTTTGGCTGGTACAATACCAGGCACCAGTGTAGTTCTTCCACTCACAAGTTTGGTGGTATATGTCACTTCCAGGAAAGTTTCATTTTTGTTTGACCAATACCCATTAAACCCTTGGTTGCATACGATTTCATTAAGCCACATCCATATGTAAACACCTCTATCTCTATCAACAAATTTGTGTGTGTGTGTCCATTGACACCTGCTTTCCCTCACTTTGACCCCTCCCTTCTGGGTATGATTTAAGCAATATTCACCCATAGTAGGAAATTGAATTGGCCATGTTCCACTATCATCACAGGTGGTGTAACCACTTTCGCTATAATTTCTTACGATTGTGCTGGAGTGAGTGGTGTACAGGTCTGCGCCCAGCTTGATAATCCTAGAGGAAACAGACTAAGGCTTCTGGCCAAAAGCACTTGCAAACACAGCCCCTGACAACTGCCAGCTCCCCAGCCTCCCTGAACCCTTTCCCACCCTTGGAGGAGCTGGGGAGGCTGTTGGGGTGAGGCAGAACACAGGGAGCCCCAACATCCTCTCCTGGCAGACCCCAGGGAGTCCTTAGCAACCAACTGCCAGAAAGCACCATGGCAGCTCCCACCTTACGGGCCCTGGGCCACCTCAGTGCCCCAGTTCCTTCAGACCTTCGTGCTCCCTGAAACCTTCTCTCCCCAAGGCAGGGATCAACCTGAGCCCTGCAGTCCAATGACACTCTTGTGGACAAGAGCAGAGCTGACTGCTGGCCATGGCTTCTGTCTCTCTTCCAGGCTCAGCTATGCTGTGGTGACTGCCCACACAGCAGCAACCCTTGCCCACAGCCTTGGCACCCACAGTGGAAGTGGAAGCCCAGGTCTCACAGGAACTCCAGGGGCCACCAGCAGGTATGGCACCCCTGTCTGCTCTGGCAGCCCGGCACCTTTGGTACCTTCAGCATCCCTGACCCCAAGTACACACAACAGCCCCACCACCCCTGTCTCCCTGATAAATAAGGCACAGGGATTAGGCAACCAGGGCATGCATCCCTGCCCTCACCTGGATGGTGTGTACACAGTCATTGAATTTTCAGAAAATCTTGCCAATTTCCTAGGGCCATCTCTCCTGATCCACCTCTTAGAAGTGAGTTTCCTTTAAATTTGCAGTCCCATCCTGCTGGTACAGTAGCTCATCCCGCAAGGAGCATGCCAGCCACAAGCTCCCTTTTGTGCCTGGTGCAGAGCCAGGGGAGGTCAGCAATGGGGTCTGGCTTGGTGAGTGCTCTGCAGGGTCCCCCTGCCCAGCCCAGCTCCCTCTCATCCACACAGGGATGCAGACACCTCCATGTGGCTGTTGTATGGACACCTAGGGCTTCCAGTGGACCAACACCAACCTGACTCCACCAGACACATCCATCCATGGGCACAACAGCACTCCTTAGCCAGATTGTGACCTGTGGCTCCCCAGGGGCTTTGGGCCCCTCCTGGAATGGGTGGCCACAGGCACTCTCCAGGGCCAACACCTCCTACCTGCAGAAAAAAGAGGAGAGTGGTGGCACAGGCCCCTCCAGTGCTGCTGACAACATCTGTTCCTAGCACCCAGTACATCCAGGGTCAATCCATGCAGAGACATCTCCAGTATGGCCAGCCATACCACTTGGACATCCCTGGGCAGCAACATCCACCCAGGCAGCAATATGCTCCCCAGATCCTCTGCTGCCCCCAGTTCCTCTGCTGTCCCCCATGACCAAGCCCTTGAAGACCCAGAGGGTGACATTACAGTGTCCGAGGGGGAGCTTCTCAAAGAAGCTGTAAGGCTCTTTGGTTACTCTCTGGACACAGTGGAGGCCAGCCAGAATAGTCCCTGCAGTGACCCCATGCCTAGAGAGTATGGTGGTGCTGGCAGAGATGGGAGAGCAGTGGCCTCAGACCCCTCAGTGTTGCTGATGGCATCTATCCCTGGCTACCAGCACACCAGGAAGAACTCTGCGCAGGGCAGCATCTCCAGCATGGCCACTCCCACAGGGGCACAACAAGGCAGCAACAGCTTCCCAGGCAGCACCGTCCACCCCAGCTCCTTTGTGCCTCCCACAACAAAGGCATTGGGGACCTGGAGGCTGACTTTGCCATACCTGATAAGGAGCTTCTTGAAGAGGCCCTACAGCTCCTTGGTTGCTTCGTGGACACAGTGGGGATCAGTCAGGACAGTCGCAGTGGTGGTCCCATGCTTGGGGACTTTGTCATCACCAGTGGAGAGGGCAGAGTGGTGGCCCTTAGAGAGGAGTATTTCCAGGACTTTCTTGAAGAGTTCCAAAGACTCATTGGTTGCTCCCCAGATACAGTGGGGGTCAACCAGGACAGTCCCAACAGCAGCCCTGTGCCTGGGGACTCTCATGGCACTGGTGGAGAGGGGAAAGCGGTAGCCCCAGCCGCCCCAGTGTTGCCGATGTTGACACTCATCCTCAGCCATCAGAATATCAAGGGCTACTCTTTCCTGAGAATCATATCCAGCACAGTACCCCTGGTCAGCAATATCCACCCGGGCAGCAATATGCTCCCCACATCCTCTGCTGCTCCCCACAGTCAAGACCTTGGAGACTCAGAGGGCAAACTTACACCGTCTGAGGAGGAATTCCTTGAAGAGTTCCTAGGTGTTGTTGGTTGCTCCGTGGACATGGTGGACGTCAGCCAGGATGGTCACAGCAGTGACCCCATGCTTGGGAACCACAGTGGTGCACACAGAGATGGGAGAGCGGTGGCTCCAGGACTCATGCTGCTGCTTGCAACATCTGTCCCCAGCTGCCCACACATCAAGGGGAGCTCTGCACAGGGTAACATCTCCAGCACGGCCACCTCCATGGGGGCACAACCAGGCAGCAACATCCCACTGGGCAATTAACGTTCCCTCCAGCAGCTCTGATGGCCCCCACAACAAAGACGCTGGCGACCTGGCAGAGTTCCTTGCACTGCCCAGGGAGGTACCTCTCGAAGAAATCCTAAGGCTCATCGATTGCTCTCTGGATGCACTGAAGATGAGCAATTATGTTGTCCCCAAGACTATTGATGCCATCCTGAGCCTGGAAGAGCCTAACACCATTGGGATGGAGTCCCAGGAACCATGGGGGCATTCAGTGATGGAGCTGAACCATGCTGCCATGTCAGAGAAGTGGGGCAGGAAGAGGGGGAATGGAACCTGGCCAACACCACCGAGCAAGCATAGGGCTCTTTCTGGCAGCAAAGAGGAGGCAGGATGGGATCAGTCCCATTCCAGAGATGCAATAAGTATGAGGGTACTGGAGGGTTGGGCAGGAGGGGTGGTGTATTCTCAGGGGAGAGATGAGTAAGGGTGTTAGAGTAGCTTTGAGGGGACCTTTTATCTTGATTTTTTTCCATTAAAAGTTATTTCTTCATATGGCTCTGTGCCTGTGTGGGAGCAGGAGGGATTGCTGGGTACACTGGGAAATAGCACACGAGAGGTGCAAAAGCCCCACTGAGCCCCAAATCAGACCCAAAGATCCCTGAAGGGCATGAGCCACCAGGGAAGGAGGGGGACTCCCCATATCCCTTCCCCAGGGGAAGCAGCCCTTTGGTGGGTGAGGCTGAACACATAGGTCCCTGCAGGACTCACAGGCACAGCCCCGTGCAGAAAGCAGCACAAACCGCCTGGGACAAGGACAGAACTTGGGTACTGTTGAGGGGATGGACACATATGACAATAACGGCTGTAATGCCTTTGTCTTGAACACAAGCACTGTTGTCTCCAGTGAGGACAGGGCTACTGCATTCAGATCTGAAGCCCAGCTTTGAGTTTTCCCATGTTCTGGCTGCACCTTGGGTAGCCACAAGACCAGGAAGGGGAAATAATAATAATAACAATAATAACCCAACAACAACAATAATGGAAAACATCTCTGCACTAGCTCGAACATGCCTGTAGTATAAAGCTTATACTGGCCTTGAACACTTCCAGGGATGGGGCATCCACAACTTCCCTGGGCAAACTGTGCCAGTGCCTCACCACCCTTATTATGAATAATCTCTTCCCAATGTGTAATCTAAATCTTCCCCCTTCTAATTTAAAGCCATTCCCCCATTCTGCCCCTCTGCTCTCCTCTTGTGAGACCCCACCTGGAGCACTGTGCCCAGCTCTGGAGCCCTCAGCACAGTGAAGGAAGGAAAAAATCATTAAGATTGATAATAAGATAAAGAGCATCAGAGCTTTCTGAAGGCACAAAGGAACCGTGATATACCTTCGAGAGTAGGTGATATGATAATGGGTTCTATGTATGTTTAATTAATACTGCCTGAATACATAACCAGTGTTTCTCTGAATCTATATGAATATGTATGTTTAACTAGTATAAAAGTCCTGTAACCAGCCTCAATAGACACATATTAGGTGAAATGACTCCCTATGTGCCCAGCATTGTATTATTTATTAAAGTAATACCTGCTTACTAATCAAATTGGCATTAATTAACGAGTTGGCCTTTTTCACGGCACCAACAGGAAGGATATGGATCTGTTGGAGTGAGTCGAGAGGCGGCCGTGGAGATGATCAGATGGCTGGAGCACCTCCCGCAGGACAGGCTGAGCGAGCTGGCCTCGTTGAGCCTGGAGAAGGCGCCAGGGAGACCCTATAGCAGCTTCCATACTTAAATTGGGCCAACAGGAAAAACGGGGAGAGATTCTTTATCAGGAAATGCAACGATAAGGCGAGGGGTAGCGGTTTTAAGCTGAAAGAGGAGAGATCTAGATCAGCCTTTTAACGTCCCTCCAGCCCAAACAGCCCCGTGAAGGCGGAGCGGGGGGGGGGGGGGGGGGGTCACGTGCTCGGCCGCCGCCAATGGGAGCTCGGCCAGGGCGCTCGCGAGGCTTCGCTCTCCATGGCAACCGCGAGCGCGCGCGACCCGCCGCCATGGTGAGTGGCGCCGCCTCCGCGCCCCTGCCCCGAGCATCCCCGCAGCCCCCTGCCCCGAGCATCCCTGACTCTCCTGATGGACCCTGTGAAGGCTGGTGGGGCTTGGGAGTTTTTGCGGGACCCGGTGTGCCCTAGCTGCTAAAGTGTGTTTAGAGGGCGCGAGTGGCTTTGGCCTGTGCTTAGTATATGTATTTACTAGTGTGATGCCCTTCAGTGGCTGCTCTCTGGATTGTGAGATGTCAGCACCGGCCTTGGCACGCACCTGCCTTTCTCTGTGTAAAGAGTAAAAGCTTTCCACCTAAAGAAACCCAGACACAGCAAAGCGAACACTAATTGAGCTCTTCATATGATCTCTAATTTGCAGGATGTGGGACTTTATTGGGTATATCAGACTTGCAGCCGTGTTATGAGGGCTTGCTTTGTTTACTGCTGTTGCTCTTTCCTAGACTGCCTTTCATTTCCAGGCAGTCGAAATCTGTGCTCACTTTTTCAGTATTGTTCCTGCTAGCATCACGGTGTTGCATTTTCAATGGAGCTGCCCTGCAGCGTTGGATTAACAAGGACAAAGTGATCAGATTAACTGTTTTGTCTGAGTTCCTGCACTGCTGTCTCTAACACGAGCAAATCTAACTCAGTGAATTGGAGTAAATGAAATGGACTTCACCTTTGTTTGCAGCAGCTCTCTAGGGACTGTGATTATCAACTCCTGTTTGTGCCCCGTGGTGCTTTGTGCTACCCGTACCAGCAAAATTTATTCTAATATAATTGGCCATGCTGGTACTCCATCTTTGAAATAGACACATACATAGAAGGCCTAGTTAGCCAGATCAAGAAATTATTCCTTTTTAATTTGCCCTGGGAACATTTGAGAAACAAAGTGAGGTTATCAATTAATACTATATGGGAAGTGTCAATATTTTACATATAAAGAAACAAAGAATGTGTATTTTCGTTAGTATGTCTACAAAAGATACATCATTCAGCTGCATTATTCATGTGTACATATAATACAAAGACATTTATCCAAGAGCATCCCTGAGCTCTTTGCTCTCTAATAGTTTTTCTGGTTCTGATCCTCTGTCTCTGATTTTGTATGGCTTTTCTGAGGCTACTGGTCACTCTAGGACTTACTTCCAAGAACTGGGGTTTTTAAAGGGGGAGTACTTACATGAGATATATAAGGATTACACATGTGAAAATATGGTTGTTTTTTAACATACTTGCATGTGAAAGTAAGCACAGAAGCTAGTCGGAAGACAAGTCTTTGCAATACTTATGCTCCTTTTTACTTATTTCAATGTCTAGTTGTCTTTGTACTTATATCCACAGGCAGAGCTAGGCCTTAACGAGCACCACCAGAATGAAGTGATCAACTACATGCGCTTTGCTCGTTTCAAGCGTGGTCTGTGTCTCAAAGCAGTGGATTCTTGTTTTCAGGACCTTAAGGACAGCAGGTACTAGAGGGAGATTCTGTGCAAAACATGCTGGCACAATTGCAGGTTTAAATGCGTTATGGGATGACTTTTCTCTGTTTGCATTTGTATGTTCTTAGTGAGGAAGAACAACCCAATAATTTTCAAAATATTACAAGTGAAGTCTTTTTAAAATAAAGTTGTTCAAATTCTTAGGAATTAGCATAAATGTCGACAGCTTGACATTGCTTTATATCTTGCTTCTGACATCTAAATGTGATGTAGTACTGTAGTGGAAAAAATAGTTGTGGTTGTAATGTTCCCAAGAGAAAATTTAAATACCACAAGTGGTGCCGTGGCCATCTAGTAACTACTGGTAGTGGATGCTTTCAGAAGGACATTGCATTATTTAAGAGAGATACCTGTGTAGTGGAGTCTCATAACAATGCAGAACTGTTCCTGTTGTCACACATGACTCATCTTTCCTGCTCTGTTTAGGCTTGTTGAGGAGACCTTCACAGTTGATGAGGTGATAGACATGCTGGATGGACTGCAGACTGTTGTGCACAGTGAAGTGGAGTCAGAGCTCATAAACACAGCTTACACCAACGTTTTGCTTCTGCAGCAGCTCTTTTCTCAGGCTGAGAAATGGTACCTAAAGTTACAGACAGACGTCTCTGATTTGGAGAATCGGTAAAATATTGGACTATACAGAATGTCTTTCAATAATAAGAAAACCTCAAACTGTTACATGTTTCCATTCTTTTCCTAACCATAGAAAGCTGTCCTTTTACTATTGTATCAACGACAGGTTAGTTTCAGGTCATACATCTATCAAGTAGCTAGATGCACAATAAACTCAAATTTATCAGTAAGATGTTTTTACTGGTAATATTCTTAGAGCAGGTGGTAGGATTTAATTAAAAAACCTTTGATGTCTCATTAGATTATATTTTTATCAAGGATGCTAAATTCTACATTTCTAACACATGCGATTATATTTAACAATCTGTTGCATTTATTCTGTTTGCATAGGACTTCATTCTGTACTTCTAAAAGGGCTCAATGCAATAAAGATAATAGCATCAGGCTGGTAAAATGTGTTTCATAGCATAGCTGTTTTAGTAAATAAATGCCTCCCTTTTATTTTTCTTTTCAAGAGAATTGTTGGAACAGGTTGCTGAGTTTGAAAAGTCAGAGTTTACATCTTCAAACAAGAAGGTAGAGTTTTTCTTTAATCAAATCACAATCAAATGTCACGTGGAGTCACAACAGATGTCTAAAATACTTAATATACACTCTGTGTGCTTAAGAGAGAAAAACAAAAACAGAAAAAAACACCCTTTTTTCAAAGAAATCTTTGAAAATCTCCATAATCTAGTGTTTTGCAGTTTGGCACCAAGGCTCATACTGAATAGCTTTGGCTGTTTCCAGATTGCAGATTCCACACAGCTGGGGCTTGCCTCATAATCACTGTCCCAAAGTCAGCTGGACCAGGGGTGTGTTGGAGCACCTGCTCCTGGGTTGCCTTCCCTCTGGCAATTGGGGTAGGAGTGGGTCATTTGCTTGTCCCATCAAGAGCTGAGACGGTTCCACAATACAGATATGACTTTAATTTATCTTGTATGATTATGGTTGCACGTATTTGTTTTGTAGCATAGTTATATATTTAGATAATATATATTATATTTGAAGATTTAAACCAAGAAAAATGTTTGGAGCGGTGTAAGTATTTTTTTTTTTACAATCACTCAGATTTTTTTTCTACTTTCCATTTGTCTTCTGGCTGCTGCAGCATCAGTAGCCTTTTGTAAATTCAACTTTGCAATCCTATTATGTCTCTATGCAGTAGATTTGTTTAGCTGAAAGTGAAGTATATAACTTTGGAGCCAAAGTACAGTAAGAAATGAACTTGAAATAAAAAGTCATTCATTTGCTTTTCAAAAGAAAGCTGAATCAACTGTCAATAGTTATTTCATAGACTAGAGGAATGCTTCTCCCTAGAAATCTGTGTAATTTGGATTTTTAACCTTTCTTTAGCCCAGTGCAGATCTTGTAAAACCAAAACTGGCTCCATTAAATGAAGGTGGGTCGGAGCTGCTAAACAAGGTAAGAACTTGTCTGTTCTTGCAGTTGTGTTTAATGATCTTTCGGCTTTTTCAGCTGAACTGGTTAGTTGTACAGAAATATTTGTATAATGTGCTTCTTGATAGATAGATAGATAGATAGATAGATAGATAGATACCTGAGGATGTAAAGTAACGTGCAAATAAATGAGTAAATGTGGTAAAGCATCTTAAATTTATTGCAAGGTTATGCTCTCTGACATGTCTTGCAATATTAGCCATCCTTTTGCAAAGATGTTTTGGCCTTTGTAATTATTTATTTTTCCATTTAATGAGGTAAATTATTAGAAACCAGTATTAAGTTTGTTCCGTGCAGCTGGCTGGCTTTCAAACAAAGAAGTAAATTAAAATATATAGCTAGCTGAAACAATGAGGTTACCGAACACTTTCTGTATCACTTGAAGTAAGCGCTGTTATGTTCAGTCTTTTTTCTCTTGTTAGTTGGTTAAATTCCTCCTAAAGAAACAGACACTTAAAGAATATGGAACCTACTAATTTTGAAAATGTCTATTTTCCCACTTGCTAAAGAATTTCAGGATTACAAAATGCATTCTATTATTTAATGTTATCGATGGGTTTTGTTAGGTTTTGAGCTTTTTGTTCTGCTGAACTTTTTTAAAATGCCACACTTTTTACTACATACTTTTAAGTTATGGGCAGCCTGGATATCTAGGGAGAAGTTGCATTTTCTGTCTTCTGGCCTGCATTACCAAAATGTTCTGTCAAATTCTTGTTCCCCCATTAATAAAATTAAAGCATTCAGGAGTTCAGATGTGTATTTTACTTATAGATCAATGCAGTTCTCTTTCAAAAATAGGTTCAAATTCTGATTTACAACAGATTTTGTTGAATATGTGCATCTGATGCCTTTTGTTTTCCTCAAAAATAATTCAAAGTTTATATGGTGAATTTACTTTGACCGATGAAGTACAGTTATTTCCTGTGATACAGAACATGATATGTAGTAACCTGGAATTTGTCTGTTTTAAACAGGAACTGTGAATAAATTCTTTCTTGCTTGTTGATTAAAAATACAAATGATGAGGAGCAATGACGTTTGCAGCTCTGAACATGCAGTTTGCTTTGTTGTGAATCTTGATACTAACTGGATACTGAGCTCACCAATTTCAATTCAGTACAGCATATCTCAAGTCAACAATCCTTTATATTACAGTAGAAATGGAGACTTAAATTTCTTGCTCAGAGGCAGAAAACACAATAAATAAATGGGTTACTGTTTTCTTATGAAGGCCAAATTTTATAAGCATATAGAAGCTTGTTTGCTTTCCTTAGCTATGAAGTGTATCTTCTTGCCTGAAATAGTTGGAAAATTCAGAATAGTGCAAGAGTTTTCACAAACCTTTTCTTGTTCATTAACCCAAAGACAGTTACTTGTCTCCAAGAAGAAAATGAAAAACTGAAGGCCAGACTCAAGACCATAGAAACACAGGTAAATTCTCCATAAGCTTAGATATTTAATGCTGTTTACATGTTAAAAAATATCTAAATAAGAATCCTGTGTTACTGTTCTCGTGGTTTCAACTGAAATATGTTTCTGAGGTTTTATGGTTTCAATGTATCACAGGCTACAGCTGCACTGGATGAAAAGTCCAAACTAGAGAAGTCACTGAAGGATTTACAGATGATCCAAGGAGATCAAAAGGTAACTATAGATAAGGCTCCCCCTGGCTCAACCACTATTTAACACAACTGTTGTTTGTACACCTAAAAAACCAAAAAGTTGGTCTGTATGGTGTGTTTCTTTTCTGGCAAATACAAATGTTTAAGTTAGTATCGTCATGTTCCTGCTGGTCTGTCAGTAGGTAATCCAGAACATTGATTTTTGTAACACAAAAAAAAAGAAAAGTGGAAGACTTGAAGGTTGGCACAGATAAATTTGTTCAGATCATTTGAGTATTTTTTTTTAAGTTTGTGCCTTTATTTTGTCAATAAGGATTTTCTAAAGTTTGCTGACATGTGATTTGTTTCTTAAATTTAAAGCGTTGCAGTTTAAACTTTTAACAAAACTAGAACACTTTTACCCCATTAAAGAAACTGACTTTTAAGATTTCCTGCAGTATTTACAGATTTGGAAGTTAAATTCAGTATCATAAAACATTTCCACTTTAATTTTCATATTTTAATCTTAATTTCTTTTTATTTTGCTTTCTATCTGGTTTATGGTATGTACTTGGCTTTCTTAATATGTTATGATTTTGTGTAATAATTTTCAACATCTATATTCAATACAACTGTTTTATAGGGAACTTGATTTATCAGTCATGGCAAATATTTTCTTTATCTGTTTTGTTAAGCCTTAAATTATTAAAGATTTAAAATACTAAAGGGGTTTATTAAATCCTGGATAATGGTGTTTGTAGTTTTAAAAGATTGGAACCAAATCTCATCCTGCTTTTCTGGTTAAACATGAATTGGCCTCAGCGTCAGGGTTGCCGAGGATCTTCAGCTTTCATGTCCTGATTTGCTCTCTGTAATCTGTCACTTTCTTCTCCAGCGTTTAAGTTTTCTGCTTACAAGCGCATGTGTTGTTGGTGAAACTAGCTAGCAGATACAGTGCTGAAATATACTACTTTACTTAAACAATAACGTTGTTTGGAGAAAATGCTAAATTTTATCTGGTTTCACTCATTTTTGCAGGATGGGTGTCAATAAAATCATGTGAACCCACTTGCTCATTAAAGCAGCAGTTTTCAAATTCCTTAGACAAACAAATAACTGCCAAACCACAGTGGTTCTTAAGGACCAACTCATAGCTCAGCAGATTCCTACCTGTTTTTTCTTGATGTGTTTTTGTTTGTTGAATAGTTTAATATGGTTACACACACCATGTGAACCATGGTTTGGGAGTAACTGAGCTCTGTTGGATCAGTTTAACTTAGTGTTTTTGAATTTTTACGTAATTGACTTAAGTCACATTTTAGAAAAATGATCATTTTATAATATTCAGATCAGAATAGACAATGTGATGCTTTTCAGCCTTGGACTCTTCAAAATTCAAAATAAGCTTTTCTTCTTCCTTGTACAGGTGCTATTATTATGTGGTTCCTATGTTCAAATCTTACATTCCACACTGAAAAAGGAGCAGAGCTTCCTTAGCTTTAGGTTTTTTATTCTTTTTAAGATGCTGCTGCTTTAGCCTCATCCTGAATCATTATACTTTTGAGAGTTTGCATTCAAACTTTTAAACCTGAGAGGGCTTTTATAAATAGAAATGCATAGAACAGTTACATGAATATAATGTTTTATGACCTAGAAGTGACGTCCAGAAGAGTCTGGGTTTTTTCTTCTCACAAAGAAACAGGGAAGTTGCTTCACAAGCAGCTGTAGAGGCTCTTTTTGTAATGGATCTGGGAGCAGTACAATATTGGTACCTGATGGATAATATGACCTTTAACACTTCAATCTTTTCTTACCTGGATTACACTATCTGGTTTTTAAATGCCTGTGATATTTTACCTGTTCTAAAAATATATTGTAGCATAGACATTCCGATCTTAAACTGCAATTTGCTCTTTCTGCATGCTGAATAACTTCTTCTGATACGCTTCATCCTGTGGCTTCACCTAATTCATAAAGAAGTGAAGTACAAGAGCTTAAAATATCGAGATGGCAGAGAAGATATTCCAGCCATCTTTAAAATGCATTTATTAACAATTCTTTTAAGGTTATAAGTTAGTTAGTGCTTTAACTAATTTATTTTTTTTTAGTTAATGCAGTTCTAGTTTAGATTTCACAGGAATAGGATGAACATAATTATTAAAAATTAAGATGTACCCTCTTTATCTGGAAATTTGCACTTGGCATTTTAAATATTTCTTTTCTTGCATTTGACATTAAATATTCTTCTTTTGAAGACTAATACAAACCAGGATATTGCTGAATTGGAGAATAAAGTGGCAGCTTTGAAATGCCAGTTTGAGAAGACTTTGAACGACTCTACTGCAAACCAGAAATTCTTGGAACAGAACTTGGTGACAACAAAACATGACTTGCTCAGGGTTCAGGATCAGCTCTCCACAGCTGAAAAGGTTAGCATTTTATTGTAATGTAAAGGTGAGATCCTCACTCATGTTTTAACTGATTAGTAATTTAACAAGCATGCATTACTGGGTGCAGAGTTAGTTGGTCACGCTTGTGCTAGTTGGAAAACTTGTTATATGTAAAATAGCAAAAAAACCAACTAACTATGTGATCATAACTAGATGAATACTTAAAAATTGGCCATTTGTCTGCGTAGAAATTTCTGAGTGAAAGGTATATTCAAAGTCTTTGGAAGACTTTCAGTCTGATTTTGTTAGAAAAGGAGGCTTGTGTTTCTCAGTCTGTCCTGGTAATATCATTTGAATCTACGACTTAATTTCCTGTCAATTTGAGTAAATGCTACCCTGAAACTTAACGAGGAGAAGCACCATCTATTAGCCTGGGTTTCATAACATGTAAATATTATGTTGGTTGTGTTATTATGCAGGAATTGGAGAAGAAATTTCAGCAAACAGCTGCCTACCGAAACATGAAAGAGATTCTCACTAAGAAGAATGAACAGATAAAGGAGCTACGTAAAAAGCTTTCCAAGTAAGTGGTGCTATTCTGTCTGGCCAAGCAGGATCCTTGTTCTGGATCCATGTTCTGCTCCGGTTTCATTTTTATAAATGTGAAGCTGTCTCTAAAACAGACTATAAATTTTCCCTTAAAGAGAACTTACAGGAGGCTGTTCCCAGATTTTTTACAAGCCGGTTCTTGTAGTGGCGTCCAGGTGAATAGGGCTGATGTGCAACAGCAACTACTGTGTAGTATGGAATAGGATGGAGGGGATACAAAATATTCACGGGTGTGGTAGATAAGCCCACAGGTGCTGCACACAGAGGTACAGGTGGGAGATGTACCAGATGCTTTGACGTGATCTGGTTTTTCCGTGCTTGTTTATGGGAACGAGAAGTCCACAGCAGGTAAACAGGATTAGGCCTGTATTGAGTAAAGAAAGATGCACCCGGGCTGTTATATTGGATGAAAAATAATCATTCTGCAAATGTCAAAAGAGCTTTGGCAACATGGTTCCCATAGACTTGTGCTGCAGGAGGATAGAATTGGAATGTAAAACTTCTGTTTAAGTTTCTGCCCATGTTTTGGGATTTGTGAGAAGCTTCCTTGTCATTCCCTCACTTCACTATTTGTTAAACTGGCCAATTTCAAAAGGAGGAAGTAGTCTAATAAAAGGTATATTAATTAGTCTGTGCCCCAAGTCATACAGCAAGCCTTGACAGGAATGCATCATTAGTGGGAGTAATTTATTACTTGGGTTTCATATTTTCTTTAGCAACAAAATGTTGGGTATTTTCTACTCTGTTTTGATGATTTTTTTAATTATTATTTTTTAATCCTCAGGTATGAGTCAGAGGACTAAAACACCAAGGATATCCAATCTGTCAGAAGCTGCCATAGAAATAAAATGTATTATTTTTCAGTAATTTTCATTTTGAATGGTATTTTTGCTTCTAGTGGTTAAAATAACTTTTAATTAACACTAATAAAATACTGAAACTCATATCTTACTTCCTTATAAACTTACAATTTATAGATATTAATTTATGTAGTCATGTTTTTAATTGTTAACCATTGACATTCCTTGAGAAACAGTACACAAGAGCTTATTGAAGAACTGAGACCATTCCTGAGAAAGAAAAGAGATTATTTTTGTTAAGAAAAGAATAAAAAAGGAATAAAAATAAGTGTTAGAGGTTTTTTTGACCCCTATAAGGTGGAAACTCCAGTAGTTACTTTTGTATAGTTAATCTAGCTGTGAGATGGCATTTATATGGGAAAATTGTGTCAGTGGAAGAAAAAATTAGGAAGGAAATTAAAAAATATGCTGATTCTGTAATGTTATTTTGTGCTGGACATCTCATATCTTGGCAAATGTAGTCAGTTTCTTTTTGTTAGAGGGCGTTCATTAGATAGTGAGGTAAAAATGCCTTTTTAGCAGAAGTGCTAGACCTTTTTAAATGAAGCCAGTAATTGGAGTTACACTTTTTCACTTGAATTTATTTGAAACAAATTTGAACATCAGAATGCAGATTCTGATTTTGCCAGTATTCTTAACATTAAGATGGTAATCTGGAAAAGCATAGGGAAGGTGCTAATGGAGCGATATCCTTGGGAATTAAGTTATTTTGGACATTTTCGTCTCCTTTCTTATTGTAACCCCACCAGAAAACATCTTACTTCTCTGAAGTCTTTTGTCTGTAACCTTATATCTTTCATTTATCTGGAAGCCTCTTAACAGTGCATTCTGCTTGTTCATCTGTCCCTGTTCATATGTGTGTTGTATTTTACTCCAAATAAAAACTTTGTTTTCAAATACAGTCTTTCAGGAGTGGAGCTCTTTATAAAAATATCTGTAGAAAGGAGTGGCAGATCACTAAAGAATCTTGCTAGAAATGTGAATATGCAAGTTATATATTCATGCCTGAAGCCGCATCGCATCAAACAGCTGTAAAACAAATGTACCAGTGGCAGGGCTGGGAAAAGGCTGGGGAGTGGGTGGGTGTGTGCTACAGAAAGTGGCATTTAACAGTGGTTGTCTCAGGAGCTGCCTGAGCTGGAGCGGGTTGCTTTTCCTTATTCTTTCTCAAACAGGCAAAGGTGTTAAAATTGCTCAAGCAGCGATGCCCCAGTCAAACCTATGATGCATTTGCGGTCTGTAAGTTATTTTGTTGACCTTTTTCCCCCGCTGGCTTAAGCAAGATTTGGTTTGGGATAAAGTCCTGTGTCTGTAGCATATTATTGTTGTGACATGGTAGTAGGGCTTTATGGGGTGATGTACTCCTCATGCAGTGTCAGTTAAATTCATGAAAGGTAGTATTTTGCCCCATCTACAGCCACAAAAATGTGAAGTTTTTAATAGGGGTGAACCAAAATGCTTTCTGCTCCATGTTTGCTCAGAGCAATTACATTGGCACCAACAAGAATACTTGTCTGGGTGAATATTGTTATTCTTTGTAATGAAACTAATTTTGGTGAGATCGGTTATTATTTCTAAAATGGCAGATAAGGGGTGAAGAAAGGCAGAGCATCTCATGCCTTCTGCTATTTTTCATTTCTGACAAATCTTTTGGCTATTGACTTAGTTAGGATACTGTCTCTGACAGGCCTTCATTGTCTGCTTAGAAGCCGTTTCAACAGAGTACACTCACCTTCAGAAAATGTATAGGTCTCAGTGAAATAAATTGGCTGTAGGCAAGCATGGTTGCAGACCTTGTTATCTCCTCAAATGAGATACAAGGCAATCTTGTAGGGAATTGTGTAGTGCAAAACAGATACGGACTCTGATTACCTGTCTTGCAGATTGGCAGCTCAGTGAGTATGAGATCAGGGTGATGCTGTCATTGGTTTGTGGTGTACAATGGCAAAGGTAAAGGTCTTGTGTGGGGCTCTTGAGGAAAAATACATCACCTGTCGAAGATGATGTACCTCTCAAAGGCAGCCTGGGGCATTATACAGTAGCAATTCTCTTTTTGTTGAGATAGGTGCAACATTTTGAAGATGACATCTGGACCTCTTTGGATTGTCTGATGTTTCTAGAGCTTCACTTGTTTCCCTGAAGTTTCTAACACTGCTTTTTCCAGCTTTTGTTTTTTGGAAGTTCCTTACGTTGCTCAAATAGGCATCATCTTTTTTTTTTTTTTTTTTACTTCAGCTGTTAATTCCCTTGTTATGCTTGAAAGCAATGTTTAAAAATAATTTTTTTTTATAACTGGCTGATCTGCAGGAGTCAATTCTCTTTCAAGCTGTGTGTGGGTTTTTTGCTTGCAGACTGACGCATATTTTCTACGGGAATAAAATCTAGGCAGCTAACTTTGCTGGTATTGACTCTGACAGCTAACAACCAACCCTGTGCTCTAACTGTGATTTGGATTCAACAGTTGGTCGTTAACAATTGAGCCAACAGTGCTGCATTCTGCCTTCCTAATGAGACTGTATATTACCTGATGTTCTGTAACTGCTCATGAAGTACCCTTTAATCTGTTTTTCTCTTGTGGATAATACCCTTTTTTTAAATGTCCTAAAGTGAATACTAATATATCACACTTGAACTGCATCTCTTTATTTGATAGAACAATGTAAGGACAGCTGCAATTTGGACACTTCCCTCATACCCCTTGCTTTTGGGAAACTGCCAGGTACTTAGATTTCAATCCAGCTAAAAAGTTCTTTAGATTCCTCAGCTTGATTTTTTTCCCCCGCCTGGGATTGTCAAGCACTGCTCTTGGCTTCTGCATGAAACCAAATGCTGTTAGTCCACAGCGAAATGATTCTTACCACCTCGGGAAACAAGCCTGAATCATCCTGGGGGATCAGGTAGCTGAATGGATCAAGCTTTAAAAAGTTTGAGCTGTTTTGGGAGGCTAGGCTTTTTAAAACACATTAAAAAACAATTTAATGTAATTTGAAGGTAAGTTTATGGGCAGGTAAGAATTGCTATTATAATTCTTATTATAAATGTTTCTAAGTGGCTTTGAGCAGAGAATGTGCCCACAGGAGTTAGAATCATAAAATCACCAAGTTGGAAGAGACCCACCAGATCATCGAGTCCAACCATTCCTAACAAACGCTAAGCCATGCCCCTGAGCACCTCGTCCACCTGTGCCTTAAACACCTCCAGGGAAGGTGAATCAACCACCTCCCTGGGCAGCCTCTGCCAGTGACCAATGACCCTTTCTGTGAAAAGTTTTTTTCTAATGTCCAGCCTAAATCTCCCCTGGCAGAGCTTGAAGCCGTTTCCTCTCATCCTGTCCCCTGTCACTTGGGAGAAGAGGCCAGCTCCCTCCTCTCCACAACCTCCCCTCAGGTAGTTATAGAGAGTAATAAGGTCTCCCCTCAGCCTCCTCTTCTCCAGGCTAAACAACCCCAGCTCTCTCAGCTGTTCCTCATAAGGTCTGTTCTCCAGCCCCTTCACCAGCTTTGTTGCTCTTCTCTGGACTCACTCCAGAGCCTCAACATCCTTCTTGTGGTGAGGAGCCCAGAACTGAACTCCTGAGCTGAACTGAGTTACCCCATGATTGTTAATTTTGACACTGCCCAGTGAAGGCATCGATCCAGGCTTCCTGCCCCGCTCTGGCTGCCTACAGAAGTCCCGAAGGCACCTGGATCTGCCCTCCTTATCACAGTCTACTCTCAGACATTCTGTGAAACATTGGACAGTGTATTTGGAGTCAGCTCTTCTCCAAATAAGGGTGGGTAGACTCATGCCATTCTGTTTCAGCAGTCTTAATTTATTATTATTGTTATTTTAATTATTATTTTTAGGAACCTGTTCATGTAGTGTCTGATGTTGCTGGGGTGTCGTTGGTGCCAGACTCTGGTGGGGCAGCTCATCGCTGACAGCTGCTGGGGAACAAGGGAGATGCCCGGAGACCTCCCCAAAGTGCAGGCAAGCTTTGACAGCCAGCCAGCATGAACTGGCAGAGGACAAACAGAAGAACAGACGAAACAGGCCAGGTACCCTTTTTATTTTAGTGAGGTGCCAGTCTGTAGCTTCTTTGTTTTACACAGGCTGGTTCTGAGGTCTGGGTGAATTGGGTGCAATTCTGTGAATCACAACTGGGTTGAGTGCAACTTCCCTAAAAAACCCACAGTCAGAAGATGGATAGAGCTGCAGTGCTAAAGAAAAACAATGAAAATAAAGAGGGGATTCTTCTCAGGCATGTTTTTCTTGGGACACTGAGGTAATGCAAAACAGTTTTAAGGTGATTGAGGGGCTAAGTATGACTTCAGGATACGGACCTCAAAGACATAATCTACAGTTTGAAACTATGCAGCAAGTAGTAGTGATGAGCTGGTAGGAATAGTTGCAATCCTAATAACTGCTTAGAGGAGTAACTAATCTCAAGCTGCATGTAGAGCAATTGCCCAACAGTTGTCCTGGCCTGAGTTGTTAAAGATCTGGAAATCCAGCTGGATTTTTTTTCTTTTTCCTAAAGTTGGAGAAATACGGAGCTTAGAGTAGCAACCGTGAACAGTGGATCCAAACAGAAAAAACATACATGGGTGCTGCTACTCTCTTGGTTGTGTATCTGCTCCTTTGTAGCATAACTAAACATTTGTGGAGGCTGTAGAGATTCTTCCATCACTTCTGTTTGATAACTGTGTAATATGCTAACAGACAGCACGTTTCCATTTGGAAGGGAGTGTCTGCAGGAATGGCAGGTACTATACACTGCAGCTGGTGCCTGCTGACACTTTGTGCTTCTCCCAAATATCTGGTTCATCAATGAAAGCCCAGAGAGTTTATTTTTAAATCTAGAGGTTATAGTCCTATATGTTGAATGTAGCATAATAAAGTCCAGGCTACTTGGACTTTACCTGAATTACCTAGTAGTTGTCTCTACCAGACTTCTTCAATTGCTGCTTATTATTCATTCCTCCCTGGTTTCTGTCTCTTCTGGCAACAGATCTCTTAAGGTTCACTCCCACCCTCAAATAATGGTCCCCAACTACTAGGACTTCAGACTTCCTTTTTGTTTGTAGCTGGGAGCAGCGCTTGACTTCTTATTATGCTGACACAAGCCCAGGATTTCCAGTCAGTGCCTTCACCTAAGTACCTCCAGTTTTGCTGCAGTGAGAAATGGGATTTTCCACTTTGTTTATCAGCTTCTGATTAGGTTGACATAGAGCAGTTCTTATGCTGTGCCACCAGTCCCTGGCCTGCTGTGGAAAAAACCCCAATGCTTTCTCACCCACTTCTCCCAAACCCCACACTCTCAAATTTGTTAGGTACTGGGAGGGGGGTGGCAGAATTTCTTTCTAATTCTCCTTTAACATGAGCAGTGAGATGATAAACCCAAATGAAGAAAATTCAAAGGAGATAAAATCTTGAATAGCATCAGAAATAGCATGTTTATTATTTGAGGTGTGTATGGAAAGTTCCACAGCAAGAATTTGGGAGTGTTGCCTCTTTAAATATATTTAAAACCTGCCTGTCAAAGAGCCACTGAATGACAGGCACTTTGCTAGGTACCTGTGTGTCTGTGACCACCTTTAAAAAATACACTCATCCAAATTGCTTGTGACACTGACCATTTCTAAGAGAAGCAAGGATTCGTTTTAGTGCATCTGAACTTACTGATCTGACTTGACCCGAGCCGAGGACACCACATCTCTCTGCCTACACGATCTCCCCAGGCCATTAGTAAACTAGTTTGAAATGTAATGGGAAGGAGGTACAGAGCCAAGGAAATGTTTAACCTGATTACGCTCATCAGTAGCACAAATCTATTCACACAGAAGCATCCTAAGTGCTAGTGATGTGGTGTTTTTTTAAGGCTGTCCTGCCTGTGAGTTGTTAAACACAGTGAGTTATTTATAAGGCTCATTTGTAATAATTCCCACAGGCAATGACAGGCGCTTAACTTTTTAATAATTTGCAAAAGTTTTTGTGAATGGGGACTGCTAACAGATCCGTAGCTTCTCAGTGTGTGTGTCCTTTGGTTTAATAGCTTACAGATATAAAAGTACCTTGGATTTTTCCTTCCAGCAGGTTACCCATGAGATGCATTTCCAGGTCTAGCTGGCATGTTGCAATTCTGCAGGCAAGGAAAGAACTGCAAGGATGTTGCAGAAGAGCCAGGAGCTCCCTGTGATAGATGCAGTTTCCCCAACTCATCTCTTAACCAAAACAGGAGCAGTTTGGCTTCAGAGCCTGCAGCTGGGCTGAAACCTCCACTGAGAAACCCCCAAGGTGCACACAGCGACACAGTGAACACTGATAAGGAGCCTTGGGCATGGCTCTGTTATATGCAATTTGACTATGAGTCAACCACTTTTATCCTGTAAATATGACAGCCTAAGTGAGCCTTCCTTGAACTCTCCCTGCCTGTCAGTGTGACTGCGTGGCGATGATCTCCCCTTGCCCTGGGAGGGCACCTCTCAAGGGTGTTTCTCGAAACAATGTGATCTTTTACCAACAACAGATCACTGGTGAGCCCCACTTCAATCTTCCCTTGGGTGGCAACTGGACTGCACACCTTCCAGTTCTCCTCTTTAACAGAGATTAGTTGTTTAGCCTAAATAACTAACATTTTGAAAAGAATAAATAATTTTGAGTTATAACGTTGTGTGGTTTAGTATGCTGTTTGCTTAGCTTTCTTAGCATGAGTAACCAGACTTGCTCTGCAGGACTAGGCCACAAGCTGGGGGTTTCCAGATAAAATCTTTCCCTGTTCAGGGAAAATAAGGCCTCTAGAGTTAACAAAAAAACAGGGAAATACAGAGTTTTCAAGGATACAGATCATCAACACCAGCTGCTCTGAGACAAGATAGCCTGTCTTGAAAAGCAAAGAAATCTAAAGAGGAACAAAAAGACCCCAAACTCAAAAATTACTGGACCAAACTATTGTGTGAGGGGCAGGTAAATAGTCTGTAAGTGTGTAATTGCACAGTGATGTCTTTCTTTGAGTTGGACTCTCTCCCTGGAGTTGACCATGGTGCTGTATCACTCTATTAAGTTATTTTATAAAATCAGATACCTGAAAGTCTGCTTCGCGAAACCATGGATTCTGACTGTGGTTACTTTGGAACTAATGCTGGACATCCAGGTGGAAGGATCTGATGCCCAAGAGTTTAGCAAAACCTCAGATTTGGACTCCAGAGTGAACTCAGGCCAGATGCCCAGGCAGGAGGTAAATGAACTGTGAAAAAGCATGAGGGAACTTTGAAATATTAGCTAAGTGACAGAGGGAATAGGGTGTGCATATGTAATTATTTAGGTATTAACACATATAGCTTCATTTTCCCTCTGTATGTTTCCTCTGTGCAATAAGTAATAGCGTGACATTACCACTGAACTCTATTATAAGTTGCTGGGCTTTTATTTAAATATGAGTTTTATCTAAAAAAACTTCAGTTGTGGCACTCCTTCAAAACTATGCTCTGGGAGGGCATGGCAAACTGATGTTTTCCAATGACAACCTCCAATTCTAGCAGTGCTAAAAGACACCATAAAGGATGGATTCACTTACAGGAGATGCGTAGACTTCTTGCAGTCACCTTTTCTAGAATGCAAAAAAGTGGCATCCCACTTTGTGATGTTGCTCCTACAGGTGGCTGATCAGCAAGTCCCCCAGAGTGGTTCTGCTGGTCTCAACAATGCTGCATGACATACTCTGCAGTTTAGGCTCACGTCCAAGCCCCATGGTAGGGATCCTCACCTGTACCCACAGCTGGATGCCTTGGCTCTGCCAGGAAGCGATGGGATGCTGGAACAGCACGCACAGTGCTGGCAGGGAGCAAATTGGTGGTGCTGGAGGAAGACAACTGACAGCAGCTGAGTGAGTGTTATGGTAAAATGGACCTGAAGGGTTGCCCAACCCTGGCATGAAAAAAACCCCGTGTTTAGACAAATGAAGGAAGCAGAGTTCTTGGACTTGTTCAGCCCCTTTTTATTACTGAAGACACTGCTGGTAGCCTCCTTCAGTAGGAGACCTGTCTTAAGTGGTTGAGCTTGGCTGGGGCCCAAGCACACAGGGTTAACATTCAGACCTGGCACCTCAGTTTGTGTTCAGATGACCTCCTAGGTCCTTCTTCCTCCACAACGGGCTGCAGACACCATTTCCCAGTGGCCCTCATGTATATTCGGTCCATCATGCTTAAAAGTATTTTAGAACAGCATCCCCTCAGAAAAGTTCATCTGCAGCAGTGGGGTTTGAGCATGAAGGTAAGTGAAACCAGACCAGGTTATTTTGCACGCTCAACACAGAGCACACAGAGGCAGGGAAGTACTCGCAGAGGGCCAGACTTGAGTGTTGTACTCAAGGCTGTAGGAGCCTGGAGACCTGCATGGCTGATGGGGACAGTTTCAAGGCCACTTTTGGAACTGATGAGTGTGCTGGGCTAGGTGAGGTGAGCACCAGGGTGGAAGTGACGGGACGCTCAAGGACCTCCACTGGGAATAGAACTCAGCTCTGATAGCCACTAAACCCAGTCCTAATGATGTGGAAACCCCTTCCCTATGCTATCGAATCAACCTGGTGCCTCATGCACGCAAATGCCGCTCCAAGGAAAGAGAGCCCTGTGGGGAAGGAATTTCCCATTTCCAAAGCCAGGCTGCAGCCCCAGTGTTATTTCCTCCCCGTGTCAGGTCAGCATGTGAGCTGATAAAAATCCCTGGGCTCACATCCTTCCCAGAAATGCCAGTCAAAACCCAAGCAGCTATTCACCCAAAGTACCAATTTTATAGTTCTGTGTGTCTATAATCTATTTACCAGCATTCCTACTTCAGTATGTGCCTGTTAATAAGATTAGTAATTAAAAAGCTTGATAGGAATTGGCAAGCGTAGCTCCTCCGCCTTTCCCTCCCCTCCAAGCCAGGCTGGCGTGGAGTTGGAGGCAGGACTGGCAGAGTACCTGAAGGAGTGAAGGCTGGAACACTCTGCTGAAACCTCTGCCTGCAAGTAGGCAATGGAGAAATCCCGGCCACTATGGGACAATCCCTTGCAGTTCATTTTCGCCTGCATTTCCTATGCAGTGGGGCTAGGAAATGTGTGGAGGTTTCCATACTTATGTCAGATGTATGGAGGAGGTAAGTGTGGCTTGTGTTCCTTGCTTCCCTTGAGGAGGAGCGCGGCAAGCTTTAAATCCAAAAATATGTTCTCTGTGCTAATGCCTAAGCAGGGTCCAGGGCAGGGCAGGAATTCAGGCATTTTCTGGATGCACAATCTCTTCTATTGCTGCTTTATTTTACAGATTCTTTAGCATAAGGCTTTTAGCTGACAGCTGCCCTAGTACAGGGGCATTTGTTTCTTAGAAGTGGAGTGAAACAGTGGGAAGACCAACGCTCTGTAAAAAGCATGGAAGTAGAATGAGAGATGTAGGTCTACATGGTATTCATTTATTCCATTCTTGTTCCATTGAATGACTTTGAATGCATTGAAAGTAGCTCAGGTCCTTGATAGTTCACTTGGAACATACTGAGAAAGCGAAATGCCAGTGCTGATTTAATTTAAGGATCAACTGTATCATTTCAAGTTGCTGTCATTAATGTATTGTCTCTTATATGAACCCTTAATTTAGAAGGAGATAACTTGGCAGCAAATATGCCTTGATGTCGGCTGAAGCTCCTTAATCAACAGGAGTTCCACAGCTAAAGCCTCCTAGGAAGCTTTAAAAGCAGGGAATAAATTGTTTTGGGCTTAAAAAAAAAAATGTTCTTTGAAAGTTCATCACTCCTAGGTCTGAACTGGAGAATGATATCTGCATCATATACCAGCCACAGATGTTCTGCTTTAGAAATCTAAAGTCAGTTAATTTGATTAATTAAAACACAACACTATCTTCTAGCATACAGCTTCCACTGCTAAATGACGATGTTTTGAAGAATTCTGATTAAGATCCTTTCTTTATAAGACATCCCAGATTTACACTTCTTCTTGCACTGCATCTGTTGTCGTAGTGTTGGACCCATCTCAGTTGTGCATTAAGTGGCAAGATGAGCATCTGCCTCATTTGCTTCTGGCCTGCTTCTCTCCACACTGAGACTTCAAATGCTTTTTGCTTGTTTTGTTGGCTTGTAGCTTGCCTTTAAATGCACGTGTGGTGGTAGGAATTGGTTCATTCTGGTTGTTGAAAAACGAGTTCAGTGCTGGGACGACATCAAAGATGCTCCGTGGGATTCAGGTCAGAAAAATCTAGATAATACACTGGGTAAAATTACAGTAGAAGCTACATGCTGGAGTGGCTGAAGGGTTCTTGGGTGTTTCAGATAGAAGAAGTGATAGATGTGCAGCATTTCTGTATGTATTCCTCTGCACAGATACCTTTGAGGCACTGTGTGACACTGAACTCCAGCACAAAGCTTAAAATGCAAGTGTTTCTCTATGCAATTAAACTGCACATGATTAGCTCACTAGCAGCTTGTTCTGGCAGACACCCTGAAGGACAGCAAAACTCAGACATTGGAGTCTTTGTGTGGTTTATCCTCTTTTTATCTTATTGTAGTGGATGGTGAAAATTCTCAGAAATGTAACCAAAACTGGAACACTTGATTAACCAGAAAAAAAGATTCAGCAAACCCAAGTATTTTATGAAAAGCGTGTTTTCATAAGACTAGTTTCTCCACTACTTTCATCTTCCCTGGTTAAATTTCCCAGGGAGAGGCAACTCCCCCTACTGTGAACCTAAAACTCCTGACAGAAGGCTTTGCTTTTCTTAGTTGTTTTCCTCTGCCCTCTTAAAAAGGATTTGGTGGCTTTTCAGAGTCTGTAAAAACCCACACAGACAAAACATCATTTCAGGAACATAAAAGCTGGATATGCCAGGCAATGGGCTTAGGGGAGGATGCCAGTCACTGCTTATTTGGCATCTTCCTTGCAGAAAAGCACAGAGCCAGTCCCTGTCCTACCCAGCAGTGATAGCACTCTTATCACTGATGTTACTCATCAACAGGGTATTTGCAGAATTTACAACCTCCTGCCTTCCTGTTCATCAGCGTATCACTGCCTCGTCCTTGCTCACCTCCAGAAAGCAGAGCAGAGGAAGGTCAAAACCTCATAAACAGCACGTCTGTAGGCAGGCTGGGCCAGGCTGAGACAACCCTGGGGTGGGTTTATCCCAAGGCAGGAGCTCTGCAGTGCTCAGCCCTGGGTGAGGAAGCCCCTGGGCACCAGGCGGGATGCTGAGCAAGGGTGCCGCTGGCCAAGCCTGGTGCCTTGACCAGACAGACCCAGGCTGTGCTCCTCATGTTCTGCCAACTGCAGGGGTCTGGCCTGGGGGCTGGTAGTGTAGGGAGGTCGGTGGGGGTTCACAGTGGACAGGGAGCTGGTTCATGCAGCTGCCCCGAGTCACTTACGAGGCGTTTTGGTTCTACCCTTTATCACAAGCAGCGTCAAGGGCAAAACCTGTGAGCAAACAGGGTGCAGAGCAAGGAGCAGAGGCTCAGCCCCAACACTCCGAGCTGTGAAGGTGAAGAGCAGGCCTGGAGCAGCTCCTCCTTCTTGCAAGGTGGCAACACCAAGCACATAGCAATGCTGCTAGGAGGGTGGAAAGACCTTTGCTAAGTGCCTGACGCTGATCCCTGCCATGGTACCTGGCAAAACCTCTCTCTGTGGCTGCTGGGACAGCTCACACCCTGCCGGGACATAGCAGCTGTGGGAGCTCTTCAACCTCTGACAGCTCCTTTGCGGCATAGGAAGTTATCTAACGGACTAACAAAGGGGTTGTTAATAACGATAGAGCCAGGAGGTGGGAAATTAATTCCCAGAATAAACCGGATTTTTGCTCAGTGTTTATTTCCAGTTCTTTGCCTCAGTCGCTGCCTGGAGTTCATACCTCTGTGGCGCTGCACCAAGCCCATTGCAAGGAATGTTAATGCCACAGATTAAATCCTAAATAAGAGATATTTATGTAAATATTTTTGGCTTGCTGAAAAAAGGAGGCAGGAAAGCCTCCACAAAAATCCAGGTTTTGTCTCAGTCAGCAGCTCTTTCTGAAGTGAACCCCGAGTCAAGGGGGATATTTTTTTTTCCAGCAGAAATTTAAGCCAAAGAGCATCCAAGTTGTTGGGTAGGAAAGTCCTTTTCCCTGTTTTGCTGCCTGCCCACCCATTTCTGCTGCTCCTCTTCTGCAGGAGCATCCCTGTGGTTCTGTGTGCTGGGGAAGCAAGGATGAGGGGCAAGGGAAGGCTGTGTGCCTCTGTCCTAGGGCTTGTTCCTACAGGTAGGATCCCAGGGGAAAAGCCTTCAGCTTATTGCTGGCATTTGCAGGCTCAGTACAGGTTTTGGGGATAAGTATTTTGTAGCTGTGGGGGTTTTTTTAAGCCATGACAGGCTTCAAAAAGTTGCTTAAAGCTCTATTCTATACAGATGTTGCTGTTGATTTTTTCATTGAGTGCTTGAGCTCTGCTGCAGACTGCTGCACACGAAGTAAATCTTTCCCTCGTCCTCTTTCTCGCATTATCTTTTACAAGGTTTGGCTGGTGGTTGGTTACCCTTTAACAGCCACAGCCCCGAGTGTTGCTCAAATCGCCTGCAAAGCACCTGGGCAGCCCCACTGCACCGGGGTGCCAACCGGCACATTTTAACAGCAGAAATGCCAGTGCTGCCAAGTGCCTGCAGAAAAATCCCTGCACCCAGGCCCTTGGTGCTCACTGGCATCCGGGTTGTCACCTGCAAGCCCAGGAGATGTCCCTCAGGCTTGTGCTGTGCCCTCAATACACAAGGTGCCCTGAGGGGACCCAGCTCCAGCCACCTCCTGGGGCACTAACAGGGCAATTCGGCCATGAATAAGGCACCCTGGTGTTTATTATGCTGCTGATCTGCTGAAGTGTCTGTTGGGTTTTTCTTGCAGGTGGCTTCTTGATCCCCTATTTTATCATGCTATTTGCTGAGGGGATGCCGCTGCTCTATCTGGAGCTGGCTGTGGGGCAGCGCATGCGTCAGGGCAGCATTGGTGCCTGGAAAATAATAAGCCCCTACCTCTGTGGCGTTGGTATGTTCTCAGTTTACATCTTTCTCTTTAAGTGCCCAGGGAACATGGGTGATTTTTGAATGGAGAGCTTTGTCCTTCTGAGAAGAAACCGTGCGGAACTGGGATTTTACTGGGTCTTGCCAAGTTATTCAAAGCTGTTACCCGGATGCACACAGCTTGCATTTACCTCATTCCTCATGGGGTGTCGAGGTCAAACCCTGACTCACTGTACCGGGTCACCGGGCACAGAGGTGTCAGTCCCCCTGCCCTGAGGCAGGCTGCCAAAATCACAGTGTGAAGGCCAGCATTTATCCCAGCCCCTGGGGCTGCCTGCACTGGACTCTGACCCCAAGAACATCATCTTGACAAGCTCAACATTGAGCAATAAAACGGTGCCTTAATTTCCTACCATCACTGCCCACCATTTACCAGTGTCTTAGCTTCATTATTAAGTTATTAAATTACCCCGAAAGCCCAAATTGTCTCTAATTTGCTTAGAGCAATGCTTTATTTTTAATGATATATTGACTATTCACCCTCCTCAGGGGCTAAAATACAAAACCCAGTGCAGGAAAGCCCTGGCAGCAGGAGGGGGTTGCAGCAGCGGGGTCATGCCCTGTGCATGGGGCCATGCAGAGGCAAAACATCGCAGGGTGTTACCGGGTCCTGGACATTTTGGGGTTTTGCTGCTGACTGAATGCCTCTCTCCTTGACCACAGGCGTTGCCAGCGTCGTCGTGTCCTTCTTCCTCTCCATGTACTACAATGTGATAAATGCCTGGGCCTTCTGGTACCTCTTCCACTCCTTCCAGGTGTGTGGGTGCCTGGTTTCACGGCTCAGCCCCACCATGGTAACCTAACATCAGTGCTGGATATTGCCCCTCCACCATCATCGTTCCGGGAGGAGCAAAAGCTCCAGAAACCTGCCCAGGGTTTTTCTGCGGTGAAAAAATGAGATGGGGTGTCCCACTGCGGTGGCTCCCCAGGGTCATCAGGGTTTCTTCTCAAAATGCAGGTCAAGGCCAGCCCGTGATGCCTTGTTTACACGTGCTTTGACAGCCATGGTGTCCTCCACCTTGGGGTTGGTCTGTCCAAAGGCAGAGGGTTGGCCCTGGAGGAGAGAATCAGGAGGGTCATTCTCAGGGAAGAGAAGCGGAGGGGGACGTCCTTGGGGAAAGAGGACATCCCCAGGGAGAAGGATCAGTTTCAGCCCCAGGCAACACAACTCAGGGACAAGCAGGCCCAGGATTTAGAAAGCCACCCTTGCCTTCGTGTCCCCTGTCCCTCGCTGGTGCCCCTGCTCTCCCTGCCATGCTGGGAACTCAGCCCACACCTCTCCCATCCCTTGCAGGACCCCTTGCCATGGGCCACCTGCCCCCTGAACAGCAACCGCACTGGTTACGAGGAGGAGTGTGAGAAGACGTCATCCACCCAGTACTTCTGGTACCGTCAGACCTTGAACATCTCCCCGTCACTGGAGGCCAGCGGGAGCGTGCAGTGGGAGCAGGCGCTCTGCCTGACACTGGCCTGGCTGGTGGTCTATCTCTGCATCCTCCGTGGCACTGAGTCCACTGGCAAGGTAAGAGACAGGCACAGCCCCGCCGAGCCCCAGCAGGACAGCGGGAGGATAAACAAATGCCAAAAAGGCAGTGGGCATGGCCATTGTAACACTTGTGGTCATGGCATCTCCCCCAGAGCAGCTGACCCTGCTGACCCCGTCTCCCTGTTGGGTTGCAACCGAAGAAGTCTCAACCAAAACACTGAGTGGTACTAAAACACAACACCAAAAACCAAACAGAAAAGTCCTTTAAATGCAGCTGTCTCTGCTGCAAAGCCAGCCCCCAGGCTGCTGGCTGTGCAGAAAGCCACCTGCCACAGCAGAGCCATGTCAGGAGACATCTATTTCTCAGTCTTTGCAAGTTAAAAAAAAAGATGCCCGTTGGGCATTTTTTCTCACTTTTTATTCATGGCAGAAGTTGTGAGGAAATGGGGGAAAGCAATGTCCCTGCTGAGCCTGCACTAAGCAGCAAGCTGAGGGCTGTAATCCTCAAATCGTCTTAGCCAAATGCAGAAAGCCAAGAGACTGTAAATTAAGAACAACCTCTCAAACTTGCTGCAGCTGGATTTGGTGGGTCAAAAAAGAAAGAAGGAAATAGCCAAGGAACATTGAAAAAGTGTCATGAAGACAAGGTCTCATCAGCAGGGATGTGGGATGCTTCCCCTGCATCTCTTGTGCAGGAGCAGTGGTGGGTTTGGGCAGTGGGCATGGGGCTATCCCACTGGGGAAGGGAAGTGGCTGCATCTCCAGGTGTGTGATGGGGAAAAGTAGATGCCAGCTAGCAGTGCAGGTAGTTGTGAATTGGAAGAATATTTAGTAAATACCCATTTGATTCTCTTCCCAAGACTTGTGAAGGGATTATTTTTGTTAGTTTTTATATAAGTTGCTGGGTAAGCTGCATTCTCCACTTGTTTTCTTTTCCAAGTGGCTTATTCCAATGTGGAGATTGAAATTCAGAGGTTTAATCAAAAGACAACTGAAAGATTTAATTCCTCCCATCCATGTTACATGCAGTTAAAGTCTTCTTCCCATCTGAATAAAAACAGTTTCATTCAAGTTTGATTTTGACCTTTTATGAAGTCTGCTTGCCTTCCTTCTAGAGCAGCTGATGGCTATCCTTGACAGAGAATAGTTACAAATTGGTGTTACTCCAGTGTTAAATGCACACATCTGAGCTTGTAAACGCTGCAGATATCTTAGATTTTGCTTTTATCTTTCCAGTCAAAGAGAACAGTAGGACAGGTCTTTCTTATTAGTAAAAAACTTGCTTCCATACAATATAAATCTAAAGGTAGATTTATCTGAAAGTATTTCTTTGAAGATTAATACAAGGAAGCAAATGCAAAAAAAAATAAAGGGAATTATTTATATAAAGTAAATGAGAAAGAGCTAATTTTTACTATGGTCAGTTTTGCATATTCCTTAGGCCAAGGTATTTTTTTCCATCTTGCTCCCAGGTCGTCTATGTAACAGCCTCTTTGCCATACTGCGTTCTTATCATATACCTCATCAGAGGATTAACACTCCACGGAGCTGTGAATGGGCTCATCTACATGTTCACACCAAAGGTAGACCAAAAATGCACTGAATTTTTCTTGAAATGTTATTAGTTACAAAATGTTTGGGCTCCTTTTCCTTATATTGGATTTTTTCAGCAGCAGCTTAGGTTATGCAGCTGGAAACCCCAGATGGGGCTGGTGGGAGGCTGTTGTGCCCTTGTGGCCTCAAGTTGCTTGCTTTCTCTTGCAGAAGGTGGTCTGCTTATTAACATACCCTATAGCACATCACTTCCAGACCAAGCAGTAGCCTGTCCCAAAACCACCCCTGCACTAACTCGGGGGCACAAAGAGGCTCAGCCCATCTGCATCTCCACAGCCTGGAAGGCGCATTGCTTGGCACCCATGCAGAGCTTCATTCTCCCGCTTTCCCCGTCTGGTTTTGCAGCTGGAGCAGCTATCAAACCCCAAGGCCTGGATCAGCGCCGCCACGCAGATCTTCTTCTCACTGGGCCTGGGTTTTGGCAGCCTCATTGCGTTCGCCAGCTACAATGAGCCCAGTAACAACTGTGAGAGGCATGCAATCATCGTCTCGCTCATCAACAGCACCACATCCATATTTGCCAGCATCGTGACTTTCTCCATCTACGGCTTCAAGGCGACATTTAACTACGAAAGCTGTATAGACAAGTAAGAGCATGGTATTCCATTTGTTTCCCACTGCAGGCTGTTTCAGGGAAGGTAAGGGGAGGGGGAGGTAAATAAATAACAGCATGCAGCACTGCCCCAGATCTGATACTGCCCTAATAAAACTAACGGCATGATTTAAAGCGATGAAGACTGCGTCGAAAGGTCAGAGCTAGTGTGCCTTTCGACTCCTGAATGCTGCTTCCAGGCATGAACCCGGCTGAGAGGATGAGTTTGCCTGGGTGAATCACAGTGGCACTTGCCCCTGCTTTGGGGGTCGTGGGGGATTAATGCAATGCAATGATGCTCAGATACCCTCCTTTAAGGCTAAACCTTGTGCTGGGAGCTCAGCCTCCTCTCCTCAGTGATGTTCTGGAGGGGCCCAGAAGCCTGATTGTGCCCCAAGGCAGCAAGCTCACATGCTGTCCCTGGCACGGAGCCTGTGGCAGTTACACTTTTACTCATATTTTCACTCTTTTCAATCTATTTGCTGATCAGAGAGGAAACCAAGCTGCTACTCCCTGCTTGTGGCCAAAAGGGTCCTTAAATTGGTAGGATGTGGACATGGGACTCGAGGGCAAAGGGGAAGAGACGCCAGCTGGCACTCAAAAATACCTCCTTGTGAGTGCAGGAACGGCTCCCTCTGAAGCAGAGATGAGTGGAAGGTTGCTCATGTGCCAACACCACGCTGGAAGTACCACAGCTCCTACCCAAGGAGATCAGAGCCCTGGGACTGGCGGAGCATCCCCATGTGGGGGCCACTGGAGAAGGGGATGAGGTGTAAAACTCGTATCAGTTTTATGAAACTGGTATCAGTTTTATACCTTGGCTTGAATGCCATTGAATTCCTATAATCTTTTCCAGGGCGATCCTGCTACTGATGAACACTTTCGACCTGGAGGAAGGCTCTTTAACAGCAGACAACCTCAATGAGATGAAAGACTACCTCATGGCCACCCACCCACAGGAATATGCCCAGTTGTTGCCACAGCTTAAAAACTGCAGCTTGGAAGCTGAACTGGACACAGTGAGTCGCTGCTTTGCGCTGGCACCAGGGCTTCTCCCTTTCCTTCAGCCAAGCCCAGGCAGCTACTCAGCCCTGTGTGGGCACATGTTGTCCCCAGGAGCCACTTTGCCAGAAGCTGTGGTGGGGCTCATTTCTGCATCTCATTTCTTGGGATGGGGCAGGACAGACTTTCTTGGGGTGGCTCAGCCCAGCAAGGGGCTTGGCTGGCTTGTTAGCAACCAACCCAGATGGCGAGGCAGCCAGACTGCATCTGTGGGACAGGGCAGGTCTCGAAGGTGTGGGGCAAAAGTTTCTGCTAAAAGTGGGACTGTGTCAGTTTCTATCCAGCTGGAATAAATCAGTGAAGATCTCATCAGCCTCTGCTGAACCACCACCACTAGTGTGTTTTTGTCATTGTGGAGGATCAGTTTCATATGTCTGTTCTTATGTCTGTTATCCAGCTGAGGAGCTGCCTGTATCTCACTTCTTCCCCTTCTTCTCGCCGACAGGCCGTCCAAGGGACGGGACTGGCATTTATAGTCTATTCTGAAGCCATCAAAAACATGGAGGTGCCCCAGCTGTACTCCGTGCTCTACTTTGTCATGCTGCTGATGCTGGGCATTGGCAGCATGCTGGGAAACACAGCCGCTATCCTCACGCCGCTGACCGACAGCAAGGTCATCACTGCCCATTTCCCCAAGGAGGTGATCTCAGGTAAGCGCCTGCCACGAGCTGCATAGGCCACGCAGGGAGAGAGCACGTGTGTGCAAAAGCTTTGGTGCCCCACAGCTGGTGAAGGTCCTTCTTTGACCTCAGGTGGAACAGAAGATCTCAAATACGCTGCCAGAAGGGTTTGCCTGCCCTTAGGAAACCTGCCCAGCCTGTTCAGCACTTTCCTTCAGGAGCTCTCAAAGCACTAGGGCAATCGTGGCTGCACATTTGCAGGCTTCCCAACACACCCCAGCTCCTTCAGACTGGTGTTGATTAACCAGTGGAACTCAAGGGGCCAGGAGACTCTTCAAGACACTTGCAGCAAGCAGCTCTTCAGTCATATCTGAACTGGGAACCAGCTCAGACTTTTTGGCCAAAAGCAATACATGCTCCCGTTCAGGCATGGAGACCAGTTGTCCCGCCTTAAAACCTGTTTTAACTGGATGCCCAGCAGTAAGAGCAGATGCTGCTCAAACATACAGCGAGGCTATAGCTTAAGACTTGATTGTCTTTGCTGTGCTGGTGTACTGTGACGGTGCAGGTCTAAGGAGCAGCACTTTAAGGATACACCAGCACATTCACTACCCATCCAACCCCACCACCCCATGTCTTTTCCAAAGAGTAAAAATCTTTCTCCTCTGAGAAAGCTGCTTCCCAAAAGAAATCAGTAGAAATGCCACCAGCTTTTTTGCCACAAGCCATAAGACATTTTCCCCCATGCTATTAGATTTCCAGATGTGACAACAGGGTTCCTGTTTTATCCACACAGGTGTTGTGTGCTTCCTTAACTGCATGATTGGCCTAATCTTCACCATGGAGGCTGGAAATTATTGGTTCGATATATTCAATGACTATGCAGCCACCCTTTCGCTGCTGCTCATCGTGCTGGTAGAAACCATTGCTGTGTGTTATATCTACGGAATAAGAAGGTAAAGCTCAAACCCTCCTTTGCTCATAGCAGGACAGCAAGGGTGTGACCACTGGCCAAGACATGTAGGGCCAAGAATAAAAATACCAGCTCAGGCTAGATTTTACTCCTTCACTGTGGTATCAGCAAAGCACTGGGGTCTCCCCTGTCCTGCAGACCCCTTCCAGGGCCTTGGGCTTATAGGGTAGCATGGGGTTGAGGCTGGGCTGACACCTTCCGTGCCTGCAGAGGAGGGCAAATGAGCCGTACACACGGCTCCCTGCTCTTGTTTTTTGGTCTCAAAAGCACCTTCTGCCAAAACTCCTTTCACAGCAAGTCAGCACAACAGTGCCAGTAAGTCTGGTTTCAAAGGCTATCGCCTTGCACATTGCTGCTCTCCCTGGGTCTGAGTAAAAGCAAGAATCAGTGTCAGGAAGGGTTTTGCTCAGCAGAGGTGTTTGTGCTTGGGGTGTCTAAAGGAAAAGGCTTTAGTATTTGCTTTGCCAGTCTGCTAGCACAGTACGTGTACAGGCACCAATGCTGGCGTTACGTCCGTGAGTTCCCAGCCTTCAAGGCAGATCCAGATTTCCTGCATGACTGTAAATCCCATCCCCAGCGTTAGAATTGTCTTCCTCAAAACCAGTCAAATAACAGTGGTAAGAACAGCTCAACCACACATAAACGAGTAGCATTTTCTCCACAGTACTGAAGCATCATCGCTTTTCTCCATCAGCTTACACCAATACTCAGGTCGGAACATTGAGACTTTTCCATGCCGTATTTATTTCTAGCTACTCTTCTGCAGTTTGGGATCTTTTTGGAACGCCTGCTATCTTTTTTATTTGATTCCACCCTCTCTACATGATCCTGGTGAGCCAGTTCCTCAGACAATACCTCCCTACTCATTAGCTCCCCCTTTTCCATCTTACACATTTAACAGCTGCATCCAGCGACGGGACGGTGAGTTCTGTGCTGGGGCGGCCATTAAAGGCGCTGGGGCGCTTCCCCGAGCGGGGAAAAGCCTAAAAAACTCAATCGGGGGTCAGCGCGCGGCTCCGGGCTCAACGGCCGCTCCCGCGCGGGGCCTGACGGGAGGGGCGGACCCGGAAGCTTCCGCGGGGGATTCAAACGGCCCTTAGGGAGCACAGGGGAATAGGGGCAGGGGTGTGGGGCACGTTAAAACAGGGCAGTTCGAGTGGGCAGGGGGAGCAGAGAGGGGCTGGAGCACGGCCAGAAAGAATTGAGAACCATGGTGGCTCCCCATCAGAGATTAAGGCTGCACCAAGCATGATGGAAGCTGCCACGCAGATGGAGCCCCAGTGAGCACATGCAGCTCCCCAGACCCTGGGCTGCAGCCAGTGCCCCCCTCCCACACCAGCTCGTGCCTCAGTCACTGGCTCCACTTGTGGAAGCTGCACTCGAGTGGGGGAACTCCATCGTATGGTGGAGGAGTTAAGGGAGGAGGTAAAGAGGCTGAGGACCATCAGGGAGTGTGAGAGGGAGATAGACCAGTGGAGTAGTTCCCTCTCACTCACTCAGCAGCCTGCTGGAGCTGGTATGCCCAAACACCATCCACCTGCAAACTGCAAGGTTGGGGGAACAAGAGATGGGGAATGGCAGCAAATTCCTTCCAGACGAAGGAAACCTGCTCCCCTCAACCAGACAGCAAAACCCCAGATCCCCCTGGTGAACAAGTACCATGTGCTGCAAGTGGAATCCAATCCTGAGGATGATGGCTCCCACAGCCTAGAATCTTTCCCTAGGCCGCACCATCCTCAGAAAAAGATAAGAACGTCCACCATTAAGAGGAAGAGGAGGGTGATTGTTGTAGGGGACTCCCTCCTAAAAGGAACGGAGAGACCCATTTGCAGACCAGACCTGCTCCACAGAGAGGTCTGCTGCTTACCAGGGGCATCAGTGAAGGAGGTAGCTAGAAAACGTCCTTCCCTGGTCCACGAGATGGACTACTATCCTCTTATAGCAGTCCAAACTGGTAATGATGATTTAGTGAGCAGAAAGACCAAAGCCATCAAGAAAGACTTCAGGGCCATCGGGAAAATGATGGAGGGCTCTGGGGCACAAATAGTATTCTGCTCCATCTCCTGGCTAAATAGAGAGGAGCAGGAAGTCAGGAAGGAGAATTTGATTAATGCCTGACTCTGAGCCTGGTGTGAGGAAAGGGGCTTTGTCTTCTTTGATCATGGAGTGACTCACGCACCCCCAAACTCTGCTGCTAAGGATGGGACGCCTGGGTCTCCTAGGGGGGCTAAAGCCCTTGCTAAGAACTTAGCTAAGCTCATAAATCAAGCTTTAAACTAGATGTGAAGGGGTAGGGGATTGAGACCGGGTTAGACAAGAGCGAGCCTGGACGTGGTGCACTAGTGATTCAGAGAGGGTGTGCTGGTGAGGACCACCAGTACATCACCACACAGAAAGTGGGGGAGAACACACCTGAGGGTGATAAGGGAGATATGGGCACTCTGGTGCTAGCTACTCCAGTTACCAGGCAATTGGGAATGAGCTCTGTTCCCTCTAAGAGGGCTGAAGGCTCGGCAGCTCAGCTGAAGTGCATTTACACCAATGCACACAGCATGGGTAATAAGAAGGAAGAGCTGGAAGCTGTTGTAGGGCAAGGAGCCTATGATGTCGTTGCCATCGCGGAAACATGGTGGGATGACTCATATAACTGGAGTACAGATATGGTGGGGTACAAACTCTTCAGGAGGGATAGGAAGGGAAGGAGAGGAGGCGGGGTAGCCCTCTTTGTAAGGGAGGACTTGGACACTGTTGAGATGGATTGTGGTGATGAGGAGATTGAGTGCCTCGGGGTTAGAATCAGAGGAGCCCATATGAAGGTAGATTTTGTGATGGGAGTCTTGTTACAGGCCACCCAGCCAAGGAGTAGCAGCTGATGAGCTCTTCTATAAACAGCTGGGGTTAATCTCTAGATCAATGCCTCCTGTTCTTGTGGGAGACTTCAATCTTCCTGATATCTGCTGGAAGTACAATAGAGCAGAAAGGAAGCAGTCTAGGAGGTTCCTGAAGTGTGTGGAAGACAACTTCCTTGCACAGCTGGTGAATGAACCAACAAGGGAAGGTGCCCTCCTGGACCTGCTGTTTGTGAACAGAGAAGGCCTTGTGGGGGATGTGGCAGTAGGAGGATGCCTAGGACTAAGCGATCATGAGATGATAGGGTTTTCTGTTCTAGGCGAAGTGAAGAGGGTGGTTAGCAGGACAGTAGCATTAAATTTCCAGAGGGCAGACTTTGAACTCTTCAGAAGACTGGTTGGCAAAGTCTCATGGGAGACAGTGCTTAAGGGCTGGAAGCTCTTCAAAAAGGAGATCCTAGCAGCTCAGGAGAAAGCCATCCCCATGTTCTAGAAAAAAAAGCCGGCAGAGGAAAAAACCAGCTTGGTTGAATAGAGAGATCTTGAGTGATATCAAGAAGAGGAATGTTTATGGGCTCTGGAAGAGGGGAGAGGCCTCGTAGGTGGACTACAGGAGGGAAGTGAGATTGTGTAGAGAAAAAATCAGAAGGGCAAAGGCTCAACTAGAAATCAGATTGGCAAAGTCAGTGAAAGATAACAAAAAATCTTTCTATAAATATATAATGAATAAAAGGAGGACTAGGGAGACCATACAGTCCCTGTTGGACGCAGAAGGAACAACAGTGACAGGGGATGAGGAAAAGGCTGAGGTACTTAATGCCTTCTTTGCCTCAGTCTTTAATTGTAAAGAAAGTTGTTCCCTTTCTGTACACACCCAGGAGCTAGAGGAGCAACATGAGGCTCCCATGGTTCAAGAGGAGGTGGTCAGAGCCTTGCTAGCCCGACTAGACACCCACAAGTCTATGGGGCCAGATGGGATTCACCCGAGGGTATTGAAGGAGCTGGCGGATGTGCTGGCCAAAGCCCTTTCCATCATCTTCCAACAGTTCTGGAAGACTGGGGAGGTTCCACTGGACTGGAGGCTGGCTGATGTTGTGCCCATCTACAAGAAGGGTTGCAGGGAGGATCCAGGGAACTACAGGCCTGTCAGTCTGACCTCAGTGCCAGGGAAAGTCATGGAACAGGTGATCTTGAGTGCTATCATGAAGCACATGCAAGAGAACCGGGTGATCAGGTCCAGTCAACACGGGTTCACAAAAGGCAGGTCTTGCCAAACTAACCTGATCGCCTTCTATGACCAAGTGACCCGCTTACTGTACGAGGGAAAGGCTGTGGATGTATCTTCCTGGACTTCAGTAAAGCCTTTGACACAGTTTCTCACAGCATTCTGCTACAGAAACTGTCAGCCTCTGGCCTGGACAGGCGCACACTCTCCTGGGTGGAAAACTGGTTGGATGGCCGGGCCCAGAGAGTGGTGGGAAATGGTGTTAAATCCAGCTGGAGGCCAGTGACAAGTGGGGTTCCCCAGGGCTCAGTGCTGGGTCCAGCCCTGTTCAATGTCTTTATCAATGACCTGGATGAAGGCATCGAGTGCACCCTTAGCAAGTTTGCGGACGACACTAAGCTGGGTGGAAGTGTGGATCTGCTGGAGGGTCGGGAGGCTCTGCAAAGGGATCTGAACAGGCTGGACCACTGGGCAGAGTCCAATGGCATGAGGTTTAACGTGGCCAAATGCCGGGTCCTGCACTTGGGGCACAACAACCCTATGCAGCTACAGACTAGGAGAAATCTGTCTAGAAAGCTGCCAGGAGGAGAGGGACCTGGGGGTGTTGGTTGACAGCCGACTGAACATGAGCCAGCAGTGTGCCCAGGTGGCCAAGAAGGCCAGTGGCATCTTGGCTTGTATCAGAAACGGTGTGACCAGCAGGTCCAGGGAGGTTATTCTCCTTCTGTACTCAGCACTGGTGAGATCGCACCTCGAATACTGTGTTCAGTTCTGGGCCCCTCACCACAAGAAGGATGTTGAGGCTCTGGAGCGAGTCCAGAGAAGAGCAACAAAGCTGGTGAAGGGGCTGGAGAACAGGCCTTATGAGGAGTGGCTGAGAGAGCTGGGGGTGTTTAGCCTGGAGGAGGCTGAAGGGAGACCTCATTGCTCTCTATAACTACCTGAGGGGAGGTTGTAGAGAGGAGGGAGCTGGCCTCTTCTCCCAAGTGACAGGAGACAGGACGAGAGGGAATGGCTACAAGCTCCGCCAGAGGAGATTTAGGCTGGACATTAGGAAAAAACTTTTCACAGAAAGGGTCATTGGGCACTGGCAGAGGCTGCGCAGGGAGGTGGTTGAGTCACCTTCCCTGGAGGTGTTTAAGGCACAGGTGTACAAGGTGTTAAGTGGCATGGTTTAGTGTTTGTTAGGAGTGGTTGGACTCGATGATCTGGTGGGTCTCTTCCAAACTGGTTATTCTGTGATTCTATGAATGCTGTAGGTGGTTTTGAAGTAGCTCGGATTAAGGTATCGATTGAGCATATGTAGCTGTTCTCAAAAATAAGTTTGGATTATTTTTTTTTTAAATACAGATTTGAGAAAGATCTTTACACCATGATTGGACGCAAACCAAACTGGTATTGGAAAGTTATGTGGGCTTTCGCTAGTCCTTTGCTAATTGTAAGCCTATTTATATTTTACCTCACCGACTACATCCTCACAGGAACACTGCAATACCAAGCCTGGGATGCCACGCAGGTAAAATAGTTTTGGTTTTTAGACTTGCCTTAGCTTCTGCAAGGACAAAGCCTGCTTTCCTACCCCCAAAACTGCCTTCTGAAAGCCTGCAGCTGGAGTTGGGGCCATCCCTTAAGTTTCTGGAAAGGTAAAACAGGGAAACCTTGGCCTAGTGACAATGCCATGGTTCTATAGAATGGACTCATTTCCCTCCACCATTCTTAATCAACCCAGTCAAACAGTAGCATTTTATTCATATTGAAGACCCATTATCATCTTAAAAATAATGGTTCAAACAGAAACATTCCTTCCAAAGTGTCGAATTATGAACAAAATTACTGGTGTTTTAACAAACTGTGTTCCCACTGAAAGAAAGAACTTTCATAATTTCCACATATGCTCTCCTTTGTGGCCAAAGTGCTTTTCTACAAATGCCAATTTGTACAAAATTACTCATTATTTCTGGATTATCACTGGTTTCAAAACCTTTGGTAGAAACATTCCTAGCACACAGAAACAAATTACAGTCATTGTTTTCATGTCATCCCCGATTTGGGACTCGCAGCAGGCCTAGCCTGTTGACTGAGTGTCAGCGTGAGCCTACAGGCTCCAGGAAAGGAACTGACAGGGGTCAGCACCCAGCCACCTCATTAAGAAACATTAACGATGCCAAAACCTGCTCTTTACCAAAGCTTGCAGCAAAATTTTCCCCACTGTTCCTGTCAGTAGCTCTGTTCTTATCAATTTGAAGCATGTCCAGTTGGACAAAAAGCACTGAAGACAGTCAAGGGCTGTTGCAGCCTGCAAGTGCTTCTCAGGTATGCGGCTTTGCTCCAGACCCAGCTGCAGGACACTGAACTCCACAGATTCCACACATCCCATGCTTCCTCTCTCCCTTGCAGGGGCAGCTGGTGACAAAGAATTACCCAGGCTACGCCCTAGCAGCCATCGGGCTGCTGGTGGCATCATCCACCATGTGCATACCCCTGGGAGCACTACTGACTTTCATAAGGAAGAGACTGAAGAGGGAAAACATCTCAACCGTTGCATGAACGCTACCAGCTGGATTTGGGAAAACCTCACCCCCATCATCAGCGACTGGGCACTTCTGGAAGACAGCAGCAACCATTATTTGTAGCAGCTATTATAGAGTTGAGAATCGTGGGTGCTATATTGACCAAAAAGTGCTCTCAGGAGGTTCCACAATGGCTTGGGGGAAAAAAAAAAAGCTCTTCTGTAACAAGATGAAGCTTTACTATGGCCTCTGTAAGAGGGGAAGAAGCAGAAGAGCAGCTCACAAAATGCTAGCTAGCACAAATTAACCAGCGTATCAATCCATTACAGAACTTAGGTAATTTTCCACTTGTAGCACTGCCTGTGCGGAAACATAAGCAACCACCTAAGCATGTTCCTGCACTGAAGTACCGGTGAATGCCCTTACCGTTCACGAAAGCCATGCTCTAACACACACGTTATTTGAAATGACTTCTGTATTTCACCAACAGATGAAGCTGTTGAAGCCTTGCGATGCAAATGCGATATCCCTTTCCTACAGGGGAAAAGTCAGCAGGATGTTATTTGAGGTAACTGTGGCCAACACTGCTTTTTTATGTGTCCAGCAAAGCAGTTCGTATATATGTGTGTATACATACACACACACACACACGAGCTGCAGAAGTTCTGTATTTCCAGAAGTAAATCTCCAATTCCAGTATGTAACTGTGCTGTACTTTGTATTTTCTAGGGATGCACTTCAAGTACACTAAAAGAAATGTGTGATAAAGCTTCTTTCCAAGCCCTTCCCAAACCAAAGTATGCCATATAATTAGCTCTGACAAAGTTCACATCCAGGTATACTTTAATCATGAGACGTAACAATCCAGCAGTTCCACAGAACTGGTTCATTTCCCTGTGTGAAAACTCTGTATAAAGAAAGCAACATGTTTACATTGTAAGTTTCATGTAGTAAGAAACCAGTAAAATTTTATCTATGAACTTTAAAGAGGTCACTCTGCAGAACGAAATTAGAAATATGTTCTTAATGTAGTCTTTAACTACATCAGCATTAGCAGATGCAAAGTGCCTTACGGAAGAAGGATTAATTTCGAACAAACACTGTTAAAAGCACACAAACACAAGCCTCTCCCTCTGGGGCAAAAAGCAAGAAGGTACAAGCCTTCAGGAGTGGGTGAGACCTTGACAATGGCAACCAACACCAAACAAGACACGCTCAGTCTGCAACAGCCTCTAGAAACAGGACACGCCTCTCTCCCTAGAGTTCCCTAACAAAGGAAAGACGACTTTTTCACATTTCAGTTTATTAAAAATGGATACCATAAACAAGACCTGTACAAAAAAATATCCAAAATTGCCCAGAATTTTGTAGCAGTTGCATGGTGAGAATTTATCGTCTTGGGCCTCCTCGTCCTCTTCCACGACCTCGGCCTCTGCCACGGCCTCTGCCACGGCCTCTTCCAGCAACTTCACAGAAGAAACAAAAAGGATAAATCAAGTGAGACCCAGGAATACTTTCATTTTGATTAAAACATTCTGTATCAAGCATAAACAACATAACATCGGATCACAGGGAAGCAGGAAGTCAGGTGTTATGTCTGTTAATGTGTAGTAAGTTTCAGACAATATTTTTCATCTTTTGAGACTTTTCCGTATACAGCTTCCACAGCCTACTGTCTGCCTTTGACCTCACTGCAAAAACCAAGGGGATATAGCGTCACAGTTGGCTGCTTCCAAATCTGACAAAGGACTACGACTCCTCTTCTTTTTTTTTTGATAAAATCTAGTTTTTCAGGCATCAGAAAAAAAACAAATGCAAGATGAGTATTTTGTTACTAATCAATACAGTGGAAAAGACTTTTTTTTTTCTTTTTTTTTGCCACAGCTCACACTGTGGTAAATAAAGCACTCTGCTAAAGGGAAATGCAAGTTTTAACATACTGTGCAACTCCCAAGCCCTGACTTTCTCTGGCACCGTGTGAAAAGGCAGCATTTTGAAAGGATCCCATCATCAAACAGCTCCTACTGTTTTCAGTCTTAGCGCTATGCTTCTGCTTTCAATTACTGCTATTTAATGGTAAAGGGAAGACAAAATCACACAACAATTCGGTCTGCAAGCAACTGCTGGAAGTCATATGATCCATATGGTGAAAACATGTCATTTTATCTCTTTTTCTTAAAGAAACAAAACCTGTCCCATCAGGTTGCAAGGCCACCCTTCAAACTTTTGAAATTACTCGTTTACATCAAACAAGTTCATCAGTGTTAGGCTCAAAAATATACCACAAAATTTCAAATTCTTTTGAAGTGATTGGCTGGGCAAGAGACACACAAAAATATCCACAGGCTGTACAAACTATTCTGTTCTACCTATGGTATGTCAGTTAAAAATGCACTAGGAACGAGCAGAGGCACAGGACAAATCTGTGAGAAACAAGATGCCACGTGTTTTCCTGGTAATAGGCAGACTCTTTGTAAAAACACATGGGAGCAACAACACCCGATTCAATGATTACAGCACCTACACGCGTCAGTAGAGTCGTGTTCACTAAGTGCCAGCACACTCAGACCTAAGGCACACGTGCCATATACGTATCTCAGCCAGCATCCTGCTTTCCACCAACAATTTCATTTGCCCAGGGCACACCATGTGTCACACGCTTTGAAGCTCAAGGGTGTTTATAGATTCAGGCAAAGTGCAGCACAAGGCAGCTGTGGTGTGAGAGTGCTCCAAGCAAGGAGTACCAAATCAAGGCAAACAGTGCTATCACAGCTTCTTTCCATTTTTCAAAGTTAAAAAGCAATAGTGATGTTTTTGTTCACACCACATCAGGAGGTTCAGGAAAAAAAGTAATCCAGCCATGCTCTAATTTCTCCATGTGGTCAGATTATTTTTAATGGATGTGAGAAGAGCAAAACACTTTCAGGAGCTTTTGCCTTACTCTCTATGAAGACGGGAGCCATTGCCCTTGCACTTTGTGACACACCTGAGGGTTCCTTATATCATGTCAGTAAGGTGAGCATACCAATTCAAAACACATGCATGGATCAAAGACTGCAGATTCAAATACTTAAATATTAATTACAGGAGAAATAGTATGACATTATTTTAGAGCACAATTAGTTTTCACTTAAAACACTGTATTAAAAACACACACACAAAGTGTTGGGCAAAATATATACTGCCTGAAGAAAACCCATAGAATTTCTGGGGTTTACTGAATATTAATCTTTAATAGACCGGATTAAAACTGAATTCCTCTCTATACTGTTAGGCTTCTAAGGAAAAGTTGTTTGTTCTTCAGCCTTTTGGAAAAAAAAAGACAAGTTCCAGTAAAAGCAGAGTGAAACACCACTGGGAGCCAAAGCTAGAGTGCTGCTCCTCAGAACAGAGCCTTGACTCCCTCAGATTCTCAACTCTCTCAAATTCAATTCTGACAGATTATTTTTACCCACAATCAAGTGAGATTTCAGTGAGGCATTCAGCACTGTTCAAGAGGCAGTTCTGTACTTTCTTATTAGGCTACATAAAGTTCTCGATACAAACTGGGGAAACAGCACACATTCAGAGATGATGAAATGTCAATCTCCTTGGTGTCAACCCTGAGGCTGTGAGAGGTTAAGATTTACTCAGGCTTAAAAACATTCACTTTTTAAAAACCAGGCATATGAAAAGTCATATATAATTTCACATGATAGAAAGCTCTACAGATACTAAGAAGGTAAGCAAGGCAGACTTAGCTAGTTCAGTATCGAACACTCAAAGATGAAAGAACTCGCTACCAAACACACATACTCAGATGCTCGAATGGGATGCCTCCAGATTCAGAGTACCAGACTGCACAGAAAGGCAGAACAAACACAGGCTGGGAAAGTACCAACTAACCTGCTTCTCTCTTCTTGGATTTGACTTTCGGTTCAACATCCACTAGCAAAGTATCCAGAGGCAAACTATCTGGCAGAATGAAGTATCGGATGTTATTCCCTCGAATACTCAGCGTCTCCAGCTGAACGGGTTCTCTGTTCTTCAGTGTCATTTTCACTGCTTTGAGATGCGTATTCATACTGACATCCACACCTGAAACAACACAAGTCCAATTTCAGGGATGAACACCTATAAGATGGTCCCTTGTTGGCTATTTTTAAGTACGCACGTGCTTCCAAGATTTATCCTTTTCATCAACAGCTGCTTCTGCCATTCATTAATTAAGCCTCTAACTGAAAGAAACTACATTTTCTCTCTTAAATTTCACTTGCTGATTTATCAATCGCTGCATTCAACACCTCATTGCTAGAGGTCTTTATCTAGGTCTTAGAGACAGCTGCTACTGCAATTTTGTAAACCATTGAAAAAATTCCTTTGAGTAACAAATAAACTGCTGTTTACTACAGAAGTCCAATACTGGTCTTTTGACTCTTCTAAAAAGAAGCAAAACAAGGTTTTGAGAAGGAAAGGTAACCTGATCATTTCATCTTTCTGTAAGCCTTAGTAATCTAAGTCCAACAGCATTTATTTTCTGATAAAATACACCTAATATTTGTGTGATATCGTCCATGAAGGTATGTAAGATATGCTAGTGCAAGGAACAACCATTGTGGTTACAAACTCCACAAACTGCCAGTATGTAATTATAAGGAATCAGTGCTGCACCCACTACACAGTGTTAAGCATAATCCAAAACCAGAAAACAGTCCCAGTTTAATACAGGTATTGAATAACAGTATTAAAAAGCACCCTATATTAATTTTTGTGTATCGTGAGTTTTGTGTTGGATTTGATCTCAAATTATGAAGATCAAAACCAGAGTAGCATTTTCAGCTAAAAAAATTTAGACAAAAGATGGGAACTGTACTTTACAAATTCAGGGACGTTGTACGGATATGAGGAAAGTCTTTTGTGCATTCAAATTTCTGCATGGACAACCCTTTGTGGTAAAAATAATTACTGTCTTATTTCATGAGCATAGGAAGACAAACTCTAAGATGTCAGACCAAGGTAAATGACATACACAAGCAGCAGGCCAGAACCAGAAGAATGCACGTGCTGTGCTTATTTCACATTTTTCTGTCCCCTTCCCTGACTTCTGTATTTCACACAGCCCTCCGACAGTTGCGCTCCACCTCAGCAGCCCCGTCAGTTTGTTGCATTAGTTGAAATTTGTCCCTTCCGCACGCCTGCTTAGCTCAACTGACACTCCAAGGGGAAGAGCAGACTGTACAATTTGCAGAGGAAACAGCAACTATGAACACAAATTCCACAACGGTGTGAAGGGAAGATTGTCATTTTAGAAATACAGATTGCATTCAGGCTTTTTACAGAATCTTATAAGAAAATGAAAAAGACTGCTCCACAATTAAGCCTGTGAGAGCACCAGGGGCAGGAGACAAGCATTCTGTTTGCTTCCTACCTAGCTGGGTTCAACAGAGCATGCTGCAATCAGATACCAGGGTGGTGCATTCAGGTCTAATCAATGCTGATGAACCCAGCTGCAAAATATTGCAGGTACTGAATTTTGCCAAGCCTCGGCAGATTGCTGCTGGCCAAAAAAGCACCTAAGCAATCCCCTGGAATACAACTCTGCAGAGTTTGAATGTTATTTCTTCTATGTCTAGGCAGAAGAGCTTCTAAAAGCAGCCTGGAGTGAGTGAAGGACAGGAGATCAAGCACACTCCTCCACCAAACAGTAAGGGTTTGCTTCATTAAGTACAATGTGCCCCACCTATGGATCTGATTGACTCTAAAGTAACGCCAACACAAACATTCTCAGAACAATATCCTTCACTAATATTAGTAAAGCAAACAAATTATTCTGCACATTTTTCAATACATGAGAACCACATAAGGAACCATCAAGTTTTTTCCTGCACCTATCAGTTCAGTGATATAGATAAGCACCTGCTAGACAGTAACATCCAAACTTATGATAAATGACAGACCTTTGGCAACAGCAGGGGACCAGATTCTTGACATCAGGATTCCTTTTTACCTTCTGTCCCCCCATCAAGGTTATCCATTTTCAGATCAGTTTCGTGAAATCAACAGAAGTACTTGCAAAGGTGCATTCCCAAGTAAGTTCACCTTAACCAGAGCTAAAACGTGCTCTGCAGAAATAGTTTTTAGATTAAAACTGCCTGCACACAAAGTTTAACCAGTTTAAGACCATAACAATACTTAATATTTGCCATTTATCTGTACTATCATTAAAAATAGTCCCCACCTCTTCTGGTGATTCAGCTGTAACGTTTTTACATGACTATAGCTCATGGCAATTTCACAAATGAAAGAGAGTATCATGCTTCACCAGCTTTGCCAGCTGTTTGCGAACCTTCACTTCCTTCACCTCCAAGCCTGTTTGTAAGCAAAGCCTGCAGTCATATTCTGAGGATCCCAGGAATTTACTGCCTCCCAGCAACTTCTGTCAATGTCCAGACTCTTCTGTAAAAAACACACCTTAAGCCTGCACATGAGGATGTGAATTAAAAAGAACATCTCCTGCGTCTTACAGAGAAGGGAGTGCAAAACAAAAAGGTCAGCCCAAAGCAGTGCTCTCCAACTGTTAGCAGAAAGGGAACAGGCAACACTTTGCCACAGTCTCCCAGCCCACTGTACCTGTGATGGTTCCATGCACCTGTGTTCCATTCTTCAGTTCAATGGTCACAGTCTCATGGCTCAGCTTCATTAGAAATCTAGAAGTTGAAATAAAATTCATTCACTCCCACGTAAAGCCTTACACATTCAACATCCTGCTAGAGAACATCAATATGTACCAAGTATTCATACATCTCAAGCTTCCAAAGACAGCGTTCCCAGAGTTCACAGATTCTCCTGAATAAAGTTAGTAAAGCATTACAGGAGGGAAGGATGCAAACACCCAAAACAGGGATGTCCTGATCCAGTGGAAGGTGGATGGCCTGGATGACCTTCATAGTCTCTTCCAACCCAACAATTCTATGAGAACAGCCCCACATCCCACCCAACCACTGGGCCTTGAGTCTGCACCCAGCATCCTGATTCCAAGCCCAAAGCATCGTATAAGGAAGGAAAGAACTTAAACTCCCAGGAAAGCAATTCTGACCAAATCTGGTTAAGTTTTTCCCCAAAAAAGATGGTTTAACCAAGAAATCGGCTCCAAAAGATGATACTGAACAAACTTGGGTATTTTTTTCCCCAAAAAAGATGGTTTAACTGAGGAAGCCACTCCACAAGACAATTCTGACCAAACCTGGGTAGGTTTTTCCCCCAAAAAGGTAGTTTAACAGCAAAACTATCTCCGGAAGATAATCCTAGCCAAATCTAGGTAGTTTTTTCCACCAAAAAAGATGGTTTGACTGAGCAACCTGTACTAGAAGGCAATTCTATCCGATTATGAGCATTTCTTCTCTCCCTAAAAAAGATGGCTTAAGTGAGCAACCTGCTCCAGAAGATGATACTGATCAAATCTGGGTAGGTTCCCCCCCCCCATAAAGATGGTTTAACTGAGAAACCTGCTCCAGAAGACAGTTCTGACCAAATCTGGGTAGTTTTTTTGACCTCAAAAAGATGGTTTGACTGAGCAACCTGCGCCAGAAGACAATTCTACCTGAATATGAGTATTCTGTCTCCTCCAAAAACGATGGCTTAAGAGAGCAACCCGCTCCAGAAGACAATTCTGACCAAATCTGGGTAGTTTTTTCCCCCCAAGAAGATGGTTTAGCTGAGCAACCTGCTCCAGAAGATGATACTGACCAAATCTGGGTATTTTTTTCCACAAAAAAGATGGTTTAACTGAGCAACCCACTCCAGAAGACAATTGTGACCAAACCTAGATAGCTTTTCCCCCGAAATAGCTGGCTTAACCGAGAAACCTGCTCCAGAAGACAATTTTGACCAGAACCGAACAGTTTTTTCCCCCCCAGAAAAGATGGTTTAAGCGAGACACCCACTCCGGAAGACAATACTGACCCAATCTAGGTATTTTTTCCCACAAAATGGACGGTTAACCGAGCGACCCGCTCCAGGAGACAATCCTGACCAAACCTGGGTAGGTTTTCTCCTCTCAAAACGACCGTTTAAGCGAGCAACCCGCTCCAGGAGCCAATTCTGAGCAAATCCGAGTAGCATTTTTTCCCCAAAAAAAGACGCTTCTACTGGGCAACCCGCTCCAGAAGACAATTGCGACCCAACCCTCCTAAACAAAAAAAAAATGCTTTAATTGAGCCCCTCTCTCTGGAAGGCGATTCTAACCCCATGGGGGTGCCACCACCCCCCCCCCCCGCTATTTGGATGCCTTGGGGGGGGGGGCGGTTGGAAATAGCGCGAGGCCGTTCCGCGCGCGGGCGGCCCCCTGGGCGCGCGGGCTCCGCCGCCGCCATCACGGGCGGGCGAGCGAATCCGCCTCCATCTGCTCACCTGACGAGCTTCATGGCGGCGGGAAGCCGGCGCCGAGGGCGGCCGTTGCTGGGACAGGGGGTGAAGAGAACGAGCGAGAGACAGACAGAAAATGAAGCCGCCTCAAGGCGGAAAGGCCGCGGAGGCCTCCTGCGAGCAGCCCGCGCCGCCGCCGCCCACAGCGATGAATGGGCGGAAGGGGCGGGGCCAACGCCCCTGACCCACGGCCTGGGCGCGTGCGCGGGGGGAGGTGGAGTGTGGTGGGAGGGGCGGGAGGGGCTGCTCGCAGAGGGTTGTGGGGAGCGGGAGAGGGGTGGCCTTAGAGTAGACTGAAGGAGGAATTTCTTCCCGATGAGGGGGGTGAGGCACTAGCAGAAGTTGCCCAGGGGAAGCTGTGTCTGCCCCAGCCCTAGAGGTGTTCAAGGGCAGGTTAGAGGAAGCTTTGACCAACCTAATGGAGTGGGAGGTGTCCTTGCCTATCACAAGAGGTGCTGGAACTGGATGATGTTTAAGGTCCCTTCGAACTTAAACCGTTCTATGAAGGTGTTTTGGGCCCCACCTTGTTCAGAGAAGAGCAACGAAGGAGCTGGGGAACACGTCTTATTAGGAGTGGCTGAGGGAACTGGGGTTGTTTAGCCTGGAGAAGAGGAGGCTCAGGGGAGACCTCATTGGTCTCTACAACTACCTGAAAGGAGGTTGCGGAGAGGAGGGAGCTGGCCTCTTCTCCCAAGTGACAGGGGACAGGACAAGGGGGAATGGCCTCACGCTATGCCAGGACCAGGAAAAAACTTTACACAGAAAGGGTCCTTGGGCACTGGCACAGGCTGCCCAGGGAAGTGGTTGAGTCACCATCCCTGGAGGTGTTTTAAAAGACTGGTAGACAAGGTGCTCAGGGAGATGGTTTAGTGGCAGATAGGAATGGTTGGACTCAGTGATTCTATGATTCAGTAGTGGGCAGGTACAGTTGGAGTTGATGATCTCCAAGGTCTTTTCCAACTTGCCAAGTCTATGATTAGTGATTCAGAAAGACCCAGCTCAGAACCTCTGCGTTTCAGCAAGCGCATTTCCAGAGTCACAGTTTGCTAGATACTGGTGTTAACACCCCACAATAGAAAACAAAATACAAGAAAGTTGATGCGTGCCTGCAGTGAAGGAGGAAAATGAGGAAGACTTGAATTTCCCCTCACATACCCCTAAATGTGGTCAATAAGCAGTTCTGGGAGGGAAGGAGTAAAGAGCTGTAAGTACTGAGTAGAGGGGACACTTCATAGAATCATAGAATAACCAGGTTGGAAGAAACCCACCAAAGAAATCCACCCGCAGAAGTTCTCCAATTAAGATTCAGGTGCAGCAATGAATGCCTGAAGGTGATGTTAAGGCCAGTTCTTACACAGGGCACACTGCAAGATCATCAGTATGTTGGCACAGAACAGCAAAACCTTCACATGCAATGTGTAGAGACAAAACCAAACCATTCTTCTGCCGAGAAATTGTTCTAAAGGAACAATCTGGGAACAGTCCACTCCAAAGCACAAAATGCACAATGACAGTGTATCTAGAAAAGTTGAACATTTTATTGTCATTTATGAGTACATCATTTGTGATTTTATAAACACAGCTCTTTGCAAAGCACTGAAATACTGGTGCTTTCCAACTTCTAAAACCTACAGCACTATGTTTTACAAACCCTTTATATTACCAATTAAAGTTTGGTCTTTGCTGCGACAAGTTCCTCAACAAATATGCAAAGATTTAGTTCTAGACTGCAAGACAACCAAACCAAGATTCAAACACCACCTGCCAGTGAGCCAGGAAAACAACATTCAACTACTGAGCCTAAGATGTTCTTGTAACTTTGTGCCCAGAATGGAGTTCACCTTTGAAAATTTTAAGTTAAAGGATTTTTCCAGTTAACCGTCAATTGCTATTTCCATTACAGCATCTAGAAGCAAACAGATACTTTGCAAGTACTAGTGCTTATGAACAGGTTATGTTTACACAAAACCCAGAGAGGCCTCCAGAAACATTCAAGGTTAAAATGAACAGTTTAACAGTTGCAAAAATCTGTACATATTTTCAGTCATAACACAAGGAAACACTGGAGTATCAGTGTTTTGTGTTCTGGCTTCAATAGTGACAACTGTGCTAGTCCTAATATTCTACATGTTTCTCCCCTACCCCATTAATTTTTATAATCACAATCTGAATATACAGCTGTACTTACAGGAAATATTAAACAATTGCACTTTAAGCAAGTTCCATGTCTGGTTTGGAACAAACCATATAAAGTAAGTGGCAAAATAGTTCAAAATTGGTCCTTGAGTAGGATTACTTGTTTGTATTATTTTTTTTTTTATACAGCTTGGAAGCACTAAATTTAAAGACACACATTTATTATTAACCAGCACAAATTATTTTGTAGCTTTTTTCTTTTTTTTTCTTTTTTTTTTTAAAGAGTGTGTGAAATGATCATGCATGAAAAGCAAGCTGCTGCTCCCAAGTGCAAACATGGAGTTTAGACTAAACGCTTTCTCCTTAGGTTGTTATTCCTTCTTTCATGAATTATTTCAACATAACCAATAAGAGAAGCAGCTGACTAGCAAAAACAATACAAAATTCACCTTTTACATTGTGACCCATTCTTAAAGTCATGGGGTACTTTGGACCTTTAGCATAAGGAAGGCTGAATAAACACTGCAAAGGATTTTTACATTCTTCAATTTCATTTACATCTTTAGAAAGAAAATCCTACATTTTAACTTGCTACTAATGAATCATAGAATCATCTGGAGACTGTAGTATTGAAACAGTGCAAGACATTTGCAACTTCAGGAACATCCAGCGACACTGCCCTTTCACCCAAACAATGATTAGTAGAATATTGCATCAGTCCTAGATAAACAAGACAGGACAAGAAGCTCGCTTTAGACGTGCACTGTGATTCAAAAACCTTTTATATTGAGTGAAGAGAATCCACACACAAATATACACTAAGGACTTCTCAACATGGACTTTATCACAACAAATGTATTCCAGCTGTAAGTCTTGAAACTAGACGGTTTGTTGGTATGAAGCCGTATTTGTTCAGAGACCGTGATTAGAAGCTCTATTATTAATGCTTCAGCATCTGGGGTTTTTGACACATGAACAGCATCAGAACTCTCTCCTGTCAAGCCAAACATTCTGCTGAAACAGCCCAGGTGGACTATGAGCTGAAGCAGTCCACTTACACCTGAAAATACTCCAGACACCAAAAAGCTGGCTTTCATCTTTTCATTACCTCAGTAAGACTGGAGCCCTCTCCTCTAATGCAATATTCCAAAGACCATTGCAACTAAGGCTGTTGAGTCGAGTCTCAATCAAAAGCTACCACCACCAAAGGACACAATTTTCTTCCAGCCCCAAACCCTGCGCTGCCAAGGAAGAATTTTAAGAGACCACTATTTGGTGTGGAAAGCGGGTCAGTAGAGACTCCAAGTGTGACTTGAGGAATCCTCAATGCCAAGCCGCTTTCCACACACACAAATTCAGTCCATCTTCTCTTTCTGGACCAGCTTGGGTGCATCTACAAAATCCTTGCCGTTGTAAAGGATGATAGCGAAAGTTCCAAAGCTTGCACTTCCCCAGAAAAGCACATAGGCCAGTGTTTCAGTCCATGTATCACCTGTTAAGAGTCAGATAAATTTTTGGTTCATTACCTCCAATTACCAGAGAGGTTTTTTTTAATACAAAAGCAAAATATATCAAGCCCTAACTTCATTTGACAGCAGATTTCTGAGGGAGATGTCCTTCACGGCTACTGGAGTCTTTTTATTTCTTCTGTTTCCTCACCTAGTAAAACTGTGTTTGCCACACAGCTCTTGGAACACTCCATAGAAGTCAGTGTCAAGAACTCTTGCTCCTAACGTTACGAAAGTCAAGGCAAAAGCAGAAGCAAAAACATTCACAATCCCCAACACAGATTTAGTTTAGAAGAACATCTATCAGAACAGGCTTATGCCTGTATCTAACTTTTCCAAACTGCCTTTCAACCCAGAATTAGGTAGATATTGTTCTGGGGATTCACCCAGACTATGATAAAGCTAGATGCCTACTCAGGTGCAACTAAATCTGGGGTAAATCAACTGCCCCTTAAGTGACTTCTACAAAAGTTTTAACATTGTTTTCTACAGTACCTCAGGTTTTTCCACATTACTGATACAGTGCTAACTCCTCAGTCTCCAGAGCTGTACTAAAAACACCTTTTAAGTATGACTGAGAAGCAATTTTATACTGAATAGTTCCTGGTAACCATCTACACAAAGTTCAAGCAAGTTAGTTTTGTGAAATAAAACTCAATAATGACTTACCAGCCATTAGCAAACAAATAATGCACATGGAGAAAGCAACCACCATAATAATAGGCAACTGGGGAAACAGAAAAAGAATAATCATTTGATATAGTAGCACATGTATTCCTTAATTTCCTTTAAGACACACTGCACTGCAAAGCTATTTACTGGCTTTGCAGTGAAGTTGTTTTAATTCCCCATTCGCCTGTTGCTGCATACAAATAAAATTTTGAATAGTTCCAAAATGTGGAAAAGTGCATTTAATAACTACGTTAAGAATTAAAATACACCTTTTACCTATTAAAAGAGAGGCCGAGGTTTGTGTTTTGTTTTTAAAAGGAAAAAAATACATCAGCCACCAGTGAAACCCTTAGTGTCCCCAAATCCCATTTCACCAAATAGAAAGGGAGGAAAAAAAAGGAGGAGGTGGTGGTGTTACAGTCTGTGCTTCTGCAGGAAGTACGAGAAGAGATCTCCACAAGTTTCTTCTGCAGAAGGAAATGGTCATTGATAGTGACCAGTAGAATTTCTCCCTTTTTCACCCAATGAAGCAGATTTAAAAAAAAAAAAAAAAAAAAACAACAGAAGCAAGCAGCATTTTTTTCAATACCTCAAGGGCCCTCCATTTTCTGTTAAAGGAAGAGTTTGAGTTTAGTTCTACAATCAGTTATCATATAAACGTAACCAGATTATAAGGAAGCTTCTTTACTAAATAGACAAGTTTTACTCAGTCATATGAAGCAAGTGACTAAAGGGTTATGTCTGTTTCTCCAATCATGAATAAAGTCTTCATACTCACAGCTAAGAACTTCCAATCCTTCTGGACATGTAGAGGACTAGCAGGTTCTACTTCATCCACCGAATAATTTCCAAGAAAAAGATCAATCGCATCCTTTAAGAAAAAAGAGCAAGAGTTAAAATACATGTTTACGAAATACATTTCCCCTCAGTTAAAAGCCTAACTTACTTGTCTAAATCCATCAGAAAAGTTATTTTTGTAGTAACGTATTAGTGAGTTCCAGCCATCCATTATTAAGCCCCACTGAGTTCTCTTCCCGGTTCTGCAAAGAGAAGTTTTGAAAAATATTTAAAACATTTACATATTCAGGAAGAAAATTTCAGATTTAAAGTTCTTTCACTGTTCATATGTACTACGTTTAATGAACCTTTATTTACCTGCATGTAAATACATATACCTAGTGCTGCCTCTGCATTATCACCACACATACTTGTAACAAAGTTTGAAAGTAAATTAGACTTCTCTGTCCCACAATATATATATGCCTTTAAAAGGCACATTTTCTTGGTTTTATTTCCAGATAGCCTTGTCTCCTTGAATATAAGCACAGTGAAGAAGGGTGTTCTGTAGATTTTAGTCTGACATTTTACCAGTTAAACCATTGCAGAACTCATTAATGGCCTAAGCTCCAAATTAATAACCTTCTCGAATAGATAATCTTAGAATCGTTTAGGTTGGAAGAGATCTTTACGATCATCACGTCCAACCCTTAAGTTGATGCTGCCAACTCCACTGCTAAACCATGTCCCCAAGCACCACATCTACGGGTCTTTTAAATACTGCCAGGAATGGTGACTCATCCACTTCCCCGGGCAGCCTGGTGCCCAAACATGCCCCAAAACCCAGAATGCTGACTTTTACAAGAAAAGCTGACTTGCCTTGTGTAATCTGTCTTTAAGGCACCAGTTCCAGCATATTGTTTGGCACAAGCATTAGCATTATCGGCCCATGCTGTGAATAGGAAAACATTAAGAAAGATGAAGGAAGTCATGTACTCTGATTGGAAAAAACTGATTGTTCAAACTCTATAAAGAGCCTACCGTTTTTGTAGATTTTCTCAAAGTCTGCTTGCTCTTCAATTCTCTGTCCTACATGCAGAACACCCAGCCTCTAAATCAAAAAGCATGTTGAGGCTTACTAGTAGATCGCTATAAAAATTAGTATTTGCTTTCAGAAAAAGCTGTACTTATTGGACTAGAGTCTGGCCGATGCATTTCAATTCTCAATTATCCAAACTTTTATTGAAGTCTTAAAATTACATTTCCATTCCGAAGAGAAAGCCTCTCCCCTCTTCCAGCTTGTTGAATAAAGGATTTACCTGAAGCTGGGCTTGAAGAGATCGGCGTGCTAGCAAGCTCTGAATCACATTGGTCCGATCAAGGCAGTCCATGCAGTTACTGCGGAATATTCCTTCCTGCTGAGTCACGATTTTACCATCGGAATCAACTAGAAAATAACTAACACATACAAACTACTTAAGTATCTATAGATAACAGTCCATATAAACAATGCTTTTTCAGAAAGTAAGTATTCTAGCAAGCAAAACTTAGTTGCCTTGAGCATACAAGGAGTTCTTAGCCATGTCTTTCAACTTCGAGGCCTCCATGAATTCTTCCCCTTCCATGCTGAAAAACAGTATCAATGTCTGAGTGTTTAGTAACCTCACAGTAGTATTGTCTCTTAGCATTTCACCAGCTCATGAGCAATATTAAGTTATATGCCAGGAAGAGCAGCTTCTGGTGCAAAATCAGTGACTTGCATTTTATTTTTCTTATGTTATTATAGGGTCTGAGCTGCAGAGATATTAGCAGAGTGCAACAGCAGAAGTAACCAGATCTGTATGTACCTGGTTACTTGGTTCAATTCAGTAACCACTGAATTAAAAATTCACATAAGCTGTCAGCACACTTCTTCCAAAAAAAGTATTCAAATCTGTAGGAAGAAGTATTCAAATCTGTAAGGCCACTACTGAAAGTCTGCTACTGTCACTTAACTGTTCTCTCCATCAGGTGAGACCAGACATTCCCTCTTGTAACTGCATATGATAATTGTTACTTCAATCTTTTTAAGTCAACCAAACCTGGTATTTCTAATAATTGATAACACGCAGATCATTTTAAATACTGAATTGCGTGCAAGTATTCTGATTAACTGAGCAGGTAAAATAAATATGCCAATCAAGTTATCAGTTATATGTGTGAATGGGAAAGAACTATACTTGCTCTTCTGCCACAGAATGAAACTTCCAGTTGTCTAAATATTTACAGACCATATCCTGTAGCTGAAGTTAATGTGGACAAACACAAAATCCACTGTTAATGTACAGCATTTCATGATTAAAAAGTCTAAGTCATGCAGTACTAAAACCAAGAGCCTTAGCAGCATATGCATTTACTTTGATCAAACTTGTGTTAACAAGACCCATTTTTGTCATTCTTGGAGAACTAGTTTTGTTAAACCATATTTTACATTGTTGTATGATTAAAGAAGACAACATCTGTGTAATCCTCATTTCCTTCCCTTCTCTCCCCAATCTCTGCCTAGAACTGATATTAGCATAATCAGAGTAGCTCAAGAGCAGACTTTTCTGGTTTGTAAAATAGTTTAAGTGCTGCATCTCCTATAATTGCTCTAAAAAAATAAAAATAAACAACCTCACCCTAACCTAATGCACCCCCCACCTCTGCAAAACCCAGCAAGCCAGCTCTCCTTTCTGACAAGTCTTTCACAATTGGATTTAACTTGTAGAAAGAAGAGCTGTTTACCTCCCTTAGGGTTGCAGAATTATTTTCTAATAATATCAGAACTCAGATTCGCTTTTCAGTGTCTGACACTGTATAGCAGAATAGTTTGTTGTCAACAACACGTGGAATTGTGATGAATTGGATGAAAAAAATATCACCTAAGGAGATGACTTTTTTTTTTATTAATACCTTTGGTTGTGTGCATGCTCATTTCTCTGTCTGACCTTTTACTCAAAGATACCAAGGCAGCTCAAGTCACAACGCAGGGTTGCTATAATTTTCAGAACCATTTTATGGGGACACAAAAAGGGTTCTACATTTTACCCACTACCAGGTCTCTAACCTTGCACCTGGTGTCAGCAAGAGATCAGAGACATGGAAACACTAATGCATACAAATACATCTTCTTTATAGAAGATTACAGGCCTTTGTTACTGTGCTTCAACTGAAGACAACAGAAACTATGAGAAAGTGGTTTCATTTTCACAGTACAAAAGTGAAAGAACTGCAGAGCCTTACCTAAACTCATCTTGCTGTTCTGCTAGTTGATCCATCAAAATCTGAAGTCGATCCCACCTCATCCGACTGCATTCTTTATGGAAGTCAAACGCTATGTATCTGTTCAGAGAGAGAAGCATGTTTTTAGACTGTGTATGTACTGCAGTGAAGGGGTCAGAAAACTCCACACGGAAGGGCTGATCTATGAAACAGGTAGGGGCAGAGGATTTGTTTTTCTTTAGAGATGGCTTCCAGCAAATATCTGTGGATTTTGTCAGTGTTCTGTAATATTCCTAAGGCTACACCCTCAGTGTGCACAGTGACAGCATTTACATTTCTGTACAAGATGCCACTAGCTTGGAGAAGCACACGTTCAGTTACTCATACTGTGTTCTGGATAGTATTTTTCCTCCAGACAGTACAGAAGGGATATACATCCGATTTCTTCTCTCTTTCTACTAGTATTCTGTTGCCCTCTTCCGTTCCATACAAATGCATTGGTAAATTCAGTTCAGCTTGAAAAAGGCATGTTGAAACACAACATTCTTTACTGGCATGCAGACTAATTCACTTGACGTCTCTCTAGAAACTTGATACAGTTTCTGTTTAAACAGCTAACCTACTCTTTCATAAGAAAATTAAACAGGTACTGACTTGGAAATAGATTTTAACAGCCAATTCATTTCTGGTAAGAAGTGTGCGAGATAAGCGGCATTTCATTCAACACTTTATATATAAACGCATATGTACACGTACTTGCTGTGAATTACAGGGCATTACATTCCTCCTCTCAAGCATTCATAATCCTAAAGTTATCAGGATGCTACAGACTAGGAGAAGTCTGTCTAGAAAGCTGCTGGAGGAGAGGGACCTGGGGGTGTTGGTTGACAGTCGACTGAATACGAGCCAGCAGTGTGCCCAGGTGGCCAAGAAGGCCAATGGCATCCTGGCTTGTATCACAAACGGTGTGACCAGCAGGTCCAGGGAGGTTATTCTCCCTCTGTACACAGCACTGGTGAGACCGCACCTTGAATCCTGTGTTTGGTTCTGGGCCCCTCACCACAAGAGGGATGTTGAGGCTCTGGAGCGAGTCCAGAGAAGAGCAACGGAGATGCTGAAGGGGCTGGAGAACAGGCCTTATGAGGAACGGCTGAGCTGGGGTTGTTTAGCCTGGAGAAGAGGAGGCTGAGGGGAGATCTCATTGCTCTCTATAACTATCTGAGGGGAGGTTGTAGAGAGGAGGGTGCTGGCCTCTTCTCCCAAGAGACAGGGGACAGGACAAGAGGCAATGGCCTCAAGCTCCGCCAAGGGAGATTTAGGCTGGACATTAGGAAAAAACTTTTCACAGAAAGGGTCATTGGGCACTGGAACAGGCTGACTAGGGAGGTGGTTGATTCACCTTCCCTTAAGGCACAGGTGGATGAGGTGCTGAGGGGCATGGTTTAGTGTTTGATAGGAATGGTTGGACTCGATCCGGTGGGTCTCTTCCAACCTGGTTATTCTGTGATTTGCACGAAGAAAGATAGTATTCACACACTGAAGACTCAAGTCTTAGTCTGACATATAAACACCATCAAAATTGATTAACAAAGAAAACATTTTCGCAGCATTAAGAACATCACTGTTAGCATATACAGAACAATCAGCATCTCTAAACCACACTTTGACAGAATTTTACACCTTGCTTTCCACCTCATGACTTCATAACAAAGACATACAGAATTCTACAAGCTTTGCACAGCTAAAGGTATCAACACGAGCTTAGGTGTGTGAGTGAGGAAAAAAGTTCAGCTTTAATAAGAACAAAAGAAAAATCCATACACCAGTAAGACAGAGGCACCCCCTGAGGGTAGTAAAAGCAGGACACAGAAGTGAAACAGACATCTATAACTATCCCGGTGAAGGCAGCAGCAGGGCATTGCTCAAGCAGAAAAAAGCTTGAAAAAATGTAAAGCATGCTATATCTTGATTATACTCTGCAGTACCTTAGTTATGCTTAGACAGAAGTGAATCCTTATTAAAACAGGATGGCTTTTTGCTTACAGGTGGAATTTTGTGCTTTAACATACACGACTGACAACAGCACTACAGAACAATTTCAAGTAAAAGACAGATGTACACGTCTGTGGGAGGTGGATGCTAGCCCTGCCTTTAGAAGTTAATGAAAGCAAGCACAGCCAGGTTGCAAAACTGCGTACTGCATTCAAGATTCCCACAAAGAAATGGAATTTCTCTTGTGATTTAAGCACATTCTCCACTTTTGGCCCCATGTTACATGGAAGTCCAGACATCTAAAAGACACATTCTCTTTACTGTTTCCTCCTTCACTTCAGTACTGCTTTGCTCACCCTCAGTACTCCCTCACTAAGTTAGCAATGTAACCAAGCCCTTTTGCCGGAAGCTAGTTCTACAGGGTGTGATTTCTCTCACAGCACACTCTTCCTCCAACACTGACATATGTATTGCCCCTGAGCTCCCTTCTTTATTCTGTCTGTTCCCTCTCTTTGTCCATTTTTGCTTCAGTCTCGCTTCTCCCTATAATGGGAGCTCTGAGGCAGGGGCATTGGTCACATGCAAGTTACTTCACAAAAATAAAAGTAAACTGATCAGACAGCTGGCAGAGGCCCCCAAGGAACTGATCACTCTGTAGGTCTCAGAGGCAATGCTCAACTTTTAACGCAGAATTTGTAATTTCACTTCACACATACCTGACCATTCCATTTGCCATACTGTTTACCATTTTTGCAAATGTTTGCTCAAGAGGCTTCTCTGAACCTTTTTGGTTAACCTGGGAAAAAGAAAAGGGAAAAAAAGAAAGAGGCAGCATATCTCAAAAGCCTGCTTAAATAAAGCAGCAGTTTTTTCAGGTAAAACGAGTGAAAGCATACCAAGTTGACAATCATTTGCTTTCCGTAGCTAATTATTTGTGAGTCAAAATGTCTTTGGAAGCCATCCATCTAGAAAAGAAAGGAAACGTGCTGATAGATGTATGATAATGTGTGATACTATTAAGATCTGACTTACATGAAATCGTTATGATCTTCTTTTTGATGATACCACATAGGAAGTTTTATAACTAAGAAGTGTTTCGTGTCCTCTATTGTGCTAAATAATTTCTAATTTCGTTTCTACATTCAGTCCATTCAGCTCTGCTTATTAAACAAGCCACAGATAACAAGTGCTGTGCAGCTACTAAGACTGCTGCAAACAAGAATCAAAAGAGAAAATACCCACGCTCATATCTAGATTTTTTTTTTATGCTCTGAACTCATCCTAAGGAGCACAAGGCTTCTTGCCTTTTTAAAAATAAAGCTCAGTCCAATATTGCTGATTTTTATTCTTACGATTACAGTTTGTTACCTTATCACATAAACACGAGCCCAGAAACATACTAAAACCCCAAGACACAACACTCACATACATGATTTACTGACTTGCTGATCTGTGGCTTTGGTTTATACTTGAGGTTTGGTCTTTGAGACCAGAAAAAGGGAATTGATCCACGGGTCTGCAAAAGAACAGAAATAGTTTTAAACAATGAAACTTAGAAAATCACTTGCCATTTGAAAATGAAGCAGACTGGTTTCATTTGTTTATCTGTGTGCATGCATGTCATATACATAATCTACATTTAGAAACAGAGAGAGCTATCTGGCTATATCTCTTAAGCCAACGAGCAGTTCTTCACACTGACTTTACCTGAACAAATGATGCTTTGCTCCCCTTGTAATGCACAATTTGTTCAGTTTCAACAAAGTTAGCAGCATGTCCTTCTGAATCAATACCTACATAGGAGAAAGACCTTGTTAACCAGCTCAGAGGGCTGCAGAACAGTAAGTGTCTCAGCAAAAGGCTTCCTACTCCTCCCTTTTACATGTTCACAGAAACCTTGAAAATACCACAGATCTGCTCTGAGAGTTGAATAATTTAGTTGAATACAAAATAAAATATGAATGCTTTGACACCAAAATATTCACAATTCAACAGCAATGGTACTACAGAAACTGACTGATTTCTTCAAAAGCACGTATGTTGGGACTAAGAATAGAGACAGTAATTTAAATCTGTTTTCTTTTTTACTTTTTAACTTAAATAGAGAATGCCACTATTCAGGGCTCCCCTGCACTCCTTCTTGAATTTACTGCTAGGCCAAAAGGGCTATTACACTCTTGCATTTAACTGCAATAAAACTAGTGAGGTGTTAAAAAGCCCTACAAAACTTTAGCAGCTCTCTAGAAGGAATAAAGAGGAGCTAATTTTAATAACGGAACATGGTTCAGTTCATCGTACAGGTTCCTAATATTTTCCTTGAAGCAAGGACTTCTTGAGAGAAACTACATTTTTTTTTTTTTGTTCAAGTCATTACCTTTATGAGTAATTGCTGTATGAAGTTACATGCACAGATGGAATTTGCAGTATTTCAGAACAAACAAATCTGCTATTTTACCTCTTACATAGTAGCGTACACCAGCCCTGAAACAGCTTCTTCTGGAAACAAGCAGCCAGTCAAAGCACTTGCCATTAATAGAACAAGAGTGCATGGTGATAACTAATGAACAACATTAAGGAAAAACCCACAAAGTTTTATTAGGAATTTTTTTTTAAATATCAAGAGGCAGGAAACATCAAAGAAACAAGTGACCACATTCAAAGAAACTCATAAACACTTCTCACATCAACAACAGCTGAACATTAAACTCAAGAGAGTAACTTAATGTTAAGATCAGTATGCACATTGCAAGAGGACAGGCTATAGGTGATGTCTCTGATGAACACACATTGAAAGTGTGATGAGTTTTAGAAGACAGGATTCTAAAGATTAATCTGGCCTTACGGTCTTATGTGTATCATTATATTGAATGACTTCTGAAGTTCTCTTCAGGGCTACATCCATCTCATCCATAATTATATTAAGCTACCTTAATAGTTCCTTGCCTTTATTGCTTTTAGTAGAGAAATACTGCTTCAAACCTCTTTTTCTAGACTTTTAGAAGAGTGAAAATTTTGGGCTGTTATACCTTACACCTCTAAGTGCAATATACTTCACATTTATGGATACCAAAACTAGAAGCAAGGCAGAGTGGCTGAGCACCTAAGCTATGTTAAAGAGTACACTGACTACATATATGGAGCATCTTGAATTATGTATGCATTTGTGCTAATAGTTTATTAAAAATAATACAAATTGGCCCTATATAATCAAGAACATTCTCACAATTAATAAATTAGGCTGTGAAAAAGACTTATTCCTCTGCTTTCGAGGAAAATTACTGCCAGGTCCTTTAAGCCAACACTGGTACAATCAACAGTTTCCTGCAAAGAAAAGTTACCTCTAGACTTAGCTGCTTAGCAATAGTGAGCTCATTTTCTATCTGCAATATCTGTCCTAACTTAAAAGGCAACTTGCTATTGGCTACTTTCCATACATACAAAAAAAGGAAAGATAATTTATTGTCTTTTAAAAGGTCATTTATTGTCTTTTAAAAGCAGTGATGGAAATATTAATCATATTTTAGGCTTTAGATAATCAAAGTCTCAATTAACCAGGCAAGTTCATTACTTCACACAACTGCAATTCCAGAATCCCAGTTCAGATAGTGGAACAAATTATATCTATGTTTATTTGGCAGTGGTGGTGAGAATCTTTGATTTTACTGAAACAACTACTGGTGGCACCAACAGTTTTGCTTAGGCCTCTTCTTAGCATTTTCATCATTATAAATCCCATTTCTTGGAATTCCTGGGCTCTCTGAGGTTTGTGGTTAGTATGTTCTGCTGTAATTCTTATACATCACTTATGCTAATTATTTATATAGTGAAAATAGGGCAGAGGAAGGTGTTAATTGCAGTTTGCCAACTGCTAATTGCAATCCACCCAGTCTCTTCCACCCAGAACCTGCAGGATAAGGATTGTGTTACTCTTGACAGTTCAATTTGCTGTCTTTTCCTGCCTTTCCACCTACTCCCAGAGCACTTTCCACTAAAAGAATTCACAAGGAAATGGAATGGAGATCTGTCAGCTGCTAACAGTCCTAGCAGAACAACAGATCCAGTCTGGAAGCTGTTCCCTGCACACACCTGAGAGGCTTTTGCAGCAGAGAAACTAAGGATGAGTTGCTCTGTCCAGCCTTGCCAGTCCTTTTAATGCTGCCAGTCCAGGAAGCACCTGGGACTTACTGTTGATCACACAGTATATGAGGAACCCTGCCTCCAGAAAGCATTAGCTTTATTTGTAGCACACACTCCTCCTCAAAAATAAACTCATGACTGCTTTGCTAAAAAGGCAGTTATCCAAAGAGTTGGTGCAAGAAAAGCTGCTGGTTAAGAGAAGCGTTACAGGAGTCTTCAGCAGACCTCCGTATCCTCTTATTCATTAATGGGAACATCCACAAGCGCTTCAAGTCAAAACTGTTCTCTCTTACTTTAAAGCCTAAAGTAAATGCTAAATGAATGTATCCTTATTGCAACACAAAAAGTACTAAAGTTGATATGAGAGCATTTGCCATGTTTACCTTAACCTTCAATCCCACTGAAAGACAGTCATGCAAATCATGCCTGTAAAACTAAATACAATAAGCCTTAAAAGCAGAATATTCAAGTGTTAACATCTGAGTGGGCTATCAAGCAATATGTTACGCTCCTATCCAAGCAGACTATAACTTAAATTCTGACAGTATTCTACACAGTTGCCAAAATAGCCAAGAGCAGCCACATCAGCAACCACTTTGCTGCTAGGCTATTCAGCATTGAGGTTTACTACATAAAGGATACATCCATGCATCACAGGCATAGCAAACCTATGGATCTGAAACACACACAAAATACAGGTTAAAGATATTAAACACTAGCAACCAGAAGAGATACATGAATGACTACGCTTTGCCTAAAAGTTGGGGGCTTTTTGGTAGTTTATACTTCATACCCTTTATGTTTTTTGTTTGGGGTGCAGTAATTCTGAGAAAATAAGTTCAAAGAAGACAGCAACATTAGCAGCAGGGAAACAGTGAAAGTCTAATCCTAATTAGGTGAACTGGACAAAAAACCCAAAGCTGCTTCATCCTACTATACATGGCATTTACTCTTCTACAAACATGCCAGATACAAAGCAGTACATGTTGAAAACCTTTAGATATGAGATTTGCTGTACCTCCACAGTAGTATGTAAGCAGAGACTGTAGCAAACAAAACAGGGCTTCAATAAGAATATTTCTATGTGATTAATACTTGAAATGCTTGTTCAAGGCGCTCTCTCATCCCACCACTCCTGGGTAAGTTCATCTTCCAAAAAAATTAGCATTAAATCTTTCCAAAACTAGAAGTCAGAAATACCACATCTCATTACTGAAAGCTGTTACTATAGCAAGCCACCTGTTGTCAATATTAGGTCACACTTCCCCTCACATATCAATTATCTCCCTTTTCAACTTCTGTGTCTTGCCTCCTACGTCTGTTTTCACCAACCAGCCACACTTGGCTTTTTTTGCTGTTGCCACCACAGCTTCTCTCTCTTTTCCCAAGCTTTGTTTGCTTAGCAATAACCAAATCAAATACCCAGTCATATGCCTCCAGAATATTCACAACAGCCCTTAGCTACTCCATATCTTCACATTCCAGAAGCACTGCACAATTCAGCCTTTTGGAACAGTGCTGTCTAATGTAAGAGCACGTCTCCACAGGTTACTGAGACAGAAATAGAAGCAGCATGTCATTCACTTTGATAAATTGGAAGTACTGATAGAGAGAAAAGGCTGCTGTAGCCCAGACGGTTTGAGAAGTTTAACGCACATCTCAAGACTCTGGTAGGGAGGAGCTTAGATCTGTCCAGCCACTGAAGTACAACACTTGTGGCCCATGGTAATGCGCTTGTATTTGCTGGACTAAGTGAATTCAAAAGGTTACACTATGCTAGTCTTCATTTGACATAAATGAAAAGAATCTAAACAATTGGTCTTATTCTTAGTTACCAACTTTATGAGCTATTCACTAGATAGAGTTTAAACTGCACTCAGAAAAATGCTAGCTAGGAGAAAAAAAAAAGCAGCTGAATCTTGCCATACCAAAAGACAAATAAGTAGCTAAATTTCAAAAAAAGCTTGAGAAGCTTATGCTGTGCAGTGTAACTTCACCTTTGGTTTATATGAGCATTGTCTCAGCACAGCATCTTCAAATGCAGACATTTCCAAAGTGTCGGCTTAACTATATATACTACTGAAGAAAATGACAAAGTTGGAAGTTTGAGCTGTCACTGTACTATATTAGAAGATGAATTAGCCATGTCATACTAGATTCTGGCTGTCTGAAATACAAGACAGTTACAGAAAACTGTTGCATGAAGTAAAAATATATTCAACCTCCATTAATACAATCATAAAATCATAGAATAGTTTGTGTTGGAAGGGACCTTAAAGATCATCCGGTTCCACCCTCCTGCCATGGGCAGCGACACCTCCCACCAGACCAGCTGCCCAAGGCCCCATCCAGCCTGGCCTTGAACACCTCCAGGGATGGGGCAGCCACAGCTTCCCTGGGCAGCCTGTGCCAGTGCCTCACCACCCTCATTGTGAACAAATTCCTCCTTATGCCTAGCCTAAATGTGCTCCTCTCCAATTTATAGCTGTTGCCCTTAGTGCTATCACGACAAGCCTTTGTAAACAGTTCCTCCCCAGCTTTCTTGTAGGCCCCTTTCAGGTACTGGAATAATCATTACAAAGTGTTTACCTCTGGTTGAGCAGCAAATTCTCTAAGAAGATGTCCATTCCATACAAACCGTGGATCTGCCTGCAGCAAGAAATAAGCCAACATGCTTTTAGTGACTGTCAGCTCTGTTTAATCCAACATAAATGGAATATCACAGTATCTATGTATTACACAAGTGCGTAGGAGAACAGAGGTACATGGAGATGGACAGTTCTTCTTTCATCAGTATCATTCATAGCGTCAACCAGAAATGCAAATTTACAATAATAAAAAGAGCAGTTCTCTCCAGTCTTTCCAGACACTTCAGGCATGCTGAACCATGCACAACTGAGCTGCACTACTGGAAGAACATTCCAGTTTTTGCCCCAACTAAGCAGGGCTTGAAGAGATTACCCAAAATTTTAAGAACAGTAGTGAAGTAACACTCCTACAATGGGCAGAAGATAAAAATGCAAGGAGTCCTGTATACAATAACCAAAAATTCCAATAATTCAAAGTTAAGCAGTACTTGTAGCTTAGAAGACAGATATTTATATTCTGCTGCATAAAAATCCTCTTCAACTTTGCCTGCTCCCTATCCCTAATTCACCTCTAAAGTTTTAGGCAGGTTGCTGTGTACATTCCAGAAAGCTACCAGATTAGTCACAAAAGTAACATTCACTGCAGAATGTAGTGCAGGCTCCAGGGAGGTGACATTAAATCTCAACTTTAAGATGAGGCAGGCAGACACAGTACATCAAGAAGGATGAGGGTTAATTCAAATTCAATGTTGGAACAGTCCTCTGCCTAACAGAAAACAACAAATACAACTTGACTTCCAAGGTTTCAGTCTTCGAGTGCCTAGGCAGTTTAGACCTTGTCTACACTGCAGTATAGTAAGTCACCAGACTAAGGATTTTGAAACTCTGGAAGCACAAGAAAAATCTTAAGCATTAGGCTCACTGATTCTGTTGTCTCTAAAAGAAAAGCATCATACAAAATTCATCCTTCAAATATAAGGAATAGCATAGTTTAGACAGAATGCATCATCCTAGGGCCAACAGCCATAAAATCCATAGTTCTGTTCCACATTATCCTGGAAAAGGATTCTAAGTCAATTGCTATTTATTCCACTTTTGAGTTCATCTCTCCCTCTATCCTCACAATTCCAGGTCAGAGGAATGACTCGCTTTTTCTCAATTTTCTGCTTAGCTCCTTCTTGTTTGCAATTAGAAGCAGTCAATATTTAAGTCAGCGGCAAACTTCAATTTGTTTTGAATTTTTAAAATCCATTTAAAGAAGATTTCAGAAACTACTTCCAACTGATTTGGAAGTCTGACATCACAAATCTGAAGAAGTTCCTAGAACTTCAAGTTGCTAACAAGGTATGAGACTTAAGGAAAGGTTGGACTACCATGCTGAGCCGCCACTCCTAGCAGTTTCAATAAAACATCACAATCTTCAAACTTGTGTACTGAAACATTACAGCCAGTAATTTCCACCCTTATTCCCAGCACTCCAGGAAGCAAACTCAAACCGTAAATTAACTCAATGTACTTTGCCCACTTGCTTGGTTGCTTTTTCCTCTCACCATCAGCTTCTCATTGCAGACAACAGCCCCGGTACAACTCAATTGACAAAAACATCAGAGGCAATCTAGTTACACAGTTCAGACACCCAGTGCTATTTTTAGCTAGCTCTATTATAAGGATGTGCATCTAAGCAACATGTAAAGCTGTTTCACTAGTTTAAGTTAATGATTAAAAAAGTAAAGCACTTCTAGTTTAAAAGAAGACCATGAGTGCATTTGCAGTATCTCCTACCATTTAGATATTAATTCATTGCAAAAACAAGAAAAAGATTGTCTCAAGTGTAATGGGAACACTGATTTCAGCCCCACCACTCTAAGCTTCGTTAAATTTCCTTTAATCTGTGATTGTTTTGACATCATTTATGCAACTGGTGGTTAAACTAGAGCCATGCCAATCAGTTCTGCCAATCAGAGACAGGTACTAAGAAAAAGTTAAATCCTCACCCTCTCTAGGAGGCTCATTTCCTGGAACTCTGGGCTCGTGTTGGCTAACCGTTGCAGGGTGTGTGTTAGGTCGTACGTCGTTGAGAAGTAAAATCCATCCACGCTCAAGACATGACTAAGCATTGATAGAAATACTTTATTGTCCTGCAACTGTTGAGAGAAGAAAAAAAAAAAAAAAGAACAGAAAAGCCCACTTATTACCATAGAAATATCTTATTCTTAAGCAACCACTACTTTTTGAAGTGATAAGATGAAGTTTGCTAGCAGTCTAGCAACACATAACATCACCCAGAGATTACCATACAAGGAGGAAACCATAAGATTGCAATTTTGATACCAGTTGACTGATAACTTACAGCTAGCACGCTGCACCCATATTCTGCCAGAACAGTATTCCTGTGACATAAATAGCTACTGATATTAACCTAGTATTAATGGCTTCTTTTCAGCTTGGAAGTCATTAGGTTGGTTTCAGGGTTTTTTGACTGGTTTTCAGGAAAAGCCAAACAAACCTACACCACCAAAACACAACAAGATGGCAATGGCAATGTGAAAGGCAGTATATAAGTTAGTGTTAGGACTACCTCGATAACTAATCCATGTTCAGGTTCAAGTTTTGATTAACTTCATTCCTTTCCTGAAAGAGCATCAGATTCCCCATCAGCATCACTGGTTAGACATCCTTATCTACTCTTTCTCAATCCATAACACAACTGTTTTAAACACTCTTCATCCTTTCCCTCTCTCTCAAAAAAAAAAAAAAAATCAGTTCTTCGCTGCAGGGTAATTATGTAATTGAACAATTCCATAAATCAAGCAAGACAGATAACTAGATGATGGGAAGGAGCATATTGTAGGGGCTATCAGAATAGTAAAACTATGAGGAAGATTTAACAGAAGGATCATAGTGATTTTGTGGACTGGCTCAGGAAACACCTCTGCAGCTCACCAGGCAAGCAAAGCCTTCACAAGAAGGGCCCTCAGAGTGGAAAAGAGGACACAGGATTTCAGAACAAGAACAGAGATAGTCCACTTCATCCTTTCATACTATACCATCTTAAAATGTGGAAAGATGCACAAGATGCACGTCAAACTCTGCAGATTCTAAGTTGCACAATGGGAGTTTATCTTGAATGACATATCTTTATATACATCTATACACAAATATTACATCAATTAGAAAAGCCCGAACAAATCGGAGGAAAAAAAAGTGTCATTCAAAGAGATTCTTAAAACTATTTGTATTTCCATCACATTAGGCCCTGCGGTAACGGACCTTGACATACACACCCTCACACTCCTCTAATCAGTCCACGTACCTGAATATCAGTTAAGTGCAGCATGGTCTTTTTGTAGGAGAGGATGTCAAAGTCTGTTGCCTTCCAAATTGCATGACTGAAAATTTCACCTACTTTTTTCTTTTTTGTTATTACAATAAGATACGTGCCTGTAAATCAGAAGGAGCAAAGTTGTTTTGGTTTTTTTTTCAGATGCACATATTAAGAAAAGCAGCCTATAACCATACTAGAAAACTGAAACCAACAAGAAAGAGTGAGGTTTCTTCAAGTTACAATCTAGGACTTTATGTTCTTGCCAGTAAGGGCGTGAAAGAGAAACAAAATACCCACTTCTCAGCTCAGCTACTCACTTCTCTGTGGTCAGGGATCCTGAGCTACTCACTAAGTTTAAGGAATTAAAAAAAAAATAGACAAGAAAAAAGTGTCAGCTAGTCTTACTCCAGACCAGATCCAGTCTGAAAGTCTTTACACTTGCAAATGCACAAAGAGGCCAGTAGTCTTGAATGTGGCCTGGAAAGCACACAGCAAGTCAGAAATACATAAAAGTAGGCATGCTTTGGAACTCAAAAAGCCTGTTCATCTTATGAAAGAAGTATTTATCCCCATAGATTCAAAACAGAGCAAAGGGAAGGGGGTTTCTTTTAATCATTTAAGGTGGGAAGTTCGACATTTTTCTGGTTGCATAAATAACAAACCAAAAAAGATAATTATGACAGTTCACTCAAAGCAATCAATTTACACTTGTTGGGAAACACTTTCCACATCATGTTTATTTGTGGCAGTGATTGTTCAGATCTGAACGCTACTGAAATACTTGGAAAAAGTAGATAGCTTATTCTTACCTTATCCTACAACTCCCTAAAATTTAGAATTATTCCAGCCTGTCCTTTTTGTTTTAATGTTGAATTTTCTTTCTATTTATAGAATAGTTGGAAGACAATCATTACATGAACAGCTGCATCTACTAGTCTATCACCCTCCTGCTCAGTTATTTGTGTACCAAGATTTAAAGTCAAACCTCACAACCCAATATCTGACTATTGCATCAAATCCTGCAGCTAAAATTAAAACAGTTGTGAAAAGGAAGTAGATTAAGTTCTTTGCACGCGTTTTAAATGCATGCACTCAAAACTCAACAAGCTGTTATAGTTCACCCTACCTTCAGGGCAGCTACAGGTTTAAGAGGTATTTGAACACTCATGATAAACTCTACCTGGACATCCTCATCCTCTAACAGCCACAAGAGAAGTCCATCATACTGATGGAAATGTAACCTCAGATGCTTGCAAATACTATTTCTATCTTTAAAGCTTCTTTAGCAACGTATGTTGCCTAAGTACTTTGTTTTCCTTACCTGCCACCAATCGGATTGTTCCCAAAATACCATATATAGGCCTTGTAACAGCTGAAGGGGGAACATCTTTCTTAACTGAAAAGGAGAAGAAAAAAAATCAATCAGAATTTCAGATTGCATCTTTCATTACTATATCTGAAAACTATTCAACTAGGTTTGTCAAAACTTCTTTTGCTGGAGTCTCAAGCATAAGCAGCAACGCATTAGAATTTCAAAGCCTGATGCAGGGCAGGGGGAAGCACATTGAAGCATTCTAACCCCATTTTTCATGTTGTTTACCAAACCAGTCATTCAACTGAACAAAATTAAGCTCATTACATGATAGTACAGCAGGTAAACTCCTCAATTATGCATTGTCCTGCCAGCTTCCAGAAATCTTTTGGTTTGAAGTCACCAAGACATCAAGGACAAATAAGGCATAAATGCTTGTGCCTCCAACTTTTGACTGCTTCTTCTGAGCCTCAGTCTATTTCCATTTCATGGTTTACTTTTTAGTCTATCTCTGCAAACCTATCACCACCAGCACAGACGTGGCAAGAGATGCAATATTCCAAACAAGATACCAGGTGATCCAAAAAGTATCCAAATATCAACTACAAGTCTCAGCACATTAAACTTTCATCTATCCACATTTCTAGAATAGCAGAAGGGATATTAGAGAAGTTTTACAAAATGCCTCCAAAACACTCACACCAGAGTTGGGCATTTTGCCAGAGCTTGGGGAACAGAGGAAGACAGCGCTTGATTTTTCCTTTGCTTTAGACACCTTGCAGGTTCATTTGATAAAACACCAGTAATAAGAAGAGATTAAGACTAATAAAAGACTTGGGACATCTATCTTTACAGTTTTGAAGGGACAACATTGAAGGAGAAATTCAAATATTATACTACAACAAAATTACCAGTGGGCTGGGCATGCTGCTCTTACACGATACATGCAGGATACCTAATAAAAGGAAGAGAATGACTGCTCTTCATGGATCACTGTAGCAGTTCTGTCTGGCTAGAGATTCATAATACTGAGGTACAAACTCCTCAGGTATCAAAAAGGAAGTCACCCATTGCCTTCATTTCATGTTGACATTTAATGCAAGTTCTTTCATTGTTTTTATGCATTAGTTTCACGCTCATAAAAAAACCTGAACTAAAATTTTGGAGACCTCAGCATCATTAAGCTTAAGACCACTTGCACAGACATTTGAATTCAGATTTGCAACAGAATTAAGTTTACAGCGAGGACTTTTTTAACTGTTCTTGTTTCTAAAGGCTTTATGAAAATTCAAGTTTCAGTATTAAATAAAAGACAGCACTGAGACAATTTGGGAAAAGCTGCAGAAGCCAGGGTCAAACCCTTCCCATATTTAATCTTAGACTTGTAGCACCAATCACAACCCCCTTGGATGAGTCAGTTCTTATTGCTGTGATGCACAGTCTTACTAAAAACAGGCAAGTGCTGTCACGCTGGTTACCCACAGCATCAATCCCACAATGAGAAGGCATTTCAAACTTCTTTGCAGGGCAATACAAAACACTATTTTAAAATAGTACCTCAAGATAAGAAGAATTCTTCCAGTATCAATTTAAGATTCTGAAGGTCTTCTGGGACTACCCAGTGCAAAATAACAGACCAAGAAGGCCTACATTGAGAAATATCGGTGAGGAGAATACCTGTAAGGGTGACTTCCGTAGAGACTCTATCAATAGCAAGCACATCATCTGCTCCATCATCACAGGCTTCCACATAGAATTTCTCTGGTGTTATATGCCTTTAACAGAACGGAAAGTAAAATGAATTGGTTTAGCAACACCTACGTTGTGTTTGTTTATATTTAAGTTATTCTTCACCAGGTGAAGATAGAGCAATCTTAAATTGCAAACCCAAACTTCTCACTGTATTGCAACTGATGTTGACCGCATATTAAAGACAGATCAAACTAATCACTTTCTGCAAAATACACAGCTGATTTAGCAACTCTTACTCACTACTGAAAGTTAAGACACTGAAGTGAATTTGTGTACATAGCAGTCCACTTGAAATTTTTCACTTACAAGCCTGATAAGCCAAAGTCAAACTTCAAAATAAAAACTTCTTTAATTAAATGCTTTCTAATATGTCACAAATTAGAGCACCACATCCCTGACACAAACCTAGTAAACACAAACATTTTCTCAAAGTGATAAAACCACCCGTCTGACATTACAGTGTTCCAATTATTACAATAATCCACTAGAAACAACACAAGAAAAAAAAACAACAACCGTGGAACTGTTAATGTCACACACTAGTTAAAAGAAGCAGGTGTATCAACATTACTGTTCCTCAGGTCTATGTGCCCCACATGAAGTAATCTGTACCCTCACCATCACACACTTTAGACAAATTACACACTGGAATCCCCAACATAAGGATATCGAACTGTTGGAATGGGTCCAGAGGAGGGCCACAAAGATCAGAGGGCAGGAGCACCTCTGTATGAGGATGGGATGAGAGAGTAGGGGTTGTTCAGCCAGGAGAAGAGAAAGCTCCGGGGAGACCTTATAGTGACCTTCCAGTACCTGAAGGGGCTAAAGGAAATCTGGGGAGGGACTTTTTACAAAGGCTTGTAGTGATAGGACAAGGGGGAATGGCTTTAAATTGGCAGGGGGAAGATTTAGATTAGACATTAGGAAGAAATTCTTCATAAAAGTGCTGAGTCCCTGGCACAGGTTGCCCAGGGAAGCTGTGGCTGCCCCATCCTGGAGGTGTTCAAGGCCAGGTTGGATGGGGCCTTGAGCAATGTGGTCTGGTAGTAGGTGTCCCTACCCATGGCAGGAGGTTTGGAACTGGATGATCTTTAAGGTCCCTCCCAAGCCAAACCATTTTACGATTCTGTGATCCATTTCAGACTTTATACGTATCTTTCCCTCAAATACTGTATGCAGTACAATGCTAGACATAAAATTAAGCAGTTTCCAGAAACATTCCTTAAAAATACACCTATTGAGATACTTGCAAGACGCCTCACATATTATACTGTGCAAAAACACAAGCGTTATGCAGAAGTGACTTGTAGCTGTACACAGGAAATGTTAAGCAACCAACCCCAAACACTCCTGAACTAGTGTCCTTAACTTTCAGTTATCTTTCTTAAATTAATGCTTGACAGACTAGGGGTCAGAGTTAAGTATCTTGTTCTGGAAACTCACTATACAAGATAGATATTTTTAGACTCCTCCCTAAATAGATCTTGCACTTCTTCACATCTTTTGTATATTTTTAATCCTTCAGTAAGCTGAATTAGAATCCCAATTTAGATAAGAAGAGCCTTTGAAAGAGGTCTAGAAGATCTCCTAACATGCCTAACACCCCACCTTCCACCCACTAAAAGCAGAGCCATTTTCTAAGATTATCCAATTTCAAAGTTAAACCCTAATTCTTCAGGTATGTTTTGACTCTCCCCAAGGATGGGGCTCCTACAGCTTCTCAGAGCAATTAGGGAGAGCTAAGAGACTAAATGCTGAACTGGACAGAAAAAAACCCCAAACAAATCCATAACAACTACCTATAAAGCAATTGTTAGACAATTGTTCATCAGGCAATTTAAAGGAAAATTAGTCTATGGGTCCTAAAATGAGAAACACATGAATAGTATTCCCCTTGTATATCAGCTTTCTTAGTCTTTCATGTACATGTATGAAATGCTTCATCTTTGAAACTAATAACATTGGAGTAAGAATACAAACAGGGAAGCTTTAAAACACCTACTTTGCCTTCATTGCATCTGTTTTTGATAAAGTGCACATGCGCACTCCTGGCTCTTCAATGAGGTGTCATAGCAATAACCATAGAATCGCTAGCTTGGAAAAGACCTTTGAGATCATCAAGTCCAACCATACCTGTCCACTACTAAATCATATCCTTAGCACTTTATCTACCTGTCTTCTAAATACCTCTAGAGATGGCGACTCAACCACCTCCCTAGACAGCCTATGCCAGTGCTTGATAACCCTTTCCGTGAAGACATTTTTCCTAATGTCCAATCTGAACCTCCCCTAGCACAACTTGATATCGCTTCTGCTTGTCCTATCACTTGGGTGAAGAGACCAACACCCACCTCTCCACAACCTCCTTTCAGGTAGTTGTAGACAGTGATAAGGTCTCCCCTCAGCTTCCTCTTCTCCAGGCTAAATAACCCCAGTTCCCTCAGCCACTCCTCATAAGGAGCTGTTCTCCAGCCCCTTCACCAGCTCCATTGCTTTTCTCTGGATGCACTCCACAACCTCAGTGTCTTTCTTGTAGTGAAGGGCACACAACTGAACACAGTATTTCAGACAGGGCCTCACCAGTGCTGAGTAGATGGGCATAATCACTTTCCCGGTCCTGCTGGCCATGCTGTTTCTGATACAAACCAAGATGCTGTTGGCCGTCTTGGCTACCTGGGCACACTGCTGGCTCCTGTCCAGTCAGCTGTAAACCGACACTCACGGGTCCTTTTCCTCTGGGCAACTTTCCAGCGGCTCTTCCCCAAGCTGCACAGGGTTTTTGTGTCTCAAGTGCAGGACTCCGCACTTGGCCTTGTTGAACCTCATCCCACTGGCCTCAACCCACTGATCCACCCTATTCAGATCCCTTTGCAGAGCCTCCCTACCCTCCAGCAGATCAACACTTCCTCTCAGCTTCCTCCACAAACTTAAGGGTGCATTCAATCCCTTCATCCAGGTCATTGATAAAGATATTAAACAGAACTGGACCCAGCACCGAACTCTGGGGACGCCACTTGTGACTGGCCTACAGCTGGATTTAACTCCATTTACCACAACTCTTTGGGCCCAACCATCCAGACAGGTTTTTACCCAGCAGAGGGTAAATAATGGGAGCAATTTTTATGGTGAAGGGCATACAATAAGCTTACACAGACGGAATGGACAAGACTAGCTTAAGGACATATATAAGCCCACCATTTATTGAATAATTTCAAAGGAAATCAGAATACACTATTTAAGGTACAGTCAGAAACCTATTCCTAGTTGGCAGGAGATGGTAGAAAACTTTTTTTGCCACAAGAGAAAGCTGCAGCTTCCCTTGGTTTAGTCAGTCAGCTTTTTCTGGGAGGTCAGCTGACACACAAGACTAGCTAAAAAACTGGGGAAAAAGAGCCTGCAAAGTTTAATGTTAAGCCTGTTAGACCTTAAACACAGATGCTTATGCACTCTTACCCATCTGACTATATTTAAGCAAAATAAGTTGAAAAAAATCTTTAAATATAAATTGTAAAAGTGCCCAACCAAAACAGTGAGAACAATAGTTTCAGTTTTTGAATACTCAGTATAGAGAGCAGAACTTAGTCAAGATACCAACACTGACCATACAGAGCACAACTGAGCATTCCCATCCATTAGCAGTAATTTTAAGAGCTGCTCTTTTCATTATAAAGTGCAACAAGGGTGTGACTGTGTTCTAGTCTCGGCACTGTGATTCACCTGCGTATCAGTTAAAGTCTGTTTTCAAACAGCTGAGAAAAAGCTTACAGGTGTAGAATATTTGTCATATTAATTAATATTCTATTTACTACACAAGAATAATAATTTCCTCCCCGAAAAAAACCCAAAATCTTTTACTTTCATCATCCATGAGTTACGAAAAATGAGAGAATTAAGGCTGCCAGTGCAAATTATGCCCGGCCGCTCAATGTGTCTTATATCTTGCTTCACTAGACCAGCCCCTAGCATATTTCTCTCTCAAATCCTAGCCCATATTTTGTCTCTTGACACTGCCCTTTTAACAGGTTTTTGTCACATTTATCTCCTCTTACACAATGCCTGTACATTTCTATCTTTGCTTAAACTAAGTTTTATTCTCAACACACAAATAAAAGAAGAAGGAGGATTTTGATGCAAATTCTTAACAGTCCCATTCAAGATCAGATTTGGTGACAAAATCATCATGGAGATGACACGACAAGCAGTCCCTGTTTTCAGTTCAATGGATCAATGTCTGTAGGCTCCAGCAGCTTGCAACACACTGGAACAACCTTGGCATCGACCATTTTGGGCTTTGGGTGGTTTTGGTTTTGACATCTTCTGCAGGGGAACAGGAGGAAATCAAGTTGCCAGTCTATGAAGTTGAGAGAATTAAAATAAATACTTCTCTGTTAGGATCAGAGAAGTACAGTTGGGTGATCTCTAAGGTCTCTTCCAAGACCTGCCGAACGAAGGGGGGTTGGAACTAGCTGATCTTTAAGGCCCCTTCCAATTCCAACTATTCTACGATTTTAATGATTCAATGATCACCATTAAAAGCCACCTAAAATACAACTGCGCAAGACCACAAACTGAGAAGCCTAATGCACCGCAAAATGTCAGATCCTTGCTTTAGAAGAAGTGGGAGAATTCGTGCTCTTTAAAGTTTTTAACAGAAAGATGATTCACTTCATCCTTGCTTCATTTGAGTAAATAGTTAAGAGTTTTCTAAAATAAATATAGTTGAAGAAGAGGCCAAGACTTAAAGAGGTTTCAGCCCAAATGCTGATTTAAACTTACTAATTATCAGAACTCGTGGGCTCATTCTCATTTAGATGACCTTTTCAATCATAAGATTGCTATAACTAAGATGATTGCCTCCCACTTTTCTTTCAAGGAGGAAGCTGATGAACACTGCATGCAAGAATGTTTTTCCACAGACTCGACTCAGTACCATATCTGCACGTCTATCAAAAGCTTAGAAAGCTAATGCACATGCTTATTTTACTAATCTGAGAAGAAGATATTAACATGCTGAAAGAAGGATCATTCACAACAAATAGGAATCTGCAGACAGATTAATTCTGCTCCTTTAATGAAATACAGAACAGATGAAAGTCCAAGTGCTAGCACTATGACAAAAATAATGAAGAAATCAGTATTTTCTAGAAGCCCATAAGCTCTGTAGTTATTTTTGAAACTAGTTTTCATGCATCAAGCTATATTCTGCTTTTGTACAACCTTTGTATTTGACATGATTTTTCCTCCCTGGCTATGTTGTCACTGCTGCCTATAACCATCTGAAACATCAAGAACTCTTAGCAGCAATATCTTATTCCACTACAGCACATAAAGCCTCCACAAAAGCCGAGTTCCTCTCATTTACTTTCTTTTAAAGGTGACCACCATTATTACAGACTATTTCTCATTGTTGCTAAAGAACAAAGGATATGGAAATAGTTGACATTAATAGCATAACTCATCATATTCAAGGAAAGGAAAGGTATTGAAGGACTGCAACCACCAAACTGAAGTATTACTGAAGGTGACTTGAATCTTGTTTTGAAAATCTTCTACAACTGAAATTGTGTGGGTCATTGCAAGAGATAAAGCTACTCATTCAGTAATTTCATCTCTATAATTCAAAGGCAAAGGGGGAAAAAAAGTACCTGCAAGTGATTTAAGACAATCTAGAAGGAAAACACAGCATAGTTACATGTCAGGTCTTACTTTGAGTTCAGAGGTGGTTTTTGTTCGGGGGTGGGATTTGTTTGGTTGGTTTATTTTTTTAAAAAAGGCACTTTCTAATTATTTCTTTTCACACTGCTGAAGAAGCAGTCAAGAGGAGAACCTCTATAAAAAGAGAGGATTTTAACTACCTTGCCCTTGAGAAGCAAAAAGAAAATTCAGTAATTCTTCCACAGAAAATTAAGCCTTTTGATTTTCTAGTTTCTTTAGTTCAGGCATTACCACTCTGGTTGTCAATATATGTGAGTACATAGTACTACTGCATAGTATTGTGGTTAAAAAAAGAAAACTAAATGGCTTTACTGAAGTTAGCCCTCACACTCTCCAAAACCAGGCTAAGTACTGCATTGCAGCATACATTTTTAGATGCAAGAGGCATTTTTAATGTCCAGATGAGAGACAGTTCCATGTGGGCCTGAGAAAACAGGAAAAAATGACACCTAAGTCATGCTTTGAATAAAAGACATTTTCCACATTCATAGTTGAGTCTGAGCAAGGTTGGTGTTATGTCTGGAGTAGTTTAGTCTCCAAAATTTTATGAAAGTTCCTACTAAGGCAAAGATAATATGAAATTACCTTAAAGCAGGAAGTTTCAAAGTTTTTGCGTTCTTTTCTTGTTAGCTACTTGTATAATGAAATATTCTCTATTATTCTTAATTCAGTTCAGGTTTACCATACGCCTATGCTTCATGAGAAATCACCAGAGGAAGTCATGATACTTCAAAACCCTTGAGTTGCATCTTAGGATTTTCTAAGAAAAAACATCTTCTGTTGTTTTAACTGACCACTTTCAAAGACTTCCGTTTTTAAAGACATTGCTTTCTCTTTTTAAGCCATTAATCAAAATGAAGGTTGTCCCATTCAATCACCCAAAGCAAACAGCTGCCTTACAGAAGACAATCTTGATTCCCAACATAGAAACACAGAAGAAAATATAAAAATGTTGCTTGCTTATAACATGTATGAAGTCAGCTTAATTTACAGTTAAGTAAGATAGTCTTTTTATAACTTGTATATTTACTGTGAAGTCTCACTTCATTAATTCTATTACAAAGCTGTGAGGCACATCGTAATGATGATGCAGAGTTGCATCCCACATTTTATTTAGGCAGATCTTGCAGACAAGAATACTCCTGTGTTGAGATACAGCATGAAAGAGGACCCATCATGCTTTTATGGCCACTAAAGATTGTGCTTCACTCAATATCACTTAAGCCTTCTAGGCCTCAACAGCCAAACCCATACTTCAGTAATTGATTATTTCACTATAAATACTTAACATTGCTCTCTAATGCAGGAAACTTTGATGACAGCCTCTAAATTCTGTAATGAAGGAAACAAAAAGCACATCCTGTACCACATGGCAATGCATTTGCTGTACTCAAGATACCAAAGTGGTCTGCAGTGAGGTATAGGAAGGACACTGGGATACGCTGAGTCCCAGCAGCACATTAAGTAACAGTGCTAACATGTTGCTGGTTTCAACACTCCAGAGATTCTAGATTTTCTAGGTGAGCGGGTGTGCTAATTATGTGTCTACAATACACGCTACTCAAAAAACAGCTCAAGGAACTAGAACATCTCCCATAGAGAAGTAGCTACTGCAGGGAAAAGAAAGGGAGTATAGTCCCAGGATTAAAAAAAACAATAATGGAAATACTATTTAAAAACAAATAAACAAAAAAAAGGTACACAGTAAAGGCAAAGATTCATAATAACTATTTCCAGTGAAGTTTTGCTTAAGATGACAAATAATTTCTACATAAGTTAATGTCTTCCTCCATCAGCGTACCTGAGCTTCACCACCACAGCCACTTACATTACACAGGTTTAAAAAAAAAAGAAAGGGATGTGTAGCTATTCTTTCTAAGCTATTATCTAAACTGAACACTCAGTTTAGAAAACAAGGAAAAAAAACAGCCAATGACAACACTTTGTTTTGGACCACATTTGACACACAGTTCCAGCTGGGAACCCACAGGATACTGAGAAGACTATCAGCAAGATAAATCCTCATCCAAGCACAAAAAGAAAAAAAAGATGATTTTAAGTGAGCCAAAACAACAGCCAAGATTCTCTCTATTCTGCAGACAGCTTTATGAATCAGATTTTATTGATTAACAGAATTGGTAGCTTCACTGCCATCCACTAGCTTACTACCTGCAATAGCTGCTTGAATTTGTCAATTTATTCTTGAGGTTATGAGAGGAAGTTTAATAGAGTACAGCTGTGACACAGATGACAACTATGAATAGCAGTTGTCAGATTAATAGTTTTCCCCAATAACTGCTGATGTAACTCAAAACAGTTCCAACAGGAGCACAGCTGCCAGACATCAGCATTTTCACTGGTATCACCTGAACTTGGCTGATGACACTGATCAAGGCACAAAGGGTTTGAGTCACTACTTTTGATAAGATGTGAAACACAGGAGTTTTGCATTCAGAGCTAGAATCTGTGATTGGATGTACAGAATGGGATCCCCCAGAGGACCACTATCAGTGAGGCTCCAAATAGGACCACCAGACTACCCTGAAGAGGTACAGTTGCAAAGCCTGACTTTCTCATAGTGAGAATGTGATATTGGTTTAAAAAAAACCCAAAACCAAACACTGTTACTGCTAAATCCCCAAACTGAAGTCTAGCCTGGATTTCTCAGAAAGATTTCTCCTTTGACCTTGCCAATCTAGTAAGTCTGACTCACCATCCAAGTTATGGCCCTGTATCTAAAAATGTTTGGCAGAAAGTCTATATCAAGTTGTGCTAATGCCTGCAATAACAGGGAAAAAATCCTGTTTCTCAGAACACAAAACAATTCTGTTGCTTAGTTTGTGAAAAAATGCATGTTTAAACTACACTTGACACAGCCTTGTTCTAAAAAGACAAAGACTTACTTTTAGTTAAGATTAAACAAGAGAATTCTTTACTAGCCTGCATCCAGAAAAGTGCTTTTACTTAAGAAAGATTCTCAGTAAGAAGGACTGTGTACTACAAGCCACATAACTGCTACTCGTACAACTCACCTTTTCTCCTCTGCAGGCAAAAAGCTCACAAGATCAGCTTAAAGAAAGACAAATATAGTTTAGGTAACAAGAGGAGAAAAAAATAAAAGCTTTTTGCCAAATAAGCAAATCTTTCAGCCATCACTGATGATCTTACTCTCCAGTGCCTGTGTACCCCCACACAGCCATGTAATCAAAATAAGGAAAAGCCCAGTGATTTTTAAGCTCGTAACAGCATTATGACAAATTGTTTATACAGATCCCTAAGAATGATCAAAGTATGTTTCCTCTGAATCCAAAAGATGGCTGTCAAATTAAATTTAACAGGGCATTAAGTAGAGCTAAATCAGCCTTAAAAATCACTTTCAGATACTGCAGCCTGAAAACGGCATCAGTAACTCAATTAAGAGAGTTTCAAGCTAATATTTAGAGGTCAGAAGCCTGGGAACGCCTTTAGGGCGCACAAGGACATTTTGCTGCTGGCTTCCGACAGCCATGAAGAGCCTTGCACTCAGAGTACATTTTCCAAGATTTTCAACCGGCCAGTGTGAGGGCTGATAATGGAAACGCCTCTTTGGTTTTAAGTTTGTATTGCTATGGTTGCGCAACTTCTTTTGCTGTATTAAAGGCAGCAAGCAAACATCTGGCACACACAAGTTCAAAGGGCTACCTACATTCTCCACTAAAACCTTTGTCTTAAGGTAAAAAAAACACAACAAGAAAGTGAAAATTTGTTTGAAGAAGTCACAGGACAGTCACTGAAGTTCAAAAATAATTAATGGGCACCAAAACAGTTCCACACAAACCCCTGTGCCACAAAGGACTGACGGGTAAAGACACTCAATGAGATGAAGCGCTCAGGGATAGAGCGGGCAGGTACGGTTGGACTCGATGATCTCGAAGGTCTTTTCCAACCCGACGATTCTATGATTCGACGTTTCTACGATTCTCCTGGCCAGCAACACCGCACACACAGAGCTTTACGTTCGTATCGCCGCCCGGTTTTCTGCGGCAGTCGCCCACGAAGGGAGCGGCAGCCGCGCTGGGCTCCTTCCCAGGGCAGAGCCACGTCGGGCACAGGAGAGCCGCCCGCATTCCCTGCCCTCTCGGTGCCAGAGGGAACGCAGCAGCCGCGACACCAGACCCCGAGAGGGGACGGGATCAGCCCCTCCGCCAAACCCCCGCCTGGGGCCAAGCCCTGCGCGCTGAGGGGAGGGACGGACGGACACCGGGAGATAGGGGAAAAGAGCATCAGGAGAGGAAAAAAGGGAGGGAGGAGGGACACCGGGAGAGGGGAAAAAAGGGAGGGGGCGGACACTGGGGAGCAAGGGGAGGGGAGGGGGCTAGACGACACCGGGAAGGAGGGACACCGGAAGGGAAGGAGCAATGGGGAAGACACGGGGTGGGGGACACGCGACCGCGGCTCCAGCCCGCCTCCCCGCCGCACTCACAGCTTCAGGCTGGCGTAGGCCGCCGCCGCTGTCGTACCCGCTGCCGCCGCCATTCGCTCCGCTCCGGCCGCCGCCGCCCGTGCCCGCCCGGCGCTGAGGGACGGGGCCCCGCGCAGGACAAACCTCCTCGCGCGCGTTGCGAGCGCCGTGGGGTGAGGCGGCCGGCGAGGGAGGGACGCGGCCGGGCGGGGCCTCCGGCCGTCGCGATTGGCTGAGCCGTCTCGCTCTGGCCACGCCCCTCAGCCAAGCGCGACGCCCGGGAGGGGCGGAGCAGCCAATGGGGATCGGCAAGGTCACGCCCCCCGGGAGGGGAGGAGCTTCAGCGGGGAGAGGTCACGTTGGATTGGCTGCCCGGAGCCGCGGCCACGCCCCCAGGCCGCTGAGGTAAACTGTGCGCGGGCAAAGCTATAAACCAGAGCAGGGCCAGTGGCGCAATGGATAACGCGTCTGACTACGGATCAGAAGATTCTAGGTTCGACTCCTGGCTGGCTCGGCTGCATTTTTAGCCTTTTTTCCCCCCAAACTCTCTCTCCTTCCATTTTTGTTCTCCAGCCCGAGGGTGCTTCCTGCCCCCTCTCGGCTCGTGGGCAGCCCCCTACACGCACCCCAGCCATGCCGCCCTATCGAGAGCTGCTGGGTGCAGGGGTCTCCAAAGCACCCCAGGATTATCAAAGAATCATGAGATGTCCTGAGTGAGAAGGGTCTCACAAGGATCAATGAGTCCAACTGCTCTCCCTGCACAGGATATCCCGGACATTCACACTGTGTATCTGAGGGTCTTATCCAAAAGCTTCTCGAATGCTGTCAGGCTTGGCACCATCACTGTTCCCTGGGCAGCCTGTTCCAGTGCTCCACCTCCCTCTCAGTGAAGAACTTTTTTCCTAATGTCGAACCTAAATCTCCCCTGGCGCATCTTCCTGCCATGCCCTCATTGGTAGCCAGAGAGAAAAGATCAGCACTTGCTCCTCCACCCTCTCCTGTGATGATAAGGTCTTCCATCAGTCTCCTCTTCTCCAGGCTGAACAGACCAAGCGACTTCAGCCTCTCCTCATGTAGCTTCACGTCTAACCCTTCAACAGTTTTGTGGCTCTCTTCTGGACACTCTGCAGTAGCTTTATATGCTTTTTATGTAGTGCCCAAAACTGCACATAATACTCGAGGTGGGGCTGCACCAGTGCTCAGGAAAGTGGGACAACCTCCTCCCTCGACCAGCTGGCAATGCCGTGCTTGATGCACCCCAGAACACATCTGGCCCCTCTTGGCTACCAGGGCTCACCGTTGCCTCATGTTCAATTCACCATCAACCAGAACCCCAGATCCCTTTCTGCAGGGCTCCTCTCCAGCCTCTCACTCCCCAGTCTGTCCATCCAGGGTTGCCATGTCCCAGATGTAAAATCCAGCACTTGCCCTTCTTACTCTTCATGAGGTTGGTGATTGCCCAGCTCTCTGATTTGTCCAGATCACTCTGCAGGGCCTCTCTGCCCTCAGGAGTGTCAACAGCTTCCTCAATTTCATGTCATCTCTAAACTTAGTAAGCCCTCAGGGGAGACCAGTACTGGTGGGGAGCCCAGGCCTGGGGGTTCAGTACAGAGCAGGTCTGGGGCACCTGCTGGCCAGTTTCCAGCTGGATCCAGCCCTTTGGGTAGCATCCCCCAGTTTGGGGCTTCTCACTTCAAGGAAGGGGAACCCCAAGGCATAATTAAAGATAATCCTACTTATTCACTTTCTTCTAGCTGGTAGCGTCGGACACGAGGTGTTGTGGCTGCCGACTGCAGCGAAGCCCATGGTGGCACCATGTAGGTGTTTGCTTCCCAGAACCATAGGAACTCTTCCCCAAACCCTCCCCACCACTGCTGCAACAGAGACCCCTGTGCTGGACCACAGCCCCGTCCCACCCATAGCACATCCCTCCCAAGCCCCTCACCCTGGCACCAGGGTCTCCCCAGAAGGACAATGGACCACGGTGGCCTCAGCAAATTCCAGCCATCTGCAAAGGACTGGAAACCCCCAGTGATCCCCACTAAGAAAGCTCCACCCCCTCCCAACCCAGTCCCACCTGAGGTGGAGGGAGAGGAGGAAGATAAAAGTTGGGAAACCACCATTTCACAAGCCAACTAGATCCCCATGGACTCTGAGTGGTGAGAATCATTGTAATTTTAGGAAAGACTTGATGCTAAGCTTTGCTTTACAGTATTGTCTTTAATCACTGAAGTCACAACAGGCCAGCGGCTTTACCCCCGCTGCCAGCCTTCATTCTTTATAAATATTTAACAGCGCAGAATAAAAGAGGGCTGTGTTCACAGGTGGCTAAGGTTAGTTACAAATCCTAAAATACTCTCTCCCAGAGTTGAGTCTCAAAGGAAACATAAACAAAATAATTAGTACCGTTCAGTATCGTTAGCCAGATTCTGGATTTGTGTGCCAGAAACAGAAAGCCACAGCCCACGACCCTGTCTGGCCAGGCACTGCAGACCTGCTGCGTGGGGATGAGGGTTGGTGCCAGCAAGGCTGGGAACTGCAGCCTCATCACTCCTGCATCCCGTCATCTGCCTTCAGGGGCTCTGTGCCACGTCTTTTCACATGGGGACATTTTCTTCCTGTCTCTCATGTTGTCTTAGCAGGCTACCAAAGCATATTGACATGCAAGCTTCTGGCTGCCCTGGAAGAAAGCAGGGTGAGGGTTTTTATTGCTCCGAAAAGCATAATTTTGCCTCTTCTTAGCATGGGTGAGGAGCTCTGGCCTCACGGCAGGAAGACATCTGCCCAATTGGCTCTGGTAAGTACACCTAGTGCCACTGCAGCCAGTAAGTGGCAGGACACAGAAACAGAAAAGAAAAATAAACACAAAATGCAGTATGAACAGAGAGGCAAAACCCCTCCAAGTGATGCAGGTGCTTGGCCTCAGAGGATGGGGGAAAAGGGATGTATATCTGGCCACAGCCCTTCCCTGCCTGCAGGTACTGGCTCCAGAGATGTTTCTCCAGCAATAAGCCTGGATCAAGTTGTCCTTTTGCTGATGCACAGAAGGTTGCTCAAAATGCATCTACAAACACTTGGCAGGGCTACAAGCCAAGGTGTGAAAGGCAGGTCTCTCGCAGGCACTACGTGCTGTATGTCCATGGGCACAGACACGATAGTGCACACAACCCCAAAAGCCGACACAGAGCACGCAGCTGAGGCCAACACGGAGAAGCACGGTCCAGATCGGCATTTGCAGGTGTGCGCTTCTCCTCAACACCCCCCTCTAATAAATGTCCAGGAATAAAACAAACAAGAGCAAATCCCCTCCATGCCAACTGCTCCCCTGCTCTCTGTAATTGCCTTCCCTCTTTTCCCTACAGCTACTGTATTTTTAAAGTCACATTCTTTCTCCATGCATCCCCACTGCTTCAGTACATATTTTTGTTTCTTGAACAAAAAAACTGGCAGTCCCTTTCAATGATCTTTCCAAGGCAACTGCAGATTCATCCCCAGGTATGTCTTGATTGTAATAAAATCAGTCTGTCCTTGATCCATCACTGACCTATGCACACACATTGATTTTCATGTACATGCGCAGCTTTACTGGTTTCAGTGGGACTGCCTGCCTCTGCACTTTGTTTAATGCAGATGGAGCCCTTTATGTGATTTTCTTAGCAACAGCAGCAAAGTACAAAAGCTGCTGCTTGCATCGACCAGCAGCAGGCTGATATTCAAGTAATTAGGAGGATCAGGTCAAAGCATTCAAGTATGGATGGAGAGCATGTGTCCATTTTCCTTTAAGGAAGGACATGGTTTTGCTGTTACTTAAATAATTAAGTGGTAAAATGTCCAGGGCAAGACAGAAGTGCAAATAAGGACTAAATTAATGAGAAGCACCCCCTCCGTGATCCTCCCCTGGGCTATGAACTCACAGGAGGGAAAGGAGGTGGTTGCAGCAGTGCTTTTGAACAGATTCAAATACTGAAATTCAGGGATGCCAAATATTTGCCCAGTGCTATAAATCAGCAAAAGAAGAAAACACTGGAAGATATTTGCATTCTTCTCTCAGCAACCAAAGATACCTCTTCCTTTCAAATGGCCAGAGAGACCCATATCAGCTCTTACAAGCCCACTTTGTAGAGCTGCCTGAAGGCAGGTAGTGAGGTCTTACAGCTCCACAGATGCCCGGCTGGGGAAACAGGAGGAGGAGAAGCTTCCCCTGTGCAAAATGCCCCTGTCTCCCCACCGGACTCACCACCAGGCAGCTGCAGAGCCAGAGCCAAGCAACATAGACTCAGACACCCACTGCCTAGGAGGGAAAGGCAGGAATAATAAGGAGCTTAAACAAATTAAAACTCCCAACTATAAAAGCGGAGCAAGTTGTCAGTCAACAGGAGAGGCAGGGCGAGGCAGCAGACACTTGAACTTCAAAACTACCAACTCACACGCTTAATTGTCAATAGCTTCACATTGTCATCTTTAGCTTTTTGTAAATACAGGAAAGGAGAGCACTCGCACTTAATAATTTATACTGGACCTCAAAACTGAAAGTAGGGCAGCCTTCATTTCCCCAGTGCTGAGGGATACAGCACGGCTGACAGGAGTAACAAGACACTGTGTGGGAGCAGAGGCCAAACTTATCTGTTACTGCAAAGGCAGTTCCACAAATGGGCTGCTGAGGCTTTCCAAGGAAGGAAAACTGCCTTCCCCCTCCCCTTGCCTGCTTATTTTGGGGTTATAACGAAGGCTGCAAAAGTAAGACAGTAGTTTAAATTGCAGCTTAGAAAGGATATATCAACCCCGCTAGTGTTTTCAGATCTTCCCAAAATGACGAACAGAAAATGGGCCTGAGGGGCTGCTCTAAAAATCAAGAGCTAGCAAAAGCATGAGCCACATAGTATCTCACAAACAAAACAACAGGTCAGGGATGGTGTTTGCAGCTTGTTTCCAGATGCCACTTTGTTACCTCACTACCTTTGCTCCCACAGGGAGCTCAGAGAGGGGAACTGCTTGCCAAGGTCCACCTGAATTATTTACCAGGTGTTATTTTCCACCTCAGTTCCTTCAGGTAGTCCTAGGATCACAGTTGCATCTTGCGACACCAATCACTGCGCCCAGCTGCACTGCAGGCCACAAGCTGACACAGCACGGGGTGAGTGCACTGCAGGATCTGCCCCGGTTGTGTTGTTGCCCCAGTCCATATTGTCTGGATACAGCACCAGTTACGTTCTGTGTGGGTTCCCACCTCTTCGCTATTAGGCATTTGGAGGCCAAATTTAAGCCTTCAGAGAGCAATCATATTTGGAGTCAATTTTACCTCCTCTAAAATCACAGATAAAACTCTCCAAATTACACCTGCCCCAGAGCCATACATACTGCAGTGGGGAAGTCACCTGCCCAGAGATTTCGGTGACTCACTGAGGGATTACATGTTCCCAGGAGAAATGGCACTGCAGACCCAAGCTACATGAAAGCTGGGGCTCTGGATGGTTTCCAGTGCAGGACTGACCTCCAGCTGCACGCCATCGTTCCCATCCCAAAGTGCAGCAGCAACAGGTGGAGGAACTGGCAGCTGGATGGGGCAGAAGGCTGGAAGGTCTGCTGGCCCCATCAAACTCCAGACCAAAATCACAAGCTCCCAAGGCTTGGGCAGCTAGACGTTCACACTTCATCCAAAGCAAGCTGATACAGAGGTGTAGGAGGGTGCTAAAAGGCCACTGATAAAAGGCCTGTGGTATTTATTAGCCCAGGTAGAGACAGGCAGCTTGCTGCAGCCAGCACCTGTGCTGCTCCAGACAGGAACATGAGACACTCTGACTACATGGTGTGAAGTTCAAGCACCCATCTAGCCACATTCATGCTATGGAAAAAGAGGTGGATTCTCAGCACAGGCTCATGTCACTAGTCCCAGTGCCACTGCTCAGCTACTTTATTGTAGGTTTGTCACTAAAAACCTCTTCAAGAATGTCATCCTGTGCTCTATCAATGAGAGCTGAGTGTACATCTTTAGCATGGATACATAAGGATTTAACTAGTTCTCCACACAATATGTCAGAAAGGGTAGGTAAGATCCCTGATTGCATCTGTGACTTTTTCTTAAACAAACACTTGGTACCTGTATACAAAAGGCTGCACAGCTTTGGTACCTACAGAACATGCACTGCAGGCACATCACATTTATCTTACATGTAACACACAGTGGGGGAGCAGAATGCTTTGACTATAAAGCAAGGGGGAGTCAAAAAGAGAAACAATCTGCCTGTCTTCTTTCTCAGCAGAACAGAAAGCCAGGGCCAAACTCACTAAAATCTTGCTCAGATAAGCTGTTATTATTCGTGGGAGCAAATCTGTTTATACTAACGTACTTGTTTGAGTACAGGTTATTGAGCTGGACTCTAAATCCCTGTGTAACAAAGCCTTCATAATGATCTCGAGTTTGTTCCCAGAGCTCTAAATAAGCACCATTATGAAATGGCTTTGTGCTGGGTAAACACTATGGAAAGGAGCGGCCAGGCTGGAGTCCGAGCTGTGGGGACAAGCTGAAAAACTCAGGCAAGCATCTGTGTACAGACAGCTTTTTTCCAAAGCAAACTCTGCAATCAAGAGTGAGACTGGATTTCCCCAATGTCCACACTTCCAGCATTGTGACCTTTCCTTTCCAAATATAATCCCGCTATTCAGACACTGACACAGCAGACCTGACCCCAGCGTATTATGCTGACTCACAAGTGCAGGCCCCAAGTCACAGCTTGTTCCAGTTTTTTGTTCTGTTTGAAACGGGACGCCGGCCTCCACCTGCCAGCCACAATTGCCTGGTTTGTGCTTGGAGAGTTGGTGCTTTTACAGCTAGATTTGATACCAGAGTTCAGGGAATTAACTGGAAGGTCTGAGCACATATTTTGCACAGACCCCTTTCTTTTCTTTTCCTAAAAAATTAATAAAAAGAGAGAGAGTGTCTAAAAACTCGTATTAAAAGATTGGTGTCCTTCAGGGAATATGATGAAATGTGCTTGTCCGGAAACACTTAGTAGACTGACGGGATGTTCCCGGCAGGTACGCCAGGCAGGCAAGCCAGCCCCTGGCTTTTTAAGTGTGGGAGGCACAATTTGAGTTCACAGGCACGACAGCAAGTTGTGCTTTCACTGAAGAATCTTCCAGAATGAGCCAAAAGGAATCTCCAGAGAGCAGAAGAAGAAGGCATGTAAAAGTAAACTGATCAGTTTAGATAACATGACACATTCTTGGTCAAGTAGACATGGGTTGATACAGCTGGAAGCCACAAGCGCACAGACTCTGGGAATCCAGCAAAAGTCTCTCATATCTTCTTACAGGAACATTGCCGACTGGTGAAAAACATGCACAGGAAATCAGCTGAGGGTGAGGAGAGGAAGATCACATAACAAGTCTTCTGTCCAGACTTTCTGATGTTGGCCATGCTGGCTAGTAGTGGTGCTGGTACACAGACGCTGGGGTAGTGCCGTTCTCTATGTGTTTCAGATGACAGGAGTGACAAAGCAAATGTTCATCTAGCGGGTAACAGCGATGTCCGTCTTCATCATTCAGTTCCATCCCGCAGTCCTGCAAAGAGAGACCACGCTAATTATTAGAGCAAGTGTTCATTTGCCAGCATCTAGCAATGCTTGGCTTCCAGAAGGGTCATTTTGTGACAAGGGCAGAAAACATCCAGCCAACAACTCCTTCCTAGTAAGTTCAACATTCACCATAAGAAGGAAAGCATCTGGCATCAGCATTTTGAGGGGCAGCCTTGTACAAACTTGTCTTACACAGTTTCATTGAATAAGATTTTTCTCACGGCAAGGTGCAGCCCTATGTATTTTAAATGTGTTCATGTCTCCTTACACTCTCAGGTAGGAGTCACCTCTTCACATCACATCAATTGCAGTTGCACTGATGTGAAACCGACCTGCTGAATCGAGGCTTCTTTCCACTACATATGAGGAGAGTGAGAGAAGACATCTATTTATTTTAATTCACAGAGCAGAAGTACAAAGGCTTTCTGGGAAGCCCTGCATGGAGATCAAACAGCGTTTAAAGAGGTGGCATGTCCTGGGATATTTTTGTGCAGCCCTATCCAGGCCCAATGACACATTCATTTGCCATGAGAGTGAAGGTAACGTACACCAGACAGGATCAGTCATCATCTTAGCATTTTTGAACAATCTGTCTTAGAAATCAGATACACTAATGTGATCTGGAGCTCATGGCTTCTGAAAGGCAGCAGCAGAACCTTATTAAGTCACAATGTTTCCTTCATTAGCATATACACTGCCAGGTGTAAAAGTGATAATTAAAGTCTTTGCCCATAATTTTATAGATAGCAAATGAAATCACAGCTGAGACATTGCTGCAAAAACTTTTGTCCTCTGGCTGAAAATTTCTCAGCCACTCATAGAAAAGGTCGCACAATGCAAACTGCCATTGGAAAGGAGGAGAGTTATTTCCATCTCAAAAATAATAGTAGTTATCACTATTAATTGCTCACTCCCTGAGAAAGCTGCTGGCCTACCTCACAGTGATAACATTCCACGTGGTAATCCTTGTCCATGGACACAACACGAATGGTCTCATCAGACCCCTGTAGACATTCAAGCAAAACAGAAATTACAAAGGATTACAGCAGGATCAGACACATGCACTCTGTAGATTGCTTTCTGCAGCAATGTGTATGTTGACCAAATGCATTTCAGCTGCTGGATGGACACCGCAAATAAATCCTGCCAACTGCAGTTATTTTTACAGTAAATCTTCATAGTTGACTGCAGATATCCTCTGAAGTGTAACACCAGATGTGTTCAGTTCCATTTAACAGTCACATCTATCCCAAATCAGGCATTAAAGATCTGGTAATTTCAAGATATCAAATTTCTCAGCATTTTAAATTGGTTTTGCCCATGATTTGTAAACAAGAGTTTGTCCCAGACGGGTCACACAGATGTCATTCATGAGCACCACCAGCATTTATTGACAGGAAGGAAAGGTATCCCAAACATAAAACTAAAGCAGTATAATTATACAGAGACAAAAAAAGCAGCCTGGCTCAGCAGAAATGAGCTTCATTATCAAGCAAAAAGGTCACATCTCAAGGGCAGTGTATGAGCCTAGGTCAGAAGGTTGCACGCTGGAAGAAGTGATCATCTCTCCCCATCCCCAAGGACATCCACCTTGACACAGGGATCAAGTGTGAAAGACAGCAAGGCCTGAGACATGATGCTCCCCCTCCCAGGACGGGATACAAAATACAAGACTCTCACCTCAGAGGGCAGAATGGGGAGTCCACACGCTGCACACTTTGGAGCTAAAACTCTGGAGCAGCAATGAGAAAGTGAAGACAAGTTATAGATCAACGTAAAAACAGATGCCTTTGTGTTCTCAGTGCCAAGACGAAAAGCTGTAAATAACTTATGCACAGGGAAGCTCTACATGCCGAGATCACAAATTCATTTTAGGATTGATTTTAAGTAATGCTTGGCACATATTGCTTGGTTCAGGCAAAAAGAGATCTTACATTTTACATTTAATGCTAGAAAAAAACAAGCCCCACTGCAGAATTCTTGGTTGCTACTAAGATACTTGGAAGAAAGAATGAGGAGAAACTGAGCAGGACCATCCCCAGAAAAAAAACATTAAAAGAAATGGCAGCTTTGCACTGGGGCAGAAAACCTCAGAGAAAACATCATGGGACTGTAAGGTTCCTTAAGGCCTTATAACCCAACATAACACCATTCTCCTTGTTTCAGCTTACTTTGGCTGGACTAGAGTTGTCTTCTTAGTAGCTGGCAGAGTGCTGTGTTTTGGATTTAGCATGAGAATAAGGTTGATAACACACTTGATGGGGTTTTTGCTGTTGCTAACTAGCCCTTATATGAAGTGCAGGACTTCTCAGGCTCCCATGCTATGCTAGCACAAGAAGCTAGGCAGGAGCACAGCCAGGATGGCTGACCCAAGCCAGCCAAAGGGATATTCCATATCATATGATGTCATGCTCAGTATACAAACTAGGGAGTTGGCCAGGGGATTGTGAGCACTGCTCAGGAAGGGGATGGGCAGCAGTCAACAGGTGGTGAGCATCCATTGTGCATCACTTGTTTTATATATTCTTTTACTATCGTTATTATTATAATTTGCTTCACTGTCCTATTAAACTGTCTTTATCTCAACCCATGCGTTTCACTTCTTTCTCCCATTCTCTTTAGCATGCTGCTAAGTTGCTGTCTGGGGTTTAGTCACAACAATGATAAATAAATAATTAAATGAAACACCAAGGAAATGTGCATAATTTCAGAACAATGGTGGCACACGGAGGCAACTCTAACCTTGGCACAACACAGAACAGTTCCCAGGGCTGCCTGAGCAACACCTAATTCTCCGCCTGCTCAGAAAATGGAGCACGAAGCAAAGAGAGCCAAATGGACACTCAAAATGTATGCAGCTCTAATATCATAATTACTAGCTAAGAGCATTTACTAAATGACAAGTGGGTTTTTAAGTGGATTTATTTGTTGTTTAATTTAGAGAGGAATACAAGCTTCACTTTGATTGCTAAAAGCATTCTTCAAAAGTCAAACTCAGTTCTGCAAGTACTCAAAAAGCAATTCACGTTGATTTCAACAGGCGTTCACAGTCTTACTTCAGAGTGAACTGATTTCTTACATCACTGAACACTTCATGTGCAGCATTGCTCACTATCTCTGTTTTCCAGAACGGGTAATGGAAGCCCAGGGGTTAAGCGATATCCTCAGAGTTACACAGAAAGTCAACGGCAGGGCAAGAAGAGAGACATCAGGAATTTCTAGGGTCTAGCCCCATCCTCAAAATTCTACGTTCTACTCCTCTCCTTAAGTAACTAATCCATGCTTCCTAATTAGCTGAAAAGCTAAGTTAAAGACTTGTTCTTTGGAATGTCTCTGCTGTTTATTTTGTCCTTACTTGTGGTAATCTCTTACACAGTAGATTTTATTTTCAGAGTCTACAGTGAATGGCACACCATCCAGACACTCATTGCAGACCACACATCGGAAGCAGCCTGGATGATATGATTTCCCTAGAGCCTGCAGGATCTGGAACAAACCAAGAGATGAAAAAAAAAAGCATGTGAATAGCCAATAAAGGTGAAAATAACGAACACACAGCTTTACATCAGACAATACTGCATACTCATTAGTGGGGCTATCTTTTTTTTTTTTGTGCATCTCATCTGAAAAATGAGTTAACAGGGAAGGAAAGGGCTGCTAGAATCAATATATATTACCTGGTTCCAGAGAAATGCATTACTATCATGTGTAAGGAAATAATTCAGTGTCTCAATCAAGGTATTTAGCATTACAAAGGACAGAAGTGATAGAATTTAAAGGAAAGAAAATAATTTCTGAAGCCAAAAGCTGGAGAATCAGGATCACAACACAAGACATATGAGGTTAAAAAAAGGAAACACATCTTTATATTCTTCATGAGAAGATGAAACACGTACTATTGCTAGGTTTCTATACTGCCTTAGATATCCAAGAGCTTTATACTTGCTAGTCTGGCTTTCTAATTAACACAGACTATGGGAACTGTATTGAACTCAACAGTTGCAATTCACCTGCTGGCTTTAGGACAGTAATTACTACCTGAATACCACTTCTGAGTATAAAATAGCTTTTCCAATTTTAACACTTTCCAGTGTAAGCAGGAAAGCAAAGATAATTAACAACAAGCATTAGAAAATATTAGGAGATTAACCACTCAAATCCCTACCTTCATTTCCCTCAGCAGCAACTCATCAGCTACAAACCCATGAATATGACTCCCTCTGAATCACCCACAACTGAATGCTGCCCATTGCTGGCAGAGGCCAGCTGATCCCCTGAGCTGTGACCCACTACGTGCAAATACTGAATGGATGGTACCGGTTTTAGGCTAAGGAGAACTGCCTTCTTCATCAGGTTGTCCACACATCTACCGAACAGTTTTCAAGGACTTGAACAGATCTGAACTGAGGTCTCAGTCACATACTCTGGCTCGAACTTATTCCCCAAGGTATCAGCCCAACAACTTCCAGCACCCACAATAAGAAGCAAAAAGACAGCAGCTTCATTCATGGGAAGCCACAGCTTGACTACAGGAAAGAGGCTCAGCAGAGCCACACTGATACCCAACAGCAAGGGAGCACTGCCGAGCCCCAGCAGTTCTGAGCAGGAAGCATTCAAGGGGATTACGAATACGTTGAAAAGGGATGAAAGAGTTGAAGGCTCTAATTTTCAGTTTGCACTGAAAACAGGCAGAGCAAAGTCTCTGCATTGCATACAGCAGGGTGCCAGCTTCACTTCCTCGCAAATATCAACAAAAGGCTTAGTGGATTTTCTTTCTGCTACCAACCTCACACTAGGCAAGCTACCAGATGATAACAGACAGTACTGGAGATGATTACATTTTGCTTTTGATGCATTCTTCTAAAAAGCTGTTGGATTTTTTCTCCTAAAGCAATTATCACTTACCATGTCCATTATCAAATGACCACAAATGAAACACCTGTCAGCTGACTGCTGGAAACCAGAGTACTGCAAGGACAAAAAAGAATTGGCTTAAAATTTCACAAGGCCAGCCAAGCATAAACAACAGCATATTATGGGGTGTTATTTGCTTGGCCTTATGCTGTATTCCTTACACAAGCTAAACTTTCCAATGCTTTTTTCAGTATATGAAGCTGTGGATGTGTCCCCAGAGGACATTCTATAGAGACATTCCACTGTTCAGAATCCCGACAACTTTCAAGTCCAAAACTGAAGTTTAATTAAGTATATAAGTAAATACCATAAATGCACATGCTAATAAAGCATTTACTAATAAGGCTTACATTCTTGTTTCACTGTGTGAATCTACACACCAGGAGCTTACTTGTATTTATCTCATTCATTTCACAACTTCTGTATATACAGGCTTGGAAAGCCAAATTCTTCCTTTGGTTACACCATTTTAGGTCTACTGGAGATTCTCTGAGGTCAGTGGCATCATCCCAGCTCTCTGGTAGAATAACATTCAAATTTGATCCAGATCACCTTTTTTTGCTGCGGTTGCTAAGACCTAATGGTAAGGAACTACCTGTCATGTCCATAACAGATATCTCAGGCACAACACATCATCTGTCTGTTTAAAGTTTCAGTCCCATCTGAATGATGGAAACACAAACTGGAAAAATGAAATACTTTAGATGCATTAAACCCACCTTTCCATTTCCAATCAGTATAGAATATACCAATGAGAGCAAAGAAGATTAACTTTCTAACAGAAATTACTAGACTTTCCCAATAAATAGACATAAATGACTTTTTCAAGTCTCAGTGAAGTCTCAATCTACATGGACTTCAGTGCAGGAACGTATATGTGTTTTTGCCTCAAGCAAGGAAAGGTCCATGGGGTTGCTTCATGCTCAGGTATGTTCACAGAAAGTCCATTGAGGGCAATCAAAAGATGTTCATTAAGACACCCAAGCAAAACCAGTTCATTCGAAAAGGAAATTCACTTATTAATTCTTCTGCAGCCATTCATCTCACTTCTGCCTCCACAGCATGGCCACAGAGACACGCTTTGAAGGAGCAGGAGGCTACAGCTTTAACTACAGGCTCTGCACTGCATGACTGTGATGTTTCACTTGGCTCCTTCCAGCACCCAACATAGGCAGCCACCGCAGACAGGGCTGGCCCTGGGTAAAGGGGGAGTGGCTGGGCCAGGTGAGATGCTGGACCAGAACTGCAGAAAGCCTGCATGTCTGCCACAGAGGAGGGACATGCCACCACAAGGGTCATCTGTGCACTTACCAGGAAATCTTCTTCACAGAACACCTTGCCATTGACAAAATAAAAGGCTTTTCCCCTCAGTTTTCGACCTGATGAAAAAAACAGAGAGAAAAGAGATCAGCAGAGAGCCAGGAAAAAATGTGAGCAAAAACCAGCTGCTGAGAAGCAAACAACAACAAGGATGTCTGAGCACAGCCACTGCACAGCTAGAGAAGAGTACCTGACCCCAGCAGAGATCTTCCCAGCTTCCAGCATGACTAACCCCATCTCCTTTTCCACCAGTGCTCACTAATGAATGCCAGCCACTAGATCCAGACAATAGTGCCACCTCCAAGCAGGAGAAGGCAGCACGGCACACCTGGACCACCTTCTGGCAGCTTGCAATGTGAAATAACCTGGCAAGAGCGAGTGAGGGTACTCTGACTCACGCTGGAAAGCACCTCAAGAGAGAAGCAAGGAGATGAAAGGACATGCATAGGATGATCCATACTTGACATCATTCCTCAAAATGTCACTTCCCATGCTGTTCCATTAGAAAGTGCCTTCAGTCAGCAGCTGCCAGATAAGTCACAGCAATACCGACCACCCGGTCTGCCTCCAGCACAGTGCAATACTGGAACACAGAACATGCTTCTCTGTGCTTCCTACCAGCAAATTTATCGTTGCAGCTGACAATTAAAATCTGAAAACCTTTTTAAAAAATACTTTTGTGAAACAAGAATGTCCTAACAGAGATAATATGACAATATTTTTCCAAGAAAGGATTCCATCCATCAGGATGATTTATATTTACTGCAGCTTTTGTGTTTATGCCTCACATTCACTCTCTGTTTTCAGTTCCACATAACTATGGCAACACATGCTTATGCTGCCACTACTTCTAAGTGCTCTGTCTTCCTCCTGGAGAAAAGGGCTAGGTTTTGTTTGTTTATAAAAAGCTGCTCTTTTCAGCCCAGTTTCCCTGTTCATCCAGGGGATTGAAATACAGCCCAGCACTGGAGCAGCCCTGCTTGTTCCCCTCAGTCAAGGTGCCCCAAGTGAGTGCCCAGAGGCAGCACCTGGGGCTGGGAAGCCAGCGCTGCCCAGGCACAGCCAGAGTAGGACCTGCCGCAGGCTGGTTTTGGGGACCTCCTAGGCATTGCTGGAAGGAAATCGGAACTGAGACACGATGACCCAGAAGCCTCCTGCTTGGTATGCTTGTATAATTCTAAAAAATAATCACCAACTGCAAGGTGTATAAATGCAGACAACACATAGGACTGGTCTGGAGCCCACCTTTCAGTGCTTTATGGCATGCGCCTATCTGGCAGCCTTTGATGATTAACCACACTATCTGTAAAGTATTAAGAAAAGGAGAAAGCCAGGTAAAACCACCTCAATAAATTAAGAACTTTGCCATCTCCTGTACACACCAGAGGGCACTCTCAGGCTGGGAAACAACTCACACTGCTCCTCGGGAAATGGAGATGCTCCAGTGAAGCTCTAAAGCTTTTCCAGTCAATTCAGCCAGACCAACATTCTACTAGTAGCCTTTAGTGCCCTGCCCAGGCTTCAGCTGGCAAGGTGAATGGAGGATGCGGCAGCAGGTTTCTCAAGGAACAAGCCATGGTTTGCCTGTGCAGCAGTTTCGTGGTTAATATGCAGCCATGTGTTTATTGGGCGGCACCGGAGCCAGAAGCATGTTGCCCCAACACTCATCACCCTTTCTGCTCTAATTACCACTGGGGACAACCACATTATTTGGAGGCCAGACCATCCTTGCACCAATGTGGATGTTGGGTGGGACACGGAAGAAAACCTGACAGATCCAAAAGCATCCCACTGATTTCTCTCGCACACCTTGATGCTTTACCAATGTTGCCAACACCAAAACAGGACTCAGAGCTCAAAATAAAAGGTATCTAGTTAGCTCTGTGACCCATAACCCAGGGTGCGCATTTGTATGATAACTCCTCCCTGTCCACAGGTAAGCCCAGCACGCTTCCCAGCAGTCACAAAGTCCCAAATTTGGAGGAGAGGAAGGAGAAGCATGAGGATACCTGGGTTTTGCAGCACCCTTGTCAAAGGTGGTCCTAAGTGAGTTAACAACGAGCCTAATGCAGCAAGAAGTAACCCTGAAAATGTCCCACTGATTTGAATACAGCATTGGGATTTGGCACTCCTAAAAATGAAAAACAAGCAAAAAAAAATCATTTAACTTTGATTTTAAATTACATGGCAGTGCAGGCTCCAGCTGAGTGCGATGGGCAGGTGCCCAAGCGACTTCCAACCTGTATGCAATGTCTCTCCTTAAAGACAAGCTGGCAGTGGTGAGGAAAAACACGTGTGAAGCATTGCAGTGAGGAGACACTTTGGATGATGGCTGGTACACAGACAGCAGCCGTTGCAGCAGAGTGGATGAGGTTTGGATTACTGCCACCACACCATTTTTCCATGGTGACAAAACCAGTATTTACTGGCCATTCTGCACCCAGGATATTTTTAACCCTGTGACATTACCAGGTCAAGATTGATAGCAACAGACCTTCACAGGAGGTGCCACAGCCAGTGCGCTGTCTGGGCTTCTGCTGCAAGCTCATTCTGCAGGCGGATAAACCCCTTTTTATATAGGATTTACAATTTGGATGTTGGCATTATGTGAGCCCATGAAGAGGTGCTGATACCAAGAGCAATTTGAGATAAAGAATTGCATGATACAGTTACTTTCTTTAGGAAAGAAGTGGTCGTTTTGGCTATTTTTAGCTCCTCTCCTCAACTGTCTTTAAGTCCCTAGCAGAAGTGTAAGTGGAGATTTGCCAAAGTTGAGTAACTAGGTACCCCTGCAGCTGCTGTGGGAATGGTGCACACAAAAAGAGCCAATTTCTTTCTCTGCTGCTCTCAGCCTCTCCCTGCCCATATCAGGAGGGACTTCACCTCTCCCCACCCCTCTGAGCTGAGGAAGCATCTCCTCATCGTACATATGGGAAAGCAAGATGCAGGAAAAGCTCATTTCCGCAGGCTGTGCTGGGGACTGTCCTGGTGGAGCTGGGAAATGTACATTCTGGTTCCAGCCACACCAGGAAAGCAAATTGTGCTGGGACTGCCCACAGAGCAGAGAAGGGTGGCAGCAACTTCTGCCCCTGCACTAAGCTCCCTGCCATGGGACAGTGCTTTACATTAAACAAGTCCCTCTCAAAAGTGATACTTCTGGTTGTGTGCCTGCAGAAGCTGGCTCAGGTTTTGCTTTAACACAAGAGATGCTGTCATAATTTCACTGAATGGAAGGACTGAGGACTTAAATGGCATGAAAGGCATCACATAGTGGTTACTACCTGCTTTAATGTGCATCACTTTAAATATGTATCATGACAACTACAGTGACAATATTCTTTGATGAACCCAGGAATATTAATGCATACCTTGCTGCTTTCAGGATCAATTGTTCTACTGCATATCTTAAGGTGCTGTTCTGACGTTACTTCACTTCCACTTTGCCCTGTATTTAGCTTATCTCTCATCTGAAAAAAATCAGACAACTAAAATTCTTTGGTATTTCAACCCTATCATCTTCAATTGATGTTACAAGATTTTCTGTTTCTTTTCCTATCAGGAGGTTTGAGCCTCGTAGTTTTATGCTCATCCCTAACACATCTGTCCAAGCTGTTTAGCTGCGGGTCCTTTAGTATGACCTCGAGGTCATTTAAACACTGATTTCAGAATATTTCAAGCTTAGTCACCAGTGCCTTTGTGCTAAAATAAACACACTTTGCTCAGCAGCTGATAATAGGCATACCACTAGGCTGCACTCTCAGGGTGCTAGAGCTTTTGTCCATCATTTTCTCAAATGACAGCTCTTTCCTTTTAAGATCACACAGACAGGGGTTTACAAGGGACTTGCAACAGCCCAGGGAGAATGCCGGGAGATGCATAATTTACTTGCTGGGGAGCTGGACCCAACTTTCTCTTTTGAAGGTGCTTTTCCCTTATTTATTAAAAGGACAATGGAGTCACAAATTCACGTTCAAAGACATGGGATAGCTTTAAAGGAGGCTGAGGGGAGACCTTATTGCTCTCTACAGCTACCTGAAAGGAGGTTGCAGAGAGGAGGGAGCTGGCCTCTTCTCCCAAGTGACAGGGGACAGGACGAGAGGGAAAGGCCTCAAGCTCCACCAGCGGAGGTTCAGACTGGACACTAGGAAAAAAAAAATTCACAGAAAGGGTCATTGAGCACTGGAACAGGCTGCCCAGGGAGGTGGTTGATTCACCTTCCCTGGAGGTGTTTAAAGGACGGGTGGATGAGGTGCTGAGGGCATGGTTTAGTGTTTGATAGGAATGGTTGGACTCGATGATCCAGTGGGTCTTTTCCAACCTGGTGATTCTACGATTCTAATGGTACAGAGACACATCCAGAATACAGGGCTCTATGGAGATGCACAAGCAGGACCCCACATTGCTGGGGAAGCAGCATGGACCTCACTCATCATTTATCTAAGCACCATGGAGGTCCCTGCAGTATCTGCACAGCAGATGGGTGAGAATCACTGCAGATCAGCAGCTGCTCCTGGGTTCCTTACACACTGACAACATGAGGCCTCTGTCATTACAAACATCAGTCCTTCTTAGAGTGCTACAGCTGTAAGATAGATTTGGACATGGGATTACTAATGGCAGGTTAAATACAAAAAGATTTCAGTTTCTGGAATCACTGGATGTAACCTCCTAAACGCAAGTGGGACAGAAGCTGGAAACACCGTATCTCTAGCTGCTAGGGATCAAAATGAGCTCCTCCTCAGTCCTGGGTGGCTCTGGCCCCAGCGGCAGTCCTTCCCCAGTTTTTATTTACTCCATGTGGAAGTATGAGGGGGTTTGGATAGAAAAACTTACTCCAGTCCACACACACCCTATGGGCAGCACAACAGGCACCAGCAGAAGTCCCTGACGCTGTACACAGATCCCTGCTGCCCAGGGTACAGCAGCACACGAGACCCACACGTGTTTCTGGAGCCCTCCGTGGATACTGACTTTGCTGACAGGTACTACCACGCACAGCAGGCTCTGTTGAGCATCACAGTATTCTTTTTAATTCCTGCCATCTGTGGTATTTCTGTTGGCTACCATTAAAGACAAATGCAACACTGAGTCTGACACAGAAGCATCAATATTTCCAATGCGCTCTTGAATCAGGGCTGCAGGAAAGAGCAGATTGGAATCAGGTAAGCTCAGATTGTGATCAACCAGCAGACACCTCGGGTCAGATCAAAGCCTTAGTGAAACCGTGGGCAGGAGGACAGGATGTCTCTTTAGAAAAAATTGCACCAGGACACAGTAGCTCCATTACTGTTGAGAAGTTCAGTCTCTCTCACAGCTATATCAGCCAGATTGTAAAATTGCAAAACCTGCCTTCCATGCTCTCACCAAAAAAAAAAAACCCCAAAATCCAGCTCTGAGAAAATGATCTTATATCTGAAAGCCAAAAGTGTGCATGCTCTGGCAGATGTAAGAAAAGGTCATCCCCCCCTCTAACAGCAAGGAACCACAGGTGAAGGCAGAAATGGCTCTGCAGAAGGAAACACTGTGAAACCACAATAAGCCTCACAACTGAGCAACACCTTTCCCTTTGCTGATGGCAAACTGCTGCAAGAAGACATTCAGATGTTTGTCTTTTTAGGGAAAATGCCTAGAAGGTTCAAAATTGAAGTAAGATGAAGTCACCAGGGACACAGCAGTGCTACAATCCCGTGAGTCCCTGGCTGAGGTACCAGGTTTCAAACCAGTGTCAAGCTGGTCTCTGCATCACCCCGAGGATGGTTGCCCTGTTCCTCAAAAGACACCAAACCTAGGCAGCCATCAGAGCTGGCCTCCCATCAGCCACCAGCTGCCATTGAAATAAGCAGACGCTCAGAGAATGAAGGAGGGGGAGGCAATCTCTGTGTCTCCAGTGAATGAAAGTCTGCATCCAAACTATACAAGAGAGCAATATTTAGATTTCTCTAGGTGTGGAAGAGGCGTCACCGCTTACTGAGCCACTACTCAGAACATTATTTATAAGTACCATTAAAAAACTGTAAGGAACCTCCTAAAATCTTAATACTACTATTAATCCTACGCCTGTTCTGAACAAAAACCAGTACTTTGAAGATGAAATTATAGAATGAAAAGATCACAAATACTGGAAATACATTCCATTAAAGATTTCAACCTTTGTTTCCTCACATTCGCCTTCTGATTTCAGACTTTCAGCCAGCACTGAAACACATGCAATCGACTCAAACTACTAGCGTACTGATAAAACCCTGTATGTGTCTCCTGCGTATGAGCTGAACACTTGCGCCATTCCAGCAAAGATATCTACCAAAGACTCCTCAGCTCAGATCCTAAAGTACAACCGCCCTGAAATCTGTCAAGGAGAGGAACAAGGACTGTCACTCTACCGTGAAAACTGCTCTGGCATTTCTCATCTACAGCAAGCTCTTCTTGTGCCAAACAGTGGGGACTTCTCACCAGCAAGGTAGGAGACTGAAGTCAAAAAGTCAGCAGCAACAAAGCAGCATTTTAGAATGGAGTAGAAACACACACTGATGCCTCCTCTGTCTCCTAAATTGTCAGTAAAGCCAGGCACGACTGAATCTTTTCTGGGATTACTATTGGTGAAAAAAATAAATTGCTTACTACATGGACTCTTGCATGACGGTTTTATTAAAGAGAGGCTGAGGAAGGATTACCAGCACTACTTTGCACTGCTTTGAAGATCTGCACATTTCTCACATGTGTTGATCTGTATAGTGGTTTTATTTCCAATTACAAGCAGTAAATTCTGCCTCCACTAGAAGCACCGGTAGATTCTGCATCTGAAGCTAACCTTACACATACATGCACCATGTGGAAATTCGCTTGGTGAGGCTGTCTGTCCTGCAACCTGGGATTAAGTCACACTCACAAGAAAAGGTGATGTCTCTATTTGTAGAGTTATTTAGCGATACCAATAAAAAACATGGCCCTGTTACTCCAGGGGCTGTATACAAGTACAGGGCATGCTTATTCAACATTATTATTATCCTAACGACACCAAGAGCTACATCACTTTAAATAGTTATGCTTTATAATCACTGCAGCAAGGCTAATTAGCCCAAGCAGAGTGCCATACTCGCAGATACACTGCTTTGATACCTCACTTTGTTTAGTAAATGACCCTTGACAGCTTTAAACACAACTACACTGTGAAATATTAAAAAAAAAAAAGCCCATACATATGCCTAGAGGGTGGCAAGAGACTGCCAGCTCGTGTAATTTCGAACTCTGCCACTGGAACAGCAGCCTGTTGCTCTTACACAGACATCAACATTAATCTGAGCTTACAATGAAAAAAAAAAAAAAAAAAGAAAGTAATGTAATAATGTTGATGTGTCAAAGGTCGAATTCTGCATCTGGCAAAGCTACAATAAGGGGTCAAAACCTGGTTCTCATTCTGAACCTTGTGCTGCAGTTCAACATCAAATTCTCCTTTGAACCACCTTGCAATCAGTTCTTTCTTTCTGACTTCCTTCCTCGCCTACTGATTTCCTTCACAGTCATCTCTGACACTTCCCTTGCACTTTTTTAGCTTTCAGATTTCCTCTGAGGATCAAGTGGCCCGAGTACAAGATCCCTTATATTCTAAATTATGCCGCCAGTAGAGCTAAAAAGGTCTGTTTTCCAGGCAATCTGCAACAGCTGGGTATAAGCCTGGCTGAATCCTAGATAAAACACTAAAACACCACAATAGGTTAAGAGTAACACTGTCTAGCTAAATCTGCATCATTTATAAGGTTTCCTTACTATCTACATAATAAATATCAAGACCTGGAAACATCAGCATTTTTTTTTGTTTATAAACAGGTGATTCAACTTAAATGGTTAATGAGTAACAAACCATTTGATAACTACAACTGTTTGTCCAACAAACCAAAAAAAACAAAGCCCAAGACAGAAACAGACACCTTGAGTTTGCAGGAAACAGCCCTATGAGTTTTGAGGACTCTTTTTTTTTTTTAACCTACTTTCACAGCCCTCCTCTAAAGCAAATATAATTTATTACTAATCCTGCAGAAAAAGACCAAAGTTTTTTCCTCTCAGTCCCTGCTTTTTTGCTGCCTTGTTTGTGCCTCTGCCCTGTAACAAACAAGAAGATAAATGAGACATTTATGCCAAAGCAATCATTCTAAATCTGTTGTTTTGACCTCTAAGCCAAATTTTCTGCATTACATGCCAGTGGCTCAGATAAAACAGCTTTGGTTTGTTGTTTTTTTTTTTTTTTTCTGACAACTGAGCCCTGTAACTTATGCATAGCTCTGCTCAACAAACTGCTTTATCATTTCTCTCTGAACTTATGTGTACCAGGAAACAGAGGGTGTAGGAAATTTGGCACCATGAGGTATTAGCCCCCACTCCTCCTTAGATCCTCATGGTTTTCTGTATCTGAGGCACTAATGCACACTTGGCCACAAATCCAACTACAAGCAAAAGTAGAAATCCTCACTGAAACTAAAACAGCAGGACAGCAGATATAAATATCTGGAGGACAATATGCTTTACCTTAATAGGTAATATTGCCTATTTTATTTATTGGAGCAGAGATATTCAGCAATTCACCAGAGCAGAAATTTTAGGACTGCAAACATGAGCAACCTTGGCTTCTCAAAGACAAGACTGTACTGGACGGTGTCCAAGATGAACTACGCTTGACACTAAAAGCAATACTTACTTTTCAGCTGGAAACCAGAGTTTCCACATAGGCTGCTGAAGATGTGCTTTACAGCTAGACAGACAACACCGTCTGGACAATTATTTATTTTTCTGGCAGATATAATGGTCTCATCACATTTACTGCAGTAATGCAGACATCGTCAAGCCTGCAGAGAGGCACGAGCTCTCTCTGGGTAATGGCAGGGCTGTGCGCCCTTCATTCACCTTGTGGCTGGTGGGACTAGGAAAGGATCTCAGCCCGAGAAACGGGGGATTCCCCTCGGGTACATTTCCTCCCTGGGCGCAGGGCAGGACAGTATGTGCCACCCCAGGCGTCAGTCAAGCAGCTGCAGTGCAGAGAGGTTTGATGAATCAGAAAGCCAGTCCAGCTACACCTTCACTAGTATGGCAAGCCAGGCGGCAGAGCGTGCTGCTGGTGGGGGGAACAAAAAACACTCTCCCTGTGCCTCTCAATCCCCTGGAGCCAAGTCCTCCTGCACGCAGGGCTCTGCAGACCACAGTGGCAGTGCAGGAAACCACCCCATGTACTGGAGGGTTTCTTACGAGCCTTGCTGCTTTGCAGAGGTAATTGCACGTGAGAAAAACAGCACTATCACAGAGGCCTCCCTCTGGCACCACTTTCCTTTGAGTAGAGTACCAGAAGTCCCATGCGATCACACACCCTACCTCCCATCCATCCATTTATCCATCCATCCATCCATGCCGGCCACTGCTGCATCCACCTCCCATCTCAGTACAAACACTGTCCCAAAGGCAAGGATTGAGCTTTCATGTGCAAGTACTCTTCTGCACACAACAAGCCAAAACAGGCTCTTGTTTATAGTCCTGTAGCTTCCATTCTCCTTTTACATCTCATATGGAAACACAGTATTTTCTACTCATTATTATTGCTCCTCTCCTTTTTTGTTTTTTTTTTAACTAGCATTTTTAGTACTCTGTTCAGCTTTGGAGTCCTTGCCACAGGAAGGACGTGGATCTATCAGAGCGAGACCAGAAGAGGCCACAAAGATGATCAGAGGGCTGGAGCACCTCCCTTATGAGGACCGGTTGAGAGAGTAAGGCTTGTTCAACCTGGAGAAGAGAAGGCTCCAGGGACACCTTACAGCAGCCTTCCAGTACCTGAAAGGGGGCTACAGGAAAGCTGGGGAGGGGCTCTTTATCAGGGAGTGCAGGGATAGGAGGGGTAACAGTTTTAAGCTTAAAAAGGGGAGATTTAGTTTAGGTAATGGGAAGAAATCTTTTCCTTTGAGGGTGGTGAGGTACTGGAACAGGTTGCCCAGAGAATTCACGGATGCCCCAACTCTGGAGGTGTTCAAGGCCAGGCTGGATGGCGGTTTTGAGCAACCTGGTCTAGCAGAAGCTGTTCCTGTCCGTGAGAGCGGTGTTGGAACTGGATGATCTTTAGGGTCCCTTCTAACTAATTCAATGATTTACTACTACTTTTTTATTTCCACTTTTGATTTGAAACCCTTTGCTCCAGCATATCTCCAAAGAGATTCCTCAGTTACAGGCTGGGTGAGAGAGAAAATGGGCTTCACTTTGCTAAACACTTTTTTCCACCCTTCTAGACTCACCTGACACTCAAACCTTTTCATTTTGCATCCCAAACCTCTGGTAAGGATTGCCTTTTAGAATAAGCAGCAAATAGTTACTCTTTCAGTCCTTGCCAATCTCCCTCATTAGAAATAGAATTAAGCTATTTTTCAACCACATGCAAACATAAACAGAAGTAACCATTGATACCTCTGCAGCCACATGTATCTCCCTGGCACTGGTCTCCAACTAAAGATGGCAAAACCCATTCTAAAAGGAGAATCAAAAGTGTTCCTTTCTAAAGCATCAGTTGCATAGTATTAATTTTAGAAATTTAAGACAACTTGAACCTGCTGCTGGATTATTTTTAACAGGAGCTTTGCATACAAGGGCAGTTCAGAGGCCGCCTGGTCATGCAGGGCAAGAGGTCCCTGAAGCAAAGCCTCGGCAGCAGCCAAGAATCCTCTCTACAGGAGAAGATATCCAATTAATTTATAAGAGAGGACAAAAGAGTGAGCTGCTGACTTCTGAGCCCTTAGGAAACTGCCATGACATGCAGACACCACCTTTTCCTTTCTAGTTTTTCCATCTTCAGTCAGATGATGGTGAAGTGCTTTACTGAAAACATAGGTGAGGCAAGGCAGCTGGTGTGGGACAGCTGGGAAATGAGTGGAGTTCAAGGTTCAGCTATTATTAAAAAGCACACCCATCTTTCTATATTTATTCCCACTTTATGATTCCAAATAAAACACATGCAGTCCTGATGAGTTCACAACTCTAAATACAATTCAGGAGAAAAACCCTAGGCTCATCTGGGAAAACCAAACCAAAAATACACTACTAGCCCTAGGACTAAACACGACAAAATAGAAACACCACTGTCTTACAAACACAGCCACAATTTGAAATCAAGCGGTTTGTTCCTGAACCCAGCTCCATCACAAAACTCCTCAAAGAGCTGCTCAGGAGGATCAACACATTGCAGCACACTGTAAACTCCAGCAAGCTTCACATATGGGTCTGACAAGTGGCAGGGAGCTTGATGGGACCAGCTGAACTATTTACCCCCCTTCTCAGGCAGATTTCAAAGGGCTTGGCATCACTGCTTCCAACCTGATACATCTAGCACAATAACTTGCTCCCTCCCTGCAATAACCAGAAAGCAAGCTGGCAGAGATATGCTCCTCATCTCGGGGCATGGCTCAATTTCTCTGGAGAACAAGCAAACAATTTGTGTAATCTGCATCATTTCTGCATGTAAGATGCTTTGACCGAAGGTCCCTCAGAAGGGCCAAACACTCACAGCCAGTAATGGTAACGCACACAGTGGAAACACTGTGACTGGAGAGACCCTGCAGCAGGTCCTTCTGAAAAGGTGTCTTAGCATTTCCAGAGCCCACTGCCGATATTCACACCCTGCCTGTGCCCTCAGTACAACGCCGGCCCAGCAGCTGTCCCTGGGGTCTGCGGATTTTAAGTCAAGAATGGCTGTAAATCTGATGTGACAAATAAAAAACCCCTAAATGCCAGATAAGGCATATTCACCACCACTTTTAAACAATACATTTATAAACTAAAAAACAAACATATCTGTAATGGAGAGGCAGAGGCAGATAGGCAGACTGCTGCCACAATCTAAAGTATCTTTTCTACATGCTTTGCAAGAATCTGTTCAGAAACAAACAGCAACCAGTACCACAAAGACATATAGCTGTGACAGATGCAAGCTAGCAGATAATTCAATAATCACTTTCTTTTTTCACCCCTCTAAGCCAGAAAAAAGTTAAGACCAAAAAGTTTGTCATAGAACCCTGTTCCAATAGCACTGACAGCAGTCCAGGCAGGGAGTACTCACTGCAGGCTCCACAGGTGAAGCAGCTGTCGTGGTAGAGGTTGCCCATGGCCTGGCAAGCTTGGTTTGCTCCATATACTCCCTTGCTGCACTTCACACAGGTACCTGGAAGAGAGAGAGGAGACAGAAGTCAGGAGTGCAACCTGGCGGGGTGGCTGAAGTCATTGGCTGGGTGACCACACCTCAACAGCTGAAGACCGGGCGGTTCGTTGTAGCCACAAGATGTAGGTGACATCGGTGTCACCCACTCTGAGAGATGCTATTAACAGTGGTCATGACAGTCATCAAACCTTCACAGCAAAAGCCTTTTGCAAAAAAGTAAACTGGACAACAACAGCCCCGTTCATCTACAGCTACGCCGCCTTCCCTCACCCATTCATTCCCTCACTTGTATATACACTTAAAACCACTTAATGATCCTCCCAAAAGCCTGGGTGATAGTAAGTGGTGCTCAGGGCTGTTCACAGATCTATAATTTCTGCTGCTTATTGCATAAAAGAAGCTTGTTGCTTGTAACCCATGTGAGGAAAACACAACTCTTCACTTAGCCCTTTAAAATCTTAATCAATGCCAAACCCTACTCATGTCTGTTGAAAGCCCTAAGGATTTCCCACCAAAACAGAGCTGGAGTGACTATCTGACACCTATGTCTCTTCCCCTGTTAGCCACATCTGAAGAGATCCCTGGTGCAGCCACTCCCTACAGGCTATGTATCCTGCCCAGACATTCTCACTTCTTGCAGGACAAGGCAAGAAAGAAGTCAGTTTTAAGAAGAGGATACCTGGTGGTGGTGGCTGACTCTCAGATGACACTTGGGGTGAAGGATAGTCAGGGCTGCACACATTGTCAGCTTCTGGCTATCATCAGTCCTAAGTAGAAGTCCAAGCTGCTTCTTACACCCAGGCTTTGCTGACACCACCATCACCTAAAGACCTGGATGAGCTCTGGAACTCCAAAGGAGGGGGAAGACGACTGTGCCTAGCAGTTCAGCTTGATCTCTTGCCAGCACAGTCAAGAACATTTCCACTATCACCCAACCTGGTGTGGGGCTCCAACCCAAAACCAAGCCAGGCAGACAGCACAGGGTGAGGATTTCCATCCCATAAAGAAGCTGCTGGGACCCTCTAGTCATAGATCTGTCTTATCACAGCTGGAACTGGTGGCAACAGGGTAGATGTATAGTGGTGGTGATGGGAGGGACCGCAAGAAGACTTCAGCACTGCAGGTTTGCAAAGAATGTTGTGTGTTCACCTAAGGCTTCTGAAATCTCACGCCACATTTCTACACAAAACTATTTTGATAACAGGGTAAGAAGTGAAAATTGAGTTCCATGCCCCTGAAGGCATCTGCTAGCAGTACCTGCTCCCTCTGTCTTGCAGGGAGAAATGCAGTGAGGTTGTCCAAAACTACCATTAGTAGTGGGGAAGAGAAAGTCCTTTTCCAAGGAAAATGACACATCAAGCCAGTTTACTCACTTCAGACACTACCCTGTGATTGTGACAGACTGGTTTTAAAGCAGCATCACCCTTTTAACTACCTCTAAATAAGCAACTTCAATCAGTGTTTAAACAAACAATCACTGACCTACCCAAAAAGGACAGTGTGAAGGAAAAACAAAAGATGCACTTCTGTCTCTGGTTTGTGGCAACCCTGTGGATGTGTTCCCTGGAGGTGTTCAAAGCTGGATGAGGCTTTGAGCAACCTGACCTAGAGGAAAGAGGAGTTGGAATTAAATGATCTTTAAGGTCCCTTCCAACCCAAAACATTCTATGTGTCTTTGCCTCCAGGTCTCTCCTTCCAAAGCTGCTCAGTTTTACTCACTCAACTCTTAACCTCCCTGGAGCAGCAACTGTCAGACATGTCTTTCTCCCACTGGCCCAAGAAAAGGGATAGCATCATCTTGCTGGAGATCCTTAGTTGTGCTGTGGTTAACAAGACCTCATTTTATTAAGGGACCCAGAAACATCAGAGTAATTGGAAACTCCGGGTGAAAGTTAGGAAGAAGCCCAATGCACTGAAAAGTAACTCCCAACTCCAGCAGCACCACACTGACGTCCTGGGGTGTTTAACAACTTTTTCCTACAGCCAATAGCTGTGTCCATCAGTTTTTACACTACCAGGATAAAAACGCTCAGCAGTCCTTTGTAGAAGCACACACACCGCTGCTGAAAAGCAGATACTTCATTCTCCCCAAGCAGACCTGTTTCTCTGTGTGGCAGCTGCCTGTGTGCATTCAACAACCATGCTGAACGTCATCCTAGCACTGCTACAAGCCCTACTCTGCACTTGGAGCCAGAGTCCAAAGTGACACAAACCTGGAGAGAAGGCTGCAGAGAATAATTAGTTACTGCCATCTAAATCAGGCCTGAACTGAAAAGCTAGCTTGGCTGTGGGCCCAGTCCAGCACACAGACTGGCACCAAGTTAGCAGAACAAAGCAGATTTATCTCAGTTATTTATTGAAAGAAATGTTTCAAGAAAGCAAAAGATAAATCATGCAGGCATTATAAAAAAAAAAAAAGTTAAGAAAATTTGACTTTTTAAATGGATGTGTTCTCCCAGGAATGTATACATTCAGTGGCAACCTGAGATGCTGTACAATCATCTGACACAAGAGTAGCAGTTACCTCACACATTCCCTCGACTACAACAATGCTGAATGGAAAGTTCTGAGAGCAGAAAACCTGCTGATTTTGCTGCTCAAAGCCTTCTTTCCATGACATTCACCAGGCTACCCACAGAACTGATGTATTTATTGCACTGCAAGTGCTGCGTTTTTCCCTTCTCTGTGCCAATGAGCTGCTGTTCCAGAAAAAAATCACAAGTGTGCTCCGATTTCCTCCTTTCCAGAAAGCAGCTGAGTAACACTGAATATGTATGAGCAGCAAGAAGAAGCAGGCAGCAGAAGGCAAAGCAGCTGTGTACAGGCGCAGTGCATGGTAAAGATGCTGGCAGGCCTTTAAAGTCACTATAAAATACCCTTACATAAATCCCACAGAGGGCAGAAATTGACTCTGCTGTGTCCTATCCTTCCCATTTAAGTTTCAGAACGTAGGCACTGTCCATGCTTTCCCCAAGACAGCTAGTCCAGCTAGATCCTGCATCCTTCTCCAAACCTTCCTCCACCTCCCGCCTCTTCACTGTCTCCACCATCCTTTGCCCTTGCTTCATCTCTCAGTACACACTCTGCTGTTTCAACCCCTGCTTAACAATTTTATCAACTTCTTTAAATATTTAGGTCCTTAAAACATGGAAAATAAAGTTAGAGAATGAAAAAGCTTTGAAATAAATTGTTGCGATGTCTGTAAAAACTATAGTGCACTCAATTACCCGATTCTCTAATAGCCAGTCATGCTATAAATATTTATAGATGTTCTGTGGCAAGGCTGAAAAATGGCACGATGGCAAGTCTGTGTATAGTTTATATTTCTACTTGTATTTGCTAAATCTTACTTGAAAGCCAATTACATCTTGGTAGAAACTGAAATTATTCTAGAAATAAGTCTTTACTTCTCTCAAATATATTATTCTGAAGTATTTTAAGCCACATACTTGAGCCTTCATGTTTGTCTCTTAGTCCTCCCAGTATGAAAGGGGATAAAAAGGTAATTTGTTACCGATTTTTCCTTTCTGCTCACTCCCTGCTGCCACAATTACCCTGTTCTTTTGGCTTAAACTGCGTAAGGAAAAAGCAATACCTGTTGCTGATGGCAGTCAGTCACTGAGCTCGGCAACATGTGTGGGAAGCCAACCTGATGAAAGGCAGCGCAGCACAGGTGACATCCAAGCCCCTCCTGCTGCAAAACAAGCTCTGCGCCTCATTCCATGCCAGCTCCACAACTACTTCCCGAAACAGTGCTGAGTGTGCTTTCTGATAGCCAGGGCACAAAATTAAAATGTCAGCAGCATCAGTCCAGTCCCACATGCTGCTAACGCTAGTCAGCACCTCTGGGTAATTTTCTTGGAACAGAGCAGCTTTTAGCAAAAAATTCTGTCCTCAGCTTAAAGCAGAGGGATCCTGAGTAGCCACAGCTCAGCAAGATTCCTCATTCCTGTCCTCAGTTACTTTGCTGCACGTAACAAGTGCTTATGCAAGCATTATTTGAGCAGATATCCCCTCCAAAATTACAATTTTTAACCTCAGATGACATTGTAAAGGTGTTATTAAGGAGAAATACAAGGTTTCTCTTTTGCCACCAGGATCACAAGCCCAAAGGAACGCACATGTGCAGCGCTGGTAAATTCATGCTTGAGTGCACGGGCAGAATGGTAGCCACATTTGGAAAGGGAAAAGGATGGAAATTGCTGATTTCGGCTCAATTTCTGCCGGCACGGCAGCCTGGCCCCGGACAACAAAGAATTCTCTGTTCCCTTTCGCATCAAGCCGCAAGCAACCACCCGCACTGCAGCTGAGGGCCTGAACAAAGGGACCTTTGGGGCAGAGCTGGGACTGAAAACACACCCTGTAAGCCACGGCCTGGCGCTCGCTGTAACCCATCTCAGCACTGCAAACCAGAAGGAGAGTGACCTGGGAACAGCCTCGGCTCACGAAATTAAACGACTCTGATGCAGACTTTAAGGGCTGTCAGAAATGAAAGCGAACCCACCACCCAGTCTGAAATGTCAGTCCCACCCTCCAAGTTCAACAAGTGCATTTCCATTTATCACTGCACTCAAAGCCTTTAGAGATGCTTTTTCTTCCTCCAAGTGTTGCTATTTCACACTCACCAGAAGAGGTTCAGTTACTAATCACTAAAAATTCAAGGCAAACCATGCTGAACAGCAGCATTTTCTGGGACTGATCAGTATGATTTATTTCTACATGCCAGACATCATCTATCTACAAACCAAGAACACAGTTGTGGGGTTTTTTCAGCAGCTTCCCTTTCTTTTCAACAGCATCCCTGTTCTCAGCAGCAGCCAGAACAGCTGAGCTTTCCTGCACATGCACCTGACTGGTTCTGCTAAGACTGTCATTTAATTTTAGAGGGCCAAAGGTGTTGCTGTGCTCCTTCAGTGGTGAGATTTCCTTGTCATGTCAATCTGGTCCTGGATAAGAGGAATGCAGTGGCAGGATGTGGGGAGAGTTTGGTGGATCATACACATATGCAGCTAAACCAGAAACAGCATTTGGAGGCATAAGTCTATCCTACATCTGCCACTTAACTCCATTCACCGCATTTACATGCATCCGCTTGACTCTTCTCCACCACATATAACTGTTTTTTGCTCCCTCCTTACAGGAGGCTGGATTTATGCTGAAGAAACTCTCAGAGCCTTTGCATGTAAATATTGCTAGTATCACCTTTCCCATGTGCTCAGACAGGCAGGTGGCTAATCCAGAAGCAGGGCCTGCTGCCTCTTGGCAGAAGCTGCACCTTCATGAAGGTCCTCCCTGTCAGAGTGCGAGAGAACAAGATGAAACAAAAGCATATGCCAGCTTTCCTCTTACCTTGTTTCCCTTCTTGCTCTGACAAGGAGAAGACTCATGCAAGTACAGTTTCTGCATTTCTGACCCACCTATTTATTCTAAGAGAATCAAGTCTTGCACTTAGCCACGCATTTTTCAAACACTGTACGCTGATAAAAAGGAGAATTCACCCTGTCATACCCAATGTGATGCTCAGTACTTTGGGTTTTACTTCAGACCTTCTCCAGAACCTGATACTGCCTGCTCGTGGCTAACCTTAACCAGGCCATTTCTACATCAAACTCTAACTTAGACACAGTGTGCCTCATTTTGCTGTTATCCACTATTGTGCAATTGCCCTTGCTGAAGAGCTGATTTCAAGGAAATCTGGAGGTCTGTGTGAGACTGAGTGCCTGAAAAACCTGGTAGTTTCGTCCCATTTATCACTGGGTGACTATGTTGTCACTCAGTCATAGCAAAGACGCACAGGTACTACCTGCCCGAAGAACCACAGAGTTGGTAAATACAATTTTTCTGTACTGTTTTTGCATGCCATGCTCTTGACCCCTGACTTTTCTGTAGACAGTTGTGTACACACTGCCACAGATGCACAAAAATGCCATCAAACTCACATCAGTGACATTTTAAGTATCCTGATTAAAAGACCTGTTGCTCCTCTGCCTCAGCTCTTTCCTTTTTCTGCCTTTTTGGTAGATTTTTTCTTAGCTTGCAAATCCAGCTTATCTCCCAAAAGGAAGGGAGGAGAAGCACATATTGCTGTAATCTTGAAGAGCTGTATCCCAAGCAAATACTTTTTTGCTTGGTTCCTTGCAGTGAGATAAGCTTTTCAATCTGCACACACCCACTAGTCCAAGTGCTGTCATCCTTCCAGCTCCCCTTGTTCCACAAGGACCCGCTTTATCCTGTTTCTCCCTCTTCTCTTCTACAGGCAGGCATCTCCTTCCAGCTGTGGTGTTCTGCCAGGAGCAGGCAGTGAGGGACGCCTCTGCTCACTCCCAGTGGAAATGATGCCACTATCATCATCCACATACAAAGTAAATGTCAGAAGAACTTTATTTTAACTAGGAGTTCTCCACTTGGCAGCCTTGAAATTACCTTTGTTGCTGCCGAAGCATCTTAGTGCACCATCATCATCAGGGTTTGGTAAAGTCCACAGGTATGTACAACCTTCAAGTTAAACCGATTGTGGTTTTGGCACTGGTAAAACACTAACTTCACTATGCACAAGATTTCAAAAGAGCACTGCTGGCCTTTGAGTTGATCACACCCATTCAAAGGTGCTGGGGTTCCAGGTCTCCATGGGGTTTCAGCAACACAGCTACAGCTCTGCTTCTGCCAAGAGGAAAAGAAATCTGCAGACTTTACTACAAGATTGTCCCTGCCCGACTGCTGGGAAGCACCCCAGTACTTTGCTGCAAAACAAGATGCCTTGGGCCTTCTTAAAATTCCTGCAGCTTATCAGCTCTGCTTTGAATAACAGGGAGGAAAACAGAACTCAACACTAACAAATACTTATAACAAGAAAACCATTTATAAAAAATAATTTTTAAAAAGGCTCTTGATAAGGGTGTAGGTAGTCTTCATCAGATGGAGATTTCTATCTTGCTACAAGAAACGAGCACAGAAACATGATGCTACACATTACACCTCTAAAAACACCCATTTGCGCCTGCAGACCAAGGAACTGCATGCTACAAGGTCCTGCTAAAATCAATGGCAAAACCTCCCTGCAGACCCCAATGCCTCTCAGCCAGGCTTCTCTGCTGCCAGGTCACTTCCAGGCAGCACAGCAGATGCTCGGTTTGGTTGTGCACCTGTCCAGCTCTCAACTGAAAACTCATCTGGCACCAGTCCTTGAGATGCTGCACCTCATCTAACCCAAAACATTTGCTTGCACTGAGTAGTGTTAGCAGAGGAATCGAAACTCCCCCAGTCACTCCTATTTCATTAATCTTCCAGTTCTCCAAGTGGAGATGAAGGCTGGTGTATCCAAAGGAAGACCAGGAAAGTTCAGGAAGCCCTAGAAAATCAGTGGGATTTAGGCACCTTATTCCTGGATGTTCCCTGGAAACAGGACAACAAAAACCTCAATGCAACCTAAGGTGTCTTCCAGTAGCACCTCCTTTGGCCTTGTCTCTGCTGCAATGGGAATCAGCGTCTCCAGGGAGCCATCTCAGGATTTCTCTCCCCAGGCATAAGACCTGGCTGACACCTGAGACTCCCTATGCCCTCCTCGACAGCCCACACAGATCGAGTCAGCACTTCAAAAACACTCTTGGAGAACCCAAATTCCTCCAGAGACATGTGCAGCCCAGGCTGCTCACACATATGCCACTATTTAAAAAAAAGAAAATTCTTGGCTTTGTTTGCTTCTTTCCTTTCACTTGTTACACATTCTCTGAGCAGACAAACAGATTTTGTACAGCAAGCTGGTGCTGACAGCAACGAGATTGCCTGTTACTCCTCAGCAGAGCATCCTATCTAGGGTATGCCTACTCTCTAGTTTTCATTTACAAACACTCATTTTCACAGAGTGATGGAAAAAGCAGCTCCTTTACTGCAATTAGAATTAATTGTTCGTGATAAATATCCAGATCAAGATAGACTGAAGGACTGTATGCTACCACAACAAACATCTCTGTCTTAAACAAAATGCCCTTGTTACAAAATCAGCACCCAAAATCAGGAGAGCTGAGAGCATTTTAGATAAACACTTCGGTCATTTGCACTTCACTCGTGGTTTCATTTCCTGGCTCCCTTGTACTGTAAAGCTGCTGCTGCTGCTGCTGCATTAAACTTCCCTTCACCCGGGGAAAGTCCACAACAAAACAAACTGTTTTTTTACCAGTCCTTTTTACCACTACTGCATGAAAGTTTTTATTTTCCACCCTAAAGTTTGCTAGCTTGAGGCATAGCAAAGACTGATTCAGAGGACCAGCTGGGTTCTTTGCTTCCCCAAAGGAAGTAGGGGAGCTGTGAAAAACTGAAAATAAAGATGAGAAGCAAAGGGGCAGGAGGCCCAGAATTAAAATACTTCAGTATTTGCCCCTTCCTGCTCCTTGTTCCTCCACAGGGCAGATCTGCTGAGTCTCCTGTACAGAGATGAGGCTCCACAAAATGTTACTCCTTCCTTTGCCGTGACTGCGGTGTTTTGTTTATCCCCTCCTCCTTCCCAAAACTTCTCAGATACACCCTGGCATAAAACCTCCTGCCAGGAGGATGTCAAAAGACCTCACTGGGAACCAGGAGGCCTCCATCTCTCCTCCCTCCCTGGGTCTCACAGGTAACTCCGCCGCCTGACCAGTCAGACTCTGCTGCCAGAATTACTCCTGCTGCTACAAATTTCCCATGGGATGAATGCCTCCCCCTGGAGCTACTACTTACTTTGTGACAAAAACGTAAAAATAACCTAACCATTGACTGTATCCCTCTGCTTTCTCACCCCATCCCCATGCACTTTGCATGAGTTATGGATCTGGCTGGTTTACTAGCACTGTGAGAAGATGAACACAGCACGATCTGTTTTAGAGACTCCTGACACCTCCGTAGTGGAGCTAAATGCCATCTCCAAAAAAATACTTGCTGCCAACAAAATATTCCCACTTTTGAGCACCGCCTCACACAAGACTGTTGTTCCAACCCCATCCTCATTATCAGCATCTTCTCAACAGTGCTCAGCCCTCCCCAGATGAGCCTCCCTGATCTCATTCAAACCGCGCGCTGCCTGCACCGGACAGAAAGCGCCCAAACACATTTCCAGGCCAAAACACTCTGAGTACAGCAACTCGACACATCACTTTTCCGTGACAGAAAACAAACGCGTCTGCCCTGCCACAAGGCTGAATCCAACCTCAGACACTGAAAACCACAACCCTCTCTGTGGGTGAGAATCACTGCCCGATGCCAAGAAACACATTTTGTCATGCAATTGGCAGCTGAGCACTTGGTGGTCGCTCCATCTCCATTCCTGAAGCTTGGTGTGAAGCCCAGAGTTGCTTCTGTGTGTGCAGAGCACCACTGAGCCACCAACTAGTCCTACCGGACAGGACCCTGTGCAATGGCACCTGTGCAGCTTGGGAGGCAAACCCTTCCTCTGTACCACACTGAAGAGATTAATTTGTCCTTGTTTCCACTTCTGTGACTGTGGGTCTAATATAATGAGGAAAATCCACAAAGTAGAACTGCTCCCATCATTGGTTATGTTAACTGGAGTGTTCTCAGCCTTCCTAGCAACTCCAGGTTTCCTTCTCCCAAAAGCTGAACTATTGCATCTGCTATTAAATTGCAAAATAGTGCAGCAGGGAAAGGAAACACTCGATTTTCCCCTGACCTTCTGCCATCCTGGGGTGGTAAATCAGTTTAATCCAGCAGGACACTTGATATTCCCATTGAGAGATCCTCACACATAAGTGGTCCCTTTCCACTGCCAAGCACCAGTGATAACCTCTGGTGGCAGTCTGGACTACCTGCAGACCTAAGATTTAGGGAGAACTGTGCCTACCACCTGTTTTTCTGCCATTTTCAGGATGCACTGATCCTTTCAGAGCTGCTTAGGACCAGTACCTGGAGGTAAGGGGAAATCCTGACAAGTCTGGCAAACGACCACCCTTCCCTTCCTCAAGCAACTACTCTTCAAGGCATTCTGCAAGTGCACCTGGATATGGTCATCTCCATGGAGGTCACTGCTGATGGATGTCTGCGACTGCCTCCTTGGAGCTCAGCCCCCTTCTCTGTGCAGCACACACAGGCGTGACTCTTCATGGGCTGGAGCCTTCCCACTCACACGTGGTCAGGAAACATACATTTAAGACACAGAGAACCAGGAATACTGTCAAGAAAAGTTAAGTGCCTCCCTGCCAGCAATGAAGGGCACTTCAAAAGATGCTGCTTCAGCTTCCTCTCAGTTCTGTTCACCCCCAAGCTGCTACACTGTCTCTGCTTTAAAATCTAAGAGGTAGGATTGAAGAAAAAAGCATCACAGCCGGAAGAGCTTCCAGTCCCTGTGATAAATGAATGTTAAGTAACAACCTCCACCACCCCCTAAGCAACTGAAAAAGCACAACCAGGTGTACAGGGACACGCAACCCTGCAGGTGCAAGCCCTGCAGCGACGCTTTGCAATGCAGCGCACATCCTTTTCACACCGACTGGTGCGCTGCCTCCTTACCAAAGTAATCAGCCTTTGGCCGAGCATCCATCTCCTGCTCCAGGCGCTGGGTCAAGGCCTCCAGCTTCAGCTCAGCTGCCGATGGTCCTTGCTCTGGCTGCGGAAGGAGGGTCTGGCAGGGCAGCCTCACCTTCGCCGTGCTGGAGCTCTCCGGTTGCCTGGCATCCGATCGTGGACTGCTTGCACCCTCCAGGAAAGGTGGCTGTGGAGCATCCGGAGCCATTGGCCTGCGCGAGGCCAGGCGTGAGGAGCCAGGCTCCGGGGTCGTGCCGCTGCCGTTGGATTGGTGGTTTTGACCATGGGCCACAAAGTGGCCAGCTGGGCCAGGGCAGGTGGTGGCGTGCTGGTAGTCCACGCTTGGGGCAGCAGGTGCAGAGCTGGGAGGCGAGGACAGCGGGACACCCTGGTAGCCCCCAGCCCTGGGACCGCAGGGGTCAGCAGGACCTGAAAACGCCTGGGCGGGCGGCACTGAGGTGGCTGAGAAGGAAGAGGACCTCTGCTGTGGCAGGGCTGCTGGCACCCCCTCCTCCGACCCCACCGAGGGCGCAGAGGGGGTCCAGGTGTGCGAGAAGGAGGAGGACCTCTGGTCCCCACCACCCCGCCTGCCCTCGCTGCCCTTCTCCTGCGCACCACGGCTGGGCTGGAGGTCTCCAGTACATGTGCCGGGCCGTGGGCCCCCTGCTCTGGGGATCCTGTCCGGCTCCATTTCCCAGCTCCTTCGCCCAGCTTGGCTCCCTGGGGCTTCAGCACACGTCCCGCTCTCGCCGAAGCCACGTTCCCCTCCATCGTACACCCTCGCACGTGGACCCTCGGCAGCAGAGCAGGGGGGTGGCTTGGCACCCCCTGCCATTGGCAGGCTGTGTCGGGGGGCACTGAAGCCGGCCCCTCCATTCAGGGCAGCCACCAGCATCTCCTCCTGCTGCTGCTGCTGCTGCTGGAGGTGGATCTTGGCCATTTTGGTGGCAAACACCCTCCTGGTCTCCTCGAACTCGGGGTTGTTGCCGGCAGCTTTGTCCACCCGAAAGAGCCCGTCCTTGGAGGCTTCGTACATGTTGAGGTCCTCGATGAATTTGCTGGCTTCCAGACCCAGGTCGTCATACTTATCCATCCCGCCTGGCTTAAGTGGGATGATTCCCTCCTCCTTCTTTTTTTTCTTCTTCCTCCTTCTTCTTCTTCTTCCTCCTCCTCCTCCTCCTTCTTCTTCTTCTTCTTCTCTTCCTCCTCCTCTTCTTTCTCTGGTTCTTCTTTTTCTTCTTCCTCCTCCTTCCCGCCGGGCTCAGCCCACGTCCGTCTGTCCGTCCCGCCGCGCCGTCTCACTCCCGCCGCGCCCGTACCCGGCGGGGGCGGGAGGACGATGGGGCGTGGCCAGGAGAGGAGGGCGTGGCCACCGTTTTGGGGGCGTGGCCCGACATACGCGACTCTATATGGGCGTGGATGGGGCGTGGCTAATACTGCGGGGGCGGGGCCAGGAGGCCATCCCCCCTGCCCCAATTAAAGTGATTCAAGTCCCCCAGATGATGTAAGGAGGGAATTTTTCCCTATTCTCCTCCATACAATGCATATTCTCTCACCACATTCCCCTGAGGAATGGCTGTATAGGAGCTGAACCCCTTTTGAAAAATCCTTGTGAAGTCATGGCCATCCATCATAAAAAAATACAGCCCCCCTCTGCCCCCAAAGATCTTGCTGCTTTCTACTTCTGCCTGAAAGGAGATTGTAGTGTGCTGGATGCTGGTCTCTTCTCCCATGTAACAAGTGATGGGATGAGAGGAAACAGCCTCAAGTTGCAACAGGGGAGGTTTAGATTTGATATTGGGAAAAAATTTCTTTACTGAAAGAGTGGTGGAGCATTGGAACAGGCTGCCCAGTGAAGGGGTGGAGTCTCCTTCCCTGGAGGTGTTCGGAAATTATGTAGATGTGGCACCTTGGGAGATGGTTTAACAGACATGGTGGTGTTGGGTTAACATTTAGACTTGGTGGTCTTTTCTATGATTCAATGATTCTATGAAAACTGTTAGTAAAATCTCACTCCCTGATTATTGTACCAATTAACCTTAACAGCAGGAAATCGTATGAACTTTCTTTATATGCATATAAATACACATTTTCTTTATATACATATATATGATGCTGACGCTGCATAGGACCCCCAGCTCATTGCAAGAAGAACAAGCCCCCATCCTGAAAAATAAAGAATAGCTCCAGACTCCTGAGACAACACCAGCATCCCAACCCCTCCAAAACATTTATGAACCCTGCCCTTATCTGGCTTCATAGAGAAGTAACCGTAGCAAGACTGACTCTGGGGACATCTAGATCAAGAAAGAAGCAGATGGATGATGACATCAGTAAACCATAAGATATTGGCATGTGCGTGTTAAGCAGCAATTGGTCAAATCACATTGTACCTGAGCCCTTGAAAAGTATAAGAACCAGGTGTACAACCGCATTCAGATTATCCCAGTGTGAAAGGGACACATTGTGCATGAATAAAGACTTACCCTTGTGACTCAATACTTTGCATCCCAGCCTCTCTCTCCTCTGTTGGCTTGGAGGAAAATTGCAAAACTTTCATACCAAAACGCAGCTGAAAGTGCTCAGAGGGCAGTGTGATGCAATGGGATATCTGCCATGTTTGGGAGAGAGGCCAGTTTATAGGGACTGATGCTGCCAGTCCTGTGGGCCTGGGCATATGTCCTGAGTTCCCAGGACTTATTGTTTTGTCCTCCCTTGGGCTCCATGAGATTGGGACAGATGTTAAGGAATGTGGAAATTCACTCCTTTTAATAATTGCAAATTGGGCTGTGACAAAAATGTGTTAGAAACAACAACAAAAAAAAATCCTCTCCTCTTTTTGAGTAGTTCCCTTACAGGAACACTGCTGAGCAACTACTGAGGCCAGAGCTACAACAGCCTGACTCTTCCAGCAAGTTTTGGCCCCTGGTGTATAAAAATCCAAAAAAAAAAGTTATTCCAGCCATAGCACAGGGTTAGATGAGGGGTTTTATGGTTTGTAGGGAAGTTAGGCAAGTAGGAATCCCAGCACAGGGACAAGCGCAGTGGTGGAGCTCCCCTAGTCTCCAGGAGTTGGGGAAGGCGAACCCCAGCACGTGATGCCGCTAACCAGGGCCTGCCAAGTTTCTAAGGGATTGATAGTGCTGGGTCTTTCACACAGTATCAGAAAAGCATCCCATCTATCAAGTTACCATCTACCAAACCTTTCTAAGCCATCCTCTGCCATAAGGGTGAGGGAGAGAGGGGTGTCACAGTCTCCTCAGGCTGAGCCCCACTAACCCTGTTTCACTCTGGGAGAAGCTGGGTGCCTGGGGACTAAACTTGCAGAGCTTGCACAAACCCCAGCAGTTCAGGAGGGTTTAACTTGCTTCCAGAGGTCCATCACGCAAGCCACAGCAAGGCACTGCCTCTGCTGGAGCCATTTTAGCTGGAGCAGAAATGATTTGTCTCCAATTCCTGGCCAGGAGAGGCCAGGGTGGGCCCCAGCAGCTGCTTTGTGCCAGGCAGGCAGGTTTCAGGCCACCAGTGAATGACAGCGAGAGGGACTACCTCTTCTGAGGGACCTGATGGAAACTGTTGAGGCTAAGCTCAGCTGGTGCAGGGAAAGCCAAAATGAAGTTTCAATGTCTAAAGAGCATCCTCAGATGGAGGATGCTCAGAAAGTTTCAATGTCTAAAGAGCATCCTCAGAAAGGAGTAGTGCAGGAAGGCTGGGTTTGACAATATCCAGAGTCAATGAGCAACAGATTGCTTGAATCCATATTTGCATCGCCTGAGGGAATGACAGAAAGGAAACAGAGCAGCAGGTACGTAAAGATAGGAGCGTGAAACCCACCACTGCTCCACTCGCAGGAGGAATCTGTGATACTAGCAGGCAAAGAGTAATCACAAAGGAAATTACAGATGAGTCTTGCACCTTCTTTCTTCCTCCTTGACCAAGAATGGGCAAGGGAAGGCATGCACCTATCCAGCATATTAGAGACTCAGATGGTGTCTGTTGGGTTTTTTCCTGCAAACACACCAAGATAAGGCTCTTCAGGCACGTAGGAAACAAACCCTTTAGCAGAACAGAAGTATTTGGGGAATAGACATGTCTATTTAGGGGGCCTGTAGGAAAGCTGGGGAAGGGCTGTTTATCAGGGAGTGTAACAATAGGGCAAGGGATAGCAGTTTTAAGGTGAAAGAGGGGAGATTTAGATTAGATATTAGGAAGAAATCTTTTCCTGTGAGGGTAGTGAGGCACTGGAACTGGTTACCGGAGAATTCATGGATACCCTATCCCTGGAGGCGTTCAAGGCCAGGTTGGATGAGGCTTTGAGAACCTGATCTAGTGAGAGGTGTCCCTGCCCATGGCAGGACGTTTGGAACTGGATAATCTTTGAAGTCCCTTGCAACCCAAACTGTTCGACAATTCTATGATTCTAAACAAATCAAGGAAGAATCTTCCCTCAGATCGTGGCTTTTTTCTGACTTTCTTTTTTTTTAAGGGTCATGCATACATTTTCTGCCATTACTTTTTATCTAGCATTTGTAAGTCTTTTTACAGTTAGACACACTCACTACTTCAGGAGAGGAGGAGGGAGCAGCCTTCTTGCCAACTTGCCTCTCTGGATGCTGCTGACCTTCACTAGCTATGTAAAGTACATTTCCTTCCTATGCCAAAGGATCAAATCAGCTGTCTGCAGAACAATGCTCATGCAGACAGCATAAAAAAGGCTGCTGAAGACCTTCAGACAGAGAACCTTCGTGCTGGGCTTGGCCTCCTTCCAGGCTCCATACGCATGAGCAGACACTTTGATGGCAAGCGCCTTAGAAGGGGAATTGCAGCCAAGTGATTCAAAGGCATTTCGGTGTTTAATTCGCAACGCTTTCAGCAAATGTTAGGCAGCAAAATACCTTTGAAGTTTCTGGCTTGGATTTATTCTTTCTGTGAGACTTGGGCTAGGGGTATTCCCAAGCAAGCAGATGATTAACTTGAACTTTCTATGAGACTGGAGATGTAATACTACACAGACTGGCGGATCTTTATGCTGCAATTAGATATGGTGCCACAATTTTATAGTTCCTGTCAGTTTTACAGCCCATGCCTGTTAAGGAGTGAAGGGGTCCGTGGTTGCTGTAATAGCACAGGACCAAAATCTACGTGCCTGCTTGAATTAACTTATTCTAGACTCTGTCCCTTGAAGAAAAAAAACAACATTGCTCATTTAATCTGTTTGTGTTTCTGTGGGCAAGGCTTACACACTGCATTTACTCATGCAAAATAATGCCTTGTAACCCAGCCTTGCTCCACGTGGCAATTGCAGCTGCTTGTGGGGCAGAGGGAGGCAGCAATCTGGGGAGAAGTAGCTCCGAGTGGTGTTCCCCCGTTTAGGCCTCATCTCGATGGGACTATCGGGCACGTCACCGTGGCCTTGTGCCAGGGTGGCATAGCCTTGCAGGGTCAGTGAGGTGCAGCAGCTGCCGGCAAGATGGGGCAAAGCGCTGCCTGCCCTGGTAAACAGGGAAGTCGTGAACGAGAGCAGGGAGAGGATCATCTGTCTTTAGTTTTTGCTGCCACGTTTGGCTCTGGGAGCGGGAGAAATTGTGGAGAAAGTCACACTCCCCTCCCCCCATCATTTTTTTTTGCTTGGGAGAAAACACCCTCAGATTTCGAGGGACAACAACAGGGCAGGACTGTATGTAGAAAAGGATGATTAGAACATATCTACATCTCTCTCCAAAGGCAACTATCATATACTCTGTTTGCAAGAAAGCCTGTACAAGGAACCAGTAGCTGACAGCACACCAGTTTCTCTGTCAACATTTCTAGGTCTAATCCCTGGTGCCTGTGCCTCCTTGGGGCTGTAGCTGTACCAGGCAGGTAATTTATCGCAAAAACCTGGATTACACACACCACTGAAATGCCTCAGATACGTGCTCTGGTGTCCTTTAGCAATAAAGGCTTCAGTGCAAGAATACAAATAGAGTGAACAATTTATAACACAGAAGCATTTCCAGGATGGAGCCTGGCTTGGTTCTTGCAGGAGCAAATGCATTTCTTGGCTCTCGCAAGGCAGCACAGGTGGATTCACAAACTCTTGATAGTGAATTGCTCTGGGAAATGATGAACACTCTGGCTTTGTAATAGAGGTTTTCAATAAATCCTAGAATCATAGACTGGTTGGAAGGGACCTTAGGGATCATCCAGTTCCAATCCCCCTTTCCACGGGCAGGGACACCTCCCACTGCATCAGGTTGCTCAAAGCCTCACCCAGCCTGGCCTTAAACCTGTTCCAGTGTCTTACCATCCCCACAGGAAAAAATATCTTCCTAATATCTAACCTAAATATCTCCTCTTTCAGCTTACAATGTGCAACTTGGATGGGTGGATGAGGTGCTGAGAGGCATGATTTAGTCGTTGATAGGAATGGTTGGACTCGATGATCCAATGGGGCTTTTCCAACCTAGTGATTCTGTGATTCTGTGAACTTCTCTGTTCACATATAACAAACTTCGAGTGTTTTATACCAGAAGGATAATGCACAGGGCTGCATGGTGGCAAAGGGAAGGATAGAGAGAGCTGGGAGCAGGAAAGCCTGGCTCAAGCTGGGGACCAAGCTGCTGAAAGGGATGTTGCGGAGGTGGAGAGGATGAAGCTCAGCCTCTGCCTTTGAAAAAGTCTCCAGGAAGGCGGCAGGGCAGGGTTGGGAGCTGCTAATCCTCCCCACCGCTGCCCCAGGCGCCTCTGCATTCCTCCAGGAGGCCTGCTCTGCTCCCAGCCTCCCCCCTGCCATGCCTACATGCTTTAACCCCCAAGTTTCATAGCAGGCTGGGGACTGAGGACCGTCCTCCGTGCAGCTCGGATGCCTGCATCCCCTGCTCCTGGGGCCAGGGCAGAAATGGGTTTGGGCTTAGACGTTTTGCTTCTGTTGCGGTGTGATTGCCTGCTACAGGTCATGATCTCTACCATAAATTACACCAAGAGTAATTTAATTAACAGTAATAGGACAGAAGTGCCAGGGCAGCACTGGGACAGCTTTCCAAACTGCCTTTCTGGAGTGGTATGGACACTTCACAGAAACACTTTAAGGGACACTCTTGAGAGCAGAGAGGCCCAGCAGAAGGATCCAGACAAACTAGAGAGCTGGACAATCACCAACCGCATGAAGATTAACAAGGGCAAGTGCTGGATTTTGCACCTGGGACATGGCAACCCTGGACATACATACAGGCTGGGGAGAGAGAGGCTGAAGAGCTGTCCTGCGGAAGGGGATGTGGGGTTCTGTTCAACGGTGAGTTGACCATGAGCCAGCAGTGAGCCCTGGCAGACAAGAGGACCAACAGTGCCCTTGGGTGCATCAAGCACGGCATTGCTGCTGGTCAAGGGAGGAGGTTGTCCTGCCTTACTCCACACTGGTGCCATCCCACCTTGTGCACTGTGTGCAGTTGTGGGCATCACAGTATAAAAAAGGATGTAAAGCTCCTGGAGAGTGTTCAGAAGAGGGCCACAAAGTTGGTGAAGGGTCTAGGTGGGAAGATGTATGAGGAGAGGCTGAAGTCACTTGGTCTGTTCAGCCTGGAGAAGAGGAGACTGAGGGAAGACCTCATTGTGGTCTACAGTTTCTTCACATGAGGAAAAAGTTCTTCACTGAGAGGATGGTGGAGCACTGGAACAGGCTCCCCAGGGAACAGTGATGGTGCCAAGCCTGACATTCAGGAAGCATTTGGACAAGGCCCTCAGATGCATGGTGTGAATGTTGGGGATGTCCTATGCAGGGAGAGGAGTTGGACTCGATGATCCATGTGGGTCCCTTCCAACCCAGGACACTCCATGATTCTGTGATTCTGTGCCCTGCAGCATCAATCCAGTGGAGATGCTGTGGACCCTGCTGTCAGATGGGTAAACTGAGGCAGGGAAGGGTTACTTGACAGGGCACACCTTGGGGAAGGCAGAAGAGCCATGGGCAATCACTGAGATCCCAAACAGGAGCCCAGGAAGCAGCAGAGAGAGAAAAAGTTATGAATCCTGAGCTACAGTGGTTAGGTCTCCCCAAGGAAAGCCAGAGGCAGGTTCCAAGTGCTTGGCTGCTGCTCCAGGGCAGAGAACGCATTTCAACTTTGTCTTTTCAGTATCCCCATGTGCAGTGGCAGAGATCTTGTTCTCCCTTTGTCATCTGTCCAAGGGGCCAAACGCTTGGTGGCTGCAGAGTTGCAGCTTTGGTGTTTTTCCTAACTGTGCTCAAAAGTATATGGAATAATTTGTTTTCTCCATTTTCAACTAAAAAGAGTCTTTTATCAGGACAAGAACTTGCCTGGAGAATTTTCCAGCTCCATTTCCCTGCCTCTTTATCAGCATATTAACACAAACAGCACCATGACCTGTTTAACCAACATATGTGGCCTTTAGCGAGCCTCGGCTGGAGACACTTCACGGGTCAGATGACATCCTGCCATCAGGAATTGGCTTGGTGGACTTGGAGTGGACTTGCCAGATGCAGTTAGTGTATCCACCCCATTCTTCCGTGCATGTCAGAGGAGCAGCTCTCTGACTAACAGATGTTTTTAAATGCTCTTTCACATGGGAAAATTGTGAAGTATATATTTTTATTGCACCCTTGCTATTTTGTCCAGCCACATGGATCTCCAGGGATGGAGATGTACTTAAGAAAAATATTCTTTTCTAAAAGCTTGTACAATCCTTTTTCACAGCACTTTCTTGTCTTAGCTAGCACTGCAACGCATGCTTGGATTTCTATTTTGCAGCAATTAATAAGATTTGCTAATTACACTGCTGTGTATTTAAAGACAATTGATTTCCTTTTGTAGCAGAAAACAATTTCCTGTTTTGCCAATTCTCTTAATCTTCATCAGTAACAACCCAGGCTGCCAATGCCAGCAATATGCCATGCTCCTTTATTAAATCACACTTTTCTGCCCTGTTATGAGCCCTGTGCTTGTTATTCCTGATCAGTGCACTGGATCACCTAGAGCTGTTGTGACTATGCATTTCACTTCACATATTGTTGGCACCAAGCACAGTTATTGGAAAGCAACTCTCCTTGCTCGGCAGCTCGTGAGCCTTTTCTGGCAGCGGGAGGTGGGTGTACTGGGAAAACCTTGGACCTTTGACCCTTGCTTTTGGCACGTTTAAAAAACTACTGGTAGATAAGGAAGTTCAGAGCCTTCAACGCGACTGTCGGCCTTCCCCTTGCAACCAGCCCAGACAGCGTGCTTGTATCTAGGACAGCAAGCACAACGACACACATTTCTGTTTATGTTTTCTCAGGGTGCTAGTTGATGAGAAGCTTGACATGAGCCGGCAATGTGCGCTCGCAGCCCAGGCGGCCAATCATGTCCTGGGCTGCATCAAAAAAGGTGTGGCCATCAGGGCGAGGGAGGTGATTTTGCCCCTCTGTTCCTCCTGGAGTGCTGTGTCCAGTTCTGGAATCCTCAGAAGGATATGGAGTTGTTGGAACAGGTCCAGAGGAGGGCTACAAAGATGATCCAAGGGCTGGAGCACCTCTGCTATGAGGACAGGCTGAGAGGGTTGGGGTTGTTCAGCCTGGAGAAGAGAAGGCTCCAAGGAGACATTATAGCGACCTTCCAGTACCTGAAGGGGCTACAGGAAAGCTGGGGAGGGACTTTTTACAAAGGCTTGTAGTGATAGGACGAGGGACAACGGGTATAAACTGGAAAGGGGCAGACTTAGATTGGACATAAGGAGGGATTTCTTCATGATGAGAGGGGTGAGGCACTGGCACAGGTTGCCCAGGGAAGCTGTGGCTGCCCCATCCCTGGAGGTGTTTGAGGTGTTGGATGGGGCCTTGGGCAGCCTGATCTAATGGAACGTGTCCCTGTCCATCACAGGGAGGTTGGAACTAGATGATCTTTAAGGTCCCTTGCAACCCCTTGTTTTATGATTCTATGTGAATGTATGTGCTTTGCTTAGAGTTATATTAAAGATAAGGTTTTTCAAATAAAAGAACTTCTTATACCCCAAACATCCTGTGTATCACATGTACAAGCAGAAAGAACATGGATCTTTAGCTCATTATACTGAAGCCTTTCCTATTTACATATTCCTTTGCTGAGCAGTTTGGCAGCTGTTTTAATTCGTGTGGCATAGGAAGATGAGTATCCAAGGAAATAACCCAGATGTTCAGTATCGCAAAGTACTTTTTATGGATTCCTGCAATCAAAATCTCTCACAAGTTTGGGTGATGTTCACTTGACAACATATACAAACATTTGCTTGACCATGACTGATCTTTGTCTCTCATGGCCAATGTAAAGGCTTGTGGACAGAAGAAGAGCTGACAGAATGTCTTTCTGCAATGTTGCTACACCCAGGAAAAAAATATTCCCACTCAAGAGATCCCAACAACTTCTAAATCCAGGAAAACCTGTTGAAACTCTTGGAGTATACACAAAACTATAGTTAATTTTATATGGAAGACAATGGTGATTTGTAGCTTACCAGGGGTAAAACCAGACCTGATCATATCTAACCCAAGGTTCACCTGAGTGAGAGAAGTGCCATGAGGTACAAAAGGCACGTGTGACTCGGAGATTTCTGGGTTACTGAATTGCAGAATTCTTTGTGGTACCGGAAAGTCACTTTATTCAGGAAAGGGGAAAAAAAATCCCACCTTTCCTCCGCGTGTTGGGCAAGATCTTTTATCATCTGGTCTGCAGATGAGAGCTCTGATCCCGTCCCCTCCTGTGCAGAGATAATGCTCTGGTTCAGCTTTCCTCCTGCTACTGTGATCAGCTTCACACTTCTTTCTTTGAGACATAAACCTCATTTCCATGAAAAAAAAAAATGGCTGTAGTTCCAGTGGCATTTTTTAAAGTCAAAAGCAGACGGTAACCAGGCTAATAGAAATCAGTGGGCTGATAAGTATATTCACCAATCAGCTTCACATTCAGCACTTCTCTTACAGCACAGTGCTTTGATACAATATCAGCTCAGTTCAAAACAGGAGGGGACTTAAGAAATAATGGCACGAGAAAAAAACGTCCAGCAAAGCCAGTGTGTATACTCTTTCAAGCTGGTAAATACATATCAAGCCACGTCCCCTCTCTGCAAATTGTAATAAGTATTGCAAAAATAGAGAAAAACCACCCCAAACTTGTGATTTCTCCTTCTGTCCTCATTTATAGCCAAGCTTTTAGAAAAACCTTATATACTGCAAACCTCCCTAGGAGGGAACAACCAGCAAAGTGCTAATTAACATTCTTTCTAGTTCATGTTGACTGTAAAAAGTTTAGAGAAGAGGAATAGTTTTCTGTGAGGCTTTACACTGAAAAAGGAGAGACAAAGAAAAGACTGTATGACCTGCATTATCTATGGAATTTCTCCCTCCAAAGCAGGCATTTACAAAGTCAGATCAGGAAAATCCATCATTAACCAGATGTCAGTTCTGCAGCATGACTTTAATCCAGTAAGTCACCTACAGAGCGCACAGATTTGATTTTGTACCAAACCTCCGTGTTTGGTTTCCAGAGAAGGGTATGGAAAAATACATGCTTGCTCAGCAACACCCTGAAATAATTTTTTTTTCAAAGCAGAGGTGGGACAACTTGGCTAGAGAACTGCCTTAGCATGTGGCCAAAGCTGTGTTGTTCCTTAATGTGATGTACAAAGCCCTAATGCCTTGCTGCAAAGCAGCACTGGCATGTCCATGTCATCACAGTCACTGGAGACGACTATGAAACATCCATGCCTGGATGATGTCTTCCAGCACATTTCAGTGCCCTCATCACCCCAGCATCTGAGATTCTTATGGCTTTGGAAAAGCACTTAGTGACCTTTAAGTACTTTGCCAATTTTTGTTTCTCCAGAATCAATGTTTGAAGGCCAGATTTTTTAGAAATTCAGCTGCATGAATAATTTTGGAGTAAAAGGTGTGCCAATAATTATTTATGAAATTTTATATTACTTAAAGTGGAAATTTGATACAGACTGGATGAATGCCATGACCAGGCTTCTACCACCTTGAGTGACAGGATGCAGGAAATGTCCCTTCCATGTCATGAATCATAGAATCATAGAATCACCAGGTTGGAAGAGACCCACCGGATCATCGATTCCAACCATTCCTATCAAACACTAAACCATGCCCCTCAGCATCTCATCCACCCGTCCCTTAAACACCTCCAGGGAAGGTGACTCAACCACCTCCCTGGGCAGCCTGTTCCAGTGCCCAATGACCCTTTCTGTGAATTTTTTTTTCCTAATGTTCAGCCTAAACCTCCCCTAGTGCAGCTTGAGGCCATTCCCTCTCGTTCTGTCCCGTCACTTGGGAGAAGAGGATATCCTCCAGATCACACCGAATTTCAACTTACTGTAAACATGCTGCTGTGCCTTCTGACCATACACTTTGTGTGCAATTGCTGTTCACTGCCTTTCCTTTTTCAGCTGTAGAAGTCCATTCCTTATTTTGATTTTTGCCTGAATCACCAAATGACATCCACAATTCGCTTCCTCCTGCAAGAGCAAATAGCCACCAGGGCTAACAGCAATAAACACTGTGGGCTGTTGCTCAGCCCCGGAGTGACTGCAGCTTTTGTTCAAGGGCACCGCAAGGCTGCTGGGCTCACAGCATCTTTCTTCATCCTTATAAATTTTAAAAGTTTTTATTTACATCAAACATGTCACCTTTCCCCAAAGAAAAACTCTGTTAAAATGGTTCCACAAGGTGCGTTAAACTTTTGTACAGGGGGGGAAAAAAAAAAAAGCAGGACTGCGCTGTGTTACAGATTTTACTTTAAAGGATCTCTTTCACAGTCACTTTAGGGGCTCCTGAACAGGAGTTCTATGAATTTATAACAACATATATGCCAGGCAGACACTGGAATTCAAATTATTTTAACTCCAACTAAAGGCCTGTGTTTGAATGTTTGAATGCATTCCTTTGTGGCTGAGACTTTTTGAGCCTTAAAACTGCAGAGACCGTGTCTTCACTATAAATATTCCATTTCTTAGTCATTCTTGTGTCAAAGGACCACTGAAGAGAAAATCTGCACAAGTGTACTCCAGGAGGAAACAGAAATCAGAAGAGTTTTATTGTAGCAGGAGGGACGTGAGGAGCCGAATCTCCTTGCTGAGCCTGGCGTCTCTGTGCTGCAGCTAGGACTTCGATAACAAAAATGCATAAAACTAAAATTAATACCGATATTGCTTAGCTAGAATTCGCACTGCAGTGTGATCTATCGTCATGCTAGTTGCTTAGCATCTGTTGGACTTATTGCTAGGAGGGAGATGGTTGTTGGTTTCCTTCTATGCAAATACAGAGTCTGTATGACTGCTGGGCTGGAGGGTTGATACAGACCTCTCTGTTTGCTTAGCTGGTTCTTATTGCCAACTTCTTTATTGTCAGAATGGCTCACAAATGGCTGGCTTATCGGACTACTTAGTTTAATGGCTGCTAAAGAAAAGACATTCTTAGACAATGAAGCCTGTAATTGTCTCTTTGGAAACTCTTTTTCAAGCATTTGCTAAATACAATAAACATTTCCACTTGGATTTAACAGTAAGGCAGTGTACAATTAAAATGATTGAAATGAGGCATGAGAATGACTGTGTTTTATGAAAGTCTGATTGATTTTTTAGAAACAAGACCGCTACTTCCACTGAAAGAACCCCTCAGAAAACAAAGACAGACTTTCAATTCAAGTTTTCTGATATAGGTGCAACAGAACTAGGAGCAGAGGCAAAAACCGCTGTCTGTCTTCCCCAATGCTGCATCTCTAGCAGCTGACTCATCCCTTTCTTGAATCCCCCCGAAAGTCTCTGAGATGGTTCATATTTAGAAGTAAGTTCCTTTCTGTTCTGTGCTGAAAAACTGCCAGGACTTTGCTGAAGTTGAATCTCTCGTGTGTGAGCCAACAAAAATATGCCAGTGAGGAAGGAGGATCCTGGCTAAGGCAGGGTTTGGCTAAATAATCTGACCTTCTCCTTGGCTCGGCTCTGAAAGGTATGTGAAATGTATCAAACCACCCCATTCTGCCTACATGCTGTGCCTAAGGCCAATGCTAAACAAATCATTTTTACAATTAGCACTCTATAGTAACATTCTCTTACAACTTAAAATGTTAATTAATGGTAGGGTACCCAAACATGAGATATAGGGAACAAAGACTGACTGCAGTGCACCTAACATTCCGTGGAGCACATAGGGCAGCTGTTTTAGTCCTGGAATTATACTTAGGCCTCTGCATTTAGCCAAGTCAGCTTTCCAATAGGATATATTCCTGAGGCTGACACTAAAACCTCTGCACTTTCTCTAATATACATTCCGTTAGAATCATTTGGTTCGTCTGTGCTTCCTTCTCATCCCCTCCAAGGACCCAAACAGCATCTCATCACGACCTGACAAGAAACTTTTAATTCTCTGCATTTCTCCACGCTGCAATGAAGATTTAGCAGCAACATGATTGTAATAACATAATTTATCTACAATTACATGAGATTTGAATAACCATAACTAGTATTTTTTAATTGGTTTCATCTTGAAAGCTGCCAGTTCCCTTTTACAGCTCAGCAGATCCTTTGTTATTCTTGCACTAAGAAGTTGATAAGGGCAGTTCTGGGAGACAGAAAGGCCTTTTTAATGATTCGTCCCTGGAGATGCTTGACTCCCAGTTCACTTTGAAGAACTAATTCATGGACTTCTTCATAATTACGGGCTGCTTGCTGAGGCACAAAAACTTTGCCACAAGCTTTGTTATTGATCTGAAAAAGAGAGACACACAAAACCAAGGAAAAACAGAAGTTATTAGACTGATTTGTGCAATTTCAATCAATTTCATTATACGTGGGACAAGAATATTGATCAAACTCTCTTTTCTCCAACACAAAACTGTCTAAGTAGAAGATCAAATTCTCCATACCTCCTGTCCCTCTACCATAAAATAAGAAAACGAAACTCTGACTTACGATACTCAAGGAAAATGAAGAAGTGGCCAAATGAAGTCTTAGTTTTGAACATAGTGAGCAGCATGTGACTACGCAACGCGGTGATCTTTTAAGTTTAAAAATGCAGCAGTTAGACAAGCTGAATAATGAGAGTGAACTTAATAGTTTGTCAGGTGGCAAACGTGGTTTGTACACACTTCTAGCCTGCCACATGGATTCTTTACAGTTAAGCAATTCCTTACAGAGATTCAAATGGAAGATTTGTTAAAATAAAACTATTTGTGGCTGTAAAGATACCTGAAAGACTCCCCATCACTCAATTTTACATTAAGAGGCTGTAACTCACTGTATGTTGCATTCGTACTAAACGCGTGTCTCATTAAGCGAACACTGACCACAAAGATGACAACGACTCACAAGGTGTGTAGTTGGTTTTCAGAGCAGCTCCCATACTGGTTTTGCGTCAGCAGGGCAGAGTCATGTGAGGTCTTCAGTGGGAATCACCTTAATTTATCAAATGGTCTTACACCTCCTTTCTGTCACTCAGTAAAAGCAGATAACTGACAGAGACTACAGAGCTTTACTGAGTACCTTTCTGGAACTGGCATAAAATTCATTATTACAAAAGCCTTCAGAATTATGTAGAGTACATCCAGTGGACTAATGAAAATAACACCAATCCCACATTTTAGGAAATGAAAAAAAAATATTTTTTTAATCCATTTCAATCAAATTATTTGCATAAAAATGTGCTGCGGGTATCACAGATCTTTAACCTTTAAACATTGTAATGAGTTTTCAATCATCTAAAAGTAAAATATGTTGCTTCATACAGCTTGGACAGAAAAATGCACACAGCTTGGTTTTCACCTGGATTTTATTCAGCATACACACATGCAACATACCACGAATGAGAGAGACCTACTTCACTTATTTAGTTTGTATTTTATTAAAAAAAAAATCTGTGCAATTCTCAGAGAGAGGAAGTTGGGACAGACTTTTAAGGAGGAAGATGACATTTCAAATGCAGCTGAGATAAGTAATTTCTGGTTTGGTTTTTTTTTTACTAGACTTGACATCAATTTGCAGTAATAATGTAGGCAGGTTTTTTAGCTATTCCCACAAGCATCCAGCATGTAGAACCATAAAAGGCTGGCTGTGTTAAACTTTGCCTTTAGCACCTTGTACAAAGTAAATCCCTTGAAAAACACATAAGAGTTAATTCTTAAAGCTTTGGCAAAAAATAAATACAAGCAGTTCTTTTTGACAGGGCACTTCAGAGAAGAAATGCATTCCACAGGAAAAAGAAAATGGTCAAATCCAAACAGATACAGTTTTAGTGAGAATATAAAGGAAGCCTGTGAACTAGCTGCTAGGACACACACCCTGCAGTTCAAAACAATGCCTGCTTAGTTAAAATGTCATTCACTGTCCTCCATGATGCAAACTAATATGTCCCAGTGGATGGACATTGGCAGGGGGAACCTTGCCACAACTAACCTATTTGGTGCTGTTCTCAACAGAAAAGCCAAGCTGTCTAAATCAACTCAGTAAAAAAATGACTGCAATGGTTGGGTTTTCCTAGAAAGGTTGAGAAGCCCGGACGACCTAATACCAAGTATCTTCCCACAGCATCTCCCCTGAACTTCCAACATTGTGCTGTGAACTGAGTCCATAAATCCTATCAAACAACAGATTGGTTATGATTTCAGCATGTGTTCACAGCCTGGCTTTCGTTATAGCGTAGGTATTGTGATGCAAAGTCAAATGCAATCATTCTTAAAATAAGCACCTGAAGATTTAATCACACACTAATGTGTAACAAACATCATATCCAAATATTCTTTTAGTTGAGAGGTTAAAGGCTCAGGACAAGTATATTCTGCTATCTTTTCATCTGTTTCTGTCTCACTTAAACCATCATTAACCCTCAGCAGTTCCAGGTAAAAGTGCCAGCACAAGAAACGTGGGTGCTGGCAGCCCTGTTCCTCTGAGAAACCTTGGCAAACTGCAAGAGGAGAAACAAATCAGGCTTAGGCCCCTACTTCCCCTGGGGAAGCTTTTACTTTTCTTCTTTTTTTTTTTTTTTTTTTCTTTTTTTTGAAATTAGACTATTTTGGATTTAGAGGGAGCTAGAGAGGTTATGAAAGATGAAATGAAATCACCAAAGACTGAAAACTAAGCACCTGGAGGCTGCAGAGAGGGATTTTTAGTTCAACTCAAATATTTTTTTACCATTGATGCATAATCCCTCTGAAAAGTAAAAAGGAAAAGAAACACTGGTGCAGTTTTAGGCCAAAGCAAGAAAAATTACACCAACTGGGTTTTGGTTTTTCTTGCTAGTTTATGAAAACATCAGTTATAAGACTGCAGCTGCTAACAGTTCTGCACCACCTAGCAAATGTGAGGAATGCCAGTCGGAAGCGTGTTCTTACAATGAAATGCACACTACATTCAGGTCAGATTTTTCACAGCATTAAGAATACACAGCACAATTAAAAATACTCATCTTTGCAGTCACATTTAGAATAACAGATACCATACATAACCAGTGAATTTAAATGTCTTTCTTGCAGGCAATCTGCATTATATTAGTCAAGGAGGCAGTGAGTTCGCTGCTTTTGCTGCTTTGTGTTAAATATGGAAAGACATAACTCCAGTACAGACAGGAAATAATGAACTATTTTGTGTGAAGAGAAATAAAACCATAATGTCTCAGCAGGCAAATCTCTGGCAGCCTGAGGCAGTTTGATGTCTTGAGAAGAATACGATTGTGGCCCAAAGACTCAGTGGGACTGAGCAGCCTTGTGAAGAGACACTGCCTCTTTGCAATTAACCAATTCCTCCATATGTCGAGTGTTTCTTGGTTTAATGAGGGCAATTTATTTTTACAGCCATACAAAAAACTACAGTGTCCACAAGACTTCAAAATATTCACATTTATGATGATTATTCCCTGCTCCTCTGTATTTCCCTTTTGCCTTACTCTTACATTTAGAAAGCCAGGCACATCCCCCAGTCATTTTTTCTAAGAATTGTTCCCAATTCAAAAAAGGAACATGTCTCTCTGGTCTTCCAGTCATTTGCTCTCTTGTAGCTAAGGAAGGTGTTCGTATACATTGTGTTCTTTCATGAATATGGAAGGGGAACACAGAGGCTGCTTTTTCACTGTTACAAGATTTCTACACAAGGTAATGGCTTTGACAAAGTCAACCAGGGAAGGAAACAAAAATAATTTCCACAATGGTCATTTAAAGCAAAATTACTTTTTATTCTTCTGTTTTCTTTTTTTTTGAGAACGAAGTTTTAACATCAGTAGAAAAGTATCAGTGAAGTGTTTAAATGTTTTTCTGTTCAGTTGTACAATGTTAAAACATTACGTTCAGAACTTTCCCTGTACTGCTGAAGTTTTTGTTTCAAAGATGTATTTAATAACGTGTTTGCTTTAACCACAATCATAAAGAAGTTTCTATAATTGCACAATTTCTCATTCATGACTTCCTTATAAAACGAACACTAGAATTTAAGATGTTTGCTAGCTGTACTTGAAGGTGAAGGTTTATTTTTCGCTTGAGCAAAGTGATTATACCTAAGTGAAGATTTTTGTTGGTATATGACCTTTTTACTGCTATAAATAAATACCTATCACCTAAGGAAAAAAAACCTAAAAAAACCCCACCCAATAAATCCACAGTGAATATGAGGCTGTCTGTTATTAACTTCAGTTGGCACTTCAGTCCTTCTCCTTGGTTTAGGAAAATATGCTAGTTGAAAACTTCCTCCAAAAAGACATACTCTGTGGCCTCTGCTAAGCATGTATATTAAAGGTTAGAAAAATTAGGTTTTTAGCAGCATTTCTCATTCTGTTCAAGTAGACTATGACTGAGATGTGCCAAGATAAGAAATTATTTGCAGAGACAAAAATCTATAGCAACACAACTTCCCCTAAATCCAACCAGACTCCTCCCTCCTCAAAAAAACTAGCTGAACAAAAATAATTGAACTTACTCTTCCTACCCAGAGGAGTTAACATAACAAAATAGATAGCATAGAGATAAAAATCATAGCTTCTCTTTCCCTTACACAAACGTGCACACACACACAGAGCATGCAGTTTTACATGATCAAGTGGCATTTCTTTGAGAAGCTCCATCTCATTTACTGTCCAAAACCACAAAAAGTTTTAAAGTTGAAACATTTATTTTAAATTAGAATCGTAGAATCATTAAGGTTGGAAAAGACCTCTAAGACCATCCAGTTCAACCACCAGCCCAACACCACCATGACTACTAAACCATGTCCCAAAGAGTCACGTTTACATAGTTTTTTAATACCTCCAGGGAAGGAGACTCCACCACTTCCCTGGGCAGCCTCTTCCAGTGCTCCACTTGTCTTACCTCCCCTGGTGCAACCTGAGGCCGTTTCCTCTTGTCCTATCACTTGTTACTTGGAAGACTAGCACCTACCTGATTATAACCTCTTTTCAGATAATTTAGCTTTTAAGTTGAGAATGTCCGTGTGGTATATTAAAAGTTATTCTGTGGTGAGCAGTGAAAAAGGCAGGAGCCCTGCAGATCTAATAGATCCCAACCCTAGGCTCCAAGCCCTGTATAGTCTTTCTATGGCTCACAGTAGCACTTGTTGCTGCTGTGCTCCATGTAATGATAAAACTTAACGATGCTGAATACAGACTAGTTAATTAAACTACAATGTGCATGTGCACATACACACTTTGGAAAACTAAACAGAGTTTTAGTTTTAGGTTAACTAAACAGAGTTTTATGCCCATCTTCTCCTGAATTGCCAGCTTGTTTCCTATATCATGAAACTGTTAGAACCCAAAGAGAAATTGGAATGCAGTTCTAACACTAGGAAAGATACCTGTTTTTCCTCAAACTCATTCCAGCAAATACACTCTGCTGAAACGTGCCAGAAGTTCAGCCTGAGGCAGATGGGAAACATCATTTGGCAAAAAGCACAGCAACTTAACCTAGCTTATAAATTGTATTAGGCAACCATAGCACTACAGATACCACAAGAAATGTCACCTTGTACAGGGCCAAGATCATGAATGCACTGCCAGAAAAAAAATCTGGGGGGACTTGTATTTTGATCACAGTTTAGACTGTACTGTCCTTGCTCATAGCTGTTCATTGGTCAAATCCATGTAGTCACTCAAAAAGATCTACATTTAGAACATTGCTCTTCCAGACTCCCACCTGAGAAAGGAACCGACTTCCACAACAGCAGAAATTTTGTGGTTCTCTGAGCTCATAATGCATTAATCGACCACCACTGAAAATAAATGAAAACACTCTCACCAGAACAGACATCTCCACAACATCTGATGGCTGAAGGTATTCTGGATCTACTTTGGGCCAGGACTGATGCAGCACATCAACATCCCAGTGGTGGTGAGTACAAAGTTTATTCTGCATATGTGCCAAACCTGGAAAATGAAACCAGTCAAACATTCAGCTGTACTGTAACCAGAGCACTCCCTCTTTGGAATTTGTTTGATAAATAAGATCAGAATAAAGTTGACTTTAAAAGTAAATTCCTTTGGAGGAAATAACTGTTTAGATTAGCATACAGCACATTATAAACGGAAAGACACACATCTTTGAAGCACTTGTTTTATACCATGTGAAGGAATGCCAACATGAATGTGGGCACATCTGAGATTTGGATTAGCACTCCGAAGCTTTGCGAAAAGCACAGAAGACCACTGTTTATTATTTTAAATTGTAATACTGCAACACAAACAGACCTCTATTTCTAGAAACCATTCATAATACTGCGGGTTTTTTCAGTAACACCAATAGATTGATAAAAATTTTAGTAACAACTAAAAAAGACACACAATTGTGGCTTAGTATTTTACCATCTGTAATATGCTGGGGAGGTTTCTAAATTTGCAACTTGCAAGATTTTCCCATATTTTGTGAAACATTTATTTTTTCATGAATTAAACGCGCTACATAAGAATAACTTTTACAGCTTGCTCTCCCTCTCATGATATGTACATTCCAATATACTTTATCCTTTGATTTTATTTTTAAAAACTCCTGAAATGGCTATAAGTGATGTCCTTTTATTAAATAGGCTTTGCTCTCCCCAAGACAACTCATTCCTGATTCATTCCTCTCCTGATAGGAGAGTAGGATGCAATTCATTCTGAAGCTGCATTCTTTAACTGAATTAAAAACTTCTGAGTTGGATTTATGTTGCTGTTTACTCCAACTGCACGACAAAATAAAAAGATTTCCCTTAACAGGAGGCTGCTAAATATGATCAATATTGATGATGGTAGCTCTTGTGATTCTCTCCAAAGGCAGGGGATTTTGAAATGAAAAACATTCTCTGTGTATGAATAAGAATACGGATTAAGACTTTTTTAAAGCACATGCTTCATTCAGAACTGCGAAATGTGTTTCAAATCTCATCTGGTTTAGGGAAACTCCAGCAATAGCATGAAGAAAACCCATCAGCACAAGATACAGTGTTGAGACTGAGGTACTTGAAGCCTTTCAAAACACAGCAGAACGGCAGACACAGAAGGAAAACCAAGTCATGCATAATACATACATATATTTACTTAGCTGTATTACTTAGACCAATACAGCAAATAAAAGGAAACAGACACATAAAGGGAATGAAACTCCCTTCAGAAAAAAACTGCCAGATTTTTGTCAGCACTTTTTCAGACAAAGCACTTTGGTAAAATGACACAGAGCCTTGCTATTTGCTGAATGATTCAGAAAGGGGCAGTGGGGTGGACCAATGGGAGCTATTTCTAAAGGCAAGCAAGAACATGCACATTTCTTAAGAATTACAGCTAAGACAATCTTATAAAGTAAATAATTGATTAAAACGCTTTAATAAATCTGGATTTGCATACTATTTTTTTTTTCTCTCGTGACAGCAGCTCAGAAACTTTAAGAGCAAAAGATACGAACTTAAGCAGAAAAATATCTTCGCATTGGTGATTCATTATCACATTGACTTTAAAGCCAACAGCTGCTAAATTCTTCCCTTTTTAGCTTCTGAACATCCAGATGAGCTCACTTCTTTCCAACTGATCACATGTGTTGTTGCAGAAGCATGTATACTGGCCACTCCTTATTTTCCTGTTGAAGTGGATTCCTCACACAATTTAAACCCCACTTTCTGATAGAAGTCAAGAGATTCTCTTTACGAAAGCAAAATTAGAGTCACTTCTAATCCCTGCAGAGGCTGTTAGTTCTAATAAACTCACTAATTAAAAAAAATTAAAATATATTCTGAAGCAGATAAAGCATGTCTAAGCACAATGTTCATTTTCTTGCTACAAAATGAGCTATGAGCTCATCCATATAAGAAAAAAAAGTGCAAAAGTCAACAGAACTAGTTTCAGAAAACAGAGTTCAACAGGAAACCAAAATGGAGGTTTTAGTTAATGTTGCCTGTTTAGCTTCCTGCCTTAATTCACATTTTGTGAACTGCAGAACATAGAAAATGCAATGATTTGGTTTGCATTTTCAAAATGCAACACACAAACCCACAAGCTTCACTGCCAGGATCCAGAATGGTGAGAGTCATTTTCCGGAACCAGACAGAAGCCTCCTCCAGTCTTCCCACTTGATTCTGAGACATTATAACAAAAATGCTGTTTGAGAAATTAAGAACGGACCATTTCAGGGTCTTTCATTGTGAAAACATTAAAAATGTGTTTTACTTTTATTGTACTGCAAAATACCTAGGAAAGTGCATATTATGAAGCAACATGCACTTTATTTTTTTTGACTTTTTGCTTTTATGGCTTTAAATACTCTTGCAGATGTAGGACAGAAAGACAACCGAGTACAGTCACATACTGTTATGTACAGTCATTTCCCAAGAGAGATCATGGACAACATTTGTGTTCAATCTGAAGGTCTGATCCTGCAAGTGGATCTGCTTCAATGGACTCTTCCTCCCTAGCAAGCCAATACTGAAACAAGGTTTCCCTAACCAGTAATTCACAGCTCGGGAACACAAATAAATACACTAAGTTAAACGCATACTCTAAATGAGTGAGTTGAGAGAATCACAGAATGGTTTGGGTTAGAAGGGATCTTTACTGTTCATCTAGTTCAACCCTGCTTCAATGAGCAGGGACATCTTCGACTAGATCAGGCTGCTCAGAGCCCTGTCCAACTTGACCTTGACGGTTTCCAGCAATGGGTCTTCTACCACCTCTCTGGACAAAGGATGGGACAGGACAAGCCTAAAAACATTTCAGTTCATGGCAATGTTCCATTAGCATTACCTGAGTATTTAATAAATACAATACTTCCCGTAAGGTGCTATTTGTGGGGAAGAGTAAATTCTCATTTTAGAGAGATTTAAGAAGGAAGATGTGGAAGCAATTGTACATCAGCAGGGTAAGCTAGGACTGCAAGGCAATTCCAGTCTTATAGAAAAAAAAAGCTCTAGAAAAATTAGCTGTAAAATTCCACCAATAGCACGGCTAGTTTAACACAAAATTATATGGGCAAGAGACAAAGATGAGATTATGAGGTAAACTGAGTAAGAGCTGGCATGGGACAAGTGCTGGCACAGAATGGTTAACAAGGCAGAAAAGGGAAGAAGGACGGAAGTCTTAATGGGCAATAAAAGGAAGTTAATGAAAGCATCTGAAGCAATGCCAGTATCAGTTAAGGACTAGGGATTTTCTAACAGGAGATACAAGAAGATCAGAGGGAGCGGTATACAGTGACTATGAGGGTATGCTATCCAAATGTTGATAACTTTTGGATTTAGCAAAAACAAAACAACAGACGTGTGTTAAGTAAAAATCCACCACAAGAGCCGACAAGCAGATAAAGTTTTTAAAAAGCTCAGAGCAGGAGTGAGTAACAGTAAGTGGAAATGCATTCAGGGTCAGTACCTTACTTGCCTCCACTGCCTCTTCCAAAGACAGGATTGTTAGCATGTTATTTTGTTCTTGGTATGCTTTTTTACTGTTTAACAAATCTTCCCACTTGACAGATTCAGGCAAGTTGCATATCTGAAATACCTTTCTGCAGCCCAGGAGGAATATATCTGTCAGTTAGATGTGAAATGGTCTGCACTCGCAGAGAAGTGAAAGCAATACAATAGCAGCTGTTTCCTGCTCTGAGAAAAACTGTGTTATACTACTGGTATAGTAGTATAGGACTGGGTAAAATTAGGAAAACGTACAATTACTCAATACAGGGCTAGGGGATTCATTTTATGTGTTCCTACTGAAAGACATGGACCACCAAGGAGGGTTGTGAAAAGCCCAGGTTACTAAATGCTAACTCTAGAATACGTTTCCAATTCAGCAAACTCCACAGGAATCCTTTTAACCTTCTGAAAGTGATCTGCCTTCCTCCCTTTGTATGTATTCACTATCCTTCAGTTTGGGTTATTATTGCTGGAGGAATTTTTTTTTTTTTAAATTCCAAACTGTGTTTCTTCTTGGATTTGTGAAAGGGGACTTCTGCATTCAGATTTTCAATTAAAATATCAAACATCGATTAGCTTCTACCTCTAATAAAAATGTAACAACTCACAATAAGTAGTTTCATATCCTTGTCTGGACAGCAAAATACTGTACTACTACAAACAAACTAAAAAAAAAAAAAATTTCTCAAATGCTGTCTGTATATTCCTCAGACACAAGGTTTCAGGAAGGAAACAGATTTCCTCATCCTGTTAGTGTTCATAAACTGCCAAGAGATCAGCCAGATGAACTCTTCCCACACTGAGGGGCTACAGTCACTTTTTTTATGTGATTAAATGATAAACCAGTGTATTCACTGCACCATTAAGACCACTAGGTCAACACACCAAAATACTGAATACTGCTCCTCCTCTAAGAAGGATAAAGCACTCCTTCACACAGAAAATATCAAAGCAGTGTGTAACTAGTGTTCAGCTGCTGAAAGGTAAGGCACTTATCAAACAGCATTCAAGCAGTTTTTCCCTTCATTCAAACTGGACATATTTACTGCCAATACTGATGTGTGCTCTTCATCCAGCTCACAAAAGGACCAAACTCTTCATTCCTTCCTGATGCATGAAAACAAAACTGTCACATATGAACTAAACATGGAATTCTTCCATTCTTCAGCTGCAGAACAATAAAAACCGCTGTATCCTGGATCTACCTAATTTACTTTTGCACGTTGCATCAGAAGCATCTTTAGGTTATCAAACAAAGTTTGGAATTTGCGAAGTGTATCAACAAACTAATAAAGCAAACACAGTGGACTAAAAGCTAAGATTTCAAATGAACTCTGATGCCACTCCTAAAGAGCAGGAAAACAGTATTACAATCAAAATTACTTGTACCACTGATGCTAGTCATTACTTAAAATGTCAAGCAAAGTATCTTTAATTAACTCAAAAATTCTCTACAACTTTCCTAATATTTTCTTTACTTGGTAATCATTAAGAGGGACTGATTTGCATTTAAATCCAGGTGTAACGAACTTTTTGCTAACCATGAGGATAGTTACATATGTAATTATATGTTAGCCCAGTTTGAATTTTTACAAGCTATTGTATTATGAAATACTAATCTGCATTTTTTTTACATTTCATTGTGTCAAATAGCTTTTAGATTGAGATGAAAATATATTAAAATACAAAAAGGATTTTCTGCTATTTAAATATAAATGCGTTTAGAATGGAAGCATTTAAGATAATTTGTTAGATACTTAAAATACACCATAATGTGTTTTGCAGTTAAACATTATTTTTGTTGAGCAAAGGAAAATATTTTTATGTAATTACTCAATAAAACTAACATTATCAGATATTTTTTTACATAAGATCACTTCAGGATTTTAATATCTATAGATGCTAGTGTCTTTTGCCTATTTTTAATTCCAAGACTAGAAAAGGAAAAAAGGTTGATTTTTTTCAATTTCCAGCACCCTTGCCATTTAAAATGAGGAAAAAAAAATACTCTTTGGACCTGCAGAAGAGCTTCCAGTTATCAAAAGTTATTTTATTACTGCCACAAAGCCTCATACCAGGTGCTCAGCCAAAAAGTTCTACAGTTCTGTGGTTTAATAGTCTTCAAATCTTTGGCACAACTAACTTAATACAATATGATACATTAAGTCAGGGCTTTATTATAGGTTGTCATTATTCCACGTTCAGTTTTAAATTCTACTGTAATTTCTTCTTAAATATTTCTTGATCATAACCAGTGAACAGCAAAGCATGAAAGGAGAGATTACAAAGCAACAGTAGAAGTATTATTCATCCTGTGAAGCACAATGCAAAAAGTCAAAATGAGGATGCTTTTTTCTTCTCTCTCTTTTAAGGCTGTAGCAAAATTAATATTAGGTATATCTGACTACGTAGTAAACTTTCTAGTAAGAAACGCTAATAAGAAAGCAATTAATTTTTCTTAAAAAAAAAAAGCTTAAATACACAAGGATGCGTAACATGGTTCAGAGTTAACACAAGTCACTCTCTTCCTACCAGCATTCCTACTCAAATGTAAAATTATCTGTTTGATATTACCTATAGGGGTTCCAAATTTTCCAGTTTAATTCTCCTCTGTAGAAGAAAAATGCTCCTTGATTTAATCAGTAAGTCAAACAAGATGTTAAGTCTGCGTACAAGTTATTTTAGAATGAAATGTCAGCATTTAATTATAAATACATTGCACATGTGTTGTTTATTATTGGCATTACAATAGGAGACAAAGGCTCCCATCAAAGTGTGGGAGTTCACTGCTATAGGTGCTATTTATAGAGCTAATCATATACAAAGTCCTCTTCCTGACCAGTTTATGAGAGAGGAAGCAGCACCATCCCTACATTTAGATGCAAAGCCAAGGTGCAGAAGGAGGGGCTTACTCTGGGTGTGTATGGAGAACTAAAGCACAAAACCCCACTAAACAGAATATTTAGAAAGCTTGATTTTATTAATGAAATTCTTTAAAATAAGAAAGCATCATCACATATACATAATAAAGTTTAAGAAATTGGTTCCTTCAGAAGAACCAGAGTGCAATTCAGAACATGAACTTGGGGAATATGTTTCTAGAATAGAGGACATTTTTCACCAGACCTCCCAGTGCAGGATAGAATTGCTAGATGTTGGCTATATAAAAAAAAACATAGTCTTCTTACTACAACACAGTAGTTAAATGTGCATATGTTCTCCTGACAAAACAGTTTTTATAACTTTGATGTAATATAATGATGACCATGCTAAAAGAGATTGTTTTTTTTCATGTTCAGTCATAAAATTCTTCAGGTAATAATCACAACACAATGGTTTTTCTATGCTAGTTGCACTGGACTGTAGCGCACAGTGTTTGGGCCATACAAGCAACATTTTATCTTTAAATGCAGAGAGAAGCCAAGGACAATACACTCCTAATTTTCATTATGCTTCTTTTTCATTCTTATATCAGAGAGAGATCATTCTCATTCTCTAGTTATTTTAGCAGCAAGAAAAGACTTCCTCTTCTAACATTCAACATTACAGGCTTAAGCTTTATGTTTGGTGAGTCACGTTAATTAAGACATCTTAGTGTGCTTTGTTATATTATCAAACATATTTGATGTTTACGTATTCCCTAACATTTATTTGAATTTTAAGTTCACAAGGCATTGGATGTATAAGTAATTAGCCTGGATCTCTTCCACCTTCGTCTCAACCAACGTGGAAAACAAAGTCATGGCAATTACTACCATTTAAGTATAAATTTTAATTAGAGAGTACTTCATACTGTAGGAGAATATTGACCAGAAGTAGACTTCTCTAGATGGATTGTCCCTGATGCCACTCTTTATTCTAAACAATTAAGCTTTAATTAAAACATCTTTAAAGCATTTGAAATGAAAAACCAGAAAACACCCTACTCTCCCTAATAGATCTTGCTGTTTCCAGAGGCTCTGTCCCTATGTTATTGCTGTCAACAAAATCACCCTTTCATTGGCAATTAATATTATTACAGGGCTGTGCACAGCTTTGAAATGTAAGCAACTATGTAGCTCTGCTCTGTAAACACTTGAATGCACAAAGTTTTAGAAGGACTGTTGAAAATAAAACTGTTAAAACAGCATTCAAAAACTAACATTAGCTCCAAAACCACATAGCAATTTGTGGTCAGTCTTAATGCAGAATATATTTCTATCTTCCCACATACATCTTGGGACTTCTCCCAATGAACTTTAAAAGCAACTGCTAGACTTCAGCATGCACATCCCTTATTTCACAGGCTTCAATTGCAGTAGTATCATGCAACTTAACCCACTTGGGGATTGAGAACTCAAGGTTTACAATCATGACAGATCTTAAAAAAGATTTCCTGTTTACCATCCCCACTCTCTGAGAGAGGTTAATTTGCAGCGTAATGTCCCTTAGGCTCTGGAGAATTTTACAAGAGTAAATTTTACTGAACACTCATTTAGCCTTTTTAGTACACAGCGCTCTGACATGGTCATCTTTGTCTGAATTCCTGAATGCAATTATTTGTAGTCCAAAACTCTGAAACAGTTGTTCAAAAAACAGCTCTTAATACTGTCGTCCATATACAGCAGCAGCTGACATATGAATTCCTCATGCAAGTCCTGTCTTGAATTTTTCTTCCTTCTCCCTTTCTCTACCTAGTCTTAAGAATGCCACCTTTGTATGCAAGGGGAAAGAAACTAAAAGTTGAAAGATCTGGGAACACCACAAATTTCAAGTTTGTTTAGGAATTATGACAGAAGATGACAAGACAGATGCAGAATGCAAGAGTAAGTGACATATGTACTACCTTAAAGACGTTGTTCCAAATGGTTTTTTTTGCCTTTGTTCATGCAACATGAATAAAAAAATTATTTCTAGAAGTACCTTTCCACATCTCTGATGCAATGTGTGGAGCCATAGGTGCAACCATTATGCAGAGCGTAGCTAAAGCATCTTCAAATTCTGCACTGTGGAGAATAACAGGCCGAGAAGCTTGCTAAGAAGAAAGACAGAAAGTAAAGAAAATCAGCTGTTAATACAAATGTTATGGGTTGGGAGAGGAAGTAGTTTAATTAATAAGATAATGCAGTAATAAAACCTAAAATCAATGTCTATGGTCAGAACAGTCTAATATCATAATAAGTTAGAAACTTACAAAAAGTTCTGGAGAATTAAAGCTGCAACTCTTGGTCACATGGTGCCCTCTAACATTTGGAAACTAATCCCAAAGAGGCTGATGCAGACCCATGGGGATCTGCCCTGATACAGGAGTCTGAACACAGATCTATGTGGAAATTGTGGCCCTCAAAAACATTTTGTGTGTTGCCACTTCTAGAAGTGTAATCTTAGACAAAATCAGCGCTATCTGATAAGATGTGAAATACTTGTAAAAAGGAGTCTAACTGTGATGAACACCAAATGGTTTTGTTGAGACAAGCTGAATTCAGTGATGAAGTGAGATTTTAGAGCTGAAGGAAGCTTTGGGAATGAAAAGTGCAGCACAGTCTTTTCTAGTTTGATATTCAGATATGCTTTAGTACAGTGTTCAGCTTCTCTAGTACAGAAAATTTTCAATTTCATGCAAAAGGTGGTAGGCTGACAAAATTTGAACCTTCGTTTCTCTATGTAATGTATCTTAATACAAAAGGTATAGCACTAAAGGTAGCTGGATAAACTTTTTCTTTCTTTGCCTGTCCTGACTCAGAGAGACACATCCTGTGGTTAAGTTCAGATTCTGTGTTTATTTTGTAACTCACCCCCCAATGAAACATCACAGAAAAATGTTAATACACGTCAGCTTATGAGAATTATTTGGTGGGTGTGATGAACATCCATTCCTGTCTACTGGAAAATTGTCCAAACCCACTCATTTGTTTGGCACAGACCACAAATGTTGTCAGATGGCACCTTCTTATCACTGACACTAAGAGCCTCAGTGCAAACTAGATTTGAGTAAGTTTTAGTAACTACTACCTGTTTTCTATATTTAATCTTCATCCACTTCCCCACTTCCTCTTTTCAAATGGGACCGAAAGAGGAAGTGTCAGCATGCTATACGGAAACTTGTTCTTCAAAGATACTGCACCGACTAGTTTGGTCAAGGAATACGTTAGTGCTCAAACATCTGGCTGTCTGTAGGACACTGATTTTTATTTATATACTTTTTAGCATTCACTTATCACCATCCACCAGTCCAAAATGCATATGAATCACTGAGGTGGAGATACAGAACCCTGTCACCTTCCCAACACCACCCAGAATCCCAAATTTGAATTACCTCAGTACAGACTTGTGCACACCCTACTTAACTTTTTTGTTACGTTCCTTGGCTTTGTCAATAATCTCCATGGGATCCATAAGGTATAAAATGGTATTTCAATAGAGAAGTTGAAAAATACAAATTTTTATTTGATTTCTGGTCTAGATCAGGTTACCATTATATGCCTGAAGGACTGCTCAAACAGATCTAGAAGTAGTAATAAAAATAATGACGTAGCCCTGCCCATGGCAGTGGGGTTGGAACTAGATGATCTTTAAGGTCCCTTCCAACCCAAACCATTCTCTGATTCTATGCTAATAGTTTATTATATTTGATCTGTTGTTACTGGCTAATAAACAACATAATCTAAATAAAAAATGCCAAAGTTATTTTTACATTTGTTTTAAAAAGGGGAGTGTGCAAACTCTATTACTAGCAGACAGTTCAGTGGTGAAAGCTGTCTCTGAAGAATGTAAGATGATGATTGATTTTCCTTGCAAAGAATAACCCTTTTCTTTAAATCAAAATGTTTAGTAATTTGATAATGTATTATTATACTTTGCCTAGTCACCTATGCAACTTGGTTAAAACCAAAAGAAAACAAACAACAGAGCTAAACAAAACATTTCCTTTTGAAATTACAAGATGCAGACATAAACATCATCAGAACCTACTGGCTCTAATACCATCAAGCTCTTCCGACAAAACTTGTGTATTTCAGAGTTAGAGGGATACTAGAATGTTCCCCTCTTGAACGGAATAATTCAATGAGGCTCTTGATTTTGTAGCGATGTTTATAACATTAAATGACTCGTGCAAAGCTGGATCTAAAGCTAAGGCAGCTCCTGCTTTGTATAAAGATGTACTGGAACAGGGTCTGAGAGAAAAAATATCTTCACTAGTATTGCATACTTACATGGAGTACATTACTGAGGCTCATCAATCGGGAAATAGCTGCATTGAACAAATGATCCTTTGCGAAGTACTCTGTTACCTTGTATTAGAAGAAAAGATCTATCAGTAATTACCTAAAATTTTTAAAGGAAAAAGAAAAATTGATAATCATTTTCAATTCGTGAAATATGCCCAATGGACCTTTTACATGAAAATCACTGTGGCACGCAAACATACCAGATATGCAATCACATGTGTGTATGGGAAAATAATAAACATATAAAAATTCAGTTGCCTAGCTCCCCTTTTGTTTCAGGATGCTAAAAGCTTCAATCAATACAATAAGAACTGTGTATTAGTAATCACCTTTTATTTCCTTGCATAAAATATCTTCCCTTTGTCTCTACAACAGACCTTCATACTTGTAAATGAAGTTATCCTGGTGAAAGCTTGTTTGTAGATTGCAAGCTTATAATTCTAAAATCTGTTAAAATACCTGGAACATCCCTCACCACAGAGTTTAAATAAGGGAAGGGTTTTATGCATAGAAGAATATTTTAAGTTAACTTTGTAGGTATTTATGTCTCCCCCTGAGTCTTGGATAACTAAATCGACGCTAATCTCAGCAGGAGACAATATATAGGAAGAAATAAACGTTCATTTCAGTAGTTGTTTTTTTAGGATACGCTAAGATATTTTCACCAGTAACTTTCCTTCACTCCATATGAAACAGCAGACATGATAATGAGGTGTGAAGCAAACAGATCAAAAGCTTTTGCGAGAGATAACCTGCATAACTCACCTATAACCTTGCTAACTGTAAATGGAGTTACCCAAAATCCAGACTGATAACATGTCAATGCCATAACACTTCATTCTTTAAGTGAGGCAGAGAGCAGAGAAATGTTGCCAATCCAAATGTTACTAATTTCCAAAAAAGTTCTGTGCTATCGAATTTCTAGATAAATAAAATTACTTATACCGAGAATAATTAACTTAAAAATTCTGAGCTACTCTTCAGGTTTTGGCTGTGTTAGTCAAGCATACAGTTTTAGCATAAGCAGCGACTTATTTAGTCTATTTACAAACCATTTAAGTGTTTCTTCTAACCTCAGAAATCACCAGATTCTTCTGCTCCCAGATCTTTCTGGCTTCAGCCTTCTCTTTCTTACTCAGAAGCTCAGGATTGGGCATGGTACCTGAAGTTCTTGCTTCGATAAGTTTGGTTACAAGAGTCCAGAGGCGCGTCTGCCATCTCTGAACACCTGGCATAGCATCAGCTGACATTAAGGAAAGATTGCAGAAACAAATTTCAGTTATAAGGAATGAATCCAAAACATTAAAGAAAAGCAGAAAGGAAACCGAATGCTAGAGTTAAAACATGTTTTAAGAAACCTTGTCTTTCAAATTAGAAATGTCAATGCGATTAGAAATGCCTTTACAAATAATGATTAGTTGCCCTAATGGAGAGAAATCAATAGGATAAAACAAAAGTATTTTTCTGCAATTACTCAAAAACATTAATATAACAAGAATATTTCCTATATCTGTAAAATAACCCAATGGTATATCAATGTCTTATTTTAACGACTTGACAAAACAGTTCTACATGCCCTCATTTTTCAAACTCACGGAATAATATAAACATACTTATACATACAATTTTTTTTTCTAAATTGAGAGGTTTCTTCTAAGCTTTGGTTTTAGAAATCACATATACTTCTGTTGCTACAGAGATGCTACTGCACTAATGAGTATAGGCTCTGATGCTTTATACCATCTTTTGACACAGATTAGCCTGTGTGTCAAAACACCCGTTTTAAGATGTAGTTTTATTTCTTGTTACCCTACTCTGATTATGACTGGTAATAAATTAATTTCTCCAAGTCAAGTCTGTTTTGCCTGTGATGGTAATCACTGACTGACCTCCCTGCTGTTATCTCAGCCCATGAGTATTTTGCCATACTTGATTCCCTTTGTCCAGCTGAAGAGAAGGGAGTGATAGAGCAACTTGTCAGACACTTAGCATCCAGCCAAGGTCACACTCAGCCCAGCTTGCTTGTTATCTTCAATTTAAACATTCACTATTTTGTTATTAAGAAATTCAGACAAAGCTTAAGGATTTAAGAGATACTTTTCACCTACTTTCTATTTCCCTCCTTGCCCTGGCAGTATCTTTAGGCTGCTAATATCTCCTTTTGTTCACATTTTTCAATACACTTTTAATATGACATGACTCCAAAACCTTTGTTTGTATTTCTCAAGTGCTAAACAGGTTAGTTTGAATGAATAAATGCATTCTTTGTTAGCATTATACTTGCATGTGCTTAGTTTTCTTAAAAAATGTTTAACCACCAAGCTCTAGTATACTTTGCAACTACTATTTTGTACTCACAATTTCATACTGATTTAATTATTCAGTTTTCAAGATGGAAAAATATAACAAAAAGATTGTGCATTGCTGAATTTGCTGCTTCAGAGGGAATTATATACCTGTGTGCTGTTAGGGATGCAGGAGTTAAAGCTTGATTCCAAGTGGTTGGTTCTTTTAAGAGACTTTTTCACATCCCTAGGTTTGTACTGGTGTGATTAGATAGTGACAGAAAGCCAACTGAGAAAAGTCATAAAGCCCACTCCTCCGGTACATACAGTAGTGCAAGAATGTATAAAAGAACATATACGAATGTAAACAATTACAAACATCAACTGAAATAATGATTACTCTAGGTTGAATTAAGTAGAAAGGAGCTAACGCAAGAATGAAGAAGTACACCTTTTTAAACGAGGCATGGAGTGTTTTATTAAAGCCTTAAGCAACAGGAGAGCTAGATTTAAATGCACGCATAAGACTACATTAAAATGTATGAACCACAGTAGATTAAAGAAATTAAGAATTTGTTATTCTGACAGCAGAATGACAAATTGCATGATGGCAGTAAATACATACGTAGGAGCGTAAATCTTAACTTATAAGCTCATAAAAATGTCACGTGTGTACAAATATTAGTTACGAGGAACTCTGATTATCTTCTAATGAGATTCTTCCGAGAAGTATTTTATAGTCCAGCTTACGAAAGCTATCGCATGCATATGGAAATAATAAAATATTGCAAAGTTTTATCTGTAATCTGATATGATTTTAAAAAGCAGATTATAATGAAGAAAATAACCTTAAAATAATAATTTCCAATTAATCATAGCTAATAACAAAACAAGAGAATGAGGTCTAAGTTTGCAGAATAATATACCACTTAAGTAGCACTTTTCATACATGCTTTTAGCTCATAGGAGGTAAGCTGCCTGAAATAAGCTTGCAAGCCTGCCTCTTAGTGACAGCTTTGTGACTCCCTCTCTTTTAAAAGAGACAAACAATAAAACCTACTCATTATACCTTTTTTATTCAATCATTCCAAATCCTGACTATCAAGAACTGTATTAATTTTGTTTAAAATACAACACACTAGACAGAAAATGAAATCAAGCAAGAGAAAAAGACTTACTTTTAGTATCCCACAAAATGTCTTGTTCCGGAGGAGCAGCAAAGAGAATGTAAAGACGTAGGGTGTCAATGCCATATTCTTTCACTAATTCTTTGGGGTCTATTCCATTGTGCTTAGATTTGCTCATTTTTTCCCAAGTAACTTGAAGCTTCTCACCAGTTTTTAGGTGAACCGGTTCAGTTCCTAAATATTAAGACATATGCAAAATATTGAACCAAAGTTTGCTCATTTGTAACAGCAATTAATTTTGTTCCTTAGGCATAAGAAAGAACTATACCTAGTGGGCTTTTCCAGTTTCCAAACAGCTTCAAGAGGAAAAACACACATTATAAACAACTTCTTCCCTCCAAACCTTTTCCTGCTTTAATGTTTTAACACAAGTAACATTCCAATGCTTCCATTACATCGTGTAAGATTGTCTCTTACCATTTGGAAATTGTATCTAGCACTCATCCTATGTGCCATTACGATTGCCTCCCTGAGATTCAAGCGTTGCTATAACCATGACATTTAAAACCTCCCGGATAGATGTACTGGTTCAGTAAAATTCTGACCTGCACTTAGCTTTTACAAACACCAGATTTATAGGTTTCAATTGCAGTACATTATCCTGAAAAGAGCATGCCTTCTGTTGCATGAATTTAGAGATAGAAAGGGGTGTTCACACTGATAAAGGTACAACCAAGTGAAACCATCTGCTACAGAAAAGCCCTAGCTTTTTACCACATACAGTGGTAAACATAAGGGGGTTGGTTTGTTTTTTTAACTGACTTACTGGGTTCATACACAGAAGAAGAGTGAAAACAAGTTGTTCAGGAGGAGTGCTTGAGGGAGGCAAATATGACCAAACCACTTTTACTGCTACAGGCCCCTAGGCAAGGACTTGCTGCTCCAGCTTGTGCAGTGAAGATACCAGACAGAACATGAGAGACAGCACTTTTCCCTATACATTTACACTCTTAATATCTACTGAATATACCAACATCTGTGTCAGCTGTGCCACAATGTTTTTGCAAGTTGTCCATTTGCTGGCAGTACTAGCTCCATTCAGCAAGCTGCTGGGCAGTATTTTAACAAAAATGACCTCTGATCTTTTGGACCACATGGGAGACAAAATAATACCATAGCACTGTTTCTGTGTTTTGATGCAATTAGAAGCTGCTGGATTAGTAGGGTGCCTGTGCACTCGCAGCACAAATTAATCCAAATCCCACAGTAGTTGCTCAGCAGTTTAAATATTACAAGGATTCGTTTTCTCTTCCAAATTTTCCCAGCACTGAGACCTGTACATCAAAGCAGTCTCTGACTTTCTGGGTGCACCCATGCTGATTTTACCATACAGTGTTTCTTACCAGTGAGATCAACCTCCTCCTTCTTCAAACACTGGCCTGTTGTTGTTAATCTGAATGTCTGATTCTTGATAAGACCTTGAACCAAGAGCTTATGGAAAGGCTCCCTAAGGATGAAAGGAAAAGAAACTTCTCTGTTGAAATGAGCTATCAAAAAGCATACTTTATGATAAGCCTCAGGTATTGAGCCAATCAGGAACAATTATTTAATGAAACAATAATTTTAAGTTGACTACACATAAATGGTTAGTTGTCACCTTAGAAAGAGTACTTTGTATATTTATTCATGGTGACTGGCTGGTATGTATTTATTTGTATTCTGCACACATTCTTGCATTCTGATTTCAAACCCAGTTATTCTAATGTTATTTTTCAAATTAGCATATGAATAGTATACAAAAGTTTCCTAGCCAGTAGTGCAATTTCACTAACTTCAAGCTAGATCTCCATGTGTAAAAGCATTCAAAGTACCTGGCCTCACAGTCTTACAAATACTTAGTTTCAGCTTCTTTCTGAGGAGGACAGTATATTGGACAAATTAAAATCTCACTGCAAATTTCTCTCTATAAACAGAGAACACAGTTTCTCTAATGTAAGCACTTGCCTGCCTTGTCCCCTTGCAGAACTAGCAGTGAGAAAAAAGTACACTAGAAAAATGGCAATGCTGGAAAATTCATAGGTCAGTGGATAAATTTTTAGCATCTTGAACTTTACTATTCTAGCAAAATTCACATCAGGAAGAGTAAACTCTCATCAAATGCGTGTATAATAAAGCAAAAAAGAGCCTTAAAAGCACCAAAGCTAAGGGCAGTATTGCACTCAGGAAGAAATAAATTCAAAGTAAACACTGCTGTGATTGACAGATACATTATTGTGGCCACGTCCTTTAACGGTCTTGCATTTCTAATTCATTGAGTCAAGTGTTTGTTCCTATTTTCACTAAGAAAAAGACAACAAAATTAATTTCTAGAGATTTTGGTTCCCGCTCAATAGGCCACGTTCTAACAGCAACCCCAAGAACAGCTGGGGTCAGGGAAGAGGTAGAGACAGACTGAGAAGGCAAACACAGCCTGGAGAGCCTTCTCATGGGATCCTCCAAGATGGGGACACTGGTGACCATCATTTTGGAGGACATGACAATGTCCTGGTTACTACTGACTTGCATCTCTCAATGCTCACTTGCGTGCTTAACAAGCAATCTGAATTCTCCCCACTTCCACCTAACAAAGATGCACATATGGACCATATGCATTACTCTTATTTACATATTTTTCAAAAAGCTAGAATAAATTTATTTTAAGAAGAAATAGTAAAACCAGATTTCCACATTCCACTTCGCATGTCCAAAAAAGTCATAATCCAAAGTACTACTTACTTCTAAGTCGTTAATTTATTATTTTGCATTTAAAGGAAACATAAATTACATGACAATTTATTGCTTGATTTAAAACACAGTAATGTATTTAATAATAAAGTATTATTAAATTACATAACACTTATGCATATTTTAACTCTAATAAAGCAGATATCTTACAAGTACTAGTCTTCAAACCCATTTGATGACTCTGAAGGAAGGAGATACTTGAAAGAAAAGCCCTAAGCTGGGAGAAAGTGATAGGCTTCATATTTCAACATATTCATGTTTGAACATGACTTTCCTTCCTTGCATATTTTGCATACTTGCAAATATTGTGCAAATACTGGCACATAGTGATGTATCGTTCAGTTGTCAAGCAGCACTTGTGTTGTCTCTATTGTGCCACCTGGTTTTATCAACAATGTTAAGTAAGAGTAGCAATTCAACCGTCTCTAGAAATATTTTCTAGACAATATTTCACAGCTTGCCTGAAAAATCCTGTTGTTTAGAAAGAAAATAACAGAACTTAGGAGATGAGAACTGAAGTAAAATTTATGCCATATAAACAAGAGAAAGTATTTTAAAAGTAGGAGGTAATAATAATCCAAAATCTCAAATAATTATCTCAAAACATCCAAGTGAATTAGAAGATGAATAATGGTAACAAACCCCTTGTAATTCTATCATCAACAAATGGTGGAAAAATGCTTCAAGAGATAACTGTTCAGAATAAGTCTCTTCTACAAACTAAAGACATTACACCAAGGAAAAATAAAAACAATTTCCCCCCCATCATTCAGTACTTAAGTCTGTTTAAGGTCTCAAGCAGTTTAAAAGAGCAACACTTCCTGCTATCTAAAATAAAGCTAATGAGATAGCCAGAACATCCAAACCAGATAGGCTCTCCACTGGAAGTGATTTTTCAAGGAATGCTTAGTTTTAATGACAAAGAGTGAGTTCAGATCATATGCCAAGTTACTCTAGGCTGAATGTAGGAATAAGCATTTCCTATTTTTGTTTACGCTGACAGAGGCTGCAAAAATGCAGACAAAATACATTACCAAGTATGGGGGGAAAAAACGCTCACGTATTCGTAAAAGGAGACTGCAGGAGAGTGGAGACATGCCCAAAATGAGAAAACCAGAGCTCATCTAATAAACACAGGGCTCAGAAATAGATTGAGCCCTGTACTGAATTACTCCTGATGTGCAGTGATTTTGCCAGTGATGTGATGGCTCCATCTCATGGTCACATGTAAACTTACACTTTCATTTATATTAATAAAACCACACACCTAAAACCTCCCCCTTTTAAGAAACTGATGCGTTTCTTGGCCATGGAAGTGGACTGCCAAGACACTGCAGCACATCAGGTGTGATGCAATTCTGATCTAAACACTACAGCACCCATTCATGGCCTGGTGTCACAAATACCTCCTGAGCCACACCCCTGGGAACAACTGAACTCAGCTATGTTCAGACAGACAGACGCTTCTGGCACAGTAAGTGAAGAGGTGGCTTGAGTTTCTTTGAATGCTCAATCCCATTTCAAGTTGTAAGGATGGAATAAGATATACCTTGCCCTGCCCGTAGTCTGGTTTTGCCCATGCTGGAGTACAGGCACTGTGGTCTTAGTCGTGTGCAGCTTTTGATTGTGTCATATGTCAAACGGGATCCCACCTGTTAAGTCTGCCTGACACCTCCAAGAAAGATCAACTGTGCTAGCCACAAAGTGTGTAATCCACCCTTTTCCCTTCAGTAATGTTCATACACAGGCACATTTTGATGATAGACCAGTCTCTCCATGTAGGAGCATGTGGTGGATGGAGGAGCAAGTGTGACTGACAGACCAAACTCCTGCTCAGTGCCGTGTTCTCAGGCTCTTTGCTCTGCTCTGTGCAAAGTGACTAGCGAGATTTTTCAATCCAATTACAAATGACCTGTCTGGAAGGACTTAGTGGAGCTTCAACAGCGATAAACAGTGGACTCGGAAGAAGGAATAGCTCTAGCCAGGGAGCTCACTGTGTATATTTGCATCCCACACGTAAAGAAAGGCTGAGTGCAATTGTGCAATCTGCAATTAGACCTATATGTAACAATCTGGCAGTCCTGTAGAAGGCCAGAAGTGATTGGAGGATGGGGGAGCTGATCATTTTGGGCAGGAAAAAGATCAAACATAATTGAATGTTCAGCTTTTACGCAGTCAATAGCTGTGTGTTTTTATTTAAAATCAACTGTAGTGATAAAGTCCCTAATGAATGTAGAGAAGCTCTAATACTCTACCCTTACAAAAAAAAGCTGTTTGTCACACTAGTATCTTCTTTTATTCTGTAATGCAGCTATGTAAAAATAGTGCCTTCTTGCTCAATAGATTTGCTCTCTATCACAGTCAGAATCTGCTGACTTAATGGCAACAATAAACTTTTTTATTGCTTTACAGTCCTTCAGAGAGAGTGTGTGAGATTATTCAATTAGACAGAACTGATTATAAAGTCTAGGGAAGAGCCAAATTCTGTGCAACTTACATTTGCAACAAAGGAATTGAGCAGGTGTAACCAAGTGTGCCAGCACACACGCATCATGCCGGATGAAGCTGGAACAGATAAGGAGGCTGCTGGTCCCCTCTGCCTATGTGGCCCCTCGCCTAGTGGTTGTCACAGATGAGAGGGCTAGCTGGCTTGTGAATTAATTCCAGAACTGATGCACTTTACAGACCAGATTGCTAAATGAAAATTACATCAACTTGGGCTTAATCTGTTGTCACATGTACCAATAGCCAGAGGATCCTATTTATTCTGCTTGTCATTACTGAGGGAATGAACAGCACTTCCAAATAGGTAAAACAGAAAATCATGGCTCACCTTCAAGGGATATTTAAACTAAATTGACACCTTTACAGTTTTAGAAGTCTATAAACATTGCATCTTCTATGAAAGCATGTGTGACATCTGTAAGGGAATGGAAGTGAATAATATTTCCATTGTAATAATCACATATGAAAAGATTGCTTTGCAAATCTAAACTACGACATTTTAAACTTTTGTTTTCAAACTCATTATTATAATAATAGCCATTAGTACAGAATAAAAGACTATTATTATTTCCAATGGGTTTGAAAGTCAGCAGATGGGAGCCAAAGAATGAAAATTTCCATGAAGAAAACCTATCGAAATGAAAACTACTACAGATTAATAGGAGAATCATAAATATTTGTCAGGATGCTCAATAACACCATAAATGGTGGCAGCTCTCATTAACTGAAATGTAGCTGAACTTTACTTATTTAATCAGTGAATAAGATGCAAGCTGTTAGAGAAAGACTGAAAATGCACAAGAGGGCAGTGGTTTTTAATATTTCAACGTTTTCCTGCAGAGCAGTGGGCTTTGACACCCTGACTCTAAGCTTCCTAACAATAAGCTTGTTTCTAATCAACCCTTTCAGATCTCTCAGGCTAGCCCTTGAGCAGTCCTAACAGAAGAATGAGCAAGAGTGGCTTTTGACCACTGCTACAACATATTGACTTCATGGCTTAAAAACACATAAAGCGTTAAGTGCATAGAACTAAAGCAAGTAAGCAAGCAACTAATGTGTACAATGATTTTGTTACAGTCATCTTGCAGCCTAAACACACCTATAAGCAGCACAAGTAGCTGATCCTAGGGGTAATGCTGTAACATCTTCATATGTGCAACAGTTTATGGATTGTATAGGGCCTCCAAGGAACTTTTCATAGTCATGCAAACTACTTTTACCAAAAGTAATCTTGATTTTCTCTGCTATTGTCACTAGACATACACAGTGCTTCTTCAGTATTTTTTCATTGATGTTAAGAGGTTTTTTTCTCTAATTTACTGCCCTTATCATGTTAATATCTTCATAAATGACACAGACAATGGGATTGAGTGTGCCCTCAGCAAGTTTGCAGATGACACCAAGATGAGTGGTACAGTTCACACACCTGAGGGATGGAATGCCATCCAGAGGGGCCTGGACAGGCTTAAGAAGGTGGCCTGTGTGAACCTCATGAGGTTCAACAAAGCCAAGTGCAAGTCCTACACCTGGGCTGGGGTGGCCTCTTGTATCAAGACAGGCTGAGGGAGGAGAGGGATTGACAGCAGCCCTGTGGAGAAGGACTTAGTGGTACTGGTGGATGAAAACATGGACATGAGCCAGCAATGTGCACTTGCAGCCCATAACCTGGGCTGCATCAGAAGAAGCATGGCCAGCAAGTCAAGGAAGGTGATTCTGTCCCTCCACTCTGCTCTCATGAGGTCCCACTGGAGTACTGTGTCCAGCTCTGGAGCCCTCCTGGAACCCAGGAAAGACATGGACTTGTTGGAGCAGATCCAGAGGAAGGCCACAAAAATGATCAGAGGGATGGAACACCTCTTCTATGGAGAAATTTTGAGAAGGTTGAGGTTCTTCAGCCTGGAGAAGAGAAGGCTCCAGGAAGATCTTACTGTGGCCTTTAAATACTTAAATGGGGACCTATAAGAATGATGGGGACAAACTTTTTAGCAGGGCCTGTAGTAACAGGACAAGGGGTAATGGTTTTAAACTAGAAGAAGGTAGATTTAGATTAGCTATACGGAAGACATTTTTTACATTGAGGGTGATGAAACACTGAAACAGATTTCCCAGACAGGTGGTAGAAGCCCCATCCCTGCAAATAGTCAGGTTGGACGAGGTTCTAAGCAACCTGACCTAGTTGAAGGTGTCCCTGCTTACCGCAGGGAGGTTAGACGAGATGACCTACAAAGGTCTCTTCCAATCCAAACCACTTTATGATTCTTTGATGCTATATTCAGTCCACTCTAGGCACAGTGCTTTGGTGCTACTACTCTGTCACAGTGGAGTATTAATAAAACACATTCCGATTTCATACAGCCACAGACTCACAGACTCTTAAACTAACGTAGGTTGGAAGAGAATTTTGGAGGCCATTCAGTCCAACCTCTGTCTTACAGCAGACCTAACTTCTGGTTGCTCATGCCTCATCCAGATGAGTTTTGAAAATATCCAGTGATGGAGATCCCACAACCTTTCTGGTCAAACTGTTCAAGTGTGACCACTTCAACTGTAAAAATTATTTTCTATCTAGTTGAACTCGGCTGCAACCTTTGACTGTTACTCTTTTTCTTTCTCGGTACTTCTCTGAGAAGAGTCTGGTTCTGTCCTTTCTATAATCCTCCTGTAACAGACAGCAATTACACTCCCTTCTTAGCCTTCTTTCCTCAAGGGTGAATGTGCTCAGCTCCCTTAGACTCTCCTTGTATGACACAAGCTTCAGACCCAGACCTGTCTTAGTGCCCCTCCACTGGACCCTCTCCAGTTTGATTAAGTCCCCCACACTGGAGGGCCTCAAAACTGGACTTAGTATCCCAGATGTGACTTCCTGAGTGATGAGCAGAGATATTCAAAGCTGGATATGCTTTTGTTAATGCAGCACAATATACTCTCAGTCTTACTTGCTGACCCACAGCTAACGTGGTGTTCACCAAGACCCCTACAGTCCTCTTCAGTTGTGTTTCTCCTCAAACAGTCAGTCCAGCCCAGTGTGTTTCCATGGGTGATCTGCTCCTTATACAGGACTCTGCATTTGCCTTTGTGGAACTCAAGTGTGGAACACTTCAGACTTGCTCCTCCAGCTTGTCAGAGTCCTTTGCATTGCAGCCCTGCCATCCAGCATATCGATGGCTTCTCCCAGCATGCAATGAACTTGATGAAGGTGCACTTTGTTGCACTGCCCAGGTTGCTGATGAAGATATTAATTACAATTGGCCTCAGCAGTGACTCCTGAGCAATACCACTTGCAAACAGTTGCCAGTCAGACTTTGAACATTGCCTCTTAGAGCCTGATAGTCCAGACAGTTTTTCCATCCATGCTGTAGCCCACCTATTCTGTCCACATGTCCCTAGTCTGAGTACAAGGACGCCATGGGAGAACTTACTAAGAGCCTTGAAAAAGTCATGATAAAAGATAAGCACAGGTCTCTTCTCATTCACACAGAGAATCATTTCACCACAGAAAGAAGGCAGACTAAGCTGTGTATATTTCTCTCAGTAAGTCCATAGCGGCTACTTCCAGTCACCTTGTCTTTCACGTGCCTAAAACATACTACCAGGATGATTTGCTTTAAAGTATTCTTGAGGACCAATATGAGGCTGACTGGCCTGTAAATACTCTGGATCATTCCTCTTGCTTGTTCTTGAAGACGAGTTTTGCCTCTGCCTTTCTCCAGTCAAAAGGGACATTCCCTGATCACCATAACCTTTCAAAAACAATTGGCAGCTGCCTTACAATGGTAAAGGGTAGTTCCTTCAGCACTCATTTGGTCCCATGGACTCGTAAATGTCTGGTTTGCTTAAGTGATCCTTGACTCAATCTTACTCTACAGTGGGTAGTACCTCTCTCCCTCAAACTCTCCTACTATGCACAAACCTTAACAGCAATGATCAAGGCAAAGATTGACCTCTGCTACCAAGCTCTTTGATTTTGTATCAGGTCAACGCATTCCTTGATGTTCTTACCAACATATCTGCAGAAGCCCTTCATGTTCTTCCCTGGCTTCAATTCTAGATGAGCTATAGCCTTTTCTAGTTCTATTCTGCCTACCCAGTTAATGCTTCCACATTCTTTTAGGAGTAGCTCATCCTCATTTCTCCTTTCCATGCACCACTTCTAGTGTTTAAGCTCACTCAGGAGGTCTCTTTTCAGTCAAGCTGGCCACTTTCCATACCTCTTCATTTTCTTGCACACCAGAGTGAACCACTTTGCAAGCAAACCTCCCCTTCCTCATGATCTCAATTCACAGTGACAATACTTCAGCCACCATAGTTAATGTTGTCTTGGGAGGTGGAAGAATTTGACTAGAAAGAGAACATTTTGCTGCTGTGTGTCACAGCTCCACAGGATGGCTGATAGATTAGCATTGTCAAATTTGTTGTAGAACTGATAAGCCTGAAATTCCTTGTAGGGAGAAGCTCTGAAATTCTCTGCTTAAAGGAACAGTGTATATGACAGAAAGCATCTGCTTCAAGAGAACCACTCTCTTAGAGAAGGAACAGTCTCCTTGCTGCAGCTGTGCAAGCTCAACGCAACGGGGTGAAATACGGGTACACAAATAATTCACATCCAAACTCTCAAATACAGCTTTCACTGCAAACTATTTTGCAGGCAAGGATGAGTGATGAAAATGCATCACCCGTTTTCTTCAAATGATTATGAAAGAACTTAGGGAAATATTCTGCCAGCTCCGCTAACTAGTCCATCTTTTTCTGGCACACAACTAAGTTCTAGTTTTGTAGAAAAGAGCTGCATTCAAGGGAGTTCAGTGTCCTGTGCAGGTAGGTTTCTCTTTTACATCAAGTTTTCAGAATGGATACTAGTAAAGAATGAACATATATGAGTTGCCAGCAGAGAAACTACCAAGCACTTACTTTCATGGAATCACTCATTTTGATTCAATTTAGTCAAATGTTTCTGCTGATGGGGAAGCATAGGGCAGTATTTCACTACGCTGACACCAGTATTCTCCCTGTTGAACTGTGATGGCATTTTGAGGTAAAAAAAGGGCAGAATTTCAGTGGAAATGGGGATGTCAAGCTGGGAACCTGACAGAACAAAGAACAGAGCATCACATGACTCACCTTCCTGCCTCAAACGTTACTTCTAAGAAAACTGGAGGATGATGAATCAGATTATAGTAGCATCAGCAACAAGAATAGTTAAAAGTAAACATATAAAAAGTTATCAAATGAAAAAGAAATAGACAGCAGACATATTTTTAGGGCTTTTGCTTATCAAGAACTGTTTTGTACTGTTCAGCTCCAATGGTGCAGTGAATTATGAGTGCTTATTTTTCTCCATAGGCATGGTTCCACTGAAATTAATAGCATTACTATGCATGCAGTTACCTAATTTGAAATAATAGCACTACTCAGAATGCCTGAAGTTACACATTTTTGCAGGCTGACAATTTACGCCAACATTTTATCACTTGCTCTGAGCCAGTTAATACTCATATAATGAAAATGCTATACTTGTATGAATACAGAAAATGCAACTGACTGTGAGAAACCAAGTAGTTAGCCAAGATTGATAAACAAGAAAATTCAGGCTTATTCAATGTAATGTTCCATCATCATAACAATATACTAATACATCCTTGCTAATCAAGTGAAATCTGAAAGCTTTTTATAGAAATACATAAGGCTTACTTGTGTTTTGTCATCTTTAGGTCATGGCAAAAATGGCTGAAAAATCTTGCGTAAAATAAGTGCATTACTGCATGCTCCTTTCCTCCGATGTACAAATCCACAGGCATCCAGTAGTCTGCTAGGTCACTATTAAAGGGCCTGAAAAAACACAATTATAGAAAAAAATACAGTGTGGAAAATGAGGATCAGATCTACTGAAGTAGCTCGTCATACTTGATATCACTATGTGTAATAAAACTTCTATTTTGTTATCAGATCTCTTTAATTTTAAGAAGTGATACTCTTATAAATTATAGACAAAATTTTAATTACCTGAAAAGCAGATCCACAAAAACATTATTTTCATACATTTTAGGGAAGCAATTAAGATTTCACTTGTTACCTGAGAAAGTGATGAAAATACTTGTTTATTCTTTAAATGTTTTTTTCATAGATACCCTGTGGCTTGCTTTTAAATTTTTTAGTATTTATCAAGCTTTACATACAAATATATTACAGTGAAAGACAAAAGACATGCCCACTCAAAACCAGCTGATTTTAATTTTAATTGGAGGTTTGCTTTGTTGCCATTAGGGGACAATGAAGCAGTTTGCTATAAGGTTGCAAATCATTTGAAGAATTGGGTTGGTCATTGTATGGGTCATCGTACTCCAACAGATAAACGCTTTATGAATTTACAGTAAATTTGTCATTTAGAGCATATTTACTATGTCGTTGGAGGTCATCTGCATAGTTTCCTAGCATTGCTTACTGCTTCATTAAATACTGTTATGTCTCCTGTAATGGGCTCTGCCTTCAAAATACCATTTGTATGTATGTTATTTTTTATTGCATGCTTTATGGCACCCTTCTAAGAAATCTACTTGTTTTGTCAGCTTGTTTGATTATTCCATCTGTACTTTTTGTAATAGCAATACTTTTTCCTCATAGATGAGCCCAGAAGCAAATAATGGATCTGGGATTCATGTCTTCAGTGGAACAAATTGAACCTAACTTGTTCACAGTGTTCCAAAATAAGCAGAATAATTTTGCCAAATTCTAGATCTGTGAAATATGACTTATGGAAATAAAGGGTTTACGTATACCCAGCTTAGCTAAATAAAATCCAAAATCAATAAATCAAATGGAGGTAGTAATCAAGTGTATAAGTCCATAAAAATGTTATTTCAATATGAAACAGATTTAGCTACACTAAGCTGTTATTTGGATAGCTGAATGTTATATCTGATTCAACTTCTGGAAAAGCACCGCTTGTCCTTGCACAAAAAATATTTTAAATTGTTACTGGAGAGGAAGCAGTCTGCATAACTTAATAATGTTAATAATAAATTTACAGTATCACTAGAAAATAAGTAAAATTAATGTGAGATAAAGGTGTTCACAGAAGACATTTCTTTAGTTTAACTAAACAGGTGCTGTCAATGTACAAAAATAACTAGCCCAGCTGTATTAAATCACTTGGTATGTAGTATGAACCCAGACACTGCTCTGGACAACAAATAAATAAATAAATAACTCCCCAAACACTACTACAATGTCTTATCTAAAAATGTGACTCATTCTTGTCTCCCTCAGACTATGTAGTAGAACTGTTCTACTAATTCCTCCTTGGAAAAAAACAGTGCTATCAGCAGTGCTACTACAGGCAGACTATTAAGCAGAAAAACAGGTAAATAACTAAATCTGTCTTCCCAAGCTCCCGTCCCCATGCTGTAGCCACTAACACACAGCATATGAAAAGTCTCCTTTCATTAATTATTCATGTAGTTGAAGCGCTGACACAGCAGGAGTCTGCTGTGATGCTGCTTCACTTCAGGTCTGTGCTCAAGGAAGTAGCAAGAGTTACTGGAATTCAAATGGAGAGAAATGAAGGTGCCATTCTTGGCGGCTGGACGTTACATGAGTCTATTCCTCTTCCTACTGGTGGAAAAGCACTGTCTGTCCACACACAGTGTGCTTAGGGTTAAAGCTAGGCTGTCATTCTTGATGGCATCCTACACTAAGGACAATCTTCAGCTCCTCAGCTGAACACTTCCTCTGTGCCCTGCCCATAACACCCTCTCACAAACTTCTGCCCCTAGTCCTGTAGCTCCTGCGCTGACACAGTTGTGTCTTCACATCTGGCTCTTGCAGATCTTTTAGCATGGGAGCAACCCAATATCACATTTTTAGAGCAATTCCTAGTCCACCCTCTGCTGTGCCACAGTGTGGACCCACAATCAGAGGAACCAGGTGTTTATGCTGTTTTCTACAAAGGCAGTTACAAGCCAGAAGCACTGGAGTGTTAGGTCTTTTACCTCTTTCTTCCTTCTCTTCTGCTCCATGAAGAGTGCTCACACACCCAACGGGCCCGTGCCTGCAGTGCTCACCTGTTTGTGTTGTGAGGGTCCGTGTACCTCAGGTAGTACCAAGCAGAATCAACAAATGTATCCATGGTATCAACTTCTCGTTGTGCTGCTGCCTTACACCTGAGCAAGAGAGATGGACAAGAGCTATATTTAGGTAAGCGGCAAGCTTAGAAGAAAACAACCATGCACAGAGTGGCCGTGAAGACATTTAGATTGAAAAATGAACAGATCTGAACAGTCGTAAGAGTGACATGTCCAGAAAAAGTCCAACACCAGTAACAAGGCCCATTGTCCCTCTCAAACCAAACCAATTACAAACCAAGAAGAAGCCTGAATAGCTATAACACCAAGCAACAGCAGAAGACAGCACTGCATCGGACAGGCCTCTCCATTGTATGTTTCTGGAATTTTTTAGAATTGCCATTTTAAAAGGATAATATCTAAGAAAATCTTGAACACAGATAGGTATGTTTTGCCCTAGTGTTAATGGGTACTGAATATATATATGTGTGAATCTGTATGTATAAACACCCCCCCCCCCCCTTCCCATTAGGCACCAGACCACAAATCATTTTATATACATTAAGCAGAAGGAGCAGGTAGTTGACTTTCTGATTGTCAGTACAAAAAGGTTGTTGCAGATTCAATTTATTATCTCTAAAAAAATGAACTTAGTCTAATTTCAGCTTTCACTGAGATGTAGCAAATCTCTTCTAGACCTTGTCGCACAATTTTAATTTGTGACTAGAGCAAATCAATTTTTGCTTGGAGTTGTAATATATTGGCAGCCCTGAGAAACACTTTAAAAATAAAGTTGAGAAGCTTAGGCTGCTTTCTGACAGTTTCTTCCTGAATATAAATTATTTGTTTGTAGCAGCCAACAATAACATTTAATAAGCTTTCATTTGTTATAAAGGAACCCTCCTTAAAACTTTACTGCTAAAACAATGGGATTATACCAATACAAATAAAACTTTGCAACCTGTGATGAACTTGTTCATAAATACCGCTCGCTATATGTAACAAATGTATGCAATTTATAAATGGATGTATATGCGTAAAAAATATATGTAATAAATGGGCACTGGCTATTTAATAATTTCCAAACACATATTTAGTCTGTGATCAGGCTTGATTACTGAGCTGTAACATGTATCTGCCTGTCTGTCTGATGCTTCAGCTTGTCTTGCCGAGGCAAGTTTAGGTGACTATCACAAATTAACATTTTCCTTCTTTCTGTCACTGCCCCAGGCCCTTTTCTACCATTAAGTTTTTCTTTCAATGGGAATAATGTACTTCTAAGTGATTTTTAATAGAGAATAATCGGTTTATTAAATTGTATACATAATCAGTCTTGGTCAATGTAAAATAATACTATTATACTGAAACAGAACGGCTTTTTAGTCAAAAGCAAGAATACTTTACAGTCATTGAACCACAATTATATCTGCTTCATGCTTTTCATGTTGTCTGTACTCTAAATGCACACGGCTCACTAAGACACAGACAGCATGGGAATTTTTAAATATTTATACAACAGACAGTACTGTAATCTCATTATATGATCTTCAGACAACTAACACAATTACCTGGACCTGAATAACAATTAATAATTTGGGCATCTCCTCCCACTTATAATTGCTTACATTATCGTCACTCAAATACTCACCAACTTCTGTATCTTTCCATCTTGCTTTCCTTATTAAGTCTAGATATTAAGTATAATTAATGGAAAAAAACATTACTGGAAAGAAAGACTAAAAGAAGGGATGAAGTAATTTCTCAGAGCAAGGAAAACCAAGGAGGACTGCACACGCAAAGGCAATAACTCGAAGGATTTGGAATTGTAGCAGATAAATGGATGAGCAATACAGTTGTCAAATAGGCGAGAATAAAGGAGATAAAGTTAAAAATTAAAAAAAAGCTTATTTCAGTAAACTAACACAATGAAACTAATCCTGCTTGTCTTTATTTCTGACTAAACAAATGCCCTTGATTAACTTCTAATTAGGGCAGTCACAGTAACTATCCAGACATCGTAACAGTTCGCTATACATCTGAAGTATCCTGTTGCCTGGTAAACAACAAAATCATTTTTGATTTAAGGTCATGTTATCAACAAAGGTCAAAATATATGTCCCCAGAGAACCATGGAACTGCTGTGTGTAAGGTACCTGATTAGAAATGAAAATCACACTGATATTCTACCGTGCAAATGTTAAAGTACAGGGAGATGTTATGAAACTGCTGCTGCATTATCAACAAGAGCCCTAATGTCATTTTTACGTCTGATTCCTCTGCCTGGCAGGCTGATAACGTCCTTCCCATATGGTCAGTCTGTTAGCAGCAGCACTGGATTGCACTGCTGATATAAAATTTCTCTGGGATAACTCGTGTTCTAACATGCTCTTCTGCAGAACCTGTATGCAAATTTTGGTGTACAGATTATCTAAGCAGCCCTCAAGATTAGACAACTGATTTTTATGACTTACCTCTCACTACTTAATTAAAGCTGTTATATTTCTTAAACAGCCGGGCTACAAACAATAAAGATTACAACACTGACAAGATGCATGTACCTTCTATCTCCTTCAATGCTGTGATCTCTAATACACAGTGAATGTGATTCTTCATGATAAAGAATTATATAGCTGAGGAAACACTCTATTGTTGGACTACCGCTAAGAAAATTAACATGATTAGTTTCCTTAAAAAGGAAATAATTCCATAATTATTATAAGCTCTCTATGAACTCTGCTGGTGAAAGACAAGGAAAATTTTTGTAGTAAATGAAGTGAGAAATACTGTTAAGAAATTGAGGACGGGGAGAAAATTTTTCTCTTTTCCCTTTTTTCTTTCCTTACAACCAGTGAGCTTCGCTTCAGCTTGTTATTGAAAGAACAGCAGTAGGTATCTATGTTGCAAAAAAAGGAGTTTTACAGAGCATATAGGGGAAAAAAAACCCTGTGCTGGGTCAGGCTATACATCATTCTGGAGCAGTACCCTTTCAGTTGCCAACATTTACAGAAAGAGCACAAGAAACAGGCAGGTACAAAGCAATCTTTCCCAGTCTGCAGTAAATGCCACATTGCCTTACCTCGGGCAGGAACAGTTCACCCATTCTGGAGAAGTTTCTAAAGGTGAGGCTCCCTTTCCTGTGAATGTGGTTACATTGGGCAACACTACAGGTAAGTCTTCATAAGGTACAGGGACAGTGCCGCATGCCTGGCAGTGGATGACAGGAATAGGTGTTCCCCAGTACCGCTGTCGAGATATTAACCAGTCTCTTAATTTATCACTTGTTAGGTCTCCACCTATTCCTTTCTTTTTGGCCTGCTGGGTAATAGCTTTTAAAGCCTCCTCCCGGGTCATGCCTGTGATCTGATTAAAAAACAGAAAAGCAGCAGAAGAAAGAAAAAAATTATATTTGCTGTCAGTGAAAATGCAAGAACAGACAAAAAAGTTTAAAATACAACTTCTGAGGGTCAAAGTTTATGAGCCTCATATTGATATTCCCCTTGCTGCTGCTTAACATCCTTCTATCCAAGAGATCATTCACATACCAGTTGCTCCATTCATTTAAATGCCTTTACTCAAAGGGAAATGTTCGTCATGGCCTGACTAGGACAAGGCTGAGAAATCGCCCCGCCCCGTAGACCCCCTCAGCCTTGACTGGCAGATACTTGGCCTTACTGCTGATATTTTAATCAAATGCTGTGTGTTGAAACTTTGAAAGTATTGTCAAGACAAGGCAAACACTGAGGAAATGTGGATGCTAAAAGAACTTTCTTTCTCCCACATTCATTTGGGGGGTTTCCAGTCTTGTTTTCACAGACACCGTAACCACTTAGACTCTATCTGTCAAGTAACAGAACATACGCTTTGTGTCTGCTGTCAAATGCATTTTTTCAAGACCAATACCACCATACATACTTTATTTAAAGCTAAGATTTCTATGTCACTTCAGGCAGACATGTTACCATAAAGGCTTACACCACACTTAAGTAAGTATATGGAAAAAACTAATATGTTAATATTTAGCTTAAAAATGTATTGACATGAGAAATATGAATTGACTTATAAAACGGGTTTCATTATTCAGTTTCCATTATAAAACCCAGACCTATATTGTTCTTTGCTTTCACGTACAAAAGGAAAAAAAAAGGTTTTATTGCTACAGAAGAGCAAACATACTTCATCGTTCTAGTTATTCCTAGAAAATTTGTAGCATAAGCCTGGCTTGATTCTTAAAAAAAATAAGAATATCTTTAATCACACCAAGTATTTGGCACTCTTGAGAAAACAGATTTAGTTTGCATTACTATTGTCATTTGGAAAGAACTCCATACTTGTATACTAACCTCTCCAGAATTAATGATTTTCTCCAAACCATTTGGCAATGTCTCAATAACTTCAGTGAAAGAAATGCCCAGATTCTTTGCTACTACAGCATCTTCTGCACTTGTACAAGGTATTCCTAGGGGGGAAAACTGAATCAGTTCTGGGATTGACTAACATGGATATCATTCATAACTTTCAGGATAAAACATTTTATTTCTATGACGCTCTTGTTATAACAACTTATGTTTCCCAATGGAGTTTAAAAATCTAAGAACAAGAAAAATATTTTCATGTTCTTTAAGCAGTAAATTTCAAGCAGCAATAACTACAAATACAATTTCCCAGTTTCTCTGTAATCCAAATGTTTTTCAATGTCCTACTTCAGAAAAGGCTGAAAATAAGATGTTTCAGAAAAAAGCCTAAAAATAAAGCTATAAAATTAGGATAAATAAAACTAGATTATATAATCTAATAATTATTAGATTATATAATTTAAACATATATTTTATTTAAAGTATATTATTAAATTATATTATCTAAACATGATATATTTTAATAATATGAATTTAAGTTATATTTGCTAACAAGATAAACAAATACTAAAATAGTTAAAATTGTCCTCTTATTTCAACACTAAATTTAATCTCTTTCTAATTTTATAGTTTATTAACATGTACCACAACACAACAGTTTCTAACATTACTATCACTATAACTTATTAGGAAAGACACAATATGTCTATAAACTCAGGAAAAGAATTAAAAACCCCATTAATTTTCTATTCAGAACATAGCTACCGAGAGCACCTCCTCCTGCTGCTCAAATCAATCATAGAACTCAAAGTATTCAAGGCCCCGGACACTATCTTTCCCTTTGGATCTTAGTATTTGGGTCATGCATCTTGTATTCAAGTAGTTCTTCTAAGCCACATATATCTCTTTTTTAGTATAGCAGTCTACCAGCACCATAAAATGATGCACAATCTTTAAATATTTCTTATTCATAGTGATAAAAGATGACAACTTCCCTCTGATTTTGCTGCAGATATTTTAAAAGATACTTTGTTCTGCTTTGGAGGACTACCTTTCAGGGTGAGCTAAAAGACCTCTTAAGTTTGTTATCAAGATGTATTCTGGAGTGAGATTGAGATACTAACAGATTTATTATTTCCACAGGGATATACATCTTTCTGCATAGTTTTCCTTTCAGTGATACTTTATTTCATATTTTGACCAATCTTGCACATTTGCCATTACCTTTCAAAGGCAAAGGAACTTATTTCAACAAGTTAATGTTAGCATCATGTTGCTGAAATCTAAAAAACCAAAAACACTCACTCAAAATATTGCTGAGCACATTGGATGTATTAACATATAAATTACTTAATTCCAAATCAGTTTTACAACCAACTTTGCTCAAGCAATGAAATGGGTCTTATGGCAAATACATTAACTCCATCAATATACGGAAGTTTGGAAGCAGATAACTAAAGGAAACCAAGCAAAATTCCCTTGTGACAAATAACTTCCTAAGTAGCAAAATAAGGAATTGCTATTTTATCTTTCCAGCTCTTGCCATTTCAAGGCCCTATTGTAGAGTAATGTATGTATCTTAATTTGTCAGAGAGCCTTGCAGCCTGCAACAGGTGGTTTCACAATATGCTCTGCAAATGGAAAAAAGTGGGCTCCGCTTTTTGGTCTTCTTTCTCTTGAAAAGATAATGCTATTCATGTAGATTCGCAAAGCTCAACAGCTGGCATCCAGAACTTCCTGGGAAGAGCTGGTCTGTATCCAACAGACATAAGGCTAAGGTACGTGCTGTGCTAGTGACCAAGACAGAAGCTTTTAAAGAAAGATAAGATTAGGTATCTCAATTATTTGGCTTCTCTTACACAACAGAAGGTTCTGGCTCTCAAAAACAGATTCGTTCCTAAAGAGTAAGATGCAGGCACGTTATAAGTAAGGTACGCTGCCCAAGTGGATAATTTCTGTCAGCCTTGTGACAGTCATTTAAGACATTTCTGCACAGACAGCTGGTTTTGTTCAGTCCAGTTGTTGTGCATGAACAGCCAACATGGGCAGCAGTGCATAGGAGAATGGGAGCAGCTCCAAGGCAGGAAAGAAGTATCAACAACAGGGAGGCAACAAAAGGGACTTAAGGGCTACGGCTGTAGTGGAAAGGGGGAAGAACTATTTCCTGTTAGGACTGGTACCGATCATTGCCTACTCAATGCAGCTGAGATGAGACACTGCAAAACACCACAGTAATCAAAAAGCTTGGCGGGGGCTGTTGGTGAAGACAGGCTTTGCAGATTAAAACGGACACGTTTTTTAAAAGTTAGTACAATTTCTAGTTTTACTAAGAAGGACAGTCACATCATCTAACCATATTTACTTAACTGCCTAATTTGAAAGGCCAGGCTCCCTATGCAGGAAATGAGTAAAGGCGGCTTCATAGGATGAGTTTGAGAAGAGAAGCCCACTCCGGGCGACTAAGGGCGTCCTCTAGCAATGCCCCTCTCTCTCATTTATGGATGCTCAGTCCTAATGCTACCTTTAGAGACAAAGGGTCCAAGACAACCATACAACACTACCTGTACAGAATTATTACCTTTTCTGAATTATTTTACTGATCTCAAGACAAATATTATCAGAAAAAAGTCAAGCTTGGGAGTTTCATACATTTACTGCCTAAAACATTTCTTGATAATTTATGTAAATACAAAATTTATGTAAACATAAGACAAAAACCAAGCTAACAGTTTGGGTCAAACAATGATACGGTTCTGTTTCGATTAAGAATGATGAGAGACAGTGAAATACACATGCACTGTAGGTAACCTATCCTCTTAAGATATGCCGATCTGCAAATTTAGCCCATTAAATGGATTAGTTTTATAATATTTCCATTAAAATTTATCATCCCGAAAATCTGTCCTCCCAAGAGATTCCACATAAGTAGTTTTCCCTTCCTTCTTTTCTTATGAAGAACAGTAATGAAGATTCCAAAGTCCAGAAAAGAGCCACCATGTTGAAAAATTTGCTGCAACAATACACAGCAATCGAAAACTATACTATTTCACTTACACATTAAATGTCACATACCTATTTTAGTATCGAGAAAATTCTCAAAACTCTCTTTTGCTGAGATGACTACAGGAATCTCCTGATTGGTAAGCAAATTCACAGCGGTCACTGAAGTGAGTGAGTCTGAAAACAAATGTAATGATCGCGGTAAGTAAAATATGACAGAAAGTAAGCTAAGAAGCTTATTTACTATAAAAACTCAGTGAAACTTGCATGAAATTTAAATTAGAATTTTGTTTAAATATGAAATGAAAAGCCTAATCATATTTCTAAAATTTCAGACATATTAAAATCTTCAGTAAGTCTGACTGATAAATTTTCATGATTAGAAAACATACTTATAACAAACACCTGAATAAAACCAAAGTATTTAGACTACTAAAAAAAAAAGGAAGCCCTGAATTATATACTAGCAGACATTATAAAATCAAGCAAAAATTCCAGTTATTCAGATGAAACTGAAGGGGAGCACATATGCTACGCTTATGATTTGCTTTCTTACAGAAGAACTACAAAGCATGAGAATATTGAGCAGTGTAAAAACAGAAACCTAAACAAATGATTGAATTCCAAACAGAATATTCATATCAGAGATGAGAACCCCTATGTTCACAGGGAAGGGGAGAGAGAAGAGAATCAAGGCTGATAAACTAAAATTGATTTATAATGTATAGTTTTGGTGACTCAGCAAGAAGAACATCAAGTACTCTAGGTTTTGAGGATCCAAAATCCACATCTCAATGTGGACCTGTTTCTGGCTTTTTCAGTGCCTTTATTATAATTAATCGATTAATTGATTAAAGTAATTATAATATAGACTGCTAAGAGCCTCCTGTCACCTATCTTCATAGCTAAGCCTAGGAAAATCTCAGTCTTGCACTGCCATGCATAAAGTCTTCTTGAAATGAAGTAGCAGCATCTTAGAGAATATGGCTATATATATATGGCTATATATATCTCATCAGTCTTGATAATACAAACAATAAATTTATTTATTTATGATAACTACTTTTCCAAATATCAGTTCTCTGAGATAGCCATGTTCTAGATATTATTTCTCATGTTCAAAACACTTCACAAAGCTTTCCTCTTCTGTTTAAAAAAAATGTACAAAAGGAATAATTTCACTCTTTTAAAGCAACTAAGCAAAAAGCCTGATGAGCAGGATGCTGAGTGGGTAGGACAGTCTGCTTTTAAAAACAACTTCTCTCTTCCACCCAGCAATAACTTTGATTTTATGCTGGAACCCAAAATAATAACTCCAGCTTATGAAGGCACTCTTTCTTTTGCCCATTTGCTTACATCATTATTCTAACAGCTGTAAAGAGGTGATATTATGGTTACAAATGTAAAGCAATTATGAATAGTATTATAATGGGATAATGAACAACCTAAGGGTCAAATCTTTATCTCAGATACCTCACAATAATAAATCTAGACTTACAAGATTCTAACTTAACATAAATTCTGCTAGGCTAAAAAAAATAAGCATGTTTAAAACTGGTTGTACATCTCTATTTACATAATATTATTTACATAATAATAGCCTAAAATACAGAGCTGTACTCCAAGACTAAAGGTATTAGAACCTTAAGCTACTTTGCCGTCTAACATCTTTTTTCCCCCTCTCCTATAAAACATAAAACCACACCCTCTGAATTGTTTAAATAAGAACACAGTGAAGAAAGAGAGTTAAAAGACTAAATTCACTGAAAAGAAAACAATTAACATTTTCATGTTACTGGAGAATCTTTTTAAAATGAGAAATTATGGTCTATCCAAGGCAAACAAAAAATTCTTTTTATTTAAATACCATTTTTGGCCCTTTACATGTATTGGGACTGAAATGAAAATTGGAAAGTCCATGTAGAAAATTGGAAAGTCCATATAGAAATTATTTTATGTTCCCTTCTTTGAAAAATACCAGTCTGTGCCTTTCTAATGCTTGAGAAATAGTATGACATATCAGCCAATTTCAACTGAAGAATGCATATAAGTATATTTAGAAGTAGCAGGATTACACAACAATAGCAGATTTACAACTCGGGAATTATGTCCACCTTAAAGCCTCTTTATCAAAGTCTTCTGGACAAGAGTTTCTTAATTCAGCCCAATTAAAAGGTTAAGCCTACGGTTAACAGACACACACACAAAAAGGGTATCTTCACATAAAAAGAAAAATCTAAAAAAATACATTGTAGTTCTTATTAAAAACAAGTTTTGCACCTGTGTGGTTTGTCTTAAAATATAAAATCCAACAAAGATAGAGGCATGCACATGGATGTGCGTTTCTGGGGTTAGTGCTTTGATTTGGCTGAATTATAAGAACTGCAGATTCCTTTGTTCCTCAATAAAAATGCTCCAAGCTTTGCTCAGCTCTGAGACAAGGGCTCTACATACTCAACACACTCAGGCTACATTTTTTCTGCCAGCAAGTGAACTTATATTAAGGTTAGAGAAATGAAACACTCAAAAACAAAGTAGATTTTGTTCAACCATCTCAAATTCCCATGAGATTACCACTTCGTTGCTCTTGACATCAGACATTATATAGACAATGAAGCCACACATTGACCAGTGAGGAAGAAGTAAATATTGAACAGCACCCTGAAGTGGAAACAAATAATGTTCAGTATACTTTGTGTTTACTTTTAAAATGTTCAGGTTTTCCAAATAACAAAAAAATCTGTATGCCAGGGATGATAAATAATGGCAGAATGATGTCAGAAACCTTCAGGAAACCAGTTTACACCAATTAAAGAATTACCTCTTTTTTGTATCCTCTGTGCAAGTCAGGACCTGCCACAGGGCTACTCTGAATTTACTCCATTAGGATTTTGTATTAATTAAGGCTCTGCACAACATAGTACTCTTTTTGCAGTCTACCAGTGACGCACTTTGCTTTGTACTAGTGATCTCTTTCCCTCTTCCTATTCCCTACAGCAGGAAGACACAGTCAGATTTGGACTATTCACTTCTGGTACATGGAGAAAGAACAATCTATTCCATTGCTTTTATACACTATGAAGTTTTACAGCCATTGTGAAAGGAAGAATTCTAAGGTACCTGCTGTTACTATATCTGAAGTCAGGACAGGCTGACGTGATTCTGTGTGACATACACAAAGAATAAAACGACCCTTTGCTTTTCAAAAGGAACAGCTCATGCTCAGCTTGACACTCATTCTCTGAAGACTGTTCTCTACAATTTTTACTCTTCTACAACAAAATGCAGTATGAGAAAAATATCACCTTTTCCTGGGATGAACTCCCTCTGAAAGACTTCCTTGAGATTGCTATTCCCATGCAGCAATCTGTGAGTTGGTAAGATATATAAATGAGAAGCTCCATAAATGGCTTCAGGTGTATAGGTGTAAGCTGCTAGCTTCTCTTCTGTTACTTTACCACTAACCTGAAAAAGAGCAAAAAATATCACTGATGAATTTCTTTTTTTCTTCATTGGAAGTGCAGTGGTTTTAGATTCCCCTTTGTTTTTATGCATATAACATACATTGCCCTTACAATGCTGAACAGAAAGCCAGAAGTATTCCCACTATAGGGAGCTTGTAGAATCAAATCTTGACAAAATTTACATTTAAGACCTTGAGAAAGTTGCTATACAATCTTGCCTCAGTTTATCCAAATATTTATAAAAATATTGATATTCTAAAATTATATGCAATATTATGTTGTGCTACTGATCCAAATTAAATCCCTGGTTATGTAACCTGGAATCCTTTTATTCCCTTTTAATATCCATGCGGTTCCCAGGAAACGGAAATAAGATGTTACTTCTGAAATCAAAAAGAATTTAAGATTTTATCAGTTATCAGGCTTTCCACCACACTCCTCTGATTAAGTCAATGCTGCAACTTATGTAGAGGAATAAAATAATAAAAGGTGGCACAGCATTAAAACAATTGGACATAAAATGAGAGTAATAAACCCAGAAGACTGCTTAAGAATTGTCACCCAGCACTATCAACAGACTTCATATTTTTCAGTCAATTAACTGCGGAGTGTATGGAGGTTTCAGAATGAGATTTTTCTACAGTAGATATAGATATACATTTTCAGAAACAACTGACAAAAAAACCTTAAACACAAAAATACACCTTCTAGCAGTATTCAGAAGTATTAAGAAAGCTTAAGCTATCTTAAATTGAGGTTCCCCAAAAATCAGTATATCAAATAAGAAGTTGCTTGTATAATCTTAGACCAAAGTAAATGAGCAAAATAAAACTCTGAAGCCCAAGGGCTGACTTGTGCAGTCCTACTTGATAGCGCTTTTGGTAGTTCTCCTCTAAATGTCCTGGCTTTCAGGAATGCTTATTAGTTGGCATGTATTTTCACACAAATACATACAGCCAATTTGCACCCAATGTTGCACTTGGAACACAAAAATCCTTTCCTGAGGAGGACAGCAAGGAGCATGTCTTCAATCCACAAGTGGTGCTCTTCAGGATCTGTGCTGGTCTCGGCACGAACATACAATAATTTCTTTTAGCAGGTTTCAGGGTTTTTAGATATGAAAATTTGTTCCCTTCATGCATTCCAGGGGTTGTGGCTAGCCCAATCAAGATAGCAGCATTGATATTTCTGACTTACCTTTAGGAAGAAGTCAAGAGAGCATCCAATACAGTCACCTATCCAATTTGCTTGCATTTCCTTTATACCGTACCACTCAGGGAGATCGGATAAAGCATCAAACATAGCCTGATGCAATGAAAGAAAGAACGTTCAGTTTTTATAAGCACACAAATTAAGACTATGGGTTTAATTATAACTAACAGAAAAATTATAAGATGCTAGTAAAAACACAGCGAGGTGTTTTTATACTGTTGCTGCTGCCCCAAATTTATCTCTTTGAGAACAGAATTAACATGGCACAAGCTAAGAAGTAAGACGTATCCAACAGAGATCCTACTGTTATTAAAAGAGGCCTTCCTTTTGAATGGGCTAAACTTTAAACACAAAAGAAAAACCTGATAAGAAAACAAACAGAAAATATTCCCAGTGGGTGTAAATAGTGGGAAATGTAAATGATCTAATGGGCTGAACAAGATTACTGACACACAGGAGACATGCTTGCAGGTATGAAGCCTGCACTTGGATTAGTTATTCTAGGCAATAGTATGGAGACAACAGTCAGAGAAGACACACTCATATGACCTAAAAGTTTCAAGCTCTGACCTAAAATGGCAAAATTGAGTTTCCAGCTGCCTATGGATTTTTCATATTTCATACTGAAATAAGTATATTTAGACGTAGCAGGATGTTTTAGGAAGAAAAACAGGCTGTAAAATTGAGTGGGATCTTTAGGTGATACCATCCTTTAAAAAAAAAAACAAACACCAAAACCCAACCCCCACATCATCATTTCAATAATAGTATAATCTATTATGCAGCAGAGAAGAAATTAAGCATTGGCTCCTTTGTTAGCCATAATGTCTAACAACCAGCCTGTAACTTCTATGTATATTTATACTAAGGAAGAGACATATTCATCTATCTATGAGCTTTCTGATGCATAACATGGAAGCATAACAGACTATTCCAAGTCAACTAATATTTGCCTAAACCATTTGAACACTGTGTTTTTAATAAAAGAAATCTATAAAGTAAAGAAGAAGACATATAAAGGGCTGGATAACTCAAAGCTCATCATTATTCACTTCATAATTTCAAATTTGTATTAAGAATACTCCATGACTGTCCAAATTCTTTACTTTGGCAGAAGTACAGCCAGAGGTATGAGTCACTCAGACAGATGGTGGATACACTGAACAATTACAGTTAAAATATAAGAATAAGGTAACATGTTGAATAATTTTTCCTTCAACTGTGATTCCCAACACCAAATGTGCAAGTTCTTTATTATCTCATTGATTGATAACAACTTGCAAGGATGGGCAGTAGCTATTATGTGCTGATCAAATTAAACAGTGGGTCATTACATAGTAATCAGTGAATACACAACTCATTTTTTTAAACTCTTGTGTTTTAACTACATTCTTAAATATTTTCAAAGCGAGATGCATAAAAGACATTGTAAGGATTACTTTCAAGTTACTGCTCTGTTGTACATCTATAATTCAAAATACAACAAAGGACATGCCCTTCATAAATCATAATATTACACAACCACTTGGGATTATTATTGCTTTCCATATACTTAAGAATCAAATTAATTTTCTGATGATTTACAAATAAAAGAATGGTAAGTTTTTAGAAGGTTCTGAATTACACTGCAACTTTAATCAGTTGTAGCTCACAACTGCAAGTATACCATATCACAGAGAATTCCAAATGTCATTATTTTCATTAATTTTAGTGTTCCAGAGACTACTAAGCTTTATCTTCCATGAGAAATCCATATACATATATAACTACTAAAGCATAATAAATAACTGGACATACATAGATAGATACGTGTACAGGTATAAAGCACTTTGGAAACATTCTTTGTAAGAATTTTATGCATTTTAGAAAGAGTGAAATTGTGTTAGTATGTACAGAACTTACTCGACACATTAGCAGATGTTTATAAATTCTTCTGCTTGGATATCCACCCTAATCTACATTACATTTTGCTGGCAGAAGCAGCTAAATGTGCATAAGATCTACTGAAACTGTACAGTCTGTAATTGCTTATCAGCTAAACTTTCTAAATGTTTTTCACTGCAGGATTAATACAGCAAGATCCTTAACACCAGTGTGTTAGGTGGCCTTTTTAGGAACTATAGGCGACAGTCTCACTTAGCCACATTCTTCTCTCGGTAATGCAATTGCTTCATGTAGCTTAATACAGTAAGAATCAATAAGCTTCTCCTGAACAAAGATAAAACTTATTCTGCATGATAAGAAGCCAAGGTTTGCAAAGACAAACCTTTATATGCACATAAGCAGTAGTATAGTATGATAAAACTGAAACAAACAAACAAAAAACCTTAAAAACTTCAATATGGAATTATGGTTCTTTGTAATCAACACACTACTTTGGTTTCTTATCAAGGTTACAAATAGCAGGTGGAGTAGATAATTAAAAATATATAGAGAGCAAACGCTTTACATATTGTCATAGAGGCAAAAAATATATTATATGTATACCGCTAGCATGTTAGTAAGTGTTTCTGTATAATAAATTAACCTAGGATACTCACTAACAGGTAGGCAGAAAACCACATTAATCCTTACACCCATTAATTCATTGTACATTCTACATTCAAAATTCATGCATGCAAATAAAGAGGTTTTTAAAAATTGCTTAATGGAAACACTTTTAAAAAAAACTTTCATTTTCAAATCCAGTTATATTACACCCTGCAAAATCACAAATCTGTAAATACATGTTAAAACTATTATTAATTTTTAAAAGTTATATGTAGCCGGTTTAGGAAACTCTTGAACTGAATCTGACCAACATTAGCATTCCTGAATATAATAAGACAATCTTTAAAGAGTTAAATATTTAACTCCATGAATTTTGCTTCCACATTCTTTTCTAATATCACTGCCATGTCTGGTAAAACATCTTACGAATCATTCAAGTAGTTCCATGAATTCGGCTCCAATTGAAGTACTGACACAATTCCTTAAACAAAAATTCTGACCCTTTTGTCAGGGCATGTATCTAACTCCTAGTCATCTGTGCCACCAGTGTGTTAACTAGGTAACCCAGAAAAGGCAATCAAGAAGAAGATTCCCAGCACACAGGCAAGTAAACAAAAGTAAAACCATGCTGGATTCTGCAAGGGACAAAGAACAACAGCTGCGTTACAATCCAGTAAGCAGAGAGCGATAACCTTATGAAATAAATTCCATTTCGAAATCTCTGTGGATGACTTAAAGTGACAAACTTGGAAACATTATGAAGCAGTCTTTCTACGTTCATTTTTCATGGCTCAGGAAGAGATGATAAAATGTAAAATGCAAACATCTCATTATAGGAGAAATTATTCTCAATTAAACACAAGTCAAGGTAAAGCATAAATATATTTTAGCAGTCTTTCAGATCTGAAGATCAAGTCATGAAAAAGCTAAAGAAATCAAAGCTACATCCAGGGATAAGAATGACTTCAAGGCTCTTAAACCTCTAGGAACTCTTTCAGAACACCTAGAAAATTCCGGCATAGCTAGAAGATGAAAGTTAACCAGTTCAGATGAGCAGAGAGTCACAAAATCAAGATAAGTTTGCTGAAAATTCATCACACAATGACCATGTCTGAAACTAGAAATAATGGAAAGTGGAAAACTGATCTCATATACACAGCTGCTTATTCTTTTGAAAATTCACACAGAAACAGAACTTCAGTTTCACAATCTTCAGGCAGAAAAAAGTACATAAAATCAAAGAACAGAAGTGTTTTATAATTTCTTAAGTGTATCTCAACTCCAAAAGTCCCTCTCTGCTTGCAGTTAAAAGAGGGAGAATTCTGCTGAGCAGAGAAAAAAATTCAGTCTCTGACTTGAGGAATTGAAATTTTTAGTGTGATCAATGCCTGTTATTAATGTCATTCTTAGTGAGAAGATTTCAACTCCTCCATGACAGTAATTGAAATAAAGTGAAAAACATAAATGTAAGCTATAAAGCCAAATGTTTACTCTTTATTCCATGAAGACACTTTAAAAAATATTTTACAAACTTGCAATATAACAACAGGACTAAAATAAAAAAAAACGCTAAAGACTACATAAAATCATTCAACACAACTTAATATATTAGCTAAGGTATGTAAAACTAAAGTTAGGCTGCCTACTGTTTTATTTTTCACACTGTTACACAGTTCCAACTGTGATTATGCAGTACAGCTTCTCCTTGTATTTAATTTCTTCTTGTTTCATTTTTTTTGTTGTGTTGAATTTTTGGGTTTTTTTCCACTTTCAGTCATTTCTGCCTCTACTATCATAGGTCACTTATAACTCTTATTTCCCAGGTGTGAAGTATACTGAAAACAAACATTAAAAAGGAGCAACGACACAGATGCTGTACGTGCGAAGAAGTTCTTCCTTGTAATTATCTGAACCATCAGTTTTCCCCTTTCATTATCATGTAATTTATGGTTGATAAACATCTCTGGTTTGATTATGAAGAACTGAGGCAAATAAACTATTCCTCAAAAGAGAAAAGTAAAGCCAGTGTTGGTCTCCAGATTTGCTCTCCAGAGCTATCCTCTTTGTAGCAATTATCAAAGAGAAGATATTCCCTTTCCAATATAATGAAATGCATCTTTGGCATAAATGAGTAATTCATTCTATAAATATAAAAGCTTGTTAAAACATTTGTTATCATTTTTAGCAGCACTGAGCATTCACTGTTTCGGTTAATCTTATACCAACAGGAATTTAAATTTATATTCCTGTAGCATCAAATGTGTTTAGCTGCGTTTAAACTAAGTTGAAAAGATCAGCTTGGTCTGGATATCCAGAAACAATTTTCTGCCTTGCCAAGCTGACAAAACAGGTGCTAAGCAAGCTGTGGGGAGAGTGCTCTCGGTCCCTGTCCAGGAGAGAGGAGAGCTCTCAGCCTAACTCAAGATGAAGAGTTTCAAAGCAAGGCTTCTCAGGCTCATTCTGTTGGAAGAAGGCTATGAGCTAAAACTCAAGTGTGGGAAGTGAAAAAATCAGATGTAAAGCATGAAATCTAAAGAGCCAGCACTTCTATTTTCCTCAATGATGAGGCATTACCTCATGCTATGAAATCCAAAGTACTGTCAAGATCTTAACATCCTAAAATGCAGAACTTCAGTTTCATTACATTTCACTGTCACTCTGCTTAATATCTCAGAAATAAACCAGAACATAAATAAAAACAAGGAAAACACGATTACATAAAACAACTCCAATTCTATTCAGACCAGACTAAGAGTCTGTCAGATACAGTGCAAACCCAGAGAAAAGCTGGAGAAGAACTTGTAGATCTTTTGCTGTTTCCCTTTCATAGAGTTCGCACCATGCTAGACATCTACATTCCCTTGCTTCACAGAATGTAAGGATTTGTCTCTGAATGTTTGAATGTAAAAAAAAAAAAAACAACTATAAAAGAAAAAGAATACTACTCACCTGTATGGCAACTGTAAATCAGAGTGGCACAATTTTATAGGCTCTGTCACTTCCACTAGTATTTAAATTAAACATACATATACTGTCTTATTGTTGTGCAGAAAGGGAGATGATTTAAGGCAAAATTTGAAGCTTCAAAGTTGCTTCTATTTTTTATTTTGTTCAAAAAGATAATTTCCTGGTTATCTGGGTGATTTTTGAAAAGCAAAATACAAAAAAATATTGTATAAAAATTAATTCAGGAAGAAAAGGTACTATGCAAAGACAAACCTCACAGATTCAGGACTCAGTTGACTGCATAAAAGACCACATAGCAATTTACAGGTACACACAGAAAATACTAACATTTACAGATAGATTTTTCCAATGAATCTGCCTACAGATTCAGCTGGGTAACCATAGCAACTAAATGTTTTAGCTTAAACATCTTAAATGCACAGACAACAATTTGAATAACAATGCTGTCAGTTAAGGCATTATACTTTTATCACAGAAATCTGTCAAAAGAAAAATGACAATTAAAATATTCTTTAAAAATCCATTAAAGCTTTTAGACCATTTCACATATACTTCACATTTTAAAAAATAGGTCATGATTACTTTTACTACTTTACATAACTAAAATGCTTTCTCCTAAGCATTTAAAGCATGGTCAATATTTTTGACCTTCAAAAAAGATTCATTGTCAATGATAAATTGCCCTGTGAGCAAACAATGCTTTATTTGCTGCATTTTTTATTTCAAGAAAGACTGGCTGGTGCAGTAACAATAAAGAAATCAAAGCAAAACCACAGAAGATGATTCCTCTGGACACAAGAGAAATCTAAAGAACAGCATGTGTAGGAATGAAACAGACCTCAGTAAAACATGAGATAATTTCACTGCCCATCAATGATTATGTAAATCCTTGTTGCTATTTGACTAATAATTTAAGCATTACAGATGAAGATTATCCTCAGTGGCATTTGTTTTAATTTAAAGTTGCAAGATACAGGCAAAACTATAAAATGATAAATGGGTGAAAGAGAGGAACACAGATGACTAGAAAGATCATCAATATGCAGTATAAATTAGGTCGAATAATTACAACAAAATAATTTGTCGATGTTCCAAGTAGAGAATAAGTTGTATGCATTCATATTCACTCATTTGCTAACTGGTAATTTGCATGAAGAATTAGGGATAGCAGATTCATTAAGTTTACTTTAAATAGAACTTTGTCTATGAGACATGGTTATGCAATAAAGACTTAAATTTTCCTCTAAGCCACACAGAAAAAAAGTTACTAGAAATAAAGCTTTTTTTCAACATGCCTTCCTACTATATCAACTTAAATAAAACTCAGGGATAACTTCTGGGAGGAACAGGGAACATATTTGCAGAGAGACTTGTTGCAGAAAAAGGGCAAGGAAAGTGGAGTTTTCTGACATTTGGCCTTGGACTTCTATAAGGTTTTCAGAAGAAATAATAGTCGCCATGAAGGTGGAAAGCAAAAGACGACCAGAATCAAATGGTTTTCTCCATGAGATACTGAAACTAGATTAAGGAGAAAATAAGTGGGAGAAGTAGAACATACTTAAGGAATACTAACCATCTAAGTCTAAAAACAGCCACAGTAGGAAAAAAAATTCAAATCTTCCCCAAAAGATGCAAGGATTAAATCACTATCAGATAATTGCTTACTGCCTTCCATTTGTTAATTTCAAAATAAGAAGTAGTGAAACTTCAGCGGATAATTGAGATCTAGCCATATAACTCACTGAAAGGCTCAACCACTTAGCTCTCTACCTTCTCCCAAACATCTTGCATAAGGAATTAATAAATCTGCTCTGTGCCTGTGAACTTGTCCAAGCTGTGAAGATAAAGGAAATCAAGGGTCGGGTGAGTTCTGATATGAATTCTGGTAGTATGGCTCAAAGACCTAAAAGCAACTCTATGCTAACAGAAAGCACGGGTCTTTGGATCATAATCATTCTGACCACATGGATCTGGCATCATCTTGCCTTAACCTTCTGAATATCTTCTAAAGAAGCAATACTAGACAAAAGATGTTCAACAGGCAATTGACTCAGAAATGGAGAATAAAGACCCCAGGGTCAGACAAGTCTCATTCATCTACATAATATCCTCTCAGATTTCCCATTTACAGGAGTCTGTCATATGGAGCACCGCTAAGCAACCATCACCATCTAAGCCCAGCTTGTGTAAATATGCTTTTATTACCCCAGTATCCTGAGCCTTCAGGTGCCTGAAAGTAATTACAGAGAAGGCACTATACACATCTTCACGGTGAGTCCCAAACAATTGAAGAAAAGGGGAAATGAGATCCATAAAGAACCTGGTGTTATTCTAGACATATGTGTTCATTGTCAACATGTCAGCTAAGGATAAAAATCCTAATTGTTGTACCATTAGGAGCACAAATACCCGAAGTCTCTGAACAGGAAAGACTTTAAAAAAAGGAAGTTGTAGTGGTAGTGATTCCGGTCCAGTATGTAAGACAAGAAAATCTCTTTATGGAAATTGATGTGTTCAAGATTAAGAGACGTGAAATAATGCGCCCTGCTGAAGGGAAGATATTATCACCACTAATGTTATAATCCTAAAATCATATTAGTGATTAAAGATCTTCAGCTTCTTAAAGTTAAAGAGATGTTTCTATCCTCCACACCTGTCCTGTCAGGACTAGCTCTGTAAAATGTGGAGCGTCCTGGCAAGGGCTTTTGAAAACAGGTGGGGAAGAAAGCTTGAGGAACAGGGTAGGAAGAGGGATAGCTGTAACCATTACGTTCAAACACTGTTTAGGATGATATGGATTCAGTACAACTGTCAACAGCCTGAATCCAAAGAAAAAGTATACCAAAAAATCAAATTTAGAAGAAATGACTTTTCACCTCTTGAAAAATACAGGCATGACTGCTGTAAAGGAATGAACAAATGTGTGCAAAGCTGAGTTTTGAGGATAATTAGTCAAGATATTCAGAAAGAGGAGCCAAAGTGTAGCATTTAATATCTGTAATTTGGCTTCTCTCAAAATGCTGTTGCAAAACTTCCTGGTTATGTCAGTGTGAGTGCAGAACCTCTAAACGACTGAAGTACTTGACCAGTATTAGCTCAAAGGCGATCTCCCTCCAATGGACAATCTTCAGTTGCAGCTTGCTGTTCATGGGTCATTCAGAACTGTATGGACAAAATGATCTTCAAAAAATAAGATCTAACATGCTATGTAATCTAGCCTCTTGAAACGTGAAAGAAAAATAGAATTTATTTATCTTAATCTTCTAAAGCATGAAATCCATCTATATACCAAACACTGGACTAGAAGTAGAGTCTGGTAATCTGCTATCTTATTTCAAGGTTTGGGGCGGGGGGGGAAAGTAATTTCCCCTCCTCTACAACCAAATCTTTAAAACGCTTGCCAAAAGCAGCAAAGTGAGACTGTACAAAATATGCCAGAACCACAGCAGCAAAAATGGGAGTCAGTGGAGGGTGAGTAAAAAAGAAAATCCAAACCACCTGCGGATACTTGGTAGCATCTGTCACAGTACAAGAAGTGAGAGCACATGAAGGCAACGCTCGCCAAATCACTTGAACTCGGAGCAATGTGGCATCATTCATCAGCGATCATACACCTCACAGAATATCAGTCATGCACAGAACAAAATTTTGGGAAACACAGAGATCTGTAGGGTACTCAACTGACCTCTGTAGTAATGCATAAAGGTTTTATAGAGGTTGATGTAAAAATTTATCCCCAGATTAGAAGTAGAAGCAGTTGTCTTTCATGATGCCACTAAGATGCTCAAGAACAAGGGGTTGTTTGAGCTTTTGCCCTTCATGTAGGTAGGTAACCTGAAGTAACCTGTTTGGGAACAGGTTGCTGTGGAGGCACAAGTTCTTCTTGTTATCAGCTGAGCCTGCTTACTGGAGAATGACATGTGGGAGACATGATCAGCCCATGAGCTGATGCTTTTCCTGTAATGACATTTCTTTGGTCAGAGACTAAAGACAATAGATGAATCCTCCTCCCTAGAAGAAAGTGGATATTAAGCAAGACATAATAACCCTGTAAGCCAAGGGTGTTTTCAAGGTTACTGAAAAACTCCTCAGTCTTGCCTTTTGGTCTTTATGAGTACAGCCCAGAAATACCACCTACTTTTCCTACAACCTCTATAAAGACAATAGACAAAAGATGTGCCAGCAAAGGTAGGAACTCTAATAAAGCTCCAGCCTCAAACTGAGGGAAACAGTGAGTTGAGGCAGACTCAGAAATATCACAAAAGTGATCATGAAATTTGGTGACAAGAGCACTGAGAAAACACTCAGAATATTGTGCTCATTTTGTGATTGCTCAGACATACTCCATTTTTCCTTCAGCTACAGCAAATGTTCCCTCCTTACTGCCAGAACAGACAGCACAATCACAGAAAACACGCATCTCAAGTACCTCCTCTGTGTGTGAGAAATCAAGGCATCAGGCAGGATATAGATGTTTTTTCTCTTTAATATAGAATCATAGAATCGTAGAATAACCAAGTTGGAAGAGACCCAATGCATCATCGAGTCCAACCATTCCTATCAAACACTAAACCATGCCCCTCAGTACCTCGTCCACCTGTGCCTTAAGCACCTCCAGGGAAGGTGAATCAACTACCTCCCTGGGCAGCCTGTTCCAGTGCCCAATGACCCTTTCTGTGAAAAATATTTTCCTAATGTCCAGCCTAAATCTCCCCTGGTGGATCTTGTGGCCATTCCCTCTTGCCCTGTCTCCTGTCACTTGGGAGAAGAGGCCAGCACCCTCCTCTCTACGACCTCCTTTTGGGTAGTTGTAGAGAGCAATGAGGTCTCCCCTTAGCCTCCTCTTCTCCAGGCTAAACAACCCCAGCTCTCTCAGCTGTTCCTCATAAGGTCTGTTCTCCAGCCCCTTCACCAGCTTCATTGCTCTTCTCTGGACTCACTCCAGAGCCACAACATCCTTCTTGTGGTGAGGGGCCCAGAACTGAACACAGTACTCGAGGTGCGGTCTCACCAGTACCGAGTACAGGGGGAGAATAACCTCCCTGGACCTGCTGGTCACACCATTTGTGATACAAGCCAAGATGCCATTGGCCTTCTTGGCCACCTGGGCACACTGCTGGCTCATGTTCAGTCACTGTCAACCAACACCCCCAGGTCCTTCTCCTCCAGGCAGCTTTCCAGCCAGGCTTCTCCTAGTCTGTAGCACTACATAGGATTGTTGTGCCCCAAGTGCAGGACCCGGCATTCGGCCTTGTTAAACCTCATGCCATTGGACTCAGCCCAGCAGTCCAGCCTGTTCAGATCCCTTTGCAGAGCCTCCCGACCCTCCAGCAGATCCACACTTCCACCCAGCTTAGTGTCGTCTGGAAACTTGCTAAGGGAGCACTCGATGCCTTCATCCAGGTCATTGATAAAGACATTGAACAGGGCTGGACCCAGCACTGAGCCCTGGGGAACCCCACTTGTCACTGGCCTCCAGATGGATTTAACACCATTTCCCACCACTCTCTGGGCCCAGCCATCCAACCAGTTTTCCACCCAGGAGAGTGTGCGCCTGTCCAGGCCAGAGGCTGACAGTTTCTGTAGCAGAATGCTGTGAGAAACTGTGTCAAAGGCTTTACTGAGGTCCAGGAAGATACATCCACAGCCTTTCCCTCGTCCAGTAAGTGAGTCACTTTGTCATAGAAGGCGATCAGGTTAGTTTGGCAAGACCTGCCTTTTGTGAACCCGTGTTGACTGGGCCTGATCACCCGGTTCTCTTGCATGAATGGATCTAGAGTCAGATCTGGATTTCTTATCCTTAGATGATGGTGGAAACATGGTCTCTTGAATCTGAGCCTCCGAAAAAAATCAAAGATGATTTTTTAATATTTTCTTATATATAACTTTCTCAATCTGTAGTTGAAGTCTTAATACATAGAACACTCGGATGGAACAAAAACTTTACCCAGATAAAACAGCAAGTCAATTCTTTTATCTTAGAGAGCACAAAGCCAAAAGTTTTGCTTAAGGCTTTCCTAGGTGTGGAAACTGTGCTATGCCATCACAATCAAAATTTGAGCTTCTAAAAAAGGGAGATGTCCAAATAACTTGGAAATGTTTTTTAAATTATAGATAATCAAATAGATAATGAAGTAAAGTATAACAGAAGGTCCAGATGATCTTCAACATAAAGAACTCTGGTTCAGACATGTGGAAATGAAGGTTAATAAGAGGCTTATACCACACTCATAAGTCCAACGGGCTGACTAGCCAAACAAGTTTCTAGTTCAAAAGATTGAATGGTTGTACATTCAAACTATGCTGAAAAGCACTTAATGGTAAACAGGGGAAGACAATGTCTGAATGCACAATTCATTCATTTGCCTCTATATTATGCTTTTTATTTAAATTCAAATCTTAATCCCACACCAATTAATTAAAATCTTAAAGATGTGAAAAGGAAAACTTTAGCAACAATCATTTTTATATACATACACAAGGATAGATCACATGTTATTATAAAATTATGTACTACACAAACAGGCATATTTGAAAGAAAACATTCAGCTTGATTAATATTTCTGGATGAAAACTCACCTCTATTAAGTGCTACTGTAACTTCCAAAAAATATATTCTCATACCTTTGCATAAGCAGTAGTTTTGATAAACCACTGTTTGAGGTATTTCTGTTCCACTTTTGCTCCTGAACGCCATGAGCAACCATTATCATCCACCTGTTCATTAGCTAGAACAGTCTGATCCACTGGATCCCAATTAACCAAGGCCTAAAAAAGTGGCAGAAAGAAAAAGTATTTTCAGTAGCTATTTCAAAGCCAGCATCTTACTTTTCAGACACCAGAAGAATTACCTAGAAACATTCCTTGGGATGTGGAGTTTTCTATGTTTTTATAACATCCACTTGAATCAGTGACAGTGACTCAACTGAAGACATTTTGAATATCCACCTTCTCAGAACTCAGAAACCCCAAGAATGGAATTGGCAGTATGTGCCCTGACTGGTCATGCTTGTGTGATAGGCTGACACTTGAATATTAAATAGGTAAGTGTTTCAATTGACCGTACTGCAAACTACACAGTCTGATGTTTAAAAGCTGTCCACCACAAATTTAAAAACACTGAGACTGAAGGGGATGAATAACTGAGGATCTCTAGACCGAGGGTCCAGAATCACAAAGAAGTATTATAGTGGTCAACTATATTTCAAGTGAAAGAGTTAGTATTTCCTGTACATAACTTCTATTTGCTTTTGGAACCATCTTTCTTTATCAATACAAAAACATTAAAGAAAATTTAAAGCAAAATAAATGTTGGTGTTCAACTCTACAAACCTTGCTAACGCAAATATAAGACATAACACACTGGAGAGGGAGCAAAAATCAAACTCACTCCCTCCAGTGTTGAACAATTTAGCTGATAATTTACCATGAAGGATCCAAGAATGCAACGGAATCCTAGTGGTCATAACAGCAGTGGCATTCCATGTAAGACATTAATTTGAAAAAAAAAATCAACAGAAAGAATAAAAAAACCAACCACACAAACCCCAAAGAGATAAAGAAGAGTAATCCATTATTTTAAGTAGTACTTGAACTAAATCAAAGTTAAATCAGCCTGACTGCAAGACAGTAGCTTCAGCTTCATTGCATTCTAGTATGTTAGACGTTATCTGAAAATTTCAAATGTGTTATTTGGATATGGGGAGAACTTAGTATCTCGATCTAAAAACCAATCACTCTCCTCACTTTACATTTTATGTATCACTGATTACCTTCAGAAATGCCTCAGTTTCCAAACAACTGACACTACTTAGTTTTAAATATGTTACGTATTCTTACAAATAGCAAATATAAAAACTATTTTAGAAATCTTATAGTGAGGACAGCAGGAAGACAGATGCATGGATCCTCTTCCTTAGGAATACTGTTGCCGATTTTATTATCAGTGCATATGTGTGTGTGTACGTGCGTGTGTGCACATGTGCACATGAAGTCTGATCACCTAAATCGATTTATACAAAATTAATTATAGTGAAACAAATAAAAGTCATTCTTTGATAAAAATAAACTCACTTTGAAATGAAGCTCATGTGAATTCAATGTGTCACTGGAATTCAAACTTTTAACAGTATGCCTATCTTTTATCTGTTACCAACCAATAACACCACATTGTCTCTTATAAAAGGCTTCTAAAACTTAATTGGGAAATTAAAAGCTATCAATATATTCCACTATTATAGATCTAATTTCTAGACTTTCCATACACATAAATTCTTCAGTAATGATGCAACATAATGAAGTTGACTATAAAGTAGTATCTTATAATTCAAAAGTTCTGAAAAAACTCACACCACTACATTAAAATAACAGCTAAAGAGGGATAGATAATAAAATATTAAGAAGTAATAAAATGCCAGTTGCACAAAGCAGTTATTAGCATATGCTTGTTTTAAATTGGCTATGACTGTAAATTGAGAAAAAATACTGTTTCTGTTTTGCTGATATTGGATGAAATTTATGATGAAAATTGTAGAAGGTAACTGAGCTGATCTATATGAGTACAATTACTTAGCATAATATATCCTCATGATTAAGAATGTTAAGATTTATTTAAATAAATCAGGCAAAACAAAGCAAATACGCATTTAAAAAATCTGCAGCTGAAAGGCCTTGTTTGTCAGTTGCATTTTGATCCTTCCATCTCTCACAGCTTTTCGACTAATATTCAGAACCTGGATGTTACATTAAATCCTTTGTTCCTACTAGTACTTCACACAGGCAACTTCTTGACAATGACACCCTCTGAAAGCTGTTAAATGTTACCTACACAAAGAAAACACAGTGCAAAAGTGTATAGAGACCACAAATTATTTAGATCTCCTCACTACACCAATGTACACCATATGTTTTTAACAAAGGATTCATCATCTCTAACTAGAGGTATCCATCTCTAGGTTCGGTGTCTATGGTTCCACTTCAGTCTACAGATACCTAAACAAAATAATCCATAGAATCTAGGCAAAAATTAATCTCAACCAAAATTAGACACCCACATCTGGCCAGGTCAATAATCTCTATAGTACATTGACTAGATCAGTATTGCTGGAAGAAGACAGAGAGGATTTTGTACAGTGAATAAAGACGTCTTCTAAGGATGCTGCAGCACCCAGGCAGACATTGTTAATTCTCACTGATTCCAGCTCCCAGACATACCAAGCCTGTGTGTCCCTACCAGGATAATTTCTGGCCAGACACACATACTCCTGTAACAGACTATTAACTAGACTAACACTTTACATGTATTATTTTTATCACCACAGTAAAGCTATGAATTATCTCCTTGTAACCACAATAAAATTGTAAAGCAGAAGACCAAGCTGTGGAAAAGTATTGCCTAACACATACTGCAGGTAGGCTGAAGACATGGGATAAATGCCTGTGTTAAGTATATGTGACTGAAGGGAACCAGGGCTACGGGTTCTCTCTGCCATCTGTTTCCTGCCAAAAAGCAACTGGTTTATATCCACCAGAGATTTTACTCCCTACAAGCAGACAGATGTTGATTTAAGTCCTCAAATTGATTCTTGACTCTTAAGAGGGAAGCAGGTCCAATCACTGGTACCCAAACGCCTCCAGGATCCCACAGTACTGGGAGCCTGCATGCAAAATTTATTTTGCATGTCATCACTGCTTCTAACAAAGCAGCAAGCCTTCATCTGGGATCACTTGTCAAGGAAACAAATTTACAGATAAAAAAAAGTTTGTTGTGACAAAGCTAGGGTTTTCATTTTTTTTACTACGAACAAAGAAAATAATTACAGAAAATACAACACCCCTGCCCCCAAACCAAACATATTAGGACATATCAAATATTTAATCTTTTTTCTGGTTGTCATTTAAAATCTCTGAATATATCTTGCCAATAATAGAAGAAGTAGTTCAGTAACACCTCACCATTCCAAACACTACCTTTCACCATCTACCTCTTTCTCTGGGTTCAGAGAATAATTAGACTACGCCCCTAATTATAGCCTATGGAGTTTCCTGGTTTCTATGGAATACAAATGAAATGCCAAAGCATAATACAGAAATCTTGAATTTCCATTTTAAGTTAGAAACATTCACTAAATTGCAGCTTTGCTTAGGTGCAACTGTTCTCATATTTTGGAACTGCGTTGCCTTGGATATACAGAGGATTCTTTGGAAAGCCCACTTAACATCTTTGTTTCACTTCCTGCTTAAGAAGTTAATGGAACTCTTCAATTTTCAGCCTGATAGATGTTATTTACAAAATATTATAGGGTCAACATTTTTTAATGTATTCTAAGAAAAACAGCTGTGATAGTCTTACAGCATCTAATAGATCTGTAATATTTTGGAGATTACAAATGAGGTCTAGGAATTGGATAGTTAGGCACATGATCTCCAAATATCCTATCAGTTCTGAGCATTACAGTGACATACAGTTAAATATTCTTGCTGCTAAACAGACTCCTTATGATCACATTGTTTTATATGTTTCAATGAAAGGAAATTTAAGACCTAGAAAATTCCATATTAAAGCCATGAAATAAACTATATTCTGATCCTGCACTCCAATGTAAATCATTGACAATAAAAATTTCTGATTTGACTTGCTACATAACTATTCATGCTAGCTAATAACATTTAGAACTTACCTATATATACATTCAGTTATATAAAAAAAACTGTTATACCTTGAAGTGATTTCCAGTGAATAGATAAATACATATCCACTTAATGACTGTGAATGGACAATCCAGAAATGTGCCATGAGTGACTTGAATTAGTGCACCTGCAAAGTATTAAAGATCAAAGTTTGTACCTACCTCTTTCTGATACACTAGCCCAGCTTCAAAAAGCTTAAGAAAGAGATATTGTGTCCATTTGTAGTACTCTGGTAAGCAAGTGGTTATTTCCTGCAGAAATGCAATAAAATAAAAATTCTTGAAGCTAATTCTAGTAATCTCTTATGTTTTTTAACTTAATTAACTCAGGAGTGTATAACAGATGTCACAGAGAAAACATAAATGCAATTTTGGGTACTGTTTATAATAAGCGATATTCACCTGTACACAAACCTAGCAAACATGGGCTTTGTGTGGGTCTGATGTGCAAAGAAAAGTTTCCCTGTTAACATGGGATATAAGAACCCTGTGAAATCAATGTTGATAGATATAAGAACAGAAGATGAATGGAAATTGCTGTATCTGCCTGACCAGGGAAACAGCAAAAGCAGAAGAAAATAGAACTGCATCTTAGCCACGCTTTTCCTCTGTTGCTCAGCAATGAAAAGCAGGAACAGTCTGTCAACTGCTCAGAGGCAGCTGAGAGCTGGCTGCATCAAAGCTAGCAAACTGGAGGAGCCTACGGCTGAAGCAGTAGATCCAGGACGACAGCAGAACAGCACTGAGGAACTGAGGCTGCGGACAGATAGAGCACATGGGGCAGACAGGAAGGAATACAGGGTAAGACTAAACTTCAAGGTGAAAGACTTGCAAAGGATACGTCACAGTCAAAGGTCAAAAAAGTGACTATTTTCAAAGGTCAGCTCCAGGGATTAGAATGCTCTGGATTGATGTAATGGAAAAAGTCACAAAAACCCCCAAAATCCTGCATGCCAAATAAACATCTCAATATGTAAAGACGACTACAGTCATTATAGATTCTCAATTTTCTCCACACAAGCACAGTGTTTTATGGGAACTATGGATACATACAGTTTCACCCACATATTTTCAAGTTTCGTCAAAGTGTAAGCAACCGTGGAACTTAGTCTTTTAGTTCCAATTACAAATATGTAACAATAAACAAATCACACCTTCCTCCTAGACAGCCTTCCTATTTAACTTGACTTGTTTAAAGAAGAAACATTTTATAAACTTTCTGCTTGACCACATTTGTACTTACTGAAGTGGAATAGGACTCCTACATTGAACTTTAAATCAACAAGAACTTCTCTTGGTTTTAGAGTTCCAAGGTTGACAGCAAGCCACTGATAAAATTTATTCTGTTTTCAAATAGTTATCAGCTACCTAAAATAGTTCTGAAAGAGAAATGTCTTTCACCCAGGCTCTCCTATCACCTAAGCTTCCTATACACACAACATCAGGAATATCAGCTGCTATTCAAATGACATTTGAAAGACTCTAGCATACAAATTTTATTCTTTTTCTACAACTTTATATTCCAGTGCTGGAATATTGCTTTGAACAATTAATAACTTTGAATAGCTATGCCTCAAAAGTGTGTATAAGAGGCTTTCAAGACCAGAGACGTTTAATGGCAAGTCTTCAGCACAGCATGTGAAGACTTAGGCATGAAAAACAGTTGCTTGATTAAATCCTTGTGCTTTGCACTGAAAAAAACACTTGACAAAAGTCTGATTTCCATCTCTCCAACTAAACAGCATCCATTTAATGATGTGGGGGTTTTTTCCCCTATTTTGCCACATAGTGGAGTTCTCCTGCCAATATGATGCCACTACAGGCAACAGAGCTTCATCACTGTTCTATCAGAGACACAAAAGAAGAGAGACAATCCCTTTTGGTATAATTTAAGATCACATCAGCAAAAGGAAAAGAGGCAAGACAACTGAAGTGGGCTGTCAAATAAAAATAGTAAAATGGACCGAGATTTGTCCTTGTGATCCTGAGCAGCAGATATGTGTTAATTGAAAGAAAAGGAGATGACATTTCTCAATCAAAAGAAGCATGTTTAGATTGAGCTACAAACTACACAAGTTTGAGCTACAAGATACCAGTTAACTCCTGGAAATAGAATTCCATGTACATACTCTCTCACAGGCTGTAAATTGACACGCTTAGGAAGACACAGCTGACTGTCACTGCAGAAAATTTGCTGTGTGGTCACTGAGCTGCAAAAAGATCACTCAAGCTCATCATTTAACTTTATAACCTTGAAGGTTTGAAGTGACATTCGAAGTTGATGAAGAAAGACAAACTACATCACTACCAAGTGAAATGAGCTGCTGATGACAAGTCAGCAACTGTTTGTCAATCTTAAAATGGGTTTTGTTTTTTTTTTCCACTACTATTTAGCACACTAAGACTTAAGGTGAAAAATAATTTTCCATGTATGCCAGTTATTGATCTTGATTAAATAAATAATGTATGGTAAAAGTTTCCATTAGGCTGCTATCATGTTTAGATTAAGGTGAATATTAACATTCCTACTTATACTTTATGAGTACAGCAAAGGTTTGTAGTGCATTAACAAAATTAACTGAACTCAGAAACACAGAACATGGTTTACAAAAGAGTTTGCAAAATAGCATAATGGAGCCCTTTTACCCTGCCAAAAAATATAACTTTATTGCTTCTCATTTGTGAGCTGAGCACTAGCATAACAGCATACATACAGAACTCTGCATCATAAAGCAGTTCAGTGAATATATATAAACAAGATATTAGCATACTTTTTCCCAAAGATAAAACGAATACTAAAAATAAGAATCTTTTTTATAAATATGAACTATGCTGCTCAGCTGCCCACTGCATGTGCATTTCAGTGCTCTGTGACAGATTTAGTGATAACTCATCCCTCCTCACATAAAATGGGAGGGACAGCATCCCCCTCTTCTCCCCAACCATTTTCCTTTTGTCATCTTGCTAGTTAAAGGGTATCTGGTCCTGTCACCAAAACCTAACTTTACTGCTGGTTACTGTTACTCTTCCTTATTCCTGCAGGAAGGACATTCATTCACCAAACCAATTCATTAAACCAATTAAAAGAAATCACCTTTAAAAGTGGCCTGCTTTTAAAAATATTGCCAAGGTATGGAAGTGAAAGATCCCTAACCTTAGCAAAAATGGCCTTGCTTAATCCTTTTATCACAGCACAGCAATCTGTTCCTAATGAATAGCACAATGTAGGGGTTAATTTCTTATTTATTTTTGCAAGTAAATACTCAGTTATAAGACTAAATAGTGGTATTACAATTTAGATTAGACAGCAGTGCCAGTTCATGTTAAGGTTAAAGAGCTGTTCATTATTAAAAAAACTGAGGAAAAAACCTCCAGCTACCAAAAATATGGGAAAACCAACATTAAAGAATCCTGGATAAACAAAAAAACCACCTAAATTGGATGGAAATTTTTGGTCAGTAATAAAAAAAAAAAAAGTAATTTTCAAGTACCTTTTTTTATAAATCATCACTTGTTCTAAATCTATTCCATGCTTACCACTTTCTAATATGTAGCTCTGACCCTAAATGTGTTTTTCTTTCTTTATTTTTTAAGAAAGTTACATCTTCAAGCTACTGTCATAGCTACTGTTTAAATAAAAATAACATTTACAGGCTGTGTAAAAGTGTTTGTTGTATGATCCAGGAGGCTTTGTGAATAACATAACTAGAATTCAGAGAAGTAATTTCTTAGTTTATGACTAAAAATTTTATTTCTAGCATAGTCTTCTGCTATGCTGAAAATAGTATAATAATAGTAATAGTATCATACCTGTTAAAAAGGTGATGAGGAAAAAAAGTTGGTACGGATTTTTTTCCAAACCTATTTGGGAAGATAAAACACTCTACAATCTATCATTTGGCTATTTTGGTATTAAAGGGCATGCACCACCTCATATGGAAGCATAATGATTTGAATTTCAGAGGCTTAGAACTAGATCAAACTACATTTCTGAATTCATTTGAATATTTGTATTTCACAGACCCTTAGTTTTATGCTTTATTAGCTACAAATAAAAATGTCATGCGGTGCTTACATTTTAGAGCATGAATATCTTTCCTGCAAAAAAAAAAAGTAGACTTGTATCAATGATTTCCTTCTTTTTTTAATTACAAGTAGGGTAACTGATTGCCAGTGATATGTGGATAAAGAGAAAATTTAATAGGTAGTGCTCTGTCTACTGTTACAGCTCAATGCATGCTCAGGCAGTGCACGAGAATGACAACTACAAGACTAAATAGAAAATGATCTGCACAAAGAAAATCTACCAAAGATTTAATCTTTTTTTCAATGTATACAGCAGAAGGAGTACATTTCTCTTATGCAAAAAAATTATGTCACTTGGCATGCCTGAATTTAAAGGACTAAAAAATGTTGGCACTATGAGCTACCTTCTAGAGGAAAGTTACAGCTGATAACACAGTGGTGAACTGATGGCTTACTGGGAACTTGCATTCAGTCTGACACACTCCTGAGTGAAAGAAAGGAAAAATGTTATTTGTCTTCTATCCCTTGCTGCTCATGGTATGAATCTTTGAAAATATTATTGCCTAATTCCCCCAAAAATCATGTTTAAAAGAAGAGGCAGGCAGTTTACTGTGCTGTCTGGGGTGGTATTTTGGAGGAATTTGACCACCAGGAATGCCTGAATTACTGTTATCTTCAAAACAAAACATAACTACAATGTTGTTTTTGTTTTCCTGGTGTTGAAAATGTTTTTTTTCAGAGACATTCCATCCATCCTCAAACGACACATTTTTAACTCTGTTTAAATATTTATGTTTAGACAAACATAAATATTCAAAACAGAAATGTTCTCTCTTATTTATTAATTTTAAAAATCTCTCCCCAAACACATAAAAATAATTAAAAAAATATAACATTCTTTACTTGGGGCTCTTAAAATGCCTCCATGTTTCAGGGAAAAAATATCAGACCACTACTAGTATTCAAAACTACGTTATGGCAAAGTACTTACAGAGCTAATTTAATGCATCTAATTACCATTTTAGTTTGCTTACATTTTTTGTCTAGGAGAATAATTTTCAAGTGTCTTTGTAAGCTGGCTTTCTGAAATAATCTAATTAATTTATCTAATTAATTTTTGATAATGCCCTATTTGTGGTGCTTTACTGGTTAAGTAATTTCAGTAACTGCTACAAAATAAAAATACTTTTGCGTTTTATATGCGAGGCAGTTGAACAATGAAAAAACTCCAGATAAATAAGAGGAAACTTCTAGTATACCAGGTGCACTGGGGTTTATTCATAATAATTTTATCAAGCAATAAAACTAGAACTAGTCTTCATATTCCTGCACAGGAGACCTTCTTGAACACCAGACATGGCTTTATAAGCAGCAGGTTCTTCAGCGCAGCTAAATGCACGAGGTATTAAAAATGTACTTTTTATTACTTCCTTACTTTTTCTTCCCCTTAACATTTGTAAAATGGTAACATTTATATAAATTTCCTTCACCTCATCTAGGCATATACTCTAAGCTGGCCACAGAGGACAGAGGCAGTTAACATAAAAGGTTCACACTTCCAAAAGATAATTCACCTCACACTACAGTAGGGATCTAAGTTAAGGGAATGCGTTCCCTCCAGCATATATTTGCTAGGTACTATTCTGTAGCACAATGAAGCCAGACATTCAATCTACATCAATGAAATTAAATTAAAACCAAACTGTGGTGCTGTACAGTATTCTTAGTTAATTAGACTAACCCATATAAAAAGTTGTTTCCTTGTATTTTTCATAGGAGTCACAAACACTAGTGGGTTTATTTACATTGTCACAGTATTTTGTAAGACACTGATTTAGTGCCACAGAAGTACAGAATAATAATAAACAAATATATTTCTTACCTCAAAGAGCTCACTTTTAAGATAAGTACCTGCACGGCTCAGTGCATTGCTGTGCAAAGGTGTTTGAGCTAGCCCAGAAACAGCACGGCTGAGGCTGTAAAATGCTCTTCCCAGCCTAATTAGCCTTGCAGAGAAGCAGGTTTTATCAGCCTGGAAAATACACTCTGCCACAGCTTAGCCGTTCTGCTTCCAAAGGTACTTCTTTCACGGCTACCTCAAATACTTGTGCATGTGGAGATCAGGTAATCAAGCTATATGTCAGGCATCATACAGTTTTTGCAATGAATAAACGTATGCATTTCTAAAGGTTACCATTCAGATCACTCTTGCTCTAGTTAATAAGGCAGGCTTTTTAGGCAAAATAGAACTTAACTAATAAGCTAAGGAATAAAAACTCCCAAATCCACTGTGTTTCAAGAAAACTTGTCAGCTGTTTTAAAATCTTACCTTTCAAAACCACAAACTATGCATCCCTTGAGAATTCTAAATTCTTTTAATTGCACAACTGTTCAAACTAACTTCATTGTTCAGCATCAAAGTCCTTTCCACAAGTATTCAGACACTTCTTAAAGTTCATTTACCAAAACACAGTTTATTAAAAAAGTGAAGGTAAGCCTCAAAGAACAGGCACAGAGATAAGAAATTACTTTCCTCTGTACTTCCTGCCATGGTTTTCAGTACTGCCAGTTCCTTCTTCTCTTCTTCAGAAGGGAAGGGTTAAACGAATTCCATACAGACATGCATTTTCACAATTTTCTCGAAAGGCACTCTGCAACATTCAGCTCTGGTACAATCCATAATACAGCCTACGCATATGCTTTCACTGTTTTGAAGTACTTCTGTATTACACATACAGAAAATCTCTGAGATACTAACAGTTTTAAATATATGAAAACAACTGTCAAGAATGTGTGCAGTACGACTTCCACAACAAACTGTTTATTTTCAGAGCAAATTTCTGGCTATCAAGGAAATGAAAATCCTACTAAAATGGCTTGTACTGAAAATCTTGCAATATATATTACATGATGAAATATGGGGAATACAAATAAACAAAATCACCTTTAAGATAAAAGAAAACAGATGGTAGGTCTCAGACTGCCAGAAAACCAATCCTTTTCCTTTTCAGGTCTACAATACTGCTATAGAAGTCCAAGATTAGCATCTCCATCACTCTATTCAGAATCATATTAAGATGATAAGCAGTGGTTATTGCTGAGAATATAAAGGTACTGACTGACTTTGATTCATTGGTAAATTCAATAACTTCACAATTGCTTCAAAAATTAATTTCTTTTTATCTTGAAAATGACATTTGCTTATGTCTGATCATGTTGCTAAGGTTTTTAAGGTGAACATCTGATTTTTCAGCATCAGTGTTTTAAATCAAATTTCTGTTTTCCAAAATGGTTATGATATGAAACACCTACAAAAACGCAGACTAATGCTTCAAATGTAGAATGACATAACCAAACCACCATTTAAAGCTACTAGCTTGAAACTGTTGATTATATTATAAAAACATACACATTGAAAAAAAGCACTCCTCAAAGCATATATACACCTTAAGACAAAGGCATGCCGCTTCATAAATATCTATTTAGACTACTGCCTAACGTCTAACACAGAAAATTACTACTTTGATTATCAGATGATGTCAGTACATCAAAAGTAAGAGAAGTTTGATAAGAAGATTGAGAGAAGTTCAATTTCCCACTTCCATCAAGTGTAATTTTACAGTTTAACAGCTTAAACTAGTCACTTCTATATTGTAATGAATAAAATGGTGAAATTCCATGTTTTTCAATGTTCCATAATACCATAAAGTAGCAAACCTTAAAAAAAGAAAATCTTACCCTTTCCCATGTAAAAGACAGACCTAGTGCATCAAACTGTTCCCTCATGTGCTGAATATTACTGCAAAATAAAAAAATTAAAATTTATTAACTTAAAAATATTTCTATCGTAACATCATATTTAAAATCAGCTGTTTATAGGGTTCTTTGAAATCAAAAGCATTAGCTTATCTCTAAACACTGTTATCTTTCTAACAGTGGAACTCAAGGAAGTGTCAGAATATTAATCTTAAGTAGTTCTTTTAAAAGTCCCAAACATATTCTGGTTCCATTTTAATGGCTGTGTGTACAAAACAATGATTTTTCTTCTCCTGATTTGACCATAACTGAAAAGCAAATATGGGACTGCAGTTTGAAGGAAATGTTCCTGATGCATCATTTCTCATTATTTTTAATTCTCTTTTTTGGCAGCTGAGACAAAGGGCACGCTAAAATCTTCACAATGCACTAGGATGTGCTTCCACTATGAGCTTAATCCTGGTGTGTTCTGGAATTGCTATCCTGGCTGTATTTGGCTTTGGCCCTGGTGATCCTGTAGCTACAGGATGAGTTGAATCACCATAGTCATTCAGTGAAAGACAAGCCATACAAAATGTTCTCCATACCCTAATCCACTAGTGGTTTTGTTTCCCTCTGATCAACAGGCTGATTACACCAATACTGTGGCTGCTAAAACAGCTGCACCAAAAGAACATAAGTGGTGGGAACTTAAATCTTGAGAGGTGACAAGGAGCCCCCAAACTTCTAGTGGTAGCACAGCCATGGATAAACTTAGGTCAACTATGAAACTGCAGGGCTACCCCCTGTCCCTGAATGATTATATTCACAATGTGAAATGAGATGCACCAGAATACACAATGAGGCTTTAGTCTGAAAACTTACTAAAACCAGCTTACAAAACACAACTTCATAGTATCAACTAGAGACCCAGTGTGAATCCATTCACACACTTCAAAACCACTTAAAATTTCTTATGGACTTTTAACTTCCTACTAAAATGCATTATGTCAGATAAAGTATCATCTGTCCTTCCACATTGGCTAATTTGACAGTCATGACATCAAGCATTTAATTCTGATCCAGAACAAACCTGCACTGCTGAATAACTGAGTAATGCAAGTATTCTGTACTAACAATTGTAGAGTCCCAGTTACACAAGAACAGGCCTGGCAGCAGGGTCATAGCAGTACAGCTATAGCAGAAAATCCTCTTACGGACTCACAGCTTCCCCTGGGAGAAAGCATACTTTCAGTAGTACTGCTTATATTAAATTCCCACTCAAAATGAACCATATGAATAAAAAAAAAATAAAATTCAAACTTCAGTGTATTTTCACAAAGCTTCTGCCACTATAATAATTCTTAGTAACAAAAATTTCTGTATATTTCATATAAGCAACTGTCTCCAATTTGGTTTATGTTTTTATCCCTAACTTTGAGAATTTAAGAAGTAAGAATCAATTGGAGCTCTTTTTAAATCACCTCTTCGGAAGTTTATGATGATCTGAAATTTGGTCGTTCACTCCTAAAGCAATTCAGTTGAAATGCTTACAGTGTGTCCCCTTTTACATGGGTGGCTGGCTCTGCTCTAGGGATAACTAAAACATATCAGGTTGCTATTACACCATCAAAGCTTCTCATTCAGTTCAGTCATACCTGCTGCAGGCATGAGAAACATTCAGGACAGGGACAGTAAAGAAAATGGGAGACAGTGGTCAGATTTTAAATTGCCTTCCTTGGTATAATAAAAAAAATACGGTATGTAAATAATTTTCCTTTTTGGTTGTTGCAGTCACTCTCTATGATGTGCTTATCTGTCTCAGTTCATTGTTATAATTTTCTTATTTAACTCTTAAAATCAGACAATCATTCTTTTCAGTACAAAGGAAATTTCTGAAGCAAAATTTTCTTCCAGTATACAACACCTTGTTCTTGAAACTACTAGCTGAACTGCTTTAAGTATATGGAACAACACGCATCTATTTACAAGAAAAGAGAAAAAACAAAAAGCACAAAAAGTAGCAGAAGAAAATCAGCCCTGGCTGTGCCCTGTCACACGCTTTTTGATATGACAGAGCTTAAATGAGATAGGCTGAGCTGATAGGGCACTTTGTTTTGCAGTCTCTCTCCCTCACACGCTCTCTGCTTTTCTGTTCAGCCAATTCAACTCAGTCAGAAGGTAGAACTGCTTTCTTCCGAGTTAACAAGCTGAGTCAGTTCAATAAGATGTTCTACCAAGTGCCAAAGCTCGTATCACAGTTGAGGACCGACCACTTAATAGAGAGGGGAGGAAAACACTGACGCTTTTGCATTAACAAGTACTTAATGTCAGTCTCGTCTCAAAACTACAACCTCTGCTTCTTTGTGCCTCATTTGTCATGTAGATAAGGATCACAGTAACCCTCTATCTGGTGCAGGTTCCATCAAGATAAATGAGATATGTAGATCTGTTTTACAGCTGAGCTTCCTACTGAAGCTCAGCTGTAAATTTACTGAAGGAAGACAAAAATCATCAATTTACTGACCATGCTATGATATAACTGATAGCCCACAACACAGTGATGTTTCAGACTTTCAGAAGAACAAAACCAGGGTTTGGTGTGTCAATGGTAACTGGTTCTTATGTGTATTCCCATCTAATCCATACACACAAAGGAAATTCTTAAAAATGAGCACAAATAACTCAGAATTTGTGCACAATGCGTTCTCCATAAATGAAATCAGTTACTATCATATTTTAGCTGGAAAAGTGTCAAGTATCTTAATATGGGACCAGAAGCATGTAAAAAACTTAAAAGAAACAGCATTATCAAAGAAGGAAATGAATCAAGGTCCAAAAAGATACCACAGCTAGATTACTGTACCCAGAGCACAACGAACAGCTTCACTTATAAAGACTGGTGTTGTGAATCATTTACAGAAATTAATGGTTACTTATATATCTTTCTACTGTCTTTAAAAAATATTAGGGGAACACAACACCCTGTTCTGTGGTCTGAAGCTCAAAATTTTCACAGAAATCAGCAGCATTAATGGCTGCTTATCACCTTCCAAGTCCCACTCTCAAATGAAAAATCTTCTTTCTGTTTTGCACAGTAATAAAAACTGCTAGAACACCTAACCATGTAGCTTGTAATTTTCAAAAGTGAATTCTATGCTAAGATATAACTCGCCATAATGAAATCCTGATCTATGTGTTATTCACTGATTTAGGTGTTTGAGAAATGTCACTCTTTCAATATTCTACCTTTTTACAAGTTAAAAGTAATTGAGATGAAAATCATCCTGATACATTTGTTTCTCAAAACTGAATCATCTGCAGTGCCATAAAACAAACACCAGCAAACAATCTCGGTTCTTTCTGTACCATCTCTCTTCTACTTATACGCTGGTTTTGCCCTGTTTTGTTGGTTTATGGTGGCCACAGCACAGATATTCATGGTAGAAATGTATTAGTTAAATTCATTAAAAACTACCTTTGTGTCCAGCTTGCAGGGTGAAGCCCATGTTCAACTGCAGCGTTTTCTGCTGGCAAACCAAATGCGTCCCATCCCATTGGATTTAACACCTATTAGCAAAAAGGAAAAACACAATCGTACATAACTTTCTGGATTGGCATCAACAACGTACACAGGCCTCCAAATATCAAACCATGTTTTGCATCCCAGAAAATAACTGGTGTTTTGCATTTCAGCATTTACCTTGTCTGAATTGAATTTCATCAAAACATGCACACCTCAGCTAGGTATGAAGCATGCTGGCTATCTACAACGTGATGACAGAGGGAGCTTAAATTAACACATAATAAATCCTCACAACTATTTCATTACCAGGTTAACAATGCCAAAAATCAATCTTTTGTAAATTTGTATGGTGGTCAAAATCAGCATTAAGACTAATGCTAAACAGATTCAAGTATTCATCCTAAAGAAGAAGAAAGCAAGCAAAACTAATTGAACCAATAATTTTAGAATTGTACCTGATGTGAAGCCTATTTATCTTTCTTTTTGTTGAAGCAATAAAAAGAAAAATGCCCTCTGATAACCTTAAATCCAACAGATAAAATGAAAAGGAAGGGGAAATCTGGTTTTGTCAAATTTTACTAAATTTTTTTTTTGTAAAGACAGCCTGCAGAGTGAAAAAATGCATTACATGACCACAAATAAAGAAAAAAAATCTAATAGATAATAAAATACAATAGATAAATTCTGTTGAAACAGATACATATCTTTCCTATTAAGGCACAAATTATCTAGAAAAATAATCTAACAATGCAGTATGTATTCAAAAAATCTGTTTAAGAACCAGTGAAAGTAAGGCCAGTACTTAGGATGCTGTCATTAAACACACTTACATATTAGATACCTGACAATACCAATCCCATTTCTTACATCTACAAATGTGCTATAAATTCAATAACTATGATTAATGTTACACGAATATAAAAATAGCAAAATATCATTAGGTAACCTTTTACAGGTTCTAAGACAGCAAGATTTTTTACCCTTAAAAATATAAAGAACTTCCTCTTCAATGGCATGTAAGCAAGCAAGCAGTAAGAAAACCAGCCCAGCAATGCTAATCGCAAAAGCTATTTCCATGAAAAAGAAACGTTCATTTCTGAAACATAAGCTACTTTTGTCACTAGTATGATTTTTTTTTATTCCTCTTTGCCACAGCCTTTCAATTCTCTGACTTCAATGGATTCTTTCATTAAAAATATTTTATAGACATGTTTGTAAAGGTGCCCTGGGCATCAGCTCAGCATAAAAGCAACAGAATTTGACAGATATGACTCCTCAGCATTCTTGTTTTCAATACTGAGCTAAAACTAAACCTGCTGTATATCATAACTCTGCGGGTGCGCAACGAAACCATAGGTATTAACCTGGGACCAACTGCGATTCAAGCCAGCACAGTAAGGCTCCATACACAACACAGTTTCTATGTATAAATCTAATAGATATCAGAATTCTATGCTGTGTTATGTTTTCCCCATAATCAGATGGACCATTGTTCCTCATATCACAGTGCCAGAAAATATGAGAGTTAGATTTCCTAACTCCCTGCTTCCTGACATCATAAGCGTTACTTGGAGCCTAAACCATTGTCAATGCCTCGTTGAAAGACATCTCTCCCTCACCAGAAATGTAAACATTATATAAACTACAAATCTCAACAGAATTTATTAAGGACACAATAAAATATTACTTTTTGCAGCTCAGCTTCTTGACCACTACTATTTCTGCCTCTGGACAGAAATTATAAAATAAATGTATTTTTTCATATACAATACATATTTTCTGTTATTTAAAACCCATTTGTTTAGACAAATGCCTGACATTTGCATCCCTGCAAATAGCCTCTTTGACTATAAGCTGATGCACATTAAGTGAGATTAAAAATATGACTCTTGATTAATTTTTGAAAAATTTGGTTTCTGAAGATCTCCTGAATATAAAAGCAGCCAAAAGGAAGGCACAATCTCATTCCTCATGCTTATGAGAAAAATGGTGAGGGAAGAACAGATTGACTATCGGCTACAGGCTCCCCAAAAGGGCTGACTGATATGCCAGACAGCTAATGTGCAGACATTTTATCACTGCACTATCAGCACTAGCTGGAGTTATCTGCTCACAGAAATCTTTCCAATTCTATAGCATATATTAAAAATATCATACAGTGAATTCACTTATCACTTTCAAAAGACGGCTCAATTTAACAACCAATAGCATCCCTCAAGTTAAGGGGGTGAAGAACAATGCTAATTAAAGTTTCAATCAGAAACCTGAATTGAAAGAAACATTAAAAATATCCTCAAGTTAATTTCCAGGATAGATCTATTTATGTAGTTGCTATAGAGATGAATGTAACATGCACAGTGGTTTAGAAAATTATTTCAAGTTTATTGTCGTTTTTACTTCTCTACCATAAATGAATTTGAAAGGTTTGCGAAATGCATTTATCTAAACAATAGGTCAGCTGCTTCCGGCTGGAATGTGTGTTTTGTATCTACAGTTAAAATATCAAGCTCTCTAGAAAGCACTTGGCATTACATCTTAACTCTACGTAGCCAACATAAAACACAAGGCTGAGATTAACCACAGAGTTCTGAAAAGCATCAAAAATCTCAAGAGAGATGGAAGAGGAGAAGAAAATACACTACCAACACATCAGAAGTTGGCACAAACCCCAAAGAAACAGTTCAAATGTTCACAACAAAGAAAAGATAGGAAGAAAGCAATTTTGAAGAGCAAAGGGTACTCCTTGCAGCTCCTTGATGGGTTGGTCAGAGGCTCTAACTAGTGGAAAACATGATTGCTCCCTCCTGCATCCCAGGTGAGCAGAAGAAAAGGAAAAAGAGGCATCTGCTTTCTTGAATGCTGACTTGATTGCTTCTGACAGCAGTCTCTAAACCTTATGCAACTAAGGGATCAATTCTGCTCACTACAGCAACCATTCTTCCAAGCATCATTTCTCTGTACAGAAAGTATTTTGTCTAAGCCGCAAGAAGAAAGAAAAAAAAATGGACGTATCCTGTAAAGGCAGGAGACCTGCATACATCTGAGGATGTCTATACGTGGTAAAAGAAGGCAGGCTGTATTTACAGTCATTTTAAGGCAGCAGAGGCCAGTACTATGACCAAAGGCAGTCCTGTGTTTCTGGTCTTCACAATGGAGCAGACAGATTAATTCTTCCTGCTTAAAACTGCTAGGTTAGTCTTGACACAGAGGGCTTAAGATCATCCAAAGTTCAGATGACCTGGTTGGAAAACTATTAAAGACTGGTGTTTTCTACCACTCAGCATACTACATTTTGCACAGGGAGATGAAGTTGCAAGGAAATGATTTACTAGTATGTGGGGAACAAAGTGCTTTGCAACTGCCACAGTGAGCAGTCTTTTCAGGAGCATATTGTTAAAAAGGAAAACAGTTACATCTTGAAACATTATAGATCCCAAAGACTCTGATGTAATATTAGCTTGAAGCATTGCTGCAAGAATCATTTCAAAGCATGGTCAAAAATCTGTCATCGATGATGGCCAGAGCTCTTAACATGACTGTGGGATGAAGCAGAATATGTGGTGACTCCATTAATTCATTTCTGAGATTTCAGATCTTCCTTTCAAAGGATTTTCGTCTATTCACTGCCATAACAATCAGCCCATCACACCGACGTTAGTAGGTGAGAGCAGCAGGTACTATATAACACAAAGCTGACAATGATCTCATATGAGAAAGTTCTCTGCCTCTGTCAACATAACTAGGACAGACAACCCAGTGAATTTTCCTTAATATTTGTCAGGAAACAAAGAACTTGTTTGCTCTCTCGTCTGAAAACTACGATGAGGGAGTTGATATATCTTCCTTACATTGTGATTGATGCATTTTAAATTTTAATAAAGACAGCAGAATATGTGTCAAAAATACCTGTAAATAAATATATTTATATCAGAGAATGTGTGATAAGAGAAAAGAACCAAAAATGAAAACGTAGTGGTCTGTGACAGATAGTGATTTGAATCAATACAGCAAATTCTGTATTCCTGTTTCTAGTTGTAGCCCCATGTCACCAAAACAGACTGATAAAACAGATAATCTGTGGTCATGAGTTCCAGCTGCTAGAAAACACCTCTGGCTCCAGCAGCAACTTTCTCCACCTGAATGAATACAGCCTAGACGGTCTTTTAAGTGCACTAGGTAATAAACACTGTTAGGCAACAGCTAAAAATTACCACCACCACCACCAAACAAAAAAACCCCAAGCAGACAAGGCACACCTAGAAATAGATTAAAATAATGAAATTGTGACTAGGCATACATTCGAACAAGGGCTACTTCAATGGTTGTCTGAAATGGAATGCTGCATATTTGCATTCAGATAAGGCACTTTCAAATTAAAAAATAATCAACTCAAACTGATTTCTATCAAAACATAACTCAGCTCATAAAATACTCTCATTTATTTCTTGTTCCCACAAGATATAAAATACAAGAAATTATTCTGCGTCCACATACTACTATAAACATTTATAGAACAAAAGTATCACTTGCCTCCTTAATCTCACACATTCTTGTATAACATAATTGCATTTAAAAAAAACTCTCGTTTTCTCTCACTTGCTTTCAAAATGAAACAGAGTGAACTAATGAACACTTTCAATACTTGCTAGTGGAAAACTAATTTTAAATAAGATTCAATTCACACAAGACACTTGTAATATTTTCCACTTGGTTTATACCACAGAAAATAACCTAGCAAAAGGACACAGCAGCCTAACAGAAAAAAATGGTGAAGAGCAGCTAATGATCATCGCAAAATGGAACTGTATTGAAATAATTCATCCTACTGATGAACTCATTATAAAGTTTTAATTAAAACTTGCCTGTCTTTCTTCAATACTATTCACTTTCACAGTTTCAGGAGTATTAAGATTCAGTGCTGAAAGGAAAAATGAATGAAAATATATCCGATTTAAAAAAAGGTATTCTCGATAAAATGAAAATGTTCTTCAAGTAACTTTGGGGTACTGTGGAAACATGACTGACAATATTCCAATCCCACCTGTCAGGAGCAGTTTAAGTAAAAGTTAAGATATCTGATCCTAGTGTACAGAAATCTCACCCTAAATTGTTCAAAAATCATTCTCATTCCTGCACAACTTGCATATGACAATCTTGCTGTGCTATCAATTACAATTAAAATTTTTATTAAATAGATATCACAGGAACTACTGAACTGAATTACTCTCTGCTTACAGACTGCTAAGGGAATTATTCTTGGTCCTCTGAGAGGCACAAATTAGCCACTTCAGAATTTATCAAAGACATGATAATGATAGGATGATAAAGCAATGGTAAATACACTCTCCCCAAACAGCAAGAGATTGGAAATCTGCCATGGTGAAAATCACCATGAATATCTCTAACTTGTACATGGCACTCTCAAATAATAAACAGGAAATCTCTTAACTTCTTACAAAACTTGTACATTTGAATTCACAACACACATGTAAATTTATGGAGAAAACATAACGAGAAACTTCACAGTTTAGGTCTGCATTGGTTTACTAATAGATAGCAAATTGTAATTTTGAATATACAAATTACTTTTTCAAAGCATTTTAAAAGAACTATGTTAGTAATAAGAACTGTGACTAGACCTCTCCATACACAAAAATAGTTCTAAATGCACTTCAAGAAAAATGTAATCTTTAACACATTTTCGAAAGAGACTAGCTCACTGCATTCGTGTGAAGTATTCTCTGTGGTTTACAGTTCCCACGCAAAGACTTCAAACTTCATCTTCAGTAATTAGAATGTAAACAACTTATCCTACAACAGATCTATTCTACAAATCATTTACCCCGCAACTTAATCCAAGTGCACAACAGTTTGTTTCCTATGCATTGCCTACAGGTACTTTAGTTTTGGAACAAGACAAGGCTTCATTGGTCAGATCTCCAGGTAAAAACAAACAGGACTTCATTACTACCACCCAGCCAAAGAGAAGCAGCTGACGAGCTCTTCTATAAACAGCTGGGGTTAATCTCTAGATCAATGCCTCTTGTTCTGGTGGGAGACTTCAATCTTCCTGATATCTGCTGGAAGTACAATAGAGCAGAAAGGAAGCAGTCTAGGAGGTTCCTGGAGTGTGTGGAAGACAACTTCCTTGCACAGCTAGTGAATGAACCAACAAGGGAAGGTGCCCTCCTGGACCTGCTGTTGGTGAACAGAGAAGGCCTCGTGGGGGATGTGGCAGTAGGAGGACGCCTAGGACTAAGCGATCATGAGATGATAGGGTTTTCTGTTCTAGGCGAAGTGAAGAGGGTGGTTAGCAGGACAGTAGCATTAAATTTCCAGAGGGCAGACTTTGAACTCTTCAGAAGACTGGTTGGCAAAGTCTCATGGGAGACAGTGCTTAAGGGCAAGGGAGCCCATGAGGGCTGGAAGCTCTTCAGAAAGGAGATCCTAGCAGCTCAGGAGAAAGCCATCCCCATGTTCCGGAAAAAAAGCCGGCAGGGGAAAAAACCAGCTTGGTTGAACAGGGAGATCTTGAGTGATATCAAGAAGAAGAGAAAAGTTTATGAGCTCTGGAAGAGGGGAAAGTCCTCTTGGGTGGACTATGGGAGGGAAGTGAGATTGTGTAGAGAAAAAATCAGAAGGGCTAAGGCTCAACTAGAAATCAGATTGGCAAAGTCAGTGAAAGATAACAAAAAATCTTTCTATAAATATATAAAGAATAAAAGGAGGACTAAGGAGACCATACAGTCCCTATTGGACGCAGAAGGAACAACAGTGGCAGAGGATGAGGAAAAGGCTGAGGTACTTAATGCCTTCTTTGCCTCAGTCTTTAATTGTAAAGAAAGTTGTTCCCTCTGTGTACAAACCCAGGAGGTAGAGGAGCAACATGAGGCTCCCATGGTCCAAGAGGAGGTGGTCAGAGCCCTGCTAGCCCAACTAGACACCCACAAGTCTATGGGGCCAGATGGGATTCACCCGAGGGTATTGAAGGAGCTGGCGGATGTGCTGGCCAGACCCCTTTCCATCATCTTCCAACAGTCCTGGAAGACTGGGGAGGTTCCCCTGGACTGGAGGCTGGCTGATGTTGTGCCCATCTACAAGAAGGGTTGCAGGGAGGATCCAGGAACTACAGGCCTGTCAGTCTGACCTCAGTGCCAGAGAAAGTCACGGAACAGGTGATCTTGAGTGTGATCATGAAGCACATGCAAGAGAACCGGGTGATCAGGCCCAGTCAACACGGGTTCACAAAAGGCAGGTCTTGCCAAACTAACCTGATCGCCTTCTATGACAAAGTGACTCACTTACTGGACGAGGGAAAGGCTGTGGATGTATCTTCCTGGACCTCAGTAAAAGCCTTTGACACAGTTTCTCACAGCATTCTGCTACAGAAACTGTCAGCCTCTGGCCTGGACAGGCGCACACTCTCCTGGGTGGAAAACTGGTTGGATGGCTGGGCCCAGAGAGTGGTGGGAAATGGAGTTAAATCCAGCTGGAGGCCAGTGACAAGTGGGGTTCCCCAGGGCTCAGTGCTGGGTCCAGCCCTGTTCAATGTCTTTATCAATGACCTGGATGAAGGCATCGAGTGCTCCCTTAGCAAGTTTCCAGACAACACTAAGCTGGGTTGAAGTGTGGATCTGCTGGAGGCTCGGGAGGCTCTGCAAAGGGATCTGAACAGACTGGACTGCTGGGCTGAGACCAACGGCATGAGGTTTAACACGGCCAAATGCCGGGTCCTGCACTTGGGGTACAACAACCCTAAGCAGAGCTACAGACTAGGAGAAATCTGGCTGGAAAGCTGCCTGGAGGAGAAGGACCTGGGGGTGTTGGTTGACAGCCGACTGAACATGAGCCAGCAGTGTGCCCAGGTGGCCAAGAAGGCCAATGGCATCTTGGCTTGTATCACAAACGGTGTGACCAGCAGGTCCAGGGAGGTTATTCTCCCTCTGTACTCAGCACTGGTGAGACCGCACCTCGAGTACTGTGTTCAGTTCTGGGCCCCTCACCACAAGGGGGATGTTGTGGCTCTGGAGCGAGTCCAGAGAAAAGCAACGAAGCTGGTGAAGGGGCTGGAGAACAGGCCTTATGAGGAGCGACTGAGAGAGCTGGGGTTGTTTAGCCTGGAGAAGAGGAGGCTGAGGGGAGACCTCATTGCTCTCTATAACTACCTGAGGGGAGGTTGTGGAGAGGAGGGAGCTGGCCTCTTCTCCCAAGTGACAGGAGACAGGATGAGAGGGAATGGCCACAAGCTCCGTCAGAGGAGATTTAGGCTGGACATTAGGAAAAATTTTTCACAGAAAGGGTCACTGGGCACTGGAACAAGCTGCCCAGGGAGGTGGTTGATTCACCTTCCCTGGAGGTGCTTAAGGCACAGGTGGACGAGGTACTGAGGGACATGGTTTAGTGTTTGATAGGAATGGTTGGACTCGATGATGCAGTGGGTCTCTTCCAACCTGGTTATTCTATGATTCTACCCATCGGCACAGCGTGCTGGCCCTGTATCAATACAGCTTTGGTGATTAACTCTGTACTGCAATACAAACATTCAAGTACCTCCTACTGAAAACTCTAGCAAATTTTCAGCGTTTTCAAGTTTCAGAGTTTATCACTCATCAGCACATTGAAAAAGGAACTGGTTATTGCAATGTTACACTTGCACTAAACCCCACCCCTGCACACCATTTAATAAATGACCAGCCAGACACATATTTCAGAAAAGGCTGCTACTCATTAGGTAATCTGTTTGATCGACCATTTTCAGTGTCATTAGTCAACAATATCATCTATAGCGTTATGTTGAAACATTAGTTATCCCAAAAATAAGGGGGGGGTTGAGGGGAGAAAAGCAAGAAATACTTATTTGCCCACTTAAAATACTGGTGAAGTACAGGTTTCAGTAGACTTCAGTGTGTATTACGTCTCCAGAGTATTTCAGAAAACCAGATCCTACCGAGTTAGAAAAAATGAAATACTAATGTTCCATTCTAGAAAAAAATACCAAACCCAGCATCTAAATGATTTAACACTTCTCCAATTAAGATTTCAAACTACATCCAATATGAAAAAATTACATTAATTCATATTAAAGAATGGGTCCAATTTACTAAAGGATCTCTAATCCCTTTGTAAAGGCATTCAAGCTTATCTTTACTTACGTATTATAACAAAACAATTCTTGCTTGTTCAGATGAAATCAATATGAAACTAATTTACTATTCTCTCATGAAGGCATTCTCTAAGAAACATACTTCCACCTTATTCAACGTATATTATTCTCTTACTCAATTATATATACTAGTCAGCTACATACACACCATACAGATTTTCCCTCAGCATTTATTATACAACAAATACACATTCTAATATGAAGTTTTCCCTGGGAACTCTGAGTCTGAATGGTTTTGCCTGTTTTTTACAACAGCCCATCATTTCCTTGATGCCTGACAAACACTTTCAACCCATCTATAATGCTTCTAGCACAGTTTAATGTCTTGCTAACCAAGGCCAGTTCTACATCTATATGCAGAGATAAAGTTGCTAAGATTATTTTCAATGATTCTTCCTTTTTGTTAGTTTGGAAACAATGGAAGCAATTACTCCTCAAAAGCTTTACTCTAAACTTGCCTTGAACACCCAAAATGCATCCACTTCTGCTTAGAATTTTGACTTGGGAAAAATTAGCAGTACCTGAACTTTCAAGCATGCAATATTAAAGTTGCATGTCCAATAAGGAAAAAAAAATCAATAGAATAACTTCAAATTTATGCAGAATCATATTGTTGTTTCTAAAGCATTCTTTATCTTTTTATATACTGAAGAATTCCAGTAGTTCCCTAAATAAAGGGAAAATATTTTTCTTGTGTATATAAAATTTTAGGTACGATAAGACATAACCATGTCACAGCCTATAAACTTCACAATAAAGAAATATTTAGCAGATTGGACAACTGTGACAATGACCACAGAAAACATCTAGAGGCTGATAAATTAATTTTAAGGAGAAAATCAATTATAAACATTTTAATTCTAAGTGATGAAGAAATCAGCTTGGCTAATAATGAATTTTTTTTAAGATAAATGTAAGTTCCAGCAAGTTAATATACATCAATAACACAATGTCTTTCAGACATACTCGGAAAACCATTTGAGAGATCTTTAATGTCTCTTAATTGTACACGAAGGTTAAATTCTTCAGCTGCCCACCTTTAGTCATAAATAGATGTTCAAGGTAGTTAACACAACAGAAGACAGAGGTATTTATAGAAATTCAGCATGTTCTACAGGCACTCTAATAACCTTCAAAGTAATTTTACATTAAATTAAAAAAACAAGCCCAAATGTAAGATTTAAAAACTTTAAAAGACTTCCAAAACTTCACTGGAAAAAAACAGGCAATCATGGAAATAAAAATTTGCCTTCGTAGTGGTTCTTGTATTTCATTGCAATTATATTATCTTCTCATTTTCTCCAAAGCCTCCTACTAAAGGTGCTTACTTCTCTTGTATTCAAAATCCACCACCTACAGCATCCTACTGGATGTAGATACTTATTTTCACTTTAACTAGTAGAAGAGGAAGCATATTTTCTTCTCTCTGAACAGAAATGTAATGGATATCTCCACTAATATTGATAAGAGATGATCTATGTCCTGAAATAACATCGCCAGTGGTCTTAACATCAAGCAAGAATCAGAATTCCCTTCAAGAGCCCAGTTGGCTCTATTTTTTTAATAAGATCTAAGTTCTAGCCATTCAGATGAGTTAGGAAGACTAGTATTACAACAGACATACGGATTTTATTCTCACTGGAAGCCTAAGGAAGTTATTTCTTTTCTCCTGTAAATTTAAAAGCATGAGAACACTTTCTGTAGAGCAATAGCATGTATTCAGCGCACAATGTGTTCTTCATTGGCATAAAATATATAGTATTTGGAAAGGCAGAACGCTGAATAATTCAGTGACAATACCTTTAAGAATCTCATGGATGGTGATAAATCCAGGCAGCACTACACTTCTGCAGCACTTGTAGCAAGGAAATTGCACTTAGTACCACCAGAAAGTAACATTTATTTCTCCATTTCATCTTCTTTGTACCTTTTTGAGGGTCTAATTCTTATATTCTTGAACTGCTCCTTCTCTCATATATTAGAGAGAATTCCTTTCCAAGTCTCATCCTCAATTCTTGCTCACAGCTAATTCTCTCCTTTGTTCCCTGCCCTAAAATTCGAGTATTCTCTTTCCATATTCCTCCTTCCAACTGTTTCCCAGGGTATTAACACTTCCTCTCTACCTAATATCTTCTTCCCCCTTAATATGATTGGCACTCAGACCACAGGTCTCCCGCATCTTCTTCACATCCAGTCCTACTGTCAATCTTTTCTTACCTGCATCCCTCTCATTTTCTGGAACCGAGCTACTGCATCACTGATGGTGTAGACACGAACATGGCCCATGTGGAGCTTCCCAGAAGGATATGGGAACATAGAAAGCACATAAAATTTTGGTCTTGATTTCTAGAAAGAGATTTTTAGAACATTATAACTACACAAGTTAGCACTTCACCCGAATAAATACACGCACACATTATAAATGACAGTGCCATGAAAAGACACATGGTTCTGCTGGAACTGATCCAAGCGAGTACTGACAAAGTTCCTAGGATCAAATTATTTGGGGTTGTAAATGTTTTACTAGACTTTGCTGCTAGCTCATCAATTTGTATTAGTATTTATATGACACTTGAAAATTGGGTTTAATCAACTTTTACCCAATAAAAGATATATTAACATAATGGCAGCTTAACAAATCACCATTCCCTACCATATCATCTGTCACTAATTATCGAGGTGCTCCTGAACTGTTCCACCAAAAAAAAAGAACACTTGACAGATTACCTAAATATTTTACTTCATATTCACAACAAATATGGAGCTCACTCAAGACCAGTTGTTTTTTGTCAGCTGGACTGCAGTAACTCATTGAGTGACTGATTCAATCATTTGCAATTGCATCAACAACCACTGAAGTGGAACTGTTCATTTCCACTATGCATGCCCCGATCCAAAGACATCTTACAAGCAGTAACTTGTGCAGGGAAAAGAAAGCAACAATTCATTTAGCTACGTTTGAGTGAATTGACAAAAGTTACAAAGAAATCAAGCATTATCCCTCTTGCACAAATTATTCCTATTACATCATGACTACCATTGAATTTATCATTGATACAGGCTTGATAAGTTCCTACAGGTTTTTTTTATGCTAATAATAGAAAAAAAACTTATAGGTGGCTTTCACAATTCTGACACAAACTCTATTAATATTTATTAAATACTACTTCTTTATTGCTTTTGTCCAATAACAGCAAAAATCTGAAATGCTTCACTGCAGCACTATACACTATTTGCTGCTTAATGTGAGATGTTATTAAATTTACTTTGACAGTAAGGATAAAGCAAAAACAGAATTAAAAGCATGATTTAGAACTTAGCACATGTATGATACATATGATACCTACTAAAGACACAAGACTAAATGAACATTTTGCCTGCTACACGTATGCATTCACACCATTTTCACCCCAGTTTTCTTCCTCATAAAAAGCAAGCCTTTCTTCTCTCTTCAACATTTTGATGAAACATTTTTTTTTGTTGGAGAGGGGGCTCATCTTAGGAAAGAACAAACAAACATGAGGGAGCACAAAAATGCTTTACACCTACATGACTGAACATAATTGTGAAGGCAAAAAGAGTCAGAGACTGAGATTACAATTGTTTTCAACATCCTTTATTGCATGGGAAAATGTTTTTTTTTTCCTGCGAGTTTCTCATTATTTCTAAAGATACTGTAAACCAAAAAATATTCTTTAAAATTCATCTCCCCTTAATACAGATTTTAATGAATCACAGTGTGCAGGGTAGTAGGTGTGTCATAACCATTTTGAATCATATCTTTAGAAAATTAATTGCTTACAAAAGCTATGAATGTAGAAAATGTTTCTTTTAATACTTTAAATAATTAATTCCTAAATGTGGTATAGTATACAAAGAATTGACTACTTAAACACTTCCTAAATTTACAAGCTTATACCTTGCTGATCCTGTTTTGCCTCATGGGTTTTTTATTATTATTTTTCCATCTATGTAATAACTGTTTTTAATAATCTACTGCCATATAACAGTATTTTCCTCTGAAACGTAATATACATCGTATCATTATAAGCCAACTGTAATAAGTAATTTTCAATTCATTTCACTCTGAGAAAACAAAAAATATCAAAAAAGTAATTTCCAAACTTCTCAGTAATGCTTACATCAGTTTCTGATATTTTGCAGAACTCATCCTTTATTCTTGGAAGCCACCACTTTTCAACTCTTTTTCTTGTCTCCAATCCATAGTTTCTTTCCCATTTCCCTGTCTCACTGTAAATAGTCCTGACACAAGCAGGAATCAGTCTCCTCTGCCATTTAATTAATCCCAGGAAGCCATTTAGTTGTCTCTTCAAACATGAAGAACAAGTGCCAACTCTCTGACAAACCAACTGCATTCTTAAGGTTATGATATCTGAAAAACACAAAAATATGTATTTCAGTCCACAGTATGTAACAGGAATTCAGCTGTTATTAAGGTCATACAGAAAACTTGTACCTCTGAAACATATTTTAGCTTGATTTAGATTACTTGCCTGTTTTTCACAGTACTTACATTTTATTACCATGTGTTTGAATTATAAAAGCATTTATTTTTTAGCCAGGAAAAACAAAAACATCCATTGCATAAAACAAAAACATTCATTAGATTTCTCCTCTAATAAGATAAAATCCTTGTATTCAGTCTCCCATAAAAGCAGGTTCAGACAACTGAAGGTTCGAGAAACATGTCTGACTGTACAGAAGAAGATGGCTATCAGGGCATTAGTAAAATTTAGAATGAAAATAAGGAGAAGAGGATGTTGGATGAAATTATCCCGTAAAACTACTGAATTTGTCATCACTGAAAAGAACTGTAGGAGGATGACTATAATTAGTAGATTTCAACTAGATATTCTAAATTCAGTATTTTGCTAACGGCTTCCTCGTCGACATAGTTTTCAGTGAGAACTACATGAAAAACTTGCTGTTCAGGCAAGATATAATTTAACAACTCAACCAAGTAAAGCAATTCAGTTCTCTTTCACGTAAAAATCCTGTTAAAACAACTCCTCATTTGCTTTAGAATGAGCCTTCTCAAATAAAACTACTCAGATGTGAGAAGGATCAAACAGTCAGCAAGTTCAGGATCAGTTTTAACAGGCTAGTTTTGCTTCCTACAGTAGGAAGTATGGCATTAAAGCAAACCTTAGGCTGAGAAGATTTCTTCCCCATCTCTATACCTAATTCCTTTTTTTAAAAGTTTATTTATATCCATATTTCCTATCCTTGATAACGGCTTTATTTTTTTTAATTCCGATCCATACACTTGACTATAACAAGCTGTTTCTGTCAGTTCATAATTTTTCTTGCAGTATTATATGAGACCATCTCTGTGTAGAGATACTCTGTATAAGAAACAGTTTTATTTAGTTATTTCCCATATGATAGCAACACTATCAGTGGAAATAACTGCTAGACCACCCAAACTAGGTCCCCAGTATAGCTGGAGTGGTAGTTACACACACTTAACATTCACTATATACGCATACACAAGCCCTCATTGCCTGTATCACTACATATATAAAGAATAGCACCTTTTCTCAGTTACTTATCAAATAGGCTCTCTCAAACATTTTTCATTTACATGAGCCAAGCCAGTGCCTTGAACTTTGTGTTGCTAATATCTAAAATCTCTCAGTTGTAACAACAACAAATCCAGGACTGAACTCAGGATGTTCGGTGCAGGTGGACCTGAGTTATTCAGGAGATACCTAATTCCTCCCGTTCCATAACCTTACACTTCTTCATTCAATACTTTGCTGTTCTGCTTATGTTTATGAATTGCTTCCTTTAAATTTATTTCAATTATTTAAATTTATTTTACAACAGAATAGAGCCTTTCCCTTTCTTACAGTAGGCCACCTTCAGCATTGCTGATTTACTATTTATGTATTTTAATACATGAATGTTACATACACAGGTATCCTTTGTTGGAGACAAATGAAAGGCACAAAGCTAGACACTCACACCTGCACGCGGATCAAAAGAAGCCCGCTTGCCAATGCCAAGAAATGTAACACGTGCAGGACACCCAGCCCTAAGTGATTTTGCCTTTCCAGGCTTGTGTGTATAGGACTAGGACAAAGGAGGGTCCCCCTCCCTCCTCCAGTCATGGTCATTTCAGCCCAGAGATGCGGGGGTCTTTGAAGGAGCGTGTTACAAGCCCAGACTCTCCAACACTGCCAGGTGGGCCAAGAAGAGGGTAAAGAGATCAGACTGAGCAAGGAACAAAGATTGAGACCTTGCTTTGGAAAGATGCAATAAGGATACAGGAAAGGAGATCTTTACTAAATTTAGGTACTGAAAATTGCTTGGCAAGGGCCAGCATGTTTTACTCGCACTGAAAGTAAGACAGACAATCAAATCCCTTTCTTTTTATTGAATCATTAGGTGGGAAAAAAACTTTAAATCATCAAGTCCACCCGTACCAGTCCACTACTAAACCATATCCTCAAACACCTCATCTACCCATCTTCTCAATACCTGCAGGGATAGTGAATCGACCACTTCCCTGAGCAGCCTGTTTTGATACTAAATATGCCAGAAAAAACCTTGTAAGACTCATTTTGGTTTTTTAGAAAGCAAGCACCCTTTATCAGACCTGGGCGACACAAGGGAACAATCTCCATCAGTCATGTGCAGTGAGACAAGAGCTGGGACAGAATGTACTTCCCACTCACATGCACATGTATAAGCTTTCCCAGAAATATTATGCATGTTCTGTTACTTTCCAAGGACAAATTTCAATATTATTATGAACGTCATAACAGCCAAAAACCCTGCTAATTAGGAGCTTTAGAATCAGCTCTGCCTGACCTTGCATTTGAGACAGGGAAAGGCTCCAAACAGAGCTGGTTACAGAAGAAGAGACTTCTGTTCGTATCACACTGCACGCAAGACTTTACCATCTCCAAATAATGAACAGCACCTGGAAAAAAACACTATGTTGAAAGAAAACATGCCACCAGAGGGACATTCTGTCTGACTTTCAAACAATACAATTACTTAGATGAAGTATGCTTTAGCTTAAATAAAACATATCCCACTTTTTATAATAGTAACTAGTTCTTCTATCAGTTACACAGCCTGGTAACCCTTTTGGTGAAGAAATTTCCCTGCTGCTCAAATTTGAATTAAAGAAAAGTAAGCAATAATGTTCCTGCAATACAAGAAGTAGTTACTGTTACAAAAAGTGGAATATTTTGATTTAAGCTAGTTATGTTTTGTCTAAACAGTAGTGTTTTTTGAAAGTCAGACAGAATGTCCCTCTGACAGCAAGTATGCTTTCTCTTAATGCTGTTCATTCTTTGGAAATGACACACGCCTTGTGTGCAGTGTGATCTGTGCTGAGCAGATGTGTCTTCGGTAACCACCTCTGTTTGGAGTTTTCTTATCTCAAATGCAAGGTCAGGCAGAGCTGGTTCCGAAGCTCCAAATTAGCGAGAGTTTCGACTGCTGTCAAGTTCATAATAACATTAAAGTCAGTCCTTGGAAAGTAAGAGAACCTGCATAAGATTTCTGAGAGAATTTATACACGTGTGGATTGCAAATACATTCTGTCCAGCTCTAGTCTCGCTGCACACGATGGAGATCGCGTTGCCCAGCCCTGATAAAGGGCGCTGGCTTTCCAAAACGAGTTTTGGAGAGTTTATTCGCCGGCCTTTTCGGCGTCCCCCGCAGTCGATGAGCCGGCGCGCTGGGGAGGAAGCAGGCAGCTCCCTCAGCGGCGGGCGGCGGAGCAGCCGCGGGCCCAGGGGAGCTGCGGACGCCGGGGCGGGAGGCAGGGGCGGCGTTCGGGCCGGGGCGGGGCGACAAGAGAGGGCTCGGGGACACCATTACCTGCGTGCCTCTCGCTTGCCTTCAGCTCCCCTTCCTCTCCCTGCGCGCCGCCATCTTGGTCTCATTGGGTTCCGCCGTACGGCGCGCGCGCCGCTTACGCACGGCGTCACGTGGGTGCGTGCGTGCGTGCGTGCGTGCGTGCGTGCGTGCGGGGGGCGGGGCGGGACGGGGGCTGGAGGGAGGGCGACATGCTGAGCCCAGCCCAGCCGCGTCCGGCCCAGTCCCGCCCAGCCTGACCCAGCTGAGTCCCGCCGAGCTAAGCTGAGCTGAGCTGAGCCGAGCCGAGCCAAACCAAGCAGATCTGGGCCAAGCTGAGCCATGCCACGCTGAGCCAAGGTGTGCCGTGCAGTGCCGACTGGTGCCAAGCCGAGCCGTGCTGTGGCGTGCTGAGCAGTGCAGAGCCAAGCAGTGCAGAGCTGTGCTCTGTTGTGCCATGCTGAGCCAAGCTGTGCCGAGCCCAGCCATTCTATGCCCAGCCCAAGTACTGGGGACTTAGGCGCCTGGCTTGCCAGGATGAAATGGTTCCAGACCTCGGGGCTCACCACGTGCAGAATGGGAGGGAAGCATGGCCCTCCAAAAGGGCAGCATTCCCAATAGCCAGCTAGGTGTGATGGCCACTTTAGACAGGATCCCCATGGAACCCGCATTGGAAACTTGCCCTGCAAAATCTAGGGCAGAAGTGTCATTTAAACAGTGATAGTTACTATCCACTGCTTTCTCCATGTCCAGCAGTTCTGTCTTTTCATCACAAATAGGCCATCCAAAGAGGTGGCCAGGCACAACCTACCCTGGGTAAGCCTGGCCACCTCCTCTTTCCAACACCCAGATATGGGATCTGAGTGGACGTGCTCTGGGGTACAACTTTTAGTTTCCCTTCTCATCCACTGGCCATTTCTTAAAAGGACCTGCAATGTGTGAGTGGTGCCAGTTGTCAGGGAGATCCCACAGACTCCATGACCTTTGAAAGATGATGGAGAATGGCTTCACTGTGATGTTGTCCTGTGCTCTCTGCTCCCTGGGATGCTTCTCCCATCCTGTAGACCAGTGAGGATTGCGTTTGCTGAAGTGATCCCTGACTTGATCCCCATCCGCTGCTGGTTGTTCTCCACATTCCTGCCTTGAGAAGCAGAGCATTGGGAGATCTTGCCGGGGAAGATGGAGAACAAGAGAAGACTGCGAATCTCACCTCCATCGCTTATTAATTTCAGCAGTGACCACACATTACCTTTGTTTCTTCTTTAACTTAACTTGGAGGTTGGTAGCAACAGTTTTAATTAATGGCTATAGGTATAGCTATGCATTTTAGAAGACCAAACAGCACCCCGCGAGACTGCTGTCCTTGACTTGGGAATGGTGGCCTGATAGCTCTGAAGTTCTCAGCCATCAGTCCTGCAAATGTTTGAGTAGGTGTCTGATGAGGAGGACAGAGGGCAAAAGCAGGCTGATCACCTCAGTAACATGACAGAGCACTCCTAAGGATCAGAAGGATCTTGTGCGGGCCACTGTGAGGACAAATTTGTCACTGTATCTTAGTATTTCAATACTTAACATGCAAACCTAGGGAGTCAACAGTAAATAAAAAGATAAAATTAACTGGGATTGAATCTAAGTTCCACGGTGTTTGAATATAGAATCATAGGATCGTAGAATGTCCTGAGTTGGAAGAGACCCACAAGGATCATCAAGTCCAACTCTTCTCCCTGCACAGGACAACCTGTACATTCACACCATGCGTCTGAGGGCATTGTCCAAATGCTTCTTGAATATTGTCAAGCTTGGTGCCATCATTGCTTCCCTGGGGAGCCTGTTCCAGTGTTCCTCCACCCTCTGGGTGAAGAACCTTCTCCTACTATCCAACCTAAACCTCCCCTGTCACATCCCCCTGCAATTCCATCTGGTCCTGTCTTTGCTGCCACAGAGAAGAGGTCAGCAGCTTCTCCTCTGTCTCTTGCAAGGAAGCTGTAGACCGCAATGGGGTCTCCCCTCAGCCTCCTCTTCTGCAGGCTGAACAGACCAGTTAATTTTTCTTGCTCCACAGCATATACAGATACTCTGTAAGGTGACCATATGCTGTAGGGCTAGATCTTGAGTAGCATTTTGTCTTCAATAATTTTATTCCCCTTCTGTAATTTTTAAATTTTATTTATTTAAATGTTGACGGGAGCATCACAGAATCAAATGCAGAGATCAATATGATCAGCGAGTGTTCAATTTATTGAGCTTAGCTGTTTCTTTATAAACCCTTTTCGATTACATAACTGGGGGCCCACGAGGGTATCTACAGTGTATTATTGTTTAAAGGTAGCTGTCCATAAAGCTGTTACTAACATATTATTGGCTAAACTACTGCACATGCTAAGAAACCAAGTTACACTAAAATTAACTATGTTGATAGTTCTCTTTAATTGTTTTTCGTTCAGCTGGTACTCTTTCCCACTGAACTAGCTGCTGCATTCCTCCCAGCTGGCCCCTGTTTATCTTTCCACTCTCTGTTTCAAGGCCTTGTTAGAGTTGTTCAGTATCAAACAATCTCACAGCATCCAGAACTTATTCTCTGTAAAATGTTCCCACATTTAAAGGCAAATTCTGAAATAAAGCCAATAGTTGTTTTGTAGTGTCATTTTGACTAATGAGAAAAAAAGCAGAAGTCAATAAAAACAATCTAGAGCAGTATAATTAATTCTACCTCTGGCTGGAAAACATCATCTTACCCAGTTGTCAACACTGTGCAGTTAAGGGTTGTTTTTAAGTACTGCTAATAGCTTGTAGTAGCCTCCAAGGAGTTGTTCTGGGTTTTTTTTCCTGTGGATTGTGCCCTTTTCCTGCTGGCAACCGTCAATTGTTTTCATTTTTAAACCTTTTTATTCACCATTGTGTTTTCTGCAGAGTTTAAACCAACACAATCTATTTATGCAATGCAAATGCCTACAGTAGGGTTAACCTTTTTGTAGTCTAGATAGAGGGGCTTCTTATATGACTAAATATAGGTATTTAGTGAGTGGAAATTTTCTGCTTGGTTGTGTGTATCTGTCAAGTATGCTTAAATTATGACCTTTTAACAGCAAAAAAAGAATTGAGACCAGCTCTGATTCTTACCCTGCTTATAATATACTACAATTTCAACACAACTCTGCATAATTTTGTTTTGCTTTCCTGTTGGTCTCCCTTTCAGCCAGTGGTGGTGACCTTCCCATTCCAAAATGAGAGTTTGTGACTAGCTGAGATGTGTTTTCATGTCGAAGGATAATTTCCCTCACACTGTTGTCCCAAAAATAGAGTTCTTCTCTTGGTATGCATAAAACTAATCAACACACAAGAGTCGAGATATTTGTATTTATCTCAGTTCTGCAGAATTGGGTGCCAAGCATTCAACTGAGCCAGCACACCATGCCAGTCTGATTACAGAGTATTTCTAGACATCCAAACAAAGAACTAAGATACAATCACTTTTCTAATTGGTTCATTGTGATTTCATGGTAAATGATCCCTAGGTGTGCGCCTACATTCTACTTAAATATCAAATAAGCAGGAGGTGTCTTATTTACATGTAATATTCTTGGTGTGATTTGTAGTTTCCAAATGTCCTATTGTTAATTTTGGATATGGACATGGATATGTTAGATATGGATTCTTGACTTCATTCCCATCTTATTGTTTTAAACTAACATAAGATTAACTACCTTCTTCATTAAAAAGCTACAAAGTATCCCTGCTATGAACAGATCCTCAAGAACCTGCACAGTGTTATAAACACTCTTTTCGTTTGCCAAGTTCCCGCCACTCTGTTACTGCTTGTGCTTTTGGCCTTGATTTTTATCTTGTTACTGTTTGTAACTAGGTCTGATTTCCTTCATCAACACCAACCCTGATCCCTGACCCCTACAAATTCAGGTGGGACTTTGGGGGTTTGTGTCCCTGCTCACTACCTGCCCTCTGCCTGGGTTACTGCCTGGTGGAGATAGATGAGTGAGCAGTGTATCCAGACCCTGCCTGGCCTATTAAGATGAACCCTTGTTGAATTTAATTTTCACCCATAGGGTGGGCCGTAAACTATGGCAGCTCACAACCCTGATTCATGGTCCCTGTCGTATTCAGCTCAGGCACCTGAGAGGTCCCCGCTTCCAAAGAGAAGGGATCTTATATGGAAGACTTGGCTGCCCTTCTTTGCAAAGGGCAGCCTGACCTAGTGGGATGTCCCTGCCCATGGCAGGGGAGTTGGAACTAGATGATCTTTAAGGTCCCTTCCAACCCAAACTATTCTAGGTTTCTATGAAAACCTCTTTACTTTGTGTAGTGCCTTTCACCTTGACTGGGGACAACACAGTAGAGCTCAGAGTGAGAGGAGGTAGAAAAATAATGAGTTATTTTATCTTATCTTAAAAAAAATTTGAAAGTCCAATCACTCTCTCAGATTTAGAATTATGATTTTTAAAAATAATCTAAAACTCTGTACAGTTGAAGTATCTAACATTAAACACACTGACCTATATTTCTCAAGGCCTGCCATCAAGATTATAGCTGACTGAGTAGTCAGACCTTTGTCTTATCTTTTTAATCTGCTCGTTTCACTAAAATATGGCTTTCTCATTCTGTCAATCTACTTATGTATTTTATTTGCTTGAAGCTGAGGATAATCTCTTTAGATTAATATTAAATTTATCACAATCTTATATGCCTCCTAAGAAGTTAGATGGCTGCTGTTCACAAATGCAGAATCTCCATACTTTGGAAACAGGTTTGGCCCATGTGGAGCTGCCAGCACTTCGTTGTTCACCAAATTATGCAACAACTCAAACTGGGCTTGGGTCAAACTCAAATATAGCTTTTGATACTGCTAAAATGGGTACTTCCAGAGGGGTTTGTACATGCATTGTGCCAAGTTTTGGCTTTAGGTGCCACTTGGTACCCACAATTACCAAAAAATAAACTGGAGAAAAATAAAAAAAGAAGACTATTGTTTTCTATTATTCCTTATTTTCTTCTGGGAGGACTTTCAGGTACGATTCTGATTAGCTGCTAAGCACATAGCAAATCAAGAAAAACAAGCCAAGCACATTCAACACAGGTTTGAATGTGTATTAGTTCAGGACACGTAGAAGATGATTTCTGCCAACATGCTACTGGGAACTTACACCAAGACTGCATTGAACTCTTCATTTGTGTCACTGTCACATTTTATGGAATCTCATTCTGCTGACTGGATACTGATAACGAAGAAGGCAGCCAATATCAGATGAAGAAAAACAAGATACAAGATTATCTGTAAACAGAAATTAACACTAGATAAGAAAAACTGAGACTGACTAGACATGTACACAGAAAGAAGGAAGAGCAAAAGTATTTTGAGTAGTGTCATAATCTATGAAGATAAAAAACTTGCAGATTTACAGTTTGGCATTCGGGCTTGTTCATTGATGTGTTCGTGCTAACAGTAGTAGTGAGTTCTTTGCCTATTAAACACTGATTGTTTGGTACTACCATTTTAAAAATACCCAGATCCTATGTCAGCACTAAGTCCTAGAAATGGCAATGGATTATTGTCCCATGGTCTGAAAAGCACAATGAAAAGCACACCAAAGCTTTCTGCTTGGCTTCTTCTGTGGTCTCATTCAAGTGTGCTGAGATATGTTCCTCGTCCAGCAATGACAGGTCAGATTTTCCTGTCTTCATGTTCAGATAGGTGAAAGGTTGGCCAAGTTGTTTAAGGAAGGTAGCTTGCCTGCTATATGTATGACAAACAGAAAAATAGTTTGAGAAAATCACCAGGGGCAATGCTTTTTTAAAATGAGAGGGAGCTTTTGAGGAACTGCCTTTTTCTTTAATTTCTGAGTGAGTTGAATAAATGAAGCAGTAGCGTTTATACTAAGTGCCTTGCTACATTCGAGAGCATCCAGATGTGCTAGGGGACCAAGACAAAATATCAGCCTATTAACCTCAGAAACGGTGGAGTGTATTGTAACAGTACATATACAAGAGATCCTCAGACTATTCCAAACAGGGGACCTACACCACGTGGGTGTTGCTTGCTAACCTGGGCTGTTTGCTCAGTATCTTTTCATTATGGGAAATTAATGATATAATGACATTTGTATTTGTCTTAATAATAATCTTGTGAGTAAACTATTTTCCACGAGGCTGATATTCCCCTGTTTAATCTTTTAGAATTTACACAAACATGTTTGTTAGCATTTTTGTTATTCAACACAATGCCTGGAGATGATTAAGTACTTAGGTAATTCGTTAGTTCCTGTATGGGCAATGTGCAGAAGTGCCCAGTTGTCTGCCATTTAAATAGACATGCTTCCCAGATTTCCTTACAAGTATAATTTTGTCTTTGCTGATAGTTACCAGAATTTATGATTGTGTTTCCTGGCATTGCTCTTTTGCTCCTACATCAACAACATGACTAGTATTTTTCCAGCCTCCTACAAAAACAACATTAAAACCAGCATTTGGAATATAAAATAATTTTTATTGCCTGCATACTTCAAATCCCAGCCCCATTTCATGTAATTAAAGAGTTTGCTTGTTTTTTTCTATTAAGCTCCTTGAAAGTATGTTTAATTTCTGAGTTTCATTTTGCCTTTATTTACATATACATGTATTTTGTGGTTTTGTTTTAAAACATAAGGGCAGATAAAGCATGCAGGTGTTTGGATTGCAGGGATGTGAATAATAGCACTTGAGAATATAAACCCCCAAGAAATGAATAGACTAATTTTTTTTAAAAAATCACCTCTCAAAGTCATGACCACCATCTGGGCTTAGACCTCAAAGGGAAGGCTTCTGAGTAAACCGCATGAAGACCAATACAAGCTTCATTTTTGCCATAGATTTTATTTTGGAAGCACTCAAATATTGTGATAATGGAAGAATAAACTCTTAAAACAGAAGAGATAAAGTTATGCTTTTGGGATGGAAAGGAATGGATTTGGGCAAGACTGGTCACATTATTAGGGGTGGAGCTTAACTTGTAACAGGTATTACATGATATTGTTGATGCCCACTCCAGTTGACCTTGATGACAGAGGAGGTTCTTGTAATTCAAACCAACACAGGCTTGTCATTATTTGGTTTTGCAGGATGAAGAAGAATTTACACAATACATCAATGGAAAAAAGAGATCAGCAAAGTAAGTTTACAACCTCCTCTACCCCCATCCAGGGTTCTGTGCTCAGTAACCAGGATGGCCCTGCCTGGTTACAAAATCCATTAACCTGTCCCCCACTCATTAAAACACTGAATGATGCTGAAGGATTTTGAAAAGGTGCAAGAACCCAGCAGTGGAATTGTCTTTACCAGTATTGCTTTAGCAGGCTGGTGTTGGCCCCTGGGCGTGGAGCTGGGCTGTGGGACTGGATCCATGTTGAGTCATAGGTGAGCCTTATTCTGAGTGGATTTTGTGCAGCACCTGTATAGTTTTGAGTGTTTGCAGAGGGGTACATTTAATCCCAGATGCACATCCTTGATGTTTCACGCAAAGGTATCAGACCAGCGTCTCTGGCAGTTAACAGCTTCTCACTGATTCAAACTAAAATTTGTGAGTAAGTATGTGCATGTAGGTGGGGAGAAGTTATCAAAATCAATGGGCTTTTTCTTTTTTTCCCTTTCATCAACAGTCCAGTTTTCAAGCAAAGTAATCTGTGCCGTGTTTTCATCTTTACCATCTTCTAATTCTCCAGCACAATTTTGCTGTTGTTTGGAGCTATCTGTACACAGTGGTGAGCAAATTTTTTTCCAGCATTCAAAGCTCTGCATTTCTTGCTTTTAATCAGGAAAAAAGCTGTTTGTAAGAGTGCTTAAAGTTTTGAATGTGCAGTCACAGAGCTAAGAGCCCGATCCTCACAAGCTAGTGGGCTCTGGTTATGGTGATAGCGTATTGTCATTAAGTTATCCACAACTCAAATGCATCTGGGAAGATTAGATCTCCTTGTTATAGATTGGAATGCAAATTTTGGAAACCTAGGTTTTCTTTCTCACTTTTGTCAAAGCCTGTTATTTGAGATGGTGGGTCAGTTGTGAGCCAAGAGGCAGGCAGTTACAGCTGCTTGAAGCTGTTAGCGAAGCTCTTAGGAAGGTCACCTTATAGCACTGTCCCCCTCTTCCCCACCATCTTTCACAGTACATTTATGTATTACAAATGTGTGCTACCATGTTAGACAGAAAAAAATAACAAGACAGCCACTCATTAATTTAACCCTTGTCATGTGATGATGTTTCTTTCATTAAGAACCAGACCCACGTATTTAAATTGGGTGGTGAATGGACATTTTCCATTCACTGTGACTATTAAAACAGCTATTTGCTCTGACAGCTAAACTTCACTGCAGTTATCCAACAACTAGATTGCACTTAAACTTTGTAATGATATCTGACAACAGGAAACAGTTTTGAGTGCTGTGTAAAATCATCCTGCACACTGGATTTGTCTCCTTGGCTGTCAACTGGCTGTCAGCTGGCTCCAGAAGAAGAACTAGTGTAACCTAGGAGGAAAATACCTGCAAATCTTAAAATTAACAAGCATTAATTGAAATTAATGAGCATTAATTGATCTTTATTGTATGGAAAATTAAAATGCTAACATTTACTTAAAGGCTTGGTGCAGCTTGGAAGCTGTTGTATGCACATATTTACATGCATGTGTATTTGTTGCCTACACATAACATATATATGCATATACACATACGAATATGCATGTTTTCTATCTTAATGCATAAAAACGACCTAGGTAGAAATAAATCTAATCTACCTGTTTTTTTCCTGTATTTATAAACACAGTATAATAACCAAAGGAGGAAGAATGATTAAATTATTCTTTCTAGCTAAACAGAAAACAAGAAAGGAACCTGGATTTGCCAGGGGAACATGGTGCCAGAACAATCTGATAGCTTTCCTTAAATGAGATAATGGATTTTTTTCAGAATAGAAAATGTGATAAATCTCATTTGGACCCTAGCAAAACACTTATATACTCCTACATGGAAAAATATTAATGAAGCAAAAGCAGATGGAGGTTAACAGAGGACATGAATCATAGAATCTGGAATCATTAGGGTTGGAAGGGACCTCACCGATCATCTAGTTCCAAGCCCCCTGCCATGAAAGGTGGGGAAGAATTGAATGATGGAAAAGGCAGAGGAAAAGGAAGAAAAGAGAAGAGTAAAGAAGCAAGTTACTGTGAGTTCCTCAAGGGCCAGTTTTAGGACCAATGTTTGTAATATTCTTTAAGGAAGATGAGAGATGACTCAGGTGGGGAGAACTCTGACTGTCATAGATGATCACAGGGTTACTATGAATTGTCTATGAAGCCGTGAAGAATGTGTACATGCTCATAGCATACAACAGACAAGGTATTTCCAGCAGAAAGAGAAAGTTTCATTGTGGAAGGCATGGGTGAATGCATATTTGCAACAGAACTGCTATGATCTTTCTGTAAGAAAGATGAATTTGCAATCAAGGCAGAGGCACGACAAAGCATGTCATATGAGAGATGACATTAAGTACTACTTATTCTAAAAAATAAAGGCTATAGTAGGATACTGATTTCTTTCTAGGAATGTATCAGTTCACCTAATACCAGTAACAGAGAAGAGCTATGTAAGAAAAATAATAATAAAAAAACCCCAAGTAACCATGTTACATTCAAAGTGGAAAGTAACAGCAGGTTCTCACTACTGATTCAGAGAGGTTCTCCAATAACTAGCAACTTTTGGAATTAAAGTCATCCTGTTAACAGAAAAGATGATGTGGCATGATCTCTGTGGAGAGCTAGGGTCTGGTCTAGGTTAGGTAATGCAAGTGGCCCTTTGAAGTACTGTAGCTAGTCATTCAAGTCCTTGTTTCCCTAGGAAAAAATGAAGTTACCTTGTGAAGTAACATTTAAAATGAGGGCCTTGCTTGATAGCAATTAGCTGTGAATCACAAAGTAAGGCAGAAACAGGCGTGCTATTCATCCTACAGTACAGTGGGAAGCCTGAGGGTCTCACAGATGTAAAACAAACTTGGCATTTCCGTAAATCACTTTCTGCTCCCCCTTCAAAACTCATTATGCTTTAATAAAAAAGAAAAATTAAGTTTCAACAGGGGAATGTTCTTTTGCACATTTTTCAGCAAAACTGCCTGCATGGCTTGCAGGCGTACCAGATGTGCTGGATAAGCTCACTCAGCATTCCTTCCTCCCATTGAAATGACTTGCTAGAGAAATGCAGGAAAGGATGTTCTATGTCTTTCTGGCCCAAGAAGAAGATTCAACCAAAGGGCACGCAATTTCAGCACAGGATATACCTTGATTTGTACCTTATTGACATAAAAACCCCACTTGTTCACTCAAGAATGATCTAAGGCCAGGAATGATGGTCAAGGATGGAGACTCAACACTCAAACCAGCATTTTTTTACAGCTGAACCATGGCAGCCTCTTGCTATTGGAGCGATAAAGCAGGTAGAGCTGCAAAAGACAGCTAGACTGTCTTTGTGCCAGGACATTGTGCCTGTTTTATACCTAAGGTAGCCAGTTTGTGTGGATCACTTTGTCCCTGGGCCAGTGAGGAGCTGCATGTGGAACCCCACCTAGGATCCTGTGGAGCCCACCCCGGACATGGGGCTGGGGACAGTATTTACCAGGGTCTATTTTAGTTGAGGAAAGCTTTGCACTGCAAGAGAAAGTTCATCCTGTGGCAATGCAGGGTACCTAAGGCAGACCCCTGCTCTCTCTCTTGGCCACAGAAGGTGCCAAAGAAGGGAGCTGGCTTCCCATAAGTGTAGCTTTTGTCAACAACTTGCTCCACTGTGCTCTTTGGGCGTGCTGGACTCTCATGGTGGACCATGTGAAAGCTGCAGGACATATCTGTATTTTAAAATTAATACTTTATGTTCCTTTACCAATCAGATGCTTACCAATCATAATGCCAGGACAGAGAGGAAAATATGCAGAAAAGCCAACAGTGCATAAGAATAGCTTGATAGCTTGAGTGTAAGAAATTTCATGAAGAACTGAGTGTGATGTTCTGTCTAAATCTGTGCACCACACACTACTGATGCAGGAAGGACTCCATCATCAACAAACACAAGAGATGATAAATGGAGAAATACTTGGAGGAGTGAAGACACTAATAACTGGCTCTTAGAAGCCAGACTCTCACCCCAATAGCAAAACAGAGGAGGGAAAAATGTTGGGCTGGGAGCCCCAAGTCCCAGAAAGTGTTCAGATGAGGTCTGGAAATAGTGAAGGCTATTTAGGTAGGGGAGCTGGAGCAGGACGAGCACAAGCACAACTAGCTACTGGACCCAGCAAGCCACTCTGTCAGGGAGGTTATGCACAGGGGAGAGAGGATGCCTGCTTGCAGTCCAGCAGAGAGACTATTGTGCAGCTTTAGAAGACTGCGTATGTTACAGCTGGGAAAGTTTTGATGCTGTTACCATCCTCTGTTCATGCAATTGCAGTTACCTTATATTCTTCATTAGCACTGTTTGCATGTTAAGTCCTGTTAAAGGAATTCTTAATTTAATTTTCTTTGGAAAAGAAGCAAAACAGGATTAGTAAAGCATCGTGTATGCCATTTGAGGTTTGGCATTCTTTCCTAATGATCATCTACCATGATTTAACTTCTGTCCATTTTTTTTCTATTTTTCTTAGTTTATTAATGTGACTGTCAAATAGGTATATTTAATGTCACATTGACAGTGGAGATATTAATTTAATTACATAGAATGGTCTTGGTTGTTAGCTATAATGCATATGCTATTCGAATCTATTGGTACTAGATAGAAATCCTCTTGCTTCCCAATGATTTGATAACTAATAGGAGGATTGAAGACTCTGGACTGCAATTCCTAAATACTAATTAACAACTCATTTCAGGATTTGATGTTATAAAACCTGCCACTCATTTTCTCTTTGTAGCTGAAATTATAGGAAAAGATGTCGCAAAAAATTGTTAAGAAAGTGGAGTATATTGCTTCTTAATAAAAGATTATTTAGATTTATGTCATATATCTAAAAAAAAGAAAATGTATTTTAAATGTTAAGTGGTTAGATTCCAGCAACATAAGACTTTTTATAAAGTGTAAGTTTTAACAATTGTTGTCTTTGGAGAGTATGGCTCAATTTAGACTCTGTTGCCATAAATAAACTCAATAATGGTAAGTCATACTCTGGAAATCAAGGTGAGTTTTGCTTCTAGCTATGCAGACACACTGTGATGCTGAGGTGACTGCTCTGTATGTCTTGTGGTTGTGCCCTATGTGAGAAGCACAGAGTTACTTCAGTAGCCAAATTCTAATCTTTTTTTAATTTGGTTCAGCTTGTACTTGGGAAGAATTTGCATGAAGTAAACAAAATACCAAAACACCACTTTGGAACTCCATAAGTACAGCCCATGCAGTCAGATTCCTACTTCTAAGTTTTCTTTCTTCTAGAGGGTTTTTTGAACATTCTTTTCTGGTAACATTCCCAAGTCTAGGCAAAGCACACAATGTTTGCAGTTTTAAAATATGTTTTACAAACCAAATACTTAAACTGTTACTTTCTGCTAATTTAAATACTGTTTTCTACTCTTTAACGTTCAAAAGCCCACTAGAAGAGTTAAGATTAGAAGGAAGCTTGACACCTAGAATCCCCAGCCCACATTAGAACTGCCTTTGTGTGAATGCAACACTAAGATTTCTTAGGACCTGTCCAGAATTTTTAGCACCTGTTCTGTAAGAAGTGCTTTCCTGTACATGGCGAAAAAATAGCCTTTAATTTGTACAAAGAAGGATAGAAAAGCTGAGGAGTAATTCTCACTCACTTTCAGGCTTCCTTTTAAGTACTCCTCACTTCTTCATCCCAGGACTTCTCCCACATTAGCCTGCTTGTGCCTGAGGTGTCAATCCAACACAGGATATTTCCTGTAGTAAACTCTGGACGATCATTCAGCAGCAGCTTCTGGACCGCCAGGACATGCTGGGACTCATGGCATGCTGGAGAGCAGCAACACTCCCCACATGAGTGGTGGGACCCGCATACATCCAGTGTCACAAATATATACTGGCATCCTGAGAGTGTTCGATGGCTAGGACCTGCTGTGAAGTTGATGAAGGGTGGTAAATGACATCTCCAAAATGTCTTCCTAATGTAGCGGAGTTTCATGGAGCTTCTCTGTGTACTGAGGGAGCCTGGAACTAAGAAAGAAGGTGGAAAGTCAGAGTAGCATAGACACTGGCTACACAAATGTCTTGGGAGATGTCTAACACAGTCTATCATCAGTCTATGACTTATCAAAGTGCTGATGGGAAATCAAATGTCAGTGCTTTCCTGATAGAATTCCATCAAATGACTGTACTATGGCTTATTCACAGGCTGAAAGCTGGTCAGTGGTTGTTTCCCAATCCATCTGAGCTTTGATAAAACCAGAGAAGACCAGCTAGAAAGGAAAATTTACACGCTGGTGAAGGGGCTGGAGAACAAATCTTATGAAGAGCGACTGGGAGAGCTGGGGTTGTTCAGCCTGGAGAAGAGGAGGCTGAGGGGAGACCTTATTACTCTCTACAACTACCTGAAGGGAGGTTGTGGAGAGGAGGGTGCTGGCCTCTTCTCCCATGTGACAGGACAAGAGGGAATGGCCTCAAGCTCCCCCAGGGGAGGTTCAGGCTGAACATTAGGAAAAAATTCTTCACTGAAAGGGTCATTAGGCAAGGGAAGGGTCTGCCCAGGGAGGTGGTTGACTCGCTTTCCCTGGAGGTGTTTAAGGTGCAGGTGGATAAGGTACTGAGGGGCATGGTTTAGAGATTGGTGGGAATGGTTGGACTCGATGATCTGATGGGTCTCTTCCAACCTGGTGATTCTATGATTCTATGATTCTATGATTCTTTTCACTAAAATAACTTGGGAGCAAAAGCAGATTTTCCTGATCTAGAACTGAGCAATTAAGCAATAGTCCAGAATTTTCTTCATCATAAAGGTCAAGAAATAAAAAAAAAAAAAGAAGTAAAGGGCCTTTCTTACATAAAGCCTTTTCTTTAGATGCTGAGAAGGGCCAGCACGGGACACCATTCCTCGGAAACATGGATGCTTTTCCCTAGCAGTGATCTACAGAATGATCTCACATTAGTTGCTTCACTTTTGGGTTTCAGATACTTGCTTCCCACTTTTCTTATTTTTAGCATGTTCACCATATCCAGTGGCTTAGCGCTGAAGAGTTAGGACACTATTACTTAACAAGAGAGTGAACTACTCTAAATTTCAAAGCTTTCCTTGAGTCTGCTGGAACACATGTATGTCTTTACCAGACAGGGACTTGCAAAAGCAGTCTAGACTTTGTAAAAGTGGTTATTATTAGTATGAGGTCTCATCTGAAGTAATTTATTGGAAAACACTATATACACAGCAAGGGCAGGGGGAAGATTCTCAAACATGACAGGATCTCCATTGTTTCCTACAGTCCCCCACCTCCTCACTGAGCTACTGCAGATAGAACTTTTCTCATCTTAAGCCATTTTGACAACTCGTTCCTTCTGAAGTTTGTGATGGAAAAACATGATAGACAGATACCACCTTACAACAGAAGAGGCTCCCCTGTGAGTTATCCACTATAGCTAAATATGCTATAAATGAGCAACAATGGTTTCTTCCCCAGGGTTTATAGTTGGGTGAGGCAGACCAAAGGAAGCAGTGGTGAAGTTTTTTCCCACTAATGAATCTATAACTACAAGAAAGAGAATTTACAAGGTTTACACAGGGAAAATAAGTAGCAGACCTCAAAACTGAATCCAGATCCCCTGGAATCCAGCCCCAGCTATAACCATTTGGGCATCTCTGCTGTTTCTTTGATTGACAGCACAGGGCTGCAAATCCAAGCAAGCAGTGATGAGTACTTTCAGCTCCTGCTGAATTAAGTAGGGCTTACAGGTGCTCAGCTCCATGCTGCCCTCAGCAGGAAGGTGGCACGGGATGTGCTCCAGGACAGTGCTCACAGGACAGGTTCATCTTCCACCACCCTCAGGCTCTGCTACCTGCCTGCGTCAGCCACATTCTCCTATTTCTCTTATGTCTCTAATTCACCAAACACACATGTGGGAGTATCTAAATTAAAAATAGAAAGCCAGAAAAAAATGCTGTGCAGTCGGAGTGCTGATTTACAGCTGAATTATTCATCCCCATGTATCCTTCTCATTCCAGAATGATAGAACAGGTGCATTCTGGCTCAGGGACTTGCAATGCCAAGTAGGACTCTGTCCCTTTGGTCACTTGTAAGCAAGCTGATTTCCCCACTGGTCGGCTCATCCTTTTATACCAACTACCACATGATAATACCTTAAAACATCTCCCCACTCCCCTCTACGCCACTCCCTCTGTTTATCTTCCAATAGCCAGACCAACACAGCATGGCTCTTGCAAACTCAAACAGCTGAATTAGTCTAACCTTTTAAAAGGTTATTGGAACATCCTGTTCCATTAACACCAAATCTTAGTGGAGAAACACATGAAAAACCTGTTCTCTGCTTTATTGGCCAGTCTTGAGCCAGGGTGCTCTGGAGAGTTGCCAGCATGCGTAACTGCAAGAGACCATGAGTGATTTCCCTTACATACCTGCAGGAGTTGGTCTTTGGTTTTAATCAGTGCTATGGTAGCTGTGATTGCAGTGAGCATCGAAAAAATTGCTGGCAGTTAATTGTCACTTTTTTGCAAGGCATTTTTGTGAATAACATTTTTGTTCCCACAGAGAATCATTCAATTGCCAGAGCAACCATAAAAACCTCAGAAGTCAGAACATCCTGAGACATGAAAGAAGGCAAAAAAGGCCCTGAGACTTAACTTCAAAGTAGTCTTTGTGGTTCTTGGCTAGCATTCTTTTTCCTTTGCCTGCTGTGGTTTATTTGGCATGCCCTCCCTCACTGCTGTGGTCCCAGGCTTGAGTCTCACAGTTCCCTGCTCAAGCATCCTCCCCAAGGATCCAGCTCTGCTCTGAAACTCACAGGTACATGAAGTCTGAGTGGTATAATAATAATAATAATAAAACCCTAGGCTTTTGATAGTGCCTTTTTGCTGCTGAATTATTAATCGCAACATATCCCTCTCATCCCAGAATGATAGTACCTAAGCTGTGCAGGTGTATTCTGGCTCAGGGATTTGCAATGCCAAGGAGAATCAACAGCCTTGTAGGACTCTGTCCCCATGGTCACTTGCAAGCAAGCTGAATTCTTCACTAGTCAGCTCATCTGTCTTTTTATACCAACTGCCACATGAAAACACCTTAAAACACCACCCCACTCTCTTCTGCACCACCTCCTGCCATTGTCCCTGGCTGGAGCCTCACAGGACCCCACTCAAGCATCCTCCCCAAGGATACAGCTCTGCTGTGAAACTCACAGGTACGTGAAGTATGAATGATATAATAAGAAAAAAAACCCCAAACCCAGTCTTATAGAAGACAAAATCTCCCAGTGAGATGCTGAAAGATTATATTGCACAAAACACAGCTCACCCCCAAATTCCCCTGGGCAACGGCAGGCAGTTTCCACGTCTGCATGCTTCTCTCCATTGCCTCTCCTGTCTGTAGGATCCTGTCCCATTTTTTTTCTTCCATGGTTTCATAGGAAACCTACATAGGTGCCATGTTCCCTGCCTTATTCCTGCAACCCGGTTTCATATGCCACCAAGTCACTGACAATACAGCTGTGGCTGCCTTGGAGGTGTGCTGATGTATTGGCAAGCTAGTCTTCCCCTACAAAACTGCAATCACTTCATTCTGAATTACAGCAAATTGTAGTCCTCAGAAATACATTGTGGAAATGTGAGCCCATGGAAGGACAGTCTCACAGCCAGCTATGGCTGCTGTAGCATCCTCCCTCCTTCCATGGTCCAGCATCTTTCCAGCTCTGCCTGCAGCGTTGCACAGGTGGAGCAGGAGACCTGGTTTGGCTTTGGATGTTAGTCAAAATGACCAAGGGACTGAAGTGACCAAGAGTAAAAGGAAGATGCTCAGCAGCTGCAAATCGGGGATCATCCAAGGAAGCACTTGCCACTCTGATAGAAATGCTGTAATGTTTCTCTTGAGTTTCTGATCTACTTCTGTCTTGAATTTCTGATCTACTTCTGCAGCTCAGAGATACAGGAGACTGTGCCAGACATCAATCTGAGCACTTGTCTCAGGGCTTCAGCTTTGCTTTCTTCTGCTAGTTGGCACTCAAGCAGCAATGTCTTTTCAGTGCAGGGGCCCATTTCTTCCCAATGGGAGCTGCTGGGAGCAGATCTGCTACTCATACACAACCTGGGCATCCTACGCATAAATGACCAGGCTTGGACACTTCCAGATTACATCTAGAAAGAAATCCTCCAGTTTTCACAGATCTCTTTTGCTTTTTGCTAGATTTTGCATCACCTTGTCTTTAGCCGATAAATCTGAGCTGGGAGGCAGCTGTTCACTAACCACTGAAATGAGGCCAGTTTGTTCAAAAAAAGGCCATTCACTGACAGTCCTGCTACTTTCTGTATTCATGCATATCCTCCACACACTTCATTTTTTGCAGCTAAACATTAGCTTCATTTGAAGAACTGCTGAGCAGTGAAAGACAAAGCATAGTAGAGAGAGGAGAAGAGAGCCAGGGAATGTTATTTGCATGGTGTCAAAAGAGCACCAGATTTTACTGTTATTTCTGATGAAATGCTGAAAGGGCAAGGTAAGAAAATGGAGATTTATTATCATCTGATCATATTTCCTCCCTGACTGGACTCACAAACCAGCAAGGACTAGGGAAAAGAGAGAATTTTGAGTGACATTTGTCTGTATATTTAAGTATGAATCATCCTCCATCTATTGCAAATCATGGGTTTTTTTTAATGTAGTTGAATTTTTCATGAAGGAATATGTGAACTTTGGCTACAACAGATGTGATCTTGGAGGTTGTTTTTTTTTAATATCTGACCATAGTCACAGTATAATAGGCAGTATTGGGTTTTCATCTGTCACAACTACTAGCTATGAAATCCAGAGCAGATGATCATTAGCATGCATTACTTAAGAGAGGTACAGCACTCAGTGAGTCAGGGTGCAGACCAAGAATTCATTTTTGAAGGAATTCAGAAATAATCCATTGAAGGACAAATACATTTGAGAATACTGTAGTCTGTCCAGAATCCAAAGAGCCAGTCAACAGTGAAGATAGTTGTGGCAATGTGTTCCTCTAAGGTTTCCCTGAAGGGATGGAGAGAGAATTTGCTGGGAATGCAGTGGCCAGTGGGAACATGGTTAGGGTCTGCAGGGGAACGTCTGGCAACATACTGCAATGGGAGTGTGGAGGATGAGGCTGGATGGTGGCAGCTTCATTGAGCTGAAAATGGTCGAGGTGGCTGCTGGAGAGGGGAGAAAGAGCTGGCTAGAGTGCAGGTTGCTGGAGGCACCTTTTAGCAGGCTGCTGAGGAGGGGGTTTCAGTTTTAACAGCCGGTCTGTACAGGCTGAACCACCTGTGGTGGACTATGGGACATGCATGCTTGGAGACACATGGAGAAGTGCTGAAGAGGCCATGCTCTGTGGCAGCATCCTCAGCCAGCACCGAGCACCCAAGGTCTGTGGCTGAAACCGAGCCTTTTAGTAGTTCCCTAAATGGTTGCCCAGCTGAGCTCCTGAACAGCTATCTTAGTGGCAAAGCCTAACCTCTGCCATGCTTTCTGGATACTAGGAGTTCTTTGTTGCTATTATTATTCACCCTGCCCTTTATTCAATGCCAACACTGCTGCTGATTTATCGGCTGTATTTCGGGGCCTTTTTCCAAGTGAGAGTATTTCTTACTGATTTACATGGGCTGTAGAAGAGCAGGACATTAGGGGCAGAAATGGTCACACAACTGTCCTCACCCTGCAGTCTTCATTGTGAGTTGTGCTGTAAAATAATTATGAAAGAGTTGCCACAGAGCTACAGGATTTGGGAGAAGAAGAACATGCCCAGTCAGTGCAGACTGTTTCTCTCTTCACCCTAATTGTAGGGTCTGGCGTCCAGAATTTCTTACCACTTTCTTTGATTAGACCATCACTTTGTAAAGAAAATATTTTTGACAACTGATAATAATTTTCTTCTCCTCATTTTCCACAAATTTCTCCCAACACTCTCCCATAGCGCATCATACATATGTTCTCCAGATTATGCTCTCTGCTTAAGTTCCTGTGGCTTTCATGTATTTTGTAGCTTGAGCAAGTAAAAAAAAAAAAAAAAGCAACCCAGACAAAACCTATCTGAAATCAGGATAATTTAAAAGCTCAGATTCTGCTATCGAATGTTCATACCCAAGAAAAAGTGCCCTTGAAGCACATTCATCAGTGGGACTGCCTGGTGGATGCTGTCCTTGGAGCAGAACACAGGTAATGCACTAGGACAGTGACCCTCAACTGGCTCCATAGTTGACTCTGCTTTGCTGGGAGTCCAGGTGTGAAAGCTTTTTCCTTCTTATTTACTATATTGGCTCTAGGAGGTGCATATGGGTAAGAATGACAAGTTGGAAGGTGGAAATCGATTCAGTCTGTGTGTCCTGTTTTCAGAAAGCAGAGGAATGCTTCACATTTTTGTCCACCCTGTTAGCTAAGATTACAAAATTGTTTTTTTCCATGGACTTTGTGAAGTACAAGACTCCAGAAATGCCCTGCTTACTCCTGACCAGCGATGGATAATGGAATGTCCTTGAGTTTTTGTCAATGGGGAGGCCAATGTAGGGTGTGGGAAGATTTCTTCTCTGTTTTCAGTGCCAGTAGTGATTGTTTCTCTGCTCTGGAAGTCCAAGTTGCCAGATGTTTCTGATGCCCCCGGTAGAAAGCGGCAACTTTTAGAGACAAGTTTGGCCCTGCCTTAAAATCAAAAAAGAACCTTAACAAAGCCTCTCAAGTTGTTTCCCTGAGAGAAACCAGAAACTAAGCACTTCTGGAAATGAGGATATTATTCATCATGCTAAGACTTAATAACTAAGTACAACAAAACAAGTAAGGGGTTAGATGGTGGACTACTTACTGTTTATTGTTTTCACAGACTATAACTAGTTGACCTTCTTATTGCCTTTCTAAGAGGTTCCTTCCCTGTTTCTGTCCCCCTGCCTCCTGGCCACAAGTTTCTGCCCCTTCTTTTGTGCCAGAGACTGAATTAGTGATCTTTTTATATTCCATCTCTAACAGAGTGGACAAAATATTCCTCCCTTTGTGAATTTTTGGGGAAAAAATTATAACTGGCAGTTATTGTCTGTGCTTAATGCATTACCACCTGTATATCATAAAAAGTTAAAGGCCTGGTCTGAAGCTAAAGCAGGGGATGCATCTAGGAGTAAAAAAAAATCCTGTCATTAGAGCAAGTATATTAAAAAATTGATGCCAATTTAATGGTCTCTTGGTGGCTCAAAAGACTTGGTGCTAAGAGAAATACACAAAGAGCTGTCATATGTTAATCTACTGGTTACAAGCTCTGATTCACTCCCTTGGTTTACAGCTGCAAAAGAAAGTCTTTTGTGCTATTCAGAGGATGTATGGAAGCTGCCCAGGTTAGTCCTTCGGGGTAAGGATAAAATCTGATCCTGCCCCTCAGTCTGACCCATGCTATCTTTTCCTTCCCCTCTCAGTAGCTTAAGTGTCCATGCTATTTTCCTGCCCCTTGCTATTCCATCTCCTCTCCACTATGAGAACAAAAGGAAGGTTCATACCCCTTCGGAGGTGAATGGAGCTGGGACCATCAGCTGGGAACCCTCAAATCCTTCTGAAGGTTGGTCCTAACTATGATCTCAGCAGGTGGCCCCAGCACTGCTGTGGACATTCAAAACCTGCATTTGGGCTGAGAAGGGATTAACACCTTGCTCCATGCCAATGGTGTTTGCTTTGCAGAATAGTCACAGATGTGGGTTATTTTCTGCTGCTAACTAGAAGAATAGTTTTAAAGCTACATACCACTCTCCTATTTCACTCTTAAGAGACAGTGCTTATTTTTAGAAGAAATTACTTGCAAACAATAGGTTTTTCTGGTCATATCTGCTGATAGAAATATCTGTATTGCAGATGGCAGCACGTCTAATACTCATGAGACAAATTTCCTGGTACTGAACAGAAGACAAAGTATGACTATCACAACATCATTTGAGTAACTGTACCTGTTCGGTAGAATATCAGTCAGCAACTGGAAACAATTATTTTAAAAAGTGATGTCTTGGACATCCATTTTAAGTTGCACATAAACAGCTCAATCTTTCTCAAGCTAGTTCACAGAATCACAGAATCACAGAATAACCAGGTTGGAAGAGACCCACCGGATCGTCGAGTCCAACCATTCCCACCAATCCCTAAATCATGCCCCTAAGTACCTCATCCACCCTCACCTTAAATACCTCCAGGGACAGTGACTCAACCACCTCCCTGGGCAGACCGTTCCAATTCCTAACCACCCTCTCCGTGAAGAACTTGTTCCTTATCTCAAGCCTAAATCTCCCCTGGTGGAGCTTGGGACTGAAGTTGTGACTTCAGAACAAAACAGGGTAATGAAAACATTGGTTTGAACAAGTTATTTGCAAATTCCAGAGATGTTGCTTCACTGGCACAGCTAGATGTCTTCTGGTTTCTTTTCCTTCTTGAATGACTATAGCAATGAAACAAAATGAAAGCTATTTCTTTTTGGGGGAAATTACTAGTTCAGAACTAGCTTGCAAACCAACAGAAGAACATGGTCTTGAAGGGACTCCTGTCAACTATCTCCTTGTTCAAGGAGAGTGGACCAGCTGCTAGCTTTAATAGATGGGCTGTCAAACAACCAGAGTGGAACACTATAGCTCTAACAGAATATGGTTGTTAGTGGAAGGCAAAGCCTGGTGAACAAAGTCTTTCAGATTAGCCTTTGCTATGTAAGGATATTGTGGAAAAAATATTCTACAAACAGATTAAGAAAAAATGTGGCAGAGGAATAAAACTGAGCTTTGGACTGTCCTAACAAATCAGGAGTACAGTGCTGGTATAGAAGGCTTTCATATTTGCCTTGTATATTGCTTGATAACTACAAACTTGTGAAGAGCAGGAACCAAGAATACCAAAGCATAACTAGTGCATTCAAAACCAAAGTATTAACCCAGGTGATTCATTTCAGAGAGATCTGTTTTTTGGTGGAAGGAATGTGGAGTGATTTACTGGTACAATAAAAATGGAAAAAGGTGTTAGCTCTGAAAGCACACTGTCAGCTTGCACCTTTCATACTACTCCAGTCACTTCAACAGAAAATATTCCATCCAGGCCTTCTGTATTGCATGTGTGGAAAAGGATCTCTTCTAACCGATGCAATTCATCAGCATTAGAAAGAACAGGTATTACTAAATCTTATCTGAATACAAACACCATCTGTGAAGCCCTTTATAAAACTCCTCTTTGTGACAAAAGGAGCAAATAAATAATTTTTTTGCAGCCTCTCATACTGCACTTACTCTATATTTTGCCCCCATCTCTTTCCCAGGCATTCATTTGTCCTCCTGGTAGATTTGTTTTCTCAGTGTTGCCTCCACTGATCCACACAGAAGTATGTGGTAGGCAAGTTTTTGGAAGAAATTCCTTGATTCTAGTAAAAGCTAGCAAAAAGAAGAGGGAATGCCTTTTCATGCTTAATTGTGAATTTCAGGGAAGACAGGTATAATTTTTCTTGTACCCGCATTGAGTTCTTCCTTGACTGATATGGGAAGAGCTTCCACACATAATACTAATAGATTTGTTTCCATGTTCTTGCAGTCATTTGAAATTAAGTTCCCTCTGTTAATTTCCAAAAAGCAGAAATATATCGATGGGGTGCTGTGAATGGAGAATATTTTCTTTGCTGGAGCAGGTCTACATACAGGCAGAGCAGGCTGCTTTCCCATGGCCTCACCTCCGTGGCCTCTGCCGAGGCTCATCCATGGAGAAAAAAGCTGTGTGTTGCCTGCTTTGCCAAGGAGCCTCATGCCCCTCTTCACATTTATTATGGAAATGATGAACTCAAACCACAGCACTTCAGAGGCCGGAGTGTCTCATTGCTCTTATACAAATGAGATACTACAAGCCACTCTTTCCAGAAGAATAGTGGCTCAGCTAGTGCACAGGTTACCTTACTACGCATTAATCATCTGTGCTTAAATTCCCCTGGCAGTTTGCACCACTGTGTGACAGTCTCTGGAAATGAAACCTTTAGTGTCAATACAGCCACCAACAATGCCTCTAGTGAGTGAATATGAATGTTTAGCAAAAGGAGTGACTGCAGAGGTTTTCCCTGACTCTCAGACTCCAACTGCTACTGTGAAAATTAAATAGGCAGCAAAAAAGACCCATGATTAATGCCACGCATAGTTACCGTAAGGATAATAGCTGGCATTTGAATCTCATTGGCCAGTTAAGGATAGCAACCATGGTGCCACAGAGCTCGCCATCCCAGGCCTGGGATTTAGAAGTGAGATTAGAGGCAGCTGTTCCTCTATCAGTGTAAAGATGAAAGCTCAGGGTATAAAAATAAAATGCAACTGGTTGTCCCTTTCCTCAGAGGCCACAGCCAACTTCAGTAGCAGCTCTCGTCTCAAGCGGCAGTGGTGTCATTCTGGCATGTCCATGCTGCCTTTACGGAGGGCACTTGGGAGCACATCCCTCAGCTCTGTTCAGTGGCTGCTGATGCCTTCAGGGGGACTTCCAGTTGTCACTGCTTTCCAGCTCCTTGGAGGGATGTGCACTGGGGGATGACAGCTGCTCCTACTGAAAGGCTTTGTTTGGAAGAGCTTTGCTTCAATGTTCAAGTCATCAGCATGTTTGAAGTTAGCACGAAGGGCAGTTGCATTTGTTTTAATTTCACAGCAACATTTTTCTGTAGTGAAAAGCATCCATGTAACTTGCAGGGTGGGGAGAAGCATCTTTCATCTTCCCTCCAGCCTCCTTGTCAGAGGTGAACAGAACAGAGCTAAACTGCTCTGTGCCCAAGGTGATCTCACTTGAGTTCTCAGCACCAGGGGACAGCCAGCATGGAAACATTGAATATTGTACTGTCTGGGCCAGGGCAGAGATAGTTTTTTCTACAAAAGTAAAAACATAACTAAGTGTCATAGTGCAAACACAAAGTGAACTATTAAAAACCAGCAGATCCTAGTATATCTTCATCCAGGTAAGCTCTTTTCTCTTAAGCATGATAAATCATAACTGTTTCTACAAGCTGTTTCTGTACAAGGAGACGTGAACAAAATACAAAACTTTAGAGAAAAATTTCAAAACTTTAATCCCAAGAAAGGCTATTCTTAAACATTGTTTATAATTTCTGCAGTATTTTATTAAACATTTATTAACATGTCATTTGTTTAGAAAAAACAGATTATTCAAACCAACGTAGCGTACAAATTTTTCTTCAATGAAAATATTTTTCCCTCTGTGAATATATCAGCTTGCCATCACCAAGTTGTGTTATGAAACATTAATTGTTGGCACTCAAAGTCTGAGATGTTGATTTACATGTGCCCTCTTAATTCTACCCCTTATCACCATACTTTTTTCATCACCAGGTACCACTGTTAATCATATGAAACAGTATGCTAATATAATGCATTCTTCAAATGTATATATCAAGCTACAAAGATGATGAATATCTGAAAGGAATCATCTTTGGGAAGGGACCAAGCAATCAAAAACTTTATTCCAGAAGTGACTGCATCAGAAAGCTATGAACCCCTCAGAACTGTGGATTTCAATGACACCTTCCTAAACTACTGATACCTGATTTGTTTCATGTACAATCTGATTATCTGCCTTGATAATGTATTGCCACTAGTCATAAGTCATAAATATTTCACTGTGTAATTGGGGCGTGCTGGTTTTTTAGACAACTCAATAAATGATTACCAGGTTTCTAGGTAATTGACTTTCTTTTAGCTGGCACTTGAGTAATTTATTAAAACAAAAATGGCAGGGCTGTGTCAGGTAATTAAAAGAACCATAATTAAATCCTCATTTTGTTTCCATTCTTATGCTGGTCTTCATTTACTTCACCACTTCTGAAAAATCATCAGATCCTTAGTTCCTAGTTTTAATGACATGCAAACTGATGTGGCTGAAGTTATGTATTTGATCATTCTTTAAAGCTCTGGAGCCCTCTGCTCTGCTGCTGTTGTTGGACAGACATAAAAAACTCAAGTAATTTCTATAAAATACTGTGAAGTTTTGTGGATGGTGTTAATCTCTGGTCTGAATATCTGACGAAACAGGGAATCAAGCAGAAAACAAAATGAAAACGTCAAGAGTGAGGAATCTCAGTTGCTTAATTCTTTATAGATTCTTTCTTGTTCGTAAATTAGATTTAGCAGAGCATCTCAGTATGTAAAATATACATGAAAGAAAAGTCTCCTAATGGGATCAGCAATTGTAATCATCCTCATTTATTTATTGCTTTCAATTATTTAGAGAAATCCATGCAGAGGAACAGGACCAATGTTAGAGGACCAGCAGATCTACTGCACACTTTGGCCACGACACCAAGACGCTAACTATTACATCCCAGAGAGGTATCATACCAAGAAGTAGGAGGATCAAAAAATGCCTACCGTTACTTTGATCCCTGCTCAATTCAATCACCTTGTGTGATTTAAAAAGAGATAAAATCTATTTATTTGTTTGCACAACATGTGCAAAAAAGAGTACGTAAACCAGCTGAACTTCCGAGGCTGGATTACCACTTGCATATTTATGCAAATCATCCCAATGATTCTGTGGAAGTGACACAAAGGAGAAAGGTTTCTTATAGTTCATCTTGGAGGGAGGGAGGAATTCTTGTCTGATCACCCTGAATAGGTGAAGATGCCAAGGCCCTTGCTGACAGTGGGGCACATTCTCTTTCCCTCTGAACTGTGCCTGTCCTAATGATGCTTGCTTGCTCTCTGTCTGCAGAAAACGGTCTTCCCTGTGCTAAACAGCACATTTAACACCGGTACTCATCCAGAGCCTAGAGAACATCAGCTTTAAGGTCTGCCTCAGTTCCTTTCCTACCAAATTAGAGTGGCATATGTGATCAAGGCTGTGCATCTTAAAATAGCATGCTGGAGACCGTACTGCTCAGCACTCTCCAAACGTGAGCTAACCGCCACAGCAACCTGGGAACTGCACTCTGCACTGATTAGAAATTGACTCACAGGGAATAACGCTGGGGAGAATGGGAGCAAGAGGCAGTGATAAAGAAAAAGATCAAATCAGACAGGCAAACAGGGGTAGAACAACCAGTAAACAGAGTTAATAGTGTCAAGGATGAAGGCAGTAGCTCCCAAAGGATGGACAGGAGACAGAGGGTTTGATTTCTCTGTTCTGAACACTGCTTTCACCAGCTACTGCTGCAGTGTGATGCTCCTGCTAGTGCCAAAGTGCACAGTGGCCTCCGAAAAAAAAGATTGGGACAGGACAAGACCAGCCTGTTTGGAGATGACAGCATATCCCACAATCCAAGAAGGCACCTCCAAACTCCTGGATTTCAGGAAGAAACAGATAGGTCAGGCTTGGGGGAGAAACCAGGAAAAATGACAAATACACCTGCAGACACAGAGTGGGAGTCAAACCTGGACACGTAGCCATGGACAGTCACTTGTCTTTACGTCCTGCCTATCCATTTAGGCGGGGAGCCACCTGGAAAATCTTCAGAGACACCATACTTTGAGTATGCACCTCCTCTGGGCTCTGGAATTAGGATACACACTCCTTGTGTGCTTTGTTCAGCCCAGGTTTGGGGTTGAAATCTCTCAAGACCAGTTTTGCTAGGTCTCCCTAAACTCCATGATGTCCTGCTCATCCACCCCATACTCACCACAACATGTTCAAAGCATCTTTTTTGAGAAGCTTTTCTCATCTGCTTTGTCAAAGATGTGCTTCACACACTTGCAACATCACACTTTGGCAGAAATAGAGTCTCCTTAATAAATATTACTTAGGCACATAGTTAGTATTGAAAGGGGTATAAATCCCAGTGTCAGTTAATTTCTGGCACATAATATTTGGATTTTTGTGTCTTGAAAAGCATAATCACAAAATCCTCTCTACTGTGTAAGCCATCACTTTGTTCAGATGTAAGCAGTGGAGTAGTCAACGAAGATGTCTGTGTTTCAGCAGAGTTAGCCCTTGAATTGGTGTCTAGAAGATAAAAAAAGGCCTGAACAGCTCTACGTTCTACTTGTAATTGCATTTTCAGAAGCCCTGGCCACTTTTGCTTTATTATAGAGTTCTGCAAGAGTGTATTTAAGCTGCATAAGCATGGTGGAGCAGGGAAGTCATGCCTCAATAAAGAAATGCTCCCCCCCCCCCCCCAACATGTTCTTGTAGAAATTGAGAGAAAACTCTTTTTAAGAGATGAAATATGAAACTGAAGCATGACATCATGAGAAGTATCTCACTTGCTCACATAAGCTAGAAGCAGGTTACGGTTACCTAGCAACTCCTGCAAGCAACTCACTTCAGCAGCAAAGCATTAGGGTTTCAGTGGCAGATACATACCTGGCTCTAAAGCCCTGCTCCACTCATTGCCAGAACCTGGTGTTCGGTGGCAGAAATTAGAAAAAAGTTGGTAACATTATTAAAGACTCCATTACAGCCTTCAGAGCTCTGGGGGCCCATCCTGTTGTGGTACTGCATGATAGCTGATAGGCTTTTCCTTCCACAGTCTTCTCTGAAAGGCAAGCTAGAACATGCTGGTGATATAAACGAGTAAGCAGTGGGTGCCTCATAGAGATGCGAGGGTTCCTTTTAGATGACACTGAATGCCAATGTCCATAAGTTTCCCTCAGCTCTGTATTGATCCCAGTTAGTGCGTAAGTTTCCCTCAGCTCCATATTGATCCCAGTTGTCTGTGTCCAGCTAATGCACGTGTTCTAGGAAGGCAGCTGGTTTTAACTGGAAGGCACTGTGCATGGAGGAATCGACTGTCTACTGCGTTCTGCAGCAGGGTGTCTGCGAGCTTCCCTGGGAGCAGCTGCAGAGTCTCCAGGAAAAACAATGCAAAAAGACTGAACAAACCAAGTACCAGCATAACTACTCCACACGCTTCAAAGCCATCGTCGTTGACTCAGTCAAGTGAATTATGTATTATTTGTTTTCATATTTGCAAAGAAGAACTGCAACTCTACCTGCCTTTTCTGACACATTTTGACACATCTTGAACTATTCATGCAGTCAGGATTTTACACAGTTTTGCCACATACATTGGCATCTGTAGAGAAATGAGACACCTTCCGTTTCTACATGTTGGGGTCCAAACTGTAGCATTTATTGGGGAGCTAAGAGACAGCTGAAGTCTGCAGCAGATAAGGGGTGAACTGACAGCAGTCTATTCTGAGTAGCTGGGGAAAACACAAATTGTGTGAGCATGGCGTAATGCAGTATATGATATTATTTATAATCTTATCAGGATTTTCATATCTTTGATTACTTCCTTTTCAGATTGTCATGGATTTATTCCTACATGACAGTCACAGCTTCTAATATTAAGGTGCTTTTCATTTTTCTTGTTGCAACACTGCAATTCTAGGAAATTAATCTATCACTTAGGTGTCTAGCCCTTTTGATGGACTGTTCTCAGTCGATCCTTTCATTAAAAAAGGAGAGTCATGATGTTCCTTGTCTCAGTATTTTCATTGCACTCTCCTGCAAGCCTATCCTCTGTTACAGGAAATTGCAGACTTGATTAAGATAGGGCTTGTGATGGGGTGATAAATATAGATGCAGATAAACTCCCCAGAGTAGAGCAGAGCAACATGGAAGAGGAGCAATGTCTATAGTGGTCCAGGCCCACTGGGGGCACCCACTGACACTGCTTCTTTGCCTACAGGTCTCCGGGGACCACCCATGCCTGGTGTACAAAGTTCTACCTCCCTGTAAGAGGAAGGCTTTTTCATTTCACAGCAGTAGCTGTATAAAGACAAGTTGTATCATCACGGGTCTCTGGTGGATAAGTTTGGAGTCACACGAAAGAGGTAGATGATGAGGAAGGAAACTATCCCCTGACCAAGACCCATTGGATTTGGCTTATATTTCATCACAGCTAGCTCACAGCTGCATTGCTGCTATTTTGATATCTTTCTTTATGGGAGGTGGGGTGGGGTTTATTCTGTATGTACAAATGTTAGTCCTCTATTTACTGCTTTGGCATTAGTGTATCTGAAAAAGCTTAGTCCCTCAAAATTGTTACACGGGTTTATGCAAACAGTCTGAGGCCCAGGAGCTAGGTGAGCTACTCATGAACAAACTGGCTAACATTTACCAGTTTTCTTCTTGTTAGCAGCTTCATAGGTGAAAATGCAGGAACTGCTGTCAAGGAGCAGATGAACAGTTCACCCACTGAATCTTCCGTTCCTCAAGACTGTAGAGGAATATTATGAAAAACCAAATAGCAAACAAATAGGAGATTTGCCTGCTAGTAGGGAAGGGAGGCTACTTCTTATCATTACGCTAGTAACTTGACTTCTGTAGGGCCACAAAAGCTTCTAACCTTACATTAGATGTGATAGAGAAAATATTAAATTAATACTTTAATAATGTATACAAACTTCTCATTCTTTTGATAGCCTCACTAAGTTCTTGGCTTCACTGGTTATTGTAGGAGGTTAACTGTAATCTCTATAAAATTGACTTTGTTTTATCAGATTTCAGTTTGTCGCCTTTAAGTTAACATCTTGTTTTTGTGTTATACAAAAAGCCATGGAGCACCACCCGTTTTACCTTCTCCATGACAGCATGGGAGGGGTACAACTCACAACTCTGTCACGTTTTTCTTATCCCTGCCTTCTCCAGATTCAGTGTTGCTAATTGTTCCAGCCTGTTCTCCTGCAAACACTGTTCCCGTGCACCCAGACAATCTTTCCGAATATCAGCTTCGGTTTTGCCTGTCATGGCTCTTCCACTGCAGTGGTCATAGCTGCAAGGACACTGAGGGAAGATGTGCTGTTTAAGTGTCACAGCTTAATGTCATTGGGGCATCTAGTTCTGCTCAGCTGTCTAAGGGTGGACTAAATTCGCCTGGCAGAAATTTTGCTTCATTGCTGAGCCCATGTCTGGGCTCCCCTAGCAAAGAAAAAAATCAAAATGAATGCTGCTGTCCTCTCTAAAGCCTTCAGCAATCCTAGAGAGGGAAGAGACTGATTGTTCTTTAACCTTCCCTTTTTCTTCTCAACAAACTGTTAGGAAAGTGTAGGAGCTGCTAGAGAGATAACAAGAATAACAAAATCCCTGCAGCGCAAGATGTGTGGAGGCTCAAGAGTCGTGGTACCATCTGTGCCTGTCTATTTACAGCCAGAACAACTAACGCCCAACTAATGGTGAAGAGAAGCAAGGCATCATGTCATGGAGACAGCTTTCTAATCTTACATAAATGCAGGTTTTCGGAAAGCCTGACATGTTCAAATGGAGAGAGGAATGGTCACAATTTACACTGAGGGTTTATTTATGGAATGGTGGAAACACCTCTTTGTTTCAGCCACATCCTTTGAACGATCTTCATCTGAGACCACCAGGCAAGTTTGGTCAGAGCTTTTCCAGGAACACAAAGTTCACTACACATAAAACATGGCATTACAGGTAGAGTCATGGTTACAGCAAAGGATCAGTAATAAGAGGGGGAAACAAGTAAGCTGTGAAAGCAGTCTTCTTGTTTTGACCGAATAAAGAAAAGGATTTTTGTGTTTGGTACAGCTGCTGTGTAAAAGGAATAGATATAAGTCTAAGGGAATGAACAAGCTCTTCCTTTCATGCTTTTCAATGCAAGTATATTTTGAAAATTAACATGTTCAGGCTGAAATGTTAAAAAATCATCTTTGAAATATAAGGAAACTGCACAGTTAATTCCACTGTATTTACCTCCTATAACTGTAGAGTTATCTTCAGGGATAATTTTAAACTTTGCGACTCAATTTGACTCCAGCAGGGATAAGAGATTGGACTGGAAGAAAGTATCATTTTCAGGTGAAATGGTTGCAGGCAATTATCCACCTAATTAATGGAGCCGAGCACACAGAGAAGGGGCAGGGACATGGTATATTCTGAAGCAGGAGAGACACCTGGGGAGAGGAGAACCTGGGGACCAAAGATAGTCTCAGATGAAGGAAATAAAAGGTGGAGAGGAAGGAAAAAGCATTCAGACTGAGGAAGTCCTGGTACGAGAGAAGAAAAGATCTATGTCTATGGTTGAGGAAACAGTATATAGAAAACCAAATCAGATTTCACTCAAACCTCAGCTTCAGAGGAACAGATACATGTAAAGAAATCTCTAAAAATCAAACTTTTTTTTTATTCATAAAAAGTATGGGTTTAAGCGTTCAGCTTGTGCCACTTGAAATTTGAATGTTAATTATAAATAAAAATCCACCCAAGTAATATCTGAAATCATAAACCATACCAGAAAGTGTACTAAATTTGCTGCTGTTCTCTTTCCGTTGGCTTCAGTGGAGCATGGATTTATTCCCTCTGTCCCTTTATGTACTTTTTTATTTATTTTCTTATTTCAGAACAACTATCTAGACCTCTAAACACTCACAGAAGTATAATAAGAAAGGAATAAAATCTGCAACACAAGAGAAGAACAAATGGTCCCAACTAAGACTGGATACACTCAAATATAGTCACACCCCAGTGGACAGAGGGAGTATGCCATTACCACCATCTTATCAAACGTTCTGGAAAAAAACCATGATCTTTTCGGTATTATGTTTGCTTATAGAAATGGGCTCCTGCAAGAGATTGGTCATTTTCCCTTCTGACTGTCAAATTTCAGTTGATGAAAGAGAAATAACTAACTTTGCTCATAAATTGTGAAGCTGTAGAAATGTTCTGTGACCATCAAAATTGCTTTCTCGAAACATCTCTGGAGACTTCCACTAGCCTCTCAGTACTCTAATATGTACAGCCCCAAACCTGCTAATTAACGAAAGTGTCTCTGATGATTGTACCACCAAATAGATGCAAATTACTCCTCTAATTTCTTTCTTCATTACATTCCTTGTTTCCTTTGATGCTGTAACACTTTTTACTCCCCATGACAACACACTGGTGATGGCTGATAACAACTTAAAAGTAATTGCTAACATTTGACATTTTATTTTTTCAACTTTAGTCTTGTAGGCAATTTCTTCGATCACATCTGGGGTTTCTTTCTACCTCTTCTTCAGCTTTCTCCAGTCCTTCAAGGATTGATGCCCCTTTTCTCTGGAATTTCAGGACACTCTGCTCTTCTTCTCTGCTTTCCTTCCACCCCTGCTTCCCCCATCCTCCTCTTTTTATGCCAGCTATGGCAAATAGTTATCAGAACAAATTAAGCCAGTTTGAAATGGGGCAATTCCACCAAATTTAATGGAGCTGAAGCATGGCTACATGGCTTCATCCTGTGTGTTTTGTCAGGAGTTTATGCCCAGCTCCTCTGTGATATTTTAGGTAACAAATTCCCTTTGACATCAAAGTTGCCTAAATGCCTTTGAGGAAGTGGACTTCTGATAAGGATGTCAATGCAACATGCCTGCACTGTATAAGAAAACGTACGTTTGTTAGAAGAGAGTTGGAAATAGAATGAAATGTCCAAGCAGCTAGTAAAAAATTAGTTTCCTTCTATATATAATAAGGACATATGTCACTCAGTAATAGGTATGGATATTATAGGACAAGAGGAAACAGCCTCGAGTTGTGCCAAAGGAGGTTTAAACTGGATATTAGGAAAAAATTCTTCATCAAAAGGATTATCAGGCATTGGAACAAGCTGACCAGGGAAGCGTGGATTCACCATCGTTGGAGGTATTTAAAAGATCTGTAGATGTGGTGCTTAGGGATGTGTTTTAGTGGTGGATTTGGCAGGCTTAGGTTTATGTTTGGAATTGATCACCTTAAAGGTCTTTTCCAACCTAATTAATTCTATGATTCTACAATTGCAAATTCTTATCAAAATAATGAGATTTTTTTTCTTTATATATGTCCTATAGTTGTTGAGTAGCAACAACATTTTCATCTCATGCACTATTTTACACAAAATACGCTCATACTAATAGGAAAATTAAGACATTTGGAATAATTTGTTTTTCTGTTATGTACAAAAAGATGTTCTTGACTATCCAATAATCTGCTTTTTACATATTTGGGTTCTTGGCAGTAATACATTTGTTATCCAGCAAATTTCCCTACTTCTGGCATTTTGTGATTGTTTCTCCTTTTGGAAGCCAAAGATAATGACAGTAAGCACAGGAAAAGATCTACGCCTTTCATTTGTTAAATTTCAAAATCAAGTTTGTCCCATAAAGAAAGCACAGGATGAACTGTGGTATTGTAGCTAACCAGATCCCACGTGGATGTGTGATCAGAGGAACTGAACATCCTACGTGGGCTAGAGCTAAAGAACGTTTCAAATGCAGACACATAAATAGCATTATAATTTGTCTGTGGAAGAGATTCTGAAGATACTCCTTTATTTAATGGACCAGAATATATCAAGGCTATGTTCTAAATTAAGTAACACTGACTTAGGATTAGTTCTGTCCAAAATAAGTATACCAAGTACTCTTAGAAAGGAGAATGAAAATAAGAGCAGTACATAATCTCATGGTAAGATGGGATGTTACTGAATCCAACCAAGTTAATAATTTAATCATTGAGTGAAAACAAAGTAATTGGCAACACGTGCACTAAATAAGTGTTTATGCTTACTACAGAAGAGGTGAAGGAGGGAATACATGTCTCAGTATAAGAATTAGCATAAAAAACATTATTTGGACTGCAGAAAATCCTCAAGAAATTGTAATAGAGATCCATGCAGTGTCCAACAAATCTCCTTAATTCTTGGCAAACATTTCTGGGTTACGCAACTTTTCACAAGTATAATCATAAACATGTAACACGGTGTGACGACAAATCTCTTTCTTTTGGAGAATTATAGGAAACTAGTTACTCTACAGCACTGACATCACAAAGGAAGCTTTTCAACTCAGAGCACAGCCAGAGGAAATGGGTTGGCTAAAATAATAACAACAGAGTCCTCCTTTAATTCTTCAGGCATGTTATTGCAGGGGTGGGAGGTGTCATTCATACAGGGAAGTCTTTGTCTTGGATTAGTAAAACATCTTCTTTAGGAAAAGGACTATTGTTTTCCTCTGACTGTGGCAGAAACAACCACTTGGTAATGGAGGCGAGTCTACTCACTGTAGACCTCGGGCATTTTTCTTCTAAAGGAGAAATGCTCAGGCCATAAAACATACATACATATATACATACCTAGATATGCACACAGCTATTTACTTTGCAAACAGCAAAGTAAAAAACATTGGTGAGGTCATCTTGCTTTTAAGGATGAATATGAGCCAATAGTCACAGAGCAGAGCAGACAGAGCTGACACAACAGAATGGTGGGCAAATAAGGACATCCAGGTTGTGGGTGGCTATGAGCCCCAGGAGAGCCAGTGTTGTTCTCAGAGGACATTGCTGGAGCCAAGAGACAACATCTACCCAGAGCTGTGGGCAGATATTGGTCTCCACAACACAGAAAACAACTGTGAGCTCCCTGTATAGTTGGCAGCATCTTGACTGCTCAACAGTAATGACCCTATTTGGAAAACTTCTCCAAGCCAAAACTGGAGCATTTGTAGTGAACCAAATTATAGATAGTATTTGTAGTATCTGTAGTGAACAAAGCTGCAGATCTCTCTGTGAACAGAGACGTAGAACATGCTTTCACCTCACCACTGGTTCTGAATAAAAAGGAACAATATCTAGTATGATACTCCACTCAGAAAAAGCATGTCATGTAATTATTGACATGTCTTTCTCAAAAGTGAGAACTACTTGCAGTGAACAGAACGGCTTTCATTGATTTCCCTGTCCTTTCATGTTTTCCCTTCAACCAAGATCAATGTAATTGCAGATTTGATTCCTCCGGTTTACTATTTGCATTTTTTAAAACCCATTGTTGAATTACAACATGTGTTACCATGTAGGTTTCCAATTTACTAAGCTCTAAGTAGGGAGATTTCCTTGCCGTGTTCTGTGCACTGTACCTGTTCATGGTTGAATGTTTGGTGGGTTAATGGGATACCTACAGGGTGATATAAATATACAACAGGAGAATCTGATAAAAATATATAACATGAGGATCACAATGTAGGAATATCTAGATAAGCCCATCGAGAAATGCACAAATATTTGCATTAGATTAGATAGATCTAAATATACAATTATACTATTTCTTTGTTTCCATTTCTGATGGGATACAAGCAGGTGTGTCCAATGGCAGGTATGAATTTGTGCTCAGTATACATATTAATCCCTTTCTTCAGAGGAGGAAAAAATGTTTAGGAGTGGGTGGAAAGAAAAGTATCAATTAATGGAAATGAGAGTCTCAGTTCATTAGGAGATTTGACATCAATATTAGTACAGCAAAGACTGTCTTAGGATTCACAAACTTTTCCCATATTCCAAGGCCATAAGTAGAGACTTCATAAAGTCATTTTGTTCATAAGGTTCCTAAAAGCATTTGTACATCTTTGATAACATCCCCATTATGAGCTTTACCTGAAGTTTCAGCTCCACAAGTGCTTAAATCCAAAAAATGGAAGTGAATTGATCGCAGATGACACCTGCTCTTTACTCTCAACCTCTGAGTTTCACATACTTTCAAGTATCACAAAAAATTTTAGCTGGTAAAAATGGCACAGGTTTAGTACAGGTTTTCCTTAAAATGTCTGCTTTCCTTAAAATATCTTGCATAGAAACTGCTAGTCCTACCTGATGCTAGACCCTGATGATTAGCAGAAAGGTTCCCTCTTCTCCTTATATCTGGAGCTAAACTTGAGATGAGTGGAACTAAACTTGACGTGAGTTTCTGAGGAAAAGAGATTTCTGTTTAGCTCACCTATAAGAATAATTTCAAGCAAAACGCATCTAGAATGAGGTCACAGTCTTCACCCTTCAAGATATTATTTCCATCTCCTTTTCTGTGCTCTAGACTTGTCAATCTTCATGCAACATGCTCGTCTTTTCTGCTGAGGGATCAGATATTGCCACAGCTGCACAGCCTGATGCTCTTTTCCAACCCTTCATCAAGGCAGGTCAAGTTTAAGATGTGACTTGGATCAAGAAGAGGAAAGCTGAGCTGCAGAATATCAGATGCGCAGCAGGAGACCACAAATATTTTTTTAAAAATCCATGGAAATCACCTACCAGGTCTTTTATTTTCACCAGGGAGAGAATTATGTGCTGTTATCTTCTTCCTCTTCTCATGCCAGCAGTGCGACATGAGGATGCCAGTGCCATACCTGACTCAGAAGTGGAGAAGATCTAGTCCAAGCACATACAGTAACTGGTAACAGCATGAGCTAGTTTACTTATTATTTCCTCAGCACCCTCAGTTTCCTGGTTTCCTATTCCTTTTATGATTTCCAAATCAGCCACAGCTTAGAGCCCACTGAAAGTCTGCAAGGCTTATGCCCCAAATAACTTTCTTGATGGGCAAAGATACAGGAGGGTCTTCAGCTCCCCTGACCTTTCCCCAGATATTTTTCATTTGACCCCTCTGCAGCAGCAAAGTCATCAAAGAAAATGAGGCAACGGGAACTAATTTGGATTGTGAGAGTTGATTAGGAGGTTTAGGAGTGAGAAATAATTTGACAGGGGGAACAATTTGATTGGAATTAAAATTCTGTACTGTAACAGGCTGTATGGGGTTGATAATTACTCCTCAATGGTGGGGAAATATCAAAGCAAGGAGCAAAATCCCAGCACAGCCACAGGTATTTCTGCTTTCCACACCTCCTGGGAGGTGCTCACAAGGGAAACCTGTTTAGCTGCTCATGCACACGTGCTGCAGCTCATTGCTACTTTGACAAGGAGGTCCTCTTGCACAAAGAAGGGAGAATACATCACGCTGACCACACCTCTGCATTGGCCATCCAAATCTTGAAACATTCAACTGATGTTGACTAAATGCTACAATGATCCTGATGCCTTTCCTTCTGCTTAAATGCTAAACAGTTGGAGAAAACAAGCTTACCTTTCCAGTCAGCTCAAAATATTCTGTCATTTCTGGGAGAAATCCCCAGTCTGTACTAACCCCCAAGCTACAAAGTATGACAAAATAAATTAGCCCACAGTGAGAGCTATTTGGAAGTGACTAGTTCATTATCTGCTTGCCTAGGGCAGAGGACTGATGAAAGGAAGAAAAGATCCAGATATTTTCTGGATTATTCCATTGGATAAGCTACAACTTTAATTAAAAATGCTACATGGGAAGATGGCTGAAGTGCAAAAGCTCTGTTGGTGTCCAAAGTGGGAAAGTCTTTCTCCTTGAAGGAGAATGATGCACATATAGTCTACTTATTGCTTTCTCTGTCTTGATTTGGAACAGTGAACTGGAAATAAATACATATATTTATTTTTAAGCAGAACTTCAGGACTGTGCCTCCCATTCAGAAAAAAACCCCACTACTGAAAAACAAATGAGCTCACTCACTGTGTATTAGGCATGGTGGGCATTTCAAGCACTGGGATCCACAAGCAGCTGTTGGCAAGGCCAAGAAGCAAGGCTGTGCCCTTCTCCAGCTCTGCGGCACTGTTTGCAGCTGGAGTGAAGGTCTTGTCTTCAGGCACAGTCTAAACTGTCCTTTCAAGAGAGATTGGCTTCTGCAGATAAACCAACACCAGGCTCTGGGATAAATAAATCCTGTGGAGTGACAGTACATGTGCTACAAGAAGAACCCAGTGATTTAATTTTAGTGCAACACCCCAGTCAAGTCATGTGCAATACACATACTGTGTTAATTCGTGTTGACTGGGGGATCATTTTCTTGACTTATAAACATGGTATTTCTGCGTAATGCAAGCATCCATCTGGGAATATAGAAGGGGCAGCACAGCCCTGCTCACCTCGAGTGATGGTTTAATACAACCAACAGCACTGACACCCAAAAGACCCCTGAAGAAATTGAATAACGTGAGGCAAGAACTGCTATTTTATTTCCTTTCAAGAATGTCAAATGCATTTTGAATTTCTCAGTCTCTCAAAATGTTTTTGGTGATTTTTGTACTAAATCTGCTCTGCTGCAGTCATCTGTTTCTTCACCGATAATGCATTCACAGCTCCTCTCTACTGGGGCCAGGATGCTGGTAACCTTCCAGGGCATTCAGGATGTAACACTGATTCAGAGACTGATTCCCTCTGCTTATATACTTAATAAAGTTTATTCCCTTTGGGAAGTAGCGATTATGTGTTAAGAGTGCTTATTGCATTGCTTCTTCATTTGCCTATGAATGTATGTTTTAAGGCCAATAGATGTGCAATGCATGACTGCAAATCCCTTCACATAATGAGGAGAAAGTTATATTTGCACTCCCTCCCATCCCTCGAGACTTACTGGTTCCACATCCAGCAGAACATTGTTATCACAGAAGATCCCAAGGTTGTTTCTGAAGCAAGACGAAGTTGATGGAGGCTGAAAAAAATAGGAACTAAAATGTTAAGCTCCCTTATCTTCTCATGAGGTGTCACAAGGAGTACAGCATTGGATTGCATCCACTTGCTTGATTTGACAAGTAAGTTATAGGTATTTAATCTGCTAGATCTTCATAAGCTCAGGACTTCCATTCACATTCAACTCATCATACCAAACATGCTAGGAGGTCACAAACTATGTGGCCTAAGGCCAAATCCAGGAGGCATGGGTACTGTTGACTATTTCCTGCTATCACAGATGCTCTTGTGTACTAATGAGGGCTCCAGAAAGTAAGGCTGTTTGAGCAAGAACATGACGAATGGATGATAGACACCCCTAGAGAAGCAACAGTGATATTAGGACTGGTAAATTCCTAAAACAAGCATTAATGTGATACAACATATCCAAATTATCAACAGATCTACTACATTGAGATGTCTTACAAAAATGGACTTGGCCTTCTTACAGATACTAGCCCACACTACTGTTTAATTGGCTCATTATTAGCTGTTTAGTGAGGACATGTTCAGTCACTCAGGTGGCAGCAGTCACCTAACATTTAGTGTTTAAATAATTCATAAATCATAAGTTCTCAGCTGCACATGCAGAAGGTGCTACAGATTGTAAAAGAGAAGAGTGGAGAGGAAATCTCAGTTTGGTAGAATGTGATGTTCCAGGAACATAATTTGTCTTTCATTTCCTCAGAAAAGTATTTCCACTTCATTTTCTGGATTTTTACACTACTCAGGACAAAGAAATTACATGTACTCATGTTTGAGATATCAGGTTACCCACAAGAAGACTTAACCTAACAATCTTTTATGCTCCATAAGGCACAACTATTCCAGTGAAATATTGCTCCTTTCTATTCCGTAACTCAATAGCAACCAAATGCAATGTATTCTCTACCCTCTTTTCCAAACACAGACATAATTGATGCTATTTCCTCAAGATCACAAAGAGTGAAAATAAAAAGAAGCCCAAATGAATTAGACAAATTGGCTCAGGCTGCAAGTTTTAAAGATTTTTAGTGTCCTGGGTCAGTCAAGGAGTAAATACTGTATTGGAACAAATTAGAGACAGGAAACTAATACAAAACGAGCAAAATTTGGGTTCAGATTTTTAAAAACACTTCATTCAGCTTCCAGAGTTCAGTTCTGATAAGCTCAGACAGGAAGGTGAACTGGATGAAGCACTATAGAGCAACATAAAAAATCGGTCTTCATAACAAGCCCTTTGTATGATACAGACAGTTTTAACTTGGTGTGAGGCACAGATGATGCTGCAAAATGGTGGGAATTGAGTTCAGAAAAATTCAAGACTGGAGGGTCAAATTCTTTAATAGGGACATGACTCCATTTTATGTCAAACCACCTTTAAAGTGGCAACAGACTATATAGCTTAAATTGTAGTCTGAATTGAATTTTGTGGAAGAAAGTCAAGGAGCAGAGAGAAGAGTTCTTATTTCATGGGAACATATTCCTCCATTTCTCCATAACTCCTGCCTGCAATGAGGCTCTATCCCCTTCTGGTCAGACACCTGCTAATTTGCAGAGCAATACAGGTATTAAAGGCCCCTCCACACCTTCTTATCCAGCTACAACTTTGAACCATGATTTATGTCACAACACACACGAGATGTGCAATAAATACCATATGATAAAGTGCTCAAATGATACATCTGAGTGACTGTAAAAGCAATGTCATCATCTTTATCCTATTAAACCAAGGTTTCAAAAGCTACGCTGAACAATGCTACTTCTGACTCTACTACAGTACATCAGCACTTGCCCTTCATCCTCTGCATTGTTGATGTAAGAGCAAGTAAGATAAAGCTGTTTTGGTTTGTCCATAAGATAATTACATAAGCCTTTGGTGAAGCATGCATTTTATTTAATGATTTGTAAAGTGATTAGATCTAGAAGAAATGGGACAGCTTAGATCACGTGCCTGGATAACCTGGGCACCATTTCACAGCCCCCACTGGGATAACAGCTCAGTTGCTGGTTGCATAATTCATTTTTATCCTGCCCAGCTGCATGCAAAGGTTAAAAAAGATATAATTAGTCTCCTTCTCTGTTCCCACCTCTGGCCCACACAAACCCTGTCTCTTATTCAACCTGTCATTGTTAGCAGTATTATCCAGGTCTCCTGAAAAGAGACAGCAATGAAAAAAATTATGGTAATTTATTTGAGAATGATCTCTCCTTTGTAGTGTGCACATTACTTTTGCAGATACATCTATTAATAACCTGTAGGAATCAGCTTCTATTTACTTAGCGCTTTTCTTCCTAAAGAGTCTTTGAGTGCTTCACCAACTTTAGGGATCATTTCATTCTTTCTGGACAAGTAAGGCTCAGTTTCACCCATATAGCAAACTTCAGACAAAGGATGGGGAGTGAGAAATTACAAACCAATCCACTCCTGCAGAGATCTCAGCTCTCAAAGTGGGCTGCAAGAGTAGCAGGAGGCCCTCTGCCCCATGCAGACATTGTTGCTCCAGTGTCTGAGGCTCACTTTGTCCTCTCTCTGCCTCCTTGCTGGCTGCACAGAATGAGCTCCAGCAGCCAAGAGGGTTCACCCTGTTCCTGTGTGAATGCTTCCAGCTCCCACTCCATCAGCACTTTGCTCATCTCCAGCAATGTCTGCGGTGTTAAATGAATTATTTATTCAATTTGATTAAAAAGTACCGGAAGCCTTTGGGAATGCTGGGGAGAGAAATCTTGCATGAGTGTTATTTGTTTACATTTTTTTGGCCTACAGGGGCACCAACAGGTACCACCAAGACTAGTTCTCACTGTGCTAGGTGCTGTAGTCATGTACGCTGAGTTGTAGCTCAGTGTTACCCAGTTAAAGGACAAGAAGCAATAGGCACACATTGAACTACAGGAAATTCTATTTAAATATGGGTGGTCAAAGACTTGCACAGGTTTCTCAGAGATGTTATGGAGTTCCTGCCCTTGGAGGTATTCCTTCTAACTCAAGTTATTCTGTGCTTCTCGACACCTACACAGAGCAGAATGAAGAACATATTCCCAGCTTCTTGCAGTCACAGGTAAATGTTGGAGGAAGCAGTGGCTGAGTGAAACACCCTGTTCTGTCCACAGTTAGCATAAAGGTTAGTCAAAGGATTAGGATTCACTCTGGTGCCTATTCTGACAGCCAATCCACTAGATCATGCTGGGGAGAGAATATGGATGGCCAGGAACTGCCTCATGTTTAGAACTCAGTTGTTGCAATGGGCTTCAACACTCCTCAGTGCGTGTCAGAGTCTGGCTTTTATAGAATATTCAATGAGAAAATGAAAGAGAAGTTTTCACGTGAACATAACATTATCTATATGTTACATATGTGTATATGGGCTCATCCTGCCTAAGCTATAGGCTTTCAACATCCAGATCCAACCCCCCTGCAATGGGCAGGGAAATCTCCCACTGAAACAGGTATACCATTTATACAAACAATTGCCTTCAGCGCTGAGCTCCTGGAGCTCTTCATTCAATGCCTACAGTCCCCATGTGACTCTGGAGCAAATAATTTCTGTGAAGCAAATACTTTTTCAACAGATTTGACTTCAAAAGAAGTTTCTACTATCTGAAAAACCTGACCCAAAAAATTAGTACTGAAATCAGAGAGCATACCATTATTTCAGCAGATGCTTGGCCATATTGCAGTCAAATTTATGATCTCAAGCCCCTCCACTCTAGTCTGTCTTAATGAGAAATAACTCTGTCAAAATCAATAGGATGATGTTGATGTAAACCCTGTATTCAGAGGAAAACATAGCATTTAAAATTAATTGTTTAGCATTCATATCCATACCTCTTTGTAAACCTGGTACGCTGGAAACAGTATACCGGGAGGGTGAGAAGAATCTGACTACCTGTGAGTGACCAAAAGTAAAACCTCTGCAAGAGATTTTCCAAAGAACACTGATAACCAGGGCAGCGTTAGGTGTGGAAATGAGCCAAAGGTGTGGTCTACAAGGTTGGCACAAAATGTAGCTTTGTTGAGATCAAACCATTCTGTGACAACTTGCCACCTTCCTGTTCAGTTTTCAGTGATGAAACCCTCTTACCCTTTTAGTTTTATTATGAACTTGTAGAAATGCAAGTTTAATTGAACAAATGACAGTTTAATAGAATACAATAATTTTTATGTCATTGCTCAGTATTGGTTTTGGTACATAATATCTTCTGTAATTTGTATTAAATGTTAGATAATATTTAAAGATAATATTGCAGATATGTGACATTTGATACATTAATTAGATGTAAAGTCTAAACAAAATAAATCAAGACAGTATCATTGGCACAAAGTAGTTTTTATTATTGACATGATGGTAGTAAGTGACTCTTCAAAATCCATACAATAATAGTGTAGAAACCAAATTCTTTAGAATTCTAATTTCATGATTAATTTCACCTTTCTACTTCAGCATGTCTTTATATGCATTTATTTAGTGTCAGAATTGCCTATGGAAGAGGCCTTAGTCCAAAACAGTTCTTTTTGTAGTAAATGGGAATTTTCAGAAGAGAAGCTCCATTGCTGTGAAACTGGTTTTGGACTTTGCCTTTGAAGATGATATTTTCAAGCATAACTCAAGCTCCTCTTTTTAACAGTGACACAAGAAATCCAAGTTCTGCTCTCGTGTCAAATTGCTGTCTAGTACAAAGGAATTTCACTGGGCCTGCTGTGTCAGTTAATTCTCATATTTGACTTACATGGGCAATTTTGCTTAAATGATATAATTTGCTTTTACCACTGAGGAAATCTTTATAATACATAGTGTCAATGTTTAATGTTAAGGACACTATTTTGAAAAAGAAAATAAGGCTAAATAATTAAGCATATTCATCTTCATTAATCAGCAGAGCCTCAGTGAACCTTGATTTTTAAACTCATTTTTGTTACTTATGTGTGTGCTCAAGAGTATAAAATTACAGGACAAAAAATAGCATCAGAATTTGTAAAATCTCTAGAGAAAACCAAGTGTTGGTGTACTTGACAACAGGGAGAACAGCTGGAGAGTCTAATATCCACCTCCTCCAGCCACATAAAACCCAAAACTTCTGGCAAACTAAGACTTATGCTCCATACTTCTTCCTAATTTTGTTCCTATAACATGATTTTTCCTGTAAGACACAAATTACTCTTTTTGGTTAGTTTAGAATCATAGAACCATAGAATAGTTTCGGTTGGAAGGGACCTTAAAGACCACCCAGTTCCAACCCCCCTGCCATGGGCAGGGACACCTCCCACCAGCCCAGCTGCCCAAGGCCCCATCCAGCCTGGCCTTGAACACCCCCAGGGATGGGGCAGCCACAGCTTCCCTGGGCAGCCTGTGTCAGGGCCTCACCACCCTCACAGTGAAGAAATCCTTCCTTATGTCTAGTATAAATCTGCCCCTCTCCAGTTTATACCCATTGCCCCTTGTCCTGTCGCTACAAGCCTTTGTAAAAAGTCCCTCCCCAGCTTTCTTGTAGGCCCCCTTCAGATACTAGATGGTTGCTATAAGGTCCCCTCAGAGACTTCTCCAGGCTGAGCAATCCCAACTCTCTCAGCCCGAGTTAGCATGTGACACTGAACTCTATATTTCCTCTTACGCAATCGCCAGTTTAACAAGCAGCTACCTTCACTCAACATTTCTGTGGCTTCCTTCTTATCATCACTGACCTACTAAATTTGTCTTCCTTTTTGTAGGCTAAAAGCAGAGAGAATAGAAATAAGGATACCGCTACACTGAAACAGCTCCTTGTCTCCTGGGAGCAGCCATCCAATATGCACATTTAAGCAGAGCTGCTGGCAGAAAGTGAAAATAAACCTTACTGGTCATTTTACACAGTGATAGACACTTAACTTGGAGTCCTAGTTACACAGTTTCAGAACTGGTAGGTACAAATAATAGAAGAGGAAGGCTGAGAGTACCAGTTCAGATACTGCAGGCAGAAAGCCCGTGCTGCCTGGAGAAAGTTCTGTAACCTCTAAGCATGTGAATCAAGGTCCAGCCTTCCGACTGAGGACTTGACACCAGTATAGTAGATAACAAAAGCTGCACAGGGATGATAACAGATCGATGTAGAAAAGAGAGATGAAAGTCCAATATTAATATTATTTTTATTAGTTACATTGTTATATTGTATATATAACATGGCACTATATGTAGAATTATAGAATGTCCTGAGTTGGAAGGGACCTGCGAGAATCACTGAGTCCAACTCCTCTCCCTGCATAGGACAACCCCAACATTCACACCACATGTCTGAGGGCCTTGTCCAAACACTTCTTGAACACTGTCAGGCTCGGCACCATCACTGTTCCCTGATGAGTCCGTTCCAGTGCTCCACCACCCTCTGGGTTAAGAACCTTTTCCTAACATCCAAACAAACCTCCCCTGGCACATTTTCCTGTCATTCCCTTGGGTCATTGGCTTCTAGAGAGAAGTAAACTCCTCCTCCTCCTCCTTCCCTTGTGAGGAATCTGTAGGCTGTGATGAGTTCTTCCCTCAGTCTCCTCTTCTGCAGGCTGAACAGACCAAGTAACTTCAGCTGCTCCTCATACGGCTTCCCCTCTAAATCTTCACCAGCTTTGTGGCCTCCTCCGGACACTTTCCAATAGCTTTATATCCTTCTTACACTGTAGCACCCAAAACTGCACACAGTACACAAGGTGGGACTGCACCAGTGCAGAGTAGATTCATGGCTCTGAAAACCATTCAAAGATACCTCACAACAAGCCATGATTAGTGGATTAGTATCTATCACTTTGTAGCACAGAGAAGCCGTCCTCTTGATGAAACGTAGACAGCAATATGTGTTAGTGGGAGACATCTGTGACATGAGATACAGACCAAAATCAAACAGCAAAAGCACGAACAAAAGTTAAATGAAAGGAAACTGAAGAACTTCTAAACCAGGATATCAATTCAGTTAATTCTACAGATTTCTGAGTAAACAGTTCCCTGTGCTGAGAGAGGAAGATGCTCCTTTCTCTCTTGGCATTGTACATGTACATATTCAGCAAAGCTGGGAAAATGGATCCTGATCTAACCTGAGGCTTGCAGAAGCTATTGATATGGCATGAAGAAGAAAATGTAGCCAGTGAGTATTTCATGTAAGGGATGAAAGCTAATTCAGTCTTCAGATATGGAGACAATACAATAGAAATATTCTCATAAGGCATTAGGCTAATTAAAGTGTTACAAACTCTCTGTCAGATTATCCTCTTTATTCTAGAGGTCCACTGGTGTCAGCATCCCTCACTGACATTGCACATGGAAATCTCATAGAGACTAATTAAGTTTTTGTGGCCTACAATAAGAATACAGGGTATTCTTTTTAAATCCTATTTTTACCTTTATGGATAAGACATGACCAAAAGCATGAACATGCCTATGTCACCTTCTTGTAACTGATTCTTCCTCTGGGAAGTGTATACCAGAGCCTAGAAACCAGGGAACCATGGCATTTCTCCTAGCAGTTTGTCAATTGCACCAGGATTAGTCTGGATAGACCACAGCATATGGGTATAGGTGAGAAGAGAATCAATGGCTTTATTCACAGCTAAAACTCGAGAAGAGCATCCTGAATACTGTTATGACAGACTACCACCTACCAGTCTTTCTGAGAAGATAAAAAGGTAATTGTCAGCTCTGGGTGGTCTACAGTGACAGAGTAAAAAGTGCCAAGGGCAAATGCAATTATGTGGGTGATGGATCCACATATAATGTTAGGAAGCGTAGCATTTGACGTGATGGCTTGAGCAAGAAACCCCCCAGACTAATTTAAGGTACACTTCTTAGGGCTGATATGTGTCCCTCTTTAATTTGCAGAATCAAGCCAAGACACAGTAAAAAAACAGACACACTTTAAACCTGGTCAGTTCAATGAAGAACCAGAACATCAGAGGCTATATTCCCTACTTGTGTTGCGATTATTAGGTCATGGAAAGAGTAGATAATGTTGAGTGAATATTAGTCTTTCAGAGGGCAAGTTGTTCATACTGCATATATTTTTCAAGCATCTCCTTCTGCTTCAGAACATTAATACTTGCCTGAAAATAGAAAATCTTTCTTTTTTAAGAGCCTGTGTTCCTCTGCTGCTTGTTCAATGCATCAGGTTTAAAGGCTGCAACCTGCATTTTTTTTCTTACTTGTGTACTCCTGTATTAAGTAGTCAGTCCTTGTTATCATACAGAATTGTATTTATGAGTGCAATGATCTTGCTGAAAGCAATCAGTTGCCTTATTCATGTACTGACTTTGCTGGATTAGGACAGGAGTGCTTTGTAAATTAGGAACTGAAGCTCTGAATCTCTTGACTTCCCTAAAGCTTCTCCAGCTTAGCAAAGGTATAACAGAGATGTCAGAGCACTAGTCCTGGGGTTTGAGTAGCTAATTATGGCTTAGATAATGTCATACTGACTGTGGCCATTGCTGGGAAAATAAGTAGTGTGAACTAGCCAGTTCCCTAGAAATTAAGAACATTTTGTTTTCTTTTAAATCTGGTTCCTATCTAATGCAGAAACAGCCGAAAGGTTTTTTTTAATCTGCTAGTTGAAGTTCAGGCTGTCTGTTGTTCTGCAAATAATTATGACACTGGTATGATGAGTGGAATGGGAAATGTAACCACTCACTCTTTGACACCTTAGAACCATTTCCCAGCTCAGGGAATGGGTGAGCATCAGGCTGGCTGTGTCTGCTTGGATGATTCAGCCCCACTCACTGGTATTGACAGTTCTGGAAAGAGTTAATATGGTTCTGCTGACTCATGGAGACAGATTAATCTCTTTTCCTGTTTTGATATACAGCAAAAGTGTCTCACCTGAGAAGGGATGGCAGGCAAGGGTTCCCCAGCAGGGATGTGCATATGACTAGTATGCAGACCACCACAAGTGGTACCTGAGTGCTGCTTGAGAACTCACGCGTCTCCACTTCAGCACACCAACAACAAGAGCAGCTCTGGGAGCCCTGATCTAAGGTGTTGATGCACAGTTTCAAGGCAGGGAGGAGTTTATTTTTTATTTTACTGATGATGTTGATATTGCTATACTTTAAAGGTCACTGATTTGTCTCATGCAGCATCGCCAAATTATCACAATTCACATCAGCTAGCTCTGCCAATAGTCCTAGACAAGGCCTGTGTGTCTCCCCTGTTGTAAACTCCTCTCTGGCTAGAGCACCTAGAACTGACTCAAGTTCATTCATTTGGGTACATCACTGAATTTTCCACACTTCTCTGCCATTTCTCCTCTTCCGCTGCTCCAAATGCAAACTCCTTGTTCACACTTTCAAGGCTCATTAAAATTCAGCCCTGCCTGATACCAATCCTGGCATTTTTTTTATCTTTCCATCTATCGTTGCTTTGTCAACTGCAGCCTCTATTTTTGCTTCTCGATTCTACGCTTCTTTTTATGACTGGGGACACAAACTTGCCATTAAACTATTGAAGTCTCTGCTGTAGACCCATTTAAAGTGTCTCTGTCGTGTATCACATAGCATTGAAGCACTAGCTAACAACAGCAAGGCAGAGGACGGTCAGGGCTGCAGTCTAGCTGAAGAGCTGCACACAGAATCTGTATCACACCCTCTCCTTTGAACTCTGATTTTCACCCACTTGTTTTCTGGAAAAAATCTTTAGGATACAAGACTGTTCTCAACAGTGCCTTGTATTTGTGTGTCTTCTGTGCAGTACAGCAAAACAGCTCTTAATAAAAGACCAGTAACTACTTTGTGTTCCTCCCCTGTGAAACAGGATTGCTTCACAGTCCAAGTGACTGGCAACTTCCCAGGGAAGCAGGATTTTATAGCTAGGTTTTAAAGCCACAGAAAGACTGAGGCCACACTGGAAACTCACAGGAGTGCCAAATCCATGTCTGCTTAGCGCAGACTAATATCAGACTTTTGCACCTGTCTCCCTTTTCTAAACAGAGATAAATAACAGTAAAGGCAAGCCCTAGGGCCATGTTCAGAATAGGCTGGGCAAATACTCTAAGTGTTTGCAAAACAAAATGCTTTCCAGGGAGCTATTTTTCAATGTATTGTTGTAGTAAATTTTTACATTTTCCAAAGACTAGCTCCTAAAGCAGTCATTAAGGAATGCTATTTTATGTACAAATATTTTGCAGAACAATTAAATATGTAATCATACAAAATGTTTTTGCATTCCTAGTATCTCCACAGCATTGGCATTAAACAACTACTCCTTTGCCTGACATCTCTTTTCCTTCAGGAATTGCTGTGACATATCAGGGTTTGTCCAGAATTCCAGGGATCATTCGGATGCTTCTAAAATCTGTGCTTCATGAAAAAAGAAAGCTTGACTCCTGGTCAAACAGATCCTACAATGACTTTTAGCAATCTGGCAGAAAGTAGTCCCAAGTCCTGCAATGTGTACGCTCTGGTGGGAACAAAGGTGTTACATTTCCCTTTAACACTATTTGAGGTTTCTTAAAAATGGCTCAAGTTGCCAGTCTCTCAATCCTGCCTGCACAGACCATTTTGTTTGGATTCATTATCTTTATCCACATATCATATCCTAAATTTGCCAGTTTCAGCCAAGCTCCGACATTTGATATGTTAACTGGTCAAATGAATATAAGGCAAAATACGTTATAGTTATAGTCAGGCTCCAGGCCAATAAAATGTAAAAGAAGCAAGCGGTAGTTACCAGACAAACCAAATACAGCCCAGGGCTGAATATTGCCTAAGCTTGTTGGAACTAAATGATCTTTAAAGTCCCTTCCAACCCAAACCATTCTATGAGAGCTTCATTGGTTGAACTTGATAATCTTAGAGGTCTTCTCTGACGTTAATGATTCTACAATTCTATGAGTGTCTTACTCAACTTGAAAGTGGTAACCTAGGCAAGAACGTGAATCCAGTCTTTATAGAATACTACTTCAAGTCAAAAACAAAAAGCATTTTAGCAGGGCCTATAGCAATAGGACAATGGGTAATGTTTCTAAACTAAAAGAGAAGTTTAGACTAGGTATTAGGAAGAATGTTTTCGTACTGAGGGTGGCGGAACACTGGAACAGGTTTCCCGGAGAGGTGGTAGATTCCACATCCCTGAAAACATTCAAGATTGCGTTGGATGGGGCTCTGAGCAACCTGATCTAGCTGAAGATGCCCCTGCTAACTGCAGGGGAGTTGGACTAGATGATCTTCATGGTCCCTTCCAATCCAAACCATTCTATGATTCTATGATTAAAAAAAACATTGTATAAGTGGAATACATTAAAGTACTGCATTTATCATTTTTTGTAGGCCAACCACGTCTAACCAACCTCTACGGTAGTTTTTTTTCTATTTTGCGGTTACCTCAAGCAAGTGTGCTCTTGATTTACAATCACCTTCAGCCATGGAGATACAAAGTTTATTCTTTGGATCACTTCTCTTACACCCATTTCCACCAATTCTACTTTTCCTGTAATTTCTTTTTGATCTTTGTCTAAAAGCCTCAACCTACATAAAGCATGCAACAAAAAAAAAGGTCTGAACATAAATTACTGCATTCCCTTTAGCATTCTCTGCATAAATTTCACACTTAGCTTTAGATTTGAAGCAGTCTTTTTAGTCTGTGCTAGTACAACACAGAGCCTAACAGAGTTGTGGACATGAGCTCCTAAGAACTCCTTGAAGATCCCAGAGTCCTCATCCTGCAAGCCTTCTACCTTATTGATACCACCTGATGTATTTGCAGCTGGATTAGATTTTGTAGGAAATGCCATGGAGAACTCTCCTGCAGTACTTCTGGATCCTTGATGGCATTCGCTTTCTCTTGGTGCACGCTCCATCAGTTGTGTGGTTTGCAGACCATGGGAGCCCCACTAGAGCCCATCTGGACATGAGGTGGCTAAATAGCCCTAACCTGGCCCTCATTGGTTTAACCGTCTCACCTTACCTGCTGCCTTGCCTCACTCCCTCAGCTATACACGTACAGCTCTTTGCAGGAGTATGTGGTGATCTGGATAAGGGGTTAAGGATTGGGGTTAAGGTTGGGCTGAGGTTTATGGTATTTTAACAAAGAAGGGCAGTCATCTGCCCTAGCTCTTCACATGGGTCTTTTTATTGCTTCAGGAACTTCTGTGTCTGTATAACTGAGAGGGTGGTGTTGAGGCAGTATCTGTGGCTAATAGAAATGCAGGTCAAATGATGAGCATATTGTCTTTGCCAAGATAGGAGTGTTGACTTTTCTGGTGAGATTATGCCCTTGTTCTCAGCCTGCTTGCCAACTGGCTGTTCCCTTTGTCTGGGATTCTGATATTCATATAAAGAGTGGAACAAACCTCTGGCTTGTTCCATGCAGTGCATGATCTGTTTTCTGCAGATAAATCTTTCCAACATGATGTAGCAGTAGCAAGCTGCTTAGTCCAACCTGCTCCTGTTATCTGTTTCAGAAGCTTCAGTGGTCTTTAACCGTTTAATCACCATTTTTTTCTGACAAACCCACAAGAATACTGAGCAGGAAGGAGGGAAGTGAAGTTTCTGATCCCTGTGCTCACAATCAAAGTAACACATCGGCAGGCAGTATGAAATACCCCTTAGCTCCTTCCTTAACCAGCAAACCACTGATTACCAGTGACTCTTCAGAGAGCATACTCGATGGCCATAAGGTCAGCCAGGCTCCTACATTACTGAGATTCTCTCCCCACATCAGCTGTGAAACCATTAGTCAACCAAACCTTCTAAATTATATCACAGAAACATTTTTCCTTAGCTGGGAAACTCACTCAAAACAATTTCCAGTATGATTGGATCAGATTCTTTTCACAGAACTGAAATTGTTCTTTTCTGAAAAGAGTCAAGTACCAGCCTCTTCCTCCTGCCCTGCCTTCCTTTTCAGCTATCGACTGTGAAATTCTCCTTATTTACTTGGTGCTTTTACAGAGATCAGTAAAGCATTGCTATACTTACTTGCTTCTTACATCTTCTTTTTCTGTAATTGACAGTAGGTGTCTTTCAGCAGAAAAATATGTCTGTGATGTTATAGCTGAGTATTGAACCCTTTACTCCACTACTTTGCCATCTTTTCTCCCACATACAAGTGCTTTCAGAAAAGACAAACTCAAAACCATGTTCTCTGTCAAGAAAAGTTCCATGGATATTCCCTTCCCTCAGAGCCAATCAGCATAAATTTGCCAAATTAAGGAATGCTGCCTGAAGATCACAAGATTTTATTTTAATCCAATTACAGATTTCCTTCTGGAATCTGTACTTGCTTAGGGTCAGTTTCCACTAGATGCAATGAGACTTCAGGCTCTAAAGCAGCACCCTCATCACATGAAATTTTAATGGCACTTGGGCAGAACTACTTATTCTTTATTTCATCTTTCTTGAAATATGTCACAAATGATACTTTAATAAAAATATTTAGTTAAAATGTCATTAAAACAACTCTCAAAGATTCTGATTGTCCTTTACCATTAGTTTCTATCCTCCCATCAGCTCTGCCATCTGTCTCATGAAACTCCTACTGTCTTGTTACCTCATTATTCCCTTCTAAAATATTATCATTACAGCCCACTTCACACCTCCTCTACCATGCTGGAAAATGCTACTGTGACCTATGGTGCATATTATAGTTCTAGCTATATCTGTATAATTAAACCTGCAGCATCTACATCCTGATCTACCTGTGACTTGTGGGTCACCTTTGGGTGGCCCCTGATTTATTTATGCTACAGCATCCCCAGATATAGAACTCTTTGAGATTTATGGCTGAAAGCCACAGAACAGAGCTATATATTAATACTACTAATAACTGAGTTTTCAAGTGTGCTGAAAACTCTTTGAATGACTGAATCCATGCAGAGATTAATTATATCTGCTAGATCTATAAATTAAATACCTGTAAAGGGCCCTGCTGGACAGTGGCTATCAACCAATGATCTTACATACTTTCTGCTTCTTCTATCCACTCACTCAATTATTCTTTGATGAAGAGGAATAGATACAAGGCGCCCATGCATCTCCAACCTGAAATAAATCGACCTCTTTTAGTTCTTTTCCACAGTAGCTTAAATGATACTAAATGCATTTAACCTTCCTGTGGCAGGTTATCTTTCCTTGCAGGAAAAGAAGCTTAGTTCAGTTCTACCTCCCCAAACTTTTCTGGAATACCCCTGACTGAATTCAGCTGGGTGCTGGGAGTTGAGGCTGAAAGAACTGAAGCTCTGCCTGAGAACATTTGCCACCCACATACTGCAACAGCATTCAGGAGCTAAATCTTATTTATGAGGCTTAGTTTCACTTCCAGTCCTTTGTGCCAAAATCCCAGTAGAATGCAATTTGTGCACAAAGTGGTCACACAGTTCTGGCATCGTTTGCTACACGCTAGCCCTCTCTTAATCTTGTTTTGGGTCTATAGATGTACTACAACCCAAAGCCACAAAAATGCGGGAGACTGTGGACATGACAAAGGACGTCAGGAGATGCCCACAGAGACACAGTCAAGGGATAAAAAAAGGTATCAGAGAACTCTCAAATAAGAGACATTGAGACAGCGCTGAAAATTTATGAACTGTATTGTAGCATCTAAGCAAATGCCCAGAACTGGACCTGTACGGCTTGCTTCGAATGCTTTGTTGGGCATGTTTCTCTGTAATAAGCCAAATATAATAATAAAAACCTGGCTAAACTATAGACATCTGTTAGAGAATGCCCTTTGGGCTAATTTAGGACTGAATACAAGTCCATTTTGACACTCAGGTCTCTTTAGAATAGAACGCAAGCAACGCTAGGCTATGTCATGATATATTTAGGCAAGGGTTTTGAAAGAAAACTGATTCACTACCTTCATTCATGCTGAATTATAGCAAATCTAAAATTTACTCTCTACCCTCATTCACTACCCTGGCTCCTCTGAAAGACTCGAGAGCGATATTACAGGAACTCATTTTTCCAAGTGAGAAGGTGTCCGTGTGTTGCTTTGACTCGGGGTCACATCTGACAGGAGACCCGTGCCAGCCTCAGAGGAGCACCTTACAGAGGTGTGTTTAATCCTTTGCATAAATTGTCTCATATACACTTGGGTAAGCCTAGTTTTTTTGACTCATGTCTCCCTTTTGTGTCTCTATTTGTCAAAAATTTAAAAAAAAAAAAAAAAGGGCTGCAGAGGCAAAGCCAGTCCCAGTTCTGGGTGCTTGCCAGGAAAATGTAACTCTATTCCACCTGCTGCCTGAAGTAACGGCTGAGAAATGTTCATCATCTGTCACCCAGTTCTGTCCCCCCCCGAGGCTCCAGGGTGTCAAACTGCACGGCCGCCAGCCTCAGCCTGTGCCAGGATGCTCGCGAAACAAGCCGGAGTTACCTCTTACAGCTTCATCATTCAGCGCCCTGCTCGCAAAGCCTTTGGAAAGCACGACTGACTCTCGCAGCTACCGCGCAACGAGCTCCCGTCGGCGGGATGCCCCGCACCTCACCGTGGCCTCCTGGCTCCTGGGACTTGATAGAACCAGAGAATAGTTTGTGCTGGGAGGGACCTTAAAGATCATCCAGCTCCAACCCCCCGGGCCTCGGAGCGCGGCTGGCAGGACGCAGCCCCCGCACCCTTTCTGAGTTTAAACTCCCCTCCTGCGCGCCCCCGCTCCCTCTCCCTTCCTATCGAGTCGAAATCAAACTCCGCGCAGCCCCTCGGGAGCAGCGGGGGAGTCCCCATCCCTAGGGATGCTCGAGAAGCGCCCAGAGGTGGCACTTTCGGGGCACGGTGCCGGCGCGCCCCTGGCCGGACCGGCTGATCCTGGAGGTCTTTTTCAACCCTAAGGATGCCACTTGCGCCCCACGGCATCCCTCGCCCCGGGCCCCAGGAGGAGGGACGGAGGGCACTGCCGAGGAGAGGAGGGTGGGAGAGGAGGGATGCAGCCGCCCCGAGGCGCAGGGGGGTGTCTCGGCTCCCCCCCGAGGAGGAGGAGGAGGAGGAGGGGGCGTGGGAGAGCGGTCCCCCCCGAGGAGAGAGGGATGCTGCCTGGGGATGCTGCCGGGGCGGCGCCGCCCGCCCGGGGAGGGGACCAGCCCGGGGCGGGGAAAGGGGAGCCGCTGCCGTCACCGAGGCTCCCCCCGGCCCCGCTCCCACCCCCTCGCCCGCCCGCATCCTCCTTCCCTTCCTCTCCCTTGCTCGGGAGAGAGCGGCGCCGCTCCCTGGGCGGATGGCGGCCGGCCGCGCCATGCAGCCTCCCGCTCCTCCTCCTCCTCCTCCTCGCCTTCCTCTCCGGCTCTAAGTCGATGCCGATGCTGCCGCTGCTCCTCCCGGCGCTGCTGGCCGCCTGCCTGCCGCCCTGCCCGGGCTGGAGCCCCTCGGCGGCCGCCGGCGGGCGGGACGAGCCGGAGCCGGAGCTCTTCTTGCCTCCCGCCAACTCCTCCTCCCGCCCCTCGGCCGGGCTGGAGACGGACCTCGACGGGGCGGTGAGCAAGGAGGAGGGCAGCGCGGGCAGCCCGGGCACGCCGGCCGCCCCTAGCCCGGAGCCTTTTCCTTCTGCTCCCGCCTCCCCCGGGCAGGGGCAGCAGCAGCAGCAGCAGCAGCGCCCGCAGCCGCAGCCCGTCGAGGACCCGCACTGCAACATCAGCGTGCAGCGCCAGATGCTGAGCTCGCTGCTGGTGCGCTGGAGCCGCCCGCTGGGCATCCAGTGCGACCTCCTGCTCTTCTCCACCAACGGGCACGGGCGCGCTTTCTTCTCCGCCGCCTTCCACCGCGTGGGGCCGCCGCTCCTCATCGAGCACCTGGGGCTGGCGGCCGATCTGCGCCTCTGCGTGGGATGCAGCTGGGTGCGGGGCCGCCGGGTTGGGCGCCTGCGGGGAGCCGCGCCCCAAGCCGCCGCCGCCTCCTCCTCCTCCTCTTCATCCTCCTCCTCGCTCGCCTACCCGCCGGCGGCCGAACCGGGGCAGTACTGGCTGCAAGGGGAGCCGCTGAATTTCTGCTGCCTGGATTTCAGCCTGGAGGAGCTGAAGGGGGAGCCCGGCTGGCGGATGAACCGCAAGCCCATCGAGTCCACCTTGGTGGCTTGCTTCATGACTCTGGTCATCATCGTCTGGAGCGTGGCCGCCCTCATCTGGCCCGTGCCCATCATCGCGGGGTTCCTGCCGAACGGGATGGAGCAGCGCCGAGGCACGGCGGCCAACAACGCCGCCAAGTAGCCTCTCCCCGAGCCTCCCTCCCTCCTCCCCGGCCTCCCGGCCGCAGGGATGCCCCGACGACGGCTTTTCTGGAGTTCTTCCTTTTGGTTTAAAGCGTGTCACAGGTGCCCTGCCCTGGAGACGACCAGAGCCTGTGTGCTCGTTTTATATCTTTAATATCCGTTTTAAACGAACCTTTTAGTAAAAAAGAAGGAAAAAAAAAAAGATAACACCCCCCCCCCCCAAAAAAAAAATCCACAGGGAATAAAAGACCCTCCCCTTCAACCCCTGTTGTTGTAGTCAGAGTAGCTTTTTGTATAAGAATTACATTTGGAGCAGTTTTTTTCTTTATTTATGGAAAGAGAAGTCTGGTTTTGCAGGATCTAGAACCGAAGCGGTGTATATATGTATATTGTTATTGCTGCAGGTGAACTTTACTGAACCTTTTTTTCACTGTATTTCCCTGTTGACAGTGTGTATTTATTATTGTAGCTCTGCATTATTTGGCTTTTAATACAGAGGTTTTCTTTCTGGAGCTACTGTGGCCTTTTGTGAGTCTGTTTTTGCCAGGGTGGAACGGAGGGTTCGGCTGATTTTGCCACCGGCAAACTGGCCATGAAGCTACTCATGATGTTTCCAGGATTGTTGGTGGAAAAAGGGGAATCCCAGACCCTTTCCAAATAGTGTTTGCCCTACTCACAGGGTTGATTTAGGTCTTTATACCTACATTGGGGTTGGGTGGGATGGGGAATGTGTCTGTGCCAGGTGCCCCCGACGGTGATTTACTTATCCCAGCTCCCCAGACTATGGCTTGCTTCTCGGTTTGAGGTCTGGTGGTTTTGGTCCTGGGAAGGTGAGTCCCTCTCTTTGAGACGTGTTAAAGGCTGCATGGGGGCAAGTGTCTGACTTGCACAAAGTGAATTCCTCCAGACCGACTCGGATGCAAGGCGTTTGTTGAAGGCATAATATTTATCCTACCTCTTTTTCAACTAGCAGTCCGCAGGGTTGCTCGCAGAAAGCCTGTGAGGTAGAGAGGAGGCAGGAGCTCCTGGTCCAGGACTAGTTTACATCTGCTGCTGAGCAAGCATGCAAAGAAGAGATATTTGCAAGATTTTGTCTTTATTGTTTGAGCAGACAGTTGTATATCTGCAACTAATATCATTTGTTGTACTTGTCCCACTGCTTAGCCTTCTAACAAGTTGTTTCATTTGCCTTAGACACAATAAATCCAGCTGAAATTGCTAAAAACAAAATGTGAGCTAAGTAAGTAGAATCTTCAATAGGAATTCTCCTTCCTTCATCAACATCAGTTTATTTAATTTGTTAGGAACACATGAGATCACTTGGCGCTGATTTGGCCTGTTTGTAATACTGTTTTCTCCCCTGTGATTTGGTGGAAGTAACTGGATTAAAAGTCTGGAGGGACTAAATTCTTAGGAATTCTATTTCATAAATTGAGAACAAAATAAAATAAATGCATGCCTTGTGTGTATGCTACCTGGAAAAAAAATGCAGAGAGGAAAAACTGACAAGCAGCAGAAATAAACCGAGATTTTAAAGCGTTCTGTGTTACTGGACTACCTCTACACCCACTGTTTCTCCTATTGATACACCTACTATTGATCTATTGATCTTAATAGGTGTGTCACTTGAGTAAACATTGCAGCAGTGCTGTTTTTGGAAAGTAGAGAACCCAGTCACTGTGAGAAATGTTCATTTGACTTACTGATCTGAAGGGCACCTTCCCCCATATGCCTAGTTTACAGAGCCCTGCTTTTCTTTCATGATGCCATTTTCTTTCTTTCATGTCATTTTCACCTTGTGAAAGACCTTTTGTGCATAGACGTGCAACATACTAGAGGTCTGCTATTTGCCTATAATGCCCCATGTCATGGAGAAGCATCTTCATACTGACAGGCAAGGTTAGCAAGAGAACGCAAAGCTAGAGTTAACACCCTCCTGAAAGAGAAATGCTCTAAATATCGAATAAGCCTCGGAAGAGTTGCCATGCCAATAACGAATTTCTTCTTTTAAGTGAGAATACATTTAGGCATAGAGTTTCTTCTTTTGCATGAGATACATTTAGGCAGAGAGTTAACAACTTCTGCTGAAAGTTTTACTGGCTTTGTAGTGTATGGTGTGTAGTACTCGCTGTGATCCAGGGAGCCCGTGCTTTTTTTTTGCTTATTCTACTTTCACCAGTGACTGCTGTTGTTTTGTTTTTTACTTGAATTGCATCAACTTAAGCAAGATAAAATGGCATTACACTCTGAAACAGGTACCTTCAGTTATTAAAGGGTCTTTATTTGCAATACTTACACCTACCAATGACAGTAAAACTGGTACAGAATGATTTTGGGGTGTGTGTTCTAACTTCTGCTGATTTCAACTGTCTTGTGAACGGGCAACACCATACTGGGAATATTTTGCTGCTTCACTTAAAAAGTGTGATAGGGATTAGCTTATAGTTCCATAAATACTCTTGTAGGTGGAGCTGCTATTAAAAATCTGCTAAAATGTGAAATGTTTAAAACACGGGGATGGCATTAAAAACAAACAAACCAAACCAAACCCCAAAAGGCAAATCTTGCCCACAATACAAAATGCCGCAACATTTTCAGGGAGTAGCGATCCCAGATACAAAATGCAAAGAGCATTTCCCAGTTAGGGAACGTGTTTCCTTAGATCACAGTAACCATTGGAGTAAGCATGTTCCCTTTGTGGAGAGAAGACAGTAGATGTTTCTGGTCACAGAGATTATCTGACGTACAGTGTTTATCCTGGACCTAACTCCCCAAAATCCTTGGCTTTCAGCAAAGTGGCAGCAGGGTTTCTCCTGTAAAGTACTGAGTTGTGCTTGGTGTATGCTGCTATTCTGCAAAGCTGTGCCCTTGGGCCAGTTTAACTGGGAAGTGATCTACCAGCTTTCACAGTCTGGAGTGTTGTTATGGAAATGCATTATTCAGACCGTGAGCTTTTACAGTCCCCATTATATCTAGCACCAAGAACCCTGTTCCCATAGCTGTGGCTGCTACTATGACTTCAAACAGCTGGTAATCTTGAGCAACAAAAGTCACACAACTTTTGTCTGCGTGCAAGGGAATTTAATCTGAATTAAACTGAGAAGTCAAGTCCAGAGCAATATAAGATGATGGATCTCTACACCAGATAGTTTCAGATTTCAACTCGAGACACCAATATGTGTATTTATTTTCTTTTTCCACTGGCAGAAGATTTTTATTGTCTCTTTCCTGAGGATGATTCTAAGCCATTTTTATTTGTTTGGATTTCTTTTATAACTGATTGGTACCAAGATCAGCACGAGAATGGAATTAGTCACCATATATAATCCTTCGTGTACTCAGGGTGTGTGTGTGTGTATATATATATGCACATATATACATACATCTACACACGAGGACTTACTGTGTACAACAGAAAGTCAAAACAAAATAGTGAAAAAGAATGGTGAGAAACAAATACTACTGAACAAGTAATACTGGTTTTCCTTCCCTAATTATTTATTGGCTTGTGCTTCCTAGCAAGTTATCCTGACTTTATTTATGTACTTGTGGTTTTTTGGAAAGCAAGGGGTACCTAGAAACAGAGGTAATTTCTTGATTTCCTTTTTATGCAGTCCAACTATATTATTGGGTTGGGTTTTTTTCTTTTTCACTCCAGGAATGCAGAACTCTCTCCAGGGAGAGATATCATATTAGAAGGTATGAGGGTTGTATGCTAGTGTTAAAGTGGTACATTTTTTTCTGTGAATTCAGACCTCAGAACTGAATCTTTCTCCCTCACATGCTTGCTTAGTTATGTTTTGTAGATCTATTAGAAGCAGAAATATATAGATGGATATGTAGTTTTAGCATGGAGACATTTTCACAGTTACTTGCTGCCACATTGATTCCCATAATAAAACTAAAAAATATGGTACAGTGTAATAATATCTTTTTTATTATGTAAGCATACAGTTGTTCAATTTGTTATTGATGATCGAGAGCAGTTATGCGTGTCAGCAAGTATGTGGATATTTGGGACAAAACTGCCATACTTGGATAAACGTGAAAGCTATTACTTATTCCGGGCTTAGTTCATCAGTGCTTTCGATGATTAATTCGACTGCAACAGCAGTACTATTTGTGCAGCGAATATTACTCAATATGAGTAAAGGCTACTGAGCCAAGCCCTAACAAAAACTAATTAACCCCCTTACTTAGCTGAGTAAGTATTATTCATCCTGACCTTCACTTACTAAATAAAAGTGTCTACAGGGCTGACATTACATGATCCCAGGAGATGAACAAAAGCCCAGTGAAATCAAATTGTTAAGTTAACTGAAGTTTCACACTACCAAAGATCAAAGAATCTATTTTAAACATATATATCTAGATATAAGAGTAGGTATTGCTTTCTTTTTACTTTCTGTTTTTTATACACATAGTCCTTATATCCAAAACCAGAATTTCTCAGTCCAGTGTAGGGTCTTGTAGTCTGGATAATCAGCTTCTTTCTGAAGCCAGTGTGAACATTGCCAGTTATTTTCTGAGGAATTTTGCTGAATAAATGTATTTTTTTCCCAACATAGTTAATATTCACTTTTCAGAAAACATTTTAATGATTATGAGAAGATGTGTAAATATGAAATCCCAAATGCATTTGGATTTCAAAACATAAAAAAATCTCTTTAACCAGTAATCAAATTTTACCAGGATATTTTTAAACAAAAACATCGGTTTCCATTCCCCCCCCAAAAAAGTAGAACATTTCAGTGAGGATCAGAAGTACATGTGAGTGTTTTACCTTGCAAAGTGATTTTGTGGCGAACACCCGCATTTATTTAAATCTTTTTTTTTTTTTGCAAGGTCTGTAGCTGTATTCCAAGGATAGTGTTGTCTTCCATGATTTGGAATTGATCACAGCTTGTGACAGACGAAGAACTACATTTCTTGTCACTCCTTCATATCCGTTCTAGTTAAAAAAGTTATTCAAAATAATTGTGATTTTTTTTTTAAATCCTAGCTTAGCCCATTTGTTTGTTTCTATTCCATTATACTGAAGGAGAAAGCAATCTGGTATAAAATTTGGGAGATTAAGGAAGTTAACTGGAAATGTCTGGATGGTGTTTTATTAGGTTTGTGGCCAGGCTAAGTCTCACAATCCAAACATCTTTCAGCTTTTATAAATTTTGGATTCATAACTGAGTGTAGCAGTTCGATCATCTCTATTGCAGAGGAGTCTCTGGGAAAAGCCAGAATCTAAAACCTTATCACTTACTTTAGGTTTCTTATTATCTCAACAATTATCAATATCAGAGCAAAACGGGGAGATCCAAGTATTGTTTCTGTATTTGCCTTGTTCTTAGCTTTCTTAGAAAAACTTTTAATTAATGGGACATGAATTTAAGATCAATGCCGTTCTGTGGAAGTGAATTCACTGGGAGTGTGAGGTTAAATTGTATTTTTGTTCCGTGTAAGGTGAGACATGATAGAAGTAGTGGGACCTTACCTTGTTGGTGTCATTCTGGGTGTTGCTAAGCAACATGAAGTTGTTAAAATGGAGATTTAGAGAAGAGCATGGAGGAATAAAGGAAAGTAAAGACATAGCAAAAGCATTAAAAAAAAAAAAAAGTAAATGTGCCAGCACATTCTGCAAAGAAGTTGTGGAGTAACAACTAGCAAAAAGATAGCGATTAAGATCACAGAGAAAAAAGAAAACTGATATAAGACGAATCAGGAACTTGCTTCCATACTTCATTCAAAATTTTCAGTGCTTTACTTGAATAATCGATTACAGTTTTGGCCCCAAACTGCAACAGTAATGGCAAAAGAAAATAAGAGCCTAGGAAGAAATGGGAGGCTCAAGAAAAATTAGGAGTGGAACCACCATACGACTAATAGAAAGCAAAAATAAATCACTCTGCTTATTGCTGGAAACCAAACAACAAAATGGCAAAGCACTCATTTGCAAATACCTTCTACTCTAGCTCTGCTTCATGTCTTTCCTGAGGTTGTAAGGAAAACATGCTAAAAGGTTTTTTTTATGGAATGGATGTGGTTCATCCATCATATCATGCTTTGATCCACATCAAATATACATCTCTTATTGTCCAGCACAAGAATGTTCATCAGAACTGTATTAAAGCTTTCCACCTCAACTAAAGTAATGCTGGTATGACTGTGTTTTCTAGGCTGGCCCACTGCTTTGACAAGACTACATGCTGGTATGATGTTTATAGCATTCTGATCTATATTGCCACTACTTTTTGACTCATTTATTTTAAAGATTGCCTAATAATCTTCCTTTTTTTGTCCCCATCTTCATTGTCTGCAAAGCTTCACTCCATTTGTCTTCTGTCATTGACATTAATCTTTCTTAAGATCTATTCGTTCTTACATACAAGTTCCCCTTTTCCTCCTCTCTTTCCATAGCATGTTTTTATTTTGACATTTTCTGCCTTCAGATTTCTCGCCTGTCTTTCCCAAAACTATGTGTTTTATTATCAAGCCATAAAAAAAAGTACCCAAGGAAACCGTGCTATCAGTTTATTCTGCTTTTCCACTCTGCTTCCCACACGTTCAGACCATATTTCTCGTGCCTCTTGTCTATAATATGAACAAGACAAAGATGAACAGGAAACCTTGTGTTGAGGGCAAAACTCAAGTGTGAAGTTGTCTCTCCCACAAGTCCTGTGGTCACAGAACTTCATCCACACTTCTGTCCTAGACCCTGAGCTGGGACGCTAAGTTATTGTGTCTTCTTCTAGTAACGGAGAAATGGACCCATTTGAAAAGCTTCATCCCAGCTCAATTCCTCAAAGTCCTTTTTTCTCAATAACCCTCTACTCATGCAGCTGCCCAAAGCCCTGTCTCGTGGATCGCTGAAGCCCCACCATGCCACCTTTCCCACGTGTCCTCAGTTGCAATGTCGGGATGTGTCTCTGACTGCTTTCCTTCTGCTCTAACTGGAGGCAGGTGTGTCACACCTTGGCAAAGCTCTGCACATCCAGAGAAGCAGTAATCTCACTTAGGAACGGATCAGTGTTTCAAGTTACATTTAGCTCCCGTATGTGGCTACAGGGTCAAAAGCATTACTTTTCAATTAAAGCTTGGATTCGGCAGAAACTGAAGACCCTTTCCAGCATGAAGGCACATGGAGAGGTCCATGCCTGGATGATGGCACATGGAAAAGTTGTTCAGGCAGAGGGCCTGGCAGATTTTTCATGTGCTCGTCTAGTAGAGTTCTGGCCGCACTAGTAAATGATTGAGTGGCCAGGCCAACTCACTGCAGCTCTGCTTCTATAAGATGGTAGATAAGTACAGCTCACACCGGAGTCTGTGAGCACTCAGGCTTTCTGAAAACAACATGTCTGTGGAGGAAACAATATTTACTCCTGTTGTACTTGTAAGGGAAGGATTAATGAACTAAATCCCGTATGGTGTTTTGAGCATGTGATGCACAGTAAAGATGCAAAACATGAACAGTATTTTATTCCTTCTCTGTTCTTTTTAGCACTTAAGGACATGATTTGAGCCTTGTGTTGTTAAATTAAGGTATTCTGTGCAGTTTTGTCCACAATTTAACAAGGCAATGCTGTAGTCTGGAAATGCTCTTCCCATTGAAAGGTGCAGTCATGATATTGAAAATCATTACTAAGTGATGAATGTTACTGGAAGAGATTCTCATTAATCCAAAAGTACATGAAAGAATCCCCCAAGGTGTAAGAAATACTTTCTAGGAGGCAAATATATGAAAAAAATATTGGTGTGGAGGTAGCTGTTAGAGATTTAATCATGGGGCTGTTTCATTTCTTTTCTTGCACTGCATGTTTCATCACATTTTCTCTGGGGAATGTGAGCTGTGCCTAATTATGCCAGCAATGTAGTTACTACTAAATAGAAACTGGAAACTACTTTCATCAGGCAATACTTACTAGGAATTCTTGATACATTTTCATTTCCCCCAGGACATGTAAAAGACAATGCAGAGTCACATAATTTTCTTAACCCAAAGAAACCCACTTCTGAGATGTGATGTTTACCTCACAGTGTCCAATACAACCTTGCAACACCCCTTCCCCAAGATGGGGATTTTTCATGCTGCCCCAACCCCACTATGTAGTTCCAGATTCATTTAGGGGGTAGGACCATGAAGACAGAGGCTTTATGCCTCTGTGCCCTACCCCAGTCATATATCACCTTTTATTCTGTCCTGGAAGCACAGTTATGATGGGAATAAATTTATGTCAGGACCATTCAATTGGCACATTCCCACAAAAATTAATATAGCTCTACTGGAGCTATATTAACGCTAGAGAGGACCACTGCCAGCAGACCTCTTGTTCTTCCTACCCTCAGCTGATGACTGGTTTCTGCAAGTTTCTCCCCATGAGATTGCCATCATAACATAGGCATCAACCCATGCTGGGTTAAGACAGGGGAAGGCAACTCATGTTTTCCTCCTACATTTGGAATGTTATGTGCCTATGTCAATTTTGAATTCATCCGGTGAGATTGATAATGGTGCTGCCCAATGCTAACTGAAGTGTCGTGGGTGGAATGGGTCAGAGAGATTTACTCTCCTCCCACACATAAAGTACAGAGAGAAAACATTGGTTAATCTGTTTTCTTACATGTGCAGGGCACAGTGAAGCAGATATCAGTGGCTTTACCCATGTAAGAAAAACAAACTCCCCTGAAGCAGACTCAGAATGAACCAGTTCTTGAAAAACAAAACCAAGAACCTTTTTCTGTACGGGTAACTCCTGCTGATTGCCATGAGAACACCCTCAGCATAACTGTGTGATTGGAAAGTCTTTTACCATAGTGACAGGAATAGAATCACTTTTTGAAAATTTCGCAATTAATTTCATCAAATGATATGTTATTCAGCTGATACTTACACTATCTTTAGCATCTTCACAGCTTTCAAGTTGTCTCTATTGTTATCTTGCTTCTGTTATGTATAAAAGATAGTGATAAACCTATGATGATGAACGACATTAATGACATTTCTGACTCCCCCAAATTGCTTGCAATCCTAATTAAGTTCTTCTAATAATGATATTCATAGAGCTTGTAAGCTGGAAAACATGAAAGAGTTAATATATTTCTATAATATATTTTAAGTATCAAAATCCTCAGTGTTGAGCACTACAGGCTGACTAGAAACAGAACGATTTCACACCAAGCTCTCCGGCATGCATTGTCTGCTATTACTTGGCAAATAATATAATTATGCTTAGCAACTTCCTAATATCTTCCAATCCCACATTCATAGCAAAACCAATTACTTGTTACAGAGCACATAAAATATTTTCAAGCTACTACTCTGAGTTCTTCTATGATAGAAACATACTTCATCTACCTATAAGCCTATCTTGAATTTTAGTGTTTAGAAAATCCAAAATGGTCTTTCCCTTTGACCATCTTTGTTTTCTTGCCTTTATTTCCTACAGCTGCTGTACTGTCTGGTTTTGATCAGCATGCTTAGAGTTGTGGTTATTTAGGAAGCAATGTAATATGTGAGCAATTTAGCAAAAACTTGTAAGAGTAATCCTTCTAGGCTTGGAGTTATCATAGGAATAGAGGGTTCTGGAGGGTCCTTGTACTGCTTGCTGTAAATTGTGGAGCATAACTTCAGAAAAGAATGAAATCAATGTTCACTGCAGTGATTTTTAAGAAATTGATCTTTACTCATGGGTTCAAAGCACTGAGCAGTCAGTCAGGCTAAAGCATAAGGAAAGGAGGATGTATCAGCTCCTCTGCTTTTCATTTAAGCTTTGGCAGTCGTTGGAATTTGATTAATTTAATAAATAAATGCATCACAGGGTGTAAGTTTCTATGTTACTGTAGGATTTTGAGTTGGTTCAGAGAACTGGAATGTTGGGGTTTGATTATTCAGAGAAGGTATAGAAAAGACACATGTGCTGAAAGAACAGATCACATGAAGAGCGCTTCTGATGGAAAGTACCACACAGCTTTTCGTAAGTACCAGGTCTTGACTCACCCCACAGCACTGCAGTAAATGCCAGCTAACCACACTAATCTGAAACAACCGAGCCTTCTCCTTGGGTGGCAGGAGGGTGAAACCTCTGAGAGAGGACAGGCCAAGGGCTGAGGGCAGTCATCACTATCACCACTGCAAGGTTCTCTGTGCCACTTTGGAAGCAAAACCCTACAGCTATGGGCACACGTCCGTGAGCCATGGGTATGTGTCCATGGAGCAAAGAGCTGGAACAAAGCTGAGAAACCCCTTTCCTCTTGTAGATGCTTGGTGAGAGTTACCACCTTGTGCTAACATGGTTGCTGGTGTGAGTGCTGCTTCAGAAAAAACAAAGTTACCATGTATTTAGGCTGATCTGAAGAGGAACTTGGAGCTACTCTGACTGGCCCCAGTTTCAGTGTGCTCAGTGATGCTTTCTTGACGTTTTGCTCTTCTCCACTCTTGAAGATAGCTGCCCAGGGACTGCCTCAGGTGTTTAGCAAATATTAATCACTAAAACAAAGTCTTCAGTTTTCTTGCTACTATTGGCAGCCAGAATTTTTAAAAAGCATTTTGATCGGGTAAGATTTTCTGCAGTTGTTTGCACCTTAAGGTACTGTGCAAATGGAATCCAAATGTCATGGCTGAAGGGCATTTCTGTTGACATTGCCTGTTCCAGTACTCTGAGCATCTTGCATTTTCAGTGTTTCACACTTCCTTCCCTACGGTATTTTCCCCCATTGATGATTTGGCTTCTAGATCCCACCACAGCTTCGATACTTTCCTCTTTTCACTGACCCATGTACCAGAATACTTCGTGCATGATGCTTTTGAGTAAGGTTATATTCCTGTCGTTTATTTCAGTCATGTGTTTCATTTCATCTCCTGTTTTTTCTTTTCTCCAAGCTCTCCAAGGTTAAGGCAGGATAAACCAACTACCACTGCTGTTCTCACAGAGGAATCCATTTCTGGTCAATACTGCAACTAGGTTGTGGCTCTAATATTGTTATGCGAGAGCTGCATATGCCGAAAGGTCTGAGTGATTAGAGCTAACATGACTGCTGTTTTAATCTACAGTGCATTTGCTTATAGTCTCTGCACACAGATATTTATGCTTCATGTCATTAATAACAAGGAATTGTCTAATAAGGTTATGCTTACTTATACATTATATGGAAATTGGCACTTAAAAAACTAGGTGTGCCTTGTCTTAAAGGTCAGAATTGTAATCAGATTACCTCCTGCATATTAAGAAATGTGAAAAATGAATATAAAAAATGTATGAGATGTATCATAAAAGCATGTATTTGAATAATAATTGGACACAGTATTAATGAAAACTGGGCCTCTGTGATGAACTGCATGGTATCTGAATGATAACATGATTCACACAGAGTTGACTGTGAGAGGGTGTAGGCGGTGCACGACCGTACTATAGACTTTGCAAATGCTGGCATGAGTAGCTCTGTACAAAATCCAGCAAGCCCATTCTCATGTGCTGTAGGCACAAGTCAAGACTTAAGACTGTGGCCCAGTAGCACACTCAGCATGTGGCATCACCTCACAGGATCCCTACTGAGTGTTCAGCTTCACTGCACCTTTCCAGCTTACCACAGTGCAGCATCAGACTTGCGGTGCAATTGCTGTGGTCTCTGACAAGCTCACCATTCCTCTTGTTCCAAAGAATTTTGGCCAGCCAAAATGTCAAGAGCTTTCTGAGCTCAACCTGTCGGTCCCAGGCAGTCGCGCTACAGTTGGTCACCAGCCCCTAGACTGGTTAGGTTGCCCTGACTTCGCTTGGCCTGACTCTGAGTTGCTGCTATGCTCCAGATTCTTGCTCCCGTTCATTTGTTGTTTCCCACTTCTTGGCTCTGCGTGGTGCTGCTCTCTCTGAACCCTTTAGCTCTAATGTGCTTCTCCATTCCTGACCACTTCATCCAATCTTGCTTGATCTCTGGCTTCCTCCTGTACTTACTCAAGTAAGTTTCTCAAGTGGGAGATGTGGAAGATGGAAGGACTTATTCCTTATTTGCAGATAGCTTTTCTCAACCTCATCATGACTTGTCATAGTGATTCATTTTGGATGTACGTAATTCACAAAGTTAAAAGAGCAAAAAGGATGTTTAGGTAGCTACTGCAACTGAAATGAGTGCTTTCTCATCGAAGAAGAATGGGACCAAATATAAGCTATACTAAGGGAGGACAGAGACTCACAGACATATAGGTATTCACAAGGTACCCCTATATTTATTCTAATGAGTTGGGGACTTAGTTCAACAGCACTGTGATTTATGACATAATCACACAGTCTAACGACGCCATCAAATCCTGGCCTGTAGGCTGAGCAGAAGTGACTCACTGGCAAGTTAAATAGCAGAAAGGGAATGAAAGTGTGCATTCACCAGCCATCCTATTAATGAGCAATGCTGTAAAGTGCCATTAACATCTCAGTACATACCGACTAAACAGACTTACCCAAATCAGTTTTATTACCTCAGTATGCGTGTGCTTTAGTCTACAAACCAAAACACAATGCTAGCTCTTTCCTTACTAGGAGCAGAGCTGTGCCTTGCCAGTCTCTGCCAACATCTTTTTGCTCCGCACAGCCAGGCTGCTGATGGCGAATGCCTCACATGTGGCTGTGCTGTGTGCCGCCTACCCCGCAGACCAGCCAGGAAATGGCCATAAATCATTTGTTATTCAGTCTCCTAACCTCTAGAACAATCCACTGCAAACATTTATTTCCTTAATAAAATGTCCTTTTGTCTCCGGATGATTCTTTTTAACACAGCAAGAGTCAGATCCTCTGCATGATTAATAAATAATAAGGAATTTATTCCCTTGTAACCTCTCTGGCCCTAACACATTTTTCTGGATTTCCATTTGGGGATACGAGGTTAAGACCTTTTTTAATCTGGTAGGAGGATGTTCTTCCAAAGGCAAAATAAAGTGCCCCTGGCTGTCTCTAGCAACCTATAAGAAGTCAGAGGACAAAGTGGCCTTGAAGACTGGACCTACACAGCCCAGGACTGGCCATGAAATTCAGAGGAAAGGAGGCTGGAGGAGCTTCTACAGTCAGGTATACATTATCCTCCCACCACAGGAGCTGGATGACAGAGAAATCTCCATCTGCAGACTGAGGAAGGACTAGTGACAGTATGAAATTACTCTGATGTACAAACAAACCAAGTGATTCCCCATGGCTGAGCTATAAATTAGTCTTTGCAGCCCACCAGCCTAACCTTCCTGCTGATAGCTTATAAATAAGTCAGCTGCAGAGCATGGTTAATATTTACCTACATGTCTCACATGGGTGGCATTCTGAAGATGGAAAGTGTTACAGAACCGCTAGAGTAAGTCATCATTAGGCCTTTACGCTGGCATACTTACTCACCTCTAATAGCTTACAGAGGTGCAGAAATACAATTAAACTAGAAGATATCTATAGCTGCTTGCCTCCTGATAACACTTCATCTTCTCATGTATTGATTTAATGCCTGTGCTAGTGGTGTAACATATTTTTACTGTGTTTTGCAAGTACCAGTGTGCTGATGTGATTTCTGTGTACTGACCCTGCCAGTTTCTTTGTTCCTGTGTTTGGTAGTTATATATTTTATCTGATAAAATATACAGAAGCTTGCCAGTCTCAAAGGCAAGGTGGCTTATCCATGTCTCAGCATTTGGAGTGTTTATGTAATTAAAATGTGTTGCGGGTTTGGACTTTCTGGGCAGTAGAAGTATCCTTCATTACACTTCGTCAACAGATCATTAAACCCAACTTTTAGCCTTTTTGTGCTCTGTGGTTTAGAGCAGAGGTCAGCAGAGTGCAGTCATTTCAATTGTTGTGGCTGGAGGGATTTTTTCTGTTCTCATGGTACAGCTGTTGCAACTTGCTTTCATTTTAAAGACAATAATAATGTACCAATATGCACCCTTATTACTGCTTGCTGCTAGCCCTTACAAGCATCCCTGCATTTTCGTTACACGCGCTATCAAAGGAAAAGAAAAAAGGAACAGATATCTGTGTCTCTGTGTGTATGTCAGCTCACTGCAAGGAATAAAATTTTGCTGCTGGCCTTTTGCATGGGTAGTGTTGGAATAAAGGATTCCATAAAAAGGGAAAGGAGTGTCTGTGGCACAGAATTCAGTATGGTCACCCAGAATCACAGAATAACCAGGTTGGAAGAGACCCACCGGATCGTCGAGTCCAGCCATTCCCACCAATCCCTAAACCATGCCCCTAAGTACCTCATCCACCCTCACCTTAAACACCTCCAGGGAAGGTGAGTCAACCACCTCCCTGGGCAGCCTGTTCCAATGCCTAGCTACTCTTTCTGTGAAGGAAAAGAAGAGAAGGTATTATTTTGAGCAATGTGGTCATTTAATTTATTACTCTTGGAGAACCTAAGCTATAATTTTGTGTTGATTACATAAAATACTGCCATCACACACTAATTCTCCACATCTCCAAAACCGGTATGCTGCACAGACATCCGTGCCACGCAGATTGGACTGCAAGCAAAAAACTGTCTTTCACCAAGACGATGCTCCCTCTTGCTTTCTTTCCCTTGTCTTTCTGAAAGGATTCACAAGAAGGACGATTCCCAGTGCATAACAGTAGGAAACAGAGACATTTATATTCTGCATAAATGTGCAGTCTTTCTAACATGGCCATTAGTGCTCACGGTGATATGCTGCAACTGCTAAATAAGGGCTTACAGTCACACCACTAATTAGATGTAGCAGTTTAGTCTGCTTCTGGGTCTGCTCTTTATCTTAGCAAACTAGGATAAGCAAAGTTAGCATCCCCTGCACCTAGTCCTTCATACATGGTGGATTTGCAAACTTGAACATTTAGCAGGAACCAGTTCAGAAATGCTGGGTGCAAGAAGCAGGTTTGCATTGCTTTAGGTGAAAAGCACAAGGTGTTGTGAAAGCACTATTTTAGATGTCTATTTTAGGATGAGATGATCTGTGCTCTGTGAGTGACTATTTCTTTCCACTGTCATGTATAAATCCAAGAAGGGGTAGATATCCCATGGTAGATATCTTCATTTGCTTAGATGAATCCCACCCCTAAAGACAAATCTAAATTTTGCCATGTGTAGTTTAAATACATTCTTCCTTGTCCACCCCACTACCCACCAAGCAAACAGTCCTGTCCTGCTAATAGCTACCGTTAAGATATTTGAAGATCATTCCTACATCACTAAACCATGATTTGCCTAGGCAATGACATGTGCTTCCATTTCTACTTGCAGTTCTTGTTTTCCAGACCTTCAAACTTGTGTCATCAAGGTCCTCTTCAGCAGGCTGCCTTCCCGAGGAAGTACATCCTTGAGCATAACTTACCTAACCAACTCACACTTGACAGACCTCTGTCTCTACAGGCTTCCTGCAAGGCTGCGATTACCTTGGTATGACAGGTAATCCTACATTCTTCCTATCTCATAGTCCCTGCTTGTATTGGAGCAAATTCCAAGCAAATCTCTCAATCTTGATTGCCAAAGATCTCCCCTCTCTCTCTCTTCATGCTCTTTACTGTAATATAATTCCAGGTAGAATAAAATAGGAATAGCATGTGATAAGAATTACATGCTATGAAAAATAATATGCCTGGTATAAACACTGGGTAGAATTCAGAAACATGCTCCATGGAAATATGTCTTTTGACAATGCGAGTAAGTTCATCATCCAACCCCTAAAGATGTTGAATGCTCTGTTTTCTCAGCATCTAACAAAAATCACAAATTCCATCTTGAATGTCCAAATCATATCTTTTCAGTCCTAAAATAGTCTGCAGCAACACAATAGAAAATAATTTATTTGGTAGGTCTAGTTTCATGCTATATTCAGTTCTATTGTTTCCTGAAGAGTCTTCAACTAATAGTATATTAAATTTATACTCATTATTTAAAAAAGGAACAATGGATGTTCTTTTTGAATGAAGTCAGGCAAACATCTCATACCTGTCCTGCAGATTTTCAAATAGCTGTTGTTTGACCTAAGACATTGAAAAGTCATCCTTTCCTCTCGCAAACTTCTCTAGTAGAGGCAGGCACCTTGTCTGAACCTTGGAAATAGCGCGTATAACACCTTTGTTAAACTAGTTTCCATAGTAACGATTTCATGTCATTGAACATCATTAAAGGCTATAAAAAATACGAACTTTTCAGTTAGCTTGTCTTTTGGGTTTTGTTGACCTGACTTTCTGAATAACTCTTCTCCTGGGAGATAAGACTCAGGGCAAAACAAGGGATGCGGGATGTATACCGCTTTGCTGTCTTATTATTAGCAACACTTCCCTTTGATTTTTTCAGCTCAGGATTTCAGAACAAACTCTGTAAATATGAGTAGGCATGGAAATGTGGCATGGATATTTCTGTCTCTAAAACACAAAAATAAGGCAACTAAAGATGACTGCAGTTAAGTAGCTTGTCCAGAGGGGGAAAAAAAAAGGAAGCATGAAGAATCTGAGTGAGAAATTACATACTGTGGTGCCTTGCCTCCTCCTTTTAGCATCCTTGCCAGAATGCTATTGTTCCACTTCATGTTAAAGCTGGATAAAACCACTGTCAGGCTCCTTTACCACTAGCACCTCTGGCACCATAAAAAGATGCAACCCCTGGCAAATCTGAACATATTTGAGTAGCTTAACTCTTCTTACACGATGCTTTAGCAGTAAAAAGGAGTGGCAGGAAAATTTAGCAGTTCCCTGTGATTTTCTCTGTGCACTGGCTTTTTTTTTTTTCTTTTCTTTTTTAGCTTACATAATTAACATTTGTTTTCTTACCCAACCATTTTTCATGTACTACAATCTCCTCTCAAAAGCAAGTTTGTCACTTCTCCTACTAGGGCAGGATTGCAGTCCCAGAAATGGGGGCAAACCATGTCTTGACTCTGGCTCTAAAATCACACTGTCTCCTGCGTAAAGCATCCTGAAGGTCTCCTATGACCTGTCACCTGCAGGGACCTCCACAGCACCGAGGCAAGACCCTTGAAAACTAGTGCTGAGGAAGGAAGTCAGTAAGAAGTACCCTGTGGCCATGCTGCTGTGGTTTTCTGGGCATTACACCTGGCTGAAAGAATCCATGAATGCCCTCTCCTCCACCTGACATGTGCAGTAAGCTGGGAAAGGTCCTTCAGAGGGGAAGGTGGACTGAGCAAAAAATGTCTGTGCTTTTTATGGGTCAGAACCAATCCCCCAGATCAAAATATTTTACGTTTTCATATGCAGATTTGATATTTGCAAGTATGACTGCTGGCAGCCCCTGCTACTCCAGTGTGTTCAAGTGGGTGGGCATCAACTATATCCTGAGGGTGCAGACCACAGATTTCAAAAGACAAATGGTTCACCAGATGAGATAAGCATTCAAGATGCTACCATACTACATCAAATAGCTAATTGCCTGCTATCACCAGCAGGATGCCTGCACAGTAATCAAAGGAAGGATATAGGTTTCATTTCTTTGTGGTGAAAAGCTGAGGGGAAATCAAATAGTGCTTTGTATTTCTATAGGATTATAATACAATAAAGGGTTATACCTTTTGGACTGATTCCAAAATCAAACATGGTTTTTCACACCAAAGGAGAAGGCTGAGAAACTGTTTTTAAAGTTAAATGAAAAAAATTCATAGTTCATTTCACAGAGGCCTTAAGCAGCCTCTGAAGCATCCTGAGCAGGACAAGGTGGAACACATCTGGGAGGGAGCAAGAGAGAAGATGGCATTCCCACTCCTTTAAAAATGTCTGGAATTACTTATACCCAGGCACAGAATCATGCTTTTTGCTCTTGATACTGAAAACTGACATGGTTATGATATTTATTGCCCCTTCCCACTGAAGCCTAGAGCATTTGAGGGATGCACTCTCAAGATGTTGGAGGGTAAAGTTGGACTTCCTCACCCCTGAGGTGAAAGATGTAGCTCCAGACTACATTCACACTCAAATACTTGAAATTGTGCTGAACCAGTAACTCCGTAACCTGGTGGTGACAGACTCAGCGGGCAGGTGAGTTCCAATTCACCGAGCAGTAAAATATGGATTTTCCCACACCACTGCCCCGTTTAGTGAAGGAGTTGACACCATCAAGTGTTTACATCTGTTTTCTTTAGCTTTAGAGTGCTACAGCAGAATGAAACACTAAAATCTCAAAGTAAAATGAGCTGACATTTTCTAAATGTTTGTTTCTGCCTGAACTATTCAATAAATTCAACTTGAAACTTGAATAAACATAGTGGCTCTTAAAATGTCTCCCACTGACAAGAAAATTATTTGCTACAAAAATTAATTTATGTACTCACTAGTATTGAATGCGGCGCAAAAAATCTGTTACATTAAAATGCTTGATTTGGGAATTTTCAGAAAAAGAAATTTAAGAAATACTTTAGCATTATGTGCTACTTTTAAAAAATAAATTCTACCTTCCAGGCTGAAAAGAAATTCAGGGGCTTTGAAATAAGGGAACCACAACCACAATTCCACGTGCAGCTTTTTTTTGACTAATCCCTGGATATGCCTCCAATCCACCCCAGAGAAAACAGGTTCCCCAGTTATCATATTGTTCTGGGCAGTCCAAGGCTCATTCCCTGGTTGTCTCTGTCTGATAGAGCTGTGCAGAGCTGCATGCAACAGGGATCCAGGAGGTCCTGACTCTGAGATGGGCTCCTTTACAGGCTGCGGTGCTGCTTACCCACAAGCTGGTTGCCTGAGCTAATAGAAAACTAGGATGAAATAATATGAACAAAAATTTTGATTTCAGTTATCAAAATATTTTCCATCTGATTTTTTCCAATTACCTTTTAAAATTAATTCATCCTTCTTGGTACATTTATTATCAATGAGAAAAACATCCTTTCCTTTAAGCCTACCCTTGATCTTTTCATAGAATCATAGAAAATACAGTTGCTAGGTTGGAAAAGACCTTTGAGATCATCAAGTACAACTGCACCTGTCCTCTACTAAATCATATCCCTAAGCAAGTACAACAATAGCTATCAGATTTGTTCCTGTGTCTGGTTAAAGTATCATGGGTGGTTAGAGGATTTACATAAAGAAAAGCAATGGCTTTGGGGGAAGAAGGTGTAGAAGGGGGATTAGTCTGCAAAGTCCATCAGAGTGGTATATGAGCTATATACACATAAAGACATAAACACACACATATTTAATATAAAAATCCAAAGCATTAAAAAAAAGAATAATGAATGTAATAAATACTGAAAAGTAGAAGGACATTTCTGAAAACAAGAAGACAAATGTAGGGAATTTTCCTTCCCTTTTTTGCTTTCTCTGCTTTACTCTCTCTTTCAAACCTCAACAACCACAAGAGGGATGTTGTGGCTCTGGAGCGAGTCCAGAGAAGGGCAACAAAGCTGGTGAAGGGGCTGGAGAACAAATCTTATGAGGAGCGGCTGAGAGAGCTGGGGTTGTTTAGCCTGGAGAAGAGGAGGCTGAGGGGAGACCTTATTACTCTCTACAACTACCTGAAGGGAGGTTGTAGAGAGGAGGGAGCTGGCCTCTTCTCCCAAGTGACAGGGGACAGGACGAGAGGGAATGGCCTCAAGCTCTGCCAGGGGAGATTTAGGCTTGAGATTAGGAAAAAGTTCTTCATGGAGAGGGTGGTTAGGCATTGGAACAGTCTGCCAAGGGAGGTGGTTGAGTCACCATCCCTGGAGGTGTTTAAGGTTAGGGTAGACGAGGTGCTTAGGAGCATGATTTAGGGATTGGTGGGAATGGTTGGACTCAACGATCCAGTGGTTCTCTTCCAACCTGGTTATTCTGTGATTCTGTGATTCTGTGAACCCTCCTATCTTTCTCCCTCCCTTGCAGTAAATCCCAAATCTGAACAGAAATGTGCCTCTTTCCTTTGGTACAGCTAGGGACCCTACAGTGAACTATGGTGTCATTGAACACGGACACTTATTTCAGATTAAAAAGTGCTGCAAGGGAGGGTGGGTTTCAGATCTTTCTACATTGCAATTTCAAACGATGTCCATTATGTTGGGTGCATTTTCTTTCTCTCTAAAACTTCAGTGTCCTTGCTTAGTCCTAGAAATTACTGTCCAAACCTCCTTTCTATTTTAAGGAAATTAAAAGCAGTTACTAAGGTTCATCTCGATCAACATCTCAAATCATTCTTTAATGAAGAGAACAAGGATCTTGCCTCTTTGTTTTCACACAGGCTTCAGTTCAGAGAGACTTGCTTGAGGATAGCTTTTAATTGACCTCAGTGATGGAGCACTTGCAGGATGCCTCTTGCCTAGCAACAACTGCCAGGTAGAGAAGCTTTAATAACTGCTGGGATTTAGAAAGTGGAGAATGCAATTATGCAGAGATGGTGGGTTCTGAGGTGCCCAAAAGTGAGCCATCAGTGCAGACTGGCTCCCCTAATACAACCTTAGACCAGGGAGGGTGGCTTGCAGGTCATGAGCTCCCGCATTTCGCTAGCTGCCCCAGCACAGCTCCATTCCCAGGCCTTACCAGCAGGGTGGTCTCCATTCAGGGATGTATTGTTGGCTGTGTGAAGGAAGGTTGCTGCAGACATCAAGAGGCTGCCCCTAGATCTAATGGCATGCTCAAGCCCGCTCTGTCCTGCAACCTGCAACAATACGTGCAAGGATATGATATTTATCTTTCACCTGTAAGCCTCTGCTGGGGCTCCTTGGCTCTCCGAGGGGTGTGGTATAGGTGTCATAGCTTTCAGCTTTGTACAGATGGCTTGTAGGTCAGGAAGGCTGAGTGCTTTACACAAATGGCTTGCAGAGCAGTCTGTAGAAGCTTGAAACTTTGGGTAATAACCAGAACTGTGCCTTTTTGGTAAGTACACAACTGTTGCTGGGACATAGTTCATAGATATAATCCTATAATAGATTTTAAGTGATCGACCAACCAAACCAAAAATCAAATGGAATAAAATGGAGTGGTATTCAAATTAAGTCTACCCGAACCCTTTTGACAGAGATCTTTTCTCTGCATCTTAAGCTTCTTCAGTTCCTAAGAACAAGAGAAACTTTGCAAAGCCAGATGAAAGACAGGTTCTTCATCCTACTAACCCAATGCTGGGGTTGTATCCGTTGTCATCTAAATCTAGGGCACTTTGGCAAATGAAGCTGACAAAGACAATATGAGAGAACAGTCAATATTTCCATTGACCCCCATTCCGGACACAGGTTTATTTTCTGGGTTTGCAAAGAACTGTACTTCAAAAAGCCAATGTGTGCTAATAACTAAGTGTTACCTTCATTTGTCTCCTTGCTTTCAGAAGTGTCCTTCTTGTAAGTTTCAGTATTAAGTATATTCATTACTCATTTTTTAATGCTTTGGATTTTTATATTAAATATGTATGTGTTTATGTCTCTATGTGTATATAGCTCATACACCGTTCTGAAGGACTTTGCAGACTAATCCCCCTTCTACACTTTTTTCCCCCAAAGCCATTGCTTTTCTTGGGGAAAATCCTCTAACCAGTCACGATACCTGACACTGTAATCAGAGACAAGAGCAAATCTGATAGTTATTTTTGTACTCCTAGTCCTCCTCTCTCCTCTTTTCCCCTGAGCATCAGCATCCAGAGCTGCGCGAAGGGATGTCAGGTGAGAGGTGAATAGAGCTAAGCCGTGCTAGCTGCTGCGGCTGCTGCTGCTTGAGAGGAGAGGCTACAGATTCTTATCCACAAGGATTGAATTGATCTTTTGGGACAGGCTAAACAAGGCAAAAGAGGATTATTTGAACAGAGCAATAAAACCTGTGTTCCTTCCCCAAGCGCTGAAATATCTCACTTGGACTCTGTTACCCTCCATTGCTCTTATCCAGCTTGCAACTTGTCGCAAAATCTGTTTAGGCCAGGAATCTGCCTGTTTCTTCCCCACCACAATCAAAGTGTTAAACTATAAATGTCTCAGGGCCAAAAATTTTTTCATGTTATTACTGAAGTACCGTTCACGCCTGTGGTATTGTACCAGCAAAACAACTGTGCTGGATGTCAGCTTGAGTGTTGAAGTTGCCAGCTCCAAGAACAGGGACACATGCCATGAACAGGCCTTGTCTGTTAAGGATTCCCATCCCATGTCTCACTGGATTTCTCTGATCTTGGTTGGTGTGGCCTCATTAAACCCAAGTGCAATTTGTTCTGTGATGTCTCTGATCAGGAAAATCCTGATGGGGGCAAATGAAACCCTATGTCTCTACTAGTAGTCTTGTGCTGTGCCTGTATCCCAAACTGTGCAAAGCTAGCAGAAGATAACAGTCTTTTCATCTGCACTCATTTGGTTAATGTTCTCTGACAGAGCCGTGCTTTGGTGTTGGTAACAAACTGAAGAGGTAAAGGCAGAGGTTCCTGCACACATCTTAATCTCTGAGGTGAAGAAACAGTTTGCCAGCTGCTTCTGCTTTTCATTCTTGTGCTTTTTTCCAAGAATGCATCTCTGCGGGCTTTTGCAGCCTCATGCGACTAAGCTCAGCCCAGGCTAAGAGAGTCAACTCTGAGTTGGAATGTAAAGACCTGTAATCTGCATGGAGCTGAGTTTGGTGCAGAAGCACCATCCTACAATGGACTGTAGCTACTGCAAGTCCAACACCACTTTGTATCATTTCTGCCTTGTTCAGAGCGCTGCCAAGGCAAACTAACATCTCCCTGCTAAAATAAAGCACGTAATCTTACCCTTAGTCCAAGACTCTTATAGAAACATTCATTTCAGACATATCTAGCTCAAATCTGGAGGAGTTTGCCATGATGTTACAGGCAGAATTACATGTTCCTTGGAAGTGTGCTCCTTTTGGCTTTACTCTTGAGGCAAAAACAGAGCAGCAGGTTTTGGTTTCTGCTGCCTGAGAGGGAGTCTGCAGTGAGATTACAGACAGCAGCTGGGTTTATATAAGATTTATACCAGCTGAGAGTAGAATCTGGCCTTCAGTCAACTGAGTAGCTCTTGTGAGATCTTATGTACGCTGCTTTTAAAATCTATTTCTTAAGGAAAAAAGGTCATTCCCTTAAGATGAAGTTCATATGTTTGTAGTAATCCAGCTACTCCCAAACAACTCCCTCCTGCAAGTAAAATTCAATCAGAAAGGCAGAAAACGTGAGTCTTTTCCTGATGCTTTGCTGCTCTGTGAGAAGGACCGTTCCTGTTCCCTTCAGGAGAAGGCGTAGAGGCTACAGCACATGCGTACCTCTCCAAGAAGGGACAACTGAAAGGAAACCTAGACTTAGGCTGGGGGATTCAATTGCTGCTGTTGCAGGCTGCTTGGTCAAGCTCAAGCATTGCTTTGCTTTCATTCCCCATCTGCCAGAAGGAATTATTGCTTCACTTAAACATTACAGGGATGGGGGCTGGACAAGAGCCCGTAGCAAGAGGAAGGCTCTCTGATCTTGCAGCAGCTGACATCTATGCCTGTGCTGGTAACAAAAAGGCTACTGGTGTAGGTGGCTTTTTGATGTGGAAACTGCAACAAGACCTGAAATGAACTGAGACCACCTACTTCTTTGTCTTAATGAAAGCAACTGAACAAAGAGTAGAGCCTGGTTAAGGTTTGATCTGTGAACATGAATCCTGGTACTCTGGGGAGTTGGGATTGTCACTTTCCAGTAATATTCATGCTGCTCCCTAATAATGCCTTCCCTTGTCTTTGCTTGTCTCAATTCCTCCCTTTCCTCCTCAATTCCGTTTCTTTTCCACTGCTACTTCTTTTCTTCCATCCTTCGGTTCTTAGCAAAGCTAAACAGTAAAATCACATCCTTCTTTCACAAACTGCTCTGTGCTCACATTCTAGCCCCAAATTATTTTTCCCATCCCAACCGTAGGTGGTTAAACCAAACAGAATGCATAAACACACTGAGGAGCATGTTTCTAATGGGTAAGGAAGGGAGATTAAGGAAAATCAATAGCTCTGAGACTCCCAGGGGTACTGGGAGTGGGTACCATTCCTTTCCCACAGCACTGCAGGTATCAAGCTGCCTGGTTTCTAATCCAGCAACTGGGTTTACACTGATGTGATGCTGGCTGTACTCAGACTGTAATACATAACTGCTTCCTGGCTATATTTTAAATTGAATTAGGGTCTAAGTTCCCTTCTCACTTTACAATCAATATAAGAAAATGCTTGTTTATCAAAGCAATCTGAGCAATACATAATGGAAAGCAGTGGATCTATTTGGGAGTATTATAAGAGTGGAATAGGTGTGTTACAGTAACAGGAAATCTATTCTGTTAAAAGCTTCCTTCAGAGTCATTATCTAGAGACCTGCTAGCCCAGCAATTGTTCACTCAGCACAAGCATTCTCTTCAGACAAACATAAAGACCATAGTGGTCTGGTTCGGAGACTACAAACAGTCTGGATTGCTGGTGGTGCTCTGATGCATTCAGCTCCCCACGTGAATGCATCCTTCCCCCAGATGAGAAAGTGCAAACTAAACAGTTGACAAAGGGATTCCTTACTAGTGCAAATCCTTCTTGCTTACAAACATCAGGGGAAAGATTATCTTTGTGTCCAATATCCTCTTTGATTTTTTTTAATTAAACAAAAAAAGTTTTGTCTAAATCAATCCCAAATGTACATATCCAAAGATTGAGAGGCTGATGTCCATGTATAGATCAATGGCATCCATTTGTACAGTGGTGTATTTGCTGTGATATTTTCATGAAATTGTTAAAAAAAAAAAGGTGTTTACTTTCTTCCCAAGAGTCTTTATTCGTTTTATACACAGACAAGAAGAATGCCTGGTATTCCATGTGATTTTTTTCCTGAGTTCATCAAAAGTTTCTCCTATAACCCCAACTTTTATAATGTTTTTATAGCCAGACTGAGCCCTGGCTTTGTCTCCACCTGGCTGGAGACTCTGCCTCCTCCTACCTAGGTTACCACACACATTTGCCCTGCCTTTGAACTGTGTCACTCCTGGTCTGTCTCAGCTGCCAAGTGGACTGTTAAAACAATTGATACCTGAATATTATCACAGAAACCTCCTTTAGTTTATCTACTTAAATGAGCATCAATTCTTTCTTGACGGAGCTTTGGTACTCACAACAACAAATGCAAAAATGATAATGAGATAAAATGCAAAAAAATGGACAAATAACAGTAGGACAGTCAGACTTGCAAAGGGAGATGAAGAGCCTTGCAAGGCTGTCCTGCTTATCTTCCATTTTCAATCCCAGAAGGCACTTCAGTTAAATTGGAAACCCTTGGAAAGGCAGCGCATAGTGGATAACAGTTGGAGGAGGTGGAATCTGAGAGGAAATGCTTTATCAAGTGGATATTTGAGTGTGTTATTAATAGAAGGGAAAACAAAGGCTGGGCAGGTGAGTAATATCTGTAGCAAAGCAAAAACTGCAGAGAGTGAAATATAGGGGCAAAGACAAGAGAGAGATCTGTGCTGGTGGGGAAGGAAAAGCTGAAGTCAGGGTGAAAGCTCAGCACCTGACAGCCCTTGCTTAAAATCCTGGCTCAAACACAAAGTGCCTGTGCGCCGCTGAGCTGTTATTTAGGGCAGTAGATTGCACTAACCATGGCAACCCACGAATCGGGGCTAAAATCATCACTTCTTACATGTCTGCCTGCCAGTGTAGTACCTCCTGGGGTATTGGTCCTCTGCTAGAACCTGTTCCAGCTCTCCCCAGCTGAAATAATTTTGTGGCTGTCCTTGCTCCTTGAGAACACCAAAGCCTCCCACTACATCAGTAATACCCAGCTTTCACAACAGGGTGATATGCAGCATTGCTTTGGGTTGTGCCTGTGAGGACACACCTCTCAGGCAAAGAGTTTTTTGACGTGTGGAGGGAGGGCTTTTCCCATCCACGGGACCTGTAGGTTTAACACCAGAAGAGTTTTGGTTTTTTGTTGGTATAGGATTTACATTTCACTATATTATATCCTATTATATTGTATTCTGTTGTTTGTATTATTATCATATTTTATTGGGTTTTATATTTTTTTAGGGACATTACGCATTATGCACTTGAAATTCTCACAAAGAACCAGGATTAATGGTGGGAATGATGCTTCGGCTTTTAGGAAACCCCATCCCTTTGGTTTCAAGGCACTCATTGCTATGACATTCCCAGGAGCTTTGTGCCATGATGAGGAGGGATTTTATTGAGGACTGAAAAGACACTAAAACCCTACTGTCTCTTCAAGACAGCAGAGACCTTGGAAAGGTGAATACCCTCCTTCCTCTGATAAAAGCTGCACACTGCTGCTAAAGAAATGTTGGTTTTTCTGAGCAAAGTAACCCTCAGCTAGAAGGAGCCAGGAGTAGATCCATCTGTCTCAGAAGTCAAAAGAAAAGCTCACATTAAAGTAGCTCATTGTGGTCTGGCCACACAATATCAGGAAAGTAGCTTTTATTTCTCATTACATACTTTTTGCTTCTGGGGACTGGCTAGAGAAGCTCTTAAATGCCTATCAGTGGTACAAAAGGATGTTGATTATCTGCTGGGGATGCCTTAGAGAGAGGAAGATGCCAGAATTTGGAGGGAATAATGTCTTTTCTGTCGCAGTCTGAGGCAGAGGCCTGCATGCATCAGCTGTACTTGGACGACAGGAAAAAAAATCTGCAAATAAACAAACCACAAGCCAATATCCATTTGAATTTTAAATCCATTCACTCTAGATGATCTGTCACACCTTTTGTGTTCTTCTGCTCGCAGATCTGCGGGAAACTGCAGTTTCCAAGTTCAAATAAACTGCAATGAGAATTTTCAAAGTTTGTATGTCTGTCTATTAAAAAAAATAAGCATTGCATTCATGTTTATGAACATTCATACTGGAAGTGACTGCAGATTTATTCAGTCAGGGAATAAAAATGACATCGCTTGATTTATTTGACCAGCCATTAGAAAACAATGTGCATATTAATAAATGGGAATAATTACTTAAAATTAACATTCAATCTACAGAGCAGTAAGATCATTAAAATGTATCAGATAAACTTAACTGAGGAATAAATTCAAAATAAATTTGTGATCCTCTGGCAGTTATTATACAAATGGGAGAAAAGACTGTATTAATTGTATAAATTATTCATTTTTAATTATTTGCTTGCTGCAGTAATTATTGATAGTATTGTGTGTGAGGGAGGGAAGAATGATGACAAACAAATTTTGCTTATTCTCCTTACAATGCCACAGTAAACAAAATGAGGGAACAAACTGGAAAGTCTGGGAGCATTTCTAGAGCATTTCTAAGTGCATCATGCAGATCTTGTTGTTAATTGGTTTTTCTTCCGTCTTCTTTCAACTCTTCTACACAGCACTACTGAGCCTATAGACATGCTTTTTGAAAACCTGACTGATTAAATTGCTTTTTGGAAGAAGAATTACACAAAATAAAGCAAGCTTTGGTGCATCCAAAGGCCAGATGATAAATGATAAATACTCTTTCTACAGAAGGTGCACTTCTGCGTGGCTGCAAATAAAACTTGCAGCAACCTGGAGAGACATTTCAACCCTCAGCAATGGGCAAGGAGAAACATTGTGTGCTTTGGGGATCCACGAGCATGCAGCAGAAATAAAACAAGATTCTTCTACTTCTCAATGTATAACCTATAGCTTTCAGTGGCTGCCAACAACAGTGGTGGTGCCAGAGCTCCTGAGACCACTAGAGCAGGTGTTGAACATGGATAGCAACAGGGATGGTGCTCATGTAAGTACGTGCCAGTAGATAATAATCCCTCTTTCTGCCATCAGGGATGGGCAAAACCATGTGCCTTCCTTGTCAAGCACTATTCTGAAGACAAAGGTGTAGACCTCCTCCTGGGATTTTCTCGGGTATTTGCTTTGGGATCTAGCCAGGTGAAATTTTCAGGTAAGACAAATTTTTGTCGAAACTGTTTGTTCTGTTGCTTTAGCCTGAGCCACTGGTAGAAACCTTAACTTATGACAGTGCTGCTCTGTCTCCTCCCTTGCTCACTTTCTCACATCACCTCTAAACCTTGTTGCCATAAGTTTGTTGGCTCAGCAAACTGGGACACCTGAAAAACACAAAGCATCAGCAACAGAAGACAAGGAGCATTCAGACTGCTGGAAATCTTTGAAAAGCCCAGACAGACACACCACCCTCACACTATTTCTAGTGCTTACTTCAAAAATTGTGAATAGCAGAGCTTTCCCGAAAAAAATAAATACCATATTTTTTTACAGGTAAAAACATGATGAGTTTATTGAATCAGTTAAATCAATTTGGCTGACACTTGGCCTTGTTAAATCCCATAGGGTTGGCGTTGGCCCATCAGTCCAGCTTTCCCAGATCCCCTTTTTCCTTCCCTCATAGAGATTAACACTTTGGCCCTATTTGGTGTTATCTGCAAACTTACTGAAGATGCACTTTACCCCATCATCCAGATCATTGACAAAGACATTAAATAGAACCTCCCTCAACACTGACCCCTGGAAAACACCACTTGTGGCCAGTGTAGTATCCTTACAAACTGAACTAGCCATCACTTTACATGAATTATCGCTGTGCTGAAAGAACCTGAGGAACATTCAGCCTCCACACCATATATGGGGAATTCAGCAGAGCAATCGGTTTAAATAACCCAAACAGTTTCTGTCCCCTTCCAGGAAACCCACTGGTCTCACTAATTTCCTGGGGACAGTATGTAAGGAATCGCTGCATGATAAGGAGATACTGTTGACATAAAAGGATGCTGTAAGCTGTGACATCTTGTGTAGCCTGCAAAGGAAAAAAAAAAAAAGCCATCTGACAGCACAAAGATATTCAAGAACATTTCAGGAGGCAATTAGCATCTGTGTACCAAATGCTCCCAAGTCATTAAGCTTTAGGAACACTCACTAGGATTTTCAGCTGAATTTGCACCCCAGCTCTAAATCTAGGGATGTTTTTTTTTTACATTTGCTAAATACTGCCAGGAAGGACAGGACATCAAAGTTGACTCTCCTCCTTGTTTTTCTCCACAAACCTGCACTGAAAGCCTCTTTTGAACTGATCTATAGTATCTGGCTACCGCATTGTTCTCTGTAGGGACTAAAGGATGCAAACACCTCCTCATCCTGCTCTAACTACTGAACCTGGTGCCTCTTAGTCACATTAGCTCCACAGGACATTGGCCATAACCTCTATTTCAAATGCCTTGCAGAATCAAACGTGCAGAAATTGAAGTCAGGAAAGTTTAAGCACCTAGGCAAGGGATAGGTATAAATGTTGTACTAGGATCTGCCCCTACTCAATTCCATGAATGTGAAATTCTCTGATGTAAAAAGCTGACAGTGAGCTTGAGTTCCCAGCAGGGGATGTTGTGAGTGATCTCTTGGCAGCAGTGACATTTGTGTTCAGCTGATTCTACCTGTGCAGAACACCAGGAATATTTGACAGCACAAATTAGAAATCAAATTAAATCAAGCAAAGAAAATAACATAATTTAAAACATACATCAAGGGTTTACACTATGTTCTGTTGCAGAATTAATTGGAGACATTTTGCACCTACCTTCCTCAAAATATTTCTGTGAAACAGAAGATGTGATTTCATGTTTTGCTAAAAGGGGACTGAGCACCAATGGATTTTTACAATTAATTCACAGCACAGGTGTCCTAGAGAACAGGCTATCTCTCCTCCTGTTTCATATATAGCTTTGTCAGGAAGAAGTTACCAAATTCAGTCTGTAAGGACTCATTTGAGAGAGCTCGGTGCCCTCTGCTGAGCTTGAATGAACAGGCAGCTATCAGGAAAGAGAAAAGATATTGAGCATTACCAGCACCTTCTCCTAGTCCAATAAATGGGATACTTGTAAAATAATTTTCCACCTAGACTGTGTTTCTCCTAGGGATTTGATAAGCCTTTTTAGTATAAAGTAGATGTTTTCTAGAGTCTGGCTTTAAAATCCTAGGAGAGAAATTCTCTTTACTGGAAACATTATTTGCTCTTGGAAAAGCTGACATCTGTGTCAGGTAAACATATTCTGATTTGCAGATCCCATGGTATCTGTATAATTACCATAGACGATGTGAGCCAATTATCTTCTGAGAAATGCTGATTTTCCAGTAATGACCACTACTGTGCCTTTCACCTGAGTTTTGGTCTTTATCATGCAAGCCTGGGGATTCATGAATGTATCATCTCTGTGGCAGAAGCACAGCACTATGTATCACAAAATTAGTACCCAAAAGAGCAGTAGATAATCTGTGAACATGAAAATAGAGCTAGACCTCACCCCAGGCCTGTACGTCCTTGTTATTAATAGGTTCTACAGAAAGTTTCTGCTGATTCACGTCCTTTCAGCATCCAGCTCTTCCAAATTCCAACTTCTCTCTCCAGGGGGCAAAGCAACCTCTTCTCCAGCTGCTTTTGAAAACAAGAGACCCACTGAAGTCTGTAACTTTAACTGAGAGTAACATTTCTCACACTTACACAATCTCCATTGTCACAGCATCAGAGGACACCCTACCACCACCAGATCTGAATGTATCTGAACTTTCTAGCACTGATGACAAAGGTGTTGCTATTTTTCCTTGTTAAACACTAGTCAGTGGAAACACAGAGAGGCTAAAACTGCATTGATAGGATGCAGTGCAGCTTTCAACCAGCAGGATCTAAAGAGGGTGACACAAACCCCAGTACAGCTGATAAGTTCTCTGCCTAATTAACTCATCCCACTGGGAAGCTGGGTGAAGCAAGGCTAGTGAGCTGTGCAGCAAGGTTAGGTGGGAAACGATGCTAAATGTCTAATTACTGCCACGTGCAAAAACTGACTGCTGTGCTCCCATTCCTGAGCAGGATTTTTAATATCATACTTTGTTCCTATAAACCAGACCTAGGATGCTGGACCTGCATGCCACAAATTCCTGGAAAGCTGAATCCAAATCCAGATGACACATTCTCAGCTTAGCATCCTTCAGCCCACAGAAATAGTTACAGCAGCCTTGGGAGCTGCTTGAACAATCAAAGTGTAGATGCAACGTCATTGGGGCATCACATTCAGCTTTCCCAAGCTTTGGTAACAACAGAATCTAACCACAAACTTTCCAATTAAATCAAAAAAACTGTAACTGTTCGTATTATCCTGTTGGGTAGAATTTCACTTTTTGGATACATTCTGTATAACTTAAAATAGCTTCAGCATATGCTTGCTTCTTCCTCATTAAATGTTTCCAGGAAAGTCTTAGCAGTCTTACTTGTGGATGAAGAACTTTTACTTTAGTTTCCCAGACAACCTGCTGCATTTGCACTAGAACATCACTGCAAAATCTCATTAAAGCCCACAACTGTCTTTAATCACTTACCCAGTCTTCCCCCCCGTTTACCTGAGATATGAGTGACAACAGAAAATCCTGGGATGCAACTCCTTGTGTTTGGGAGCTTTATGGAAAGACTGTCAGTGCCAGGCACAATTGACATCTGTCAGAATTGGATCATTTCTGTGCCTAATACAACCTGTTTAAAGGCAGAATATTATGCAGTAAGCACCTAATGACTTTCCTAATGGAACTGTAGAATTTTACGAAGGCATGGGAATGTTAGACCACATGCACAACTCATGGAGGAAACCTGAATGTCTCAAGCTCTTTCAAAACTTACTGGTTTTACTGGGATAGTTAATAGTGCAGGCACATCACCAATAGTTCCCACATCTAAAGGACCCATTACATAAGAGTGGACATATGAGCCATGAGGAAGTGCTGGTATCCCCATGGAGTCCCTTACAGGACTCACACTAAGTGTTCATATAAGCATATGTGGTATTTTGTAGTGGCATCCTATTCTACAAGTTGTTTACCACACATACTATTTATATCTTTTGCTATCAGAGCTTGAGCATCTGTACCACAGATGTCTGTTTAAGCTGACAAACAGATACATACAGTATGCAATAAAATACCAATCCTTAAGCATAGAGGAATGTTCCTGCTGTTAAGCTGGTTTGTTATGATTTCACTTAGAGACAGATAAAGATGATGGAATATGACTTCTCCCTGACAAAAAATTGGGTTTCTTCCCAAAGGCTCAGAAATGCTCAAGCCTCAAGATTCTCTCTGCTGTCTCCTTTGCCTGTGCGTTTGATGTATGATGAGTGCTCCCTTCCTATGCAAGCAGGTTAGTCCTTTCAGGCCACAATATCTCATATAGTAAGGCAATATATTTTACACTGAACAACCCCTGACCACTATTTTGGAGCAGATGAATACAAACCAGCCAAATAGCCTCTCCGGCTTACTGATATGTTTTCTTCCCTTGTGTTTTGCATAACACAAAGAAGAAGGGGGCAGGCAGCCCTTCATGAAGTCCCACTTCTATGTATTTTCTGGGTATTGCCTTTTAAAATACAAGCAAGAAGGAAAAAATACGTTTATACGGAAGAGAAATGAAATGTACCAGAGGTAGCAATTTCTTTCTCATGCTACTGTAACAGCATCACATTCTTCATACCCTGTTTCACCGGAAAATTACAAGCTATTTATTTATCAAAATATGCTCAGGGAGAAATCCTGCTCACCTTCTTTATGTGAATGAGTAACCCTTATTTGAATGAGCAGTTCATCCAAAAGCAGAGTTTCAAGGCATTGTGTGACCCACCTCCTCCTTTGCTCAAGGTGCAGCTTTTTGCACTCCCTCTCTGCTTTACTTCTCCATCCAGCCCTGCTTGTGAAGTCAAAAGATCTCGGGATAAGACCTTGCACATGTATCTTCCAATTTTTAAGGTAAGCCTGTTTGTCTAATAAGGGTACAATTTAGAACTGCCTCGCCTCTGCAATGAGAAAAAAGCCCCATGCTAACCACTTGACTGAAGGGTAACTCCAGTCAGCTCAAGGGCTGTTTCTGTTGCAGCACAAAATCATTAAACAAGCTGTAACAAATGTTGTTGTGCTCACTGAACAATATACCTGCCAAGTCAAATTGATGATATCAACAAGAACATATTAACTGTCCTGGCAACAGAAAACTTTCTTGAAGCTATATAAGCGCTTTGTGTATTTTCAGGTAACAAGCCTTGGCTCGAAGTCCTGCATCAATGCATCACTGAATCTCACTCATATTAAAAATCTAATCAGAATCCAAATGCAAGGGCTGTAAGCAGTCCCTGTGCTTCCTACAGTTCATCTAACCACCATGAATAACTTGGAAACAATTAAGCTTTTGATCAAAATTACATGCTACGTGACTTCAGTCTATAGAAGAGTAATTTGTTGACTCCAAAATTTTCTATAAAGCTGGGCCTAATCCCTTTCCTCCATTTTTTATGATTGATAATGTATACATTATGACACGCAGACTTGTAGCAATTAAGGCACGGACCCTGTCGATGAGGCAACAAGAAGGATCATCTTTGTTGAGTGGATGCAAACCTTATATAGTGTTTCTGTATCCAGTCAGCAGTTACTCCAGCGAATTTCCATCTGTGAGAAACCCGCAGTTACAGTGATAAAGTGCAACCCACTATTTACCACAGATGTGGCCCTTATCTTCACGTTTTCCATCTAATGCATTCTTTTCTTATTAACTCATGGGTCTTAGTAGAGATTCCAAGGTCTCACCAAGCTAGCAAGCATGAGAACATTGGCCGTTTGCTCTGTGCTTGCTGCTAATATCACGGGTATGCCAAAGCATCCGCCACTTGTCCCAGCATACACACCACAGTGAAATCTTTCATGCCAGCACAGAGCTGCATTTTTTATATTTAACTTTATATGTATCCTTATTAAACACTACAATAGAGAAACTGCCAAAACCAGCAAGCAGGTGTTTTACAGGTGTAGCACAGATGTACTTCAAATTTGTTTTGAGAGCAGGCTTAAGAAAGTGCTTAATTTGCAATGGAAGTCATGGAACTTAAGTACAGGCAAATAATTGTTTTTTATTGTAGAAAATTCTGTTCTATCCTATCCTCCAGAGATGGACTTAATCCTTTGTCCAGAGGGCTGAGTAGACTAGAGCCAGTATCAGTATTGATCATGCTGATTATTTAAATACATACCTACATTTATCAAAAGGGCCCTGACTTGAATGCACGTTGGCATTTATGTTCACTTCCTTTCCTTGCTCCTCTTGAGTCACTTGCTTTTCCCTGAGAAGTGACTCAACAGATGCGGTTAGGGGCACTGGGGGAGACTTACCCTATGGAATAATTTTAGTAGAAATACCACTTTAGTTGAAGAATTGCTTTAAGAAGTTATCAAAAGAAAGGAAATGTGCTCATTTAACTTATATTTTCACAAATACACAGAAACCTGTGAGGGTCTGTATGCCTGGTAGTCAATACAAGTCCCACCTTCTCATATATTTGTTGAGGTAGTCATACGACTCCAGCTCCTTCTTCTCCAGGCAGCTGCCACAAACAGCAGGAAAGGTGTTGCATCCCATGTACTGTGACAGATATGCTCTAATACAATAGCTGGATATTCCTGCTAGGATTGAAAGAGAGGTTAGCAGTGACTTTGGTTCTCTTGAACAGAGACAAAGGAACATAGACAGTCCTTTGGTCTTTCCTTCATTTTAACCTGCTCTGTCTTAGTTAGACTGCTAGGACAATGCAAATACCGTACAATGGAAATAGGTCACTTACATAAAACTCACTAAGTAAAACCAGTGTAAAAAGTAAATGTGCTATTAGCTGTTTACATGCCTACCTCAGTCAGGAGATAGCACATTCAGAGTATTGCAGTAACAAGCTTCAGATAGTGAAAAAAATATATGCTTGGCTTGCTAGGGCTGAAAAATGAGGAAATTCTTGTGTTCTTGCAAGAGATGCTGTGCTTCGTATCATGCTTCCAGCACAGGGAAGATGATGTTGTGCATCATTGCTATTCTCATGTGCAGCAGAACCGGAGAGCCAGTGCATAGCAATTATCCTGGTACATCAGATCTCAGCACTAAATGGAGCTGTACTCACCCCTGTCTGGTGCGCGCAGACTGTTCTGCTCCCTGTAGCACATCCTCTTCTCTGTTACAGGCTTCTGCCACCTTTTGCTTGTGCATTTCTGAGTTCTGTGGAGCAAGTCTTGCTCTCAGTGTTGGTATGGTACTCTGTTAGGTGTGGTCCTTAGGTATCACCACAGTGTATAGTCATAAAGCAGCTGCTTGATCTATTTTTTTTTAATAATAGAGGAGATGAAATACTCAGAAATTCAGCTAGAATTCCTGGTGAGTACCCTCACTTGTCCAGTGCTCTTTGGGCAGCTGGATGAGTGTCATCCAGTTGGCTGAAAGCTGCTTTGGTTTACACAACAAAAGCAAATGCTTTCTCATACAGCAGCTGTGTTTCAAGCACAATGAACTGCATCTTGAATACTCTCTTTGAGGCCGCATTGGCTCTTCTACCACCTGCCTCATAGATATCTACACTAAATACACACCCTATCATTTCAGGACTCACCGAGCTTGTTCTGATGTTGAGAGTCAGAGCATGGTAGAAACCACCAACCTAAAAGTTACACAAGTGAACATTCTCTCATTAGGACAAAGAGTGCATTTACCTGTGTTTCTTTCTGCCTGAGGTTATCGGATATTTTCTCAGCAGAATTTTCCGCAGGGTGACTGTGGGAGTCAGTACCCATGTGCCATGTACTGTTATTACTTTATTGTTTTCATTCTAGGTTAAAAAAGTAGGGAACAGAATCTCTCATTAACAGCTATTTGTAGGAATAACACAGGCTCAGTCTTTTATGTGTTTATTTAGTGATGTCACAAACACTGGGGATAAGGAAGCTGAAGCAGGAGATTTGCTCCTCAAAAATAGTATGGTTTAGAATTCATGCGCTTCCATTTATAGTTTTTCTGTGGGTTTTCTAAAACTTGTTCTGTGTAATTAATACGGCATATTCAGGCAAAAGAATATGATTCCCATAGACAGAAAAGAGGAATACTTTTGACTAACCAGCACATGCATGCTATTTTAAGGTTTTTAATCCCATTTTTATCTCTTCCCTGGCTTCCCTTGCTAAATTCACATTTCCAAGATGATCAATCCTACCTCTTCCTCAGAAGTCTGTCATCATTACTGTGGCCAGCTGGTCAGTAAAGCTTGCCACTGAAGATACATGCCCCATACGAAACAGCTGCTTCAAAGCACTTCAACTCTTGCTGAAGAAGAATGCTACAAAACAACAAATAAAGTTAATGAGGACTAAACCCTCTGATTTGCTACATCATTTCCAGCTCGACCAGCACTGTGCATTAACCTAATTAGAGGTAAAAGCCAAATTATCCGATTTTGATGGAGCTTGCACTGCATGTAGAGACACTCTGGCTACAGAGGCAATTATTTCTCAGTCCCTAGGAGTTTCAGTCCACAAAAGTGCATACAATGTTAAAGTGATCCATTAAGGCTGGCCCCCAAAACTGACCTAGCTGCCTCTTGTTCATCTCTGAGGTAATGATCGTAGAGCAGGAAGGAGGAATGTAAAATGATACATGCTGCTCTTGCTCACCTCCAGCCCGAGACAGAACCCTGCAGGATGGTAGGTCTACTTACAGATGCTTTCACGTGTGACCCATATTAGGATCAAATCAGGATCTTTCAATATATAAACATAACCAAAAAGAGAGGAAAATCAAGAATGTCTTGAGTACGAAAAAACAAAGAGGAGAAAATTAAAAAAAATTATATTCAACAAAAAGACTCAGGAAGTTGTTCATCAGCTGCATCAGCCAAAATAGACACACAGAGAAATTGACAGTATCACAAGAATACTCACCTTCTCAAGGAAATACACTGAAGTGGAAGCTGATAGCTATTTCAAAGGAAATTTTGGTTAAAAGATGTGTAAAGAAGGATGATCTCTTGCTCTTCCTCCTGTTTTCTTTCTTTATTTTAGAAACAAAGTTGAACCCATTGAAATCATAGCAAAGGGGTCTAAGTTACTTTTATGCTTAGCATATCAACTCTTGCCATTAGGCTGACAATTCTTAACCTCTAGTCCTTACTCTTTGCAGACAGAGGAGAAAAGTCTGATTTTAGCAGGGTACCTGTTTAACAGCGTTCACTTTCAGAGCATGCTTTCCTAACACCAAGATGCTAGAGCATCATCATGGAGAGTGGTACATCTCCATTTGCACTGTGCTCCGAGGGTCAGGGTGTTTTGGGGCAGACATGTGGAATGACTCTCTAACTTTAACCCTGCCAATCCCAAGGACTCTGGTAGAGCATCCTGGCATGCTTAGACTACAGGTGTTGAGGGCTGTTGACTTTTTCACTGTAATTGATACTAGAGCAACCAGGATTGCTGCTGATGTAAGGAAGTGCATTAGCTGTGCGAACTGTAATGATGACAATGGAAAATGCCTTCACTTTCTGTTGGTGGGGTTTTTATTCCCATAGATTTATATGTACAGAGTCTCAATGTTTTTTTGGCTTGAAGTGGTCATTTCTGCATGCTTTCCCACATCAACTATTTTAAGCATTTTAGTCTAGATATCTAAACTGTTTATGGAACAGCAGATGTCCAAATCCACTAGGAAGTGACTCTCATAACTAGTCAGTCTGTCACTAAACAGCCCTCTCAATCTCACAGAGGAGCACTCACTCTCCTGTCAAACTGGGGAAGTCATAAAGACTATCCATTCCTTGGTCCATTATCTCTAAATCAGAGGGAGCTGAACTGAGCTGTCTCACAGGGGTAGTGTTAGACTGGCAAGCTAATGTTTATAGAGTTTACTGAGAGAATTAGATGATGATTTGGTCATTTGGTGGCCAGAAAGGTGACTGAGTAGAACATAAGAGCAGCCAGACGGTGGGTAATTTCTAGTTCTGTGCTTCTACATCCAAATTAGAAATGACAGAATAGTGTTTAGAATGATAATGGACATAAACCCGCATCTGTTTTAGCAAGTCTATCATACTTCTCCATGTTTTGATCTAGGAAAAAAAAAGAAAAAAGGAACTATAAGGTAACACAAAGCTGATGTAAGAATTACCTTCTGTAGGAAAGTACAGAACTTCATGATGATGTGAAACTTGCAAAGACATAACATACAAACTAAAATCTGTGAGCTGGCAAAAAAAGCCCTCCTATTTCTCCAGTAGGAGAAAATAAACTCTCTAGCCCTTCCTTATTTCCTTATGTTAATGAAGTAGCATCAGAACAGTTTTGAGCCTAAGAAATCACCCTGTTCCTTTTCGTATGGCTGCAGAACTCCTATCCATTAATTTCCTGGCAGTCTGATAAGCAGTTAAGTACTTTCTTATTAACGGTTTATTCAAAATTACTTATTAATTTTCATTCCAAAAGACTAATTTTTTTTCTTTCTTGCTGTACATATTTTCTTTTAATTGCATGTTCTTCATGAAGATGAGTAAAAAGCCATACTATGCAGAAGACAACCGAACAATAGATTAATTAATAAGAGAGGTGTAAAGATCTTCCAGGAGGAAATGTATTATTGCCAGCTGAAATCATTAAGAGCAAAGAGTCTTCGATCTTCTCTAAAGCTCTGTCTTAAATCTATAAAAGGTCTTGAACTTCTGACATCATTTTGGCATTTCTCGTTCTTTGAACATGAATATCCTTGTCCACATTTCTGTAATATCCGGGTGCTGTTGTGGGCTAGTATAAATGTACTCATTTTTTGCAACGATATTGCCAAAGAAACAAATGGCAAAAGCAATGGCATGGAATTACTGGAAGATGAGCTGTCTCACATTAGTAAGGTATTTACTCACTGGGCAAACATCTACTCCTGACTACATCATGATGGTTTCTGCTCAGATTTTTTCACTGTAAAGCAGACAAATATTTAGTAAGTGGGGTACAAACTGCTGTCCCTGGAGAGTAACCTACTTCTGTGTGAAATGAGGCACTTCTGATAAGAGAATTGTAGAACGGTCTGGGCTCATAGAATCATAGAATGTCCTGAGCTGGAAAGGACCCACAAGGACCATTGAGTCCAATTCCTCTCCCTGCATAGGCCAACCCCAACATTCATACTCTGTGTCTGAGGGCCTTGTCCAAATTCTACTTGAATAATTTTAGGCTTGGTGCCAAATACTGGGTCCTGCACTTGGGGCACAACAACCCTGTGCAGCACTACAGACAAGGAGAATTCTGGCTAGAAAGCTACCAGGAGGAGAAGGACCTGGGGGTGTTGGTTGACAGCCGACTGAACATGAGCCAGCAGTATGCCCAGGTGGCCAAGAAGGCCAATGGCATCTTGGCTTGGATCCAAAACGATGTGACCAGCAGGTCCAGGGAGGTTATTCTCCCTCTGTACTCGGCACTGATGAGACTGCTCCTTGAATACTGTGTTCAGTTCTGGGCCCCTCACCACAAGAAGGATGTTGAGGCTCTGGAGCGAGTCCAGAGAAGAGCAACAAAGCTGGTGAAGGGGCTGGAGAACAGGCCTTATGAGGAGCGACTGAGAGAGCTGGGGTTGTTTAGCCTGGAGAAGAGGAGGCTGAGGGGAGACCTTATTACTCTCTACAACTACCCGAAAGGAGGTTGTGGAGAGCAGGGAGTTGGCCTCTTCTCCCAAGGGACAGGGGACCGGACAAGGGGGAATGGCCTCAAGCTCTGCCAGGGGACGTTCAGGCTTGACATCAGGAAAGTATTTTTCACAGAAAGGGTCATTGGGCACTGGCAGAGGCTGCCCAGGGAAGTGGTTGATTCACCTTCCCTGGAGGTGTTTAAGAAACAGGTGGACAAGGTGCTGAGGGGCATGGTTTAGGGATTGGTGGGAATGGTTGGACTCGATGATCCGGTGGGTCTTTTCCAACCTAGTGATTCTGCGTGTGCTCACTGCTTCCCTGGGGATCCTGTTCCAGCCCTCCACCACACTTTGGGTGAAGAACCTTTTCTGGATAGCCAACCTCAACCTCCCCTGGCACATCTTCCTGCCGTTCCCTTCCGTCTCATCATAGGTCACCAGAAAGAAGAGGTCATCGCCTGCGCCTGCTCCTCCTCCTCCTCCCCCTGTGAGGAAGCTGTAGGCTGCCACGAGGTCTCCCTTCGGTCTCGTCCAAGCTGAACAGACTAAGTGATTTCAGCTTCTCCCCATGCGGCTCCAAACCCTCTAAACCCTTCTAGGGGCCTTTAAGGGGCACCTGGCCCCGGGAGGCAGGGCCGGGCTCTCCCCGCCCCGCCAGGTGCGGCAGGAAGCGGCGCTGCCGGACCCGCCCGCGCCCGCCTCGGCGCCGGGGCCCGCGGGGCGATGGCGGCGGGACGGGCGCTGCCCGCGCTGATCGCCGCGCTGATCGCCGCCGCCGCGCAGATCCGGCCCGGGGAAGGTAGGCGCGGGGAGGCCTTCTCTCGCCCTCGGCTCTCCCGACGGGGCGGCTTTCCAAGCCCCCACGGCACCCCTAATGGTTCGGTTTTCGATATTCCCCGGCTCTCCCGACGGGGCGCCCTCCTTTCGCCCCCTGGTTCACCCGACGGTTCGGCTTTCGATGCCCCCCGGTTCACCCGACGGGGAGGCTTTCCATGCCCCCGGCTCTCCCGATGGAGCTCCCTCCCACCGCCCCCCGGCTGCCCCCCGGCCTCTCCCGACGGGGCGGCTTTCGATGCCCCTCGGCTCCCTTAGTGGTTCAGTTTTCGATGCCACCCGGCTCTCCCGACAGGGTGTCCTCCCTTCCCCCCTGGCTCTCCCGACGGTTCGGCTTTCGAAGCCCCCCTGGTTCGCTCGAGGGTTTGGCTTTCGATACCCCCCAGCACCCCCAGTGGTTCAGCTTTTGATGCCCCATGGCTTGCCGAATGGGTTTGGTTTTCGATACACCCTGGGTCTCCTGACAGGGCGTCCTCCCTTCGCCCCCGGGATCTCCCAACAGTTTGGCTTTTGATGCCCCCTGGTTCGTCCAAGGGTTCGGCTTTCAATGCCCCTCGGCTAGTCTGAGGGGTGGGCTTTCCAGTGCCCTCCTAGGCTCTCCCAATGGTTTGGCCTCCGATGCCCCACGGCTCCCCCAGTGGGTTTGGCTTCTGATGCCCCCCCAGGCTCCCCTGATGGTTCGGCTGTCGATGCCCCATGGCTCGCCCAGTGGGTTCAGTTTCTGATGCCCCCCAGCTCCCCCGATGGGGCTGCGTGGGCATGGGGGACCCTGCTGATGCACAGCTGAGCCTGCCTTGCTTTTCTTGGCCACGCCGTTTAATAAGTGCTAGTATTTAAAGGGCAGAGCGACTTAGGGCTGGGTGTTGTCGCTAGCGTGCACGAGGGGCTTTACGCTGGTGGGAGCCCCGGGGGGACCCCCAGCTCTGCCTGGCCTCTTGTCCTTGGGAGGCGGCTTGGAAGTGCGCCCTGCTGGACTGGGGACCTTGGGCACCGCTTAAAAACAGCGTAGAAATCGGGGCATCTGCTTTCAGTGCCTCTTGTTTGAGCCTTCCTTTTTCTTTCTCCGCCGGGGTCCTGCGCTTGGGTCCCAACAACCCTGTGCAACCCTACAGGCTTGGGGAAGAGCGGCTGGAAAGCTGCCTGCCTTAGAAGGACTTGGGGATGTTGGTCAACAGGCAGCTGAATGTGAGCCAGGAGTGTGCCCAGGTGGCCAAGAAAGCATCCTGGCTTGGATCAGAAATAGTGTGGCCAACAGGAGCAGGGAAGTGCTTCTTCACCTCTACTCGGCACTGGTGAGGCAGCACCTTGAAAACTTGTGTTCAGTTTTGCGCCCCTCGCTGCGTGAAAGACATGGAGGTGCTGGAGGGTGTCCAGAGAAGGACAGCAAAGCTGGGGAAGGGGCTAGAGAGCAAGTCTTCTGAGAAGCGGCTGAGGGAACTGGGGTTGTTTAGCCTGGAGCAAAGGAGTGTGAAGGGTGACCTTATCGCTCCCTACATCTATCTGAAAGGAGGTTGTAGCGAAGTGGGTGTTGGTCTCTTCTCCCAAGTAACAAGCTATATGATGAGAGGAAGTGGCCTCAAGTTGTGCCAGGGAAGGTTTGGATGAGGTATTAGGAAAAATCTGTTCACTGAAAGAATGATGAAGCATTGGAACAAGCTGCCCAGGGAAGTGGTTGTGTCACCATCCCTGGAGGTATTAAAAAAAAAAAAAAAACAAACCAGGTAGACAAGACGTTTTAGGGCATGGCTTAGTAGGCATGGTGTTGTGTTGATGGTTGGACAAGGACTTTTCTAACCTTAATGTTTCTATGGTTCTAAGTTACTTGCTTGTTACATCCTCACTTGCTAGAATATTGATCGTGTAACCAACTCCACAAAGTTCTTTTCAGTGGATGCCAAAGGGGCAGCTGAAGTATCTGTAAGGAGTATGAATTTGCGGGATGGTGCTCTGTGTTGGGCCGTGTGTTTGCATAAGCTTTTAAGTGAACAGAATCATATTATTTATGTAGAGCAATGGATGAACTGTTCCTGCAGGGAAATGGAATGGCTTGTGTGCCCAGCCATGTCAGAGAGAAGGAGGATGCTGCTCACCACAGAATCTGTCTCTTGAAATTCTTGGATGCTTCATGCAATCCTGCACATATAAGCCGTGACTAATTTTCTTAAATCTTGTCTAGGACCCTGAAAGAATTCCAGTTATGAGTGCAGAGTGTATGGGGGTTTTGTCAATTTCCAAAGCCACTTGACTGCAAAAAAAAAAAAAAGCCCATCCTCAAATCTGAACTCTGTTTCAAAACTATTAGTCTGGTTAAAGATTCCTGAAGTATGAATCCTTCTATACAAAAGAACTGCTGAGTTATTTACAGTGACTGTGAATAACCTAAGAGTTTGATGTGAAATGTGTGCCTATTAAACATTTCTGTTACCTTTAAGTACACTGGTTATAGCAAAGTGTGGCTCACAGCCATTGTTACTATAAACAACGCAGTCTAGATGTTGACTGTGAAATTGGACAGCACTGAGGTTTAAGTTCAAGCTGTGTAGTTTTTTTAAATAAAACATTTGTGTTTAATGCTCTGACTCAAGCAAATGACAGCCATTTGCCTGTCTAAGACCCTAAGAGGAAAAAGAAAAAAACATTATACTATAGTTAACTGTGTTGTTTCTAAAGAAAACAAACTTTTAAAACCTTAGATGGATCAGTGCTAAAAGGAGAGGAGCTACACTTTCCGAAGATCTTGTATGGTTGAAATAGCAGATAAAAAAACCCTCTATTGCATCTTTTTTTACATAGTTCTAGACCTTCACTGGAGATGCAGCATATTAATCTTCCATTCACACATTAATCTATGCTGTCTGGTCAAACTGTGTTATCAAAATCCTTTGTACCTTTTATTTTTCCTCCCCATAAATATTCTTGGTATTTCACCTTAAACTTCATGGGCGTGCTTTTGAGGTATAATACAGCTCTTCCTGAGACAATGTCTTTGACCTTTCCTTATTATCATCTGTTCCTGCTTCTTCCTTTCTGTCACATTTGAAACATCCAAGTGAACTATGCATTTGCATTGGCATGTAAAAAAAAAAAAGTTTATACCTGCTTTATGCAAGGTTGAGCCTACACCATTGGTTTGGTTGGATATAGTAGTGAGCAGGATACAAGTGGCTGTATGGTGGCTGTGTCCCTGGACAGCCAAGCAAGTCTGCTTTGTGTGTGATTGTAATAGCTCTAATCATGAAAATGGCAAAAACAAGTCAGATGGGGAAAGTGCAGGAAATCAAAGGAAGATGGAGAGTTCAATGAATAATGTCTAGTCTGTTCTTACTGTGCAAACTTTCTCTACAGAAAAATATCTGTGTGATATGGAAGGTTCTTGGCTTCACCTAGAGGAGCCAGGGAGAGAGTTCTTCCCAGCCTGTGACCTTGCCCTCAGTCAAACCATGAAGTTGCTCTATAAAGCAGTTAGTATCAATGAAGTAGCACAAACCACCAGAAGACCCACGAGTTGGTGGTCCCTCTTCCTACCTCCTTCAGTCCCTTCCTTTCCTCCCACACGCTTCTGCTTGCTTGTCGCTCTCCTGCAGAAGCACCACTGCTCCTGTGGGCCATGTCTTCTGTCATCACATCAGACTCTAACTTGGTTCCTTCCTCCTCTTTGTGGACCCTCAGTCCCTCTTAAAAAAGATGTGGTTGAGTCTTGGCTGCATTCATGGCATGGGTTGTCAGGCTGAAGGTCGCAATGACATGAGTGGAACTGGGGGGAGAGGGAGAGGGGAAGAGGTGGGAAAGGTTCCTTCTGAAGCTTTTTGCTGGAACTCATATGCCTGGTGCAACCTTTATCCCAGTGAGAGTTGCTGTTGTTATTGTCCAACCAAAACTTTAGTTGAAACATTACCCTGAGCATAAGTTTGTCCTGAAAAACCCAAGATCAGGTGAACATTGTCCTCCACACCGCTTTGTAGTTTGTAATTTTTAAGGCATTCTCTTTGCCCTCGTGCTGATGTTGGTCCTGGCTCTACTGTTGCTGCATTTTGGCTGCAAGTTGCAGCAATCTCCCTGTCAGTGAGGCCAGCTTTTGGCTGGATGTGCAGAACCATGCACAAGGTAGCCAGGAAGCACACGTGCCTCTTGCTGATTAGGGATGCTCTGGTGGGATGACTACAAGTCTTGGTGTGCCTGTCTCTAAAGTTGTCTCTTCTCACCCTTGATGAACTCTTTTCTTCTCTCACCTTCACCCTTTCCCAGCAGGTGCAGTATCATAAGTCTGTCCTTACTTCCCAATAGGAATGTGTAGATCAAGCATGGCTGGTCACATTATCTTCAGGGTGGTAGTGTGAACAAAGCATAGTGTCTCTGACCTTTGAAAATGTGTCTTACAACTGAAAACATTTATTTGAAATGCGAATAATGAAGGTATTCAGGCTTTTATGATATCTATGAAACATAAGGATACTTTAAATCCGAAATATTTGTTTATAGAATCATAGAATAGTTAGGGTTGGAAGGGACCTTAAAGATCACCCAGTTCCAATGCCCCTGCCATGGGCAGGGACATCCCACTAGATCACATTATCCAAGGCCCCATCCAACCTGGCCTTAAACCCCTCCAAAGACCTTCTCCATTTTTATAGCCGTTTCCCCTTGTCCTATCACCACAAGCCTTTATGAACAGTCCCTCTCCAGCTTTCCTGTAGGCTCCTTTCAGGTACTGGGAGGTCACTATAAGATCTCCTAGGGCCTTCTCTTCTCCAGGCTGAACAAGCCCAGCTCTCTCAGCCTGTCCTCATAGGGAAGGTGCTCCCACCCTCGGATCATCTTTGTAGCCCTCCTCTGGACCCATTCCAACAGCTCCGTATCTTTCTTGCGCTAAGGATTCCAGAACTGGACACAGTACTCCAGATGAGGTCTCACAAGAGACCTTATATGGTAGAATCTCCATGTGTATTTTGGGGTTTAAGATGTCTTTGTTGTAATATATGAATCTGCAGATAATGGTGCCTTTTCCTTGCTCTACACTCCATGTTACTTTTTCTTGGCAACTGACTGATCTGAGTCACATATCAGTCTTAACATGAATAGCTGCCACTTCTAATAAAATTAACTCCAAGCTGTCAGCAGGGTCTTTCTGGTGTTCTGACAGAATATAAATAATTGGCTTGTTTGTGCTTCTCTGAAAGTCAGTCAAAGCTGGATTATTTTCTTTCTGAGCTGCCATTTGTTCATTCAGTTGAGACCTCTGCTTTTAAGACCAGAACTAATGTGCATGGATATTCAGTTGTACTTTTTTTTTTTTTTCTTACTTGCCTCATGCATTATCAATCTGGAGTGCTTAGCTTTTGCTCTCTAGAAAATAATGTGTATAGTAACTTAATCACAGAATCACCAGGTTGGAAGAGACCCACCGGATCATCGAGTCCAACAATTCCTATCAACCACTAAACCATGCCCCTTAGCACCTCGTCCACCTGTCCCTTAAACACCTCCAGGGAAGGTGACTCAACCACCTCCCTGGGCAGCCTGTTCCAGTGCCCAATGACCCTTTCTGTGAAAAATTTTTTCCTAATATCCAGCCTAAATCTCCCCTGGCGGAGCTTGAGGCCATTCCCTCTCGTCCTGTCCCCTGTCCCTTGGGAGAAGAGGCCAGCTCCCTCCTCTTTACAGCCTCCTCTGAGGTAGTTATAGAGAGCAATGAGGTCTCCTCTCAGCCTCCTCTAATGCTACTGTCCTGCTAACCACCCTCTTCACTTCGCCTAGAACAGAAAACCCTATCATCTCATGATCGCTTAGTCCTAGGCGTCCTCCTACTGCCACATCCCCCACAAGGCCTTCTCTGTTCACAAACAGCAGGTCCAGGAGGGCACCTTCCCTTGTTGGTTCATTCACCAGCTGTGCAAGGAACTTGTCTCCCACACACTCCAGGAACCTCCTAGACTGCTTCCTTTCTGCTCTATTGTACTTCCAGCAGATATCAGGAAGATTGAAGTCTCCCACAAGAACAGGAGGCATTGATCTAGAGATTAACCCCAGCTGTTTATAGAAGAGCTGGTCAGCTGCTCCTCCTTGGCTGGGTGGCCTGTAACAAGACTCCCATCACAAAATCTACCTTCTTATGGGCTCCTCTGATTTTAACCCCGAGGCACTCAATCTCCCCATCGCCACAATCCATTTCAACGGTGTCCAAGTCCTCCCTTACAAAGAGGGCTACCCCGCCTCCTCTCCTTCCCTTCCTATCCTTCCTGAAAAGTTTGTAGCCCACCATATCTGTACTCCAGTTATATGAGTCATCCCACCATGTTTCCACGATGGCAACGACATCATAGGCTCCTTGCCCTACAACAGCTTCCAGCTCTTCCTTCTTATTACCCATGCTGTGTGCATTGGTGTAAATGCACTTCAGCTGAGCTGCCGAGCCTTCAGCCCTCTTAGAGGGAACAGAGTTCCTTCCCAATCGCCTGGTAACTGGAGTAGCTAGCACCAGAGTGCCCGTATAATAATTTGTGTGTTTCAGTTCTTATATTACTGCCTTAAATTTTCCACTGGAAAATATTCTTAATTCTTTTTCTAACTCAGTTCCAGTTTTGGGGCGGGGTGAGATGTTTGTTTTTAACGAGTAAGCCTTGCCTATGTGTGGCTTTCATTTGTTTTGTCTCTTTCAAGTCTCTAAGGATGCAGAAGTAATGTGACAGCTCAAGTGGAAATGTGAAATTTGAGGATTAATACACTGAATTGAACTTCTTGTCCATTCCGATGCAGGTGACCACCAATTTGAGTGCCCCCACCAGAGATCCTCAGTTAGGTCGTGGTCTCTGGAGTCATGTGTGCATGAGGTCTCTCCAGCAGCTGTAGTCTTGGTCATGATGTTACTCCTACACAAAACTGAAAACACCGGCAAATAGCAGCCATTTGGCTAAGAAGTGGCCCCTGAGAGAAGAAAGGTGATGTGGTGGGCTCGTGAGTCTTTTGTGCCAGAAGCTGTCATTTCATGAGCAGTAGTGGCTCATGAGCTAAAAAATAATTAATAGGAAACTGGCTGAAAAGGATTCTTTTGGCATTGGCTCAAGGCTCAAAGGGCTGACTGAGGGAGAAATGGGTGGAAGGGGTGGAACTGAAGCTCATGTCCAGTCTACCACCACAGACCTGTGCATGGAGGAAATTGTTCTTTAGGTAGAAGATTGCTCCACACTGATTTTATGCCTTGTCTTGTCACACTGTAACAGGAGTTTCTAGACAGAAATCAGGGTGTGCTTTATGAAACAAAGAACTTTTTCCCTACCTGATATCAGGTATCCTTCAGATCAATTGTGTTCAGGCTTGTTAATTACGGAAATGAATTAATCTTATCTATAAATGATATTGGACTAGAAATGAAAATAGGAGGAAAGCTACTGGAAACAAAGGTTTTCACTTCTTGAAATAAATATTGCTGGGCCTGGGTTTATTGATATAGCCATTATCACACGGCTTGCCTCATGTTTATACATATATATGTTACATAAAAAGCCTTGGAATCTACATGTGCCAACACCTCAGTCTTAGGCAGAGACTGAACAACTTTACACTTCATTCATTCCAGAAATATTTGTATTAGAAATACCACGAGGACCTATCCTTTGAGAACAAAGTCAATACCCTTTCGGCTTTACCTGTGTTGACTGGTACAGCTCCATGTGACAGACATATGGTGTGTTTGCAAATTACTGTAGATAATGCGTGAGTAACTCTCTTCCTTCTACACTAGTCTCTCCCTATTGACTGGATTTTCACTTGCGTTTTGTAATTGCTAATAGTTAAACATGGCCTTTTTGGGTCCTGGGTAGTGATGGACAAATGCAACTTGAGAGCAGTGAATGTGTGTGGAGGTGCACGCCTTGCGTTGTATCTGGTGTGGGGTTGCTGATGGTACTGGTTGGTCGCTGTGTCTGTGCTATGGGGAGCTGGATGCTGCTCACCGCTCTCATAAGTGGGCTGTTTAACTGAACTGACTGGATTTTCCTATTGTCTGTGGCAAGGACCTTCCCTGTCTTCCGGGCACTGCTTTTGAGCTCTCCCTTTGGATACTTTCTGGCCTTGGTCTCCATGCAAGCGCTTCTAGAAAGGCTCACTGCAGCAAAGTTAGGCTAGAGGATCTGGGAAAAATGGATCTTGGACACCATTTTTGATCTGAATGGGCTTGTTTTAGGTAGCCCTGTATCCTCTCCCCTTGCTTTTCTTAAATTTCTGTTAAAGTCTTTCTGCAGTTATACATTTTTAATAATATTTAGAATTTATAAACTTTTGCCCAGTTTGGAGAATGACTAAAGCTGTTACCTTAATAGAGAACTTCCAACTGTTTCTGGGACACTGACAGTCTTGCTGAGGTTGTTCAAGTATCCCTGTCAGGCCTCAGCTCTGGAGTGGATAACGTGCCTGCTGCTTTGGTTTGTTGGAGCACAACCATTAACTAATTCCCGTTGAACACCCAGTGACTTTTGATGGTCTTGGAGTAGCATTCAGCTGATAGAGCTTGAGCATCATCCCTGGGCTCAATATTCTCCAGCGTGGTGGAGGTGTGACCATACAGATTCCTCTTGCTCAAAATCTGTTTGTGCTACCAGGGTGTGAAGGGAAGGATGTGGGTTGCACTGCACTTAGTAAACTGTTGACTGCTGGCTGTTACTTGAGAGCAAAATCTGTTTCTGTGCTGGCTGGTGAGGGTTTGCCATCTATAGCTTAAACTGGCCAGTGTAGATAGTATTGATGGGACTTTCTGGAAGACTTTCAGGAAGATGCAGCTGAAGAATTGTGCCCTAACACTTAGTAGATGTGCATTTTGCGTGTTAGTGAGGTCTTGTCTGCTTCTGAGTGCCTAGGCTGCCAGTACTATGGGAAAATGAGTTTACGTTTTCTTTTACCTAGCTCATTTGGTGGGGGAGAGGTCTCACCTGTACCTGTTCCATTGGATGCCTTTTAACAACCATCCTAAAGGGTGCCCTATGATAGCCTGCTTCAGACTGTGCCTATTGATTTATTGGGGAACAAAGTGGTGTGGTTACTTGCTGTTAGAGCAAATGCTTATTAGGAGAGATACAATCATGCTGGCATTTTGGAGTTGGCCCTGGGTCTGTGGGTGGAGGTGGGGTTTAAGTGTACGGAGACAGCAAACTGTGAAGAGTGAGAAGGGATTGTTTGAACTTCTTCAGAAGTGAGGGACAAAGATCTGTTGGCAGGATATTTGGCGTGGGAGGGACCACTGATTGTGAAATGTGCTCTTCCACCTTCATTAACCAGAGCCAAGACCGAAGAGCTGCTCAGACATGCTCCAGGATGCTGTCCTCTTGCTGGCTTACATCAAGGTAGGGATAAACAGTGCAAGCAAACACCCCTTTGATCAAGGGAGGCTCTTGCAGTGACTTGCATAGTGTCTGTGTTCCTTGTGCCAGCGTGACATTTTCCTGTCAAGCTGCACAGACCCAGGTACCTTACATTTCATATGTTGTATGTGAGCTGGTGGTCAGCCTGTGGACAGCAGTCATTGCGTTTTGTGTCTCACTTCTACAGAAACAACAAAACTTAGTATCTGTAAAATAATAAAGGCAGCCCAGAGTCAAAATTCTCCCTTCTTTAATTACAGCTAGACTTGCCAAGTCCCAAAGTGTCTTTTTTTTTAATCTCTTTAAATGTCTTGCGTGTTATTTATGTCTTAATTATCCTCCTAGAAATGTTCCAGAGAAAGTGGTAGAAGTACCAAAATTTATAATTGTAGGGTTTTTTTAAAGTTATTGTTAAACTGAAAGTACGTGATTTCTTTCAAGTATTACAAGTTAACGTGATGAATTAACAACTTTTGAGTGAGCGGCCTTGTTGGCCTGGGGTACTGACAGACCTGTCTGGTGAATTGTGCTGAGATGGCTTGTAACACCACTCTTGCAAAGTGTCCACCCTTCCTCCCTGATAAGGAGGAGAATGGAATGTGTGACATCTCACCTGCTTTATATCCCCATTCTGGCTGTCAGTTTAAACTATCAGTGGAGATTAGGGGGCTGTCCTGTGGTGGCTGAGGAATGGATATTCTCTCCCAGGTGCCCTCTCCTGAGATATGGGTGGCTACTCAGGCATTGGCAGTGTCTGTCTGTAAATGTTTACAAACTTTACAGATCTTAAGCTTTAATTTTTGGGGTGTTTCCGTGAAAGCAGTCGTTTCACAAAATAGGGACCTCATATCCCCAGCAAGTGTGATATTGGAAGACAGCTACAAACATAAAAGCAAAAGGACATCATTGAGCAATGTAGAGAGTAGTTAGTTTACATTTAAAATATAAACAGAAAACCTGTTTGCTTTATTAAGTCCAACAGGATTTCAGCAGCTTGCAGCAAGCAGAGTTAGTTGTAATTTGTGATTTGTTTGTGATCTGTTTGCTGCTCACAGGATCAGGTGAGAAGATTATAAATGGTGTGTGGGTCCTTGACTGATTTTTCAAAGGGCTTAAAGTTAATGTCAAAGCAGTTACCTGGATGGGCATTGCAGGAGGATTTGGAGGAGTGGATAATGCAAGAGCTGTAATTAAACCAGAGAATGGACTCAAATTGACAGAAGAAATCTTCAGTAAGGCAGGTACAAAATGTTAGTCAGCAAAGTCCTCGAAATATTTTTTGACCTATTGGCAAACTTGAGTCAACCTGCAATGAATTACGTTGGAGGTGAAGGGAGATGGATGGTCAGGTATAGCATTGGTGTATCTCTCTTGGCTGAGCCATTGGGACATTTGCTCAGGATGCAAGAGCTGGAGCCTGCAGTCCCCATCATTCAGGAGACAGATTTGAGGTTCCCCTTGAAGGGTGGTATTTTGGATGGATTGCTCTGAATGAGTGCTAACAATGCTGCTGTCTCCAGCACCAAGGCTGTCCATTAGATCAGCAGCAGGACTTCATATGGTTTGAAACTGAATTCATTCAGCTTATGGCAGGGGTCACTCTGTTAGAGTCATATTCCTTGCTTCTTGAGGTCTTGCCATGACCTTTGCAGTAGATTATGTGTAGTGGAACAACCTCAGTGGGCTACACACATGCCTATGGGCCAGCTTCCCTGCAAGGTCTCAGAAGAGGTGGTGAGCTTTCCAGGAGAGCCTACTGAGCTTAGAGGCAAAGAGCACGGCAGTGCCATCTGTGTCCTGAGGCAGTGTCATAAAGTGTGTGTGCTGGATGAACCCATTCTTCAGAGACATGTGTTGGTTGTGTGGGTTCAGATCCCCCTTGGGCAGAATCGGTGTTTGGATCCATATACTTCATATCCGGAGTGAGTGTTGCTGCTGCTTGTCTTCTGCAGCAGCCCATCTCCTCCAGCTGCCAGTGGCTTGTGAATGGTGTCTGAGTCAGCCCCATCCAACTGGTTTTTATTAAAAATGGCTGAAGTGAAGCAATCCATGATCTAACTGGAATGACCAAACCAACAGTTTTCATATGTTATTTTGGGATAAATCAATATGTGGGATTTTTTTTTTGCTGGGGACTTTAGTTGACTTCTCGTCAACTTTAGTTTCTTGGTCTGTCTTATTTTTAATTGTTTAATTCACACAGTGAAATTGTGAAACAATCTGTAGAACCATATGGATAAATTACTGCAATAAAATGCAGCCTTCTAGCCAAAACCAGCTGGACTCTGTTCTCACTCTAGCTTTGTTTAGCAAGGCACTGTATGTAGCCATAAAAAATACTGTCCCGCCAAGTCCTTTCGTTGTACATACATATGCATGCTCTCTGTCCCTCCCTTTGTCTTGTACATTGCATCCCCCTTTTGTACAGGGGAAATGGCCTTTTGACATTTATATACAATTATTAAAATGTACTAAGAGATTAGTGTCAGGTGCAACAGCAGTAGATAAATTTAAGTTAAGCTCTGAAGAGTAATTCAACTTGGTTTACACTAGGCGGTTTGTTTCTAACTGAAGTTGGAGTGCTCTGAGCAATAAAGTTGATGAACGGTTTGGAAAAATCACACTGTTGAGGAAAAGCTAGCCAAGGTCTCTTGTGCAGAGAGGAGCATTACTGAGTGATAAAGATGCTGTGATGAGACAGCTGTGGTTGTGGAGCAGTCTTAAACAGGGATGATCAGTAGTTAATCCATTTTTTTCAGGGAATATGCAGATTGAAATTAGGGCAATTGAAGAAATAGGCAAGGGAGGCTGCAAAACTAATTGCTTAGAGGGGAAAAAAAATAGGGTGACATCAGATGTCTACATCAGCCTGTGAACCAGCTTACAACTGGAAGGTTTACTTCTGATATCTTCCAGTCCAGTGCTTTCATTGTGTGTGCCGAGACTAGGTCCAGCTTTGGCAATGCTTCCTCTTGTTGGTTTGGATATCCGGTGTGTCATCCCTGTGCAGCATTAATGAGGCATGGAAATTCCTTCTTTACAAGAAACGTGTGCAGTTACTGGTAATCCTAATAAAAAGGCATGCAGTGGGAATCGTAGACAATGAAGGATCAGTATGAGTCATGAAGAGACTCATTCATGTTTAGAAAAGCCCTGCAAAAAAAGGTTATTTTAAGTAGTCTCTCTATTATCTTGCAAACATGTGGCTATAGTTTGAGGGGTTTAGCTATTTAGTTATTTATTTTTGGTGACTTTGGGATCACTGGATATACTTTCTGCATGAATATTTCTTTTCATTTTTCCAACACAAATGAAATATGATGTAGCTTGGCATCTGGCTGCTATTGATGGTATAACATTGTGCTCTTACTTCTTCGACCTAAATGATCACCTGTGGAGTTTCATCTTAGCAAGCTATGTTTATGCTGTCATCTAGTTAGGTGTCCGTCCCTGTGGGGGCTTCTTAGCAGTTAGTTTTGCTGTGCCTAATAGGCTATACGATCTGCATCCTTGTTGCCTGCTCAGGTGCTGGTGTATTGATCATTGCAGCACTTCTGTGAGTTTGAGCAGGTCCCATATTGGAAAGTTGAGGCATAGGCCGTGTTTGTGGGGAGAGTGTTACTGAGCTGACAAGGATTTGATCTTCTTTGACAGAGATCGAATTCATGACTAAATGAAGTCTGGATAGGGGGTGAGGAGCAAAATCCCCAGGCAGCAGAAATCAAGTCTTTCAAGGAGAAGATGATGCTTTGTTTTGACTCTTGTAGGAAGGCTTTTCTTATTTCACAACATCATTCAAAATGTCGAGAATTTCTGTTCGTTGGTTTTGGCTCAGGGTGTGTATTTGTTTTACTTTAAAGCTGGTCACGTGCTTAAGGTTATGCTTAGACTTATTGCTCTTAAATAAAAACAAGCTTGGAGCCATACCCAAACATTTAGTGCAGAAGTGCTGGCTGTTAGTGACCCTGGTGGGATTCTCTCCAGGGTTCTTTCTCCATCCTGCCAAGTTGGGCATGTGGTTGTGGGAGGAGGATGAGAAAAAGAACAGTGATAATTATTCGACAAGAAAGTGAGGAACAGACTTTCCAGTCAAACTGTAGATAAGTGTGACAATTACCATCTGCAAGAAAAGTGTCTTCTGTCTGTAGCTATTAATTATTGGTATTATACTATTGCACTTCATACCTGGCTGATATAAACGTCAGAAGAATTATGGCCATCTGAGTTAAAGGATATTTTGTGCACTAAATGTGATAAATAATAAAAAAAAAACATAACACCCAAAAGTGTCATGTGGTGTGGAAGACAAAACTCTGGGCTAGGCTAGAAGTGGTTGGTTTGCTTTCTGTTTTGAAAACTTCTTCCTTCTGCAGCATAAGGAAGAACAGCTCTGGTTTCTGGCTTTGCTTTATACTCTTTTCCCCACTCCATGGATGTTGCCCCTGTGATTGACTTCCGAGTGTTTAGACGATCATTGTACAAGGCAGTTCTTAGCCTTTATGGCCATCTCTGGTTTTTCTTGAGAAAACTCAGATTAAAAACCTTCTAAAAAAGAAATGCAGATACTGAGTAGTGCCAGCCATGGGAAGTGGCAAAGGAAGTCAGTATAGGCACTCGGGGCAAAGGGCTGAGGTCCTGCCGCTTAAAGATATAGGAAGTTACTAAGTGACTAGGTTCTTGCTAGTGGTGTAGAGGTTTAGTGAACTCATCGTTAAGTATGTGCAGAATTCTGGCAAGCCTCTTAATATTCAAGGTTTTCATTTAAAGCCTTTGATCCTGGAGGCAAATAGGCAAGGCAGTTTCAGGGGCTTGTTAAGTCTTTTGACTTCAAGGTTGTGTAGAAAAGACAGAAAGACTGGAAAAAAGGCTCAAGACCAACAAAACTCAAATAAAAGCACAATGGGTTATCTCCCTACTGCACGTAGCAGTGAGATTTTGGTGCATGATGTTTGCTGACCTGGAGGTGCAGTGTTCCCAAAGATGACAACCTGTGCTGACTGATCAGTCCCATGGGGTTTTGCAAAACATTGCATTGAAAATCACTCCCTGCACACCCCTGAGACTGCTATAAAAATGGAGAAATTTTAAAGGGGAGGGTGAGAGATAGGACAGGTGGGTTTGGGGGAACTAATGCTCCCCACTTCTCTCTGCAGCTATGATGGCTAAAGGTTTTGGTTGGGGTGGATAGGCTGGTTGAGGGTCTCTGGTGTGGTCACCTGCCACGAGAGAGCTTTGCCGATCAAGGGTTCCCATGGTGTGCTCAGCCTCACACCACACAACATTTGCTAGGTGACCCTCCAGCTCTCTGGGCTTTGGCCAGTGTCCTTACCACTACCACGGCACTAGCAGCTGGCACAGACCGCGCTGGATGTTTAGGTGTTCAAGGGATGGTGAGCAGTTGGGCAGAGCCTGAGGCACCCTACAGATTTGTATTTCTGAGCCACCTGTTCTGCTGCACCTGCCTGGCGATGTGAACGGCTGCAGGGGCTGCCCTGCTGTGCCAGGCTGCTGATTTTGCTAGGGCAAATCTCTCTTTATTGGGGTTAATGAGCAAGAGGATTACCAACCTGGCATATGGGCAGAGCTTTGTCATGCAGCTCTGCGTGCTGTCCCACTACTTTGAACAGAACTTGGGGTACCTGTATTTCCTAGATCTTAATCTTTGTATACATAGATTATTTTTTTCCCATAGACACTAGGAGCACAAGTGTTGCACAAGTGTTGTAGGCACTGTAATTGTGTCTTCTGTACAGTGAAATAAGGAAGGGAGAGTAGTGAAAGCAACTGGCAGAAAACTTGACACCTGACCTGTCCTCAGATTTTTCACTTGGGGCTGGGATACGATTGATTTCAGTGCAAACTTTACTCATGTCTGCCAGAGCTAGGCTTGGTCTTTGTTAAGCATCAAACTGATGCTAATAACTTTTTTAGTTCTCTTGACTGTCTAGTTGGTGCTCCTTCATGTCTTGTGTTGTGTATATGTCTTTAGAAGACAGTCAGGTTTGATTGAATTGGTTGCAGTTTATCAATGAGAAGAACTGTTCAACAACCAGTTTATTCTTTCACTCCAGTATTTCCTGTGTGAGCTGCTCCTGCGTTCGATACTGCTTGAGGATAGGTTGAAATATGAGAAGACTGAGGCTTTTATGTATTTCCCAAAAGCTCTAGGTCGATGGTGCCTGTGTCAGGGATGGAGAGGAGATATCCAAGCACACATGGTCCATCCCAGACCACAGGTGCCTTCTGTGCTGCTGGGGGCTGTTGCTGGATGTCCTGTACCTTCAGGAAATCAGTTGTCAAAGGTGTGAGAGGACCATGACCACATGAATTAGTGTCTGTTGGTATGTGCTTTTGGTATCACTGGAGTGCCTAATCTGGTCTGCAGTAATTGTTGGGGCATATCCAGAGATTCGTTTGGTGCCGTTGGGTGCAATTAAAGTTGAGGGTTGCTTTGTTGTTTGGCCGAGGAATAAACGTTTTGAATTGAGTCACAGCCTCACAGGTGCCTTTAAAAAATGAAGCAGGCTCTATGATGGGTGTGATAGACTGCAACCCAAAATTTGGACAACAGAAATTTTAAAGGAATAGCTGAACTACTTTATAGCTGAAATAAATAACACTGGTGAAAGTAAACTGGAGCAGAACTGGTCCTACAAAAATTCAATATACTTCCTTCTCTGGGTGCATTCAGCAGGTGTATTTCTGTGTTGTCTGTGCTATACTGAGAGAGCTGAGGCATTTTCTGTAGGTCTAATACCAGACACTTTTGAGAACCTGGATGCAAATATTACTTCCGAGTATGTGGCACCTTTGGGAGTGTGCGGAGAGGCTGGTGATACTCATACATGCTAATAACAAAACATTTCTATTTATTTTTCTTTATTAGCGTCCTTCACGATATCTCTTCGCCCAGTGGACAACATCACAGTTATGATTAAGCCGAGATCTGGTGTTTCACCAAGCTGTCAAATTCGTATTAAAAATGTCATCAGGCCTGAACTCAAGATAAAGCCTGGGGAGAATGTGACTTTTACCTTCACTTGTAGTACTCCAGAGAAGTATTTCATCATGGATATTCAGAAAAATATTGGTAAGATATAGTTCTTAAATTTTTCATTTCCCTCCAGTAAAATTGCATACCATTTTCTCCTGCTTCTATATTAAGGTGTCCCTTATCTTGGGTAAGAAGAAAGCTTTAGACACTGACAAATAACCTTGAATTACTGGAACTAAGCAAGTTAAAGAAGTCTGTATTATGGCTGATGCAATTAATGTTAATTTGGCTGTTTTGGAAACAGTTAAATGACAGTTTGTGGCATCAATTCCTTGCTGCCTTCCCTTCTCTCACAGTTTATAAACTCATCAAAGAATCTTTATTACTTTCCAAAGCCTCGGAGCACTGATAATGATCTGTTATCCACATTATCCACATTGTTCATTGAACAACTTAATTGTGTCTATAAGGGCAACAGGAACATTGAAGACAGGCACATGTTTCCTTGTATTTAATGAAAATTATTAAAGCCAAGAAATCGAAAATTTGGAAGTGAAGCTTCATTTGCCTTGAATGTTATCTCTGGGGTCTGTATGTGTAATGTACTCTTTAACGGTGTGAAAACGTGCTGCTGCTCAGCAAGGTGCGAAACTGTATTGGGCATTCAGTCTTTGGTAACATCTTTGCTATTTTTGGAGTGGTGTTTAAGAATAGTTCCGGTCACGTTTTGTGGTTTTATTTGTATGCTTCATGTAAATAGTAATGTTTGCAATGTTTCATGATATATTTGTAAGGTATTTTTGTTCTTTGAAGTTGGAGCCTAGATATAGATTAAGGTATGCTTTTTTTGATGTCCAGCTTGAAATACCAATAATCTGGACTTTTCAGAAAAACGTTGTCTAAGTTCTTCCAAGAGTCCTGTAGTGGCAGTTGTTATTCATCACTTCTGCAAAGTCAGGACCCTGGATTGTTCATCAGGGCATTAAGACATGAAGATACAGTCCATGGAAAGCTCGGCACAAAATTGGACTTCTCCAAGTGAGATGAGACAAAAGTTCTCTCGATCTGTGATTTCCAGCTTTCCTCACATTGTTTCTTCCTTTTGCCCATTCAGTGCTCTACCCTGTTCACTAAATCCCTTCTGAATTCTTCAGCAAACAAGGTGGGAATACTACAGACAATGAATCTGTTCTATTAGTCAGCCTGGTGAAAGCAGGTTTATCCTGTCTACTCTAAGGGCTAGGAGTCCTGTTTAGACACATCATGTAACCATATTATAAGGGTGTCTTTTAATGCATGTAGAAAAGAAGTTAAGTGCAACCTAAAAACTGTGAAAATAAGAATGAAAGGGAAAGTGTCAGATTCCTTGTTTACTTGTGTGCTTTCCAAAGTTGATCACGGCTATTCTCTCCCTGCATTTAGACTGTGTGTCAGGCCCGTGTCCCTTTGGAGATGTTCATCTTTACCCACTGGGGCTACCTCGCCTTAACAGGACCTTCATCTGGGATGTGAAGGCGAGTACAAAAGCTGGGCTTGAACTGCAGTTTTCTGCCCCGTGGCTAAGACAGATTGAACCAGGAGGGATGTGCCCAGATTTTGTTAGCTACAACATCAATAGCTGTATCGATACAGCTGTAGTCAACATTGGCACCTTCTGCAGGAATGGCTCGGTGTCTCGTGTCAAGCTGTTGGGAGGAGTCGTCATGTCTCTGCACCTCCCTTGGGACTCACATCTCACCACCTCGGGCTTCAGCATAGCTAACAGGGCTTCCATAAAACGTGAGTACAGAGTAGTGTTTTCTCACCTGCAATTGCCTCGTGTAGATTGTGGCACAATTATTTAAGCACTTCTTCTCCGATAACTTTCTAGTTTGATTGCTGCTACCCCTAATTCCCTTCCACTTCATCTTTGTAAAAGCTGTTGTTGTGTGGTTTTTAGTTTGGTAGCTGCTGTTTTTCTAGCATCAAAATATGTTTAGTTATCGTAATAATTATGAAGCTGCTTTTGGTGTACATTGATCATTTTCAATTGCTTTACATTTCCTAAATGCTCTATTGTTTTTATTTTTTTTTCAGTGAGGTGAGACTAGACAGTACGATTAGAATGAGTGGAGAGAGTTGTTTGCTGGTTGCAGTGTTTAGTTGGGTTTATTGGTTTTTAAATAAAGCTTCCTTAACTTGCTTGAGTCTGAAACCAGTGCCTCCCTTCAGGAGAGGAAGGTAGGAAAAGGAACAGCAGTGCCTGGAAGACACATGAAGCTGCTTAAATACAACTATGTGTTTCAACCTGCATGGTAGCAGTTGTAATAATCTTCTTAAAATACCTGGAATGTTATATAGCAACCAGCAGGTTACATTGTGGTCTCAGGACAAACCCTCTTGGGGGGATAATCATGCTCTCTGTTTGAATTCTGCAGTTGTTGCCATCAGTTTTAGAAGGGATGTGGTTGATGTTTGAGCATATAGAACACAAGTTTTTTTAACTCTTGGCACACTTCACAGTTGTACATTGTCCCTGGAATCCTAGAGTGGAACCATAGTCTCTGTGTACCCAACTTAAAGCTGACAAGTGTCTTCCAGGCATGATTTTCATTCATGTTAGATCCTGTGTATTTATTAGATCTGGGAGGTTTTTGGACTGAGAGCTGTGTGCTGGTATGAAAGCTCACATCTTTTGTTTCCCGAAACACAGTGAAGGAGGAGCATTTATCAGGTTGCGTATTTGCTCTTGTAAAGCCAGGACCAGAAGTAGGAACTAGGATATTTCACAGAATCACAGAATAACCAGGTTGGAAGAGACCCACCGGATCATCGAGTCCAACCATTCCTATCAACCGCTAAACCATGCCCCTTAGTACCTCGTCCACCTGTCCCTTAAACACCTCCAGGGAAGGTGAATCAACCACCTCCCTGCGCAGCCTGTTCCAGTGCCCAATGACCCTTTCTGTGAAAAATGTTTTCCTAATGTCCAGCCTAAATCTCCCCTGGAAGAGCTTGTGGCCATTTCCTCTCGTCCTGTCCCCTGTCACTTGGGAGAAGAGGCCATTACTCTCCTATCTACAACCCCTCAGGTAGTTATAGAGAGCAATGAGGTCTCCTCTCAGCCTCCTCTTCTCCAGGCTAAACGACCCCAACTCTCTCAGCTGTTCCTCATAAGGCCTGTTCTCCAGCCCCTTCACCAGCTTTGTTGTCCTTCTCTGGACTCGCTCCAGAGCCACAACATCCCTCTTGTGGTGAGGGCCCCAGAACTGAACACAGTATTCGAGGTGCGGTCTCACCAGTGCCGAGTACAGGGGGAGAATAACCTCCCTGGACCTGCTGGTCACGTCGTTTTGGATCCAAGCCAAGATGCCACTGGCCTTCTTGGCCACCTGGGCACACTGCTGGCTCATGTTCAGTCACTGTCAACCAACACCCCCAGGTGCTTCTCCTCCTGGCAGCTTTCCAGCCAGGCTTCTCCTAGTCTGTAGCTGCACAGGGTTGTTGTGCCCCAAGTGCAGGACCTGGCATTTGGCCTTGTTAAACCTCATGCCATTGGTCTCAGCCCGGCAGTCCAGCCTGTTCAGATCCCTTTGCAGAGCCTCCCGACCCTCCAGCAGATCCACACTTCCACCCAGCTTGGTGTCGTCTGCAAACTTGCTAAGGGTGCGCTCGATGCCTTCATCCAGGTCATTGATAAAGACATTGAACAGGACTGGACCCAGCACTGAGCCCTGGGGAACCCCACTTGTCACTGGCCTCCAGCTGGATTTAACACCATTTCCCACCACTCTCTGGGCCCGGTCGTTCAACCAGTTTTCCACCCAGGAGAGTGTGCGCCTGTCCAGGCCAGAGGCCGACAGTTTCCGTAGCAGAATGCTGTGAGAAACTGTGTCAAAGGCTTTACGGAGGTCCAGGAAGATACATCCACAGCCTTTCCCTCGTCCAGCAGCCGAGTCACTTTGTCATTTCCTTTCCAAAGACCTCTTTGTCCAGGTGTTTGTAAGGTAATCCCACTAAACTGTGAATGCAGCATTAACATATCCCTTACCTTTTCTGTTATCAAAGACAAAAGAGTCAACTCAAATGTATGTTTTTTTCTGGGGGTTTTGGAATAACTTAACCTGTAGCTGAAGTAGCAGAACTTGCTGTCCAAATAAAAATACTCTGCAACTTGTTTTATATAGTTTTTTCCCCTCCATCTTTTAGGGTTATGCATTATTGAATCCATTTTAAAGGAGGAGTCTTCAGTCACCCTGATGTCCCCAAATTACCCGCTGGGCTTTCCAGAAGATGAACTCATGACGTGGCAGTTTGTGATTCCTTCCAGCATGAGAGCAAGCGTGTTTTTCCACAACTACAGCCTCTCCAACTGTGAAAGGAAAGAGGAGAGAGTGGAATACTACCTCCCTGGTTCTGTCAGCAACCCAGAGGTGTTCAAGCTGAGTGACAGCCAGCCTGCCAATATTGCTGGCAGTTTCAACCTTTCCCTGCAGGGCTGTGATCAGGATGCCCAGAACCCGGGCATCCTTCGTTTGCTCTTCCAAGTCGTTGTTCAGCACCCACAGATTGATGAGAGTAAGTACCTGTCTGCCCCTTCTGTTGCTTTTGCTTAGAGATGACTGTGCTGAGCACCACAAGAAAGAGAAGTACTGGCTTTTCTTGTCATTTTTTCTTGAACTTTGGACCCTCCTTGAGCTTGAGGAGATGGGCTGCCAAGCAACACTGAGGCTTGTTTTACTACCTGAGGTACCGCCAGCTGTTGTTGCAGCAAGGCAGGCAGCAATGCTAAGATTTGCATTTGTGATGGAGTATAAAGTGCCATTGTAGATTCTTACAGTGCAATTTGTAAACAGAGATTCCTTTCCTTTTCCAGCACCCACATAATGTAATTGAAAGATGCTTTTAAGACCTGTGGTATGATGATGTGTGTTGTATAAGCAAAGCTAGCTTTTTCCTTGTGACCATGTTCCTTCTGGGGACTTGGTCCAGCTATTGGGCAAGGACTGTAACTGCTTGATCAGAATTGTCTGGGCTCACATGTTGCTGCCTGTTTTCCAGTACAGAGAACAAGTAAAAGCTTATTCAGTTTTATTTTCAGCTGTAAGATTCAGCGTTTTAAAGACAATTATTAAAATGTCGGCCCAGGCTTCTGCTCTGTACGTAAGCAGTCACACTTATCCATGTGAAACTTGCTGTTGTATCTGATTAGAATCAAAAGCATGGACTGGTGAAATTAGGGGTGTAATATTGTCTTCGTACAACTGATGGGCATCATTATGCATTTATTTCCTTTGTTCCTTTCTCTTGAGTTTTATTTCTGGTTCCTAGGGAAGCCTGAACATCATCTAGTGTGAAGTAGGTATGGAAGATGTCAATAAGATACTCCAGTGATATATCACCTGCACATTTGGGTGTCCTTTAGGTTTCTTGCTTCTTGTTGCTACACTACTAAATTCTTTGTGCGTTTCCTTGCCCCAAATCCAGACACGGTTAACACAATTAGGTGTAATACCACAGCATCTATCTAAAAACAGAAATAAGAGGCCTAGCTAAGTAATGAGTTGTGAAATAAGTGATTTATACTTTGGCTTCTTTGCTCTGACCTTGGCTCATGGTGAAGGTTAATAGTCAAGGTGCCCTCACTGCAGAGGAGCAGGTGGAAGGAAGTCCACGCTCTGGATGACCACTGCAGCAGGAGCTACTTAGAGGCTTTCTATAAGTCATTTTAGAGGCAATGAAGTTTGAATGGCCCGTACCTTGAAGTCGCATATCCAGAAAGGGTCTGTAGCATCCCACCAATGTAATCCTCACTTCTTCGTCCAGCCTGGCTCTGCTCATGAACAGCAAGTCCTCCTAAAAGTGTTGTTAACCAAATCGTGTTTGCTTACGTGTATTGTGTGTTGGACCTTAGATGTCAGACAGTGAAAACATTGTATAAAGTTAAATCAGCTTTATTTCCCTGCTGCTTTGGAAAGCAGTGAGGACATTTAATATAGTTATAGCCAGCAGATAAGACTATAATCACCTACAAAATGAAAAAACAGGTTGTCATTTATTAAATGAAATGCAAGTAATAAACCATTTGGATTTAAGAGGGAGCAGTGATTTCTCCAAGGATTTTATAGGATTTTGTGAGTGATTTTGTAGTTATGTAAGTACCATCAAAGATTCAAATTCAGCCCTCAAAACAGTATTGAAACTTCTATTTAAAAAAAAAAAATATAAAAAATACTGTCTGCAGCATACAAATTAAACATGGCTGCTTTTAAAAATGCATTGGTATCTGTATGTTCTCAAAGCACTTGGGTATTCCACAGCTGTCTATGGTGCATGCCATTAAATAAGAGGAGAATATAGCTCTTTCCATAGTTATTTCTTTATCTAACCCTCTCTGTGTTTAGCTACCACAAAAAACCAAACCTCTGCAGAATGAATAACCTTGTGGTAGAAATACTAGATTCTGTGCTTGGTTGTGGCTGTGACTTGGGGATTTCCACCTGACCTCTTGCCTTTTTGCATATCTGAATTTCCCACACAGGAAAAAAGCTATGTTATTCACCTTTTGTTTATGCCTTGGAGATCCATAGCTAAAACCAGAAAAATAAGAGTAAAAACAGTCCACACGTGTGTGTGTGTGTGTGTATATGTGTGTATATATATATATATATATATATAATTTTTATGCTTTCATCTGTCCATTACAGAATCAGAGAATCACAGACTGGTTTGGGTTGTATATCATGAATATCATCCACTTCCAACCCTCTGCCATGGACAGGGACACCTTTCACTAGACCAGGTTGCTTTCTTTGACATTAGAGATATGCGCCTCGTTATCATTATGAGGATGCTCTGTGCATCTGATATCTGTCTTTGCGCATGACAGTTAATCTTTGTGAACTAGGTGACAGTCATAGTCTTTAAGTTTTTTCCTCATTACTTTTGTCTCCCCCTCCAAGATGTTCCAAGTATTTACAACTGCCATTAGCTTATGTGGGAGAAGACCTTTGTCATCCCTGCTTATCCCTGTTCTGACTTGCTGTAGTAAGTCATCTAGAGTATCACAGACTTGCAGAATGGCTGAGGTTGGCAGGGACATCTGGAGATTATCTAGTTCCAATCCTCTGCTGAACTGGGGTGAGAAAGAACAGATTGCCTAGGACCATGTCCAGTTGGGCTTTGAGTATCTCCAAAGGCTTCTCTAGGTAACCTGTTCTAGTGTTTGACCACCCTTGCATAATTATTATGTTTAAGCAGAATTTCCTGTATTTAAATTTGTGCTTCTTGCCCGATCACTAAACACCATTAAAGAGTCTGGCACTATATAATTTACAGATATGCGCACACATCGCTGTGAGCCACCTTCTTCAGATAAGCAGTCCTAGCTCTCTTAGTCTCCTCTCTCGTAAGAAGTGATCCAATCACTTAAGTGTCTTTGTCGCTCTTTATCCTTACTTCAGTACATCCATGTCTCTCTTGAACTGGAGAGCCCAGAACTTGACCCATCACCACAGATGTCTCACCAGTGCTTTGGCAGAGAGGAAGACTCGTGTTGCTCAACCTGCTGTCCTTGCTTTCTAGCATAGCATAGGAGGCTGTTGGCCACCTTTACCTCAGCAGCACATTGCTGGCTCATATTCTACTTGGTGTTCACCAGGACCCCAAGTTGTTTCTGCAAAGATGTTTTCCAGCACCACTCTTGCAAACTTGCTGAGGATGCACTCTGTCCCACTAGTGAAAGTGTTAAGTAGCTTTGGCCTCAGCGCATGCCTCCTTAAGCAGGTCTTTAGACTGAATTGTGCTGTTTGAGAGAGGCTGCCAGGGATGGTGGCTACTGTGTGCACCTGTGTACCTGAGGTCTGTCAAGCTTGGAGGGTATTACAAGGCTTCCTACAGCAGCTGGTATGTCGTGGGGTATGGGGAAGAGGGGTGAACTGCAAGAGAAGTGAGGGCTAGTGCTGAGGAAGAGGAAGGTGCTCTTTACTTTTAACTCTGCCAGCACTCGCATTTGCTTTTTACAGATAGTCAGAAAATATTTCTGGAAGAATGATTTTGAGCAGTTAAATGAAAGTGCAATGTGGTAGTTCAGTCATGCTGTTGAAGGAAACCAAGCAGTCTAGCAAAGTTTGGTCTTCAGTCTTCCCACCAACATGGTGACAGACTTCAATTTGTGGCATCTCTGTGTGTTTTTAAACTGCCACGCAGAAGCAGCTTTTAGGAAGCATCTTTGAAAGTTCCAGTGATCTTCATGATGACTGTAAGCACTTCTGCTGAAGTACAGTACTTGGCAGTTTTTTCCTTTTTGAACCATATTGGTACTTGCATTTAAAGTAGCTTAATCTTTAAGTGACTCCAGACGATCAGATGTGCTTAATTACTGACTTTTGGACAAGTTTCTTCAGCTTGGCTCAGAAAAACCTAGATTAACAAACTGAGCTGAGATGTCACTTTTGCAGTAAAAACAAAATTTGAGAATGGAGAATCTTTTCCTGATTGACTGTTCTGTGATTGATAGAACTGATCTTAAATACAAGAAACCTTTTAGGGAGAACAAAACTAATATAACTGCCTGTGCTGCTTACATTGTAGCCTAAACTGTTTAAGAGAGGCTAGCATATGTGTTACCCTCTTGCAGATAGAAAGTGGTAGGGAAATGGGATTTGTGTGTGGAAAGTTCAAAACTTCTAGATTAGAAGAGTAAAACAGTACTGTCTGAATTTGTGTTACACTGATGGAAAGAAGTAATTCTGGTTTTTTAGCTAATATAGAAATAGCTATAACAGGGAGAACAAAACTAATATAACTGCCTGTGCTGCTTACATTGTAGCCTAAACTGTTTAAGAGAGGCTAGCATATGTGTTACCCTCTTGCAGATAGAAAGTGGTAGGGAAATGGGATTTGTGTGTGGAAAGTTCAAAACTTCTAGATTAGAAGAGTAAAACAGTACTGTCTGAATTTGTGTTACACTGATGGAAAGAAGTAATTCTGGTTTTTTAGCTAATATAGAAATAGCTATAACAGCTACTTGTCTAATAAGCGAGAAGAGTTGAAGTTCTGCCTCACACCATGCTTCTTGCCAGTAATTACTCTGGGGTGGTTTTCGTTTCAGACGTCACCCATTTGGTTGACCTTAGCAAGGAATGGAATATGACTGTAACGATACACTTAGAAGGATGGCCCAGCCACAACCCGCCCATGTCTGAACCCATATGCCTGATCTGTAAGGACCATCGCTCCTGTGACCGCGTCTTGACTTTAGTGTCTGGTGCTGCCTACAAGATCTCCTTTCTGTGCAAGGACTTGTCCCGTCTGAGGATCACAGCTGAAAAAAGCATAAGTATGACAAAAGTGTCTTAACATTGTTTCCTAGAGAATGATTTTATGTGCTTTTCCCGAGTGGTCAGCCAAAACTTCTCTCTGACTTGGACTTTTAAATAGAGTGAGGTTCGGAAACCAAGTGCTGGCCAGCTGGGAAATGGGTACAGTGAAACTGTAGATGCCCCTGTTGTTTGTTATGTCATTCTGCCTTTAAAAAGTAGGATGTGTGTGGCTATTCCTAGAAGGGAAAGGGCAAAGGGCACCTAAGAATATTCTTGCTGAAAACAGTGCAATAAGGAAAAGCAACAGGGGAGATGTAGGTCTGCCCATGAAAATATGGGACCAAGGCAGCCACCAGGAGTGCATCTTGTGCTGCTAGCATGTCCACTTGGTATAGGATTTTCAACTACCAGTAGAGCAAGGGTTTTAAAATATATATTTGGACCTTGGCTAGCCTGCAACTGTGGCCCAGCCAGCCAGTAATATTGCAAAAGTAATATCTTGAATGAGGAATTTTCTACATGCTTATATCTGTTGGTTTCTTTGATGTCCTGCAGCCTTTTAAGGAAAGCTCTTTAGCTACAAATGATACACAGTTGAGTAAAGGTTACTGAAAGAGTGTATTTTCTTGGGTAAATGCTGATACAAAGCTGACAGTATTCTGAGTACGTGCACTCTGGTACACAAGAAAACTTGATTTTCCAGGTATTTCCTCTGTGAGAAAAATGCAACCCTTGAAACTTGTTTTTCTGATTGCAGGCTGTGTCGATCTTCGGTGGTGTCAGAGGAAGATCTATTCCCTGTCTGTGCCCAAGCTTATTACCCAATTGCCAATTCGACTGCATAAGTTTATTTGGAAACTCTTGGCTCCTGAGCTGATCAACATAGAAATTACTTCTCCGTCCTTGAAACTTCAGCAACATGTCCCAGAGCAGAGGTGTAACACAAGCTACAGTTACAGCATCGTTAGTTCCACTCCACAGACAGAGTTGAATGTTGGTGTATTCTGTCCTGGTGGATCCATTGAAAAGATTCAGATGAGGAATAATATCACTGTATCATTAAAAACATATGGGAAAGGATTCCTCAATGAGTCTAACCATCAGGATCTGAAGATGTCTTTTGTACCACATATTAAAGGTAGGGTAGTGGTTTGTACTAATTTCTTACAGTGCTGGATTTCTCAATATGCTTGTTAGAGCATATAGGAATAAATAGAAATAAGAATTCAGTTATTTAGAGTCTGATCCTGGAGTCGTTGCTAGGATCAATCTTTTTCTGAATCGGAGGCGATTTGTTCCTGGAAGAAGGAAGGAACTTTGTACTCTATGGCAGGTACTTGTTTGTGGGAAAGTCTGCAGATATATTTGTGCTAATTGGAGTAATTGATGCTGTGGAAGGAGCGATAGGTGAGTTGTATTGCTGGTGCTGAGATGCAGGTGACTGTACAAAGTTGCTGGTTGCAGTGGTATTTTTTTGTTACGGAGAAGAGAAACAAGGTAACTTCACATGCTGAAAGAGAAAGCTTTTTAACAAAAGAAATTATAAAAACTGAGCTTTCGTTCATTTTTTCTTTTCCTTTGCTACAGATGAGTGCACTTTCACTGTAAAACCAGATCGAAAAGCTAAAGTTTATTTGCAGACTCCCAATTGGCCATATGGTCTACCTCCTTATGTCTCCATATCCTGGTACATCACTGTGCCCAGCAAGCAAGTTGCCCGCCTGGGGTTCTCCAAGGACCGCATGGGCATCACTTGCGAGACAGGCCGCGCCTACGTCAACATGAAGGAAGAGGCACCGGGGACAGAGGAAACAGTGCGCCGTGAGGATGAGCTGCTGCCCAAGCCCCGAAATATGTACCATGACTTCTGGGTAAATGTCTCCAACTGTAAACCTGTGGATAAGACACAGCTGACACTGCAGTTCTGGGTGACTCTTAGTGACAAGCAGATAGGTGAGTCCTGTAAGGTTGTGGTGGTTTGCTTTCTGCTTGTTTTCTTGCTTTGCCTTGGGGAAACATAATGGATGCTGGTTCACCTTGGGTTAGGCATTTTATGAGATCCCTGCCTTTGGAAATAGCTGCACTCAAAAGCCTCTGAGGTGAGTGCTTCTGGAGACTGAGGAGGAAGAAAGGTTTTTAATGTGGTTGGGGGGTTTGTTTATGAGGCAGGAGATTACAGGACTTAAGAAGAGTAGGACTAGATTTTATTTTCTTTATCTAATTTAGCTTTTTAAATTGGAGACCACAGCCAGAAGGTATACAATGATCAAGTGATGTTATTTTCCTCCCAAGGTCACAGACCTTGTGAACATCTTGAGATCTGATTATGCAAACATATTCATCCAAGTAGTCTTTACTTCACGTTAGTGGTTCAATTAGTCTCAGTGTTCACATGAGCAAGAAATCATCCCTAGGGCAGGTCTGACTGTTAAGTGGAGAGCATGCTGACTACTAACAGCAAAATCTGCATTCTTGGTGTCTTTCATCTCCCTGAAACATAAATCGTTTAAAAAAGGGCATTTTTGGGGTAGACTTTGCTCATGTAAATTTATTTCACATTTGCATTTCCTCTTCATCTGCGAGAATCTGCTCTCTGTATACAGCATTGGCTATGCAAGCTAGAACTGAAACAGTATCAAATTGATTTATAATTTTTTCCTTGTTTTCCTTTTTTGTGATTATATTTCTTTCAAAATACACAGCATTTTTCTCTGCTCACATGTAGACTTTCCTGATCAATTTTATGACTGTTGGAAAACCATAGGGGCAATACAATTTGTGTATTTTAGAAGAAAGGATTGTATTGAGGGGAAGCTGGTGAAATGTCACTGCTTTGTTGAATCCCTCTCTGTCTTTCTCTACACTTTCTTCTCTTCCCTGCCTATTCCGTCAGAGGCACATGAGACATTGCAGGTAAGTTTGGCAGCCCATGAGCTGTGTTGATTTCTTGGAGGTTGAGTAGGGGGTTGGTTGGGATTTTTGGCTGTTCTCCACTGGTAGCAGCAGGAGTTTGTCATTTTTGGCTTCCAGCCTCCTGGAAATGACTTCTCTTACCCTGCAGTGAGTATGTCTTGGAAACTCCTGCTCTTCAGGCAGCTGGTATGCTTAGAAACCCTTAGGGAGGTTCAAACCCAGCTGGCTCTTAGGAGATAGCTGAATATTTTTTTCCTCTCTTACTCTGCATTTGTACATTGTCTCTTTGCAGACCTAGGAGTGATACTTGCCGTGGTGGCTGGGGCTGGAGTTCTCATGGCTATTGGACTCACTGTGTGCTGCGTTAAGAAGAAGTAAGTTCATAATTTGGCAGATGTAACTTAGCAGTTTGAGAAGGCATTTTAGGGGAGCTGCTGTGGTCTCTGTTTCACATTTTGCTATTGATCATTTGAACATGGTTCTGAAGCATGAGGTAGGCAATGCTCTGGCAGTTGAAGTAGTGTGTCTCCAAGAATGCTGTTTTACTCTAAATTGATTGACTGTAAGAGGAGAGCGCAATTCCTTCCACATTACTTCCAACCCCAGTGCATTGCCTTTCTTGACCTTACTTAGCACAAGCCTCTGACTGTACTGGAAGTAAGGTATTGGTTGGACTTCATAAGCAATTCTTCTCCAGTGAATGTGGCTGTTGTATCTGTGTCTCTAGACAAGGCCTTGTTCAGACAAGCTGTGAACACAGAGCTGTCTTTCATCTACACAACCTCCAGCAACTTCTGGAGTTTGCACGTCAAGTGGGAGTATCTTCTATGAGATGCACCCTTGGGGAGAGAACTAGGTTATGCAAAGCAAGCATGCATAACCTTATTCATGCAAACAGAGTCTAAAGTCATCAATAGCTTCAGGTTTCTGATACATGCACACTCACTGCTGGCAGGGTGATCCGAGTCCTGAAGCTGTAGAGCTGGAATGAATTTGTGCAATATGACTGGAGTAGTTATGAGCACACTTCTGAAAGACTTTACAATTAGAGGCTTAAAAATCTTCAAGTTCAGCCTTTGGTCTTCCTACCTTGGGGATGGTCACTCCAGGAAGTGCAATCAAGAAAAGTTCATTCAGCTTTTGTAGAGGACCTGCTGTCTTACTAGTCTTCAGCAGCGTTCAGCCTTGTTTTATGAGGATCTGACAGTCTCTAGGTCTGTGAATACTGGGAAACTTGGTACACTGCACAGCTGGGACCCCAGTGGAAGGGCTGGAGGCTGTTGGAGATAATCTTGCAAGCTTCAGGTTCAGCAGAACAGCAGTAGGTAACCGAATAGTGTGAAGATATGTTCTACTCTGCCCAAAACTCATGTCTAGACTCAAGAGGTTTTTTTCTTAGGATTGCAAATAAAGCTTTCAATCTAGGTGTTTAGCCTGACTGAGGGTAGCTGGGATGGGTAAACAGAAGCTACTGTAAATTCAAGCATACCCGCCATGTGTTGTTTCTGACCTGTTAACAATTTCAACTCTTAACAGGAAGAAGAAAAGCCAGAATCCCATGGTGGGAGTGTACAATACTAATGTGAATACCCAGATGCCTGGAAAACAAGGCTTATTCACAAAAGGGAGGAAAAACAATGAGTCTCATGTCTATGCGGTTATTGATGATGCTATGGTCTATGGGCACTTGCTGAAGGAATCCAATGGCTCAGTCACCCCAGAAGTTGATGTGTACAGACCTTTTGATGGACCCGTTGGTAGCTTGCCACCTTCTCCACCTCCACTCTCCTTCAGAAAAGATATTAAATGCTCTCCTAGCACCAAGGAACCTCCACCTCTGACAGACACAGACCATGACACTTACACATTTGCTCATCAGAAATCAGGGCAATTGGAGGACAGTGGAGATACAAGTGAAAAGAATAATGGAGATACAAGCACATCCTTGCTGGAAAACAAGGAACAGAATGGTTTAGGGGAGTAATTTTATGCCAGGTATAGCAATTTCCTGTGGAAATACAGGTGACCTGTAAGGACAAGGGTCTAGGGAAAAACACTGAGGAGGAGTCCTTTTTTTTAATGTTTTGATGTTGATTTGTTTTGGGGGGGAGGGAGGGATTGTTTTGGTTGTTTGGTTTGGGGTTTTTTTTAAACTTCAGCTGCTGGTAGCTTTCAGTTTTGGAGTGAACATCTAGCAAACTAAAAACCAGTCAAGACATTCCAGGACTGCATGCACTTCTGATTGTGGAAGAGGTGCTAAAGATACACTCCTGCTTTTTATTATAAAGACATCAGGAAAACTAATTCCTGACTGCCAGTTTAAATAGAGTGCAGAAAATGTTTTGTCCAGAAGTTCTCTCATAAGGCAGCTCCAGGTTGCATAAATGTCTACACAGTCTGCTAATGTCTGAGCAAAAGAGAGGTCACTGTCCTTTTCCCCACTTGCTGCTTCAAAGTTCACCATGGCGTACCAGTGGCTAGGTAATTGCGAAAGACCATATGTGTGCCTGGAGGAACTACATGTGTGAACCCCTGAGCTTGGGAAGTGAAGTTAAGAGCTTTCTTAAATTTCCAACTGATGGTATATTACTTGGATAGCACTGTGTATGCCTACACCAAAGACTATTTTCTTTGCTTTTTTACAAAAACAGTTTGAAAAGTCTAAATGCTTCTGTTCAGAAGCCTGTAGCATTCACACTTTACTAATACCTTGTACTTTTTGGCTCAAGTAAGAACAAGGATTCCAGGAAGAAAGAATGATGCCATCATCCAGCTGTTCAGTAAAACATTTCATGTCAGATGTTAGAGATGCTTAGTTGTTTACTAAGGATCAAAACAAGGAATAGAGAAAACATTATTGCCAGCAGCTGATTTTTCTGAAGTGCAAAGCATGAGAGTGAATTCATAAGGGAAGCCTAGATGTTTGCCTGGATTTTTTTCCATCAATCTGAATTTAAGAGCCATGTGGAAATTATGTTGGAGAACAGCTCTTGACTCCTAGCAAGAACTGTACTTGAGTCATCTACCTGCCTTTAAAAGCCACCTCTTGAAACAGGTAAATAACAGACCTTATTTTTAAGTGCTGTAGTTAGCATGCCCCTCAGTTTCTGTGCCTTTTTAAAACTTGAGGGTCAGCTCTTTGCAGAGGACTACGGGTATATAAATAAAGTTGCCTTTTGTACGCAAATATCTGGCTTGTCCGGATGTGCGGTTGCTGATGATGTTTGCAATTTTGCATGCAGCACTAGACCTGATGACTTGAGAATTTCTCTCCAAATGTATTATCGTTTCTTGCCTAAGGATACACAGAGGTGCCATTAACCTTTTAGATGGTGTTGCATGCAATAATGTTGAACAGATAATAATGTCTAAAATGAAAATGTCTTACTCATAACCTTACTGTTTACAGCAAAAACCAATGTGGACTTATTCTTGTCAGGCACAGATTCCAGTTTGCTTTTCATTAAGTTATGACTTAATTTTTTAAAAAAATCTAATAAAATATAATGAAATACCAACTGGAGTAAGTAGTGTATGTCTTTCTCGCATGTATGTGTGTGTGTGTATAAACTCGGCCTTGAATATTTTGATGTCTGGGTTTTGGTAGCTGTGCTGTTGTCCTATATGACAGAAATGGGTTTCTGAAGAACCTGGCTGGGATAATGTACTGCTTACTCTGTGTGTCCTTTTTCTTGCATAGCCAGTGATATGCTATTAATTGGTGTTTTTAAAGGCATGTGTTTAGATCATTGGGAAGAATTGTAAAATATTTGAAGTTTTCAGTATGCAAATAAATGGTTCAGCAGCTTCTCAGTAGGGTCACAATATTTGTATTTTATTCATACCAAACTGACACATACAATTAAATTAATTTATTTTCAGGGATAATAGCATGAAAGTACATTTCATGACTGGTTTTTCAGCCCAGAAGAGACAGTTATGAAAATGTGTAAAGCCCTTTTTTGATCAAAAGTAAAGTGCCTGGGATCAGTATGCACTGGCTGCTTTCTTGGTTTATTTTTTGTTTTCATTTATTTTGAGGCAAGTTTAATGCACATAGAAAGTTATGTTTGAATTCCTCACTACTGAGGGTCCCAATAACTGTTTGTTGGGAACAGATCCTAGGCTGAGTTAGTCAGATCTGTTCTTGTAATTCATAGGCAACTCAACAGGGATCAGCCCGTCCCTGGGCCCTCTTGAGAACTGCCACTTAATATGAATGTAAAGGAGAGTATTTACCACTTGGATTTTCACTGAGATTGTGCTATCCTGGAATAGTTTACATGGTCTTTATCTAAAAATGAAAGTTTCTAAGTCTGTTTAACCATTAATTGAAAAATGAGGATCCATAGGAGGACAGCATTTTAGAAGATCCTAAATCTTCTAAATCCCATTTTAGAAGAACATAATTTGCTTTTCAAGAGCAGAGGGAAGTGGAGGGGTTTGTTGTGTGAAGCAGCAAAGCTTGAAAAGATACTTTGTGCTTCTTGGGCTTGAATCTGTGAGATTTGGACAATCTCGGTCCATCAAAGCTCCAATTGCTTTATTTTAGGCACATATGTGAATAGTCTAGTGCAATTTACAGATACTTAAAGAGCCAAATTACTACTTTTTGGGTTGGAGCAAAATTTGTAGAGCACCAGGAAAAAATGTCTTTGTTGTTGTTTACACTGGATTAATATTGAGATTTCAACTCCTTGAACCTAGGAAAAAAATTGTTACTCTGAGGAAACTATCCTGGGATACCTGTGAGTGTGACGGAGGATAAATTTAAGTATGTGAATGTTGGGGAGGGGCAAGGAAGAAACAAAATGCTGAATAACATTCACCTATGTGCGCATCTTCACTGGCCAGCATCTGATTCTGGGCTGCAGGGTACGCAAAGGTGGAAGCAAACCTGCCTCCCCAAAAACTTTGAAGATTAAAACTAAAACAGAAGATAGGATTTGTTCCTTTTGTACAAACATCTTTCTACATCCAGCCTAGCAATTGGTTTCTTTTTGATAAAGTATTGCTTCCCAGCAATTAAGTAAGCACGGTTTACCTAATTTTCTTTGAAACTGAGGAATTCTGGTGTGAAAAACTGATCCAGCCTGGAGGAAGGGATGATCCTTTTATAGGGACTTAGAAACTTCTAGCATGTTGTTTCAGCAACATAAATGAATCATGGCAAATTGTTTCAATTAGTAACACTCCTGACATAAAAAAGGATTTTTTTTGTGATTTGGGCTGCATCCATCTCTTGTGTTTAAAGAATTGCTACCCTGCTGCACACCAGGCAGGCTTTATGCTTCTGGGCAAGATAAATCTTCAAAAACTGAAGGAAGTGCTTTGTTTCTTGCTACATTTGTGTCTCTGTGTAGTTTATATATAGATATGTGTGTTTATCCCAGTACAGCTGCTGCAGTCACTCAAGGAGAAGGAGTGCTGCGATGCAACCTGTCAAGGATGCTCTAACAGAGCATTGCACTGTCAGTGCACAGCACTTTTTCAGATATAATGACAGGAACATGGCCTTGTTTACCAAAAAGTATTTTCTCATCAGAGGAAAATGAAGGGAAAAGTTCTGGCAATGTCGTGTTATCTTTGCAGCAAAACTATTTTCTGGTTTTCTAACTGGAAATGATTTTATTTGAGGAAGTATTTTTTAGATTAACTGTCCCATATAAAGTATGTTGTTTATTTCAGTGTCAGTGTAAAGATGAACTTTCAGTTGTTCATCAGGAAGAGTATCTGTCCTATGTATGTGGGTGCAAATTTGTGCTGAAGAGGACAGTGCTCTGCTGGAGAGGTTGGGAGTGCTGTGTGCCTCTCCTCTCACCAGGGGAGAGAAACAGTGAAAGGGAGCCCAGGGTTTGCTGTATGTGACTGGTTTCAAGGGAGATGAGCCCTAATGAGCAAAAATCTATAAGAAGGGGCGCAGGAAGGATCCGGGGAACTACAGGCCTGTCAGCCTGACCTCGGTACCGGGGAAAGTCATGGAGCGGGTGATCTTGAGTGCTATCAAGAAGCACTTGCAAGAGAACCGGGTGATCAGACCCAGTCAACACGGGTTCATGAAAGGCAGGTCTTGCCAGAGTAACCTGATCACCTTCTATGACCAAGTGACTAAACTCTTGGAGGAGGGAAAGGCTGTGGATGTATCTTCCTGGACTTCAGTAAAGCCTTTGACATAGTTTCTCACAGCATTCTGCTTCAGAAACTGTCGGCCTCTGGCCTGGACAGGCGCACACTCTCCTGGGTGGAAAACTGGTTGAATGACCGGGCCCAGAGAGTGGTGGGAAATGGAGTTAAATCCAGCTGGAGGCCAGTGACAAGTGGGGTTCCCCAGGGCTCAGTGCTGGGTCCAGCCCTGTTCAATGTCTTTATCAACGACCTGGATGAAGACATCGAGTGCACCCTTAGCAAGTTTGCAGATGACACTAAGCTGGGTGGAAGTGTCGATCTGCTGGAGGGTCGGGAGGCTCTGCAAAGGGATCTGAACAGGCTGGACTGCTGGGCTGAGACCAACGGCATGAGGTTTAACAAGGCCAAATGCCGGGTCCTGCACTTGGGGCACAACAACCCTGTGCAGAGCTACAGACTAGGAGAAGCCTGGCTGGAAAGCTGCCAGGAGGAGAAGGACCTGGGGGTGCTGGTTGGCAACCGACTGAACATGAGCCAGCAGTGTGCCCAGGTGGCCAAGAAGGCCAGTGGCATCTTGGCTTGTATCAGAAACGGCGTGACCAGCAGGTCCAGGGAGGTTATTCTCCCTCTGTTCTCGGCACTGGTGAGACCGCACCTCGAGTACTGTGTTCAGTTCTGGGCCCCTCACCACAAGAGGGATGTTGTGGCTCTGGAGCGAGTCCAGAGAAGAGCAACAAAGCTGGTGAGAAGGGGCTGGCGAACAAATCTTATGAGGAGCGGCTGAGAGAGCTGGGGTTGTTTAGCCTGGGGAAGAGGAGGCTGAGGGGAGACCTCATTGCTCTCTACAACTACCTGAAGGGAGGTTGTGGAGAGGAGGGAGCTGGCCTCTTCTCCCAAGTGACAGGGGACAGGACAACAGGGAAGGGCCTCAAGCTCCGCCAGGGGAGATTTAGGCTTGAGATTAGGAAAAAGTTCTTCACAGAGAGGGTGGTTAGGCATTGGAACGGTCTGCCAAGGGAGGTCGTTGAGTCACCGTCCCTGGAGGTGTTTAAGGTTAGGGTAGACGAGCTGCTTAGGAGCATGATTTAGGGATTGGTGGGAATGGTTGGACTCAACGATCCGGTGGGTCTCTTCCAACCTGGTTATTCTGTGATTCTGTGAAAAGCATTTACAGGCCTCCTGGATGTATTTAATTTCTTTTGAAGTTTTTATTCTGAAGGTTTTTATTGTATTTATGTAGAAAAACCTCAAACTATTCTTGAGACTTTGCTTCTCTTGACAGAAATGACCTCTTGTATGAGTAATACCTGATTAGACACCAGATGAGATTGGAAGTGTGCAGAGGAATAAGGCAGGTTCACAAACACTGCAACAAATCATGTTGCTACTAGTAACCTCTTTCCAAGATGTGCTTTACAAAATCTGTGAATGCCTCACTAACATTTACCATAGTACGAGAGTCTCCATCAATTCCCATTTTGCTTTAGATGATGCAAAGGTGATGACTTTGTGGCTTTCTGTCACTGAGGAACAAAACAGAGGAGCTGTTCACCCTCCTGCTACATCAAAGTAGAAAAAGGTAATGAGAATAAGGCATCTCTTGGCTCTTGTAGATTCAGATAGCAATTTTAACTTTAATCATTAAGGTGGACTGATTGCTTATTCTGAGGGTAGATATCTTCCTATATGTTTCCTTCAGAGGTAATTTCACCTCATTCTTGTTAACAATTAATAATGTATGCCAAATTTTGCATTGTCTCATGTTGTTGTGAGGATCTAGATGTAAGAAGAGGATCCCATCTACTGTGTCAGGAGCTGTGAATGAAGCTTACAATGTTCCTAGAAAATTGCTACCACCTCTCTTTCCTGCCAGCATTCCAGAGATGCAGCACATAGACGGGCTGTGCTGGGCTTTTGGGGATGATGAGGACCAAGTCTGCCACTTCTAAGCATTCCCAAGCCAGCAGTTGCTTTTGATGACGTTCGTTGAAGTTATACCCCTAGCTGTAATATTTAGTTAAATGACTACTCTATACTAACCTTTACTGACGGAATGATCGCAGGACCAGGGAATCTACCATATGAAGTAAGGCTGAGAGTACTGGGTTTGTACATCCTTGAGAGGAGAAGGGTTAGGGGAGACCTTATTGCCATCTACCAGTACATATAGGGTGTCTGCCAAGAGGATGGAGACTCTCTTTTCACAAGGAGTCACATGGAAAAGACAAGGGGTAATGGGTATAAATTGCTCCTGGGGAGATTTTGATTGGATTCCAGAAGAAAATTTTTCAGTATGAGAGCAGTTAAACATTGGAGTGATCTCCTGAGGGAAGTGGTAGATTCCTCTACACTGGGGACTTTCAAGGCTGAGCTTGACAGGGGGCTGGGCCATCTCATTTGAACTGTATACCACCAAAAAAGATCAGAACAGATAAATCTTTGAAGCCTCTTCCAAGCTGGCATTCTATGATTCTATTAATATTTTTAGATAACTTATATATATGTAGGAACATGATATAATATCTTTGCCAACATTAATGGTGGACCCCAACTGAGGTGGGCTCAGAGCTGGAGCCTGATGCTTGGGTTTTGGCTAAGAAACTGGTCACATCTAGATCACTGCTGGGGAAAGCAGGAAAGAGAGGAAGAGCTCTCCTGCACAGCAGGATTATGTGTGTTTCTGCCTGGATGCTTAAATTTCATACTTTCCCACAAAGCTACTGCTGTAACAGCATTTGCTGCGGTCTACTGCTGCTGTCATGCTTGCAGTAAATGTGCCAACCCTGCTATGGAACTACTGGTACAGCTAATGCATGATGATATAATGGAAGAACATTGTCGAATTGAGGTTTTGTGTGTGTTAGCTTTTGCTGTGCAGATTTCAAACCTGGTCCACGATATTCAGGTGCCCTCTGCATCATGATCACAGCCCTAAGGCCTACGTCTGTGGATGTGCATGGTGACTGGGTACCAGCTGCCCAGGAACCCTACCTTGTCCCAACCTGTGTCTCTAAACCAGCTCCTCAGAGTGATACTCACACAGCCTTGGATGCCTTTCCTGATGAATAAATAATTAAAAAAAAGCTTTTAAATTTTCCCTCTCCTTTGACAAAGCTGGATTTTCCCTGCAGCTCTGCTGAAAGAAACTGCAGAGTGAGTTGATGGTAACTAGTATGTGAGATGAGCAGGGGTAAGACAGTCTGGCTGTTGTGGTCCCTGCCTGTTTTATCTGCCTAGGGAGGATTGAATTTAACAGAGAGCTTGGTTCCTGGACCAAGCATGCCTTGAGGTTCCAGACATATGTAATTCCTTGTTGTTTGTTATTAGCTGGAATTCTAGTGCTATATTTGTGCACCTCAACTCTACACTTAATATCCCAGCTTGCTTTGTGGGAATGCAGCTGAGAAAGTAGTGGGCTTGCTGAAATATATGTTGTGTGCAGATAAGCTCTGATATATTGCTGTTCCCCTGGCTGGATAACTGAAACGCAGACTGGGTAACTCTCAGGTTATGTATGGGGCTGGTTTTAATAGGCAATTTTTATGCAACGTCATGCCCCTGTGCCTGGTGCTATCAACTTTAATCCCCAAGGAGTGCGAATTCAGGACACTGGGAAAGGGGAAGGAGAACAGGAAAAGACTTGTCCTCAGCTCCACATCTGGCAGATGCAGCTTCTCTACAGGGGGCAGTGAGAGGACAGGTTGTCACACAGAAATATCTCAGGACCTTGAGACCTCTCAGACTTAGGTATAAGCTAGAGGAAGACAGCTGCCATCTCTTGTGTCCTCCTCCCACAAGTATGAAGGAAGGAGATGGGTTGGCTTCTCAGTTTTCCTGTGACTTGGGGCCATCTGTCTGCCATCATTTGGCCAGCTTGCCCCATCTTACAAGAACTATTAAAATAAGAAACCAAGTGGTAGGTGTCCCAGGAGGGACTGGCAGCTTATGGACGCCTCTTTCGTTCATCCCAAAATAGGAAAGGAGCAAGAAAACTGTCTTGTCCCTATACAGCCAGTTCCTGAGATTCAGAACTGATCTTCTGTGGACCCCTGGGGTCATACAGGCCCCCTGATTAGCACATGGCTCAAAGGCTGAATCTTTGGGGTTGGGTGCATGCACTGCTCACTGCAGTCTGGCTTCCAGAGCTGCCTACTTTTTTATTTTAATCACTTTATAAAAGCCATTAGGTGGTTTTATATCTGGCTGTGGACACTACCTGTGTCTACAGTTCCAGCAGGCTTAAAAGTTAGCTGCTTGTATAGTCTGGCATAACAATTCCTGTGAATGTGTAAGAGAAGGAAAAATTCTCAGTAATAGTTATTTTTATTTTCAAGCTTTTTGCTTTTTATATGTAGGGTAGCTTTTTTCCCCCCAAGGACATCCTTTCAGGTTTGCTTTTCTTTCTCCAGTGATACGCTACAATTATTCACTGTATTTGCAACCCTTTTGGGTGCATACATTTTAATTTAGGAATAAAAAGCATCAATTCTTGTTCTGTTTCATTTTTCAAAGCAGGGTCAGTGTCTAGACTGTGTAGAAAACTGTCGGTCTCTCACTTTAGGTACATAGCACCCCACCCACACAGCTCTTTCCAAGTCCTCACTCTTCAATGGAGCCCATTGTTTAATTGTGTTTATAACCAGTGGTGTTTCTGGAGCATTTCCTAAAAGTTGACTGATTTAAGGTCTACCCAACTTGATGGCTTGGCTTTCTGCTCTGGCATATTATAAAGCAAAGTGCAAGAGCCAGTGTCTACAGATGTGGGTAGCAGCATCTCAGTGGTAGTGCATGGGCAGGTGGAACTTGTGGCATCCAGCATCTCCCAGGCTTTGGATTCCCCTTGTCAGTGTGAGTCAGCACTCAGGGCTGGATGTGGGAGGGGTGTTGGGTTTGGATCCAAGCCTTCTTGGTGGTGGAGGAGCATCCAGGTTGCACATCAATCCAGATGAAATTCCAGGTACGCATGGCCCATCTTGCTTTAACAGCAGAGCAGATCTGTCACTGTGGTTGAACTGATTCACAACTGCATCTACCCACTTGTGAATTGTGTGTTGAGACTGATCATTTAATATATAAATACATCTTATTTGTTTTGTGGTTCTTTAGCGGAGTTTTTTTCAGTTTCCTTTCAGCTGAATAGCTACATGAAGTTTCAGCTCTTGTCTTGCTGCTCTGCCAAGTGAGATAAGATCTACTAGAGCTCTGTCAGTGTTATAGCGTAGAAATTGCATCCCACAAGAGATTATCAGCTTTCTTGATAACCTTACTCTGTAGGAAAGCTTTTGCATGACAGCTCATCCATCAGATGCCTGAGGTTATTAGTCTCCCCCTGAAATGCTTGTTTCTCCCCAGTGACTGTAGAAGAGGACCCAGTTGTGCAGGTAGGAGCCCTTGCTCAGTCTCCATGTCTGCACAGACCAGTTGAGGTTGGCAGGGACCTCTGGTGATCGCTGGTCCCACCTCCTACTCAGAGCAAGTTCTCCTGCAGCAGGTTATCCAGGGCTGTGTTCAATCAGAATCCAAGGATGGAGACTCCACAGCTTCTCTGAGCAACCTGTTCCAGGATCTGACCACTCCTACAGAGTTAAAAACAGACTTCTCTTCTGTTTAAGCAGGATATCCTGTATTTCAGTTTGTGCCTCTTCTTGTCTCCATCAGACAGTTAGATATGTGGATAAGACCCCTGAGCCTTCTCTCCTCCAGGCTGAGCTGTCCCTGCTCTCACAAGACAGTTGCCCTAATCCCTTCACCATCTTTGTGGCCCTTAGTCTGTGCTCGCTCCAGTAAGTCGATATCCCACACTCTGTACTGGGGAGTCCCAGACTGGACCTGGCATTCCAGATGTGGCCACACAGATCCTGAGAAACACAGAAATGGGGCATAATATTGAACACCAGAGACCTTGTTTTTGGGATCCCAGTTGATAGATGTGCTAGAAATAAGAAGCATTCCTATTGCCACAGTGGAAAACTAAGCTTCCCAAACAGTATTTTCTAAACATCACTTCTTGAGACATGTTCTTCATTGCCAGCCTGCAAGGTTGGCAAGTGGCTTATGTGTTTTGTTCTCTTCCATGGGCTCAGGGTTAGCTTTATAAAAGGCCTGAAGTGAAAGCAAGTATTTTCTGTGACTAGCAGTTGGCCTCACCTCATGGCAGCACAGTCACCTCTGGGTTTTGGTTTCCTTGCTGGACGTTGAGTGTCCAGCACTGGTTAGTGCCCAGCCTAGACTGCAGTCACTGGGTGTCTTAGAATCACCACCAGCACTGATCGACCAAGCCTCTAGTATGAGCGGGAGGTTACAAGGAGGTGAGGCAGACACCACCTGTTCACACGAGCAGGACAGAGAGGCAAGGCTACTGGGTGTGAGTCATGCCTAAGATGTTTGCAATTTTGTTTTTAGCTATATTTGCAACAGACCCTAACTATTATGTTTGGATTCCCCCCAGGTGTTTCTAAACTGGAGATCCTTTTGGATGTTGTTAGGGAATAAAGCACTATTTTTTTTTTCTCTGTACACCATAATCTGATATTCTCTCATCTACTGCTTTAACTTCTGTCCCCAAGGAGATAATTTTTCTGCTCTCCATCAGCATGATGACCCCCGACTGTTTTATATTTATGCTCCCAGCTGTTATTTGGTTTGCTGATCTTCACAGATCTGTGTTTCTTCCCTGCCTGTGGTGGATGCTGAGCTGGAGAAATGTAACTTTAATATCGTTTTTTATTTTATTTGCAAAAGGAGAGACTGAGAGGTCGGGTACCAAAGTGGGGTTCAATGCTTTTGTGGGAGTGGGACCAAACAGTAAAGCCTCTGGGAATAACAAAGCTCAGTGCTGCACGCTTGGAGATACACCTTTCCTTTTGAGGTGCAAGCTACTGATGGTTTTAACCCACAGCCAGAGGTGAGAAGTGCCTTCTCCGTGCCGCAAGCAGGAGCAGAAGTATTTGTGAGCTGTTCCTTGCAAAAGATGATAGAGAGAAACTACATCTGATGAGGTGCGAGATTTGTGTCTGGGAACCTCCCAGGCTAAGCAGGCAGGAGCAAGGAGCAGAGGCGTGGAGTTGGTTTGCTTGTTCTGAGTGTGACTTCTCTCCCTCTTTTGGCTTGAGGTCCTTTTTCCATCTCACCAGACTCTCTTGATCTGAATTTACCTGGGATTGCTTAAGGATTAAGTCCCTCAAAAAACGTTCAGGGATCAAAACAAGCTTTTGAACTGTGACTCCTAAATGCTACCTGCCCCTTTTACTGACTGAAGCTGAAAGCAAGCTGGCTGCTGCCAGGGCACTGACATGAGTTGTGAGTGGGCTGCTCTGGCCTTTGCTTGGAGTGATATTTCAGAAAGGTATTAAGTGTTTTACTCTTAACCATTTTACTTTCAACCATTTGGTCCTTTGCCTGTACTCTAGGACCCTGAATTGAGGTCAGGGCAATCAACTGGGTAGATTAGTGTAGCGCTACTGCTGTCAGCTGTGGACGGGATAGCGCTGGGGTAATTCTTTCTGTGGGCTCACTCCGTAACATATTATCTTTTGTTTATGTAAATAAATGCATATTTCATGTTTCATTTTTCCTCTGCTGTGTTGCAAAACCACAGGCAGTTGTGCAGCCTGATCAGTGGCACAAAAGCTTACGCAACATCTATTTTAATATTATGAGGTTCACTTGAGACTACAGTCATTGCAATAAGTTGTTACAGACATGATCACTTCCATGTTTCTTTTTCTTGGGGAAGAGTTGAGGTTTCTTTCCATTAGTCTGCATGCCTCTTGTTGGGACTGCACTTTGTGGACAGCAGATGTTCTCCTCCAGCTTAAGGAGCCCAAAAGATCTAATGAAAGATCAAGAACATTATGCTTGTCCTATCCTCCAGCAGATGGACCCCATCTGCTCTGGGCAGTTCCCACTGGGCCATCCTCGAGTGGCAGCAGCCAGCATTCCCCATTCAACCACTCCACCTCAGCCTTCACCGTGAGCATAAAACACAGGGTTGGTCGCAAAGAAATAATAATAATAATAAAAGAAGACCATTGTGGTAAACAAGGAAGAAGACTCTTCCAAAAATCCTTTTTCTTTGGCTTTTAAAAGAAAATTTGTGGTTCGTAATGTACAGTAAGAAGAAATATTTAGGAAAAAATTAAACTCAGAAATGCAACCCTGAAGCTGCAAGGTCGCGTTTGGCATCATGAGCCCAACATACCTGGCAGGAGCAAAGCCACCCCTTTCTCGCACTCTTTCCAGTTTCAGAAGAGAAAAACATCTATGAGGAATAATGTTGGCAAGAGTGTAGCTGTGTGAAAATAGAGCGCAAGAGAAATACGAGCAAGAAATCTGCTGCATGCAACTTGTTCCTCTCTAGATTTGACAGATTGACTCCCTAATAGCCTCTCTGGGAACGTCCTTTGGCATTAATCTCCACAACTGTTTTTCAGATTTGCACTCCAAGCAGAGAGATACTCCAGCTACAGTGCCTGCATCTTCCCTGAAATTCAGCATTGCCAGGGTCTGTGGCAGTCACAGCGCCCCTCTCTGTCTTCTGGGCTCCAACAGAAGCCCTCTGTTTACTTCTCTGACCACACATTTGTGTTTTAAAACCTTGTGGTTTGTGACCAGTCAGGATCAAAGCCAGCAACACTTCCAGCTTTGCTGCTTTGCACTCATGTATCTCAAAACAAAGAGGGATCATCTGCCAAGGGAACCAGAGGGTTTGTATTGAGACAAGCTGGCTTGTAGGGTGTAACTGTGACCTACAGCAAAGAGCCTTGGCAACATTCAGGATCAGGGCCTAGAATTTGCATAAGGGCTCTCCTCTTGTGCAAAAGAGACCAATTTCATGTGCAGTTCTGCTATAGTTTAAACCTTCCAGACTGGTGTGAAGGGCTGGCTTCTTCATGTATGGTCTCTCTCCTTCATAGGACCCTGAGGAGGAGGATCAGGAGGAAGAAACCATCTCAGTGTGGGGAGGAGAGGGATGCTCTGTGCCACTGCAGCTCTGCTCATTGCGGAGGAGGTGGAAGGCAGCCTGGGAAATGCTGGCTCCATGTTGGGATCTCAGGTGCCACCTCCCCGGTCGCCACTGCCAAATGAGAATAAGTGACAGGCCTTTCTTCTGGGTTGGCTTGTATTTTGGAGTGACATTTCCCAGCAGCAAGAGGAGGAGAGGAAGGAAATCTTTTACTTGCCTATAAAAGGATTCACTGCCTGTATCCTGCATGAAGCATGTGACTGGGATGATAAGAGGGAGGAGTGGAAATCCTATAAACCATATCCCAGGGTGGGAGGCTCTCACTTTCCACTTTTCCCCTCTGCCTTTGATACCTCTAACTGTCTGACAGGTCCCTTGAGCTGCTCTGAAGAGAAATGCAAGAAGAAAGCACTCCAATTAAAGTGACACAACTCCATTCTTTCAGCAAGCTATATATGTATTTATTTTATAGTAATTTGAACAGCAGAGAGTTTGGCAATAGAGACAGCTTTGGAAATGTGCACTCTGTGTTTGTGTGCCTGTGGTTTTGATTCCTCCAGCTTGGATCTCCCACTTGGCATCTCAGAATACCCACCATCATGCTGTTTTTAAAGAAAGCAGCAAATTGAAATACCTCTCCTGTGGCTTCCCCAAGAACATCGTGTCTTGACACTCCTCCATCCTGGCAGTTGTGGGGATGTGACCCAAACTGGGAGGGTTATTACCAAGCACTCAACTGCAAAGAATCACTGGTACCTTTCAGCCAGCAGCCAGCAAATCTGTATCTGGGAAGTTTTATTAAGCCATTGGGATGACCTGCACTTCTTTCCCATCATTGCTGTTTATTTCAAGTTATTTGGGGTTTTTTAAACCCTTTTCTCAGTAAAAATTTCCTGAGGCCATGCTGTGAGCCATCAATGACTTTATTGGCCCAAACAGTACTCAGCAGACTCATGTTTGCTGAGGACTTTTCCTGAACCAATGATGACTGGAGCATTTCAGCTGGGATTGCATCACTGAAATAGCTCAGGTGATTCCTAAAGTGAGTTGTTCTTGGGTTCACGTGCAGCGTGTCTAGCTGTCCCGTTGAAAGCAGCGAAACATTGGCCTCTGACTGATGAGAAAAGGACCAACTAAATGGAGAATCCTAAAAACAAAATCCTCCTCAGTAAGTCAGCCTATGCCTTTTACTTGCTAGTTCTTTTATGCACATAGTTGGAAGAGGGGAGACCTTATTACTCTCTACAACTACCTGAAGGGAGGTTGTTGACAGGAGGGAGCTGGCCTCTTCTCCCAAGTGACAGGGGACAGGACGAGAGGGAATGGCCTCAAGCTCCGCCAGGGGAGATTTAGGCTTGAGATTAGGAAAAAGTTCTTCACGGAGAGGGTGGTTAGGCATTGGAACGATCTGCCAAGGGAGGTGGTTGAGTCACCGTCCCTGGAGGTGTTTAAGGTTAGGGTAGACGAGGTGCTTAGGAGCATGATTTAGGGATTGGTGGGAATGGTTGGACTCGACGATCCAGTGGGTCTCTTCCAACCTGGTTATTCTATGATTCTGTGATTCTGTGAAGAGTCAGACGATCTATCTGGTGGCTGTTAAGCCACAAAGCACATGTGACTGCCTCTGCTCATTGAGCCACGACTTCCATCCCCAGGAGTATGAATTTGGGTGCTGCGCAGGGCAAGGACCTCAGTCCCACATGCCTTGCTGCCAGGGTTTATGAGGAGGCAAAACAAGAGAAGAAAGTGGGAACTAGCTTTGCTAGTGTCCCAAAGAAGCTCAGCAAGATGGGAAAGGACGTTGCAGAGTGACAGCCTGGGGCAGCTGGGGCAGCTATCTGCTGTTTTTGCCAAAACAACTGAGCTATCTTAATAAATTCCCTGTGTAAAAAAATATATCTATAAATTTTGCCTTAGTAGAACAATGCAGCTGCTAATGGGGCTGTATGTGACCAAATGAAATGCTCTAACACTCTCTAATCCCATACCGAGCTGTGACGACTTTCTTTGTAAAGAGTGACTCTACTTGAACATATGTGTGCGGGCGTGCATACGTACATGTACGTGAACACATACCTATAGCTTTATAATCCTGGTGCCAAGGGGTAAGACCTGAGGCGTGGGGGAGCCACCACCACTACACAATCATGAACTGGCAGACGTAGGGCAGCTGGTCTCTGCACTTCTTGTCAAACCACTTGCCCACCGCGGCCCCTGACAAGGCTGCACAGTTTTCCAGCTTGCCGCCATCTGGCTGGGTGGTAATTTCAGTCTCCCAGTTCTTGTAGCGAATGGGGCTGCCCGTCATGTCCACCCACTTGCCCTCCGCTGCCATGTCATTGAGGCCCAGCCAGATCTCCACCTCGGAGCCGATACTCTTGCGCATGTAGTCGTAGAGGGCATCATTTTCCTCCCCATTCTGGGGAGTGCTGAGTGTACCACCCTGGGAGATGCAGTTTTCGCTGGCCTCGTGGTAAGTCTTGGTCTCCGAAAATGCCAAGAAGCATTTTAGGTGAATTTTGGTGCCTTTCAGGCAAACTGAGAGGTTATCACAGGAACAGAACAAAAAGACAGAAAGGGCATTGGTTTTAAAACCAGCACCAACAAATGCAGCAGCAAAACTATAAGATTCATTTCATAGGCTGCACAGCAACCCATGGTACCACCCACACCAGCACGCGAGTCCCAGAGGCCCTCTCCATTCCACGTAGGGCATGGTTGTGGGGATGTGCCCTCCCCATCTGCAAAATGCTGGGGAAAATGGTTCTTTGGGTGCACCTGCCACCCTCGCGGGCTCTGACTCTGTCAGAGCAGAAGCACAGTGTGGTACTCATGCCCCTTCCCCTGGCTTCACTCTTCTTCAGCTGCTCCTATGCTTACTCTATGAGTTTCTTGGAGTTCAGATTTGTGATGGACAATGCCAGGTGTTGGAGCATTTTGTAAAAAAAGTCTGTAATGCCAATACAATCATCTTAATTATGCAAGCATGAGGAAAACGTCTTTTTTAATAGGCTTTGATCAGAACTGTCGTGCTTTCATAGTTTGAGGGCTTCAGAGGAAATATCTACTTGCCTCTGATTTTATTGTTAAGAATAGCAATTTATTTTATTTTTCCTTTTAAGCTCTAAACCTTGAGAGTGCAGGGTACTTTAGCCAAACAATAACTAATCAGAGTCACACATTAATATTCAAACCAATTACATCTCTATGAATGCGAGTTTGGAACTAAAGCCTTGATTTTGCTTGTGTTTCTTTTCTTTTAAGGATAAAAGTCTCCTTAACTTGCATTTACATCTTATTTCTGTTTTGTGTTCTGCAAATCCTTCTCCTATCGATGGAGTTTGCAAAGAATAACTGTGAAGCATGACTTAAAGATGGACATTTTAGGACTGTCCTCCATATGTATTCAGTTAACTATGTTGGGACTGACCTCCTGTGAGGCAATACCATGGTATGTATGAGAGACCAGGTAACCATTTCAGTGAAGTTCAGACAGTAGACTAAACTACATTTGACAGACTAACCCATTACCAGTCCTTCTGATTCATAAAGGAAAATGAACATCTGGCTTAATCTCATTGAAATATCCATTGCTTTACAAATGGGAAGCTCTAGCGCATGAAGAGGGAAGCCTTGCACTGCACAACTAAAGTCATTAACTGCCTGAGGAGTTCCAGCTGCCTGGAGGAATTGCAGTGAGCCCACACTTTGCTTTGATCCCCCAGCTCATTCCCTGGGATGGACTCTTGTTGCGGGGTGTTTGGGCATCTCTTGTTAAAAATGTAGAGCAATTGTAGCTGCTTTATAAGTAGCTCTGCTCTCAAAGAAAAAGCCACGCCTTCTTCAGCAGTCCTTTACCTGTCTGGAGTGCTTGTTTCTCCTTCAGTAGCGCAACCTCCTGAGAGATATTGTCAATCATGGCCTTCAGGTCTTCAATCATTTTGAGGCTCACACCATCTGTTGGAAAAAACAAGGGAGGAGAATAAATGTTGGCAGCGCCCCCAGGAGAGGCAGCTGAAGCTATTCCTGTCATCAAAACTTCCATTTATCTACCGCTAAAGAAAGACAAACTAAAGGGATCCACAAAAGTCAGTGTCTGTCCCCTTGCACGTCCATCAGAGTGAATGTTTGCTCACTACCCTTGTTCAACCATCAACACATTTTTCCCAGTTTGGGTTTCAGGGCTTTGCACCCCATGGGGCTTCATGGGGCCAGGGAGTCTCCCCTTGAGCTGCGACTGCAATGCCTGGAGTAGGGTAAGAAGGGATGCGCACATGAGCATTAAAAGCCACAATGGAGTGTCTTGTGGTGCAGGGGCAGATCTCGGGAAAGTATCACAGCCCTTCCAGCCTCTTACTACTGAGCAACAGCCTGGCAGGCAAAGCATTTTCCTGCTGATGCTCACCAACCATGCCATCCTTCGGGACATCACAGCTGCTTCTGCCCCCATCTCTGCTTTCAGCATCCCTGGTGCAGGTATCAAAAAAACTGGCCAGAGTTGCTCTCCTGCTGTGATAAGATGCTTTCTTGGCCACAAAGTTGGTCACAGCCTGCTTCTAAAGCTTACATCTTGCTAGGCAAGTCACCTCTGCAATAGCTCCAACCAGCTGTTAATCAATACTTGGATTTCTCTTGTCTAGGAGCGAAAGAACCATTGTGCCTTGGAGGTGGTGGGAGATGGGACACTGAGGTGTTTGTATTCATTAAGCTCTCTCTGCTGCTTCTATTGTTTTTCCCCTCCTGTCATAAGCAGGTGGTAGTGCTCATGGGATGGAAGGAAAGGGGACAGTTTGCCCATCAGCACAGTGGGATGGGCTTCGTTGAAGGTCAAGGAGACAGGGAGCCAAGGCATCAAGTCAGGTAAGTGGGGAAGCAGCTTGGAAGCAGCCAAAAAACACCAGCCCAAAGATTACATGGTGCTATGAATCTGAAAAGCCAGACGCCACGGGGAGGGCATTAAGCTGCTTTACTCATTGCTCAATTACCTTTAATGAATTCACTTAACACTGAGGCACTAGTTATTATTTTGGTGCCTTTGATGAAAACACTTTGTGGGAAACAGCTAATTAGTACTGGTTTTGGGGTTTTTTTAACATGCAAGCCTGTCCTGCAGCTGAACAAATGTCTCTCAGGTTTAAATAACATCCAAGGTCCGTGGCAAGATGCCACACATGCGTCTTGTTGGGACAGCTCCTTACGTTGTTCCAGCTGAATTCAGTGGTTTGTTCCCATCTAAGTTTGTTCCCTCCCACATGAGATGACAAATCTCCGTGACAGCTATCTAAGCCCCCTGTCCCTTTTCACCACCTCATTTCCAAGCCCGGGGCCACAATGTGTTCTTACCATATTCCCTGGGATGTCACAAGGAGATCTTGGAGTGGTTCATTTGCACTTCAGCTACAAAGCGAATACCTCAGCTATCTCAAAAAACATTGAACTTTCTCTGTTATTGCCAGAGGATTTTGTCTCTGTGTTGTCGTTTCCTCAAGGTTCACCTCCTGAAATGCATGATTAAGGCTGTTACAGCTCAGGTTTGCTGTGATCGAAGCCAGCGTGGGGGCTGCCAACGCTGCCTGTTGGAGCTGGAGCGGGTCCTTGTGCGGCTGACTCTGCTCAGGAGGATTAAGTGTAAGCACAGGCGAGCTGAAAAGGAGACTCCCAGAAGGATGTGGATCACAATAATCTGTTGGTTTGAAGACCTGGCCAGTAATGTATGTGATGCTGCAAATGGGACTCTCTCACATTTTTCCTCATTCTAATTATATGCTAAATAACAATAAAATCTCTCTCTACTTCCTTCTTTTTGATTATTTAACTACTGCACGGAATTTGGACCTCTGTCTGGTTTGCTTAGCCTTGCCTGGGCTGGCATCAGTCAGTTGGTTCTTATGCAAACAGGTTTCTGTCTCCTAGCAGGTTGGACATCCCAAGGTCTGTCATCAAGCCTCCCCAGCCACTGGTATTTCTTCTGACACCAGGCATTTCCCTGAACGTACCAGACAGAAAAATCTTTCTATATTGCAGCCTGTCCCTCAGTCAGAGCAGGGAATTGAACATACCCACACTGAGTTTCTGTCAGTGTAAATATTCAGAGGCATTTCCTGGGAAGAGCACCTGAACTCCAAGATTACACGGAAATTTTGGGCAGCCTCAGGAGCAGCCCCCTACCTGCCGATTTAAGCATCCAGACTCCAATGGCCAACTCCAGTTACCTTAAAAATACACAAGAGCTACACAAAGCTCTTTAGCCTGGAGAAGAGGAGGCCTCATTGCTCTCTACAACTACCTGAAGGGTGGTTGTGGAGAGGAGGGAGCTGGGCTCTTCTCCCAAGTGACAGGGGACAGGACAAGAGGGAATGGCCACAAGTTCCACCAGGGGAGGTTTAGGCTGGACATTAGGAAAAAAAATGTGTCACAGAAAGGGTCACTGGGCCCTGGCAGAGGCTGCCCAGGGAGGTGGTTGATTCACCTTCCCTGGAGGTGTTTACGGGATGGGTGGATGAGGTGCTGAGGGGCATGGTTTAGTGATTGATAGGAATAGTTGGACTCGATGATCCAGTGGGTCTTTTCCAGCCAGGTGATTCTATGATTCTATGAAAGGTGCTCCCTCCTGTGCCCCCAGCACCTGGTCTCAGCTGTGACCAAGAGGAGACCCCAGGTCGGGTGGGTCCCAAGCCTGGACCCCATGTCTTCCACCTCCCCTGCACACTTTTCTGGATGAGATCCCCGGGGCCGTTGGAGGTGGATAAATCTCATCTGCCCTCCCAAGACATCAGGGAGAGTGTGCTGAACCGATGCATCTGGGAAAATCACTGGAGAGCAATTTGATGGGGAAAAAAAAAACAATAGCAGGCAAAGTGAATGTGCTATCTCAGCATTTTCTAAATGCTATGGTTTGGCTTTTTCATGTTGAAACAGCACCATTTTTTTTCTGAAGCAGATCCAAATGTAAGCAATAATTACAAAAAAAAAAAGAAAGGAAAAAAAAAAAGAAAAGAGAAAGAGCTTGGCTCAAATTATAATTTTATTTTCTAACACTTGTGGTTTGGCTTTACATATTAAAAGAAATATACGCTATCTCAACCCCCCAGTGGTTTAACCCTGCTCGACTCTCCCTGGCAAAGGTCAGGGGGTGAGCCAGGACAAGGGTGCTGGGGGCCTGCGATGGTGCTGGAGGTGGGACAGGGCCATCCTGCTCTCACCCAGGGTAGGAGCGGGTGAGCCCCAGCCCCTATAGTTGGTGACTTTGATGTGACAAGGGGCTGGGGCAAAGAGGAGCCTCAAAGGGGATTTTTAGTGCTTGCCACTCTCTTACCCCATCCCTGGTGTTGGTAAAAATCAGAGAAAAAAATGTTAACCAAGAGATGCTGGAAATTTCCAGTAAAGGAAGGGGAGCTGGACTCGCCATGGACTGGCCAAAAAATGCCAAGTTTGGGAGATTTTATTCTTTTCCCTTAAGAAAACTTGACCTCTGCTTTGAAAAGAAACCTTGAAGCTATCCAGAGAAAATTGACACCAACTGTTTCAGATGGCTTGATTTTCAGAAAAAAACAATGTTGATCCCCTTCCCTCTGAAAAACGTGTTTATAGTATGAGCCTGTTTCCTGTCAGAAAGGTGATTTTTCTTCCACCCACCTGACTTTTCTCCCATATGCTTATCATCAGTGGGTTACAAACAGCAGTGCCAGTGACAAAGAGAGAAAAATAAGATTTCTCTTAGAAATTCATTTCTCCCTCCTAGTATTTCTGGTATGGGCAATGCATATATGTACCCTACACCAACCCTAGGATGTATTTTTGCTCTAGAAAACAGCCACAGACATGGAATAAGCAGCTATGCAGGGACTTCATAGAAAGGTCTAATGGAAGAAAAAAGGAAAAATTTCTCAAGGATGGGATGAGTCGAAAATAGTACAGAGAGAATCACGGACAAGCGGATTCCTCAGATGCTTCTTCCTCACTCCCTGCTTCATTCCAAGCAGCTAAACACCCACTAGAAGCTGTCTAACCCCACGTGATAGCAGCTGAACACATCAGACAGGCAGCCTTACATGCTGGCAGGCTGCAAACTTACCTGCCTTCTCCTATAATTAATGTGCATTGAGTTAGAGGGAGAAAGGATGGGACAGTAGAGATAAAAAAAAAAAAAAAAAAAAAGAGAAGGGGGAAAAAGAAACACTAGGGAAAAGAGTACTTAAGCATCTTTTTGTGTGCATTGCCCTCTGGTAAGCCTAGGTAGCTGGTGCTCATGTATGGCTTGATGTACTCCAGGGGCAAGTGTTTTAAAATGAAGATCCATGTTGATATTGAATGGATTATATATTATCTGCCTACTCTTGGCTCCAAATCTACAACAGCAGTCTGTTATCTGCCACTTATCTGCCTCTGAAAAATGAAAGAGAAGGGGTAAGGGCAGCAGAAAGAGAGATTTTAGTAGAGGAGAAGTTTGAGGCGAGACTTAGAGATAACATAGAAAATACACTGCTTGCTGAAGTTCAGACCAAGCTGTCCAAGCACATTTATTCAAGGTAGGAACCTGCCAAAACCATTTCAATATCCTTGCTATTTTTCCAGAAGGGCTACACAATCATTCCCACAGCAGGGAAGCAAAAAGACGTTGAATTAGGTTTTTAGGTGCTTTTAGAAAAGTTTAATTAAAGCTCTATTAAATGCTGAAATGACTGGGTTAATTGCAACCCCTGTGAAGCCCCTCCTTGCAGGGAAGGTGCCTCTGCTCCTTACCTTTCTTGGAAGCTGCTGGTTTCTGTCGGACTTTGCCATTTTGCTGGCTGGAGACCTGGGCGAGGGAGAGAAGGCAGAGGAGCAGGCAGGCTCCCCGGAGCGCCATGCCGCTGCTGTCTGGTGTTGAGTGGAGTTGGAGCAGTTTTGCTCTGCCCTCAGACAGCCGGCTTCACAACGCCTTGGATCAGGCAGAAATGGTTGTCCCAGAAAGCTGCCCGCTGAGCCCTGGCCAGAGGCAGCCTCCCGGCCCCGGGGGAAGCTCAAGCAGCTCCAGCCAAGGCTGAAAACATCCCAGCGGGTTTGCGTTTCTTAGCACACTGCTTGTTTTTGTTTAAAAAAAAAATTACAAAAAAAACAAAGCAAGGAAGGAATTTACTGAAAGTCGGCTAAGTTAAACATACGGAAAAGCTGTGGAATGATTTCCTATGAATTTTAGCAAGCTGCCATGGGTTTGATCTCATATGTCAGTGATGGCAACAATGATGTGAAGTGCAAAACGGAGTTTGCATGGCCAAGAGAATAGTGGGGGAACAGCCTGCCCGGGTAGCCCCACAGAGGGGCTGCCTGCGAGGAATACTGCAAATACCAGAGGCAGAGGGGGGCAACCCAACTGCCCTGGACCTCTCCCTGGTGTGATGGAGATTTCTGGTATATTCCCCTGTGATCCCCCAGCCCAGGACTGCTTACACCTCAAAAATATGGCTCCATGTAGGCTTGTCTGGCCATCATTGCTTCTCCATGAGAGATGAACAAGCACCTCATCCCCATCTCTTCCCAGCTTTGCCGGGGTTTCTTTCTGGAGGGTGAATCTCCCTGCAGGGATGGCAGGCAGAGCTAACTCACAGCCATCCCACAGAAAACACAGTTTATCTCCTCTGCCCCAGTGGCAATTTCTCAGTTGCTCGCAGACAGTCACATGCTGAGGGCAGCTTCCAATGCCATAGGTTTAGACACCTATTCTTGGGGCCTCTCCTCCAAAAAAGGGACATGCTGGGCACAGCAGCGCTGTGGTGCACGTGGCTGCACCTTTCCTTTCTCTCAGCCCTGACGTTTAGGTTGCAAGATAAGGCTTTGGGCTGTGTCTATGCAGGGCAGCTTGGTGGCAGCCTCCCGGCTGTTGGACCTGCCAAGGGCTAACGTGGCATTTGCCACTGCTTTTCCTTGCACTTGTGGCTGGGGACAGAGGTCAACTCCCAGCCTTGGGCTCATATTCTGGGGTTCTGGTGTGGATTCCGGAGTAAATCACTCTCCTTGTGGTATCATCCAGGGGAGCAAGACTCCTTCAGTGGCAAACACGTCCCCCCACCAGACCATGTGGTGGCTTCACATGCTTTTCATTTTTCCAAAACCACTTTCATTTCTGTAGGACAGGAAAGCAAACAATGGCTCCAGAGATTTTCACCAAACAAGAGGGCTTCTCATCATGTTGGCGCTTTAACCCTTTCCACTAGCCTGGCTGCGAGCTGGAGGTATTTTGGCTCTGCCTCACCCCACTAGGCAGCAGGAAAGAGATCTCACCCACAGCTTCTACACTTGCATCTTTGTCCCAAAAGTGAGCTAAAGGGGACTGCATTTCAGCAGACCTAGGCAAAAGCAGGGATGAAGAGAGCTGGGAAGATGTTCAACTTGCTAGTGCAGATGTCATGGTAAGAGGAACTCTGCCCTGAACCTACCTGGTGCTGGACCACTTTCCTTCCTACTCTGGCATCTCTGAGAGTTAAAATCCACAGGTGCTCTCTGCACTTAAAAAAAATGGCATATATCAGATCCAACGCACCTTGTGGCCAGGTCTCTCAAAGCAACAAGAGACTCCATAAAAACTGGTTAATGATTCACACCCACAACCCTGGAGTCAGGCTGAGTACCCTGGGAGTTGTGCCCCTCAAAACACTTCGGAATTTGGGTCTTCACTCAGTTTTGGGAATGTTCGGGCTTCTAAATAACCTAGAGCTGTAAAAGAAGACTGGGAGGAGCTCATCTGGAATGGAGGAAAACACATCCCATAGAAAGCTGTTTTCCCCAGGTCTCCTTTGCAAGGGTCCCAGCCTGAAGACAGCACAACCAAGGTGCTCCAAGAACAGCCCTACAGCCTAAACCAAGACCACTGCCTCATTTTTTGGGTGCTGCGGATGTTCAGCAGCTGAAGCACAAGTGGGTGATTCTTTCCTGTAGGAGAAACAGGAATAATCTGAGCAAGTGGAGGAAGTTCATGTAGAGAAAGGACGAGCAGGCATTTTGGAGAACAAAGTGCTCCAGACACCAGCCATTAACCTTAAATCTTTTCTGAAAAATTAAGGCAAGATGCCATTCAGACCAGATAAACAGTGCTGTGGCTGGAAAAAGAGCTGCTGTCGATTTAGTTTGGCCGCTGCTGTGTGACCCTGCTTCACACTTTAGCTGACTAAGGAAAACCCTGCCTTTAGATCCTACCTGAACAGAGCTCCCTTGCAGTCCAAACTTTTGAAGCCAAGGAGGCATGGGTTTGATTTTCACTCGCCTCTACCACACACACCCAGCCCCACTCAAATTTAAGCCTGAGCATATTTATGTTAGAGATTTACTGCCCTCCCATCTAGATTATCTCAAATGGGATGAGGCCCAGGAGATGTAAAGACACCCACATACACGTAACATATTCCCTTCTCTTGACACTTGAGTAGCATTTACCTATCCAAAGTGCTCTTGGTAACATTTCCCAGTTTTCCTTAGCTGCAGATTTGCTTGCCTGCCTTCACTTAGATTCATGTCCTGCCATGCTCAGGAAAAAACAAAATGCTCTCTTTGCTGCACATTGAACAGATGGCTCTTATGTGGAGCCTGATGGCGATGCCTAACCACAGGTTTCTGGGTGGTTAGGACCAGTTGCAGCCTTTCTTTTCTCTGGTTCTCCAGCTGAAACAAGAAGGGCAGGGTGGCTTTCCATTAAAAAAAAAAAAATCATAAAATCATTAAATCACCAGGTTGGAAAAGACCCACAGGATCATTGAGTCCAACCATTCCTATCAAACACTAAACAATGACCCTCAGCGCCTCATCCACCCATCCCTTAAACACCTCCAGGGAAGGTGAATCAACCACCTCCCTGGGCAGACTCTGCCAGTGCCCAATGACCCTCTCCGTGAAAAATTTCTTCCTAATGTTCAGCCTAAAAGTCCCCTGGCAGAGCTTGAGGCCATTTCCTATTGTCCTGTCCCCCATCACTTGGGAGAAGAGGTCAGTGCCCTCCTCTTTACAACCTCCCTTCAGGTAGTTGTAGAGAGCAATCAGGTCTCCCCCCAGCCTCCTCTTCTCCAGGCTAATGAGCTTTGTGTAGCTCTCTCAGCCGCTCCTCATAAGGCCTGTTCTCCAGCCCCCTCACCAGCTTTGTTGCTCTTCTCTGGACTCGCTCCAGAGTCTCAACATCCTTCTTGTGGTGAGGGGCCCAGAACTGAACACAGGATTCCATTAGGCTCTCAGAGCCTGAAGGTCTGCAACCAAGGCAGCCTCTCTGTGCACCAGCCAGCAGGTCTCATGAACCCACCCGATGGGACTAAGCCGACGTGTTGTGGCAACAGGTCCAAAATAGTGATGCTGTGGGGAAGGGCCACGTAAAAGCTGGGGTTACCCGTACCCAGCCCACTCTCTGCCTGGGCTCCTTCTGAAGCCCGAGGCTGTGGTGCCAGTAAACTAATGGGGATATCAATGAACCTTTGTGAGTTGGCTCTCTGGGCAGGCATCACGCCTTTGAAATCCTGATGATTCACGCTTCTTATGTAAGGGAGGTGTGGGAGGTGGATAGAGGTAAACCATTTTATTAGATGAACTAATAGGACTGGAAGACGGCAGCAAGGTTCTGGCCATGCAAACCCTTTCCCTTCAGGGCTGAAAGAGAAGTAACGAATGTCAGAGCAGAGGAGCAACAGCTGGGAGGCTTGTTAGGAGCAAGCACTGAGGGAAAGAGCAACAGATAATTCATGGAAGATTCATGGAAAGGTTAATGAGAAAGAGAAAAGCTAAAATTATGCCAAGAAACCAGGGTTTTGTCCATGATCTTTCAAGTCCATGGAATTATGAATTTTACATCCCTATAAAAGCAATTTACTCCCTTGTTTCAAGCCCCATCAGACAGACAGGAGCTCCTGTTAGCTGTAAGGAAGCTGTTTCGAGATGAAAAGACGGCAGAAAAACGTATACTTATGGAAATTGCCTCAGGGCTGCAGAGAAGCAGTCAGAAAAGTTTACGTGGCTTTGGGAAACCCAGTAAGTAGGTTGCAATGATGAATTTGGAAGGCTTTCAGTTAGCTAAACAGTGGCTGGAATAAGCCCACAAAAGGAAGCTGGATGCTTCTGGCAATGATGCAGACCTGTGATTTCGTGCCCAGCTAGGCCAGGAAATGGGCAGCGAGATCACAGTCTGTTTTGATTCGGCTCCTAGGAATTGAGCAGGTATCGCCAAGCCAAGAAATGGGGCAGTGACACAGGACAACGGCTAGAAATGGAAGGGTGGACTAGAGAATATAATAAAATTAAGATCAGCAATTACCAGACCTGGTTTTTCAAGGCTAAATTACTAGCCCAAAAGCAGGCCACTACAGTGCCAAATGAGGCTTATTCTTTGCCTGCAGTCCCCTCCTCTGGGAAAGCTCCTGCCTCTCCTGCTGGCACTGACAGCGTGAGAACAAAGGGGAGACCTGAAAGCATCCTGAGGTGGAGCCCTGCAGCTGGGTGGCTTGACCCGTGGCTTGGGCAGGACACTGGGTTTCATACCTCTGCTGTATTGACCAAATCCACTCTGTAGGGAAAAGATCCACGTCTCTGCGGAACCACAGGAACCTCAAAGAGAAACAAGAGAAAAACAGTGGTGCACAGTAAAAAAAAAGTGCTGTGAGGAAGTGGGGCTAACAGAAGAAAATCTCTGATATTCACTAGCTGATGTCCAAACTCTTGCTGGCATCATTCCTGATTTCCACCAGTATAAACAACATCAGAACAGGTTAAAATGAAAAGAGCCTAATCTATGGATCATTGTTCTTGAGACCAATCAAGAAGAAATGCGATAATAGTTCAGGAAAGGGTGGTTTTCAGGACAATGATGGGGAAAACCAAGAAGTCAGCACTTTGCCAAAACATTATCCCCCAGCACCAGCTTTAGGAAATTGGCTCTGAGCCGAAGGAGGGAGCCTTCCCATCACATCCCATTGCAACCACGGCGCACAACCCTACCCCACGTCCACCAGGGGGTCACAGAACAGAAAGATCTGTGTTAAAGGAGAACCTAGGGCCTTAAATCAGACCCAAATGTGAAGAAATTGAGTTCAAGTGCCACCAGCTGCTCAAAATTCTCCTGTTTCCAAAAGGAGTTACACTGAAGGACTCATCTCCCCTTCTGCTCGGAGTATGCAGCTCCTGTGGGCTGGAGGTAAACCTCGCTGCCATCACTGTTTTGCATTTCTGCTTATTGTTCGTGTCCAAAAGTCCAACCAGCCAAAGGAAAACTGTAGTCAAGTGTCTTAACATCAAAACTCCAGAGAAATCCCTAGTTGTGATGGGGAGGCTGAGCAGGCTGCATGAAAAATGCTTGTCTCAGCATCAGCTCAAGTGAAGTCACAACTGAAATGAAATTCAGTATTTTAGGACTCGCAAGCAGATAGCATTTGGCCAGCTTGTGATTTTGTTGCATGTCATTCTCACCTTTAAGCAACTGGTTTGCTTTCATATGTCTGCAGAAATTGAATTAGGGATTGTAAGAGAATTAGAGCACCAGCTTTATGAATTCCTAAATTTTATCAATTCAGAGAAAAGGCTGTGTGATCACACAGCAGGATGAAAGCAACCCATGCTCTTGAAAAGCCTCACCAGACTACAGTTGGTGTCTCTCAGGGTGGGGAAAACCAAGTAGGACTTAAATTATGTCTTTTCAACCCATAGGTTTCCAGTCCTGGAAACACCAAAGACTTACCATTTGCCAAAACATAGTGAAGACCACTTAGTGAGAGTGCTCCTCTGGAAGAGAGGGCCTGTAGGCTGATGGCTCCGAGTACCTCCAATGCCTGTGCACGACCGGCTCAGCTGCAGCCACCACCACACCAGGTGGGTGGAAGAGGGCCTTTCTACTTCAGAAAACAGCAGAGATTCTGTTCCTTTTTCCCTTCCCAAGGTATTAGCTAAGGGACTGGAGTAACTATGAACTTCTCAGTCTAAATCAGAGAGATCCAATCTGCAAACGGCATGACATGAAAACTCAGGGGTGCCTGTGCAGCTGATGATTTTACCCTAATCTTGAAAAAAAGTTTGCAATAGAATGTTCACAGAGCTTGAAAGATAACCACAGCCTTTTTAAAACATTCCGGTTGATGAAATTGAGGTTGAAGCCATCACCATGGAGTCGTTACCAGTAGGACGTTTGAGATCCTAGTGTTTTGCAGGAACAGCAAAAAGGTCTTTGATACTGGCTAGCTAGAAACACAGCTGATCCATGGAAAAAACGAGGTACTGCAGTCTCTCTGTGGGAAGATCAGGATGCAAAGTACCCTGCTGTGGCTGATCAGTACGACTGGGAGCCCAGGACTTCATCAACAGAAAAGGAACAAGGGACCAGGCATTTGAAGTGCAGCCTGAAACCAGCCCCTGGCAGCTGCCACCCTGGCAGCAGGGAGCAGGCAGGCAGCACCTGCCTCTGCGAGGCACAGCTATCAGAAACATCCACGTTTTGCCTTAGAGGTAACAGCTGCCTCACACTGTTGAGGAGAGCAAACAGGCAGGAGCATAGCAGGAGCCACAAGAGGCTGGGGAGCGGGGAAGACCAGCAGAGCAGAGGCGGGTGGCTGAAGAGCTTCGGTCCCAGTTGCAGACCTGATCTTGCACTTCGCTCAAGCATTTCAAAGGAAAGGAGGAAACAAGGCTCTTAGGTTTTATCATGTCATGTTGACTCCATCCCTTTGCTCTGGCTCTCGGTGGCTATTCACTATTATACATGCAAAGTAAATTAGTGCCACAGTAGGGCTGGAGAACATGGTGCTGCTGAGGAGGCAGTGGCATCTGCTGAATTAAAAAAAAAAAAGCTGCAGGCAGTCCTAGCAGAAGGTGGTAAATTCCAGTTAACTCTTATTTACAGAGAAAATGCAGAAACTCCGTGAGATATTACCTGTTAAATCAAGGTGCAGAGTCCCTTGAGAGGGACAAAGATAGTGAGGGACCTGGAGAACAAGTCTTATGAGGAATGGCTGAGAGAACTGGGGTCGTTTATCCTGGAGAAGAGGAGGCTGAGCGGAGACCTCATTGCTCTCTACAACTACCTGAAAGGAGGTTGTGGAGAGCAGGGAGCTGGCCTCTTCTCCCAAGTGACAGGGGAGAGGACAAGAGGGAATGGCCACAAGCTCTGCCAGGGGAGGTTTAGGCTGGACATTAGGAAAAAATATTTCACGGAAAGGGCCATTGGGCACTGGCACAGGCTGCCTAGGGAGGTGGTTGAATCACCTTCCCTGGAGGCGTTTAAAAGACAGGTGGACGAGGTGCTCAGGGACATGGTTTAGTGATTGATGGGAATGGTTGGACTCGATGATCCAGTGGGTCCTTTCCAACCTGGTGATTCTATGACAGGATACTTGCACACTCCGGTTTCATAGGAGCCATAAGCAAGCTCTGGCTCCCACTAGCTTGTCTTTACAACAGATTGTACAAAACTAAGTTTTCACAACGCCCAGCTGTGGGTGGCATGGCCCTTGTCTTCCCCATTGGCTCAACACAACCCTAAGGCAGAATAAGGTCTCCCCTCCTTCCCTGACTACACAATTGCAACGCTGAACTGCTATTGTAGTTGTGAAACATTGGCTGATGGGATTCTTGGGCTTGGAAAATCTGCTCAGCATCACCCTGATGGTTAAACACAGATTCAGAGGGACAGAAGAAGCAAACCAGCCAGTTCCATTGACTTGCAGCCTAGCTCTCTCCTGCTTCAAGGGGACTGATCCTGTCAAACACACTTTTAGTCTGGGTTACATGAAGGAAGTGAAAAAAAACAGTGCTCGGTGATTTTAGGCAACACAAGTAGAAGCCTAGCCTAGTGGGAGCTGCTAGACTCCTCATTGCTAGCACACAGCTTTCAGCCTCTCAACCCTCCCAGCAGAAGCAATTGATTTCTGGGAGAAACAGAGAGCTATCCCGCTCCACAGATGTTTCCTCTTAGTTCTGCTGGACTTGAGTCAATGAAAACGTGGCAATATCTGCACAGCAACACATGGAACTTTCCACCAGCCCCAACGGGAACAGAAGAAGTTTCAGTTGAAAACTTTATTAAAAATCTAACTGATATATTTCTTTGGGATGGAAGGGAGGGGTTAAAGAAAGCTCAGAAAACAGAAATGGGCAGCATAGCCCTTAGCATGCCTGAGACCAGAGCCTGAAAGATTTCTTGGCAGAAGACTGGGAGAGCTGTAAGCCCTTTTACCCCTGTCAGAGCTTTGTTTATCCATTTGAGATGTGTGTTGGTAGCAGCAAACCTCCAGGGGCAGCCGAGACCAACTAGCAGCTCTAATACTTTTGGCCAGGCTCATTATTTATACCTTAGTGGGTAGAAGCAGCTCCAGTCTGAACTGGGGTCACACTTTACCCCACTGCTTTTCATTGCCAAAAGACAGGAGGTAGTGAATGTGGAAGGAATAGGACCCCCTTGAAGACCCCAATGTGTTCTGTGCCTGCTCATGGAGCTACAGAAGCCCTGAGGAAGGACGTGCAAGGTTTTAGGAGGCACTGCAGATTCTTGCACCACATTTATTTACAGTGACATTCTCAGCAAATGCTTGGTACTAATTATTTTGTGACCAGCATAGCCACTTTTTTTACGTATAGCTGCTCCACCAGCTTCTCTGCTGGCAGCAGACACAGATACTCAGGTAGTAAAAGTTTGCTTCTTCAGTATCTTAAGCACATAAGCCCAGATCTCAGGTGGGCTAAATATTTGCCATCCTTAGTAAGAAGAGGAGAGAGAATGGAAATGTATTTATTTCCATAGAGATGTCAGTTAACAAGACTGAAACACAGTGAGGATTCTTCCAACTTGACCCCAGCTCTCATAATGATCAATTTTAAATCAAAAGGATCTGGAGAGGGGATAAGAAATATCTTGAATGATGTAACTTGCAAAATGCTTGGAGATCCTTCAGCTGGAAGGCTATGTAGAAATATACCAATTTACCATGTTACAAAATTCACCCTGGAAGCAACTCTGGGCAGCCTTTCGGTATCCAACCACAAATCTGTAATAAAACAGGCAGGAGCTATTCAGAGAATGGCTGTGGTTTAAGACTTGCAGTTCTCATTCAGATTAACCATTTTCTGAAACATTAAACAATACACAACTAAACAAAGCCTGCTTGTGGTTAAGTCTAAGGTACTGTAAACAGTTCTTCTCCCTTCAGTTTCTTTCTTCCTACAACTTACAAGTAGCTTTGGGGGACAAGGAGTGGATCACAGCTACTCTAAAACTGATGTCAGGTTATTATATGCTTCACGTAAAATAACTCTGCTGGAGTGATTAAAGGGCACATATGTAATCACTGTCTGTATTACTACATAGCACTACCATAACATCCCTAACACATTACTCGATCTACTGAAAAAAATTCCACCTCTTCAAAATAGACTTCTTGGGCAAATTCTGTGGGATATTTTTTTTTTTCCAACTTGCCTGCTTGTTATAATAGTGGCTACACATATTCCAAATACACAGTAGTATCACAGTCACCTTGAATAATTATGCAAGTGAGCTCTACAAAAGGGACTGAAGAGAACTGGGGTCCTTAAGTACACCATATATTTTCACATGATCATGATTATTTGAGCTGTAGTATGTTTTGTCCTATACCTACAGCTTTCCTTCAGTAATAACCTTCCCATTCTCCCCAACAAATGCATTCCAGACAACGTTCTTAATCCAGTATTAGGCAATTGAAACAGGAAGTTCAGAAAATGCTGCTTGACTAAGAGATAAATGATTCCTGGATTATTGTAGTAACATTAGCCGTAACGTTTGTCTGAAATGATCTTTCTAAAACTTGCAGCTGAAGTATCAACTTCTTGAAAATTAACTCTTTCCTTTGACTTCATATATCTGTTGTCTCTTCCTATCATGACAAATAAACAGCTCTTACTCTTTGCTGGGTCAGCCGATAGATGTGTGGAGGGAATTCACTGAAGACCTGCCAATACAACTTGACTGCATACCTTATCTGCTATCTTCTGTCCTTCCCTGTAAAGGATCATTCTGAAAGCCCCTATGCTTTTCCAGCTGAATTATCAAACTCCTATTAAATTAACTTATTTTCCCTTCTACCTTCGCCATGCCCCTTCTCCTTAGACATCATGAGAGGCTTTGGCTAGTTTACCATCATACCTGTTGGCAAAAGGGATAGGCAGAGCTCTAGTAAGCAAAGATATCTTGGTTTAAAATATGAATTAGAAACATTGGACCATGTTGTTTTTATAGTAAAATCCAACCACGTTTTATTCAAAGAAAAGAAAGATAATTTGAGGGAAGACTTCCACAAAGTTCTCATCTGGCTGGTGAGCAAAAATTAAAATTCCAAGAGGCCCAAAACCTGGTTTGTACTGTACTGAAGCAACCCCACACGCTCCAGAACACAGCAGCTGGTCTGCAGAAGTGGAACACGTGAACAGAATTAAGTGGAACTTACATCAGTCATTCTTGGAAACGGACAGAAGCACTTCCTAGGCAACTGCACCAATTCCTGCTGGTGTGCTCCCTAGGTATGGACAGTTACCCACATGGAAAGCATCTCAGATTTGCTTATTCACATTTAACTGTAGCTTTCTTTAAGCTTCGTAACATTTTTAAATCCTGTCAGCCAGAAGGATAAAGGTACTGGAACAAAAAAAAAAATCCTTTTTCTATATACAAACAGGCAAAATTGCACAAACAATTAAAAACAGTTTTTAGCATTTAATAAAAACTCATCCTAGAAATCCAACTTTCTGCCGTGAGGTCCCCAAACTCTCTTCTTCATCCAAAACCTTCTGAAGGGCTATGTGCAACGATTTGCCTACTCTTTTTCCCGTCTGCAATGCAAAGAAAGCAAAACAAATCTGAGACATATGCTTACTAAAACAAAGACAACTCTCATTAAACACTTCCTTTGGACAAATATTTTCTCTTTAATGATTAATATATACCAGCTGGTATAACAAGAACATGCTTTCAATTGAGAAAAATAACGGTGGTCAAAGTTTTGTTTTAACTTGATCAAGTTTTGGAAAAATATATACAAAAAGGCAGTGCTCCCATTCATCAGAGAAGCATTCCATGACCATTAACACCAGATCTGTGCAACACTGGTTCACCCAGAAATACAAATTAAATCTACATCAGGTACAAGCACATTTTCAAATCAGCCAGCACAGCTGAGATAAGCTGCCAGGGATAAGAGATACTTGACCAGCAAAGAAGCCTACTGATACAAAGTTCAGTAAATTCTTCTAAATGCGTTCTGAATCAGCAGACTGAATTCAGACCAGCTCAACACCCTGTCATGTGGCCAGAGAAGACCTAAATGTACATTTGGTGGCTGCATCACTAAATCAGTCTCTGGGCAGACTGTTCATTATCATGTACAATTTTGTACTGTCCAAGTATTTTAAAGGAGTTAACAGAAGGTTTTCTTCACAGAAATAAATCCCAGTAGTGGAAAACTACCAGCATTAGTTCTGATACCAACCTCTGCTTTTCCCTTGTGCACAGCTGTGTGGCAGGCATAGGCTTCGTTGCATAGATAAGAGCTAATAAAGTCAGTTTAATATAATCTATCTTTGGCCCCTTAGGGACAGATGAGCTCTTTTCATCCCTATATGAAGTCAAATAAAAAACCCACCAGTAACACTGAGCTTAGCACTTTAGACTGACATAGTGAAACAGTAAAGTGCCATATATACTCAGCATGTAATTTCCACTTGAGACCAACTGTTTTCAAACTTGGCTCCAAGTTCTGCATTCCTCACTACAGCCGTGCCGAAATTAGTTCTGCATCTCTAGGAAACAGCCTGTTTGAAGTATTTCAAAATCCAGTTCTGTCTCACGCTCAAGGCCAAGCCCAGACATGAGAATTTATACTGGAAGACAGTTTTAAGAGAAAGAAAAAAAAGCTTTAAATTGGATTTCTTATGTGGATGTGAGCAACATACAGATACTAGTATTTTCATGGAGTAGGGTCAGATCAGAAACCAAATAAAGGAGCAAACAAAACCAACATTAAAATGAGAAGAGTAAGCTTGTCACAAAACAAATGAGTTGTGCTAAAACAGAACACCATGCACAAGGAATTCAAAGTGCCATCTCTGCTTCTACAAGGACTTCATGTCAGAAGTTTTGCTCTTTCAGTCTTTAAGGGAAACAGTGAGAGTTGATCAACTTCATCTTTACAGTCTTACAGCTGTAAGTTGAGTGAAACTTCCACTTGAGCGAAACAACTGTATCATACATTTCAGACATCTAAAAGTTTTAGATAACTTCCATTCATATTAGATTCTCTTTCAAAGGAACTGTCTGTGACCTTCTGCAGGATCTTTGCTCTAAAGTCCTTACTGCAGCTTTTCATATACTCTGGTTCATCTGGTATCATTCAGTATCATCACTAACTGCTGAAAACTCCTTACCTCCATCATTTCAAAAATACTCTCGGGATCAAGGCTACCTTTCCCCACTTTCTTCATAGAAGTGAAGGCACCGTTATTGGTCACAGAAATAAGGAGGCTGGCCAAACAACAAGCTTCTTCCTGAAGGGTAGCATCCACCACATGCCTATATCCAATCTATAAGTTAGTGACAAAATGACATATTAGTTTGCAGTTGTCTAAGCTCTTCAGTAAGAAGTTAAACTGTGAGTAGTAGCTCTGTTGGCTATCTACAGCCGCCCATCATAATATCACGTGACTGACTTGACAACACAGTACTTAAACAGCCTCTGACTCCAAATTACATGTACATACATAAGAGAGGTGAGATAAGCATGTCACTATTTCAGTTTTCCTCTGATCATCCTTTTATCTACCTGAAACTCCAGATTCCCCTTTATGCTTAACTCCAAGCATGGACTTTCCTCCCTGCAAGGTGAAAATTACACATCCCAAGACTTCAGTGGTGGCCTTTCTACTACTTGCAAAACTTGCTTAAAAGGTACATCAGAAAAACTTCCAGGTAACTAAGAAAATCGCTGACTCCCACAATGGAAAATGCAGTATTCAACAAATCAACTGTTAGCTGTGGGCTATACATGCAAAAGGAAAACAAAAAACCTGTTTGAAAGGGAAGGACAGTATTGCACCCATGAAAACAGAGCTCTGTCCTCAGCAGCAAATGCTCATTGTTTAACTCCAAGCAGACCACAAATCCTCTGTGCCTCACAACAATATGCATTTGTTTTAATATACTAAAGTATTTGCTGCTCTGGATGTTGAATGAGGAGTAGACAAAAAATAATAAGCCTTCCACATACAAGAAGATGCATTTTAAGAATGCATCAAGTGGAAAACTGCAAGTCAGAGGTGGAAACAAAACCCTTATTTGGTAGAAGTTCTTCTTAACTAGGAGGATGAACAAATATATACATAGGGGACACTGACCATCTCTGTAATACAACGTTTATCTCTAGGGAAAAGGTAAACAGCAAGTGAAGTTAACAGAAGCTGAAGTCTTTAGGTAGAAGGTCAGCAATTTGTAAGGCTTACTTTGCTTAATGTGACAATGCAGGGCACGTTATCCACATTAAGTCGAATACAATCATAAGGGTCATCAGATAACTCAATCTCTTTAGAGCCTTCTTCATCCTCCAGGACACGCACTTTGGGGATTCTGTGGAAACAAAATGAGCAAAATCATTGCCAGCACAGATAACAAATACAGTGTCGAAGACTCCAGTCCAGTAAGACCCCTTTCCTCTAAATGAGGCTAAATGTTTAGAAAACCACTCTGAATGTTATCAAAGACTTAACAACCCAGAAGAGAAATTACCAAGACTGAATCCTTTCTCACTGTGGTTCCCAACCTTGCAGACAACAGTAAAGTTGTCTGAATTACAGTAATTCTATGGCTTGGCAAAGCTGTGACCTCAGTAGCAAATACAAGTAGTAAAGCTGTTCAGGAAAGAAAGACACTAAGAAGATTTGGAAGAAGATAAGGAAAAGGAAAAACATGACATTAGTAAAATCTTTTGTCTTTAGTAAGATGGGATGATTGGCCAGAAGACTCTAGTGTTCTAAGGACAGATACACAAAAGCAATGAACAGGGATAAAAACCCAGGCAGAAATCCAAGAAATGCTTTCTTCTCAACTGTGAGTGATGAGCTCTCTCACAAACGGGCTAGATGGGCTCCTTATCAGTGACACATATATTGTATTTGTTATACCCACTTAATGGGAGTTTGACAGGACGATTTAATGCAGCTTTCTTAGCACAATTAATTTAAGTAACTTAAAACAATTTAGTAAAAGATGGTATCTCAAGAGGCCAAGAACCTCAATGCCTTACATACCCTCATTTATCCAAATGCCCACTAGGATGGAGTAGTGACTGGCACTTCATCTACTGGCCAGTAAAGCCTACACATGGCTCAACCTTACTGCTCTCATATTTACACGTTTGCCCTTGAAAACATAAAATACTTAAGAGACATCCCTAGAAAGCTAACTTCATTAATCCTGTGGAATGTAACCACAATCTGTTTTTACATTAGTATTTTACAGTAGTGTTGTGTTTCATAACTAGACTCTGGAGGCTACATTCTTTTACCAATTCTGTACCAAATACCTTTTAAAAGAGCAAGAGATAGGGACTGATTTAGTGAACTTCCTCCCACCAACGCAAAGTGATTTTTGCTGTTTCCTGAAGGAGTACTTTAGTTATTTGTGGCCAGGAGTCCTAGAGCTACATACCACAGCTAACCCTGCCTCAGTGGGAACAAATTCCCTAGAAAAACATTGTCCCAAGCCAAGATAAAACTAAAACTTTCAGTAAGCAGAACAACAGTAATGTGTACTTCTTCCTGAAATGAAACTCAAAATACGTTATAGAGTTACATAACAACTCACTGGAAATGCATCAAAGCCTATGTTGAGGTTAAAAATATTCCATTAAAAACTGATGGAATAAAGTCACAAGGTGACTAATCTTCAAGCTAAACAGGTCAATGGACAACACTGGAAAACAGCCTGTATATACCAGAGCAGTGCTTTAAAAAGAAGGAAAATTTCAAGAAAAATTGTGAGCTTGAGTGATTTTTAACTCCATCTTAAAATAGCTCTGAAACCTGTGTAATGTTTGGTCTGCAAGAAAAGGTTGCCAGAATTAATACCTGAAAAATGCCTGCAGGGAGCCATCTTGGCCAAGAACAGATGAGAGAGGTACAAGTAGAACTACTGCAGAGGCAAAAACATAGTTGATCAGGCTCAGACATCAAAGTTGCATAAAAGGTGGGTGTATATACACAGAAAAACCAGACAAAGTGTACTACAAAGCATTTCCAGAAAACTGGAGATTTCCTCTCCTGGCTTGTGAAAATTTATCTTAAGAACTAGCTGTTCATGTTTACTTTGCAACTTTTATTTTTCTGCCTTGATTCCTGCAACTAATCAGGGCAGAAATCTGTACAGTAGCACTTAAGTCACAAAATGAACAATGCTCTTTACCAAGTGCTGCCGACCAGAGATTTCACAACTGCAAAACAAGTTCTACCCTTGTTAGCAGGCATCAGTTCTGCCTCTGCCATGCTGCCCAACAAAAAAACAAGGCTGTTGTGTTATAAACTCTCCAGCTTTTGTCATTTGCCTGGTTTCTGTTGCTAAGTTGCAAGTAGGCACATTCCACAGCATCACACTTAATGCTTCATCCTGACACTGTAGCTACCTGTACATTTTGCAATATTTACTTCGATCATGGGTAAATCCAGCCTGAAGCACCTTAGAGATGTAGTTAAGAAAGTGTGATACCTACTATCTTTTGCACATGATCTTTATACAGTTTTGGGGTTTTTTAATAACAAACAATACAAAACTCGAAGGAGTATATGCTCCCCCTAAAACAGTCATGCTGGCGTTGTTCCATGCCTGAAGGGGACACAATGAGTCAGGTCAGATAAACAGAGCATTTAAATCTCTTAATTCTTGCACAAAATTCCTTACGATTTTGCCTTTACTTGGCCCTGAAGAAAAATATGTCCACAGCTATTACAGAAATAGTTGGAGCAAGATTTTAAAGATGAAGCTGAGGTTTTCAAATGCCTATCTGAACATCTAAAAATTTGTAGCTTCAAGGAGAAAACAGCAACTCAAGATCTCTGCTCTTGGTTCCAAGGCTAAAGTCAAGGCTGACAAAAATCTGAAAACACTTTTAACAAAAACCTGGTTGTAAACAAATTATGAAAGGCAAGGAAGACTCAGTGTGACACATGTCAAGTGAATTTTAGAACACTTAATATGAAGTGATCTTCAAACTGACATCTTGTATTGCTGGGACAGTAATATTTTATGGAGAACAGGCAACTACTCTAAACAACCTTATGTCAACCCCAAAAAAACTTATTAAGTACCAAAGGAAAAGGAATTGTGAATGAGGATGAGTTTTCATTTTGAATTTCACCTCTTGATTTTCTGAGCTCGTATGAGATTAGATGTACTAGCATTCTCCGCTCAAATCAACAGACAGGGTTTTCACAGGTCAAAACCCAAAATGCATTACATCATACTGTACCACATTTTGATTTGATATCCAACTTCTGCAAGGCTGTGGATGCTTGCCCACAGATTAAAGATTACATGAAAGATACAGTTTTCAGGAGAATAAAAATTAAGCAGAATCATTACAATAATTACTCTCTCTATGTTGCCCATATCCCCAAAGCAACAGATTTGCTTTTACCTAAATTACTTTTTATAAGATCTTCTCTCTTTATTCAGAAATAGAATTCTGACTGAAATAAGAAAAAAGATCTAGTTATCTTGTAAATAAAGTATGTGCCTTGGATCTGCAAAACAACTCACATGGGAAAGACTGTTTTAACTATGTGACTTTTACATCTTGTCAGCTCATGCACAGAGACGTAGGCATTTCTTTCCTTTAGTGTACTGTTAACTCTTTTGTAAGCAACTACATTTGTGACAGTACTTCTTAATGCTACAAAACCAGCCTACTGTTAAAAATCACTGTGGAGAACTTGATTAACATGGCAAATTTCTCAGCAGCATATACAAGTTGTAGTCTTACATGGGTTCTGCCCTCTTTTAGTGTTTATATCCTGATAGGTTGCATATTTTCAAAAGTACATTTGCCTCCTCCTCTTGCACATACTTTTTCAGCTTTAGTGGTGTCCTGATTCCCTGACGAGTAAGCCAGAACTGTGCCAGTGACTTTAGCAAATCTCTAATTTGTGGCTGAAGAACAAGCTGAGATCCAATTTTAAGACATTTATGCCTGTAAGAGTTTAACTTTTGCAGACTAAGTCTTTAGTAAAACCATTCTCTAGTTTCTTTCTCAAGGGTGCTATGAAACTCTTATTCCCTTTCATCTATAGATGCACTTACAGCATTCATTCTACTAGATTTTGTTCTTCCATTCTTCAAACTAAAATGCATGGGGCAAAGTTCTTTTAAAGACACCATTTCCCCCTCTTCACAAACTCCCAACACCATTTTTCCTCTTAAAAACAACTCTAGACTAATCGTAACAAGAAAGAACACCAGCAGTGGGAAAACAGGGCTAAATTATAAATCAGTAGTCATACTGACAGAGGGTTTCTTACTCAGAAGCATCACATATGAGCAAACACTTCTTATTTTAAATACGAGACATCAACACAAAGACTTCCAACTACCTGCAACAACATCACATGGTCAAGGCAATTTTTTCTGGATCTGGCTACAGACCAAGTTATACTGTGAGTCTGATTGTGCATATAATACAATATGACATTTGCTTATCAGAAATCACACACAGAATCACACACAGAATGACCAGGTTGGAAGAGACCCACTGGATCGTCGAGTCCAATCATTCCCACCAATCCCTAAATCATGCTCCTAAGCACCTCAGGTTCCCTGACCGGGAAACGAACCCAGGCCGCGGCGGTAAGAGCGCCGAAATCGAATAAAGTTATTAGTTCACATTACTTCCATGCAAAAGGACTGCCTTGTACCTGAACACAAGTTGCCCCAGTATTATTTATTTAAATAATAAGGCATTTGAAACGCTTAGCTCACAGAAAGTACTTCTCTTTTACTTCCCATGCCGCTTCCACTCACATGAAATGAAATCTGTGCTTTACCTTGTATTAAAGAGAGCTGCCTTCACTGCAATAGAGATTGCATCAAAGAGGTTCCCTCCACATTCCAGTAACTGGGGAAGAAAAAAAACAATCTCTTTAAAAGAAGATCAGGCTAGTGGCTTTAAGCCAAGTCTTAATGTCACTTGAACCAGCACAAAATTAAGAACCAGAACAGGTTTTTGAAAAGCAAAGCTGTCTTTAAAGCCCATATATGAAAATAACAGACAGGAAATTAAGATTTCAGTTAACTATATTACACATGCAAAACAGAATAGTTAATGCACTTCATAATAAAATTAACAATAAAATTTAATAATAGCAGCTGAAATGAAACTGCTGTTGTTCTTACTCTTCTTGTGCTAAGGCTCTGAACTAGACTATGACAACAATACTTTTTATAAATCCACCATATTTATTCTTTAATGTTAAATCAAGCCAACCCATTTTCTATACATTACTTCAAAGAGGAGTCTTTTTCAAATATCAGCTGGACAAACCCAGCTGGTAGAATTGTTTTCAGAGAAGCAACACAAATTGTTACCTCAAACACAGCATGAAAAGTTAGTTATACAAGGCATAGTTACGAAGGCACATCATGATTTATTATTTGCGGAAAAGGAGTCATCAGCAGATTTGTTTTGTAGCTGAAAAGGATCTGAGGAAATTCTGATGTCAAATTCTAGTTGTTGATAACACCATCATTTGAATTACAGTGTGTGGAGGGAATCTAGCTTAGTTTCTTCCCATGAAGATCAGAAGAACAGCAGCACTGCATACTATGTAAAAAGGCTGGGCTTCCATAACCACTAATACCTTCTACAAGCTGACAGAAATTTCAAAGATGTATTTGGCAATAGTCTAATGTTAGTTCTCTAGCAAGCTACACTCTGAGCTGCCAGTACTTTTCTATGAACACACATGCCCCGCAAGCATTGGAAACTACTTCAGTAATAACATATGGATGCTTCTCCACTACATCAATCTATGCTGTATGATAAGAGCAAAACAAGTTTTGCAACACCGATTGCATTGATTGTTCTTCAAAATCTACTGAAGAATGAGATAAACGTCTGCACTGGGAGCAACTCATGAATCAGATATTGTGGAAAAACAGTTTATTTTTATGAAGACAGACTGAATTTGTAAAAAGAATGACAAAATGTTGGGATAGAAAGCTAAATACAAAGGTGATCAAATTATTTCTTTGCAGGCAGCTGCTGGATACAGTGAGGTTAACTTCCCACTTTCAGCCATTATTGGATTTTACTGGATAACACAATAAGTCCCACAATATCTTCGTTATTAAAACACAGTTACACGATTTGCCTGTACTGGTGCTAGGCTTACATTCAGGATGTTGTTCTAAAGTCTTACCTGTATTACAGTGGCACCTACAGGCTGGGAATATAGCATGTATCAAGCACGGTAGGATTCCTCCAAAAAGAAACTAACGCTCTCCTCAGCTGAAGCAACTTGTACTGACATTTCCCCCTTCCCCACCTTTTTTTGAAGGACTTGGAAAGTGTGCAAAACTGCGAGTTGTGGCAAGCAAAGGAGTCTTGAGAAAGGACTGCTTTTAATTTACTGATAAACAAATGAAAAAGTTACTGGGCTCAGAAAAAAAGAGAATGCCTTTTATACCTTGCCTTATTCAAATAAACTTTTCCTCCATTTCTATGGTTACCTTTTTTTCCCAAACTCAGGGGGAGGAATGGAAAAGATGGGGAAATGCTCTGAGGGAATCTCAGTAGTGAATTGCTAAAATTTCCACGGAATCTAATGTACATTCCCAACATACAAAGAACTGTGAGTGGACAGGGAATGAAAGGAGACGGCACACTTTGATTCTCCTTGCCCAGCATTGCAGGCTCCTGGGACAAATTATGTGGAGAGGGCTAAACATGCATCAAAAACACCCTCAAAAATACCTAAATGCTCATTTCTGTCTTCAGTAACTTAGAACAGGAAAGAAATTCAGGGAAAGACAAAAGGGCTTATAGTTTCGCAGTACTGTGTATCCCCACATTCATGAGCTACTCTCTGAAAGCTGAACACCTACTATCAAAAGAAAGAACATATGTATTTTGAAAAGTCAAGGTATGTATTCTGGACCTTTGAGACATATCTATATGTCTACATCTTTGTAGTGTGTCTTTCTAGTCTAACTGTACACAAATGTAGCACCTCTCAAGCTCACTGACCACTAGAAAATAATTGAGAGATGTTTTTAATCAATAAGCTGCGTGACTATGCAAAATATACTATTTGCTCTTTCAAGGCTGCATACCTCAAGATTTTGTTTACATGCTTCAATCAAAGTGCACATGGCTAAATCACACAGCAATGGAGTATCTCCTGGTTCATAACGTTCTTCCTGGGTTTTCGTCTTTTGGAATGCAAGACTTGAAAACAAGTACCTTCCCACCTGTCCATGAGGTTTCACATACTTTCAGGTGCACAACATATTTAAGGCTTACTTTTCCTCCAACTTAACTAGGCAACATAAACACTAATGTGAACGATTTCTAGGAATTCTGAAGGAAAACATCATCCAAAGGACACTCAATAAGCATTGTTATTATAGTTAGAATTGTCCTCCCTCAAATGATGAATAATATGACTTGTAGTGCCTTATATTAGCACAAGTGTCATAGTTCTACCACATACTATTAAAATAGAGCTCGACAGGAATGATTATGCAAGAGAAGCTTCAAGAAAGCCTGTAGGTACCAACTAGCTACATCAAGTAGAGATTACCATGTGGTGCCTTCTGTTAAGAAGAGGAAATATTACAAATACCTCAAAAATATGAAATTACAGAGGTCTAGGGTAGAAAAAAAGCAGGGAGGGGAGGGCGTACACAGAATGAAGAGAAAAATATTAAATACTATCGTGTTCTAATAATACCAGCAGCTCTTCAATGACTGACACACAAAAATTACTATAGAGTATAGCAGTAAAAAGACTCATCAAGTTTAGAGTCCCAGTTATTAACCTACAACAGATTCTTAATTGGCACTGTAAACAAAGCTAAATGTAAAATTTGTCACATAGCATAGATCTTGATAGTCATAATTCTGATACAACTAGCAGCACAAAACCAACAAGGCTGTTTTTCTCTGTAGCTGTGGACAGTCAACAAATTTGTCCAGGAAGAATCAAATTATGACCAGTTGCAGAACTACTTCTGCAGCAGCCAGCTTTATGAAAGTGCTTGTTTATGCAGCGTTCATGCAATGTTAAGCAGTACATTGCTTAAATAAGCACAGCATTTAATATTCTGCACCTCTGCTTGTAATTACTTAGTATCTAAAGGCCCCACTGTGATTTCTCAGAACTAACACTTCATTCCCTATTTAACTATGCCAAGCTCCAAAAAGCTGGAACTAGGACTGTTAAAGCACTCAGCAGTAGTACGTATTTCATCATTCCTTATGCAGACTAAATCACAGTATGTACCATATCTACTATAATTAAGCTAATGCTACTGCTTTTTAAACATCTACTGGACTAATTTTCACATTTATTTAGGTCTTGGTCTGAATGTTCCTCTTTTGTTTAATAAAATTTTGTATTTAATTTTTTTGGCAATACAGCTTCACATTTTGCAAATCATTTCATAGACGTTAATGGATTCCTGTGACTAACACCCTTCAAAATATTTTTTGTTATAAATTTGACAAATAGAAACACAACTTTGAATCAATAAGAACTGGAAATAATGCTCAGGAGAGTCTGACTTGCAGACTTCTATTAAATTCCCATGACAGTGTGCTTGAAATACAGCATAGTTTGGAAACTGAACTGCACGAGATTTACATGCATAAAATTCAGTTTCCGTTTTTTAATGGAAAAAAGAAAATTCAGTTTCTCTTCTACATTCAATACCTGCATACAGCTTTGGTCAAAAAGTGCCTAAGCCAAACGTAACTTTTACCAGAAAAGTTTCTATTTTACTTTATTGATAATAGTGCAAAGGAGTAGGCAGGATGGACAGTTATGCTAGGGCTAACATACACTCATGCGAACTTACTTTAATTAGAATGATGCATTTGCTCTTATATCTAGCCTGGAAAAAAGTTTAGCTTTCTTTAGTGGCCATTTCCTTGTCAGTATAAGGTCACAGATTTTTTTCTGAGTCAGATTTGAAGTATTCAGTGTTTCATTAGCTCTGCAGTGGAGCAGCAGCATCAAGAAGAGCAGAAAGAAAGCAAGAGGGAAGTAGTGCCTAACTATTATGGACAGATTCACAAGATAATGGCCATCCACACTGCGAAGCATTATATCGTATTACGAGAATAGATTACTATTTTATAATAGATTGTTATTTTATAATAGATCATTATTTTTATATGGAAATACACGTGGTTATGCCAAGTCTGTCAGCCCCTTGAAAAACCTCCTTGAATCTTAGTTTTCATTTCCTTACTTACCAACACATCAACATAGAGAACCCAGCAGTGCTCTCTGGGATTAATACAAAGTGATTTCAAGTCTACTGTGCTCTCGCTGCTAAATACACTGTAGAGTGTACTTGCTATCTCTGAGCCAAGCTCTTCTCCTCCACGACCTTCAAATTCAGGAGTAGCATTTGCAGAACTAGATAAAGAAAGAAAAAAAACCTTCATTTCTGAAGCAGGCAATACCCAAAGAACATTTCTTAAATATAAAGTGCTTGAAATATCTACGGATTTTTTTGTACAAGGATAAGCTTCCTATCTGTAAAGAAATTATTTCCATTTTACATAAGAAAATGTCTTCGTGCAGATAATATACCTACACTTTGCTACAAACTCCGATACCAATTAAATTCCACTACTGTCTTCAGTTCCAAAGTTACAATATTAAAGTTGTAAATTCTGTCAGAGATTACTCTTAAGCACTTTCATCTTCTACCACCTCAATCCTTTCAAAAATAAAAAAAGTGAGAGAAATCTGTACTAAGCTCAGAGCAGCTAACAAGACAGCCTGTTAGAGTTGAATGTTAAAGAGAGCAGCTAAGAAGAGAAAGATGTGATGATATGACAAGTAGAATATGCTTTTTTCCTTAATGTGGCATGACTGCCTGACCTTAATTGGTAATTTCTTTACTGAGCACACTATCAAGCCACTTAAAGACAATGGCTTGTTATTTTCTGTGATTTCAGTTTATGGAAAGCAGCAACTAAGGATCATTTTTTCCAGAAGGGATCTGGTAGAAGTGCATTGTCTTCACCTTCCTGATTCCAACAGAACAAACTCTGTTTATGAGCAGTCATGCAAGAAAGTCCCTGGGTGCAGGGGCCTTGTACACAGCTAAGAACAAAATTGTAACAACAAAAGAAAACAGGCCTAACAAAAAAAAAAAACACCTCCAAGTCACAATGAAACAGAGAAGAAATATCCAGTGATACATACCCAGCAAAATAACAAACAAATATTCTGAACCCAACCTCTGATTTATAGAAAGGGCAACAGCTCTCCCAAGCAGTGGACCCAGGACACACAGCGCAGGTCTTGTTTATAAATAAACTAGTCACACTTCCTCCAAATTAATTTCTTACTACAGAACATAGGAAAGGAGGCGATTCCACAGAAGCAGTTTGATATGTTCAAAACCTGTGTTCTCCTGGCTGGGCACCTCACAGTGTAAATTTCTCACTTAAGTTTTATGTTTACACAATGTTACAAACTCTAACAGGAACACCACAGGAATGCAACATACAACAGAAAACAAAGTCTTAGAATAATAATATTCTCTTCACCTTTACAAAAAATGTCTAAAGATCCACATTATCTAACTTGAGCTTGACTTAAACCATCAAGTGAGGTGTATCAACAAGACATGCAGTGCCTATAATGGAAATCATTACCTCACAGTAATTCTCCCAACTTGTTCTTTTGCAGAACTGATGAAAGCTCAGAATGCCGGGAAGAGCTACTGAATTTTACAGATTTTATTTGTTGCTTCTATAACCAGACAGCACTACATGCTTAAAAAAATCAAGCACTGACCTACACTCCTGAACTACATTTGCCACACAAATAAGCATCACAAGCGTGACATAGTATAATTAGCTGTGTTAATAATAGATACCAGTTTGATAAGACAGGATGACAGCCGAGTATAACAATTCTGGAAACGTGCTGAGTTAGGCCTTTAAATAGTGTTAAACAAGCACTTATCAATGGAAGCAGCTTTAATGTAAATTAATAATACCATTCTGTTTAAACCCCTCTGTTAAAAGCAGAGTTATGTAAGCATTATGATTCCTATGATAAGTTGAAAAGAAGTATACAAACCTCGGTCTATACCTTGTTATTATTTCTAAATACAAACTTTTAACAAATGTTGCCCTTTTTTAAATATAAAAGGCCACTTTCTTTGGCACAGAATAAGAAGAATGTGAGGAGGGTGCTGCAAGTGGCCCTGGCCCACTGTCTTGGGCCCTGGAAGCAAATGGAGAAGCTTCTCAGAGGCCATGTCTGTCTGCAGATTCATGGCCTTGTTCTGGGCTCACCTCCCAGCTCACTACAAGAACAACACTGAACTGCTGAAGTGTGTCCAGAGAAGGGCAATGAAGCTGGTGAAGGGTCTGAAGCACAAGTTGCATGAGGAGCACCTGAGGGAACTAGAGTTGTTTAGCCTGAGGAAGAGGACGCTGAGGGGAGACCTTATTGCTCTCTACAACTACCTGAAAGGAGGTTGTAGTGAGGTGGGTGTTTGCCTCTTTGAGCAAGTAACAACTGATAGGAAGAGAGGAAATGGTCTCAAGTTGCACCAGGGGAAGTTTAGATTGGATAGTAGGAACAAATCCTTTACTGAAAGGGTTGTCAAGCCTTTGAACAGGTTGCCCAGAGAGTCTCCTTCCCTGAAGGTGTTCAAAAAACATGTAGATGAGGCACTTTGGGACACAGCTTAGTGGGCATAGTGGTGGTGGGCTGACGGTTGGACTTGATCCTAGGAGTCCTTTCCAACCTGATTCTATTATTCTATAAATACTATTATTATTTTGACACTTCAATTCCTTGCAATAAGAGTGAACTAAAAAAGTAATGTTAGCAGGGCACTATTATAATAATTATACAGTAAATACTGCCACCAAATGGTCAGACTATCAGAGTAATTTTTGCTGCGTAAAATTCAAAAAAGGCTTGTCTAGCACACTAATAAAAGAAAATACCCAAAAGTTTTTTTTACGGAACACAGAAAGAACATGGTAGTGGTCAAGTGAAGCACAGAATTTCTACTTCTGAACAGAATGTAATCTTAAGGACTTTCAAAACCATTTCAGTGTCACACTGCATAACAATCAAGACTCTGAAGGCATAATAAGGCTTCTACCACAAATCCCTACTTTCAAAGCCCTTGCTGTTACCAGTCAAAACCTTTCACTCACAGTAGCTAAGTATTTCCAATCTGTTTTTCAGGCCATTAATATACCATAATCTACAATGTAATTAATTATAAAAAGAGATAAAGCAGTTAATTAAATAAAAGCTTACAGCTATTTTCCTGGTATACAAGTGCTTCTTTACACAGAGGGCTTTCTTCACTTAAAGTCATATTTACTTCAAGCAACCATTACCAGATTTCTTTTCTTGCATCAAGAGAAACACACTATTGTTTAAAGCAAGAAGGCAGATTCAGTGCTTTAGAATCGGCAGCAAGTTAACCACCTTACTAGCATTCCACTCTTCGGAAAACAGTCAGATGATGTCACATTTATGCCACATCCGGACTGCCAAGGCAGTTCTGGAAATAGATCTCAATACAGCTCCAGATGCTGTCCAATTGTGTTAATTACGATGATATTCAGGCTCACGATCCTACAAAGGATTGGGCGAACATGAGTTTCGGTTTAGTCTAGTCAAACGGGTAATTTGACCAACATGGATTTACTGATTCAGGTCTTTGCCTGGTCAGGCACTTCCCATCCAAAAGGGCCATCTGCTTAGAGAATGAAACTGATTTCACTCAAGCAGTAAGTGACATTTCTCTCTGAAAACTGACCTAGATCCACTACAGACCACCTTTAATGAAGAAAGTACTGCAAAAAATGGCAAAGATGTTTCATTCTTTCAAAACTCATTAGACTGCCTCTCGCCACTGCAAAGATCAATTGCCATGATAATGAGTTTATGGATGGAAAGGTTCACTTTCTGCAGCCACTATTCAACTGGTATCTTTAGTGACTGCATCAAAATTTGTTTTAAGTTAACATTTTTCCCCACAAAACCCAACAGAACAGCATCTGAGGATCACCTCATATCTGATGCAGTCTTCCCTGTAGACACCAATGAAATAGGCCCACTCTTTCCGATGGAAAAAAAGCATGTCTGGCCTTCAAAGTTGAAAAACAGATGGCCAGACTTGCACAAATATTTTCTTCCTTTCCCAATTCCACAAAAAATATCTAATGTATTCAAGTAATTCTGATTTCTCTGCTTTTTTAAATTATTATTATTTTTTACCCTCTGAAAACTATAAATCTTTACTTCAGTGAAAACAAAAGCAACCAAACCACAAACCAAAGAAACCCTTAACAAGCCAGTATTAGAACAGTCCCAAACCTCAAACACGAGAAAAGAAGAAGCAGCACTCTTTCAACACTGATGACCACGATTACTGTGTTCTCTGGTGCTCATGGGCAATAAGGACATGGACTTAACTGATAATTAATTTCTAGTATCATAAAATAGTGCTCCCAAAATCATCTCTTCTAGAGACCAGCATAAAGTCTGTCTCAGAATAGGACAAAATTCTCTGATCCTGAGATAAGGACTTGGAGCAGAATGAAGATAAATGGAATTTGGGGACAGAGAATTACATACGTGAATCAGCAAGTAAATATTTTCAGCAGTACAAGAAACCATGAATTTTAGGAAACAAGCATTTTAAGATAGCTAATATTGCAGTCTGAGCTTTTATTAGTTTCAACAACATAAAACAAAAGCCAAGTAGAACTCAGGGGGCTTAAATAGGAGACACAATGTCTCAAACTATGTTCAATTACTACCACCCAGTGGCAGCCTGAAAAAGCATCAGAGTGCTGACAGGATCTCATTTGCCTCTACAGAGAACAAGCTGCTCTCACTTCACATTTTGTCTTTTGGATTTTTCTGGAAGCTAGAAGTCACCTTCCCCTGGGTACACAAGTATGTGAGAAGTGACAACCCTTCTCCAAAAGCCACAGGAAGCAAGGATCACCTATTTCTAGAACCAATTAAATCCACCTTGAACAACATTGATGCATATCTCCCTCCCATCTTCTCATGAAGCAGAGACTAACAGTAAGAAAAATACAACCTAACATTAATCTAATGAGTTAAAGGTTTTCTAACATTTACTTACATATGAAAGCATTGTTACAGAATTGCAACATCCCCACAGACCACTTGTTTCAGTAAGGAAACGTCCCTACTGCCATTGGAGAAACCGCTAGGACAAAGTCAGTGCTATTTAGGACATTTCATACACTGTTTTTATACAGTAGCCAAGCTCAGGTCCCCTCTAACAGCAGGGCCACATCTGAGAAGACCATCTTCCTGTCTAATATTTTTTGAAGAGTAATCATAGACAAATCATTAATTCATGGGTGAGTCCTTCCCTCTAAAGCCGTATGTTTTCACAGTTCACTAATATGTTGTGATGGACAGAGGCAGTCTTAGAAAAGGCTGCGTATTATGAAAGATACAAATATTAAGACAGACATAGCCAGTTAGGTCAGAAAGATTACCAAATACAGACTTAGCAGCTCTCACACTTTAGCTTTACTAACAGTATATCTGTTTAATGTCAGAGTAGCAACTTATTTTGGTTTTAATGAAAAAAAAAAATAGAAAGTTGTCATGATGAGCAGCTAACTTTACAGTTCCAAGGCTTTTATGAGAGGTTCCTTTATTTCACAAAGAAGTTGCAGGAAGTTTGCAAGATACGGGTACCGTGGTTTCAGATAGCAGACAGTCTGGATCACTACGCTATCTCAGAGCAACCTGAAAACAAGAGCTCTCAGTTTTCCTCTAGCTTCCTTCACAATTTTTTAACCTGATAGTGTTCTTTTCCTCTGTTTCGCTTATTTTGGGTCTGCAAAAAGTTTGCAAACATTCACCACTATTGAAACAGTACAATAACTTGCCTATTTCACTCAGACCCTTACAAGAAGATAGTAGAATGAAAATATCGACTTCAGAATAATTGTAAGATCTGATTAGTCATTTCTTTCAAATATCAGATCTATTTCCTTCTCTTCTAGTATACTAACCAGTCAACAAAGAATTCCAGGTAACCTTCATCTGGTTTCTCCAACTTTGGCGTCCCCATTTCAGCTTTTACACCGACCAAGATATCAGTGTGTCCCTGTTAAAAAACCAAACATACCACACAATGGAATCATTTTCATAAAATTACTTGTTTAATTTAATTGTCTATGGTAAGCTGAGATTTCTGCCTTTCAGTTATCTGCACACAATTCTGTCTGAGAGAACTTAAAATAACATTAGCTTAAGAAAGGAAAGGCTTTAGAAAAACAATGTTAAGTCTAAGAAAAACAATGTTAAGTCTAAGAATTTTCTTCATTTTATTCATTTTATTCATATTTTATTTTATTTTCTTCATTATTACCACACATGCTAGTTTTCTGTAGGTTGAAAAAAAAATTCTCCACATCCCTGACTTTTTCTATCATTTTGGTTCTAGAAAAAGCTATATAAGCAAACCTGTATAATATTGTGCAGTATCTTTATCTCTTTGAGTCAACACATGCCAGTAGCAGTCCTGCTTCACTCTAAGGAATAGAATTTCCAGTGATCAGACACAACAGCAAGTTCATTTTTTCAAGATTGAATGGTAGATTAGTTCAGATTGAAGGCTCTTCAAGCATGTTACAGTAAACCTTGCTCAAGTAGGTTAAGCCAGTCTGAATGAATTATATACCCTGCCATTATTTTCTTAACCCATAGTTTCAGTTTGTGCTATATATACACACGCATTTTATTATGTACACAAAACCGACCTAAAAATAGCCTTGGCCTATCTTAAAACCAGTCAAATAACCAGAAGTTTCATCAGCAAGGTAAGCGATCCCTAAGAAAGTTACCTACCAGCTTTACTCTTGCAGATCCACTTGTGTTTGATACAACATCTGTTTCTACTTCCGCACATCTGTAGTCTTCACAGCCACGGCCATCTACACGAAGGTCCTCCTGAGTATGAAAATTACCATATTGTGCTTGAGGGGATCAGTAATAAAAAGTAAAAAAAGAATCTGTGATTTTAAAGTGTCCAGCAGAATTAATATAAAAGCAAAAGCTCTCGGTTCCATCACTATTTTCAACAGAAACAACTGTACTTTTCCATTCACCTCTCATTCATCTAGAGCTTGCAACAAACACTCTACAGACAGACTTGAATTCCTGCACTACTTCCATTCTGTTTCAGCAGAAGACTTCAGAATACCAGTGTACAGGTCTTGGCTTCAAAAGGTACTTTACCTAACACAACATGGGTCTTACAGCTGTAATTGGGCCCCAGCAGACAAAAATAACGCACCAGCCTTCCAAATGCTTTCATATGCTTTATTTCAAAAATACATATAATGCACCTTTAAATAGTATCCAGCTCCTCCCCACAGAAGCAATTTTATATGCAGTGAAACACAGTGTCTACTTTGCAGAATGCACAGTCCTTTTATCTTTCCTCACACATCCTTCACTCTTAGTCCTTGGTTCCTTAGCTTAGTGACAGAGGTGTTCAAAAACCATGTAGCCATTGCGCTTTGGGACATGGTTTAGCAGGCATGATGGCATTGGGCTGACGGCTGGACTTTATGATCTTGGAGGTCTTTTCCAGTCTTAATGATTCCACAGGTTGGAAGGGATCTTAAAGATCATCCAGTTCCATCCCCTTGCCTTAGGCAGGGACACCTTCCACTGGATCAAGCTGCTCAAAGCCTCATCCAACCTGGTCTTGAGTACCTCTAGGGATGAGACAGTCACAACTTCTCCGGGCAACCTGTGCCAGTGCCTCACCACCTTCACAGTAATAAATTTCTTCCTAATATCTCATGTAAATCTCCTAATATCAAAATCTCCCCTGTAAGAATACTCATATCCTAAGGCATTCTGCTCCAGGTAATGAATCACAGAATGGCTTGGTTGGAAGGGACCTTAATGATCACCCAGTCCCAACCCCACTGCAATAGGCAGGGACACCTCCCACTGGATCAGGTTGCTCAAAACCTCATCCAGCCTCGCCTTAAAGACTTTCGACCATGTACTCAGACACGTGGCGTAAATTTTGGGGTTGTCCCATGCAGGGATAGGAGATGGACTCGATGATCCTTGTGGGTCCTTTCCAACTTAGGTCATTCTGTGACTCTGTAACCTCCAGGGATGGTGCATCCACTACGTCCCCGGGCAACCTGCGCTAGTGCCTCACCACCCTCACCGTGAGGAATTTCCTCCTAATGACAAATATAAATCTTCCCTCTTCCAATTTCCAATAAGGAAATGCTCCCTCCCCCGTCCCAACCCACAAACCGTTCCCCCCACACAGGCAGCGAGGCCAGAGGAGCGGGGCACGGCCCTGTCCCATCCCCGTCCACAGCGACACCCGCCCAGCTTGGCGGCACCTCCCGCTAGGCGCCGCCCGTCGCCTCCGCTACCTGGACGCCATGCACGATGTAGAGCTTTTCTGCCTCGCTCAGCACCACGGACGCCATACTCTAGAGACCGGAAGCTCTCGCTCTTCCGCTTCCGGCGCCCATCTCGCCGCCACCGTCGGTACTGGCACCGGGTGCCCACGTGACCTCCGCGCGCGCCGTTTCGCCCAGCCCCCACGTGTCCCGCGTGGCCCCGGGTCCGTTTCAGTCTCGCTCCGCCTGCCGAACGGGCGACCTCGGTGCTGGAGTCTCCCCACCCTTATTTACAGCCGCAGCGTGGGGTGCGGCCTTTAAACTCCTTACGGGAAGGTTTCCGTGGGGGGTTGGGTCGCGGTGCCCGCCGAGCACCCCGTGCGTCCCGAAGAACATCCTTTGCAAGGAGCTGGAACGGGGTAAAGCGAAGGGGCAGTGCCTGCTGTCCGCCTGCCCCGTGCCAAGGTGAAAAGCTCCTGGAGGAAGCTCTGGAAACGCCTCGGTGCTCGGGAAGGGCTCGCTTAGTAACGGAGCCTGTAAGAAAAGTGAGGGAATGGGGAGGTTTTGCCTCAGAGAAAGGTCTGACCGAGGTCAGCGCACGAGGCAAAGCAGAGAAGGACCTGGGGGTCCTGGTGGGTGAGGAGCCCAGAAGGCCAACTGTACCCTGGGCTGCATCAGAAGTGTGGCCAGCAGGTCAAGGGAAGTGATTCTGCCTTTCTTCTTCCCCCTGATGAGATCCCACATAGAGTATTGTGTCCAGCTCTGGAGCCCGCAGCACAGGAAAGAGATAGACCTATTGGAGCAGGTCCAGAGGAGGGGACAAAAATGATCAGAGACCTGGAACACCTCCCTTATGAAGAGAGGCTGAGAGAGTTGGGGGTGTTCAGCTTGGAGGAGACTTGACTCCAAGGAGACCTTATTGCAGCCTTTCAATACTTAAAGGGGGCTGTAAGAAAGATGTAGAAAAGCTTTTTAGCAGGACAAGGAGTAATGGCTTTAAACTAAAAGAGAAGTTTTGGTATTGGGAAGAATTTTTTTCATACTGAGGGTGGTGAAACACTGGAACAGGTTGTCCAGAGAGGTGGTAGATGCCCCACCCCTGGAAACATTCAAGATCAGTTTGGATGGTGCTCTGAGCAACCTGATCTAAGATCCCAGTGCTTGTTGCATGGGGATTGGACTGAATGGCCTTCATGGTCCTTTCCAACTCAAACCACTCTATGATTCTATGGTAAACTGAAGGGGCAATGCCCACTGCCACTTCCACCTGCCCTGTGCCAAGGTAAAAAGCTCCAGAAGGAGGCTGTGGAAGCACCTCAGTGCTTGGAAATAGCTTACCTGGTGCTGAAGCCTGCAAGAAAAATGAGGAGATGCAGTTTTTACCTCAGAGAAGGGTCTAAGTGAGGTCAGCACAGGGGGCAGGAGCAGGGAAGAAACAGTGCTCTCATTAGGAGGGGGCTGTTGGTCCTATGCCAGATGTCCCTGAGAAAGTAGTATGGGAAGTGTAATGAAAACCTCATACTATATATTAATAATTAAGGGAGGAGAGGTTAAGGCCTTAATTGAAAGTTTAATAACAATGAGTGGTTGATGTAGGTTTCACACTTTTTTTGCACAGCTCTGTGTATAATTTTCAAATTATTTTAAAAGTTGCTCTCTGGCTTCACGCTGATGCTTGTTTGGTTAAGAATGATACATGACTTAAAAGGATAACATGCTAGAGCTTCTCCAGATGTTTCCAGCTCTCCTTTCTGAGACTCCTTTCTTGACCTTGTGCACAGCGCATTTCTGGCCATGGCTACTCAGGCCTGCAGCACAAAGTGCTGGGAGCAAACCTGAGGAGTGAAAGACATTCTGGAGGCTTTACTGTGTGAGTGAGCGTTGGTCTGGTCACATTACTGGTCTGCACATCCATTTAGCAGTCAGAGCAGCACGGATGCACTTCTGAGATGCATCACGTGGCTCACCTGCATCCAAAACAGACAAGTTACTTCACGTCAGAGGATTGTTGCATGGGGATCACTGGCTTCTTCTCAGCCAACAGCAGAGCCTTACTGAACTTGGGCAGCTCGCCCTCCCACTGACCCTGAGGAAGTGAGCAGAGCCAGGGATTCCTCCTGGGCTGAGGGAGCACCAGGAAAAGTAGTGCTGTGTAAAAATGGGACTCTGTTCATGTGCGCTCTCTAAACAGAATCAGACAATGCTGCCTTGCATCACGGACCCTTCTTCTTCCCCTGCAGTGTGGCTCCTGTCTCCCCAGCATTCCTGAGTGTGAACCAAACAATTGTAAGGAGAAATAATGAACTCCCTTGTAAAAGTGAATTCCTGATCTGAAATAAAGTGTTAATGCAGGTGCACTCTGTGATTTCCACTGAGATCATGGGCAGCTGATAATCCAGTCCTGCCTTTCCCATGGCTTAGTCCACAGCAGCTGACAGTTCCAACTGCAAGGACAGAGTGATTTATTTCTTCCCCACCACCCCTCCTCTGCCATCCCTGCCCAGAGTCTAATTAATATGAGTCAAATTCTTGCGCAGCCCAGCAGCTCAGCTAGCAAATCTTGTTTATGTGCAAACAGCAGTTTTCCAAAGGCTGGAAAAGTCTAGCTTGTTTTTCTTCAAGGATGGAAGGAGGCATGCCCTGGCTCTAAAGAGCAGTTCCTAGTGCATTCAAATTGCCATCTCCAGCACAAGGCAGTGGTGATGGTTATCAGAGGAAAAGAATATCAGTTTTGGTTTTTTGAATGAGGGCAAAGCAATGCATTTTCCAGTAACCTTACAGTAAGTGGATGACATGCGTGGGCTGTCATAAAGCCAGCCTGAGGGAACCACCTGGAATGTAAAAACTGGCCATGATTTTACACATGATTAATGCCTGGTGAGGTTGTGAATACTGGAAGCAGCAGCTGGAAATGGGGAACATCGGACAAGTGTAACAACTGCTCTCCCTGCAACAAGGCTCAGTGTGGAGGCTGGTCTTGTCTAATACCTTTATCAATGCTCTGGATGAGGGGATCAAGTGCACCCTCAGAAAGTTTGCAGATAACACCAAATAAGGCAGAAGTGTTGATGTGCTTGAGGGCAGGAAGACTGCAGAAGGACCTAGACCAGCTGGATTGGTGGGCTGAGGTCAATTGTCAGAGACATAAAAAGACCAAGTGCTGGGTCCTGCACTTGGGTCATGACAGGCCCGTGCAACACTACAGGCTTGGGGAAGAGAGGCTGGAAAGCTGTCTGGCATAAAAGGACCTGGAGGTGTTGGTGAACAGCCGGCTGAATGTGGGCCAGCAGTGTGCCCAGATGGCCAAGAAAGCCAACAGCATCCTGGCTTGTATCAGAAATGGTATGGCCAGCAGGAGCAGAGAAGCGATCATCCCTCTGTATTCAGCACTGGTGAGGATGCACCTTAAAAACTCTGTTCAGTTTTGGGACCCCCACAAGATGACGGACATTGAGTTACTGGAGCACATCCAGAGGAGGGCACTGAGGCTGGTGAAGGGGCTGGAGCACAAGTCTTATGAGAGGTGGCTGAGGGAACTGGGGTTGTTTAGCCTGCAGTGGAGGGGGCTGAGGGGAGGCCTTATCTCTCTTTGCATCTACCTGAAAGGAGGTTGTAGCGAGGTGGGTGTCAGTCTCTTCTACCAAGTAACATGTGATAGGAAATCATACTTGAATACTGTGTTCAGTTCTGGGCCCCTCACCACAAGAAGGATGTTGAGGCTCTGGAGCGAGTCCAGAAAAGAGCAACAAAGCTGGTGAGGGGGCTGGAGAACAGGCCTTATGAGGAGCGACTGAGAGTGCTGGGGGTGTTTAGCCTGGAGAAGAGGAGGCTGAGGGGACACCTCATTGCTCTCTACAACTACCTGAAAGGAGGTTGTGGAAAAGAGGGAGCTGGCCTCTTCTCCCAAGTGATGGGGGACAGGACAAGAGGGAATGGCCTTAAGCTCCACCAGGGGAGATTTAGGCTGATCATTAGATAGAAATTTTTCACAGAAAGGGTCATTGGGCACTGGCAGAGTCTGCCCAGGGAGGTGGTTGAGTCACCTTCCCTGGAGGTGTTTAAGGCACGGGTGGACAAGATGCTGAGGGGCATGGTTTAGTGTTTGATAGGAATAGTTGGACTTGATGATCCGGTGGGTCTCTTCCAACCTGGTGACTCTATGATTCTATGAAATGTCCTCAAGAGGTGCCAGAGGAAGATTAGACTGGATATTAGGAAAAATTTCTGTCCTGAAAGATTGGTGAAGCATTGGAACAGGCTGCCCAGGGAAGTGGTGGCATCTCTGTCCCTGGAGGCACTCAAAAAACCCAGCAGATGTGGCAGTTCAGGATATAGAATCATAGGATGGTCTGGGTTGAAAGGGACCTTAAAGATCATCTCATTCCAACCCCCTGCGATGGGCAGGGACATCCCACTGGATCGGGCTGCCCAAGGCCTCAGACACCTCCAGGGATGGGGCAGCCACAACTTCCCTGGGCAACCTGCTCCAGCACCTCACCACTCTCACGGTGAAGAAATCCTTCCTTATGTCTAGCCTATATCTTCTCTCCAGTTTACACCCGTTCCCCCTCGTGTTCCCCGCACAAGCCTTTGTAAACAGCCCCTCCCCAGCTTTCCCGCAGCCCCTCCGGGTGCCGGCAGGTCGCTCTGCGGCCCCGGCAGGCGCGGGGACTCCGCGCTGGCGCTGGCCCTGCCCCTCTCCGCCGTGTCTCCCTCCGGCAGGTGCCGGGCCCCCCCCGCCCCGGCCCCGCCGAGCCCCCCACGCCGCGGGGCGGGGACCCGCCGCGCCGCCCACTTCCTGGTTCCTCCCGGCGCCCGAGCTCAGCGTAAGGGGCGGCAGCGGAGGGGAGGGAGGGTGGGTGCGAGCAGTCGGCGGCCTGCGGGAGGGGGGAACGGCCCCGCCGGCGGGGAGGGCTCCCCGCACCCTCCCCTTTGCGGTGATCCCGGGATCCGTGCTCCCTGCCCCGCTTTTCACCGCCGGTTCCCGCTCCCCGCGTCCTCCCCACGGCCGTTCCCAGGGATGCACTCGGTGCCCCGCTTCCCATCGCCGGTTCCCGCTCCCCCCGTGCTCCCCTTGGCCATTCCGGGGGATGTACTCCGTGCCCCACTAACCACGGCTGGTGCCCTGCTTCCCACCACCGATTCCCACTCCCCGCATCCTCTCCTTGACAATTCTGGGGGATGCATTCCGTGCCCCGCTTCCCACCCCCTCTTCCTGATCCCCAAGTTATCCCCTTGACAATTCCGTGGGATGTGCTCAGTGCCCTTCTTCCCACTGCTGATTCCCGCTTCCCGCATTCTCCCCTTGGCGAGGCCCGGGGATACTCTCCCTGCCCCGCTTCCCACTGCCAGTTCCCTTTCCCCACATTCTCCCCTTGGAGATGCCAGGGGTTGCGCTCCATGCCCTGCTTCCCACCACCAGTTCTCACTCTCCACATTCTCCCCTTGGCGATTTAGGGGATGCACACCCTGCCTCACGTCCCATCGCCTGTGCCCTGCTTCCCAGTACTAGTTCCCTCTCTCCTCATTCTCCCCTTGGAGATGCCAGCGGATGCACTCCCTGCCCCACTTCCCGCTGCCGATTTCTGCTCCCCAAGTTATCCCCTTGGCAATTCTGGGGTATGCGCTCAGTGTCCCACTTCCGACCGCAGGTTCTCACTCCCTGCATTCTCCCCATGGTGATGCCAGGAAATGTGCTCCATGCCTCACTTCCCACTGCCGGTGCCCTGCTTCCCACAGCCGGTACCTGCTCCCCACGTTCTCCCCTTGGCGATGCCAGGGGATGTGCTCTGCACCCCACTCCCTGGTGCCCCAGGTGTGCAGGGCATTGGGTCGCATCAATGCCTGGAGCAGCTGGCATTGGTGGGAAAAGGGGAGATGGTCTCCACTCGTGCTGCGCCGGCTCCCAATACTGAGCATTAGGTACGGTGAGGCTGAATGTGTTCCATAATGCTGGGCTAAATATGTGGTGTGGGTCTCCTCCCAGGCCGCTCGGAGAAACAAAACCTCCCCTCTACAGGAAATCCAAACTCTGAGGCTCCAGTGACTTCCTTGTAGTCCAGTAATCTGTTACTGGCCAGCAGGGTGCTGAAATCTGTTAATGCGTTGCAGTGGTGAAACAGGCAGGAGAGCAGAGTGGACCCTCTGCCCACAGAGGTGGCCCTGTGGTTGTCTGGTGGGAACATAGGGCCATTCTTAGTTGGCATTGGGAGTAGTTTGGACTGAAAAAGCATGGCACTGTAACTGGTGGGGTTAGTTGAGATGGATGAGATGGTTGGTGAGTTATATGTTATGGGGAAGTCATCTGAACTGTTTTTAAACAGTAGCTTCTGAGTATTACCTGAGTGCTTCTGAAAGAAATTATTTTTAAGAATAAGCAAGAGCTTGTGATGACTTGTTAGAAAACAGTCTTGAAGAAAACACAGGCACAGGGGAAGAGACAGCAGTCTAGTCTCTGATGCGCTCTCCAGCTGCTGGCACGTCGGTGAGGGATGTTGGGTGGACACCAGAGCTCCGTTAGGTTTCTTTTCTTTTATCTTGATCTGGAAAAGTTAAACTACATTTTTTCAGTGTGCAAGAGAGAGGTGGTATGCCAGACTGCTGACACAGCAAAGGTGCGTGATGTCAGGTCTGTAGGAAAGGAGCCCAAATTTGGGTGGTCATTCTGGTACGGTGGAGTCACAGAGAAGGGTTTGCAGGGGGCACAACTGCCTCCAATGCCTGGTGCTGTAGATAGCAAGGCTGTAGTGAGTACTGTGTTTTTCTTTGTTTAGTGAAAGCAATAAATGAGTCTTTTATGTAGTGTTACAGGCATTTCAGTGGTAACAATCATTATAAGGGGAAAAAACATTAATTCATGTGTCTTTAGAAATGCAGCCCCACGTGCAGTAAAGATCCAGTCCTTCAAACACTACAACTCTGTCAGCATAGCTCATAGTGCAGTCTCACTGGTGCAATAGTATTTGTCATACCCATGGGAGATGCTTGTGGTAGTAAGTTGTGTCTGACTGACTGCTCATTGAAATTTAGGAGATGTGACCAGAAGCTCTGTGTGGTTATATGTTTATAAAAGGACAAATGTAAGGTCTGCCTAAGAGGCAAAATATTTGTTGCAACATTTAACACCTCTTGGGTGGTTTTGCATATGTCTCTGCTTCCTTTTTTAATTTCAAGTATTGACCTTACAGACAGGGTGTGTATTTGGAATTGCTTCTTTGGCAGTAGACAGAAATGTCAAAATGTAATTTAATGCAGCTGTTGCTGCAGGTTGCAGGGAGATGAATGTGTAATTCCTCAGCAGATGTAGCTCTGCTGTGCCCAGGTAGTTGTGTGTCTTTTCTGGGCAGTTTCTTTCGTGTGAGCAAAGGGGAGCAACTTGATAGTCTGACAGTGTGCATGTAGCCCGGGCAATGGTAACTCAGCTTTGGTGTATCTCTTTTTTCTTGTTTAATATGAATTTACTTTTGTTGATGTGTGAGCTGCTGTGCATCTCAAACAGAACAGGAGCTAGCAGTGTCACATAGTCAATGTAGTTCAATCCCATGTGTTGTGTTATTTCAGGGAAACTTGCTCATGCACCCATGAAGTTTGCTGGTGCACACGTTTCCCATCTATCCTTAATGGGATGTCTCCCCTGTAAGGAGACTACAAGGAAGGTGATGTACAACCACGGTGATGTCAGCTTGAAAGTGGCTGGGCTGTAGCTCAGCCAGTCTCTGCAGGTGTTAATTGACTGAGCATATGGTTTTCTCTGGTCCCTCTATGGCGTAGACATGACCTTTTTCTTAGGGCGATATTGTGGAATACAGTTTTTCTGCCTTCCTGAGAGAAGACAGCAGGTAATGTAAAATATGACAAGACAGAAAAGCTTGTTGTCAGTTTTTATTTTCCCTGTCTTGTGCTTAGCTGGTTGAATCAAATGAGATGTGAAGGATGGTACCTCATCGTATTTGACTTGTGCATATAACTAACCTGAAACTAAGTCTGCACTAGATAAAACGAGAAGTTAAAGCTTTCCTAACTAAAGCTGTGTATTTCCTGGATTGTGTAGACAAGGAGAAAGAAAGAAAAAAAAAAAAGATAGCCTGTAACTTGACTGGAACTGCAGTGCAGCAAGTCTGCCAGTAACACTTTATACGTCGTCCTTTTGAGAGGGTGTCCAAAAGAGTGAGCCAGAGCTTGCCTCTGCAGGCTGTGGGTGCCAAAAGCATCCTCACACAGCAGTCAATCCCCACCAGTCAGCTGCAATGTGCCACTAGGTCCTGTCTCTTATTCTGCAGTTTAAATCCTTTCACCTGCTTCTGGCTGTGCCACCAGGGTAGAGGATGCTTGGGATTTCTGGAGACTGGAGAGAGATTTATCTAGGTTTATAGCCCCTCTTATCTCTTCACCGCATCAAGTTACAAGGTCACTGTGCAGAATTGGTGCTGTTACGGAAGAAGGAGTAGTAGTGCAAGGAGGGGGGGGGGAAAGCAGAGGATAGGGGTGGGAAAGCAAGGAAATGAGAAGGATGGCTACAGCAGCAGAGTTCAGTTAGAAAAATGTTGGGAAATTTGCTGTATTATTTTGTATTACAGGAGCTGTAAGAGCAAGTGAAACAAGGGCAGAGAAAACTTGGTGTTAATACTCTTGGACAAGAGAGGAATGTTGAACGGGAGGAAATGCAAGGCCCTTGTTGATGTTTTTGCTGCTTGCCTGGTGGTGGATGACATGTTTGTAAAGTTCAGCTGTGAGTTTTGCAATAATGAAGAGGTGACACGGACGACCAGTCTTAAGCAAATGGGCTGATGTTGAGACAGTATGAGTGAATGAAGGTAGTGTGAAGTACTATGCCATTTAAGTCAAAAAAGGCAATGAAACCTCAACAGTTCTGGTGGGAAGGTGGTAGTGGCAGACCAGAGATACCAAGATCAGGGGGCTATAGCAGGCAATTAAGGGAGATAATAATGTGATACATATCTTTGTTCTTTGCAGTAACTACTTGAATCATTGATGTCCAATATAACAGAACAGATACTGCAATATATAGTATACTGCTTGACTTTGGTATCTAACTCTCTGTATTTCGAAGGACAACAAAATTAATGTTCACACACACAAATTGTATTCCTTATGGAGACAGAGATCACTTGTGCTTGCTAATGCAACAGTGAGCAAAACAAGAAATGTTTAGTTTACCAGCTTGGAAGTTCTTTACTACATTTAAAAAGCCTTAACACGTAGCAACTTTGAACCTGCAGTTTTTTCCAGTTCTCTGAAGTAGCAGTGTAAGTTCCTACTAGGGTGGTTGTTAACATCACAGAAGTGAATCGTGACAATCATAATTTTCACTTCAGGTCTTTTCCGGGTAGAGGTGATTATTTTTTGGTACCTGTTTTGTTAGCGCACTATTTTAATTTATGCCCTATGTCTTTCTGTGTTTGGTTTAGATGCCTACTTGGCATCTTTACATGTGTAAGGCATACTTTGATGTAAAATCTAAACTCTTTATAACCTTCATACTTGTATCTTCCTTACCCCTATGTGGTAGGGAAGAAGTGTGGGCTAAAGGTAGTGGTATGAAACACAGAGAGGCTGAGTGACTTGTGAAGGGAGGACTGCAGCAGAAGCAGGTGATGGCCAAATCCTGGGTTAGACCACTTGAATGAAAAGGTATGTCTGATCATTAAGGTGCTCTTTCTGCCTTGAAAGATAATTCAGAATATTTTTTTAATGCTGGAATGATTCTACCAGCTTCTTACTATAATTAAAACTTAAAAGCTGCAACTTGTTTCTGGAAAATGTGTTCCTTATGTCTTGAAAGCAGTGTAGTTTTTAAAATATATGCTAAAAATAATACCAGTTGTATAGACAGACTTCCTCCTTTAATTTTTGTCTTTACCTTTTGTTTTTTTTTAAATTGAGACAAGGCAAATTGAGAATTTAAATTCTCTTAGAGGCTTGCTGTTTTAAGTCCTGAGTCAGCATTAAAATTGCAAAGCTGTCTAGAAGTCAGTTTGTCTCTGAAAAGGCTATCTGTTCAGGATGACTGCAATGCTGTGGGAAAGCATGACACCCCCCATTTGGTGTTTTCCAATTCCCAGTGGAGTTTCTTCTGAAGGACTGTCTTTCCTTCTGATACTTACTCCTGATAGGTGACAATGCTGCAAAGTTGGTTTGTGTTTATATATTCAGGATTAATATTTTGCTTTTTACATAGCTCATGTGTTGGGAAACTGGAGGATTAAAAAGATAGAATTTCTTTGTTGCACTTGGAGCTTTGATAGTCGTTAAGTTACTTTGTAATGGTTTGTACTTAATGACAATTCTGTGGAAGACTTTCCATCTCTGTGGTGTTTTGATCAAAAACTTATTTAGATGACTAACCTTGTGGTCAGACCAGGTCATATCCAAGCATCACTTTAGTCTCTGTTGCCCTTGAGGCTTGTGTCCTGGATCCTAGACCTTGCCCAAGTTTTGTCACTCTTCTGTAGTGGGACAGAGCTTCTGTACCTTGGACAGTGTTTGTGCCTCCTCTCCTCTGCTCAGGGTAGCGACTGACAGGCCTTATAGATGGGAATGCAGTCACTTACCAGATAACTCAAGCTCTTTGGTCAGTCTTTATTGCTTTATAATTTATTTATGCAATACATATTGATTAGTTAAACAGAAATGGTATAGATATTAACCAGGAAGCTGTTACCATCTGTCCTCAGAGGTTACATGCCACAAACATTAGCATAGGAGAAAACCATGTTTATAATTGACAAAACATGGAGTTATTTTCCTTGTGGTGCTACTAATGGAATTCTTCTGGCACTGTGGAAGTTAATTCTTGTTTTCACTGATGTAAATGAGAGCCCATCAGACTCAGCCCTCAGGACGGAGTTTCTAGATCTGACAGCTGTCTTTGAGGTAATTTCCGTCTCTCTCTGCTCTCCAAAGGGAGAAGTTAGAATCAGAGCCATTAAGGTTAGAAAAGACCTCTAAGATCATCAGGTCCAATCATCAAGTTGCTTCTGTGTATTCATACTCCTGGTCACACGTCTTCTTCAGGAATGCATGGCTTCAATTAAATTTTCCCCTCTTATAAGAGACTTCTAATAAAATAATAGAAGCGTGATTTTATCGTGATATCTTTATATTGAGGTCTTGTTCATGCACAACCTCTTCAAAATAATAAATTTTTTAAAATACAATTAATTAGAATAGTTAACCATGTAAACAATTTTCTAATCTGTAACTATAAAGCAATCCATTGTAATATAACCACTTACTCCATTAATGCACAGAAAAATGTTATGACTGGATTAGCATCTGGTTTTGTGTGTCCTCTTCCCCCTTTTCCAAGGCAAATAATCCAAGCCTGTGCATTTAGCCTCGGAAACCATGAGTTTGTTTTAAGCATTGTAATTTTTTAAGATTATTTTTAATGGGTTTAGTATAATTCACATTCTGATTTCTTTATGCCATTTCTCTTCAGGATGGGAACTGAAACTGTTGAAATTACATGACTTCAGTAGCCAAAGTGTTTATGAAAATCTGAGATGTTTGTGAGGCTTGCTAAAAGCACGCATGTAGCTGGTTATGTAGTACTTAGACTGAAACTGTACCACTTAATATGGCCTGAGTTTCCATAAGAAAACTGAAAAATTATCTGCACTGGACTGTTACCCTGTGCCTGGGGTGGCTGGAGTAGGGCTAGCAGTACTGACTTTGCCCTGTGACATTTTGATCTGAGTCAACGGGTGTCCCATCAGTGCAGTGTTAAGCCCCACACCCGATCTTTCCCTATTGCATTTGTCATTTGGCAGAGAGAGTAGTTTTTGACCTGTTTGGGGTCTGGATTGGATTTGGGGTTTTGGATTTTTAGGGTTTTTTTTTTTATTTGGTTTTTTAAATCATATGCACAGTCTTGAAAACATCACGGTGGAAGTACAGTGCTCTATAGCAAATTTAAGCCTGCTAATAATAGGCTTGCTTTTTTTAGCTGTCTTTCACAGACCTGTTAGGTATGTCCCATTGACCCTCCAGAGTTTTGTAAACTAGGGATTGGAAACTGCTGTACTGATGGATATTTGGATGAATCTGCAGGAGACTGCCAAAAATTCTCAGCATAGCTGAGCTGTTTTACTCCACTCTTGCTGATCAGATAAAGCTTTTTAGGCCTTGTGGAAGCCATTAGGAAAATAAATATATGAATACTGATATTTCTTTATTATCCCTGCTAGAACTTGCTTTGACAAATTTTGACAGACTTGCTGTTGGATTTGGGTGGTATTAAAGTGTGGCCCGAGAAACAGGTAAATATCCTGTTAGTTGGAAAACAAGCTTTCTCTCATTTCTGTTGCAAAGGAAGATTAAAAATGCATGTTTTAATCAAGGAAGATTAAATATGCAATGTTTTAATCAATGCAGTTTTATGTAAAGGAAAATGAAATAAAGTTCAAAATGGACTCTATTGCAGCTTCTGTCTGTCTGTCTATCTATCTGTCTGTCTGTCTATGTATGTATGTATGTATCTATCTATCTGTTCTGGGCCCCTTGCTACAAGAAGGATATTGAGGCTCTGGGGCGAGTCCAGAGAAGAGCGATGAAGCTGGTGAAAGGGCTAGAGGACAAGTCTTATGAGGAACGGCTGAGAGAGCTGGGGTTGTTTAGCCTGGAGAAGAGGAGGCTGAGAGGAGACCTCATTGCTCTCTACAACTACCTGAAAGGAGGTTGTAGAGAGGAGGGTGCTGGCCTCTTCTCCCAAGTGACAGGAGACAGGACAAGGGGAATGGCCTGAAGTTCCGCCACAGGAGGTTCAGACTAGATATCAGAAAGAAATTTTTGACAGAAATGGTCATTGGGCACTGGAACAGGCTGCCTAGGGAGGTGGTTGAGTCACCATCTCTGGAGGTGTATAAAGACATGTAGACAAGGTGCTCAGGGACATGGTTTAGTGGCAGATAGGAATGGTTGGACCCGATGATCCAAGAGGTCTTTTCCAAGCTGGTGATTCTATGATCTAGGGGTTGTTGGCTTTTTTCAAAGGAACAACCTGTCCTGTAGATCTATATCACCTTGGTTAGCTGTCATGGATATAATGTGACTGGTAATGTATGTTTGCTTCCTTTTGATGATGATAAAAAGTTAACTTTAGTGTTGTCAGCTCTTAAAATACTCTCAATGAACTCTGTTTCTGTGTGTGTCAAGAAAGCTGTTCCAAAGTAACTCTTTTAAAGTATATAAAAGCCCAAACTGAACACCTCAAAAAAAAAATCATAGAAACATAGAATGATTTGGGTTGGGAGGGACCTTAGAGACCACCCCCTGCCATGAGTAGGGATACCTTCCACAAGGTCAGATTGCTCAAAACCTTATCCAGCCTGGCCTTGAACACCTCTAGGGATGGGACATCCGTGACTTCCCTGGGCAACCTGTGCCAGTGCCTCACTTTCATTTTCAACCCATTACCCCTCATCCTGTCGCTGCAATCCCTGATAAAGAGGCCTTCCCAGCTTTCCAATAGACCTCCTTTAAGTACTGGAATGCACATGATCTGCCCTGATCACATTTTTTTCTTTCCTTTCCTTTTTTTCTTTTTTTTTTTCAGTTTTGTTTTCATGTAATTGACCGGTCTTGAAATTCACCTGGCTCATGACAAAATGTTACCTCTTCCCAAAGTTTGTTAATAGACTTCTAGCAGAGGCAACGGTTGCTATGTCCATAGTGATACTGCAGTTTTGCAAGTCGTACCCATGTGCTTGATGTCACCAGCATGCGTAATGACATGAAAGTCAGCTGAGTGACAGTGATAATGACATTGAAGTTGGTCTGTTTTATAGTATCAGAACCTCTGGTAGCTTTCAGGTACACATTGTGTGAAGGTCCACATCATTTGTTAGTTCATTCTTAATGAATTTTTTGGTGGCTGCAGACCATTAAAACCATAGATTTTTAACCTGGCTTATGGCAAGTCAAAAGACAGTTACTTAATTTATATAGGCTGTAACGGCATATTTTAAGTGTTTATTTTAGGAGGAAGTGGATTTTAATTTGTTTTATTTACATTTCTAATGTATATATTATGTGGGTTTTTTATTGTTCCTGTATTGTGAAATAAGAAAGAAGAAAAAGCCTTTGCTCTGACATGTTGTTAAGCTAAATTGATGTGTGTGATGTCATCATGTCTCACACTTACCTAGTGGCCTCTCTTGTAGCCTGACACCGTGATTAAGCCCTTCAGCCCTTTGCCTTCATTGTTTACATATTGTTTGCTCTGGAGCAGGAGGACTGACATATTCCATCTGTGTGTTATAAATTAAAGTTCATATGCAGCAGTAGTCAAGGGCAGAGCAGTTAGGGCAAGTTACTGCTTCTTCCCCCTGCAATATTTTTTTATTCATATTGTTTACATGAAAATAACAAGTTGGACAACATAAACAAAACCAGATGTTTGTGTATGTAAGAACAAGGAATTAAAAAACCCCTAACCAGGTCATGTAGAAGAGGAGCTGAGATTTTTAAGTTCCTGGAGCTTGACTTTTAAGATCACATACACTAAACCACATATATATCTCTGAAATAATGAATAGCATTTATGTACCGATTACTGACTTTTCATTTTGTTGCCCAATGATGCCTCTAAAGCAAACATTAAATAACAAAGTACATTAAATAAATCTGTCCTCCAGCCAGAAGTCAAAATTGGAGGTAGGAGCTCTGTCCTCTTGACCATCCCCTTATGGTGCTGCAGATGTGATTCCCCACACTTTCAGCCTGAGGTGCTTCAAGGCTCCTTCTAGTTTCTACTTCGACAGCTCATAGCGATAGCTTTTTTCTTCAGTTTAACTCAGTAATATTTCTGAGAGGGAGCTGTAGAACTGTTATTGGAATGAAACCACTTCCTGCATTTGCGAGGGAGGTAATTTTTCACTTGATTGCTGAAGTGTGCTGTTTGGGCCTAAACCCACAGTTTTATAATCACCGTGTACTTGTCTGGCTTCCAGTCAGTCTCTACTAATCCTGTCCGTAAGGTGACTTATTCAAACTATTTCCTCTTTTAAACAGAGGAGCCAGCGTTTCCTGTGAGTTTCATTCCTCTGCTTTGGGAAACAGAACCTGGGGGAGAATGGGGGGGGTGATGAGTGGGGAAGCCTCAGACTCTAGGCAAAATATCCTGAAAAGTCTGTGTTCAGGACTATTCCAGTTTGTTACTGAACCTGATGGGGCGAGTCTAAACCTTACATTTGAAAATCAAACACCTAAATTGCTGTTTTCTTCCCTGTTTTTAATGCAGTATGACGTTACTGTCACTTAAACATTTGTTGTCAGGCATGAATCTTTAATTATGTCAGCTTTATTTTGAGCTGGCAAACCAGTGTAACAATTTAATAAGATAATTAAATATCGCAATGAAGGTTAACCTGTTTCCTTGGGGGAGGGGAGGGATTGAGTCTCTTTAACTACTCATTTAGTCTGTGTGAATGTATGAATCCGTAAGCGTCCTTGCAGAAATTGTGAAAAACTGAGGAAAAGGTACGGATTTACTAGTGGGTATAGCTTTATCTGAACTTAGACCACGAGATTGTTTGGGTAATCACTGTTTTCTGAAAATTATATAGCTTGTCTCCCTAAGTATTGGGAGTCATGAGGCTAAATTATAGCTGTGGTTAAAATACAAAGTAATTACAATGGTATGTGAATTTTGTGAATGAGGAGGAGAGATGGTGGGTTTTTTTCCTCAGCAAAGTGAATGAGATCCACGCATGCACATTTGTATCTTAATTTTTCTGTTCTGTGTGATGTATCTATAAACATGAGACTGATAATGCTTTAACATTAATGTATGCAACTTTCTTCAGATTCATAAAAAAAAATCGTAAAGTCTTCCATTTGGCAGTGTACTAAATGCTAAAAGTAGGAATATAAGACAATTACCTAATTCTCTAGTTTATTTATACCAGTTATGTTAGAAAACAAATATCGTGAACAGTCTGGTTCATCTGCTTCTGTGCACTAGAAACTGCACTCCTGGCTCTTGCCTCTCATTGTGGCAATAGCAGATCCAGGCACTTCTCCCCCATGTCACTCTCACTGACGTGCACAAGCTGGTCACTTCTGTGCATGGATTTAATTGACTGTCCTGCTCATTAGTAACCATAACCTTTAGCTGTGAGAGACTAATTGTCCGCTTATGAATTTGGTCCTCTTGAAATAACAACTATAAAGCAAGCTACCGTCTCCTTTCCTGTCTAGATAGGGGCAAGAGCTTCTGCATTTTGATCAGTATTATGGAAAATAGATGTACTTGTACTTGGTGGAAATTAACCACCCCTTGTACTTGGTGGAAATTAACCGTAAAATCTTTGAGAGAAGTTTAAGTTTCTAGACACTTTTGTGACCTTCTCATTATGTTTTCTATAAAATTTATCCATTTTGTTTACGCAACAGCATCACTTTTTTAACAGTTAAACACAATAGCTTCAATGTGACATTTTTGACAGAAAACATAATTAATGGTGAACATTGTCTCCCTTTCTCTGAATTAAAATGGAAAGATGTATTCTATATCTTGCAAATAAATGACAGTAATCCCTTCATGTTGAAAGAGGAGGAGACTGAACCTTTCTGTTTAGGTGTATGCAATTCAGTGTATTTGGTAGCAAAATTATTGTATCCATTTTTTGTAGGAGGTGGGTCTTTATGTATAGATTGTCCTGGTTTCGAGCAATTAGAGTGTTGCGCAAATAGTCTAAGAAGTGTCTTTGGAAGAAGTTACTGGGTGTATAAAAAGTTGCTTTCAAAGTGTAGCATTCCAGGTGTGCTCTAACACTGAGTGGTGTACATTCGCCGCACAAATTGACTGATCCCCTGCCAAAGTCTTATGAGCGCCTTTTTTGTTTTCTCAAATGCCTGCCTTTGGTGGGAGTTAACGCTGAAACTACAGTAAGTGCCGTGCATGCCTGGAGTAATCCAGTTTCTGGCTCCAAAATGGACCTTACTGTCTGAATAGACAACGTGCCTGCAAAGGCAGAGAAGACAGGGCAGTGGCAGCGAATGTCACGTTAGTGCCCTTATTGCAGTGGAGTGGACTTAGCTAGGAACGTGATAGGGAGGGAGCAGAATGACATCCAGGGATGGAGGAAGGGTTATAGGAGAAGGATGGCAAAGTGATGATGACTTAGGAGGGGCATAAAACTAAAGGAGGAGGTAGGAGTGGTAGACAGCTGTTGTTGGGAAAGGGCATCCTCAAGGCAAGACTAGAAATTCCTATGAAGGTCTTTGCCTGCTGCTTCATCAGTCCCTGCCACTGTAACTTTGCAGGGGTGTGCTTGTGCAGCTTTACACCAGAAATCTATGTCCATGGGTAAGGGGAAAGTAAAGCTCTTCCACATGCTAAGCGTCTCAGTATCTGTCAGAGACACCTTCCCTTCCTCAGGTCTGATGCAGCAAAAAGGACCCTACCAGCTGTGCCAGGTCTTTTTCATGCATGACAGAGTCCGGTTCTTGCTTCAGTCCATGCTGTGGCTGCTCCTGTTGGCACCTACCTGATCACTGTTCTCTTTATTAAATACTTGTTGTCTTTTCTCTGGGAGGGGTGGAGGTGGCACACCAGTGGATTTAATATGTAATTGAGCAAGTCTTAAAAGCACTTAGAGAGTCTTCTGAGTAAGAAGCGTGCTGATAAGTGCAAGAGTCTAGTTCCAAGTCCATTATTTTGTGCTTGATTTATTAACCTTTTTTGCTTTCCAACTTACTTTCTGTAATCTGGAATTTCCCACATGATCACCATGCTATTATGTGAACAGACCTCTGTGTGTCTTGCAAAGCTGTGAACACTGTTTCTGACTCTCTTTCAGATGCAAGTATGGACATAACAGCCTATGATGATTACTCCAGTCCACCACTTCAGAGATATTGAAAGGAAACCTGAATACCTGCAGCCAGAAAAGTGTGTTCCACCTCCTAGCCACGCTTCCGTGGGAACAATGTGGTTTATTCGAGATGGCTGTGGTATTGCATGTGCTGTCGTTACCTGGATGCTGGTGTTCTATGCCGACTTTGTAGTCCTTCTTGTCATGCTAGTTCCATCAAGAGATTATGTTTATAGTGTCATCAATGGCACACTGTTCAACACCTTGGCTTTCCTCGCTTTGGCTTCACATTTTCGTGCTATGCTGACAGATCCAGTAAGTATATCTCTCTCTGTATGTCTTGGAAAGAAACAGGCGGTGTTTTTCTTGTCTGCTAGATGTTGGGTAACTCAGTTGCTGAGTGAGTGGCAGATTGAAATAACTTCCGTGTGTGGGGCTGCTGGTGGGGAATGCTAATTTTTCATCCCACTCAAGTTAGATGCAAAGTCAAGGACCCAGCTTTAGATTCCCATTGTGTGAGCAGCTCCTCTTTTTGCACTAGGAAGGAGAGCATTTCTCTCTGACGCTGTTTTCTCCTCAGTGGCAGATCTCGCGCTTGTGGCTTGTTGTGTCTTGACAAATAAGAAAGCTGGAAAAGCTGGTTTTGGTTGTTGCCTTGGCAAGTAATTGCTTCAAGCAGAGTGGAGCAGTATGTTGTTTTGAAAATTCATGTTACCATCTCTCATACTAGCGGTGTACTTGAGTTTATTGAACACGCTGAAATAAATACTATGTGAGCATGCTAAGAACTGACAATTCTTAGGCAGGCAAGAAGCGTCAGAGTTGTAAGAAACTCTTGTATGACTCTGTACAATGTTGCTTTGTGAGAGATCTGATCTGCTGCTTTCCTGTCTTTTGGCTAGTGAAAAGATAGTCTAGTACCATTTTGCTTATTCTGAGTGATTTGTGATGCTTTATTTTGTTTGTTAACCTCTGGACATCTCCAGTAGTTAACAGAAGGAAAAACAAGCTTAGACTCCTCTTGGCCCTTTCCTCTTGAGTGTTCTTGTTGCTGCTGGGAATGGCAGTGTGCCTCTGATAACTCCAGTTATTCCTTCCAAATGTCATTTCCTACTTGAAACCTTGTTAGATGTGATGAAAACTTCAGTGTAGTCTTTGTTTCTTAGTTTCCAGCTCTCTCTGAAGCCAGTGCACTGCAGAAATGGCCTGATTATAAGTAATTTCATATGTTAAAGACTAATGCATTGCATGGTACTGCTGCTGGGCAGCACTGTAAGTAGCAGCTGAGGCTCTGAAACTTCTGGTCATTGGAATTGGGAATAGAGAGTTGCAGCAATTTGTTATATAGTATATATCCTGGGAGTTCTTATTGTTGTTAATTATTGTATGTTGTGTGGCTTTAATGCCTGGGGACCCTCAGGTTGCTGGAATTGTTTAGCAGAGTTAGAAGGAGCTTTTCTGAAACAAAAGTTGTATTCTGAAGCAGGCTGGGCAGACAGCGTTGGAGAAGCAGATACAATCTCTATGCAGAGTAATTGGGAAAAGATATGTTAATTCCTAGTGTGCAGTGGGATTTATGTGCGTGGATAGTAAGAGCCGGTGGTTTTATTTTTTCATGAGGAAATCAGCCAGGCAAAATGGAGAAGGAAAGATAAACTGAGAGAATGCAGCAACATCTGGCAGACAGTGTGAGTTGGGGACAAAGGAAGCTGCCAGGACCTGGAGAACGAGGGGCACATGTTTTAAATTGGTCAGACCTGTTGGGAGTTTTTTTGTGGAAAGCCCTAAAGACTGCTACTAAAGCCTTATAGGACTGATTTAATGTGCACTTCTATCCTTGATGTGTATTATTTCTGTGTATTACTGTGGGGAGGTTGTATAAATGTGTTTAAAAGAGACTGTTCAATCAGAAATCGGCTAGAATATTGCATCCTTGTTTTTCTTTCAATATAAAATAGAATCATAGAATCACTAGGTTGGAAAAGACCTTTGAGATCAAGTCCAGTTGTACCTGTCCACTACTAAATCATGTCCCTAAGCACTTCATCTAGTTGTCTTTTAAATACGTCCAGGGATGGTCACTCAACCAGCTTGATAACCGTTTCGTTAAAGAAGTTTTTCCTAAAGTCCAATTTGAACCTCCCCTGGCACAGCTTGAGGCCATTTCCTCTCGTCCTGTCACTTGGGCGAAGAGACCAGCACCCACCTCTCCACAATCTCCTTTCAGGCAGTTGTAGAGAGCAGTAAGGTCTCCCCTCAGCCTCCTCTTCTCCAGGTTAAACAACCCCAGTTCTCTCAGCTGCTCCTCATAAGACTTGTTCTCCAGATCCTTCACCAGCTTCGTTGCTCTTCTCTGGACACACTACAAGACCTCAATATCTTTCTTGTTGTGAGGGGCGCAAAACTGAAGACAGTATTTGAGGTGCTGAGTACAGGGGCAAAATCACTTCCCTGCTTCTGCTGGTCACGCTGTTTCTGATACAAGCCAAGATGCTGTTGTCCATCTTGGCCACCTGGGCACACTGCTGGCTCATGTTCAGTCACTGTCAACCAACACTCCTGGGTCTTTCTCTGCCAGGCAGATTCCCAGCCACTCTTCCCCAAGCCTGTTGCGCTGCACAGGGTTGTTGTGTCCCAAACGCAGGACTCTGCTCTTGATGTTGTTAAACCTCATCCTATTGGCCTCAGACTTACATCCATAGAGGTGCGTTTATGCTAGTGGACCAGCACTGATTTCATACAGCATGTTTCATGACTTTTTTTGGGGTGTGTTTTGTTGTGGATTTTTTCAGGGTTTGTTTTTTTTTTTTAGCAAGTTATGGAATTTATGGTCATATAAAGGGTGGAAACTCTTGAAAATCAGGCTTCAGCAGGAGCAGTACATTACCTATTTAAAGGCACATATTTTAAAGAGATAATTGCTCAGATAAGAATGTTTTATCTAGTCCTATTCATGTGGGAAGATTCTTAGTATTCAGTGTTTGAATGCTAAACCTTTCTTTAAATAAGAAATATACAACGGAAGCGTAGCTATAAATGCATGAGGCATTTACCAGCAACTCTTTCTGTGCACAATAGTACTTCAGAAGCAGCTGCTTCTACTGGAATAAAACATCTGAACTTTCCACTTTGTGATATTATAGAATCATAGAATAACCAGGTTGGAAGAGACCCACTGGATCATCGAGTCCAACCATTTCTATCAAACACTAAACCATGATATAAAACTGTCATGATAAATTTGTTGCTAGATTTGAGGAGAAGGAGGAGGATTCTTAAATATAAGGTTACTACAGGATTACAAAAGACTAATTGCTTAAGTGAGGATTTGCTGATGTTTAAAAAAAAAAAACCACCAAAATTATATTTAAGTACGTCGTTCCATATATTAGGACCTCATTTCAATTTCTTTTCTGAATCTTTCCATTCTTTCTGAAACTCTCTTGATCTTAGGGAAGTTTTTATTTCTTTCTCTTCCCTCCTCTCCCATAGTTTTAAGTCACCCTATTGTTCTTAGCACCATTAATGTCCACAGATTGATTTTCTGGGTTTGTTTTTTTTCTGCAGGGTGCTGTACCCAAAGGTAATGCCACAAAGGAGTTCATCGAGAGTTTACAACTAAAGCCAGGACAGGTGGTTTACAAGTGCCCAAAATGTTGTAGCATCAAACCTGACAGAGCACATCACTGCAGGTAAAATCTTTTCTGACGATTATTCTTTTATCAAGACCTCAGGAATTTTCCGGTGTGCTATGATCTAAATTGTTATTGGAGTCTGAGACTGGAGTTAGATTGAGAGGTTGGCGTTTGAATTCTGTTGCCCATAGTGCCGGACACCTTCAAGCATCTCTGAAAAAATCTCAGGCCCTTTCTGACATCTATGGCGACTGCGGCTACTTCTTGCAAAGCAAGAGACACTCACAATGAATGCTGCTGTGACTCCAGATCTCTAATCGACATTCCATAAATTCTAATGTAATCATAGCTTAAAAAAGAGACGTTATATACCAGAATACATAGAAATCCATTAAATACAGTGTCTTTCAAAAGGGCAGTGTCCTTTCTATTTTTATTTTTATTCATAAACGTATTTGTCCTACTGTAGATACTATTTAGAAGTGATATTTAAATGAAAACTAAAGTTTAGGTAACTTTATATATTTTTTTAAGAGTTCTGACTTCCATGTTTTCGTTCAGTACTGTGACTTTGTTTTGTGCTTTGTGGTGGATCAGTATGCCTCCTGATCTGTCATGTCTGTCCTTTTTTCTGGTGGGATAAACTTCCCTGAAGAAAGTAAGTGCTTTTTAGTACTAAAGGCAGTGAGCAAAAAAAATAACTACTTACTAAAATTCTCCTCTGCTTTTAAAACAGCTATACCTGCTTTCCTGTAAGGAGTTTAATGAGTTTGCACTGGTGTCCTCACCTACTCTAAAACTAATACATATTGAGAGAGCTGGTATCACATTTAATGCTGATTCAAGCAGGGGTCTTGTGGAGAGGGAAATATGTGGTACTAAACCGAGCAAACTTGTTCTGCTGTTTGCATTTTTCGTATTTATTTTCCGACCTTTAGTTTGCAAATATTTTTCTTGTTTTGTTGCTTTTTATTTTAAACAAAATCAGGTTATATTCAGCAGGAGCAATACGATAGTGCTTATCACTTATTAATGCTCCTGTAAATTCCCCTCTGACGCTTCTTCAATTATGAATGAAACGTTGCATCTGAAATGCTGTGTTGCTGATGACTCACAGTGTAGGTAAATGAAAAAGACACTTATGCTGAACACAAACCCTCATCTCCATGGTCCTTATTTCTGTGCCTTAAGATATCTTTATAGACATTAAGATTTGAGAAATTTGTCCACTGAGCACTGATGCTGTTGAGAATCTTCAATCAAACTTTTTTTTTTTTTGTGTGGAGTAGGGGGATTTATTGGACTCCAACCCATCACAGTTATACATATACATCAGCAGGAGGTACTTCTAGCTGTATGCCTGAGGGAGAAAAGTGCTTCTTGATTCATATGTGATTCTGTGAGTTCCCTATGCCCAGTAAACTACTCCTACTAGCATTGGAAGCTGGTTGATTGAGTAGGGGGAGAGTGTCTGAATATGGGAAATCCCTGCTGCCTATAGTTTTCAGTCTTAGTTTCCAAATTTCCTTTTCCACTAGCTGGTTTCACATTCTGCCTCTTATCCAACTGCTTTTGGTATGTATGCATGGAATAAAAACTCTCCTCTCAGCCTTTGCTACCTCCTTCATGGAGTTTTTCTTTGGTGTGGCTGCTTCAAGTTGTCCCTCTAGGGAACTAGGATCTAGGAGGCACTAGAGATGTTGCTTGGATCCTTACCCGTTTGAGAGCCCAGGGGAAGTGTGTGTGCGCCTGCACAAAGTAAATTAGACCACAGGGAGGCATCCTCCTGCCTTACACCACCCGCCCTGCCTTCCCCTCCCTGCTTTTTTATTTTTTTAAACCACTTGTCCTGTGAAGCATGACATTATCTGGAAGATAACATTTTTACCATTCCAGCTGATTTTGGACCCCATGTGGCTCAAAAATGATTTCAAGCTGCTTATTCTAGCAAAACAAGATTTTCCTGTTGTCCCCTGCAGCTGGGACTGGCAGGTAAGAGGGTATCCATGCGTGCCTGAGGAGAAGCAGCTCTTAATCTGTCCCCGTGCTGGAGGCTGGGACTTGCCCGGCCAACCTTTCATTTAGGATCAGGACTATAAGCAACTCATTTGTTTTTCAGGCATGGCATAGATCCTTGGGGATTATCCCCTCCCACCACGTAGCATGAGTGCACTGCTGTTCTGACAAAAAGGTTTTCTATTACTTATTCATATGTGCTCATAAGAATGTGTTTATGTTTTTGTGCAAGTTTCCCTTAAGCATTTGGGTGTTGTTCATGTTAAGGTCAAAGTATTTTTTGCTATAAGAAGAAAAATAAAATTAGCAGAGCCCTCAATCCTTTCTGTTTCAGTGCTGCCAGGATTGTTCTGGAATGACTGTTTACTTTCTGGGTCTATTGTTCGCTTGTTTTGGGGTTTTGTGTTTTTTCATATTTGATTTCTGTGCTTGTTTGTGCAATGTGGTATCAGGAGACTGCCTTTCGTCTCCTATCATAGGAGAAAACAGCGGAGAAAAAGAGTTCCTTTATTATGTGAGTTGAAGCGGTTACTGACTAAGCAAGAGAATGATGCTCACACAGAGTAATAATCTTTTAATTATTTGACTTCTAGCCACAATGTGCACGCTGGCAGGGATTAGAATTTTGATTTTATTAGTGTAGTTTTGTGAAGTGCTTTAACATCTAATTTTACCTTGAATGTATATTGTGGCACTGTCTCTCTGACTGACAGCCACAGCTGGTTTATGCTAGTATATGTCTCACCTTGATGTCAAGAATCTTTTCTAATGCTTTATTTAATATTCTTATTTGCAAGTTCCTGCTACGAACCAGTGTTAGTAAATAAACCCTGATCTGTTATTATGAACTCTGAAAAATATCTTTGTTCATTACTCCTTTTCATACCCTTCTGGTTTTTTGTTGGGTTTTAAACTGTTGACATTTTCACAGACCAAATAGGTTAAAATGAAACTAAATCGCAGGTTTTTTTCCTCCTGCCTGAATGTATTGTTCAAACCTTATTTCAGCAGAACCGCTGATATGAATGTTATGCTAATGTGTTTTACTTGGCATTTATTTTTTACAATGGTGATTTGGTGTTGCATGGTTCATTTTGAACAGACAGAGTCAAGTATGCGAACCACAAATATAAATGTGTTGACCAGTAAATTTATTTAGGTTTACATTTCACCTCTGATTCTTTCCTTTAACTTCTGCTCCCCCGAAACCCCTGTGAAGTCTTGTGTTCCTGAAATTAAATATGCAGTAAATAAAGACCTGTATTCTTTCAGTGTTTGCAAGAGGTGTATTCGGAAAATGGACCATCACTGCCCATGGGTCAATAACTGTGTAGGAGAGAATAACCAGAAGTACTTTGTACTGTTTACAGTAAGTATTTCACAAGCGGTGTTTGAGGTTGTCCAGTGGGCAGCAGCAAAATGCTGTGTGTAGTCCATGCAGCTCTGAAGGCTTCCTTTTTTTTCTTATTTCAGAAGAACTTTACAGGGAACTGTTGCAGGCTTTAGTTTCTCTAAATAGGGAACACACACAACACAGCAACAGGAAAAGGCATCCCAGGAAGTGTTTGCCAGGGCTTTGTGAGGTTTGTGTTGGCAGTTGTTCAGCGCACTATTTTGTAATGCAAATAGTTTATTATGGCATTGAGCTCTTTGAGGCATGGGCCACCTTTTTACACTATAGTGGTTGTGTTATAGTGGTTGTTAGGGTCCTGGACCATATGTAGGGTTCCTAAATGTTGTAGCTGTATGAGTACCTGTGTGGGATCAGATAATAAGAGCATGAACATTATCAGTCTGAGTTTCAGTGATGCTCTATTTTATTAATCAATCTCTTGAGACGTCTTTATGTTCGAGGAAGAATGTTCTTATATCGCCTAGCAAAAAGGGGGTGATTTTCAGTTAAATGGAAAGGCTTACACTTCTGTCCTATGGTGTGGTAAAGTAGGGTGTGCATTACAGAACAAAACAAATCCCATATCTTTCCCATTTTTTCACCATGAGGAGCAAGTGAGGTGTTTTAATCCTATCAAAGGGATTTCTGTTTCTGTTAAAACTGACACCTGCTTTCAAGCAGGCTGTATTAAACACTCAGAGCAGTTGAAAATGAAACAAAGTAAGGGTTGCTGGTTTTATTCTAGGTTATTCTTTTTGAGACCTGGGGACGTGAAAGAATGGCAGCATACTCAGCTTGCAAGGAAAACCAAATAATCTCCTGTCACCTATTACTGATTCCACAGACGTTTCTCATAACAAAATCTCTCTCACTTCCAATATCTGCTAACTTTTGTCAGAGTCTGTAGGTTCAGGAGAGTCTTTGTTTTAGCCCTGTCTTGGTAAACTGCAGTGTATGTGAAGCATTGTGTATAGTTTAAAGCTTTTTGTTGTAAAGCTGAGACTAATTTAAAACAAAAAGGATTAAGTATTAAAGCGTGAGAGAGACTTTCCAAACCAGCATGTGCCTCAGGGAAAAACACTTATTAAAAAAAAATATATCATTTTCTGAAACTCATGCTGGAAAATAGATAAAGTGCTTTTTGTGGTTAAAACCAAAATTAGCCGTTGTTTTTCTGGGCAACTCTATTGCTTTCAGGAGCAAGTATGTAAGCTTTGACAACACAATACCTCGTTGCCATAGAGTTGTTCTCTGAATGTTGCTCTGTACTCAGTGGAGATAAGGACAGTAAGCTGTGTGGAAGTCCACGCTGGGGCGCAGGAGGATGGGGTTTGTGTCCAACTGACTTTGAAATAAACAGTGTTCCTCCTGTGTACTCCAGACTGCTATTGAGGCCAGAATGAGTCCATGCAGTCTTGAATTTGCCAGCTTCAGGGTGCTTGTTTAGGGAGGATGGGAGGGCTTGGTGGTTTTTGGAGTGGTTTGTAGTTTAGATTTTTGTATTAAGTCTTAACACTTTAAATAAAGTGTTTGGAAGATTTAGCATTTTGGTCTTCCAATATACCTGATATACCTATATTGCATCCTTTATTTTTCAGATGTATATAGCACTGATTTCTCTGCATGCTTTAATAATGGTGGGATTTCACTTCTTGTATTGCTTTGAAGAAGACTGGACAAGTGAGTACTAACGAAGTATCTCATTAAAATACCAGATTAGTTAATGAATAAGACCTTGTAATGTAGTTTGCAACCCCTTTTATGCTGGTTTCAGAAGAATGTTATCAGGACTCTACTGTGCTATCTCTGTTGATAATTTTTTTTATGATCAATACTGGAACTTATAATTCTTTCTAACCTGCTGGCGTCTCTGCCCTGAAACATCCTGTTTCACTTAAGCCTAACTCTGCCAAATGGGAAGCAGAGATGTAAAAATACCTAGAAAGTATGTGTGCAGTTGTCTACTACAGATGTGAACGCAGCACTATTTTCTTGAATGCCAGTGCAAGATAAGAAGAATGTGTGTGCTTTTTTTTAAAAGAGTTATGTGAATCATTCTTGCAAGACTGCCAGGAAAGCATGCTAACTCGGATCCACAAATCCACCCTCACAAGAAAACAGTTCCTTTCCACAAAACCCAACAAATAAACAAACAAACAAACCCAGCCCTTACTCTGGAGCAGCCAGCGAGTGAAGTTTAACATGGCCAATTGAGATGTGTTTTTAAAAACACAAATGGATATAGGAAGTCCTGTAGGTAATGCTGAGTCAAACAGCAAGATGCCAAAGAATGTATGTGTGGATATATCTGCTGCTTGTGGATTTTTTTTGGAAGAGCATTAGCTTTGTTTTTCTTGGAATTTCAGTTGTGTCATTCAGTATAATGACCTGTTTTAATTTATAATACTGGAGAGGATGGGTGTGTTTACACATATGAACTGAATTTGACAAGGTTGTTCTGCAGTTCTGAACTTTCTAAAACAGCTGCCTTTGACTACAGTGGCCAGGGCCATAGGGGAAGACTACACCAAAAGACAGTTTCTTTTGCCTGCTTTCTCGAAGCCATATCTGTGGGATAGTGCTTTCCCACCTGTACCAAGTTATGACTTAGAGCAATTATGAAAGGAAGCATAGTCTGATTTTAAGTTTATGTTAAAAATAATTATTCTTGTGTCCTGATCACTAGGTTAAGGATTCTGATGGGACTTCATCTGTGGAAAAATCTGTTAAGATTAGGGTTTAAGAGAGAAGCTACAGTTGAAATGGAGTAGAGTCCTAGCTAGCGTGCCAGGGACACACTTAAGAGGAAAAGAAAGTTGTGTTCTTGAAGTCTTGCAGGGTTTTCTGTTTGTTTGGTTTGCTTTTTATTTTAAACTTGTGGGAGTGGTCATTTCATTGTTGAACATCCTTCAGAATGTCAGTGCACCTTTTTGAGAGTGGTGATCATGTAATTTATTTTGACAGTTTGAGTGTGGAAAAGTTGTGGTTTAGGAGGCATTTTGCAGCTGCTGCATCACCTGATCTCTCCCCTTCCAACTCTGTTGTTTTGTCTCTACAGAATGCAGTTCCTTCTCTCCACCAACTACAGTGATTCTTCTCATCCTCTTGTGTTTTGAGGCTCTCCTATTTCTTATCTTCACCTCAGTTATGTTTGGGACCCAAGTACACTCCATCTGCACTGATGAAACGGTGGGTCTCAACACTCTCCTTTACCCTCTTTTTCTCACCATATGTAGAAACAGTGAAGGGCTACAGGGTTTTACCTTATTGCTTGGGAATTCATGTATGTGTACCCTTTGAGGAAAGAACCAATATAATGAACAGAGCTAGCTTATGCTTTCTGAAGGTTACTCTGAGAAATGACGTACACCTGCGTATTGGCTGAGATGCTGTGTTGACAGCACCTGTGATTAAGGCAGACATTGGTAACTGGGATTACTCTGTGAAGAAAATCTGTCCCTGTGGGTTTGAGAACCTTTTTCCTTTAATGAAGTGCTTTCACTTTGGTATTGTCTGGAATTCAGCTGTGTGTCCCCTGGCGTCACTATGTACAGCTTTAAGTGCTGGAAAGCTAAGATGAGTAGGTGGGGAAAGGAGACACACACTTCTTTTAGTCTAGAAGATTTCCAGTTTTAGCTGCTTGTTAAACAGTTTTATAACTCTTGCCAGAGGGAAAAAGAGAAGGGAATGGAGTAGGCTTATAGAAATCTGCTGGGTACAGTCTGCTGCAAAGCCACTGTCATCCCCAATTCAAATATGGCATAATAGAGGTTACATGGGAGTGTTGCAGTCCATTGTATATATCTGCCTTTGCTTGCTTTTGTGAAGATGGAGCTGGTGACTCCCGGGGATGTTTCCACACTTATGAATACTGCTGGCCTTCACCAAGCACGCTCAGATATGTGAATTAACTGGAGTGGTCGAAGAGAAGTGATAGTCTTAAAAGAGCGACAATTCTTATTTCCTCCCCTGTCTCTTTTAGTTTTCATTCCCCTTTGCTTGTTTGCCCAGGGCCAGGCAAAGCTAGAACAGGTATTTTGCTGCTGTTGCAGAGCCATGACTGGCTTTACAGACTGTAAGAGCCCACCGCTCCCGAGTCTTTTTTGCAGTGCTCTTTTTAGTGCTTGGCTTCTGCAAGAGGCTCATGTTCACGCCATGGCTTTTCTGTATTCAGAGGGAGGCTTCAACTGTTCTTTCTACTGGAGAGAACCCCAGGAAGAAGTACAATGTCATACAGATCCTGCTGAGCTTGAGTTTATCAATAAGTGCGTAAATTAGCAATGCTGACAGTGAAATCGTCATCTGAATTTCTCAATCTTTGAAACCTGTCAAGAATTTTTAGAAGGTGCTTCCTACAGCCAGGCACTCAAATAAGTCCTTAGATTTTCCCTTTCCCTCAAATTCTGGGAACTCATAATTATTAAAGGAACAAAGGCACAATATAAAATAAAAAAATGAAATATGGTGTCTCCCTGCTGGGGGATTTTCCTCTGTGGAACGTCTAATTGATTTGTTAGCAGGGAGCTAGCTGTGTCTGACAAGCAATCTGTTTTGAGCAGGGGAATATTTCCAGATGAAATTCTGCCTGATGTCTCTTGCAGGTTTTTAGTTCACGTTTTAGAAGACAGGGCTGTGTCTTGCCCTTTCTCACCTTCCTCTTCCGATCACTAGGAGACCTGATTTCCTGTCTTGTATATGCTGTCCCACCGGGATGGTTCTTTTCTGCTTGAAGACACCCAGAACCTCAGTATTTTTCAGTTGTCTCTAGAGGTGACATTTACCATGGATCAGCACAACTTTTGCAGTTGACCCATGTTGTGTTCTGCAGAGCTCCCAGAATCAGTAATTGGAGACACAAAGATGTATTACAGTGCATTAATCGGTAGCAGGGGAGAGATGTGTAGGTCAGGAGAAGCTTACCTTGCAAAGGAGCTGAAGTTAAAGAACAGAGCGATCTGCCTGCTGCCGCTACCCGTGGAAGAAGAATGCTCTCCAATGACTGCACATGTTCATTTTACTTCTGTGGCAGCCAGGCGTAGCTTTCCTGAAGGACCAAATTCACTTTAGTGGAGGATTTTAGACACAATACAGATAATACATTTATTGTTTCTTAAATGACTGACCAGTGAATGTTTCAGCTGATTGCTTGATGGCTTATTTTTGTTCTCCCTCTAACCTTTACTAAACAATGCCAATGATTTCTCTCAAATCGGTATTTAACCCTTTCTGCCTGCTGTGAGCCCATGCATGTTTTAGCAGTGATTCTAATGAAACATGAAGAGACACCAGGTAGACTCAGCTACACTGAGCCATGGGCACATCCTGAACTTGCTTGGTGAATCTGGGAGCATTATAGAGATTATCCTTGGGTTTGTGGTTGGGTTTTTTTTGTCTGCAAACTTGTAATGGTTTCCTCTAAAACTTTTCCATCTAGTTAGCGCAATGCTTTCAGCCATTAAAGCACATACTTTTTATTTGATTTTAGGTGGTGGGGATTTTTTTAATTGACATCAGAAACAATTGGAGGATAGGTCTTAAAAGATTTATGAAATATCTAGGCCTGACCAACATGAAAGTAATTTTTTTTTTTTGTATAAAACAATGAGAAGAAAAGGAAAGACAGGGTAGATGCATTTTTATTTTCTTATTCCAGTCTTTGGATGGAGTAACTGAGACTAGACCTTTCCCCAAATCCAGAACTAAAGAATCTGAGTGCTTGACTGAAAATGTGATATTTCTGTTTTCAGGGAATAGAACAGTTGAAAAAGGAAGAGAGAAGATGGGCTAAAAAAACAAAATGGATGAACATGAAAGCAGTATTTGGCCATCCGTTCTCTATAGCATGGCTTAGCCCATTCGCAACACCAGACCAAGGAAAAGCAGACCCGTACCAGTATGTGGTCTGAGGAATTCTTGACCAGCATTTCCTCTAAAATAGAAACATATTACAGCACTACTGTTACAAATTTTCCATGAATGTTCAAAAAAAAGCAAAAGAAACTTTTTTTTTATGTCAATGAAATGGCTGATAATTGCAGAGGAAAAAAAAGCCCTGTATTCCACAGTTTTAGATAATTCTATATCTCTGGCTGAAACTGCTGCTGCTTTTCTTTTTTTCTTTCTTTATCTCTTTATTTCTTTTTTTTTATCTCATTAACTTTACTGGCCTTTGTTTCTCTCTGCTTTCTGTATGGCGTAACTAATGTGAAGGGGATCCTCTGTTGTTACCCACCTCTTCTGAGTAGATTCTCATGCTGTCTCCTGACTATGATGAGCTCTGTGGAAGACATATGAGTGCCAACAACCCTACTACACAAACACCTTTGTACTTCCTGAAGGAGCATATTGCTCTTTCATAAGTGAACTTCAATGGGGAAGCAGACACTTCACTTATCAAAAGGTGCGAGATGAGAACACAAGACAGCAAGAGAGCCAGTTGACCTGATGGTGGCATGCAGTTAACGTACTTAAAACAAATGTTGCCAATACCGATTCCCACCCCACCTTCCTTTTTCCTTCCAGCCACAGAACCAATTCCATCTTTCCGGCATTATTTTGTCTGTTCCCTCCCTTGTACGCAGGCAATTGTTACCCTGTAAGGGTAACTATGGCAGATTTAGAAGAGTCTTTGGATTGTTAAATGCCTTACACTTGCAGGAAAGAAAGAAATCTAATTTCCGAGTCTCTAGAATAGCAGAGTCATCTTGTTTGTGTGTGTTTGTCTTGGTAAATGACTTGTTAGAGCAATGCCTGCTAGTCAGTGTTAACGTGAAAAACTGACATGAATGCCCAGATTACTGTAAAGACTAATATTGTGGGATGTGTAGGTGTACCAGAGTGATTGATTCTATATTTGTAGCATTGCCCTGGTTTAGAGCCTTGTAAATCTTTCCTTGGATTTATGCATACCTGTGTCTGTGTGTAAACACACACACATATATGTGTAAGTATTTTAAATTGGGAAATGTTGAAGGTAAGGAGCATGCATGCTGTTATGAACTGTGTGGTGATGAAAGTGGGAGGGACAGAAGGCCTTCCAGAAACGGGTAGAGCTAAACCATTCATAACTACAGCTGACATCTTGGGTTTAGGCAGGAGTTTTATTATATTTTTGGATCATGACTCCCATGGACTCATCAAAGGATTACAAACAAAGGAAAAATACAAATCGGCTGTGTCCATGACTTCCAAGGAATTTTTTCTTTCCTTGGTTTAAAATAAAATGGTATTTTCTTTGAAAATGACCTGTTTAGACTGCTTTAAAGCCATGGGGGAAGGGAGGGAAACTGGGGAAGGAGAAATTTAATGGATGTTTCATTTTGGAAGTAATGTGAATGCTGCATCTTTTCAATCTGTCAATGCTTCCATATGGAAAACAAATGCAATAAAACTTTTCCAAAAACTTGTTTGCTCTTCTTATTTTCTTTCTTCATTTTAAACACTGGGAAAAATCTGTAACGGTTTTCTGAACTTTCACTTAAATATGCAAGCAGCCAGGTGTTTCTAAAGGTTAAATGAGCATTCAACTTTTAGGTTTAAAATGAACTAATCAGTAATATTGTGATCTGTTAATAAGTAGTGGTTTTGCATCACTTCAAGGAGGCTGTCGGTAACTGCTCTGCTGTGTAAATGGGCTGTTTGTGCAATCCTCACTCAGCGTTAGATCATGAGGAGTACGTTGTGGTCTCTGCTGCAGGACTGCATGGAGGGAGCTATGGGCTGCGCTTGCGCCTCTGTGGGAAGATCCTTTGAAGAAGATTTGGCTTTTACATATGCATTTCCTTTATGAAGAAAAGTTTAGGAAGAGTTTAGATTTTGTTTATATAGTGCTGATACTGCTAATAGTGGAAAGCTGTTGTATGTAAATATTTAGCTCTGATTTTAGTATGCAATGGTGTTTTTTAGAGAGTGTGCCTAGCTTATTAGTTAAGGGTTGGATCTTTGGCCAGGATCAATTCAGCCAGCAAGGGATATGCAGATGATAACTTGAACTGACGGAGAATCCAGCCCTAAAGCTGTTTTGATACAAAATCAAATGTGTTGAGGGAAGAAGCTTTAGTCACTTAGGCAATTAACAAATGAATGCATCTGTCTGTACTGTTCACTGGTTAAAAAATTATTTTGATTATGAATTCCACTGGTGCATATTCCGGTTTTGGTTCATTTTAATTACCCGTATTCACTCTGCGTTTTGGAGGAAGATTTGTTACATTGTTCTGGAATTTTGACCATTGTGAAAAAAATGTGTGACTACTCAGTTTTTCTTGTTTCTAACAAATGCAAGTTGTTAAATAGCATTATGTAGTACTGGTATTGTCAGTCAAACTGCTTTCATTTTAAATGAGGCATCATCATAGCTTGAAGGGATGTCCATTAGTTCCTGGTGGGCATGAGGGTGTCAGTAACTGAGGCTCCTCAGTTTTGCTTGCACTGTATGACTCGGTGGTGCAATTTGAATGCCGAATATGGGTCAGTATTAATATGAGAAAGGGACACTTGCTAATTTGCTCATGGAAATAATTTTCTCAGAACTACCTGATTTCAGGTGCTGGTTTCTGACAGCAACACTTCCTGTGTCTTCCCATAATGGAGCAATTGTTATGGTACTTGCCTCTTCTGTTCCCTTTGAATTTTAAAAGCGTGTTAAAAGAAGTTAATGCATTTCTTCTAGCATGCAAGAGTTGTCCTGCAGATTGCTTCTTGTCTTACTGTCCCTGTGTTTGCAGTGCAGTACTCTTTACTGCAATCACAGCGTCCAGTATTTTGTATTTCTCGATGTTTGTAGTTTGTTTTCACTATCTGTTCAAAATTACGTGATTTGGAATAGTGAGTGACAGGTGATGCACTTTTAAAAAAAGTGAAATAGCTGCATGATGGAAACAAGAAACAGCTGTTATTTTAATTTGAAATACAAAATTATAGCTTTATAAAATAAACCTTAGAGATTTGGGGTAAATCTATTACCAAAAAAGTTTCATTAAACAGTAATGAAACTTTTGTAGCTCTGCATTCCTTCCTTCCTTCCTTCCCCCTTTAAATGCTTTTTAAAGCAAAACCTCACTCCCTACTGCCTGTGGGGCAGGCAGCCAAAATTAGACCATGATACAATTTTTAAAACTTCTGCTCATTTTCAGTACATGCCCTGCAGGGATTAATGAGGTCGGGCTGGGAGAGGGAAAGTATGCCCCTGCCTGCCCTGATTAACTGCTCCCTAATCTGGCATTAGCACAACCTCAGCCTGACCGTGCTTATCGCCTTGGGTAGCAGATACTATTCAGAGTGGTTGAATGGTGGTCGGGGGTGGGAGGGGACAGTGGGGTTGTTGCCCAGAAGTTTTCGAGATTCTTATTCCCAATTTAGATGGCAGCATAGGTTAAACCAGATTATACACATGACTGAGGGAGGAGTTAAAGCTTGGGCTGACAGGGAAGAGTTTCAATGCTCCGTGTCTGTTTCTCCTCCTACTTTTCCTTCTGTCTAAATTCTCATACGATAAATGCTGCAGCCACAGTGATGATTTGTTACTAACACAGTAGAAACCTTTGCAATTTGCTATGAAGCAGCCAACAACCAAAGGTCTTCCTCTGCTTTAGGCTGCAAAAGCATCTGTCTCCTGTTTGCACAGCCCCAGGGCACTAGAACTGGAGTATCCCAGAGGAGAAGTGTGTGGTGGTGCTAAAATGCTTTGCCAAGGCTCTGCTCTGCCATGCATGAGCACTGCCCCTCTCTGGTCTTATGTGGCAAGGAGGTGAGGATGGGCAACAGCTGTGGCAGCACCGAGTGCCTTGTCCTAAGGGGCCAGAAGCTGCAAGATATTTCCCATGGAAACATCAAACCCATGCATTTACAAGCTTGGGAGCAGAGTGAACGGTCACATGCCTGTGCTTAGCTCTTCAAGATGCCCATCTGTACTTCACGGCTTGAATTTCTCCCAAAACTGTAACCCTGAAGTCTTAAGCTCTGGTATTGCATCATTTCTTTCTTTTGATGCTGGGTTTCTCCTAAGTCAGCACAAAAAAAGTGACAGGAATGAAGCTCACAAAAGCTTTACACGTAATTTGTCTCTTTATGGACTGTTTTCTCCTGGGTCTGCTCAAGCTGACTCAATGTTATTGCAAAACCAAGCTGCTCCTGTATTAAAATGTCATGTTATTTGTAAGGCTTACTGCAAGTGCAGCTGTGTTGCCATGTATTCATTTCCACCACCCCCCCCGCCGCAAAGTTTTGAAATGTTTTGTGGTTCATTAGGGAAAATGTGCAGAATTAGGATATGACAAGTGCATTTGTCATCCAGCTCTTCTAAAACTGCTCCTTTAAGTGGTTTTAACTGAATTTCCTCATTTCCTTGAGTGTCTCAAAACTTGGATCCAATACTCTTGCTTCTCTAACAACAGAGCTTCTACGTGGTCACTTGTATATCATCATGACTCACGGAATGGTTTGGTTGGAAAAGACATTCGAGATCATTGAGTCCTGCTGTCGCTGTCCACTATTAACCCGTATCCCTGAGCACCTCGTCTACCCATCTTTTAAACACCTCCAGGGACGGTGATTCAACCCCCTCCCAATGACCCTTTCAGTGAAGAATTTTTGCCTGATGTCTAATCTGAACGTCCCTTGGTGCAGCTTGAGGCCATTTCTTCGCATCCTATCACTGGTTACTTGGGAGACCAACACCCCTTGTGCTACAACCTCATTTCAGGGAGCTGTAGACAGTGAGAAGGTCTCCCCTCAGCCTCTTTTTCTCCAGGCTAAACAACCCCAGTTCCCTCAGATGTTCCTCATATGACTTGTGCTCCAGACCCTTCACCAGTTTCACTGCCCTTCTAAACATATCGTGTGCAGCTGTAGACCAAATTCCTCTCTCACATGATACAGAAGATGGGCACAAAAAAAGAGTTGTGCCCCATTTCACATAGCAGTAGCCTTACAGAAAAAAAAAATATCCAAAACTCTTAGTTCCTGATTCTTACATTGAGAAGATTACCTGAAAACATTGCTGCCCACATCCAAAGGGCTTGTTATTTAAATGCAATCACAACGCTTGCTTTACTGAAAGTGATGTGGTTGGAAGGAGGATGAATCAGAATACTGACTGACCAAGACTATGGTTCTGCTTTGAGGCTTCCTCTTCCATCCATGCAGATTTCCTCACATCTCAGTGGGTATCCAACTTGCATTGCGATTTGTCTTTGTCAAGTTGTTAAATGGACATTGTGTTCTTAAATATTTGCTCTTACATGGTAGAGTAAACTTGTTCTTATGTCAGCTCCAACAAGCCTAGATATGGCTGGGGTAAATTCCTGATCACCAGAAAAAGTTGCAGTCCTTTGCCTGTATCTCATCTATTGTAAAATGCCCCAAATAAGATGAAATTTTAAGTTGTAACTGTATTTTGTTACCCCTTGGAGGAGTTAAAAAAGCAACAGGAGAAGAAATCCAGGTTTCTAAAGGGGATGGCTTTTTTAGAAGTCACCAAGATTCAGATTGTCAATGAATTTGGTCTTGGTTTAGGGTTTTGTTATGAAACTCTCAATAATGCAAGACATCTGTCTTTATTGTTAACTATATCCTGAATGACACCCTGACTATAGATAGGCAGTTTTGCACGTGCTTCAGTAGTTATACCTGCTATAAATGTGAGGTGACCCAAAACTCTTCTCTTCTTTCAGGGTATTGAGCGTCTTAAAAATCAGAAGCCAACCTGGGAGAAGATCAGCGGCTGGGAAGGGATGAAGCTGGCATTTGGTGGTGCTTTCTCCTTGGGTTGGTTCAATCCCTTTTCAAACCTGAACTGTGAGAGCCCAGCACCGGCTGAAGTGGCAGGAGCAGCTCCTGCGTCCGCAATAATGACCCAAGAAGAAATTGAGCAGTTTCTTGCTCGAGATGTTGCTGTCCCAGTGTTACATGAGTAAGCAAAGCATTCTCCAAGATGTCAAGAGCAGCGTTCAGGTTTTGTTTTTAATAACTGCTTGGGTTGGAGGTTTAAGGGGTTGGTTTTTAACATACTTTTGGTGCACTGAAAAATTCAGGAGTATTCATCTGGAAGCCAGGTACAGCACTAGCCAAAGCAATGCAAATCTCCAGAGAAGGCTTATAAGTGGTGAGATTCATAAGCTCTGTTGTGGACCTGCAACAACTACTTTATTGAGTTTTCCTTACATGGCCTTTAAGAAAGTTTGTAATGGTTGGATTGGTCCCAGCTCCCGGGAATGAGTCTGCTTAATCTTTTGTTCTTACAGCCTTTTGGAGGACTAAATTATAAGCCTTGCACAATGGCCAGATTAACCCAGCTGTAACGGTTTTCTTGAAAAATGCATCCTTTTTAGCTCATCCCCTACGTGCTGCCTCTGGATTATGAAAGCTGCTGGTGCTCAGGTCTTACCAGAAGTGGGATACTGGGCTACAGACACAGCAGATGGACAAGCTCACCCTGGGTGTAAATCCTTTGGGCTCCAAAACTGCCTCCAGAGTAAATTTTAATCCTCTATGCTGGTGGGGCTGTCCAGGACTGGTGGCACTTGGCTGAGCCACACAGAGGGCAGCGAGCTTGGTGGTGATGCCAAGGCAGCAGGAGCTTTCACCTGTGGCAAACACAGCCAAGAGCAGGCAAGTATTGGCCAGGTTGTTGAGTTGCTGGTTAGGGTAAGCTGTGCCCAGGGACTGTGGTTTGTTAGCATGCAGGACATGTGGAGCGGGAACTGTCTGGCCAAACTCTGCAGCCCAGAAAGCAGGCAGCTGATCTAAACTGGGCACTGGGGATATTTCTGTGGTCAAAAGAAGAGAGAGACGTGAACACCCTGCTGATAGAGGTACTATCTCTCTCTATTTGACTTGTCTAATTTAGATGTCTCTCTTTTGTGTCATTTTCTTGATAGCCAGAGTTAATTGAGAATTAATATTGCTTCTTAATCTTACTGAGGTTTAAAGTTGTCCTATTAGTATTTGCAATTATGCAAGATTTCCTTACGCTAATTGTGCAGCCAGCTCCTGGTGAACATTGCTAAGTACATAGAAAGGAACACACATCACTCAAGGAAGGTGTTGCTGCAGGTGACAGTAGTTGCAGCAAAGTCACGTAGAGGTGTTGTTAGCCACTGCATTCAAACATGCTGCAAATACTTGGCATGCGTTTGGTGTCAGCGCAGTTTTAATTTAGACTGGCCTTCAATTTGTTTTTTTTTCCTTATTGTCATCTCCCTTAGCAGCATTGTCAGTAAGATTTTGAGGGTATTAGAGACATGCTCCTGGATTTCCCCCCCAGGACATGGCTTGACTTCTTCTCCCCCTCGCCTGTAACATGGACCAAAGATAATTGCTTCCTCTCAAAGTAAAAGAAAGGAATCTGGGGGTTGAAGCATGGAATTGTGAAAGAGATAGATGAGTTTTTTATAGAGCAATACCAAATCAATGAGGTTTTTATAGAAGCAATACCAAATGGAATTTATGCAAGATTTTTTTCCCTCCAAAAAGCATCTTAGCAAGTATTAGTGCTGTGCTGTTCAGGGCTACTGCGGAGGGATAAGATTCTCTCCTGAATTTGTCCTCTGCCACAGCAATCCCTTTTTTTGGGAACAAACTGAGTGCCATAACTTTTAGGAGCACAGCTTGGTTAAACCTCCTGGGGGATTTCCAAACAGTTCTCTCCTCCAATATCCCCTCTGGATGTCTCCTCATTTTCAATGGAAAATAGATTTAGAAAAAATAATTAGGACCTGTATATTTATAAAAACATTTTTGGTTAAGGGAAATACCTGCAAATGGGAGGAATTGATGTGTCCTTTCATGTTATTTAGACATGAGGTCTTGAACATCATTACTCTGTGCAGCAGTGTGATAGTAATAGAAGAAGCTCTCCTGCTCCTGCACCAGCCTGTGTTCCTCTGTCGGCATCCCACAGGAAAGGGGCACCTGGGACATTCAGAGAACTATAAGGGATTTCCTGTAGGGAGCAATAGCAACATTGAAGGAGGAAAATTAAGAGTCCCCTTTCAAGCTGAGGTTTTCTAATTCTGGGTTGCTGCCTGTCCTCTGTGTCCAGTTAATGTCCCTGCCTGCAGTGCTCTGTCTGCAGAGTGGGAATGGTGCTATGAAGTCCAAGCAGGAGAAACTAGTTGATGGTTGAAAATAGCCTTGAGGCAAGTGCATGGGGACATCACCTTGGGCAAGACACCTTTGCCCTGCATTCTGGTGATGCTTCTTGGGACACAGATCCCACTTACACGGCTACAGGTAGGTGTGGATGGAGGCAGCGTATTTCCTCCTCCATCCTCAAGCCTGGTTCACCTCATCATGAGGACAGGCATCCTTTGTTTCCCACCTCTCACGTTGCTCCTCAGGTACTGGCATTTCTAAGCATTTTTTTTAACAGCTGAAATGGAAAAGCAGTGTGAAGGGGTGGGTGAGAGCCAGAACGGCCATCCCTTCTCCTCCCACAGTGCATTTATGGTTCAAGTGAGAGACAGGATTGTGTCCTACGCAGAGCCATGGGCAGCTGGCCCAGCCCCAGATCTGATGCCCCCTAAGATCTGGTGGAGCATATCTTGTTTCTGTCTCAGTGCAGTGTGGCAGCTGTCAGAAATTGCTAAAGTCCTCACAAGCTGGAAAAATCTGTTATATCCACAGCTCTGGCATAAGCCTCCTTCTTTAATGACTACCTGCCAGCTTAAGTCCAAATGTGATTTTCATGAAATTGAAACCACATGCACTGTTCTCCTTCCCTTCTCTCCATGCATCCCTTGCCCCTCATTAAATTGTGCCTTCATGTTCAGGCCATGCTGCTATGGTCCTAGTTGGCTTGCTGGGCCCTGGGGACAGTGGTCCTCAAGAGCACTAGGTGTGCTGCAGTCCACTGGAGATCCCATTGCTGCTCTTGCACAAAGTGTAAATGGACAGGGTCATGACCGACGTGGAAAGTGTTCTTGTACTTCTTATCTGGTGTCTTCTACAGCAGGTTTTCTATGCAATTAAAGAATTTACATCTCTTGAAAAAAAAATTATTTTTTTGCTGTTTGTAACTCCTTTTTTATGCCTGTGGTCGCTATTGTACTTATTAAAGAATTAATACTTCATCTTCCAAGGACTGCCTGCTCCTTCCTTCCTCTCAGTTGCCGCACACGGACCCTGCATCTGCTCTGCCTGCAGAGAGGGGCTCGCGCTCCCAGCCCTGGGAGGTGGCCTCGCAGGGACCCAGTGCTGCCACGAGGCCCCGGGATGCTGTGGGCAGAGAGGCGGCAGGGGCTGGGGCAGCCCAACAGCCACCTGAGACCTCCTCCAGGTGTTCCTCAAATCTTTGAAGCACAAAGGGGTGGTCAAAGCTTTGTTTCCCTTCTCCCTTTATTCATTCTTCATTTATAGGCTGGCACATAACCAGGTGTAGTCGCTATTCCTTTTTTTTCTGTTCCACAAACCTAAGACTTGAGTATTTGCTTTTTTTAAAACAAACAAACAAACAAACAAGTAAATAAATCCCTATTTCCTCTTTACTTGCAGAAATGCTGGAAGTGTTTAGTTCTGGGCCCCTCACCACAAGAGGGATGTAGAGGCTCTGGAGCGAGTCCAGAGAAGAGCAACGAAGCTGGTGAAGGGGCTGGAGAACAGGCCTTATGAGGAGTGACTGAGAAAGCTGGGGTTGTTTAGCCTGGAGAAGAGGAGGCTGAGGGGAGACCTTATTACTCTCTACAACTACCTGAAGGGAGGTTGTAGAGAGGAGGGAGCTGGCCTCTTCTCCCAAGTGACAGGAGACAGGATGAGAGGGAATGGCCTCAAGCTCTGCCAGGGGAGGTTTAGGCTGGACATTAGGAAGAAATTCTTCACGGAGAGGGTCATTGGGCACTGGCAGAGGCTGCCCAGGGAGATGGTTGATTCACCTTCCCTGGAGGTGTTTAAGGCACGGGTGGACGAGGTACTGAGGGGCATGGTTTAGTGTTTGATAGGAGTGGTTGGACTCGATGATCCAGTGTGTCCTTTCCAACCTAGCGATTCTGTGATTCTATGATTCTATGATTCTAAGCTCCAGTGCCTGACTGCTGCTGGCCACATTGCTGTGATGCTGTGGAGCAAATCTGTCCTTTGCATTGGTGGGCTTGGGAGGTGCTGGTATGTGCAGCTCAGCGACAGGGCTGTCTGGGCTCTGTGCTCAGCTGTTGTCTACTTTGATGTGATTATGGCTGGAAGACCTCCAGATGTACATCACAGTCAAGGTCCAATGTGTAATGCAACAGCGTTCAGGGTGGAAGGGGAAGGGTAGAGGTTATACACTTCCAGGGAAGCACTGATAATGGTGCTAGAGATGGTACTTCTTTCAAAAATGCCTGAAAAATCCCACAAAGAAATTGTATGGGAGGAAAGGAAGCTGTATGGAAAATAGTGTTTGGGGACACTGTGCCAGGTTTGCTCTTTCTGTCACATTTTAAAAAAAGACACATGCCAGTACATTCCCCAGCTGGCTGGTTGCGGGGAGAGGGAATTGCTCAGGAAAGATTTGTTTAAACCTTTTTTTGAGCTACACAGGAGCTCATGGTGCAGCAAGGTCCCTGGGTGGGCTCCCATGTAGGACCTCCCAGTCTGGGCAGCCAAGCAGCTGCAAAACACCTCGTGAGCTCACAGCCACCACTGACTGAAGCTGCCCCCTTTGTGAGCTCTGGTCACTGGCCTGAGGAGGGAATGTTCCTCTCCCAAGTAACAAGTGATAGGATGAAAGGAAATGGCCTCAAGTTGTGCCAGGGGAAATTTAGGTTGGATACTAGGAAAAATTATTTACTGAAAGAGTGATAAAGCATTGGCACAGGCTGTCCAGGGAAGTGGTGGAGTCACCACTCCTGGAGGCATTCAAAAAAATGTGCAGATGTAGAACATCAGGACATGGTCTAGTAGGCATGGTGGTCTTGTGTTGATGGTTAGACTCGATGATCTTAGAGGTCTTTTCCAATCTTAATGATTCTATGATTCTATAATGTTCCCCCACAGGCTCAAAGCCATCCCAACTTGGCAATACCATACAATCTAATCACACATTCTGTTTTAGCAATTTTTATTGAATCACAGTTAACTGCAATCAACACAACTGTACCCTTGAAGTGAGTTTAATTCCCTTAGCTTAATGAGATTTTTGCTCTTTACTTCAAGATTACTATCCAGCAATCAAGGAGGCAAGAAGTACTTGAGACACGCAGGGGTGCTACACATTTAGCGAGGCCACCATTTACATCCTGCTGAGGCACTGACCCTACTCGATGATGGTGATGGCCTTCTCCACAGAGATCGTTTTGATCACATTTGAGATCAGCTTGGCTACTATTTTCTTCTCCCCTAGTCTTGTCGGAGTGCATATTATTTCAGACTTAATGATCTTACCAGGCTGTACATCCCTAAGGAGAAAGAAAAAACATAGTCTTAGCATGTTATGGTTCTTGCTTGCTGCTTTTGGGTTGTTTCATTTAAAGATATAGGAGCTGCGTGTTTCTAGGGTGGGTATTTCCCTCCTCCTGTGACCAATATGCAGTAAGTGGAGCTTGGCTTGGTGGCGCTAGCTGGTGATCCTGGTGATCCTGGGGACCTTCCCCAGACTTTCCCCATAGCTGAAACACTAAATTCAGCTCTGAAGGAAGCAGAAGCAGCTGTGTTCACACTGGCCAGGCAGCACTTGGCATCACAGCAAGAGGTTGCAGAGAGCATCTGTCATGTTCAAATGCCCTGAGCATACTGACCTCTGCATGGGTCTTTCTGCTGCATGGACTGCACCCAAACATGATACAAACATAGCTCGCAAAGGGTCCTGTTGCTCCAAATCCCCTAACCACCTCTTCAAGGGAAATTGAAAAAAAAACAAACAAAAGAGCAACAAAGCAAAGTCCTGCCAAGCTTATTTCATGCTTGTTTCATCTCCTTACCCCTCATCAAATGTTGCCATCTTAAATAAGCCCAAGCCCTCCACAAGCAGCTTGCATTTGTCCAAGGTTGTATTCAGTTTGTTCTTGAAGATGAAGGCACAGGTGAAATCCTGGTTCAGTTTAGCTGTTTCTGGCATCTGGCAGAGGAGGAAAGACAGAAACAAGCCTAAATACTGGGGATCAGAGAGGTAATAACAGTAGCAGAGCTGCTGCAGGTTTGTTCCTTACCACCAGTACGTTGGGTGACAACCCCCTCACATCCTTTCCACTCTCCTGCAGCACCATGTGCTCTGCCCTGCTGGCTGTTTTCCGAGTTCTTCTCTCTGGTTTCTCAATATGTTTTTGTTTCAGGAGGCAGAGTTGTGGGGTGAGAGAGGGGCCTCATACAAACTGTCCTCTTCCATCCCCTCCCCTCCAGCAGCCCCTGCTTGCCCATTTTAGATGGGGCAATAAAATCTTCATTTCATGGATGCTTTCAACATTCAAACAAAGGCTGAATAGCCAAACAAAACACCAAAGAATGAGCATCCTAGGAGTTAGCTTTTGGCAAGATCCCCTTGGGAATACTAGCATCACCTTGGTGTTAAAATGAGTAGGACTTTAATCCTTGTCTCGGAGGAGCTGCACTGGTGGCTGCCTCACCTGAACTGTGATGGGTGGATACTCAAATCCCATCACCACCTCCTTGGTGAGCTTGTCATTTGTCTCCTGGACCTCAGCAATGGCAATGACTTGGATAAGGAGTTCATCTTCCGCTGAGGCCAGTACCTTCATATATGCATCGGGCTCAATTTTCAGAGGGATCTGTCTCTCTGCAGGAAAAAAAACCACAACTTGGTGCTTCATCACATGTCTGTGAATGGGGTGGCAAAGTTGGGGAGTGGGATGAGCTGTATTTTCTAAGACCATCCCTATTTTGGCTCACACCCAAGCATCTTAGTAACCTTTGTCTCTGACTGCCGCAGTTCTCACAGGGAGGCAGAGGAATGTGAGGTTGAGTACATCTAAACCTGTGTCCTCTGGGGGTTTTCTGGGGCACTGCTTGCTATAAAATTAGCATCTTTCCTTTCACTTCAGATTTTGTCTTTAATTGCCCGGACAAACTTCCAGTGGCTTGGAAAAGCCCTGGAGTCAGCAGGATTGGAGCCTGAACATTGCTCCAGATACAAACCTGCCTGGTTTCTGGGAATCAAAAAATCACCTGTTCTTATCTCTAAATGTATGTAGCTGCCTTTATGTCCCAGTCTGCTGCATTTTGACAGCCACAGTATGAAACACTATATGAATACACTCAGCTATCACCAGCAGCAAAGATTATATTTTTTTTTGCAAGAGTGACTCATGTTTGGAATGAGCAAGTGCTATTAATTATTCATCACTTGTTAGTCTCTTCTTTAGCAGTTTTCAGTCACATTGCTGAGGATCAGAAATGCAACCCAGGTTGTGCAAAGAAACATAATGCACAGTGAACAGCTCTTGGGATCAGCCAGGCAGGCAGTCATGAGGCTGAAATTTGCTTGGGCAAAGAATTCACAAAATAGCACCCACCAACTTCACCACCAGCTGTTCGTTAGGTTGGCAAGCACAAGAATATAAAAGCAAAGGCTGAGATTTCCAGCCTGTGAGTGGAATCCTGTGAGTGATCTGACCCATATGGACTAACTCAAAGCCTGCAGTGGCGTCTTTGATGCTTACACAGTAAGGATGGGAGGAAGATGCTTCAGCACACCTCACTCACACGTTGAAAAGGTCTGTCTCCCCACGGTGAGGTATTTCTAACAATCCCATTGAAGCTGCAGCAGGGACAGGGCCTTCAGGTTTTGGTTCCTGCTATGGATCCCACTCTGTTGCTGAGACTCTCAAACTCAGTAACAAGAGAGGTAGGTAATAGGCAGGCAATTTCTGCTCTTAGTGCCTTACAGTGCCATGTACTGACCTATAGCTGAGCTGTTATGAACCAGCTTATGTGTAATCCACACTGCCACAGTAAATAGCCTATAGAACACAGTAAGTTTGCTGTGCCTACCAGATTTGCCTTCAAGCTTGACAGTCTCCTTGATACGTCCAAGGTTGGCCTCAGTTTTCCCAGTATAGCACTGCAGCTGGCAGGAGCCGAGGAGATTGATGGTCCAGCTCCCAGAAGCAGAGGTCTTCACTGTGATGGCCAGTTCAAGGGGACTGCCAGGATACAAAGCTGCTTTATTGCTTATCTCAAGATGCAGCCCAGACTTGGAGATCGTATCCTGCTGGACCAGAGGTTTGGAGCCTGCCTCTTCCCTGGGCCCAGCTGAAGCATTGCGTGCACGAGGTACCGGTCTTGGAGGGTTTATGAAGGAGGTAGCTTTCTCCATGGACAACCTTTCCTGTTTGGAACCTGGATGACGAAAATAGATGGATGATAGTTGTATCTTCATCTTACTCAGAGCCACTTTCCCTTTATTTACGCTTCTGCTGCTGAGCAGAAAGGGTGTCAGGGCATCTCTAGCTTCTGCTCAGGAGATCCTCTTGGTTTACACTACCCGAGAACAAATCTTATGAAGGGCGGCTGAAGAAACTGGGGTCATTTGGTCAAGAGCAAAGGAGGCTGACGGGAGACCTTATTGCTCTCTACAACTATCTGAAAGGAGGTTGTAGCAAGGTGAGTGTTGGTCCTTTCTCCCAAGCAACGAGTGATAGGATGAAAGGAAATGGCCTTGAGTTGTGCCAAGAGAGGTTTAGATTGGATATTAGAAAACATTTATTCACTGAAAAGGTTGTCAAGCATTGGCACAAGCTGCCCAGGGAAGTGGTTGAGTAACCATCCCCAGAGGTGTTTGAAACACCTGTAGATGTGGTGCTTAGGGTCATGGTTTAGTGGTGGAGTTGGCAGTGTTAGGTTAACAGTTGGACTTGATGATCTTAAAGGTCTTTTCCAACCTTAATGATTCTATAATTCTAACTGTAGCTTTTTGGACTGGAAGACTTTCCTGAAAGGGACATTTTTAGGGCGTGAATGGTCTTCAAATTTTCAGCCTAAGATTTTCCTGCTCCTCACTAGGAAGGAAACAACAGATATTGGGAGAAGTCACCTTCAGGGAACTTGTACTCCGCAGTGATGTCTTCTCGCTTGTTCTGCCCCACGGCTTTTGTGCTTATGTTCACACCGATGCTTTTAGTATCTGTGCCAACCTTCGTGTACTTTTTCTTGCCATTCACCTCCTTGACGACCCAGTAGACTTCATCAGCATTCACTTCTGAATACACAAACCTGCTATCGAAGGGCAAATACACATCCCCATCTCGAACGGCCTTCACTGGGCATGGACCACACCGGAAAATACCTAGACAGTGCATTCAACACCATTTGCTTTTCCAAATATGAGCAGAGCCTCCGATTTTCCCTTCCACCCTCAGATCCACCCAAGAAAGAATCTGTGGCCATGGTAGTTGACTCTTAGTATAACAGTAAATGTTCCTCCAACTCAGTGATGAACTCTAAAAGCCTGGATTTATCCCATAGTTGTTTAGGCTTTTTTTAATAGATGGCCAGTTTCTGGTAAGAGCTTTTAAGTGTTTTGCCTCACCTAAATGATTTTAAGACTTGAAAGTCATGGCTCAGTGATGGAGTCAGCCTAGTCCAGCCACCTGTGTTTGATGTCCTGTCAATACTCCACTTTCTACACAGCCTTGAGGATTAATGTTTTCTTTCCCATCTCCAAACTCCCTGCATCTGTGCAGGGAGGGTAGTCACTGATTTTGGCAGTCACTTACCAAGGAATGGACTCGTGACTTTCTGAGGACAACTCTACAGAAGCATCTTTACTGGGGAAAGCTGTGTCATCTTTTAGTACAGACTGCTTTGAGGCCTCAACTTCATCAGAGAAATCAGAGGATGATGGAAAGATAAATTATCTCTGATTTCCATTTGTGCAGTCTGACCTCTGAAATGTCATTTATGTCCCCATAGCATCCTACAAGGTTGATTTTCTGCCTGCCAAGAAATGCTGTTGCTCCCATGCCAGGCTGAGACAGCAGGAGTAAGATCTCCAGCTTTAGGATGTCACTGCCCAAGTCTATGAAGATGTGCATGGGGAGCATGTGCTTTGCTGACTGGGGGCCATGGTTTTCATAGTAAATGTCCCTGTCCCCATCTGGATCTGCAGAAGAGCCTTCCTAGGCAAATCCTACCTTCACTTTGCTCTTGAGGGGTTGAATCAATTGCCTGCCAGCCATCAAAACCTGCTGGTAAGTCTATCCGCTTCATCCAGACATCATTCCACACATGGAAATTCCTGCATGCATTGGGATTGGAAAGAAAAAGAGTGAGCTGTTACAGCCAGAAGAGTCATGATATCCTTTCTTAATCCTTAAGTAGGGCAGGTTTAATGGGGATTTGCATGTAACCCTGTGAAATCCCACACTTTCTCTCCCTCCTGGGCAGCAAACCTGAAGCAGTAAGGAAATTCGCAAAGGAAAGGCTCCTGAGGCTGGGGAACATGGTGCCGAGGGATGAGGTGGGGGGGTTGGAAGCATTAGCCCATTTTGACAGTACCAGACAGAGTCAAAGGACATCGAGGTCAGAGGTTCTCCAGATGCATTCAGGTAAATGTCAACTGTCAGGTTGTCATTTGTGTCGTGCGCTGAGTTGAAGTTAGTCACGCAGCGGGATGGGATCCCCAAGCAGCGCATGACTGTGACACAGACAGACAAAACACAGGGTCACAAATTCACTCAGGCTGGTGGGAGCTTCTAGGGATCATCTCATTCGACCCCTCTGTCCACCTAGGGTCCTTTAGAACAGGTACCCAAGACTGTGTCCAGACAGCTTTTGAATATCCACAAGGATGGAGATTCCACCACTTCTCTGGGCAACCTGTACCAGCACTCCATCACCCTCACAGTGAAAAAAACTTTTTTCCAAGTTCATATGGAACATCGGATGTTTCAGGTTATGCCAATCTCCTCTAGTCCTGACACTGGGTGCCACTGAAAATAGCCTGGCCTTGTTTGTTCTACTCCCTCCTTTTGGATATTTATACACATGGATAGGATCCCCCATGCCATCTCATTTCCAGGCTGAGCAGTACCAGCTTCCTCAGCCTCTCTTTACATGCCAGACCCTGCTAGCTCTGACTCTCAGACACATGACAATTTGACTTACTGGCACAGTAATTAGGATATCAGAGAAGCAAGACAGTTCACTGTTTACCTGTGGTGAGGACTCCTGCAAAGACCCAACATTGACCATAAAGGACAGGCTGCTTCGTTTTGTAATACTCCTGCAAAATTAAGACGCTCCCAAGCCAATCTGTAGGAGAGGTCCCATTGCTGTAGTTCCCTGACCAGTTCCCCAGCAGGACACCACGGTCATCATTGGCATTAACCTGCAGCCATACACACATGCAAAAGAGAAAAATACAGGGTTGAGGCTGAATGAAGCTTAAACTCTGGGGTCTCTGCCCACCCTGAGGCTCCCCAGGTGGTATCCACAGCCCTGTGAAACCCAGGCAGATCACTGGTGCTGGTTGGGACTCCCCTGGTTGGAAATCCTCCACCTGGATACCTAGAGCAAGGTGGTACTGCTGCTCAGAGCAGACATAATGCACTTTTCATCTTGTATCCTAAACCACAGAGCCCCCAGAAGGGTTCCACTGCAGAGAGGAGATAGATGCTCCCAAAACACAACCCTTGTGTTGGGCCTGCCAACCCAGCTGCTGGGGAAGGAAAACCTCCAAGACACCTGCAAGCTTTGGAGATGGAGAAATACTGTATTTTGCTTGCCTTTTCTTCCCACTCAAAATGCCTCATGGTTTCCCAAAGGTACCCATTTCAGATACATCACGAAATGGTTTTCCACACCCCAGGGAAAGAAGAACAAGGAAAAAGAGGAGGGAAATCTGGAGGTGCAAAGCTTCTCATAGAGAGCCATACCAAAGCAGACATGGCTCTAGTCACAGGCACAGGATCTCTTCTTTCACTCAGCTTGATTTTACTTTTGTCCAGCAGGTACATGCAGGTATCCAAAATGAAATCTTCAAACTGTTTTGAAAAGAAAGTTGAGAGTTTTTTGTACACCATTTTAAAGCAGTATTAGCTCGAGCAGTACACAGCCACCTATCTAAGTACTTGGAATAAACTGTCTGAGTAGTCCTAACTTCTAAATTTCCTTTATGGTGTTGAATTTTCAAGCTTATGGGGCTACCCAAAGCTGTTGTCTCCAAAGAGGGGCTTAAACAAAAACCCACATTGATAGAAAAAAGCCTGTTTCATATATCTTGCAAACACAGTTGGAAACAGCAGTCTTTACTTCGGTGATATTCCCAAGTCACCTACGTCATCTCCCTACAACCCTGCAAATTACTCATAAGAGTAATGAAAATTTAAATGCTACAATTATTCAGTCTATTGACACAGCTACACAATTAATCCAGTGCGGGGGTGGGGAGAGGTACATAAATGCATATTATTACTGTAAAAGTTTCCTAATTATTATAGCAATTACTCATTAAGCTCCTTTAGGTCCAATTCACAGAGATGTCAAATATTTGATCCAATGAAACTTGGCAAAATATCATATCAATTCTCATTGCTTAATGGCAGAATAAATATTAGGACAGGAACAGTCCCTATGGAATAATGTTCTTTAGCCTCTTCATGGAAAAGGCATCATCATTTTCTGAGTTGTCTATATCTTGTAGCTTGAAATCACAGACTTGTAAAACAAAATGAAAAATTAAAAAAAAGAAAACAAAAAATAATGTTCAAAAAACCCAGGTTCCAACATTTCTTAATGTGGAAATTTGTCTGGATAGGGTGCAGGATGCTCTGTATGAGTGCCTGTGTGCTTTCTACAGGGTGCAAATAAACCTGCTCTGGCATCCACTTCTTATCTCCAGCCTGAATGAGTCTGTCATTCCACTCCACTGGAGTTATCTCAGAGGCAGAATGAAGGAACACCCTTCCTGAGAGAGCAGGCTGATTCTGTCCTGCACCCAGCTCTTCACCATGCAGTCAGTGAAGGCACCGCTGGAACAATGACAACCTCAGCCAGTGCTTTCCCCCTATATTTTCCTGATCACAATGCAAAAGGCAGAGCATCAGACCTTTTTCCCCTCTCTCCACAGCTCCCAAGCTGGTTTACTGATGGCTGCTGTGTTGCATTAGAGTGGGGAATTCCTTATGGGAATCTTTTCAGCCAGAAATGCTCCACATCCAGTTTCCACGTCCCTTGCTAAGGGTCTCATGATCTGCTTATAAACGTGCTGTTAAAGCCTGTTCTTAAGCTGTGGCTGGGGAAAACACTTAAGGATGGAGATTATTCTAATGAGGTGAGCTCTGCCAGTGAAGCTGGTAGGATCATTCAAGCACTTTGAGCTACCCACAGGTTAAGCTGTTTATAGGTCTAAGTCATTGAAATGAATGTCTAAGGCAGAAAGAACAAACAAGGGTAATAACACCAAGAAGACAGCTGTGTTTTACCTGTCCAAAATTCCAGGGTTTACCATATATGCTGTGTGCAGACCCAACATAGATGTAGCCTGTGTCATTGAGCACGTACTCCTTTCTCTGCGCCTCATTGGCCAGGAACACAACATCATCTGGAGTGAAAAAATCCCTCAGATATACGGTTGCACTCACACTATGCAAAACATTTCTTGGAAATCTAAACTGGGGGACCTGGTGCTCTGTTATGTTCACACCAAATGATGACTATGCAGCACTCACTGTTTTTCTTATAGAGGAAGAATTTCCAATAAGACTACTCCTTATTTTACCCCTGTAGGAATATTGCTATATGACCATTGTTTTGTTTTAGCAAAAGTCTTCCTTCTGAACACTTTAGTGGACTAGGAAGACAGCAGGAAGAATGAGGGGACTGCTACCAACCAACAATGCATGGGTTTTATCTGTTTATTTTTTTACCTGGTTTCTAAGCCAACCCAGCCCTCACAGTTAACATTTGTGCTGACCCAGGGTAAGAGAGGGGTGAGATAGAAGTGATAACAGGGGTGACAGTGAGATGCTCCTTAACCTGGCACTGGGGACTCCCTAGTGAGGAGCTGGCTCATTGCTATTGCCCAGTTCCCATTGCCTCTGAGAGGGCACTACTTGTGGTGTTTAAAGGAGAAAAAGCAATGTGTGTGGCAAAGAGAGGAGGAAAAATGTGAGGAGCAGCTCTACCACGGACAATCCCTGGCAACAGTATTTATTACCCTCCAGTTGCAGGACCACTCACCTTCGCACCAAGGATTGAACAAAAGGTAGATAGCATTGTTTGGGGGCTGGTAAATGTTGGTCCCGGTCTTCACGTTCAGGGTGTATTTTCCCACTGGGGCCCTGGGGGAGCTGGTGACAGACAGCACGCACTGGGGAAGCAACAAGGAGAGATGGTGTGACCGACCCTCGGCCACAGGCACTGCACAAGTACCGAAGGTGGTGGCCACGGGGATGCATGTGGAAGAGAGGTGGGGCACATCCTACTTGTGCAGTGAGGGAGCAATGAATCAATCACTGCAAGGCTGCTGCCCATTTAACATTGCAGGGGTAAGGGAAAGCAGGACAAGGATGTGAGCGTTTGCTCTATTGATCCAAACGGTCTTGGTGTTGATACCCTCCCCATTGCCCTGCTTGGGAACATGGTCCACGAACACTACCTCTTTGCCATTGATCTTGACGATGGAGATAAGCCACCCATTAGCATCTTGCTCCTTCTTCGGGTTCAGTGACATCAGCGTCCCCCTGTTTTTCATTGGCTTTTCACCTGGAAACAAATCCAAAACAAGATGCAGGAGGGCTGCACAGGTCTGCAACAACTGCACAGTGCCAGGGATCAGCAGCGGGGAGTCAGAAACTGCCAGGGCTCTCCCACGCTGCCTGAAGTCCATGGAGGGAGGACTAACTTACCGATGCCGAAACGCAGTGACAGCTTGTCAGTAGATTTCAGCTCCCTGCTCAAGGTCACCTGCATCTGAAAGGTCTGCCCACGCCGCACTACCAGGTTATCAATGTTGTATGCATCTGTGTGGTGCAGGAGGGAGTTCTTGCTCTTGAAAAAGTCAATCCCAGTGACCTTCAGATCAGTACCTGGAAAGCATTTAGCAGAGGAGGAGAGAGAACAAAGAAAATTAGGTTGATGGCAAGTGGCTCCATAAAGACAGTTTTCTTCTTCTCAGTGGAGCCCCATGAGTCATCAAAACACCAAATGTCCAGTGCTCTAGCACAAGGAATCACACCAAGGACCATCAGAGCTAAAGGATGGTACAAGTTTATTTATGTGTATATATATATACATACACATGATACTATGCTATACTGTATTATATTTAATATATATACATATAGTATTGTATAATATAACATATGCAATGCAACATAACATAACATAAGTACTTAGCATATGTATATAGAGATATATAGTTCTGTTGCTGGAATGGGCCACAGAAGCTGCTGGTGGTGAGCTTGCTGCAGCAATTCACCATGAGCAGGGACCAATGCCTGCCTTGCCCTCTGACTATTTGGCCACAGGTGGCTGTGGCGTTCCTCTGCCTCTCTCCCTCCCAGCCCATGGAATCTAAGGGATGTTTGACCTCTGCGGTGGCCCTGATTGAGTGGGGAATGAGCGTCTTGAGGGAGGCAGCAGCAGCAAGAGGTGTAGCCTGAAGATTTCTGCCCCTGCCAGCAGCCAGGCATCCAAATGGCATCCCAGCACCTCCATGTACGGGTATCTCACATTGCCACACACCTTTGGGGCTGCTTTCTCAGCAGCCAAAAGGCTGCAAATGGGATCTCACTGGTCTGGAAATCAACATCTGCTGGACCTCTGCCTGCATTTGGATGCTGCCAGTTGACCGAGAGCCAGCAGCTAGGAGCCAAACCCACAGCTTGCCATGGGCCAGGAAGAAGGCATGACTGCAAGTTTTGTTGCGATACCTAAAGTCTTGCTTCTGCAAAAGTCTTGCTTCCTCCTTAAAAGTGGAGTGGGGACAGTGCACCCACATCCCATACTCACAGCTGCTTCAGGACAGCTTTGTTCCCCTGAGCATCTCACACGGGGTACTACTGAAGGTCCTAATCATTGCAGGGTGCCCATGGGCAGCACCCATGGTCCTGACATGGCTCTGAGCCCTCTTCTTCTTGCCCACATCTGCTCAGCTGCTTTGATGTTGGCACCTCATCAAACCCAAGGCTGTGACAGCAATTCCTCTTTGCTGCATGACTGTGCCCTGCCAAGCATATGATGCATCAGCTCCTGGAGTATTAAAAATGTTTCTTTGTTACAGCAGGTATTAACAGGAGCAGTAGTAGCAGTAGTAGTAGTAAGGAGAGGTGAAGAAAGCACTGCTTGCCAAGGCGTGTTCAAAAGTGATGCTCTCAAGCAGTTCCCACCTAGCACAGGGCAGCTTAATAGTTAAACCTCACTGTTTATCTCAGCATATTTACTTCTGGTCAAAGACTTGCCTTATATTAGCATTGCACACATCCTTCATGATTATCAAATATTAATTAACAGTAGCTTTCATTACAAAACAGAAGCTGTAAGTGAGCCAAATATACTGAACCTGTCTCCCCTTGACTGCCGAGATCCTCAGTGTCTCTGGGATGCCGTGAGCCTGGGAAACATGATTCTTCAGGACTCTGAGGATTTTACCCTCAAAAATCACTCCCAAATAATATCACAGCTGTCATTAATCAACATCTTACAGAATTCTGCATATGTGAATCTCCGCAAGTTTTGTTTTTTCCCAAGGACTTAGTTTCTTCTACAAACAAAGTACCAAAGGAAGGCCTGAGGCCAGGAGGCAGCTGTGCTGCAGAGATGCTGCCTGTCTAGGGGGATGCTAAATCTTGGGGACAGCTCTCTGTCCTGCTTCACACCAACTGGCGCCTTTGCCTTTTGACTTCAGTACAGATTTGGACTCCAGCAAGATACCCCACCAGGTGCCTTGCTCTCATTCATTCCCAATGCAAGAGCCAATTTTGAAGCATGTGGCATTTAAAATCACCATATTCTGAGCCTCTCTCCACTTCTGCAAGTCCACGTGGGAGCAGGGCTGGGAAAAGGGCATGAGGATCCAAGAAGCACAACCTGGCACCACACTTGAGTAAAGAGAGAAGCCCTTGAGCAAAGAGAAAGCCCTCACCTGTCAATAAAGATAGGGAGGTTATTCTCCCCCTGTACTCGGCACTGGTGAGACCGCACCTCGAGTACTGTGTTCAGCTCTGGGCCCCTCACCACAAGAGGGATGTTGAGGCTCCGGAGCGAGTCGAGAGAAGAACAACAAAGCTGGTGAAGGGGCTGGAGAACAAATCTTATGAGGAGTGACTGAGAGAGCTGGGGTTGTTCAGCCTGGAGAAGAGGAGGCTGAGGGGAGACCTTATTACTCTCTACAACTACCTGAAGGGAGGTTGTGGAGAGGAGGGTGCTGGCCTCTTCTCCCAAGTGACAGGGGACAGGACAAGAGGGAATGGCCTCAAGCTCTGCCAGGGGAGATTTAGGCTTGAGATTAGGAAAAAGTTCTTCATGGAGAGGGTTGTTAGGCATTGGAACGGTCTGCCAAGGGAGGTGGTTGAGTCACCGTCCCTGGAGGTGTTTAAGGTTAGGGTGGATGAGGTACTTAGGAGCATGATTTAGGGACTGGTGGGAATGGTTGGACTCTACGATCCGGTGGGTCTCTTCCAACCTGGTTATTCTGTGATTCTGTGATTTGGAGGATGCTGCATCAGGCCTTGTCAGTCTGCCTGGGTGTGACAGGGAAAGCCAGAGCATGCCAGAACATGGCCAAGCTGTATTTCTTTTGAAGTGTCTAACGTGCCTTGTAACTGCCCACTAAATAGCCTTAAAGGATAAATTCCGTGTAAACAGAAGGGAGTAACAATACCTCAAAAGCACTTGCCTTGTGACTGATTCAGACAAAGATATGGGAGAGTGAGGAAACTTAAAACTGCTTATGGTAACTTAGACATTAGTGAGTTCAAAGGCATAATGGTTTGAAGTGATCAGTTCACAAAACATCTTGACAGATTCACACGATACCGGGCAACCGTGCTAACTTGAGTATCAACAAGAGACACCCCTCACAACGAAAAGGCTGGAGTTTATTGGTAACTGCAGAGGCATGAGAGATGCCGTAGTCAGGGCTGGATCCAGCTCAGGCTGAAATCAGTGGCAGGCTTCCTGCTGTGACTTGTGCCAGGCAGTGACCGCAGACTTGAGTAAACCGAACTGATGCCCATGGATCCCCACCAGACTATTGCCTTTGTGTATTTCTTCTTAGTAACTATATAAACCATATTTATCTTAATTACATAACAATTACCAGCGGCACACCAGATAGACTTAAAATTTACCATCACTTTTCATTAACTGACTTCATTTTCTAGTGCTTTTTGTTTGCTTGCTGCCTGCCAGATGCCAGCCTTGGGCAGACGTTTTGCTCACTGAGGTGTGTGTTATTGTGTGTATATGTCAAAAAAATTCATCTCTCTTCAGAAGTGCATGTTTCTCAGCATTAGCAAATCTCCAGCCATGAAAGCTGCTCAACTTTGTTCCTTACAGAAACCCTGATTCAGGGCTGGTAAGCTACTAGAAAACAGTCCTGGCAAAGGGACAGGGCTTTGGAGGGGTATGGGAGTGATTACATAGGATGGCTGTGGAACAGGGCCCTGGGGAATTTGTCCTTCCAGCATCTCCTAAGTTAGGGACTGCTTTTCCATTCCTTGTTTCTGGAAACGGCCGGTGTTGAGGATGCACGAAGAAAAATCACAGAAAGCAGATGCCTTGGAATATACCCTGACAATGCAAAGCATTGTTTCAAAGACCTGTCCCCATGCAGTGCTGCCCATCAACCGCATTGCACTTCGTCCTGTGCAAACACACTTGTGATACCCTGTGATCTGGCTGGCGTGGTGTGCCGTGCCAAGAAATGCCGCAGAGCAAGCTGGTGACGCACATGCTGCCATGTGCGAGGGGGCTTGGCTGCAGCTGCCCTCCTGTGCAGCTTTTGGCTTCCTGCTCTGCCTCCTGCCTGGGGCGTGGGGCTGGGTGCCCACATGCCCCGTACCTGGCTGCCTGCAGGCGACCTGCTTTGCTAACATGGGAATTAACAACTTAGAGCAAAGCCGAGTGTGCTGAGAATGAACCTGCTCACACGATGGAGGCTGGAGCTGCAAGAGGCAGCCCTGGCTGTGCTCATTCCTTGGGGCAGGCCAGAAGCAAACCCAAATCCCATCAGAGAACTTTTTTCCATTTTTAAAAGACATTTCAAGACAATATTTATATTTTTGTCTCCTAGTCCTGTGATTTATCCTGTCTAGAGCTCCTTCCTACGATAACCCACTTGCTCCATTGCATACCTTCCTGGGAAGTTGTTCAGAGCTTTGAAAAGCACAGAGATCACCCAGAACATGAATGGGGACATGGGAGCTACGCACTGGGAAAGATCTAGGGCCTTTTTACCATGAGGAGGAGGTGATGGGGTTTTAAAAAACATCTTAATACAGAGAATAGTGTTTATAGCACGTCTGTCTTCAGTGGAAACACGGGCTGCTCAGGACAGAAGGGAAGTGGGATGGAAGTGTGGTTTTGCAAGAAAGCAAAATTTGAACACCTGCATTTTACTCCTCAGCCTTGTCCAGCCTCCAGCAAACACCCTCTCACATCCCAAAGATGTGAGATCACATCCCAAAGATGAAGCTTTCCAGAAAATTTCAACTCATCAACATCTGGAATATGGAGACATGAAATGGAGGGGCTCAAAGCACTGTCAGGACACTCTTCCTCTGCTGATGTCTGTGGAGACCTGCTCCCAGCTCCACTGCAGGCATCACCCAGTACAGCTGCTCAGCTATGCCCCAGATCCCAGGGATTTTGGGCATCCTGAGTTTGGGCTGGCCTCAGGAGCATAGCCAGCAGTCGTGGTTCAGCAGCTGATATGGGAATGACTCAGAAATCTTTCTAGGTAGGTATAGGTTCTTCTAACAACAGGGAAGGCAAGACAGCAATGTGTTGCAGCATGAGTCCAAATAAATAGCTTTTTCAGTTATTTTGAAACTTCTGTCAGATGAGATCAGCCATTGCTAAAGAGCAATAATCTACATGATTAAGTAGCTTGAAAAAAAGAAAATCCTTCCGCCTTGAAGCAGAATAAGTTTAGAAAAGCTGCACTTCTTTCCTATTATCTTCAATAAAGCCAGATGTCTACAAGTCGATGAGAAGTGGGTTTCATTTTTCAATTGGTTTATTGATCTATGAAAACCAGAATTTGCACACCCAGAGCAAACTTATCCCCTGTGAGCAGTGGTGGCACTGAAGCACCTTTCCCCTAGTGTATCACCCACAGCAATCAGAGGGGTGAGAAACCCCCGATCGCTAATGAAGCTGCCAACCTTCCCGCAGGAGACCTGCCAAGCTGTGCATCTAACAGAGGGTATTGTATTGAATGTTAAAAACTCACCACTCATGTTTCTTGTTGTTATCTTGGTCCGAAGTACCTGCGATGCCAGCAGCTTCTGAGCTCCTGAGTAGCCTCTGCTAGTTGCTTCTGAGCTTGGAGAAGGAAGCCCTTTTTATCAGGGCTCGCTCTGAGGTGTCAGCAGGTCCACTGCCAAGGGGTGGTGTTTAGAGAAAGGAAGTTGCTGTGGGGAAAAAAAAAATGACTACAACTCCCTTTGCACATATTCAGGCAGTGAAAAACAGTGAAACTTAAATCCCAGCTCACATGGAAGGTGGATTTGCATAATCAGATGACAAGTGGACAGACCATTTGCTGATAAACAGTAAAATCATGGGCTAGATGAGTAACAAGAATGCACCTATGCCCTAACTTCCAGGTTACTGGGACCGCAACTCAAGGGCTAACTATACAAGGCAGCCCACAAACATTTTATCTTTTAGAAAACAGTTTCCCAATAGGACCAGCCTAAGTTTCTTTGAAGTTAATGGCATTTTTGTCATCATGTTTGTGATAGATGTACTTGAAGCTGTGGACTAAAATCCAGAGTTTACAAGAGTGGGCTGGAAAGCTCAAGGATCTTGACATTAGCCCCTACTCTGCAGGATCAGGCAGATGCCAGGAGAGGTAGCCCAATGGGAACATGACTTGGGGAAGAAGAGAGACAGGCCATGGCCAGGAGGACCAAGAAATGTGGTGGATCAGGAGCTGTTTGCCAGCTGCTTTTTGTGACAATTGTACCAAAGGTCTCTGCTCAGGAGGTGGCTGGACTCCACACACTCCACTGCCACTCTGGTCCTCAGGGTGACAAAGATGGAGATATGAGTTTACTCCACAGAAGGAAGAGCTGGTAGCACACAGGCCAACAGAGACATGGGGACAGTGACCAGAAAGAGACACAAACATATCCCCAAATACCCAAAAATGAAGAAGCAACTCAGTCACGGGACCAATGTCAGCCCCCCAAATGCCTCCCTTCACGGCACCGGCCCAGGGTCCTACCATCAAGGTAGGATTCAGTCTGCAAGGCTGGCACACCTAATAGATGATCTCCCTAAACAAGATCTCCCCATAGAAGACTTCAAAGACATCAACTTTTCTCCATCAATTCAGGTAGCTAGGTATTTAATTTAGGAGGACTGTCTAGTTCAAGTTAGGTGCTGAATTAGCAGATCCCACCCTTTGGGCATGTCACTGCTTGTTGTCAGGAGTACGTTGGGTGTCCTTACTTGAAAGCGTGATTACCGCATCCCAGGGCACTGATGGTTCAGCACACACCTATTATCTCACAAGACATCTGTATGACCATCTGAATTGCCAATGTTCTTAGCAGATGGCTAAGAACTCTCCCATTCAGCACTCCCCATTCAGCACCAGAAAATGTGCTGGCTTGTACATATTTCACCACTGAAAAAAAGCACTACAATCCCAATTTACCTTTCAGCATTGCTTTTACTCTGTGTTTCTTTCCTCCTTGATGGTAAAAGACATTCTTGTTTAGAACCAGTATGGGATGAAGTAAAGTATAAGTGGAATGTCAGTACAATAACATAACCAATAACATGTAATCTGAATGTTTATGGTGTATATTACTGGTTTCCACTTAATTGCAGCACCAGAGTAATCCACTTCATCTGTGCTACTGAGAATAGCTTTCTAGTCCATTCTCAATTTATACCATTCCACACTCAGTTGAAGGCAGCTTAAATTGTGTTGACAATTAGTCCTGCAGCAAAACTGACAGATTTTTGTACACAGGAACACTTTGCTCCTGAAAAAATGTTATGTAGGTGCATGCTGGAGAGTCAGGGTATGTATTCACCAGGGACAGTCACATTTCCAGTCCTATAGGGTCTTGCAAAAGGCTGATTTCAATGGCATGCATGTTCTGACCTTCACTTTGAACCTCAGAGTTCAAGGGAAGAATACAGAAGTTAGACGGCTGTGGGTTCTGCCCTGCCATGAACCTACTTCATTCTGGAAGGTGGTTGACCTTTACTCTGTCTACAAGAATTTTTGGTGTACTCTAGCAGACAGCATTTAGGTTTCCATTCTCCTTTCACTTTGTGCATCAGTGGTCTTGCCCGCTCCCATTATCTTTTTCTATGCACTGGCATATAGTATCTCAATTGAACGGCATTATACTTGGCACATGGTACAACGTTTGAACATGAGCTTCCTCCTCTGGCTCATACAAGCTTGCCCTGCAACAAAAGGCCGTTGAACCATAATACCTTCGAGACAGCTGTTGGCAAGGTCTGAGAAAGGGATTTCAACTTAAACTGTGAGAATGTTTTTCAAAGACATGGCTTCAGCTTGTTTCATGTTGTCAGTAGGTGATCTCTGTCCTTCCTACAGGCAAACCTCCTTTTGGTTTTGCTGGCCAGAGTGGCCAGAGGGGCTGGCTGTGGTTCAGCAGTGCAGCTTTTTTAACTTCTCCTTAGTGAAGCTATGAAAATTACCATCCCTCTTGAATGTTTTTCACAAATATTTGCAACACTTAATCACTTCAGTCTGTCTCATAAAAGTATACTCTTCTAGTTAACAGAAGCAGGAGATTATATCTTTTTCACAGGCAATATCTAGCCTATTGCTAATAACGTTAAGCGATTCACAGCCCAGCTTGCAAAATCAGATACCAGAGGCTATTGGCCTTATCTGCATCTATGGGCTGCAAGGTAGGTCACCTTATTAGCTGGCATAAGAAGGTAATAAAATGCAAACAAATAAAATCAGAATTCCCCAGTGGCTGCTCCCCTATTTACAAGCTTGCCCTTTGTCTCAGGTTTTGTTTGTTTTGCATATCAAAAATTACAGTAACAAGTCAGAGTTCCAGAAGATGACCACAGATACCGATGCCAAGCAGGAAGGCAACCCAATCCTTAGCTTTACAGTTCCATTCTCTTATGACCACATGTCTAGTTATGGAGAAGTTGCTTTTTATAGTAGTAATGCACTGACCTACATTTTTTTTATAGCCGTGTAAGGCTTCGTGTTGTTTCTGTTTTCTCTATTTTTTTTTTAATACGTCCAGTCAAAGAAGACTGAAAATAAAACACAGATCAAACTCACTACAGGTTTCCTTTTTGGTGCTCTGTAAATATGAGTTAAACCCTGCAAAGCTGCTCTGAGATGCCATGGGGCGAGTGGTGCATCTACCGAGGTGCACACACATGCAACCCACGTCTGGGCCCCGCAGGGCACCACGGCAAGAAGGTCACTGACCACAGCAGGACTGTTCCCACATGTACCATCTAGTATGTGTTGAGTCTCTCCTGAATCACAGCCTCAGAAATGATAAGTAAGGTGAAGTCTTGTGAGGTTAAAAAGAAAAAAAAACAAAACCACAGAGACAGAGAATAGACAAAGGGCTGGTCTATCCCTTTTCACCTGGACCTTATTATTTGAGGTGCTACACTGGTCCACCCCTCACCATTTCATTACACTTGTATCTTAGTCATTAAGAATTTCCTACTAGTGACGTGCATCTTATCCACATCATGACGCTGACATGTTGTGTTGCTTTTACTGTGAAAGGAGCATTGATCCAATTACTTCTCACTCACGTACATCAACCATGGGCTACGACAGTGGCTGTCAGCAATGCCCTGTGGGCATCTCGTGTTCCCAGCTGACAGATTCTCTTCTGGTCTTACATGAGCCAACTTGTGGCAGGCAATTGGATGTCAGCAGTTGATGCAACATGGCCAAGCCCAGATCTTGACTAATTCCAAGTCGTCTGGCACAAGTTACTTGGTAATACCAGACAAATACCAGAGAAGTGATTGATGCCAATAAAATTGTTACAGAAATCCAGTTGTTTCCTTCTCACTATACCATGAAAGAGGATTTTTAGACCTAAAGTTAAGGATGTAGGTGACTATCTTTGGGCATTTAGCTCTAGAAGGAAAGAAAATCACATTGCTCTGTGCCCAATCCAACACTATCTGGTGATTGTGTTCCTGAAGAAGGCAAAGACAAAGATAAAACAGATGCCACAACTACCCGTATACTAAATGCAGGCTTTTTGCCTTGTAACCCCTAATTAGGCAAAACACTCTTATCTAGCACTTTCCCTGCCCTGAAAAAGAAGTCCTGTAATTATCACAGGAAACTGAGGTTTTAGGCCAGGCTATCTTTGAAAAAACCCAGCTGTTTTAACAGCAAGCCAAAACGCTAGAATGTAACAATGTCTCTTCTGGTTATTTTTCAAGATGCCGTTCTCCTTCCCTGGCTGAGATGCAAGAGGCAAAATTGCAAAATCAATCTAGATATAGGGGGCAAAAAAGGCTGAACTTGGGATTTCGGTCCTATGACTGTTTGACCTTCAACTTTGGTACAACCGTTGCACTGGAAACACCAAAATAAGCATGCTCCTCTTCTGAGGAGATTATGTTATATATGGGGCTAAAATGACTCAATACGAGGTACTTCTGCTTCTCAGCATTTTGTGCAAGAAGTGACAAAAAAAGATCTCCATTGTGTTACTTCTTCCAGGCAGCAGCTTTTATTAATAATAGAATTGCCTCCTTTTTGAACCCAAGGAACCCGTCAGCATCGGCTGCATCCTGTGGGTGGGAGTTCCTCAGCTGAAAGACACACTATGGGAGAAGGAAGCTTCTCTGGCTTTGAGGCTGCTGCTTGCCCACTTCCCTTTTGGCCCCCTTCTTTGTGGGAAAAGAAACAGTCAACGACTCTGCCAGCTTACTTTCTCCATGTAACTCATGGTCTTTTCAGATCCCATAACAAATCACCACTGTCTCTTTTCCACACTGAGTGGTCCTAGCCAGCTAACACGCTCCTCACGCCTTCATCCCACCCCGTCAAGACACCCAGGATGAGGAGAAGGACCCCCCCTTACAGTGTGATCTTGTAGTGTGTGCTTGGAAAGGGTCCAGCGGGGTGGATGCAGATACTCCAGGGCCGTATCCACCCTACTGTCACTGACCCATGAACTAGCTTTGAGTGAGCATGTATGACCACACTGACTGATTGCTGTGTGGATGCATATTCACAGCCTACACCTAAAGCAAACAATATGAAAAGGTAAGAAGGAAAATAAAGCAAAAGAGGCTGCAAAGAATAAATGGTAAGGGCAAGTAAATAAATAGTGCAAATATTGAATCAGGGATAAAATAGTTTATCTGTATATTAAAAACATCTTCATAGCACAAGAGAAATACTGACAGAATAGCTTCCCACCTACAGGATATGTGTTTGGTTGCACACATCTAAGTGAGAAAACAGAAACTTGCATGCCAGTGTCTTCGAGTAACATTTCTTTCTGCAGGGGTGGTACGACAGCTTCTCCCATCTATCTGCGTGGGCGTGCCTGTCTATATACTTACAGAAGTACAAAGACTACAGGTCAGATTATCATAGAATCATAGAATCACCAGGTTGGAAAAGACCCACCCGGTCATTGAGTCCAACCATTCCTATCAAACACTAAACATGCCCCTCAGCACCTCGTCCACCCGTGCCTTAAACACCTCCAGGGAAGGTGAATCAACCACCTCCCTGGGCAGCCTATTCCAGAGCCCAATGACTCTTTCTGTGAAATTTTTTTCCTAATGTCCAGCCTGAACCTACCCTGGCGGAGCTTGAGGCCATTCCCTCTTGTCCTGTCCCCTGTCACTTGGGAGAAGAGGCCAGCTCCCTCCTCTCCACAATCTCCTTTCAGGTAGTTGTATGCCATGCTGCAGCCCCACCAGCCTGCAGCACAACTGAAACAACTACACAGTGGGAAGGGACAACCTTCCCAGACCAGGAGGATTTGTAGGAAGTAGCCAGTCCTGCTCAGTGCTGAAGATCTGGCTCAAATGCTGCACAGGAGCAGATCCAAAGCACAGCAGGTGTAAAGGCTTTTGGACCACCCTGAATGTGCTGATGTCACGTGCAGCAGCCTTCTTACTGTCTGTGGTTATTGGTCCTGAAAAGCAACCAATCCGGCGTATTCCAGCTCACTTCTCTTCACAGCATCCAGGCTGCTGCCCTTCAGAACAGCATGAGATGCTCTCACCTGGCAGGCAGCTGGAGTAGCTCCATGCTCACCTGTGTTTCTTAGGAAGAGTGTTTTTGCAGTGCTGGCTTCTGGCTGAGCCAGGCCTGTGAGTTGCCTAACTCAGGAGTGTCCCAAAGGGACCGAGTCATTCAAGGAAACAGTCACTTGGCGGGGGGAAATGTGGAATTCCTAATGCCTCATTCTTCCCTTACCGAAAACAATTAGGTTCAAACACCTGGCTGATATTCAGACCTGCACATGCACCAAGAGCAGGTCATGATGCCAAGCAGAGTTTTTTTACTCTTATCGCTTGCTGCAAAGACAAAGAGGCTCTGCTTTTGCTCCTGTGGCCAAGCCCCAGCCCCAGCTCCTATGGGCAGGATGAAACCCCAGTCTGCAGCAGCCTCTGAGCCAAGTGAAACCCAGCAATGTGTTCAAAATGTATGTGCCTCCAAAAAAGCGGTGGTACCATCAGCCACACCCCACTTACCATTGCTTCCTCCATCCCTCCCTTCCCACTTATTTCCATTGTTGCAGTGGAGCCTCTGTGCCATGCAAGACCTGTGCAGAGGTGAGCAAGGTGTGCATCACCTTCCTCAGCAAAACAGGAGCAGGAAGTCCAGCCCAGGATCTTTCCAGGCATTAACACAGCACCAGCAATCCCTCCAGACTTCAAGTGTGTGCAGTCGGGCCTGGAGCCGGTTAGGGAGTCTTAGCAGTTAGTACAGATATTCACAGTCACCTTTCCTTAAATGCTGAGGAAAAAATCAAAACAACTAAGAGAGTTATTAAACAGTCAGAAACCAAGAACATTTTTTGGAGAGTGAATAAAGTGCCTGGTTGGTTGCTCAGCAAGGCAAAAAGTGTTCTGTGCATGTCAAGTGCTGCCACTGGGCATGCATTAGTGTGGTGCTGCACGCAGCTACAGGACAGAGCACTGCAAGGCCCAGGCTTCCTGGCGCTTCGGTCACTCATGCTGGGCTGCTGCAGCTGGTCTGTGTTACCTTGCCCTGGGAACCACCTCCAGCTTTGCACAGAGCAGGCTCAACTAGTAAAGGCTCAAATGCGTAAGGCACTTCACTATCAGCAGCTGAAATGTGGTGAGGTCTTCCTTTGATAACAGTGCATTTTTTGTCAGGATACCAATGCATACGCAAGTGTTTGTTATGATTTCAGTAGTTAGTTAGCCAAAAAATCTCTGGTGACTTGTGTCTGCTTGCTCCCTCAAGGAGGAATCTTTCTGTGGCACAGCAGCATTTAAAGGGAATGGCCAAACTCAGAGTCACTTGATGTTGCCCATGAAATCTGTTCATAGGTCACAGGAGGTCCAGTCTCCTGCCCAGATATGATGTTCACTGACAGTAGGTCGAGTCACTGGAGGTCTTGTCTAGCTGAGCCTCAACAACCTCACAGGTGGAGGTGGCCACCTCTCTGGACAAATAACCACCTGGCCACAGCCTGAAAGTCCCAAGATGTAACTTACGCCTGCTGCCTCTTCTCATTCTGGCCATTTCTACTTGGCTCCATTGCCTCTACAAGTCCTCTCCAAGCACGTGTCAGCTGCTACCAGGTCAGTCTGAGCCTCCCTATTTCCAACAAGCCCATATTCCTTATCCTGTCCTCACAGGACCCTGCCATCTTAGTAGCCTTCTGCCAGACCAGTTTCCCAACATCTGTCTCGAACTAGGGGAGGAGGGACAGAGCTGAAAACAACACCCCAGGTACAGGCATTGACTACTTCAGGGCTCTGAGGGCACCATGGGGAGTGACTGCCCCTGCCCAACCCTTGGGGCCTCCCTCCCAACCCTCCTCATGGCTCAGGTTCCCATTTCAGGTTTTACAGGCAAGTTGCTGACCCTTTTTTTTTGTATTCAAGTATGTAGAAAGATATTTGCCTTAGATATAGCACTGAAATACGTAGCCTAAAACCCAGGAGATGTTGCTTTGCATTCTAAAATGCTGTGCTGCTTCTGCAGGACCACATCTTCAGAAATGTTGACTTCTTGCGATCCTTTCCTTTAAAAAGTGATACAGCGAAACACATCATACACTTAAATTTTAGTAACAACCTCTTGGATCTTGTGGAAGGCTTTTGCTACTGACCTGAGCTTGCCTTAGATTTTTCTCTGAAACCATGTGAGCTACAGGCACCTCACGGTTTGCTGTGGACAAGAGCCCACCCTAAGCAACTCCCCTCTGCAGCTCTTGAAGTCCCAAGACGAGCTGCTGCTCTTCTCCAGAAGAGGAGCAGATCACCGGGTACCACAAACACATGAGGATGAGTACCCATTTATTCATAACTTCATGGTTCTCCCATGTCAGCCAAGGTCAGAGCCATGGCACCACTCTACTAGCTTGTTGAGTCATCATGAATTCCTTCTTCAGAAACACTTGAGAAACACTTCACCTCTTCAAACATTTTAGTGGAATTAAGCATGTGTGTGACTTCCTTACAATGCAGTTGGTATTTAAGGTCTCTGAGGGGGAACACAGGGCACTGAATCAAATTCTTTGGAAGTCTTAAATATACCAAATCCAGCAGAACAATATATCAACCTAATTTATCGCATCCACTTCTACTCCTTGTTATCTGGGTACACATCCCCTCCTTCAAGTTATTTTGATATATGTTGTGACTGACCTGTTGTACAAACCTTCCAAGTTTCAGTGGTTCTTTGTAAATGACAATAGGGACATTTCTCAGGTTTTATGCATAGTTCCTTATCTAATCAGCCAGACTATGCTTTAAGGTTCAACTGCAATTACAATTTGATTTGGCTTTGATCCTTGTAAAGGTATACAAAGTATTATTTACCTTAGAATATAATATTCTTGTACCATGTTTATACAATAGATTTTTCCAAATGCTCCCCTACCATTAATTCAAGAATACTTTGATCTTCATGAGCAGCATTGTAAGTCTTGCTGCTAACCATGCACCTGCTTCTCCTACTGTTTTAAGCATGACATAGTATAGCGCTGCTTGAGGAAAATCTGATGAACAGATGCTGAAAAATGAGGATTGTTTTTGGGAAGGAATAGTAAAGATTCATTACAGCCAGGGCCTGGAAGATGTACAAACAAATGTGCATTTTGCTGGAACTTGAGCAGAATTGTGTGCCCATCTCTTCTCTAAAAATACCTCAGCTCAAGTGTGTAAAACACCACACAAGCACACAACTGGAGTTCCCGCTTAAGGATAACCCATCTTCTGCTCTGGTAAATCAAGGTCTTATGGCTGGCCATGATCTTCAGCCAGTTTACAGAGTCTACCACATTTGAACCATTCACTCTATACACACGCACAGCTCGCCCATTACTCTCACATCATGTTTTTGTGTGTGGTCTAAAATATCTGTAAATATTAAATTTCAGCCACTGAGCTTTGGACAGTGTTTTTATTTGGAAATGCTGGCACCACTTTTTGGGATGACCATACATGAACCATTTACTACAAGCACGCCGCTTTCCCATAAGGTGATTGCAGCCTTCCTCACAGTCCTGGCCTCATGCTGACAGGCAACACCAGCAGATGTGGGCCAAACCCTCTGTACACAGAGAAGAGGGATACTGCCAAAAAACGCAATCTGCCTGGCAATCTTTTCCTCCCACGGGAATTGGAGGAAAACTAATTTCCGTTCCCAATGTCAAGAATTTATGACAGCAGATTTACAGCCCTACTTTATGTTCTTCTGCCTTAGAAGAGAGCATGACCAAATAAAACATTGTCCGCGTGTGATGGGTTGACCTTGGCTGGATGCAAGGTGCCCGCCAAGGCCGCTCTATCACTCACCCTCCTCAGCTGGACATGGGAGAGGAAATATAATGAAATTCGTGTGGGTTGAGATAAGGACAGGGACATCACTCAGCAGTTACCGTCATGAGCAAAACACACTTGACTTGGGGAAATTAATTAGTTTATTACCAGTCAAATCAGAGAAGATAATGAGAAATAAAAACGAATCTTAAAAACATCTTCCCCCCACCCCTCACTTCTTCCCAGGCTCATCTTTACTCCTGATTTTCTTCACCTCCCCACTCCCAGCAGCACAGGGGAATGGGGAATGGGGGTTGTGGTCAGTTCATCCCATGATATCTTTGCTGCTCCTTCCTTCTCAGGGAGAGGACTTCTCATGTTCTTCTCCTGCTAAAGAAGGAGTGGTCCGCCCCCGTGGCAGACAGTCCTCCATTAACTTCTCCAACAAAAGTCCTTCCCAGAAGCTGCAGTTCTTCACAAATTGCTTCAACATGGGTTCATTGCACAGGGTGCAGTCCTTCAAGAATGCACTGTCACAAGTCCTGCCAATAAATTGGCTCCAGCATAGGCTCCTCTCTCCATGGGTCCACAGGTCCTACCAAGACCATGCTTCCCATGGGGTCACAGCTTCCTTCAGGAATCCACTCACTCTGGCATGGGGTCCTCCACAGGCTATAAGTGGATATCTGCTCCAGTGTGGACCCCCATGGGCCGCAGGGTGACAGCCTGCCTCACCAATGGTCTTCACCACCAATTGCAGAGGAATTTCTGCTCTGGCACCTTCTCCTCCTCTTTCTTCACTGACCTTGATGTCTGGGGAGTTGTTTCTGTCACATATTCTCAATCCTCTCTCCTGGCTGCTGTTCCACTGCAGTTTTTAATTCCCCTTCTTAAGTACATTATCCCAGAGGCACTACCAGTGTGGCTGATTGGATCAGCTTTGGCCAGCGGCAGGTCTGTCTAGGAGCTGACTAGCATTGGCTCTTATGGACATAGAGGAAGCTTCTAGCAGCTCTCACAGAAGCCACCCCTGTAGCCCCTCTGCTACCAAAACCTTTCCATGCAAAGCCAATACATTGCAATTTCTGCACATGTGCAAACATCTCCTAGAACTTGACCTCAAACAATGATTATGATAAAGAAATGTCACTTTTTGAAATAGTCTGAGTTAAAAAACTTTTCAAAAGGTTTTTTAGGAATATGGGCAACAGCCAAATTAACCAGAGAAGAGAGAGTATAGCCCTTTTCCTGCTGTTTGCACAAGAGTGGCTATAGCTTACAGCTGGCTGAGTTAATAACAAGGGCAAACAAATGAGGCTCGTAGCCTTCATTATTTCTCTATAGTGTACAAAGGTCTAAGATTTGATGCACTTAGAAATGCACAACTCCTGGTTGTCATCTCCATAAACCTATAAGGGAGGTTAAGTCACAGTGTCAAGTCCATGCTGGGTCCTGCACTTGGGGCACAACAACCCTATGCAGAGCTACAGACTGGGAGAAGTCTGTCTAGAAAGCTGCCAGGAGGAGAAGGACCTGGGGGTGTTGGTTGATAGCCGACTGAACATGAGCCAGCAGTGTGCCCAGGTGGCCAAAAAGGCCAACGGCATCTTGGCTTGTATCAGAAATGGCGTGACCAGCAGGTCCAGGGAGGTTCTTCTCCCTCTGTACTCGGCACTGGTGAGATCTCACCTTGAATACTGTGTTCAGTTCTGGGCCCTTCACCACAAGAAGGATGTTGAGGCTCTGGAGCGAGTCCAGAGAAGAGCAACGAAGCTGGTGAAGGGGCTGGAGAAGAAGACTTACAAGGACTGACTGAGAGAGCTGGGGTTGTTTAGCCTGGAGAAGAGGAGGCTGAGGGGAGACCTCATTGCTCTCTACAAATACCTGAAGGGAGGTTGTGGAAAGGAGGGAGCTGACCTCGTCTCCCAAGTGACGGGGGACAGGACAAGAGGGATTGGCCTCAAGCTCCACCAGGGGAGATTCAGGCTGGACATCAGGAAAAAATTCTTCACTGAAAGGGTCATTGGGCAATCAAATGGTCTGCCCAAGGAGGTGGTTGACTTGCCTTCCCTGGAGGTGCTTAAGGTGTGGGTGGATGAGGTAGTGAGGGGCATGGTTTAGAGATTGGTGGGAATGGTTGGACTCAATGATCCGGTGGGTCTCTTCCATCCTGGTGATTCTATGATTCTACAGGCAGGCAGACGCATTCCACTCTTTCCGCCTCTGCTGGTAAACAAATTGCTCCCCGGGTGTGAAGACTCACACTGGCAAGGAGGAAAGGCACTCAGAGCACTCTGCCCTCTTCATCACCACATATGCAGCTGCTTTGTTTGGAGGGGAGACTTACAAACACAGCAAGGGGAGAGTCAAAGGCTTTGTCCTTCTTGGAACACGGCTGCCAAATATGATGAGCTAGGATGCTCTTCTGAAGCAGGGAGCTTAGAACAGCTCCCAGCCTCTTCTTGGATCACTAACTTTTCATCTAGCTGATACAAAGAAAGAAAAGGCACAAACCCAACTTCAGGGGCATTTCCACCTGCAAGTCTATTTTTATGCTTCTGTGGGACAGGATGCATAGCTGCCAGTCATGACAAATCTGACAAGTTCCGATACAGAGGCTCGCAGAAACGTGTCCTTAGGTTTTCTGCACATGCCACAACTGTGACTCACTTTCTGTGATTACAAGACAACAGAGACAACCTGGCAAGCCTAGAGCAAACAAGTTGCATCACTGGCATGATGCATACGCTTCTCGATTAGGATTGCAACTAAAAAAAATTCCAAGTAAAGATGTGTGGGCAGGGGAAAGAAGTCGATACCTTAGGAATGATGATTCCTGACATATACACCTTGACAACATGTCTCATCATGAACACAGAGTAATCACTGACCCAATATGTAGCACATATGTGGGTACTGGTGATCTGGCCGATTACACTGCACAAACGCAGATCAGCATCATCCAGAGGTATGAAAACCCGTGTTGCTTGAGAAACTCCATTTTACCAAATATTAAAACAATTTCCAGCTAAAAGGTGAGGGGATGTGTTGAACATGGACACTCTCAATGAAAGCAGCTGATTGTTCACATGCAGCTTGCTGTATTCTCCCAAAATTAGTTTGACCTACACGCATCAGGAATAGTAAAAAAAAAACCCATCCTGTTTAAGAGTTTAAAGGACAGAGCAGCAACCTTGCAGTGAGCAAAGAATCTTACAGTGAGTTGGAATTACAGGTGTTAGATCCAAATGGCAAGTTAAAAGGTTTATGTGACAGATAGGGGAAGCTGGAGGAATTAACAAAAGGCTCCGCAGCCTTACCAGCAGCAGGAGCTTAGGGTAGGCAGAAGGCCATTTCAAGAGTCAGAGAGGAAAGTCAAACAGAGCAGAGAAGAAATATCAGCCGCCTTCACTGTCTGCTTCTGATTGCTTTTCTGTTTTGGGAAGGGTGGTCCTCTTATGGAAAAGTACTGATGCACGGGCACCTTCCTCAGCCACTATGTTTACTTTCCACCTTCCCTAAACTGGGAAAGCTCTGCAGCTGCTAGGTGTGAAGAGGAGGAGCAGCTGATAAGTCTCAGGCCCTGATTTCCATGATAATGACTCAGAGCAGACCAGCTCCCTCTGAGGCTGTTACTGCCACCACACCACCACCAGCCTGCTAGGAAAGATGCAACCAGCGTGACTTCGCAAGCTGCCAGATCAGCAGATGAGCAGGGGACAGCAGTTCTGTGGCTGGCATGTTTGGAGTTGGCTGGGGACCAGGGCCACCATCATGAGGCAGGACAGCAATGCATAAGGGCCAGCATGGCCGTGTGTCCCCTCCAGCAGCTATCACATCTCCTTCTTCTCTGCTGGGAACTGCACCAGCTGGGGTGCAGCAGTGTGCAGCAGCATGAGGCCACAGAGTGTCACAGCAAGGCCGACCCACCACAGAGGCGTCCATGTCTCCCCAAAGAGAAGCTTGCCCAGGATGGCCTGAAAGAAAAGACAGAGAAAAAACTTTGCTGGGCCAAGCCACTCCAAAGTCTCCTGTGCTGCCAGAGCTATAGAATCACAGAATCATAGAATCACCAGGTTGGAAAAGACCCATCGCATCATCGAGTCCAACCATACCTATCAAACACTAAACCATGCCCCTCAGCACCTTGTCCACCCATCCCTTAAACACCTCCAGGGAAGGTGACTCAACCACCTCCCTGGGCTTCTGCTAGGAGAGCCAGCCCTGGAAAAAAAATGCTTAAGGAAACTACTGCTGTGACCACCAAGAGAAACAGCTGTTGCAGGTGATGCTGGAGATGATGTACTCTACACTCCAGTCTGGAAGCACACCCATATTGTGGTCCCAAAACAGCTTTTTGGCAGATGTATGTGTGCTTTGCTGCTTTCCCAGCACCTCTCGGGAGCTAAACATCCAGCTGACTGGGAGACTCCGGCTGATAAAAACAGGGCCCTGCTGACTTGAGTTTTGGACGCCACCACAAGCTTGCTGTGAGTTGTCAGAGCACAGAAACAAATGTGGCCAGCTGCTGAGCATGAAAAACAGGCTAAAAAAACCTGCAGGTCAAAAATGCTCTTGCTCTCACTACAGGCAGTGCATCTTCATACCCTGCTAGGGTGGCTTTGGCTTGTAACAGGTGAGGTGCTGCAAAAGAAATGTAATACAAAGCAAAGCTTCCAGCTCCAGCTCTCACTGACAATTAGAAAAGATCAATAAACCATACAGCGGCTGCCCCTCTAAATGGGCCTCTGCCATGAACAACAGGCAGAGCAGCTGAGGTCCAAGGTGATCATTTCATGCCTGCCTGCAACTCCCCCTTTACAGTCAGTGATGCAGGCTGCACATTCAGTGCTACCGTTCCCAGATCGCTGTGTTCCCCCAGGCCTCAGTGCCTGGATATACTCACTGAACAGATGAAGTTGGAGGCCATCGTTGTCACAGAGGCAGCAGCCGAGGAGGAGGAAAGTCGCAGGGCTTTTGCAAAGACCGTCCACATGACCGCATTGCACGCAAACACCAAGCCAATGCAGCTGATGCGAAACAGCACAGGCAACTGTAGGAAGAAAGGGAAAAATGCATGTATTCTCACCAACCACTCATTCACCCTCACTAATTCACAGGCACTATGGAACAAAACCTAACAGCGTGGGCTTGAAGCTGAATTACATCTGGTATTAGATGAAGATAAATCTATTAAATTGCAGAAGACAGCAGAAGTGAGAAAACAATCCTGGATGGAGCATAAACCTGGCACATCCTACTGTGAGTCCAGACTCAGACCACAAGCAGGGATGTGCTACGACAGTGCAGAGCAGCTGCCATGCCAGAAGCCAAACTCCAGAAAGCTCTCAAGCTCCTGATGTGGCGCACACACAATCCAGTGAAATGCTCTTCGCTCTCCATTAGATATATGGAAGAACTCAGCACTGCCAGAGAGGAACACTGATACCATACATGCTGGTTCTGCATGTGGTCCAGTCACTTGTGAATTCGGGCTGAGACCAGTGTGGTTACAAACTACTTCTCCACACCACCTCCCCTGACCTGGCCTCCCTCACTGCTGCAGCAAGGTCAGAGCAGGGTCCTCTGAGGGGAAAGGGAGAGCTGTGGGGCTTTGTGCCTTGTTTTCATAGAATTACCAGGTTGGAAAAAAACCCTCTTGGATCATCAAGTCCAACCATCCCTATCTGTCACTAAACCATGTCCTGGACATCTCATCTACCCGCCTTTTAAACACCTCCAGGGACGGTGACCCAGCCACCTCCCTGGGCAGCCTGTTCCAGTGCCCGATGACCCTTTCTGCGAAATTTTTTTTCCTGAATGTTTTCCTGTATTGCAGGCTTGACAGAGACTTGATTTACTATGAGCTCCCTGCTCCAGCATTCAGTGGCAACAAATTCACCTTTTAATTCAAGGGCCTTCAAGGTCAAGTAGGTTCTAAAGAAAGATCTCTCTCCTTAGACAACCTGACAAGACACATAACAGACTCACTCTGAAAAAATGGCAGAGTTTTGCCTAAAAATTCTTCACCAATCACAGTCTCTCCTCACGCCATAGTTTAGCTGCAGCAGCCATCTCCCTAGCCCCTGGGTGTTGTGTACTTGAAGGGACAAAGAAGACACCAGGGGAGGAAATCACAGCCAGAACAACTTTCACAAACACTCAGCGACCAGATGAGGGTAAGGGAGAGCAAGGCGTTGTCTTAGTCCAGAGCACTCCTGCTTTCATGGCCTGTTGCCTCACTCAGTCTATGGTGGGATCCATCCTGAAGCAGACAGAAATACAGGTGTGAAGCCACCAGCAAATGCAGAGGCAGCACCTGCTCCATGGGAACAGCTGCACTGTGGCCCCTTGCAAGCCGCCCAGATCAGTGGGGCCACCACCTGTTCCCTGCTTCCCCTCAGAAGAAATTACTAACTGCAAGACAGGGGATGCCATAGGGATTTCTGAAGCAAGTGATGTAGCAAGTACAAGGTTAAAAGGAAAAGGCTGTAAAGCCGCTCACTGACTGGCATGAGCTCTAGGAGGTTAACCCCATGACAGAGAGAGATGGTTACAGTGCTGGCCTTGTTTTGCCCCTCTTGCGTAAAAGACTCCAGACTTTCTAAGGGCAACGGTAAATGATCCAAAACAATTCCCACCACTGGAGCACTTAGCTTCCCCACCATTGCAAACTCCACAGAGAGCTGTAAGCGGTACAATCACGCCCAGCAGCTACTGGCCTCCCAAAGAAGAAACCTGTTGTCATGTTACAGTTCACTGTGGGACGAAGTTTGCTTTCCAGCTTCACCCTCTGCTTGTGCAATCAGTTTTACCATGCTCGGGACAGTTGTGTACATCCACCTTCACCTCTAGTGGGCTGGCAGACTTGGAAGTAAAGAAATGAGAGGGAAAACCAATTCTCTGTATTTCACTTAAATTCAGCATATTGTTTCTGGATCAGAAAGAGCCTACTGAGCTTTGCGGCTAGGAAAAAGGGACTCAAGAAAAACAAATCTTAATATTGCCTTTAACCACCTGCCTGAGGGCATAGAGAGGATGGGGCCCAGGCTCTTCACCCAGGTGCATTGGGATATGACAAGAGGCAGCAAATAAAGATTAGAACAAGTGAAGTGTTGATCTGATACAAGGGAAAACAACAGTGATCAAACACTGGAACAGGTGTCATGGGCTCTCCAACCCTGGAGATATTCAGAGCTTGATTGGAGAAGGACATGAGCAACCTGTTGCAGAGCAGGGGTTGGACTAGAGACCTCCAGAGGTTCTGCTTGACCTGAATTAGTCTGTGAGTCTATTAGTGCTGGGACAAAGCTGATTCCCACTATCATATCAGCTAAATTATCTTTAAAAGTGACTCTGAACCCATAGGTTCTTCTTATGTTCTATTGCCAGGGAAATGTGTACCCTGCAGGTCGCATATGCCCAGAAGGAAGGCTTTCCAGAGAAAGGCCAGAGCCCTCCTTCCTCCTGGGCAGAGGAACAGTCATCACAATGGCATGCAGGCAGAAAGACATCCCTAGGTGTTCCCCACAAGGAAGGAGGGAGGTATAAATTTCTCCCATGCTAAGGTCTCAGCTGAGCCAGCCCAGTGAGTCAAGGATTACTGTTCTGATTACTTTACTAAGAGATTAATTTCAGTGTACATTTCAGATAATCAAGAATTCCTCCTTGCAGTGCAGAAGTAATTTTAGATGAAGTTTGGCAGGGGAAAGTAAAGGAAACCTTTTGTTCAAGTGAAATGACCCCTCCTGGTTCAGGCTGCTCTCAGGCTGGGCCATCACAACACACCCTTCTGGCCAGGAAATCCATCTTTGTGCTGCTGTCGAGTATCCTGCTAGCCCACGTCACAACCCCTTCGGAGCGTCAATACACTTTTAACATTTGCTGCCACTTTCCAAGCTGCACAAGTGGTGGCTGCTCTTTCAGACTTATTTTCAGATTTCTGTATTTCTCTCTCAAACACAAAACCCCTTAGATTTCTGTCACCCTCTGGCTGTTCTGCAGAAACAACTCTGTAGCAAGTATGTAGGATTCAAATAGTGACCCCACTGAAATGTGTCTACAGTACTGTGCAATTTAAGCTAAAAGGAAGATTATGGTATTTACTTGAAACTCAGTTAGTTTTACAGCTAAACTGGTTAATTTAGTTCATAACTATCACCTAGGTTGGCCCTCAAAGAAGTAACTGAGGGAATCAATTTGTCCAGAAAAATGAAACACAATCACAGAAGCACAGCATGGTTGAGGTTGGAAGGGACCTCTGAAGATCATCTGGTTCAACCCCCTTGCTCTTAAGACAAGTTACCCAGGACTGTGTCTGGAAGGTTTCTGAATATCCCCAAGGATGAAGACTCCATCACCTCTCTGGGCAACCAGTGCCAGCGTTTGACCTACCTCATCATGGAAAAATGCTTCCTGGCATTCAGGGGGAACCTCTTGTGTTTCAGTTTGTGCCCATCACCTCTGGGTCTGTCTTCTATGGGCCTTCCCTTTGGGTATTTATACACATTGATAAGATATCCTTAAACCTTCTCTTCTCCAGGCTGAACAGTTCCAGCTCTCTCAGCCTTTCCCTCGTAGGACAGATGCTCAGGTTCCTTCATCATCTTTGTGGCCCTTTGCTAGACTCTTTCTGGTGTGTCTGTCTCTCTCGTACTGAAAAGCCCAGAACAGGACAAAGCACTCCAGGTATGGCCTCAACAATGCTGAGTAGAAGGGAATAATCACCTCCCTTGATCTACTGGCAACATTCCCCCTCAGTAACATGATAATTTGTCACATCACCTTAAAAACACACCCAAACAAATACAACAAATAGGCAATATTTCCAAGAAGAAAAATACTCAGAAAAGATGCTGTCAACATTTTCAGCAATTCCACTCTCTGCTTTCTGTTGGTTAAGAGCACACTACTTTTGGGGGGATCAGGAACAGTTATCAGGATTTAAATTTTTTTTATTCTTCTCCCCAGCACCCTTTCTTATATATTGGAAAGGATCAACAGGATTCACAAGTGCTGAGGTTTTGCTTTTTTAACCATCCCTACAATCACACAAGTCAATTTTTTTTCCAATCTATTTTCTCATGTGGGCTCTCCTTTGGATTTTGTTATGTCCAAATGTACCTTTGCCATATGAAAAACAACCCCTGTGCTACATCTAAATGGGTCTCTCCAATGTATTTTTATGATAGGCAAGCTATCATCCCCCTATACTCAGCACTGGTGAGGCTGCACCTTGAATACGGTGTTCAGTTTTGGGCCCCTCACTACAACAAAGACATTGAGGTGCTGCAGCGCGTCCAGACAAGGACAACAAAGCTGGTGAAGAGGCTGGAGAACAAGTGCTATAAGGAGCAGCTGAGGGAACTGGCACTGTTTAGTCTGGAGAAGAGGAGGCTGTCATCATTGCCTTCTACAACTACCCAAAAGGAGGTTGTAGTGAGGTGGGTGCTGGTCTCTTCAGCCAAATAACAAGCGACAGGATGCGAGAAATGGCCTTGAGAGGGCCTGAGAGGTTTACATTGGGCATTAGGAAAATATTCTTTACCAAAAGAGTCTTGTAGCATTAGAAGAGGCTGCCCAGGGAGGTGGTGGAATCTCTACCCTTGGAGCTGTTAAAAAAAAACATGTAGATGTGGCTCTTCAGGACATGATTTAGTATGGACAGTGGTGTTGAGTGGACAGTTGGACTTGATGATCTTAGAGTCTTTTCCAACCTTAAGGATTCTATGATTCTGTTCTATGATAAGTGTATGCTGGCTACCATTTTAGCATCTCCCCATTCACGCTGCCTGTGCAAGAGATCTCCTCGGGAAGTAAGCACACTGTAAGGTCACCAGTCTCACATAAGCTTAAGCACAACAAGAACTGAGAAACACAACTGATAAAGATTATCTCTTACAAATACCCCAGCAGAGCTCACCAGCTGAGCACCACAATGGAAATCAACTGCTCTACCTCTCTGATCTTGTCATGACTGAAGAGAAACAGAATAACATAGGGAGAAGGGTGACCAGGGAACTTATTCTGCCCCTGTACTCAGCACTGGTGAGGCTGCACCTCGAATACTCTGTTTAGTTCTGGGCACCTCGCTATCAGAAAGACATTGAGGTCCTGGAGCGTGTGCAGAGAAGAGCAACGAAGCTGGTGAAGGGGCAGGAGAACAAGTCTGAAGAGGAACGGCTGAGAGAGCTGGGGTTGTTTAGCCTGGAGAAGAGGAGGCTGAGGGGGGAGATCTTACTGCTCTCCACAGCTGTGGGAAACCTCAGGTGGTCCAGGGAGTTAGAGTGTGTGAACTTAAACATTGGCCTTGAATAGATGCCCATGTATCCTTGGAGAAGCTGGAAGGCATCAAGAAGAGCCGAGTAAACAAGATTAGGAAGCTGCCAGGCCACAGGTGGAATCACCCAATTATGAAGTTACAACTGCGAAGGAGTCATCCAGTTATGAACTGCTGGTCTTTAGCTAAACCAATTGTGTATGGACGCGCAGCTCAGGAAGGGGTATAAAAAGTCTTGTAAAATCAATAAAGATGTCCTTTTGCCCACAACTTCTACATGTTGTGGATTGCCCCGATCGCGACATCTGGCGATCCTCAACATGACCACAGCACTTGGACCATAGATAGTGGACCGGAGAGCTGTGAGGAATTGGACGGCGGATCTGGAGAGCCATATGAATACCCAGCGAAGCTGAGCAGTGGAGGAGTGGGGCTCCAGAAATGCAAGCTGAGCGGTGAAGCAAGAAAGTTTCCAATGCTGCCAGCTGACTGGTGAGGGAGAGACTCTCCAGAGCTGTTATTAGAAGAAAGCATCTGGATTGAGGTGAGCTGCTGGGAAATATGGGTACTTCCTTAAGTAAGGAGGAGATAATGATTGTTTCTATGTGGAAAACGATCTTGCAAAAATGGGGAGTTAAGTTAGAAGAGCAAGATTTGCGGAAAATGCTCCTATGGAGTAAAGAACAGGGATATGAAGCAACTACTGTAACTTCTTTTAATGTTACTGTCTGGAAGAAGGTGGGTGATAATCTGGTTTACTCTGCTATGCGGGGGGATAAAGACACGGCAGCACTTTTACCAACATAGCGTTTTCTTTATGAGACCCTGAATGATTTTAAGCTGCAGCAGGACCAGGCGGAGGGCATCGCTCCTGCTTCTGATACCATACAGCATTTTGTACCTCCCGTGCTGCTCCTTTTACAGGAACCAATTCCGGGATATAGGCTAGATTCCGGAGCACACCCTAGAATTCATGACCCACGGAGGAGAGAGGAGCTTTGGGATGATTCTGATGATGGGATGTGCACAAGACACCCTTTCACAGTCAGCAGTAAAACTGTTAGAATACCTGTAGAGCTGCCAGACAATCTGGAATCGTTGGCATCTGATACCGATAGAGTAGTTCTGGTAGAGCCGTTGGCCCCATCACTTTCTCTGTTAGACGAAGGAGTACATCAGCCCTGCGTAAATTTGTCAAGGTATCCCCCACTTCCAGAAGAAAGGCCTGGTGACTCAACCTCTTGCAGAGGAACATCTCAGTCAGGGAATTTGCCTCCCGTGCGTGTTACTGTCTGCGCACACAATCCTCTATCTTTTTGGCAGAAGTTAAAGCACAGGCTTTATGAGAGGGCGATTGGAAGCTGTCTGAGGTGATAAATATCCCATTAGTAGGGCCTGCTGCTGATCCTTCTGCAGCATTGGCATTTCCCGTTGTGAGGGGGGATCCAGCAAAGGAAGTAATGGATGAGCACATACCGTACTCATGGAAAGTGGTTCAAGATTTGCAGAAAACTGTGGCACAATATGGTCCAAAATCTCCAGCAACTATGCAGTTAATCAGGCTGTTGTCTATGGAAGAAATGACACCTTTTGATTTTACTATGCTAGTGTAGATAATGTTTCAACCAGTACAGTGCGCTGTTTTAGATCAATATGGGCACAGAAGGCTGAGGCCCAGGCACTTCGAAGTTTACAGCTTCCACAAGACAATGTGCGTTTTGGTAATGGCGTGGACGTACTAACAGGGACAGGACAGTTTTCTAACCCGCAGCATCAGGCACAGTGGCATCCGCTGGTTTTAGAGCAGGTCAAGGCTGTAGGTCTGGAAGCACTAATACGTATGGCCGAATCAGCTGAACCTAAAGCAAAATATACCACAATTCATCAGGGGCCTACAGAAGCATTTTTACAGTTTGTTGAAAAATCGCAAGCTGCAGCGTAAAGGCAAGTCGTTGATGTCAGTCTAAGAACTATGCTAGTAACTCAGCTTGCAAAGGACAATGCAAATGATGATTACCAGAAGATAATTGAAGCGTTGACCCTACCCTGGACACCATGATACAGGTTTGTGCCAAGATGGGATCCATAGGGCATACAGTAACAGCCCTAGCTGCAGCCTTGGCTGCTGCGAAAACAAGGGATTTAAAATGTTTTGATTGCGGCCAGGTCGGGCATTTTAGACAAGCGTGCCCAAAAAAGAACAAGAGAGACAATGCAGCTAAAGCAGCGGGGGCAGCAGGGAACACATGTCTTATGTGTGGGAAAAGCGGCCACTTTGCAACACAGTGTTGGTTCAGAGGTTATCTAAATAACCAGCCCTCGCTGCAGGGAAACGGCAAGAAAAGCACCTGCCACATCAGCAAACAATCCATCCCGCAGCCATCCTCAAACACAGGCCTATGTGACCAGCTGTCAGGGAAAACCAAGGGATCAGCCAGCATGGATGTATCCACCGCCACTAGGTTTCCTTGGATGCTTGGGGACCCATCGGAAATGGACTAAGTGCATTATTAATTGGACAATCAAGTGCTACTACACAAGACTTATGGTACATGCGGGAGTCATTGATGCTGACTACAAGGGACAAATTTATGCTATGGTTTCCACATCCACTCCACCTGTTACAGTGGAAAAAGGCACTCGCATTGCTCAACTTGTACCCTTTATGGGTTGTGTTCCTGGGACTGAACAGGTCACACGGGGCACAGGAGCGTTTGGATCCACCAGACAACCACAAGTGCTCTGGATACAAACGCTGTCTGACAGTCGACCACAAATGGCGTGTACATTATCCATGGATCGGGCATCACCAATATCGGTGAAAGTAAATGGACTATTAGATACAGGTGCAGATGTCACTGTTATTTCTCAATGAGATTGGCCTTCCCCTTGGCCTGTGATCTCTACCACTCAAGGTGTCCTGGGCCTGGCGGGAGTCACCAATGGTTTCATGGCAGCAAAACCAGTTCTTATCACCAATCCAGGAGGATAAAAGGCCTTATGTGACTGTGGCCTCTTTGAACTTATGGGGAAGAGGCTGTTTGTCACAGTGGGGGGTTCGGATAACCACGGATTTTCACTAGGGGTCACTGTGTTGCAGGGCGTGAAGAGACCTACATTGGCTTTGAGACTGTTAACAGAGAAGCCGGTTTGGGTGGATCAGTGGCCCCTCAATTGTGAAAAACTTAGAGCCCTGCGGACTACGGTAGCAGAACAACTAGCTGCAGGTCATATTGAACCCTCCCACAGCCCGTGGAATACCCCAATGTTTAAGTTCACACACTCTAACTCCCCGGACCAGCCGAGGTTTCCCACATAGAACTACCTGAAAGGAGGTTGTGGAGAGGAGGGAGCTGGCCCCTTCTCCCAAGTGACAGGGGACAGGACAAAGGGGAATGGCCTCAAACTGCATCAGGGGGAGTTTAGATTGGACAGCAGGAAAAACGACTTCACCAAAAGGTTTTTGATAAGAATGGTTGGACTTGATGATCCGGTGGGTCTTTTCCAACCTGGTGATTCTATGAAAAGGGTTACCGGGAGCAGAGGCTGCCCAGGGAGGTGACCGAGTCGCCATCCCTGGAGGTATTTATAAACATGGTAGATGAGGTGCTTGGGGACACGATTTAGCAGCGGACAGGTGCAGTCGGAGCTGTACCCCCTTTCCCAAACCAGCGATTCCACCATTCTCCGTGCCACTATCCCCAAAGCAGGCGGCGGAGAGCAGGCGTTTGAGGCCGAAGCGTACCAGCACCTTGCTTCGCAAGCAAAACTGTCGTAAAACCACGGCCGAAGCGCTCTGGGAGCCGGGTTTGGTGGCAGGAACCCCCGCCCCCCTTGCTCCCCCCTTACCCAGGGACACAGCGCCAGCTTCGCCGCCGCCGCCGCCGCCGCCCCCAGCAGCCCCGCGGCCGCCGCCGCCGCCATCGCCGGCACCAGCCCCGCCCGGCGGCCGGACGGCAGGGGAGGAGGCGGGGAATAGGCGATCTTTAAGGTCCTTTCTAATCCAAACCGTTCTATGATTAAATAACACCCAGCTCCAAGCCCCCTGCCCTGGGCAGGGACACATCCCATCAGACCAGCTGCCCAAGGCCCCATCCAACCTGATCCTGAACACCTCCAGGGATGGGGCAGCCACAGTTTCCCTGGGCAGCCTGTGCCAGGGCCTCACCACCAAGAATTTCCTCCTTATGTCCAGGCTAAATCTATCAGCCCTCCTCCAAATTAAAGCCATCATAGAATGGTTGGGGCAGAAGGGACTTCGAAGTCATCTGATGAACACTGAAGATGGGAGTGAAACAAAGCGTGTCTTAATCCTGCCACCGCACCCCAAAGAAGCCCACGCTAAAGTTATGTCAAGTGGCTTAGAGGAGAGTTTAGTAAATCTTAGAGAAGCCGATGCTTCCTTGTGGATTTTCAGATTGCTCAAACAGACCATGTCCTGCTGATGTTAGTAGGTGTCAGGTACCTCTTCTGTTTCTGTGCATTTGAAAACGCCATAGACTCACAGAAGGGTTGGGGTTGGAAAGGACATTGAAGATCATCCAGTTCAACCCCTCCTGCCGTGGGCAGGGACACCTTCCATGAGAACAGGTTGCTCAAAGCCTCATCTAACCCGCTCTTGCGCATTTCCACAGATGGGGCACCCACAACTTCCCCGGGGAACCTGTGCCAGTGCCTCATCATGAAGATTTTCTTCCTACTGTCTAATCTAAATCTTCCCCTCTCCAATTTAAAGCCATTCCCCTCATCCCATCACTCCATCCCCTTGTAAACAGTCCCTCCCCAGCTTTCTTGGATGCCCCCTTTAGGTACTGGAAGGCTGCTACAAGGCCTCCTCCGAGCCTTCTCTTCTCCGGGCTGCACAACCCCCAACTCTCAGCCTCTCCTCACAGCCGAGGTGGGGCTGGGTGAAGAACTGCAGGGATAAATCAAGTCACACTGATTTACTGGGTTCCCACAGTTCCCCTGGACCGCACAGCTCAGGTCCTTGCCCTAATGCTCTGCAAGCACCGTGTCACCTTTACCTTGACACAACCCCTCCAGGTGGGAGGCTCAGCCCTAAGTCAGGCTCTCAAACACTCACACACTGGTTTGGGTTAGAAGGGACCTTAAACATCATCCAGTTCCTCTCCCACTATGTCAGGTTGCTCAAAGCCCCAGGTTGTACTCCAACCCTCTGATCATCTTTGTGGCCCTCCTCTAGACCCGTTCCAATATTTATATACACAGTAAATATATACACATGATTTACATGCACAATTTATATACACAAAGACTTTATTTCATATAAAAAAGAGAACAATGCAAGTCCTACTGTAGACAAACAACACAGAGACAGGCTCACGTGTAAACAACATACAGCAGGGACCATGACTTCCCAACCAAGGAGGGGATAGAAAACCTTGCCTGCATGGAAAGAGCTGGGAAACAGTAACACAAGACAGACAGGGGCTCTAAGAAACATTTGTAAGCCCAGAACACACAATGATAAAACATAAGAGTCTACAGGAAACAACAGTTATGTGGTCCAAGACAAACCCCTCTAGACTGCTACATAATCATCGCTAGTTACTTCTGCTCTCTATTATTACTTGTCTGCAGAAAAAAGAAAACAACCCTCCCCCGTTTGAGATCTGCTTTTCACACTCCACATTGTAGTTTAAGAGTAAACAAATGTGCAGGATAAGAATTCCAAAACTCACAGAGAAGCCAGGGGAAATCCTTCTTTCCCTCAGATAAATGCTGAAGAGATTCTCGAGGTATCCTGCCCTTGACTTCTTTCTCTGCATTCCCTTTTGCTCTACCAGTTGTGGGCAAAAGTAGCAATGTACAAAGTAGCCAAAATTCAAAAGATTTGCATTACTGACACACACAAAAAAAAAGCAAGCAAAACATCCAGGTGTTTGACGTTGGAATATAAATTGGTGTTTTGTGTACCGGTAATAAAAATAATTGCATTTATTTGCAGTACAGCTTAAGTGCAATTAAAGGAACTTGTGTTATGGTCCTAAAATGTCCCGCATATTTTCAGATCTTGTTTCTTAACATTTCTGACTTTTGTCTGATAAGAAAATGGTTGCAAAAAGCTTCAAACGAACCTCTGACAGTGCTAACGTAGAAGTCTGCAGTAAGTTTATAACTGGGGAAAAACATTTAAAAAGCATTTTAATTTCAAATAGAGAAAGAAAAGAATACAAAATCTAAAGGTATTTATAGTACTATTTACAAGTCTATTACTAAATTCACATTTGTGCTTTATTGAACAAACTTGAATATGAAAGTTATGGGTTACTTTTTTATTGAAGTTAATAAATTTGATTGATTATAACCCAGCAAAAACACCCTATGTTTAGCAACAACAACAATAAAAAAAAATCATAAAGAAATTATACTTTTAAAGACTTGGCCCTGGTGGAAAACGTATTTCAGAAGAGGTAAGAATCTGAATAAAAGAATAAAAAAGAAAAAAAATCCAGGGGTGTTCCAAGTGAGAAAGCTTTCCTTGGCAGGTACAAAAGTTTCAAGGAAGTATCTCCCAGCACCAACACAAGATTGGGTTTTGAAAAATTACAAGAAGGTCACCAAAAGCTGCCCACTTAGCTGGAATGAAATTCTTCACTAACAGTAACTGAAAGTTACTAACACTAAATACCCAGGAACTGAAATACTTGATTACTCTAGGACCACTGCAAACGTTGAGTTTGACAAATGGCTTTTGCTTATTCTGTACACTTTAAAAACCATGGCTGTATAGTTTTGTGTCATTATAGCCTATGATCCTGATGTCTACATATGTCACATCTTCTTGATTCTTTCAAAAAGGCATTTTCAACTCGTAGTTTTTCAGTCTCCTGTAAAACAGAAAAAACAGGGATGTATTAAGAAAATTATACTTAGAAATATGAAATAAGTAAGTGCTATTGACATTTGTTCAAGCATTCTACACACTGTGTACTTGAGGAAATAAAATGCAGTGATTCTTGATGGGGCCCATGAGGAGACAGATCAGCCATGACCTACAACCAGCCAACTGCATAAACTGAGAGCTATTTATTACTTTCCAACAGAGGGGCAAAAATTGTAGTTTTCATTCTCAAAGCTTAGCTCTCTCCTGTGTAAGGCCATGACTTCATCAGGATTCTACTCTGCAACTCACCTCAGTAAGTTTAGCGTAATCTTTCTTCAGTTTCACAAGATACTGAATCTTCTGGTTTAGGTTTTGATGACCAAGTAATTTCCCATTCTCCTCAGCAAGAGTGTCAACTTGCTTCCTCAGCAACTCCATTTCCTGTAATTAATAAATACATTGTGTACCTCTTAACTCTAGCCCCTCCTTATCTTTTTTCAGAATAGCTTCTGTAGAATTATTGAGATGCTAGCATTTAAGTTTGTTGTAACACATGGCACAAGAGCTAGTTCATTCAGGAAATAGGTATTTGTCTTATGTGTCCTTAGGTACTACATTAAATCCCTCTATATGGCAAAAGCACCACTTGATTTGTATTACGAATTGCAACAGTGATTTCTGTACTCAGAGTTCCACTAGTGCAGCAAACAATATTAGGAATATAAATAAAAATACACTGGACTGGAGGCTGGCTAATGTGCCCATTTACAAGAAGGGTGGCAGGGAGGATCCAGGGAACTACAGGCCTGTCAGTCTGACCTCAGTGCCAGGGAAAGTCACGGAACTGGTGATCTTGAGTGCTATCATGAAGCACATGCAAGAGAACCAGGTGATCAGGCCCAGTCAACACGGGTTCACAAAAGGCAGGTCTTGCCAAACTAACCTGATCACCTTCTATGATAAAGTGACTCAACTATTGGATAAGGGAAAGGCTGTGGATGTATCTTCCTGGACTTCAGTAAAGCCTTTGACACAGTTTCTCACAGCATTCTGCCACAGAAACTGTCAGCCTCTGGCCTGGACAGGCGCACACTCTCCTGGGTGGAAAACTGGTTGGATGGCTGGGCGCAGAGAGTGGTGGGAAGTGGAGTTAAATCCAGCTGGAGGCCAGTGACAAGTGGGGTTCCCCAGGGCTCAGTGCTGGGTCCAGCCCTGTTTAATGTCTTTATCAATGACCTGGATGAAGGCATCAAGTGCATCCTTAGCAAGTTTGCAGATGACACTAAGCTGGGTTGAAGTGTGGATCTGCTGGAGGGTCGGGAGGCTCTGCAAAGGGATCTGAACAGGCTGCAGAGTCCAATGGCATGAGGTTTAACAAGGCCAAATGCCGGGTCCTGCACTTGGGGCACAACAACCCTGTGCAGGGCTACAGACTAGGAGAAGTCTGTCTAGAAAGCTGCCTGGAGGAGAGGGACCTTGGGGTGTTGGTTGACAGCCAACTGAATATGAGCCAGCAGTGTGCCCAGGTGGCCAAGAAGGCCAATGGCATCCTGGCTTGTATCAGAAAAGGCGTGACCAGCAGGTCCAGGGAGGTTATTCTCCCTCTGTACTCGGCACTGGTGAGACCGCACATCGAATCTTGTGTTCAGTTCTGGGCCCCTCACCACAAGAGGGATGTTGTGGCTCTGGAGCGAGTCCAGAGAAGAGCAACAAAGCTGGTGAAGGGGCTGGAGAACAGGCCTTATGAGGAGCAGCTGAGAGAGCTGCGGTTGTTTAGCCTGGAGAAGAGGAGGCTGAGGGGAGACCTCATTGCTCTCTATAACTGCCTGAAAGGTGGTTGTGGAGAGGAGGGTATTGGCCTTTTCTCCCAAGTGACAGGGGACAGGACAAGAGGGAATGGCCTCAAGCTCCATCAGGGGATATTTAGGCTGGACATTAGGAAAATATTTTTCACAGAAAGAGTCATTGGGCGCTGGAATAGGCTGCCCAGGGAGGTGGTTGATTCACCCTCCCTGGAGGTGTTTAAGGCACGGGTGGACAAGGTGCTGAGGGGCATGGTTTAGTGTTTGATAGGAACAGTTGGAATTGATGATCCAGTGGGTCTCCCAACCTGGTGATTCTATGAAGATAAAACATTTTCAGAGATAGTCTTTGATTGCTAAGTAATTCAGAATATTGTCTAATTAGCAACAGCTCTACCTTTGTTGAATCAGATTCAGCTGTAAAGACAACAAAAAGTTATATGTATAGAACCTTTCCAATTCTGTCTCTCTCTTCATATGTTTCCTCCAGTTTTGATCTTATTTCTTCTTTTTCATGAAATGCTTTCAGTTCCAAAGCTCTTGTACGTTCCATCTCCAGACTAATTTCAAGACAAGTATTCTCTTTGATTTTGAGGGTATTTTTGGCCTCTTCTAATCTGTGAATGTAAATGCATCATACAATATTAAAAATCTTAAGTGGCATACAACAGAATTAGTAAGTCATCCCTGGAAATGCAGGCAGACTCTTCTAAAAATATAATTTTAAGACAATTTAATTTCCCTAAAACTCAGTGACAACAAAAGGAAAAATTACATTTTCCTTCACAACTCTTGCGTTTGATACAACCTCTATACTAGTGAGTGTTTTGGAGTTGCTCTTCTTTTTGGGAAATATGTTGTTTACATATAAGGGCACTTGTGAAAGATAAAAAAAAGCCTCACCTACAAGAATGCTAAGAATTCATCTAAGGCATGTAAATTTACCAGATGAACTCTGCTGCTCCTCAAGTTTCCCATAAATTGCTTGTTTGATTATGGTGTTTGCCCAATAGCCTTGTTGCTCAGAAACACTTCTGAACAGCTCAGAGATGGCCTGAGTTTGTTTGGCCCAATAACAGAAGGACCACCATTTCGGATAGACGTCCTGTCTGCTGAAAATGTTTTTATTCATTGGGCTTACAGACTATTAAAGCGTGCCATCAAACTTAGCAGCCTGTCTACTAATTATATCAACTTCAGTCATTTTGCATATCTGACTATTGCATACATTAAACTATTTTTGTCATCAGTTTTGTTTCATCAATTTTTAAGACCTATGGTATGAAAGTAGTATTCATTTACTGCATCTGTCAAGACATTTTCTTGATGACAAAATAACCTTTTTCCTCTTTGTACATTATTTGTTCCTATGAGATATTGTGGCACTGTTATAAAGCATATTTCAGAGACCAGACAGGTATGAAAACCCAACACATTGAACAGCAAAGTAACCTCTAATCAAAACTTAAGGTTTCTGAAAAGTTTGTATAAATAACTTGTGAGATGAACGTGTTCATAAAAACTATCTTAAAAGAAGCTACTTACATAGAAAGCATTTCATTAAATGTAAAGAAAACCATTAGGAGACTCAGCCACTGAGTCCCTGTAGCAATATGGATTAGGAAAAGAATAACAGGAACAACATTTTCAAACTAACTTGCAACTCCTGATTCAGTATTTTAGCCCTTCACTATTATCCATCCAAGTGCAAACTACTTCAAGGACTACTTGCACAGCAGCACGAACGTGATCTAGGAATCCTCTAACAATAAACAATTTTCATTTTTCAAGCTGAAGTGCAAAAAATAAAACACACAGCATAAAAAGTGAAGAAGTAGATTAAGTTTAAAATTATAAAGTATTTATAATAGCAATAAGGAAATCAACATTATTTCAATGTATTTCAAAAAGAATTTGCTTAGAATTCACTGCATGTAAAGTTGTCTTTTTGAAATTCCTTTAAGTAATTTAAAACGTCCCTTCCAATTTAAGTTTTCTGTTGTTCCTCCTATTTCAATGTATTTGCCTGATATAATACTTCCCTTTCAGAAAATACAGTAATGGGTGCTACTACCACCTGCTGATGAGAAGGTGTAAGAACACAATGTGCCTTGCAGAAGGCTAATCAACATTTCCAAAGTGCAACTTTTAGTTTCAGATCTTGAATTTCCATTGCTTAAATATAGCTTTTTGGTATTAATGATTTTAATACAAATCTCCAGTTTAATGAACAATATTAAACTTACTCTGCTTTGATTTTCAGCATCTCCTCCACTGCTTTATTCTGTAAGAGTTCAAATATTAGTTATGTTAATAGTGTTTAATATACATACATATATATATATATATATATATATATGCAAAATTATTTGTGACTTAACCGATGCCAAGTATCCCATTCTGGATCTTACTTCCCAAAACCTCACATCTCTAGCATTCATTTTAAGCTCATCTCTTTGTCATATGCATGTAATTCCAATTTCATGCCAGCACAACTGACTCACAGCAATACCTCTGCCCATTCATACACAGCAGAGCTATGACAGGAGACTGTTTTGTCATCAGTCTCTGCTGCAGCATTAGCTTCCCTTTGACAAAGCCTTGATGTAACAAGTGACACAATATTCACTTTCCAATTCTGTGGAGATCAGTCAGATTCAGTGATCTGAATCTGTTTTTGCTAGTTGTGCAATCTGACACCCTGTTCAGTGATGTTAGACCAAGATAGAAACCTTAAGAGCCAAGTATCATGCTATGTAATCTGTTAGAATTCACTAGAAATCAACGTTTGTTTCACTGCAATGAAATGTAAGAAAATATGTTTAATACTGCAAAGTAAGGAAACAGTAAAGTAGTGCTACATGAAAAGGGTAACGTACCTTGGCCAGTCGTTCTTCAGCGATGATCTCCTCTTTCTCCCTGAGGTACTGAACATCAGGATGTTTCTGATCACTAGGAAATTTAAGAATGAGGAAAGTTTCTCAGAGTAAACCAGTCTTAAGAACATCTTACTCAGATTAAACCAGTAAATGGGTGTAGTTGTCTTGACACACGTTCTTACCCAGAACACTGAACATCATGAAACAACTCTGAAAGAATTTAAACTTCTATATTCCAACAACATCACATCTTCCTTTGTTACAGTCTAGAGAAACTAATGTTTTAGTGATAGCAATTAAAAATGTAGTAACTATACAACTGCATGTTAGACAGAAATGGCGATGCATGTAATTCTTTGACACTATTTCCATTTCCTTTATAAAGCTTCATTGTATTTAAGAATTTGTGATTCAAAGGTAACAAAGTCTACAAGACAGTAAATTTCCATAGAAAAGGCTGAGTGAACCTGTAGTTCAAATAAAACCCATAAATTTATGTTAATTGCTTCAAGTTAAGACAGTTTTGGTTTATTTTACTCTACCTGTTCTTGCTTTGCTTCTGAGCTTCTACAAGGCTCTGTAAATTCCTGTTGTTCTCCATCAGTATCTGCATTTCCAGACGCAAGTTCTCAAATTCATTTAATTGCTCCTAAGCAAGTGAAATTGGAAACATTTTATCTGATGACCAAATCGCAATTCCTGTTTTCATTTCCAATAGATCATGTTGTTGAATAAAATAGAAGAAAAAACTTCCTCAGAAAACAAGCACAGTTCTCTGGCAAAGATCCACATCACTGCTCTAATTACAGTTTCATTAGAAATTTGATTTAGAATAAGTCAGAACAATTTCATCAGCAAAAGTTATGTTACCATTTGATATTCACCAACATGAAACAATTTAGTCCTTAGGAAAATGAGATATATGGGCATCTCAAGCAAGCATCATCCTTTGTTACTAGCCTAGGTAAAGTGAAGACCGAGAACTGCCTTCCTGCTTTAATGGGACACTACTAAGCAGAGCTTATTAAAAATCTGAGCTCTGTTTTCTGTCTTACAAATTGCCTGTAGAGATTAAATCATAGTACCTTCAGCCTTAGAATTTCATCATTTTTAGCTCTTCGTTCTTCATTCAGTTCATATACAAGGTGCTCCAGATTTATTGCAGAAGCCCTCCGATCAGCTATTTCTTGCTCATGAGTTTCCAAGAGCTTTGCCAAATTCACATCAAAATTGGGAGGCGTTTTTGGACACTGGCAAGTTAAAAGAAAAACCCCACAAACTGTTAGTAAATACTGTTTCCCCTTTATATTGGTTACATGCTTTAATACTTAGAGACATATTTACAGATTCCTAGCTGACAAATCATCAATAGTACATTTAAGTTACTAAAACACATTGAATACGATTTGACCATTCTGGATACACTGTTGTTTCTGCTCACAGCCTGAAGCCCTGCTGTAAACTTTTAGTCCTTTTGAATACATTAAGTCATTACAATGAAAACGTTTCTCTCAAATGCCATACCTGAGGAAACATTACTGAAGATGAGTCCACAAAGCAATCTATTTGCTTCATTTTTAGTTCATATTCATTCTTCCTCTTCTCCAGTTCTTCTGTCATTTTGTCCAGCTAATAGAAACCCCAATTAAAATTAAATTAGCTCATAAGACACAAAATATTCAAAAATCAGCATGTAGTTCTCTATTTTGAACAAGATTAAGTACACCACAAATTATTTTTATTACCTCAGAATTCACTTTCATAATTGTTCTCTATATTTACTTAACAAGTGTTAATGCTTCAATAGTTGCATGTAATAAGCATTTTTGGAAATACACGTACACTGTATACTGTACACTGTGTAATTAATCTGAATTTTGTTCTTGTTGCTTGGTATTTGATTTTTTTGGCCTTGCTAACACAATCTGCCTTTCAAAGGGCTTGCTAGGACAGAAAAACTACTATGAACTTTGTTCACAAACATTACTGGCCAAAACATGAGTTGATACCTAAGTTTTACTGGTATAGATTTAAGCAATTTCCTCAAAGAGTGTATGTTAACATGACGAAAGGACTATTTGCAAAATAATTTATCCCTGTTAGGGTTTTCAACAACACTAATCTACTTCTTAGCACTACTACAGTTGTGACAATTAGAACTAAAACTTGGACAAAGGCTTAAAATACCTATTAGGTCTGCAAAAATTCTCACTCTTTCTGCCTACTTTATAGAGCTCAACTATTATCTCCATTACATAATCATATAGTTTGTGGATAAATGTTAAGCAGAGGAAAAAAAGTAAACCCCTCTGCTACACTACTTATAACCTCAGGTTGCAGTTACTTTAGGTACCGATAATTTTACTCTGCTTTCAGAGTAAACATTTTTGTGATCTCTAGACATTGTTTCCAAAGTATTTAAAAGTTACCTAGCCTTTGTTAAGATGCTTTCTAGCTACTCCTTTGCTTTTACAAGAAGGAGCATTGCTCTTCACCAGGAGTACTATGTACAAGATGCTCTAAAGCTGCAGGTAAGACCTTTTCCGGAAGCTACAATTAAGAACAGCTCACTCCCAATGAGTTTAACTATCAGCAGAATTTTCCTCTTTTACCTGTTCCTTGAGTTCCTGGATTAGATCCTCTTTCTTTTTTATGTCTTCCTGTGCACACTGAAGCAATGAATCATGTTTCTTAGAAGCCTCTGTCAGTCTTATAAGCTGCTCAGTAGTATGATGCAAGTCTTCACACATAAGGTCTCTCTATTTTAAGTAATTGGATGAGTAAAGAGAAAAAAAGGATAAGTTATACTCTAAAGCAGTTGTTTCAATATGTTTTGTCATTGTTGCCAAAATTGCTAACAGCTACAAACATCTCTCTTTCCACTCAACTTTTTCATCATGAATTGTAGCAAGCATTCATCTATAAATTTCTTGTTTCAGCATATTTTCCGTATCTATTGCCTTAATTGCAAAACAAAAATGAGAACTTTCCTACAGCATAGTTACAGAGAGATAGGCAAAATCAACTACCGTTTTTATATTTAGAGATATAATTGTTGAAATAAGAAACCAGAAAAGAATGTATAGATTTTAATCCAAGCTGAATTAGCAATTACAGCTTTTTTAGTGCACTGCTCTTCTATAGATACCTCTGCACTTATTCTAGGACTGTTCTAGAATCCCGTCTTATCTGATAAGGCATCATACATACATACGGTGTGTTAAGCTACAAGATGCAGTACTTAGTATTTTAAATGCCACCTTGGATTAGTTTTTCTTGTCCAGTCAAGAAAGCATGAAGGAAATTAGTAACTGATGTAAAAAATCAAAGGAGAAACGATGATTTTTAACAGGAGCCAGGTATATCCAAGGGTAAAAACAATGTAGTAAGAACCGTTACTTCAGTTTAAAAAAACAAACAAACAAACAAAACCAAACTAAAACCAGAAAGTGATCTAGTTGGTTGGCAACTCAGTTTAGGATTCCAGAATGTCAAATTTAGACACGGTTGTAAATGAAGACTGTCTGTTGATTAAATGTACTGAAAATCTATTTAAGACTGGTTTTTGAAAAGCAAACTGCTCTAGACAATTGTTGGTTCTAAGTGATTGGACTAAGCATATATAATATAATAGATGATCTCGTAGAAATTACTTGTAAGGGGAGGCTGGTGATTTAGACCGATGGACATGTTCACCAAAACGACGTTGAGAACAGAAACAGGGAAAAGTTTAAAAAGTTACAATTTTAAAAAGCAAAACCGTAGTTGAATCAACTGCATATCCCAGATCAGTTTCCAGCAGGTGGAGCTTTTAGCTAAAGTTATGAGTAAAGGAAAGATGTTACTGAATATAGCAGCAGTGGCAGAAGAGATCATATTAAACACAATATATTTTCTTCTACCTATTTTAGTTTCTCAGCTGTGTCATCTAAAGTTACCACTAAATTCAGTTGATGACTCCTTAGAAGCATTAACAAAATTAAACTGGGCTTTTAGCACAGGTTTTCATGAAGCAGCTTATAAAACATTTAAGTCAAGTAATGTGATAATTTAGCAGAATTTGTCAAGTATCTCATGAAAAATTCCTTTAAGAACAGCTTAACTAGCTTCATGTTGAACTAAAGTGAGGCAAAGTTTTACACAAATATTTTAAGAAGAAACACATTCAATTGGTGTGGTAAACAAATTATTATATACCAACATTAATGTATTTACCTCAATGTTATCAGCTATCTGTCTTCTTTCCAAAGTTTCCTTCAGTTCTTCAATCTTCTTTTCCTGATCCTGTATGACTCTCTTGCTTTCTTCTTTTTCAGACAGAACAAGATTATATTTGCACTACAAAAAGCATTAAATTTTAGAACACTTTAAGAAAACACATTGTCAAAGAAAGCTGTCAAACGTAACGCAAATAAACATATATTACCAATCTTATGATGGCAACTACAAATGCCTAAAGTTTCAGTGTCAATAACTAAAATCAGAATTATACTGGCTAAGTTGTACAAATTATGTTATTATAAGGGTCTAAAAAAATGGAAGACTTAATTTAATATATATTAACCACCACAATACAAATTTGCCACTAAAACCATTATTTAAAAAAAAAAAAAAAACAAGATAACCATATGTAGGAATGTCTCATCAACATTTTGTCTGCAGAACCTTTTGAATTTGTAGTCCATTACAGTATGTAAAGCATTCTGTGGGTTGCTCTACCAGCTTGCAGACCTGACCTATTTTAATAGATGAATAACTATGAATCAATATGATGCAGATACACAGGTTTAGATATTTATGCTTGTGTGGTCAGATGCAAAACACAGTAATATCAGAAACAAAAATTCACTCCCTCAAAAATGAATTTACCATTCTTTTCAGTTGTTGAGATCTTAAATTGCCAATTTCTGAGAAAGTCTGAATGTGACTATCAGCTGAGTGTAGTTTACAGAATATGAATAGGTCCTTTTTGAGACATTGCTCTGTACCCACCACAGGGAAAGAGTTCAGTTTTCAAGACAGCCTTAGGCATAAAATGTTCAGAAGGTTTCAATATGTCAAAATAAAGAAGCTTCCTTCTAAAACACTTCAGCAAGTTACACTGTTTGAGACCCATGATAAGACATGTCATTGGTTCCATTTCTGAAAAACTATACTATGTCCTTCGAAATGACAGAACATACATTTATATCCTTCAGCTCTCTTGTCAGCCCATCTATGGATTCAGTTTTATGATTAATTGAAGATCTCAGCTCCTGGATCTGTCTCATCAAGTCAGTTACAACTTCCTGCAACATAAAAAGCGTTAATCCAGATACATTACAAATACATATTTAATTACTGGACTTTCTTTGCTGTGTAATTTGTCAATCCCAAATTTCAGCCAGCCTTTTGGAATTGAGGCTTCAATACGTATGTATAAAGGAGTGACAGGAAATTGGTGATTAAATCATTGGGTTTTGTTCTAAGCACTTAACATAATGAATTAAATAGCCTGCTGTGTTTATTAGAAGAGAACATTGGCCCTCTGATTTAGTCACAGGCTGTCATGAGTTTCTAATAGGAGAACAGAAGCACTATAGTTTAAGGTTACATTTGTTTGTAGTGTAAAAAGACACATTCAAGGAACACCACTGCACTCGACAAGAGCTAATTCTTCTGACCACACACGTTTAAAATTTTTTTGTTATAAAAGCAAGACTAATTAATGCATCATGCTGAAAAGTAAACACACTATGTGATTTCTTATGCCTGTTTTACATACAGTATAAATGCTTGTACTGCGGGAACTTCTGCTATTTAAGTTTTCAGGACACCTCAGCAGTCTTTTAATGTAAAAGTGCTTTGCTTTTATTAATAAAGATACCTACGGTCACATTCTTACATCACCTTTCTTATGTTCTTATGTTCTCTATTAGTGCATTATGACACAATACTGACCAGAAGGCCCTGCTAATCATCAGGGGAATTTTGCATCCTTTATGCTTTGGCTGTTTTGTCCAGTAGACGGCTTTACCTTGATTATTTCTTGTTCATCCTTAAGTAATCTTGTGTTTTCTCTGAATGCGTACCAGCTTCCTATCATCCTACAAACTTCATGCCAGTAAAAGGCAGAAATTATTTTATCTAGATAAAAAGCCAGGATTGCCTAGAGTTGCAGAATTACTAAGTATGAGAAAGGCTCTGGGCTTTCAGCTTTGCTACAGAGAATAGTTATCTGCAAAAAATGAGAATCAGTAACATAAATAAGCCCAAACCTTATCTGCGTCATTTATTTTTTTCAAAGAAACAATAAACTCTTCAGCAGCAGCCAGCTCCTGTTCCAGTTTCTGTAGTTTTGCCTCCTAGAAGAAATCATAATTGTGAATTAATTACTTTTCAAAAATGTTTTGCAAAGCACAAAGCCATGAGAGAAATGGAAGGAATTAAGATGTTCATTTTACCAGAAAAATTGAGCGGTAACTTAACAAAATAATGTGAAACTTGAAAACTCTATGTATTTTGCTGGTAGTCTACAGAACAGTTAGATGACCAAAGAAACTGCTATTAATGCACAAGGAAAGCCATGAACACATGATTTTGTAATTCAATTCTGCTTTTGTACCTGCTGCTCACACCGTGTCACAATTTCAGAGGATGGTTTCTCCACCTGTGCCTCAAGTACTTTCAAGAGCTCCCTGAAGAAGAAAACATTTCTAGTGAGAAATACAATCAGAACATAAGAGTGCTATAACAAGAATCAAGTGAGATAAGTTTATTCTTATTTGCACTTAATTTTTTTGAAGAGTTCTTTAACTGTAACTTTCTCAGTGGTAGGCAAGACTAAGAGTTTAGTTATTAGCCATACACTGCTGCCTGCAGTGGAACTTTATTTTTGACATGAAGAACTACACTTTTAATGAAATTACATTTTTCATGTTAATTAAATACATTAATATAAAGTGTTGTTTTAAGATGGATAAACTAAATAAGCCTATTATGCAATTACCTCCACCCAAGTAGGGAAAAACATCTCTAGAAACAGGATCCCCACGTGAATACAAAAACTAGCATAGACAAAAAAAAAACACCACAAAAATCAATGAAATCAGATGAAAATAAATCCTAATTAATACTTACTTTGAAGTATTTTCTTTGTCTTCTTGTAACTGCAGTGTTAGTTTCTCGTTATGTTCTTTTTCTGTTTTCAGGAGTTTCAAAAGGTTCTAGAATACCAAAATAATAAATTCCAATATAAGGTCCTCAGAATAATTTAAACTAAAACAAAAATCTAAAACTCCTAAAATGACAGAAACACCTCCAAAACCTTAGATGGAAACAGAAAGATCTTTATCTTTGTCCCGGAGAAGTTCAGAACTACACTATTGTTTTAGTAAATAATCCGCTATTTTCACCTGCCATTGATAATGATTTACTATAACTATAATGTTCCTCAATATCCAAGGCTTAAAAAAGAGAAATTAGAATTTTAAACCATAGATTAATTTGGGGGGACTTTTCAATTTCTAACCAGCAGTTCAAGGTATTAGACTATAAAGAATTTAAAATAATAATTTTCAATCTGTATTCCTTTAAACACTAAAAAAGGAAATCTTAGAGCAAACTTGCTGAGCAGGCACGGTGTACAGTGCAGGAAAGCAGGCAAAATAATTCACAAAAGCCCTTGAGCAACCTCACTGTTGTTTTGCAGTCACTGCAGTCTGACAGGCTTTCAAGGACAGCATCAACTAAATTACAGGACAGTGATGCACCAGAAAGGCATAGATCAATTTAACGAGATCACATCTTATTAAAATTTTTAAGAAATTGCTTTGTAAAAGATAGAATAAATAAACTAGTCTTAGCCAGCACTGAGATGAAAGGTCACACCAGCACTTCAACGTCAGTAATTTTTCCAAAGCAGTTTTATTCCTTTACTAATTAATCCACAACTCCTCTCAACGCTTCCACAGCAATTTCTTCAGCTGAAATACCTACTTGCCATCATGCTACTGGATATTTCTTGTAGCCTGCATTTGCAAACATCTTGCACTAAGTTTTAAAAAAAAGACTCTGGATATGTCTTCCAAATGAGATCAACAGGAAACCTATTACTTCTGTGGAATCTACTATCAATGATAGAATAACAGGAATTAAAACAACCTGGCGACATGAATAACTAAAGTCCTTTAAAAGCTTTGGGTATCTTACACAAAGCTCATTTTTCATTGCTTCTCCTTCTTGTTTTCTGTCCTCAAGTTGTTGCTTCAGTTGATCTGTCTCAAACTTCGTTACTTCCTGCAAATTGTCATAGTCATCCTGCAGGCTTGCTTTTTCTTCAAGAATCTTTTCATGCTCTAGCCTTCATAAAAAAAAAGCAAACACCACCACCCACAACATTTAGATAACACTGTTTCATTATAAAAAATCCCCCAATCGATTATATTTTATAATTGTCAGATAATATACAGAATATAGTTATTTTAGAAAGATATGACTGACATAAATGGTAGTTTGTTTTTTTTTTTAAACTCAAACCCCAAATTAATGCAGGGCACGGGAAATTTAAGTGGCATTGGCAGAGGAGGCAGAGTACTCTTCCTGATCCCTAGAAATAATTTCCTACTTAAAACATTCTATAAAAATGTCAGTCACTGTGTCTTGATAATGGTGTTTACTCATTTATTTATTATTTTTAGCCAACTCTATGATAAAAGACTCTGCTAGAATGACCCTAAGTACCTACATCTGCTTAGGTGACGTCTGGGTTATTTATCTCAAAATCTTAATATACTCTGGGCAAGTCTGGATTATTTACCTCTAAACTGTTGCCCTGAAAATTTCTTTCATTTGATTTTTCCCAAAAGTGAAAAGCAAAGAGGGGTAAAAGAGCTGCTAGACAAGTGTCATGAATTATGCCATTAATAGAAAGCACACCCTCCAAAAATCCATTGCTTCTGCTAACACAGAAGGTATAAATGAAACAACAACATTGAAATTATTTCAGCTCCAGGTTCTCAGTCTTGCATTGCATCACTTAAAAAAATTACTTCAGCTAAGACATGATCAGCTGTTGTGCAATAATGCAGTTAAGGCTTGCAGGAAAAAAAAATAAACTAAACGAATCACAAATGCAAAACCCAGGAACAACAAAATAAAACATAACTGAGTTGCACTAATGATTAAAAATCTCACTGGTTTTCATCTCCCAAATATAATGCAAATTATTGCATACCACATAATAAGCTTTTCAGACTTCAATAGTCAAGCTTCAGTTTATTTTCATGGTTTTCTTTCCTGCTTTTATTTTTAGAGCAGCATCATTATGCCACCTGCTTTATGTGACCAGACTGAGAAGTAACAGTTAATTTTTAAGACTAAACTGGAAAAAGCAAAACCCCAACTCAAACAAACCATGCCTTTTCAGCTACCTAACTTTTGGAGCTCAATAAGATTACAAGTATATTTAACATAAGGGGAAAATGCTATAGCAAATAAAATTAAAGAAGCCTCATTATATTTTCTTTCTGCTAATCTCACTATGTCCTTCCTCATGGCTCTGAAATAGGCATGGGAAGAACTGAGAAAAAAATAAGCAAAGAATATAAACACAAAATAACAACTTTAAATACAAGATAAAGTACAAGCTGACATACAGAAAAGAACAACTAAATCACTGGATGCAGCCAGAAGGGAAGTTAAGGCATTTTACCAAACTACCAACATACCTGACGCTGTCCAGCTGGACTTGTACATCCATATGTCTACCAGAAAGCTGACTCATTTCTTTTTCTTGCTTTTCCCTAAAAGCACTATATTCCATTTTTACAGCAGACAGTTCTTTGTCCGCAGACATCAGTACAATGCGCAAGTCACAGACCTCACTTTTTAATACTATGAAAAAACAAATATTTTACATGTTATTCCTAAAACTCTGCTAGATACAGGACATGTAACACTACAGAACATCCTAGAAAAGTCTCAAAACTTTACATATTTTCAGTGGAATACACCTTGAAGGATAAGGATTTGTAAATGGAAAATGTCAATTAAACACTGACTCTAAGAACTAAAGAGTACAGGCAGAATCAAAAAATATTCGAGACTGTATCGCAGCATTTCCATAGACCAATGGAGGATTTTCCTTTTATTTTCAGCTAATATTTTTGTTAAAAATACTATCCTGTACTCCTTTCGCATTCAGAGTGAATAGAGAACAATTTTTGATATTGTATGCTGTACAAGACTGTGCAGCGAAAAGCTATTCTGCAAGCATTAAGAGATTGTTTTTCTTTTAAAAAAGGCTAAAAAAAAAAAACCAAACCAGAATGGCTTTAACCAAACCAGAATGGCTTTAATATCTTAAAAGCAAATAGTTATTCAGCATGTGCTATCGTTAGTTCAAAACATTAAGACATCTCAAAATCTCATTTGGAATTTCAGCATTTCATGGACTTACTATCAGTCTTGCTTTCACTGTCTTGAAATTTCTTTTCAAGTGATTTTATCTGTTCGAGGAGCTCCTGGCGCTCTTTATTCCAGTCATTCCTTTCAGATGAAAGAAGCTTGAGAAGAAAAGGAAAAATTTTAAATGGAGGGAAATGTAGGAGTGGCTAAGTTAGAGCTGTAACAATAATAATGTATTAGAGAATTTCATTAGCTGACTATAAATGAGATGAATTTTTCTTAAATTTGATGTTTGGCAAAACTGAAATCCATAGAAGTCCACAAGAAAAAGAAAATTCAATATAACTGAAGACGTATTATTTCAAAAGTACATTTAAAAGCAACCCGTAGCTTAGGAGCTGAGATCTACTTCAAAACAATCAAATTGGTCATTAAAGAAGACCTGTAAACGTTTTATAGAGTGAGGACGTTTAGGTTCCATTCCAGGTGAGGCAAGTAATATTTTCAGCATTATAAAGTTCAAAATTTCCTTGTGACTATTGCCGTTTCCCAGAAGTCACGGAGTTGGCCAAAATCAGAGACATCTTGACTTTAAGATTTAAGATTAAGCAGGCTCAGATTCACAACATTTAAAACAAGCCTCCCAAAATACCCAAATCTGTAGTCTTGTATTAAATCCTCATCTTCCTGCACAGCCCTGAGCTATTGATGTTATGCAGTCTTTTCAAAAGTCAAAAAGCAAGTAACATTGCAGACCTCACTAGAACATAGTAGTATGAGTGCAGTAGACACCACCTTGTCATTGCACTATCCTATCTATACAGCCATGTATCATATTGTTCTCCCACCTCCTGTATTTGTGCAGAATGATGTTCCAGTTTATTAATATGCTGCTGGAGTTTTATATTCTTGCTTTCCTCTTCATCCAGCTTTGTCTGCATTGTGCTCAGTTGCTCCTGTGACAAAACATACTCAAAATTAGAACACTCATCTTCCAGTTATTCTCACATGCCATATGGCAGTCTGTGCATATTAAAAACGTCAACGACTTGCTTCTTTCATGACCTGAACCAACAGAAAATAGAACAGTCAAAAATAAACTAGTATCTTAAGCCACTGATTTCTCCTGTTGCTAAGTAAACTGCAGGAACACAAGAAAATCTGTCAGGGAATCCAAGGACTGAATCTTATAAATAGTTTTCAAACACATGTCTGTCTTGAAGAACAAGGCTTTAAAAAGGAATTAGTAAAAATATACACTAGCTAAATCCTTTACAGGATCTCTGCACTATGATAAGTACCAAAGAGTTGTTTTGCTGTTGTGCCACAGTTTTACATGCTCTGAAGTTACTTCCAGCTCCTAGAGAGTAGTTCAGACAACTTCAGAGCACTCTTCTATGTGACAAAAGACCTTCCCTGCCCTCTAGAAAAGCTACAAGACAATTCAAGTACAATGGTGACAAGCAACATTGGGCAGGTTTCTTCAAATAATGCAGTATTTATATATCAGGCTTGAATATTGTTCCAATTATAGCTGTCAAAGACATATGAAGCAGTTCTCAGAAACAAGTTATCAAGTTAAAAAAAGTAAAAGTCAAAGTGTCCTGTACATTTTGAAACTATTCATGATACTCAACTGTCAAATCCCTTTCAATATTTTCATTGTAAATCCTCTTAACTACAAAGTGTACTTAAAGAATTGTTTAGTGAAGGCTTAATTATTCATCAACAGCTTCACTTTCCCATCCAAATTAAAATATATTTGGTAGCAGAGCTGAGGCAGTATTTCATGCCCAAACCCACTTTGTTAAGAAGAAACACATACACTTCTGTTTTTTTTCAGAACATTCACCTGTGCCACTTTGAGCTCTTCAGCAATCGCCTCATACGCTTGTTCATTCATCTCTGGGGGAACTGGTTCTTTCAAAATGTCATCAATCATCTCCTTGGAGCACTGAAAGTCTTCAGAACGATAATCTAAGATGTCCGGACTTACTCGTGGCACTAGGCGAGATCTTAGCTGGTACGCTTTGGTTGGAGTGGTTATGTTCTGTCATAAAGATTACAAAGTAGTCTTTATTTTAACTGTAAAATGGAATTAAGACTTGTATTGCACAGCTCTATAGGCAGAACAATGAAATAAAACGCTCAAAGCGGTTAGTTCTAAACCACTACGCTTGCAGATTTGTCATCTGATTACAGTAGTGGCCATTCAGTAAGTATTACAGAACAAAAATGCAGCAAAACTGTTTTATCAAATTATGGATTACATGCTAGAGCATTATAGGGGTTAAAGGATCATATAAATGAAAGTATGTTCTCACATAACTCAGGAGAGTAAGTATGTGTGGTCTTAAATAAACTTATACCTTAAGAGTTTCTCTATGGAGCTTATGTAACTGAGAGAGTTCTCGGCGCTTGTGTGCTTTGGTTGCCTCCAAAATGTTTTCAAGATGCTGGTTTGCTTTCTGAAGGGATTGAAGCTCTGATTCCAGTTCTATATGTTTCTTCCTATTTGGGAAGCATATAACTATTGTCAAAATCACTCCCATGAGCCAGAATAAGCTGCAGTATTGCCAATGAGCAAACTGAAGCTGAACTTTTGCCCCAACGTTGAAACACATTATTTTGAGAAGAAAGCCACCACTGCTGTATTAAAAAAAAAAACATTAAAATTTAAGGAGCTTATTTGTGCTTGCATAATGAAGCAAGCAGATGGATAACTAAACATGTCAGAAAAAATCCATTACATGGTAAGAAATAAGCTGAGAGCTCTGCAATTCCTTTTATGAGAAAGTGATATCACCCGCACCAATATGGTTTTAAGCTTAAAAACGTTATCCAGTTATACGAGAAGTATGAACTGGTGCTTGCAAGGATTAAATAAAATCCTTTAAAGATTATTTTTTGGAACTGCATCTCTGTTAAGATTATTTTGCCCTCTAAGAGTTCTTTAACTGAAATCTAACAATTGAGCAGAAATTTAGGAACAACTTTCATAAGGTATTTTGCAGAGCTACATGCCGTTACTGTGATAGTTGGCCTTACTGACATAATTGCAGGGTCAAAGTCTACAGACAAAAGGAAATACACTACTTCATCTTTTGCCAGTTTAATGCTATCACATTCCCTCATGTTTTTAGCATCTGTGACAAAAACATAGAATAGAACAGAAATTTAGTTCTGACCACTACTGGACAAGCAAAAAATTAGCATACATTGATTTTGTGAAACTGTTCTATTTTACCCTACGTATTCAGTTACAGCATACCACTACACTTGCTTGTAAAATTAATTTACTCTGAAGCTGGAAACAAGTTGAGAATTTAGTGAAATCCAGAAGCTCAAAAGCACATTTCTGTTTGACTGCACTCCATTAAGAAAACGTCAGCAATTCTTAATAAGAATGCATACATATTATCAAGGAAACAAGACATGTAAAAAATATGGAATAGATAAAACAGGAATATACGGAGTGGGCTGGAAAAGAAAATAATTAATATATATAAAAACACAAATAAACTATTGTAACTGATGATATAGGATAATAGATGGATTGCTGAATTGATAGATTCGGTAGATCAGAACACTATGATCTATAAACTTCATAGCATTTGCTGCACAGAAATCTAATAAAAAAATACAGACTTGTACAATTACTTGAATGAGCAAAAAGTACACTGCAGAGCTGCTTTGCATAAAAAGTGAGGAGGCAAAAATGGAAATATCTGGTGCCTAATGTTTCTACAATTACATTCTCAATTCACTAAAATCAATTAAAAAAGCTACAATGTTAGGTACAAGCTAAAAATAAATATAATAATAAAAAAAAGTCAGCCCCTTTTGCCTTCCAGATACGCATTATGTTTTCTGGAAATGCAACTATTTGTCTTGTACCTCCAGTGGCAGGACATGTATTCTTCAGAAATGGAGTTGATCAAGTTAAACCATGTACTATTCACTTGCACACGAACATACACACCCACAAACAATGAAAGTGTTACTAAGGCCTTTCGCATTATCTTGTGCTGCATTTAAGGAGAAAAATGATGGTAAATTCTTTAGTACATTAGTAAAAACAAAGTAGACTCTTATTTCACTCAGATGCTAAAGCAAATAGATATGAATGAACTATTGACACCATGTCTTGGCTCTAATTTGAATTAAATCTCTGTTCCAATAACCAGTCTCAAGACAGCGTACTATTGCCTTCTCAAAAATCTTTGAAGTAGAGATAAAAAATTAACCAACAAGTTAGCCAACATTTCCTGGTCAGCTTGGATTCTACTTTTATGGCAACGCAAACATGCAACCTTTAAGAAGCTATATTAAAAACTACCATTCTACTAAACCAAACACAATCCCACAAATACTTCCCAAAACCCATCAGCTCACAGTTCCTACTGTTGCTTCCCTGTGTAGTAATTCAGTTACTGAAAAATACTTTTTTAACATGGAAACCAAGTCAAATTCTCCCTGTCTTACTAAGCAGATGGCAATCAGAATTCTAAGATAATGTGCATCTCCTGCATGTTGTGTGGCAGTTTTGCATCTTGGAATAAAGAAGCTTTCAGAAGGACAAAGAAATCCACAACAGCACAGTCATGCCTTCAGATTGCATCATGGTTGTCTCCTAGTCTGGGAGTGATCGAGTTCAACAGGAACGTGCTCTGTGTGCATGCCAATTTTCTTAACCTGGCCCTCTCTTACATGCAAAGAACATACTTCAATAGTATATTCAGGATCTAAGACTAAATCTGAAATATCAGTGTAAGTAATTATTTAAAGACATTTCTATACTATTTTATCTCACTTGGTTAGCTCTTTGAATTCTTCATATTCTTGTTTTGAACTTGCCAGTTCACTTTGAGTCTGTAGCAGGCGTGCTTTCAGCCTTTCAACAGATGCCAGCGAATTGCCTTCCACTGATACGGTGGTAGAATATAAATTATGACCTAAGGAACAAACATACACCCTCTGAAATCACAGAGTAGCTCAAATATTTTAAGTTTTAGTAAAATGAAAGCATTTGTAGGCTTTTTGAACAGCATAACAGCAATCAAGATGGAAGAAAATAGGTATTAGCAACAAGAAAACCAGTAAAATAATTAATATTACTACAGACTTCATAATAGTTAAGGACTACAAAATGAGATTATGGATGATGATCACATAATGCACAAGAATCCAAATTCCCTATTGCTGTATTTTCTTAGAGGCCAATGTGAATAAAATAAAGGAAGTCTGTTTTATTAGTCTTCAGGAGTCACTTCGTGAAAGCAAAAATACACTGCCAAACAACACTTTCAACACTACGGTGCATACAACAGAAATTAAGTAGCTGAAAAATGTTAGCATATTTTTACCTCCAGGATTTTTCTCTGTGGCTGAAGCTTTCCAAAATGCTTTTTCTAGTTCTGCAATGGTCTGAGCATCAATTTCTTGGGCCTTTTTAACTGACTGTAAAGAACGAAGTCTTTTATTCTCCTCTCTGAGGTTATGGTTCTCCATGGCATACTTTGCAATTCGTGGGTGTTGTTCCATCTGTAACAAGCAATATTTTATTAAACAGCTTTTATTTCCCAGACACCACTATACATAAGTGGTTCTTGCTCTACTACCTTTAATAAGCACTAAATTCTAATAGAAGAAGAAAAAAGATATTCTCTACAGTGGTTAAAATTGCCACACACACACCACTTCTTGTTGGTTTTCTTTCTCCCTTGGAATCTGCTCCCAAAAGAGAAAGTAGGTTTATATTGCATGTATTTATTCTTTTAATGGTAATTAAGCAGTAGAAGCTTTTATTGCTGCTCTTGACATTCCTTCAAGCTTCCAACTTTTAGCTTAGGCATTCTTAACACCATCCCTGCATGACAGTAATGTTTCTGCAGCCCTGTAATGATTATCCTGACTTCTGCACTGTTTTTCCCCTCCTTCACTTTGTAGCTCAGTTACAAGTTACAGATTCAAGCCGGTTTTCTAATACATCTAATCCTTTATCCTACTTGCGCTTGTAGAAAATATTTTTTGAAGATCTGCCTTCTCTCTTGAGCTTCTTTGCTCTTCACAACTGCCTCACAAATGATACCCCATGTACCAGATACTATAATAACCTGAAGCCTCCTCTCTTGAAGCCTTTGGTATGTACTTTCCTATTTGCGTTCTTCAGAGAGCTCCAGGACAACATCAGGCCCAACTGGCCCATCTAGCATCTGTGTTATTATCCTTCAGAAATCTGCTGTATTGTTTGCATCCAGCCGTCTTTCCCTTTCAATAGATGCCACAGAGGTTAAAGTCTCCCATAAGAATGAAGATTTGCAATTTGGAGACTTCCTTAAGTTGCCTAAAGGAAACTTAGTCCTCTATCTAACCTTTAGCAAGCTCCCACCATGACATCACCCTTACTAGCCTCTCCTCTTACACAAACTCGCAAGCTCAAAACCCACCAATTACCCCTTACACAGGCAAACTCGATGCATTTGAGATGTTTCTATACAGGAATCCATCACCCATCCACTTTTTTCCTGCCCGTCTTTTTAAAAAGAAAAAAAGTAAGTCTGTATCTATTTCATCACATCAGCTATTCTCACAAGAGAAAATTTTTCTTCATTGAGGTTTAAATCCTGCTGGCAACAAAGACCGACATGGCTGCTTGCTCACTTCTCCCTGTCCCCTACTGTGGGGTGGGGAGGAGCAGAATTGTAAAGAAAGACGGTCAAGCTTATGGGTTGGGATAAAAACAACTTAATGGGACAGGAAAGGAGAATAACTACAGTAACAACAAAAGGATATACAAAGTGAACGATACACAATGCCAACCACTCACTGCCCAGAAAATTAATGTTGTGTGTGTTCCTGATCCAGAATCTGCACACTATGCTGCAAAACACATCACAAATGCAAACCATGCCAAAAAATGCACCCCACGCAGCCAACTACTCCACTTATATATTGAGCTTCATGTTATCAAACATCCCTTTGCCTGGTTTGGCTCAGCTGCTCCAGCTGTGTCCTCTCCAAGATTTTAGTGAAAATTAACTCTCTCACATCTGAAATCAGGACCTTCAAGAAAGCAAAAACTAAATTCTTACCTGTTCTCTGAGTGTCTGCAATTCCTCCCTCATCTCAGTAAGGAGATCATGTTGCTCTTTTGGCAATAAACTTCCACCAGCTTCTTTATGTAATCTTTCCAAGCGAACAATATGGTCTTCACGGAATTTAACTATCATTTTACTGGACTGGATAAATTTCTCCTTCTTGGCACACAGATCTTCTAATTGGGCTATTTTTTCTAACAAATTCTTAGAGAGTACATAAACAGATTGGTGGAAAAGTGAGTTACACTAGATGAATTTTTAACCAAGGGCCAAATTACACACTATATTGCAAAAACTTCAGTTGGAATCTCCAGTATGATCCTGTAGACTAAGAATTCATTTAAGCATATCAGATGCATATCTAGAATGCACATGTTAGTTCACTTTCTTAAAAAAAAAAAAAAAAAAAATCATTTGGATGATTCAGCACTGCACCATGACATGAACCAAAGCACAATAAAATAGAGATGCCTAGGAGGTTTGCTTCAAAACACACACTGTTGATCCACTCAAAAACGTGCTCAAAATGAAGTAAAACCGAAGTTTGTTATTCTGCTCAATTTTTTTATTAGACAATCCAAATAAAACCTCCACCCCCTTAAACGTAAACATAGTATGAAAGGTATCTTATGGCTTGTCTGAATTTGAATGATTTTTATATTAGATGTCATTTGACTATTTCCTATTTCCCTTATCAGCAAACTTTATCATCTTTGGACATTTTTTATTCCAAAACAGAAAAATCACGGAGAGTCAGTTTCAATATGCTCTTATCAGATGACACACAGAATGCACTCCAAAATATTAGTGCTTTCTTACCTTCTTTTCACCTTCTGATTTCTCCCAGAACAACATTGCTTCAATAAAGCTATTCATGTAATTTATGTTGCTCTTCCCTTTTTCGACAGCACCTGTAGGACAAATCAATGAGACAAGTTTATTAAAATACCAGTTAACCAGGTTTTCCTACACACATGACATGACAGTTGTGTAAAAAAAGTTTAATAATAACTCCTCTAAGCCCACGTGCTGTACCCAAAGCAAAGACATTTAGACTGTAACACAGTCACCTGCAAGTGCTGATAAAGAGAAGAGTCAACATACATAATTTTATAATTAATAATATTGATGAAGCATTAAACAGCTTTATGATGAACTTCTACTAAAGAAAAGAATCTGTCTGTTCAGCTGAATATCTCTATAAAAAGTAAAACCCCTCTGAAATTAATTTGAAAACACTAAGCCATTATTGGCATTATTACAATTTGTACATATTAAAAGTGGACTAACTGGTTCATGAGAAGAAAATTCAGGAGAATAAGCATGAATTAAGTGGACAATTAGTGATTTAATCTGGAAGGAAAGTGTCCACAGAAGGGATTAAAAGGGTTTAACTCATCCACTTCAGAAATTAATTCAAAATTGCTTTCCTGAATATCCTCACGCAGGTGGCACTACTTATTTATAGAACACTAATCACCCTAGTATCTAGGTGCATAGTAACTACTCCATTGTAATTTAATATATTAAGAAGTGTCATGTTTTTAAAGAAGCTAGCAAGAAGATTTCACATTTGTGTTATCAAATATTACAAGTGTGATTTAACTGCATAGACAAAACAGCTCAGATGTATTAGGTTCTTCATAAAAGCTCCCTTCCATGTTTAAACACCATCATTCGCTTTCCCTCGGAACCATATTGCCAGTCTAACAGCTTTTTGAATTCTCTGTCAATATTCGTGTACTAACGGACAGTGAGTGTCATAATCACTGACTGGTTTTTGCTGATTAAACATGTAAGCTCACAGAGAAGTAATTTTTCCTTAGGAAAACTCAGCCACAGATGCTTTATATTAGACAAGTCTTTCTAACTTCTGTCATATCTTCTATTTCTTGGCAAGGTCAGGAAAAAGTTGACTCAGGATCACTCTAAGAGGTATAAGACCAAGTTTACTATCCTTGTAACCAAACATTATAAGGTAGTGTATTTCACTGATAAGCACACAAAGTAGAAAGCTATGTGGTATCTATACTGCAGACAGACTGGTATAGTGAAAATTACTGGAAGAAAATAAATTACATATTGATCAAAACCCCATTACCATCTCACATCAAAAGTGATCTTTTACTGAAAGGTAAACATCCTTCTTAGAATCCTCCTGAGGGGGCAAAAGCAGAAAGGTGGTAGAAACCCAGTCCTGAGCTTAAGAAGAACACGGATTCAACGGGCATTATTAACACCTTAGTGCCTCCCTCCAATTTACACAAATGTAAATCACATATAAACTTTCAGTTACTTAAAGGATTAGGCTGCATATCTCTTAAGAGCTGGAAGAGTATTCCAGGTATTCTGTAATGGAAACATAGCCCTGTACACCAACTTACAAGAGGAAGAAAATAAAAACATGTTAACAACTTTCTGCAAAATATTAGATACAAATACTGAAAATGGGATCAATAAGACAAATGCAACCTCTGCAAGTCCATCTCTACAAAAATATTAATTGCTCAGAAACATAATTATCTGAAGCTCCAACATTCTATGCTAAAAAAGTAGCGAGTTCTCTCTCCTTTTATATCCAGCTCTTACCTTGTGATACAGAAATATCATGCACAGATGGCACTGAAGTAAGTTGAGCAAGCTGCTCTTTCAGCTTCTTCACCTCAGCTTGCAGCTGGCTCACATTTCCTTGCGTGTCTTCATTTACCACAGCCTTTCATAAATACGTTAAGAGAAAGTTAAGAAGAGGTACAACTAAAAATAATCTTATATTTTATAGGATAAAAGAAGTCAAAAGAACTGTAAAGCAACAAAACACTGAGAAGTTTTCCATATTAGGGAAGGAAGAACTAATGGGAAAAACTAAGTTCCATTTACTGAGAAATCAGTAAGCTGCGCTTTAGTTAAAAATATTGGTTAAAAAAGTAATGTTTCCTACAGAATTTTCTCTGGAGCTTCCTGACCAAAAAAGCTAAGCAGTATACAAGGAATGCAGTGGTTTCCAGCCAGATGCCAACACATGTTCAAAACCCACTCATGAGAAATTACGTTTTGGAAATCAGCATACGTAAAAGTTAAATGCACTGAAATACTATTGAATTTAGGTCTTTTTAAATGACAATTTTTAGTACAGATTTACTTACTTTTTCAATAAAGTGCTCAGAGAACGAGCAATACACACATACTATTAGCAATTACCTAGTCCTCAGCTGGTTTGCTTTTGATTATGAATAGAGTAAGCAAGTCCTTTTCAAAATCATTTCTTACATACTTAGAAAAGCAAATTTAGGATTTCAAAACAAGTTCTAGTCATATGAATCAGTGAAAGCATGAGTATTTCACTGAAGCAAACCTGTTCGCAGACGTATCGTTTAAATAACAAGAAATTGTTTGTTGCAACAAAGACATGGAATAACTCTCTTACCTTGTTTTTAATCAACTTTGCTCGTTGAGCAAAATTAAGGGTGGACAGTGTTTCACCAAAACACCTGGATCCTGGATGAACATTTGCGATTATACATGTTTTTGCATTACCACCAAGCGAATCCTATTAAAAATACGTAAGTTAACTTTATTTGCGTGGTTTTTAACTGCAGCAGGAAGCCATCACCTACAAGATACTATATCACCTTGAACAAACTGCAGAAGGGATTTTGTTTAACCAATCTCCATGCTACTTAAGTCTGAGATTTTATTTCAAGTGCAGGTATAAAGGATGTGACTGTAAATAAAGACTTCATTTGGTTTTTCAACTACTAATCAAAAATTTCTGATGTTTATTACACCTGAACAGCAGGGAGAGAAAACAGAAAATAAATCAGGGAATAAAGTAGATAATACACTTTAATCTTGGAGATTAGCAAATTGGTATTTGCACTATTTTAAACATCATCCAACTTATTGACTGTTCAAACCTATCTTCTGGTAGCGATTACCAGCCAAACAAAATCACAAGCCAACAGATTCTTGACCAAGGATATAAAAAGAACACCTCTCCCTTTCACATGCATGTCTCCAAATATCTCTGTACTGTTAAGACAAGTAGGTCTCAAATCTCTGGAGAACACAATAGTTGTACCTAAGACTCTAAAAGCCTAGCACTACAAAATAGCCCATGAGCCTCGGTGGCATTCTCTTTGTCTAGTATATAAGGTCATATTTGTGGATTTTTTGGCTGTACAACCACCTAAAAAGAAAAAAATAACTACTTGAAGTAACAACTTATACAGTTGCAATTCTCTTTGAATTTCTATGTATTTCAGGTTGCATTGGAAGAATGTAATACTTCAGAGGTTCAGGATTCTAAGATACATATGGAATACAGATGGAATGATTGGGAAATTTTGCTGTGATCACAATACTGTGTTGTAACACAAATACTATATTATGCACAAGTACTATATTTTAATAACAAAATTAAGGTATTACTAATTACTGTTCACAGAAAATGTGTCAGTGCTGGTATTCAGTAAACCTTTGACTGCTTCCATCTTTGTTTGCTGTTATCTTGAAAAGAACCCATAAGTTCTCAGGTACAAAATGGTAAATTTATTTAATTCTTAACATGATACCAACATTAAGCACACATAGGCTAATTCTGGAAATCCTGTCAAATATTTCAACACATCTCTAAATATTACATCATAATACAGAGGATTTCCTAAGTTATAAGGATGAAAACGTATGCTGCCTTTTTCTTTAAAACTTTCAAATAAGTAAAAGGAGATTACGAGCATAAATAAATTTCTTGTAATCAGTTAAAGCAATATATTGGCTGAAAATCTGTTTAGCTTGAAAAAAATATTTTTAGCTTTCTTCCACCAGCCCAATACTGTAACAATTTTTAATCTACCCAAGTTCAGCTTTTTAAAATAAAAAAAAACAGAATATAAAATCCAGAGGGTATATATTACCCGTAAGAGAAAAGTGAGCTTGGAATCCCGGTAGCAAATGTGTCTCTGTTTTCCATTACTGACATCAACAAGTGCTGTGATTACTAGGCCCAAGCAACTTAGTGATCGATTTATGTTGCCTGCTTCCTAAACAAAAAGAAAACACAGGTGAACAATTCGGTGGATGGAACAGGACGGTACATTTGAAAGGAGAAAGATGCTACAGGTATCACATAACTAACCTTTAATCTGAGTCCTTCTGCATGAGTATCTTTCTGTCTCTCGGATCCTGCCAAGTCTACCAGATTGAGCAAGGAAGACCGAATGTTAACAACCTCATTGTTTTTCTCCATGGATTCCACGGTGATAGTGAAAACTGCATGTGATCGCGAAGATTCCCTATTCATTGATGTCGATGCTACACGACGGTTTCTCCAGCCCATAGTTAATACCTGAGCATGAAAAAAGATATCAAATAATATCAAGTATCTCAGGCGGCATTCAGTATTTACATACAGGTGACAAGCAGTAGTAAGCATAGTTCAGTGTAATAGCTTTCAAAAATCTCAAGGACAAGGACTGATCTATTTTTTTCCAATACAAGTATTTTAAAAGTAAAAAAATGTAACGACAGTCAAGCTTAATAAAAACACTAATTTTTATGCTCACTTCTCTCCTCCCATGAGTGCTTGGAAGCATAACATATCCCATACTGGTATATGTTAGCAGTACACAAAGAAAAAAGTATTTAAAGTCACTGTAGTATAACATGTATGTCTCATTCAGGGAGAAAGAAATGTGACAAATTCTGGAAAACATATGCTGCCTAATTAGCAGGAGATGTGTTAGTGTTAGAGATGTAGAGGTCAAACATTAGGGAAAGACTACTGTAACTGCAGATTATATATGCCAAACTCTGAAATTATGATTTCTCACACCTGTGGGATAGACAGGAATTACTGCCTAGAAACAGCTTCTTACACTGTTTTATGGTGGATAGAGATAGAGGAGGTGGATGGAGATAGAGGAAGAGGTTGTCTCAGATACTGTGCAAAAAAGGTGCTTTAATCAAACAGGAATATTTACCAAATAAGCACCACGATAAATACTCCAAACATTAATAAGTGACAAAAAAATACCTGATATGCTTCCGCAGCAGATGACAACACCTGTTCAACAGCACCATCAACAAAGACTCCTTTCTTGATGTGTTCTCTGAGAAAAAGTCCTGATGAAGCAGTATCTAGCAAGTCAAAAATCTGTTCATTGTAGATTTCAATAAATGAGCACTTGCAGAGAAAACTCTTTCCACTGCCAGCCTGAAAAACATAGCGATTTACAGCAAAAGCAGATCAGTTTTATTAAGTCTGGCATTGTATGGCAGTCAGTCTCTTTGTATATATCTAAATCTACTAGTTGCGTATGTGTTCTGCATACATTTCTGAAGCCCATAAGACAACCAACATCCAGACACCTGAATGCATTTTTAGACTCAAAATGTAAGCACACTTAGGTCTGAAGAAAGTGCACTATAATTTGGTAGAGTATTAGATGCAAGCTAATTAGCCTCATTAACAAATTCAATGCAAGATGGCAACAATCCTGGAAACTTAACTGCTATACACTCCACTTACCAAACAGCCTTACCTAATCTTCAACACAAGACATTACTTTCACTGCAGTAGTAAGTATAAAATAGATGTACCTTTTCTTTTTCACGTTCAATCAGAAAAAATAAGTATTCAAAGCTTCGTGGAATCACACCTCTCAGGCTGTGAGTGAAATTATCTGAATCAGACGGTCCTAAAGAGATGTTTAATTAAAGATAACTAATCAGTGCTATTCAAAAGTAATGGTTGATCTTTTGAAGACATCATTATAGAAGACTTCAGCAACCCAGTTTGAGTCAGTTCATGGCAAAAAACACAGAAGAAACATGATAAAATAAACTTCCAAAATATAAGATCATATTCCGTAATTAGATTTATATATAGTCTAAATGACGCTTGTGAAAGATTATTTTATCTGTCCACAGATTATCTAGGTCTAAAATAGTATAAATTACATGGACTTCCATTGAAACACATAGACACCCGCAGGTATGCCAACACAGCCACCTCAATCCTGATCTGAGGAACTAGAAAGATCGGGTGGTTTTGCCCCGTGTTTAGTTAATTTCTATGTAGCCTTTTAAAATGTTGGCCAAACTGGTTTTATTTCAGTAACTTTCTATAGTCAAGTACAATATAATGCATTTAGAACCACCACTATATGAAGAACAAGATAACAAGGGAATCCTTTCACATACAGCGTGACCTTAAATTCCTAGTGGGGTAGAAAGCAGTTATTCACTGTATCGTAATAAGGAAGACCTTTGCATACTAGAATATTTTTCTACGCATGTGAGGGATATCACTCAAACAGGGAAGCAGTATAACCCTAATTACTGGGAAAAATTTAGTAAAAGTGTTTCATTTAATTGAAAAGCATCTCTCCTGTCAAAACTAGAAAAAACCTACATCTTCAAAGGGATATATGATGGTACCTATTCTTCACTCTTTTGTTATAAAGCAAGAACAACTGTACTGAGCACTATATTGTTTCTTAAACCTTAAAGTTATCTGCAGAACAAAAAGCTTAAATGACCTCTGGTGTTTGAGCAAGATGACATTAACTCCTGACAAAAAAACACAAGAAAGCACTGAGAGATTAAGCTCTCTCAAGCACTTACCCATCATAGTAAAGGTTTTTCCTGACCCAGTCTGGCCACTAACAAACAAAAGAAAAAAGATCGATAAAGCTTTATTCTGGCTCTAGAATTTTTCATTAATCTGCATCTTCTAAGGAGAACTCACAGCTTAAAATAAAATAAAAGTTCTAAATTGAAGAGACCAAGGCAAGCTGAAAAATCAGTCAGCTAAAAAGGTATAAAAACAAACCACCAAATTTGACCATGAAATTCTGTTAGGTAAATCACCTTGTCTCTCCCAGGCCACCCATCATTTTTTTCCTTATTTTTGTTGGAAATGCAAATAGCAGAACTTAGCATTAAAATTAAATCTTTCAAGTACATACAGTAAACTAATTTTTGCCTCAATCTCTTGGGTTTTCTGCTACTCAATAGGGCAGATAAACTCAAAATGAGGAAAATAAAAAAAAATATGTATTCAACTTGAATGTAAACTGTAGCTTTAATCATGGCAGAGAAAGGTCAGGGCAATATCACTTCATTTTTCCACTTTTTATATTGTAGGCAAAGTAGACCTCCCTTCACAGTGCTGCAAATATGCACTAGGCTAGAAAAAAACTAGTAATGTTTTGATTAGATTCATCCTTCAAATTAGGATTTTTGACCAACGTGGTTACTCAGTTTTCAAAATGAAAAAAACATTGAGAGTTAATATAGCAATATTTATGCTACTAGCAAGGCATGTATTTCTACCTTTAAAATATTTTGAAAGTTAAAATTATCATTCATGAGCTCTCCCACAGACAGCTAAGACTCACTAGAGAGCTGAGCTGGCCAAAAATCAAGTCAAAGAAGTTTTCATTCCATTTTACTACAAACATATCAATAACAGTAGCTTTCTCTTTTATGGTACGATAAAACTTCTAGGTTTTCAACAAATAATAGTAAAATTGAAATGAGTTTACAATCCATATTATTGGCCTTAAGCATTACAAACATAACATCTACAATTATATTCCTTCAAAAGAGAAGAAGTACTTTTCAATAAGGCAAGAACATTTCCTATGTTGTGCTGCACTGCAGCCTCTGGCACTTAAACCCACAACTACTCATTAATGTAATCTCAACAAATGTTGTGATTGCTACGAGAAAAGACTTACTATGCAAAGATGGTTCCATTATAGCCATTCATACAAGATTCAACAATATTTTTCGCCACACTTGAGAACACAGACTCCTAGGGACAAAGGAAAAGAAGGCACTTGGCACCAGTTCTTTAAATATCTCTCCTATCAGTGTTTTAATACATTATAAAATTATGGCATAGAAAACAGATGCATTCCTTAAAGTTAGACATGTATTATGGCCCCTGGAGTTCTTGGAGCAAACCAATACATACTAAGTCTTGGTGATAAATCACTCTGTTGACAGCTGAAAAAAAATAAAACTCAGCACAATAGTAACAGATCTCAAATATATATTATATAAAGTTTGGCCCAGTGTTTTTGATTACATTATGAGGTTTATAACATGAATGGGACAAAATTGAGCCTATAACATCAGATCTAGCTAGCTTTCAACATTTGCCAGTGCAATGGCATATTCAACACATCTGCACAACTGTTAGCCTCATCTGTTTTCTCTTCCTTAGACTTGCAAAAAAAGCCTAGCTACAAATAACAGCCAACAATGTGTGGGGTGTTTTTTTGTTGTTTGTTATTACTGTTGTGTTTTTATTAAAAAAGACAGACATTACATAGAATTGAAGTCTTAGATAAATGAAAATTATTATCAGAATTTCAAAAGCAGTATTATGAAAATTAAATCGAAGGATTTTCATGCCAGCATAACTTGTTCCAGATGAACAATGCATCTGTATAAAACGTAAGTGTAGAAGGAAAAAATAGCACTAATAGAATATAAACTTGCAAGTTCCTAATACACGAATCACACCTTTAACATCAGCTACTGACAGCTATATTTACATGCTTGTCTCAACATTGAGGGCTATTTTCTATGTTGTTACTGTAATATTTACAAACAGAAGCTTCAATTTTAATGTGAAATTTAATTGGAGAAATTAAGTTAAAAAAACGCAGTAAAACTACTAGCAGAATTTAGTGCAACATTTCTGTACTATAACCACATATTACCTACGTGACCATTGCAAAAAATAAGACTCAAGACATTATATCTTTAGAAAGGTTTAGTGTGGCAGTTGCCAGAACCTGGGGAAAAACCTGCAATACCTATGAGATTCCTGAAGTTATTACCTGTGTTGTTTCCATATTTGCAACATAATCAAAAGTGAAGATCTTTGGCTCAGGCTTCGAATGCAGACGGATGGTATTTGATGAAAGAACAGACAAGCACAAGCCTTGATCTCCATCGGTTAACACAGTTCCCTCTGAAGGTGGACGTACCCTTACATAAACTTTGATAGTATCACCTTCAACACTAAATGAATATTTATGCATTAGATTACTTTGAAATAGATCTACCAGCTCTTTGATAAAATTAAATCACAAAAATCAGATTAAGCACATGAAGTCACACAGAAGTCTCCTGAAAATATACATTAGCTGTACACATCAGTTCATTACAAGTCACAGATTTAGAGGTAAAAATGTGGCAGATATAACAACAATGAACACAAAATTCTGGCATTTATTGCTGTTACATATAACTTTAGCTCTAAAAGAACATATTTCACAGCAAAACTGAGATATATATAAAACCAGAATTACAAAACAGGTTTCGGTGGTTTCTAAGACAATGGGCTTCAAGTATCCTTCTTATTACCATAAAAGAATTTACAAATGGAGCAGATGATGCTATATTCCATCAAGAAAGGTACTAGTACTTTTCTTTGGTGCTCACAAGAAGTGAAAGAACAATCAATTCTTGATATAGAGTCCAACAAAGTTTAGCAATGCCTACATCTAAAAGCTCCCTAACCTATTTAATCACATTTATCAGTGGATGCATCGGTACATTTAGCTTGAAAAAGTGACTGTGCATTACTATTTTATTAAAGCTTTGAGGAGTTCTGGCATAAATAGTAATATAACAGTATAATAACTAAATTCTTCCATTAAGTGGCAGCAAATTTGAGATTCACTTTTTCCCAAGAGGCTGGTATTGCATGGGAGTGTTACAACTGTTACTGATTTTTACTTTTAGTAAACCAGAGAAAGGAGAAGAATAGTTTTAAAAGTGGGGGGAAGGACTTCATGACTGAAACGCGGGGTTGGAGAGCAGCAGAGGAAAGGGCTAAAAAAGAACAGGAAGCAGCTGAGAAAAGGAAGATGTTATAAGGGCTTGAAAACACAACACATTAACTTTCCAAATATTTTTTCTTTAGATATTATTCTGAGTTGTGGCAGGAACTGTTTATATTTCGAGGACTCTTCGGTTTTTGTTTTAGCTTAGGACTTCCTCACAGAATTCAAGCTACAGAGTTCGCAGAGAAATGATAATTTACTGCATGGCAGGATTCCAAGAGGAATCTGATACCTCAGAACAACACTTTCATTCGGAAAATGCTTTTTAAAAAAACTTAGGGGGAAGTTAAGAGAGAAAGGCAATCTTGTGAAATAAAACATTGAAAGAAAAAAACCTTTAAATTATTCTACAAGGCTATATACTAGGCTTTGTTTGCAGTTTTTTTTTACTATACAACTATATGACCGGTCAATATTACTTTACCTATGTGAGTTCAACAAAGGTAGCGTAGAATCACGTAAGTCTCCTACAAAAGTTGAACGCACAAAGATTAGATACTGTAAAACTATTGCTCAAAGCCCTCCACTTACATAGAAAATACTCTAAGCAGTACTGAGGGAGATAAATGGAAAACGTTAAAAATATCTCTCATATGCATGCATCAGAACCACACAACAATATCTAGTAACTATATTCCTTTGTCAGAAAGTTTGCAATTTCTGACAAAGGTAGCTACAGCTCCAGCTCTGCAACGTGAACACGCACGTAAACGTATGGTCAAGGTGTTCAAGGCCAGGTTGGATGGGGCTTTGGGCAGCATGATCTAGGGGGAGGTGTCCCTGCCCATGGCAGGAGGGTTGGAACTAAATGATCTTTAAGGTCCCTTCTAAGCCAAAGCATTCCATGATTTTTGGTATCGCTCCCAGCCGAGCCCGCACTCCGCTCTCCCCCTTCCCCTCTTACGGGCAGGCTCAGGGCTGCGGTTCAGCAGCGGGCAAGTACACTTGCACTCGATGATCTCAAAGGTCCTTTTCCACCCAAAGACCCCACGGGTCTCTCGCCAAACCTAAGCCTGCCCCCTGCCCCCTGCCCCTGCCCCCTCCCCTGCCCCCTCCCCCTCGACCGTACCTCTCCCTACCCCTCTCCCTACCCCTCTCCCTACCCCTCTCCCTACCCCTCTCCCTACCCCTCTCCCTACACAGCCCCTTCAGGCTCGCAGCCACCCCGCTCTCACCTCGCACGCCGGGAGCCATGATTCCCCGCCCCGGCCCCGCCAGCACAAAATGGCGGACGGTTTGAATTTGGCGCTAAGGGCGGTGCAGGCTCCGCCCCCCCGCGCAGCGCGCGCCGCTTCCGGCCTGCTCTTCCCCCCCCGCCACGGGCGGGATGGGACACAGGGAGTCACTGTTACAATAAAGTGGAATATCATTTTGATTTAAACTAAACCGGAGTGACGCTTCATCTAAGTGATTGTATTTTTTTTGAAAGTTAGACAGAATGTCCCTCTGACAGCGTGTTTTCTTTCTCATCCCATGTTTTCTTTCTCATCTCATGTTTTCTTTCAGTGTTTTCCAGACACTGTTCCTTATTTCATGACGATGATGGCTTGTGTGCAGAGGGATCTGTGCTAAGCAGATGTGTCTTCTTCTGCAACCACCTCTGTTTGCAGTATTTCACCATCTCAAATGCAAGGTCAGACACATGAAGGAATGTGAGAATTGATAAGATTTCCTTCAGCTGATTTGTACATTTAATTATTTTGTCGTACAAATCTGTCTTGTAAGTTGTAGCTGGTTTAGGTTAGAAGATAACCTGAAGGGCCTCTCCATACATGGTTGGATAATCTTAAAAAAAAATGAACATTCTTTGAGGATTTACACAGTTCTTTGTCTAAAATTAGTATATATACCCACTGCTTTTTTTCAGGCTGGACATCAGAAAAAATTTTTTCATGGAAAGGGTCATTGGGCACTAGCACGGGCTGCCAGAGAGGTGGTTGAGGCACCATCCCTGGAGGTGTTTAAAGGACGGGTGGATGAGGTGCTAAGGGACATGGTTTAGTGGTTGATAGGAATGGTTGGACTGGATGATCGAGTGGGTCTTTTCCAACCTAGTGATTCTGTGCTTCTGTGATGTTATGCCTTTTTTAGAAGGGCATCCAATTCAGCGCTGAATTGTAAAGTAAAAATATTATTACCTTTGCTTCGAAGACTCTGTCCTTTTCAATATTTTACCACTGAATGAGTGTTCATCACAGGAAGAAATCATAGAATCATAGAATGGATCATTTAATTCCACCCACCGTGCCGTGGGCAGGGACACCTCCCACCAGACCAGGCTGCCCAAGGCCCCATCCAGCCTGGCCTTGAACACTGTGAGGGATGGGGCAGCCACAGCTTCCCCTGTGCCAGTGCCTCACCCCCTTCGTTGTCAATAAATTCCTTCTTATGTCTAGTCTAAATCTGCCCCTCTCTAGTTTATACTTATTGGTCTTCATCCTGTCACTACAAGCCTTTGTAAACAGTCCCTCCCCAGCTTTCTTGTAGCCTCTGTGAATTGTACTGGAAGTTACACACACACTAGGTGGAGTGATACCCTACGTGCCCCATGTTGCATTAAAGAATACCTTACATAATAATCAAATTAGCATTGATATTTAGTGTGGCTTTTCACAGAATCACAGAGCTGGCTCCGAATTTCCAAATTAGCAAGGGATTTGACTCCTGTGAAGTTCACAATAACATTAAAATCAGTCCTTGGGAAGTCATAGAAGATGCATAAGATTTCTGATAAATTTATAACCATGCATGTAAGTGGGAAATATGTTCTGTCCCCAGTTCTTGTCTCGCTGCACATGATGGATGGAGATTGCTCCCTTGTGTTGCCCAGCCATTATAAAGGGTGCTTGCTTTCTAAAACTCCTAAACGAGTCGTAGAGAGTTTATTTCCAGTCACAAGTGGTGTGCTCAGAGCTCAGTGCTGAGTTCAGTTCTGTTCAATATCTTTGTCAATGACCTGGATGAAGGGATTGAATGCACCCTTACCAAGTTTGCAGATGACACTGAACTGGGAGGAAGTGTTGATCTGCTTGAGGGTCGGGAGGCTCTGCAAAAGGATCTGAACAGTCTGGATCAGTGGGCTGAGGCCAACAGGAGGAGGTCCAATAAGACCAAGTGCAGAGTCCTGCACTTGGGACACAAAAACCCTGTGCAGCGCTACAGGCTCGGGGAAGAGTGGTTGGGAAGCTGCCTGTGGGTGTTAGTTGACAGCTGACTGAACATGAGCCAGCAGTGTGCCCAGGTGGCCAAGAAGGCCAATGGCATCTTGGCTTGGATCAGAAATATTGTGGCCAGCAGGACCAGGGAAGTGATTCTGCCCCTGTACTCAGGCCGCACTTCAAGTACTATGTTCAGTTTTGGGTCCTCACTACAAGAGAGACATTGAGGTCCTGGAGTGTGTACAGAGAAGAGTAATGAAGCTGGTGAACGGGCTGGAGAACAAGCCTTACGAGGAGCCGCTGAGGGAACTGGGGTTGTTTAGCTTGGAGGAGGCTGAGGGGAGACATTATCTCTCTGTACAATTGCAGGAAAGGAGGATGCAGAGAGCTGGATGTTGGTCTCTTATACCAAGTGATAGGTGGTAGGACAAGAGGGAACGCTCTCAAGCTGCATCAGGGGGAGTTCAGATTGGACACTAGGAAGAATGTTTTCACTGGAAGGGTTCTCAGGCACTGGCACAGGCTGCCCAGAGAGGTGGTTAAGCCCTGATCCCTGGAGGCGTTTAAAAGGCAGGTAGATGAGGTGCTTGGGGACATGATTTAGTAGTGGTCAGGTACGCCTGGAGTTGGCGATCTCAAAGGTCTTTTCCAACCCAGTGCTTCTACTATTCTATTTATCTGCGTTTTCGGTATCACAGGCGCCTCCGCCCCCCGTCACGTGACTGGCGAGCGTGGGGTGGGGGCGGTGCCGCGTCATTTCTGACCCACGCGGGCCGCCATCCGCTCGGCACCGTGCCGCGTCCGTCCCCCCGCCCCTCAACCTCCTCCCGGAAGCGCGCGCGGTGGTGGCGGAGGCCGCCATGAGCAAAAGGAACCAGGTCGCCTACGTGCGGCCGGCCGAGCCCGCCTTCCTGAGCCGCTTCAAGCGGCAGGTCGGGTATCGGGAGGGGCCCACGGTGGAAACCAAGGTAACGGCGCGGCGTCCCTGCCCGTGTGCCTGGGCCGCGGCCCGGTCCCCGTTCCCGGACCCGCACTGGGAGGAGGAGTTGCTATTACAAAAAGTGGAATATTTTTAATTTAAGCTGGAGTAGAGTTCAGTTTAATCTCAGTAATTGCATTTTTTTAAAGATAGAACGTGCTTCTGCCAGCGTGTTTTCTTTCAAGCAGCTTTTTTTCAGACACTGTTTATTATTTGGAGATGAGACCTCATTGCTCTCTACAGCTACCTGGAAGGAGGTTATGGAGAGGAGGGTGCTGGCCTCTTCCCCCAAGTGACAGGGGACAGGACAAGGGGGAATGGCCACAAGTTCCCCCGGGAAGGGGGTTAGGCTGAACATGAAGAAAAAGTACTTCACAGAAGAGGCTATTGGGCACTGGAACAGGCTGCCCAGGGAGGTGGTTGATTCACCTTCCCTGGAGGTGTTTAAGGCACGGGTGAGGCGCTGTGGGTTATGGTTTAGTGATTGATAGGAATGGTTGGACTCAATGATCTGGTAGGTCTCTTCCAACGTGGCGATTCTATGATAACGCCTTGTGTGATCTGTGCTGAGCAGATGTGTCTGCTGCTGTAATCACTTACGTTTGCAGCCTTTCCTTATCTTATATGTGAGGTCAGGCAGAGCTGGCTCCAATGCTCCAACCCAGCAAGAGATTTGACTGTTGGGAAGTTCATAATGACATTAAAATCAGTCCTTGGAAAGTAGTAGAACATGTGTAAGATTTCTGGGACAATTTATGCACCTGTGAGTGGGAAATCTGTTGTGTCCCCAGCTCCTGTCTCGCTGCTCAGTATTGACAGAGATCGCTCCCTCATGTTGCCCAGCCCTGATTACAGATGCTTACTTTCTAAAACTCCAAAATGAGTCATTATTTGCTGGCATTTTCAGTATCGGTGCGAAGAGGCAGTGCCTGCACCATGAAGCCCTGGGGAGAGTTTCTGTGGCAGGTGGTGGGGCAGCAGCGATGTGAGGGGAGCAGCAGTTTCCTGCTTAAAGTGAACTGGCATCATCTTTGTAGCTTGATTTTTGCCTCTATGTTGGAGATTCAAGACAACAACAAAATCCAGTGGCCCTCCCCCGTGCTGTTTTTCATAATTGCCGTCATGGTGCCCTTTGCAGAGCAGCCAGTGCTGACCTGTTGGGGCCCAGGCTTTCTGTGAGGGCAGCGGCAGTGAGGCCCCAGGTTTAAGTGGCCTTGCAAAGACCTGCTATGGATTTAAAAAAAAAAAAAAAAGTGTTTTAAGGGTATAGTAAAAAAATAAACTGGAAAGTGGTTAATACCATCTTCACATCAGATCAGCAGACACTAACTCCCAGCAGGAAGGAAAGGCAGGGGCAGTAGGGTTTAGGCCAACTTGTTAAAAGGCAGCCCTTTCAGAGGTTCCCCCTCTGCTTCCCCCCGCCTCTGTGTTTGCAGTGTGCTTTTGCATGTGTGTTTCCTTCTAACTGTAGAGGTTTGCAGGATGCCGTAAGAAAGTGGCCCATCATTATTTGTGATGAGATGGAATTTTGATGATGAGAAAATTATGCTTTTAGTAAATTTAGTATGAACTGTTGCACTTCCCAAGGAAGAATGCATTTTGTCTGTCTCTTGTTAACTTCATTAGTTGATGGTAATACTATCTATACTTTTCTTTATAAGATTAAATTCTCAGTTCCTATGTTGCCAACCTTAATGTTGTTGAACTGAAGTTTCCGTAACATCAAGTTCATTTATATAAGATTTGATTCCAAATGATTCTTTTGTCTTAGAGCACAGATTTGAGAGACTGGAAACAGGAATGTAGTCTTCCTTGTGTCAGTAATGCTTAACAGTGATTTGGTCAGGCATAACGAAGCCATCAGGGACTCCATTTCCCTTTCCACTGCTTTGAGTACAACATAGAAGATCTAAATCTGGATCTGTCCTTTCTTAAGATTATTGTAGCGTTGTGCATCACGCAGTGCTTGTACAGTGAAGATTACAAAGAAAAAGAATAATTTCCCTTTCAGATTCCTACTGGTTTGGTCTTTAATTGAAAGAGCCCATGCTGTTTTTTTTTTCCAGCGGACGCTATGTCTCAGTGATTGAATTGGAGTGTCATTTGGACAAAATATGTTGGGCAAACCTGGTGCTGATAGCTGTGCCAGGTCTCACTAACCTAACTGCAAAAATAAAGAGTACTAGCCCAGCCTTGCCTGTTGTGATTTAATGTGGTGATCATAATTGCTTTTATTTCTCTCCTGTCTAGAGAGAGCAGCTTCCACTTGCAGATGATGATGATAGTGACAATGAAGATGAGCAGCCTCAAGTGGTAACACTGAAAAAAGGGGACTTGACTGCTGAAGAAGCAATGAAAATTAAACAACAAATCAAAGACGCCTTAAAATCAAATGAATCGGGTGAGTTTCAGACTACTAATTTCTTGCTTTGTACAGCCAAAGAGGGATGACCCGTAAAAGGAAGCTAGATATTTGCTCAGTTTTCTACTGTTTAATACTACCTTTGATTAGTTGTTTTGATTTTTTTCAGCTAAATCATTTGGACTTGTGATTCCTAATCGGAAGTTGCTGAGTACATAACCAAGCTGTCTGGCTTTTTATAGTGTTGCAGTTCTGTGCTTCTTGATCATGCTTTATCCTATCTCCAGATACCACCTTAAATCTTTTTTTCTTTTGATTTCACCTGTGATAATATTTTAACTCATTTTCAGCCAAATTTGACGGTGGAGCGGATGTCTTAAGGGTGATTATATGAGTTCATGAAAGTGAGTGGGCAGAAGGAGAAAACTCGGGTTACTGCTTCAGTAGAAAGAATGGTAGGTGTGTAAGCTCAGTAACATTTAACTGACTGGTTCATGTTATTACTTGCTTATAGTCATCCCCAGTATGTGTTGTGACTTAAAAATATATTCAGCAAAGTTCAATGGAATAGTTGAAAATAACAGATGATACGATAGTGCCAACAAACAGCAAGGTATAGAAAAAATGTTTCCTTGCTGTAAAGAATTAGAAAGCTTTATCTATGTTACTTAACGGACTTTTCAGGAATGGAAAGATGGAAGTGGTGTGGGAGGGCTGCTGCAGTTAGACAATAAAGATATGAACCTGTAGTTGGTGAATACAATTACGCTAAGAATTTTTGTCAGCATTCATCATTCAGATATGGTTGACAAAAAATGCTTTGACAGTCCAAAACCTTCCATCATCACACAGAACAAAATGTAGCTTTACTTTTATTTTTTTCCTGACAGAAAATTGGTAGATTAAAGGTAGATATCACTGTCTCTAATGAAAATGTCTTGATAATGAAGAATATAGGACTGGAACTTTGCAGTTATAAAATTGAAAGGCAGTTCAGAGAAACCGTCAAACTTTTCCTCGGTAAGCCATTGTGGTTGTTTACAAAGGCTGTAAATTGAGTTTAGAGCAGGTTAAGAGGCTAGCACATAACTACCAATATGACATCCTTAGCTTCTGTCTTTTTCTGCTGTTTGAATTGGAAAATTCAGGTTTGAGCTGTCCTTATGTAGAAGTAGTGACAATTGAATAAACATAGAAATTGAATAGCAGTAGTGGGAGAAAATGCACTGAGAAACTTATGTTTTTGAATAGTAGATTGATGAAAAATTCTTCCTTTTTTATAATGTAGTTTATCTTGAAACTAAATTAACTACATCTGATTTCTTTCTGCAAGTAGATAAATGTATGTTAGGTGTAACCAGATGGTGGACTGAGAACTGTCTTTACATAATTTGAACTCTGCTGAGAAATTGTGTTTGGCTTCCAACTTAATTCCTGGTCTCTTTTTATTGAAGTGTAAGCATGTGCTTGGTGTTGAAGCTTGTAAAGCTGTCACATGATTTCTTTTCGAAAATGGGATCACCCTCCTGATATTGGGAGAAATTTTGAATTATTGGAAAGAAATGGCGTGATTCTTTCTGAGCATTGGTTTTCTTTTCATATAAGCAACTTGAATTTTGAATGATCACAGTAGGAGGGAAAATGATATTGTAAGGCTGGGCAAAAAGAAGTAGTTGTCCACGAGAATCTATTGAGGTGGAGTCCATGCTGTGAAAAAAGTCCAAAACAGCTACCAGGCTGAATACACAGTATGAAACGGAAGCGTATTTGAATAGAGAAACTGAACTTCTTTGGTGGAAAAGGACATTCTGAAGACACAATTGCTTGTAGTGAGGATAGTAGTATTGAGTCCCTGTAGGACTTTGGCAGCTCTGCTGGTTACCTCTTCAGCCCTTGAGTAGTAACTTGCATTTGTATCAGGAAAAAAAAAAACACAGTAGAAGGTAGTGGGAGTGTTGAATTGCTATGCTCTGGGGACTGCTGCCCTATCTTATGGTATTGTGTGACTATTCATTCATCTGCCTTTGTTGTTAATATGAGGTCTTGGCCTTCTTTTAATTTGCTGGCTTATGGGAATAAGCAGGGTAAGTGCTACAGTGTGCCTCTGCTAGGGAGGGGACCCTGTGAAATTTTCAGTGAAGGTGTGGGCGAGTGTGCTACATTTGCTGAAGACTGCTTTGAGTCTTTGTACATCTCTGCACTGTCAGTCTGACCTCTGGATTTAAATTCTGATTTCTAGTCAGGTGCAGGTATTTAGGCAGCTGGTTACTTCCAGCTTAATAGAGACAGTTTTGAATAATGTGTTCATTCCTTTTTATTTTTTTTGATAATCGTGGATTCTGAAAATGGGGAATATAAAGGAGTTTTAATGCTGCATGATTTTGATTACATTCTTGTTGCTTTGATTTTTATCCTGGAGTTGAATTAATTTAATGGGTACTAGACTATAATATATAGCCCCAAATCAGGTCATTAGTTGAAATTACGTGAAGCTGTAAAGGCAGCTGGGAAGTAAATTTCCGGGTAATCATCCTTTCCACCATGTTGACATCAATGCTGAGGCACTTTGGTAGATTTGAGTAGTAGATTGGTAACTATCTGTTATGAATAGAAACTGTTAAGTTTTTGAGAACATGGAAGCTACTCAGGTTTGTGGTTCTGCCCTCTCTTCTTTTATATCTGTAGTGATTGTCTTCATTTGAAGGTCCTTGTCTTCAGGCTTTGTTGGGGATATTATTCTAGGATTTTCCATAACTCATGTACATCCTTTCTCCTTCATTTTCTTGTATAACCAGTTTGACACAGCTATGCTTTTTTTATTTCAGGCACTAGCAGTTTCTGTGACTTGCATTTTCTTTTGCAGATTAATAACACTTTTGCATTAATTTGGCAAAACCAGCTGATCAGCATCCTAGATGTACTTAGCTGCCTCCTAAGGCAGAACAAAATGTAGTGACACTTGTACACTGCCTTTTGCAAATGTAGCGCCAGAAAACTATTTTATTTAGTACTGAACCTTTCCTGTATGATTAAAAAAGACCCTTCTGTACTGAAATTTTTAGCCATCGAGGATTGACGTAGAGACTTTTTAAAAAGAATCATTTTGCTTAATATAGCTATGCAGAATTTTATTAACCGTTACTGCTGGTTCAGAGACAAGAAAAAATTATCTTATCAGAAATTAAATTTGCATAAAAGATGGCAATTACTGCAAGATGCTTAATCTCAGCATTCATTATAGTCTATGGAATTGATTTAGGGGCATGATTTAGGGGTTGGTGGACATGGTTGGACTCGACGATCCACTGGGTCTCTTCCAACCTGGTTATTCTGTGATTTTTCTATGGCTTTTCTAGTTCATCTGGCTTCTGGGACACTGATACATGCAGATGACCGAATTTGGCAGAAGGTGTCCTTACTCATTTGAAGTCTTTTGATATTATTCTTGTCTCATTCTTTATTCTGGGGCTGGGGAAAGACAGGAGAGGGGCAAGGAGAATACAGTCCCATGCTGTCTTGGGTATTAAAGCTCTTCCCTTAGTTTAAGCAGCTGATATATTAGATACGTATCACAGAGTGGATACTGTTCTTCATCATGTGAACAGCAGGAGTCTAAATCAAAGTTGATTTTACAATACCTGAGTGACAAAATCTTTCACAATTGCCCTCATAAGCAAATGGGACTGCATATCTGAGAAAGACTGGCCTTTTTATCTTCATGATACCAGTGTGCGTAATTCCTGTAGTACATGCTTCCAAAGGTGTGCATAGCGATTGGTGGCCGGAAAGCACCTGAAGGAGCATGTGAAACCACTGGCCTGAACTTGTAGCTTTAGAAATCATGAAGGAATTCACCAGGTTATGCATATTTTTTTTTTTTTCAACCTTTGTCATTGAATAGACATATATTTTGAAATATTGTTTACTTGGCCTCTCCTGTTGTTCCTGTCAGTTCAGTGGCATTTCTGTTTCCTGTTGTTGCCTCATTGACCCATGCAGACAGAAACTGCTGAAAAATGTTGCTGCTAACTACACAAATGACTTCTACATAAAATACAATAAACAGAAGGGCAGTGTTTCTTTTTCAGACCCTAATTGCTACTTATCTTGTAATATATAACATGTGATTGAAAGTGAAGAGTAAAATTCCCAAATTTATGGCTTCTTAAGTTGATGTCACTTGCAAAGTGAGTTTTCATCTCAGCGTCTGATGTGCCCTATCGGACAGTTAGTTGAGCAGTGTAAAAGTTTGTGATCAGGTAAAAGCAGCAGTGATGAGCAGTCAGAATTTGAACTGCTAGTGTATGTTTTTGACTCCTATCAGAAGTGGGTTTTATTGCTTCTCCTTTACTTAGATATGTTTATCAGAAATCCTGCTTTCCATAATTTGTAATGCTGATACAGTTTTTTATGAGGACTCTTAAAAAAAAACTACCAACACTGAGACTGTTTCTTCCATCTCCTCTTTGTATTGCTTAATACAAGTCAGGTTTTGAAGGTCATCAATAGAGCAAAAAAAAAAAGACAGCTGACATGTAAGCATCTGGTAAAATTAAAAAGGATGAAGTGAAGCTTTTACTAGTTGGAAAAGACAGTCTGAGCAAATCAACACAATTTTTTTGAGCTGCTACGTAACTTTCTTTCAAAAACCATAGTCTGCCCTCCCTCTTTCCACAAGTTGCTTAGGTAAGGCAAAGACGGCTGTGTTTCTTCATCTGCTTCACTCTTGGCCAAGCACTGCCAACGCATCGTATCTCTCTGAAGCTGGCCTGGGCTTCCTGCTGAAAGAAATGTCCTTGAGCATATAATGAAATTGTGACAGTGTTTAACCAGGCCAAGAGCTAAAATATTTTCCTTTGATGCAGAATCATCCGCAAATAGTATTGAGTCCTGGAGGTCAGAGCTGAGCTAGTTGCCATTTGATGGAGTTTTTAAGCTTTGCTCTGTTTATACACTTCACTTATTAAGAATTTAAACTCATATTCCATACATACCTATTGGTTTCTCCATCTGGTAGACAAGATAAAATGATTTTGTGCAGTTCGCAACATGGGTAGCAGGAGATTTGAGTGTAAAATTGAATTTTTTTATTTCCTTTTTTTATATGAGTACATAGGTATTTATCTGATTTATTTTATGGTTTGCTTTTGTTAGGTTTTTAGTGGTTTGGTTTTTCAATTTACCATTCTAGAAAAATGTAATTGCTCTTTCAAAGAGTGTCGAAGAGATTTTTTTTTTTTATATGCCTCTCATGATTATGCAGTAGCTGGTTGCTTTGAAGTCCTGTTTCCACAGCTGTACTGGTACTGTATGTAGTCTGTGTGCTGCCTGGCTCGAATATATCGACAGCTGCACCTGCTTATAAGTGAACTTATTCTGACAGATGCCTTCCCCCCACCCCCCCGCCGAATGTGGCTTATATCATGTGCCTTGGATCTTGTTTAAGTTAGATCTGGGTTTTCAAATAAAAATTGTAGCTAACCAGCAGTAAGGGGATTAACTTTAACTTTAGAAGGCAGGGTGCAGAGAGGACCTAGAGACTAGACAGAGAACACCAAAGACCATGGTGACCACCTGGCAGAAGATTAAAGCTTCTCCGTGTGCTGCAGCAAGCAGGATGGATGCTGCCACCCAGACAGAGCCACAGTGGGTACATGCAGCTCCCCAGACCCTGGGCTGCAGCCAGTGCCCCCCACCCACACCAGCTCGTGCCTCTGTTACTGGCTCCACATGTGAAAACTGCACTCGAGTGGGGGAACTCCATTGTATGGTGGAGGAGTTAAGGGAGGAGGTAAAGAGGCTGAGGACCATCAGGGAGTGTGAGAGGGAGATAGACCAGTGGAGTAGTGCCCTCTCACTCACTCAGCAGCCTGCTGGAGCTGGTATGCCCAAACACCATCCACCTGCAAACTGCAAGGTTGGGGGAACAAGAGATGGGGAATGGCAGCAAATTCCTTCCAGATGAAGGAAACCTGCTCCCCTCAACCAGAGAGCAAAACCCCAGGTCCCCCTGGTGAACAAGTACCATGTGCTGCAGGTGAAATCCAATCCTGAGGATGATGGCTCCCACAGCCTAGAATCTTTCCCTAGGCCGCACCATCCTCAGAAAAAGATAAAAACATCCTCCATTAAGAGGAAGAGGAGGGTGATTGTTGTAGGGGACTCCCTCCTAAAAGGAACGGAGGGACCCATTTGCAGACAGGACCTGCTCCACAGAGAGGTCTGCTGCTTACCAGGGGCATCAGTGAAGGAGGTAGCTAGAAAACGTCCTTCCCTGGTCCACGAGACGGACTACTATCCTCTGATAGCAGTCCAAACTGGTAATGATGATTTAGTGAGCAGAAAGACCAAAGCCATCAAGAAAGACTTCAAGGCCATTGGGAAAATGATGGAGGGCTCTGGAGCACAAATAGTATTCTGTTCCAGCTTCAGGCTAAATAGAGAGGACCTGGAGGTCAGGAAAAACTCGATTAATGCCTGACTCTGAGCCTGGTGTGAGGAAAGGGGCTTTGGCTTCTTTGATCATGGGGTGGCTCACGCACCCCTAGACTTTGTTGCTAAGGATGGGACATGTGAGTCTGCTAGGGGGGCTAAAGCCCTTGCTAAAAACCTAGCTAAGCTCATAAATTGAGCTTTAAACTAGATGTGAAGGGGTAGGGGATTGAGACCAGGCTAGACAGGAGTGAGCCTGGACATGAGGCACTAGTGATTCAGAGAGAGTATGCTGGTGAGGACCACCAGTACATCACCACACAGAAAGTGGGGGAGAACACACCTGGGGGTGGTAAGGGAGATATGGGCACTCTGGTGCTAGCTACTCCAGTTGCCAGGCAATTGGGAATGAGCTCTGTTCCCTCTAAGAGGGCTGAAGGCTCGGCAGCTCAGCTGAAGTGCATTTACACCAATGCACACAGCATGGGTAATAAGAAGGAAGAGCTGGAAGCTGTTGTAGGGCAAGGAGCCTATGATGTCGTTGCCATCGTGGAAACATGGTGGGATGACTCATATAACTGGAGTACAGATATGGTGGGGTACAAATTCTTCAGGAGGGATAGGAAGGGAAGGAGAGGAGGCGGGGTAGCCCTCTTTGTAAGGGAGTACTTAGACACTGCTGAAATGGATTGTGGCGATAAGGAGATTGAGTGCCTCTGGGTTAGAATCAGAGGAGCCCATAAGAAGGTAGATTTTGTGATGGGAGTCTGTTACAGGCCACCCAGCCAAGGAGGAGCAGCTGACCAGCTCTTCTATAAACAGCTGGGGTTAATCTCTAGATCAATGCCTCCTGTTCTTGTGGGAGACTTCAATCTTCCTGATATCTGCTGGAAGTACAATAGAGCAGAAAGGAAGCAGTCTAGGAGGTTCCTGGAGTGTGTGGAAGACAACTTCCTTGCACAGCTGGTGAATGAACCAACAAGGGAAGATGGCCTCCTGGACCTGCTGTTTGTGAACAGAGAAGGCCTTGTGGGGGATGTGGCAGTAGGAGGAGCCTAGGACTAAGCGATCATGAGATGATAGGGTTTTCTGTTCTAGGCGAAGTGAAGAGGGTGGTTAGCAGGACAGTAGCATTAAATTTCCAGAGGGCAGACTTTGAATTCTTCAGAAGGCTGGTTGGCAAAGTCTCATGGGAGACAGTGCTTAAAGGGCAAGAGAGCCCATGAGGGCTGGAAGCTCTTCAGAAAGGAGATCCTAGCAGCTCAGGAGAAAGCCATCCCCATGTTCTGGAAAAAAAAGCCAGCAGGGGAAAAAAACAGCTTGGTTGAACAGTGAGATCTTGAGTGATATCAAGAAGAAGAGAAAAGTTTATGAGCTCTGGAAGAGGGGAGAGGCCTCTTGGGTGGACTACGGGAGGGAAGTGAGACTGTGTAGAGAAAAAATCAGAAGGGCTAAGGCTCAACTAGAAATCAGATTGGCAAAGTTGGTGAAAGATAACAAAAAATCTTTCTATAAATATATAAAGAATAAAAGGAGGACTAGGGAGACCATACAGTCCCTATTGGACGCAGAAGGAACAACAGTGACGGGATGAGGAAAAGGCTGAGGTACTTAATGCCTTCTTTGCCTCAGTCTTTAATTATAAAGAAAGATGTTCCCTCTGTGTACAAACCCTGGAGCTAGAGGAGCAACGTGAGGCTCCCACGGTCCAAGAAGAGGTGGTCAGAGCCTTGCTAGCCCAGCTGAACACCCACAAGTCTATGGGGCCAGATGGTTTTCACCCAAGGGTATTGAAGGAGCTGGCGGATGTGCTGGCGAAACCCCTTTCCATCATCTTCCAACAGTCCTGGCTGACTGGGGAAGGTTCCACTGGACTGGAGGCTGGCTGATGTTGTGCCCATCTACAAGAAGGGTTGCAGGGAGGATCCAGGAACTACAGGCCTGTCAGTCTGACCTCAGTGCTAGGGAAAGTCATGGAACAGGTGATCTTGAGTGTGATCATGAAGCACATGCAAGAGAACCGGGTGATCAGGCCCAGTCAACATGGGTTCACAAAAGGCAGGTCTTGCCAAACTAACCTAATCGCCTTCTGTGACAACGTGACTCACATGCTGGACGAGGGAAAGGCTGTGGATGTATCTTCCTGGACTTCAGTAAAGCCTTTGACACAGTTTCTCACAGCATTCTGCTATGGAAACTGTCAGTCTCTGGCCTGGACAGGCGCACACTCTCCTGGGTGGAAAACTGGTTGGATGGCCGGGCCCAGAGGGTGGTGGTAAACGGAGTTAAATCCAGCTGGAGGCCAGTGACAAGTGGGGTTCCCCAGGGCTCAATGCTGAGTCCAGCCCTGTTCATTGTCTTTATCCCCTGGGCAGAGTCCAATGGCATGAGGTTTAACAAGGCCAAATGCCGGGTCCTGCACTTGGGGCACAACAACCCTGTGCAGTGCTACAGACTAGGAGAAGTCTGTCTAGAAAGCTGCCTGGAGGAGAAGGACATGGGGGTGTTGGTTGACAGCCGACTGAACATGAGCCAGCAGTGTGGCCAGGTGGCCAAAAAGGCCAATGGCATCCTGGCTTGTATCAGAAACGGCGTGACCAGCAGGTCCAGGGAGGTTATTCTCCCTCTGTACTCAGCACTGGTGAGACCGCACCTTAAATCCTGTGTTCAGTTCTGGGCCACTCACCACAAGAAGGATGTTGAGGCTCTGGAGTGAGTCCAGAGAAGAGCAACGAAGCTGGTGAAGGGGCTGGAGAAGAAGACTTACAAGGACCGACTGAGAGAGCTGGGGTTATGTAGCCTGGAGAAGAGGAGGCTGAGAGGAGACCTCATTGCTCTTTATAACTACCTGAGAGGAGGTTGTGGAGAGGAGGGTGCTGGCCTCTTCTCCCAAGTGACAGGGGGCAGGACGAGAGGGAATGGCCTCAAGCTCCGCCAGGGGATATTTAGGCTGGACATTAGGAAAATATTTTTCACAGAAAGGGTCATTGGGCACTGGAACAGGCTGCCCAGGGAGGTGGTTGATTCACCTTCTCTGGAGGTGTTAAGTTACGGATGAGGTGCTGAGGGGCATGGTTTAGGGATTGATAGGAATAGTTGGACTCGATGATCCGGTGGGTCTCTTCCAACCTGGTTATTCTGTGATTTAGAGCCCCAAAGTAGAGACAGTTATATGGAAAAATATATTGAATTTTTAATCCAGCTTCTGAGAAATATTGTACATAGTGCATTTTGATTGAGTGAGTGTGATATGTTTTCAGAAATAGTTATTTTTCTGTGCCAGAATTTACCATAGCCTCTTCCTGAACTTCTTTAGCCCATGTACAGCATCTGAACGCCTAAACTTTCCATGCAGAATTCAAAACAGAACTGTTGACAGGTATGCTTATATCTATAATTTATTATTGCTACTAATTCCTTGTAACTGTAATGTGTTTCTAATGCACCAGTAATGAAATGTTTTCCCCAAATGTGGTTATTTTCTGCCTAGTAGTGTTCTCTCATAAGCTACTGCAGAAGCGTGCGTTCTGTAGAAGTCACTGACAGAATTGGCACTTATCTTTTTTATGCTAGATTTCTTCTTAAAAAGAATCAGTGAAACTTAAGGAATTATGAGTGAAGTTTCCTGATGAGGTTGATGGTCTTAATTTGTACATGCAACCCTCAAGACACCAGATTTAATAATTTTATTGTATGGAGTATGCACTGAAGAGTGTTTGAGCCCAGTGATGTGCATGATAACACTGAAATGTTAGGCTTCTAACATAGTGCTTATGAATTGAGGAAAAAATTCATGCTAAAGGCAAAAGGTATTTATTGGTTATAATAGTACATAATCATGTCCACCATATGCATATTGTTAGGAAATTTTTGCTAAATAATGAATTTCGCCAAAGTAATTCAGGAGAAATGTCCTGCACAGAACTTGGGGTTCCTTAACTTCCTGTTACATACACATCATAAAAATTACAAAGTACTGCAATACAAGCCTTTGTATCTGGTTTATGCCTTACAATTACACTTCTTTTTTTCCAGAAATGGTGCCTTGATGCTGTTACTTGTGCAGCAGCTTTCCTTCTCTGCCTCATAATCCTGTTTTTTTAAATTGCTTTAAAATTAGTTGTGTTTTTCAAATTGTTATTTGTTCCAGTACACACAGAGGAGCAGAATCACTAATTTTGCAGGTATGAAGGAATCCTAAAACTTTCATCTTAGATGATAATAGAAGGCAGGTTTATGACCATGTGATCTTTTTCACTGTCTCAGCAGTACAGAGTGTATTAGAAGAAAAATAAAAACTTTATCTTGTATATGTGCCATTTTGTTCTTTAAAGAGATACCGTAAGTATCTAAGTACACTTGTTGTGGATTTTACAAATAGTCAAGTGGAATTAGAGGATCCTATAAAGTTGTCCTTTCCATTTTGATAAGTGGATGCGGCTGGATTGTGTGGGGAAAGCTCTACTGTTCACAGTAAGTACTGAGTTAAAGCTCTGGTTAGTGAAAATCCATTTCTGAGAGTAACTTCAGGAGAACTGTCTTTAAGGGCTTGTTGCCATGGAGCAGATGTGTGTGCAGGAAGGACATTGATCGGCACAGACTTTGTGGCCAAAAAATACATTTTCATGATTGTTATATCCTATCAAAGGTCTTGCTGATCTTGGTTATGAGGAAAAAGAAAAGATAATAGTGAACATCTGTATGTGTGTGTGAACATGTGCAGATGAGTTCTGATTGTACTGTCTTTGTTATAGATGGTGAACCAGAACCTGCTGATGGAAAAATTATGTTCAGGAAACCAGCCAAACGTTCATCAGAGAAGTTTTTGGACTTCAATGTAAGTTCAAGTAAGAAGATGAAAGAGGCAAAGAAAACTAAGAGAGAAGCAACTACTCCTCAGAGTACAGCTAAGCAAATAAAAAATAGCAGTCTTCTCTCATTTGATGACGAGGAAAATGATGATTAGAAATTGTACTTGTGTATGTTTTGCTTACCCTTTTAGGGATCCGAGTAAGACTGAGTGCTTTCCTAGAAACTGAAGCATGATGTCCAAGTCTTCTCTTACATTATTATGGTCCAATGAGGGAAACAGTATAAAACTAGCAAGTGAGTCTGCAGTTCAGGTGGAGCTGTATGAACAGTGTATCATCTTTATTTTAAAAGAGTTTAGCCATCTTTGTAAAAGCTATTTGAGGTCACAAATGAGTAGCAAAATATACGTGTGCATATCTAGCTTATATAAATTTGCAATCAATAAATTTTAAAATGTCCTCCATTGCTAAAATGTTTCCTCTCTATTTACTGGCCTTAGTTGACATTTGTGTGGTTTTCACCTGTTACTGTTGACTTGCCATTCAAAAGAGAGCCTTCATTGCTGTAGAACAGAGACTGAAGTTTTCTGTTTTATAGTTTAACAAAAGTTTGCACTACCTTTTGCATGTGTAGTTTGGCTGATTAGCTTTTTGCAGAGCCTTTGCAGTAAGTAAGCCTGCAGTTGCTAAAGTCATCTGGTTTTAATCCTATCTTTGGTGAATGCTGTCTAAGAAGCATCAAATTCATTTGACTTGCTTGTGTTAGCAAGATATAAAAATTTTGATTGTAGTTGATGGTATCAACGGAAAAGAAACGCCTAAACCCTTGGAGACAGTGCATGTTGATCATCACACTGATGGGCTTTGTGGTGGGAATTTTTTTGAAGAATCTTTCCAATTGGTTACATATGTGTTCATAATTATTTGGGATCTCAAAGAGCTTATTTTAAAAACATGTATTTTGTCTTTAAGCTGTGAAAATATTATTTTAGTTTTCTTCAAGTAGAAAATTGTAAACAGGAAATTTAAGTCAAGAAATGTTATAGTTGTGATAAAAAGTGCTAGATTTTTTTAGTTGGCGTTATACAGTACATAAAGGGGACCTTTTATGTAAGAGGTTGTGCTGAAATTCAAAGTAACATTGAGAACTGATGGAACTGAGGAGAACTTGGTGGTGGAAATGGGACTAGTGACTTTAAAATTACTTGGAAGTGTGTTATGTTCTGTAACCATATTTTAACAAGACCTGAGACTACTGCAGGATTACAGTGTACAAAGCAATGAAATCAGTTCTGTTGTGAAACAGGACATTCACAATTATTTGGGCCGTAAAGCTTCATTGAGGAGCAAATTTGAAGTTTCTGTGTGAAACAGCTGGTTTTAGTTTGTTAATCTGGTATTAAACAATAAATTTTGTTTTCTATAAATGGTTCAAAGATATTTTAATGGAAATTTCACTGCATAAAATGTTGGATTTTTTTTTTCCTCACCTGATAATGAAGCCTTCTGTGACTGCTGCCTGTCTCTGACTTTTACCTGTCCCCATACATATCAGTTTCCTGCAGTATCGGACCAGATTCAAATCTGCATACTATTTCACACTAATTGTGTGAGTGTGGGTAACCCTGATTTTGAAAATTGATAGATCTGTGTCTTTTTAGAAAATTATTCTATGATAGATATTAAGTGCTTGTTGTAGCACTGGTCTGATATTACAACTGCCAGTGAGGTGCAGTGTGACAACCTGGTTATTCCCATGAGGACGTGTTACATTTGTAAATACATTTGTCTGCATTCTGCATGTGTAGAAAAGAAAACCAAACATAGGAAGAAGGAATACAGAATCAAAGGTTCCCAGGGATTAATGTTTCAATTTAGTTTGTATACTTAAAACTTTGTTTCAAAACATCAATAATATATATGTGAACCCATGAGAAATCTTGTAGCATTACAGTACACTGAAGGAATATTTAAGTATATTTCAACAACTGAGTAAATGCTCTGACTTGCTGAGACTCATCTGAAAGAATGAATTAACCATTGACTGTTTAAGTAAACTTTTCTGGTTCTGTTCATCAGCACAAATCTATACTTGCTTACATTTTTCTTGCACAGCCTAGAGGCTCTTCACTTTAGCTGTGAGGCAGTTTAGGAGGCATGGCTATCAAGAGATAAACGCTTGCCAAGGATCAGAGGGAATTTGGATTTACCTTAAAATTGGAGATGGCCTCCCAAATGTGCAGCTGATTTGGCATGTTCAAAATAAGATTGAGGTCTTGTTTGAATCTGGTTAGTAATTGCATTTAAACAAAAATTGCCATTTCTAGTGAAAACCTTGTGAGACACAAGTCTGCTAAAAAGAGAGTTACTTCAAAGTACTGGGTGCAGTGCTTCTGCTTAATCATGTTCCTTACCCTACAACTTCATGACAGATGTCTAGAATGCAAATAAATTAATTTGGTTTACTTGGAAATAATATAATGAAAAGCATGTTGTTCTTCAGGCAACACAGCAGGGGAAAGAAAGGTGGAGATGGAAAACCAGCTTCTTTCCCTTATTCTGACTGTGATTTGTAGTGCTTTGGTCAGGAGGACACCTTTGTATTCATTGTATTTCACTCCTACTTCACTTAACAACAACTAATTGGATATATTTATTAAGAGGTGTGAGTGATACACAAAAGCATTTTAGTCAAGTAGATGTGAAAATTTAGTGTTCTTAATGTGACACACCAGGAAAATTACACACGCCATCGACTCCCCGTGAAACCTGTGAATAAAGAGAACAATTACTTGTTCATTTAGGCAAGAAATGTGGAACTGTCTTAAGCAATCACCTGCCTTAAGCAGTGGGTCATGGAAAAATAATAATTGCAAGAACTTTCTAATAAAAGAGAAGCCAAAGTGAGCACATGGAACATGGAGGTAGGTCCAGAATGGAAAATTATCCTGGCTTTTTCTTTCTTTCTCTCTTCCCTGCCCTCATCCCCAGTTCTTTCCTCCTCCTGTAAAAGGGAATGTATATGTATTTTTTAAATTGTGGAGCTTGCTCAACTAAGTATGAGAGAAGTGCTGTGGAGGAACAAGGTGAAAGTAGCTGTGGCCTGTTTCCTAATATGGGAATCTTGTACAGTTTTTATTAATAATAAAATCTTCAAAATTTCCTAGGTCATTAAGAGTCCAAAACATTTATTGATGGTGGTGTTAATTCTCGTTCTTCTCAGCTGATCAGTAAGCCAGAACAAACCTGGTGAACTGTAGTAGCATTGCAGCAATGGATGCTTTTTATGTTGCATAGGTGCTTGCATATCATCAGGAAAGGTGGGATGCTTTGTCACCTTTATTTTTTTTTATTTTGAAGAAACAGGATCTTTCTCTAATGATAGAAATAAAGATGAATCATCAAGAATGCTGCATTATTGAGAGAAAAAGTGCAAAGACATGGGACGAAATGAGCAAGAAAATGTGTGTATGGGCAGGTGGTCCAGGAGTTCCTGCCCTTGGTTTTATTTCTAACTTGTCTGGTAAGGTTAATTTTTCTCAAGTAAAAGGAAATTTGTTAGACTGTAAATGTTCCTTTCATTAGCCTAAACAGGAAGGGATGAGTCAGAATTCTATTCTGATAAGTTTTGTGTCCCACACTCTTCCTGGAAATATAATTTGGAGGATCAAAGGCTGTGTTTGCAGACACTGAACACAAGAAGCCTGTATTTAGCTATTTTAATTACACATTTTGTTAAGTTTCATCACAGGACTTAATGTCTTTTTTTACAGCGCTTCAGTACATAATCCTGTTAGGAAGCTGCAGATTTATAATGAAGCAGGAAGTAGCAATGTCATCATTTCAGCTGATTGTTTCCCTGTGGTATGTTAACTAAATAATGCTTCGCTTGGCTGTGTAGAGCCAATTGCACTCTCAAGGACGTTGGGCATGCTTGAAGTTGAGTCATTACTTTTAGTATAGCACAAGAGGTATGATATGCAGTCTCAGCAAGTGTTTATCCATTGAAGTTGGTTAATAGCCTATAGCCTTCTCCTGGGGCAAGATGCCATAAATCAATCCTTCGTGCATTCAGCAAACAGAAGGCTTGGTGTATCAACTCTCTCTTCAATATCATCTCTCTTCCCCTTCATAGAGCGAGGTGTTAATCTGTAAAGAGGTTTTTCATGTCATAGCCCTCCCCTTCCACTCTTACTTCCTTGAGAGCATTCCAGAGGTCGAAGTCACAAGAATAGCCTTTAAAACCAAAGGAGACACCACAGGGTTTTACGTGAATGACTGCAACCTTCTGTAGAATTCTTCAAGATTTTGAGAAACTATAAAGTCTCAGAGTCAGCCCCTGGGAAGCAAATTCCTTCTGTGGAAAACGGATGGGACCAGTCAGGAAAATTACAAAATATTGAATTCTACAGTGTTCACTGCGTTATTGCTTCTCATATTTTTGTTGCAGGTAAAGCAACAGATGGTAAAAACAGTTTTTCCTCTATCATGAGATGGGATATGGCTTTAGTGCCATTCCAATCCATATGGCAGAGGATTCCTTTTCCTTGACTCCCATGGCACTCCTCAGTGCAATGCCTGATTAGTCAAGGCCATGGGCGAGAGGGAGCTACCTTGTACTAGGCACAAGTTATTAGAGGAAGGTGTTGTCGAGCCTCTGTGGGGTAACAGTGATCACTGCACACTTTTAGTTTTGATGTCATGAAAGAGTTGTTCCCTTAGGGACAACACAGTAACAACGAACTTTAAAAGGGCAGATTATAAAAATATGAGGAAAATGGTTAACAGCAGGCTGAAGGGCAAAGAGAGGTACTTAAAAACCATAGAGATCTGCCTGGAGGCTATTTAAGAACATTGTATTAGAGGCACAGATGGTTTGTATACCTCTGAGCAAAAACGCAGCGTATGAGGAAGAACGAAACTCACAGGGTTACGCAGGAGAAAAACGTGAGTATGGAAAGGTTGGAAACTCATGCCTTACAAATGATAATTGTCTGAATTACAGACTAGGAAATCTTATCAGGTGAGTGGCAAGAGCTGGAGAAGTGTCAGTGCAAAGGAAAAGACTCTAGTAGCTGTTGACTTTGGATTCCCAGAATGAAACACTGCAAAGAGTGGTTCTGATAATGTCCTGAGCACTTTGCCTTTGAAAACTGGTGCTACTCCATGCCTGACGTCACCAGAAAAAAAACAAGGAGGCTCTTAATCTGAGTTAGCTAGTACAAACCAAAATCTCAATAAAGCCAAAATAGTCTGCAGTTTTAGTGTGTGCCTAGGGCATATTTAAGAGTCAAGAAGCCCATTCAAGCATAATTTCTCTGTACTAGGACTTTACTTTCATCTTGTGTTAGATTTAGTGCCAAAAATTGTTTTTAATCTTTGCCAAAGAAGGTAAAGATAAAAAAAAAACAACCAAACCCTCCCAACAACCTCTAATTTTAGTAAAAGTAGAATGCCTACATTTGTTCTGGTGCGGTGTTGGGCTGAGAAAGAGACTGATAAGGATGCAGTGAGGTTTGCAGAGCTTTTTCTGCACCAATGTGTAATTGGGCAGATGCAGCATTTAGTTGTCATGCATCCGAGAACAGGGACACACTGATTATAAGTTAGAAGGGGACTATTTCAAGTATTACAAATCTGATGATGTGTGCAAAAAAAAGTGTCCTTGTGAAATATATGAAAGTTATTTTCTGGTTTAAAACCAAGGAACAGTAGGGGAAGGTTAGAACAACTCCTTTGGCAATAAAAACTTGATGTGCACAGTCTCAGGGGGATTAGAGACCTGGCATCTAGGCTGTTTTATTCTGCCCTGTTAAATTGAAACAAACAATTCAGCTGCCTGAGTCTCTTCTCTTCTCCTCTAGCATGCCAACGATCTCGAGAGAAGAGATTAAGCATTATTCTGATCAGTGCCGCAGCAGCAGCAGCAGTTTTATAATTTAAGGGCTGCATAAAATTTATGGAGCACTGAGAAGAGCTTAAATCAATTTCACGATTTTCATAAATTATTGCAGGCAGACCGTGTTTGTGTAGAGAGCTGGTGGTGTTTGAGCTTTTTATTGAATGGACAACAGCATTCAAAATGGGGATTTTGAAAGGCACCTGTGGGAATTATGCATTTGACTTTGATTGGAGCTGGAAGACTCGCTCCTTTGAGCTACTTCATATTCCACTATTAATTTTTAATCATGCCAAATTGTTTCAAAAACTGGATAAAAATAAAAGTTCTAGGAAAGTCAAATTCAGAGCAATTTAAAAAATTTCATTTAAATGCTTGATGTGGAGTGGGTGAGTAACTCTTAATTCTGTATCATGTGAAAATCCACTTTAGTACTTGATGAGTTAACCCTTTTCTTACCACAGTGTCCTTTGGGGTTATTGTTTAGGCCCCATTACATGTTCTCTCTCTGCTTGAGACTGTACCTGCAAATTACTCCAGCTGAGAAGGATCTGCCAGTAGTGCAGAAAGAGAAACAATACCTGGTTCCTCGTAGCACCTTTCAAGATAATGTTATAGGACAAATATAATTCCATACATTACAGAGATGAATAAGGCATGACCTTCCCTTCTGGACAACTGACCAATGTTGAGCTGATAAGATACAATTCCCACTACATCCCAGTTTGAGTATTATTGGTGATTCAAAGAGCTCTTCACTCACTGAGCATTATGCCCATTATGATACAGATAAGTTGAAGACATTACATCATATCAGGTTACCTCTGAGCAATAATATTTGGTGCTTAATTTTCTGTATTTTAAACTTTACTATCTAAAATTAAAGAAATCATCGTCTTTCAGATTATTGCAGACAGAAAATTCTAAATATGGCATTAATGGGAAGAATTGTTGCTGAGTTCCTCTGTGCTGGATGGGCAGCTTGGGGTAAATTATTTTCTGATATTACTCCATCATTCTCCCTAAAATGATACTGATAGATATGAGCTCCTTACTAAACCTGAACAAGATAGTCTGAGGTAAACAGGTTTAAATTCGAGGAAGTGAAGTGTTGGAACGCCTCAGGATCTTGCCACTGAATTCCTATAGCGAGCAACATACATAATTGATGGAGTGACTGACTCAGTGGTCATTCTCCAGGAAGGCATCTGTGACTGCTGTGAATTAAAAACTGAGGACAAGCCGCAGCATGAGGAAAGCTGATGTGATTTCAGCTCCCTAAATAACGTGCCATGAACAAGAAATGTGAAGTAGTACTACTATATGTATTCTCTGCTTTAGACCTCAGACAGAGCAATACGTCTGCTTTTGTGCACTGTACTTCAAAAATGACAAATGTAGACCCATTAGAAAGTCCAGCTATTGATCAGAGGTCTAGAAAATGTGACCTGTGAGGACAGACTCAGAGAAGTGGGTTTCTACATCTAGAAAAAGGAGATGCAGGAGAGGGAATAAGGATATGATACCAGTCTTTATATATGTAAAGCTTGCTGCAAAGAGGAAAGTAATAATTGGTTCTCTGTGTCCACTGGGAATACAAAAAGAACTAATGGGTTTAAATTGCAGCAAAGGAGATTTAAGGAAGACATTAGGACAGACTTTCTAGCTGTTAACAGTAGTGAAGTACTGAAAAAGATTGCCCAGGGAGGTTTTGGGATCTTCATTGCCATTTTTCAGAACAAGTTAGACAAACATCTGTCAGGAATGATTTGGGTATAATTGATCTTGCCTTAGGGCAGAGGGCTGGACTAGTTGACCTCACAAGGTCCCTTCCAGGCCTATTTTCTATGGTTCTGTCATTAGGAAGGCTGATGTGGCATTCCTAGGACCTCATCATTCCTTTTAAAAGCAAAACCATGCTACAGCAATGCCAAGAGTCAGATTTAAACTGGCAATACCTGGGAAAATTCAAAGTTTAAGGTTGATAGCCCACCATTAATTATTAACACTTGAATGCATGTAACACTTGTTCAAGGGCTGAATACTTGAAAGTTACACATCTGAGTCTTTTATGACCAGGCCATGGTCTTTTTAATAGCGTAAGAATCCGTTTCTTCTAATATGTGTTTATCTTATATATTGCAACTTCCATTTCATCATTTGAGTAAATTGCAGGAATAGGTCTCTAGCGTCTAACATATTCCAGGTGAGGTCACTCTCATTTCACATGCCGTCATGCATTTGGCCACATGCTATGCTTCCACTCACTCACTCCAAAGCTCATTCTTCCGCTCCAATTTATCATGACGCTTGTGCTCGGCTTTGTTACGTGGCTGTGTTTAAATCACTCATGCTGGTGTTAACGCACTGGGTACATTTCCTTCCATGCTCAGACACTGCATACTCCTCCTGCTGCTTTCTCCTCGCATGTTCTTTTATTCCTGTTGATAAATTTCATTTTCATCTGTCTTTTGCTGCTTTCCTTTCAAGCTGTGCTTGCATTACAAACTGCGGTTCAGCAGTTTAGCGATTGGATTGCATCCAAATATTACCAAATGCCACATCTTTTAATATCAGGCAGAGCAGCTTGAATTTTCTTCCTTGGAGTGCTGCAAAAGACGCACTGGCATGTTTTCTGTGCAAATGCCAAAAAAAAAAAGAAAAAAAAAAGAAAAAAAAAAGTTTAACAAAAGATAGGGGGTGTGAAGTAAGCTGAAATGTCTATATTGTCATAATTTTGTTTTTTCCCTGATTTCAGGTTTTAGTTCATGACCCAGCTGCTGATTTATGTAACTCAGTGCAACTATGCCAGTTTTGAGCAACCAAGAATTTGGCACTGTCACTTTGGTGCCTGGTGGTACCTTGGTATTCAGTAATGTGACCACGTATGTTTTTCTCCTCAAAGGCCAGGCCTGGCCATTGATGATCACAGTATTGCCAAGTCATCAGGTTCTAAAAAATCGTATGTCAGTTGTGAAGTGGACACACACGTACTCACACAAATGTATGTATGTATGCATTATGTATTTGATTTGAGTTTTGCCCTTCAGTGTTCAAGGCTTTTGAGCTTTTCTCTACAGCTACATGGAGAATAGAAAATAAAGCAGGATAAAGCAAAAGCAGAATAAAACTGGGCTTTTCACATAACCACAGAACACTTCGAGACTTGAAAAAATTCAACATATATCATGAAAGGTGGTAACATTATGACTGGATATTTGGCCATTACATTGTTTTACTGAGTCCAGCAGAGCACAGGATGCTATCTGTTGGCTGGGTTTTTTTTCATACTGGTGACATGCTCATCAGGGTTCTGTGAGGCACATTTTGCTCTATGTATCTCTGGTATTCCCTTGTTACAGATTAACCGTATTCACTGAACCTGTAGGTACTGCATGAGGTTTGCCATAGAGGAGGACTTCCCTTGATTGCTCTGGGTTTTGGATCAGCAAGAGTAGCTTTTGCTATTGTTTCCCACCTGTTTCACTTGAGACTTGCCCTTCACATGTTTCGGATATAGGTGGACAAACAATGCAAGATTACAGCTACCTTCCTTGTCTTTGTTGTGCAAGACATTCTTTGCGCATATTCCTCAGCTTTTGCCATAGTTGTGTTCATGGGGGATAAAGGGCATCTCCAGGATGGTGCTCCAGAACCCATGCACCCCTTAAGTTCCAACTTAAGATGTGTTGGCACAGCACAGACCTTCATCCGAGGATGAATTTCACCCACATCATTTGTTTGTACTTTTTGTTTTGCTTGCTCAAAATGTTCGTTTTCTCTCCCCTGTGGGTACAGTCTGTGACAAGGGATCATTTGATCTTGAAATGCCTTGTCACATGTTTCCTGGGTAATACTGGTTCTTACCCTCCTGTTTTCCCGTACTGGCAGTTCACCATGTACCATAACATGAGGAGAATAATACTCCTTTTCCTAACACTTTTGCTGCCATTTGCATACAGTGGCAATCTTTTTTGGATTGCAGGTTCCCCAGTGCATTTCTCCTTGTGCCTCTTGGATCATTTGCTCTATAGTTCCTCGTTCTACAGCCCCAGCACTGAGGCTAAGACATCACCCAGAAAATCTTCCCTACTTGGAAGGGGCCTGATCATGGTACCTCCTGAGCAAAACTGGAGCAAACATTTGCCACGAAAGCCTCTTTCTCAAATTTAGTGAGGTGACGTGTTTGCATCCTATCCCACCTCTGCAAACCTCCCATGTTGTCCTCTTTGCCCTCAGCTTTGAGCTGACACAAGCAGAGGCTGAAGGTGCCTATGGATGGTGCTCCACTATTCCCCCACCACCTCTGAGGAGAGAGTCCACAATGGCTGCAATACCAGCTGTTCAAGGGCAGCTTTTGAGTGAATTAGAGACTTTTATGTGTGAATGTAGCTTTTTTAAGGCACCTTTTGGTGCTTGAGAGCCTTTTATCTCAGATGTCAGCTTTAGTGCTGCATGCAGTCATTCTGCACCGCATGCACAAATACATACCCGTGGACCTCTTTTTGCTGTGTGGTTTAGAAAGCCAGTTCCTGTGTGATGGTTTGAAGGCACAACACTCCTTTATTATGACTTTACACACACCTACCCCAGAGGAGCCCTAATCTGTGCTACAGACTCCAGGGTGCTACTTTAGTACAAAAAATAGTAGTAATTTGTAAATGAATCAGTGAAATTTTAAAATCAATTTTCTTCAGCAAACAGCACTTACTGAAATGGCTGCAGTTATCACTGAGGACTGAGCATATAAAATGCTCCAAGACACAGAATTGGATTATATAAACATATAATTCTTTTATCAATAATTCTTATAAGCAGGCTCCTTTCTACACTTTTCATTTTGCCAAAATTCTCCCCTCTGTTACTGAGCTCATTTCCCTCCTGGGTAGTTGTGCATTTGTTGGTATACAAATTAATTTTCTTATTGACTAGAATGAACATTTGGAGGATAAGAATGCCATTGCTATTCACACCTAAAGGTAATCAATAAAGGTACAGAGGAATAAATATTTTCTAACTGAGTAGGCATCTTCTCTAGCCTTCTTTCCTTTTTCTAAAACACACAGGACTGTATCCTGGCTGCTGTACATGTGAACCAAGTAGCGAGAGGCAATAGCATTTAAATCTTGTTGCCAAAAAAGGACCACAAGAGAGAGAAACTTCTCATCTTGGCTCTTCCCTTGCTCCAGCAGTCACTCAGTCATAACAACCTACACCTACTCTTTGACTGCAGCGGCGATAATTATTCATCAATTGTTAATCATTAATTTGTTACCCCAAAAGCAGTAGACAAGGAATAAATCCCTACTTGAAGTAGCTTGACATCTGCTTGGGCATAGCAGACAGCAGCAGCCTGCAGCTACAGCATTTAAGAGAGAGGATATGTGGGGATATTACGATGATGTGGTGTGGTTTCCATCAGCCTGGGATCTGTCTGCAAAATGAGTATTATTAGTACATAAAAAGTGAAAGAAAGGGGAAAGAATAGCAAAAAGTGGTGGGGTTTGCCCTGATCCCTGTCTGCTCCACTGACTAGTTCCAGCTACTCCCAACTGATCCTTGGTGCTGTTTGTGGTGCTTGAGGACTTTCTTGCTCAAAGACACCTAGGAGGTTTGCACTCACTTATAGCCAGATCCAGCCTAAATTTATGCCTGGAAACAGCTGGGGGCTGACAGAACGTCAGAGCTAGATTTTGCTCTGCTTCAACCAGCTGCTCCTTTCATAGGATTTGCTAAGGAAAAGACAGAGTGTGAGGGAGGGGGTGTCTGGTGCCTCAGCCTCAGGCAGAACCCTGCACAGTGCTGAAGTGATGCTGGGGGACCCATGTTGGCCTTGTCCCCTCACCTCTCACACAACTGGGCCCCACACTGAGTGAGGGCTAGGGGGCAGGAAGGCTCTGCAGAGGGACCTGGACAGGCTGGATCAGTGGGCTGAGGACAATTGTATGAGATTCAACAAGGCCAAGTGCTGGGTTTTGCGCTTTGGTCATGACAACCTCAAGACCTGGAGGTGTTGGTTGACAGCTGGCTGAACATGAAACAGCAGTGTGCCCAGGTGGCCAAGAAGACCAGCAGCATCCTGGCTTGGATCAGAAACAGTGTGGCCAGCAGGACCAGGGAAGTGATTCTGTCCCTGTACTCAGGCTGCACCTTGAATATGCTGTTCAGTTTTGGGTCCCTTGCTACAAGAAAGTTGCTGCTGGAGCATGTCCAGAGAAGGGCAATAAACTGGTGAAGGGGCTGGAGAACAAATCTTAAGAAGTAGCTGAGGGAACTGGAGTTGTTTAGTCTGGAGCAGAGGAGGCTGAAGGTAGACCTCTGCTCCTCTGTAGGCTCTCCACATCTGTCTGGAAGGAGGTTGTAGTGAGGTGGGTGCTGGTCTCTTCTCCCAAGTAACAAGTGATAGGACAAGAGAAATGCTCTCAAGTTACTCCGGGGCAGGTTTAGATTGGATATTAAGAAAACTTTCTTTACTGAAAGAGTGGTGAAGCATCGGAACAGGCTGCCCAGGGAAGAGGTGGAGTCTCCTTCTCTGGTGATGTTCAAAAACCACACAGACGTGGAGCTTCAGGACATGATTTAGTAGGCACGGTGGTGGTGTGTTGATGATTGGACTGAGGATCTTAGAAGTCTTTTCCAACCTTATTGATTCTATGATCTATGATATTTCATTTGGGATGAGCCAGGAACAAAGTACTGTAAGGGGTGCGATACAAAAGCTGCATTACTTGGCTGCCAACTGGGGGATTTAAAAAGAACTGAGGTGTTTAAAAAATGTGTAGATGTAATGCTCAAGGACTTGGTTTAGTAGGCACAGTGGTGCTGGGCTAACAGTTGTACTGGATGATCATAGAGGTGTTTTCCAACCTTGATGATTGTATGATTCTACTACTTTATGATTCTATGATGTAGTGGGTGCAGTGGTGTTGGGCTGACAGTTGTACTGGATGATCTTAGAGATCTTTTACAACCTTAATGATTGTATAATTGTATGATTGTATGGTTCTATGAGGAGCAATGGCTCTCTGGATGCTCCAGCGAATTGCCTTCCCTTCACCGAAAGGCTTCCTCCAACGCATTCCCTTCAGCTGCAGTATGGAAGTTGCAGCACAGGGGCTGCAGGGGCCATTGATGGTGAGAGTTGCAGTGCAAGGGTTGCAGCACAGGGGATGCAGGGCAGGTGTTGCAGCAGGGAGGCTGCAGTGTAGGGGCTGTAGTGTGGGGGTCGCAGTGCAGGGAATGCAGCGTGGGGGTTGCAGCAGGGAGGTTGGAGTGCGGAGGCTGCAGCGTGGGGGATGTAGTGTGGGGGCTGCAGCACAGAGAGGTTGCAGAACAGGGGTTGCATTGCGGAGGTCGCAGAACGGGGGTTGCTTTGCAGAGGTCACAGCGCAGGGGATGCAGTGAGAGGGTGCAGCAGGGAGGATGCATCGTGGAGGTCGCAGTGCAGCGAATGCAGCACGGGGGTTGCAGCAGGGAGGCTGCAGTGTGAGGGCTGCAGTGCGGGGGTCGCAGTGCAGGGGATGCAGTGCAAGGGCTGCAGCACTGGGGTTGCAGCAGAGGGGTTACAGTGAGGGGGCTACAACGTGGGGAATGCATCGCGGGGGTCACACTGTGGAGGTCCCAGCACAGGGGCTGCAGTGCGGGGGCTGCAGCAGGGAGGTTGGAATGCGGGTGCTGCATCACGGGTGCTGCATCGCGGGGGTCGCAGCGTGGAGGTTGCAGCGCAAAGGATGCAGCGTGAGGCTTGCAGCGCGGGGGGTCGCAGCGCAAGGGCTGCAGAGCGAGGGCTGCAGCAGGGAGGCTGCATGTCAGCGCGGTTCCGGCAGGTGGCGCCAGTGCCGCGGGCAGCGGGGCCGTGCCGGGGGGGGCTCTTCCCCTCCCCTCTCTCCTCCCCATCCAGGGTAACACCTGCTGCTCCCGTTTACTTCTCCCAAGGAAGAAGTGATGGGGCGGGATGGAACAGCCTCAAGTTGTGCTAGGAGACGTTTACATCGAACATTAGGGAAAATTTCTTTACTGAAAGAGTGGTGAAGCCTCGCAACGGGCTGCCCGGGGAAGTGCTGGTCTCCACCCCTGGAAATGTTAAAAAAAACATGTAGACGTGGCATTAAGGGAAGTAGTTTAGTAGGCAGGATGGTGTTGGGCTGATGGTTGGACCTGAGGATCTTAGTGGTCTTTTCCAACCTTCATGATTCTGTGATTCTGTGAAAGGGTCATTGGGCACTGGAACAGGCTGCCCAGGGAGGTGGTTGAGTCACCATCCCTGGAGATGTTTAAAAGACGGGTAGATGAGGTGCTTGGGGACATGGGTTAGTGGCAGATAGGAATGGTTGGACTCGATGATCTAAGAGGTCTTTTCCAACCTGGTGCTTCTATGATTCTGTGATTCCATGTTATTTAATTTGGGACGAGTGAGAAACAAAGTACTGTGAGGAGCAAGACAGAGCACTGCTGGCCCCCATCAAGAACTGCATTTCTCATGTTGCTGGTGTTGGGTGCCCTCTGGGGGCTGTGCTGTGAGCCTCTGTGGGGCACCTGCTGCACCCTCAGTGCCGGCTGATGCCCCGTTGGTGCTCATGGTTGCCACGTTGGCTTCTCGCCATGCACTGTGCCACCCTGGGCAAGTGGCAGCTGTGGTCTCAAGGCTCGCTGGCCCCAGGGTGAGGATGGGTTGGAGGCAAGGATGAGGCACACCAGGGCTTGTTTGCTTCTCTGGCCACTGACCATCACGGTCCAGGATTAGGGCCTGATCGATGGACAGCACTGAGTCAGGCCCCTGGCATTGGTTGGTGATGAGTGGGAGGTTAACTGTGGGGAGTATGGGGGACTGCCCATGGAGCACCCAAAAAAGAGACCAAAAATAGGGCTTAGCAAGACAGCCTTAAAATTCAGTGAAAAGGAAACATAGATTGAAAGATTGGGCTTTCTAATATAGGGTACTGCTTATAGGCTTATCTTGCAATAAGTATGCACAGAGGTGGAAGATTAGTCAAGTGAAATGTCTCCACTGGCTTCAAGAGCAACCTCCCTAAGCAGCTGTGTACGGTGTGAGGGAGGCATAGTGCAAATCTGTGTGCCACCTTCGAAACTTTAGTATCATCAATGTCTACATCTTTCAAGTTCACTTTGATTTGGCTGGCTGTATTTGCAGAGCCTGAGATGTCATCTGTTCACATTATTTATCACATCTCTCCCAGCACAGATGTGCCCAGAACTTTATTAAGCAGAACAAACTGGACTTGAATATTTGGGCTGAAGTGCAATCTATAATGCAAAAGGAGAGGCCTTAGTAAGGTGTGATTTATAATATGTCATAAATTGCAGAAAAGATCAGGTCAATTAATTGATACTTCTGGAATCACAGGGTGAAATTTCCAATTACTGGATGTTTGATACAGGGATATTTAATCATTAGACCTAGTATACTTACACTGACCCTCTGTGTGTAGGTGATGTCTTAAAAAGGCACTATGTGCTGGAGACATAAAAGTCACTGTGGAGGTGTTAGGTTTGATGTTATCTCTGAATCTGACTTGTTATGGGAATATGATCCTTGCACACATCAGGTGGTGAAACTTGCACAACATGATATGGGACAGGAGATCATTTAAATGCATCTGCCATTTGGTAGCTGCCTGACTACTCACAGCTTCTCCTGAGTGCCAGTCCCCTCCTTTCTGAAATGATGACAGTAAGATAGCCATCCTTTTAAGAACATTATGAAATGTGCTGGTGTGCATTTTCACATGCAGTTTTCTCTTTCTTTTGTGATTGTATTTTAAAATAGAAGTGGGCCAAAACTGAGATTTTGAATCGAGCACTTAGGAATGCAGACATAGGTGGAAAGCCAGTCCTGTGTCCACGAAGTGTTAAAACACCAATTCCATAACCTTGAATGCTTTTTGGAGACCTCTGTAGAGTTAACTGAATAAAACCAAGGGATGAACAAGCCATTTTGTTTCTCAAGCAAATACATATGCTATGTCATTAAACATGAACATCTGAAGTTAAGCATGAAAATTCTTACTTGACAGCTGAATATCTGTTCTCTGTACTCTCATCTCTTTTTAGGTGATAGCTTTTTAGCTTTCTGAGGTAGAGGCCAGTCCATTCACCATGATGACTTCCACTTCTCAACTGTGTATGTGCAGCATACCAGGAAGGTAAAGGAGACCATCTCACTTGCACTGGGGTTTCTTTGCTGCAGCACAGCAATTTATTCAAGCACCATCTTTCTTGAGCATTTTGAAGCATCGTACGAAGGCTCCCCAGGTCCATGGTTGGCTGCTTTGGTCCTGCTGCTGTTGTTCCACGAAGACAACACTGAGACACATGACAGAGAGCATGGAGAGGGGAGGAAGGGACATGGCATGTCTCTAGACACCTTTATTCTGTGCCGCCTTCATTTCCCTGCCACTGGGAAGCATGATTTCTGTGTAGGCTCTCCGCCTGCATCATGAGGGAGGATGACAATGGTAAGCCAGACAACAGGGCAGCAGAGGTATCACTTCTTATTATTCCTCAAGAAGAAAAGGACCTGTGGGGATAGCTGTGCCATTGCCACTGAACTGGTGCAGGTCAGGGATGAAGCTACAGCCACTGTGATGTTACTTAAAGCTGCCATTTTACCTCTCTCCTTTATGTGCCACCCTAGGCAATTGCTCGCCTTGCTTATGCCTCCAGTTGGCCCTGTTTATATCCCCAATGATGACAAGGGACTCCTAAGTGCAAATTATTACAAAAAGAAAGGTTCAAATAAATATCTGTTAAGAATTACAGAAAGTAATGCTGCCGATAATTAAATTGGCAACCCTATCTGCAGTGCAGCTGACCAGGGTTGGCTTCACTTTACTTCAGCAGCTGTGTCCACACTGTCTTGAGGTGAAACTTAAGTTCCCCTTTGCCTGTCAGGCAGGCAGTGAGGCTGCAAGTGTAACTCTTTGAAGCCAGGCCTCTTTACATGGCCAAGCACGTCCAGCATGCTCCAGTGCCACCAGGCGCACAGCGGGAGTGGGACCACAAGCCATCCGTGGGGGCAGTGGAGCTCACTGTAACTGGAAGCCACTCCAGAAGCTGCTCTTTCAGAGCTCCAGATGAAACCAGAGAAGCTGTTTACTCCATGCAAAATAAAGATTTAAAAGCTCAGGCATCCTTTCTAATCTGTAGTGAGGGTGGCTCCGTTGATTGCATCATGGATATTGCTCTATTTCAGGAAGTTTGAATGTGGGGCAGTTGTCCCCCCTCCCGGTGGGGGATCACGAGCAGGTGCCAGGGTTTTATGACCATCTGGACCTTCTCAGGTTGCTAAACGGGTGGGGGAATCCCTTCCAGATCCTGCCCAGATGAGAAGGGGATTCCAGGGGGTTCCTGCTGTGGAAAAGGCTGACAACCCAGCTCTGCTCTAATTATGGTATCAGAATAGGCAATATTAGAGGTGCAGGTGATGGGTATTTACTGCCCCTCTCCTTTCCCCAGGAAGCACTTTCTGTTCTTCATGCCCAGTTTTAGCAGCTCAGGAGTACTGAAAGCTCAAGAGCTCCTGGTGCTTAAACCAAAGATGAAACAAAGAAAGAGTGAGAGAAGGTTGATTCAGTTTCTTGTAGAACAATCTCCACCCTTCAAACTCTGGGATAAGCGTTTGCAGAATGAGACCCTTCAGCGAAACATACGCTTTGAATCTCAAGCCCAAACTTCTCCCACCATATGCAAAGACTTTGTCAGCACACTGATCCTTGTCATCGCATCTGCTTCATCAAAGCGTTCCTGGACAGAAAGTGGGGGTTGTGATTGCCAAGTAGGGAAAAAAAAAAAAAAAAAAAAAAAAGTAGCTGTATGTCTTATCCAAGCCTGTCGTTGCTCTTACGGCCACACTCACAATAGGTGCCGCCTTTGCCTGCAGAGCCAGTCTTTAACACCTTTGTTTACAAAAGCTCCAGATAACCTCCTCTGCAGGAGGTGCTACAGAAAAGCAAAAGTCTCTCCTAGCTGGTTCAAACAGAGCCCCGGGGCTTCTGAAGAATGTACGGGGAAACTCTGTCCGGGAATTAATATTCTCACTATCCCTTACCGATTTGTCAAAGCTTTATTTTGTTTAATGGGTTTTTTAAATCCGCACAGTCTTTTCCACATTCCATCTCCTCCACCCTGTGATTCCCGGACTATAAGCGTTTGCACTGACCAAATGTATCAGTGGATTTAAAAAAACGGAACAGGTACTTTACATGTAATGAATTTAGTGATTTGCTCAGCTGCTGATTCACGTGCATAACCTCAATTAACATTAATGGGAGTTATGTAGGCATGTCAAGGGCAGAGTAGACCCCTAATAATCTAACATGGAATGTTATTACATTGCTGCTCTAATTATATCCTGCACACACATCATTTGTACTTTGCTTCATGAACTACTCTTCAAATGTGGTGGCTACTCATCTATTATGCTGTGTGTGTTAATGCTGAGGTTACACTAAGCATTATCCTTCCTTCTTTGTCCTGTTGCCTGTCCACAAAAGGAACTCATAGCTAAATAAGTAAGTGGCCAGGTAGTGTTTTGCAAAGCTACGATTTTTTTTTCTGAAGGTGATATTGGAAGCCAGAAACAATCAAAAAACAACAAACCTCAGCAGAACAACATGTCCTCTCTCCTTCAGCATTTTTTTTTATTTATTTTTAATTGGAATCTGAGCACGCATGGCTGAGACACCTTTAGCCTCATGGTCAAAGGAAATCGGGTGTACATGAATCATATCTCTCAAGGAGGTGGTGAAACAGTCTGCTGTTCCAGAGGTTTTTTGGTCTTTGTTAAATGCTTCTTTGTTTGGGATGAGAAAGACAGTGAGTGGTCCTATCCTGGTACACTGGATGTTAGTGGAGAGTAAATAAATTGAGAAAAATTAACCTTATCTAACTGATATGAATAGCAATTTTCAGGTGATAAAGCTTAACACAGCTCTCTCAGTCTGTTCTCCCTCTTGTTCTGTCCAGTGAGGTTGTTGTGTATGGAAAACCTCTTTCCAGGTTTGGTTGTGGGATATATTGTGCTTCTGTGTTTGTACCACCGCGCTCTGAATCATCACATACATTTCAGTATTTTTGTCTCGAGGCTCTTTCCTGTGCTTCTGCAGAGATAAGGCCTAATACATTTCCAAGTATGCGGGCTACCGTTCAAACCTGTGTGTTCGTAGCAGCATAGTATATCTGTGTAAATAATTGTTGGCTCCCTGTGGCCATCTTCGCCTGATAATAGTGCCCAGTACTTTGGATGTGATACTGCTGTGCAATCAGAGGTACACACAGCGTGCCTGCACCTTTACAGGATCACACAGCTAAGCCAAGTAGTTCAGATTAGCTTGGCAATTAAGGGATAGTGGGAAGCAGCGAATCTTAATGCTGAGTGACAACATGGCTCTAGTTGATGAAAAGAGAAAAAAAGAAGCACTGGCAAAAACTTGAACACTGTGAAATAGCCAAAGCCCCCAAGTTAACACACTTTTCATACGATTGCTACGAGGCAGTCAGCATGTTCTGGGCTGAAGTTACTGGCTGATATCAACATCTACCAATCCCTTACCAAGGAATTCGGTTTTACTATTTCTGTTTGTGTAGGCCCTAATATTTGTTAAAATGTTTGCTAAAACAGAGCTCTGTTTCCAAGGTAACTGCTACCTAACTTTATTACTAAAACTACACTAATTCAAATAGGGAACTCAACAAACATATTCATGTTAATTACAAGTTACATTAAAAACACAAGGAAAAAAATCAATGTTCACCAAATGGAAAAAGAAAAGAAATCAATACAGAAATTTTATTTTCAGCCCTCTTAGTGGTGTTTTGTAAACAATAGGGGTTAAAAAGGTAGAACTACATAAGAGCACCACACAGCATTCTTGTACACTGTACGGTAAAACAGGAGAAGAAAAAGATTTGAGACTAATGTAGGAATTATCATTAGGTCTGTAAAACCTTGAGAAATGGAGCCACAGAGGTGGAATGACCTCTCTCAAGCCATATACAGTCTGGTCTCAGCATCCTGTCTGGTCCTCTCAGGCTGTGACTCAAGACGTATGACCAAAAGCCTCAGAGAAGAGCAAAGATGTGATTGTATCATGTCCTGCATAACCCCAAGTTATATAACCCAAGTATTATAGGTGACAGCAGCTGTCCCTGTGTTACAGCTGGGGCTCTAACATTTGCTAGCAACCAACATACAAACACTACAGGGATCCCAGTTATGTGGTTTGATTCCTAATATATGCCAAAGCCCCCGCTGCCCTAGTTTTCCCCTGCTGTTATTACGCTTGTCGGGAGAAAGGCAGCAGGTACCCTGGCATGTGCTATGGGCACAGTTGCAGTCTGCTGTGTGGGCACAGCCGGTGGCTTGCTGGCACAGTGACAGCCGGGATTATCAGGTGACATGTGCTGCTCAAAGGGGTGTTGGGGAAAGGATATCACTTGTGGTTGAGACTCCAGCTGAGCACTCAAGAGATCTACATCTGTCTCCTCCTTGCTCCAATCCTCCATGCCACACCCCAGCTGTGAAATAAGGGTCTCCGAGGTCTCAGTTTCCTGATGCCATTTTGAGGCTGAATCCATTATTATAGGCAGTGTCATGGTTTAGCCCTATTCAGCTAAATTTCAGCAGCTAAAACTGTGCTTTTGAACTTCCAAAATCCCTTCCCTCCCCTCACCTCACTGGGAAAGGGGAGAAGGAAATGAGAGGAAAAAGGCTTGTGGATTGGAAACTGGAACTACAGCTTTAATGACATGATGATGATGATGATAATGATAATGTAATAAAATATATACAAATACATGAGATCGCACTCTCACTCCTTGATGACTATACGTCACTGCAAATGATGTAGAGCAAACAGGAGGGTATGGGTCCATGGCTAGGAAGGAACTGGACTTAGGAGCTGGATCCAGGAATACATAGGTCTGGGAACAGGAACAGACAGACAGACGAGGTCCTCACTGGACGTTGGCCATCGCAGAAGAGAATGATAACATGTTGATCTCTCAGTTTTACACTGAGTATGACATATGCGAGATGTAATATTCTGTTGGTCAATTTAGGATCACTTGCCCTATTCACCCTCCTTGCAGTTGTGGCCTCCTTCTGCCAGCTTGAGGATGGCCTTGGTTGAAGCAAACCTATTTGCATACCAGTGCCCTGTGTTATCAATTTTAGAGGAGAACACTGTCTCAAAAGCACGCAGTTAGTTTTCAGAGAATGAAGTTACTTATAGCAACTGAGTTAGTCACAAAACTGACTCTAGTTTAGCTCAAACCACAACAGGCATGTACTTGGGAAGCAGCAAGGCTTGGAGGGTACCAAGTAAGCTATTTTGAAATCAAGCCTTTGCATGGTAACTCAGGCATTGGCTCTTTATGCTTAATGTGGCATTTATCTGATCCCAGAAGCCCTCATTCCTTTCCTTTCAAGTGAAGGCTGTCTTGGCAGGTCCATGCACTTTGAAGCTGTTAGAAAAAGCTTTTCACAAGGTGTAACAATGACTTTTTCCCTTCTCTGGGCCATCTCTTTTCCAATTTGTCACTGTTAATAAATACTCCTATTTCTGAAATATGGATGGTGAAGAGAAAGGTATGGAGATATATTTTTTCCTGAATTTCCTGAATACTAGTGTGTTCCCTAGACACAATATTGTTTTGATGTTTAAAAGATTGAAAATATGTGACCCTAACCTTGAGCGCAGGTAGTGAGAATCCCTGATAGAAGTCAGTTATTTAAGATCCAAGTTATTTCATTATTTTCAAGAATGGGATGTTTCATTCCTTTCTTTGAAACATTAACTACTGAGCATTGTCATTCTCCTTGACAAATGGAATTTTAGATAGGTGTGTAACATAGATCTTACCTTCCCTACTGGAAAATAGTGAAGGTAATGCCATGTGCTTGCCCTCGGGTAGAGCTCTGCCTTGTGAGTATGACATCATCTGACTCACTAGGGGTCTCCAAAAAAAAAAAAAAAAGAAGTAGGACACAGAGTATGTAGCAATTGCTTATACCCCAAGCATCTACTTTTTAGTCTTTTACCTTCTTGGTACCTATAAAGAAAAAAACCTGAGAACGAGAAGATGAAAGGCAAAATCTATTGGGCGTAGACTGATAAGGTCTTACTGGTAAAGGAAGTGTGCAAATGGGACAAAACCAGTTTACTGCACAGTGCAATAGTTTATTTGTAGTTATCCTCCTAACGATAAGAGGGGACTGATGGCAACAGAAGTCTCTGGCAACATTTGAGATGATTTTTGTCAGGACAGCTGGTTTTTCTTCCCATTAGTCTTTTGGAGAGGCACTTTATATTAAAAGAGCACATGATACCCTTTTTTCGCCCCTCCTCTCCCCCTTCTCTAGCCACCTTGCTAGCATTACATTGTTTGCCCCATATTCTAAATGGTATTTGCTTTAAATCTTCTTTGATTCAGTTACTTCACCTTGGCATCCCATCAGCTGGCAAACACAAGTAATGAAGTGAAGGGAACATAGTTAAGTTGATATCTTAAATGCACACAAATCCCACATGCTGTCTGTGGCAACAACAAAATGAATAACAAACATGCTGCATGAAAATCCTCTTAAGTTCCATTTTTTTCATTTCCAGCCTTGCATACGACAGGAGGAACATCTTAAGAAATAATCCCATAATATTCCTGAACTAACAGCATTGGCATGAGGCACAGGATGCTCTTCTTATGCTTCTCTGCATATCTCAAACGATCACAGCTGCTGCTGGTAAATTAATGACTGCGAGGGGGTTGGGAGAGGAAGAATGAGGAGAAAAAAGGGAAATAGAAGCCTCGTAGGTGGCCTTGTCTTCGCCAAAACTAAATATTTTCATTGGAGCTTTTTTTCCATTCAGCATTGGCAGCTTTATCCGGAGGCCTTAAACAGAGAGAAGTACTCTTACTGTTCTTATGAGTGACTCCTAATGGGATGCAGCACTATCTGTTAATGTACATGAATGAATATCTATTTAATCATAGAATTGTTTTCTCCTAAGGTGCTCTTCTTTTTTCTTGTCTTTTAAATTCTTGCCTGCTGGGTTTGCCTGCTTCCCTTTGCCCTAGAAATTAAACCTTGGTACTTCATGCAAGATTTATGCTAGAAACGTTGGCTGGCATTTCATTGTCAGTCAGAGTGTGATTCTACTATGACATTTCCAGCTAGATTTTTATGGCAGCTGCAGTTAAACCAACATCAAGCATTAAACAAACATTTTTTTTCCCCTGGCAGAGTTCATTTACATCAGTGAACCACACTAAAAGGTGCACTAACTAAAGAACTTTTGGCTGGTATCACATCTGCCCTAGAGGGCTTTGCTAGGATGGATATAACTGGACTGCCAGTAGCTCAAATGGGGGAGTGCATGTGTGGCTGTGCGCGTGTACATGATGGAGGTAGTTGAGTGCAGAGTGAATAGTGAAAGAAAAAAAGACATAAACTATGCAATCTGTTGTTCTCGTGCTTGGGTAAAAAAAAAAGTCAGATCTCCAAAGTGCTGAAGTTTGGAGAAAAATTAGCAGGGCATCCTGACACATGGAAAACCAGCTGACTCATGCTGTCTCTTCAATTCAGCAGAGGCGGCTGAAGAGGTTGCTGACTTCTGCCTGCCCACTTCACCTCAGCTGGAGCTTATTGCTCTCAGAAACAGGCCATGACAGAACAACCGACCTGGTGTTTCTTCAACTGTGCCAAGTAACAACCTACAATATCAATTTGATTCAAAGAAATTGTTCCCAGCAAAGGCTTCATTCACAGTAGTTCTGTAGAAGAATTAATTTTCTTGTCAAAGCTTCTAGCCTGCTCTGGACTTTTCCAGTTGGATTGGAAGGGTAGACAGAGCATGTGGGAAGAGTATTATTAAGCTGGAAAGTGATTTGATAGCCGCAGTCAGTACTTTAATCAGCAAGAGGAGTTATCTTTGGGGCTGAAGTCCTTAGTGCTAGTAATCAGTGGCCAATGGCTCTTTTCTTCACCTACCTTCCACTTTAATAAAACCAGAGCCCAGAAAATCAGTGGTGAAGGGACATAGAAGAAAAGGAGGAAAAAAAAACATAAGGAGATGCCAGGCAGGTCCTGTGGTGGTGGTAGGAAGGTATCCTGTTATGGCAGAGGGAGAAGAGTGGGAATGCAGAACCCCAGGATGCAGGAGACTAGGAAGATCCTACACAAGTATGGATTTTGAACCTGTAATCAATGTGCTCCCATAATTATAAACCTGTAATCTCAGCATGTAACATAGAGTGGGAGTCCCTCATTTACTCATTTCTCAAATGTACTTTTCCCCTTTCTCAGAGGAGCCTGAGAAGTGGTGCTAGCAGTCCAGGACTGTCCAGCTGCAATGCCTTTTCTACTGGAAACTTTTTCCAGCTTTCTGGGAATGCCTTCTGTCTCCATCTCCTTTTTCTGGCACATAGTCTCTGCGTTGTTAAATATTGATGCATTCTCATTCCACAAAGTTCTCTATCACTTGAATTTCTTTGGCCTTACATGTTGTTTTCTCTTCAGTGCTTGCTTTCAACCTCTCTGGACCCAAGGGGAGAAATGGGGTGGGAAGGGACTGATGTAAATTAACTGTCTAGTGTAAATCCATATAACTCCACAGATTACAATGAAGCTGCACTGAATTAGTGTAGCTAAGAACTTGCTTTGTCATGTATCCCTCTTCTGTGTGTTTTATGTTGCCTGTTGTGAAAAAAAGAACCCCAGAAAAGCACTCCACCAAAACTCCAGTTCTTTCTGTTTTGCTTTCCTAAGAGGTGCAGCTGTATGCTAATAGTCTACTTCTCTAGCACAAAATAGAAAGGGCTATAGCATGCTTTGATAAACCAGAAAGCAGGCTCTGATGGTAGTGTGCAAGGAGAGAAACATACAAGGCTTTCCCCCCCTCTTCTCTTCCTTACATCAATTTCACACTCTTAGTTCTGTTGACCTCCACGGAGTCTCTCCTAATTTACAGCACCATAAACAAAATCACAATGATGCCCTATAAAATGTGCAGAATTGGTTTTGGCTTGCACTGATGAACACAGTGTATTCCAGGGATTTGCAAGGCATCTCTCGACTTGGTGAGGTTTTTTTTGTGTTATACACCTTCTCCTATGCTTCTGCTGCTCATACTAGCATGTTTTATTTGGGTAAGAAAGGTGCTGTGGTGCAATCACATGCCCAACTGCTTAGGAAGTACCTCAGGGACTTGGTTTCTGCCACATTTTCTTTTATACAAAGTTTGAAGTTGCATAGTCATGGCTGGAGCAAGAGTCAAGACCATTACTATGTCGGTTCCCCAAGGTTTGGAGTTACCATTCTGCTGATTAATTTCATGCCGCGGGTGGACTGGAAGCACTTTACTTTGCCCTGTGCTTCCCTGTGCCTCAGTGCATGTCCAAGGTGTGCCATTAATCAGCCTAACCATACGGGCTGTTCCATCTTATTGCTTAATTAAGACTTGTCAGTAATTTACTCGAGATTAATACCAATTTATATGGAGCTGAAGTTTCATCTGTTTGGAGGATGAGTAATTGAACTGCATTATGTGAAGTAAATCAATATAATATTACTCGAAATGAGAATGACTCTCTCTCTCTTGCACTTCAGTCCTTTCACCAAGCTCACAGCCAAAACTCTGTTAAGGGAAGCATTAACGTTTACACTCAGCTTCCTATCTTCCAGCTAGACGTGATGCCTATTAATATGTCTGATCACCTTGCTCTTGTTATCTGGATTGTATTATAAAGTCAAGAGTGAGTGCTGCAAAGAATAAGAAGTGCTTTTAATCACTTACAGGGTAGTGGCCCTGTTATGATATGACCCAGAGCCCAGTCTTTCTTGGGGTTGCTACAGAAACAACACCCTCAAACCGGTCTCAGAATTCTATTAAAGGAGTGCTTTGTGTCACCATATATACACATTATTCATGAGGAGCAGTAGAGAGGTCATCAGTATGTGATGTCCAGAATATGTAGCATAATTGGGGGGTTTTGTTAAGCTAATCCAACTTGTTTACCAAATGCAAATAGCTTCCATTTAATATCATGTGTTAATTCTGTCCCAGTGCTGAGGATGATTTTTTCCTGGCCACATCACCTGCCTGTGGTGACTTCCCTTGAATGAGGCTTTCTGAGCAGGACACCTCTCTCACCAGAGGCACCCCTCCAGGAAAGCTCCAGCTAATCTTGAAGACCAAAGCTAGCCTTTCTGCCTCTTCTTCTGTGTCTTCTCTTTCTCTCCTAAGTTTGACCTTCTATGTTAGATCACACAAATGCCTCCTTGCAGTTGTAACATGGTGGACGGCTGGTTACTTTCCACTCAATGTTTTCCCACTCTTCACCAAGTCTTATCCCAAATGAGCAGTGCAGAGGCTTTGACCTCGTCTCCATTTCTCTGAAAAAAAATGTTTACTTCTGCTACCATTTGATTAACAACCTGCCACAGAGGAGAGCTTCCAAGAAACTGGAACCTCATTTTCTTTGCAATAATTGTTCCTATCTTTGTAATAATCTTTTCTAACATGTGACTAGAGTCAAGCTGCAGAGATGTGAAAGGATCTGACATTCACTGACTCGAAAGTGGCTGCTGTAGCAAGAGCTAGAAGAGGCAGAAAATGCTAATGTTGAGTGAGGGATGGACTTCAGTTCAGAGGTGTTTGCTGAGATAGCTGAGTTCATCTCTAGCCTGAAGCCTCTGTTGATTTGAAAAAAACCCATTCTCTTTTAAGGTTTTGGTGAAAGAAGAGGGCTTTTCTCTTACTTGTATCTAATTCAGAAGAGTCTTTTGACTAGAAGCTAAAGCAAGGACAACCTTCACCTCTTACCAGCTTCTCAGCCTGTCCCTCTTTCTCTTCATTGCTTATTTTAGCTACACTGCACTTCATTGCTCTTGTCACTGAAAAGACCCATAAATGCTTGTACTGTAGGGAAGAGTTCACACACCTAAGAAATGAGATGTTCTCTTGACAGCAGGTGCTGTTTAAAGCAGGGGTTAATGTGCTCTTCTGGCCTCAGATGAACCCAGTTTCAGAGCACCCTCATGCCCCAGCCGTCCTTTTCCACCCTTCTAAACATTATCCTTGCTTCATATGTGCCAGCATAACTGCAGGTTGGAGGTGCTCCCTAACCCAATTCTGTCACAGTAATCTGGGTCAGCCTCAACACTTCGAGTACTACATTTATTTTTGTACCTCTCATCACTTCAGCGGTTGGGTTAGAGAGCCTTTTCATGTGCAATTATGCTGATAAAATTGAGAGGGAAGTGAACTCCTGAGGGGGCCGAGTGGAGCAGCAGAGAGGTGCCAGTGGCCAGGACAGCAGGCTGACTGTTCCCTAAAGCACACAATAAACAAACCTAGGGAGGGACAGCCCACATCAGTGTTTCTGCACCATGACTCTTTTGTCCTCTCCTGGTAACGACAGTAGGTGGGAAGTATACAGATTTCGTTCCTAAATTCATAATATGCTTGAATGGTATCAAAGGATAGGTTCCCAAGCTGAGTTCTTGCCACCTCGGCATGGCCCTTCTTCTAGTTGAACTTACTGATTTGGGACTCAGCCTTGCAGTGAGCCTTGTGGGGTGCAGGTATCAAGCTACTAAAGACTTGCTGAAGAAGGAGGCCCTACAGTTTCTCAGGTGTGCCTTCAAGTTGATTGAAAACATGCCTGGGCATCAGAATAGAGCAAAACTCGATGAGCTCAACCTCCATGGAAACAGCACAGCAGCAGATGGACTTGCTGAGAAATGTAATTATTGGTGAATGCTAGGATTTTTAACTTAATCTCAAACAGGAAAAACTATAAAGTTTGGAACTGAACTTCCTTGAAATTTAGTGGAAGAGCAGGGAGGAACTGCTCATATAACTGATTTTGGTCCATCTCCTTTTTTGATTTTTAACTGTTGGCAAAAGACCCCAGTGAAAGAAAGAATATAAATCATCTGGACACTTCATTTTATTATTACCTAAGTCTGATATTTTCCTAGCTGCTTTTCTTCTAACCCTTCCCACCTCTCTTTCTATCCTTCATTTCACTGAGATAATTCTATATGCTAGAGCTGTTTCTCTACAAAAAAAGCCAACTACAAAATCTTTAGACATTTGCCCCTGGAAAAGAAGTATGCTGTAAATAATAAACAGGAATAAGAGCCTCATGAGCATCTGAGTCCAAGCAGATGTCACTAGCTTGAAACTGAATATAACACTTTTAGTACCTCTAAAAACAGACCAGCCCTGCCAGTCCCAGCCCCTGTCACCTCTTCTATAATATCCGATCACTGGGGCAGGCTTGGCAACTGAAGGAAAGCTGTCCTTTGCCCCTTGAGAAACTAGCATACAGGGGTGCATATGCTGCCAACTCAGTGTTGAACTGTTGTGACATCAGAGTCGCCAACCGTTTTGAGCAGTTGGTAGCAGCTTTGGCATGACTTCCACCTCCTGAGGCTTTCCAGCCTATCTCTTCAGTCTCTTCCTTTATTAAACATAATGAAAATGTCAAGACTATTCTTTGACCCACTCACCTGGGCACATTCACCTCTTGAGTAAAAATGAGTTTGTGGCTATGTGTGCCATGAGCTATATGTACATGTATTGAACTTCATAGGTACTGGTAGCCACTTATTTGATTCAGCCTTAACTGACTCTGCATAGTGTCGGAAATGAAGAGGCCAATATAAATAAATAAATGTTTTATGTCTGCAGTTTAGATCACTTAGACTGTCTTTTACAGCTGAGATAGATAGAGAATTAGAAATTGACTGTGGCAGAAGATCTCGCCAGCTGCTTGCACTGCAGCGCATGGCAGACTCCCGAGTAAGGATCTCCACAGAGGACAGCGCCCTATTACTTATATGAGTTTAGATTCACACTGTGGTTTATAGCAGTGTAATTTTCCTGTAGACCCAAGCTTTTAAATTTCTTCCCTGAAGTATATCTGTATTTAATACACACATGTGCACATATTTATACCCTATGAGTATAAACATGTGGTGAGCTGCCAAAGCAGGTGCTAAATTGTACTTAATCTTACTTTCACCTTTGATCACCTCAGTCTCTGGTCTTGGTTGCTTAAGAAGACTTTTCCGTGAGAGCAACATCTTGGTTGTGAATTCCCCTGGGATTATGTATTTGGAAATCTTAACTCTAATTAGAAAAAATGTATCTATTTGCAAATGAGAGCATATATCTGAGATTCCATACCTCAGCCAATTTCCTTTAAGTTTCTCCACGCTGACCAAGAGCAAAAATTTGCTTTTCAAATACAAAATCCTGCTTCCACTCGAATATCAACCATCCAATCAATCAGGTAGTCTGCCAGCTCGTTTTCTGTATGTACAATATTCAGTTCCCCAAACAGTGACAGTTGTAAGAAACAAATATCAATATACATCATTATAAAAAGGGCTTGAAAGGAAGAATTTCTGCTACCGGATGGCCGAGAAATCCTCATTTCTAGAGGAATACAGCAAGTGTTTCCAACCATGGCAGACTGGAAAAACAAGATTTTAAAATCTTGACAATGACTGACAGAACTGCTGTTTTAGGATGTAGCTTAGACATTTAAAAATGCACCATTTATATTTATTTTCCCTTCCAGGTCTTTGCTAACGCAAATTAGCAGTACAGGTAGAGGGATTAAGAAAAGAGACATTAATGAAGTCTCAGAGTTAGGGTTTGTTCCTGTAAATCCTCTGGCATAAACAAGAGGCAGTGGGGTGGCACAGTAAAAATCCAAGTATCAGTCACGCCAGGGTGACTAATATAACTCACTTGTGGCCTCATTAATCTTAAGTGGAGCAGACATCCCAAATTCATGTCAATAACAGCTTTTTGCCACGCCAGCAAATAAGGGATCCTCTATAGATACCCTTCAGCAAAGTGAGCAGCCCTGGTCTTTTGCTGTTATAAACCACCTGAGCTCTGCCTAGGACTGATCAACAATGCCCATTTTTCTTAGCTGAGCATCTGATATACATTTGCTATTCATTATTAGCATATTATTTTTTTGGGAGTCAACTGAGTTCTTCTTGTGGCTCTGAACAAAGTATTTGCCTTGTAATCTCACCAGGCTGGGGGTGTCTCCAAATACTCTTTGGGAACTTATAAAATATACAGCCTCTACCCCAGTGACAGAAAATAAATTGAAGATCTTTTTTTTCTCAGATGAAACCGATACCGTCTTTGGACACTGGTGATCCTTGAATAAGGGGCTCACACAAGTAATCCTAACAAGTATGTTTGGTTAGATTGTGAAAGCATGGTGATTAAAAAAAGAAAATTAGATAAATAGACTTCTAGACTTCTTTAAAAGATCTTTGCTTAATCTCCTTCCAAGTTTTGTGTTTAACATTTTACCACCTGCTCACTGTCTCCACACCTCTGTAACAGTACTCATTTGTGATGAGGAAGGAGTGTTGTTGTCAAACTGCTCACTCTAACTTCATTTCCCAGCATGTGGAGTTTTCCTTCATGAGACTGACCCTGAGACCGCTGCTGATGTTGTGGTGTACGTTACACCCATTGCCAAGAAATGGGCTGCATGCATTTTCACAGCCAGTTGAAAGCAGCGTAAGAGTGGCTGTGCAGTCTGCCAGAGGAGAGGACTGATCTGGTTGAAAAAGCATCACTGGTTTTTTGGTAGTAGTGTCCGGGTGGATTAGCTCCTTGCTCCTGGTGACCTCACTGCCACGTGCGCTAGCAGAAGGGAGGCAGTGCAGACACTGGGCTAAGGGCAGGACTCTCTACCTCTTTTGGTGGCTGTCTGCATGTGGGTCAGCTTGGTGTAAGAGCCAAAATACACTGTGAGGAGAAAGTGGTCATAAAGATTCAACAGAACTTGGTTTCATGCTTTGAAAGCTGCAGCCTCCAACAGTACAGTGCTTCTTAGACCTCTGAAAATCTTGCTGGCACGGCAGCAGATTAGACCATCCTAACATTTGTATAAAAAAACCTCGAAAGTGCAAGCAGATAAAAGGCTCTTTCATGTCTCATTATCCTGCAGCAATAATGGGCAAGATAGTCCTTTTCTCTTCTGCATCTCCTGTGAGCATATCTCTGTGTATTTGTTTCAAAATTCAAATCTATATCAAAAAACTCATCATACACTGGTGCTGGTCAGGAGTCCTCCTGCCAACTGCCCAAGACCTCCACATTCTTCTTGAAGAACAGCTATATTTTGAACTCAGCTCTGCTCAGCCTGCTCCCTGGCCCCAGATAGTGAGTCACTGTTTAGGTCTGCCACACTGGAGCCACTGCCTGGCAGGTTGTGTCAGCCTCCCAGGGAAGCAGCAGTGTTGCATCTGGATGAAACACGAGTTTTGGATTTTGTGGGACATTCTTGGGCTCAAGATAAGATGGCACGGCTGAGGTTTCCTTTCAATGCAAGCTTCTGCACAGGGTGACAAAATGCAGCCAATGGGCCACATGTGGCTCCTGAGAACGTCTGATGTCAATGCATGTGGTGCTTGGTGAAAACACCCAACGAGGCTGCAGTACAGCAGCCAGTTGTGTCCTCACCTCCTTCCGTCTGCTCTATACCACACCACGGAACAGGAAGGAGGGCTGAAAGCAGCAGAAGAGATAGGGCCAAGTACTTGGATTCTCTTCCCCACTGGAAAAATTGAATTTCCTAAAGGTAGCAAACTGGTGTTCACAGAATCACAGAATCACAGAATAACCAGGTTGGAAGAGACCCACTGGATCATCGAGTCCAACCATTCCCACCAATCCCTAAATCATGCTTCTAAGTACCTCATCCACCCTAACCTTAAACACCTCCAGGGACGGTGACTCAACCACCACACAACATTGCAACATTCCTCCCAAATCTCACTACATTTAATGTTGTCTCAAGATAGTTGAGTATCTAGTTGATGATATTTGAATGCCTGTGTTCAGAAAGATCAGATGTTTTCAGTTGAACTTAATAGGCTAATAATACAGAGGCATGGAGTTTGTGCAAAGAATGTCGTGCCCATCTATAAGAAGAGGCGCAGGGAGGATCCGGGGAACTACAGGCCTGTCAGTCTGACTTTGGTACCGGGGAAAGACATGGAGCGGGTGATCTTGAGTGCGATCATGAAGCACTTGCAAGAGAACCGGGTGATCAGGCCCAGTCAACATGGGTTCACGAAAGGCAGGTCTTGCCAGACTAATCTGATCACCTTCTATGACCGAGTGACTAAACTCTTGGACAAGGGAAAGGCTGTGGATGTATCTTCCTGGACTTCAGTAAAGCCTTTGATACAGTTTCTCACAGCATTCTGCTTTGGAAACTGTCAGCCTCTGGCCTGGACAGGCGCACACTCTCCTGGGTGAAAAACTGGTTGAATGACCGGGCCCAGAGGGTGGTGGGAAATGGTGTTAAATCCAGCTGGAGGCCAGTGACAAGTGGGGTTCCCCAGTGCTCAGTGCTGGGTCCAGTCCTGTTTAATGTCTTTATCAATGACCTGGATGAAGGCATCAAGTGCACCCTTAGCAGGTTTGCAGATGACACTAAGCTGGGTGGAAGTGTGGATCTGCTGGAGGGTAGGGAGGCTCTGCAAAGGGACCTGAACAGGCTGGACTGCTGGGCTGAGACCAACGGCATGAGGTTTAACAAGGCCAAATGCCGGGTCCTGCACTTGGGGCACAACAACCCTAAGCAGAGGTACAGACTAGGAGAAGCCTGGCTGGAAAGCTGCCAGGAGGAGAAGGACCTGGGGGTGCTGGTTGACAGCCGACTGAACATGAGCCAGCAGTGTGCCCAGGTGGCCAAGAAGGCCAATGGCATCCTGGCTTGGATCAGAAACGGCGTACTCTGTACTTGGCACTGGTGAGACCGCACCTCGAGTACTGTGTTCAGTTCTGGGCCCCTCACCACAAGAAGGATGTTGAGGCTCTGGAGCGAGTCCAGAGAAGAGCAACGAAGCTGGTGAAGGGGCAGGAGAACAAATCTTTTGAGGAGTGACTGAGAGAGCTGGGGTTGTTTAGCCTGGAGAAGAGGAGGCTGAGGGGAGACCTCATTACTCTCTACAACTACCTGAAGGGAGGTTGTGGAGAGGAGGGTGCTGGCCTCTTCTCCCAAATGACAGGGGACAGGACGAGAGGGAATGGCCTCAAGCTCCGCCAGGGGAGATTTAGGCTTGAGATTAGGAAAAAATTCTTCATGGAGAGGGCATTGGAATGGTCTGTCAAGGGAGGTGGTTGAGTTGCCGTCCCTGGAGGTGTTTAAGATGAGGGTGGATGAGGTACTTAGGGGCATGATTTAGGGATTGGTGGGAATGGTTGGACTCGACGATCCAGTGGGTCTCTTCCAACCTGGTTATTCTGTGATTCTGTGAAAGACCTGGACCAAAGGATTTTGCTTGTCTTCCTTCAAAAGTCTTTTCCTCTCCCTAGGGCACAAGAGTTCATAGATGTGGTTATCAGTGGTGGTGGGTGCGTGGCAACGTATAAGTCCAATTTGGGCAGGCTGGCATGCTGCAGTGTATAAGAGAATCTGCCAGCTAGTTAGCCTGCAGGTTGCATTCCAGGATGTGCAAGTGGCCAGCAAGGTACCTGATAATGCAGTCACCCATATACCCACATGATGTGAAAGAGGTGTCATTTTGCTTTGTGTGTGCACACCTGTATGTGAAAATAGATGCCAAGAGGAAAAAAAAAAAAAAGAAAACAGAGTAGTGTTATGAGTTTTCTGATTAATGTGGCTCTGTGCTGAAGTCAAAGCCATGGTGAAATATTAATTATTTGTGAGTATTAATAGTTATATCTTGCATTAACAGAGGAGAAAGGAAAAAGTTCTCTTGGACACGATTGAAAATGGGCTGACATCAATCCTGGGGCTATCTGTGAGTCCTGCAATCTCCAGGTCAACAGAAGTTGCAGTGGTTCCCATGAGCTCTATTGGGCCCTTTGGAGCGAAGGTGGTACATACCAAGTTTTTCATACTAATGTAACTTGCAAGTCTAAATCTTCATCTTTAAGCAACCCGTCTCATGAAAGGCAGTGTATCAAAGGTGGTGGCTGTTGTTTCGGCTCTGATAGTGAAGATTGCTTTGTTACCAGGGAAATATGTGGGGAGTTGCTCATATTTGCCTGTGCACCCTGGGCTGACCCAGAGCGGATGCATTTCACACCTCTGAAGCTACAACAGATGCTCCTTTCTCTGGAGTTCATTCTTGCTTTGCAAATAGGCCAGGTCAAAGCTCTTGAAGTTAGACTTCTTGTTCAATTATTTCAATTCCAGAGTATAACTCCACTTTGATGACTTATGTAGTTTTTCTGCAGGCCTTGTAGATGGGAGAGATTGGAGGAAGAGGAGGAATACACAGCACACTCCTCTCTTTCGGGCCATACTGTGATTTAACATTGAGGCAGATTCCTAGTGATAACTCAAAGTGGAGAGGAAGTAATTTAGCTCAGCTAAATGCCAATATCCTACAGCTTTTGGGGGCTGAACTAGATGACTGCCCTGCCCTTCACTGTCAGCCTTCTGCCCCAAAAGGCAGCTGAACATCCTCGATTAAGGTCAGTGTGTGAACATTCCCAAGGTTGAGTGCTGAAACTGGCAATTGGTAACTGGCAAATCTCATCAGGATGGTCAAAAGGGAACTGTCCTTTGCAGCAATTATCACCCATGGGGTGGGGAGAGAAGAGGGAAAAAAAAAAAACAGTCCAAAGCTGAGCACAGGGGATGAAAGCAACTGCTGATGAGTTGGCAGATGCTGCTGGATCAATGGCTGTATCATGGCAGGGAAACCAGTGACAGCCCTCTCAGAGCCGTCAGTCACTGTTATTTTGGATAAATGCCAGCAAACTGAGTGAGAGGAGAGATGGGAGAGGGAGACACCAGCCTGCTGGGCCACTTCTAATTACTGCAGGTCACATCAAACAGAGAACTGCCCACCATGACAGATCAGTCCAGCTCAGAAGGCTTGCACGCAACCTGGGGTAGCAATCAGGACTTATGTTCATGCGGCCCCTTTTATCCAGAAAAAAAAAGCCACAACTCAAAGTGCTGCTACAGCCAAGTGACAGGCAGAAGCATATTGTGCACATCTATGCATCCCCATGTCGCAGAGGGCTCCCCTGGGCTGGACCAGTGAGGGGCATCTGTCTAACAGCGCATGCAGCGACACTACGCAACTTTCTGGGCAAGAAGGAAAGTAAGGGAGGCTTGGCGGTAGGATGGCTTCCCTGGATGAAAGCCAGAGCATTAGCACATCTGAGGTAGGGCTCATATGTCTCCATGTGTCTTGAGTTGTTTGCCACAGCTTCCGTAAAGGGATCTCACCATTGCTTCGCTACTTTTCTCCTTGGCTACCACCCTCTTTGAAGTCTTCGGTGGGGTTTGTGGCAGCAAAGTCCTCTCCCACAAGTGCTCTGCAAAGCCTAAGTTTTCTGGATTTTCTTCACCAGCAGCCAGGTGGTGTCACAGGAACGATCACAGCCTTTCCAGACTTTATTGTCACCATAAATGCATTAGAATTTCTCTAAAAAAGGTGGTGTGGGGGGAAGGAATATCACCACCATATAAATGTATTTATGCCTGTATTCATCACTGCCATATATGAAGCTCATATATGAGCCTTGCTCTCTTCACACATGACAATCTTCTAATGACTTCACTGGGAGCTGCATTTGCATTCAGGTTGCAAGGTCAGGTTGTTAATTACGCAATCACTTGGTCTTCTGAGCTCAGCATAAATTCATATGGACATGCCCTGATGAGAATATGTCCTGCATTGACTCGCTACAGATATAAAAAAAATTAGTTTCCCTGGTGGAAACAGCTTTTAGTGTTTCTAGAAGATTCTGATAGTGTGTGGCTCCTCTTACTTTCTTGTCAGTGATGATCCTGGTGTAGGGGCTTCTATTCCTGTCTGTGCTTCTCCTTCAGCAGAGCCGATCTGATTGCTCTTAGTGGTGGACTTTTGACTGTATCAGTGGGCTGATGCAGGTTTAAATAATAAATCAGGTAGAGTTGATTTTACAGTGCAAATGTCTTTACTCACAGATGATGCAGGGATGCAGGAAAAGCAGAGAGGAGAGGGTTAAGAATGATTTAAAGTGAGATTTGCCACCATAGTGTTAAATTGCTGTAGGAGTCAAAACTGAAGTGCTCATCAGTCACATCAGTGCAGACTAGGAGGATCAGATGTTGTTTCTGTTTCAAATCAAATGTGTGTATAGTCCAGGATTTCCAGTTTAGCTTATATAAAGGAGAAGCCTTTCATTATATATCCAGGGGGCCAGTTTAATGATCTGGTTTAATCTGACATAATTCAACTGATTGTGGTGGATTTGGCACAGGCACTGCCATGCTGCCTAGAGGATGGGATCTGGCAGCATGCTGCACCCCCTCTGTAGCACCTGAGTGCCACCGAGAGCCAGCATCTTGTGTGGGTATGTGTCCCATGGTGGCTGCAACGATGCCTGGACCTGGGTGTTCTCATTCGCCCCATTTAGAAGGCCAACGGCATCTTGGCTTGTATCAGAAACAGTGTGACCTGTAGGTCCAGGGAGGTGATTCTCCCTCTGTACTCTGCACTGGTGAGACCGCACCTCGAATACTGTGTTCAGTTCTGGGCCCCTCACCACAAGAAGGATGTTGAGGCTCTGGAGCGAGTCCAGAGAAGAGCAACAAAGCTGGTGAAGGGGCTGGAGAAGAAGTCTTACAAGGAGCGACTGAGAGAGCTGGGGTTGTTTAGCCTGGAGAAGAGGAGGCTGAGGGGAGACCTCATTGGTCTCTTCAACTACCTGAAGGGAGGTTGTGGAGAGGATGGAGCTGGCCTCTTCTCCCAAGTGACAGGAGACAGGATGAGAGGGAATGGCCTCAAGCTCCACCAGGGGAGGTTCAGGCTCGACATAAGGAAAAAATTCTTCACTGAAAGGGTCATTAGGAAATGGAACGGTCTGCTCAGGGAGGTGGTTGACTTGCCTTCCCTGGAGGTGTTTAAGGTGCAGGTGGGTGAGGTACTGAGGGGCATGGTTTAGAGATTGGTGGGAATGGTTGGACTCGATGATCCAGTCAGTCTCTTACAACCTGGTGATTCTATGATTTTATAATTTGACTTGGTGATTTTCTTGGCTCTCTCCATTCTCCAAATTTTTTCCATCTGGCTGGCTCTGGATAACAGTTTGGATAAAATAGTTTCAGGAGTGGGCAACTTATTCCTGAAACACAGCAGTTCTAAATTGCTACCAACAAGATACTCTTTCACCTGAGTCATGGGGTTTTCCTCCTATGATATTCATAACAGTGTTTTCTTGTGATACTCTGTCATTTAGGGGAACAGCCTTTCTATTATAAATACAGTGCTTCCCCATTCCCCCAAACACTGTGCAACTCCAACAAGGTTAAAGCATGGCATTTACATTCTTAGTCTGTCAGGCTGATGCAAACAGAGCAACAGCAAAATAAAGCATTTTCAAGCCACACCAAGCTTCCTGTGTATCTTCAGGAAGGTTACTGTAATGGCAAAGCTGATCAAATACAGTAGAAAGGTTGTTTTCAAATATTCATTGCTATTCCAAATGATGACTCTACTCAACAACAACTCATACTTCATTTAATTATTTGCTTACTATTTGATCATCTACGTAAAGGGGCTTTTCTTGCACAAATATTCAGGGAGTGGCTGTTCTTTCTACCAGTGCCCTGTTCACCTGCAAGGAAAGATATTTGAGGAGAAGGAAGAAATGCATGTTCTTCATTGTTGGCCACCATCTGTTATTGCTATTACTGTTTTTGTTGCGGAGTCAGAAGTTTTCAGGTGGGGTATGGTCGCTGAATGTTACCTGGGTCAGAGCCTGACTTGCCAAGTTAGGTGATGCTTTGGATCTGGATCTAGAAGTCATTATACTATCATATGGGAAGAAATGTCTGCTGTGAGAATCTCCCAGGTAAGTTCTCACCTGCTTTTACAGATTCCAGTATCATACCAGGAAAGAAACTCAATATTATTTGGTGGGAAGAATACTCAGTTGGCAAAGAAGAATGTGTATAAGCAATCACAGATGAAAATCTAATTGATAAGTCTCACTCAGGAGAAAAATCAGCAGCTAACATAAACCACACTGAGGGTAAAAGAGCCTTTGAAAAGAAGAGGAGATAGTGTACTGAGGGAGAAGGTTAGTGGATGACAGGATACTCAGAAGGTGATTGGAGACTTTCCAGTGGAATGCACGTATTTTTCATTTGTGGGTTGAAGGTTCACATAGTTACTGAAATCTGCAGGGTGGTCATTGATCATTGTCCCAGTTTCTGGTGGTAAATTTATGCCATTAACCACCCCCCCTAATATTTGTTCTCCTTCTTTCTCACAGTCTCTGCCACATTTAGATGGGGAGGGAGGATAGACTTCTTCATGTTTTTCTCCTCTGTCACTTCTCCTTTTCACTGCAAGTTTCTGTCTAGGTTGGGACATCCTGAGATGCTCCTCTTTCTCCCTGCTGTGTGTGAGACAGGCATTTTGGTCTCTGTACTCTGGGCTGCTAGAGCAGTAATATTTTTACAGAAGTGCTAGATTCTTTTCAAAACTATTTAAAACAAACAAGCAAATTATTTCTTTTGCTAAGTACTTACTGTATTATACAGGCCCAGAGGCAACTTTTTAATGACAAATATTTCCTAAGGTTTCTGTTCACGCTTGGACACAGTGATTGCATCCAGAAACCACATTATGCACACATTGGACCAAACATAACAGCACCTGCTGCTCCTGCTGCTTCTAGAAAGAGAACAACTAATCTCTTTAATTATTGGAGAAGAATTAAGACTTTGATTTGTCTTATTGCAGAAAGGTAGATATTTCCCCCCTGCAGGTGGGGGAAGAGATGCTGTTTGCCTTCCTGTTCTGCTGCAAGAGGGACTTACACTGTTGGGTGGTGACCCCCACTGGCTGCACTGGAAGGAAGAGTGGGGTTGTATGGACACCCACCTCTCTGTTATCTGTATGGAATAGGGCACATGTGGGTTTTCTCCTACACTGGCAGTGCTATGCGCAAGGCAGAGGGGCCTGTTTGCTCCCTGGAGCTGTGGTAAGAGCGATTCACTTGGATCCCATGAGCAGCAGGGAGAGGCAGGCTGAAGGCAGGGTTAGACTCTCTTGGAGCAAGGCAAATGCAAATGGCAGTGGGATTGTCTGAGCGCTGCTGGAGCCCAGTTGTCTGCAGGCGTGCTACATGTTCTGGGCATGCCAGGGAATCAAGGATTGCTGGCACATCAGCTGTCTCCAGCAAAGAGATGGGCTTGTCATCAAGCCAGCACATCTGTTTCTTTCGCCTAGGAGGAGGAGGCAGTGAATTGGGAGCTGAAAATAATCATGGGGTAATTGTCTTCTTGGTAAGGATTTTGTAGCATGTTATTAGGAGGATCTTGCTGGCCACATGTTGCAAAGGGCAAAGGGAATTGGTGGAGCTCTTGAAGGACAAGAGAGAGTCTTTTGCCAATCTCCCCAGTTAAAGCTGGACCGGGCTGGATGGATGGTAGCATCAAATGCTACCAACATTTGATGTGCTTTTCTAAACTCCCCTTCCAATCCTCTTTTCATCCCCCTTCCAGACTCTTGCCTCCTTGTGAATGTTAAAGCAAGAGGAGTGCAGCCACGGAAAAGCACAAAAAAGATCCTTTCCACCTTTCAGCTCCCTGCTGCCCTCCCTTCCCTCTTTCCCCACAAAGGAGCCATAAGTATTCCTCTGTATCACGAAAAGGACCTGCCAAAGAGTCTAGGACAGAAAGGGTTAAACTCAGACGAGCACTAGCTCCAACACAGTTAATCCATATAAAGCTCATGGATTTCTCTGCAGTGATCTTTGTGGTTGTCATTTGCATTTTTTTCCTTTTGTGAAATCTTTTCTTCTTTCCTTTTACACTCGTATGCATGCAGAAATTAGCATATTGTACCGAGAGTGGGAGATGTAAGAAGCCGACCCCCTGCTGTTCAGCGGATTGTGCAATCTGCAGGCGGCATCAATTTTTCAGCAGTTTTCTCATTTCTCATTACAGTCAGGGCACCGCACAGCTCCCAATTCAACACAATCCCTAGTGGTCCTACAGACAAGCATATGAGCTGTCGAATATCCGTACTGCGACTTTCATAGAATTAATATCCTTGTTTATGCTTCCACTGTAATTAATCCTGGTATTAATATAGTTTGGGCTTAGCTTTACTAATCATGCATGGGCTAGCAGGATAATTATGTCAGCAGACTCTGGCGCTGATATTTGACAGCAGTTTGCTAACCTAAGGAGTGGCACATAAATACTTTGGCCGATCCTGCCTTGGAGACAAGGAAGGCAGAGACGAGGAGGAGGGTGGATATGGTGAATCAATGTCTGATAACTATAAATAGTGTTTTTAAAATAAGGAAATTTCACAAGCACAATAAAGTTGTCCTCGGGTATCAAACTCTGTGGTTGTCATAGTGATGTGTGCATTATTAAGAGGGTGTTGTTCGCTCTGGCATCTAATCTTATAATGAGGACGGCTCATTATCGGCCTGACGAGAGTCCCTTTCCCCACTGGCCGCATCACAGCTTGGTGGATGCTTGAGGCTGAGGGGGAATTTTCCACGTGCTCCTTCCCTGCCCTCCATCCCACCCCACCCTGAAGAACCTCAGCAGGCTCTTGGGTGGCGTGCCATTGTGTAGAGCCAAGGGATGTCCAGCACTTGGCAAGCCGTTTCCTGATTTTCCTCTGATTTTGAGCATGCCTGTGACTTCAGTGGGTACAAAATTTTGTGCTGTAGCCACTTCAATCTCTTTGGCTGTCCCTGGCCCTCATGTTCATTAACATCACTTATTGGGGAGTTGAAAATGAACTGCTGGCTTGATTTTATTTCTGCACCTGTTTCTGCTGCCTGACCGTTTTCAGCAAATATCCTTCGTGGGGTCAATGATGCCTCTTCGTGCCAGGCGCAGGGCTTAATGGAACTTCCTTTGCTTATCATTAGCCACTTTGCATTTTTATAGAGCACTATTAACTGGGATGCAGATTCACTTTTAATTCCTTTCTGAGGTTTGTACACAGCGATTGCATCCCTCCCCCGCTCCCCAAACAATCCAATTATCACAGTTTGTCACACAGGCGCGAGTGACCCACACGCCACCTGCTCTGCCAGCAGGCCCGATCCTTTGGGATGGCAGCCAGGCACGGGATTTCAAGTTTTGCCTCAGCAGGACCTTTTAAATGGCTTTAAAAATCATATATCTGCTTTTGTCGGGAAAACCAAAACCAGAACCTGAAATCGGCTGTGAAATTGCATTGTTTGAAGGTCTGGGATTTGAAAATGGCTTAAAAGAATTTCATCCTTCCCTCTCCCTCTCTTTTTTTTTTCTTCTTCTTTTTATTTTTTTTTCTTAGAAATAGATTTATGTCTAGACAGGCAACCTGTATATTGTTCTGGCCAAGTTAGGATTAAATTGACCCTGGCGACGTGAGGATCTGATCAGCCGGGAAGTCTGAAAACTGGGAGTTAATGGGAGTGCTGTTCTTATTCTCCTACACAGGTATGTGTGTAAGCATGAGGTCAACATTAAGGGTGGGATTAAATGTCATCATCTTCAATTGGATTTATCATGTGCTTATACATTTTCCTCAAATGGACCCCAGATCTTACCCAAAGGCATGGATGGAAATATTCCCCATGTATGCAGTTAATTTTGCAGCAGCCCCTTTGAACTGTGCTCACCTCTCCCCGCATGATTTCAGCTCCTTCGCAGTAGCTGCTGGCTTTTGGTTGATGGCAGCCCCAGGGCACTTGGCTCCTGCTCACCAGTGGCTGGGCTACCATCATATAGCTCAGTACCACAAGTGCTCCTGGACTTATTTTTTTAAGTTGAAGGGTCACTTACTAAAACACAGAACTAGCCCTAACGCTAGAAACTTCATCCCTGGTCTCCATCTTCCCAGGCAGAGATTGCAGAAGGAGATGATGGAGCAATGCACTCTATTTGGTTCCAGACTGTGATGTTCCTTTTGCCCAGCAGCAGTGTTTCAGGAAGAATAGAACTCAGTCTGAGTGAACAGTGTGTGGCCTCAGGAGCAGCGTGGCACTGGGCTCATGTACCCTAAGAGGCGCTAAATCCATAGTTTGGGTAACCCACCTACCTATGGCCAGGATGATTTGCCCCAGGAAGAGGTAGTCTGTTTAAGTTCTCCACTAAGCATTAATGACAGATCCCTACTTATAGGGACTTCTGAATGTTTACAATATCTACTGAGGTTTCTCCACAGCTTTATTCCAGTCTTATTCCCTTTTTTTCTGTTGGGTGTTGTACTTCCACTGAAAGCAGTGGTGCCTTTCCAGTGCTGCATGTTCTCTTTGTCACACAAAAATCAAAGGGAATTTAGCACATGACTAAAAAAAGGGGCTAGCAGAGGCCCTCAAGATATAAATAGATGGTCCTTTATTCCTCCACTGGTCCACAGGAGAAATCCTCCTGCCCTGAAGCAGTTGTCTCCAAGGAAAATCTGTATGTTTGTATTTCTAGACCCTGGAGGGAATTTGGATAGACCATGGAAATGTATGAACCTTTTACTTTTCCACCAAATCCCCAGTTTCCAAATCTTTATATCCAGATTGTGTGAAAGTTGCATGGTGTTTAAACGCTGGACATTCCTCTCAGTTCCATTTCATTTGAAGGCTGAGAGCTGGTAGCAAGAAGCAAAATAAGAGAAATCTTTTAAATATGTGTGACTAGTAAATGGATTGACATTTTGTCTTGTATTTCAAAAGGCTTTTTCTACTGGGAAATTAGTCTCTACTCATAGCATTGTGATAATCCGCTTATAGTCCAGTTCATCAATATCTTAAGTACTCACATGCTTTTCCTCTACAACAAAGTAACTTTGTCATTTTCATGCTGATTGTCAACCATCTCAAATAAATTGCCTAGCAGAATTTGGGTGAGTTTTAGCCAGCTGCATATCCTTTAATAGCACAGACTCAATTGTTCTACCAGTTATTATATTTTCCAGTGACCAAGAGCATGTTAGACCCCTCAGAATACAAGTACATTGTTCTCTGCCCGCAGGACCCTGCAAGCTGACACCAGATACTGCAGGGAAAGGGAAGGGCCTGAACAAACGTGAGCATCAGCGTTAGTATGTGGCTGCTTGGCAAAGGTCTTTTGGCAGAATGGAAAGGTAACAAATTGACAAAATAAGCATAATAACAAATATCTTGTGTTTGGCTCATTCTTTATCAGTTACATCAGTTTTTAAACTTGGTCCTTTTGAATTCTGTGAAATGGCAGAACAAATCCTCAGTTTTGCATGTTGGTAACTCACTGACAACAGAAATGGCTCATGAGGCTACAGCCACACATTGTTGTGGCAGCCTGAGGTGTAAATGATTTTAGAAAAGTTTTGGGTAGAAATGGGGAGGATGGATCTCCTGGCAACTAAAATGCAACCTGAAACCTGGAGAATGCCTAAACTGCTGACAGCCAGAAGCTGAAAGAGCATCTCAGGGAAAGATATTTCATGCAAACCCTATCTCTATTCTTTCTAAACATCTGCTTCTGACCACTGTCAGAGAGATGCTGCTGGGCTAGATCAACCCTTGTTTGGATGCAATGTGGCCTTTCTTAATCCATTTTAGAGTGTTTTGTTTCATACCTTATGCTTCTGGCTTTGCAGCATTCCCCCTGCTGCAGGTAGCATTGCAGACACTGGGGCAGAGATCAAGGCCCCTGCTTTCCATCTTTGTGAGTCAAGACAATGAAAATTCATTTCATTCCCCATGAGGGCAAAATTACTAATGCAAAATGCCACCAAGAGCTTGCCCTGTTACTCCAGGGTCTTGAAAATGGAATCCTAGCAAACTGGGTGGGTACTACCTTGTTTTCTATCACTGCCCTGAGTTACTACAAGGCAGACACAGGGGAGCAGAAACATAAATGGACTGTGGGATTTTTTATTAGTGCATGGGCACTGAAACTATTACTCACGGTATATAGTTTCAGTCAATGCTCTTTTAGGTTATCTGCTGCTCATATATTCACCGTACATAAATATCTGACAGCAATTACACTTAATGCTGTTAGAAATCAGAATATCTCCTCCCTGAGTTTATAAAAGGATCTTTTTGATTTTAAGACCCCAAATTAACAAGCCAATTATTTGTGTATGTTATTTGAAGCCTGTGCTTTAATTCAGGCCCACTTGTCTGAGTGCAAATAAAGCTGAGTAAGTAGAGGAATGCTTTGCTCAACTGGACCTGAGTGAATTTTTCAAGGACTGCTAGAAATTAAACAGTTGGAGTTATTTTAATATTTCCAAAGCTGTCTTGCCTTTGTAAGGAATCCAGACTGATAAAGTGCCGGTTAATGAAGTCTGTTGGAAGAGGAGAATCACAGAATCACAGAATAATAATTGCAATTTTGGAGCAGCTTCTGAGATTTGCCATTTGTTTTCATTCTTCCCATCCAAAGTATTGACAGTGGTGGATCAGGAGGAGTCCAGCTGGGACACAGAAGGACAGCTGGGGTATTGGCTTATTGACTCCTGTCTGGAGCTGTGGATGACCCTGGATTTTCCTTCCCAGAGGCATAACTGAAAGTACGTAGTGCTGCTCCACATCCAATTTAGGCAATATAGAATTTGTCCTCTTTTGACATACACTGAATAGGTGAGCTCGCCCACTTTTTAAATTCACCACTACTCGACAATCTTTGTTGTATCTCAGGAGTCAATCTAGTTTGTGACAGCATCCCAGTGCTGTCTATCTCAGGAAATTTTCTCATGGAGGGTAATTTGCCTTAAAGCATTTGGCCTTTAGCGAAGCAGAATAGTCACCAAAAATGTCCCTTTGACTATTTCTGCTCTTAGTATCTACCCCAGTGATGCCACTAAGGACGACGAGGGCCAGTACCACTATGTCCTTCAGTTTGTGTAGCAAAGAAAGCTGTTGGAGAAGACGTATCACTCCTGCACAAGCCCCACGTGTGCCAGGGGTGAACTGGGAGATCTGATCTTTCACTGCAAATAAAAGAAGTCAGGACAGAAAGAACAGGTCTCTGATGGATGGCGTGCTAAAGGAGATCCACATTCTGCCAAGTTGCATGATTATATGCTAGGACATGTTTTTTTAATGGAGATGGAAAACAGACATTTTGACAGGACTGAGTTTTGCTCAAGGCTATCTATGCGCTGCTCCCACTGAAACTTCTTGGTCAAATCTGTCCCTTGTTTGAGAAGACACAACTCTACTGAGGCATGATGGAGCTAAGTTTGATACTGAGGTGCAGCTGAAGAAAAACATTCCACGCTGTCTCCTGTCAGGGCACCATGAGGAGCCCTTGGGAGAACCTAATTATGAAATCCTACTGCTGCTCTGTGCTTGTTTTGCTGGCAAGCATGCAGATTCGAAGAACAATGTTTTGGTTCTCCAACTGATCTTTAATTCCAACTGTCTTCTTTTAACCTTGTGTTGTTGAACACATAACCTGTGAATAAACTGTTATTGGGGCTTTAATTGTTCTGAGCATCAGAAAATTTCAAACACTGTCTAGCTTTCACAGGCATAGAACATTATTGAAATACAAATAAACAGAGAAAGAGAGTAAAAAATACTGAAAAGAGTTATTTGTAATAGCATTTCAACGCCTGCAATACAGAGGAGAAAAACTTCACAAAGTCCTTGGATGTGGATCTTGCCAGAGGGATCATGTCAGTGTAAGGTGATGTTTTCTTCCGTTTGTTGATGATACTAGCAGGGCTTTGGAATGAGCTGGTGCTCTAAATACTGCAGCATTATCATCATGAAGTTATAGGTGGCATTTCTTTCCTCTTTTTCAAACATACTGTTGTTTGAAATGTCTGCACTGATGCTGAATCATCTCTGGAAGACTTTAGATCAAGGATAAGGCTGTTGGAAGGGGCACTGTAGTTGGATGCAGGTGAGCTCAGCTGAACTGCAGGAGGGTAAATATCTCACTTGTATTAGGCCTTGGCCAATATTAGATGGAAAGACAGGTAAGATCATTTGAAAATCAAGCCTAAATCAGCTACTACTGTCTCAAGAGGAGACAGCAGGCTTGAAAGTTAATGCCAAAATGTCAACAATGACATCTTGCTCAGAAAACCTGAAGAATTATTGGAAGGGTTTTACTTCAGCAAACTAGATTTTGCATACTCTACACAGTTCCACTGATATTGTAGTATTCATTCTTCTTTCGTCAGACATGCTTAGCTATCTTGCTGCTCTATAAGCTTAATATTACCATGATGTGGACTTTTCCATGCTGCCTCAAGGCAGAAAAAAACAACCCAGTCCCTTCTGAGTGAGGGGACAGGAAAGGGAATTATTTAGAAATATGATTGGACTTTTCCCCGTGCAAGGGCTACTGTATAACAGTGCTAATAATGGCTGTTGCCAGCTCCTAAAGGCAGTCATGGTACTCAATAGGTAGTCTCACCTAGCTGTTTTATTTAACTGACCTGCACTGAAGGAACCTGCAATAATAGTGCTGGAGAGGAACACTCTTTATTTACCCATTAAACTCACTGAACATTGCCAGCTTTTGCCCACTGTGGCTTTGGTACCCTGCAGAGCCATATGGGAAGCTCACATTTCATATAATAGCTTATACGAGCTCATATCTTGTTTATTTGACCTGTCTCTGAGAGGTTCAAAGAGCCACTTGGTAGTGGCTAATTGTTAGCTGCCAGCCATGGTAGTTAAAGCTAACGGAAGTCAGTCTGCCTCTTGCAACAATACTGACTCTGCCACCTAATCCCTCCATCACTGAGCATCCAAATACTGAAAATTAATTTAAGCCTTGTCTGCTTCTGCAAAGCCCACAGTGAAGGTGCAGAAGAAAAAGCTTTCTGCAACCTGTTTCCTCTTGGTTTGTGAAAGTGTTTCTTTGTTGTTTTTTTTTTGAAAAGTCAGATATGACAACAGAGTATGAAAAAAAAAATGAAGGCTGCCTGCAATGAACAGGGAAATAATTCCAACAAAGACAGAAATTTAGACATTAAAATCTTCTTTCTCTATTAGAGAAACACCCACCCATTAAAACAGTCATAAAACCCTTTATATTAGGCTCAGGTACCTTTTCAGAAGATGATTGCCAGTTCAGGATCTGTTCAATGTGGAGAAGTACAAATGTACTGGTTTTAATCATGATAAATAACTTCTCTTTTGTCAGATCATCTCTGCTGGAAATGGTTTCTCTCGGTGCAGTAATGATAATTTGCACACTTATCATTCGGTACCTTCGCAAGACAACCACCCAGCCATGGGATGTAATTTAACTTATCAACTACAGGTTCATCCAGCCTTTTCCAGCCAAAAGGGCATTTCACATTATTTAAGAGACTTCACCATATATTGCCATCAATTTAAGATTTCACCATCGTCCCCCCTACTCCCGGTCATTAAAATTTTCCACTCAGCACTTGACTTTATAACCTGGGGACATGGCTGCTGAATGTCGCCAGCAGGTCCTCTGAATTATCTGCTGCATGCAGGAGATGATTACCAAAAGGATGCAAATCACTAAGTGACTATCGAAGGGAGCAATCATGATTAGCTGTACATGTCACATACCATACAGAGGCTGGAAAGGAACGATGCCGGGGGGGAAGGGGTATCTGTACCATGCTTATCCCCCTTCTTGTTTGTTTTCAACAGGAGGTCTCACCAGGGTTATTTCTGTTGAGCTCTGAGAGCAATGGGGTTTGGTATCTGATTCAGTGTATTGCACGCTGTCTCCATTGAGTCAGCACTGCAGAGATGAGGAAGGTTGGCAAGGTCCTACGGTTCACTTCTCTGTGGCAGGTCCAGACCTGGGAGAGCCCTGGCTTCAAAGTCAGAGCACATCCTCATGACCACTGCAAAAAGTGTGTGCTATGTTATCAAACTAGGCACTTCAGAGTTGTGTTTGGGAGGAGCAGGCAGTTGTTTTGGTATTAGCACGTGAAAGCATTAGAGAACAGACCTTCCTTCACCTTCTGCATTTCCACAAATCCTTCTAGGACCTGCACCAAGAGGCAGCTTGGTGGCTGCTTTGCTGCTTTCTCAGGGTGCCCCCTGCCAAAGGCGCTCGGAGACCTTGTCTGCTACATGGCAAGGAGCGGGGAAAAGACTGCACTGAAAGGCAGATTCTTCCTAGCTTCAGAAAGCCGTCCTGCCAAATAACATGCCATGATATCTCATGGCAAAGGCAGGTAGCTATTAGTGGAGGTGGATGACAGCAGGATGAGGTCTGGTGGATCTGTTGATGGATGTTAAGATATGCTTGTGCTGTGCAAGAGTCACAGGCAGAGGCAGTTCAGAAAAAGCCTGCAAGTGATTTACCAACTCAGGGGAGAAGCACGAGAAGAGAGGTGCAGCTGCTGCAAGGAGATGCCTGGACAATGAAACTGGCTCTTATTTTACCCCATTGTCAAAGACATGAAACGTGATGTCTTCAAAAATCCTTTTAAAAGGAGAAGTTTTTAAGAGGGTCGGTTGTGTTTTTTTTTCCTTTGAAGTAGTCTTCATTATTTGTAGCCTCTGCCAATTAGGTCTCTAAAGGTGTGGTGCTACTGGCTAGACATGCAGCTGCATGGCTCAGTGTGGCTGGCAGGTGGCTTGCATGTAGTCGAGAGATCCTTTTGTAGGGAGAGCTGTTTGGTCCCTCCCTTGTGCTTATGATTGTGCCTGATTGTGTCCTTGCTCCCCTGCTCTCGCACCTTCTCCCTGAATGAAGGATGGGGAATTATATGGTGTGCTGGAGACAGTTTGCAAAAGGATTGCTGGGCACAGGAGAGTGCTTCTCTGTGTTTAGGGTACAGTGCTTTAAGTGAGTTGACCTGGGCTTTGGGACCCTCTTTCTGCTGAAGATACCTGCTTGTGGGGGTCAAATTTCTTTTTGGATAAAAGGCTTTAGCAAAAAGAGAAGTTAGGCAGACTACTGGATTGGACTTATCCACCTGAAGAAGGATTTCGCCTTCCTGGATTTCTGCAGCAGTGACTCTAGGCTTGCATTACAGTCAGCATACACATAACTAACAGAGTCTTGGATCTTCCCTTTGTCATGGCACCCTAAAACTTATTCCCCTTTTCGTATAAATAGAGACAGGGATGACCAGCTTAGTGGCAGACTTCTGTGTAGCAATGTGAACAGTGAGATGAGTCCTACTTGCCTCCATCGAGATAGATTTGATGAGGATGGACACCATCTCTGGTCTTTGCAGCATCTTTCTTCTGACAGCCTTACTAGGTCTCACTGGCCCTGTTGTTGTTAGCTTCAAAAAAGAGAACCAGCGCAGTGCTTTCTGGCCTCCTCACAGGCACAATCGGGCCCTGTGCTCTCCAGCTGGCTTCTGGAGTTGTAGCCCCACGAGCCTGCTAGAGCCTCACTACAGTACCCCCAAGTTCCTAACAGTACCTCCTGCCCCTCCCAGGAGTCACGCTGCTCATGGCTGCTTCCTTCCTCTTACTCCCCACTCATTTCCCTTCTTGGATAGGAAGGTTCGAAAAGTAGTGACAACATAGTTATCACGTTGTGGATGACCTAATGTGAGGCTTTGAAGCTCAGAGGTATCTGAGCTCTCTGCCTGTTTTACAAACCTGATTAAGTCAGACCAGACATCCCAAAAGATGTCCGGAGAATCAGTCTGCAAGTCTCATTTCCCTGGGGAACCATCATTTACTTAAAGTTTTGCTTCATTTAAATAGAAGTTTTTCCCCTCCTTTGGCTACTTCTTGCTTTTAAAAGGTCCTTTGGACTGGAAGAAAAAGCATATAATCCCTTTCATAAATGGTTCACCATCCATTTCAAACCCCTAAAATGTGTGAAGAGGTTGTCTGCCTCTGCTCCACCTGCTGCTACCACTTGGGGATTTGAACATAAGGCTTACAGCACAAGAACCAGAAGTCAGAGACCTGGACCAGCCTTTTATAAGGCTGTGTTGAAATAAGAGGAGAGAAGAGTGACAGGAAAAAAATGGGAGACTTAAAATAGGATGGAAAGAAAAATAAGCACATTAAAATGAATTCTAGATGTATTTCTCCCAATCATTTTTAATATTGAGGTGACTTTTGAGCAGAATGTTGTGCATGGTATTTCAGTCGGACCTGTTACAGCAAAAGCTCACAATGCAGCACAATTTAATTGAAAAAAAAGAGTTGCAGGAGTCCCGAGCACTCATTAAGCCTCTTGCCATCACTGCTGTGTGGGAAGGTGTGCAGAACTGGGGGCTGAATTGCCTGGCGTCACACAGCACCCATATCCCTGGAGTCCCCAGAGCCTGTTTTAGTCATCGCATCATTTTTTCCCTCTGTGCACCTCACCTCCCTTAAGGCTTTGCTGCCTGAAATGTAGGCAGTGCCTGGTGTTTTTACAGTTGAGTACAAGCTGTATCAATCAAGGAAGAGGTGAGTAAGAGGGCTGGCTGCGTTCCAGCTGTTTGCCACTGGCACCGCACAAACGTGCAGATTCGGGGATCACCTCACCATTTCCTGCCATTACCCTCTGGGGTGACATTTAGTTCTGAGTGCTAGAAGATATGCAGGCCAAAACACAATCTCACATTGTGCAGTGAAGCAACTTTTTTTTTTTTTTGCTAGCTAATGAAGTGACCCTGCCATCAATTTGGTAAAATGCCACTCTGCTGCTTGAGACAGGAGGAAAATCCCCACTACCAGCTGTAAGGAATATATTCCTTGGTTTACACCTGTGTAAGCATGAGGAGAAGGAGACCAGGCTTGGCATGACAGGTCTGGGAGAAGAGTTATGACTGAGAGAAGGCTTTAAAAAAGATATTTTTGAGAACAGTGCTGAGCTTCTGCCTTTGCAGCCAGGATCATTATCTCTCATTGCTATAACTTTGGGGTAGACTGCTTGTTTCTGTGTAGCTGTTCATCTTCCAGATGGCTTACAGGTGCTGTACGGGATTGGCATTAAAGTCTGCTTGCATAAGGTATTAGGGAGGGAATATTTACTTGGAAAAAACCAGCCAGCTTCTCAAAATGCAGGATGACTCTGTGGTGTCAAGTTATTAAAATGCACAGATCTGTCAGTGGATATTTTGAGCCACTGAGAAGGGAGCCAGGCTTTGAGGAGATGTCCTTTCTTGCAAGGGTAGGTAACCGCGGGGCAGGGTCTTCATAAACACCGAGTGCTTCACATCATGCGGGGAGCTGCTCATGATGACAGTTTCTGTTTTACAGAAGATGATGGATATTTTTGAATCCTAATCTCATTTGTTTCTCTCTGAAAACACATCCAGGTTGTTCTTTAGTGAAGTATGGAGACCTGGGGACATTGCTGGAGAGCCTGAGGGAAGGCTCTTCCCTGACCACAGCTTCCCTTCTCTGAGCTGTAACTTTGGAGACTCTTCCTGTGTTTTTTCTCTGCCCATATGAGTGAGAATATTGTTCTGTAAGCTCTCAGTCCTGGGCAGTATTTTGGATTTGCGAAGGGGATTCCTGCTGAATACACTGCAGTGTTTGTGTTGAGTGTTAAAGGCTTTGCTAGGGTGTGTGTATTTTTTTCCAGAATCCCTGTGGAAAACCTAACAAGTGTATTTTCTTGTAGCTATCCTTCTCCTGGGAGCTGCGCTGGGATGCATGTATGTACCTGCTTGGCTCCTGAGTCAGTGTGGCACAGTTGGCTCCCACCCCTAGTCTGCGTTTAGTGTCCACTGAACACCTTTGTATGGTCAGTTGATGAGAGACCTCTCTGCACAGCCGGCAGCCCTCTTCTGCACAGCCCCAAGTAACTCAGCAGAGCAAATCAGCGCTTTACTCTCCTGTAAGAAAGCCAGGGCTGTACCAGCACACTGCCTTTGGTGGGTGGCAGCTGTGTAAGGAAAGATTACAATGACAGGACATGTAGAGACATCTTTGTTCAATAAAACCTAGCACTTGCTGGCAATCAGTGAATTAGGGAACTTCATAAGCCAGAGGCTGCAGCTGGCTTCTCATGTTCAATAGCTGCCAGTGGAACCAGTCTCCACGAATTTGTCTAATCCCTTTTTTAACTCGTTTGTAATTCCAGCCTTTGCAGCATCCTATGGTGATGGTTGGGTCTTTACTTGTTTTAAACCTGATGTCTGGACATATCATTGGTTGGCTGTTTCCCTTCCTGCCAAAGCCACTTGGCTTCACCTCGTTTCTTCAAAGAGAGCTTTGATGCAGCACCATAAATCATTATGGCCAGAAAATATCCTTTGAATCCCACAGTATCATTTCAAAGCTTTATACTGTGTGTGGTCCTTTAAATATAAAATGTATGCCTAAAAAAATTGACGGGTGATATTTCCCCTTGCAAGTGGTCGGAAAGGAGTAGGTTGTCCTTGGACTGTTTACAGAAGCCAGAGTTCAGCAGCTGTCATTAATTTGGCTTCTTCCCACCTCCAGGACTGCTGATATCCTGGAAGACAGGAGGAGGATGGGGTTTGGAAGGGCTGGGTAAGTGGAGCAAGATTTTGAAATTACTAGCAGTGTTGTCTTCACATCCAAAAGATCTTGCTTCTCCTGTTCCTTAAATTTATGGTGCTCATTTGTTATTTTCTTTGACCAGAGGCAAACAAACAGCAAGATATATATATATATATATATACAGACATGTTTTGCACAACAGAACTAAAATGTGGCTTCCAGCACAGGGCACCAGCTAAATCTAACAGTATTAATTAAGTATCTATATGTACCCTGCATGATAGAAGGAGAGGAATCAATGATTTAATCAACTGTTCAGAAACAATCCATTTACATAGCTAAGGAAAAAATAAAAAGGAAAGCAAAACTTCCCCCCTTTAAAAAAGAAAGTGAAAAGGAATGTGAGCAAGTTTAACTTTGGTGAGCATTTTTGGGACCTGTAGCATCCTTTGTACTACCAGGAGCTCAGGATGGAGCAAACTATGGTTAGCCAACCAGAGACTGCAGTAAAGATTGAAATTCACTGAACTCTATGCTCCTGAATGTGTTGGAGGATTAAGAGCCTAATCCTACACTACTTAGAGGTAGAGGGACTTTTGACTTGGACAAACAAAGGTCAACCCTAAACAAAGGGCTTAGGCCCCCTTAAAAAGCAGGTGTATTGTCCTATAGCGTATGGACAAAACAGCTGTGTCTAATCAAGCATATCCTGTTGTCCTGGCAAGCAGTCCGAACTCATTTCTGCAGGGAGTTTCCCTTTCCTTTCTTTAGGGGAGCAGCTTCCCAGGAGCTGCTGACATGCAGAATATAGGTTTGTAGCAGGCATGAAAGTCTTATGCTCTTGCAGTGTCACAGAGGAGCTCTGTATCTACTACAGCCATCCAGGTACAGAGAATCTGTGTTTTACTTCTACCTAATTCATCTGCTGCTCACCCTTTTAAATCTATGGAGAGGGCTGCAAATTTGGCTTTGCATGGATAGAGTACAACATAGTGAGCGAGCCAGGCAGAGGAATGCTGTAGTTGCCTGCCTTTTCCAAAAAGGAGCAAATTATTTTGCACGTATAAGTTGTGCTGGTCTCTGATGTTAGCGGGCTATTAGAAGCAGCAGGTCACTCTAAGAGAATGCATGAGGAAGGTGAAGCACATAGCATACGGTTTTGCACACTGAGGGATGCAGCAGCTGGTTAGCTAATGGCTGGCATCACCTGAGTCTCTCTTATCTCATAAGCTTGGTCCACATAAATATGTGTGCTTGGAATAGGCTGTACCAGTGGTTTTGGCCACTTTGAGACTTCAGCCTCAAATTGTGTAAAACTTGAGACAGGAATCATGCAAAACTGCCTCTAGTGATTTGTTAAACCAAGAAAGGAAAAAAAGGAATGTTGCCATCCCAATATCTTGCATAGTGCGTGAGTTTATCCTGAAGACAGCCATATGTGCACATGCCTCTAAAGCAGAGAATCTAAGTTGATTTAGTTGTTGAGCTATTTCTTATGGCAAGGATAACAAACCAAAGGGCTTCCCACTCAGCACTGCTTTTGTATTGTGGTGTCATCAATGTGGACTGAGTTTACAGAACCAGATTTTTCTTGTGTTTATTCCTTCTCTGGTAGTATCTAGGTTAACATTTGAGGTGACAGGCCATATAATCCATAAAAGGCAGGTTATACCGCATCATCTCCTCACCAAAATGGACTTTTCCTGTTTAATGGCAGAGTAGCATAGATGTGAATATGTGACTATGTCTCTGATCAAAAGCAAAGGCCTCACTCACCCCTCCTTTAATAGTAGTGGTTCTGAAAATGACATTAGTTTTATTGCTGTCCTTAAAGTTAAAAGGAGAGGCACATGTGACTCTTTGGTCTTTCAATTAAAATGAACTTTATTGCAAAACGTTTGTTCTTTTGTTGTATTGCCAGCTGGGTGGCTTCAGGAGCTTGAATAATACATGTGCAGCATTGTACAGTAATTGTTCCCCATCTTCTAAAATTCATATATTATGAATTCATAGATTGTTTGTGCAGCTGACAGTGGCTTTGAGCTTCTCGATAGTTAGAAAAAGACTGAACCCAGTGCAGACTGCACGTATGCAACTTCGGTAAATCCAGGTTTAATATTTATCCTTAGCCTCAGTTGGCAAAATAATACAAGCCTACTGCAAAGGGTGCAACAGGCTGGCAGGATATGAAGCCCAAATTCAGTCCAGCTATCCTGAGACAGAGGGAAATCTAATTGAGGTGCCTGGTCCAAGTGCATCACCTAAGCATATAAACTAAGACAGTGCAAGTGAGACAACTCTAGAAGGTGATGAGAATGGGATGAGTCACCCTGGAGGACTTCTTTTTCTGTCCTGGGAGAAGAATAATGGAGGTCTTATGATGACCAGTAAATAATGCAAGGTTCAATATTGCGTTGAAGTTGGTATGCACCCAGGCCTGTGTGTCTGAAAGCGCTCAGGTCCTGCCAGGGAGGGCTATAGAGCTAGTGAAGCGTCAGAGCAGCGAGCAGCTGCTGTTGTCTTGCTAGGATTGCTTAGACCTGGGAGGAAGAGTGGCCTTGCAGCTGGAAGTAGGAAGGAGCGAGGGAAGACAGTAAAGTAAAAGCAGAGGAGCAATTGGAAATAGCGAGGGTGAGGAACAGAAGGAGAAAACACAATGAAAGCTAGAACAAAGAAGCTGAAAAGGAAATAACACTGCAGCAACACTTTATAATGGTGTACATATCTCCAAACCTCCTCTGAGCAATGTGTTTGTTCCTCTCTCAGAAGAATGCATTGGTGCTTCTGTTCCTCACCACTGAGCAGCTCTAATGAACGCTCCTTTGTAGTCTCCTAAACACCTCCCATGGCTTACGCAGGGTATGCTAACATATTTATAAAGGTTTATTTAGCAATGAATAGATCTGTCCTAACTTCAAAATACATCAGTGGAATGTAGCCTCAGGACCCCCATATTTTAAACGAATCCCCTGTGGCAAGCCAGATTTAACTGTACACAAAAGCAGTGTTGTTTTCCTTTTTATTTTTAGGGCACCACCTTTACATTCAGCTAGAGGAGTTGCAGCCATCTAGAGCACATTGCCCTGTTATCAGCTGGAAAGGAACAAAGGCATTTTCTTCACAGGTGCATTTGCCCCTGCACATCATGGGTGCAGGCATCAGCTTCAGTGCTGAAAAGCATTTATATTTGATTACTCTTCTTTTAAAAGAATGTCACTCTGAAAGAGAATTTCGATGCCTTAGGGCACAAGGAAAGGATTGTTTTGGCTGTTTTGAACAGAGGATTTGCTCTCTATGTATGAGGGTCCTCTGCTTCAGTTTCACATTTGTGGGCTCTTTGCCCTCGTGCTGATGTCTTTCATCAGCCTTTCTAGTTTTGGTGTAATAGCAAAGTGGGTGAGTAATATCTTTCAGAGGGTTTGAAACTTGTCAGAGTATTTCTTTCTTTAAAATAATGAAATGATGCCTGCAGTGATGTACTGAAGACCTGGCAGGCACTCATGGTACAAAAATTGGATGTAGAAGTCACCATCCTAAATCTCATTCTGGCGATATGAACACAAGTCTTCCATGAAGGATTCCTTTAGGATGAACATTGCGCCCAAAGAGGTAAGTTTTGCATGAAGTGACTGATGTCTGTTACCAAGGGCGTGAGAGGGAATGGCACTGGAGGACCCACAGCCCATGTGCTCTTGGCTGCTTGACAGCCCTCAAGAGTTACTGCATCTGCAGTGTGGTTTGGAGAAACCTCGGATCACATCTCAAACAAGGGCCTGCGGGAATCTCCTCTGCCTCACATCTTTGGTGCTCAGATCTGAATCCCAGAGGTCTGAGGCTTTGAAGAAACTATCACCCATGTCCAACCACAGAAATCCACGAGGTTACTGAAATTATGAAAGCTGCTGCTGAGTATCTGCAGTGGGAGGTGGTTGCTTCAGAGAGAGGATCTGCTTATGCAGAGTCACGGAGGAAAACTTAATTTAAGTTAACTAAATGTGTAAATTAAAAGTGGATTAGCAATGGCACATAAAAGGATGGATTCCTTGGATTCTTCTTTTCAGAATTAAAATGATCCTAATTTGTTTCAGCATAATTATGAAAGAGAATGTCATACAGGCCTTTAATGAGATATAACTTACTGACAGTAAAAGTTAGTCTGGGTTAATTTTTTTGTGTTTCCCAGCAGGGGTGGGATTGAAATACAGTCCTGAAATTTTTTTAGTAGGAGAATTGTATTGTCTTTACTGGGGATTTTAGTGACTGATTCTGATAATGCAGTAATCGGTTTTTATTATGATCATACTATTTTTATTCTTAGGATATGAAAACTCTGAATAAGTAATGAATTAATCCTCACCAAGTCCCTGTGAGGTTGGTAAAGGCTTTGTAACAATCACTTCATTTGTGCTGTACTACGTCTGCTTTTAGTGTGGGGTACAGCAAGGCAAAGCAGTGCTACAAGATATGAGAAGGAAGATGAATATCAGATCTTATTGAATGCATGGGAGGAATTAAACAAGGAAAAAAAATGTTATTACCCAGTTTAGAATTTGGTCAGGCCACCATGATGCACTCACAAGAAAATGTCAGGGGAGCTTTAGTGATCAGTGCATCTGCTTTATGTCTAACCAAATCCACAGGGTATATAACTGTGCCACACACAGTGCACTGTAGTGGGGAACTATTTAATATCAGGATGTAAATACCAAGGATTAAATCTAATTTATCTGATTTCTTTTTATTTGAAAATGGGATTTATCTATTTAAATCATACTTCTTCATTAAAAAAAAAAAAAAGAAATGAGAAAAATAAAACCTCTGAGATCATGACTGGTCTCTGAAGGCTGACTATTTTCATAGACTCTTCCATCAGTGTTACAGTGCATAGTGGTGCTCCACACAGTTCCTTCTCTGTACATGCAGCTTCTTTCTTTTTCTCAGTGGACAGTTTATTTTCTACTCACTGCTAAGTCTCGTGTTTCTCTTACTTCTGTAAATGAGAGCAAGCACTGTGCTTTTGTTCTGCTCCTTTTTTCCAGTGCTGTTTTGCTGATCTTCTCTGCATGTATCTGAAAGGTCAGGAAAACAAATCAATATGGAAAAGGACCTCCTGCCCCTTTTAACCTAACCAGTAGGAGGGAGGGAAGGGAAATTGCCAATTACATGAAAGGGAATTTTAAATATGCTTGAAAATAGCTCAGTGGGAGTGAGATTTTGGAGGGACAAGTGTCAACAAGACCAGTCTCTGCAGTTCACAAGGTGCCTTTATGAACTTGCGATGTTCTCCTCCATGACAGCAGACAGGGGCAGATCTGTATTGCCAAAATGCATCCTGTGAAAGAGGCAATATAACAGGGAATGGCCCTCTCATTTCAGCAGCACTGACTGTGAACGTGTCTTGCAAGGGAGACCTTGGTGCACTAGAAGCTGGACTGAGACTCACTGCGTAATCTGAGGGCTAGCAAATGCTATCTTGAACTGGCTGGGTTTCCTTTCCAATGATAATGACTTGTAGATTGCTCATATAAGGTTCTTCATGCATGTGTCTTATTCTAAATGCCAAAAATTCAGGCCTTAATCACTTAAATTCTTTTAGTCTTTAAACATCTGCCTTTGAATTTACCTCTGATTGATCTATCAGGTGCCAAACTCTTGAGCACTCTGCTAATGCATTTTCCTTTCCCTCCAGTCCCATCCCAGGTGACTTTTTAAGAACTGCTTCTCACTTACTACTTACCAGGGCAGATACCACAGAGTGGAATAGTGGCTAATTGCTCTGCCCTTCTCCAGCATCAAGGTCAGCAAACAGAGAAATGCAGAAAGTAAAGCAAGCCATGGCTTTAAAACCCACAAGTTGCAAACAGTGGCTGTCCATCCTAGGTAAACAGTAACACTTTACAGAGGTATCACTGGGTGTCTTTCTGCACCCCCTGCTAGCTGTCTGCTGAATTTCTCGTCTCTTCTTTGTGTGACATTTTTCTTACTGAATCAGCAGTAGAGATCAAACCCTGTCTTCTTACATGTATATAGCCCTCTTGCAGTGGAAAACAATAGGGACTGTATTTCTTAGCAAGCTCAGCATTCATATTAGCTAGGATGGTGGTGCTCCTTCTACACACTTGCAGGGTGTCAGTCAACAGAGCGAAGAGACAGAGCAGGGGACAGAAACAACAAAGTAAACGCTTTCCCTTCCTGTGTTGGTCTGTTGTATTACTGAAACTGCTTCATTAGAACCTTTTTCAGAATAAAGTTTGTGCCACGTTTGCTGTAAGAGCCTTTTGCAAAAAGTGGCAGTAAAAAACCCAACATTTTTTAGCAGAGGCTCAACAGAGAAGCTCAAGTAAATGTTGTTTTCCAGTCTTCACATTTTTTCCTCCTTTGTGCCCTGCACCAAGTTGTTACACTTTGGGCCCATTATTGCTTTTTAGCTGACCAGGCTGAAGATGGACGACCCTGGTGTGTTGCATGTTCCATTTTGAAATTTATCCTGGAAAGATCTGTGTGGATAAGCTGCTGATAACTGCACTAAGGTTTCTGTGCCTTTTGGTACACTGTTTTCATGCACAGAATAAACCGGAGGAGTCAACAGTCCCATTCCCCCAGATAAATGAGGAAATGATTCAGGATTTTCAGGTTGTTGACTGAAATTTCTTACACTGAAATGCCTTGTGTTATCAGAAAAGTGAGACTAAAATTTATATCCTCAGAAATCAAGTCAGAAATTGGTCCATTAGACTAAGCAGAGAGTGATTTGCCTGCAGATGCCTTTACTCTAAGTGAGAACATGGATGCTCTATTAGGGAGAAGCAATAGACTTTGAGACAAGACAGGGCCATGAGTTTGGCTTCTTGTGCAGCTCTGGTCTTCTTTCAGGTCTTTGGAAGGCTACAAAATGCTGTTATCAAGAACTTACATTAATGCCTTTGCATTTCTGGATCTTAGATGCTTTAATGGGCCCTCCTTATGGAGGGGGACTAGATTTTGATCCCAGCGATATAAACAAGGGGTAGTGGATTTTAGTGGATTTCAGTGGAAATACTCTAGAAAAATCCACATATAATGGGAAAGAAGCATTTAAAATATGTTTTTTTAAATTCTGTAGCTATCCCTGTCTTTCAGCCTAAAAAAATTGTTGGAAATTCTTGTGTTGGTTTGAAATGGCTAGTCTGAAGGATCTAATTAATCACTGTTCATATTGTTACAGGAATTGCCCTCTTGCAGTCCAATGTACCTCAGAAAATGACACTGAACAGCTCAGAATGTCTCTGAGTTGATGCTATGGTCACTCATCTGTAGCTCACCTGAGAGTGTTTTTGAGATCTTTTGAGTTTTTGTTGCTCGAAACATCATACAGTGAAGTTTTGTGTGAACTTCTGCTCATCTTTATCTCTCAGTAGAGACAGTAGTGCCAAAGCAGTAATTCCCCTAGGACTTTTTGCCCAATACATGTTCTAAGTGGTCAAGACATGTCACTTACATTCTCCTCAACCACAAAAAGAGGAGTATGTGTCTTACTAAGACTCGTGCAATGAAAATCAGAGCAATGGGCTGTAGTGAAGTAGACTGATGACAGAAACGGTGGATAATGAACATGTAAAAGTTAATTGTTGCAGGCATTACACATGGACTGGGCTGTTCTATGGAGAGAAAACCTTGACCCTGCTGAGGTATGGAAGGGTACGCGGAGCACTATGAGCTTATGAAGTTTGCTTCGCACCACAGCTACGCATTTATTCTGATGATCAGTTAACTCCGTGGGGAGTGTCCCTCATTGCTCCATACTATTTAACTTGTGTCATGTGCTGAACTGCTTGTGCTATGACACAGCTCTGAGTATCCCACCACTAAGCTGTAATCGCAAGCATAACAAAAGATGATCTTCATCTTTCTTCTCCTACAATTTTGACTCAGACTCTGATGAAAATTTAGCACTAGATTCCAGAAGCTAATCAAACTCTTGTCTACTTTACTTGACTCGCAATTTCCCCTTATAAAAATGCTATCAAGAGCAACCCCTCAGGGCAATATGTTATAAAATTATGCTGAAATTGCACACGAGGTGAGCTTGCAGAATTATGATTCTGATAACACTGGTGTTTTGATTTAAAGCTTTAGATTAAGCTGCCATCAGAATATTCTCTATGTATGTGACTCTCTGTGTGTGTGCGTGCATAACACAGTTGTATATTTACTGCCCACAAACTCACGCACACAATGATACAAAGCAAACTGTTAAAGCCTGTAAGTTTAGGTCCAGGAAACAGATGTGCCTGTATCATCAGATCTCTAAGAGGGATGAACTGCAAATCTCCAGAGGAGAAATTACTTCAGAAGTGTCTTTAACACTAATAGTATTAGTAAGAACAACAACAATAATAATGCAGTGCAAACCCAGCTGATTCAGGGTTACAATTACAATAAGTGACATCTAGTTTTTGTGGTTTTCCCATCCTGGGTTTCCAAAGGCTGTTTGTAAATCTTCCTGAGGCAGTAGCTTGAATCCCTGAGAGGAGAAATTGCTTTTCCTTGTTCTGATGCAAAGTCTCTTACTATTCCAAGACCTCGCCTAAAGTAGTCCTTGGCATGTCTTCTGTACTGTGAAGAGTTGGTAAAAGAGAATGAGGCGTGGAGGAGCCTCTTCAGAAGACAAATGCTTTAGTGTCAATGCTGTGAGTCACTTTGTGCAGCCATAGGCGTTTATCCCTCTGGAAGGGCCCAACAGTGGAGAGGCGATGTCATTCCAAATTACCCCACAGATGCTTCTGCTATCATTACTCCCTATAACTGGTGTCACAGCGTGACCTGGTTACTCATTTTTTCTCTTATTTGATTAAACAGGCCCCTTTCTGTCTGCAGGCAAGGCAGCCAGGGAGTTTTGCAGTGATGACAGAAGGTGACAGTGCTTCGTGCAGGGAGCAGAGCTGTCACTTTGGAAACACATGGGAAAACTGCAGGAAAGAGGAGGGCAGTCTCAGTATCTGCTGCAGCTTCACTCAGGCTGAGCTGAGCCTATCAAAGTATTAAAGGTCTAAGTGGATCAGGGACATGGTGAAGAAAGCATCCATGAAAAAATCTCAGAGGAATTACAAGAATAAGCCTGTGCATGGTCACCTAGCATTGCTGAGGACCATCTGACTCCAGAAACTGAGGACAAATACATGGAAATCAAGTGTTAGCATGATTAAATATGGGCTTTACAAACTCCAGCCAACATCGACAGGAGCAGCTATGGCAACAACCAGCAGGGTCCTGCTGCACAGGATAAGGAAGGGAAGCCTAGCGAGAGACGGTGGAGCCAGAGCATGTCATCAGGACAGGCGAATCCACTTCCATCAGCAGCCCAGCACTGTTTACTTACTGGCCCTGTGTTGGAAACTGTCATAGTTTCAGGAGCTGGATCCACGTGGAGTGATTTGAAGTATCTAGGATGCTGCTCTGGGTTCTCTAGCAGAGGCAACACACCATTGCTAAAGCCACTGCTGGGCCCAAAACTTTTGGAAGAAAGCCCAGGAGTGTTGCTTGTTGATAATTCCTTTACAGCTGTGAGAAAAGCCTGAGTAAGACATAGATATTTTGTTTCTAACCATAACCTTGATTTGCTCTGACTTCACATGAACCACAACATTTGTGAAGTCCCTTCTTCTAACCTACTCTCTTGGGGAAAGACAGTCTTGCGCTCAGACAAAAGGTGCCATACAATGTTTGAGGGGGAAAGAAAAAGGTGGACTGTAAATTAGACTGCTTTGGAGGCCTGGTTATTAATCACTTCACTTGATTTTGGTATCGCTTTCCTTGAAAACTGAACATATGTTTTGGAATAACAATGGCAATTCCAGCTTTTAAAACACCTCCTAGCAACTTTATTTGACTATGCAAACTCCCCAATCTCAGTCAAGTTTAGACTTTGGCAGTTGCTTTACATTCATACTGGGGGAAGCAGGATCAGAATGGGATCCTGATAATTAAAATCCCTGGAAGGCATTCCTTGCCCTCCATGGCTTAAAGAAAGGCTGTAAGCACTGCATCCAGTAACCCTTGTTACCTTGGCTCAGAAACAAAATTGACAGTGGGGGGTGTGAAACCATTAATTTTCATCTGAGGCATAGAGGATTTACCTTTACTCTGACACTGGAAAAATTATGCATCTCCAGATTTACATAGGTGAGGTCTCTGTCTGAGACCTTCATAGTTCAATAAATTGGTGAAGATATTGTAAGAATTAAGTTTTGACAGGAATGGGATCACCTCACTTTAATCCTGAAATTTGGGCTGAGGCTGAGAAAGTACAGTGATTAATACCGCAGATAACCTAAGCAGATGAGAGTTCCTCCTAATTTCTGTACTACATAGTAAAAAAGCAAATAAAGGCAGCTCCCAAGAACACTTCTTTTTGCCTAAACTTTACTGATCCCTTGAAGAAAAAGGTATAATAAATTGATATATACAAAGCAAAGTTCTTTGTGAAAGAGAAAAGAGCTGGTGATAATGACATCATTTTCCAGTCCCTGGATGTACTCAGGCTGGCATTCCTGGAACACTTGACTTGTGGCATTTCAATGATTAAGCAATATCATCGCACGGACATGGCATGACAGTCCTCTTATCACACACAGGCTATGTATGTTGTCTGCATAAACATGCTTATCATGTGTCTCACAATAGATACTGGTGCAGGGATACCAGTTTTTCCCTTAAAAGTGAATCAATATTAATCTCACAAAAGACCTCGCATGAACCTTACAAGTCAGTCAAATCTGGTTTTGTGTGGAGTAGCTGCTACTTGTTTTGTTTGACTTGTTTAGGATTTGTTTTTAATTTTAATTCATATTCCTGTTTCAACGTGGCTTGCAGAAGTTGCCTGGAAACCATCTCGCGTCAGCTCACTCATCCAGGACACATGGCTCCCCATATGCAGGCAGAGAGATAAGCTTAAATGCCTAATTTTTTAAAGAAATGCAATTAACTGTCGTCCCCTTCCCCCTCCCATGGATATGATATCTGAGAATTCAGGGTAAAAAAAAAAAAATCACTGAGCCAGAGAAGTCTGGCAGGCACAGCATGTGGGGTGTGTGGATGGAGAAGGCGCTCTCACGATGGTGGCAGAGTAACAGCCACATTTGTCCACTAGAAGGTCCAGCCGTCTTCTGGTGCACCCTCCACTGCTTCTGGTGACACAAACCATCTTTAGACTTAGTTCAGCTGGGCTATACACTTTTACCACCCTGCTTCTGAAAATACCTGTTATTTCCTTTGCTATCCATCCTGTCTGAAATCTCTCTGTTCTTCCTATCTGCTCTTCTGCGGCCAGTGAACGAGTATGTGTTGGGTAGTCAGAAAACTGATGGGGTTCCCTGTGTTCTTCCAGGATAAAAATCACCTTATGTGTGATAAATCCAGAGATGCTGGGTGCACGAAATGAAGAATGTAAAAAGAAACCCATGCAAACAGAGCACAGAAAATACGGGGTTTGTCTGTACAGTGGCTGGACTAGGAGATTTTGGGTTTTGAACCAAAACACAGTGGTGTTATTAGGCTCTCTGGGAAAACACAAAACCAGAAAAAATACTTTTAGTTGACATTTTACTTGGAAAATACTTATTTTAGGGTGCCTATCCTTTCTGCTTGCAATTTGGGATGCTGTTTAAATGAAAAATGCCATTTCAGAAAGAAGTGTTGAAAGGAATTAAATACTAATTAATTTGAAAATGAAAGTTTCAACACTGAAAAAAATTTAAATTGCTCCCTTTGTGAGACTTGGAAGAACTAAATTTGGATTGAATTTCTTAATGCTTCTGCTCTTCCCCAAAATGCACTTTCTGGAAAGGTTTGCTATGCACTGGCCATTTTTCATGTGCGTGCAGATAATAAGTGAATGGTTTAAGGACAAAAGTGAAGATCTGCACAATAGTAGGCCCCGGACTGCAACTTCCAAACATAATTCACCAGCAACTTTAACCTGTCTCTCCTCACTCCTTCCTCTCTTTCTTAACAGCTCTCACCTGCTGCTGTTGCTTTTTTTAACAGGGTGCTTTAACGTGTTCCCCAGGCAGTGGCCTTTCCTACCAGCACTCTCTCCAGGTCTGACAGGGGATGTGGTTTGCCCTGTTTAGATCCAGAGGCTACACTTGGATGTGGCTTGTGTAAAGGAGATTATCCAAATAAAAAATAACAAATAACAAAAGCCGCACTGTGCTGCTGTGCTGGTAGGGTGAAGGTGGGCAGGGATGGAGGACTGAGCTCCTTAGAGTCACAGCTTGTCATTCCTGGGGGAGGCATGGGAGAATCCCTTGCTCACCGCTCAGGCAGGGACAGCAGGAGCCTTCAAGATGACATCTGGACAGCATTGTCCAACACCGTTCAAAGTAGCAAACTTTTGGTGTAAATGGCTTTTGACAGACAAACTGACCTTCGTATTTTAATCGTATAGAATCATAGAATCACCAGGTTGGAAAAGACCCATCGGATCATTGAGTCCAACCATTCCTATCATTGCATGGATTATTTACATAAGCTCTGACCTGATTTCCCTGGGGATTTTATCAGGTACTAGGGTCAGATGGAAGGAGGACTAAGACAACTTTATCTGTTAGGTCACAGTATTTATCTGTGACTCTCAGAAACCATGGGTAGATTTTGTTCACTGGCAAGTAATCACATCCACTTGATTCTCCACATGTGTCCAAAACATGAAGGGCTGGCACATATTGACTCCTGAGTTCATGGGCAGCCCTTCATGAGGATAACAAAGAAGGTCTTGATGGATGCCCTAGGGAACATGCTATACTGGACTCTTTGGGTGAGTCTGAAGAAATGTAAGGGATTGATTGTTTACACCTTCCTTTCCCCTGAGAGTGAAAAGAGGTCTATGTGTATGAGGCTGGGGCTTCTGAATCTACGTTTGCAGCTACTGATAGTTCCAACATCTCATAGGGTGACATGAGCTCTGAGAGACACATGGGATTTACTGGCATGGCAGGGGTCAGGCAGCAAGATATCACTGCTTGGAAGAAGAATGCTAAGCTACTTGCAGATTTAAATGCACACATTTGTCTTGGCAACACAAACCATCATGTAAGTTTTAAACACTGACCTAAGGAAATATTTCTAATAAAGATAACTAATTTCCTGGAAATTAGACCACATCACAGGCTTTTATCTGAAACCATGCAGAATATTGCTGTTCTGATGATCTAACAGACTGAAGACGATTTCTAATTGCATGGGTAACAGTGTCACTATCACTGAATAAGTGTTCAGTTCCTCTGGCTCCAAGTGATTAAAAGGCAAAGTCCTTTAAGGAGGAGTGTTTATTTCAATGATTTATGGATAAAAACCATAGAGGAACACGTTTGTGTGTTACTGCAAGAAAGATACAGGTTAAATCTGCCAAACAATATTAATTTTGCCCTACAAAGGCAATTTAAATCTATAAGAAAAAAGTCATTATGGAAAGGTAAAAACTCAAGTGATGTCTTGTACAGTGGTGTGGCTTTAGCATAAGTGTATGATATCCTCTCTGCAAGTTACAGCCAGCACAAGGGGGATCTCACTAGTCTAGGGGTGGGGCAATAATTGTAAAGGGCTGTGATGTGTTTTTGATCACAGAATGAAGCTTTAGAGATCTCTTAACCCTCAAGTTAATGCAATGAGTTGCAAATCTTTATTTCACTTGCATAGCTGGTTATTTCTGGCAGGCTGTTACATTTGCTTTAGACAGTAAAGCATAACAATGTGAAGGAGGGTACACCTTGCTTAAAACTATTTTTGAGTGACCAGAAGGTTTCTGTTGTATTGGTGACAAATCTAAGCATACCTTGCTTAACTCAAGATGAGAAAAGCAAGATGTTCAGTTTAGTTGTCTTAAGTAGCTCTCTAGTTAGTGCAGATCTATAAGATGGGTTGCCTCAGCAGAGACCTGTCCTGAGGTAAGCCAGAAGGGACGAACTGCCTCTAGGAAGTGTCAAATTCTCCCTCCACTGCTCATAGAGAAAACCCAGGCAGCTGATTTGGACTTGGTGCAGGTGGAGCTTATACGTCACGAGGGACAGAGTGCCCTTTGGTTGCCACCAGTGCTCTGACCATAGGCCATAGCATGTTATCATCCAGTGTTCCGTAGAGAGCTGGTACTTTTTCAGACATTGGTGTGCAAATTACCAGGCGGCTATGGAAATGACAGATCTGTTCAGCGGACACTGCCAGTAGTCTATATGCTCTTACGTAGACTTATGTAAATCATTGCCAGCTTGGTTTAATTACAAGCTAATGTCTTCAAATACAGCCTGGGCACACAACAGTTTAATTTTTTACCACAAGGGAATGTTGAACAGAAGACTGACAGAAGTGCTAAGTATCCTAGAGTCCCAGTCTCTATTTTCAATTGTGTTAAAAATACATTTAATTGATATTGTTGTAAATCTCCTGAAAATTCACTTCATGCTCAAAGTGCTACAGGTTTTTAAAAGCATGAATGCAATAATCATAGGTAAGGAGGTTGAATTCCAGTGTGCTGCTGAAGGAGGGAGCTGTTATCTGAACACAAAGGTGTGGTTAGTACTTTCCTAACACAAATAGCTGTCCCTTATGGCTATTTTCTCTGCATTCTTCCATTTCCTTCCAGTTGTGCCTACCTATGCTTGATTGTGCAGGCTCTGTTAGTTTCTCTAGTAGAAGTTGATCAGGATTTCAAGGCAGAGTTGGGCTCTCATTGAGAAGAACCAATAACCAGAACAGCCATGAAGCCAAGACGGGAAGCTAATTGCAGTCATTGAAATTTGGCACTCTGATTTTTCAGAAGTGGAGGAGAAGTCATTATATTCCAGAAATATGGTAAAACAAGTGCAATTTTTTGTTTTATAATGCTGTAGTATATTTTGTACTCAAATCAGGCCTCTTCCACTGAATTTTTGAATGCCGAGGCTGTTAGGTTGTGCCGTTCATGAAGTTCTTTGGTACAGATTCACATGTGCCTTTTGCTGTGTCTTGCAACTTCTCCTCCAGTGGTATTTAAAAACTGTAGTTGCTTTATTCTCTTGTTTTGTTTGCATGGAGCACTGTGGTTACTATCAAAGTAGCAAAGTTCAGAGAGAGACCACAGTGCAAAATTCAAGTGCTAAAAATAAGTAACAGTCCAAATGCTCAAGACATTGGATGCAATTTCTATTGAGGTCAAATGCAGCTCAGCCTCAGTTCCTTCATGTGTCTCTCTGCAGGAACACTTGTATCCAGCTTAGTAGCCATAAATTGTTCAGTCAAAATAGAATTTAATAAACATTAAGGAATGTGCTTCACAAAGGTCTGACTAAACATGTTCTCCCACACCATGCTGTTTTGGCAGCTGTCTCCTATGTCTCCCAGCCTCGCAAAAGCACCTGAGTAGGGTGTCTGTCTGCTTGGACATGGTAACCTAGCCATAAATCCCTAGCTGTCATTCCAGTGCTGAAAGCTGTCAAGGGGCTGCTGGAGGAAAAATTATCCCTAGCTTCAGTCTTGCCTTCTATCTAGACATATTCTCCTTACCTGGCACGCTGTGGAAGCAAGGAGATCCGCTGAGGGGCTCGCTGGTGCTGCATCTGGGAATCATGATAAATAGAAAATGTCTGAGAGCTGAAACTCAGCTTACAGCCCCCAAGTGCATGAGAGCAATACAGCACCTGCAGTCTTGGAAGCTGGGCTGAAAGATAAGTGAATTTTTACATACACTGTTTAGGGCTGTTGCCGGCCTCCTCATTAGTGGAGATAGTTTAGGTAGTGAAACAAAATGCAGGCAGCCAGGCTCTAACAAACAGTGGGTCAGAGACCTGGTAGGGTAAACTGGGCTGGATAGATTGTAGCTGTAGCCTGTGGGAGCCGAGGGGGAGATATAGCAAATGTACAGCTGTGGACTGAAGCCTGCGCCCCGTGATATCTGCACTTAGATGAAACATATTCCTAAGTGATATCAAGGCTGCTGTTGTGGACTCTAAATGGGATCCTGTGATGAGCCCTATCTTTGATGGTATTGGATTAACATCACTGTTCATTCCAGCTTATTATGTGTCTTGCAGTACCTGTCGGGTCTCTCTGCCATCCACAGCAAATAATGACTCCAGCAATTATGAAGGCTTTGTGTGCCTGCAGATCAGAAATATTATCTCACTAAGGGCAGATGTTCCCCATCTCAGGACTGCAGATTCTTCCTTCTCGTAGTGATTTGGCCCTTTTGTTTCCCCGTCCCTCTGTACCAGCTAGTTAGTGAAATGGCTGAAGCCTTACAGAAGACCAAAAATGAGAGACAGCTTTACCTCCCATTTTTCTCCTATTTTTTACCCAACCTTCCTTTTTCCTCTGGAGTGGGAACAAAACTTGGTATCAAGCATGCAAATTGTGCTTCGCTCAGGGTTTGATTGAAAGTCTGCTAAAATCAATGGAAAACTTTCCGCAGGCTTTGCTGTTCTTTAGATTATATCCAGCTCCCATATGGCTACATCCCTTTGACTGACGTGGTGCAAACACAGCTATTCAGGTAATAGAACTTGCACTTACTTTCTGCTATGACCTCCACTGAAATCATAAGCAATGGCCAGTCCTGCCAAAGGGAGCCCTGCAGGGCTGCCAGTGCATGAGACCTGAGGAGCTGTGAAGGCAGTGGTTGTGGGGCCATGCAAGGTGGCTGTGGAAGATTAGAGGTGGAAGATTTGACAAAGCTGCTCACCAAAAGAAGCCTTATCTCCCTGTGCAAAGTGTGAGGCTCTTGAGTTTTCTCCTCGGTCCCAATCTGTGACTTTGCTTTCCCATGCTTGTACTCATATTGCAACATGCCACCAGCCAGGTGTGGGGCTGAGTGCAAGGCAGTCAAGAGTATGTTCTTTATTCCTCTCCATTTTTTCCTCTTATCTTTGGCTGCTCCCTCTTCCCTCTATCCTCCTCACCACAAACCTGCAGTTCCAGCGCAGTGGGAATCCACTGTCTTTTGCAGCTGTGAAATCCAAATCAGAGCTTGCTTTGCCATCCTGTCTCAACGTGCCTTCCACTGTCTCTGCCATGCTGCCACATTGTTGACTGCATCTTCACAAAATAATCTTGAAACCACAGATGACAGCGGAAACAATGGAAGCAATGGGGAGCGTCTGCTTGGAAAGAAAGCATTGGAGGCAGTGCTTTAGATGTGATACACATGGCTTTGGCATGGGAGCTTCAGTTTAGCAAAAATATGGAAATAATAATAGCACTTTTTATCTTCAAAGTGCTCTTCATTCACTAACTAATGAGTGTAATGTTAGGCTTTACAAATTGGTCATACTCCGAAAATATATTTAGTAGAAAAGACCAAAGGTCAGGCTTTCTGCCACTGTAATGCCTTTGAAATGTTTGCACCAATTTCATGGTGTGAAAATTAAGGACCGAAGTCTGTTTTAAGGATAGAGCATCTTGTTTAGTCAATGGGGATTGCATGCCTGTTAATGAGAGCAGAATCAGACCCCAATTAATGTCAGCTTTGCCACATATTTTCTTCCATTTTAATACACATGATTACTGGCAATATCTGCCTTCAAATGTGAACAGGCCTGAGCTATGCAATATATGAATTGGATATTGGTCCTAACATGAGACTTAATGTACCAACAATTCTCATATTTTTTTCCATAAGGTCCTTTGCCGGGGGTGACCCAAAGGTATGCAGCCAGTTTCTGTTGTACAGTATTGTGTGCACACACCCCAGTACACACACAGGGTTAGACGTAGCTTTGCAGAAGCCGTGGGGTATCCAGAAGCGAGCATGGGATGTTGAGTCATTGGTCCTGTCCCTGCAGTCAGGGGTCTAACAAGAGCAAACTGCACAAACTTTGCTGTTGATCTATGGATGATGTGGCCATGGCCATTGCTCCACTCTTTTCATCCAGGTTTATGGGAGGAAGGATTCCAGTCTGATCATGGAATGGGTTAAGTGGAGCCTTGCTCCAGTAGCAAGACTAGAGTCACAGCTTTGCAAGACAAATTTCATAGAATCATAGAATCAGCAGGTTGGAAAAGACCCACCGGACTATTTTTAAAGGTATCAAATTGTTCAGGATTGAATATTTCAGCTCTGCAAAGTGCAAGGTCCCTGTCTGGTGTCAGTAACAGAGATAGGTAAAAGCTGGCCCACGGCAAGCAGGGCCTCAATTTGCTGCATTAAAGAGCTGCAGGCACTGATTCCCAGTTCTCCTGGGTGAGAGACAGATCAGTATTGTGTTTGTGTTTTCAAGATTAAGTATTTCAAATCATAAATGTCAATAGAATTATGAAGTGCATTGAAAGCTTCCAAGTTATTTAAAATTAAATAACAACCCTGTAATGCAGCCATGCCAAGTATTGCTCAGATACATTCGACCCTAGCAGGAGGCAAAGGAGGCTTTCGATTTCTTTGTTCAATCACTTCATTAAATTCCAATTCCTCTTAAAACTTGGCAGTCCCACTTACTTCAGATACAAGTCCCCTTTGTATATGTTCAGATTTCTCATGCTTCCTATGCTTACCCACCTTCCTATGTCCCAGAGCCTTGCTGAGCCTCAAGGCACTGCCCCTAGTAAGGAGAGCTAATGGTATTTTTGCTAGAAATTTACTTGTCCTGTGTAGTCACTGCATTAGGCTGCAATGTGGCTGTGTGTGAGCAGGAGAAATGCTGCTCTCATGTTTTGGGAGATTTGTGGTAGGAAGAGGGCTGCACACTGTCAGCCAGTGATGTTTTTGGGGAACATCAAAGTGCCTTGGCCAGGCATTGCCCTCCCTAAGGTGTCCTACTTGGTGTGGAAATAACCTGAAGTGGGAGCTAGGGCAGTCATATTGGTGGAGTTACATGGTAGAGGTGAAAATTCTGAGCTCAGGAGTGTTGTTGTTGCACAAGAGAAAAAGCAGGGCCAAGTTGAGGAACAGCCTATAAAATCCTGATGAAAGTCCCTGCCACCCTGGTCAGGCACCTGGAACATGATTTTGGGCTACGAGAAAAAACACTACAAGAGTTCCTGAGCTCACCAACTTCAGGACTTACCTCTAGACCATGGCAGTGCACCTTTTTGCCTATACTTTCCCCTCTGAGGACTGTGTGGTGTTAACACATTCTTTGATAAAAGGGAGATACATCTGATGGGCTACAGTTCAATTTGAGTGTGCACTTTAATGCAGAGGAGTTGTTAGCTCTCCTTTCCCATTGTCTCACAGGTACTCAGGGAAAGGCAGAAGATGCTGTAGGACAAAGCCACAAAAATAAATCATAGGTCCTGAAGGATGTGGTTCTTATCTTTCCAAAGAAATGATGGTTACGTATGAGTTTGCGTGATGCTTTGTCATGTTCTTATAATAGTCTTTATGGGCAGTGGACTATATGGCTTCTAATACCTTTTTATTTCTGCTGGGTCATCCTACCAGCACGTGGCTGTGGTGCCTGGGTTTATTTTCTTTTATGATCTCTCTCTCAGCTCTCACTGAGATTTCCTGTCTTGGGGATCTTGCTTAGGCTGGATGGATCTCTCAAATGTTCTTGGTCCAGCTCCAATTCTGGTTTAATTTATCTCTAGCTGTTAGGGTTTATGACTGGAAAAGGTACCCTGTAGATTAATTAATCCTTACTGAATGAGACGCAGAAGTTGACATGCAGCAAATAACTCACGATCCCCATGTGCAAGGCATTAATACTGCTGCAGAAGCACCTTGCTCTCAGCATCCACCTGAAGGGCTCTTGTCACTAGCCCTAGGAAAGAAGTGTGTGGTTTTGCCCATACCCTGAAGAAGGTAAGAGGGTGTAAGCTGTGTAGCTCTTTTCCCATGGGCTCCCACACCACTATACCCATAGTGGTGAAAGGGTCAGTATTATGCCTTGATTTGGACACAATTAGTTAAGAAAAATCATATCTGGAGAGAGGAAGTTTTCAAGTCTCCAGCATGCAAGGTGAAGGAAAATCTCATGTCTGCTGTTTAGGGGAGTTTTCTGGATTTGTGCTGAGTACTTACCTCCTTTGATATGCCATTTCTTGTTAATTTACCTCTGGGTGCAACTCCTGGGTGAAGACATTCAGGAAGGACCTGCATCAATTGGCATGAGAAGATATATGCAGTTCTATAGAAATCACAACACAAATTTTAAGGCTTAACACTCTCTCCATTAAGACAGACATTCCTAATGGCTTCGGACAACAGTTTTGCAATGGTCAGTGAACTCAGATACCTTGGAAAGGCTGGATACAAAGCTGATTAAGCAAACCATTCCTGAACCAGTGCCTTAGGCATGGATTTTGTCCGGTTCATATCTCAACATGATACCTGGCTTTCAGTGGTTTGATGCAAGTTGCAGATACCTCAAGGTTTGCCTGTGCAAGTCCCAAATATCTCTTGCCTGTGTCCTCACAGCTGAGCTAAGCATGTTTGAAGTTTGCCAGTGCCAGTCAGAACTTAAATATGACATCAAGAGCTCAATATACTACTGATATTCCAGAAACTCGATTCTATCATGCCAGAGAACACATTTTTTTGGGCTATGATGTGTAGCTCACAACATACATATCACTAGCATCAAATTTACCTGACAAGGGCCAATAGTATAAATAGTATAAATAGAATAACAGAGTTACTGCACTGTTTCTGAGAATTGATGCTTCAGTTCTTTTGGTACATCTACAAAAAAACTTGTGGTTCCCTGAAGGGAGATTGTGTATGAGCCGTAGTTGCTGCTGAAAGAACTGGTCCCAAGACTGTTCCAACTGGCTGATCTAGTGACATGAAAGTGTTGTCATTTATATGCTCTGCAGAACTTCAGGATGCAAGGAAGATGGATGGTTATTCTTGTGCCTGCTTGTACAATATATTTGATCCTGTCACCTTCCCTGTGCAAATTGCCTTCTTTAGAAGTCAGAATTAATGATGGAGATCAAATCTAGATGCTGTCACTTATCCCATTGGCTCCAACACCATTTGTTAAAAAAAAACCCAAACAAAAATCCAACAAAACAAATACTTTTGACCTTAAAAAGTAGAAGCAAGATTACTTTTGTAAAACTGTTAGGAGAGGTTCTAATGACTACAAAAGTGTCTCAATGGAAGAATGTATTAGCAATACCTACTTGATCACAGGGACACCTGTATCCTTGGTAGGAGATGTAGAAAACAGACCTCTTGTCAGCCTATATTCCTCATACATCTCTTGCTCTTCCAGAGATCTGGCTTTACTTCATAGTCTTTAAGTACCCTTAAAAGAAGCACTGCTTGACTATACAATGAGTGTATTTTTAGCAGATAATGTTCAAGGCCCATTGCCACCTTCCCCCTATCCAAATAATACTCTCTTCACCAGACTTTCTCAGCTGGAACTGAAGCAGAGATTTGAACTAAGCTGTCCAACTCCTCAGGAGTGTGGGCTGCCCACCACATCTGTCTAACTAAGTGTCAAGTATCTCTCTAGTGCCAGACTAAGGCTATGCCTAGTGCTGTGTGTTGTCCTTCCAGCAGCTGCCAGATGTGGGTGCCTGGATAAGGTTTTGAGCCTGCCAAGTACGCATTTACTGAGTGTGTTCCCAGCATTCAACTGTTTTCAGGGATTTTCTGAGACAAACGAGGTTTCCATCTATCAGTAACACCCAAAGTATTTCTCTTCGATAAACTTCCTTGTTCTCCCTTTGAATTCCTGTTCCAGCTGTTGATCCACGTTATTTACTCTCTCCTCTCTGTCCCCAACTTGTTGTCATAATCTTCTTCCCACATCCTTGTAATCAGTTTCTACCACTGTGTAATTTTGTCATATCTGCACGACTTTCTGTCAGTTGTGTAATGATTAAAGTTTTGGGAAGTGCTTAAAAATATTTTTAATAGTAGTGTCTTCTTAGATCGATATTTTTTAAATTGTTATTAAACTGGAGAGTTTACAAGTTTGAGTTTGGGAGTAATCAAACAGACAGTTTAAACTGGGTAAAAAGGTAGGAGCGATAACTACTGTTAGTGTGGGAAGGGCTGGGACAGTGAAGTGTGTTTGGGATTGGTAACCTTTTTAATGCAATCAGCAGCAAATGGAACAGTTTGCCCTCACTCTGCCTGTCTCTGGCTTGCTAAATGTTCAAATACCCCATGCAGAGTGGAGCTGCCTGAATTTACAAATAGTTTCAGCCACCCAGAAATTGCCTTTTTTTTTTATTCATTTCCAGCTAATAAGTGATTCAGCAGACAAAAATATCATAAGCACCTATCACAACAGGACCAGTTGTTCCTGGGTGTCTTGGAGTTTACAGCAGACTTTTTAACAGTTACTCTTACAGTGGAGGAGGTGATGGATATGTACATTTATCCAGGCAGGGTGTGCTTTCCACCACTGCATTGCCGATCAAGGCTGGTCTGCCTACTTCTGCCTAGCCCAGGGGGAACTCTTCCTACTCAGGCAGAAACTTGGAGTCCACTACTCTGCAAGAGAACTAATGATAGAAAACGGACACAACCTGCAAACAATTGGGATGCTGAAATTTGTTTGCTTGGTGTATTTGCCAAATAGTTATGAATACAGAAGGGGTTTGTTTAAAACAGAACCTTGCTTGCAAACAAACTGTAAATGGTGAAGGCCAAAATCTCTAAAATTATTTGTGACAAATAACTTGGTGAGGTCTATGAGCCTCTGTCTAACTCTTGCACAGAAGGGATTCACTCCATTCCAGGGTAAACAGAGCAGCCTTGCTCACTCTCCAGTTACCAGGCTGGAAGAATGCAGCATGCTTTCTGTGAGTATTTGCTCAGACTTAAAAATACGCTTGCTTTATCTGCATTCACACCTCTCTTTCGTTCATGAGCTGTGAACACTTAAACAGTCAAGACCTACTCTTCTAGATACCTACTGAAAGCAAAATTAAACCTCATTATTTGCAAACTGAATAATAGGTCTTAACGTGGGATCCTGTTTACAGAAAGCCTTGCCAGGTCTCTGGAACAAAGGCTGTGAAGTCAGCCAGACATGGGTGTGCCAGTCTTCTGTAAATAAAAACATGCATGTACATAAGTACATCCAGCAAGTACTCAGACAGAATTAGCTGCAAGATCCATATCTTGCCAACAAATCTGTTGAGCAGCTTAAGTTTGGTTTGTGTGCGGTGGTTTCTTTTTTTTTTTTTTTTTTAAGTAACAGTGCCTCGGCAAAGGTCTGTGTGGCCCAGAGAAGTAAAGCTGAAAATGGTCTGTAGAAAATTTGTAGAGTCACAGCTTATCTGCCTCCTGTCCCTCAGAGGTGAAAGCCACCAAGGGCCTTTGCAAAACCTCACGATTACAAGATTTGTGCTTACGGAGGCAGTGCCAGGGACTTGGGTGGCCTGTTGTTACTGGAGAGGACAATTGCAATAAAAGGTTGGCAGTCCTTCCCTAAAAGCAGGAAAAATACCCAAAACTTCAAATAAACCTGGGAGGCTGCACTCTGACAGAGGCTGATTGATGCACCAATGTCATGTTAAGTAACATGATTCTGGCCAATGCTACCCTGTCTTTAAGCATGTAGAACAAGAGGGAAAGCTCATTTCTTCATTCCTAGCTGAATCAGTTGATTGAGAGAACATCTCCGCTGGTTGGAGAGATAGCTGTCCCAAACCACTCATTTGGAAAGGCTTAGGAAGACGGCAGAAGTACGTGCTGCTGCTTTCTCATGTACTGTGTAACTGTGCTGCCTTTTCCCATACATCCCAGAAACCACACCAGAACAAAAGCATTGAAGTGTTTGCCTGAGTACCTAATCCCCATGACTCAGATGATGGGTGTAGCACTGCTCTGAGTGGGAGATGTGTTATCTGTCTGCTCCAGGAGGGAGTTTGTGTCTCTGCTTGCACAACTTCCCTGCTCCCAGCAGTGCTCTGCACACTGGTGGTGGCTGAAAATCTGTCTTGTGTATATGCGTGCATCAACATATTGACACATAGTAATCACAGAAGACAGCTCTTGCAGTTACAAAATCTGTTGGCCAAAAGTTAGGAAATACTGTGACTGTTCATATCTGAATTCTGCTCCCCTTTGCCTCCATCCTGGGCTAGACATCAGGCTGGAGTCCTGTGGGAAAATACAGTACTTCATTGCGCTTATGTATGTGGAAGAAAAGGTGTTCTGGGAAAGCTGGTATTTGCCACGTCCCAAGTGTTTGACTGCATACCCTTTTTGACATTCCTGCAGGGGAAGTTTTTTTGCGGGCAGTTTCCCAATGGCCAACAGCTGCCCTCAAGCCAGGCCTGCAAATGTCTGCCATGACAAAGATCTTGTTCATCCACCTCTATCCTTTGCTTTTGTTTTCCCTGCTTTCCTCTTCCTTTAGTCCTCGGCATCGCCAGTCCAACATGTGGTACTGGTGTTTAAGCAGCCTGTGACCTGAGTGCCATTAGAAGGGGCATTACTTTACTCTGAGGTATTTTGACTTAGCTCTAAAAGGATTCTGAGCACACTCAGGTGGGGAGGGGGAAGAGTAGCAGGAGAGGGAATGAGTGGAAGCAAAGGGGTAATTCATTTTTAATGACTTACCTACTCTAACAAAATTGGGATAGCAGTTCACAAGTCTGGGAAAAGGCATGGCTTTAGCCTGAGGGCTCTACGTGCTGCATTTGAGATCTCCTGAAAATAATTTTAATCTCCAAGAAACCCGCACAAATTGTTTATCATGCAAAATACTAGGCAGCCTAAATACAGAAGTAATGGCCTGAATGATTGTGCCTCAAACTGCTTTTTATGCCTGTTTCTTAACCAACGTTTATGTGCTCCAAGCAAAAGTGTTCTCCCCTTGCTTTACCTTGGTTAGTTTATCAGCTTCAGGGAATGTTACTGACAGCTTGTGCACCATTACAAATGTCTGATTTGATGATCCTGATGAAATGCATCTGTATTTCATATTCTGTGGAAAGGTAAGACTGCTATCAGGGCAGGAAGTTTTCTTGGAAGTCAGTGCTGGCTTGGTATGGTGGAGCATTGGGGTAGGCACAGAAATCTGCTCTCAACGCTGATGAAAACCTCAAGTGCCACTGCTTGTGTCCAGCTGGGAGTACGTGAGCAGGAAAGGTCAGCACTGATGGTGATCTGTGAACCACCTTGAGGAGATGGGAAGATTCATAAAATAAGGTGGTGGGTCTGGTACAGGCACAGTGGGAAGCTGCTCCAGAGGAGCTCGGGAGGCAAACTCCTTTGTACTCTACGGTAAATGGTATCAGGAAAAGGCATTTGCAGAGCCTAAAATGGATCCTGGGAGGACATGAAGATGGAGTAAATGAAGCGCATGGCTGGCTGTTGTGCCAGACAGGACCAGCATCTTGACCTCTACCTTTCCTTATCCTCTTTGCTCTTACATCGTGACTTCCAGTGCTCCTTGTGCATAAGTTGTGCCTTTTTCCCACCGGCTAGCCCACATCAGGCTCTATTAGCACGCAGTCATATCCTGCTGGCTGCAGCTCTTCTTTCAAGGGCTGTACAGAGCAAGCCCGTGAAAATACCTCATCACAAGGGTGCAGATAGCATGTGTCTGTGCAGAAAAGGAGTAAAGAAGAGAAGAAACTCCACTGTAAGACATCAAAAGATTGAGGTTGTATCATGGAAATGACTGTGTTAGGTATGTCCAGTGGTCTCTCCATGCCCATGTTGTACCCTGTGTGAAATGCTCACTGGAATGAGTGAGAAGCCCTTGTAGTAGGTAGATATGGAGTCTTCTATGAGAGGTGAGTTTTCTTCTCATGTCCATTATTGAAATCAGTGCAATTGTGGGACATGTGACTATTGCTGCTGAATCTCTCTTGGTATTTAGTGGTGCATATGAAGATTTCATTATATGAATCATGAGAGATCTGTGGTCTTGATGGCTGCAAACTCCAGAGCATGTGTGTGTCTTCATGTCTCTGTTTTGCTCCCTGGAAACTCAGAATAGCTTTTAAATGCCATTAATTTATGTCCTGTACTCTTATTTTTTCTCTAGCTTTGTAGTTGTCTCTTCTTTTGTATTGTGGGTAAATCTTGGTTCTTCCTACTATTTTTCTGCCCTCTTTGGATTCTGCCTGCCTTATCCTTGATTTATTGCTGACCACCCTGTCTTCCTGACGTGATGCAGTTTTCTGGTTTGCCTTTCGCATGGGTTCTTCCAACATGTACTTGCTGACCTGGCATTTTGATAGCTACTGTACTGCTCATCCACCTTGGCAAGTTACTGTGAAGCTGTCTTAATCTCTAGATGCTACTAGTGCACTGTGCATCATCTTCCAGGTTTCCCACCTTACTGCTTCTTCAGGCAAAAAAACTCACATTGAGCATTTCCAAGGGATTTCTACAGACAAAAATTAATTCTGCACAGGAAGCTAGATTGCTACTCTGTCTTAATGCCCAGTGTCATCCTTTTCGTGTTCCCTACGAGAAGCTACTCTTCCCAAGGCACTCTTGGGCTCTGTGAGGTGACAAATGCTGGATTCCTCCACTTGAATACTTTCCATCCATGCTGCTGGCTCTTAGCTAAGCCACAGTTTCCAGCTGGAGCTGGGTTTGAGTTTACTGCTGGTGAACTAATCTGTAGCTTGGTCACCCCAGACCCTTCAGACCCTATGAGCAAGAGTGTGAGCCTGGGTGAGGGCAGTGAGTGCTTAAGCACAGTTCAGATCTTGGCCTGTGTGCCTATGGCATTGTAGGCAGGACATGGGAATAGTGAGCCTGGAGTTGAAAAGATTCCTAGGGTAAGCCCAGCTGTATTCTTGTGCACAGGCGCAGTGAACATACAGGATCCAGGGCAGAGTGACAAAACTGTATTTCCACACTCATTCTCTGTGCTAAGCCCCCTAGAAGCAGACCTTAACACATGTCCTACTGACCTATAACTTGTGGACCATGATAAACCCCTCCTGGCTTTTCTCAGGACATGGTTCATGTCCAGTCTAAGCCACATGGGGTTCCAGTGTATTTCTAGACCTATGATCTCATCCTATTATCTCCGGTCTTTTTTCATCCTTTCACTGACAGATAGTTCTCACTACACACCTTGAATTCTAGCTGCCTGGAAAACAATCAGCAAATAAACATTGGAGGAAATACTGGAAAAAAACCAAACCTATGTCTAGCAATTGGGCTTGCTGCCTCCAGGCAGGTGCAGGCTGCATGTGAACAGCAGCAATTCACTCAGCCGTGCTTTTGAAAGCAAGGAGCTGATGGCACTGGAAAAGCTGAGTGATGTGGTGGGTCTGGGGCCAGGGAAGCACCGTGTGTGCATGCCAAGTAGACGGCTGAATTTTAGATGCCACTAATTTTAGTTCAGCATATTTGCTTCACTGAGCTCTCCTGGAACTCCAAATGCTGTCATTCAGGTTAATCATAATTCTTTGCAAGACTTAATACTCTTAGATACACAAGAATCTGATTGGGGCTTTTTTTTTTCTTAAGACAAGGTTTTCCTGTCTGCTCTGATCTTACCATGAATGCATGTTAGACCAACACCAACACCTTCTGTTCCATATTCTCTCCTCCTCGTGATGTCCTTTAACCTATTTTATATGTAAAACATTTCATAATATGCAGCCAAGTGTTTAAGCATTCAATTCCCTTCCTTCACCCGCCCTTCCTATTCCTGCAGTTGGTTGCAGATCACTGCCTGGAAGCAGTCAGAGAGAGCGGGCGGCAAGGTGAGTTTTGTTCCCGTGAGAATTACCCCTTTCAATTAATTCTTTATCCAAGGTGACCAGGGTGCACTGACACCATATCTCAGCTGAAAGCATGGCAATTTCTGACCGTGCAGTCATCTGTCCCTACCCTTAAAGAAAGCCGCACTCTGGTCCCCATGCAGGATTTCTGCAGAGAGCCAGGAGCAGGTACAACACCACACATCCTCTGTCTTTAAATCCTGTAACTTTATCCTGTGTTAGTCTTCTGGGCTCAGTTTCTTATGTGTTTGCAGCAGTGAGCAGGGAGAGGATCTGCATGAAAATTGCTCAGGTGTAAAAGTGAGAGAATGGCTAAAACCTGAGTCAAAATAGACCCGGGCTAATTGAAAATAGACACAGACTAACCCAGTTTCATATAATCTCCAGGCTGCCATTCAAGATCCAGTTTGTGTAGGTTGTGATGAAACATGGTTACCACCAGACAAGTATTCAGTGCTTTCACGTAATGAAAATTGGCACTTTGCAGCAATTTCCAAACAGATGCAACTGCAGCTGCCATGGGAAGGCTGAGGCCATCTGTTCCAGCCTGCAGCTGCTGGTCTCTTCCCATGGTCCTCCTCATCCTCATCTCCAGCCCCTCTGTGTGCAGCTGGGAGCACCCATGGGCGTGAGGTGGGTGCTGATGAGTTTTTTTCACATTTCAGTGTTCAAGGCAGGGAACCTGGGGTTGCAGTTGCATGGAGATTTCTTCTGGCAGCAAAAGCAGCTGAAGCAGTTCCCATGTTTCCTCTATATTTCTGGTATCTCTTACTCCAGGACGGTATGTTTTAAGTAGGAATGGACATACAATAGCAGTGGAATGTAGGAAGTTTGTTTTGTTGCTGGTCTATTCTGCTTGTCCTGTGTCCATTGAAAGCTCAATATTTTGCTCTGTTTCTGCTTTCAGGCTATCAGGCTCCACAAGCTTTCTTTGATTCAGATTTACAAAGCTATACTTAGAGAAGGCCATGTCATATTCCTTTTTTCTCTTTTCTTCTAATGATACCTGCTCAGCAGACTGCAGCCAGGGTGTCAGCAGGAGTGAAACACTGGTCTTGGCCTGTGAAAGCGTGTTGAGGTCTATTCCATGCAGACCAACATTATTCTACAGTGGTTCTTCCCTGAACACTTCTGCTCTGGAAAAAGAACATGTATAAAGGCAGATTTTCTATTATACAATGTTGAAGGAGCTTTACAGTCTGCATTTGAATTATTTTGTCATAATTTCCCTGCAAAACCAAATTTTGAACCTGATTCCCCTCAGAGATAAATTCCCAGCTTGCATTAACATCCAAGTTGCAAGTAAAGAACTGTGAAGATCAAGTGCACAAAAATCTCATAAAGTTTTTGTCCAAAAATAAGGCAGATATAAGCCCCAGCCACAGAAGTTTAACAACTATAAATTTCAAGACTGGCCTATTTATCTGGAAAAAGAGGTCTTGTGGTAAAGTTCTCCTTTTGGTTATGAAAGTGCCCATGTGATATAGATTCATCTTTCTACCTGGGCAGAATTACCCCTGTGTCAGCAGGGTTCCTGCCCTGAGGAAGAGAGAGAGGAAGGTGGGGAGCCAGCGTGTAGCAGAGCGAGTAGAGGCTTCCTGTGATGCTTTTGTTAATGGTGTGTTTCTGGGAGCTGATCCAGGACCATTTCAGAGTGTCAGTATAATTTTACTGTTATTTCTCAGGTTGAGTTTTGATCCATGAGGCTTTATCTTTGGAAACAACTGTTTCCCAGAGCAGTGTCCCTGTCCTCTTGATGAAGGGCTCTGCAATACATCCTTTGGTTCTCTAAAACATGGCATGCTTCACAGACCTAAAGCATTTCCTAGCTGATTGATGGCAACTCATTTAATGCAACGTGTGGGTCTAAAACTATGAATATATTGAGCTGTGAAACAATATATTTCTTCTTCTCAGGGATGCTTATCGTACCCTGCTCTCACTTAAAATGGAAGGAACAATTGCATTTTATCACCTGCTTGCAAAAAGTCATTATCAGAGGCTAAAAAATTTACAGGCAGAACCTCTGAAATCTGTTGTCTTGACACACTGTTTTTATTGTTTGCTCCCTGGCCCTGACAGAGGCACAATGAAAGCAAAGTCCTCTCTGGTCAGGCAAAGGTATCGTCCTATCATGGACAGAAAGGAAATCAGTGTGAACTGCGAGTGTGCCAGCAGCTCCAGAGCATCTGCCTATGTGTATCCTGCCACCAATGCTACGCGTCAGGTTGATTGTCTCTCTTTCATCTGAGGATGGTTGAAGTGGTTGGTCAGAAATGGGCTGTGTGATCCAGGCTTGTTTGTGGCAAACAGAGAATGGGAAAAGATACTGGGTAGAGATGTGAGAATGCATGCAGGGAGTGCTATGACTTTAGTCCTAACCTCCTGCATCCCTCTGGGTTGCTGTCCTCATAATGATCGTGTGCTGTAGCCATGTCTTGAGGCTGGAGCCTCTGTCTTGCAATCAAAGAAAATAACTGATTGTCTGCTTTTCATCAGTTTAAGGGCCAAATGCATGTCTGGTGTAATCACCTTTGACATCCGTGGGCTTGAATTTAGAAGAGGTTTCAGATTTGTCTCTTCTGTCATAATACTTGTAACAACAACCACACACAGGGATCCTCACGGTCATGTAGGCTAAAGGAATGAAGTTAGTGCTGTCTGGCTAATTCAGGGCTCCTTTCAAACATCACCCATCCCAAAAGCTGAATTTAATTTATGTTTGCAAGGACTGGACTACGCTCAGCTTTGCCTCTTTCTGGGTTAAATATTAATATTTTTTTATCAAAAATCAACTGTTTAGCTGAGGGCCTTTTTTAGCTTGTCAGGAAGAACTTTTTGCTGCATTACCCCATGTTTAATAGGGGGTGCACTACACATGCATAGTTAATAGCTTGATTTATATTAAGCACATATTGCATTGTTAGCAAATAACAATGAGATATATGGTGACTATAACGGGTTCTGTACAACTGTGGATCCTTACCATGGTTTAGGAAGTGGGAAAAACCAAGCAACTCAATATGTAGTTTTTAGGCAGCCATCACCAGAAATGCCTCCCCCAGTACATTAGACTTCAATACTGTGCACAGGTTATATTTTCAAACAGGTCACCTAGCCTATAGCCGCTTATGTTAAATACACGCCAGACTTATGCATAGAGGCTCAGTTCCAGCTCCTGCAGCTGTTTCAGCATTAGCATTTCCTTTGCTCCCTGTGACTGTAACCACAGAACCTACTACAACACTGGAGAAATATAATCTTTGGCATTTAGTACATTTTCTCCACCATATGCATGTGGACTTTTCAGGAAGCAAACAGAAAATTCACATAACTCTGGTTTCCATAGTCAGGAAAAGCTATGACCGGAGAGAATTAAAAAAAAAAAAAAGTAGTAGTTATAGAGGGGAAAAGCATTAATTTGGGAAGATAACAGCTCTACTTCAGGGAGCGAGTACTGCACTCTGCCAAGCTGTGTTATGCCATCCTGGCAGAACAGCCAGGCTGCTGAAATGGGTCTGGGGAATGTGCCCTGCACCAAGGTGCTTGAAACAGTACTCGAGCAGGGTTTCAGTCTGGCATGGGGCTTGTACCAGCCATTATGAAAAGATGAGGTTTAATGGAAAGGAACACAAATAGCTACTAAGAGTAGCCCCAGGCTAAGTGGCTCACCCAGGCTATTTTGGCAAATACTTTGGAATGACAAATGTATTCACCCATCAGGGCTGGCTCAGCAAATAGGCTGGATTAATGATAATGATTGCAGTGAATAATTCAACTGGATGTACTGGCAGTCTGAGAGTGAGTTGTACAGGCAGAGAAAATAAGGAAAATCAGGTGGGTTTTTTGGTTGCTGGATGGCAGGGAAAGAAAGAGGTGGTGGTATGTAATGGAAAAAAAACTCCTATCAAACAGCTGGGGCACTCAGCTGGGATGTGGGACACAGATTGACCACATTCCTGCTTGGAGATGGGCAGAGCTGCATTCAAACTGTGGAACTGGAGAACAAGCAAGACAAGTCAGGCACGACGAGGCCCAGACAGGGACCTAAGGAAACTTTTGTAGAGATAGATGAATTTCCATGGGAAGTCTCTGTTTCTTTTGAGTCAGATTTTCCCAAGGACAGATTATTTTGTCAAAAAGCCCTTGCCCAGAAGATTAATGCCATCACTTTTGCATTTCATTAATTCCTTATAGCTGCCACCCTTATGCTGTCTGAATGGGCACAGCCTCAACTGCATTGTGCCCAAATATTTCTATATATATTTCTCCTTCTTTTTCCTTCCCAGTATCTCTGTCTTTTCTTGCCAAAAGCTGTCCCCTGTCAAGCCCCAGGAGGACCACTAAGATATAATGGGTTCTGCCCAGGAGCAGTGATTTGTTTATGCAGAAAACACTGGAAGATTTAGGACTGGGATGGTTAACATAGTCCTGGAAGTGAGTGCTAGGGAGGGACAAAAAGGGTGGAAGCTGCCACTATGTTCCTTAAACTGCTCCTTGCAGCAGATTTAGGACTAGTAGCACATTCCTTCTTACCCACCCACCCACCTCCACCCTCCTCCACACTGTGGGGCTAATTCATGCACAGGTCTGGAAAAGCCCTCCTTTCAATTTCATCATTTACTACCTCACAAAGAGCTTTTAGATTAATTTCAGTTAAACAGGCCCTTGTGCTGCTGCTTCTGGATGCCTAAAATGTGAAGGAATCATAAAAAGACTTGTAGATCATCTCCCATGGTTTCTGCTCTTTCTTCTGGCATCATGTTTTGGGGATCCCCTCACAGAGTGGCTGTGTAGGGCCTTTTTTGAAAGAGTTTCTGCCAGGAGAGGTTCGAATCTCTTTTGCTTGCAGACACCTTCCTGGTGGGGTCTACTAGCTAGTTGGGACAGATAGTGAGGATGGCAGAATGGATTTATGAATGACCAGGTTACTGGGTATGTTACTTTAATCACAAATCCTAGCCTTGCATTGAGTGTAGGAAATTGTACCTCAGCACAGGCTACTGCAAACTTTAAAAATGATGAGGGCAAATTATGGCCATTCCCACTTGAGAAACAGGAACAGGAATGGGAAGAGAGAGGAAGCTGCTTCTTCCCTTGCAGGGTTGTAGGTCCTGCATCCACTGATGTTCTCTGCCAGGATGCCTGACCCAGCAGCTGGGGGAGGTTGGAGTGCTTTGCCTCTTCCCCTTAAATGTCAAGAAAAGAATCAATACTTCTGAAAATGGCCTCTGAAGCATCCCCCCAAACTCCTGTACCAGGGAGTTGCCCACGATGCTTTGAATTCTCTCCAATGGCAGCCAGGAAAGGCAGTTCAGAGACCCTGGAAAATATATGGTTTGCAGTCATTCTCCATCCCCCCTCTTGCTGGGGACACAGCTTGATGGGGACACAGACATGGTGAAATGGGCTCCAAGCCCAGGACATGTGGCCTGACTGCTGGAAAATGCTGAATCCTGCTGGTCCTGAGGCTGAGCTGTTCTGGTGCAGGGGCAGCCAGTGCACAGAGCAATGCCTGTGTGCAGCGTGAAGGAACTGGGAATGAACTCTTGCAATAATAATAATAATAATAACAATAATAATAATAATAATAATAATAATAATAATAATAATAATAATAATAATAATAATAATAATAATAATAATAATAATAATAATAATGCAGTCAAGCCTGTATTTCATATTTCTCTCTGCCCTTCCAGCAACCCTTCCTTGAAAAGTTTATGTCTACATTACAAGAAATGGTTATATTTTCACACAGCCAAGTCCTCTCCCTGCTGTTTTCCACAGCTGAGCTGGCCTTAGCATAGCCTCAGCGATGCAGGGCCTCTCATGGACAGAGCCGTGTTTGTCTCAGAGGCATGTTGAACTTGGCAGGTACCTTACGTCTAACTCCAATTTAAACCACCACCTTTCTAAAGGAAAAGAGTCTGCAGTACACAACAGCAGCTGCCACAAGGAAAATCTGCTTGCCTGGCTGGAAAACCCAAGCAGGATCATTATCAGCAGTTTCTCCATCTTTTCCCCACAAATTTCCTCTGCAGTCTGCAGACACTGAACTAGCTGCCATTATTTTCCAACTGAAAGAGACTAAACTGGGGGGATTTGTTTGCAATCAATTCTATTAGACTAATGTGTGCTAAACCAGGCAGAAATACAGCCTTAAAAAACATGGGCTAGGCTCTTCAGAGTCTGGCCTTGTGGATATTTTTCCCCCTTTGGCTATGAGGAAGCACAAGCTGGCTGCAGTTGTGGAGAAAGTTAACGGTAGGTCTCCGCACGTAGCAGGTCCTGTCCTGTAAGGCCTTGGTTAGCTTGCTGATGGGAAAGGGGAAAGCTGATCATCCTGCACAGGGAACAAAATATCTCCCTTAGAAGGCGCAGCTCTCAGGAGGAACAGCCCTGGTTGGAAATCTCCTTGGGACACACATCGTGTTTGTGGGCAATGGGGAAAATGATGTGGAACATTTCTGGGCAACAAAGCTTACATGTGCACCACTGTGGAGTACAATTGTTCTTCACTGCTGCTTCCATCTCCTCATTAAGCTTTCAATCAATAATGCAGTGCTTCTTGTGCAGCTAAGAGCAGAAAGGGCGGTCGCGTGGGAGCTGACTCACTCTGACTCACATCTCCTGGGAACGCAGGGTCAGTTGGGTTAACCTCAGCCTACTGCACGCCTATAGACTCACCAGGAGAGTGAGGGCATCCCTCCTCCACTCTCTGCCCATGTGCACTATTGTCACCTCCAAAGCCAGATTGTCCTGGGACAAGGAAAAACCTCCTCTGAAGACAGGGCTGAAGCAATGGATGAGAGAACCTGATCTGTGCCACCAGTTTTCCTGGCCCTCCATCAAAGCAGCAGCTTCCCCTTTGGACTGCCAGAAGCCCAGTTGTGGTGAGAGTACTCTGGATGCCCTGGGTTGGGCAGACTGGCTTGAGAAGTCAAATCTCTCTACTCTGCGGCACCTTCTAGACCAGAGAAATGAAGCTGAGCTTACTGTACCCTTTTTTCTTCAATTTTTATTTTTTTAACTTTCCCTTCTGGGAACAGCAGAGACAAGGAAGAACAGGCTCCCAGGGAACAAAGTTTATTTTCCCACACTTTATCATTCAATGGTCTGAATTCTGAGGTTGATCTTTGCTCAGGCAGAGCAGAAACTTATTATGCTTGATTTCTTAGGAGAGGAGGGCTTGGGGGAAGAGGGAGCTCAACAGGGCTGTCTGGTTGCTGGAGAGTTAATGGTGCTGTACTACTGCTGTATACCCAGCTCCAGGTAAAGTTTAGGCTGCGGGCAGCAGCCAGTGAAAGGAAATGTTGATCTTTCTGTGACTCCTGAGATAACACTTCAGCTTGCAGGATCTTCATGTTCGTTTTCTCTTTGTTTTTGTGCTTCTCTCCCAGGATGAAAGGGTGAATACAGGAGGGTTGATTGAGCAGAAAGGTAAAAGATCAAAACTAGCCTGTATTATCATCTTACTCGCAGGTGCCAGAAGATGGGCATAGCTGGGGTTGGGGAAGGATGAGGGAGGAAACAGTGTTTTCTGAAATGCTTGTCTCCAGGCAAACTAGATCCAAATCCAAATCTTCTAGTAAAAACAAAAATAAAACTTAAAAAAGGGCTTTGACACTATCAGTCTGCCTAAACAGGGTTTTTTATAGGAACTATTAAGTTTTGGAACAGGACAGCAACCATGATGGAGCAATAAAAAAAAAAAGTTAAAGTGAATGAGAATGATTTAAGTTGTCTTTGTGGTTGTACGTTGGTGATGCTTTCCAGATGCAGCTACATATTCCTGCTTGTGGCATGCTTATCCCTCTCTTTGTGTGCCCACTTCTTATTTTTCCCCCCTTCTCCTTTGGCTCATTCCTTTGAACTCGAGCAGCAATGCTGAGGTTAGGGTGAAGAGGGGAGGCAATAAACCTACAAAGCACAGCAGTAGAGCAGCAGTGATAACAACTCCCCAGTGAAAGGTGTGAAGCCTCTGTCTTCCTCATCTCATCTGGATGCCTTGTATGGTACCCAGAAGAAATGTTGCTAACACCAGCCCTTGTCATCTTGGATGTGTAGCAAGACCCTGCTATCAAGGTCCCCTCTTCTGGGTAGCAACCAGGGCTCTGATGCACAAAATTAAAAAATCCTGTGGCAGCTTATTTCCCATTAGAGGGAAAGAAACCCCAGCAGATCCATTGAATTAATCAGATGAGTTAATAACATAAAGTGTGACTTGTACTCTGTCTCATCCCTATCTCAGCCTCCATTGATACTGTTTCCTTGCACTTTTGATTTCATGTGCCACAGCTGAAAATCATGTGCTTTTTTTTTGTTTTTTTCATGCTGAAGTGCACTGGAGAGCTGCTGTGGGAAGGCAACAGATCCTAGCAGCAGGTCCCAGGCAAACCAGGCTTTTCCCACTGCAGGGATGGGGAGATGGTTCCAGGCTGGGCAGTGTGAGAAGCCTAGTTCTGATGAAGCAATCAGCACTTCCATATGCAAGAATGTGAAAGCCATAGGTTCAAACTCAAATTTAAGGATTAACACTTGGGAGTCTACATACTATGTGACTTCGCAATCTACGTAATTAATCATGTTTTCATTTGCCTTCTAGTTCTTGAGCTTTTTGTGCCAGTATTTTTAAATCTTTCTCTGAAACTGAGAGAAAGAAACATATTTATCTCCATAGACAGCTGAGCTTCTTGTGTAAAGATTTCAGGAATCATGACTCCCAGAGGAACACAAAATATTTTCATACACAGTGTGGTTGTGGCACCTTGCAATATTTGTCTCATTGCTCCCTCAGCAGCCTCTTCCAAATTCAGGGATACAGATGGAAGTTAGTTTAATTTTTAAAAAGAAACAATATTCCTTTCAGCTAGAAAGTCTAGAACTTAAGCCTCCAAATTCCTTAGTGAAGTTTTGCTGCAGAAGCTGGATTTGATAGCAACGGAACGGTTCCCTAAAAGGTTGTGTCTCTGCCTTAGCATATAGACATGTTTCTTCTTTCAGAGAGTAAATATTGCTTTATGATGCTGCAATTTATGCTGCCGGGGAGGTTGGCACTAATGCAAATATGCTGTGAAGCTATATGCTTCCTGCTCGCTCTGAGCATCAAATTGCTCCCACCTTGAAAAAGCTGGTTTGGCCTTTCATTTACAGAGCTGGTCTTAACAGCAATGTACTTCCCTGGAAACAAAGTTTCTTCCAAGAGTTAAAAATATGCATAACCCCATTAAAATATATCCTAGTACCATTCAGTGAAAGCTGCTTAATTGGAACTCCCACACAGCACAATTTGCAATTAACGGTGATGCCACTGTTTAGAAAAAATAAGGGAGAGAGAGGCTCAAAGTCAGAATACAAAATACAATAATGTCCTGTGTGGAAACACGATGTATAGCTACAGAAGCTGTCAGTTATCTTTCCTCTTAGTGTCTCCTGACCAAGTAAGTCCTACTCTTCTCCCAGCACACTTTTTGCATGGGACCCTTGTACTACAGGGCAGCCTAGGGGCTGTACAGCTGAACCGCAGCGTGTGTTCCTCTTCCCTGCACTGAACAGCTCTGTGAGATACTGAATGTGTGCTGTGTATTTCCCAGATATTCCCTGCTGCACCGTTTCAGCCTTGCATTCACTGAGCATCTATTCAAAGGCTCCTGAAACTGAAGCTGCTGCTTTGGGCAGACGGGGGGGAGAGGAGCGGCTAATGCAGAATCCCTGAGTCATGTCCCATATTCCCCTCTGCAGCAAGGCTGCAGGGTAACCTTGAGCTGCACTCCTCTTGGTGCAGAAGATACAGCAGGATGCAACCCTAAACTTCTGTGTGGGAACACCTGCATGAGGACAACCCCCAGTGCTCCGCAGCTCAGGACTAGTGAAAAGCCAGCTTCTTAATACGGTGAGAAATAGCACCCTTCATTAAATCTCAGAGGAACACTCCTGTAGGTAAGGACTTATCCTGTACCAAATGAGACTCTCCTCCCTCCCTAGTCCTCTACTCTCCCTCGTGTTCAGCCCTGCATTACCTCACTGACCTTCACAGAGTTTGCATGGGATACAGATGTTGAGGTGTCAGTACAAGTGGGGGGGCAGTAGTGCCTTAATTTAACTTCTTCACTTGTAACTGGCTAATGAATGACATGAAAAAAACAAAGACGCCAGGCATGTGGAGTTATTAAATGTTATGGTGGGGAGTGGGATATTTAATGCTCGTTATGCTACTCAAATCCCAGAAACAGTGTGTTCTTAAGTTCCACTGCTGTTTTTTTTGCAGGGCATGATGGGCCATGGGACAAGAAGGCCTAGGGGCACCTGAGCTTTGCTTTGTTTGCCCCAACCCTCCTCTAGATTAGGCAGAGCAGTTAAGGAAAAAAAAAACAACCAAGGACAGGAATTTCCTTGTTGACAAGAACAAACTGGCTGAGCAATTCCTGGGGGCTTTCAACAGGCTAACCACAAATTGGCAGTGGAGCCTTGCACTCTGAGAGCAGTGTGGGTAGAAGCCGCTCCCCTTTGATGTTGGACCTTGAACCATTTTGTTTTCAGTGTAGCTGGCCTTGTTGCCATGGTTGTTACGGCTTACAAAGGTGAAGTGGTGAGTTCGCACCAAGAGAGGCTAGAGGCAGCCCTGTTTTTCCTTCCAGCCTCCTGCAGCTGCCCTCACCCTCCATCTGACCACACCGAGATCTGACAGTGGGGAGATGAACTTAGCTTACATCAGAGCAGCCCCAGCTGCATTCAGCTGTGCATAGCATCCCATTGCCACAGGATGGGGACAGCCTGGCTCCCCGACCGCCTGCCTCTGCAAACCTCATTGCTGGGATGAGAGTCTCATAATCAAGACGAGTCCTTCGCATAACCACTGCAGCTCTCATCGTACAGAAAGGTTCTGTGTGCAGCACTGGTGATGATCAAAGGCCAGCTATGAGACATCTCAAATCCAATGAATGATCATTAATTGGGGGAAGAAGTAATTAGACTGGCTTTACTATCTTGCTGTTGTGCTCAGGGGACTAATGGGATGATGTTGCTGCCATTGAAGAACTTTATTTGTTAGGAGTGACTCATTGGGTATGCGTCACGTATTATACTTGGGAAAAAACTACCCGTGCTCCCTGTTGAGAGTTAAAAGTCCAGTGCAATGTGCCCAGACCATCCTGGCAGCTGTCTGATAATGATAGCATCACCTGGTGAGTGCTCCCTCCCTTTCATCTTACCTAGAGGGAAGCTGTCAAAGACAGGTCTGTTCTTGCCACCAGAAACTCCATGGTCTATGTACCTGTCCCACTGCAGAAGCTGAAGGGGAAATGGCTTTTGACAAAACTAGTGGAGAATCAGAAGAACCAGATACCCTTGTATCTTGGGCTGCCAAGATCCCATGAGGACTTTGTAGCCCTTGAGAAGGAATTTAACCTGCTGGTCTGGGTCAAAGCTTCCTGACCTCTTTGTTTCAGTGAAGTTTGATCACAAAGTGAAGATATTTGCAGTAACCAAAATCTGTCCTGGACCTGAATTTCACAGTTGAGCTGGCCCATCTTTTGTTTTAAAAAAAGATTGAGTGAGCTTTTATTCTTATTTGACTGATTTTTCTCCCATGGACTTGCGAACTTCAGTTGAACCAGGTCATCTTAATAAACTTTTAAAACATATATTTCATAATGTTTTTGCTTCCAGAACAGCCTAAGATTTGGAAAGACAGAGACAATCAACAATAAAGGAAGACAAAATAATTGCTTGGATCTTTATATTCTTTTTGCACTTTGAAACTAAATTTTAGATAGCAGCTGAGGCTTAAAGTTTGTTCTTAGTTTGCCCAAACTGTTTTTCTTTCTTCCACCAGAACAAACCTGGTCAAACATTATTTGCCCTTCAAAACTTCACTCTGAGAAGTGCCCAGTGCAGAGTTACTCAGTGTAATGAATGTAAACATTGGGAAGATTACTTATTCCCTTTGTGCATGTTCTCTTGAGTTGTAATTTGATTACAGCACTTGAAGAATATACTCTGACTGTATAAAAGCACAGTTATGGAGACCTGATTCTCATCTTCACTTCTCTCTCTTTCACTCTCTCTCACATACACACATGGCCAGAATTGCAGTGTCATGGTAATCGACTGGGAAAAGCTCAATACCTGACCTGCCAAAATTCTTATATTCTTGATCTCAGTATCCAAGGATGGGACTGGTGAAACCAGGCGGGCTTTTTTATCCAGGATGTTTTGAAAGAAGGAACATGATGACTTGGTTGCAGACTGATAATCTCTAGGAAAGATCCTGGCATGCCCTATAAGGCCCACGCTGTTTTGCTTAAACTCTGTTTTATTTTCCAGACTTTGAGAGTTCCTTTGGTTTGTGCTGCACCTTCCCGAAGAGCACACCCCGCTCCTAGCTATGGGGGAAGCTGCAGACTATATTGTTTGCCTGGCAAAGGACTGCCTTATCCAGTCCAAGTTAGCAGTTCGTAAGCTCTCTGGGATGGTGGCTGCCTTGCAGCACAGACTGGGCACTGTGCAGAAATACCAGGACTCTGATCTCTGGTCAGAGCCCCATGGTGTTTCTGCAACTTGATGGGGAATCTTGCCCTGTGTTTAATCTATCTCCAGAGTGAAAGCTCATTTTGCTTTTCCCTCCCCTCACAGTCGGGGTGGCTTTGATTAGAAGAAGTTACAGAACTAAATAGGAGCCAGTTTGAAAAGTCACATCTTGAACTGATCGATGGGCACCACTGCACCCTTGGTGACATGTGGACAGGCATATCTCTGGGATAGTAATTTCCCAAGCATGGAAAAAACTGCAAGGGCAGATGTAGCTGCAGGGCTGCAGAGAGAGCTGTTGCAGGGACACCCAGAAACAGGGACATGCACTGTGTTTTCCAGCTGTTGGGAAGACCATGCCATGCTACTGGTATCTCTGCTGATGAAACAACGGCTTGGCCCAATATCCCTCCTGCTATCAAGGTCATGTGAAGATCATTCTTTCATAGGACAATGTCTCTACTCCCCTCCACTTTCTTTCACTGCTTTCAAGTCCAGATCACTAAATTACCCCTGTATCATTTGCTATTCACATCCCTCCTTTCTGAATTCACACTAACAGGAGATCAGGATGGATGGTAAGGAGAAGTGTTCACATCTGTACTGTCAACACAAAAGTGTGTGGGCACATACCTAGTGCCTGCAATGACCACTGCTCCTATGGGGCCACCACTGTGGAGAGCAGGATGAGCTCTCCAGTCCCTGTCCTGTATGAAATGCAGAGCTAAGGCAGCCTCTTGGGTGGGAGAGGAAGTGAAATTGGATGCTAGCACACGTTTTATGCTAACATCTTGCTGAAAGCTGCACCAGATGTTGGAATTAGAATTGCTTCTTCACACATTTTCATTTTAGCTGTCAAGTTTTTCCAGGACTGCAATGATACCTTTGTGAAGCCACAAAAGGTAATAAGGAAAGGCAAGGCCAGATCCTGAGCTGGGTATGGGATGATATACCAGATTGCCTCCATTGATTTTCTGGTCCATAGTTTTCAGTCATGCCGGCTGCAAGCACAACAGACACAAAGTCTGAGTATTCAGAGGGCAACACTGCAGATCTCTACCAAAATATGTGGAAATCTTGCTGTAAGAACTAGGGACAGGATTTCACTGAACTTACTCATGACACAAAGGTGGTAATAACAAAGGGAATGGTGTGAACCTAAACCTCCTTGCATTTTCAGGATTACAAATGCAGTATACCTCTAATCCTTTATGAAGATTTCTTATCAAGTGTTTCTTTTCCTCTGCCCCTAAGCTGCTGCTGCTGGCTGCCAGGAGGACTGTCAATCTGTCCCACACATTTGCCAAGCCTTATATAGTTTCTCTGTCAGGGAGCCGGCAATGGTGATGGAAAGCAGCCTGATAAATAAGTCACCCAGGTTACCTTCCCATGAGTGGATCATTACTGTCCAATGCAAATCCAACTCACTAGCAGCCAGATACTTTCTCTTTGGGGTCTCCTACAGCCGCACTGAGCCAAGGCGAAACAATTCCTCTCTCCCTTTCTTCTTTCCCTTCCTCTCCTCTCCCTACCCTCCTCCTCATAAAACCAGAACGGAGAAGAAAGTGGGCTCCAGTCTGACTTGAAGTCTTAGAATATTTCTGATGGGCTTTGGGGAGAGAGGAGATCCATGATAGAGCTGTGTCTCAGAGAGATAAAGGATATTTATCATAGTCAAATCTTCTCTGCTCGCCAACCATATTGGGACAAAATAAAAATAAAAACCCCGACCCTATCAAGGCGTAGTCGTAGTCTGACGCCACTTACTATACCCTTATCATGATGATAAGTGACTATAAAGTACATAAAGGTTCTAGAAAATCAAGTTTTCTTTTTTAGCAAGTTACTTTTTTAGGTAGAGTTAGTGTTATGTTAGCTTGGCACTACCTGACATACTGCATTATTTTTAATAAGTCAGAAATCTGCTCTAAGATTGTTGTGGCTGAAGAGTTAATAATATAATATTTTCATTTTAGGAAATCCCCTGAAAACAAGATGTAAAAAAGCCTAAAAGCCACTAGTCTGATTTCCAGGGATCCGTATTGCCCAGGGCTCCCATCAGTCAGTGAGACTGGAAGTAGCACAGTATCTCCCAGGTATCAGCTCTACAGTGCTGAGGAGTTTTACTGATGCAGATGAGAGGGGAGCCTGGCTCATAAAATGAGGCAGAATTTACCTCTGAAATTTCCATTTCTCTATTACTCAGTTCTGCAACAGTGAGACCTCTTTCTGGATTGCTGCCTCCCTGGTGATGGAGTGCCTATGGTGCACACAAAGAAGCCTCTGCAGTTTTTTTGCCTAGCCCTGATACTGGAAAAGCCACTTATCTGCTTCTCCAAAGAAGCAGCCATAGAGATCTGAACCTTCAGTGAATAGGAGGGGAATGTTTTAGAAACAAAGGAAGACTGCAGGTGTAAAATGTTTTTCATGCTAACACCTGAACAAACATATGACTCTGCCCTTGCTTATCTCCTTCCCACTCACTGCCTTTATTGAGTCCAGTGGCCCGCTAACTGCAGACACATTAATCAGGCAGTTAGATTAGAACAAAGTCTCTGCCTCTTATTTAGACTATATAAATGTGTCATTATATAGACCAGGGCCAGGCCAAAGGGGGTTTTTTATACCTTTGCGATGACCAAGCTGCTCACTGCTTCCTGTTTGCGTGAATTCTCTGTGCCTCAGAGGGAAAATGAGCCTTCTCAGTGAATAAGTATATATAAATATAAAGTTTTTTCTCCTGTTCTGCCTTCATTTTATTATATGCAGTCCCTTTCCCACAAAGGTCCATTTTCTCCATCAAAAATCAGATTGATGAAGCAAGATCTCTTCTTGACCCAACACCTTTTGCAGTTCATAGTTATATTAGTGGCGGGGTCTTGGTTGGAGCAAGTATCTCTCAGTGATTTCTGCCATTATGCATTTGTTGGTCCTCATCTTGTAACTGGATTTCCCATCTTTTGCCCGCTTCCCAGAGTTTTGCTATGAAGATGCTGACATACCAAGGTGAAGCTGCCACGGCTACATGGGAAGTTGTTTGCCCAGGGCAACACAGAGGCAGGGCAGTGGTGGAGAAGGGAAGAAAGGGAGGCAGCCAGCATAGGCAGCACTGCGCTGTGCTTGCTCCTGGACTGCAGGGTGTTGATGACTCCTCTCTGCCTCTTTTACCTCCCTTGCCACCACAGGTAGAAGCTTCGTGATGGTGACTTGGGTTTTGGTCTTTCTCCCAGAGTCTGGGCTTGTCCTCCATCAGTTGGGTTTTGTCTACCCAGCCTGCAGCCCTGGAAGTTGCATGAATAGAGCATAAACCTGTTTTCACACATTCTTGAAAAAACTTTCCTTTCCCTTTCCTTTCCCCTTTTTGCATTTTTGATGGCAGTAGATAAAGCCGTACACAGATGTGAGTGCTGAGAGTGTTGCTGTCTGCCTGGTGTGCTAAAAGCATATCAGTAGCGGGCATTCAAAACACAAGATGGTTCTGTGATAAAATGAGTTGCAGGCATCCTGGCAGTAGCCTACTGCTGTGCTCTAGCTGGGTATCCTAGATCCCACCTATCAGAGTGGAGAAAGTGCCCTGGTTTTCAATCACCCTCTTTTTCTGTTCTTTTTCTGTTCCATTTCTTGTTCATTAAAATTAGAGGTGGACTAAAGGTATGTCCTGGGAATGGAATGTCCTCATACTCGGGAGACCTCTGAGTCACAGTGAATGCAGGAGCAAATGTAATAGCTGTGTAAAGGGGATGTGGTCACAAATCAGTGTAGTGAGTGCCTTACTTTTTACAAATAGCCAAGAAAAACACAGGCAAATCCTCAGAGCTTGATGCACGGATTATTACTCATGTACAACATACATGGTTATAATATTCATAATAAAAGTAAATATGTTTACTGGTTCAGTAAATCTCCATAAATCCTTCTTCCTCTTTTGCACAAAATATAATTCTCCAAAGGCTTGAAAACGTGCATGGTGACTCTCTAATGCACATTTTATTTGCTGATTTCCAGTGGCTCTGTATAGGCGTTTTAACTTCAACTGAACATCTCAGCAGGAACTTTCTTATCAGGATCTCTGAGACTCACAACTATATTCAGCACATCCAGTAGAAAGCTTCCTAGGTCTCTGGAGATATCCCTGCTTAAAACCATATTTGCTTTCCTGGCAGTTTCCTCTGAGAGCCTTTGAATGCAGGGAATAGTGCCATGAGTGTTAAGCTTTGCTTTCCCCACTGCTACAACTCCAGCAGGCATCGAGTCTCATGTGCTTGTCCTCGCCATACTGCTGGGGAATCTGGTGTGTTGTGAAAACGACTGAGATTATTATGACAAAAGGTTCCCTCCACCTTTTGTACCAGGACCCTCTTTTGCCCTAGGAAACGTCTGTGTTTCTGAAAATGGCTTAGTGGTAATCTTATTGCAAACTGCTCTCTTAAAGGAGCCTCTCCTGTTCGCGGCATCCCGTGCTGTCAGAGGGAACGTGCTGAAACAGATGCATTGTGTCTGGCAAATTTGGTGGTGCTAATTTCTACTATAACAGGGATTTCCTTAAGCGGCTTGCTGACATAAAATAGGATGAGGGTATAGCTCCTAAGCTTTATATATAAAGGGAAAATCTGTCCTTGCTGTTCATATCACGTAAGCTTCCTCAGTGTCGCTTTCTCCTTAATATGTGGAAGTCAGGTCACCCCTCACCATTGTGAGTGAGTGCTTGGGAACCACTAATGGTTCCATAAACTTTGAGAACATAACTTAGAGAGGCTGTAAGTGACAGGCAGGTCCCCAGAATGACTTTGGTCATGTATTCGCTCCAATGCAATGTGTACAGTAGCTCTTCTGCTTGTTTGTGTAATAAACCTCCCTCAGAGGTTTTTGTCTTTTAAGTTCCCCTTTCAGTAGCATTTATGAAGGATGAGATTGTCACTGTCCCTGAGTCATCTGGGAGAGGGTGATGCTACTACTACTTCTCTAATGGTTTTACTGCATTCAGAGCAAAGATCTGTTTGTAAGCAGGACACCAGATAGCCTCGGAGACACCATGGCAGGGAAAAATTAGTTTTCTCTGAGCTGAGACAGAGTTATACAAGGAAATCCTGAACCACTTTCAGCGAGAGGGTCAAGCATCAAGCACCCAGGCCTCTCAAGGTGCCTGTGAAACAGAACTTGGGTTTCTGAACCTAGGTGCCTTCATCACTTGAGTAGGAAATCCTTTGCTTCAGGTGGGTGTCACCTCATGTTTTCAATTCTATGATTTGCATGAAAAGATCTCATCCTGCTGTCAAAACAGCAAAGCCCTCACATTTCATACTCTGCTACAAACTAGTAAATATGAAATATATTCAAATGCAGAAGACATTCTGTTGCCTCCTTGCAGAAGCTGATCAATATCTTCTTTCTCAGCTAGTGCTGCTTCAATTAACAGCAGACAAGCTGTTGGGTTTAGGCTTCCTGGGCTGACTTTATTTTTAGCTGGGAGTGGCATTTTTCCTGGGGAAGCTTTCCCTGCCTCACATCATGCAATGAAAGCTGCTTGCTGGCATGACACTTTCTCCTCCTTGCTACTATATTCCCTCTGCTGACTTTGTAGTCTTGAAAACATCAGTTTGCTTATTAAATTATCATGCTGCCCACAGTGAGAGAGAAAAATGACTTAGTGCACAGCTTGCAGCTGAGCATCGTGTTGGGCACCTGCCTGCAAAGGGGTTGTCTGGCATTGGGGAGGTGGGCAGGTTGCAGTGGGCACTGGAGACAGGCAGGGCAGGGGCTGCACAGGGGCTCGTGTGGCAATTTTGCAATCTGTTGAGCCCATCAGCACCTGCGATCCCTCTCTGCACCAGGTCAGACATCATCCAGTTCAGGTCTGCTGGAGAGAGGCAAAGTTGTGCTATGCACACCTGCAGGTAAAGCATTTTTTTGTTGAATTCACAGAAGAAAAACAATAAATAAATTTTGCTGCTCATCTGTTTGAGGATTTTGAGGAGTAGCACGGTCGGCTCTGGTGAGAACTCAGGTGAGTCCTGACAAAGGCACCATGAGGATGTGCTGGGAGAGACCCCCCAGCCAGTGACTGCCACATGCCTGGGATTTTGGCCAAGGTCTTTGGTGGGAGACAGAGCAGACCTCAGAGCCTGCACTGATGCAGACAGGAGAGAAAAGGAGCATTGTCTTATGTCATTTGCTCTTCATGTTGAGACCATGTGTGTTCTCCAGCAGGCTCCCGCTGTTTTGTATCACTTCTGTTTTCCACAAGCTCCACCTCTTGCAATGACTCATGGTTCAAATAGCACAGTTCTATCAAAAAAGGGGGGGGAGGGGAAAAATAAGTCATGAGGGCTGTGAAAAAATATGAGGGACTGTGCATCATTTCAACATCAAATAAATCTTTAGAGAGCCCTGAAAACCTGTTAGAGGTGGATGGACTCACCTCCATCTCTTAAACCTAATGACAGTTTATATCTCTATAGTGAAATGATTTGTGCACTGACCCATCCATTTTAAAATGCATGCCCTTCAAGCTCAAAATTCCTCCCTGCCCTTAAGAGCTGTATCTCCAAATGTTCCCTGCACAGCCGCCAAAATGTCCAGCGTCCACCTCTGTGAATACAATTATGCACAGTAAATATTAGCAAGAAGGAGTACTGAATACCCTGGTGCTGGGCAGAATTAATGCAGTTCATGCCTTTTCTGCAGTCCAAGCATGTTTCCTGAGAGCAACGATAACATCCTGAGCAGGCAGGTAATAGCAGGCTTCGTACTGAAAAGATGCACAGATGATCCTTAGCACAAGCTGCTGCTGCCTTATGGAGGAATATGCTGCAAGAGCAAGAGCCTTGGCGAGCAGAGTATAAATTGTTTCTGATATGTGAGCCTGTTTGAACTTTGCACTTTCCTTCCCTCACTAGATAACATTATCAAAACCCCAAAGTTAAAGACCTGCAAGGAAGTAATGCAAAACACTAGGGAAGTAATTCTGGACATCCCTGACAGTCTCTTGTGCTAGAAAGAAGTCCAGCTTGGGTCTGTGAAAGCATGAGCCTGTGTGATGGTGTGTTTTAAAATCTCTGCATGGTTGTGGCCAGATACACTTCTAGATTCATGCTATTCCCTGCTCCTACTACAGTACATGCAGACACATTGGGGGTTTTCTTTATTATTTGAAGTAAACACTCAGGAGCCTGATTTTCTTTTCAGCTCAACTCTTCCTAGAGGACTTTTTATTCCTATTTTTATTCTTTCTAAGACTCATAATTGTTTAGTATTTAGAGCAGTAAGAGCTGCCTTCTCTGGCACATGGGATGAATCACAGTAATGGTTCTTCATGCCCATGTTGGGGAAGGTACTAAACCCTGTTAGTGAAATGGCAGTCACCAAACATGTGAGACATGATGGATTTGGCTATGATTGTATTTTAGTATCCGTGACAACAAATGTAGCAGATCAATAAACTCTCAAAAGTCGCTTGATTCAGGCAGCATCATTCAAGTGAAAAACATATTTGCTTTTGTGGTTTTCACCCACTCACAGTTAATTTCTCCTTGTCCTAGTGTCATTGATACTCTTGTCACTTTCTGTGTCACTGATATTCCCAGAGTGCCCTGAGAAACACGTGACATTGTGCAAGCACACACTCCTTTTTACTTATGGCCAGCCGTGCTGATTAGCCAAACCATGGGCAGTACAAAACATCCAGCCTGCTGCTGCTTGTTACATTGCTCCAGAGGGGAATAAAAAAGCCCTGCTATACATCATCCTCCCCCAAATAATAATAACTAAAAAATGAAAATCATATTAATTAATTTAACAGCATGCCCCATTAGGAGTAAATGCATGTTCATAGAATGCTCCATGACAGAGTATAAATGCCTCATTAACATTGGATGTATCAACCTGGGAGCAGGAGCAAAGTCAGAGAGAATAGTGACTGTCAGTACAATGAGTCCACCAGACCCCATGCAGGGACATTTCCTTTATATGTTCAGCCTGCATTCAGGTACAGTCCGCTCTCCAAAGACACTGTCTGTGCAGGTTTCCAGTGCCTGGGTTGTACATCTGCAGCACAGCCCTGGCTGGATTCCTTGGGCTTTTCAGGGCTTTTTGACCAGAGAAAGCTGCTGTGGGCAAGCTGAGCACAAGCCAGACCCCAGTTGACCTTGAAGCTATGTCCCACAAGCTATAAATACTGCTTTCTTCTCAGTATGCTGCAGGAAGAGTTGCCCGTTAAGAAACAGCATTTTCTTGGTCTCCAGCTGTTCTGATCTCCAAAAGTAACCGCTGGGAAATCTGTAATACTGTGCTATGAGCCATCCTAGCAAAAGGACTGTGCTACTTCAAGCTTTTTTATCCCAGCACAGACCTGTGGTAATTCACCCATCTCACCACTGCTGTTTAATGGCACCTTCTCCAAAGAGGAGTGGGAGTTGTTGGAGGGGCAGAGGTGGATGAAGGTCATCAAGTGTGGGTGGCTCTAGATAGCACCATGGTGGGGACAAACCTGTGGAAGGAGCAGAGAAGGTAGATGTCCCAAAGGCAGTCCTTGCTCCTGTCCTGCTCCTCTTGGGTAGTGAGGAGGAAAGGGCTTCTTTGTCCTGTCCTGGCATTGCCTACTAGAGATGCCTTCACCCAGCATTCTCAGGACTTGGATGGTGGCAGAGAAGGAGCTACTGAGATACTGACACTTTGTTTTAAAAGCTCGTTCCTTCCAACACCTATAGAAATACTTCTCACAAGTCATATTTCTTTCTTGGACTCAAGTAAAAATTTTACAATTCAGCTGCCTCTGCTCTGGGATGTCTAAGTTCATCAGTCACTCTGTGCTGAATGAAGCAGCTGAGACCATTCCACTCTCTTCCCTTTACAGACATGGATCCTTCAAGAGCAAGAACTTGGTGGAAATCTCCTTCAGGGTATATAAAGAATGATAAATTCACACTTGGTTGCTCCTGTTCTCAGATAGGACACAGAAACATGGCTTGCTCAAGTATAATACACATGGTTGGGACATCTGGTGCACTTCGGTGATAAATTAACATATAAGTGGTGATGGTTCATGTGGGTGCTCACAGAACTTGGATGCCACTAGTGCTAGTAAAGCTTTTGAACTTAGATGTGGAATCTGCTCTGCATGGCTTCCCCTGGCATTTTCTGCCACAGCTGAGCTCTTCCTGGGCATCACCACTGCCCTCGGCCATGGTCCTCCCCTGTGTAAAGCCTTGTAGCAATGCCTCTGAGAGGAATTGCCATTCCCTGCAAGAAGATTGGCCCTTTATGAATCTGTAATGGGTTACATTTCCTTCTTGAATCTGACATGCCTATCATAACCAAACTTCTGTTGTATATAAATAGAAAAGCTTCGGTGGAAAATAGCGTTGCTCATGTCTAACATCCTTCTCTAATTAACAACAATTTTCTACAATGTATGTACACCTAATTACCATTCTGAGTGATCATTAAGATGTATGTTGAGTTAGCAAGAACCTTGCTACTCACTCATCCAGAGAGACCTTATACTCCAGGGAGAGAAAGCAGCATAGATGAAAGTGTCTGAAAGTCCAGTATTGTGCTTTAAACGGGTTCCCATCCATGAATGAGGTACAGCACGCTGCTTTACTCTGCCAAGGCAGATAGAACCAACTGTGACCTTGGGGTTCACATTTTAAACCAAGAGATAACTTACCAAGTCAGCGATGAGTGCAAGTGTATTTAGTGCTTTTGGCCACATGTTTGTGTATCTCTTGCACTGTTTTTTCCTGGGGATTAACGTGATGTCCATCAGCCCCTACATTCCTCACAAAGCTGAAAATTTCTATTATCAGGCACCCAACAATTTGGGCACAGTCTGTTTCTTCCTCTGCTGAACTGACCGCTATCTGTATCACAGTCTCCCTCATATTAATTCAGCTCTGGCAGGCAATGGAGCACTTCTAGCTATGGCTGAGGTGCTAAGTCTAGGAAAGGGAATGCATCGTGTTAACCACTGCTGTATCTGACCCGTGTCTGGTTTTAATACAGCTATGAGGTGCATGAGAAGGTGACTGCTATGTTCAGAAATGTGGGAAGCATTTGCAGCAAGGAGTGAAACCGTGCCAAGACAATAACTAGGAACAGCTTTATTTCCAGCAGCTTGCAGTGGGTCACAGCACAAATCTGTAAGGTTAGACTTTTCCAGGTACGTCGTGTTGGAGTGTCATAGCACCTCATAAATGCTGACTGACATAATAGCACAACCCCGGAGGAATGAGAGATTTTAAGGCCAGTAGCAGCAGATCTGAGTGTGGCTCTGAGCCTAAAAATGGTGCCTCAATCCCAGTGCTGCAGAGCAGCCAGGAGCTCTTTCCTGCCCCATTCACTGCTTTTTAACTGGACCTTTGCTGCAAGTCAGGAACAGCAACTCTTGCAGGTTAAAGGTGAAGAATATGTTTATTCAGATTCCCATGAAGAGTAACTGCTCATTTTTGCAGAAGCCTAATTAGGATAGGTACACTGTTTGCTGGAGGGAGAGAGCAAGCTCTGCTTCTGCTGCCCCCGGGAAAGCCTGAGTGCCAGTCCCAGTGCCATTCCCCTTCCAGCACCCTCACTCTCTGGTTTATTTAGGAATGAAGTGTGATTTTTTTCTGCATATTTCCCCCCACATTTGTTCCTGTGAGTCAACAAAGTAAAGATTCATCATTTTCTCTCTCATGCTGGCCAGAAACATCTGCCTGCCAGTGTCTTTTGAACCAGTGTCTTTTGAACTGTGTACTCCTACCACTAAGCTTCCAGAGCACGGTCCAAAAAGGCTGTCTGCAGGAATGACCAGAACATCTACAACGTGGTGGTTGGGTTTCTTTCCATTTTTTGACAAAGATGTCGTGTACTCTGGACCGGGCTTTTCTCACGGATGACTTTGAGAAATTAATGATTTTAGCAAGATATAATTGCACACTAAAGTTTCAACTCTGCATCCAGTACAACTGCAGTACAACTTCCAGATTGTAGAACCTTGGAAGTCACCAGACACGGGAATGATCACTTGAAGGGGATATCCCAGGTGGGCAGAGGTGAAACCAGGTCAAGGAAGGAGATGCTTGGGCCATACTCATCAGTTCAGAAACTTTCTAGGACAGATGAGTATATAACTCCAAGAGCAAATGGGGAAAGTGGCTTTGCTGACAAATAAAGATTAGGTGCCATTAGTTAATTTACAAAGCAAAAGAGGCAAATGAACAATTTAGGCTTGTTCCAAAGCATAGCAGACTTCAGTCTTTCCTCTAGTCTCAGTGGATATTGGAGCAGGTCCTCGGTACAGTCCAAGGACAAGTTATCTTAGTAACCGTGCTATTTGTTTCTTTCTTTCCACTCAGGAGATGCTGCAGACTTTCTGCTGGTAAGTGGTTCACAGTTTACATGCCTCACACTGTGCTTGTGAACCACAATGAGTCACTCGTGGGGGTCTGCAGACATCTCCACAATCATGAACACTGCTGCAAACTCCATGGGGAGCTGTTGGGAGAGGTGCTCACTCTCCCTCTGTCTCTGCCTCCTCTTCTTCAGCAACACACAGACTGAATATCCCACCCTCGGGGATTCAGATCAACAGACAACTCTGTTATTTCTCAGACTGAGAACTCTTAACATTTCCTACTGACAGCTATTTTGGGAATATTAAGCCTGAATGTTTTGGTGGAAAGTGAATTCAAAGGACCACAACAGCAAGAGAATGAGTGAATGAACCCAAGCAACTCAACAACACTAAAAATTTTGTAATACTTTTTTAAACACAGAGGGAGCTTTGATACTGCACATGGCAACAAAGACTTTCGTCATGCAGGCTGCTTGGAGTTAATATGAAAGCCTCTCCATTGTGCCACTGTTCGGTCGCAGGAAGCAAAGCTTGCAGTAAGTAGTGTGAGATAAAAATATTTTTAAGGCTCATCACTTTTTGACATCTCCACTCCAACTTTTCCTCCCCAAAGTGGTGTGTACAGACAGCTCTGTTGTGACTGATATTTCTGATCTTCAGCCTCACCCAGAAAACATGCTTGGAGCACATGTGCTGATGCAGACTATATAAGGAGGTGGAAGAGCTTATGGTGACAGCCTGAAATCAACAGGGATGGCTCATCTGTTTAAGGTGTGCAAGATCTGGCCGCCAGTGAGCAGTCATTATCTTTCACACTGAACCACAAAGGAGTTGAATCTGTCTACGAAATTACATTATTCTACAACAGCGGGAAAAATTGACGTCCTGTGGTCATGATTATGCAGACGATGGACCATGCTGGAGACCATTATGTGGTTTTGTTTTGATTTTAAAGAATCAATTGGGCATTCAAGTCATTCAAAAAAATAAGAATTCAGATTTACAACAGAGGTAGTGCATGCACTGGATTAGGATCTGTATGCCTAGTTTCAAAAGCATATTTCTTCAGGGAAAAACTTTTACATTTTTCTCCTTTTGCTATCTTTTCTCTTTTGCTAAGATATTAAGGCAGAACAAGTTTTGAACAAATTACAGCAAGATGGGAACATGTAATATTTATTCACAGTAAATGCTTTTCCTGCAAGTGTGGAATGCTATGGAATTATGCAATATATTGCATAAAAATCTAGAATCATAGAATCATCAAGGTTGGAAAAGACCTCTAAGATCACCAAGTCCAACTGTCAAAATTTGCATTTTAGAAGAAGAGTCAGCCTTTCTAGGTCTGTGCAGCGAAGGCCCTGTCCTGCTAAGTATTTCCCTGTAGCTGAAGTGAGCCTAAGTGTGGCCTTGGTATTACAAACGTGGACGCTGTGTAATCATCTCAAGGCTGGGTAGTTGACATTATTCAAATGGAAATGCTTGTCCATGCTATGTAAAAATGCAGTGGGTAGTACAATTACAGCAAATACAGAGGAGCGTATCAGGACACCATGTGAGCTCTGCTCCAGCTGAACCACTGTGTATATACCATTTACATTTGGCATGCCACAGATTTCCCAAGTTCTGTTTCAGCCACCAAGCACGTGTTTGCACATGCCAGTAGCTCATCGCATCCATCCATCCAGCACACAGTGTGGTTTGTGCAGATAAGCCAGGAAGCGACTTTCAGGTGGACACACCATGGTTTGGTGATATGCCTGGAGAGACCAGAATCCTGGCTTGTGTCCTTTGAGTCTAGTATGGAAAGCCCAGCACTGTGGGATACCACCTTAGATGTGCTTGGGGCACAATCTGCAACTCAAGTGTAAAATGAACTAGAGACTGAACATAAATTTGGTTAAGTCATTCCTAGGAATTTGGCAAAGGATTGAGCTTCTCATGCACATAATGTCTAGTTGTACACAGCACTGGCTAAGCGATGTTTCCCTATGAAACAAGGCTGCTCAGTTTCATGTACCTTGTATTTTCTAGCCTCAGCTTTCCAAGAGGACCTGGCAGGAGGCAGAGAGGGAAAGGGAACGTTTCTGGTGAACCAATGTCTAATTTCACACTGAAATAATTTGGTTTCAGCAAAAGAGGAGGATTTTAAGTGAGCAAAGGATTTTTGAGACCTTTTGATTGTGTAGCTGGAAAAAAAAAGGGGGAGAAAGTTTCATGAAACCCTCCTGGACCCACTCAGATTCAAGCTGCTACATGCAGTACTTCTTTAATACCTAGTAGAGTGGAAGAAGCAGGAAAAGAGAAAAAATCGTATGCAATAAGTTGAACTTGAAAGTGAATTTTTATTTGATTGAGCTCAGCAGTCCTTCTGTGTTTGACTTCTGCATTTATTTGTATATTCATGCTCTAAATGCATGAGGTGTTGTTGAGTGAATTTTAAACAGAGATGCTCATGTGCTGACCATCAGTGAATTCTGAATAACGTATATTCTTGCAGAATTTACACTGTTCTGCTATGTTACCTAACTAACTCCCCTTACTAGGAAATAGAAAGGGAAATAGATGGATAAGGCACATATTGCATATTATATATTATGATGGGCTGCTCTACAGAGAAGTTACTTGCTGGCATTACTATTGAACATAAGTAATGAATAAATTAGAGAATGTTGCAATCTGTTTATAGAGAATTCTGACAAAGGTGAAATTAACAAACAAATTATCAGTTGCAAATTATTTCCTTAGCTCTAGTTCTTACTCCTGTGGCTCTGAGGGACCTTGACTTCTCACAAGCTGATAACCTTCAATTTTAGCACAGCAGGCTATAAACTCTTCTATGTGACTTCTAGAATCAGAAGAATTTTAATTAAAAATATTTATGAATCTTCATGCTCTCCTTCATCTCTAGAGTGACCTCAGAGCAGAAGGGGGCTTTATTTGATAAGAAATCTAGGTCATTCTCCTTCCACCTTTCCTGTTGCTGAATCTCGTGTGAAGCTTAACTTTGCATCATGACAGAGACTTAAAAAAAAAAAAGCCATTTTGTCCAGACACCTTAAGACTTAAAGCACTGGTGTAGGTGCTTTGCTCCCTGTGATTTCTTCTCATTATGTTTGTGACACATAATTATCATGTGGATATGAATTTGAAGTGCCCTATCCCTGCCTATTCCTATTTCAATAAAACAAAGATTATAATCTCTGCTGATCTCACAGGGATGCTGTGAGAGGCCATTGTATGTCTTTTTGTCATGAAGTAGAAGCTATAAAAGTTCAAAATGTCTTATTAGCAATGCAGATCAGTCTGGAGTCTCCATAAAGGCTTTTCAAGACATTTTGGATGAAGTGTTTTGAACCAATGAGGACCACCCTGCCCTCAACCCCAAAACTCAGAAGGCTCATGAAAGAGCAATTGGTTTGTCTTTGAGGTAGTTCCTGTGTCCTGGGTCTTGGAAGCTCTTTTTGTGCAGTGGGGTTTGGAATGGAGAGAAAAATTCCCAGAAGTGATTTTCTGAGAGCCTGTGAAATATTCTCACATCTGTCCTATGGCTGTGGGTGAAGAACTGGCCTTGGTCACCCACAGCAGCTCTCACCACTGCTCCAGGTTTGGAATAGTTATGCAGATCCTGTACCCTGAGGTACTCAAAGACCAACTTCTCTCATTTCAGGTTCCTCTTTGTCCCTGGAGCAACTCATAAATATTTCAGAATGCATGGTAATCGGACTCTTAGGCCTAATATTTTTGCATGTTGATACCATGTCTGCTAATTATCCGTGCTATTATCCCTCTTAGACTCCCCCTTCCTGCCTGATATATATTATGGAGAACTTACAGCAGGTTCAAGCAGAAATAGAAAAGGAGGAAACTTTACTTCTCAACATTCAAAGTGCCATCAGTTCACTTTCAGCCTAGTTTTAGCTTCCTCCTCCTGCCTCCGTGTCACCTTTGCAGTATTTCTGTCTCCCCTCTGTGTGCTCAGGGGTCTCCCTTGCCTGGGCCAGTTTTGCCAGAAATTATTACTATCCAAACAGGGGGATGGCCATGGTTTGTGCCACTCCCCCCATAGCTTGATGGGGCTCATCTTGCTTCCGGCACCTTGGAATGGGAGACGCAGGATACCTGGGCATCACAGACTAGTTTGAAGAAATGGAGAGAAACACAGTGTCAGGGGAAACGAATCAGGTCAGTAAGTCTTCTAAATCAGTTATCCTAAACATGCTTGCCTCCCTATTCCTTTCAAGGGCTGTATTTTTGTTTTGTTTTATTTTATTTTATTTTATTTTATTTTATTTTATTTTATTTTATTTTATTTTATTTTATTTTATTTTATTTTAAAGATCCCCCTCTATCAACAATCTTTAAGGCAGGCACTGGGTTACTGTCCTTTTGGTTTTCCCATTTGAGATTGAGCCAAGGGTAGCCAGGGTATAAACTTCTGTGTCAGTTGCAGTGCTTTTGCTTCGATGCATGCATTTTAGCTTTAAGGTCTTCTCTCTCCAGCAGCTGTAAATCACACCTGCACCCTCAACAGGGTATTTTGTCTTGAAATTCACATGAGCAGAATAAAAAGACATTTGCTTGGGTTTCTCACATATGCGTTTGGCAAGATTCATCCCCCCTTCCTTACTCCCTTTGGTCCTGTTTGTTTTCCCTGTTGTGCATGACAGTGCTTCTGTAGGACTATAATAGTACAAATAGCACATCAGGGGCAAGTGAATGTAATAACAAGCTGTCCTGCAAATGTGCCCGAAAAGAAGCATGAAAAAAAAATCTAAGGAAAGAGTTCCTGTTATTATATTATAAAGGCTGTAATTTCTTTAGCTATATTTTGCCACTTTCTTCTTTTTAGTTTTCCACCTCTGTGCCCTATGAGATTACAAGCCTTCAAAAGCATTTAACTGCTTTCCAGTATATAAAATATCAGTGTGGACTGCTCATTCAGTCATAATCTGCTGTGATATAATATATGTCATCTCTTCTCTGCATTAAATCTAACCAGGAAAGGGAATCCCCAGTATCTCCTCATCCATTCTGCAAACACCAGTTGGGTGGGAACGACCAGGACCACCATGGCGAGCACCCGCCTGCCTGTTACATTCTTGAAAAGGATGTTTGGGAAAGTTGGGACCTAGTGCAAGCAGCTGAAGTTCTGGAGAGAAGGAGAAAGTAGCCCCGTCACCTGCTGTATGTTCCCGTTTGTTTGCTCTACTGCTTTAAATAGCACCAGGATACGCTGCTGAGTTGTGGACCCTTGCAACCACCGGCTGTACAGCTGTGTGTTGTTTGTAAATGATATTGGGGAGGTGAAGATGAAGCCTCTATTCTTACTGCAACGTAACATTGAATTGCCCAGGTCTGGTCCTGGCTCTGCTGAACCAAGCTGATACCTTCCTTCCTTGAAGAGTTTTGATCCTTTCCCCAAAAGCTAGTTCCAAAAGGGATTTTTTTTCATATTTATTTCCATTGGGTGTGGAAACTTGTTCACAAATTACCAACCCACACAGCATTATAAGGGTTTGAAACTATCTTTTTCAAGTTTACTGACATTGGAAAATCATAGCATTATGCCACGCTGTGTGCCCCTTCTTGAGTATTTGGATACTGTCCCTCAGAGTGAGCTTCTAGCTGACCACATAGACAAAGAACTCTGCGTGTGCTTTCAGACGAGCCTGATCACTAGCTCCGAATGCACATTCCCACATATAGATCAACTGTATAACCAACGTACTCCAATGCAAATGGAAGGCTAAACTGAGGGCTTCACAAGATCTGGAGGAGAGCTTCTGTCAGCTTTGCAAGGTTTGGCCAAAACATGCGGTGACAGTGAGAGAGCCTTTGCAGGAGCAGCTCTTCAGATGGAGATGGAGTCAGCTCCATGGATGTGTACAAGCGCAGCTGCTGGGTGAAGGCAAACATTGGAGAACTTTTTTTTTTCACAATTTTATTTTTTTTGCGTCCAAATAGAAAGGTTTACTCTTTTGGAGGACAGAGTGGAAAGGTACAGAGAGCTGCCAGGGAACAGAGGTGCAGTCAGTCAACCATGAGAAAAATATTGGCTCTTGTCTGCATAGTGTAAGTGCTTCAATGCCACTAGTCATACAGCGGGTTTGTTTTCTTCCCTCTCCCTCTTCCACAGCATATTGCATACGAGATACCATTAAAGAGATGACATGACACAGTATCAGAGCACTTTCTTTCCTTCTCATAGCAAGAATATATAATAATCTCTCTGGGAAACATGTCTCAGGCTATCTCCAAGAACAATAGATGCTTGTAAGGCATCCAGTGAAGTCAGAATAGCTGGAGGCTGCGAGTCACATAATAACTTTTTGTGCTTGCATAGTTTTTCTTTTTCAGACTGATCTGAGTAGAAGACAGGAAATAATCAGATTTTTTTTTTAATGGGTTACTTCTCAAGTTGGTGTTTTTTTAAAAATCCAGGAGTTGTCATCTTAATTATCACACTAGTAAGAGCAGAGTTGACCATGGAAACAGGGGGTCACCTGTGGATGCCTCTGCTCTTTGAAGCAGACCAAGGAGAATATCAGGAATCTGGAGCAGGATTTAAATAACATCAGACACAGTGTAAGAAGGAAACAAACCTCTGGAGATGTCCAAGTTGTGTCTCAGCTTGTGCATGAGAGAGGAGCCTGCAGCACGCTGTTGTGATGACTTCTGGTCTGAGGGTGCCAGTGCCTGAGCTGATGCTGTCTGCAGCACAGCCCTGAAAAGGGTCCTTGTACACCAAGTACCCACCGGTGTCACTGTCAATAAGCAGTGAGCTGTAAGGATTCAGGTCTGGGATGTAAAGGTGCTCTAGTTTTCTTCCCTACACGGTGCAAAATTGCTACTGGTGCTAGTGAAAAATTTAAAGAATCTTGTCACAGAAACTCATGGAATCCAATTGTTCTTTATGATTAATGGGTTCCTTGAAATGCAGGCCCTAGTACTTAAGATACATTTTGCTACAGATACATGACAGCAAATCCAAGTTTCACTTAGCCTGGCTTGGGAAATGAGACCATGTTACTATATATCATCCAGGGTGGGATGATGTCCCTAACATAATGCATTCTTCCCTACAATGTGGACAAAATTGCAACAGACTAACCCAGTGTTATTGTTGCTGATTGTGTGTTGCATAAACTTGGATTTGAGGAGGATTTTGAGAGCTTCTCTGCATTTGCTTTTTCCCCTAAAACAACCCAGTTCTTTCAATTTTGTTAAGCTGTATAGAAACACACCATAATGTACCGAATCGTAGTTGCTAGAGATGGTTTTCAGCATTCTCTAGGAAGGAGTCCTTTATAATTGTGGATTCAATGTGAGGAGGAAGAAACGGACTTTGCTTAATTCCAGGCCCCATTCTCTGACTGTGTGACTGTCTCCCGTCTTCTGGGTATCATGCTGTCAGGGAGAGGGAAAGCAATAAGGCATTGACAGGTGGACAGGTAGCTAAAGTAGCACTTAAATCAAGACTTGTGTTGTGTTTTTTCCTTTACATGGTTTAAATTGCAGCTTCTAACAGAAGCTGGTTATCCATGTACATGTTTTGGCATAGGGGCAAAGGAGTTGTATGCTACTTGGCTAATACATTTAGTCAAAGTATACAGTGCTACTACTTTCAGGCAAAATTTTTCTGCAGCAAATCATTTACTCTAGTGTCAGGACAGCAAATACAATTCAGTGAATATTTTCAAAGAATTCAAAAAGAAAAAGCAGACCTATTCAATGGACTTAGTAGTAGCATTTTCAAGGCAGAGATTTTCCTTTTGCAGTTTCTGTGATTTTACAGATTCTTTGAAAATGGGAGTAGTTATTAATAAAAATATTCCCTTTCCCTCCTCTTCCCTCACCTCCATTACATTGCTATGTGCATCTTCAAATGTATACTTTCCATCCAAGTGTGAAGAGACACACATGGGACAAGGGAGTGCTGAGCTCCAGTTCCTTCCCCATCTGATTTGTAGTTTTGGAAGGGGCGTTCGCTTTTGAGCTTTAGGATATTTGGGGATATTGATTGTCTTTTCTGTTGAAATTCTTCCACTTAGGTCAAAAAGACTTGAATGTGTAGAGCAAAAGATACATGAATATTTGGACCAAAACATGATACAGCTACCCTTGCTATAGAAGCATCTTTTATTGTTGCCTTGTTTGAGCCGGTATTTGCCCCTTGTAGTTTTACTCCTTTTTTTATTGTTTGAAACCTTCCTTTTCTCTATTCTACCTCCACAACTCATTTATAGCTCTGTGCAAAACCCCCAAAAAGCTAGACATCTCTGCAAGCTCCATCCTGAGTGTTTTAGTTCTTCTTGAGTTCTCCTCATCCTATAGAATAACTCCACATTTACTACCTACCTCTTCAGAGTCTGGACTTGTTCCAAGCTTCTTGCATAAGAGCTAACCCATACCTAAACCTCTTCCTCAAGCTTTCCTTTATGTGGCTTTTTACCCTGTCCTGGGTCAAAAATCAGGTAGCCAAGAATGCTTGTGTTATGGATTCTTCTCCATTGTGGTCCTGACCTTGCTCCACTGTGCCTCTCTTTGCAGAGCTTACTGCATATTGCAGAAAGTGTAGATGGGGCTCTTCAGGCTTCTCCAGCTCATTTCTCTCTCTGCTGGGGGGAGGATCAATATACTGCATCTGCATTGCTGGGGAGACCTTGAGCTGCTGTCTGGGCTTTGGAGGAGGAAGAGAGCAGCCCTTTCACAACTTGCATCCTCTTCACTATCGAGAAAAAACCCTGAACCCAAATCAGGGAAGCTAGCCCTGCATTGCACTTTTCTTTTGCCCTATTAAAGATGTGTGGAAGCAAAATGTTTTGGGTTGAAGAAAATGTTCTTTGGCTCAAGACAGGTTATTTTTTTCCTTGCTGAAAAAAGGGGGGAAATGGTTTTGGACAGCTCAGACTGATTTTTTTTCTTATTTATTTATTTATTTATTTATTTATTCTGGCCACCTAACTGAATTATTTTCATGGTCGCAGGCACTCTGCCAAACTCCTGCTCCTTATGACTACTGCTTCAGTACAACTTTATGTATTTGTTATCACTGCAGATTCAGCCTCATCTGTCTGGCTTCTGTAAACAACATTTTGCTGTTCTTTATGGTTCCTTATGCCTCCTCAAAGCATGATGCTAACTGCACTGCTCCCTGCACATCTGTACATCTGCTACCTGAGGTTAAAAGCACTTGACCCAGCCACAACCCAGGCACTCCTCTTTCTGTTGGAGCTGTGCCCTTCTCGGCCTTTGTGCTTGTTCATTGTGTTGTCCAAGGTGTAATTCAGCAATTGCCACCACTTCCCAAACAGCTGAATCACTTATATTCCTTACAGCTGTCACAGAGGCCAAAGTACTTCATGCTATTAACCAGCTCTGTGTTCAGCCTAGTAGTTTGTTAGGATAACGCTGCCATTAAGGCTGCTTTTTATGAAAGTGCACAACTGGAGTGTATTTGGCTCCATTTCCCTGCATGTACAACTGGGACTGAGCATGGTATATCTTGTGATAAGTTAAGATGTATTAGCAAACCCTGTCATCTGGCTTGCTGCTGGTAGGAAAGTCATGACATACTGTCAAGGGAGCAGAACACAGTGCAGACACAGGGCACCATCCTCGAATGTCTGAACAATGGATGGAGCTTTCAAGATTTAGAGTATAGCCTCTCTTTTCTGGGGAGGTAAGGTATGTATTTTCCCCAAAGTTCCTTTAAAATGCCTTAAAAGGAAGACTAAAGATATCAGGGCAAATCCCAGCATTTGGACGTCCTCAAGACTATAAACCTTGTGGACTGCATGCCTGTAACTGGATTAATGCACAATTCTTTCCTCCTAAAGCAGGAGTGGCCTGGAATCTCCAGGCTTTGGTATTTTGTACTGTTTATGCCATTTTTTGATGGTCATAATGTGGATTTGCCATAAGTTTTGGACTGTGATGAACGACTCAGAATTTGGGAATTGTATTCCTCAACTTCAACCAAGGATCTGAAGCATAATGTCCTGATGAAACAAATATATGCTCCCTGACCAGCACATGCTTATTTTTGAAATTCACTGCCTCTAATCTTTAGAAGTCAATATGAAGTTTGACTGCAAGCTCAGTAATACGGTTGGTGACACATCATCCACGCCACAAAAGTAACTACAAATGCCATTTCTGTCACAGAATTCACCATGAAGTAATGTATGTTTTCCAAGGTTTTTGTTCATACTGTATTTTAATGCATAATGTAGAGGGTTTATTCATTAGATAATAGATACTTCAGGTAATGAAAATTCATTCTGTGTCGCAGAAATACCAAGAAGAGGATTCTTACAACTGTTCAAGGGCTCAAAAGTGGATACTTGTATGCTTTCATGTTTGATTCTTGTTCCACATCACTTCAGAAGTATAATTTTTGTTGACAGAAAATTGGCCAGGCTTAATAAAGAAAGGTATTTCTATATCAGTTTCTGGGTTCTTCCTAATGCGTTGTCATTTTAGGAGCTAATTGACTTCATAGGCAAGACACACTGGGACCAAATTTTCAAAAGCTTATGATTCTGTGAAAAGATTATCAATAAGAAACTATTTTTTTAATACTAGCAAAGATTAATCTGTCTTACTTTCTAGCTCTGCAAGACGGAAAGCACCACTGCATGTTATTTCAGGGAAAGAAAGCACAGAGTTAAACTTCCAACTCGGAGTCACCCTCCTGGTTGTCATGCATGCTTGACATTAGGGCTGTTCTACCATTGTTCAGAGAAGAACATCATCTCAGAGTATCTTCTGGTTTGTGCAACGGGAAGCTGGAAAGCTGATCCACTTGATGTGGCTCCAGACCTCTTTAGAGGTTTTCTGCCTCCATTTCCATGGCACCTGCATAATTTCTGATCCCACTGTCTCCAGAGGAACAAGAACTCCAAGAGCTGAAAGTGCACAGTCCAAGGGAAATAGATACACTTGGTTCCCTTGGACGTTACTGTCTCCCATTTTGTTTTGCAAAGAGAAGCAAATCACCTTAGAAGACTTCAGAGACAGTTTGTCAGAAGATATTATGTAAATTAGCAAATCACATGGGCTTGCATTTAGAGCAGGCAAGTGAAAGGAGAGACATGTTTAGCTGTAATGTAGTCTGAATTTACTGCCTGACTTCGAGGCACAAGATTGTCAAGTGACTTGCTCACTCAGATGAGATGTAAGATTGAAGGAAACCAATCGCATAGCCAACCTGCATTTTTCAAAATAAGAAATGATATATATGTACGAACACACAAGCAGACATATTTATGTATAAAAAAATCAGGACATACACACACACATTTATCCCTCTTGGGAAGCTGCCCTGGATAAATCACCACGTATTTCACAAAGTCATGGATTGTTTCCATTTAAAATCTCTCATGCTTTCCTTCCCTTCTCACAACATTCAAACCTGCAGCCCTCAAGAGCAGTCTGGTAAAGCCCTAGAAAAGGAATTGACAACATGTCCTATTGCTTCTGCTTTCAGAAGGACCCTTTAGGCTCATTGATTTACAGATCTTTGTAACTCTTATTTTACAGTACATTTCTTGTGGATTATCAGAGGCAGCATGAAGTTGATTATTAAAAGGGCAGTTGTTGCTCCCAGCCAGCCATTCCTCCTGGTCCTGCAGATGAGAAGGCCACTGCAAACAGTCAGGATTTGTGGGTAAAAATAAAAATGCATAGAGGTGGCTCCAATCTGAGATTCCCCATGGCTCTTTCCAGCAGTTCTTGAAATGTGTCTGGACAGAATGAGAGACCCTCTCTACTCAACCATGCTCAGAACTGGTTATACAGAGAGGCACATTTCTCTTTTTGTCAAAACCAGAGATCCCATCTCCCAGATACTGCAGTGCCTGTGTGAAACGTAGATTGTGGATAAAGGGGGTTGAAGCGCTTCTCTCTGAGGTAAAGAGAGATCCTATTGAAGCAGATAGAAGAAAAGTCATAGAGAAGGTAATTGCTAGCATGGTACAGCTGCTTGTGTTCCTGCTGAATTACTGACCATTAACACCACAAAAGCAGGGGCAACACCTTCTTGCAGTATAACATTGCTCTTATGAGTGTGGAAAAGGTGCCTGTTTCAGGAGGTCATCGAGAATGAGCTCAGGTTGGGCACAGGGCCCTGAGCATGGCTGCCCTCATCTGCAGAGCCCTGGCCAGCCACGCATTTACTGGCTGTTGTGCCTACAAAGCTGGGAGCCCTTGCTTGGAGCCCTACAGACTGTCACGTCTTGAAGGTGTTGCCTTCTAAGGGCTGATACAGAAACAGGATGAAGCAATTGACTAACCTCAGACTACGAGAAGGGAAGCAGGTGGGCATGTTTCTTTAAAGCCAAAACTCCACAGATTCACGGAATAATAACAATAGTGGGGTGGAAGTATTGAATTTGGCATGTCAGCATTTCCCAAACATTTCCATACATATATTTCAGTGAATTACAGCTTATTTATATATTCTGTAAGTACTCCAACCTCACAGGCAGCACTTGCCTTCCTGTGCATGATATAACCCTGCCTACACCCCCAGTGCAATCTCTGAAATATTTTGTCAGTGTCTGCAAATGAAAACTGGGCAAATACTCCCAAAAACTCTGTCTGGTCACTGTACTCTCCCTCTCGTGCTGCAGTGAGATGGATAGAAGGCACTTCTCAAATGGTAGAGGAAAATCCTCTTACAGAAGCGTGGCACAGACCAGTTCTACTCTGTCACTTCCTCTCACTCTCACTCCCCTTCCATTGCCCTCTATAACCTAGAGTTAAGAAAGTACTTCATCTGATAACACTGGTAAAGGTCAGAGTATTTAGTTTAGCATTTTACTGGAAGAATAAGCAGCCTGGCTCTCTGGACTGCCAGCGACGGTGATCTAGTGGTCTACACTCAGGACCAGGAGCTATAAATTCCTGAGTCTTAATCCCTGCACTGGCAATTACTTCTCCTGTGACCTTGAGGAAATTGCTTAACCTCTCTGCTTCTGCGTTTCCCCATTGTGAAATTGGGAACCCTACCTTCGCAGGATGATGTGAGTGTTAATTACTTAATGTATGTGTCTAACTGTTCTTCTGGTGGTGTCTGTTGTATTCTGTGTGTTTATCAGTGACTAACATGCCTGATTACTGCCTTGCTTGGATGTTCAGAGCCTGATGGGGAAACCTCAGGCAACAGTTTCATCACCAAAAGAGGTCATCTAACAGGCTTGGGGCAGGAAGGAGGAATAGGCACAGGAGGCTATGGGAGACCATTGACCTGGCAGACTGTGTTTCCTGTAGGAAATGGTGTGAGAGCTATTTCCTGGATGGAGTATGAGGAGCATGGATATCACTGTTGATGCTTCAAACCACAAGGAGGTTACAACCCTTTTCTCTGCCGGATTGCCTGCTGCAGAGACTGAAGCTGTGGCTTGGAGTTGGAATGATGCTTCCCAGAGCTGCAGACAACAACATGGTGTATGTGCTGTCTTTCGTCTGTGTGCAGACAGAATCTTTAAGTTTAAAAGAACATTGAATTAGACCCATCACAACAGTTACACTCTAAAGAGGGAAAGAAAGAGAGAGGCAGTAGTATATGCTCAACTGTTTCACTTCTCCCTGCACTTTGATATCAAAGTTACTTCATGTGCCATTAATTAGACTTAATAGTCTATACTTTATCTGCCTTGTCATGATAAATTAAGTGTGAAAAATTTCAAGAAAAAAGCACTCAAGTGGTTTTAACATTAACAAGCTCAGCTTTCCTAAGACCTGAATTCAGCAAAGTGCATTCAGTATCTGCTTGAAGTTCAGCATGTGCTTAGCTGAGCTGCAGCCTGAGATGGTACCAAGTGAAGGGCAAACATACAAGGCTGGGCTGCCCAGTTCTCCAAACTGATGTTTGCCCTGTGCTAGTGGTTGTCTCCATCCCAGTGGCATCGCTTGTCTGAACAAATACATAGATGGTGTACAACTTCATTGAATTTTAGCGTAAGGAGAAGTCATTCATTTGGAACCCAGATTTTCCAGCTCAAGTGTCTTCCAAATCTGACTGCTTATATTTAAATTTTTTGTTAGGCAGGAGATCAGCTCTGAAAAGTTTGGATCCAGGCAGAAACTGCATTTCAAATGAGCCAGCCTGAGCAAACGTCACACTTGGAGCTGGGAAGGGGGATATCTATCAGAGCTGCTACCCTGCTGTCTTCTGTTCCAGCTTGGGTCATATATGCTCAGTCTCACATTCTCAAACTTGAGGGATATGAGTCATGAAAGTCAAGAACCTAAAAGACAGAGGCATCACTTAAGGAAGAGGTTTCTCTCCAGGAAGCATCTAAAACTAGATTAATATTAGATTTTGCATAAGGTCAGTTGAGTTGGAGACACTCCCTCACTGAAGCCAACAGGATCCAGTTCCCTTTGAAGGTCGCCAGATACTACTGAAAGTCTTTAACACCTTCACAGGTCAAAACTTTATACAATAAAAATATTATCTGGAGCTTTTGAATATTTTAACTTCTGAATCTAATCCAAATTTGGAAGAACAAATGAGTTCAAAACAGAACAGAAAAAAACCCCAAACCTAAGTGCTCACATTTTCACAGGGTTTGATTTTAACTTTGTTTGAGGGGGATTGTTCACTTTTTATTCAAAGTGGGTTTGTGCACTCCAAAATGAGCATTAATGCAAGAAGTAGCATGGCACAAAATAATAATAATCTAAGTTTATGCCTTCAGAGCAAGAATAAGAAATATGTGCAGCTGTGAAGATTCCTGCTGTACTGAGGTCTGAGGTCTGCATATATCTTTATTGGTGAACTCCCGCAGGAACACATAGCAGGCAAAGGCATGACTTGAACTGAGTTGCTTGTTACAGCTGCAACCGGAATTCAGCCCCTGCTGCTGCCAATTAGAGGGTGAATTGTGAATTAGATCCTTAACCCCTTCAGAAATTGCTCTCGCAAGGAAATTTCCTGACTTTCTCAGTGGTGCTGTGATACCAAGCCAGGCAAAGGCTGTGCTAACAGCGACTAGGATAGGCATCACGAAGGAAAATGCTGTTTGGAAAAAACCCCACAATGCCTCAGTATTTATGCAAAGTTTAAAGAGTATATGCAATTTGGAAGAAAACAAGAATGCAGACTTGTTTTCTTGAGATTTGGGGGCTAACGTCCCAAAGACGAGAAGCAAGTTATATCTTAAACCGCTCAGTTTGTCATTAAAATCTCCTAGATTACAACATGCTGGACTTTTCCCATGGCAGAAGCATTTCAGGGTCTCTACTAATGAGGCCTAAGACAACATTATTTACTTAGCTGTTCTTCAAGAGTGTCTGTTTAGTGTTCAGCAACCCATTTTTTGCCATCTTCCTTCTCCATCTACTGCCTCACCCCAAAAGCCAGCTGAGCTGATTAGTTGTTAAGACCTAACACATAACCATGATTCTGATATGAAATCAAAAGGTTAAATCTAGATTAAATCTGGTTGCCCACTGGTGCAACTTCACTGAAATTGTTTAAGCTTAAACTAGGGATGAATTTGGCTCAGTGTCATTATTGGTTTGGGTAGCTTGCAATTCTTTGCCTTCTTTGCTAGACGTTAAATATTTGTTTGTTTGTTGCAAAACAGTTTTAAGTCACGGCCAGTATCTGGCATGGAAGGAAAGAAAAGCAGACTACCCAAAACAGCCAGGAAGCTGTAATCCTCAGGGATTTTTCTCCTATCTAAATTAGAACTACCTCAGTAGCAGAAGGTTACTCAGGGATAGTTTAATAGAAAGGAGCGAAAGAGATCTTCTATTGTGATCAGCCATGCAAGTTCCCTCAGCTTTTGGTAGAAGTAGGATTGAATCTCAGGGTAGGAATATATCTGAACCACTACCCAAACATGAACCATCATTTTGCCTTCTGAGGGTTCATTTTTCCCCAGCTACTTTTCTGAGTTCTTTTGCCAGACACTGCACTTTTAAGCTACGACTGGCAATAGAAGTGCAGCAAAACAGTATGAGGGAAGAGGATTTTCTCCTAGGATTCCTGACTTGAGCAGAAATAGACATACTGGAAATAGCGCAAACCCCATCTTCCTTGAAAACTTTCCAGCCCATTTTTGCAGACTGTAGGCCTTTGGGCAGTCCAGATGCACCCTGGAAAACCACCCAAACTTTTGGTCTTGCCCATGACTAAAAATATCACAGACTGGAGGCCACTGTATTGAACTGAGCCTATAAGCATCTTGAAATTCACCCAGCCCTGGTTGAAGTGATCATTATAATCTGGCAGGGAATGCAATCTGGGTTCCAGACTGTAGCTATTTTTAAAATAATCTTGCCAAAGCCTGGTTGGAGACTGAAAAGAAAAACATTTTAGCCTGAACAGTACGATCAATAATTTCCTAGTCTTGATGTAATATTTGTTGTAAGAAGCACATATAATGGCTCATATCTGCATGTAAGCTGCATAAAGCTAATCAACTGTTAAGATTTGTGATCTTGGTGTAGACTTCAAAATAACAGTACTGATGATTTAAAACCCCTTCAAATTCTGTTAACAATTTTTAGTTACCACCTACTCATGGCCTCCCACACACTCCAGGAAAATTGCTAGCTTTCCCAGCTGCTCTGCAGCAAGCTCTTCACAAGCATGACTACAACAATACTCTAAACAAGGCTAGAAGTTTCACATGAAGATGACTACTATTTTTCCTTATAATGCATGAGGCCAGAGACGTCAAGTCTTATGCTGGGCACATGCACCAGCATGGTCAGGAGAAGCAAAGGCAAGGAAGCCTGGTCGCATTTGATGTATTTGGGAATCCTCTTCCCAAAGAAGCTTGTTGTTCCCAGACAGAAAAAAAGAAATATTGAACTGCAGATTGCAAAGGGGTAGTGAGTAGGTGGTTACCAGGGACAGACAGCCTGGGGAAGCACCCAGTTAAAATCAGACCTGTGTGTAGAGTACGAGAGAGTGAGGGTAATAGAAGTGTGTAATCAATGCAAAGAGGACCCTAAACAAAAGTAAGTGAGCAGGGCATGAAATCCAGAGAAAGTACAGTGTAAGCCATAGCACAGGGAATAAGTCAAGAGTAGAAGATTACAGCAGTATTGCCTGTCTTGAAGTGTATGGAAGGGGGGACTCAGGGACAAGGGCTTATTGCTGGCAAGTGTCTTACTATATTTATCTTCTATCTGCGTGAGACAATGATGGATTATCTACGTTTAACAGGAATTTATGATCCGAGTGACATTTAAAAGACTCAATGATGCATTTAATAACCAAACATTCTTCCCGATTAGTGCTTATTTGGTCTCTCGAGGACAGTGCTCCCTCTGACTGAGATTTTTAAAAAATGCCCTTGTATGCCTACAGCTCTGCCAGATTCCAGAGATGCTACCTACCTCAGAGATATCTGAGAAATTAATTTTGCCTGAGAATGTATGAACTATATAGTTTATACTCTTTTCGTTGTACACATGCTTTCCTCCTCTCGCTTTCATAGTATTCTTTTAGAAGGATGCAGAAGTTGGAAAGGAGTAGTCCTGCTGATTCTTCATTAAATTGATTTTTTCCTTTCTTCATCAGATTTATCAAGACTCTTTAAGAATTAATGCAATTTCTTAGCCATTTGCAAAGGTGAACAAAGTTGATCTGAAGTAGCCTGCATGATTTCAGTAATGTAAATAAAATTGTAAAGGAATGAACTTGTGACACTTGGCAAAAGCTGCATTTCTCTTCCATGTTTTTGGGCTGAATTCTCACAAGTATGCTAGGTCAGATTCTCAGCTGTCTGTCTGATGGGCAGAGAAGAATTGGAGCAATAGAGAATAGGAAAAGGACCATTACATATTGAGGCATTACTTCTTATCCCAAGGATAATCAAGAACATGCAGTATCCTAGGAGATATGGGTTGTCACTTGTCTGGTCACGTTCCTTCCTGAAAGTCCTTTATGCTTTTTGGGGTTCCCCCCAAGGAGAGGAAATCAGCATTTACCTTAAACTCAAAAAGGATTATCTTTTCCACTCTAAACCCCTCGAAACCTCTTGAATCAGTTTCAGCAAAAGGCTCAGGAGTACACCCTAGTCATGTATCCCACTGGCATCCTGAACTTACCAGCAAACATGAAATGACCGCCACCACACATGCACTACGTCATTTTTAACCTTCTACTTGTAGGAGCTCTGAAAGCAGGATTTGTATCAGGAGGCCACCAGCTGATGAATGGTGGCTGTTCCCTTCTTGTTTACTCTGTGACAGCTTTCCTAAGTTAATCACCATTAGACAGACATGGGCAAACAAATCTTTGCCCAGCTCAACAGCCCTATGTTCTCCTACAACACAGGTTACTGTGACATGGCAGATGAGGGAAAACATTGAGGTACTTCTTTAGGGTTTCCTACAAGTCACTCCATCATGGAGAGAGAGGGATTTACCACCCACAGCAGAGCAGGAGGCAGTTCCCTCCTGTAGAAACCTCTTTTCTGCATGCTAACTTTGCTGCCTTTAGTCAAGATCCTCAAAAACGAGGTTTTTTAGGCAGATGCATCAACATCAAGAAGATCAGCCTTAGTTTAATAAGCATTCCTCCACAGTATGAGAAAATGCGTTCTTCTGATCCTCCCACCCACCCCCCCCGCCCCTCCAGTGAGAACCTGCTGCCTGCACAAGTGAGGGAGCTTTCAGCCATTTCGTTCAGCATGGACTGGCCTCCACCATTCGCCTTTGCTTTACTTCCCCAGAAGAGTCACAAAACCTTTTATGACTTTGCTTCCTGCCCCCAAGAAAGGCTGTCAGCCTTTGGGGCTTTTTGTTTGTCCTCCCCATTCAGAAATTCAGCTTAGTTTCAATAATAAAAATAAACAAGACAATTGAATCGTCTCCATGAATCCAAGCCTAGTTTAACTGGGTAGAGGGGCACTTCATCCCCTTTCTTCTGTCATTTAGGTTTGCCACTGAAACCTGTACTTGAATTTCAATGTTTGGGGTTTTTTCATTTGAGCTTGATTTAACTCCAAGTTTCCTTCTAAGGCTCATACGTCCCTGCATCACAATAAAACATTATACAACCCATTCCTCCCTATAAAAAAGTTTTTTATAGCAGTTCATATGAGAAGTCACTTATGAATATTGTTTGTATACTGTACTATTCTAGTGCCCTGTAAATAAAAAACTATATATTCTCCATAGCTCCATCTAAAGCTTTGCCCAGCAATATCTATTCACAGAACCAGCCCTCTCTAGCGTGTGACAGATAGACACATATGCAAATTCATTCTTACTGTATTTAAAACACCAAATTAAAAGAGCCTTCTGTACTTTCTGCAGAATATTCCACCTTGAAATGGGCCCAGGTAGTTCCACTATAGATGCAGATGAGTTTTCTGGTCTTCACATTGCTGCAGTTTTTAAATGTATTATTCATTCAGAGTGATTGATTTGGCGTGCTCTCCATATTGCTTAAAAGCCTCTGTCTGTTTGTCTGTCTGTTAATCTGTTTTGGCATCTTCCAGAGACAGCGCTATAGAAAACACTTTTTTGTTTCTGTCGAAGTAGTGACTAAAAATAATAATAAAATAATTCATAAAAAATGAACTGCTTGATCTTTGGATTCATATACATAAAAAAAATCTATACCACTGAGATGGCTGAATAGCTGGAAGGACAGATTTTTATATTCTGCCAGTGGTGTGCTAGAAGCACGGTGTATTTGTTTCTGTCTGATTAGTTGGATGCTGGGGCAGGGGAACCAGAAGGAGACGTAGCAGCAGAGGAAGAAGATGCTCTCTGTAAGATCATGACCTCCATTCCAGTGTCATTTCACACCTCAGGCAGTGATCTTGTTACATCTCATAAGCTGAGCAAGGTCAGCCCTGGTCAGGCTAAGCGCTTGAATAGGAAACTTCTAAGGAAAAACTCCGCACTGTGGAAAGAGGGGCTGGTGGCCGGGTAGGTGACATTATTCCCTTGGAGTCAGTACAAAAGATGCACTTTGTTAAGAAGCCTCCGTGCTTCCACTGTGACTGTGCTGCAGCAGCTAAAGGCACTACCTCTCAGGTGAGTCAGACCCAGAGGCGGCAATGGCTGCAGTTATTAACAACATTTCTTCTCGTTTCTCACTGGAGCAGAGGTGCTAGCCCTGCTGGCCTACCTGGGCTCCGTGCTGGGTGATTACACGTGTCCCCAGCATCCCTCCACTGCAGTTCCCATGTGAGAGGTCATGCTTTGCTTTACCCTCCTGGCAAGCCAGCCCAGGCAGTGTTGCTGGCAGATTCCATCCCCAAGCACCCTGCAGCTCAGGAGGAGGCAAATTAAACATACGTACTGGGCAAGAAACAGCTGTTATTTTGGAAGGGTACTTATTCAAGAAAGCTCTACTGCCCACTGTGAGGAAGAGCATTACTTGGCTCACGTCCTTGCAGAAGACTCTCCCTGCCATCGGATGGTTCAGCAAAATGGATGAATCCTTTTGCAGTAGTTTTTGACAGCAAAGTAAGGATTTTTGAAAGAGAGGAGGGCATCTCTGCGGTGCGCTTTGTTCATTGGATGAGGTGCAGGACATAACTTCTATGGAAAGCGAGTGAGATAAAAAACCTCCCAAAACCCACATCTTTAATGACAACTACACTTGAAAGTATTTAATCAAAACAATATTCTTAGCCTCATTACTGTGGTCTACATTTTAATGCTGCATCTCATGCTAGAAAGTCTTTTGCTTCATGTTTTAATTCTGAATTTTCTAAAGTGAAAGACTTTTTCTAACCCCACTCTCCATCTCTCCGTCGCAAAACAAGTGGTAAGAACAAAGTCCTAAGGATAAGCCAGTTCAGGCCAGCAAACCTGGAACCAGACAAAAAAGTTTGCTTAGTCATCAGATAAAAGGCTGTTTCCCTTCATTCAGTGCAAAGAAGTCCTTCTGTGGCTCATTGCTATCCCCTCTCAGCATGGTGACTCCTTTGCCACTTTGCACTGTAATCACATGTGCCCCTGTTTGAGCACTCGTGCATGGCTGTGCGTGCCTGTAGTTTCAGAGGCAGCACAGGTGGCAATGGTTCACTGTTATGAACCTAAAGTTTGAAACTTTGGACTTCTTGAGCATTTCAGACCTGGTGCTGCGTCCCTGGCTAGTAGCTGGAGGAGTTTCTCACAGCCCTGTTCTCAGCACAATGAACAAACAGTCAAAACCAACCTCAAATTCCACTTGGGGGTCTTTAAATTTGTATTTGATGCTTGCTTTCCTGATTGTCTATAAAATGCTGTGCCCCAAAATGGCATTAGGTGAACAATAGTCATCTTCTGAAATAGAGACTCTCTCAAATCCCCTTCATTTGTGTTTGTTGCTGTTGTGATTCTTCACCTGTTGGCCTTTATCTAGCAAAGCAAGGTGAGTTCAAAGACAGCTCTGGAGGTCTGTAACAATTTTAATGATGAGGTGAAGTTGGAAGGTCTTGTGTATGATGAACTTAATGGGGCATTCTTCTCATCTAAGCTGACATCCTTTACATGGAGTTGTGAAAAGGAAAAGGTATGGACAAGTGATCACAAGTGATTGATTTATTAAGAAATAACTGCCCCTTAGCTGTAAGTGAAGGCCCAGTACGGCAAACAAATACTTAATAAGCCCATATAATCCTACTAGAGTTACAATGGGTTTAAGTCCCCATTGTCTTCTCCCACTTAGTTTATTTTGCTATATGAAGCCATCAGATAAAGAACAATGAAAAGAATCAATAACAGATTTTGATTTTCCCTGGCTATGTTGAAAAATCATGAGAGAAAATAATTTGCAGTTTACCTGCAATGAATTCTTTCCAACATTTTTGGCAATCATTTTTACTGTAGCATTTTCTTCTGCCTCAAAGCTAAATATTTTTTCTCTGACTTAAGCATCTACAAGTTTTTTAATTAAAAAAAAATTGAAAAAATATCAGAAGTAGCAGAATTTAGTGGAAAAGAATGGCACTGATTATTTTTTTCAATACAAAAGTGAAAGGTTTAGATTGTTTTTACTGGATTTTTTTTTGCAGTAGCACAAATAATCCACCAAAATTTTCATACCGTTTTATTGTGTCATATTTCCTCTGAGGAAAAAAACTATCGCTATGAAGGTATTTGCCAGGGCTCTGCTCAGTAGCCGCACTCTCAGTGCCGATACTGAAGCTGTTTATTCCAGGCCTTTCATGCTTCTGAAGAAAACCCAGGATATTCATGTTATGAGCACACAGCATGGAACTTCATCATGGAGTGTTTTGGGGAAGTATGCCTCTTTCTTTTGGAATTTTGTGGTCATTCTATACAGATAAAATTAACATCTGAAGGACCAAAAAAAAAAAAAGAATTTATTTTGATGAATTTTTTCTGGCTTTAAGAGTCACACAACTTGCATGGTAAATATTTTCATCAACAGTTCTGAAGAGCTAAGCATTTTCAAGGTAAGTATGTAAATCCATGCATCTCTGCTTTCTCAGAGGCCGGGATAAACTATTTTAAGATTGCACTGGAAGACAGACAATACATTGAGGTAGGTCAGGAAACAGAGTCAAACCAAGAGCTCAAGTTAGCATGCCAGCCAAAAATAAGTAGCTGAGAAACTACAAGCTACAGAGGAAATACTCAATACATTCATTTTGTTCCAGGAAGTGACATCAAGCTATTGTCAATGCAAAACAGTGAAACCCAACCAGCAGTGCAGTGGGGAAATCTGTAAGCATCTGCAAGACCCTCACTTAGTGCTTTCTGGATGAACTCAGGCACTCATCTCACCTCTCCTTCAACCCTCCCCTATTTATTCTCACAAACACCCCCCTGTGTGGGAACCTGAGACACTGAGAAGCAAAATGACCTTTGAAGGTCATACAGAAAACCAAGAATGCAGCTATTCCCCCTGGGCTTTCTCATCATGGACTGATGTGCAATCAGGAGACCCATGTTTTTCAGCAATATTTTTGGATCTGCCACACTGAATAAATAAGATAATTTTGACCTGCTTATTTGTCCCACCTACAAACAAATAAGGGAGTAAAAAAGCTCACCTTTTTCTTTTCAGAAGGCAAATCCTGCAGTGAGTGCCACCAGGTCTTCATCTTCATTTATGTTTTCCCACTTGTACTAGGAAGGCTGCCCATTATTTCAGTAAAGCAAACATTAAGTTCAGGAAAGGTGGGCAGGCAACTTAATTGAAGGTTTGGTGCCTGAACAGATGTTTGATAACACTATTGTGCCATGACTGCAATAGAGTAGCCTTTGAATGCGGTTGTCAGGAGCCCAGCCACACAGGCTGGAAAGTGAACAGCACTTGTTTAAGCTGGAAATGGCTGAAACAGCAGTTACTAAAGGAAAAGAGGGGGGCAACAGAGAATGGGAGAATGGGCTGCTTCTGCAGCATGAAAAACAGCAGCTCCCCTGGAGTAAGACCTGAGCCAGACCAGGGCTAAGCAGACACCTGTGCAAGCAGAGTGATAAAATGGCTGAACTAAATATTTATTACTTGTTTTCACAAAAAGGGGCAGATTTGCAAGAAATGTTGAGTCTGTTTCCTCATGGACACCAGACCGCAGAGAGACAGCCATATATTTCTGAGGCTGGGGAAGAAGCAGAACCCTGAGACAAAGTGATGGCAATGCCATGAAGATAATATCTTCTTTCCCTGTGGTCGTATTTTTAGACCCATTAGTGGGCAAGGAAGCTTGACAGCCAGGCATGCACTGAATTTCACCATAACTTTGTTCACAGTGGGACACGCGCTCATGCTGACCATCAGCCAGCGGATCCACCTCTTGGTAAGCCTGAAACGGAGCTTTTTATGTTCAAAGGGGACTGGAGGTTTGAAGGTTTGGAGGCTGGTTCAAGGTATGAAGGTGCCTGCCTCTGATCTTCATATGCTTCAGTTCTTTCAGGAAAACCCAAGCTAATTGCTGTTATAAAAGGGTATTTAATTTTAAAACCTTCCCTCCACCCCGTCCCATTACTAAGCCAGCATGGCTTTCATCATGGAAAAGGTATGTGCCATGTGAAGAGAAAGTGAGGAAACGTGAGGCAGGCTCTTGCAGATACTAAAAATAGTGTGTGTAGGGGGACAGCCAAGGAAGTCAGTTCACAGGAGGTAGGGATTGAGTAGCTCCCACTCTCTGGGGCTTTGCTGAGCTTAACTAATTAATGATTGTAAAGCACTTTGAAGATGAAAAGCATCAATTTATTGCTAAGTTTAATTATTTGCATCATGTTACTTAAGATTTTCACTAGCTACCTTCAAACACCACCAAACTCTTCCCTATCAGTGGCGTGCAAGCCAAAGAGCTTAAAGCGAAGTTCCAGAAGTTGATATGAGGACTCTGGGATGGCAGCAAAGCCACAGCAGTGGATTGCACTGATGCCTTTTAGTCTGCATTGAGCAGGCTCAATGTATAGACTTTGAGTTTACTGGACCTGGGGTTTTCCACCAAACTTAAAGAAGGGTTCCTTATGAGTTCCTAATGAATTACATCTCCTTTAAAATTTGCAGTGTATAGTTAGGGATCTTTTACACAGTCAATTGAAAGGAAACCAGTCTGGAATACAATCAGCCTTACACAGCATAATCATGTTTCCAGCACATGTGATTAGCACCAGTGATAGAACGTGAATGGTGCGCATGTTAGTCTGCAATCCTGTTAACTAACACATTAAAAACATGAATGCAAACTCAGATGTAGATGTTCTAACAGGAGGAATTGTAAGGAAAGTAATCATTCAAACAGCAACCTCTGATTTTTTGAAGAAAAAGGCTTTAAACAGACAGGACTAAATTCATTAGGGCAGCTCATCAGGTAAGATAAGTCAATGTGGTGCCATAGACTGCAAACTTTATTTTAAAATGGACCAGTATTGTTCCCATTGATGTAGCAAATATTCTCTCTTTTTTCAGATGAATTAGTTAAAAGATCCCTCATCACACCATTACACCTGTCTTCACAAGTAAGGCATTTTACTTCTTCAAATAGCATCCCTAGGGGACATTTAATTCTGAATTATTTTCTCATTAAATGTGTGGTTCTACTCATGAGAAACAGAATGTCCTAGTAAAATAAGACATGACAGGGCCAGAGATTTATGGGTTCAACACAGAGACTGAAATCTTGATTACTGAATCGACATGTCTGTAGAATGAATAATAACTTTGCGTTTCCATCTCAGTGGGATGCTGCTCATCATTTTCTGATGATTAAAAAGGAAAGCATTCCTTAGCATTTGTAAACTCTAATCAGAAACACAACATTAACTCTAAGGATGAAAGAGCTTCATCAGAGATAACTAAAGGTTTTGCCCAAACTGAATTTCAGGAAACTCAATTTGCTGCATCCTCGCTGTACCTGATTTAGCTGCAGACTAGGAAATGGAAACGTGAAGGGCATCTCTAACATTTTCTCAGGAATCTCCTGGAAGACTTTGTGAGATTTCCAAGCTAGCAGTTAGCTTGTCAAGATTTGCACACACAGAAGCTCCAGAAATTTTGGGCACCTTCTGTCATTTGCAATAGACAGGATTTGAGAATGTTTGCCATGGGAGAGGCTTGAGGTGTAAAAGCTGTTTGCGCCCACAGCGGTTGCCTGAGAGCAGCTGCCTATCAGTAACTGGCAGTTAGATTTGACCCTCTGCTTTCAGCAAGAGATTCAAAGGACCTGGCAGGGAAAGCTACCTGTGATAATGAAGTAAATTTGTGTACAGGAAAAAATATTCTTAGTTTTCCTTCTTTAAGGAAGACCCTATTCTGCAACACCACAGAGTATGTTCATAGAGAACTGAGTTTGTACCACTCTCTTAATGCATACAGAAGGCAACTGGTGTCCACTCTAGCAGTTGTGCATTTCTGTGATGGGCTATGAATCCATACATGTACATTTTTTTTCTCCTTTTTATCTGCAGTGCAGATTTCCATTACACATTCTGTGCTTGTTTCACACACACAATTCCTGCAGAAATCAATGGAAGTCCTATATGCCAAAAAATGCACAGAAAGTGCAACAGAGATTTGCACCATGGATTAAAAGATTCTCAGTGCTGATCAAAGAAGAATTTTGTCCAAGGTTTGTAAAGCACTTTTGAATCTGTCTTGATGAAAGGCTCTATAAAAATATAAAGCTTCTGTTGTTGTTAATGTTCCCTTGGTGCATAACAGGAGAAAATATGCTGAAATTAAAGTCACATATATTAATATTGATTAAGAAATAAGAAAATTTTCCTAGAGTTTTTTCTGGCTTTCATTATGTGCACTTGATCTTCCTTTTTCAAATAGGGCATAGTTATGTCCTGGAAAATCACAGCCTTGAACTCCACCAAACCACAACTACAGATTATATATTATTATATATAATTTTGGAAATCTGACTGGAATACACCATAAAGCAAGAATAAAAGAAAAACTGTAAGGACATTTGTGTTTGTCAGTGTCTCCCCAGACAGAGCCCTAAGGATATGATATTCTTAGAATAAAGCTTTCATTTCACAGCCCATCAGTGGGAAAATTAACAAGCTCTCCTCGTACTGTTCCATAATTCATTTTCTTTGTTTTAGATATCGAGCTGAGCTGGTACAGTAACTTAAATAGATAGGGGAGATTCTAAACACAGATTTGGATTCTGGCTGGTTTGGGTTGTTTAGCTTTGTATAGCTTTTTTTCCTCCCTTCTCCCACAACTTGCTAGTATCTAAACAAGAAGTCGCCTCAATTTATTTTAGCACTTGCCTTTTAAATGGAAAGTGCCAGATAGGGTTGTAATGATTCAAAATAGATCAGAGCAGACTCACTTCAGTTAGTGCAAGGGATGTAAACTGCATCTCCTACAGCACCAGGAGCAATGTTCGTTCCACAGAGGAAGGAGTCTGCTCGTCTCCAGCAGTGGCAATCGGAGACCAAGATATCAGAAAGCTCAGAGAGAAGTCCTTGGGATGAAATTAGCTACCAACAGTGCTCCAACTGAACCTCAATTAACAACAGGCAATTGCCTTTAAATAACAGCAATTTTTGCTGTTGTTTTCTGGAAATATGAAGTCACATTTCTGCATGAAATCACACAAATGTTTCTAAATCAAAAGTGATATTCCTGACTCCTTCTTTCCTTAGAAGTCTTGGGTCTCTAGAAAGAGAAAAAAGATGAAGGAAAGGTTAACTTTTTTCACTGAGAAAAATCCTGCTTGAACAGCAAAACTATCAAAACTTTGTAAAAAATACCATCCATCTTCTCCTCCTGCACTTTTGCTCATTCAGGTGTTTGGCAAAGAGCACAATTCAGTAGAAAACCATAATTTGGATGTGTAAATATGTGTGTATAACAGTGGGATAGAGTGAGGAAGGTTCTGTGGTGCCTGAAGCCCAAAAACTAAATTGGATGTTGCTTCAGTAATGTCACTCCTTACAAGATCCCCTGCCTGCATAGGAGCAGAGACCACCATGTGGTTTCTTTCAGATGTTTTCATCAAAGTTCTGGCCCACTTGCCAATGAAAACTCTTGGCTTTTTAAGGAAAAGATTGTCTACAACCTTCCCCCTGAACATAAAAACTAAATTTTGGGGGAAAATGTGGTATGCCTGGTTCAAAGTGGCCTACTGGAGCCTTGGGCAAGTTTGTTGTGCTCCTTTGGCTGTGCTTGTACATCATTTAAGAAAATTGAATCTCCCAAGATATCATTCCATCCATCTCAACAATGCTGAGCCAGAAGGAGGACACAGTCTGAGATGCTACCTGTCATAAATAATGAGAGGCCAAAACAGAAATACCACTTCATGATTTCAAATGGTTTGCCAGCTGAGGGGAGTCTGCTGATCTAGATGCTTTCATCACCCCTATGCAAAATATTGTTAGTAACAGTTAAGAATGGAGCCAAATGTACAGAAAATCTCCTTGTTATCAACAAAAAGTGAAGTTGCAGTTGAGAGAGCTGACAAAATGAAATGCATTCTTTGGGCATCTGTAGTAGGAAAGCTGTCCCTGTTCCTCACAGATAACCTCAAAGACTTCCTTGCTGCATCCACTTTCCATCTGTTTTCAATCAGTAATACTGCCCAGTGTGAGGCTGCTGGGTTTGTAAGAATGGGAATTTGAAACTGGATTAAGCTGATGTCACTATGATGTGGGAAAATGCACACAGCTGGCAGTTTTCAATAAGAAGTGATGCTATCTGGTCCAGAGATATCACTTTCCATGTGCCCATCTACATAGTGGCTGGCGCACTGTGGTATTATTGCAACACAAATAATAGTGGGGAGAGCAGACAGTGAAAATATATTCTTCCCTAGAATAAGTTTCCTCGTTATCATAGCCAGTAATAGTATTATTCTGGCTTTTGAAAGAGGTGAGCCTGTTTTTGCAAAAGAGCAAATGTCCTCAGTTCCTGTTAACTTCTGCCATCCGCTAGCATTGTTCAGTCTTCGGCAGGTGGGAAGCTCTGTGGGAGCAATACTAAAGGAGGATGAGGATGTTCTGACAATATCAACCTTCTTAGACGTCTGGCTGTGATACTGCTTGTCCAAAGGGTCACTACCACAACTGTGACCCCAGTTCATGATGGGGTCAGGGCTCACTGTCAGGTGGAAGATCTGGTTCTTCCCCATCTGATCTACAACTAATAAGTATGCCTGCATCAGCTTAGGGCAGACATTTCTTAGCACAGCATAGCAGGAGTGACAATATCCTATGCAGTTTGGTACCTGTGCTTATAAAGCTGTACATGCTTTAAATACTTGTATAAACGTTTTGGAACTCTATAGAATTGCTAAAAACAATGAGGTCCAAAACTTAAAGAAAGATCAAGAAAAAATACTGTACTGCAGTTTTCTAGTTCAATGAATCTGCTTTGTGCCAAAATCATAAGCCGTGAACCAGCCTCAACATTTCCTTTGATGTGTATAAAATGTATTTTTAATTTCACTAGACTGTTGCTCACTCTCATTTGAAAGGGTATTTGAAAGGGTAACTGGGAATGGCTAGGTTGCCTTCTCTGCACTTTTCATTGTTTTACTACCTCTGTTACATCACCTTTTATTTTTCTCATGTGTAAAATGCAGTCTGAACCTTCTGAATTCTTCCTCACAGAGACCTTTCCATGTCTCTGAACATTATCATCATCTTCTAGACCTTTCTCTGGCTGCTACTACTTTTTTTTTACAGTGCAGGAATGAGTGTAGCCAGACCTGAACAAGGGTATTGAAGGCAGGTGTGTCCCTGCTTTTCCACATGCCATTATAGTGTTTCCAATTCCAAAATATTTATTGCAACATCTACTAAGTGGACATGCTACAAAGCCGCTTTTCTGCCTGTACGGAGGAAGCTTCATGCTTTACCAGCAACCTTGTTTAAACAGGGACTATTGGGGCTGCCAGCTATTTCACAGCACAATAGATAACAGCACCGCAAGGCATCGTGAGATGCTTGCTGGGATCTTCCCTGTTAGTAAGTGAATCTTGCTTGGTGCTGGCTTCTTGCTCAGGCTTTGTGTTTTCTCCACCAGATGGATGTTGGCAGATGGCAACACCATTTTGCTGTTTAATTATTTAAAATGCTGCATGCAGATCAACCTTCAGCATTCAATGATAGAACAGGATGTTTATGGTTGATATCCCATCTTTGATATACTGTTTCCTATTTCCTTTTTTATAAGGTTGAAGAGATGATTCTCGTTTGTGATTCTTACACACGTACCCTGTGCTTTCTGTGGGTGTCCCATGCAGAGCATTGCACACTTGCTGTTGTGCACTGGGGCTACCTGACAGACATTGTCCATTGTCTAGATGGAAACAAAAGGGACAGTTCACGGCCTTCACTCATGACTTCAGTCACCAAGGGACTGAAATCTGTCTTTTCAAGGAAAGCAGGAAAATATTTTTAGTAGTAAAGGTTATTAAAAATGGTTTATGTTTGGAGCTGTTGGAAGGGTTGGAAGTGCTGCCAGTCTTTCACTGATTAAGAACTGAAGATTGTCCATTCTGGTTTTCTCGACCAGCTTCAGTGGGATTGGAGGGACAAGTATGGGCTGTAATGTAGAATCAATCTCTAGCAGGAAGGAAGGAGTTTATAATCAAACCTGGCAGTGACATGCTTTGATTTTCTCAGTGCGCTGAATCAAGTTATTATTTTTACAAACATTTTTGAAGACTTTCCCTCATTATCATGGAGTCACCACCTACTGGCTTTAAGTTTTTGCCAGTTAAAAAGTTAGCATAAGCCATTTGTCTACTTGGGTTGGGATTTTCATGTAACTGTAGAATGTAGCACGACAACAGAGCCCAGATGTCAGTTCCCAAACTTTTCTACAGGCCACGACAGTCCACACAGGGTCACAACTTAACCTCTTTTTTGAGGTCCTCCATAAAATAGAGCCTTGTCCTCAAAATCTCTACTTCTTCTTCATCTATCCTTTCCTGTGTCACTGTGCCAAGACTTGGTATCTGATGACATGCCCGTCTGTTTTTACGTCATCAAAAAAAGGCACCTGTACTTGCAAGGCTTTAGGAACAAACCTTGTCAGCGCAGAAGAGCTGATGGAATTTGACTCAGGCAGTAGAAAACTGTTTTGCAAGTTGTGCCAGTGGTCATACAAGCACAGGCTTTAGGAAAAATCCGAGGATGTTTCTCATGTCATGGGCTATGCAATGAGCTGCTCATAGCAGCCAGGTCTCAGCAGAGGTGACTCTGCATGAAAGGGATCCTCAGGATATAGGACCTCCTAAGTGTCTTTGGGTTTAGGAAAGGAAGAACAATTGAGCAAATGGGGTGGGAGAAGCACTTCGGAGCATTACATCTCCATAGTCAGCCAACCATCTGGTGAAGAATAATAATATGATGAGATGATAACATGATATTGTGAGGGATTAGAGTTGTGAAAGGAGCCCCATAAAACAGCTTTTATGACAAACAAAGCACAAGATAGACAGTAGAACCCAAGTTAACCTGTAGATTAGTCTAAAATGAAAAGCAGCAACAGCAAACACATTAATACAACTTAGTGAGATAATAGCTACCCCAAGCTGCACTGATTGGAAACAATTGGCAGAGCCTGGGATATAAAGAATCACTTCCTGCAGCAATTTCCTTTTATTAAAAAACATTTAGACATGTATAAACTTCTCATTTCCCAGGGATTTTTTTTTTAACCCTGTGCTGTCCTCAAAGTCACTGTTCAGTCTGGCTGAATGCATGGCCAGGGCAGGAGAAACTTGATCAGAATGCAGATGTTTGCCACGCTAGCATCACTGCAAATGCTATCACGCAGAAAATGTTACTGAAATTTTCTTGAAGCAAAAAAAGTCATACAGCCATTTGGCAAGCCATCAAGCTTTCCAACCTGTGCACAGCAAAATCAACTCAACCGCTTGGGTATGAAAGTGCAGTCCACCATAAATGCAGCTACATAAATGTACCCTCATTTCCAACACAATTGAAAATAATTTAAGCTCCAATTAATGTTGAGACCATGATTATGAGTGTGCTCTTTTTCATTTGTTTGTTGACTGGTCCAACATAAGGATTAATAAAGGGGTTTGTTCCTGAAATACTCTGTAGAGTTTCATCCTCAATGTGGAGGAAAGACTGATATTTTTCTGGTCTTCCTTCTTTTTTTCATAGAGGAAGGAGCTGAAACACTGTAACATATGGCACAGTTGCCCAAATATTTTTGCCCAAGCTTTGATTTTTTGTTATCCTGGAATAAAGAGTAGAGAAACATTTGCCCACGTGTGACTTCAAGATTTCAGCAAAGACCTGAGGCCCACCCTCTGCACCAGTCATCTCCTGTGGGTTATACCTCCAACAAGTAAGCCTTTGTGGAGCAATGGTGACACAGAACGAGGTGTGCAATCCTCTGCACAAGGGACTCCTTTCTGCCTCCCCACCTGCTCTAAACTGCCAACCAAGTCCTGCCTGAGGGTAAAGGGTTGGGAAGAAAGAGAGAGCTGCTGGGACAAAGTGGTTACACTCAGAGGGGACAGAGGAGTAGTCTCTGGAGTGCCTGTGTATTCCGAAGGTCCATGCACCTATTACAGCAGCATCACACCCCCTCTGTGTCTGATGATGTGACTAAGGAGGGTTTCCACTAACCATGGGCTGATGGGGAGCAAGTGCAACCAGACAACAGGACCTTCCTCTGCAACAGTCAGGGATCTGCTCCATCTGCAGCTGCATCCTCCTCCATGGAGGTCCCAACCTCCTGCTCTGCTCTCTCTGAGCAGAGGGCAAGGGACAAAGTACAATTTAGGAAGAAGGGGCCCAGGAATAAGCACTGAGTCACTCTCTGACTATACTATAAAATATCTTAGGGAAGCATAGACCTGCTGTGAGGCTGGAGAGAGAAGCTGGAGACCACAGGACACACAAACACAGCTCTTGGATAGTGCTGGAACAGGATTACTAGGTCACTATTAGGGTGCATGTTTCTCCAAAAAAAGGGTAATTTTTTCCCATCAAAGATGACCTTTCCTTTCTGTAAGATTTCATCATGCATTAAAAAAAATATTTTCTATCTATTAGGACTGACAAGTTTTAGCTAGCCTCTCTTACTTCTCAGATCAGTGTCATTTAGAGGGGGAATATATACATGCGTTGAGGAAGGGAATGAGTTGTCCTATAACTCATATACTCTAAGGGCAACCCCATGACACTATTCCATCTTCGCAGTCATAACTGGTCTGCTTTTCCAGTGTGTATGCCCAATTATAACTTGCAAGAAACCACATATCTCATAAAAATTGTAGTTAATTTTCAATATTTTCCAAAGTCCTGTAAATGAACAATGCACTTTTTGCAGGTCTTTCATCAAGGAGTTAATTATCAAACGAAAGTTCTCTTTTCATCAGTTCCTAAATGATGCTCCATTTGATTGAAGAAGATCAAAAATTATGAACAGAAAATAAAAAGGAAGTTTTAAAGGCAGCCTTTGTACCACACTTTAGCTGTCTCATTCCTGCTCTTTCAGAAGTATCACTGGGTTTCTTTCAGGCTGGGAAAAAAAGTATAAAATTCTTGTGAATTGCTATCTCACTTTAATTTTAGAAACCCTTGTGTTACTGGTGGGCAATATAACTGCCACATTGGGCCAGAGAGTGAAAGCAACACCACCTGTAGCAAAACTATTAGATTCTAATGTTATCTATTACAGTATCTGTGGTCCTAATCCCTCATCGTACAAATCCCACATCGTACCCCACACCAGCCTGCACGATGCTGTCCCACAATGACCCTGTCCCATTTCACTGGCACCCAACCAGTTACATCATCGTTGGGGATGGGGTGGAGGCACCCTCAGGGGGGGAGCTGGGGCAAAAGGACAGCCCTTGAGCATGAGAACTTTTATATTTAGTGTAGGAGAAATACTGTCTTGCTGCATCTAATTCTGCCCGAAATTTTCCTCTTTTCTTTAATTGTCTCTTGAAAGCCCTCTGTATAAATTTTTTCTCCCTAGCTAATTTTGCCTTTTTCTATTTGCCAAGCCCTGATTTACTGCTTTTAATTAGGAATAGGAAAATTCTCTGTGAAGATGTTTCTTCCCTGAACTCAGCCTAAATATGAAACTATGCTCTGCTGAGCTCTTCACAGCCCAACTTCATCCTTCTTGTTCCCTCTATCTTTGACCCCTCTCTCCTGTGACCCAGTCACCTAACCATTGTTGATCCCTTTCTGCTCCCTTCCCTCATTGCAAAAATAATAATATCCAGTATTATTCTCCTGTTAATCTACAGAAGAATCTCCCTCTCTGAAATTTCCTGCAGCAGTTAAATGTTTGTCCCCTGCCCATTGGCAGTGTTTTGCTTCAGAGTGGGTCATTTTAGGAAAAAATATTTCACATAAAGGGTCATTGGGCACTGGCAGAGGCTGCCCAGGGAGGTGGTTGAGTCACCTTCCCTGGAGGTGTTTAAGGCACGAGTGGATGAGGTGCTGAGGGACATGGTTTAGTGACTGATAGGAATGGTTGGACTCAATGATCCGATGGGTCTTTTCCAACCTGATGATTCTATGGTTCTATGATTAATGTTAATAATGAGTTAATGAGCAGCTGTTAATAATGGGTGTTTGGTGCAGGCTGGTGTTGAGATATGGCACACTGTCATACAAACATCTAAACAATAATGAAATTTTCTGTCCTAACAGAGATGTAGCCTTGCCACTCTGTTGCAGATAGGGAAACTGAGGCACAGCAAGGCCAAAGGCATGTCACCATCCTGAGCTAATCCATGGTGCGATTTTAATCGTTCCCTTGAAGTGAGCACTAACATTTAAGCGTGGTTTAAATCCAGTAGCAATTTGGGTTTCCAGTACTCGGTACTTTGTAACTTCTAATTATCCTGCATAGAGAAGCCTGCAGAGACTCAGAAAATGTTACATTTAATTTTAGGCTAACTTTAATGAAGCACTGGTCTTTAGGAGTAGCACTGAATTTGCAGGCAAGCTCAGAGCACTCAAAAATTGGCACATTTTATTGCAGGTGCTTTGCACAGCCTTTGCTAGGATTAAATATGATGGAAAGAGGATAGCTAAGTATGGATTGATACTACCACACTTTTTACAAAATAGTTGATCCAACAGTTCTAAGCACCAGTTATCTTAAGATCTGTTTCTTAAAATCCGATATCTTTTCAGTAGGATGTATAAATAAATCAGCAGAGGAGCCAGTTAATGATTCACTGTTGTAAATTAAATGGAATTTGTTATGAATATGATTCACTGAAGCTTTCCTAACAAATCAATTTGTTTCAATCATATTGTAATTCAATATTAATATTTAGCATTTATGTGATGCTTTCAATAGCTTGTAAAATTTCCCAGGCATTAATTGTTTGCATATCACAATAATATTGTAAGCTGCTAAGCTGGGCTTTCTCTTCCTTACAGGTGAGAATGCTGACACTCAAAGAGCTTAAGGAAATATTTCAGCCTCCTGAAAGTGTTAGCATTTTTCTGTTTAAATTTTTTTTTGTATCCTCTCTCAGACATGGTGCACAGCGGTGACTCAGAGCTGTGAGCATCTGTGGCCGCAGGACAGTGCTGGAAAGGGTTTGGTCTGTTATGGTAAAGATGGCAGTTAAACATCACAGCCTGTGCCTGAGCTTGACATCCACCATGTGGAAGCTTTGCTCCATATTGTGATGCCTTTCTAATATGATCCTTCCTTCTGCCTTTTTTCCACTCAAAGGCTGAGCTCCAGAAAACCCATATCCCAGTGTCTGCTTCCAAGGACCACCTTGCTTCCCATACCCCATGGACAAGTCCTCCTCTAGTCCTGACCCCGTTCTCCTTGTCTCTGCTTCTAGGTTCTGGTCATATATTCCTTTGGAAGCTCAAATCTGTCCAGCTGTTGTCAACTTCAGCTTAAGCTGCTCATAAAATGAGTTAAGAATAAAGGCTTAGCTTTCAGTAGTCTATGGCTAAAAGATGGAGACGGAAATTATATGGATGGATGTGATGTTTAGATATAAGGAAGAAATTTTACACTATGAGGGAGGTGAGGCACTGGAATGGGTTGCCTAGAGAAGTTGTGGATGCTTCATCCCTGCAAGTGTGCAAGGCCAGGTTGGATGAGACTTTGAGCAACCCAGTCTAGTGGAAGGTGTCCCTGCCCATGGCAAGGGGTTTGGATCTTTAATGTCATTGTCAACCCAAACCATTCTGTGATTCTATGACTATACAGGATATTTAAAAGCACAGAGGAGGTAGCTGATCACTACTAACATCAGCAGGCCGTGATCTAATTGAGCAATCTGAAAATTCCACAAGGAAACATTGGCTTCTCTCGGATTTACTAAACTCTGCTTTAAGCAACTTGACATAACTTTAGCGTGAGCTTTTCTTGGATGCAGTGGCAGGATTAAGACACACTTTGTTTCACTCCCATCTTCAATATTCATCTATTAGATGTATTTTATGAGAGGAGCCTCCCAGAATGCTAGTTGCTTATCTCTCTTTTTGAAGCTTTTTATGGATGTCTACATCCTGCAGTAACATCTGAAAAAGAACAGGTATATAAGCGACTGTAGGGATCAGTCATCTAAATTTCAGTCTAGTACTGTGCAGCAGTGTAAGCCTAGAAGGTCTGTAATGCTCCAGCTATTGTATTCTGAATGTACCTCATCTCATCTATTCTTTTAAATTAAGCAGTGAAAGTGATCTTTCACAAAGCACACTGTTACATTATGGAACCTAGGATGCTGTGGAGGCCAAAGCAAAACTGGCGCAGTAAGAAATTGAAAGATTTGTGGAGTCACCAAGAATCATTAAACACAATGATGTGCATATGGCCTGTGTCTCAGGCTACATGACAAACTTCGAGAATCTAGAAAGTAGCTAGCACGCAAATAAAAAATTATAAATCATCACCCACCACGTGACACAACAGGAAAAAAATATAGACTATTATATATTTTTATTGCCCAATTTAATTTCTTTTCTTAAACATCTCCCTAGTTCTCTGTGAATGCATATAATAGTTTGCAGTTGACTAGGTTAGCATTTCTATACACAGGAAAGGACACGCCTCTTCCTAGCACTGAGACAAATACTCCCCTTGTGCCGAGATGAGGAAATGTTGAGACAGGAAATATTAATTTATACCTTGTTAGGGTCGCTGCCAGTGCCCTGAGGTCTTTGTGGGACCTTATATCCTACCTGGTGTCTGATTCTGCTGCCTAGAGTGACCCACTGACCATAAATGTCCCCTGCTCCAGACACAGCAGCACCTTTTCTCTGACTGTGCTCCCATCTAGCCCTCAGCTGCAATGCCCAAGCCTCCTCCTGCAAGCACCCAAGGACCGAGATACAAGTAGCTTTTCCTCCTTGCCCTGTATGTACCATTGCAGATGTACAGCGTTGCTGACTGCCCTTGCTCTTTTGCCTTCTTACTTTTGTCCTCTGCACTGAACAGTGTTGAAAATAAGTGTTTACCTCCCTGCTTATGGCAAAACACTGAACTGATGCCTGATGCTCCCTACTGAGGACCTTTTCCCTATGGTCTTCACAGGCAAATAAGTCACCTTGATGCTAGTATCTGTCCCTGTTTCCTGATGCAATGCATACATCATATTGCTGTTCCTTATCAGCTTGAAGCTCTTGCTTAATGGGTAGCTCTGCTGTTTCAGCAGGGAATTAGCTGGAACAACATTACAGTGATAAAGTAAGGAGAGTAAGCATCCATCAGTAGGTCAATTAGTAATGTTCAAAAGAGAACTCTGAAATAACTAATGCAGTAATATATTATTTCTTGTGCACATGTTCAGCACTGTCACTTAGTGGGTGTGAAATGAAAGAAAGAAGAAACTATTAGGGGTCTGTTCCTTCTTAGTTATATGCCAGAACCTGCCTTTAATAACAATATCTCTCATGGCCTTAGTGGTTTTTATCTCTAAACTCTTTAGATAATATCTACAGTCACTTTGGGTAAGCTGGATTTGAAAAGAATCCTCAGTTCTTATTAATCATGGACAAAGCTTGATGTATCACCACTGAAGAGGTAGACCTGTGATTTCAAACACCTATTGGCAAGACATTTCTGATCCGCTCACCAAAGTGAAGTAAGACTTCATTTGCGCTCCTTGAACTGCAGGGGCTCACACCTTGGCTTCTTTGCAGTGGCAGAGACAGCCCTTCACAGAGCTGCTGAGAGCCCACCAGCCCCTGGTGAGCTGCAAACTGGCACGTGCTCAAAGCCCATGGAACAATGCCAGCTCCTATTTCATACAAATCCAGCTAGAGAGCTCTAAATCTGCCTAAATGATGTTTTAGAGTCACTGCTGATAATTTTTGTTATATGGAACCTTCATCATTTCATTACAAGGATTTTGAGCAATAATTTTCTTCCAAAGCTACAGGTGACAGCAGTATTTGTTAGCTGGTGTCATGAAGCTAGAAGGCAAGTGAATGGACACCAAAGAACAGTAACATCCTCTGGAAATGCACTGCCCACCCAGAGCCTCACTGCAAAAGCAATGGAAAAGGTGAGGACATCAGTGAGAAGCACAACCCGTGTATGTCAGCAGCTATGGAGAAGGGGATATCAGTGACAGCATTTGGATTTAGACTATGCCTTCTGGGGGGAAAAAGAGGGAACTTGAATTTAAATCAAGAAAATTCAGCAGTCATATTGGCACCACACAGGTGCAGAGGAACAGGGAGATCCTTAGATTTTCTCCAGCACCAAAAGCATTGCAATTGCCCCGTTGCTGTCCAAAAATATTTTCCTCAACAGTGTTTATTTACTTCTTAAGTCAGAATCCTCTAAGCTCCCAGGCCCTTTAGGCATTTTAATGACTTGAAATTTAATTGCTAATCCAGTAGACTATAAGAATAAAACCAGGAGTTTAATTTCCAAGCTACCCAATGATTATTATTCATTGCCCAAAAGCACCATTAACACAGCATCAAGATTGCCACAGCAATGCCTTGTGCCCTCCCAAAATGTCAAATGCGCTTACATTTAAATGGCTGAAACCCAGGAAATAGAGAGTTATAGTAAAATCAATGTGTGCTCTGGAAGCAAGCTACATCCACAACTGCTGTAAATTAGTATGGCTTCAGTGACCATAACAAACTTATGCCAGCATATGCCAACTGATGAGCTGATGTCTGTTTTTCCATTGCAGGGCATTTGTATGTGATAAAATGTACCCAAAAGGTCACTCTTTAAATGTCTAGAAACTTTAACACCAAATAAATCAAGTTGTTGGTTAGATCATAGTAAAAATTACGTGGAATAAAGTATGCTGAGTAGTTTGGGAACGAGTCCTTGTCAGCAACAGTGAAAACAAGCAAACAAAAATGCTGAATGCTCCTGTAAATAGCTTTTGAGGGAAGCATATAGTATCCGTGCTGAGACTTCAACCTTGGAAATATTTATTAATTGTCAATATTGCTTGCAAAGATGCAAGATGCACCAAAGATTGAGTCAAGCATCATATGTCACCTAGAGAAAAAGCCAAAGAAGAATCTAATCTGAATAAATCTGGGCTGTCCCTCTGCAAATACAGTGTGAACAAAATACCACTGCTGGCTGCAAAAGAAGAATTATGTTGACATATAGTGCTGAGGATTTCAAACAAGCTTATTTATCCAGACATTCTGGACACACAGGCAACAAATGTACAGTGATGTCTGCTCTGGTGAGTTATGCGAGTTGAAGATCCAGGTCTATCCCCACAGATCTCCTTATGGAAGCTGGTCTTGCATGGCCACTAACATCACAGATTATACAGCAGCATGCTACCAGCATTCTCAGTGGTCCACGATGAGAAGCAAGCTAGTCCTCTCAGGAACTCGGTAAGTTCATCTAAGACCTGATAATTCCCATGCGCTCAGAAATGTCTTAACATTATGTCATATTTTAATCATTTTCTTAATAGAATTGCATGTGGTTTGCTGCAGTGCAGTCAGTGCCTGAGAAGCTTTTCCTCACAAAGCAAGGAGGAAATGATATGGAAGTTGTGCCATTTCTCATTTTGAATACATGCATTCATTTTGATTGCAAAGCTTCCTGGTATGGTTTCAAAGTTGCTCTTTGAGCAGCAGTTTTTGGCCCTGTCATCGTTTTCCTTTCTGTGTTTCCACTCCACCTCTGCTGAGGCAAGAACTTTTGAGCCAGGGGCCAGGTCTGGCCAGAAACTGTGGGGATGGGGAAGAGGCTGGGGGGGGAGCCCTGGGGACCCTAAGGAGATGGGTGCCTGTGGCCCTCACAAAGGCTCCCTTTAAATCCACTCTTGCCCTGAAACAAACTAGACAACTCCTAGCTATTAAATGCTGAGGAATTGCTCCTATTTCATTTTTCAGCCTCTCCCTCTATCTTTTTTCCTTCCCATTTAAATCACTGTTTTCCACCATTTCCTTTTGGTGTGTCTTTAACCTCAATTTTAAATGCCAGCACTTCTCAACTTCTCACTTTATAGCCTTCCCAAGTCAGTAGCAGTCAAAATCTAATGAATTCTTGAAGGTCAGATGAGCATTTGGAAACCCACAGTTTGTGATGTGAATTGAGGGCCCTGAGAATAGTGACCACACTACAGCCCTCACTGTAGTTGGCACTAATCAGCAAGCATCTAATCAATGGGAACAGTAGCACATTCATGTGCGAGAGATGTTATCTTGGCATATAAATAATGAAAGCCTCTAAAGCACTCCCAGATGTTGGAAACAAGATTCCTTCTGGGCATGTGAAGAATTTGCTTAGGGGAAAACAGAGCAGCCATACAAATATAGAGAGCTGTTTCAGTCTGGTGAAGTTCTGTTTATGAGAAAGTATTACTAAAAAAGAAAAGAAATACCTATACGGCTTGTATCAGCCAAAGCTGAACTCTCATCTGTCAGATACCTGTAAAGCAGAAAATTGGTTTTATCTGGGTATTCAAGTGATATTGCTGCTTGATTATCTTTCATACAAAAGAGGTCCTGCTTTCTTGCTATTGCCAAATATCCAGTTTACAATCAGGTTTTCAATATGTCCTGGAATTCAGGCTTTCCTGAGAAAAATGAGCTATTTGATCTCTCATAATGACAACTCATTCTATGAGATAAGGCTAAAAAAGAGAAAGAACAATTAACAATTAATTTCTTCTCATGAGAAAATGCTTTAATTCACAGTCAAACCAAGTAAAAATTATAAGTCTAGTAGTTAATGTTTGAACATTTTTAAGAAAAGGAAAATTTACAGAAAATTTACAAAGTTATGGAAGTTTTCTTAGCCTTTTGGCAATCGGGATATAATTCATTTACCTGGTTTAGCCTTGCTTAAACTCTTTATTCTTGCCGATGACACTCAGTCCTGCTCATCCCATATAGTTACTCACTTGAGTATATTACTCATGGGAGCATGGACCAACAGTCTGTGAGTAGAGTGGCACGCCCTTAGGGCCTGCAATTGGACCCTGCAGGAATGTATGCATGTACTTTATGTCTTCTGGAAACTTCAGTGACTCCAGTGAGGCAAAACTAACCATTTCGAAAGATTCTGTTGGATCAGGGCTTGATTTGTAATGGCAACTCCATTTTGTCACATCTTAATGTCAACTTCACATACATTTCACAGTAATTTGGTAGTCATTAGTTAGTACAGAAACCTTGCTTTCTCCCAAGAATCAAATATCTAATGTAGCAAAAATAGCACACTTCTGTCATATATACATAAATATTGAGCATTATTCTGAAAATTTACTCCATTTTGAACAGGTGCTTGTAACACAGACTTATTTTTACGGTAACCTCTGAGAGTACCTTCCTGTAGGGCTTCAGGAAAGTTACTTAAACCTTTCTGTCCTTGTTTTTTGACTTTCATAGTCATAATACTTGTCTCACAGAAGAGGTATGTGCTCTAAACAGTATTTGTAAAGTGCCAGGAGCCTCTCAGAAGGAACATAATTGGAAAGCAATGAGTGTATTTTCAACACCTCCTCCAAAATTCTCTGGATCTAAGTCAAGCTTTATATACCCCCACCACAGGACTCTTAATGCACACTGCCCCACGGAAGAAATTACTGTCATCAGTATGCTTTGCCAATTATCTGACTTGCAGAAGAATAAATATTATGTAATGGTGAAATGTTTGGGAAAGTGTCACAAGTATATTTCCTCTGCTGGAATAATCTGTAGGTGGCAAGAGGACCTAAAAAACAGTTCAAAGACACTCAGGCACAAGACTTGTATTTTTCCCAGTCTGAACTCTCATGACCTTGTGTGCAGAGAACGACCTCTGACATCAGTGCATGGAGTGCCTGGCTGTGAGGTTACACGTGGCGGATGTGAGGGAATTACATATTGCCTCTGTCTTACGCCTCAGCCTACATCAGCATGTCTGGGGCTCTGCTCTGGCGCCTGGGTACAGAGTCAAGCTGTGTCCCTGCTGCCTATCAATCTGAGGTTTGAGCTCTCCTCAGTCACCATGTGCCCTGGTTTTGGCACAAAAAAGAGCCAGGTGTGGTCTGGGCAGGAGGTGTGCTGCTTTTCCAAGGGGCTTTCCAGGACATGGGCCAGTCTGGAAAGCTGATGGGATATTCCCCAGTTCCCTGCATAATACTATAAGAATGACACTACTCTACCCCACAGAAAAAGAAATAAAAAAATCTCCCAAATTTAAAAATGCAACAGATCGATTCAGTGATATCAGACAGTAAATTATTCACTAGAGCAAATGGTATAAGCGATACTGCAAATGAATTTTTGGCTTCAGTAGGAAAATTTAATTGTGCTAGAATTCGTTTTCCCAAACCTGTGGTTCACATTTTGTGAAGCTGAGGATGTGTTATGGATTGAAAGCATACCAGAACTGTAGTTCTGCATGTAGTTTTGACATAATGATTGGTCATTTTGAAGTAATTTTGTCTGAAGAGTCTGTTCAGTCTATCTCTGCCCCTACCCAGCACATTGTGTTTGGATGAAGAAGATATGGGTGAAGCCATTTCAGAAAAAAAAGCTCTGACATTTGTGTACTTCCATTTCTTTTGTATTGCTGGGTAATTTAATGTGACGCATGGAAAAAAATACAGTGTTTTATCAGCTCTCTCTGTTCAAGCAGGTGGTGCTGTATTTTATATAAAGGACAGTGCTTAATTTAAGATTTCTACCATAGCAGCAATTCTAAATGACAGCATTTGTATTAAAAGAGCTGCTCTTCCCAGCAGCACTGTTATAAAAATACTGAAACAGTAGTGATATTATTATAGATGTGCTCCAGTAACAAAAGTTCTACTGTAAGAAAATCTCTAATTTAGAAAAATCCTTGCCATCTTTTGCCCGTGATAAATTTTCCGTTGGTTTCCATACAGGTGCGATTTAATCCCCACAATTTGAAGAGCTCGCAGGGAAGAGCCTGTGTGCTGTAAAAGCACAAACTGTTGTAATAGCTTCAGAGGGAGCAAAGGTAACAAAGTTAGGCTGGGAGAAGTATTCAGGGTAACAGTGCAGAGATGACAGCTGGGAGTGAGGCTGTGCTTTCCAAAACCCCTTTATGTCCCATGTGTACGCAAGCATGGTTGCCTGTGTAGGGGCAGGAGGGACATCCATCTGCATCTCTCTGAGTCCCCAGGGAGGGGGTGCATTGCCCTGCTGCAGGGCAGGCCCCCTCTGCTTGAGAGAAGAATGTAATTTGCTGCTTGTGTGAATCAGGAAGAATACAAACATGCTATTAGTTTACACCTGAAGCCGACGACTTTCCCATTGCCAGTGACTCAGCAATAAGGAGCGGTGTGGCTTCATCCCTCCTCCCCTCATCCAGCCCTCTCCCCTGAGTGGCAGGGTCAAAGATGGGGCTGACGTCGATGCTTTTCTGGCAAGACAGCTTGAGGTCTCCTCTGTCCACAAACTGCATGAGTTTATGTTTCAGGAAACCATCCATTTCTCATCCATGATGAGAAATGATTGACCTCAGTCCCATCACATCACGTTGTTGATGCAATCAGAAGCCACAGCCTAGAAGAGTCATTTCTACTTTCCTGGATTTTGTGGTAGGACTTAGAGAGGTTCAAACCAATGTGACTGTCAAATCCAAGCACCTGTTCTGGTGGGCTGGACAAGGAGCTGGGAAAGGCATTTTGTGCCAAAGTTCCATTCATCCTTTCTTCTCGCATTGCATCTAAGTGTTTTTTTTAATTACACTAATGTTTTTGTCTCATGGCGTTGTCTCACAGATCACCTCACTCTCCAATTACTGCTTGTGGAAGGAAGTGCTTCTTGACACTGCCCTCAATTTCTTTTTACTTTATTTCTGTTTGTGCTTATCTGTGATGGAATGAAAGCATGAACCAGGTCTGAAATTAACCATTAGGATTTTTACATACTTCAACTAGTATACTTTCAAGAAAACCCATTTCTCTCTCTCTCTTTTTTTTTAATTCTGGTCCATATATAACCAGTTCCTTTACCCTCACAAGCTTCATGTCTTAGTTTTCAAATTAACCTTCTCAATTCTTTTCTGAATTTTTCTGGTGCCACAATAATTTCCTCATAAAATGGTGACCAGGAATTAATGAGTAATTTATTTCATCTTTCTCTGACAATATTTTCAGCACCAGCCTGTACAGGAAACAGTCTTTCTTTTGAATTAAGTGCTGCTGTGGTCTACCTGAGATCTGCTGTGGATGAGAGCTAAGTTTAGCCACACACTGTGGGGTGGTGAGGAGAAAATTTAAACACAGCTGCGTGACCAGACTCAGAAGCGGGTGCAGGACACCACAGGTCACTCTGCTCTTCTCATCCATCACCTCACTCAGTGTCTGCCTGGCATTTGAAGGAGACTTCACAGGGGAAACAATCAAAATTAATCTAAAAGAGTTTACCCTTATGGAGTCTTCTTACCTGTCCTATCCCAGATATGTTATGCCCCATAATCCTTGGAGATCCCTGAGCTTGCATGGGAGGGTGGCTCTGAAGGAGGTGGAGGTCAGGGAAGGGTGCAGAAGTGGTTGTCATCTCTAGGTTTTCTCACTATTCCTCCCCATGCTTCAAGGTTGAGAGGACAAAGAGAAAGGAGAAGGGCTGTCCCCCCATCTCAGGCCACCCAGAAGGGAAGTCCCTTGGTTTATTCCTCAAATGGAATCCAAATGAGTTTTCTTACCCTCTTGCTGACTCCTGTGGTGCAGAGCAGGTTATACTTGTTTTAATTTGGGAGGAAATTGGTCAACGGTAATTAAAAGTGAGTGTCAGCTCACACTGATGCTCCACATTATTAGTTTAAATGAAAATATTTTCCATGGACAGTGAGCCTTGCATACCTTAACATAAGCTATTGCATGCAATTAGCTTGCAAAAACCTCATGATTTGCCAAACAAAATATCAGGCTGGAAAACATGACTGACCCTCGACAGGAAGAGATGTGTCTCATGAACCTGGGTGGCTTTCTGCTAACACAGAATTTGCATACAGGACCCATTGAGACTATAAGCCCAGGCCAGCCTGGATAGATGCAACGGGTGTATGCAAGGCCCAACACAAAAAACTCACCTGTGACTGTAACTATTTTTATTTAAAAAATTAAGAAAATCAGCTATGATTACCTTCAAAATAATTCCCTTATGAGTTGACACACAGCTGCATACATTGCTGCCAACTTTCAAAGCAATTTTGCAGATCATTTTCTGGAAGGCTGTTGAGGAACTCCATTGTTTGTTCTCTCACATCTTCTGCTGATGAAAAGTGGCTTTATTTGAGCACCAACTTGATCTTTGGGAAGAGGTAGAACTCACAGAGAGTCTGCTTCATAGACAAAGCATTGTGGGCTGGCACGTTGTCTTAATGTTAACTTGCTGTTCACTCTTGCACACTGACATTTTCCAACCCAGGGTAAGAAAACATGTATATTTGAACATGTCTACCCATACTGAATGAAGTGATCAAATTGAGACTTGTCTCACTGTGACAGGTTAGAACATCTTCTATAACTATCTTTCCCCTCCCACTCTTGGCTCCCAGGCTATAGGGTTAGTCTTGGGGTTTTGTGTGTTGGATCTCACACAACCCAGGCTCGCTCCTTAGAAGTTCACTTCTTGCTCAAATACTGAAATAGCAGCCTTTTTATTAACACATCACTCATCTCCTTCCCAATTGAATAGTCAACTTCATTTGCAGTCAGTCTGGCTTCTTGAAGGCAGGATTAACTATGTCAGTGCAGAATTGTCCAAGCTGCTCATGAGCACTTTCCATGCTGAGAACTGCAACACCTGCCCAGACAATCTACTCCAGCACTCACAGCAGCCAAGCTATTACAAACTGCTTTCTAATATCCACCCTAAATTGTTCTTGCTGCAATTAACCCCATTTCTTCTTGTTCCTCCTGCCACAGCAGTGGAGGACAGTGTTTTTTCCAGGTTTTTCTCACAATTCAAATTTTCAAGACCTTTAATTATTAAGACTGCCCTCTCAATTTTTTTCACATCTTTCTTGAAGCCTAGTGCTCAAACCTAGATGTGGCATTCCGTTTGTACTGCGGGGAAATGAACCTTCCGTTTATTTTATTTAATCTAATTTACTGCCTATGCTTTGATTTAGGGAAACATCTCATTCATGACTTTTTTAAACCTTAGGCTGGATAACACTGATATCACTGCCAAAAGAGTACAAACAAGTGTCTGGCAGCTGTGGGGAAGAGACAAGACCTGAAAGAACAAAACCGTATCCCATGCTCCCACTATCATTTATCTTCTACAATGACCAGCTTCTACCTCAAACTTACTGAGCAGAAAGCTTGATCCTTCCTCCAATCAACCATGCAAAAGAGAATAAGAAGCAAGTCATAGTTTACATGAATTTGCCTAATGCAAATCAGTGCTGTAAGGTCTAATTAAGTAATGTTTGTACCATGCCACTGCCTGTGCTGCGAAAGAGATTTACTTTGTAACTACAGTGGCTGTAGTTTTCCCCTGGTGATGTCTAGTTACGCAGAAATTGTAGTAAAGGGCAATGTATGATCCCATGACCTCCCATTCAGCTGAAGGCTGCCTCCAAGACCCCATCTAGTTGGAGGGTACAGCTGGAGTAAGTCCCCAACAAGAAGGGGAGAAAAGCAATTCCAGTTTTGCACTAGACTCTCACATGCACATTTGCACAGCTATATATTGTACCCTATCTAAACATCTTGATATTACAAGAAGATATTTCTCCTCCAGTTAAAGGAATAGTATTACCAATGCATGTCTCTCTGTGCAGGAATGTATCTGACCTAGCATGTCTCCAGAAAACTTCCTGATATTAATAGCAAATGGTGCTACTATCCAGTCTTATTGTATGTACAATATCAGTGTTAAGCTACCTAGGTGAAACACATTACAGGTGACACAGATCAAATACCTTGCTGTTTATATATCATGAAATGGACATCTAGGAGTTTTTCACCAGCAAAGCTTTGTGCCATTAAGTCTGAGATGCTTTCCATGAAAAAAAACCCAGACAATGAAACAGTGAAGACAAGTTTCAAATAATTTCCATGGTGAGTACAAATGAGACATATACAGGACTTTATGTCCTTTGTCTCTGTTTTACATATTGGTGCAATCTAGGTACATAGTCTACAGCAATGACTAAGGGCATAAGAATAGCTGCTTTATAGTAGTGGATGGTTTATTAGTACTTGTGCAGAGCACTGGAGCTAAAATGAGTGAGCTACTAGACTGTCAGATTATCCCCATAACTGGTTAGAGCAAGGTGACCTGGGCAAGTTACCACTATCAATATAGATAGCTTATGGTGAAGTTATGTATGTATAACAGCTCCCACAAAAAAAAAATTTCTTCCCATGTTGCCCATGTAACTCAGCTGCCTTTAATTCTAAATAGCCACTTTCAAAACCAAAACGGAGCAGCATTTCTGTTCATAGTGAGTATTTTTCTGCTTCTTCATTATAAATAAAACAGGCCACCATTTTTTGCTGAGCTTGCTGTTTCTTTGCATAGCCAAGTCTCTATGTTTTTGTTGACAGGGCTATATTGCAGACTGTAGGAGCCACAAGGAACAAATCATGTTAGGATTCTGTAATGTAAGTGTTAAATAGTTTTGCACTGAAATACACTGTGGGTGCAATTACATGTCTTAGCCATACCCCAAAAAAGTAAACACCAATCTTGGCTGTTCACCTAAGCCCATGAGCAAGCTTGCACAGCGTGGGGTTATTCATGTGGGGCAGCCTTGGAGTATACACCAAGCCAGGAACAATTCATGGTCTCACACAGATTTGGCAGGGCAGTAGATAGATCAGCCCTGGTCTACATCCTACCCACAACAACAGCAGCAGCAGCTCGAGGCAGCATTTCCCAGTCTAACAGAGGGCTGTGTGCATGGCTGGAGCTACATAAGTCCTCATGCTTATGTGGAATATGAGACAACAGCTCCTGGGATCACACTGAGGACACAAGAAGTTTGCAGAGACGTAACAGTGGCACCTGCAAAATGAAATGTATGACACACTGCAGATGTCCTTGCTATCACTTCAATCAATTTTCCCTGCTTTCTTGCAGGCATCCCACGTGGTTTGATGAATTTGTTTTTTGGTCTATTTCAGAGCTAGCTCACAGAGGAAATATAAAAACTTCCAGAAGTATCCCAGTTCTGAGGCAATTTTTCATGGGCTCTAACTCAATCTGAAATCACAATTGCTTGTAATCTCAAATGTAAATTCTTATTTTGAGGATTCTTAGATTCTTGTGTTCCTGAAAGAGACCTCTTTGACAGAGTTTCAAATGTCCTCCCTCCAGAAAGAAGCCCTGCTGCAAGTTGGTGATCCAAAGACTTCAGGCACTTCAAAACTACTTGTGTATATTTTAGCTGCAACGTTTCTTTTCTTGTGGAGGAATCTACAAGGAGCAGGGTTTTCTCTAGGCCTCCCCACCCCCCATTCAGGCACTGCCTTCTTTTTTGGTATGCTTCATTTTAGAATGAAACATTCAAGAAATGTTTTAGGAGTGTTGTCATAGTTATTCTTATCTCCTTCCTCAGCAGAGGGAAATCACTTATAAACATTTCCAGCTTCACACTCCTCTTCGCTTAGATTAACAAGCTGACCAGTACGTCACTGGTTTTGGTGATAAGCTTCACTGCAGTTCAAGGCAGAGTAAAACACTCCTTCCATGAGAGTATTCTAAGACCAAAAGCCTGGTGGTTCATTACACAGTTTCTTTGTCTCACTGTAATGCTCTCTTAACATGAGTCAGTTTCTGGCACCAAGTCACCTACAAGCAGTGAAGACTCCTACCAAATATACGTATGTATGTATATATATATGTATTGCTGCATTCACCTCCCATTGCTTCTGAGGAAGTGGAAAAGGCCTTCTGCTGGAGGAGCTGCCTGGCATGTTACTGCAAGCTGTGTGCAAATGATGCTGCCTGTGGTGGGGAAGTTGGGCATCTCCCTGAATGGCTTTCTGTGGGTACTTCCTTGCAGGCCTACACCATTTCTCTTTTTTCAGTATCATCATTACAGAATTCTGCCTCATTCCTGGCTGCCACTTGGCTGTATCCTATAATTTTGTGTCACGAATTCAGACTTTGGACCGTGAGCCCAACAATACGTTAAAAAGTATTGGCTATCATTGTCCACAGAACAATGTGTTCTGCCTTACACAAAAAATTCTCACTGGTAAACAGAAATAGGAACAGAAATCTGTCACCTCGGACTATCATGCAGTGGTCTTCTGCTGGCCTTGATGTCTAGAAGGTCGTCACTCTCTTATCCACCATCACCAGTCTAGAACAAACTTCCACCAACGTTTATGACTTCATTGGATGTTTCTCTTTTTGTGTGATCCTCATATTTATCTCTTTACACACCCAATGAGCATCATCTCATTGAGCCAGTGATCAGTCTGGCCCTTGGGAATACCCAGCAGTTGCTGAACAGCCATAAGGGAAGAGGAACACACAGGAATCTCACTGAAGCTGGTGGCTAAAGTCCTGTTCAGTTCCTAGTGTCATTCGGTACCTTTTCCCTCATGTTTCTGAAAAAGTTAATTGAATAGGGTCAGTTATTCCTCATGAGAATTCAATTTCCTGAGCATAGGTGCCCAGATGTCCTTTCAGAAGTCTCGCTTCCTTGAGTGGGGTGATCTCCCCATGCATTCAGTACCACAGCTTCACTCCTACAAGACCTCTGTGAACAACTCACCCTCTCACCACTCTCACTTGAAATTTTCAGGGGGAATTGTGGGTGTTGAGCCCAGGAAGGGTCAGTCCCGTTCTATAGAGCCTGCGACAAAGCCGATGGTTTCCACCTTGTCCAAACAATTGTCACAGCCTGTAGTAGACCAGGGAACAGTGTCAACCTGGTGAAGATAGTATGCAAAGACTGTCTCCCATCTTACAGGCAATGCCATCTGGCATGGATGCACATGTGGGAGATTAAACATGGAAAAGCTAGCAGTAGCAACAACAACAGCCACCATTTCCATAATAGTTCTCCTTTTAATTTATTTTTTTAAAGGAAAATGCGTTGACCGTCTAATTTGGATTCATAAAGGAAACCTAATAATGAAAGGCTTCAAAGAACTGTCTCAGAACTTTTAATCAGTAGTTGCATTTTAGCATGGGAAAAAAAAAACACAGAGGGGGTTGGGTGGTGGGCTTTTTTGTTGTTGCTGGGTTTTGTAGTTTTTGTTTAAAGCACCAGACTATTTGAAAGCGAGCTGGGTGAGGAAGCCCAGCAGGGAGCCTCTTCTTGCCCACCTGGAGGAGAGGCCCCCTGAATGCTTGTTTTCATTAGCATGGACCTCTCTAGCTCTTCAAAACCCTTTCCACCCGTTGCCAAGGCAACCTAGAGCCGTATTGCGGCACAAGGGTGTTGCGCATCAACTGGTGTGTTGCACTTAACTGAAATAAATAAGCAAATAAACATGGAAAATGGCCACGGGCCAAATAAGGGCACTATCTTTTATCATGGATATCTAACATTTATAGGGATTTCAAACACTCCACTAGGCGTATCAGCAAAGAGACAGTTGATCAAAAAAGGAAAATGCATGTGCACGCACAGTCAGTTCTTTTCATTTTAATGGGTCTTCTTACTTGAATAAGGTGAAAGGAATTTGGTCTAGAACATTCAATCCTACACGTGTGTTACATTTTCATGCTATTTGATGGCTGTCAGCTGGGCCTGGCTTTTCAACTGAGCTCAGCTACTGCTTCACCACTGGAATCACCATCAGCATCATCAACGATGCATTCCCTCCAGGCCTGGACACCACTGGAGCTGCTGGGCACTGAAAAAGCAACCTCCACAGCAGGTGCTGTAAATCCTGCTTTGGGATCCAGATGATCCTGGGCTCCCACCTGAGTTATTTATACTGCAAGGATGCACACTACAGTTATGAGGATATGAGTGAAGACCATGGGCCTCAGGCTTTCATTCCCAGTCAGTGTGAGCAAGCAACCTTATGGAGAAGAGTGTCTGCAGAGATACAGCAGTCTGTAATTGAGGATCAGCACCTGTAGCCTTGCTAATGAAGGGGTGTAAGAGGAACAGTCTCCACTGCTACCTGCATGAGGACCCTGGTATCGAGGGGAAACACTCCTTAAGATTATCAGAAAACAGCCAAGAAAAAGCTTTGCATCCCTGGGAATATTTGTAGCAGGTCTACCTAAGTTAGGCTGCAAAAGCAGTTTTCCTTTAGACTCAGGAAGGGAGGTGCTGGCTGCAGCTGCTGGCAGGGGAAGAGGGAAGGGAGTGGAGTGGAGAGCTCTGCAAGGAGCAGCATCCTTTGCCCAGTACCATGCTGTGCCATACCATGCTGTACCACACTGTACTGTTCCATGCCATGCCGGACTGTGCTCTACCAGCAGTCGTCAGAGCAGGAGGCGGCTGCAGGAGGTTGGCAGAGGCAAGGCAGCAAGCTGTGCGCAGGTCCTACGCGCTGGGATGTAGGAGCGAGACAGAGGAGGCTGGCAGGGAGGAAATATGGGGGCCAGATTTCCTCAGCAAGGGCCACAATGGCTCCTGCTGGCTTAGGGGAGATTGTGCTTCCCTCAGAGTGACTGAGAGGTGAAGACCTGCAACCTTTATGGGGCTCAACTGAGTGATTTCTGAATGTGGTCCCTGCCACTGAATGCAGATCCAGAGCCAGGTGTCTCACACAAGTCAGCACTTGATCGAGTCCCATCTTTAGCTAACACCTTCTGCCTCATGGTTTAAAAGGAAAACAGAAAACGTGGCCTGACGTCATAGCAGCTGTTTCCCTTCTCTGTACTTCACCTTGTAAACCTTGCTTGCAGCTTCAGCAGAGTGAGCCCCTCCCTGCTGGTACACAGTCCCCTCCAGAGGACCCAAATGCTGTGGGTGCTCTTGCCTAGCTCCCTGAACACCTCCATTCCTTTGCACCCTTGGAAGCCTTGCAGTGCAAAAAGCAGCATGCAGGCTGTTTGTCCCATCTGGGGTATGCATTTCAAGCACATGCACAGGCTATACTCTCAAATTGTGGTCGTTCAGATTCTTATGCGTGTGCACATAGTGTTTGCACACACCAGCTAAACATATGGACTGTCAGTGTGTCTCCAAGTGCCCTCAGCACTCCTGTGCATCATGCAGTGAATGGCAATGTGCACTGAATGACTTCCTTCAGCCCCTCACACATCAGCATAACCCTCAGATTTTTCTGCTGCTCTCACAGCTCCCTTTTCTGAGAGGTCCTGCAGTGTGAGCAGCTCCTCTGGCATGCAATAGCATGACAGCTATGTTATTTTAAGGTCTCAAGTGTTACTGTAACACAGACCCTGCAGATGCAAGGATTCAAAAGAATTATGGCACCAAATATGTGGACAAGTATGTGTGGGTATATGCCTATGTTTGCAGATGTGTGTATAGACAGGTGTGTATTGTTGTATGTTGGATTATGTGATTTCATATCCAATAGATACATACATACTTATATTTGCTTTACATATCTATATTCAAATATATAATGCCTTTAAAATGCATGCATCGCTATTAGATATACAAAATGTGTCAGGTATTCATTAAGGGCTAAGTCTTCAGATGATGCATTTGATTTTAGTTTATATTTTCATTTCAATTTACTTCTTATGTGAGATGTAACCTGTTTATTTAGAACTTTCAAATACGTAGCTATATATAACTATGATTGCTGAAATGAGTGTAAACATCATTAAAAAATGTATCTTCTTGTGCAAGCTCTGTAACTGTCACAGTCATAAATACACAAGTGGAGCTGATGATCAATCATGGATGTACTACAAAACATATTTATTTATACAGCAATGAGAAACATTGACTTGCCCAGAAGTACCTAAAGTTGATCACAGCAAATACATCTCATGTATGCCAAAGACTGAAAAATTATTTTAAAATAAGGACGTCAAAATTTTTAAAAAGCTGTTGTCACATTTGAAACCTAAGACCTCAGAAGCAGAAGAAGCAGAAAGAAAATGCTGTGGAAGGAGGATCCTATTTGGCATCCATGTTTGGTTTGCTTTTGCTACCTGTTTTTTACCTGGATCACCTGTGTTAGTTCAAAAGTGTGTCAAGATACCTTGCCTCTTTCTGACACACATGATGAGGCCAGCCTGGGGTTGATACTGCATCCATCAATTTGTGATAACTTCAGTTCTTACATAGTGCCAATTACTGAGTGGTCTAGTTGCATCATAGTCTCTCACACACCCTGATTTTCCGGATCTGGCAGTGATTTGCTGAGGATTTCACAGCTCTTCATGCCTCAGGACAGGGAACAGCCTGCAGTCAAGGTCAGTCTTGGGCTGTGAACTGGGAGGTGGGGATGTAGGCTTGACCCTATGCAAGAAACAGACCCTGAGTCACAGGGATTGCACTTCTTGCAGTCACACAGGCAGAGCAGAGAAATAGACACCATAGGTGGTGTTAAAAACAGAAGACTTCTTCTGAGCTGCTGTGAAAAACAGGATTGCCCTTATCCTTGAATGGTGAAAACTGGCACAAACCTTATTAACTGCACAAGAGCTCCACTGATCTGCATCAGCTGAGGACATGGTTCAGTGAAAGAGGACAGGCTCATAGCATATGTAATAGAGTACACCCTGTCCTACTCCCCAGCTAACATCTATCAGGTTCAGTAAGGCCATAATGATACATATAAGAGGATGTCCAACATGATTTATGGAGTGGTTTAAATATCATCAGACTTAGGGTGGCCTCTCACATTGCCCTGAATGGGGAAATTCAATTCTGAGCTACCATAGCTCTGAAAGATTGTGCCTGTAAATCTCTTTCTCATCTGGCTTGTTGCACTTCCAAGGATGATCATGGTGTGCCTGCATTGAATATGCACCATACAAAGTGTGTGGTTCAAAGAGGCAGACTTGGGTTTTTTACACTGAGTAGATAAATATTTCAGTTCACCTTCAAGGAGCAAGCTCCATTTCACCAACCTGTTTTTCTGGTAGTACATCTGTTAGGAAGAAAAAAAGCATATGGTTCTGCTCTGAGGAAAAGCATGCTCCTCTTGGTAAAATTATGTCCTTGAGCCCGATAGCACCAATTCTTTCCCACATGAGATGAAACCCAGCACAGCAGTGAGGAAGAGCAGAAGTCCTATGCACGTCTTCAGCCCTATTTAAACTTGAGTGTGGAAAAAGGCAGGGGGAAGAGGAGGAAACCATATGTCAGCTGTCTGTAAAAGTATCAAATTAAACTGATAAGTAATCTTTGCTTGGTCATGAGAGTGCAGTTGGTCTTAATTAGCCTCCTTTTGAGATCAGGCACAAGAATGGAGAATTGCAGGGACTGGCAGTTTTTTTGCTGGTCCTTCCCTGGTTATGTTTTCCAGGCATTTTATGGCAGCAGGGCAAGTATTCTCCATTTCACATGACAGGTAGTATTTTCCTGGCATGGGGAAGATAGGTAAAACTAAATTAGAAGGGGAAAAGCTCCAGCAAAACCCACAGTCTCTGTGTCTCTGGAGAGGGTCCTAGTGTACAAGGGGTAAAAAAATAGCTTCCCGTGATTTCAACAAACTATGGTTGCAGTCCTATTGCACTCAGCCCCCTGACATCACCCTGTGCCACTGGCCTTGCTGAAATCAATGGCACAGATTAAGGATTAGGACGCTCTGATCAGGAATGCACTTAAATATGCACTCAGTTTAAACATCCAAACAATCCCTTTGAATTCGATGGCTGAGCTCATGGAGTTAAAAATAAGCCTGCTGTTAATTGCCTTCATCAGATCAAGGTCTAATTATTTACTCTACCTGAGTAGCTCCAGAGGATCTCTGGCCTTTGCTGTTTGGATTAGTAAATTTAAGAAAAATAGCCTAAGCTTCTGATTTATGTAGTGGTGCAATGAAGCATACTTTGAAGAAGTAAGTGCTCCTAAAATCTTTTTGCATGACAAAACCTATGTCAAACAGATTAGAATAAAAAAGCAGATAGATTTCCTAAAAAAAAACATCCTAATCTTCCATAGACAAAGAAATATTGCAGAAATCTTACTGATGTTTTAGAGTGACAGCATAAGACAAGGCTTGTCTTTTGGGGCCTTTTAATTGCAATGTATTTTTGAAAGTTAGTTGCTACTTCTGGATGGATTTGAGATGAAGCTTCAATAAGAGGGAAGCTTAAATGAATAAATAATATATTAAAAAAAAGCAGTCTCCACATGACTTTCTGAATACTGCTTCTGCTAAATAAGGACAATTTGTCCCCGCTGCATACTATGATCATAAAATAAGCCTTGTTTAAGTGGGCTTTAAGGCATAAGATGCTTTTATACTGACTGGTAACCTCTGGTCCAAGCCAGCAAACCTGGTAGTGAAAACTCTTAGCTGAACTAGTGAGCTAAAATGCCTCTTTGGCTGTTTATATGAAGACCCTCGTATTTAGTCCTGGCTGGATGTTTTCTAAAATCTCTTGTAGTCTGCAAAATCTGAGAGGAAAAGAACTATGTGAGAGTCAAGATCCTCCAGAACCCTCAGTAATTTTTGCTTATCATTGAACTGGAAATGCTGCTGGGAGAGGCTCTTGCCTAATGAACAGTGCTTCCAGTAATGGTCCCAAACAGGTGCCTTAACAGAAGGATGGGAGCAAGAGCAAAATATCATTAAAAGTCAACGGTATCTAAGTCAACGGTATCTTTCACTTCAGTAATTCACATGAGTGTTTGAGTTATGTTTGGTTCTTTTCTGACTCCAGGATCTCAGTCAGAGCCAGTTTGTCTCATCCGCACACATTAAGGCTAGGGTTAATCTCACAGTACATCAGGTGTTCTCCAGCACCTAGGGTGAAACACCACCTCTCCCAAGAGTGATTCACTTTGTAGGTGGGATGAATTGCCTTCAGGAGGTGTCTGTCTCTCTCTGCCTGGACTATAATGGGAAATGAGGGCTGTCACTCCAAAGTTAGCCACCTCAACTTACGTGCCCGTAGCATGATAGGTTGAATCTGGGGTTATACATACTTTTGCCTCCCTTTAGGTAAAATTTCACTTTGCATTGACCTTCTGCACTGTTCCTCTCTCAAAGACTGTCTCTGGAGGAGCATTAGGGCTCACAGAACAAATGGACACTGTGTTGACCCTGCAGACTTTCTCCATTGGTATCCTTCCCTTGGGTCTCTCAGAAGTGTCTTCCAGTGTTTGCATCCTTTCCATGAGATGTCAGCACTATTAATATTCCTGATGATAAACTCCAGAGAACCACAAGCAAAACTCCCGCACTCTGAGAATAGTTCCAATCCCCAAATATAGGGGATTTTCATGAATGTGTTTGCTACTTCCATTACTCAGGGCAGAAATACATTATTGCATGATGTCTTAGCATTTTGTCATTGCTCACTGGCTCTATCAAAACATAGTCTGAGCAGTTATCCCTGTATTTCTGATTAATATTATAACAACCACTGACTAATCACAGAGTCAGCAGTGAAAACTGCTCTAATCGTTATATTTCTGACTAAGTAACTTCCCTGTTATTTGCGGTATACTGCAGATTTTGGCGGGTGGGTGTTCTTTTTTCTTCTAATGTTAAATGTGAGATTTTATCCTCAAAGGAGTGATTATCTCAGAGCAAAATTGGCAAGGTTAAACACTATCTATAAAAAAACATTCAGCAGCATGCCATGAAATGAATTACATAATATATCAGTCACCTACCTGGCTTTTGAAAAAGCGTGAATATGTGTTTGTTCAGTCTGGGTGAGTATTTTATATTAGGCTTCTTTTTCCATGAAGGTAAAAATGACCTTGGTTATTAGAAAGCAAAAATATATTGAACCGGATAGAATCAACACAGTTCCATTTCATTTAGTCCCCACTAAAATTGAAAGAAGAGAAAATATAGATTGAATTTATTTTACTATATATTGCTTCATTTGAACTTTAGTAAAGCATTAGCCACTAAGGAAAACCCTTCTTCCACCTCTCTTCCATAATCTCTTAGAGATGCCATGTTAAGGAAATTGCCTTGACTCTATTGATTCTTTGCTATGACGTTCAAATAACAGCTGATGTGTTACTGAGGAAATATATGTAGGCTGCACTATAGTTACTGGAAGATAACACTTTGACCTGGCACCTCGGTGTACCTACACAAAAAAAAAAATAGTCCATGTGCCTATACAGAAAAAAGTCCCTTACACTTTAAAATCACAAATTGGTACCTTTTTCTCCCTTAGACATGCTTCTCTTTAGGACCCCATCTTAAATAGCTGTATCATACCAATCTAACAATGTAAGATACTCATTTTACAGAATGAAGGAAAACAATATCCTGCCAAGTTGGAAGGGCATCGGCTGAAAACCAGCTGATATATTCTGCCAGGCCATCGTAATTTTCTATTAGTTCCTTTCCAGAAATACTTTCCTTGCAATTATTATAAAATGACCAGTCTATGATGCTGCATGCTACTGGCATCTCATAGCTCAGTCATTCTTCAGACGGAACTTCAGACAAACCCAAATTTAAATTTCCTGTTAAAATAAAGAGATCAATGCACCCTCTTTCTTCTCTTATTTTGATTTTTAAGATTAATTGGAGTAAAAACAATCTGTGGGGTATTTTCATCTGGCATGAGGCAGTCTAGCTCTAGTTGGGTCCACAGACATACTCCTATTCCTACCAGTTTAGCAGCTGGCCCTCCGAATGTGAAAATCTATATTAGCACCTATTTTGTAGGTGATAATTGTTGCTTAAGTACTGCAAGCCCAGGATATTATCACTAGTTCTAAGAAACTTCACAGTGGGTCAAAGTCATCACAATGCTGAAGAGCTGGTGGCACCTGTTCCAACAGATTCAACGGATTCCACCTCCCACGGTTTTCTTCAGCCTCACTACTCCCCTCCTTTCTTTGTCTCCTCTCCATAATGGTCCTTTTCCTGCTTCCTGAGGGGCTGCACACTGCATTGCAGAAGAAAAAATCCTTGTTGGGAAGCTAATGACAGAGCAGTACAAAAGCATGAAGCACCCAGCCTGCAACTTGCACAGTGCATTTGGATATCAGTATAAATCTTTTGCCTTTTTTTGGCCAAAATAATTCAGACTGGTTTGGGTGGTGTTTTTTTTTGTTTGTTTGGGGTTTTGAGGTTTTTGGTTGTTTTTTTTTTTTTTAATTTTGAGAAATGCAGAAGCACCCACAATTCTTTACTAACCTTTTCTACATCACATAACTTTGTTCCTCTGCATAAACTCCTTTTAAAATACACCTAAAATTACGCTGGCTCTCTTAATGTCACAATATCTGCTCCTCCAATCATGGGAAATCTCAATTCCTATTTAAAAAAAATACAGTTATCCTTCACAACTGGAGAGCTCTACAGCCTGATCTCCACCCTTCCTTCTGATTTATGCTGCTTCTATTTCTCTGTATTGCTTTTTAATCCAAGTTCAACTTCCTGCAGCTATTACTTTATTTTAACCCACAAGTTTTTGACAATTTGGCATAACAACACTGTGCCTAAATTTTCAGAAGCGTGCTTAATTTGGATTCATACAGTGCATGGATCTTGTAGCGAGATGGGCTGTAGGAGAACCAGGAGGCAACAGACTATGTGAGCCACACTCCTTGATGTTAGTTGTCTGATACTTGTCATGTCTTCATTCAGGGTTTGAACTTACTCCGGGGATGGATTTCAGTGGGATGAGTTACAGTTCAACATTGCCTAGGTATACTTCCATTTGTCATGTCTCTGCAAAATAAATATGTTAGTGGTATAAAATCTCCTAAGGGCCTGATATGAAATTCTTCCATTCATCAAATTATGGTATAGTACGAAGCATGGCTGACCCAGCCTATTGTCAGGGCCAAGTTCAATGGCAGCACATACAGCAACGTTATTTAGACACTGCTGTCCTTCTTCCCCTCCTTTCCTATATATTATGCTTCTTGTGATCTCTAGCTGCATACAGCCCTACCAGAGCCTTACGACACTGAAATCTCTGCATATGAGGGCATACCCCAATTAATTCCCCTTTTCCTCTACCTGCACCAATGGAAATCTCTCGATGCTATTATAAAAGAAAGGATTACTTTAAAAGACTTTTTACAGCTGTCTCAGACAATACGATGCAGCCTGAAGGCAGGAGAGGGATTCACTATTCAGTTACCTGGTGTGCCCTGGCACTGCTGCTGGTGTGGCACCATCATGTCACCCTTATCATGACACCTCTGTGGTACCTCTCTGACCCTTGGAGCGAGTGCCTAGCAGGAGGCTGGTCAGCTCTCCTTAAAATCCATTTTGCCTTCCACTGTTACCTTAACACTGCATATTTGAGATGTTTAGATGAGACGTGACACTGAACCAAAACTCTCCCTGCATGGCTTTGTTCTCCTCCTTCCCCAAACCTTGGATGAGTTTGAAGAATAAGGAACCCAACTCTGAAAACTGGGCCTTTTGTGGGCTGTGGTATTGATGCAACATTTGATCATGTTAACATTAGGTATAATCCAGTACAAATCCTCTTAGTGTCACTGGCACTGTAAGAGTTGTTATAATTGCTCATAGCTTAAAACAATTTTGCAGCTTTTCTTCACCTCTGCAAGACGGTTCCAATTAGAGGAAGGGAACTTTCCAAACCTGTGGAGTTTCTATTTAGGACACAGCCCCATCCTGACAACACGCTGTCAGCCCTGCCGAGCAGTTGGGAAAATGTCCACTCTATTACAGAGATGTGACAAAAACAGAGGGGAGAGAAGAACATGTGTGCTCCAGTTTCTTTCAAAGTCTTTCAGAAGCACCTCCTCCGGCTATGATTTTGTTCTGCCTGACACTGCGTTCCCAGGGCCACATGGCCTCCTTTTGCGTCAGTCATTTTTCAAATAATGTTCCCATTTCAGAAAGTTGGAGGAAAGAGAGTGCAAAGGAATGAGAACAAATCAAGTAGCAATGGGCCTGCAAATGTGCCTTTGCCTGGTGGGGAGGCAGGGTTTCAATTGGCTTGGACAACCCCCATCACTCAAAGGCAGAGGTGTGTGGGGTGGAGGAGATTGTGCCCAGCAGCTGATGGTAGGCAGCTTCCTATGCAGTGGGATGATGCTGAGTGTCTTTATGGTGAGCCAGGTACTTGAGCATCCTGTGGCCAGGAAGGTGGTTGGGCATGCGAGGCACATGCTGGGCAGCAAAACCTTAATGACCAGGATTGCCCCTTCAGCCAGCCGGCAACACATCCAATGGCATCTCGGCTTGTATCAGAAATAGCATGGCCAGCAGGTCCAGGGAGGTTATTCTCCCTCTGTACTCGGCACTGGTGAGACCGCACCTCGAATCCTGTGTTCAGTTCTGGGCCCCTCACCACAAGAAGGATGTTGAGGCTCTGGAGTGAGTCCAGAGAAGGGCAATGAAGCCGTTGAGGGGGCGGGAGAACAAATCTTACCAGGAGCGGCTGAGAGAGCTGGGCTTGTTTAACCTGGAGAAGAGGAGGCTGAGGGGAGACATTATTGCTCTCTACAACTAACTGAAAGGAGGTTGCGGAGAGGAGGGTACTGGCCTCTTCTCCCAAGTAACAGAGGACAGGACAAGAGGGAATGGTCTCAAGCTCCACCAGGGGAAGTTCAGGCTTGACATCAGGAAGAAATATTTCACAGAAAGGGTCATTGGGCACTGGAACAGGCTGCCCAGGGAGATGGTTGAGTCACCTTCTCTGGAGGTGTTTAAAAGACAGGTGGATGAGGTGCTCAGGGACACGGTTTAGTGATTGATGGGAATGGTTGGACTCGATGATCCAGTGGATCCTTTCCAACCTGGTAATTCTATGATTCTATGATTCTTCCATCCCACCTGTCCCCCAGTGGTTACAGGTGCACATGGGCAAGCCATATTAGGAGCAGGGTGACTCTGTGCTCTTTCTTACAAGAAACCAGCTGCTTGGGTGTTGTAAGCAAAACGATGCTCTCCACCAGGCTCTTTAGCTACCAGTGATACGGGGCTAGGTGGACTAACAATTGATGACATTTAGGTCTAACAGGATAACAATCGTTTTTAGCAATTATTCAGCTCAAGATAAGCACAAAGAAGGGACTTGAGGGGTGAACAGAATAGCAACAATATAGCCAAAGCAACTGACACTTAAAGGACAGCAGAACAGAAGCTGCTCACACTGAAAGAATACACAGGATGACAGTTGTTTAGCTAAAGCAACATATTTCTATAAGCATTTATGTAGGAAGGGGGTCTGTTGCTAGATGATTGCTGATAAGCAGGACAAATTATCTGGAACTGTGATAAGAGAACTTTATAAGTTATAGAGTCATGATTCCACATGTCACCAGGGCCCCTGATGCCATCTGTGTTTTCCCAGCTGTGAACTGATACCAGCACTGACTTTATGCTAAAGGACCGGGCAGTCAGAAAGAGCACCTGTGATATCTAAATGTGCCTCCAGGATAACAAGGGAAACCTTTTGTTGTAACATCATTGTTTTGCAAGAAGTTCATCATAATAGACTAGCATGCTGTAAAAAACACTGGCAGAAGGAATGACCATAAATATGACCCCGGCACTGGTCTGATATGGTCTTTCAGAGAGCTCAGTTTGAGACCAGCTTTGCAGTAGAAAGGTAGAGTACATGGGAGCTGAAGCTTTATTCCAGGCTAAAGGGGTGATATTTGAAATGGAGGTGCCTCCTGAGAGTATGGAAAACAAGTGCGTCAAATATCAGCTGGTCATTAATTACACAGAAGAGTGGGAACGAATATAGCAGGACACTAAAGCCAAAGAAGAAAAGTCTGTGTCCACCAATACTTTCTCCCACTTCTTGCTGCAAGCATCTTCTTTCTCTCCCTGCCTTGCCTGTCTGAACTAGCTCTGCAACAGTTAAATTCACTAACACAGCAAAATAAATTTTCTGCCAAGAAAGTGAGCTGATCCGCTTGAGTAAAAGATACAGTGATCCTGGAACTAGCAGGACAGAGGTGCTTCTGCACTTGCCAGCACGGATAGGCAGGGTGAGGAAGAGGAGTGGGAGACAGTGGAACAAAACTCCCCCTCTAGCAGAAGCTCATCCTTAACACATATACAGGACAAACAACGCACAAGTGAGCAGGTACAAAGTAAACAATAAAGACTCAGGGGTCTGATATCCAAAAATCTAACAAAGTTTTTTGCTTTCTTTTCTTCCTTCCTTCCTCCCTGATCCACCCACTCATAATAACAGAAACATAGGAGGAAATGAATTTCAGGAACTAGGTCTGGAGAAGAACACACACTCCTTGCTCCCTCCTGTTATGCTTGGCTCGAATCAGACGGACACACCTGGCTTTCCAAACAGGCACTATTTATACACCTCCTTCCCCACAGTGGTATGATCCTCTCCCCACTTCTTCCCCGCCTTGTCTGCTGGTAACCTGCCAGGGCATGGTGGACAACAGACCCCGATGTCATCTGGTGCAGGCAGTGGGCTGGCCTCAGACAGGCCACTTTCTGCTGCCCTCGCACACTAAGCAGCCAGATCATCGCCTCCCAGCACTGAATTTGCCTTTCCTTCCCCAGCTTTGCTTGGTGCACAGATGAGGCTGATGTAGCTGCAGCGGCATCTTCCTTCTCCTCTCTCAGCTGTCCTAGGAGCATGGGAGGGAACTTGTTTTGTGGGTGCTCCCTGCTTGCAGCAGCTCTCCCAGAGCTCCTCTTCCTTTAGTTCTCTGGTTCTGGGGCTACTCCCTAGCCCATGGTACCTTCCACCCTTACGCGACCTACAGGCAAGGTAAACCTCCCCAGATGTGGATGCTTTGGGGGCATCATGCTGATTTTAATTCTATGCAGCAAAAATGGTTCAGGTACCTCCGTGCAACAAAAAGGAGTTAGACCTGGAAATATAGCTAAAAGGGGACTGTGGGATAGGAGCAGAAGAGAAACAAGTCCATAGGCATGGCCAGCTTAATTTCTCCCTGCAAATGAAACTGGCCAAGTGGAAGTAAAATCTAATTTACCTGTACCACTAAATCTACTTTCCTGATGTTAACATAAGCAAGACTTAGAGATTTTTTGTGACCAGCAACTGCAGTGAAGACATTCATTAAGAAATTAAGGCAAGTCACCATATCAACTGTGTGTCCTGTGCTCAGCTTCTTTAAGACACCAGAGAAAATGTGGCTAAAGCTGGTTCAGCCTCTGCATTGCAGCTGGTCGAAAATCAGAACCTAGCTGGTGGATCTGCAAATCCTGCTTGATATAGCAACCAAAGGAATTACCATGGGGGAAATTAGAGTGTAAACCTGCAGAGCCAGCACCTAGTCAGCAGTATGTGCCTGTTCCTACCCTCTGGTACCTGCAAGGTGACCTCCTCAATGGTGGAGAGCAGTTCAGTTTAACAAACCAAACCAGAAGTTTCAATCACCTTGCCTTCTTCTTACAGTGATAGCTGGCACTAAAATGAGAGTGTAAAGAATAAGCCAGTAAATTAAAATGACCTAGCTCTATGATATTAAGAAAATCTGCAGAGGAGCTCTGATTTGCTGAGATACAGACCACCCTCAGGTCCCAGCAGCCTCTGCGGGGCCTGAAAGCATGCCATGATAGATGATGAATTACTGGGTTTTTTGTTTTGGTTTTTTTTTATTTTTGGACATCTCTGGAGATTTTCCAAGAATTTGGAAAGAGTTTGCTTTTATAAGAATCATTGGTAAGGGGGAAGGGAGGTTGAAGATGGCCATGTTGAGAGATGGATACTTGTGTTTGCACCAGGTCTGTTTCCATGCACTGGCAGTGTGCCAAGCAAGGATGTCCTCTTATTCTCTTGCAGCTGAATATTTTCTTCCTGAAATGCACTCTTCCCTCCCAGCATTTCTCCATCTGTCAGGCAATGGATGATATTAGCCCAGAGGATGGTCCCTCCTTTAGTTCCTCACAGTCTTGGCTCTGAGCTCAGCTGCTTGCACCATATATTCTGTAAGGCGAAGACACACATTAAAAACATTTTTTCAAGTGGCTCTGTCATATATGCCAAACCAGACATGCTAGTAAATGAGGGATGATCCTTTCCCTGTGATGTCACAGGAACTTATATTCAAATTCATTTGATAGAAACAAATATGCTTAAACTTCTGCAGATGGGAGAAGGCTGCCTCTGAAATTATTTCCATTTTCAAGGTCAGTAAGGGAAGAGTTGGTCCATGATCCTTGGAGACAGCCTCCAGTCAGAGGAAACAGCTACCCTGTCAGACAGCTCTTATCTGCATAGTCCTCCTCTGCTATTTGATGTGCCAGGGGCTTCTTGTCTCTTGACAGTGAGATATTTTCATCATTTCTTCAGCTGACACCCTTTGCTTTCCCTCTTTGCTGGTGCAGAAATCCACACAACTAATAGCAGCAAGGGGTTAGGATGCATTTAAGCCAGCTTGGGCTCTTTCTCATACAGTTACCATGTCATTTTTCCAGGACAAATTTCATGTACATCTTGCAGCCTTTTTAGCACCCTTCCTGGCAAATAAATACATTGATTTTTATAGCCACTTGAATTTGACCCAGAGGAGAGTGATTAGGCTCTTAATGAGCTATGCAGTACATATTCTCTATTGGCTAAACTTTGAGGTGCTTACTCAGGCAAATTGCCACAGAGGCTGAGGCTATGTAAAGCACTTCCAGATGTGGCCCCTCCAAATGAGCTGAAAGACTGAGCATCATTCATTTCAGCACAGAGAAGGAAATACTCATATAGCACACTGGCTGATTTGTAACCTCTGATCTTCCCTTCCCTGACCCCTCCTGCCCTAACTGTGAAGAGAAAGGTGAGGACACATGGATAGGGAAGCTGGCATGATGTTCCTCCAGCTGTCAGTGCCTCCCTCAGCAGGGATGCATCCCTGGCAGGGATGTGGAAGATTTTCAAGGAAGGAAACATCTCCCCATGCATCCCTTGGAAAACCCCAGAGCAATCAGTCTGCCCTCGCCAGCCCATTCTGAGAAGGGCTGCAGAGCACCTTCTTGGCTATGAGCCAAGCATCACAAGCACCCTGACACCGCTGTGGAGCGGTGTGTGTGCATGCGTGTGGGTGTGTAGGCTAGCACGTGGTTCCCATGGGGATGAGACTGTAATTTCCCATGGATTGCTCAATTACTGTAGTGCTTTGCAATTCTCTTATGTTTGTTCTGTCACAGTAAAGGCAGCTTTGGTCTCCCAAGGAGAAGAGGATGATCAGTGACAAACATGCCAGTGATGAACCTTAGACTGACTTCATCTCTCCCCACAGGAATACTCCTCTCCCATCAGTGATACAAAAGCTGCTAGATACCCTGTCTCAGTTCCTTCCATAGCCAGTGGTGGGAGGTGAAAATTTCAGGGGACAGATTAGCCTCCCTGCCATCCTTTTAATTACTTGCTTTTTGATGGATTTGCCCCAGTAGATACCTCCTTTTCCTTCCATTGGTTATAAAGTGAGGCTAGAGAAATAGTGTAGACTAGAGGGATGGAACACCTCTCCTTTGAGGAAGGCTAAGAGAGTTGGGCTTGTTCAGCCTGGAGAAGAGAAGGCTCTGGTGAGACTTATTGTGGCCTTTTAGTACCTAAGGAATGCTTATATGAAAGGTGAGGACAGACTTTTTTTAGCAGGGTTTTTGGAACAGGACAAAGGATAATGGTTTCAAACTAAAACAGGGTAGATTTAGACTAGAAATAAGGAAGACGTTTTTTTATGATGAAGGTGGTGAAACACTGGAACAGGTTGCCCAGAGAGGTGGTAAATGTCCCACTTCTGGAAACATTCAAGGTCAGGTTGGACAGGGTTCTTAGCAACCTGATCTAGCTGAAGATGCCACTGCTCATTGCAGGGGGATTGGACTAGATGACCTTTAAAGGTCCTTTCTTTTCTAACTCACTCTATGATTCTATTTTATGATTCTTTCAGACTGCTGAAGCTGTGCAAACAGAATATTGCTGCCCCTTCACTCTACTGTGGACAGTTTGCCACCATTTGGGCCTGTTTCCTTCATGCAAGCGGGAGGCCTGGTTACAGGGTGACTCTCACACTCTTCACGGTATGATTACATGACACATTTTCAGAGGAAAACCCCTGATGTCCTTGTTTTGCCCTGTGTTCCTTGCCAGTTGCTCTCTACACCAGTGAGAACCATCTCCAGATCCACCAACACTATGAAATGACTCATCAGAGGCATCTATCCTCCATCAAATTATGTCACACATGTCAGACCAGGCACTGCCAGTATGCTGAACATGTTGACAGCAATGTGTACCCCGAAGGTCCTTATTCTTTGGCTGGTCATTATTTCTTCCCCAAAGCATATAGGTTTGAATGGCAGTGCTGCTGTGTCTTGATGTGCAGAGAGTGAATCGTATCGAGGGCAGCAAGCTGAAGTGCATGGAGTGCTGTAAGATGAATTGCTTTACCCTAAACACACATGGGAAAGGAATTTACATACCACGGTCACTTTAAACAGTAAATTGCTTCAAAATGCTAAAAGGCAGAAAAGTCTTACAGTTATATGTCCAAAACCATTGCCACCTGGATCAGAGCAATCCCAAGCACAAGTAGAGGCTGGGCAGAGAATTGATTGAGAGTAGCCCTAAAGAGGACTTGCAAGTGTTGGAGAATGAAAAGCTCAACATGAGCCGGCAATGTGTACTTGCAGCCCAGAAAGCCAACCGTATCCTGGGCTGCATCAAAAGAATGGTAAGCAGTAGTTTGATGGAGGTGGTTCTCCCCTTCTACTCTGCTCCAATGAGACCTCACCTGGAGTAGTGATTTCAGTTTGGGAGTCCTAAGCACAGGAAGGACATGGATCTGTTAGATCCAGTCCAGAGGAGGACCACCAAGATAATCAGAGGGCTAGAGCACCTCCCATATGAGGACAGGCTGAGAGAGTAGGTCTTGTTTAGCCTAGAGAACCGAAGGCTCAAGGAAGACCACATAGCAGCCTTCTAGTACTTAAAGTGTGTGTACAGGAAAGCTTGGAAGGGGCTCATTAGCAGGGAGTGCAGGAATAGGACAAAGGGTAATGGTTTAATCTGAAAGAAGGGAGTTTTAGATTAGATATTAGGAAGAAATTTTTTCCTGTGAGGGTGGTGAGGCACTGGAACAGGTTGCCAAGAGAGGTCACGGATGCCCCATCCCTGGAAGTGTTCAAGGCAAAGTTAGATGACGCTTTAAGAAACCACATCTAATGGAAGGAGTCCCTGTCCATGGCATAGGGGCTGGATTTACATGGTCTTCAAAGTAACTTCCAACCCAAATGATTCTGTGGAAACCCCTGGTTTTGTATGCTATCCTAACAGGCTTGCTTCTTTAAAAATGAGACAATGTTATTTACCTAACATGGAGACGAGAGAGCAGAACAGGATGATCGCTGGTTTTAGCAAACCCAGAAACAATTACTGCAAAAGCTCCTCTTTTTCACCTGGGATCCTTTGCAGTGTTGCAAGGGATTCTGTCCCTTGTGAATCTGTCACAAGTACCAATGGGAGAGGCATGTATTTACATTGACAGGCCTGCAAAGGTCTGAAAACATGGAAACAGGCTGAAATATCTCACTCCTGCTACACTTACAGAACTGTTTTAATACTGAAAGATAGTGATTTCTCTTAAGTTTAGCTCACATCATATTTCTATTAATGTCATAATATATTTCTACATTATATATAGCTGCTTGCATAGCATGCACATATAGCAGAAGTAACCTCAATGTATCATAACTCTACATGTGGTATAAACATGACAGATGTACTATAAAGAAGTACAAAATATTCCACATATTATTGTGTAGCACACTGTGCATCCATTTAACACCATATGTAGCTTACGTTTTATTGTCAGACATAGCAAGATGTAATCTTTCACAGTAAAAGTTATAGGAAAGAAAATTGTGAATAAAGAAGACAAATATTCAGTAGAATGGTCACGGCACATTCAAGAAAATTACCCATCCAAAGTGTTTCTTATGTCACCAAAGGCAGAGACAAGGTTATTTTTTTACACTGGGTTGGGGGAACTTTTGCTAGGCAGTACGTAGCCTACATGGACATATACCTTTGCAGATTCTTTTATGAATTTCAAAAGGATTTTATAAATAACATAGGATCTACATCTGTGACCCAGCTGCAGCACTGAAATTGCATTCAGCTGCTGGCTCTCTGCCAATCATGCCAAGGTGGCTTCTCCAGCTGTTCTGCACACACCATGAAGCCAATAGGGGTTACATACATAGAGCAGCCCTGACGCTGTGGAGGTCTAGGGAATGCACAAGAAACTAGAAGAGGAACTAAATTTACCTGTCTTGGACTTCTAGGAAGTCACATTTATCACTAGTTTTGAACACTCAGAAACTTCTTAGCATTGATGGGAATATTCATGAATTCTGATCATTCATGAATTCTGATCATTATGATTTTTGCTCATTCGTGGAGCCTTTAGCTCAGCTGTGGAGGGTTTGATGCAAGTGCTTTGCTGAGGGCTTCATGCATGTATGCGTATGTGCAAGTAAGCTATGTCTTAGGTTGTTATTGGTGCAACACCATTTGCTTGAGCTGCTATGGATGCAATACCAATGCCATCAATGACCGTTCAAACAAGGGGAGAAATTAAAGCAGCACATCTCATGACTGAAATCATGATTCACTCACAAATTATTTATGTGCCAAAATGGCTATATTCACATTTGATCTTAAGAAAAAAAAATCAGTGCTGCCAGAATTCAAAATGAGTTTCTGATTTCAGACTCCTGCAATAAATCAGCCCCTTTCTCCCACCTTAGAAAGTCTGATCCGTTTCCATGATTCTTCATTGTAAAGAGTTTGACTCATGAGCTAATGATACTTCAGGAAAAAGAGAATATAGCTATTCTTGGTTTTCTCTAGAAAAAATTCTGTGGGTCATTGCAGCTTTAATTCAGAATTGTATTGACTGATTTCTTTCTGCATCCTAAGGAGTTGCTAAGCAACATGGATTCTCTCTCACTATGCATTTGTCAAGAGAGAAAAAAGTGGGAAGAAATAGAACAAGATTCACCTTCTCTAATATATCTATCAAGCCACAAAGTATCACTTATTTCAGTCTTGCCCAAAGTTATGCTATTGATACATTATTCACTTCCTCAGTGCTGATTCTAGAGTTCAAGTTCAAAACCAATAAAGGTCTCATTTTTGTTCTCGATGGTAACGCACCATTGAATGACTGCTTTCTCTCATAAATGTGCAGTGTCCCATCAAGCCAAATTCTCGGGTGGTTTTTCTCATGAGGAATAAATGACTGGGAAAGGAGGACTCCACTGCCCTTAGCCTGGAGCTCTCTGAGTTCTTTAGAACAGGTGAGTCATTCCAGGCAGCCAATACAGCCTGAATGTTAACATTTGGGCCTTATAGACAATGTACTTATGGCCTGTGGGCCACTGTAACAACACAATCTATCATAGAGTCTATGGCAATGTAGTAGTGATTACCATGATACGCACAGTAACTTGTGTATTCTATGTAGGCAGACTATGGTTTCATGGCATTGCAACATAAAAGGTCTGTCAGAAGCCTGCACGTGGTCACCGAGCTTATTCTAAAAAAAGAAATACTCTATTTTAACATCTACCAAACCCTCCAAGACAGTGGCCACCAGAGTTTATGAATTTTCTTCTTTTCTTTCATCTTTGGCAAAATGATTTTTTGCTGGGTGGTTCCCTATTACTCTGCAATTTTTGTGTCTATCTTTCTTCAGAAAGGAGAACCAGTATTTGCCACCTAGTTAGTAATCCTATTGCTATCCCAGACTTGTACTGGAAATAGATTTGTACAAGCAATAAAGATATACTTTTTGGTTGTTGCTGAAAGATTCAGTATAACTTGGAATACAGATATGCAAAGCCAAATTTTGTGGTCCATTGTACTAAGGAAAATTGGGAGAAAGTCTGTTTACCTTAATTTCTTGATACCATATATAGTCAATGAAGTCATTCTTGATTCACTATGGTTTAACTGAGAAAAGAATTTGGACCTCTACTGCACTTCAAAGCCAGTTTTTTCCCCCTCAGAAGCATCCATTTGTGACTTCAATTGACAACATATATCTGAGGGCTCTCAAACTGGACAGCAGAAAAGTGTTATTGGTTGACTTTCCTCCTGTTCTTCAAAAAGTACAGTAAGTTCTGCTTCTCCTAAGTAGCCTTTTGAGGGCCCAAACCAGCAACTCCATTTGCTTCTGAAAGAAAAATCACAGTAAATTTGTATTGAAAATTGTAAAACTGTATTTCAGAAAGTTTGTCAGTGGATGTGGCCCACTGTGTTTTGTGTGACAGTTTAACAGCAAGATGTGCAATATAGCTTCAGAAAAGCATTCATATTGTTAAACTGGTTTATTTCAAATGTATTTATAGTTCTTAATATCTGTGATCTGTTGCTATTCTCACATAGAGTTTTATTGCCAGGCACATTAAGTAAAAAACATGGGGTTTAATTATATACTGGGAGATAGATGGTGTATACATACCAAATGTATAATCACAAATATGTACACCAAGCCCGTAACTACAGAAATTGTCCTAAAGTGAGTTAGGAAATGGAAGCATTACATATTGCCCCATGTGCAGGAACTTGACGGTCATCCACCACCATCCCCGGAGTGTGGTGGATGAGACACAGATCCAGTTTCCTGGTGGCAGTTCACTATTTCCAAGTTCTCTGGAACTCTTTGAGATGCAAGAAACCTCTTCAGATTCCTCAGTTCAGGGACTGTAGATGGATTGAATGCGTGTATAGTCCAAATGCAATAACTGTGCATGCTGGGAAATTCCACCTCCAACCAATAAATAACAAAACTTTTCTGAAAATTTGCATGTAATTTCTACAATCTCAGTTCGTTTTCTTATATTGAAAATATCAACGTGATATGCAACTCCAAACTCCAGTGACTATACAATTCAGTTTACAGATCAAGTGCTTATTGCTGTTCTTACAATCCACTCTATTCTCAGTAAGTCTGAATACTCATATGAATAAATCCTGCTGAAGTGACTTTGGGATCAGACCCTATTTATTAAAAATATTTTTCTTCGGTTTTTTCAATTAAACTGACGTGGCCTGTAGTGTGCTGGCAACGTGCCTGAGTCATAGTCTCAGTGTGTGTATGTATGTGTGTGTATTTATATATAGCTCACTGTATTTATAGCCACGAATCTCAAGTCTTGTACAGCTACTCAGTGAACAAAGCAAATTGGAAAAGCACCTTTCTTAAGCAATAAGAAGACGTGCTATCAGTACCTTTCTGCACAATTACTGCCTGCCTCAGGCGCTGCTCTAAGGCACAGAGTCAAAGGTTGGCTTTCTCAACCACTCAATAAATACTTTAAATCTCATTGTTATTGCTGCCTTGAAATGAAAAGGGGGGAGGAGGATTAATAGGTCTATGTTCATTAGGATTTGTCACTGAAATTCTTTTCTTACCCAGATCATCCTCCATTTGAGAACCTTAGAGATCTTTACAAGTGTTATTGAATCGTATCTCACCACATCTGTGAGACTTATAAGCCTGATCTTGAAGTCAACAGTTGTCTTTCCACTACTGTGTCTGGAATTTGGTTCAGTCACTAATTTTTAAAAGTGTCTGAAATTTACAAACAAAAAAAAGAATAGATAGGTTAATTGACTTTGCCAGGTTCACACAGAACAGACCCAGAGTCTCCTGACTCCTGGCCTTGACTTTATGTCCTGAGATTCCTCACCTCTCCTGGGGACAATAGACTAAGAAAATCAGCTGGATCTAAAATTATAGTAAAACTCCCTCACATCCTACTTACTAATTCATTTGAAAGGAACCACCTTTCTTTACTGAATTTTAAATACATCACTGGAGGTATGTCAGCATGCCCTATTTCCTAAGACACTAGCTAATCTTACGAGAAGCTTTACAAGTCAATGAGAAAAATACTCCATTCAGTCCTTCTATGTCAAATTTGAAAGCTGAAGGAATTTTTCTGAGACTTAGAAACAAACAAACCCAGCAAAATGTGGGAGACACAGTATGGAAAACTTCAGTTTAATGGGAAAGAAATGGACAAAATTGTTCCCTTTGATGACAAAAGAGGAAAAGATAAACTGCTTTACACCTTTATTGGTAATATCTGGTGGCACTTGCACACTGTAAACTGTTATTAGACAGTACATCACAAAGTAAAAAAAAAAATCATTAAAGCATTTAACACACCCTAGTCATATTTACTGTTTTCTTTCTCCCTCTCTTAATAAGTTCCAAAATGTACAATGATGTAATGCACACATCTCATTCCCTAAGATTGCACTGTAATGCAGACCTAACTCCTAACCTCATATTTTCCCCAAAGCAGAGCAACTCTACAGAAAATTCACAGTTCCATGGCTACACAGCATACAAGTGTTTTGATATACCATGGTTTTGCATCAGAGTGAAAGGTTGACTGGTTTTTAACATTTGTTTATTTTTCTACTTGCCAGCAACCCAAATGTTCTCCATAAGTTTCCTGTAAACTCCAAGAGAACTTTCTATCCTGTAAATAAAAAGACAGAGAAACAAAGGAATCTATTGCATTTTGGCTCCACCAGGACGGTAAGCCAAATTTCTCAGTTTAAAACCTGCTATGGAGCTTCTGCCACCCCTTTCACAACAGAGCTAGAATGAACTTATCTCCAGGTTTACTGTAGTTCTTCCTTTTTGAACCACTAAAAATCACAAATGTGTTAGGCAGCTGATGAATGCATACTATCTATTACCTTTTACAAAGGGGCTTGGATCATTTGTAGGATCCCACAGCAGCTTTCCTGCATGGGATATACCCTCCAAGCTGAGCTATAGCTGAGTCAGAGGGGAAGGGCCCCAAATCATCCCCTTGACGGGACAGCAGGAACTGTACCTTCAGGTGACTTATAGTGCTGTGACTCCACAGCTTTCAGAGCTGCTTGCACAGAGGCAGGGTCTGCTTCTGAGTCACTGACTTGCTGCAAACACTTCTCACTCTCTCAGCATCAGGTTGCCATTCCACCTGCTTCTCTAAGGGAGGCTACCTTGAAACTACAGTAATGAAGATCTTTTAAAAATCACAACAACTGCTTTAAACCTATATTTTGGTAATAAGATACTAAGCATATGATTCATATAGTAGATTGTTTTAAATGTACTGGAATGCATATCCACTTATGTATATGTATATTTCTAGGCATAAGTGTCTCTGAATGTGCAATGTATGTACCCACGCAGGTAGCTCTTGTTCGTTGGTGCACAGACTCATCAGCATATCAGGAACCCACTGATGCTGTGTTTTATTGCTTGGATCCCTCCTCAGCTGGCAGATCCATAGCAACACAAGCAGGCAGAGAGTTTCCCGTTGCTTCTAGAGGCAAGGAGTCTCTTTCTAGTTATTTATCCCAGTTTGAGACTGGAATAATCCATTTGTTTAACAAGTCTTGGTAGAATAGGTTCAGATAAGAGGATGCTGTGAGAGACTAAAACTTTAACATTCAAAAAACCCATTGCATTGTTTTGGGCAATGCGGGCCTAAATGCATTAAATGGCATGTGTCTCTCCGCTATCTATTTGTGCCTATTGCTGCAGCTGTGCGTAATGGTTGCTTTGGTTGCCCTGGTACATCTACTGTTTGACCATTGTGTGAAGCTGGATCCAAAGTCCTTTGAAGTCAGTGGGAGTATTTTCACCGAGGCTGCTGGTCTTTGGCTTTGCTTGATGCAGCATTGCAATCAAAACAGAGCTGCGGAAGGGGAGGGCCACACCGCTGTCACCAGGATGGATGTCAAACCATGGACAACAGCAATTTTCCTTTGTGAGCTTCCCATGCACTCCCTTTGGAAGTCATAATTCAGCTGGTATCTACAGCGACTGCTGCCTTCCATCTCTGGCAACCCAAGAGGGGATAGTTGTCAAATTTTTCTTCTCTCCTGGCCTGTAGAGATGCCTCAGCCTTTTTAGGGGCTGTTGAGTGCTCCTCACTCAACATTTCTCTGCAGCTGGAGAACCTAGTGAAGACTGAGGGAGAAGAAAGAAGACCCTTCTGAACTGCAGTACAACTGCACATCTGGGACATTGTCCCATTGGAAGCTGAACCACCTCCTTAGAGCTTCTTATCTGGGGAAGCACTGGAAAATCATCAGCAAAACTCAGTGCAGGTGCTCCCAGGTCTTGCCTAGTGTTCAACAATGATATGTGCAATTCTTCTGTCAGCAATAGAGAGCAAATTCTGAAAATCGAAAAAGCACATCATTATAATAGATTTTCTTTCTGTTTAAATGACTACCTTTTTGTCTAGTTCAAAAAAGACTGCTGCTAGTGCCCACTGGGCTCTGGAAGAGGTATAAAATTGAACATTTTCCCTCTGATTATAGGAATTTCCCTTTGCTGTTATCCAAAAACATTGTAATAAATTAGAAGGTGGATTAGAAGAGATGGATTCTCAGCTCATGCAAAGCTACATTGTCCTTTGGTTTTAGTGAAGTGGCAAGAGTTCACATCAGCTGAAGACACTGCTTGAGCTTGGTTCATCTTATTGCCGGAGCTCATTCCCTGACGCAGTGGGTGAAACACTCTTTTAATGGCTGTTGCAGGTGATCTGCCATGCCTTGCCATCTGGGCACAAGATAAAGATGGGGATGTCCATGCACTTCATCTCTGAGGCCAAAGAGAGATTATGTGCAGTAAAACTTTGCTCTACAAATCGTGTTTCTTGGTTTATTACACTGATGGGTAATGTTTGTGATTTGAAGCCACAGCCTACACTCTTTGCTTTCAGCTTGCTTTAAATGGTTCTGTCTTGATTAACAACAACAAAACTCTGTCAATGTTTGTGGTATTGGGCTGCCATTCTGATGCCAACTGCCGTGCATAGGTTTCATCAAGAAGGTGGTGTTCTGGGTGCTTCACCTTCCTCGAGAAAGTGATTGATATATCACGAAACGTGATGTATCACTATCATGACAGGTGACAATAGCAGCCACACTGACTACTGTTAGTATCAACATAATAGACAATAACAATAGCAATAGGCTATGTCCTTAGGTGAAGTTTCAATTTAAGGGATATGGGTTAGGTGAGTCATTCGTTAGGTGAATCAGTTAAGGCCATAGTAGTTGAGTGAAATATTTCAGAAAAGAAAAACAAACATTATAGGACATTTCACTCAGATCCTCCCTCAGCTGCTTTAGGAGGTGCCCTTGCAGGATGTCAAACAGACCCCCATGACAACACAGAGGCCTAACTATAAAGACAAGTACAGATCAATCAACATAGTCTCCATATTTTTGCTCTACATATCCTCTATATTTTTGAACTATCCTTTATTCCTGATTTAGCAACGGATCCATGGAATTACTTGGATAACACATGTCACCCCCTTGCCCTCACTGGGCTGGCATTCCAGGTTGCAAACTGGCTTTCAGTTTGCTCCAACAGTTCTGCCACACTACTCAGGAGAAAGGGGGTCCTTGTGCTGCACTGAGGGTCCCTGACAGGCACATCCCTCCTGGCTCTGCAGAACCTCATGTGTCCAGCCCTCAGTCACGCCAGGAATATCACTGGCCTTGGTGTGTTTACTCCCATGTGTAATTGCAGCTCGCTTCATCAGGATTTAACCTCATTGCCAAACATACTCCAGTTCTACAGGGACAATCACTGAGCCAATTGCTTTCTTTTGTGGGCTGCTTCAATCATGCCAAATAGTGGCTGCAGAGACTCTGGCTATTAAATGCTGACCCTACCTGTTTTTTAATGGATAGGTGGAAGAAGACAGCCTGAACTAACTCCCAGGGTACCTTTACTCTACCGCACCACACTATATCCCATTTTCTGCCATTTGTTCTTTAAACCTTTCCTCGGGTAGTTCATAAAATATTAATGTGAGTGGTCCCAGAAATTTCTCTTCTCCTTTGCTTTAAAAAAAAAAAAGCGCTTCTGCTTCTCTTCAACCAGTGCTTTCTTTTGTAAAAGAAATATTTTATCTAGCCACTGAGACTATAATTTCTGTTTTCAAAAACAGGAAGAAAAGTATAAACACTGTGCAGCCAGAACAAATAATAGAGGAGGTTTGCCAACCGCATTCCTAAACGCACATACACAATGTCTGTGAACAAAACTGCCACAGCCCATGATTCCTGACATAAGAGCTGTTGCACCATTTATTTTAGGCTTAAGATTTATGAAAGATTGATGATGATAAAGACCTACTGATAGTTATAAGCAATCTGGGGATCTCTTGCAATTTAGCAGCTGTCCCCAGTGCCTACTGCAGAAGAACAGAAGAAGCCAGAGCAGTGGATGCAAGGCATGGTGAGGTTGCAGCCTTTCTAGAAAAGCTCTCCTCCCTGTCCCCACAGATCCCTGGCATGCTTCCCATGCTGGGAGCCGCTCTCTATAGGAGTGGAAGTTTTGCACATACAGCAGATTCTGCAGCAGAAAAAGACAGGAGTATTCACCAGAAGAAGAGCACTGCAGGGCTTCAGCAGATCACTCTGTGAGGGTGTGAGATGCCCAGGACCCCATCTGACCCCACAACAGCATCTGCACATCAGATCTTGTGCCTCCATTGCAGCCTCCTAGGTTCAGCTCTAGCATGTGAGTGCAAACTCCTGAAGAGGGTGAGTTTTTGCTAAGACATCAAGCTGAGAGCAAAAGCAGCAGTGAGACTGGTAGCAACTGTCTCAGAGAAGTAACGCTGGCAGAAGGACAGGCACAAGCTGCAGAGTTGCAGACATCGATATCCAAACTGTCTGATTAGTGAATGCAGGTCAGAACCCTTATACACTCTTCCATCTCCTCATTTTGGCTCTAGCAGGTTTCCATTCAGACAGGGCCACCTACATTTTCTGGGGCATGGCCCACTCTTAGTTTTTCAGAAAGGGCCAAATACAGGAGGACAGGCTGGCATACAAATCTATGATATGTAAATCAGGTACTTGTTGCCCAGTCTCACTGGTGGTGTATGTTGCAGCCTGTAAGGACTCCCTCTGCTCACATCAAACTGCTTTGCAAGTGATGTGGTCTCTCTAGCTCCTCCATTTGCCCTGTCAAGGGATTTTGTACCACGTTTACTATGTTGGCTTGAAACCTTTGGAGCTGTAATGGGGCTTGGCACCGAGTCATCCCAGTAGTATTGGCATTGGTTAGACTTAAAGAAAATCACAGCTCCAAGTGGAAAGTGTCAGTGCAAAAACAGTGTGAGGATTTGGGCTAATGACACATTCTCGTCTTTTCATTGATTTTTTTTTAATTTTAATTTTCTTCTTTATTCCTGTTTGCCTGCCCCAGGTATGACTAGGCTGTCCCAGCTAAGCTTGGCCACACTGGGAGAACAGCTGACATGACTGTGCCCTGAAGAGCATTTTGGTGCCCACTGCCACCACTTGACACGCAGCCTGCCCTGCAAGGTGCATCTGTCCTACCACTGAGTAGAGATGTTGGTGCTGTTTTAGGGACATCTTTTATGAAGTTTCCTGCCAAGCAGTGCTAATGGTGCTGTTGCGGTCAGCTCCTGGGAAGAAGATGGAGAGGCAACCATCAGATGCACACAAGGTTATTCAGTGAGTCAGAGCTCAAGGGAAAAGTCAGAGCAATTTGTTTGAGATGGACAAGTTCTGGTTTGATTTAAATGCCAGAGAAGGGAAGAGGAGGATATTTTGAAGTAACTAAGAATTAAAAAATAAAAAGTTAGGAAAGAACCCTCATCTGATGATTGTTTAAGGCTGCTCAAGCAGTCCTGCAGGCATGAAAACTAAGAAAAAGTGAGCAAGAGCTCCCTTCATGCTCACTGGAAAATTGATCCATGTACTCTGCTATCATTTATGTATACATAATAAATATTGACTCCTGCCCTACTGCAGGACTTACATAAGTGCTCCAGACATATCTATTTGCAGACATTATGATCTGTGTCTTTGACTCTCTGTACTAGTCTCATTATAAATGATGAGCCAATAAATGCTCTTGGAAAAGTTTTTACAATGTTTTAGTTGACATTTGGGAGCTTCAAAGAATCACATAGAGCTGCCTTCAATCTATATGCACTGCTCTTCATTGATTAGGTGAGCTCATTGATTTCTATCAAGATCAAAGGTACAAGACAGTTGGTGGAGAGGTTAAAAATGGAGAAGACCTGCTAGACCCATTTGCCAGTTGCTTGCTACAATAGAAGATGCTTTTCCCATACAAGAGGCAGCAAAATATCACTTCCACTTTTATATGATTTCAGAAAAGGTCTGGACATGTAGGTATGGGGTTCCTTCTTGCAACACTGGCAGCTCCCAGTGTCAGGAATTGTATTCTGCATTTTAGCCTGCTGTTGGCCTTAGGTTACTTCATCCACATACTCCTACTCTTCCCTAGTGCTGCTCCTCTCTTTTGTTGGACCGCCCAGCTGAGCATCATTTTACTGATCCCCTACTAATGAGGGAACTTCAGCTTAAAGGCAACGGTTCTGTCCACAGGGAAATATAAGAAGTCATATTGGAATAAGTCAAAAGGGTCTTATGATACCATTCCTAGGGAAGTTTAGCAGCAGATGAATTGAGGAAGAATATAAAAAGGGTAAGTAAAGAAATAAGAGCCTTTCGTGGCATCTGGCAGTCTGTAGACACCTCCTGAGCTGTCACACGTCATAAGCTTTGAGTGTGAAAGCCTTCAATAGACCTTTTTCCCATGAGTTTGTCTTACTTCTTTAGAAGTAATTTCTAGTAACTGTTCAGCCCAAAGAGGTGAGATGCATTTTGCCTTTACATTGCATTCCAGGCTCCTGACCAGTTTGTGGCCACTTAGTATCCAGTATTTTTTCTTAATACCATTGCTGAGTATGTCTCTTTAGCCAACATCTACATTTTGGGCTGTTTTCCCCAGCTCTGTTAACTAGCATTTTTTGAAAAGAACATCTTTAATTGGATCCATTTGAAAGGATATTAATTTTCTCTCCATTTATTCAATCTCCCATTCTCCTTATTGGGGTTCACAACCCCTCTGAATCTGAATGGCATCAATGAATACAATTAATATAGGGTACACATACACTTTCAGATCATTAGTGGGAATGTTAAATAAGATCAGGTCTGATATTGATCTCTGGAGCACCTAACTTTCCAGCTATTACCCATCTAACTGTGTTGATGACTAATGATGCTTTCTACAGCTAGGTAAATGAGGTTTTGGCTTACTGCCAGTCCCCAAAATCAGGAGAAGGCAAGAGAAAAGTTGGTTTCAATCATGCTGAAAAAGAAAGAAAATTCAACACTTTCCAGTGAATCATAAAATCATAAATATTCAGCCTGGATCTGATGGGTTTTTCCTTACTTGACATGGCAGTTTCTGTTTTGTTTAAAAGAGTCAAATGTTTTAAAATTTGCTTAGCTGCACACTAAAAGAAAATTTCTGAAGAAAAAATAGTTGTGAATCGGAAAATAACAATGTTGCTTCCCAAATTATCCAGTGGGGTATTGGATTTTTTTTAGGGTAGCTTTTTCAAGACCAAAGGATTAAAGAAAACTCAATCAGCAAGTAGAAAGCATTACTTTATGACTGGCAAATCTACATTTTTCATCTCCTCCTTTAGCCATGGAACACTAGTAATAAAATTTTATTTGAAAAATGTTATCCATTTCTGGTCATCTTAGCACTAGGTTTTCATTTCTTTTATCACTGAATTTCATTTTTAATCTTTGTGGCATGAAAATGGGACAGCTAATTACAGTGATTTTTCTGAGTTAGGGAGCATTATTGCTTGCTGCTATAATTAATCATATTTACTGTAGCAATGCCTAAGAGTGCTTAACTGTGGCCAGAATTCCATGTCTTTGGGCTCAGAAGGAGCACAGCAGAGCAGGCAGATCCTTCTGCTCAAAGAGTGAAGCTGGACACTGTAGGAGGCTGCAATTAACAAGAAGTTGGGCACTACAATAGGAGCAGATCTCATTTTTGGTGCCCTCCTCCATTTTACTGCTTTACGGTTTATTTTTACTAGGTTTAATTAGAAAAGGATAAACTAGTTGGGAAAAATCATAATATAGGACAATTAATAAGCCTATGTCAAAGGAGAGGTTGCTGAGAGGTGCAGGTATGAATTCAAGATGAGCTCAAAAAGCTTGAGGTACTCTGAGTCTGTTCATTTTTGTCTTTAAGTCTTGTGATATACAAATATGCTGTATTATTGCTGATTTTACATTTTATATTAATGACAGAATTACAATATTAGGAGAAAAAAAAAAGAAGGCTGATAACATTTGTTCACTTTCTGCCCACTCTGTGAATTTATTTTTACTGTCTCTAGAGTAATGTCCTCTTCTGCCCTGGTGTCGCACAGCTTTGTTTCAATTCAGAGACTGTGGCCCCTGTTCTTAGTGCAAGCTCCATGCTCAGAGCTAAAAGAGCTTTCCTCAGCATGGGAGCTGCCCGTGGGATCAAGAACTCAACAGTGGCTGTACACCAGCTTTGTACTCATTGTTAGGCAGCACTGCCAAGCTCAGAGCAGCCCCGTGGTTGCTCTACTCTCTTTGGGGCTCATAATGGCCCTGAGCCACTCCAAAATGAGATGTGGCATTAACCGCTACCACCTCTCACCCTCCCCTTTCTGCCAAAGTCCCCTGTCTGCCAACAGTTCAGGACAGCCCTTCTACACGGGTAGAGCAGCTTACAAACTTGCAGTCTCAGAGCTTCTTGCAAACAAAATCTAGGACACCTATGTCTCTGTGTAAACTCCTTTCTTCCTCAATGGATGTCAGTGGACCCCATCTTCCTAAGTAGTCACCACCTAACATATGCCTGCTCCTCTCTACAAAGTCTCCTCCTTGTTTTTCAGTGATGCCCCAGTTAAGACCTAATGGGTTATAAAGCTTCAGACAGAAAGGAAGTAGCTAAGAGTGCTGGAGCACTGTCCCAAATGGCAGAGCAGAGCCTGCTGATACATATCCAGAACAAGAGTCCTCAATATCTGCGTATAAAGGAAAGGGAGGAGGGAGATGCTTATTAGACTAAAAGGGAGTTCTGTGCACAGAAGAGGAGCGCCCTGTGGCCCTGAGGATGTAAGGAAGATTTGCTAACTTTGCTTTGCACTATTAATGCAGATAAGGAAGACTTTCAGTCTCCAATCATAAGTCAGTATTATACAGTATACTCCCAAAGGCCATAATTACTTCCAGAAGCAGAAATTTGAATGACCCAGATAATTAGTTCAGTGCAGCTGGTCCAAAAATTATTTACATAAAAGCCAGTTTTACTTGAGGGGGAAGAAAAACAACCTTGCTACTGAAAGCAAATGACCCAGTTAGCTTTGTGCAATGAGTCTGAGGAGGCAGAGCACTTGAGTGGCAACACGGTGGCCTGTGCCATCGATTCTTTCCCCTTGTTTTCAGAGGGCAAACACCGCACTGCCAGTTCAGCAAACAAACCCATCTCTAGACAAGCACGCAGGAGATCCGTGAAGAAACAGGAAAACTGCATTAATTTGATCTTGTGATTTCTGCAAGAGTCACTCTCGGTGAGAAGCAAGGGTCCACCAAATGCAGAGGAAGATATTTCCCGTGCAAAGGCTCAGGCATCTAGGGAGCAGTGCTCCAGGCTTTGAGGTAGCCAGTGCCAGGGGACTGAGGCAGCTGGAAACTAATCACTGATGTTATCTGGATTAATTTTTAACAAAATCCACTTCCTCCATTCAGCTGAGCCTATAGCTGGGTGGCAGCAGCAGCACCTGGGAGAGGAATGCCCAGTGGCTTTGTGGTTAAGGTCTCAAGGGGCCAGTGCTGATGTTTCAGAGGCTGCCCTCTAACCTGTTAGGTTAGAAAGGAAAGGAAGGGTATGTTTTTAGAAAGCATTTAATTTTAAAAGCATTTGAATGATTCAGCCCTTTGCTGGTGACTCTGTGCACTCTTAGTGTGAGCAAATAGACATGCTAACCCCTGCCAGGTTAACCGCTGCCGCTTGTTTACAGCAGTCTCCAGTGTGGACAAATCCTGAGTCTCAGCTCTGTGGTGCCCTGACCCCATCCTCAGGGTCAGTTCTCCCATCCCTGCCTGTGATTTTACCCTGAAGGTAATGCGATGGTGGCTGTCCTGCTGCTGCTTCCGTTCAGAGACCCCACTGTGGCATCACCTCCCACAAGCACTTTGAGGATGCACCGGTTGTTGCTTCCCATAGACTGGATCGTGTTGTCCTCTGCCTATCTGTGAACCAAGACACTACCACAAGCACAGCAAAACACTGAGCTGTAAGCCATGGTAAGTGTAAAGAAGAAGGAAGCCTGAGCTGTACGTTCCTATTTACTGTGAGTTTACATGTTTGCTAAGTGTCCCAAAGGCCATCCCTTTTTATTCAGGCTGTGACCACTGCAGAATCAAACTGATACTCCACAACAAAAATATGCCAGGAAAGGTATCTGCTGTCCTCAGTAAGCCACAGGCATCACCTGGCATCACCCCTCCTTAGCACTCCCTCAAGGCATAGGTGTTTTTGTACTGCTGCTTCTCAAAAAGCAACTCACTCTCAGAATAGATCTCTCATTCCCTCGAAAGGCACAAGAAGACAAACAAAACCTGTGAGAAACAAAATAGGGTAACAATGATCTTTTGCATTCAAGAGAGAACACAAACATGTTTACTCAAAAAACCCCAAATTGTTCTCCTAAAATGTTGTAAAATGTACAAATAATAATGGAAAATTGCTGTGTATCTCACCAGCACCACATAACTGTTTGCTATTAAGTTTGCTATGGATAGCACTTGTTACTTAACAGCATAGTAAATAAGCAGATAACATCCCCCATAAAGAGATTGGATCTGATTCACCTCCCACTTACACTGCTTTTATGCTAGTATGTGCCCATTGACTTAATAGGGTTAATCTTGATTTACAGTAGTGTATATGGAATGGTGAATTAAAGACCACAGAAAGCAAGTTGGAGACGATGCGATTTGCAGTGGGCTGGATCCTGACTGCAGTAACACACCCCTAGATGGGCATTAGCTCCATCAACCAAAAAAGCTGCGTAGTTGTCAGGGCAGAGGAAATGGAAATTCAGGCCCTGCTGTCCTTTGTTTGCAGGGAATGTGCACATCTAACACAGCAGTGTGCCAGCAGGTTCCCTTCCCTTTCCCTCACATTATCCTCTCTCCACATGTCTCAGGGGTGTGAGAAGCACTTCTCTTGCATAGCCTGAACACATGGGAGTCTTCATGATGTGCATGCTGGACATACTTTGCTCTTCCCTTTGCTCAAATGCAACACACACAAAGTCCTAGGGACTTGTATTACATGCACAGAAGCCTGTGAGAAAGAAATGAGCTGATGGCTTCTGAGGTGTGCCTTCAGAAACCAGTTAACATCAAGGCTGGTGCAAACTCCGGTGCGTACATCTTTACATGTCACACAAAGTCAAACAGAAATCTGCCTTGCCCATCAAAGTGGAGCTTACTCTGGTTTGTGACTTGCATGCTTCTGCCCCCAAAATCTAGGCATAGGCCATCGGTGTGAGCACCTTGTAAACGTTACTGATCAGGCAGAAGTGCGATCAAAGGGGTTGGGGCCAGAGGATGGTAAGTCCTGGAGGAGAAATATTAGTACACAGAAGAGTGAGTAGTTTCTTGCAGGATCGGAGAGTGGCTGAGGGAAGGGTCCTCAGGGCATTTGGGTAAGTAGGAAATTCCATTGTGCCCAGGCCATCCTGATTTCCACTAGCTGTCTAGGGGTCCATTGGTGGCTATACGCAGCAGGATGTGAACTTGCATCTGTCTCTCTCTTTCAATCACGAGAACCAGCTCCTCAGATGCTATCAAGCAACAGTGACTGAGCACAGAAGAAGCACGGCATCTCCCATTGGCAGCAGAACTGGTCCTCCAGAACTCCTCACTCAGAGTAACAGCACAGTCTGTGTATCTGGAGATACCTTTGCTTACATTTCCTGTTACATAAGGGGAATGTTTCCTCTCCTGGCTCCTTGTAACCCTGCGCAGCATGGGATGCTCGCAGCAGGAGAAGGTGCGTGATAGAGGAAGCAGGATGTGCTTCTGTATGGTGCTCCCAGCGTTCCCATCAGAACCCTATGCTGAGGCTGCTGACAGGAACCACTTCTCTTTGTGGTCTGACCTGGCTCCCAGTCAGAGTGGAAATTACACTGCTATAATGGGTACTCCTGAAATGTGTCAGTCAATCGGAATTGCATGTTAAGCAGGTGCTGAAAACCATGGCAGGTTTGATGATTGCTCTGCACCAGGACTGCAGCTGTAGGCTGGCGAGCACAAGGAACTCCCAGGTGGACCTGGGGAGCAGATCTAGACTTTGCTTTCACTCCAGTTGTAGAGACAGAGAGCAGCAGGTGCAGAAATGGAGAGCAGCAAGTGCTCTTCTGATAAAATTCTTCCTGTCTCGCAGCAGAAATGAATTTGTCCCTCTGGGCCAGCCAGCTGCTCCCCAGCACAGGAAGTTCAGGAACATCCCTGGGGTGCAAACAGATATTTCCAGCAGCAACAGAATATACATAAACATTGTAAAAGATCATTTTAAAATTCCACCTCTTCCCCTCAGCTTCTTGCCACTGCTCGATTTCTAAATGAGTGAGATTTCTCCTGTGTTCATCTTCATACATATATATACACATATAAGCACACCCACCTCGTACACAAAGTATTCCCCATCTTCAAGTCACAGTCTCAGCAGACTACAGAATTAGATCCTGTCTCCACTTCATAAGCTTGCCCTCTCTGTTAGTTTATATAAAGCCATTTCTATACTAAAGGTGCTGGCATCTCACATCCCTGCTTTCTGAAAGCACTGAGCAGAGGAGTTAAGAACAAAATAGTGGGGGTGATGGAGGATGTTCTGTTTCTGTTCAGTAACATGAAACCTCCCGGAGTTAAATACCAACAAAATATTCAGTGTTAATGTTTAATATTGCTGGGAACTTGTCACCTCTACTTACTGTCTTGGAGCTGCCACTCTCTCACAGACTCCCACGTCTGAGCTCTGGGCCTAACATGCTTTCCCATTATATACTAGAAGGAAAAAAAGACAAGCTCAGAAGCAGAGAGAGACAGTGACTCTGCCTGGGTTACAAAGCCAGGCAGGACTTTTTTCCCCTTTCCATTTGCAAAATTAAAATTACTCATATGACAGAACTCTTAAACTGCTGCATTTTCAGAGGTTACCCTTTTGAAGTGCCCCTCTCTCTAACCTCTGTGGGATGCTCTTGGATGTACGGAGATTTGCTTTGCTGCACTAGGTAATCATCCTCATCTCCCCTCTCCTCCCACCTTGCCCCAGCCAGAGCTTGGTATGGCTGTTCTGCAAATAGACTAAGAGTTACAGAAACTAGGTGATCCAGCGACAGAATGGTACCTAAAATAACACAAATTAAGACTTTCCTTGCCACACTTTAAAACAAACTCAAGGCTGACTTGCAGTTGTGAAAGCCCTCTTAGAAAATGCATGGATGCCATCTCATAGAGCTTGGTTGTAGACCAGGGAATATTTCTCGGTGCAGCTTGGTGCCGTTCCAGACATCTCCTTTTCACTGCAGGAAACTCAGGCATAGAAAAAAAAAAAAAAGAAGTCAAATCACCTTGCAATCAGTGGAAACACCATGCATCACACTGCAAACAGAATTGGGCCATCCTGCCTGTCTGCCTGGTTTCTGTAAAGTGCCTTATTATCCCTCTAGGCTGAGTGGTTAATGAAAATTCAAACTCTTCTAGATTATTCCGGTTAGGAGGAGAAATGAGTGATGCAGTCAGGTATCTCTGTGGCAATTCTGTTTATTTGGAAGGCGGTACAAAACCCTGCTTCTCTAAGCACAGGAAGAAACAAAAACAAAAAAAGAGAGAAAAAAGAGATCATTTCCTTATCCTTCACTCCAAACATGGTTTTGGTCAACGCTCTGACCCAAAAGTGACTCCACCTAAACAACAGACCCTGTTCAAACTTTCTTCTGCTTCTGTGAGGTCTCTTATTCCCTGCACACCTTTGTTGTGATTTTTTTTCCTACAGCAACAAACAAGCTCACCACACCCCTGAAACAATATTCAGCCCAAGTGTTGTGGTGCAGGGCAAATGAATCCCTAAAAAATACCCAGTCTGCCTTTTGCAGAGAGAGGGGGAAGGATGATGACACATGCTTAATGCCTCTTACAGCTATTTGAAACAAAAGATGCCTCTAAACTACCTTTTTCACTCACCACCTTTGTATAATTCTTGCAACTAAAACTTTCAGTTAAAAAAAAATCAAAATAGGTAAATTGAGATTTTTGTAGAATTCAATGATGAGATCCATTAGGCTCATAACACACACAGAAATGTGCTGTCATCTCTCCAAGCCTGCAAACAAGCCATAGCTGTAGGAAGATTGTAAACTACCTCTGTTGTTTCCCTGCCTTTCAGCACCACTTCTGTTCTGAGGGTGATCCAAATGCCACTTTACTACTGATCATTTGGATACAAACGTACAAAACATCCAGCAGGGTCAGACCAAATTGCCCAGAAAGCTGTTTCTGGCAGCCAGCAAGAGCAGATGATTCAGGAAATGTGCAAGAAAAGGGCAAATTCACGCTCATCTTTCCTGTAGCATAAGCTTCCAGCTTCTGACAAACTGAGCTGAAGGACGTCTTCAAATTCTTGTATTTAACATCCCTCGAGAGTCTTTTCTGATCTCAATCTGTGTGATCACTTTTTGATCGCATTTGGCTTTTGGCCTTCCTGGCAACCTCTAGCAATCAGTTCCACAACTTAATCACATATGTGTGTTTGAAATTTACTGCCTGATCAACCAAAAAAAAAGCCTCAAGCTACTGGACACCAAGTAAAATGGTGAGAAATAGTAAATACCCATTCTTTGTTCATATTCTGCATGATCTTCATGGTTGTATTTATGTTTATAGTGTTTAATATATCTTACCTCCAAATTTATGCAATAAAATTTTGAACCTGTTAATACCTTTGCCATCTAAATATCCACTGACAATGACTTCCCAGCATAAGACTGTGCTGCTGAATTCTTTTGATTTGTTTTAAATTAACCTCTCGATTAATTCACTGGATATCCCATCTTTAACTGTAAAGATGTTTATACCTTTTCCAGCCATTTGTGTATTCATAGCACCCTGCTGTAGTCCACCTTGGCTTCAGTCATCTCTCTCTATACTGAAATGTCATGTCTGTTTTATAATAGATTGCCGCTAAACTTAACCATTGCTGCTGGAAAAAGCGGTGAGTGTAAAGGCAGTTTCTGTGGCTGTTCTCAAGGTTTCATCTTCCTGTTTCATTGACCTTAGACATAGTGTCTTTCTGGGGAGTATTTAGGTCATAGGAATGCAAGATATTGGAAAAAAATGTGAAAACCTATGTGAGGTATATTCTAGACATTTTAGGGAAGGGAGGAAGTGAATTTTATTTGCATTTGTAAGAAACAAGATGTAAGAAATGCATTCATAATTATGTGCAAAAGTAGCACATACACGGTAGTGTTAGGGACTCACCTGAAATAATCACAAATCTTATTTTTTATTTTTAAATTTGGATCAGAGATGGAGCTGCACTATACATTAAGGGAGCTGTCTATTTTTTTCTGTTGACGCATCTTTAAAACAAAGGAAAAGATAGAAAATGGAAAACATCGATCACTGGCTTGAAAGCAAAAAGGAAGGTTAAGATGGAAAAGTTTGAATTAAAACACACGCAGAGACACAGCGTGAAGTGTACATACAGAAGTTAGTGATTTTTCTGGAGAACCTGCTTATTAGGTAGATAGATGCAGAGATTATATATCAAATATTACACAGTGACTCAAAATAGTTCTAGATTCATCCACATTAAATTGGAAGGAACAATAACCTAATTCTATGAGTTCTGGAATATATTAACTTCCATGGAAATGTTTATGGAAATCTTACTTTTGGAAGGATTATTTGCAGCACCAAGAGCATTTTGAACAGAATTCCAAAATTCTTTAGCTCTTTATTCATAGATAAGCTATTTCATTGATTTTTTTTTTCACATTTTGCTAAAATTTTCAGTGTGCGCTTTAGGTCTTAATATAAAACAGGGACAAATCTTTTTCTGAAAATTTCCAGGAGTCACTTAAGCCAATACATCCTAAGATATGCAAATAAATTAGAGAAATTGATGGTGTTTATGGCCATTTCTGAATTAATGGTGAAAAATCAACATTAACATCGTACTTAGGAGTCTGACTTGTAATAGCGCTATAATTTGGTTACAACAGATCTACAATTGACACAAGTGCCTTGAATTTCTTGGCTTGTAATTGCTGACTTCACAGTTGTCATGAACATGCGTAAGTTCATATTTTCTTCATGAATTGCTCTCAGTAATGTAATCTTGAGTATTTGATCACCCAATATTTAGTGACTGCATTCCCACGCAGCACTGTGTATGCTTCCTGGCTGCGGGATGCAATCTTTAGACAAAGAAATAGAGACTTGAAAAAATCACCTAAGCTCCTTCAACAGTGAGAGATACCTCCAACAGACACATTGTCCCACCCTAAACCATGTATCTGTGGGAGCTGGCCTAAAGGATACGATTTGGCTTAGGTAAAGCTACTCCATGGTTTCAAACATAGGTGGCAAAGTAGATTTCTCACGTAGACAGTCCCCAAGGGTGTGGTTTTAAGATGATTCATTTAAAACAGTTTGAAGGGCTATGTGTTTCATATTTAGCTTATGCTGATTATCTTGGGACTTGGCTTACGGTAGAGATTCTCGTACTTCTGTTCCTCAAGGGCACAGAGGAATGGCTGCTGTTCTCAAAATGAAGCATGTTGATAGAGGAGGTTTCAGCAGATGGGTTTTGCCTAGTATCTTCTATGGTCTAAGTTGTTTACCACAACTGGGCTGGTACAAGGTAACAGGCTGTGAGTTTGGTGATTGGGCAGATTGGGCAGCACCTTACAGTAAATGGGCATATAGCGGTCTTCAATCTGAGCAGCAGTATTTGTCCTCAGATATGTTAGCACTGACTTGACCAAAGTGGTGGGAATAGAAAAATAGACCAGACCTTAAAAGCAATATTTAAGCTGCGCAGATATTCTTGTTTCAAACTGTGAGGCACTCGTTTTATCTTTGCTCTGGCCCCAACCTTTTCCCCCCTTGAGAAATAGTGAGTATTGTCTATAAAACACAAGCGTTTTGGTTTTTGAGACTCATGTGCATTTAATAGCCCACTTTCTGCCAAAAACGCATCAAATTTTGAGCAACCCTACTGAAGGCCTAAAGAAAAACCTAAAAGGGATGAAAAGAAGCCTTACTGAACTTTAACAGTGTCTAGAAGGAAAGCTCTGGCACACTTGCATTGATAGGCAGTTACAGCCCCTATCAGTCAATGCTAATATGTCATGTGGAGAGAAATATCTCCTGTTACGCCTATGAATGTGTTAGTGACATATTTGAAACATACCCATCACCAGAGGACACAAGTATGAGGAGCATTTTGTTTTCACAGAATCACAGAATCACAGAATAACCAGGTTGGAAGAGACCCATTGGATCGTCGAGTCCAACCAATCCCTAAATCATGCTCTTAAGTACCTCATCCACCCTAACCTTAAACACCTCCAGGGATGGCGACCCAACTACCTCCCTGGGCAGACAGTTCCAATGCCTAACCACCCTCTCCATGAAGAATTTTTTCCTAATCTCAAGCCTAAATCTCCCCTGGCGGAGCTTGAGGCCATTCCCTCTCGTCCTGTCCCCTGTCACTTGGGAGAAGAGGCCAGCACCCTCCTCTCCACAACCTCTCTTCAGGTAGTTGTAGAGAGTAATAAGGTCTCCCCTCAGCCTCCTCTTCTCCAGGCTGAACAGCCCCAGCTCTCCCAGTTGCTCCTCATAAGATTTGTTCTCCAGCCCCTTCACCAGCTTTGTTGCTCTTCTCTGGACTCGCTCCAGAGCCACAACATCCTTCTTGTGGTGAGGGGCCCAGAACTGAACACAGTACTCGAGGTGCGGTCTCACCAGTGCCGAGAACAGAGGGAGAAGAACCTCCCTGGACCTGCTGGTCACGCCGTTTCTGATACAAGCCAAGATGCCATTGGCCTTTTTGACCACCTGGGCACACTGCTGGTTCATGTTCAATCGGCTGTCAACCAACACCCCCAGGTCCTTCTCCTCCTGGCAGCTTTCCAGCCAGGTTTCTCCTAGTCTGTACCTCTGCTTAGGGTTGTTGTGCCCCAAGTGCAGGACCCGGCATTTGGCCTTGTTAAACCTCATGCCGTTGGTCTCAGCCCAGCAGTCCAGCCTGTTCAGATCCCTTTGCAGAGCCTCCCGACCCTCCAGCAGATCCAGACTTCCTCCCAGCTTGGTGTCATCTGCAAACTTGCTAAGGGAGGACTCAATGCCTTCATCCAGGCTGTTGATAAAGACATTAAGCAACAAAAAACAATTTTTGCAGCAACAAAAAAGATAAATAATTGCAAAATATTGCCAACAAAGCAAACTCTGTGGTCAACCATAGCCTCTGCATGGAAGATCTAGAAAAGACACAAAAATCTTAAGAAAAGATGGCAAAGAGGGGAAACCCCTGCCAGAACGAGTTACCAATAATTTTGGAAGTAAATATTCTGGAGAGGAACAACTGCAGGAGAACAAGAAAAGAGTTGCTGAGGCCATTGAGTGAGCAAGGAGGATGGTGCAATGAAGGAAGGATGTGCTGTACATCCCCAGCTTTCTCTCTTGCCTCTCCTGTGGGTCACAGCATGTTCCTGGGGAGGCCACAGGCCACGCACATGTTTCTGTACCCCAGAAAGTGTGCTGGTGTGCTTTGGGGATAGGATGGGGTAAGCATGCCACAGCAGTCCTCTTCCTCTCAAGTATGCTACGGTTGCTCTTGCACGCATGGTTCAAGGATTATTGATTCATTTTTAGGCCACTTTCCTATACAAATTAGGCTTACACAGCCTGCCTGAGTATCTGTCCGTTAGCCTCCCCTGGCAATTTTTGTAGTCTTTTGTCTTCAGGCACATTGACAGAGGGGTGAAGTTTCAGAAATATCTCATCCCTACGGGTTTTGTGAAAATAAAAGACTAAGTAGAGAAGAGAGACCCTCATTGCTTTTGCTGTTGAAGGACTGACTGAGTTTGGCTGTTATTAGGCATCAGAAATCCACATGGATGAGTCCCTCCCTGGGCTTCATTGCTTCTGCTCTGCAGGAACTCACTCGTGTATTAACTGAATTTTCTCATCTTTCCCTTTATAAAGCTAGTGCTCTACTGTAACAGGGATAATGATATATTTTGCTTGAAATAGGATGCTTATAAGAGCCTAGCTTGAAATAAAGACTATAAAAATGTAATGTCTAGCAACTGTAACATCATCCATGGAGTAGGAGAGAGTGACAAACAGATATATAGGTTGGTAGACAGATAGATAGATTTCTTAATTGAACTCTCTGCTTGGCTGTATTTCCTTTAGGCAAGTACCATAGGTGACTAACAATAAAGGACCATAAGAAAGAGCATGTAGAGGTTTTTTAATAAATTTAACTTATCATAAGCAAGCTTTTACACTTGCATCAGCCTATACTGAAGATCCCTAAATAACTCAAAGCATTCAAATGGTCTAACATTAGCGAAGTGGCATTCTCCCCACAGGTGCTTAGAAGTAGAATATTTCCTTTTTAAAAATACTAATAATATTTCATTTCTCTGCTCCAGAGCATTTAATATCCTATATAAATCAATACCTACCTCACTATCTATTGATAAATGAATAATTACACTTCTGCCTATCCCCAGACACTCTGAAACCATTTATTCTAGTAATTTAATAGCAAAGCTGTTATTGAAGGGGAAATTCAAGCAGACATGAATACATAAAGCCAAAAATAGAGAGCTAAGCTAAGAACTTTGCTATAATAACAGTCTATTCTGAAGCAAGCTGCATCTCACTTTCCCAGGAGATGTAGTAGGTATCCCTTCACTTTTCAAAACAATAACTGCTACAGTAAAGCTCAGTCAAACAAGGCAAATTTTTCACTCACTTTGCTATTCACAGTCAACATTTGAATGCAACAGGGAGTCCTTGCTGGTCTGATCAAGAACTCTTCTCTCCCTCTCAAAGGACTTGAAGTCCCAAAATGTTCTCAAGCTGGAGCCTCTATTTGAAAAGGAATTGTTTAACAAGACCCATCTGTCCCTATAGATAAAATTGGTAGTTTCAAATGAGTACTCTACTTTTGTGCTTTTTTTGAATGGACCTACATCTGGGAAAACTGAAAATATCTATCTTCACACCATGGAAACCTTAGCTTACCTGCAGCAACAGCATTTCCCTTCCCAGTTCACTGTCCTTTTAATGCCAAGTGCCTGCTGTTAGGAGACCAGATATATATGCATGAAAGAGAATGTATGTGTGTATATATACACATACAGACAGCACATAAGATTCAGAGGAAGAGTCTAGATTTGATAGTGTTTTGTTCACTGATATTAACACAATCTTCGTCCTGCATCTTGGTGAAAGCCTTGAAGATGATTGAATTAGACTATGTCTAGGTCAAACCACTTAACAAATATTAATTTTATGAACATCTTCCCCATCTCTATTAGATATATGCTTTTTGTCTGTAAGAAGGACGGAAACTCAGATGACTTGCCAGAGTTCAGAAAGCAGAATGGTGATATCTTCTCCCAGCTCTCCTATTCTATGCAAACCTGTTCTTCCTTCCAGACAAGCTGAGTATGTTTACCATGTCTCTACCTTTGTTTTTGCTCATCTTCCATCCCCACAGGGAGCCCTCAAGCATGTATTTATTTGCACTTTGAACCTGTGCTTGCTTTCACGGCTATGATTTAGCTCTAGCTGGGACCTGATTGCTTTAGGGGAGGCAGAGATGAGATTGCCTGAGTGCCAATAAAGCTTCAGTGCCTTCATCTGCATGCCCCTTCATTCATCCCAGCACTCCAAGTTCTTCTGCAGTTGATACCAAGGAATGGGTGAGTGCAAAATTGTATGATCTAATGTAGACTAATGTAGACTGAACTTGGCTTTCAACCACAGAAATAGCAAAATCCTTTATGCATATTCTGATGTACACCATGAATGTTTCTGAATATATAGATGTTTATTATGTCAGATTTAGCTTTGGGAGGTGTCTTGTATCCTATAAGTGCTAGGTTGCAAAAAATGCTGACATATGTATGACGTGTATAAATACATATGCCTGGTACTCTGTGAAAAATTACAGCCTAGGATGTCTGGAAGGACAGCTTACTAGCTAGCTAGCTATATACATCCTTAAACTGGAAAAAAAACACAAATCCTTTTAGCTATGAGTGTCTTTTGACATTAACTTGACTAGTAAAGCCCTAAGTACTCTGAAGAGGGCTACAGCCATCTCAGGTTCCATCAAGTTTCCTCCTTCCTGAGTGTGTGGTCTTGGATCCTGCTCTGCAGGTCTCAGCAGCCCCAGCAGAACAGGGAGATGTGGTGGGTCAATTGGATAGCTTGGTCTTTTGTTTTTTATCTTTAATCCAAGCAGTAGCAGCAAAGCTTTGGAGTGTATGACTTGAACAGAGTCCATGGCAAAGAGGGCCGTGATAATACAAGAGTCAAGTATTTTGCTACTCTCTGTGGTATCCTAAGTAAAAAGTATTTTTCAAGGGTGAATCCAAACACATCCTCTTTCTGTTATTCAGCATCCTGCCTGTACAGAAGTAGGCCAGGTAGCCCTCAACCCCACAGCTTGCAGGCAAGTGTGCAGCAGCCCTTGAGTCCTGACAAGTACCATTCAGATCTGCTGCCACTTTGACATTGTCCAGCTTTGAGTGGGGAACTGGACAAGAAGATCCTTTCCAACTTAAATTATTCTCCAGTGTGAAGTTCAAAGCCTGGTTTAAGTGGAAAATGGGGTGGCACTTCTCAGTCCAAGCATGAAGCTCATCCTGCTCATTTTGAACCGCACTGATCTATCTGCGGCTCTGCAGCAGAAAAGGAATAACACCTAGTTTGCAAGGAAGGAACGCTTGGTGCCAGGAGACTCCCGAGTAGCTCAAGACAGCTATCTTCTCTAACATCAGCACCCACATGGATGGAAACAGAGTAGAGAAAATTTCAGGCACAAATGCAGCTCCGCTACTCCTCTTCTTCGGGAGGATGTAGCAGGTCACATCTATGCTGGGCCCAGGCTATGAGACTAGGAGAGCTACCATGGATTTGCCAGGATATGGTGCTCCAGCTGCAGAGGGCAGTTTTGCAGGGTAGGCACACTTGGCCCATTGTCAGGAGCAGGAGTTGATCCCAGTCCAAATCCACTGTTGAGATAGCAGATCAAGACTAAGTCTGTTTACTCAGAAATCACCACACTGCACAGATCTGTCTGCTTGTGGGATTTGTGCTAGCTTGATGAAGGAGTTGGCTCCTACCCTCAGCTGAACCCTCGTGGTTCAAAGTTGTGCTAGCTTTTTTCTGTGTCCTTTGGGGTGAAAAATGTCTTGCAGCTGCTGCTTATAATTATTTCCCCTATGTTTCAACATTGTCCAGATGAATGTCACCCAAAGCAGTACTCTGAGAGACTGCAATCATGATTGCCAACAGCCAGCATCCAGTCTAAAAAGGAAAAGCCACAGCATAGGACTGAGAGACAAGCAATACATCCTCTGGCAAAACTCACTCATTGCTGGAAGGAAAAGACCTCACTCCACTAGTCCTGTTTTTTCCATGCTGAAAGAGACTTTCATCTAAGTGCATCCCTTTCTGACATCATCAAGACATCAAGATGGCATGTAGAAAGCACTGGGTGAGCTGACATTTCCTTTTCATAAGTGCCCGTGTTTAACAGCCATGAAATTTTGGCTGGTCAGTAAATAAGATGGAGAGAAAGAGAAGAGCATTCATTGCCCCTTGGAGGAATCTGGGGAGCTGATACCAAATACCTATTTTTGGCCTGACAGATAGAGTTCATCTTTTTTCCTTCTCTGGTTTCAGCATCCACCTTCTGTGGAAGTGGATTAGGCTGAAAGGAAAGGAAACCTACAGAAGGAAAGGAAACCTAAGGAAGGTCACACCCCAGGATGGAGGGAGAGCTGCTGAGGATGATGTTACCATGAAAATATCAGGGTGTGGGTGGGGAGAGGGGGCAAGGAGCACAGCCGTGAGTCTGCTCTTTCTCTATGCTGATCCTCGGTGCAGAGGGTGGTGAGTGTATAGTACAACCATGCCGCAGAGATGGGACCCACTTTGGGACCAGGTAACATCAGCTTTTTGTACTAAACCTTCAGGTTGTTCTGCCTTGTACCACGTGTGGCGCTTGGCCAGCCTGGCAGGAAGAAAATACCAACAAGCTTGCAAGGCCTCTCAATTAACTCTCCCCTACAACTCAGGAATTGAGACCTCAGGGATTTTACTAGTATATCAATTTTTGCATATTATACATGAGATGGGCTGGAATATTTATTTTCCTTCTTCTTGATTAGTATTTAGCACACACGGAGAATCTGTTAATTTTTCAGGCTGACCTTGCTCAGAGTGGGGTCTTGAGACCAATCCTTTATGTGCTGCCAGTAGCACGTATATTATACTTGGGCTAAGTAGAGTTATTTTGAGGCAACTGATGCACGAGTTCACTGCAGTATTAGTGCTGATACTAGCCATGCAACAAAAGCCTTCCTGAATTTTGCAGATAGTAACCTCACAAGATGAAGACACTCTGAAAAGTAAATTGACACTCTGCCCTTGTGAAAATAAATAAAAAGCCACATCTTTGAACAGCAGTGGTGAGATATTTTATTTGCGCTCATTTACCCCATGCCTGGGAGACATGAATTCTCAGTCACTATTGCTACACAGACTTAAATGCAAAATAAAGTATTTCATGTGAATGATCATAATTGTTTTAAACCAGAGTCTAATCATTCAATTGAGGAAGGATAGTAACAGCTTTGAAACAAAAACATAGCTCAAGAAGGAAAGAGAGATTCTAGTTCTTGTTTTCCACTTTTGCAGGTCTCCCAAGCTCTCTCTCTGAGTCTGTGCAGTCCTGGGTAGATTGTTTCCCTGGCATCTTGCTCCTTGGGGGAACTACAAATCCTAGTTCATTCTCATTTAACTGCAAGGATTCCCTGTTAAAACCACAGCATTCAGGCTGATTCAATAACGTGTTTGGCCCACTCTTTTTTAAGAGGTTGCAGAGCTATAAATATGTTGTTTCAGGGAAGGACTTAACTACCAAGAACAAGCAGCTGGTGTTATATTATATTATTAGATTCAGGACCAGAAAGAATAGAGTCTAGACATTCCTTATTAAAAAAAATAAGATATTTTACTTAGCATTTAATCTCTGTGCTGTGAAATGAAAAATATGATCAGTAAATGTCTAACATGTCAAGACCCTCAGTCCCACCTTAAGCTTTCTGCTTCCTCAAAGTTTTTATACAGATTGACGCATTTGATGACATGGTTCCTGGAAAAAATGCCTAAGATAACATTTACAAAGTTTTTAAATGTTTTACAAGGGGATCCATTTCCACTTGTGATACAGCATGGGGATTTCAGGCAGAGGCAGGAGAGTTTTAAAAAGTATATCTGCTTTACGAAAGGAGGAGAAAAACTTTCCTTCTTTAGCTGATGTAGTAAAAATACCTCTTCTCCTTGGTCATTGATGCATAGTGCCTACAAAGAGCTTTCCTGCCTATGCACCTGACTGCATCTATTGTGAGATGCACTGGGATTCCAACTTCGCAGGCTGGTGAAGCCCATGTGAGTCATAGGCATCAGCAGACTCACATTTCTGATTAAAAAAGTCATGGTGATTTTCCTGAAGAAGTGGGGACATTTTCCTGGTCAAATCACCACCATCGCAAGGATGTAGAGGGGAATTGCCAAGTCTTTGCTCCCCTGCTTCTGTTGGAGGCAGGCAAAATCCTTCCCACCCAAGCACAGCACATGCAGTATTTGAGAAGATAACAATTTCCAAAAAAATACTAGGGGAAATAAATGAAAATCAATGAAAATAAAAAATATCCAAGATACAGATCTGACAGATACTGCAGGCTCAGACCCAACAGAACATTAGAGCTCATGAGTTGGTAGTAGCAGAAAGAAAACGGAACCTTTCTGAGCCAAACCCACATGGAACATGCTCAAAATAAGCAAAATGTTCTTGAATGTCTCTAGGCCAACTTATTTAATGACACTGAAGCCACACTCATTGTTATTCTGGCTTCCACAAGCACAGCACTGGTGCCCATCACCCTGTTAAGCGCCTGCCTCAGATTCGGGCAAATGGTGGCAACGCACTGTGAGGACTGACACTCCAGTGACCAATGAAACAGCATTAAACAGACCCTTTCACCTCAAGCTTGTCTTTTGGTGGGCTTGAGAAATCCACCCCTTGCTGCAACTTCAAACAAAACTGGTCAGATGGGCCGACACTTTAGGTAGGGAAGCATCTCACACAGCTAATGGGAATCCTGGCAGACCTGGTAAACTCTTTGCCTCTAAGAAAGGAGATCTCAAATTACATCTATATTTCAGACAAGCTTTATGCTTGCCCTGTTTTTTTCTTGGGGTATTCTGATGGAAACCAAAGGATAATATATCTTAAAGAACCAGATTTGGGCTTCTTGTTTTCATGACCAGACTCTGCTGCTCCATAAAAATATCTTACTACCTTGTAAATACTCCAAAATTAAGGGTCTAGTCAAGATATGTCTGCTGTTAATACTTTAGGCAGATTGACTATATCCTAGTTCATGCTTGCTAGACTAAATGATTATCAAGTCTGAAAGCAACCAGTTTGTCTAGTCATATTTTATTCTAGAAAGTGGTTATCAGCTCATATCTATGCCTTATTTACACTAGAATTTAACATCATGAATGCAAACGCATGCTAAATCCCTCAGCTAAAAACCCAAGCATCAGCATACATCAAAACACCTTCATCTTGACCAGAATATTCTGCACCACTTTAACTGTAGGACGATGCCACGTGTTTCCTGACTTACGAGAAATGAGTGCTGAAGCAGCACAGATGAGATGTGTTTCACACAACTGAGGCAGATTTTCATAGAGAACACTACAGCATATATTCCAAATATTTTCTCCCGTAAAGGTACAGCGAAGGGGACAAGCTGTGCTTATGTCTGCGTTTGGCATGCCAGGCAAGGCACAGAGGCTCTCGTGGCAACAGGAGGACCTACCCGAGTAACAGGAAATTCCACTTGCCAGAGTGTTTTCTACTCAGCACTGCACATGGAGGTAGAGCACCTAATCCCAGGGTTCAGAACTGCCCTGATTACTAAAGGGAGACCTTGTCTACCCTTGGTTGCCCACTGTTTTCCCTCCTCTGGAATATACTTATAATATGGCACATAAACAGGCTCTGTACTTCTTCACACTCAGAAATGAGCCATAGGGACTCAGGGAAGCACTCCCACCCAGCTGATAATGTTAGATGGGGTATCCATGTGCAAGTATCACAGTTTCATATAAATACAAATCAAGGTGCAAAAGAGGAACCTGCCTACAAAATACACCTGTGTGAGTATTCCAAAAGCCAGGGCTTGCTCATGATGTATCTACAGATAGCAACTCAGCCAATTTGACTATATCTTAATGTTTGTCAGATGGTGTGATTATTGCATCCTAGAGAGCACATTTGCCTCCCTAGACCAGAGATTACCAGCCCAGCAAACCAGTGGTTCCCACACATTTGAGGACTATTCCCTGTTCTCACAGTTCACCCTTGCCCAAATGCTATAAAACCTGCACCTGCAGGCACGGCAGCAGAAGGTGCTTCCCATTGCCCTGTACCCACAGCAGGTCCTGGGTCATAGTTTTGAAACATCTGTGTCTTCACCAGGAGGCTGCTCACCCCTTGTAGCTCTAAGCTTCTCCATAACACAGCAGGGAGCTGAAAGTGCTCCTTTGTCGTGACTGTCAGTGCTGTATTGAAGAAAGCAAACCCACCCTGCTTCACAGTCCTTGTCCTGGAGATCATCAGACCTGTCTGATCCTTCCAATATCATCTCCAGAAAAGGCATTTTCAGCAGTACCTGCATATAAGGAAAAGCACAGAGCAAGCCCTTCTGCTCAGCAGAGAAAGTCTCAGGTGGCTGAAAACGTAACCAGAGGTGGCTGTGTGCATCTTATCTGGGATGCCAGTATGTCGCCTTTATAAGCAGAGCCCTGTATTATCAGAAAAGAGGCTATTTTTGGCTTCTTAGCTCACCCTCTGGAGCGGTGGGTGACCGGTGCTGCAGGAGCTCATTTAGGAGTCAGGAGATAGAGAGTCACAGCAAAGTAGCTGGGGATTTCCAGGAACATGGGGTCACCCTGCATCCACACCAGCCTCTCTGTACACTTCCAGCAGCAGAGCAGAACTGGCTTGGTGGAATAAGGCAGGTGCCATTAAATTACAGTAATTTAAAGTATTTTTGGCCTAACCTGCTAAGCTACTGGCTTATCTGTTTTTATCCCTTGCACTAGAGAGGAGAGGGAATGCAATAGGGATGAATAGACATAGATTATATTAGTTTAATACATGTAATAACATTCTTATGTTATTTTAATACTTGTAATTACATTCAATTCTGCTCAAAAAATTAAATAATTTACCACATTTCTATGTACACTGCACTAACACCCCCCCCCCCCCCCCCCCCCGTTAAAGCAATAATTTATTCTTTGACAACAGGAAACAGCTGATAAAAGAAAACCTCTTTTGTTTTGCATTTACAAACCATTTCCCATGTGTTATGTTTGCTTTGGCTGTCTCTCTGGCATCCGCTCGAGGAGGGGAAGGCAAGGGTGTTGCTTAAGACACAAGACCCCCAAATGCAGTTACTCTATTGTCCTCTGCATAAAGGTAGCTAGGATCCTCCTGAACGTTTTTCCTCCTCCCCAGAACTCTTCTAAGGTATCCTAGCAGAGCTCCAGAAACTCTCTGGAACTTCCCAGGAATACACAGGCGAGGAAGTTTGTAGTCTAAATATTGAAGGAAAAAAACAACAAAAATCCCACCCTGATTAGTCTAAGACTGTTATTCTGCAATCTTTTTTTTTTGTGTTGGTAGTTTTATTTCCTAAAGAAAGCACTCCTCAATGACTGTCACAATCATGTCACTGGTGATCTAGCTTTCCTCTCCCTACCTGTAGAGTAAGCCTCCATGCATTTCAGGTTGCTTACATCTTTACTTTGCTGCATGGCCAGGCAAAGCCTTGCAGTTGCCCTTTTACGGCACCTTGGGTAAGGAACGTCTCACCATGTGCTGAAGTTGTACCTATTCTCTGGGCTCCCAGCACTGGGCAAACAAGGCAGCCCTGTGTCTGAGGATCCTGGAGACTGTCGCCTTGGACAAGGCTCATGAAGGAAAGGAAAAAGGATTTCTTGTCTTTTCTTAATTATGGACAGAGAGGCTTTGAGATTGCTTTCTGTTTGGTTTTTACCTGAGGAACAGCGGTACTGCTAAGTCTTGTGTTGGTGTTATTGTTCTTTCTTTTCCCCTGGAGAACCCTCTTAAAGATAGGAAAAAGAAGGACATTGAATCTTTTCTGTCCAATAGTCCTTACAGCCTGAAGAAGGGCTCACGACCCCTAAACTTGTCTGTGTTTCCTGGTTCTCAAGAAGGTCTTATGAAAGGTATAACTTTACATGCAGGCAGGAACCACCAAAAGGTTCTGCTAAAACACTTTTATTCTGAATATTGTGATGCAGTGATGAAGTAACTGCAGCATGTATTTAAAATTGTCTGAGATTTCCACTGTAGACCTTAAACACAGTGCTAAATAGGGCAAACAAAAATAGCTGTTACTTTGACAAGTGCTTATTTAAAGCCTGTTTTGTCAGCATTGCCGCCCTGGTTATGACAGGGAAGTTGTCTAGAAATTGCATAATTACCAATATTAAAAGCAATAGCAAAACAGCACCACACAATTCAATAAAGGAGTGGATCACGTTTTCCTTGGCTGTTGCAGCAACACCATCTCAAACCACGGCCTCAGGAAAATGCTGCACTGCTGCTGCTACTTGTGCGGACTCATCCCAGGAGGCTGCTCGGCCCTCCGCACTCAGATTGCTGTACCAGGGGAGGCAATAAGGACACTATTTTCCCACTCCTCCACATGCTCATGAGAGAGGGCAGCATTACTACCTTTGCTGCTTTTTCTCTAAGTGTCCAGCACTTGACACCAGACTTTTAATGGTCTTCAATATAATAGGAGTGGGGGCTGGAGAGTGAGGGGTGGAGCAGTTTGAAAACATTAGGAGACACTTTTTGCTCATAATGAAATTTCTTAACAAGTTTGGCACCTGAGCTTCTGTGGAATGAAAGAAAATATTCAGTGCTCTTTCCTTCCTTCCTTCCCCTTCCTCTTGCCTTCCCTTTCCTCATAATGGAAAGAAGGTGACCAGCTCAGAGATGTTTTCTTAATCATTTGATCTCACAGACTTTGTGCTGCTTGTGTACCACTTACCTTCCTCCCAGTCTCCAGGGCACTTTCAGATGGCTCGTCCTCCTATTTTCTGTCAGCTCAGCAGGTCATTTGAAAGGCCCAGATATGTGATTCTTTTTTCAGTCCAACCATAGAAGGAAACTTTGCAGCAAGCTTCATATCATCTTTCTCTCCATCTCTTTCCTTCTCAACATTTTTTGCATGCACCAGAGCAGGTTTCTACGCACAAACAGTTGTTACATGTGTCATGTTTATCTGCATGCAAACTCAGTATCAGTCTGCTCTGTATTTTAATCTAGACCATTTACTTTCAGGAAAAAAATGTAGGGAAACTGAGCAGGAAGATCTGGCCATCTGGTGAAGATTCCTTCTTACAGCACTGCTTACCTGGTGTCCCCCTTGGGAAAAGCAACAGCAGAGTCAGGAGCCAGGCATGCTGAGGATGACAGACTTGCATTTAGCATCCACCCCAGAAAAACCCTCTTTAAGTAACTTGGTCAGCATGACACACAGATGCAGGAGCAGGTATGCTATCCAGTGGTCGAATTTCTAAGGTACCATGTAATCTTCTCCTTTCTTGTAACCTGCTGCCTCATGGGCTGCATGTCTTCCAGCTACAGGAGCACTTGGGGTGAGGACCCTACAGCCAAGGGCTTTCTTCATAATACAGTCTTCATTAATTTAACAGCAGTATCCTGTGCACTACATGAGGATGGGGACTTAGGGAAAAAAATAGCATCATCATTTAATTAAAGATGGATCATAATAATAATGAAATCTGCACAAAGGGACTGGTGTGGGATGGTGAAGAAAACCTTGATTGTGGAATTCTTGCTATTTGACTTGGTGTCTGGTGTTTCCATCTCAACACGATCTTTTTAGCAGCTTTGACATGTAATTTCCTGTTCTGAAAAAAAAAATTAGGGAAGACTGAGGTGTTATCATACAGCTTCACACTGACACCTGTATGTGTCATCAGCAAAGCCAAAATCTCTTCGATCTGAGACTCTTCTCACTTGAAATAAAGGATTAACTCAGAGCGATGATAGGTTGCACTCTAGCCTGCTCACTACAGGCTAAATATGAGGGAAATCTGAGTAAAACACCCTCCTCTGTGGCAAGGTTTGCATGTGCAAACTGCAACTTTTCAGAGGTCTAGAAATTAGGTACATTTTCTTTGACATTATGGTGACATCAGACTTTCTGTCCCTGCTTCAAATGAGGCATACTAGCAGTGCTTTGCAAAGACAATGTTGCCAGCCTTTTCTTTTTCCATGGGTGAAAACTGTTTTTTTTTTTTCATTAGGTTTGGAAGAGCTGAAATTTTTCAGTTGAAACTACTTATCAAGAAGAAAAAAAACCAAACCCAATCACAAAAAACAAGCAGCCATGCTTCAGAAGACAATGTAATGTTGAACAGCCAAACCTTGACGAAAGTTACACAAAGCTGAAAATAGTACCTCCTCATTTGAAATCCTAGATGCCTTTAATAATCAAAGTGCTCCTCAGTCACTCAGGTTTCCTTTGGCAGGTGTAGGATAGTCATCCTCACTTCTTTCAGCAAAGCCTTTTAGACCTACTGGTGAAAATGAAGGAACTATCATCATCACCAGTCCCATCTACGGTGATTATTAATATTATCTGGAAGAAAAGCAGGGCTTTGTTCACACACAGGATTTCCTAACAATGAACCTATGTACGACATCCCATGCGTAAGAGCAGAGCTTCCCTTTTCAACTGGGCTGACAACTATGTTCCAGTCAAAGCTCTCCCCCATGGACAGCACTTGTGAGGCAGCTGAAGGTGCTGGAAAACGCACTCCAGCGTTGATGTGCCAGGTGTGTACACGGGGCTCAGCCGATCCTGCCACTAGGTGCTTTGGGAACTCCTTCATCCTGCTGGAAACGGCTGCACTGGCTGCAGACAGCAGTGAGACTTGCCCCTCCGCCTCTGCCAGCATCCTAAACACACCAGTGAAGACTTAAAACGCTGTCACTTGCATTTCTCTTGTAAAGAAACACAAAACTGGGTACAACAAATAGAGCAGCACAAAGCACCTTGAGAGCAAACAATACTTTGTTTGTAGATTAACAAACATGTCTAACACTGTTTTGAACCAAGATGATTCAAGTATTTTTATTTTTGCGGCTACACAGATCCCTTGCTTTCTTTACAGTACTTTTAAATTCAACAAAACAGGAATACTGCTCAAGTTCAAACTTATTGTCATTGTTGTCATTTTATTTCCATGAAGTTCAATGCTGAATATTATGAAACAGCTCAGGAATGCTGGACGTAAAGGGAGATTTCCTTTTTTTCCCCTTCAGCTGAAATATCTTTTGGCAATAAATCCCCACCGGAAATGTGCTTTCCCTGATTCCCTGGCTTAATTAGCTCAAACAATGTAAGATATGTAACACTGACCACCATGGGAAACCTGATAACAAAGAACAGTGATACAAAGCAAGCCTTTCAAACAGATGCAGCCAGTACCCTGCTAAGACAAAAGTGGATTCAGTGCGGTGTCAAGTCTTTTCTTCCTACTCTGCTGCAGGAGACACTAGCACAACCGTGAGACAAGTTAAACTCTGCCATGTTTTTCCCTGGTAATGATCTAAAATTGCCAATTCCTCTGTAGTATGCAGGTCACACACTAGCATTTTTGACAAGGAAGAAAGAGAAACTAATGCTGCTGCTCTTCGGCACTCAGAATGCATTCACTACTATTGCCATCAGGGAAAACTAGGTGAGAACTGACCCCCGAACTGGCTGCTCATGTAGAAATGAGTAGTGCTCCTGGTTGGCGAGACTGCAAGCCCTCGTGTGCTCATTTCTGAGAGACATGAGGCTACGGTTTCCTCAGGATTTCTTCCCTGGGGTGTATCCTGAGCAGCCCTAACCCTCCACCCTCACCAAGCACTCGATCTCACCTCTGCACCATCCTTCAGCAGTGGTTTGTGCAGATGGAAGGTGAACAAGAAGATGTGCCAACTCTGGTTTTAAATATCCATTGTCTTCATGCCTTTCCTTGCTGTGTCACTGCTACCGCAACAAGTTCTCCACTGCCAGTCCCTGCTTGTTGCTGGGGCACTGCAGTAGCTGCAAAGATAAAATAAGTGTGGAGGACCAGCAGCAGTGAATGAGAAAGGATGATGGTGCTGCAAGACCCAGTAACACCTCTGGTGATGGTAGCAGCAAGAAAAGCAACATCTTCTGCAGATGACCAGAACTGGAGTCCTATTTAGATCAGAACAAAATTGATGTACATTTGGGGTCTAGATTGGTGCCCACAGCGTGGATAGTCGCAGAGTACATTAAAGATGCCAGAGGAACAAAGATGCAGTAGGCTTTTGCCTGTTTTTACACATATGGTTTGTAGTTTCTAAGTTTAGACATATTTATAGTTTTTCATTTTCTTTTATTGGCATTTGAAGCTTGAGTCTTATCACTTCTCTTCCCCAAAATATCCTCTAGACACTAGAGAACTGTCAGGATTATAATGTCACAGGGACACAGGTAGAAAAGTGCAACTGAACATAGTCAGGAACAGGGATTTCTTAGTCAGAGCATTTATAGCTTGTTGCCCCTTTTATTTTGTTGTGTCATGGCCTGTATAATGCAAATGCCTTGAAGGAAAACCGCAAAATGACTTTGGCCAGGTCCACCCATCAGAGCTCTGTTGACTCAGCAATGTCCATCAGGGATGTGAAACTGGTCAGAGAACCGACCTCCATTTGTGCCTGGTGCTCTGCAGCCAGACACAGCGGCAGAGCTGTGCTTTACTATCTCAACTTGTTCTACTCATGCATGGGTCCAGAACTGTATTGCTGCTGAAAGCATATGCCCTACCAGTGCAGCCCTTCCCACATACACCAGGCCCTTCAGAAAACATGAGAAAGCTCTAAACCCAGAATAATTTCTCCAGGAGGGCTTCTACACAAAACAGAGAAACAGCAAATCCATCTAGTTCAAGGTCTAATGATTTGCCTGTTCCTAATATGATAAGAAATGGAGTTAAGAAATTCCGACAACCATCTCTTGGGCTTCTTTGTTCATTGTGAAGAAACAAAGGTCATGGGCTCAGTTTCCTTCTGTGGAATGCCTTTGATGCATGGGTGTCATTGGTACACCACAGGGTCCCATGTAGGAGGTCCTGTTTCATCCAAGTCCATAGCTGTCTAGCTCTTTATGGCATCTCTGGTTATCACATCTGTATTACAAGGCCAGTTACGATATGAGGGATCTGTTAAACAAATTAGACTCATCCCTATGGCTCTGCTAAAACTCAGGTGCTATCCGCGGCTGGGCAAAGCACAGACATTCCAGCCTTATTTATATTAATGTAATTATACATAGGCTGAATTTGAAATGGGCAGCTTGCACTGCAGGCAAAACAAATCAAAGCTTCTTTGGTGATCAATGCATCATGGTTGGTTTTTTTTAATTATAACCTGCATGGTAACTCTAGACAATACTTAGAAAATGTGGTAGTCTTAGCACTCAAATGTTGCGCATTTTCCCGAGACAGCACTTCATTCTAAGGGGGGAGGGTGGGGTGTGTGTGTGCAGTGGGCAAATCTAAGAAGCCTAAAGAAAGTAATAGAGATATTGAAATATCAGGAACATAAAGGAAATTACAAAATCTACCATGTTTATCTTGAGTGCTGGGCAGCTACACATGTTCCGCATCTGGTTCTCCCAGTCAGTCCCATACATGGCTGCAGCATCACTTATAAAAAGATCCCCATTCATGAAGTCTCACAGAGCTGTTATTAAATTCTGTTTACTAGGTATAGCTGTGCCTAATTTCTGCCTGTATAGTCCTTGGTTTCAGCAGAGATTTTGAAGATATTCACTGTAATTCTGGAAACAAAATTTGCATGAGAAGACAAAGATGCAGAGCTCCTTCTTCATCAACATTTCCACCCAGGCAACCAACTACAATAGCAGCAGAATAATACCAAAACCCTGGTTTTATGCAGAAGAGCTGGTGTGAACATTTTCTTTGGTTTGCCTCCAGAGGGGATAACAGTCTTCTTGGGTTTGGGGTCTGATTGTTCACTGTTTTCTCAAAAAGAGCTCCCCCAGGGCTCTGGCAGAGTTTGGTTTGTAACTTCTGAGGCTCTGTGTCTGGAGATCTGCCAAGCCTCTGCCTCTGGGGGATATACACTCCCATTTAATGGGAATCTACTGCCCCCACCCCACACATGCACATAGTTTCAGGCAGGAGATACCACTTTTGGGGGGAAAATTACTGCCACACATGCACACAACAGTTCTGTATGAGCACACAGCTATAGGATGCATCAGATGTAATGGGAACGCAGCAGACGACTGGACACATATTACACAGCAAAACCTCTGCATCCTATTGCTCACATGTGAGGGGGCTCTGTACCTCAAGTTCAGTGAGTTCATCTGGGCCTGGTGCGCCTGGAGCTGGTGAAACAGCTGACCTTCCAAACCACTGCACAGCACTCTGTCATTGTCACCAGGCTTCCTATGTACTTGGCCTGATGACTCAATTAAAGCAAGATTTTCAGTCTGTTGCCTGGTGTTTTGTTGGCTCAAGCTCACTTAAACAGACGTCTCCAGAAGGTCAGCTCGGGAAGGCAATGAAACACAAGCCAGAAAACTTGTGCTTGCTTTGGGCACTTTTGTCAACGTAACAGAAATGTGCACAGGGCAGCTTCACGCCGTCCAATTCGGCTGGGAAGTCAGGGAAAACTTTGGATACCTGTAGGGCTTATGGTAAAAAAAATGCAAAAAATGGGTTCCTGAACCAATATATCAGCATTTTGCCACTAAATTACATGATGTGATTTTGCATTCAGAGGAATTCAAGTTGTTTTCTTCCTGAAGTCTGCAAGTAGCAAGTAGCTAAAGAAAGACAAACTCCTTGAATCATTTTAACTGACTTGTTTTATTGGAGAAACTGGATATTTCAGTACTTTGGTACTTACGATCTTGAATTTATAGAGAATAGTCAAAATGAAGATCTGTTGCAGACTTAGAAATACTATTTCTGGAGACAAACACGCTTTTCTTCATTTGCTATACTTCTGATCTTTATTACCATGCAGCCAGGAAAAAGTTTGTCTTGCTGGAAAAAATGCAGATAGCACTAAAATTACTCAGCAACTGCTTCTCTGATTATAGCACAGCAGCACTAGTGCTGAAGGAGGTGGTGGCTGGTGTAGGGCCTCTTTAAAATCAAAGTGCCTAGCTGAACTTTTTTTCTCACTTATCCCTAAGGGAAGCCTAAATTTTCATCAAACTGCGTGAATGAAACTGAGGCTGTAGGATGTTGCCAAACCACACATTTGTGAAAACATTTAAGCATTTTCTTAGCTCCCATGGACTGTCTTGAAATTTGAGCATGTGCTTAAAATTCTTTGCACCGTTGCATTCTTGGAGGTCAAAGTATTAATTGGGAAAGTGGCCAGAGAGCAATACTGATCTAACAGGTCTTACACACTACATTGAAGATGCTGGTAGATCACAAAGCCCTTCACTGATTTGGTTTAACTGATGAACAAAATCTCGCTTTCCATTTTTTCAGTTAACATTTTGACCAACCCAAGGTCACAAGATACTGATAAGAAAAACTGAAAAATAGATTTGGTGTGAGCAGGGTCCTGGGCCCTTAAGGTGCTCCCTGCAAACAAGATTTTAAACCTGAGTGGCATCTCAGCATGGACTGGAAGATGGACCTGTGCAAGCTCCGCTTCCCCAGATTAGATCTGAAAGCACTGTAGGAGTCACTGCTTTATGGCATAGTACTGACATCAGCGGACAGTAACTTTAAATATTAAAATAGGTCTCTCATTCACATTCATGTAGTAAATGTTGTTATTGCCTCCCAGCTGTTTCTTACCAACCCTCTGCTGGGCTATGATCTCCTGAGAACAAAGTCAGCGGGAGGGAACTTGTGTCTCAGCCTCAGCCATTATAATTTACAGTCTAGCACCTTAGCTTGAACCCTCCTTACCTGGTGGCTTGAACTAATACAAACTGGAGTGGCTGAGGCATAGGTACATGCTCCCTACAATTACTTCAATCCCAAAGGGGTAATTGTCCAATGCCAAAGTCCCTTGCTCATGTAGGGTAACAAAATGTGTGTAAAAGACAAATTAAAAAGTTCACAGTATTTTACACCCAGTCACTGCCACTCACTGATAAATAAAAGCAGAAGTGATATGGGCTTTACAGCAGCACTCAGCAGGTAGCCTCCCATTCCTCCCAGCTGGGTACCCAGCTCAAGCCAGACTCCTGTGGGCTCCCATCAGAGCTCTGCTATGAGCCACAGCACCAGCTGCTGAAGATAGAGCCAAACCTGCAGCAGCAGAGGAGACTGCAGCATCTGGAGGCTGCTGCCCCTGTTCTGCAAGATCCCACCTCCCACCATGGTTTTATCCTGAATTGCTCCAGTTCAGATGTGTTAGTTCTTCTTTTCTATCAGACCCATCTCTCATGTGCTCCCATCCATGATGTCCACAGTAGCACTCCCCTGTGTTTCCAAGCACTAGGCTTTCTCTTCAAGGATATTTTTGCCAGCTGCCTTAAAAAATACATACTTGGGCCAAGTGCTCCACGATTTTGGATGCTGTCTTACCTTTTGCAGCCATTACTACAGATTGGCATAGAGGACTTTTATTATGGAACGTACATTTGGATTTTAAATGTTCTTTCCACTTCCTCATATCAAGCTTGGACTTCTACTTTATCATTAGTTATGTTATTGCACTATATAATTTATTATTGCTGCTAATTATTACTTAGTTCTATTGGTTATTAGGTTCATCACTACTTGGAAACTTCCATGTTAGATTTGGTCTGGATAAATATCAAAAGATTTGGATAATTTTCCAAAAATTTTGAATATGCAAAGTTGTCTATGTTTCTGTAAAGGAATGGAAGTTAGCACATGAAAGAGGAAGAATCAGACAAAGTAGGGCAAATTAAAGTACAGATTCTGGTATCTCTCATCTCTGGAAGAATTTCTTTAAATCTGAGACACAGCATACAAGTGAGTCTGTTTCCACATAGCTTGTGTCAGTTTAAAGTGTTTGTGTTGTACCATTCCCCTTTATTATCAGGCTTTCTCTAATGGTCAGTGTTAGATATCTCAAGCCATGTGAGCTAATTAAGTCAGGAACTGCAATTTTTGAAGTTGTACAATAGGTTATTCTCACAATAGCATTCACACAGTCACCTCAGACTCTGACTGTACTTAGAGAAAAAAAACATGAATCCATTACTTAAACTGAGTCTAGTTTAAGTCTTCACTCAGACATCTGTGTAAGACCTCCTCTACAGAAAAAGCTGGGAGGAGGAAGCCCCTTGTTGGGAACCTTAGAATAAAATATCTGTTGCTGGTCAACTCTTTTCAGCACAGTCTCATTTAACTCTCCTGGGAAGAAAACTAACTGACAGTGTTGGAAGTACTGTAGACAACGGCCAAGTGTTTGCCTCTCCATAGCCAAGTGCCTGGGTGCCTTCATCCCCTCCATGGCGAACCTCTGCACAGCTGGACGGGACACCCACCCAGAGCAGTCAGGAAAGGGGAGCAGCTCTCCTCTTACCACCCAGCTTGGGCTTGGGTTGGACTTCAGTTGGATTTGATCGTGCCATGGTCACACCAGGTACAGCCAACCAGAAAGCTGTCATGGCAGGCTAGACCCCAACAGAGCACTTGGCTGAGGGTAAGGGTCTACCCTGAGAAGATACCTGAGGCAAAGAAAACTGTCTGAGGGTATCAATACTTTTGGATACATTCAGATTTTGTATCAGTTTTGCTTACTGTAGAAGAAAAAGGCCCACGAAAACTGCCCATTTAAAACACTTTTTAGTGAATAAGTTTGCACCAAACACTTGCAAATTCTGGGTTTATTTTAGTTATTTCTGCATAGGAATGCCAAGTAATTAACAGCACCATCCACTAAAGTATAAATGTATATTTCACAAAATGCTCAAGCAGAACTGACATCAATTGACCATTTCAAATATCCTATAGCTTTTCTAGCTTTTTTTCCCCTCATACTTGATTCTTAATGCCGTGGAATGCTCCATACCGAGCAATGCATGCACAGAGATTATGAATAGTCACGGTGTGGTTTGCTTGCTGATACACAGTTAATTCGGTTGTCTCTTTCAAGTGAAGTTATAGCCTTCCATCTTTATATAATGCCTTTGCATAGGAACTAAGGACTTGTTTGATTACATGAGAAAAGGCAATCCAGTCCAATGAATTAATCTGAAGTAGAAGAAATTTTGGTGCCAATAACATCTCTACCTTCTAAAATGGAGCTGAAACATGGATTATTTGTGTTTTGCTATATCCAGGCAAAGCAGTAGACTGTTCAGTTTCACAAGGGCAACTTTAATGAATTTTCCCTCTAGGTACAAATGAGTGGAGAATTTTTCCCTGCATGGCAGACACTTTCTTATTCTGCAGTACTTCTGTAACCAACAACATCTGCATACCTTATTTCAGCTTTCACAATAATTGGACAAAGTAGATTCCTTCTTCAGAGAATGTATAATTCAATTGGATTTATTTTTTAGTTTACATCAGTGGTAAATTTAGTTCAAAATAGATTACATACAGCTCAGCCCAATATAGCATCCTAAATAAAAAAATATTTGTAATTATTAGACTACAGTTTTCTCCCATTCAGTCCTACACCCATCCTAGAGTATTCCCATGCTTGTTTCCATTGAGACTTAATTATTGTACATCCTAAATATGACATCTTCTACCTCTCATTTGGCTATGAATAAAGGTTTGAAGGATCTCTCTTCCGGGTTATTAAGGAGAAGATTTTCAATTTATAAGTTGTAAACATTTGCGAAAATATTTGATCTGAAACAATACATTGTACATTAAGCTGTAATTACTAAAATTCCCATTATTTCTGTGGCTGATAGTAGAAGGATGGAATGTAAATTCAGACATGTTGGTTATTGTCAGTTCCTTCTTCCTCCTTGAAAATCAATGAAAATGAAATCCATAACTTATAAGCCACATTTAGAATTGTGCTTAATAGCTGATGACATGATATGACCTATGGGAAGAGAATAACAGAAGGACTCTCAACTTGAAGAAATTCAGGCCAGGACATCTAGGGAAAATAATCCAAAACTCAGTTATTCCTCAGAAGGGAAAATGAGGAAAGTAATGCTGAAAGAAGCCTGAGGGTGATAGTAGAGAGTGCATTAAATGTGACGGAGCAAAAAAAAAAAGAGAGAGAAAAGGGAAAATTTTGGCTGCAAATTCAAAGACATCACCTCCTAGAAAAGGGAAGAAAATATTCTACTCCATATGGCTTTGGTGTGACCACACTAGGAATACTAAATTCACTCCTGGGTACCTCATTAGCATCTAAAAGGGCAGGTTCAGTGGAGAGCTGACAATAGTGTCTAAGGAGTTGTCTGGAATGACTTTTAAGGAAAGATTAAAATAGTTTAAGGGTGGGTTGGGGCACCTTTTATTCCCATGGACTAGCACTTTAATTCTTATCCCATCCTTTTCCCCTACATTTTAACAGGCCAACTTACAAAGCGAAATATTATGGGCAAGTGTGTAAAAGTCTGGCCCTAAATATGTATGTATCGGCTAAGCAATGAAGAGGGGAAGCTCCAACAGTACATTGGAAGGGTTATTAACACCAGTGAGCATAACTTGTAACAGGATGTTATTTTTAAAGGCAAAAATGAAAAAGAAAATGAAAACTTATTGACAGATCTGTTAGGGTATTGATTATACTCATAAATGAAGTCATGCATCTCTTGATACATTTCTATGCTTGCAAAGAACAAGCAACTGTACTGAAGAGAGAAATCATGCACTGGACAGAAGATAGTCTAGATGGCTTAGTGGGCCTCTTTGTTTCTACTTACACTGACTTAGAAACTTTCACAAGAGACAGGGAGGTACAAGACAACCTGGTAATAAATACGCACCATTGCCTAATGTATTATTTGGCTAAAGCCCAGATAATTCCTGAAGTACACCTCAGGGTCTCATAATGACTCCAGTGCTAAATATCTTACAGTCTCACCTCTGCCTGGCTGGGGCAGTGAAGCATTACACAGTATAAACAAGAAATCAGTCACTAATCCTGAGCTATAGTCTCTAATGGTAGTGTTAGGGAAATTCTTTGGATCTGCTAGAAATACCATTTAGATCAGCCTTGTGCTGGCTTTAAGCCTACCTCCTTGGGACTTCTATGCCATGTCCTCTTCCAGTGGTATCTTCCCTTTCCTCCTTACCCAGGCCTAGGGCTTCCATCAGATAGATCATCACCACCTCAGTTAGGGAAAAAAGTTCAGATCCTTGATACTGCAGACATGCAGCAGTGACAGTAGGTATTGGCCAAGTAGGGCTCTTGTGCTGACCTCGCAGTCCAATTGTAACCCAATACAGGATGCTCATCACCTCTCCTAGGATGTCCTTACTACACCAGTGCTCAAGCAGGCTCTGGTAGCACCTTCTGTGCTTTGGCAGAATGGTTTATTTTCCCTTCATAGGTCATTAAATCTCTATTGATTTCAAGCAATTGGCTCTCCGCACTGTGCAGACTTTGTTATAAATTACTGATAGTGTATATGAGTTGGTTTGGCTCCCCATCCAGTGTATTTAGCAGTGAGTTCTGAGTGTGTTTTTCTCCCATTGCTCTTGTCCCCACAAATGGCAGCAGCAGTCCTGCTTTTCTCCAGAGCTGAGAGCAGGTAATTTCCTTAGCCTGGACTCTTAAGAAGAAGACATTTCAAATTATTTATTGTCCATCCTCTCAGTGCAAATCTACATTCTTCTCTATTCCACCTCTCACCCCCCCCAGAAAATACATTCATATTTAATTACTGTCTTCCAAAACATGCTAGGAAGAAAAGGCGATAGTTCATCTTGCTCATTTTTTAATGACTTTTGAGGCAACGTGACAGTCTCTTTCAGCTGTGAAATTACCTATACTGGGAAACTTTGCATCTGTAAAGAAGTTGGTCCACTCTGGGAAATGGTAATAGTGCAGCAAGCTTTTTTTTTTTTGTTTTTCCACAGGCCTTTCTGTAGCAAAAAACATGCTGTCACTGCAGCCTTTTAGCCTCACAGAAAGTGCCAGCCACAGACAGGCTCAGGCCTAGCAGCCAGCATCCTCCAGGGCTTACTGTACAGATCAGCTTTACAGAGGGTTCTGAACCGAGATCTACAGAAGTTTGGATCAAGTTTGGGTCAACCAACCTGTACCAAGCTGACAAGAAGACTTTGTATGCTGTTTGTCCTCCACAGACATCAGAAAACATTTCTGTTTCCTATCACCAAACACACATTCAGTATGAGAGGTGGTGACAACTTTCCCAGTGTTCATCCTTAACTATTTCTGTCATGTTTTCTCTCCCTTTCATCATCTTCCCAACATAAAATAGACTTATTATTTATTTGTAAAAAGCGAAGAACAAACAAGGTACTTTACAAACAGCAATGAAGAAAACTATTTTCCTCAATAATATATACCTCTGCCATATTAATTTTAACACTCTCCTTTCTCATATTCTTCTTATCCTCACTCACCAAACACAGTTTTCATGATGGCAGCAAACAGTGCAGAGAGAAAAAAGGATAAGCATGGAGAAGAATGAGAAAAAGACAGAGAAAAACGTGGATTTTTTTCTGATATACTTATTAAAGTAAGGGCTGTGGGGAGGTAAACATAGTGTACTGATTCCATACAAAAAAAAGTAGTTCTTCCTTTCTGTAGCACAAAATCTGATATCTGAAGATCTCTGCATGTACTAAAACGCAGAGGATTGGGAGGAGGTGGAAGAATAAAGTTTAGATTAACAGTGAATCTTCAGAGCTTGAAGACCCACAGCAGAAGGCAGAGATGAGCTTTGGAGATGGTCCATTGACCAGAGAAGGAGATGCAGTTACCACTTTGAAGGCAGCAATAGATCTCTTGTTATTTTGAATAGTAGACTCCCTTATAAAGACACTGTTGCTCTACAGTGGGCTGTTTTTCTAAAAAGAGAGCACTTTTCCCTGGAGCTTCCTGGACATCTGATCACCCATTCAGAGAGGGACACTGGGAATTCTCATTACCATTTGGACAGAAAGCAAAATTATGCAGACTGGACTTTAGTTTAATATTGTATTATGGTAAGAACACTGGCATCATCCTGTGACAAACATTACATCATCTTCTTAACTAGTAATGGTTTTAGTCTATATTTTTCAGTAGACAACAGACATATAGGGTTTTTTACCTTTTAAAGTCACATAAAATTTTTACTATCTTTGCTATCTCTGCAAAGTCAGTCATCCCCTCCAATGTGAGACAGGAAAGGTTCATGCTTACTTCAAGTGGTTTTATGTGTATGCATTGTATAAACACACACATATAGGCATATACAGAAAATTGCACACAGACCTGCTATAGGAACTGAATATATATAAAATTATTATAAGTACTTGTCTTTCACACCCATCCTCAATATGTGTGAATGCCAGAAACCAGACATGCTGTTCCAGACGGGACTGATGCAAGGAATAAATATATTGCATTTATGGAAATCATTAATTTTCCTTGTCTGGAAACCTCTTGAATATAAATAATATTTTCCTCTATAAATTTCAAAGTGCTGTCCTAAGAATGGGTAAGAATCATTATCTTCATTTGACAGTTGGAGAAACAAAGAGCAGACTGTTTTAAGCAGCAGTCTAAGGTCACACGGAGTAAATGAAGTCAAACCTCATCTCCCAAGCCTGACTTTCCCTTGAGAGAGCATACCAGAGAGCACACCACTCACAACTTTATCAGATGAAACTCTTCAGCACATATGCTAATAGTATTGGCAACCCTGAGCCTTCACAGATCAGGACTGAGGTTTCAAATGATAGGCAGATTTGCTTTAAATGTATACGATTAAACCACCCAAATAAATACACTTGTGTTTCTTCTATTCGTCTTCTGCTATCTGAGGCTTTGGAGTGTGCTAGGGTAATAGTTTCTAGGTATTTCCATTATCAAAAGATCCAGGCGTCTTTCCTTAAGAAAGGGGGAGCGGGAGGTGGGGCAGTACTAAACAAGCAGAATTAAATACTGTTAATAAAATCTGGAGAGTTAGCAAAAAAATGCAGAGACCATATCTATTTCTGGCACGTGCTGGAGACGGCTCTCTCTATAAAATGATCTCCCCACATTACCCCAAAAGCAGATCTTACTTTCAGAGGCACAGTAATTCCTGGTGATGACTGCTGAGACTGGTGAATGTCCATCATCACTTAGGTTTGGATCCTCCAGACCTTTTAAAAGGCACGATATCTCAAAGCAGAGTGCAGAATACACTGTAGATGTTGTGGGTCTTTCTGCCTTGTTTGAATCCAGCAGCCAGTGTCGTCAGAGCACAACAATTTAGAGCAGGGCACATCCCAGCTTTCTTTTGCAATCAGAAGAACTGTTCTCCCCTCAGTATAAGCCAATTCCTCTGACTGAGGTTAGTAACACAGGAACAAAGATGCCACACAAAGCAGAGAAAGCAGAGTGCTGGTCCAGCCTGCACGATTTTGCTCAAGATTTGCTTGTGGATTAACTCTGTGCTGTAAAGATTTACATCAGATACTGTTTATCTGTACCCTTCTTAATTCATACCAGCTGAAATTCACAACTGAAGAAGTGGTGTTCCTTTTAGGGCACTTCTTTTCCCTTCTTAAGAGCTGTCTTTTTCAAATGTCTCCAAATTAGACAATCACTGGGGGCACTGATAATTGTTTTCCTTTTAAGTCAGAGGCACTATTTGCTTTTTCGGTTCCTCAGTTGTTTTATCTCTTATTATGTTGAATCATTTTGAAAGCTATATCTTCCATTTAAAAGTCATATCCCATTATCTAGGAGGGAATTTGAAAAGGTCAGTGTTAAAAGAAAACACAAGCTAAAACAACCCCAACACTCAAGCTTTCAACGCTAACTAACCCAGACGATATTGAAGGTTAATTAGACTTTAAGAAAATGCGCAGGCAATACATGTGGCATGCTACTGATAAAATGACATTGCTTGTAATAAATTAAATTATAGTAGAACCTCACAGAGGCACCAATCATGGGCAAACCACTGGAAAAAAAAATTAATGTTTAGTCAGGTTGGGATCTCTTTAAGTTAACAAACAAAAGAATACAGTACATACTGTTTGGCCTCCAACAATTGCAGTTCAATTTTACTCAGTTTTAATGCATTGGCATTTATGTTGCAAAAATAACAATTGTAGGTGTATGACAGCACTAGAAATATCTGGGTGGTCTCTCTATTGGAATAGACATTGTATGTGCTGGAGAGAAGCACATATGGATGTTCAGAAAACTGAAATAATGTTAAACACGTTATCCAGCTTTCATTTTTCTCTCGAAGTTATAATATTGCATGCTGGTGCATACTTGCTGTAGTGTGAAAAATAAAGTATAGTTGTTACTGAATCTCATTTTTAGCAGAAATATTTGAGTGTGTGTTCTGGATTCTATACGGGCGTGTAATATGCCATGGTAATAAATAAATCAATCTGATCTGAGAACCTGGTTTGTTTGTTTTTTTTCATATAACTTGTTGACAGACTCTGGTAAATGCATTTGCTCAGATTTCTTCATGCTGTAACCCTTGGAAATGTTACAAATGCTTTTATAACAGTAAGCATGAAGATGCAGCACCACACAGAATCCATATTGCTAACATATGAATGGCCTTTAATGTCTGCAGCTCCACTATATTCCTCTGAAAGAAAGACATGAAATGCATTTGACACCAGCACGGTTTCTTTAGCTAAAACTTCACTGCCATTAGCTATACATGATATAGCAGGCAATCCTCGCCTTTAGAGGAAAATGCAGATCTTATCTATTTGTCTTTGCTGCTTCTGAGAATTCAGAAACCCAAACAAATGAAAATCATATTTGAAAGAACTGGAAGTAGAAGAGCTCAAAAAACCCGAAGAACAGTTAGTTCTATATATTCTGGGTTGCTAGCACTCTGACATGTGAAGGCATATATTTCTTGAGAACGTGCTGGTGGGCAAAAGTCATAGATACTCCTAGCTACATAATCACAACATGAACACAGTTCTGCAAAATGCTTAATCAGAAAGAACAGGCAACATGGAGTCATCACAATTTTAATTCAAGCTTTTAAAGAAAAGGCATTAAAATGTCTCAAACCAGATAATGTCAGCTCCCATTTAAGTTGATCATTAAACTTATTCCATCTGTTTGGGTTTGCAGCCCTGCCTGACTCCCTCTGAATAGCATCTGATGCATGAAAGCATTACAGAGGCAGATCTGTCCATACCATGATCAAAACACACACAGAGATATCTGTTTGGACCGTTATGCAGAACAAAACCACATTTTATTCCTTTGCATTTCTTCAAAACACAACCCAAACCTTTAAAAGGGTATCCCTGTCATTTCAAAACTGAAGAAAATGCTGGAAGTTGGAGCATATCTTTTACCAGTTTCCAGGCAGCTCGTATCAGCCTGGAGTAAAGGATGGTCTGGTAAGCTGTCTTCCATCTTCTCAACTATTCTTATCTCTAGTTCTGTTTCTAAGGTCAGTAAAAACATACAGCAGTGATTATGCAGGAACTAGCTCTGAGGGATTATGCTATTTGTCAAAGTAATAACAGTGAATTCAATATGCGTAAATCTCTTCTCCCTGTGCAGTAGAGCTGTGCTCTGGAATACCAGTGGGATATTGATAGGAGTCATTTCCTAGGCAGCATACCTTTGGGGGAAGTTTGTGGCTGATATAATAAGAAACCCAATTTTCCTAAGAACCCACAAGTTGCAAGGGACAGTCCCACAGGCCCTTTCTACTAACATAAACAGCCGAGTTTCTTCACATTTTTATCAGTGACCTGGAAGAAAATATAAAATCCTTGCTGATAATGTTGGCAGATGACACAGAGACTAGGGGGGATCAAAGAAGAGAGGTCACTCATGAAGGGCGAACTATTAGTAAGCCAATAGCATGGTTTTTAACAACACCTGATGTAACAACGTAAAAAGCTATGACTGTAGGAGGTTGTTACAGACTTGGGGACTCTGTCCTGGAAAGCAGTGACGTCCTGGTCATGGTGAATAGCCAGGTGCCAGTTCATAGGGAGATGTAGATGACAAAAGACCAAGTCTTTAAGGCAAGGGTAGGAGAACCCTGGAATACAGAGGCTGTGTTTTGTATTTTGGCATCGATTCCTGCAGTGAAGTCTAAGCCCATCTGTGAATCCGAAAAACCCTGCAGCCTCATTATGTGAAACAAACTTGCCTGTTGGATGTGATCCCACTTGTGGGGAACTGTCAGGAAGAAGAAATTTTGGGTCTATACAACTCTTTGGTGGGGATCTAGCTTGCATTTCTGTGGGTGAGTCATGCAGATGTGCCTCATTCAGATATGACCACCCATGCCATGTGCCTTGGCCTTTGACTCCTGGGATCTTCCATGAGATGTGGCTTTAAAGTGGAAGGGGGAAGATTTAGACTAGACATCAGGAAGAAATTCTTCACAATGAGGGTGGTGAGACACTGGAATAAGTTGCCTAGAGCAGTTGTAGATGCCCCATCCCTGGAGGTGTTCAAGGCCAGGTTGGGTGGGGACTTGAGCAGCCTGGTCTGGTGGGAGGTGTCCCTGCCCATGGCAAGGAGCTTGGAATTAGATGATATTTAAGGTCCCTTCTAGCCTAAACCATTCTAAGATTCTTCGTGGAGGCTGCCAGAATTTTGACTGTCCCAGTGAGAAACACCAGGCTGTTGTTCCACAGTGTCCCAGAGGCTGCCACGTGGATGCACAAGCCAAACTACTTTAGATTACCGCTTCATCTTTAGCTCAGGTGCAGTCTAGATGCAGCCACTTTGTCCCATCCAGGTGTCTGTAGTCCAGAAAAATGTCAATAAGCTATAAAGCACAGCAGGTTTGGTTTGGAAAATTTGCCTTAAATAGTAAGACTGACAGTTTATCACCGAGAAAATGAAGGACTGGATTTGATCAGTCTGTGAGAGCAGAGCTTCATACTGGGCTGTGTGATACAGAAGATGGAGGTGTAACACCATCCAGAAGCTGCAAGTTGAAATTAGACAAGTTCAGACTAGACTTTAGAAGTGCTGATGTTTGTCTACTAGAAGAACCTCCCAAAGGTTTTGCTAGGTTCCCTGGCCTTGGCAATTTTAAAATTGAGAACAGGTTCCTTCTAGAAGAGGACCAGAGGAGTTAAACAGCAGTACCTATGACCTCCTAGTCTGTGACACCATGAAGCCCACTCTAAGTTTTCCTTTCTCTCATGCATTATGAAAATTTGATTAAGTAGGACCACTCCACAGGACCATCAGTCAAGTTTCTGTTGACTTTCCTTCCAAAATGGATGTTTCAGAGTACAGCCATAGGCTATCTTGGGAGAGATGCCAAAGGAATTCAGTTCCTGTGTGTTACTATGTTGTTGGGGATGACAGTGAATTAAGGTAGGCCTGAATTTAGAAGTCTAGCCAGCTCCCTTCCATCAAACAGACCAGAAATAGTACTTCACACTTGAACAAAGATTAGTCTTCCAAAAATCTTGTTTGAAGGAGAGCCAGAGAACCAAATGCGACTATCTGAGGGCTCCGCCAGAACTGGAAGTGTCATTTGGGGATGGGTATCCAACAGAGGCTCACCTAATAAAGTCAGATTGAGATGGCAGTGTACATAGGAGTTTGGTTGTCAGTATATGAGGCTTTTGGAAAGCCTGGAAGCTCACACAGATATTGCTTTTTATTTGAAAATGTTAATGTGGATTTCAGGCTCATGAAAGATGTGAGATTGCTGGTGAAGAACTGTCTAGCCACACATAGGATCAGCAAGAAATTCAGGTTCTTCCATCCCACTCAGCCGTGCTGTGGAAGAAAGACCAGCTCCTGGTGAGTTCTGATCTTTATGAACGATTTAGCCCCCAGGGCCCTCTGATGGCTTACTCCACCTTTGATGAAAACTTTGCGATACAGATATATGTTACTTGGAAACCACACTGGTATCGGCCACTTATTTCTTTTTCCTTATTTTCCTCCTAACTGATTCACCCACCATTTGGTGCCCCTTCTGAGTAGCTTGCACCTAGAGCCCAAAGGATTGCAGCCTGACTATTTCAAGATTCTGTTTCTTACTGTGACATTTGTTCACATTAATTCCAGATAGGAGGAAAAATCGAGTTGTTTGGGGGAATATTTTTTATTTTATTTTTTACTTTCGCTTTTATCATTAGAAAGCAACATACGTTGGCTTCTGGGCTGGATGAGTCAGATGGAGCTGGATAATCCTTAGCATTGCATTAAAACACTGCATTAGACAAGAAAATAAAACACTTTGTGTAAACATCTGATTTAAAAAAACCACAAACACTCATTGGTTAGATGCTGACAGAAATTATTAGCAATAAGCTCTTTCGCATAGAAATAGGCTTATTACCATGCATTTGCAGCAGCTGGCATGAGCCTGGCGTGGTGCCAACAAACTGTGTCCTGCAAACACCATCTTTCCACTTCATCCTAGGAAGAATACCAGCAAGACAGAGTTGTATTCTCTTCTCAGTCTATGCAGAATACATTTCCACTGACTCCCGCAGAAGTCCTGTGCACATGTGTAAAGAGTATGGTCTGAAAAGAACCATAAAGTCAGTTTTGCCTTTTCAGCTCTGGCAGACCTGTGAGTAAGGACTGTGGGCTGCTTTTAAAATATGGGGGTAGAAGGGTTGGAGGTTGTATTTTGCTACATCACTGAAAGCTAGCAGAGGCCACTCAGGAAGAAAAGAATTTATTAATCACAAATCACAGCCACACAAAGCTCTTAGATCAAATCAGGTTTGTTAGGGGATGTGGTGGTTTTGGAGGGTTTTTTTTTTTTTGGCTGTTTTGCTTTTTTTTTTTTAAATCAGCAGAAAATTACCCTCTGCATGATGCATGACATGGCCTTCAGCTCCTGGGTCTGCCCACACTTGGATGTTGAAGCACATTTGTGGTTTGCTGAGATCTAGTGTTGTTTGCTTGCTTTTTTTGTCCAAGGACTTTTCTATATGATTACACTCTAAAAGTGTGCCATAGATTACATGGTCCATCACCAGTTTACAAGGAGAGAACACAGGTCTGCATTTAGGAAACCATCCTTAGTCTCAATAGGAACAGTTTCAAACATTCAGCCTTCAAACTCATTCATAATTGACTTGGTTAAGTGTAGGGACAAATCCTGGTTCATTTTCCTGGGGGAAAAAATGCTCATAATTAAAACTGAAGCAAAAGAATCTGAAACACTTTCCAGGATTGGGCTTCAGGTATGAGAACGACTTCGTTTTGTAACACAAAGCCAGTGATTTTTGTATTTATTCTAGAAGGCCATATTATGTAAGATTTTGTCAACTCTTTAGTTTAATGGGGTGAAAAATACTGACTACAAAGAAGGTGAATGAAATAGTTTGTGAGGCTTTATGGGTAACACAAAAGCCACTATTGAAACAATGATCCCCTTACAGCTGAAAATATTAACCTCTGCTGAAGAAATTCAGAAGTCTTGAACATGGTGCTCGCTGCTCAGTCCAATTTCAAGTCAATCAAAGGAAGTAAAATACAAAGGGAAAGGTCACGTTGACTTAGTATAATCTTAATGAATCTTGGCCCTGTGTTTTGCGTTTCCAGTGGAAACATGAACTCAGTGACTCAACTCCTTCCTCTCTGTGCTGTTTCCAAACGCACAGGTAGAGGGATAAGCTTTTGCTCAGCTCAGTCCCCAAACAGCACTACGTCTCTGTTTAAACAGAGCCTGAAAAACAGAGCCTTTTTATTTTTAGCAACGGTATTTACTAAAAGGAGCTGTTGTTGACAAGAAAAGCCACTCATATTTGAATATGAAACATTTCCAGCACTTCAGGTGTGAGGGGAAATGTAAGGAATTCAGGAGTCACAACCGATAAGGAAAAAATTTAGGTGGATTTCTGGTCAGGGAATATTTCTTTACCTCCCGAAAGCGCTTACTCTGTGCAAAACCACAGTAATTTTGGCACTGCTGCAGCTTATAGGTGTACCAGGCATAGACCAGCACCCAGCTGTGTAAGGTACTGTACAAACAAAGCACAGCAAGACAAACTTAAATTTCAGAGGAGCTCACAAATGGATGCAGATAGACATACAGGAGAATGCAAGGAAACAGGGTAATATAATATTTGAGTCTCTCTTTCAGATAAGCGGTTACGATGGTTTTGGCTGGGCTAAAGTTAATTTTCTTCATAGCTGCTAGTACAGGGCTGTTTTGGATTAGCACTGAGAACAGTGCTGATAATTCAGGGATGCTTTTGTTACTGCTGAGCTTACATGGAGTCAAGGCCTTTTCTGCTTCTCCCATCACCCACCAATGAGCAGGCTGGGAGAACACAAGAAGCTGGGAGGGGGCACAGCTGGGACAGCAGACTCCAACTGACCAAAGGGATATTCCAAATCATATGATGGGCATGGTTTAGTATTTGATAGGAATGGTGGGACTTGATGATCCGGTGGGTCTTTTCCAATCCGGTGATTCTATGATTCTATGTCATGCTCAGCATATAAAGCTGGAGGAAGAAGAAGGAAATGGAAGTGTGCAGAGTGATGCTGTTTGTCTTCCCAATTAACTGTTATGCACGGTAGAGCCCTGCTTTCCTGGAGATGGCTGAAGATCTGCCTGCTGATGGAAAGTAATGAATGAATTCCTTGTTTTGCTTTATGCACGTATGTGGCTTTTGCTTTACCTGTTAAACTGCTTTTATCTCAACCCACGAATTTTCTCACTTTTACCCTTCTTGCCACCATCCTGCTGCAAGAAAGTGAGCAAGCGGCTGTGTGAGGCTTGGCTGCCAGCTGGGTTTAAACCATGACAACAATGAAAGGCAAAATGACAAAAAAAAATTGTATTTTTCTTAAAGCTGCTGCTCCCTCTGTCAGCCCAAATCCTTCCGTGATGCCTAAATGAAATAAAACAGCCTGTTAATAACGCCTGAAGAGCACTGGCAGCCAAGGACGGAAGCCTGGTGAAAGACAAATGGTTAAAGTTTACTAAGTAGTTACAAACCACCGAAAACAGGTCTTCAAATGGGACGTGTCAGGCAAGCCCTTAATAACAGGTAATATTACCAGCCTCACCTATAATTATGGTACTTGTCTCCCCACCCTCTGAATGTCACTTGTTTCCATCAATTGCAGGCTCTGCAGAGCACTGGCTGTGCCTCGGCAATGTCTGCACACTGTCTTACAAAAACAGGGTGACTTTTCTCATCTGAGCTTCGAGGAGCTGTTGTGATACTAAATAATAACAGCACAAATAATAGCAATAATAGCAATACTAAAGAAACAGGATGTTCAGCTCTGTCCACATTTAGCTATGCCGATGCTATCATATTCCAGTACAGTTTGAGGAAACCTTGAAAGGCTGCACGTAGAGGGAATAATGCATTGAAAGGAATACCTTTACCATATATCACATAGTCCCCATCAGGAGATTTTTATGATCACATTACTATGTGCTTTGTCTTCAAATAGAGACTTCGCTAGCTTTTCCACCCATAAGCAAGAAAAAATACTTGCCACACTCGTTATCAGTCTCTTGGTTCAGATTTTCTCTCTGATGTGCAGCTGCTTCATTTTGGTTCTCAGTTCCAGCAGGACGTGTTATTGTCACCTTTTCTGTAACAATTACCTTATACACCTGAAACTAGATGACAGTTAAGGTTATCACTATGAGCTTGAGACTGGTATGTACGTAGAAATGCTTTAGATGTGTAGAGATAGTTGAATATTTTTGTTGAGAAATTATTTTGGACATTTACTACCATTTGAATTTGATTTGGAATTATTTTACACATTTGCCACCATTTGGGTTAGAGGATTTAAAAAACCCAAACCCTGTATCTGTGCTTATTAGCCAGCGTCATATGTTCCATTGAAATAATTGTTTGCTCTGACTGTTTAGAGGAGCTCAATGGCCATACAAATCATATGGAAAATTTTACTCCTTCTGACTTGGTATGGTGATTTAATGTGCAAGAAAGAATAAAAAATAATAAATGTATGGGATGAATTTTCCAATAAATAAAGGTTTGTGAAATAAATTAGGGAAGATATTGAGAGACTTAGTGCCTCAGTGAACAAGCTTCTGTGTACTTGTAATAATATAACCCACAAATCACAGTAAACCAAGTGTGGTGATTTGATTTGTGAAAGTATGCAAGAATATCCTTTTAACTATCCAATCAGCAGTGTACTGAGACCTCACACTATCAAAAGGTCAGAATCCAAAAGGGTTAAGTATTGACTGACAAGAGGATGAAAGGAAAAGCAACAGAATGTAGGTGTATAAAGGTCTTGAGGGACATTCCTAAAAGTCAGTATCAGTTTTTACACTTCTTGCACAGGACTAGATATGAATTTCAAATAATGAATAGATTTGGATCATCTGTACTTCTCAAAAATGTGAAACTCATATTTAACTGTGTCCATGCCAAAAGCTTTTCTGTTTTCTTGCTCAAGCCCTTATTAATTTGAAAATTCATGCCAAAATTTCATTATTTAAATTCTTTCTAATACATTTTAACGTGTTAGAAAAGCCTCTCACACCTTTGATCCTGTGATTCGTTCAGTCACTCACCGAATAATACAGCCTAGGAGCTCACAAAATAACATGGGTGAACATGGCTAGTTACTCAGGAATGACAAAACCTTAGAAATAGGTTTGAAAACAAATAAAGCCACAGGTGCTGGTTATCTCCAGGGAAAATAAAATAAATAAATAAATGCTCTGCATCACAGACAGGCTATGTGCGTGTGCCCCTTAGTCAGGCTACAGCAGAACCATGGGAGAGGCTACTACTGCCCTGTGACACGACCCTTCATGGTGGCAGTGGCAGGATGGAAGACTCACACAGTGAGGGGGTGACTAGAAAAGGCCCTTGGCAATCTGTGCTCCGCTCTTCTTTTTTTAGGGGCAGGATGTTTTAGGAAGAGAGAGTTTGCTGGCAACCCGATCCTCCCTCCGGTTGCGGAGATCTTCAAAGGAGATGGTGCTGGCAGCTGACATGCCCCGTTCTCCTGTTGTTTTTTTTCCCATTCACATTGCAGATCCCTCTCCCCCCAGACCTCCTGATCAGCTCCTTCTTCCTTCTGCAGCACAAGCTCAGCTATATTCCAGTCCCTTCATACTGTACCCTTCGACCTTCAGGAGGTCTCACCACATCGTTTATGCAGGAGAGCGGCTTCACTGTGCAAGTGCCATTAACCACAGAAGACACAGAAGTTGTGTGTCTCCTAAATGGAACAAGAATCTGATGACACAGAAACACAAGGGCAACATTGGGAGGGCAAAGGAAGAAGCTTATGAGAAGAAAATAGCTGCCAAGCCAGCCCTCTCACCTAGACCTTCCCCAGAAACTGTAGTAGCTTTGCCTCTGCCCCATGGTATTTTACATGCAGCAGACCCTTGCACAAGGGCAAGTAAATCTGCTGACAAAGCTGGCAAAGACCTTTCCCTGCCTCTGCTTCTAGGGGCTTGGGTGTCCAGGATTAAGCAGTTTGCTCAAAGACACTTTGCAAGCCATCCCTCTGAGCTGGAGGTAATCTGGTGCAAGGAGACAGGCAGAGCCTGACTGCCTGGCCCTCTCTGGATTAGCGAGTGCGTTGGCTGGGGACGGGCTGAGGGACCCTCCAGGTGTGCGTAGCAGTGCATCCACATGCTGCCTCCCCTCTAGCGCCATGGATGTTGCTGGACAAATTATACCTAGTGACAATGCCGTAAACGGCAATATCTCTTGGAATGGTTTCAGTCAAACCATACTTCTCTGGCAGCACTCAAGGAGAAAGGTGGGTGGAAGGAAAAAGGCAGAGCCAGCACAGTAGCAAATATTGACACAAAACAATAACAAAACATGATTGTAAAACCCACACAAATGAACGGGTGATTCCATGCATGAGCACAGCCCGGGAAAGTGCTTCAGATTCATGCATTCATGTTCATATTTCCAGGGCTGGAGAATACACTTGCAGTAACAGAACCCGTGTAAGCACAGGTTGCAGAAACAGCGATGAGGCAAATAATTTAAAAAGTAATTTATAATGATGCAGAAGGGCAGATACTACCCTACACAATAAAGTGGTAAAATGAACACTCAAGGGTTGGGGGGTTTGGTTTTGGGTCTTTTTGTTTTTAATGGTGGTGGTCCCCTTGGCCTTCCTTAACTCTCAACAAATGCTTCCTGGATTGGGTGCTCAGTATCTGATAGGATCAGGCCCATGCTTAACATTCACAATAAATCTTATTCTTGAGTCACATTAGCTCACAAAAAAAACCCCAAAACTCTGCTTTTTTGCATACGCACAGCAATAAAACATTGTCTTTCACACCACCTGCATTGTATGGGTTGTCTTGCTCTTAACTGTCTACTTTTCTACAGAGCCAGCTATCAGATCTTCTCTTCTTCCTTTTTGTTCTTTGGTGAGGGAAGAGTGTTTTATAATGGAAAAATAAACAGCTGCTTCCTCCCTGCCATTAAACTAATCAAGTGGTGTAATACTTCCAAAAGTATTTGCATATGTTTTCTTATTGAAGCCACCCATGACTCCCACCATGTCATGCTTTGTTGTTAAATTTGCTGTTCCCTAACACACACATTTGCCTTTGGTAGGGCTAGGTCAGTCATGGCTTCGCTCTCATTGTTCATGGTCAATGCCAAACAAGACATTTTGCTTGGTAGACAGCAGTTTTCCAGAAGAACCTGGTAATAGAAGCAAGATATGGCATCGGGTACTCCAGTAGCTGCCTAACCTGAAAAACCTTCCTCAGCCCTGCTTTGGCTCTTAAGTTTTGATTTGGATTTTCCTATGGAGTGATGTGGTCCTGGTAACCTGAGCCAGGCAAGTGCTGAGGTACTTTAGTAGCAGAAACCGGTTAGATGGATGAACAAGTTATGAAATGTTGATCCAACTTCCCAACTGAAATCACCTGCCATTAAAATACAGACACCCTTTAAGAGCACAAATAGCACCGTGACTCTTAAGAACATGATACTGAAGCACTTGCATGCCACATTTCTCTAGGTGGGGTCTGAGGGACAGAGCCTAAAGCACCACTCATTTGTGGCATCAGCTTTACTTCAGGAGAACAGAGGCATCAGGCAGTGGAAACACCTGCACAGAAATTTGCAGAAGAACATTCACCCTGTGCTTCATATGCAGAAATGCTATGCTATTTACTCACTTGGATGATGACTGGGAGACACATTACCATGAACTATTATGGAGATGAATGCCTCAAATTTAGGAATTCATGTCCCAGTTGTTACTCTGAAACAATAGCTATGGGCCTAGATGGAAGCAGAGCCCAATTAAAAACTTAAAAATCAGATCTTCGGAGTAGATGTGAAGGAGCCGCAGAAACAAAACAAGAGATTGATACAAAAAAACAGCATTAAAATCAAACCCATTTTCACTAGCACATTATATACATCCTTCCTTAATTGATTATATGTTTTCTTCTTCAGGTAAAAGGGATTTGAGACATGCAAATTCTAGCTTAGGGATAAGTTGTGCAACATCGAACTCACTCATGAGTAATCCAATTGACCTCGAGGAGATGACTCGTGAGAAAATGCTCATCACCATCAATGAGTGTTGCAAAATCAATGGGGTTTCAGCGCACCTCTCTCTCTGCACCACCCTCTTGGACAGCCTTGCATCCACGGTGCTTCAGCACAAGTGTTTCCTCAAGCTTCTCTGATCGCTACAAAGCTACACCAAAGCACAGAGGATGTGTCCTGTATGAGGAATTAGTTTGATTAGTTCTCTTAGGATACAGATGGTACTTATTTTTTTTTAAGATCACAGAAAGAACATTTCAAGGTTACTCTGTAAGAATAATCAATCTTTTAAAACGCCCAAGTTCTTTAATTACATTTACAAAGAATAAAAAAAAAAAAAAGCTGTGTATGCTGTGGCAATGAAAAAGCTAGTAAAGTCAGCACAACCGAGCCCTTAATTTTGCCTTTTCACCAGGTTTCAGACAACTAGGTCTATGAGCAGTAAAAAAAGAGGAGGAGAGCTGGAACAGAAAAGAAAGAAAAAAGCACACGGGTAATTTTTACATTATGGTGACGAAATGAAAACAGAACACTTGGCTCCATTTAACTTCCTGTATTTCTAGTCCGAAGAATGCTGCAAGATGGTACGGGTGCATGCCTGTAAGGGAACTACCAACTGGCTTCCATAAACACCATATTTACCAGAAAAAAAACAAGAGAAAAGTAAAGATCCCTGCTTAGTTCACTTCACATTATACAAGCCAAATTGCAAAGAGTTGTTGGGTTTTTTTTCTCTGCAATGAAGTAAATAGAAGTGCCATCATATACAAATATGCATCTGTTTCTAATGAGATGTTTATAGCCCCTGCCTTGCCAATTGCACATGTGTAATACCTCCGTGCGTCAGTACCTGTAGAGGTCTGGTTAAGAGACAATAGGTGCAAATTAATGTATAAACAAACATTATCAATTCAAGCCAGGATATGTCTTTATTTTTAAATGCCACAGCTTTCTACTTAGGTTTTAAAATCCTTTCTTCCACTCTTTGCTGGTGGCAAAAATGTTCGAGGGACAGGACAAAATATTTATAATAATAGGACATTTCACTCTGCACTTTGTTTTAGCATGTGGGGGGGATAATAATTGTATTCAGACTTGAAATGGCTTGGGTTAGGCAGTTCAGAGCACAAGCACCTGCAGCAAATTAATTTGTTGTAGCACATTTATTATCTCATAGCTTCTATTTAGGCTGCAGCTGTTGCTATTATGTTAATAATGTTTTTTATCACCACTGTATACAACAGGTTATGGTAATATAGAAATTTTTGGGCGTGGGGTGTTGGTTTGTTTTTTTACAATTTTATTTCTTGGAAAGCAAAAGATAGGGAGTATATAGCACATAAGCATTGATCAAGCATTTAGCCTTGTGTTTTTTAGCTGATTTGAAAGAGAATGGGCAAGAGAAATTAGAAAAGAGTAACAATAGACAAAGATGGCGCGTGCAGAATTTGTGAAAGCAAAAAAGAAGAAGAGGTGGAAAAAAAGAAAGAAAGAAAGAAAGAAAGAAACACCGAACACCGCAGTGCTGGGGTGGTGAGTGTTCGGGTGGGGGCGGGGAAAATGCTGCAGTTTTCGTGAAATAATAAGGTGGAAAAAAAGGCATACAAAGAGTAGGTTTTTCATTGTCTGTAAAATATAAACACAGATGAATTCTGTCTTTGGTTTGTTCATGCTTTTCACTCTGCACAGCAGGGATGTTCTTAAGAAGTTGCCCTCTGCGAAATTTCACTAAATGGAAACCGTGGACCCTGCATGATGCGATTATAATCACACCAGCCATTCTTTTTACATAATTTTTTGTTTAAAATCCAGTAATGCTTCTTGTTTTTAAAACATATAGCTATATCTATACGCGCATCTAAACCGGTGCTGGTTTGTGTCCCTCCAGCAAAGTGCAAGCTGAAGCTATAACTGGCTGTATCCCATCCGCAAATCTCCATGGACTCAAAAACAATATGAAAATTTTTAGCTGACAAGAACATGTCTGCTGCCTGCAGTCACTGCAATAGCTCACCATGTTGCCTACTAACCAAAAGATCAAAAATTATCGATTTCATGGCGCTGCGTGCTTGGGATAGAAAAGCTACTTTAAAATTTGCATTATTTAAGAAATGAATTAAGAGAAAAGACTCATGTTTTAGTGGACTTTGGAACGTAAAAATGGCTTTATGTTTTAATCTTATCAATGATTTACTATAATTCTATTATTTTTAGCAGCTGGGGTCTGGAAATGATTTTTTTTGCCGATGAATTTAGGATTTTGCCGCAGTATACATCTGCAGTCCCAGAATCCTCTGGTAAGATAATCCCTCCTGCGATGGGGAAACGCCTTTAACCTTTTCGTGAATGAAAAATATGCAACCATTTTGAAATAAAAAGGGGGAAAGAATGATGATTTCTAAGAGCTGGAATGAAATTTACTGTGAATTGAAAGAACAAGGAAAGGAAAATGTATTGTAATCACGTTGTGGCGTTGGGCGCTTCTAGCTGTTGTCTCCATTGCTCCTACCCTTTCTTCAGTGGTGTCCGTAAAAAAGCTTGGAGTATGGTGCTACCTGTATTTCAGGCGGATGAGAAATCGAGAATCAAGATGTTAAGAAATACCAGTCTTTCCTTGCCAGAACTGCACAAGTGCTACAACTATTACCTCCACGCTGCAGGCTTTAAGGAAAATTTTGATTACCAGTCATTGAAATTCATTTTACCAGTGGATTCTTAAGATGACTGGACAGCATTAGGAGAGCCAAGTGTCTAGATAGCAAGAGGTGTTTACAGCTGCTGGGGGGTTCAGCTAGAAAGGGAAGAGGGGATTTTTCTGTGGCATAAGGAAAACCCGAAGCCCTAGTCCATGCACAACTGTTTGAAGATTTGTTCGAACGGAACTCCTACCCTGATATTTGTATTTTTAGACTGCAGAGTAACTAAGAAAGAGTGGTCTCGACAGAAAAATTGGGTCTTAATAATTCACTATTTCGTGTTTTAAGACTACATATGAGAATCGATTACTCAGAATAAGGAAAACTGGCCTAAAGCTATTGAAAGAAAAAGGAGAAATTTATATATCAACTACTTTTTTAAAGACAGTCTTCTGTAGGAATACAACTATATATTTAGAGTATTGACAATCAGAGGGTTACAACTGAGAAATCAGGGGTTTCACGTGGACTGAGTTTGATTATGGAAGAAGGAGGTAGGTGTCACACCTCTGTGACTGTTATTGTTTGTCTGTGTTTCTGGCTGGCTTTTCAGCCAAGGTGCCTGAACACAACCATTGCAATTGTTTTATATCAGGAGTAGGAGACCCATAATCATTAAGAGACAGGCATACAGTGAAATTTTAAAGCAAAACTTAGGTATTGTGGCATATCTGATAATGACAACATTTTGAAAAGGATCAGTGCTGTGGATCTCTCTTTACGTGATCGTGCAATAAATTTTGACTATAAAGCCATCTTGATATTTGTTGAGTTAGTAGTAATTAAAGTATATGTATTGGGAGATACAATCCTTCACGTTTACTCTGTTCTACTGCTTCACATGCCAGTAATCAGATATCCTGATGAGCAATGCCTCAGCTTCTACATCAGCTGGAAACTTTTTTCAGTTTCTGAAACATACCTGATATATAAAGTTGAATTGTAGGCATTCCCATGTACTGAATTAAAGAGGAAAACACTAAGGCATTTTGGATGTATCCAAAACAAGGACACTGAGAGAAAAATAATTTTTTTTAAAAAAATAAAATTGGTGGTCAACACAATTCTATTTCCAACGCTTGAAACAACATTTATAGAGGACTCCAATTTATGTCATTCCAACTAGTTAACAAGATGATCCTGTATGTCCTACATAATTTATTAAAAAATTTTAGGGTCTCCCTTTCCTTTAAAATGACCCAGAGTTAAAGACCTACATATTTTTTTTTTCCTGTAAATTTTGAGAAAAGTGAAATCTCACCAATATTTTGAGTTTGGCTAATTGTTTCTGTCTATAAAGAACAATTTTCTTTTTTCACTAAAACTGAGCCTGAAATGTACAGCTATTTGCTTTAGCATAGCAAGGGTTCTTAAGTGTATTAATAAACTGTGATTCTCAAGTATGAGGCAGAAGTTACACTGATTAGTCCTATATCTCAGACTGCCTAAATATTGTAAGCATCTCCTCTCTTTTTCCTTTCACTCTTGTATGAAAGTGAAAATCTGTAATTTTTTTCATACACTATTACTTCACTTTGTGGTAGAACATTCCTTTTATTTTTTTTCTCTTTTAACAGGATCAGAATGATGTACTTTTTGCTGACAAGCGAATATACATTTAGTCAGTGTCTGAAAAAATATCTGTAGTTGATTCTTGAATATGTTCCTAGAGTACGCACAGTTAGAAGCCAATTACGCATACGTTTTTAAGATCCATATGGGAAATCAAAGATTCAGGCCCAGAGCCCTAGATGTTTCTGTAATTGGTAATTTTGCTTTGTCCTTATATTATTGCCACAGCTACTCATTTGTGACTATGTTCCTTACAAACATAGCTAAATGCGAGGGTTTTGGAAAGAAAGGTGACCAACTAATTTTACCTTTAGCTGTTTGTTATTTTTAATTAATGGGCTTTCTACCATGTTAAAAATTGACTCTCCGAAAGCAGTGCTAAGGATCTTAAAAAAAAAAAAAAAGCGGCTCACAAAAAGATTTAAATCATTATCTTTTAAAATTTAACCATGAAGCTCTTCTTTGCACCGAGGATTTCTTACTGCAGTGATATACAATGGACATGCTAAGAGACTGCTTGACCTTTTGAAAAAAATAAGTCTGCAGCATACTCATCTAGCAAACAGCCACCAAAACAAACCTATTAAAAGTATAAAAGAGCTCTAAGGAAGCTTCTGAAGCTGCATATACACACTCCATGCTTCTTGGCAGGGGGAAAAGAAAAGTAGCAGAATAACCAGACCGTTTGTGAATTTACTCATGAAGCTCTGTACTGTAATATCTGATACATTTACTCTTCTTGTTTTGATGGTGGACTGTAATATACTATATTTTAGAAAAATCAGAAACACAAAATGTATTTTAGAAACATTTTTATAATTGAAATAACAGTAGAACTATTTAGTGTTAATCACAATTGTAATACTTCCACTATTAAGGCACTACTTTTCCCAGGGTAGGGCTTGTTTTTTTTTAAAAAAGGTGCAATTTTAGAAAATGGTTAGCTACGTGATAGCTAAAAATTGCAAAGCTAATAGGAATCAAATTTCTATAAGCACTGCATCTAGAACTGAAAGCATCTTAACCACTTCAAGGTGAAACAAAGACAGATTTAAATGACAACAAACCATGCAAGAGTAAAACAACAAAAAAGAAACGAGAGTTTAGCATTATGTGCTAAAGGCCTTATGAAATTCTTTTATATATATATATATATATAAAGCTGTATGTTTTAAACCTGTTTTTTAAAAGGGCTAGCTCCAGTTGTCCTCATCGGGTCAAAAAGAAAAGCGGTGCGTAGTTCAGGGGCCAGAAGCAAAGACATGGACTATACCCCTTCTGCTCCTGCAAAATCCAGGCTCCAAAAGCCCCATCTCTGCAGACCTCAGGGGGTGGGATGGCACACAAAGAGACTCTGAAAGGTATCTGGGACCATGCAATGCGTTGAGGGTGTTTGACTGATTCTACTGTTGTTATCAAGTACCCAATGGAAATGCTTATAGTGAATTTGGTAATAATGCCCTATAGAAACAGCACTTTGAACTTATATAGTACCTTTGATCCAGGGAACTAAAAGGAGGGCTCTGTCATTATTACTATTCCCATTTTACAGAGGGTGAAAATGAAGCAGACCAGATTTTCCCAAGGTTGTAGATGAAGGCAGCTGAGAAAAAAAGAGGTGGACAAAGAAATTAACTCTTCCCCCTGAACCCTTTATTTTTTCTTAATGCCCAAACCACTCTCCAGGTATACTTTCTCTCTTATTGTAAATTGGAATCAAACTTTTAGTGGCAAGAATGGCAAGGTCCTTCTCATAGCTGCATCAAGTAACTCCCCTAGAAGGTGATGAATGTTCACAGCCTCCTGACCCTGATCCAGCATGATTTTCTTTGCCACCTCTTGCTGACAGTTGCCCTCATTCTTGCTCTCCTTTTGGCCAGCATTGACAAAACATCCAACTGTTAAAAGAACACAGCACGATGAGGAAAGCTGTATTTCTTGAACCTCCAGCTTCAGGGTTATCCAAGTGGCATTTCATTTCTTTCCTAGTGGAGACCTGAGGTTGCCCACTGCACAGGGAGGCAGGCAGGTGGATGACTGCTATGTGCCCTGCAAAAGCAAAGCGGAGTGGGGAGGAAACAAGGATTTTTAATTTTTTTTTTTAATCACCACTGTCTTCCCAGAGATACTTTACTAGTGATAGACTCAGGATCCCTCCCCTGCACTCTCCCCACTGGGCTGTGGCCCTTTGCCACCCATGGCAGGTCCACCTGTCCACCTGCCAAGGCCTCCTTTTGTCTGCAGCAAGCCCTAGGTTATTTTGCCCCCCTTGCTCTCATCAGGGAGAAAGCCCCTGTTTTAAAAAAGCATCGATTCAAAACAAAACAGAACAAAATTAGCTGACATGAAAATCAAATAGAAGAATGAGGATCCTTTAGCCTAATACTACGTATTACTGAATAAATCACTGGGGAGGGGGAACCTTTAAGTGTAACTTCCTGAGTACAAACTCAAAAGCTTGTTTAAAACAGTGGAAAAACCAGTATAAAGGTGGCCCCTCCACGAACTGCACATCTCCTCCTCTCTGCAAGAACCACAGAAGCTGGAGGCTGGCAGGGAACAGGAGGCTGCATGAAGCCCTCCAGCTCAGGACTGAGAATTCAACCCCCAACGTCCACCAGCGCCAAAACAAATTTATATTAGGGGGTATGGAAATAAATCCATCTTTCTCTAGCAAGGCATGTTTTACATAAACACGTTGGTATATCCAGCCCACGTTTCGTGAAGAGGGGAGCGTGCATGTGTATTTTTTTTCCACCCCCAGTATGTCAAACACACTTTGCTGGTGCAAGACGGTGCAGGCAAAAAGTCTGCACAACATTTTACAGCGCAAGCCCGTGCACGCCGAGGAAGGGGCAGCCACGTACGTGCATTCGCACGGCTCCGCACGCCGCAGAAACCTTGTGCAATTCAGATTTTCCTGTTTTTTTACGGCTCACTTCAAGAGAAGAGGGGCGGGCGATGAGGAGGTGGAGGAGGCTGCTGTGTGGAGGGTGAGGAAAGCTTGCTTCTTCCCTTAAAAAAAAAAAAAAAAAAAATTGCATAACGAGATACTTTCTTTGGCAACTGCTTCCTGACAAATATTTACAAGGACAGAGCCGGAGCAGCGTTTCCGCGGGTGGAGGAGCGGGCCCTGCTGCCACGGTGAAGGGCTCCCGCGTCCTCCCCGCTGCCACCGGGCAGGGAGCTCAGCACCCGGGCACGAGAGTCCTCCATTCAGCGGCCCTGGATTTTGCAAACGAGAGTTTGGGAAGAGGGAATTTCGCTACAGTTGGTAAAGTGAATTTAATCACCATACAAAGCCACCCAAAATTAAACACCCCCCCCCAAGCAATGAAGCACCAAATTAAAGGGGGGGGGAGCAGCACTCGCCTTTCAGTCTCCCCATTTTCTCCCCATAGTGGGATCTCGGGGCGCAATCCTCCAACCCCCTAGCTGCCCCAAGGCAGTCACCGCCTCTCCTCCACCCTCACGGCAGCAACTTCACGCTCAGTCGGGAACTTGGAGCTCTTCTTCCCAGCCTCCGGAATAAGGTGTCTCCGCTGGCCTCCCCCCAGCCCACCCCTCAGTTCAACTCAGCCGAGCTCAGCCCAATCCGGCTCGGTTCAGCCCAGCCCAGTTCAGCTCGGCAAGGCTCTGCTCAGCTCAGCCCAGCCCAGCACAGGCCGGCTTAGCCCAGTTCTGCTCATTTCAGGTCGGTTCAGCTCGGCTCAGCCCAGCTTGGCTTGGCTCAGGCCAGCCCAGTTCAGCTCGGCTCGCCTCAGCCTGGTTTGGCTCAGTTCAACTCAGCCCGGCTCAGTTCAACTCAGCCCGGCCCAGTTCAACTTGGCTCGGCTCAGTCCAGTTCAGCTCCGCTCGGTCTGACTCGGCTCAGCGCAGCCGAGTTCGGCTCAGCTCATTTTAGCCCATCTCGGCTCGACTCAGCCCAGTTCGGCTCGGCCTGTCCCGTCCCGCCCCTCCTTTCGCCGCGCCTCCACCGCTTCCCCCACAGACCGTAGCGCGCCACTGCTCTCTGTGTCCCTCCGCCCTGGGAGCCGGGCACTATTTCTCTTCCCTTTCTCCTCCTCCCCCTGCGCTGGGCGCCGGTGGAACGCTGCGCGGCGGGCCCGGCCGCGGCGGCAGGATACAGCTCTCCCTACGCTCGCTATAAGAGCCTCCCTGCCCGCGACGCCATTTTAAGCCTCTCGCTCGGGTTCGGCGGTGGGAGCGGCGCTCGGGGCGAGCAGAACAAAACAAACCAAACCCAACCTCACCGCCTCGCACGGTCGCCATCCGCGAGGCAGCGGCGGGGGCACCGCCGGCAGCGAGGAGGAGGAGGAGGAAGAAGAAGGAAAGACGGATCGGATCGGGATCGCCCGGGCGGCAGCCGGAGCCCGGGGGGACCCTGCGCTCTCGTCTCTCCGCAACGTTAGTGCCGCTTTTCCGCCGTGGGGGCGCGGGCGTCCTGCCTCGCCACCCCCGGGCCCGCGGTGTGCCCGGCGGGGATGGCGGGAGGAGGAGGGAGAACAGGGGGAGCGGGGCTGTGTTCGGGAGGTCGGGGCAGCTGCGGCTCGGCGGCAGCTGCGGCTCCCGAGGTGTCTCTTGGGAAGCCCGTCCCGGGGCGGGAGGAGGGGGGATTGCTCGGGAGGAATCGAATCCCTGCTTTCCCGAACTCCCGGCTACCTTCGCAGCCGAAGCTGGAGGGGCTTTCCTGCCTCCATCCCCCTTTTATTTAGGGTTTTGACTCCCTTCCCCCCCCCCCCCCCCCTCCGCGTACCGAAGGGCGAAGAGAGCAGGGGACGAGTTGGTTTGCGCGGAATGTAATTAACTAATCATGGTCAGCGGGAGATAACTAATCTGCTGCCTTGTGCGTTCTCGCCCTGGCTTGCGTTGCATCTTTCCTGGAGAGGTTGTGCTGCTTCTGGGTGTCGCCGGGATGAAGCTCCCCGGAGCTGGAAGCAATCAAATTTAAGGTTTTTTTTTTGTTTGTTTGTTTGGTTTGTTGTTTTGGGGGATTTTTTTAACACCCACGTTACTGGAGCCTCGCAGCGAGCGGCTTGGGCAGCGTGAGGGCTTCCAAGGGGAAGCGCCTGCTGCCTTCTGTGGGGGGACGGCGGCTCCAGTCTCCCAAACTAACCCACTTCTGAGGTCCGTGAAGCAACTTGCTGTTACTCCCAGTAGAATTTCTGATTTCCCATGGAACAGGAAGCACCAGATTTGGGTGGTTTGTAGGTTTTTTTTTTTCCGAAGAGCTTAGTTCAGCTCTCTTTTGTATGTGATCAGTTGCTTTTGGGACAGCGAGATTTCTTTAATCTAGCAAAACCTGAAATTCTTTCCTAGCTGAAACTTGGCTTAAGGCATCGTGTGGCTTCTTTTTTTAGTCTCTTCCCAAAAACTTATACTGAAGCTTGTCCCTCCCGGGAAGAAAGAACAGGCTGTGAAGGTACGGTGGGCAACTTGTGACTTTAGGAATAGCAGTGTTGATCTTTGTAATCGGCTACTTCTTCATCTCTTTCTCGTGGAGCAGCCATTGTTCTGACACTGTATATTCCAGACATCTGTGGTCCTCCCATCCCCCAAAGTATGCAAGTGGTGAATGGAAAGAGGCTGGGCTGGTATGCTGAGGTCGATGGACGGAAATCAAGGAGGGGTTTTAGTAAAACAGGATCTTTGTGCTGAGACTGTACTAAAAGCGAAGTCGAGAAAACTACCTGAAAGAGTATGGGGATTTTCTTGATACCAGTTAAGACACACTTGGCAATTATGATTTTGGCTCTGAATGACAAAGAGGTACTACTGCAAGTTTTTGAAACAGCACAAAGAGCAAAACTTAACTGGTGTTTATTGGGTGAAGTTGTAATGTGAATTACGGTAACTGACAACCTAATGTTAATCTCACACCCTTCATAAAAAGGGGCTGACAGCCGCGGGTTTGTGGCTCCTATGTCAGTTGCCTAATGGCTGGTACTGTTGAAAATGAGAATGCTTAGGTGTTCAGACAAGGCTTTAAGGCTCTCCAAGTTCAGCATTCCGTATGAAATTGTATGGAGTGTCTTTCTGTTCTGGGGTTGTTCTAAAGAAATGTCATATTTGCTTCAGTGTTGGTTCTGATATTTTCTCTTCAGATATGAACTCATGGAAATGTTCATGTTTGTTCATGTCAATGCTGTGTTACATCCTTACTAAACCAAGCTTTGTTTTTCTTGCCTGAGCAATATGTAGCCTGGGCTTCTTTCTTCACTAGGTCTGCTGTGAAGACTAATGTTTTGCTTTGACTACATGGTGTGTCAGTAGCTGGCTTATCAAATCTCGGCCATGAAACCTGGTTGCCTTTGAGATAACGTGGTTTCTCTGTGAAACAGATGTTGGCCTTTCATGACTTATCACCAAAACCTCAAGTTTAGCTTCTTGGAACACAATAATTCTGAAAGCTTAATTCAGATTTAAAGATGACAAGTTAGTGTTAGTGGCCTTCTAAACTAATTTTGCAATACCTTGAGGAGTAGAAAGGGAAACAGCAAGAACAAGGCAGGAAGCATGGCTATTAGAAGCTTTGGTCTGATAAACTGAAGACTGAATGTGCAGTCTGAAACTCCTGGATAAGGATGTTTCTGCAAAATATTGCCTAGTAAGCAGACTAGCTTGCAGTAATCAAAATAACGCATGTTAATTCATACTTAAAGCTGGTACTGCCGAGATTGTGGTGATCATGCAGTTGCTTGCAGCAAAACTTGTTCTGCGACTTTGGTAGACTGCATACAGTGGCAGGAAAATCAGGGCTGACCTTACGTATCTTGAATATCATACTTCATGAAGCCTGATAGAACTTTGTGAGGAACTGCACAGGCAGTTGGGACATGCTCTTGGATTCTCTCAAGCTCATGCTTGAGTCCCCTGCCGTGCTGGGTGACTGTGTGGTAAGTTAGAAATGGCAAATTAGGTTTGCATAATGCTATGGACTCCTTAGCAGCTCAGTATTGCATGTGACTTTTCTTGTCACTCCAGGTAAAATGATTATCCTGGTCCAGCGGGCAGGACACTGTTGCTGGCTTTATTGTTAAGCATTGGAAGACTTGTTTTGGGGGTGCTTTGATGTTATGCACCAACGGGATTGGTTAGACTTGCCAGCACAAGGTAGCTTGCCAGTGGTTCACTTTCAGTATCTATCTATTGCTGGCACTTGATTTCAAGATAAACTTGCTGTAGACTGATTGAGCTTTAGCCCAAGGGGGTAATGACTTAATATGCTAGTGTTGTGCAGCCTGTTGCCTCACTTGAGAAGAAAGGGGCCAGGAAATCTCTTGCACTGACATGAACCTCAAGTTGAAGGGAGAGAATGGAAGCCTTATTCTGGCATTTCTGTCTATACGGATTACCAAATTGATGAGGTGAAATGTATACCTGTAGCTCAGCCTGCCTTGATGAGGGTGCTAATTCTGATTTGATGTGAAAACAAATGTGTCCTCTGCTCCTGTTGCCATTGGAAGATGCTGTTTTACAGCTTTCATTATGGAAGAACTTCTTAATGCTTCAAGTTCCTTTAGGAAACAATGTATGCTGGCTGGATTAGTATTGCTGAAGTTCAGTACTTGCTCTGTCACTTTATACTAAATCAGGTTTGGAGCCTTGCGTAAGGAATAAGTAACTCCCTTAAAGGTTGAAAGTTCATCTGTTATTTTAGGCTGTTGTTTTCAAAAAGGTAGTGTGGGCTAGCTGGATCTTACTAGAGTTGGAAAATGCACAGTGTGCACTGTAAGTGTATTTGCTGGAACTGGCATTTTTAGACTGACTGGCTGTTCTAAATAGACTTGTATAAATTGGAGAAGTTTGCCAGCACTGGAGCAACTATATCATGTAGTTCGGCATTGTCCTGGCAACAATTCAGGTGCCCTCCAGTGGCCAGAAATCTTAACGTCCTAAAGGTGCTGATAAATGCTGTTGCCTTGACAGTTCACCGTAATTAAAAGCTGAAGAAACGTCTTGTGGTGTCAGACTTCATTTGCATGTTTGTTGCTTAAATAGTACTTTTTGGAGTGTCAGTATGTCTTGTTGTAAATACATGGCTGTTCTGACAGACAAGCAAAGGTAGGCGCTTTCAGATTCATAAGTATTTCATTGGTGTCAGTGTGATTATGACTAATCACTCTGGTTTCTTAAACCATGGAGATTAATGTTTAACATCCATGTTCAGGGCTGGCTACGTGGTTGCAGCCTAAGAAGAAACTCGATTGTGGTTGGATACTTAACTGATTTGGAAGGGACATTGTTTGCTAAATTGTTGCTGTATTTGAGTGGAATGAATGTTCCAAGGTCTAAATCGGCAGGAGGGGAAGTTACCTCTGTAACACAGTGGCTGTCAGCCTTTTCATTAACAATGTACCCTATCCTGAGGAATCACTACAGAATAATTCTTTTTGACACGCAAAATTTAAGTGGGCAGGAGTCCTGAGGGCTGGCAGTAGTTTGTTGCTGAACTTTAATAAACATAAATGAAATGTGGCATAATATTTGCTTTAAGTTCTTATAGGTTATGTCTAAGTGGTCATAATGGTAGCTTCTTTTGTATGTGGCTAGGTAAGGCTGAAGAGCGAGTTTGATCCTGGCTACAGCCATCCCTGCTGCAGCCCTCTTGCTCTGTGAAAACAGGAGCACATGGACCAAAAGCTGTAAATCAGTGCAAGTTGATTAGATGAGTACTGCTGGCAAACTAAATCTTAGAAATAGTAGGTAATCCCTGACTGAGAAAGGCAGGAGTATACATAATAGAGATACCTAACTGTGTCTGGCAAATAAGAGGTGGTAACTTTCTAAGCTGTGATAGTAAAACTGCTTTTAATGTTTTGTCTAGCCATAAATATAATCAAACATAATGGAGGCTACAGGAAACCCTAGTTTAAAATGTTTACTAGTTACCAAAAGATCTCAGAGTAAACCCTTTGCTGAACAGAAGTGAACTTAACTGTTTTAAGGTTACTTCCATTACAATTAAGGTGTAAGAGTAAGTGGGTTGATAATCTTTATGAACTTAATGTAAGTTCATAAACTTGAAAGTCATACTAGTCCTTTAATAACTGAGCTGGATATGTAATGCCTGATTAGTAGTTGAAACAGTTAATATTATCATAAAATGTTAATATTATCATCCACTCCTCTTTTGGACAGTGAAGGAGAATACATTGGTACTTGGAGCCAGTCTTGCCTACTAATAAAGTTAAAGATTTTGCTTGTGTTGCAGTATGCTTGCCAGTGAAAAAGGTAGTGTCAACAGGCAGATATGCAAGTCCTGCATGTTTCTCTATGTAAAAGGCAAAATTAATTGTGCTGTGAATCCAAACACTAATGTCTCTGACGTGACAGCGTCCAGCACTGTGAGATGTCAGATACTGCAGTATACATACACTTTGAAGTAGCAAAGTGTATGGTACTGTGTGAAAAGGTGTGGTCTTTACACTGCATATCATGCCCAGCTGCCTGACTCTCGCAGCCTTAAGCTCTGGCCAGCATTCAACAAAACTCCATAGGGCACCACTGATAAGCTGTGAGAAATGACAGTGACAGGTAACTGCTACTAGGTGCCTTTTGACATCTCTAGGTGTCCTGTCTATATGTAATATTGCACAAGCTTTCCTTAAAATGTCTCTCTAAAGAGTACTGTACTGTGCATCAGAGGTATGGGAGAATGTTTATATGATATTGCCAGCTTCATTGTGAGGAAGGCTTCCTGGCAAGCTCTGGTGTTTAAAAGTCATCTCTTACAGTGGCTGTGCAGAGAATGCCCAGATGAACTTCATTACTTTTTTAGTGACTTACCTGATGTGCCTTTCTGAATTCTCCTCCAGGTTCCGATCATTTTATGGATAACATCTTCGGTATTGGACGGCTGACCCTGGCTCTCAGACCGATGTTAACTATTGCTTTATTTAAACTTCTAATGGGTTGTTTTGAAAAGGGTACTTAAACCTTAGTACCTGTGAAGAGCCTGACTAATTGCATGAGCAGTTAGTGCCTAAACGCTGTGTTAGTTGCTCAGAGTTTCAGCAGGCACTCAGTGCCCCCAGCAGAAAGATAACCCATCTGGACACAAAGCTCAGGGTCCATTTCTGATAGGTTTTGTTACCTGGTATTTCGGAAAGTGGCTGAAGTTGCTCTTTAGTGATCGATTAAAACTACTGATGTCTGTGTAGCATTCTGTACTTGGGGTGAACAAAAAATGTGGATCTTGGTACACTTACCTCATAGTCTCAGCCGTGCTTGAAACTTAATGAGTTGTCACCGTTGATCATTTGGCAAGCTGGCAGCTGGCTAGGAAGTGTGATTCCTTACTAGCCTGCTGTTCCCTTTGGTGATGAAGGGGAGGGTAAAAGAGATGTATGTAGTGCTCCATTCTTAATGGAAGCTAAGTGTGGTAGAATGGAGCCATACAGCTGTGTTGTAAAGTTCTTGTGCCTCCTTTCCCTCCACTCTGCCACGTGTGCCTAAGGCAGTGTGGATTCAAAAATGTGCCTTATTTTCTTCTCTATCCTTGTTACCTCTCCTTTGCTAGATGTTTTTTGAGGAATAAATCCTCTTTTAATACAGCTAACCCAGTGTTTAAGATAATGCTTACACTTCAGTTTCATTAAGCAGTTGTAATCAACAACTTTAGAGAAGTCTAGCAAGAACAAATATTTCCATGCTGTTTTGGTGTAGGTGATTAGCATGTGAATAGAAACTCTACTCTGTACTCTTAATTGGTCTTAGATTGCTGAGATGACTGAGAGTAGACAGGTATAACACAGTATTTTTGATGTGGCACTAAAAGAACTCTTAATAAAGAAAAAAATCAAACAAACATGTAAAAGCTGGTGTAGGGAGATTCTTCTGTCTTTGTTATGGGAAGGAATTTTTAGGTAATGTCTAAGGGAGAAGACAAAGCTGAAAAGCCAGAACAGTTGATGTAATAGCAAACTGGGATGCTTGATGGGGGAAAAGAGAAAAAAGGAGCTGGAAATCAACCAGCAAAACACTGGCTGAAAGCAGAGTTAACTTGCAGTGAGTGTTGGCAGATCTGTGTGCTATCTTCCCCTCTTCAACTTTAATGCTGTGGATTATCTGAGCTAGTTTGTTGCTTCTTTCAGCATGTATTAAGGATATTTAAAGCTTGGATTTTGCAGCCTGTTAACCTTTGAGAAAGGTCAGTTAAGCAGATACTATTGAGGTTTCTTAATTTCTTAATGTTTAATGGAGAGACAGATGTTAGACTCTTAGGCCTTAAGTTCTTTTATAGAATCTCTTATTAAGACTTGTATACTTTGGGTCTCGAGTTAAATTTACTGTGTTCCGATTAGCCATATCTGAAATAGAATGTATTGCTGTTTGTAGGGCATCTTCTGCCTTTCTACAGGCGTCAGTAAAATGCCATGTCTGAAGCATTCTAGCTTGGATCATTTCGAGCCGGATGGGTTACATAGGATTCTGAGTGGATAGGGTACTTAAATGAAGTATTCTTTCTTAGTGGTTGGGGGGAATGATGTTAAGCAAATGTTACCAGAGCAGTTTTGTCATGAGTTAAAATTTATGAATGAGTTTGTTCTGGTACAGTATAGAGCCAGTAAGCTCAATTTCAGTGTGGCAGTGTGGGCGCAAGCTGTGGCATGCAGGTTAAGATTCCTGTTGCTATTGGTAGCTCTCAGTTTTCAATAGAACTACTGTGAAATGGTTGAGTTTGTAACACCTTGGCACAACACTTCAGTATGGTAGTGCTGCTCTGTCTCTTGCCATGTAATTTCTTTTGAGGTTGTAGTGAAACCTACAGACGAGGGTTTCTATCTTCCAACCAAGAAGATAAAAATGTTCGAGCTGTGAAAATTCATGATGGGTTTTTGGGTTTTTATAGTTAGGAAAATGCATGCTATGTTTTTCTTTTGCTGTGGTTTGACTTGTTTCCTTTTGATGTTACATACTATGTAAGTTACTTCCATTTAGTTAGGGTGTCTTCAGATGGCCTATGACAAGATATTTATCCAATATTGAATATTAACCTCCTGAAATCAAAGGGAAGCCTGATACTAATATGAAAAATATGAAGTTTTATATTCTGATTCCTGGCATGCATAGTAAGATAAACCTTAACCTCACTGGCTCCAAAAATATCCGAGTAGTCCATTGCTTTGTTTAATGTGATAATTTACATCCCTAAGCCATTATTTGAGAGCCAGTTTTCAATGAGTTTCATAGTAGTTTATGTCTATCCAGGTCTTTGAACTGCTGGTGTGAGAAGGGATTTGAAAAATTGAATTTTCTTAATCCAGAAATCACTGTGGTGACTGACTAATTTGAAAATAATCAAGGCCCCTCTAATGCTTGTATAAAACTTCAACTTCAAAATCATCTCCATTCATTGTGCACGGCTGTGCCTTTCATAGCTGACAAAGTGACTCAGGACTGCAAATGCTGCTGCTTTAGGCGAAATACGGGAATGCTGTTCAATACTTGTTTTGTGGAGCTGGAATGTATTTAAGGAAAACAGTTATTTTTAATCCTTGTATGGTACCTTTGTATAAGACTGTTAAATGCAACTCTTCAGAGTGAAACTCAAGTATGTTATCTGTTCCTACTTCGAAATAGTATCTTTTGTTCATTGTGTGGAAAAATTGTAAACACTGTCTTTCCTACGGCAAGCTTCTAAAAATCCCTTAAAGACAACACTGAAATTATACTTCTAGGACTTCTTACTAAACTTATATAAGCATCTGATACATGAAGGGCATCCAGAATCACCTACAAAGCATACTTTTACCCCAGAACTCAACACAAGCCAGATAAAAATCCTCAAAGTTAAGTTTTGTTTGGGATATCTGTGAGGATGAGGACTTTATCTCTGGTTGAATAAGGAGTAAGTAGAAGTTTAAAACTGATTTCTGGTAGTAAAAACTCTTGAACTTCTTTAACCTTCAAAGATATAGGATGAAAAGCTTCTAAATCAAGACCTGCAAAGGCAAATGACAGCCCTTATAACCTGGAAAGGTTAAAATCTCCCTTCTTAGTTCAAAAGTAGAATTGTCTAAGTCAGAAACTGAATGCAGTTACCCTGGATTGTTACTTTCCACAAGGAATATCCTCGCTCTCATCTGTGGAAAGGCAATCTATAAATCAGTTCTCATTGGTTGCCTGTAACTTGCCCATTCCCTCTCTCAGATTGTAGCTGTCATGTTTTCTTCAGCTGGACTAAGACTTTTTCCTTTATACCTTCCCACTACTTTTTTTTTTTTTTAAACTGATCTTATGCTTCCCTCTTTGAAGGAAGAAAAAAACAACTCCACTTCTTCTAAGCTTCCTTCCTGTTAATGAGTTAGTGCTGTTCCTAGTGAATATTAAAGTTACTGTCTCAGTCGAATCATGTCTTCATAAGATAAAAGCCAGTAGAAGGTGAGTTTGCCTGTTGCAAGAGTGCTTATAGCTGTGGGATGGGTTAGACCAAAAAGTGCTTAAGGACTGGTCAGCCACGTGTGCCTGAAGGATCTTATATATCATGAAAGCTCCTTCCGATGTTTCCACTATCGGTATTGTCTTAGATGATTCCCCCCCTACCCCTGCTTCATTTTCTAGAAAACAGAACAACTTCCAGGATAAACCTTCTTATAAAACTCCTTAATCAAATTAATTTCTCACATCTCCACTTGAAAACTAAGGTAATTAGGAAGCTTTTGCTATTCTTGTATTTCTGTTTTGGGGTCATACAAATGAGAGCTGTAGTTATCTGATGTTATTAGTTGTGGAATTGATGTTGCCTGTGTATTTTGGCAATTGACTGATTGTAAAGCAAATACACAGGCAACAATTTGCCAGCAGCTGTGTGAAATAAGACCAGTCATAAAATTATACCCAAAGAATGCATCCAGTAACACCATGGTAGTGGCTGCAGTAACTTCTGAGCACTTAGTGAAAAAAAATTTTCCAGTATATGTACTTATCTTCACTTGTATGTAGATAATCAGCATTTTTTAACTGCTGTAACTGTTGCAAGAACTGCTTGTTCTACATAAGAAAATGTCATTTGGCACCAATGGTTAATGTAAAGATGCAGTCGCTTGGCATGTCCTAGATGAGACAGAGGCATATGAAAACATGGTTAGTAACATGTTCCCTTTGAACAGATCATGATGATTGGATATCGTCAGCCTTCATTTCTCATACAGGGCTCAGTAATGTGCTGCTCTCAAGAAAAAGATTTCTGGGAGACTTGCAAACTGAGTTGCATGTGCTTTACAAAGAGGAGGGAAATTGCTTATGACAACAGTCAGCTGTAATCTGAATCAGTCTTAATGAGGAGATTCTGTTAAGATTAAGGTAGTAACCTTGAAAGAAGATGGATACATTTTTATGTAATACTAGCTGCAAATGTGAGCCCTTTCATAAGCTAACAAAATGGCTTAGGTAACAATGAAAATGGGTTTATCTTGGATAAACTGTAGCAGAGGTGCAAATGTTCTGTAGTCTTAATATACCAGGCAGGTAAATGTCAGGATGATATGCATGCCTCCCCTAGACATGCTATTCTTGTAGGTCTTGTCCTCTAAGACAGAGTAGAAGTAAACAATTCACTGTGCTCTGTGCCTTAATGGAGTTTAGCAGCTGTAGAAAGAATATTATCTAGGTTTCACTGAAGCTGTTCAGAATTATTGTTCAAATTTAACAAATGCTATAGGCTTGTAGACTTCCTTAGCATGTACTTAACTTTTCTCCGAAATTAAAAGTTAATACCTAAGTTCTATTCATCATTGAAATGGCTCTCCTCTTTTTTTTTTCTTTTGAAAACCAGGAAGTTTGTATTGTTTTCTATAATAAACTGAAATGAGTAGCTCATAAGTGTGCTAAGCTTGCAGAACTTGTTTTGTCTTGGTTATTTAGAATTCAAATGCAAGTTTAGAACTGGTGGCACAGGGTACAGCATAGTGCAATGTCTTGCATTGCTCTTTATATGAGAGATTTGAGATATAGATATTAAAAAAGCCCCATCAGCCTCCATTTAGACCCAAAGTTGATCATGTTTGCCATGCAAGTAGTTAGTGTCATGGGGGAGGAGGATGTTTTTAAGTAGTAAATTTCCATTACTCTTGGCAGTACAGCCATATGAACTTCTGTATAACATATCTGAAATTTCAGACCTGAATGCCTTTTTAAAATAGTGAGGCTTAAAGAAGCTTTCTGTTATGGTAAGATTTGTAAAGAATATGGAGTCCTTCTGTTTCTTTATGGTTAGTATCTCCGTTACTGACCTTGACAATGTAATGCCATATGCCCAGTAAGTTTGAATCAGTGCTTGATTTAAAGAAGTTGGTGTACAGTTCATGTTTGAAGATAACAAGCTTAATTATCCTAGCAGAGTGGGGTTTTTTGGTTTCCCATCATCCCCACCCTGCATGTATTGATCCAGTTTCTGTCAGAAAAGGTAACAGCACAAACACTTGTACCCAGTTTCAGGCTGTTGCTCACTTTGTAATGTTTGAATAACCTTGTTATGATGCACTGGAAGACAAGTCAGCAGTTTGTCTGGACTGTTTACCGCCTTGTAAAAGAGAATATAGTGGGAGAATGTTCAGTTACAGAAACAATAAAGCAAACTGGACATACCCCTTTTCCCTGGCTGCTTTTAGTCGACAGTTATTTTGAACTCTTGACATTGAAACAAATTTCCCATCTAAGCAGAAAAAGCAACCTGGAATTCCTAGGGGGTGACAAGTATATGAAGTGCAGGTAAGGATGTTAGAAACTTTTTCAGGTGGAGCTAGTAGGCTGATCTCAGGTCTGCATTTCAAAGACAGTCTCTGTCTTAAGGTGAAATTGGGTAGATTTAGATTAGACATTAGGAAGAAATTGTTTATTGCAGGCAGGGGTAGTGAGGCACTGGAACAGCTTGGCCAGAGAAGTTGTGGCTGCCCCATCCCTGGAGGTGTTCAAGGCTAGGTTGAATGAGGCTTTGACCAACCTGATGCAGTGGGAGCTGTCCCTGCCTATGATAAGGAGAGGGTGTTTGAACTGGATGATCTTTAACATCCCTTCCAACCCAAACCATTCTATGACTAATAATACAGTTCTGAACACTTAATTCAGTGTTCTTCATTGCTAACTTTTATAGCTTTATGTTGAAATACTATTGCAGTGCAGCAGCTAGCATGGGCTATTGGATTGTACCAACTAGTACAGCTACTCTTCCAACATCTTCAGCCTGCTGAAAGTGCAACAACCATTGCAGTTGCTATAAGCCAGCTACCTTCATTTGTGCAGAATTCAGTGGTGGTAGGAAAGAAATGATCAGTTGTTCCAAGCTCCTTGTTGCATATTTGAGTCTGAGGTGGTAACAAATATCTCAAAGCACGGTTAGTGCACTGGTTCATCTAGGAGTATATCAACTTCAAAACTAGGTTTTTTTTCTTAAAAGTGTTTAGGACTGTAAAGGTTTTGTGTTTTTTTTTTTTCCTTTACCTTACCACTGCTACTCCCAGGCTCCTAACAGGGTGTTGGGAGAAGCCAGTGTTCAAGGGACAGGAAAAAAAAAATGGTTATTGTTAGGGCATCCTCTGTGCCAGTTGTGAGGCATAGACTGAATCGGGCCATCTCTTCCAGGCTGTGGAGTACAATCAGTTTAGGGACCTACCGAAGCATTGCCAATGGTGTGGCAAGGTATTTGATGTCGTGTTATGTCTTAAATCAGCTCAGTGCTGCTCATCTGCTGCAGATGTGGATCTACTGTTGATTTTAGAAGAGCTGGGAAGGGGTTGCTGCCAAAAGTTACGGGCATGCAGAGTCAGGACAGACAGCACTGGCACTTGTACAGCAAAGTAATGAGTTTACTCAGGAGCTGCTGGAGTATCCTGCAGCTGGCTCAGAGGCAGTGAATATAAGCTGGCTTTAGAGCTGCCTAACCTATTCAGTGTGACTCTTAAAATGCAAGCCTGTCTTCTGTTTAATTATGATTTTCTAAAAGCTTCTCCTGAAAGGAACTCTTAAACTGGGAAATCTGTCTTCAGACAAACACAGTGTCAAATGGACTTTGTTCTTCTGGCACAGTACTGCAAACCTGTCTTTCGATGAGATTAGTGGTTTGCCTTTACTTCATTGTCTAGGAATGTTTTGATCAGCATAGCTCTAACACCTAACAGCACATGGAAAGCTGATTGCTGGAAGAGATGATTTTGCTCACTGCAGTAGTTACCGCTACAAATGTTTCTGCTGGCTGGCTCCCAGAATAGGCTGTCAGCAACTCTGTGTCTGTGCTGGAAACAGTGATGGAGTTAGGGGGGAAGGGAAGCAAGTGTAATATAAGTTATGGCAGCTTTGAGTGACCCATTGTGAAACCGTAGCCTTGAATTTCTCTTTTTGAAGAGACGGCTACAGATTTATGGTACAAATAGTTCTGTACTGCATGGTGATAGCAAAAGAAGGTGCATACTGAAGATTTTGAGAGGGCATTTGATCATATTTCAGCCTCCTGCTCCCAATTTCCTTGGCTTTCTGCGAGGTAGGGTAAAAGTGAGTTTGACTTAATGTGTGCAACTGAAAGAGAGCATTTGTTTGAGGCCGATTCAGTTTTCAGTTTAACTTTAAGGAATAGTATTTTGTGTAGGAAGAAACCTTTTTTTTTCTTGTGCTACAGGGAAGAAGTAAAGGAGGAATTTCAATTACAACTCTTTAGTCTTTGTACCACAGAAATAATAGCAGCTTGCCTTAAATGGTCATTTCAGCTTTCCCCATGAAAAGTCATGTTGTAGCCATGCATCAAACAGCTTTGCTGGTATCTTAGGAGTAGCTGTCCCTGACAGAAATGAGAAAGTTTAGCTTGTGTCTTTGCAGCATGTCTGAGCCGCGGAATTTAATGTCTGGGCTTCATCTTATGAAAGGACAGAAAAGGAAAAAATGGCTCTGTCATGGTCAGTCTTCAATTCTGTTTCTTTTGCAGATAGCTTTAAGAGGAGAATATATTTTGCGTATCGTCTGGGTAATACATCTCATTCCTTTATTTCTCTGTCCATTGGGGCTTGCTAATTACCATTTGAATATTCTCACTGTGGTAATGAAATGGCAACATTTGCAAAGTCTTGGTTTGCAGTTTTAGTGCTCTAATATGAAATCCTGTCTTGCCTAGCTCTGGTTAGTGTTTAATGAGTTGTAATCCTGCTCTTCTTTAGGGTCTCTGAAAGGTAGCAGGAAAGAGTTCTGGGAGCACAACAAGGAACATGGCAACCCAAGGTAAATAATGCATTGCAATTTCTGTTATTAGAATCTAGCAGTTCTAAAAACGGGCAGCTAAATTGCTCCTTACTCCTTTTGTAGCTTTTTTAAGCTACTTGCATGGAATAATGTCTGCTCTACTACAGTAATTAATACTTTACCCCTGGAACTCAAACCTCAAATGCGTTTGTCATCATAAGCATTTTGGATCCCTTAGGTACAGTCAAGTACCTAATGGTAATACGGGGAAAAGGAAACCTTTAAGCAGTAGACTAAGACAGTCACAATAGCAGGGATTGCTGTGCCTGTCAGTCAGGTTTATAGATGTCTGCATTGGTTTGACATAAAGCCTCAGATTAAAATTACCGTCTGGCAGTGCTGTATCTGTTGGGTTGAGGTGTTTCTTTATAGCAGTTTATTTTTGTTTAATATCTGTGGTATCTCTTGGATTAACATGTGCTGGAATAATTGAACTGAACTTAATTGTTCAACAACGATTTCTTGCAGCTGACTTGATGGAGTTGGATATGGCAATGGAGCCAGATAGAAAAACAGCAGTCAGTCACTGGCAGCAACAATCATATCTGGACTCTGGCATCCATTCTGGTGCCACAACAACTGCTCCTTCCTTGAGTGGCAAGGGAAATCCTGAAGAGGAAGATGTGGACACAACACAAGTCCTGTACGAGTGGGAGCAGGGATTTTCTCAGTCCTTTACCCAGGAGCAAGTTGCTGGTAAGGTCTTTTTTATTAACAGTGGTTTGCTCGGGCATACAGCTTAACAATCCAGACATCTAAATACTGAATTATTACTTATCTAGATGATGAGCTTTTTATTCCAACAGCGTACCTTGTTTTTCAGATATTGATGGCCAGTATGCAATGACTAGAGCTCAGAGAGTGCGTGCAGCTATGTTTCCTGAAACACTGGATGAGGGAATGCAAATCCCATCCACGCAGTTTGATGCTGCTCATCCAACTAATGTGCAACGCCTGGCTGAGCCATCCCAGATGTTAAAACATGCTGTTGTTAATTTGATAAACTACCAAGATGATGCTGAACTTGCAACTCGTGCAATCCCAGAGCTGACCAAACTGTTGAATGATGAGGACCAGGTAAGCTTTTTCTTTGCCTCAGTGTAGCTTGCTTGTGGGGCTTCTTCAGTGGCCTTAATCCTAAAAGCGGTCTTCAAATATTTCTGTAGGTGGTGGTGAACAAGGCTGCAGTTATGGTTCATCAGTTATCCAAAAAAGAAGCATCTCGCCATGCCATTATGAGGTCTCCTCAAATGGTATCTGCTATCGTACGTACCATGCAAAACACAAATGATGTGGAAACAGCCCGTTGCACTGCAGGTACACTACACAATCTCTCACATCACCGTGAAGGCTTGTTGGCAATCTTCAAATCTGGAGGCATTCCTGCTTTGGTTAAAATGCTTGGGTACGTGTACTGCTAAGGTGGTACTCATGTTTTTGAGTTGATACTGGTAGGTGCACAGGTACTCAGGGGGCATTTTTTTCCTTCTGTAGGTCCCCAGTGGACTCTGTGCTGTTCTATGCCATTACAACTCTTCACAATCTCCTGTTACATCAGGAAGGAGCCAAAATGGCTGTCCGTCTAGCTGGTGGGCTGCAGAAAATGGTTGCCTTGCTCAACAAGACAAATGTCAAATTCCTGGCCATCACAACAGACTGCCTTCAGATTTTAGCATACGGCAATCAAGAAAGTAAGGTAAGTGCCTCTGCTGTTGAAGCACTTAAGATGAGCAAGTGTTTTATGAATGGCCTAGCTGTTCCTATGTACTGGTCTCCTTATTCTGAATCTTCAGGCGTGCTGGGCTTTTGCCAATCAGTCCTGACCTTGCAAGAGGTGAGGGGTACAGGAAGTATTTAGTGCAGTTGTACTTAGTGAGACTAGAAAACTTACAGACCTGACAGGCAAATAAGGACAGTTTTTTAGAGATCTGTAACCTATGATTGGTGTAAGCCAGCAACAGTGTCTGCCTACTGACATGCAGGGGAAGTGACAAGTGAATGTTACATTTGCTGTCTTTCAGCTGATTATTCTGGCAAGTGGTGGACCCCAAGCTCTAGTAAACATAATGAGGACCTATACTTATGAGAAACTATTGTGGACCACAAGTAGGGTGTTGAAGGTGTTGTCAGTCTGCTCCAGCAACAAACCTGCTATTGTTGAAGCTGGTAAGTACCTTGAACCCATGATAAAGCTATATGGTACTGCAGGATCAGTAATTTCACCCAAGGGCAGAAGATGCTGGCATCAGAAATTGAACTTGGATTGGTCCTTCAGTCCATAGCTAATTTTGGAGGCCTTTAGTGTATACAGAGGCATAAAAGGCAGTCTGGTTTAAGTAAGTCTGCATTGTTAGCTGGATGGCTTAGTGCTTGAGCATTGTTAGAATGGTCCCTGTACAGTATGTGTACATTTAAAAGATCTGGACTCACAAAAAGAATCTTGGTCTTCTGTGTGGTGATGAAGGGTTAAGGCCTAGCTGTATTATGATACTAATGCAAAGAACGTGTGAGATATGCACTCAGACTTGAAAAAAAGAGAAGGACCTGACTGTTCACAAGATCAGCATCCCAGTAATGGTGTCAAATCTTGTACTGTCTTATAGGTGGGATGCAGGCTTTGGGACTCCATCTCACAGATCCAAGCCAGCGTCTTGTCCAGAACTGTCTCTGGACTCTGAGAAATCTGTCAGATGCTGCAACAAAACAGGTAAATGGCCCTTCTAAGGGATCAGGATCAAAAGCCAACATGGTGGAAGAGGCGAGAGTCTGAATTTTTCTTCTCTCTTTTTTTGCAGGAGGGAATGGAAGGCCTTCTAGGAACTCTCGTTCAGCTTTTAGGATCAGATGATATTAATGTTGTGACTTGTGCTGCTGGCATCCTTTCTAACCTTACCTGCAACAATTACAAGAACAAGATGATGGTGTGCCAGGTTGGTGGCATTGAGGCTCTTGTGCGCACAGTTCTTCGGGCTGGAGACAGGGAAGATATCACAGAACCTGCTATTTGTGCACTACGTCACCTCACCAGCAGACATCAAGAAGCTGAGATGGCTCAAAATGCAGTACGTCTCCATTATGGACTCCCAGTGGTGGTTAAACTGTTGCACCCACCATCACACTGGCCATTGATTAAGGTAAATAGTTGATGGCTTTTAGTGCTGAAAACTTGTGCTTAAAGTGTAGCTTTAACTGCAGGAAACCACTTCCAGTGTGTTGGGGAAGGTAACTTGTCTGATGGGAAATTTGCTTCAGTTGAGCATCTTGATGTGTTGTGTCTCAGATTTAAGCATTTTAGATCAACTGATTAAAAAACCAAACCATTAATGGTAAGCACCCCCCTTGTACTCTTTCTTAACTGCAGGCTACTGTTGGTTTGATCCGCAATCTTGCTCTCTGTCCTGCAAACCATGCCCCACTTCGTGAACAAGGTGCTATTCCAAGGCTAGTTCAGTTGCTGGTTAGAGCCCATCAAGACACCCAGCGACGTACTTCTATGGGTGGGACACAACAGCAGTTTGTGGTAAGTGCCACCACTGACCAAAGTTATGTGTAAAACTTGGCTCTCAAACTCCTCTGTTGGTCTGCCTCAGCTGTGTATTGTTTGGTCTACATAGCTGTTGTCTTCATTTTCCCTAATTCACATAATTCTCTTGGCATGCCCATGATTCTATCTCAGCAGTCCTGAAGCTTTTCTTCTTAAAAAATGCTAAAACCTTGGTTCTTATTCACCATTTAATTGTGAATGCTATAGATGATAGAAATACTGGGCTTGTCTACTCTGGCAAGTCAATTAGTTCTTTACCAGGAAACCAGAACTGCCTCATCCATTTCAGAACTGTGGGTTTCAAAATGCTCTTACAGCTTACTGTATATTTCCAAGGGTGCTTAGAACTGTAAAAGCACTTAGAAGTTGTACAGGCTCCATATTAGTAACCTGTTTAGGTACTAGGTCAATGTGGCAAGATCGGTTTCTGGTTTTTGCCCTATTAAATGCATTACCGAAGATGAGGTTGCTTTAGCATGAGCCAATGGAAGCAATCCCTACTAACAAGTAAATGTAGTTAATACTTGCAGAACCAGGAGGGTTCTCTTTGTTTACTGATAATCACTGCTTCAGGCTTAGTAAACTGCCAAGCTAATTCATCTGGGGGGGGGGGGGCAAAGCCAGTGTTGTCAGATGTGAAGTTTATAATGAATGGAAATAAAAATGAGACCACTGGGAGGAGTTCCACTGAGATGCTTCACTTGCTGAATTTAGTTGGATAAACTGGGCCCAGCTCCTAGCAGGGTTGTGAAGTTTGATAGCCAGCTGTAGACGGTGGATATGAGCCCTACTGGGGAAAGAGGGATATGTGCAGGGTACAGGTTTCAGTCATTTGTTGACAGGGTGATCAGCTTGTTGACTGTCATTTTAGAAGATAGCATGCAATATCTCAACTTAACAAAAAAAATGCCTTTCTTTCCCTAACTAGGAGGGTGTGCGTATGGAAGAAATTGTCGAGGGTTGCACTGGAGCCCTGCATATTCTTGCACGCGATGTTCACAATCGAATTGTAATCAGGGGTCTAAATACCATTCCACTATTTGTGCAGGTAAGCCGGAGCTCAAGACAAGGCTATAGTACATAGGGTGTATAGTACTAAAAAAAAAAAAACCTCTTGTGCTTCCTTGGTAGAACTCCTAAGTCAGATTGTGCTGAAGAGCATGTTTCAAGCAGAATTGCTAAAAAACCCCTTTGTTTTGCTTGCAGTTGTTGTACTCTCCCATTGAGAACATCCAGAGAGTAGCTGCAGGTGTACTTTGTGAACTGGCTCAAGACAAAGAAGCAGCTGAAGCAATTGAAGCCGAAGGTGCAACTGCCCCTTTAACAGAACTGCTTCATTCTAGGAATGAGGGTGTTGGTAAGTGAACTTAAAAGATATGCTTCATACTTGCGTTAGAAAAGTTGCTAGAAGACTTGACCTCTACTAAAATCACTCCTCCTTTCAATAGCAACATATGCAGCTGCAGTGCTGTTCAGAATGTCTGAGGACAAACCACAAGACTACAAGAAGCGACTTTCGGTTGAATTGACAAGCTCTCTGTTCCGGACTGAGCCAATGGCTTGGAACGAGGTGAGTTGTGTCCTTGTATTAATGGTTCCTTGGGGGAAACCTTTCTTCCAAGTTCCTCCTTTCTTGCAGCAGTGAAGTGTCAATGCCAACAGTGATATAGGCCCAGCTGTACCTTCTCTACTCTGTTTGTGTCCAGGTTCAGTGAACCTGTGGCAAACAGCCTTAGAGCTGCTTCTTCCCTTGCAGACAGCAGCATTACAGAATGGGCTCTTCCTAAAGTTTATAATTTCCATTATGTTCATTAGTGTGCAAGGCTTTGTAGAACAACTTTGTACATCAGTGCTGCTTGTCAGAACCTAATGAACCCATGACTGCAAAAACTGAGGCTTGAGTGATATGAGGGAAGCATAAACATAAAACATATCCTGTGGGGCTTCTGTTAAGCAAGCCATGTAGGACTAATAATTTTGGGGCAGCAATACAACTTGTGTTCAGCTTTCAGACTTGAATATGTTTGCAGGCTGATTATCACGTGCTGCCTTATTTCATGCTTAAAATTGACAGTGCAGTGAGACTGAAAACAAACTGCACATGGGGTAGGGAGAAGGCTTCACTGTCTGTCTGTCTTCCTCCAGATTCTTATGGTTCAGGAGCCTAGCCTGTCTTAAGTTACATGTATCTGTTAAGTAAAGGACAGTGGCCTATGTACTATGACAGTAACCTTTATACTATTTTGGTAGTTACTTTTTTGTTTTCCTAAAATATACATCTACAGAGTAATGGGGGTGGAGGTGGGGAGAAGCTAAAATGGAACATCTCTGAGATTGGAGTTATGCAATTATGTGACAGACAGGCAGTTACTTCAGAAGGGACCTCCCTCAGTCTGTCCCAGTTACAGAACTCTTCAGTGTGCTGTTGCTGGCTTGGGAATCTGAACAGCTGACTTGCAGGTGTACCTGAGGAGTAGTGTTCCTAGACTTGTCCCATTTTTTGGTTCCAAACCAGAACCCTCTTTCTAGTGATCTCTAGATTCCTATGCATAAATCTGGCTATTGCATATTAGGTGCAGATGCTTGGGTAAAAAGGCATTTTATGTTCACAGAAGTACCATGCTGCAGTGCTTGCAGCAGCAGAATTGATAAAAAGGGATCTGGGTCAAGCTGCAAAACATCTTCAATGCAGAATTACTGGTGCTGGGTTAAGGGCCTGATATTAAACCTGTTTTGTAACTTTTTTGTGTACATGTAGACAGCAGATCTTGGACTTGATATTGGTGCTCAAGGAGAACCTCTTGGATACCGCCCAGATGGTATGTGTCCTCTGTTCCTCTTGGCTAAACTTAAGTTGGATGAAGTCAAGTCATAGATTTTAAAGGAGAACTGCAAATGAGTGAAGAGTGAGTTACTCTTCAGCAAGGTAACTGCAAACTGACAGGCTGATGGGGAACTGCCAGTTCAAATAATTGGTTTCTGCAACACCACTGGCAGCACTGGATTGGGATCCGCATGAAGATGCAATACTGGTGTCTCTTGTCCGACTCTTGTGGGAGAAACTCCTGCTGAGCTGTTGTTTCCAGAAATCTTCATAATCCTTTACAAATGGGCTTGACAATTTCAATAGTGCAGTTTTTCTTTAAAACAAAAGCTGGTATTGAATGTATTAGTCTGTAAGTGTCTATAGACTTGAACGCCAGCCTGTCCCTAAGGATTCTAAGCTATTTTTGACTAGTCTTTCAGAAGTAAGCTACAATCTTGGAGCTTGGTTTTGCTGCAGTATTGTTGAATTTTAGTACTGTCGATTGTGCAGACTAATGGCTTGGCTGGAATCTGCTCGTGCTTCTGACTGCAGTGTGCTTTGTCTGCAGAATCGTACTGGAGGGCTGTTTCAAACAATGGAATAGCCGTAAGGGTAGGCAGCAGATTGTTTTGAACTTGGCTGAACTAGAAAAAAAATTAGATGGCTACAACAATCTTCTCACACACTGATACTTGCAGCTTCTGATGCATCTAACATCTGTTAACATTATGCTTTTTTTCCCTCTGCCACCTTTAACTTTCTTAGATCCTAGCTACCGTTCTTTCCACTCTGGCGGATACGGTCAGGATGCCTTGGGTATGGACCCTATGATGGAACATGAAATGGGTGGCCACCACCCTGGTGCTGACTACCCAGTTGATGGTCTGCCAGATCTTGGCCATGCCCAGGACCTTATGGATGGGCTGCCTCCAGGTGACAGTAATCAGTTGGCCTGGTTCGATACTGACCTGTAAATCATCCTTTAGGTAAGAAGCTCCAACCTTGAATTTCAAAACCAAACAAAAAGAGAAAAAAAAAAAAAAGACTGTGCTGAGGACTTGGTTGGCAGGGAGGGATTGGCTCAAATGGGTCCCAGTGTGCCAGAATAGTGAGTAAATGCTCTGGAAGCACATGATCAGCACACTCCAAGCTGACTTCTGCCGTGAAGTGTGGAAGTAATTAACTGTAATGTCTTGTGCACTGGCTTCATGTGGTCTTAATGTGTGAGAACAGCCTTTTACTCAGGAACACTGACACCTTTTCTTTTTCTCTTTACAGCTGTATCATCTGAATGAACTTGCATTGATTGGCCTGTAGAGTTGCTGAGAGGGCTCGAGGGGTGGGCTAGTATCTCAGAAAGTGCCTGACACACTAACCAAGCTGAGTTTCCTATGGGAACAATTGAAGTAAACTTTTTGTTCTGGTCCTTTTTGGTCGAGGAGTAATAATACAAATGGATTTTGGGAGTGATCCAAGAAACAAAGAATGCACAAGAATGAATTGCAAGATGGAATTTATCAAACCCTAGCCTTGCTTGTTAAAATTTATTATTTTTTTTAAATCTCTGTAATGGTACTGACCTTGCTTGCTTTGGAAGTAGCCTTTCTTTTTGCAGTAATTGTTGTTAGGTTTTTTTTAAAGTCTCTTGTAGTATTAAGTTATAGTGAATATGCTACAGCAGTTTCTAATTTTTAAGGATTGAGTAAAGGTGTAGAACACTAATTCATAATCGCTCTAACTGTATTCTGAATAAAGTGTAACATTGTGTAGCCTTTTTGTATAAAAAAACTAGACAAATAGAAATGGTCCAATTAGTTTCCTTTTTAATATGCTTAAAATAAGCAGGTGGATCTATTTCATGTTTTTGATCAAAAACTTTATCTGGGATATGTCTGGGTAGGGGCCAGTAAGAACTGTTTATTTGGAACCTTGTATTGGACAGTTTACCAGTTGCCTTTTATCCCAAAGTTATTGTAGCCTGCTGTGATACAGATGCTTCATGAGAAAAATGCAGTTATAAAATGGTTCAAAATTAAAGTAAACTTTTAATTCACTCTGTGTCAAGTTATTTCAGATCATTAAGTATATTTGTGTGTTAATAAGCTTCCTTGAAGTTGCCTAGAGAAGGAAGCAAAGAACTGCTGTTACCCCTTAGAGACCCAAGTCATAATAACAGATTTCCTAGTGCAGGATTCTTCCCCTTGACCTGCTGCCACTTTGCACAGAGGCGAAATCTTGCTTTGTGCCTGGCCTGGCAGCCACACACACTCCCTAAAGCAATTCTGTCTCACTTCGGCTCTCTAGATGGGTGTTTTTAACCTATTCCTAAGTGGCCCCGGCCTTAGGTCCAACGTGAGCTACAGCCTGTGTGTAACTGACTTCTCTTAAGGCAGCCCCTGTGTGCTTGGGAGAAGGGAAAGTGGGTCTTCGACAGCTACCTTGGTGCTAGGCTGCGTGTCTGCCCCTGCAGCTGTCACCAGCCCAGGCCCTGCTGCAGAGCAGCAGTTTGCCAGCAGAAAAGCAGAGAAGGTCTTGGCTGCAAAGGGTGGTGGCTCCAAGTCAGGAGCCTAAGATGATAAGAACTGAACAAAAGTATAAACCACCCTTCCTGCTTTTGCTTGCAGTTGGGGCCAAGTCTCATCACTTAGGCTTTTGTAACTTAACTGGAAAACACTTACAATAACAGCCCTGAGCTAGCTTTTCCCAGTTTCTAGTAATTCCAGCTGTTAAAATATGAAAAAGAGATTGTGATATTTAATGTAAGAACAGTTCTGTAAAATACACAAGCTGAAGGTGTGTTTGTTTACTGTGGGGTGTTTGCCTGCAAGTAGTCTGGAAAACGGGGCTGTCCAAGAGCAGGTTTGTAGCAGCAACTCTGAATAAGGCACCTGTGTGTGTTTGATGGGTGCAGCAGGAAGAGATACATTAGGAAGAAGCGGTCATAGTACCTGGCTTAGCCACACTGCTTTTTCAGGACACAGGGAAAATAATTAACTTCTTTACACACTGTGGCATCTGCTGGGTCTAGAGGATGCTGCTAGAGTCTGGATAGATGACAAAAGGCCAGGCTCTGTCTTTGAAGAGGATCCCCAGCCAGGAGCACTGGCAGCTGAGAATGATGCTCTCACCAATGGAGCTGAAGCTATACAGCGCTACGCAATGAGAGGGGCACACATTCTCACAAAAAAAAGCCTGTGTTACTGAGTAAAAAGCTGATAAAACCTATCATGTACGTGCCACCTACGCACCCTCTTAATGTGATTGTGGGAGTTGGTTCTGGTTGCATGAGATGAAGAATATTGTCTTGATAAAACGGCATAAGTGCCAGTCGTAGGCATGAGGTGACCCCTTAAGGTGAACAGTCAGGGCATTCACCTGGGCAAAAAAGATAACGCAACCATCTCAAACAGCAGCTTAAGATAGTAAAACACTTGTTTCAATTGTGAAATAACTACAACTTAATTTAATTTACGCTTTTCAAACTCTGGCTGACAAATACTTGAGCTACATCACAATGCCAGCAAAGTAAAGTAGCCAAGAATTCATCCTCACAGGAGTTTAAAAAACAAACAACCTCCCTACCCCTCCAAAAAGTAGTTTCCCTGCCTTTTGGAGCCTCTGAAAGTCACATGCATGTTCATACACAGCTTGCTGCTCTGCTCATTTGAAGATGTTCCTGCAGGGCAGAGGTGCTGAGCAGCAGCCACAACTTGTGCTTTTTGGTATGCCGGTCAAAAACAGTTCACTTGGTACTCTTGATATTTTCATGTCCCGCTGTTCTCAGAATTTCAAATACCAAGGAAGCAATGGCAACATTAGCGTGAGAGCTAGGAATGAAAAACCATTAACACTTATTAGACATTCTCAGGTGAAAACCTTGTTCAAATCCCACATTTGTCTTTACACCAGAAAATTCTTAATAGCTACTGACTTCCCTTATACCCTGCTTTTCTGTTACACAGCAGCACGCAACTCGTGATTCTGCCCTGTAGCAAACCTTGTGTAAAAATGAATTTCAGCTGAAATTCACAGTAGTCGCTACGTCACTCAAATTCCTCTGCTAAGATACAATCCACCAGGCTCCTCCCCTCTGAATCCATACTCACTCACACTTCCACCTTGACAGGAAAACGTGTTTTCACACATCCAGTACTGTCAGCACAGCGTGACCCAGGGCATTGCCCACCTCCTGCAAGGAGGACCAACTAACTGCCCCGACCACAGCCAGGGTGAGATTGAATGGTAGAATCTTGTTCAGTTTTGCTTCCTTGACTGTTTTTATTATATGTATTTTGCCAGTTCACAGCAACAAGTCAGGGGCTGGTTTTTTTATAGCCTGCCATCCTTCATATGTAATTTAGAAAGGACACTAGCAGACCAATCTGCAACTTCCTTGGTTGCTGCTAATGACAAATACCTACTGACACTCCATGTTTTGGGGAACACAGAGCTAGCTGGGAAATCCAAATGATCGGTCCACGTGATGTAATTTAATGTTTTAATGAGCAGGTGTTTAAACCAGAAAATTCAGTTATCTGAAACAAATTCATCTTGGCAACTGTCATCACTGGAAAATAAAGGCTACGATCCCACATTTTAATGAGTAGATTTGATTCCATGTGGCTACTCAGCAGAATGGGTTGGTTATGTGTCACTCTCTAACTGCCTGTTCTGACTGGCTGAGGATATCACAGAGAAGAGTTTGGCAATCCCTGGCTGCTACATGACAGCAGCAGAGCACCGAAAGCCACTCGCAGTCCCAGCCGTGTCCCTCTCCCAGCATGCGGCTGCTCAGCCGCCTCCTTCCACCACACAGACAGAGCGGAAGATTAGAAACCTGTCTGCAAAAAGTGAGCAAAGCAAAACCACTTCAACTCAGTGACAATATGTGGGTGGAAGGGCCTAGGAGTTTAGACTACTCAGAGGATGGCTTAGAGCCAGGATCTCACTCGTAGCCTCCTCTAACACGTTTCCAATTCTGTGTGAGTTACATCGAGGCTTCTTAACAGAGTTCAAAGCACAGGTGAGGAGACTGAGTCGCAAAGAATATTCTAGTAATGATGCCCATCTTGGGAGATGGCAGAATATCCATAGCCTCCATAAACAAAATGGCCATTCAGCTAAAGCTTGCTAACCCCAGGCTCCTCCTGCTCCCCCTTTGCCAATTTATCCATGTCTGAGTCCATTGCAGCCCCAAGATGTGAGCTGATTCTCTGTCAAGTTTCTTTTGGAGGCAAATGCATAGTGACATGCGGCCCACAAAGAAGGAGAGGAGGGGAAATTAAATCTGTGATCTCTTGAGGTCTCTCCTGTTGCTGCTGCAGCATGGGACTCTGTACAGCAAAGGAACTTGGCTCACCCTAATGTATCAAAACACTTGTCATCAGCTAGAGTTTGATCTACTGACCATCTTATGTCAAATAAGAGAGAGCACTGCTTATTTTGGGCTCTGTTGGTTTTCTGAGTACAGGAATGTATAGGTAACAGACAAGTAGAAGAAGCTAGAAAAGCACACTTAAAGACAGCAGCTGGGCTGCCTACTGCATCTAATGCCAACATGCTAAAAAATAAAGTGAAAACTAGCTCCCAAAGAAGAAAACCCCATCTCTCTTCACTGTCATCTTCAGTGGTGGTGCCAGTAACTCTTTTGGGGAGAGCTGACATTTTATTTTAGTTAGATAATTTAATGTGTCATAGAAAAACCCGTGAGTCAGCAGCTGAGTATGCGAAAGAGATGCAGTGTTCTCAACAGGTTTGGTGAGTCCGCAGCAAGCATCTTACACTCACCATGGCCTGACATTTCCTCTCCACATCTGCCTACATCCCCCTTTCCTTCCAGCACAACATACACCTTGCCATAATGTCAAGGAGCCAATTTTCCCAACCAACCAACCCATATAAAGCCTGCATTTAGGAGCACAAAGAGCACTGAAAAGTTTACCGTAATGTTTCAAAAAGTGATCTATAAACTACAATTTCTCTGTGAATTTTAGTTAAACCAGGACTGAAATGCTTTGCCCACAGCAGGAGTGTAAAATTTGTTTTGAGGGGCAGAGCACAGTAATTTATTCACTATTATGTCCAAGGGGGATTAGATAAGGGGAAGTCTATGGGAGATGAGCTGAGGTTTGTCTGACTTGTTTGGATCAGCACCTCAGTTCTTACAGAGAAGACCACAGCATTCCCCAAAGTCTTCTCAGAGATGCCACAGGTATTCTTAAACAAAAGTAGCTCTGTTCCTTAGCTGTGCATTGGGAAGTAATCAGCTTGCAAAGGCACCAAACACAGTGACTTTAAAACAGGACACAAACATCACATTGTGCATCTAGCCAACTCCGCCAAGAACCACCAACCAGTATCCGGTTATAGAGGCCAAGCGTTTGGAATAAAATAATGGATTTTAAAAGGGGAAAAAAATAGTCAACACGTGCAGACATATTGAGTGGGACTGTGCAGCACTCTGCGGCTAACCACAGCTGGGATCAAAGCACGCTGCCGCCACGCCAGAAAAGTTGGCAAGCTCTGAATGAGAGAGTTTGGAGGAGAACAGTGGAAGGAGGGGGGCCAGGGACAGAAACCTGAGAAGCTTGTACTGCACAGAAGGTGATTACAGAAGACCAGCACAGACAAAAGAGGAGGCAAGTGCTCTCAGGACTGGAAATTCCTGGAAGCCTGAGGGAACTCACCTGGTAGGTTCGGCCAGGCTCTCTAAAGTTTGAATAAGAACATCACCATCATTCTTCAGGCTCTCCCAGCACTTCTTGTTTGAAGTTATCTGGAACAAAAAGAAAGAACCGTTATCAAAGGCTTAGCAAGAAATTCCACTGTCATTTTTTTGTGGGGTGGGGGAAAGAAAACAAGTTATAGCCTTTATTGCAACTGTAAATGGTATGTGTTATTAAAGAGACCCAAGAGAAAGTCCCTTTTACTGAACAGGTTTGAGTCTTAGGCACAGAACATCTAAAATGTCTTGGCTTAATTTAGCAAGATTCACTTTTCTTCTGAGTTTCTGTATGCATGCAAATTCATACATCACAGTCTGCCAACCCTGATTTCATCCCAGTACCAATGCAAATACAGCCCCCCTTTAATGTGAAAGCCAGGGAGATCCTGGGGAGGCAGTTGTTTTCATGTCTCACTTCAGGGAAAAGAAAATCAAGCTTTTATCAGCCTTCACATCAGGATGCATGGGGTTCCTCAGACAGGAGCCAGGTTAAAATCACCACTACATAAGCAGTTGTCCCTCATCAGTCATCAGGAATATACCTGCACAGAACTGTAATGCACTGAACAGGGTACTGAGTGACCGAGGCTATATGCGAACCCTGAACATAGCTGGTTTTGTTGCTGGTGTGTGTTATCACGCTAATGCATAATGACTGGTTTATTGTTTCTCTAGACTTAAGCAGTACAACCACACAGCTCCAAGCAGCCTCCTGACCAGTTAAGCAGGTGAATGGGAAGGTCATGGAGGACAAGACACACAGTCGCAGGGCGCTGTGGCACAGACGGACACAGAATACTTTGCAGTTTGCCGAAGAAGCTCTTGTTTCTCAAAAATTTACTGAAGGAAGGTATGCGTGTCAGCTCCTGTTTGAGAAGGTAAATAAATCTCTGCCAAAGAGAAAGGAAAAGAGGAGGACCAGAGCAACCGATTATTTCAATACTGGAGCAGTTAATGCTTGAAACGACAACTCCTAATCTGAAAACCTGGCAAGGACTTTAAAGCTTTAGCATGCCATGGCTGGCCTTGTTTACCATTGATCAAGCATCTGGGCAATACGCCTTCACATCTCTCTCTTAAATTACAAGAGAAGCTGTATTTACAGCTTCCATCCCACCGTAATTTATCAGCAGCGATTCTGTAACAACTGGGTCACTACATCTATAATCATAACATCCTGTAGTTAAGCAGGAACAAGTTGCTGTCTGAAGTAAACTAAAAACTATCCTGTGTGTTGGGAAAAAACAGTGCTGCCATTACCTCAGTACAAATCATTGGTAAACCCTGATTACAGGTCATTAAACCTTTTCACTCTTTTGAGGTTTGTATCTGACCCTTTCAGTTTATATTTCAGTACTCCCTTCTTTACTTGTCACCCATTAGATACCCAAGTTTTGTAATCTGGTTTCTGAATGTGAGAACAGAGACAACATAGTAGCAATACAACAGCAATACAAGGAGAAAAGCGCTTTCACCATAAGACATTGCTTTTCACTTCTAAAGAGAGCTCATGCCTCTACCAAATGCCTCCCCTAACTTCTGCAGCTCATCAGCTGCTGTCATGTTTTTAGCACTTGTCACAGTCCTACCCCTTGTTTATCCTGAACACTTGAAAGAGGTCATGGATAGAAGAAGGTCACTAAAAACTGGATTGCGCACTGCAAAACTACAAGGTCAAATAAAGGCTACAGATATCTCTGTTTCTAATACATCCTAACTCCTAGGTGCTGACACCTATCCAACCCTCACTGTCTTTTAAAAAATTACATTTTGTGCATTGTACACAGTCAGAACATTCAAAATATGCTCAACTATAAAAATCTGGTATATTAATTTTTTCTTAGTTCTAAACTGCTGTATCTGAAACAATAATTTAGTCCAACTGAGTCACAGGGTCTGACTATAAGCTTGCCCATGTTGCAGCATGCCTTGTGTCATTATTAAGATTACATTTCTGTGGATACGATGAATTTGAATGGAAAGGATTAAACAGTTTTATATGCACAGAAATCGCAACGGACAGAACAGAAGGACCCATGAGATCATCTACTCCATCTTCCTATTATACACTGCACTGTTTGGATCAGCTTTCAGCCACAACCAAAGGGTGGTGGCAATATCCATCCACAGGGGCTACTCCCCTCTCTAGTAAAATGCTTCAATAAGATACTTCCAACAGTAAAGGTGGAATTACAAAGAGAGAGGGAGTCGGGCCTTTAACAGTATGATCAATCTGGAGACTTTTCAAATTAAGTCTAAAAAAAAATATTTTAGGACCTATTTTCTTGAGAACATCAACTAAGAGCTTCACACAACCCAAGGGATGTTGGAGAAGAACAAACCTATCCAGCCAGCAGTGCCACCTGCACGCACAGAGAGCCTGTCTGGACAAAATGTGGCTGTACTGCAGGCAGCTGGGGTTTCCACACTCACTCTTGATCACTAATGTCTGGAAAATTGCTTTCTGTCTACCACCAGAGATCCATCCCGTGGTCCTGGGAGAGGATCAATGCTGCAGTAGCAGGAAAACTGCAGGTTGAATACAGGGTGAACTGCGAGTGCCCTGTAGCCAGCTCAACCGCAGCTGCCTATGTTTTTTTGTCAGCTCTCCCATGCTGTTACTGCTCTGACCTAGTGGCATTTGTTTGCCCTTTATATCAGTGTGTGTAGCAGATCTGATTGCTCCCCGAGTGATCAGGATGCCTCTCACATACGGCAGATTACATCCTGCACCACATGAAGCTCATGATAAATACTGTCAGATCTCAGGAGTGACTGTTTACTTTCAAAACCTAAGATAAACCTTATCTATGTTTCTTATTTAAAATTTGTTCAGGGTTTGTCTTCATTTTGTTCCATAGATAAAAATAATTATGTCAGCACATAAAACCATCAGTAACCAAACTTTTAGAAATGAATATATTTTTTACTCGGCTCATAATCTTTTTCCTCTACTCAGCATTGCTGTATCTTTTATCCACACCAGTTCTAGTTCTCATTCATTTGGAATTTTAACAATTAGTTTGATGATCTCTTGTAATTTTGCTATTTGTTAGGGCTGGCTACAACACATATACAATCATAATCAATACCTCTACCTTTAATTAAAAATGTAATTAAGCCTCAGTTTATTTGTACACTCATTGCAATTTAACAAGAATTTCAAACTGGCTTTTGTTTATTAAGCTAATAGCTGTTCAGCAGCTTTCCTCTCTTCAATTCTATTAAGCAAGTATGAGCCGTAAGAAATAACTGATATGTAAAGATCAGTATTTTCTAAAAGTTAGGATAGCTGTTCAAGAATTATGGTACTGCTGAAAGTGACGGTAGGAAAAGATACAATATGAAATATTCGCTTGAAGACTATCTTTGCTAATAAACTGAGGAGTCTATGATTCTTAGTCTAAGTAGAAGTGATTTTTGCAACTCAAGTTTCGAGAAAGCATGGAAATCTAAGGGACAATGACTTTTCTTAAGGCTGGTTTCATAATACTGAATTGCTTTCTCTGATTAGTCATACCTCACATTTTGTGATTTATAACTGAGTTAAATGACCTAAGTAGTAAAGTACGTTCTCAAGTTTTTAAGAGAATGAAATTCTGCTTTGTTGAGGTTTCAGGTAAACAAAAAGCTTGATGTCTGTGACGTTAACTGGGAATTAATGCAAAATATTGATTGGGTAAAAATAAGGAGTGTTTGTTTTGAAGCTTTTTTGGTTGAAGAAAGGCCTCGGGAGCATATTTAGCTGTACTTCAAGTGTTAACTTCTCTGCTGGAGATGTTTACCATTTCCATGCTCAGTGGATGCTTTTCTACAAGCCATCACGCCTCAATACACAGATACAAGCAAGGCATTTCATAAATGCTCTTTCTCGCAAACCCGCTTTTTCTCTTTCCCAAATATGTTCAATATTTTAACCTCATAAAATGATGCTTCCTTACTTTTTCCTCAAAATCTAATAGAATTAAGCTAATTACCTTTGCAGGATTGGTTAGTTCAAGTTCTTGCTCAACTTTACCAACACTGTCTCAGAGCAGCTGCACGGGTAATCCGGGAACTGCTGGGGGCTGGTTTATCAGAACCACCAGATCCTCATAGGTCCAATATTAGCATCACTTGAATATCTACAGATGCTTTGAATAAAGTACCACTTATCCCCAGCTGGAGGCTTTTCTGTGAATCGGAATTGCATCTTCAGCTAATACTGAGGTGAACACGTTCACCAATGTATTTTTTTCTCTGCACTAACTGGGACCCCATGTAGGATATGAAATACATTTGATATTTTTTAAAATTGAGTTTTCAGAATAAAAAGAAAAAATAATACTTAAACACACTCCTATTGCCCTCTAGACACTATTTCAATTAAAGTCATTATAGAAACTGCTGTCCTTGCCATTTAAAATGTGCATCTCAGACTTCTCTTCCACCTTCAGCTGGTTGAAGGCACTATCAGTAAGACACAGAGCCTTTCATGCCCACCCAAAGCTGCTGTTTCGAATGCCATCTGGACTGATGGTGACTGAAAGTGGGTGGCTATTCATAGCTGCTTTGTGTGAGCTTATTCCCATCTTTTAAGGAGCAAATGTCACAAAATACAGGCGTGTCCAAAAAATCACTATAGTTGATGTGAGACAGTACAGCAAATAAGTCAATGGGATGGTAACTACAGAAATAAGGCACAATGCCTGGGCTGAAGAAAACCTTCCAGTGTTGCAGCACATCTTTTACCTATCCCAGGGCATTTACTGGCACCTTTCATGACAGGCTGTCAGAGATCAAGATATCTGTGCAGCACATGGGGAGGTCATAGTAGCAGAAGGGCATGCAAACCTGCATGTTGAACACACAATTGTTCAAATTCCCTCTCCTTTCTGCAGCTCAGTTTGCTAACACAGCAAATGAAAACAGCAGAGGCCCACAACCCCAATGCTCTTCTCTGTGTCCCCACACCAGGCTATGGGCTCCCCTGCTCTCCTGTACTCCTCTCCACTTTTCTAGGGTAGGGAAAGTCACATTTTTTTGCTGCCGTGGCACAGCTTCCACTGGATGGGGAGAGGCAAGGAGGCTTGGATGGTTCCCACACAGTGAGTGACTAACACCACACACAAGGACTCAGCAGAGAGGCAAGAGGCAGCACTGCTCTCCAGGTCAGAGAAGTTAAGCATGAACTCCCACTCATCAAGGGAATGCTTTAGCTATTAGGCCAATTTTATATCTGTACCAGGATTTTTTTAAAAAATAAAAGGAAAAAAAGCCTAAACCAGCATTAAAATATCCCAGCTATCTACAGTGGTCTTTTGTGAGGTGTTTAATTTGGCATTGTGAGACCTGCTCTAGGCAGGTCCATGAAACTGGACCCTTCAAAGCACTTCGGCGCAACCAATTTACAGGTTGTCTAATGAAAACTAATGGTAATTCTTGTCAGGCTCTGCAGTAGCAGACAAACACCTGAGGATGTTATGCTCACAGTTGCAGAGACATTGCACGCTCATTAGAATGGCCAGAAGTTATTTTTACTCTCCATAATGTAAAAGAGGATATTCTAAAAGGGTAAAAACCTCCCTGGGACCCCCCAGCCCCATCACAGCGTGCTCCCTTGCTACTTTTCTCTCTACACATGGTTTGGCTGGAGAGAAACAAACACAAAACGTCTGTGTGGGAAGAACAAATCAAGTCAGACAAGTTATATTTATGTTACTAATTGCCAAGTCATTTGAACAGGCCTGAGCAATGTTGCTGGACCATAAAAACAAGAAATGAAAGTTACAAAAGCATGAGCGTTCCAGGTGTGCTTTGGCAAGCATATTGTAGTCAGGGAATGCAGACACACAATTACAAAGACTTTGTGGCTTTCAGATCCTGCAAATACATGTGAAAACAAGCAGGTATGTGTGACAAAAAAAAATCCCAAACCTATATCACACAGACTTTAGAGTTCAAATATCTTTTTCCTCTTTATGGAGAAAACTCTTGTTCCAGCAAACTCCTTTTGACGTTGATAAGGCCATGATTTCATTCAGTGTTTTGTTTTCTTCTAATCTGTATGTATGTGCAAGTTTATTCTAAGTTCAAAACCATTTCCAACATTACATAGAAACATATCAGGTTTTTGGCAGTTTGAAAGCTTCACTGTCTCAGGACTATTCACAGAGAAACAAGGAATGTCTCTCACTCAGTGTAATGGTTAATTGATTTTAGATGTTTCTTGACACCTACTATTTTGAGGCTATTCTCTGCCCTTCAGCATATACATAAGACACAAAAAGGCATGTTCAGTGACTGCTGTAAAGTTGTAAAATTAACAAATCTAAGTGGCATTGTCTAAGCATAAGAAAAGATTCATAAGGTAATTATTGAACTGAAGACCAGTCTCCTGACCACTCTTGTTTGATCTTTTGATTTGGTTTTTTTTTTTTTGTTTTCTTTTTTTTTTTGTAATGGGAACACTATTCTCAGCTCGTTTTCAGGATGTACATCTTCCTAATCCAGAAAATAGTCATTATCAGTTTCCATCCTCTTTAACTAGTGAGTTTAAAATATTTGACTTAACAGAACTGGATAGGGCAACCTCTTCACATTCATTAGAACCAGTTGTCCACAACAACTTCATTAGCAAAAGTAAACTGCAGTCCTGTCTGGCAAAAGGTGTCTCAGGAACTTGAACATAATGTTGCAGGATTGACAAGTTATGCATGCTCATAAGCATCACCCAACATCAGCATGACATTAAAAATAAACACTTGCCACCCTGTTGCTGATGTTCTTACCTGTAAACACAGGTTCACCTGTCATCTGCATGGCAACAGCTCCCTGAGGTACCACTTCAGACTAGCTTCACTCTGTCCAAACAATGATCCCAGTCAGCCTCAAATATCAGCTTTAGTAAAACGGAGCCACAAACAGAGCTTACACAAACCTTTTAAGACCTGCTGATCCTTCTACCCAAAGCTCCCAGGCAGCTGACTGTCCTCATTTTGCCGGGTCTAAAAAGATCACCCCTCCCAGGTACATCTCATCCTAATGATCTTATATGAATTCCCCCTTAAAAAAGGAAAGGGGAAACCCACTGAAATAATTTTTATTACCACAGCAGACCCAACTTAGGCTCAGATCTAACATGTAAGTTCCTTTAAGAGCTATTATGGACATTCCTGGTTGTCTTAGAGGAAAAAATCCTCAAAACAGTTATGGACACACACTGTAAAACAATATACAGCTTCTCTGTGAGATTTCTGTGAGATTTCCTCTCTAGTTCATCATTCCCTGATCGGAGCAGGCTCTCTTCTTAAAATGTCCTTCATAGTCTCTCTTCATCAGCTTTCCTCCTGAAATAGCTTCTGACAAGTAACTTCCAATCCCTCTTCTATGCTGATTCTTGTAACTCGTTTTTCAGTGCTATTGTCTTTCATGGTCAAATAATAATTAAACTCATGAATAAGATCCCTGAATTTCAGCATCTGTCATGCCTTACATTTTCTTGTAAAAATCACAAAATCACAAAATAGCCTGACTACAAAGGTTTTTTTCAAGTCACATCCAACTTTCATTGATATGCTCCACAAATTAGGGATGGTCTTCCTTTCTTTTCACGTTCATCTATTAAACTCAACTTAGATCTTTGTCATATTTCATGCTATGATGATTCCAGTAATCTCAAATATTTATACACTTGCAAGAGTAATAATCATTAGTACACCTAACTCATCTTCTTACTATTAGGAAAACTGGTGACACACAGAATATATTGGAAAGTGCTGACCTTTAAATGGCAATTACTACACAGGAGAAGTATGCAAGCAGTCAAGCGGTTACCAAGTTCATAAAGGCTTGTATATATAAGGATACAAACACTTGAGCACCCATGCTTGTGATGTTCAGGTGAGCTGGTCAACCCTATGAGCTGCCAAGCAGTCAGGAATTTGAGGTTTAATGCATACAGCCTCCAAAAAAAAAAAAAAATAGTTCCAACCTGATGTTGCCCTTTGTCCTGCTTTAAAACACTCCTCATAAAGGTAAAAGGCTACTGCCTTGATGAAGACAGTGGTGTGGACACATGCTGTCAAAGTTGTTCTTTGTACAGATCCATTGGTGCAATTCAAGTCTGATCTAGTATGCGAAATCTTTAGCTTCCCCTGAGCAGAACCTTCATATAGCACTGGAGGAAAACTGGAAAGCTCATGCTCATATGGGTTACAACCTAGACTTGAACACAAGACTCCAACAACTAAAAATCTTTACAACTTCATGTTTTAGATATATCATTCCAAGAACAGCAGGAATGTGATGAGTCATATTAAGAACTAACACAGAGTATGAAAAATATGTACTTAAAAATAAAGAATGGCAAAACCTTGTTAGAAAATCACTATGAAATATGATTTTCAGCTAAATATTAAAATGTTAAATGTTAGTTCCTTTTTAGCCCCTACAGATTTGGTCTCTGTTGACACATAAAATTTGGACATAGAACTCTTCAGGTTTTCCTTAAGTCCCAAACATGGATAGTCTTTCAGAAACTGAAAAAAAAGAAAAAAAAATGAAGGTCTGAAGATTTTTATTAGAATACAAAAGTATCATTGTATTTATGTAAAAAGCAACTAGAAATGCAAGTGACTGGAGAAGGATATTAGTCTATAAAACACTTTCTGAGGAAAATCATGCTTTATGAAGTGGTTCAATTTCCATAAAATTATAAAAATCATCATAAAAACAAATGGACTTCTGAAATCGATGCTTGCTTATTGTCATGTGACAGATGGCTCTGACTGCCTGGCAGAGAGGAAACAGCTACCTAGTTGGTCCTCACTGACCTCAACAGAGAATCATTTTGGTCTATTCACACTTTTTTTTAACAGGCCTGGCTGCATTTAAGTATTTTTACGGCAGCTAGTAATTCATCCATGTGCAATTACAGAGAGGAGGTCAAAAGGAAGTAATAGTGATGAGCCCAACAGATGACACAGCTAGGCAATCTCTCCAGTATTGCACTATGTAAAATTACAGTGCACTGAAACACCAAATGAGTCTGGCAATCTTTTTGTGCCCACAGAAACAATGAATTAGGACTCCTTAATGAAAACAACAGTGATAGTCACGGGAAGTTACACTGGCCTTGAATTATGAATCAAATAAACAGGTTGCCAGTTTCACTGTACAATCCAAAGCAAAACATCTGTCTACATAAAAAGAGAATTTATTTGTCATTGTTGACCATGGTAGTATTACTTTTCAGACAGCTTTTGTATCTATTGATAATCAAAATGGGCTCCCAATACCCAAATACCAGCACAGTGCTAATTTTTGGCTGGTGGTCTCAGAAAGCTAAACAAGGGCATAGAAAATTTCCCTCAGGAATGCAACTCTGCAGCATGCCATCCACTGGAATAAAGAGTTTTTGGTTTTGCTGCTCTCTGAAATCAAGAGCAGGTCCCATATTTGATGCTATCCTCCCGCCACTGGTATCATTAAAAAGCAGTCGTCACAGATTGACTGAATACTTCCTGTCAGTTGTGAAAACAACCATGAACCAAAATGACAGTCCAAATCTGCACTTAATGCAGATGCATATATGCTTCCAGACTTAGACTATTTATTCCAAATAAACAGAATAAAATTTGATGTAAAAATAACTAGTTCAACAGACCAAGTTGCAAGTAAGCATTCACAGTTACTTCAGGGGTCAACCCCACTTGCTGCATTTGACATTGTAGACAACTAGAAGTCATCAGTACATTCACATTCTGATTTTTGTCAACACTTGCCATATTAAGTTGTGTTTGGAATCCACATGCTTCACCCTTTATGAGCCCTGCTGCTTCAGTGATACCAAGAAACTAGTGATTTGACTATTTCATAAGAATTTCCCTCTCCCTAAAACAATTCATGTCTACCTGCACTTGGCTAACTATCACAGTTTCATTGGTAACTGGCAGGAACAGACAGATTCCTGAGTACTTTTATGCTTTTATCAATTCATTGAGTTCCAGCTCCAAGTGGTCTGTGTATAAGAGAAACTCTTTCACCTGTCCCCAACATAATACCATTCTAATGTTCTTTAAAATAATATTTCAATATATAGATGAATATAAATACTGTAGAATTTCTTCACTGGAACTACAAAACCAAAAGGGTTCTAACACAAGGTTAAACGATTTAAAACAAAACTTATGAAGATAAATCACCTTTTTCTCTCAATATGGTGCTTCATCTTCACCTTTTCATATCAGCTACCACTTCTAATATGTGCAAGAAATGCTCTTACTATGTTAGGAAGCAAAAATGATCGAGTTCTTCTGCTTCGTAGTCTTCTATCAACAATAGAAGACACAAACACTGTGAACCCAACATGATTTCACTAACTAGCAATGTGAATGGCAATGTACTGCTTTACTATTAATAAAAGAAGTCAAGGAAGACCAAGGCTCATTTTAGTTAAGATCCCTGTTTATGTCTCACTTGCTTTGATTCACAACTTGTCCAGCTGATGAAGGTCGGCCTGCATTAGCACTGAGCTGATACACGTTTCCAGTTCTGTTGTGTCAAGACAGCAGAGAGGCAGGACGGCAAAGCAGAGGTGATGTTGGACCAGACAGGGCAGCAAGGATCCACTGCAGCCAGCATCTCAGAGCTTTAACAGTGAGTTCACAGACTTTTGTCACTAGAAGGAGATAAAACTCTCCGTAAAGAAGGAAGTCCACAATAAAGGAGAGTCTGTCCTTCCATAAACACAAAATCTGCTGAATTCCCAAAGAAGAAAACCTTTCTCCAACAGGAAGTAAACAGTTTAATTTGGATAGGAGAACATTCTCTGGAAGACAAACTGACTGTTTCTCTTTGTAACTCTGTAACACAGCAGAGACTGACCTTTGCATCCCCATTTTGATGCTTATCTTGAACAAACAGCCTAGAAGTCAATGTCTACAGAGAAAAAAATAGTGAAGTGACTTTTCTTTTTAAGTGCAGAGCAAGTCCTAGGGAAAATTTTAATAAATGTGAGTCCAGCTGCTGTGGCTGAATGTTAACCAGCTTTGTGATTCAGTGTGTGTTTGGCCATGACATACTAGCTGAGAGAAGTTAAACTTCAATCTTGAATTAAGTCTTTCAGAGAGAAAATGATCCTTTGTATACGTTATATTTCAGTATCAGCAGAAGAACAAACATTTTGGTTTTTATACATGCATCGGCGTTTTGCTTTTATCTCATGAGCGAATTTAGTGTTCAAGGAATGGATACCAGGGACTAAAGCCAACCCTAGAGAATGCAAGCGTTCTGATAAACTTCACCCCCGTAGACTGGGCAGTGAACCTATGATCTAACTGGCTATGATCTAACTGGGATGTGAATTAGATATTTTTTCCTCTCATATTCTTTTTGACTATGGGAAAAAAATTACAAAGTACTACGGTCACATGCTTATATTCATAATAAGTACATACAAATTCCAAATAAAGAATTTCTAACTTAATAAAGCAGTTTATTTTCTCTTAGAGGTTTAAAGTCAAAACTCCTCAGACAGTTTTGCTGATGCACAGCTAATGACATCATTGTTTTGCATTTGCTATTGCACAACTATCATGAACAAGGTGTGCCTTAAAATTAGATGTTGCAGCCCATATATTTAACCTGATTAGGTCAATAATCCAAATAGTAACATAGTTATGGAAAAGAATGCAGACTGATTTTTGTTAAAAATAAGTCATTCTTTATTTTTACACTCTATTTTTAAAAAGAAAACACTGGACTAAATGTTTTCAGATGCAGAATGAGGATGTGGATGTCTGCCACAAGATACTACCTTTTGCTCCTGTACCCACTGTGGCTATTAATCTTCTAACTGTCCTCCAGGACAAGGTAACTGAGTCACAGTGCAAACTTAATCACATCACCACACAAAGCTGCTGCGATGATCTCATTACTGTTCCAGGAAAAGGAATAAACTCAATTCCTATTTACACCAGCAAATCTAGCTTTCAGCAAAGACCTACAAAGGCCTTGACCACATAAAAGGGAGAACAAGTAACATGAGTGGCACCCTATTAAGGAAACTATGAAAGTAAGTGAGATAGTGACATTGAGAAAGAAAGTCTGGTGCTTTGTCAGAGTTTGTTTGTTGGGTTTGTTTTTTTTTTTTAATTTTAAAGGAGTTTTGATGTTTAGCCAAGTCTATGATCCTTTTTGGTAAGGTACCTGGAAGTTATCTTTATGTCAGGTTAAAAATAATTATTTACACAAAGAAGAGATTTATTGCACTATTTCAAGTACTCAACCCAATCTAAATTGGCGAGGAGGTTCATTTTGAAGCTCTTCACCATTTTTTTAATATTGTATTTGGATTATTTTCTAGCATAGCATAAGACATGCAGAAACAAAATCTAAAATGACTAAATCTGACTTAAAAAGAATATCTGTGTGATCAAAGCCCTGGCTCACCTGTAGAGTTTTTTTCTTTTTTTTTTAATAGAACTAACTAGCAGGAAAAGGTCTTATCTTCCTTATCTTCTAAGAGTTGCACTTAAAACTGATTGCTTATAAAGATTTCAAAAATGATTTGGATTATCATTCTAAAATAGCACCCGGGGGAACTGGGTGGATCAAGGGATTGCTAATGAGAAATCAAGTCTTTCACATCTAAGCTGCTGATTTAAATTCAATCCAAGGCAAAGATCCCCCAGCTGGTGGACATCTGATGATCTGTAAGAAATGAGGTGATGTTCTCACTCTATTCTTAGAAGATACATGTTTTATAAGCGCTAAGCTGCTAGCAAAATTGGGACTCTCTGCAGTGAAACCAAGGAACGAATTGACTATGAAACAATTGAAATTAAATTTTATATAATACTATAAAACCAGGCTTTGGCTTTCTGGATCAGGTTTATATCACGATTACTTTTCCCAATCTCCTCAAAATAATAGTTTTAGCTTTTAAGACTACTACAGGAAATCTAAATGAAATATTTTAGAAGGTAAAAATTACTATTTAAGTTCCAGCCTAGCTATTGGGCTTTAATGACTTACAATTTACAGAAAGGGCAGTGGTGGATGTTAATGAGTGACTCAGACAACTTTCTATTATGCTTTTCTGCAGGAGCAGTCATTATCACATATCAGTTGCTCTGAACATAACACTCTCTAGTCCTCCCTTCTATTTAATAAAAGCAAATTAATGATTTCCAATCATTTATGCACTCAGTGAATTTGACCCTCATTTCACTCACATATTACAGTAAATGTATCATTTTAATTAACTAGTCATAGCTGTTTTACAGATGTTTTGTTTGTTTGAACACACTTCAGTCTATGAACTATTTGCAACTCTTCTAACTGTGACTCCTGATTTACTAACGGGATTGGTGACAGATCAACTGCATGATTGATTACTGTTTCTCTTTGCTGACTTCTGGGTCAGACTGAGAGTCTTTAGTCTAAAGCTCTTTGCTCTCGGTACCTGGCATGGCTATCTCAAATGGCTACCATGCAAACCGAGCCCATAGCCAGTACAGCGAGATGGACTGACTTTACCTGCATATGAATCAGTGGGTTGGGCACACACTAATTGCCACAGCAGCAGCAAAGCCTGTTCCCCTTACTCAGCCTTCTTCCTTCTTTCCTTCCTTCCTCCCCAAAAGTACTCCTTCCACCCTATAATCCAAGTCTCTTCTTCCTGCAGGAACCTCCCTTCCAGCTCCATAGTAATTACCACCCATGCACAGGAGGGGAAACCACTGGGGCTACCATAGCAAGACCTAGTCCCATGCTGGTGGCCCTGCATGGAATGAGGGAGGCTAGAGGAGTTCTTTCTTGTGTCTTTCAAAGGATCCCTCTACCAAATTCATAGCTCTACCAGGGAAAACATCTTCTTCCCATGCTAGGTCCCAGAGTAAATCCAGACAGATTGACCCTTGGTCCAGGAAGAAGGAATATTGTCCCTTTAAATAATACAAGGTGTTGACTATCCCTCCCTCCATGACACCATCAAAAATCTCACATAGGCTCTGAGATTCCCTCTTACAGCAGGCATGCACAGCTCGGCAATGCCATCAAGCACAATACAAGTTTCTTAGCAGAGGGACACCACAATGTGTGGAAGAGAGCACCTTGAGAGAAGATACCATTTGTTCTCCTGTTGATCCTTTCCTGACTCTCCCTCTTGTGCACTGCCTTCTGGATCCTGTTCGTCCCAAGCCCAGTTTTGCTAGTCATCCCTTCATAGATACTCAATGAGCAGGTTCTGGAAATTTGTCCCAGTGACAAAACCAGCAAATGTAACTCATGGCAGAGGGCAAGGCTCCTTCACATCATTAGAGGAGGTCACTGATGCATACATAGCCCCATCTCCCAAGACATACCAAATGTAGAGACAGTCATATAAAGCAGTAACACCTCCATCATCATTCTTCTCACAGAGTCCTTGAAGAAGCTTTGGATATGGTCCTCTGGGACACAGTTGGTAAGAAGGAAGAAACTGCCTTAGTGGATGCCAGACAAAAATCCATTCTGAAGATACAAGTGCTTGTCTAGAACCTTTTCAAAAAATCAAGGTCTTGGGTCTGACTTTTGTCACCCAACGAAGGGATGATTCTGTGCCTTTCCATTAGATCTTTACCACCTATGTGCTGAAACAACACCAGCACTCAATCTTATCTTCCTTGCCTCAACCTCCTCCTACAGTTCCAGCTGTTCTCAGTCTCCATGCTGACCACTGGTGGCCAATTCCACAAGGCTTGGCAAGTGCCAGAATGAATAGAATGCAGAGAGAAAAGATGTATGTAGAGAGCCCTTTCTTCTTGCATTTCCTGTGGATCTGTAAGAGGGGAGTCATCCTCTGCCAGGAGGCTGCTAACAAGCTTCTTGGTGCCCTTCTACTTTTCCAAGGAGTGGATGTATGCACATGCTCCAATTCCCCTCCCAAAGGAGTTGGATGTGTTATCAGAGAAATGTGTCTCGGGTCCAGTGGTCTGTCTGGACCAAGACTCTAGCCTCCTTCTCCTGTGTTTCAATACACTACAGGGCAAAGCAGGTGCCTTCAGGCTCTAAAATATCTTGCACCAGATGCCAACTTGCCACGGCCCTCTATCAACTAGGCATTTTCATGTTGCTGCAGCTCAAAGACTGGCAAACACCTCTACATCCCACCACCTTTACAACAAGGAAAAGACATTATTTCCTCCCTAACAAGCAAGCCAAATTTCCAAAAGGCTTCTATAAAGCCTATGTCATCTGACAGGCTATTTTAAGAGTGACTATAGGCTGATCTTGGCCAAAATTAATTGCTCATGACTATTACAGACACCAGGTAGCAGTTCATGAAAGGGGCTGACCAGCCAGAAGGGAGCTCCTTACTAATTTCTTGCTTCATGGACATTTTTCTTGGACCAATGTTCTGCAAGCCTTAAGGCCTCTAGAGTTAGGATGATTATTCAGTATTTATGAAAGTTAACTGCAATTCTGTCATCAATATTTTAAATTGTCTGTAACTCTTGATAATCAATCTCAGTTTTGAATAATTCGGTATTATCAAAAATCTTAGTCATAGTGCTCTTCATTACTTTTTTCAGGTAATTTATGAATGCATTGCAGAGCAAAGATCCTGTTAGGCTTACGGCAGTAATCTGCATTTATGATGCAACACTAGCTGTTTAGTATTTCCTTTGTTATTAATCTGTGAGAACAACTTTCCTTTTTCTCATGGCAGCTTAGTTGCTTTAGGAAGTTCTATTCAGAAACTTTAAGAAATGCCTTTTCAAAATCCAAGTCCACTTTATCCAGTGGATTGCAATTCTTCTCACACTATTGACTCACTAGGAGGAACTGGAGAAATACAACTTCCCTCTACAAGCATTATATTGACTCTTATCTAATGTGCTGCATTTATCTTTCTGTTCACTCATCCTTCCCTTGTTATCACACCTTACAGAAGTTAGAGTTAACTGTTTGCCATTCTCAGAATGATACATGGAGCCCTGTAAAAAAATTTAACATAGATACGGATTTACCTGATAGGTTCAATACTACAATCACAGGCTCATCAATTTCTTTGACACTGGGACCAGCTGACCAGTCACTATTCACTTGATCAAATTGTTCCAAAATCTCTGTTTGTAACACCTGAATTTTTGTAGACAATTCTATATACTTAAAATCCGATTGAGATGACAGAACTGTGTAACTTTCAGTAGCAAAAATTGAAAGTCTTAAAAGTGACCTTTGGGGTATAAGCACAAGACTTTCTTTCTCTTGCTTTAGAGGAATACTTCATGCGTCAGTCTGTAAAAGTTTCTCAAAACTTTTGTAAATAGTTATGAATTACTACCTTCATTGGAGACTGTGTATTTATTTCATTTGATGAACTGATAAGCTATTACTGAGGACTATCTACAACCACAAAGAATGGCAGCTTTGTCTGTACTAGGAGACTTTTTTTTTAATTGAAAATATACATCTCGGAGCATAACCTGGATGACTGATTTTGCTAAGTAACACATACTAATAAACTTGGTAGAATTGCACAAACAATAATCTAAACTACCAGTCCAGACTTCCCATGACCTTTTAAATCTTAGTATCTTGATGTTTAAAGACATAAATATTTCAAGACATACAGAATATTGCAGGCACTTGGAAGCTCTCTGATGGACACCTCACCTGGAGATTGGCTATCTCATCACATTTAAATGGTTTCTTATGATTTCCCTTGAAACATTTCCTAGATAAAGCTCCTGGACATAAGCCACTTCTTACTGATTGTGTTTTTCCCTTATCACATTTCCATCCAAAACTTTAACCTACCACAAGGACTCTCCTCAAAACTGACACTCAGTGGGATACTTCTCATTTGGTGCAGTTTCTGAATTTACTCACAGAAACAGAAAATGAAAAGGTTTTGAAAAGTACGTTCCATCTATTTGTAGCACATGTGACAAGCATACAAATACGATCTGTCATAATAACATATCTAGCTTTTGGCTCTGAGAACAAATTGTGGGCAGATTAGTTCTTGCTTATGTGACACCATTGGAAAGTACTTTTAAAAAGGATAATAAGGCAGCGCAAAGGACTAAGATCCATGAAACTATAAGAAGAGGTTAATTTTGTGATGGGTGTGGACTGTGAGAGTTTTCTGAATAGATGCTCAGAGCCAAGAAAAGCTAACCATTTCCTTTTCTTCTAAATGAAATGAAAACTTCTAATAAAGACATCAGATAAATGGACTGTCACAGGACATACAAGTGCAGTAAATCCAGGATGCAACAGCATTTAAACGATAAGATGAAATCACAGGTTTAGCGTTTAGAGACTTATAAAACATAGGAAGCTAAAATTAGAAAATGTTGCAACGTATCTGAGAACATAACCAAAACAGTCTTGAGAACTGTGTGCTTGCCATTTTAGTGGAGGAAAATTTGCATAATTAAAAGGCATTGATAATTTACGTAATGCAGGTGAAGCAGTAAGAACATCATTGCGTTGTAATTTAGAGAACTGCTTGTCAGTCTCATTTTAAATTGGACTCAGACATTTCAGAATGTCAGCGGCATTTATGTAAGTAAAAGTTACTGGAGTGAACACATTTAAAACACATTAGGGCACTTAACTTTTACTTTATCAGTAAACTGACGACTGTCAGGTATGCTGCCAACCAACACTGAGGGGCAAAAAGGAGGGTTAGTTCTCTAGCCAGTCTTGGGGGCCGTAGGACAGAAAGTGCAAAATTAGGGGCAATGCCAAATAGTGGTTAGGGTATGGAAACAGACAGTTGATGGGTACATACCAAAAAGTGCAAATAGTAGATTGTTAACTAGGAAGTCTTGTGAGTGAGACTGCCCTAGGAACAAGCTGGAAGCTGGCAGTGGGGAGGGCACAGCGAAGGACACGGCAAAGTATCTGGAAAAGGGGGGTTATGGCCTTCATCTTCCTAGATCACAGAAGAGGATTTGATTACTGGTTAGGGTTATCCGCAGAGCAGCTTCTCCCATGAAGAGCAGGGAGATTTTAAAATAGGACAATGGCATTTTATTACAGCACAACAGCTGAGAAAGGATTCTCCAGTGGATAGGGAGCACTGGTTCACAGCTTCTCCTCTCTGTGCTTAGTTTGAATGAACACAGATCTTGGAAGCTGAGCCACTGCCTATATTCAAGTTTGTTTACATGACTAACTGGCAGGAGATCATACTTCTTAACACCTCTCTTCACAAAAGCCTGCAGCAACAGATGGATTTTGCTGCATAATCTAAAGGTCAACTATTTCTGACAGCAAACTAATGGAGAATAGATCATTTCCCTCTGTGCACAACCCCAAGGGTTGGAAGAGAAGTATGAGATTCCCAAGGTCCAAGAGGAGGTGGTTAGAGACTTGCTTGCCCAGCTAGATGCCCACAAGTCTATGGGGCTGGATGGAGTCCACCCAAGAGTTTTGAGGGAACTGGCGGATGTGCTGGCCAAACCCCTTTCCATCATCTTCCAGCAGTCCTGGATGACTGGGGAGGTTCCACTGGACTGGAGGCTGGCTGATGTCGTGTCCATCTATAAGAAGGGGCAAAGGGAGGATCCGGGGAACTACAGGCCTGTCAGCCTGACCTCGGTACCGGGGAAAGTCATGGAGCGGGTGATTTTGAGCGCGATCAAGAAGCACTTGCAAGAGAACCGGGTGATCAGGCCCAGTAAACACGGGTTCATGAAAGGCAGGTCTTGCCAGAGTAATCTGATCACCTTCTATGACCGAGTGACTAAACTCTTGGACGAGGGAAAGGCTGTGGATGTGGTCTTCCTGGACTTTAGTAAAGCCTTTGATACAGTTTCTCACAGCATTCTGCTACGGAAACTGTCGGCCTCTGGCCTGGACGGGCGCACACTCTCCTGGGTGGAAAACTGGTTGAATGACCGGGCCCAGAGAGTGGTGGTAAATGGAGTTAAATCCAGCTGGAGGCCAGTGACAAGTGGGGTTCCCCAGGGCTCAGTCCTGGGTCCAGTCCTGTTTAATGTCTTTATCAACGACCTGGATGAAGGCATTGAGTCCTCCCTTAGCAAGTTTGCAGATGACACCAAGCTGGGTGGAAGTGTGGATCTGCTGGAGGGTCGGGAGGCTCCAAAGGGACCTGAACAGGCTGGACTGCTGGGCTGAGACCAACGGCATGAGGTTTAACAAGGCCAAATGCCGGGTCCTGCACTTGGGGCACAACAACCCTAAGCAGAGGTACAAACTAGGAGAAGCCTGGCTGGAAAGCTGCCAGGAGGAGAAGGACCTGGGGGTGTTGGTTGACAGTGACTGAACATGAGCCAGCAGTGTGCCCAGGTGGCCAAGAAGGCCAATGGCATCTTGGCTTGGATCAGAAATGGCGTGACCAGCAGGTCCAGGGAGGTTATTCTCCCCCTGTACTCGGCACTGGTGAGACCGCACCTCGAGTCCTGTGTTCAGTTCTGGGCCCCTCACCACAAGAGGGATGTTGAGGCTCTGGAGCGAGTCCAGAGAAGGGCAACAAAGCTGGTGAAGGGGCTGGAGAACAAATCTTATGAGGAGCGACTGGGAGAGCTGGGGCTGTTTAGCCTGGAGAAGAGGAGGCTGAGGGGAGACCTTATTACTCTCTACAACTACCTGAAGGGAGGTTGTGGAGAGGAGGGTGCTGACCTCATCTCGCAAGTGACAGGGGACAGGAGGAGAGGGAATGGCCTCAAGCTCTGCCAGGCTTGAGATTAGGAAAAAGTTCTTCATGGAGAGGGTGGTTAGGCATTGGAATGGTCTGCCCAGGGAGGTGGTTGAGTCACTGTCCCTGGAGGTGTTTAAGGTGAGGGTGGATGAGGTACTTAGGAGCATGATTTAGGGATTGGTGGGAATGGTTGGACTCGACGATCCAATGGGTCTCTTCCAACCTGATTATTCTGTGATTCTGTGATACTGCAGCAAGTTCAGCACTGGGGAAGCCTAATTAAAAATTATGTTCACATTTAACCAGTGTTTCGGTATTGCACAAGGACAGAGGGAGCACCCAAGATACATTTAAATCAATAATTGTTTTTTTCTGTAAAGGAAAGCTATGCATTAATGTAAATCACATGCCAAATTCAGTATTTGCAAGACACAATATGTAGCAGCCAGTTTTCTCCATCGGTTAATAGTGTTTCAGAAGCTTTAAGCACATCAAAGTATTCTGAGCTCAATGTGACAAAGGGGTGATTTTGCAGTGATGTGCCTGAAATGTCTGAGAATTATTTTCATGAGTTGTAGATTTTTTTTTTTTTTAAAAAAAGGACTGTCACATGAAAATTCAGAGTACTTGTGATTAATCAAGACTCTCAAGCTGCAAACTTGAAATGCCCTACTTCTCTTCAATTACAAAAACTGGTTCAACCCTGCCATAATGCTCAGCCTCCCAGAACCTTCTCACCAAAATTTCTTCAGTTCCCCAGGGGCGTATCCCACAGCTATTAAATATCCTTCCAACTCAGAGGGACTAGACAAACATGAATTATGCTTAACATTAATGCATACAACTATAGCACCTCATGCAAAATAAATGAAAGATCAGTCAGATACCATTTTGTATATCCTTTTGGTAAGAAATCATTCCAGTCCAGCAGTTTGTAACATGGGCAACTGGCAGTAAAACCAATTGTTCTCATTCCACAGCAGAGACCATCAAGCAATGAAAGTGCAGTTTCTGAAGCACTGCATGGCTGCTAAAATGATAGGCAGAGGTGAACAACCTGTTCGATTTTATCAGTCAGTTTTGAGGAGAGTTAGTGTCCTTGACAGTAATATTTTGTCATAGAACTTGACACGAACAGTGACCTTCAGATACGAATTCTACACATACACAGATGCAGTTGTATGACTTAGAAAAGCTCAAATACTGATTACTACAATACTAGTAGTAATTTCAGCTATTATGTAATTTATAATTAATTCTGTAGTTTAAGTCACAAAAATATTACTTGATTGTAATACCCCTCTTCTGCACACACTCTTCTGAATTCATCTTATAGGAAGAAGCTTTCCTTATTTTAAGAAACTTCTGAGAGTTTTTAATACCACTCAAAGCATTTAGCTAAGTTTTCAGCTACAAAATTTTAAACACGAGCAGAGAAAATAGACATGTAGGAAAGGAAGTTCACATTTTAAATGCTGGCTAAAAGACAGTGCTTTGATTTTGCCCCAGCTGTTGATTTGATTCCATGAGACCATGAAGAAGACCAACCAGTGGGAATTAAAACAGTAGATCACAATAAATCAACAGACATGAAAACATTAGCTCAGGCATTAAATTTACATTTTCCAGACCATTGGCTCTAGTGACCCAGAATATACTGGGAAATTTGAAGTTCTGCTGACAGTTCTGTAGCTCTGTTTCACTCTAGCCCAAAGCAACAGTCACGAAGTGCAGACTCTTGCTTCATTCTCTTGCCTTACACTGGAACGTGCTTATTTTTAGGCATGGCATACTTACAATCTTATGACACATAGGAGTGGGGAAGATAAGGCCCAGCCTCAGACTGGGACAATGCATACACCATTTAAATGGAAATAGCAGCTGTTGGGGGACAATCAGATGCATACCTGCAGGAAGCTTTAGCGTACTTGGGGCCAGCGGAACTTTCAGACATTTCAGCTTCTAATACGGAAGAAATCTTCACTGAGTATATAACAAGCCACCACTTCTTTAAGAGTTTCAAGCTTTTAAAGAGTGTTTCAGAAAGAAAAAGGATTTCAAGGGACAGCAAAAGCCACATTATCAAAACTGAAGCAAAATTCTTGCCACAGGCATTAACTTTTCAGAAAAGCAGAGTTAAAAATGCCAACAGAATTTTTAAAACTATGACCTGATGATGATAATAATAATAATAACAATAACAATAACAACAACATAAAATCTCTTAATAATCTTGCAGGAAACTGTGGAAATTTCATCTAGAATAGTTTATAAAAATTTCAACCTGAAGCCAATACCTATTATAAAAGATCAGAGCCAAACCATCTCAAAGTCACCAGCAACTGTTACATAATGAGACAAGTCAGAAAACCCCAATAATAAACAACCACAAATACCATATTAAAACCTGCCTACACTGCAAAGGAAAAGAAAAAAAAAATTTGCTGTCTTTTTGCTAATATGCTTTTATTATGCTCAGTCTCAAGAGCATCACCACAGAGTTTCTCCCAAACACTGTTCCACAGTAAATGGCTTCCCAGGATAGCTTTTGTTTCTCTTCCCAGCTCCATATTATTTTAGAAATCATACTAGAATAACACTGGTGACAAATACTTAAATATGTTTGCTGTTGCCACAGTTTCAATAGCAACGCACAAAGGCTGTAATGACCACATCCTGCCCACTACTAATCAGACAACTCAGCTCCACTGAGCAGACCCAATGGGACACACATAGAAATGTTTGCCGTTTCACATCCCAGTTGAACAACAGTTCTTCTGGACCTCTGATTTACCTCCCTTGTCAGAAATCCACATAAATAAAAATCAACATAATGAGCAAGACTGTGAAGGCAATATTGCCCAGGTACTAAAGAATATTTCATATTCTCAAGCAATATCAAATCAATCATGGAATATTTGTAGTAATATAAACAGAACACAATACAAATGCAGAATTTTTTATAAGTTTTCCCTTGATAAATTGCCAAATATGTGATCAAATATCTCTCATACAAAAAAATACAAAAAAAACTACAGATAGTTTCAAATCCACTCACACCATCTCATTTCAACTGGCCTTGCCATGATAAGCCTATGCTTACCACAAATGATGGAGGTGCACTTTATGTAACATATGGTGAAGGTCAATGGGGCTTCAGATAAACAGGAACTTTTTTTGAGAGGGAGTAAGGCCACGACCTATAAGTAAGGAAGAGGTGAAGCCAGTAATACTATTTCTATATGCATCAAGGACAGTCACAGAATCATAGAATAACCAGGTTGGAAGAGACTCACTGGATCATAGAGTCCAACCATTCCTATCAAATACTAAACCATGCCCCTCAGCATCTCATCCACCCATCCCTTAAACACCTCCAGGGAAGGTGAATCAACCACCTCCCTGGGCAGCCTGTTCCAGTGCCCAATGACCCTTTCTGTGAAATTTTTTTTCCTGATGTCCAGCCTAAATCTCCCCTGGTGGAGCTTGAGGCCATTCCCTCTCATCCTGTCCCCTGTCACTTGGGAGAAGAGGCCAGCACCCTCCTCTCTACAACCTCCTTTCAGGTAGTTATAGAGAGCAATGAGGTCTCCTCTCAGCCTCCTCTTCTCCAGGCTAAACAACCCCAGCTCTCTCAGCCGTTCCTCATCAGGCCTGTTCTCCAGCCCCTTCACCAGCTTCATTGCTCTTCTCTGGACTCGCTCCAGACCTCAACATCCTTCTTGTGGTGAGGGGCCCAGAACTGAACACAGTACTCGAGGTGCGGTCTCACCAGTGCCGAGTACAGAGGGAGAATAACCTCCCTGGACCTGCTGGTCACGCCGTTTCCGACACAAGCCAGGATGCCATAGATCCAGGCTCAGGAGTTCTATGCACTGAGCCTAATCCCGGGCTATTAGAAGTAGGACACTGGGGAAACTGACATACATTAACCACTCGGATGAACACAAACTACATTCTCACCTCACTCCCTCTAACAGCAGTCATGGCTGGGTAGCACAAGGCGTCTCCCTTTTAAAGGGATTGAGATGCCTCTCCTGTTGGCAAGTCAGAAGAAAGCCTGGCTGCCTCTAGCCTGACCTATGTCTGCATTCTTCCATGAGGCTACTCCAAGAGTCCAAGCTCTGAAAGCATCAGGGGACACAATTTGCTGATACTATGTTACTAAGAGTTAAGAGTTTCTTCCCTTGTAGCCTTAGCTTAGCTAAGACTAAGTGGCAGAAACGCCTAGTATCGTTGCACGCCTTGAGCAGCTACACTTCACAAATCTGTTCGAATAAAACTCAGACATATGAGGTTTGGTCTTCTCAAGTCTCTCAAAAGAAATTATTTTCCTTTTGGATCAAGTTGCTCATGTATTTGGTAACAGTTGTCAAAGTGATTTTAAACAAAAAATAGTTACTAGTGTTACCGGAATATTGGATAGGTTTTAAGGTCATAGGATAAGCTGGAATGAATACAGAAACTTTGCAACTTTCTGCACAAGATTTACTTATTTTTAGAAATAACAAAATTAAATCCACAAGGATTTGATCAAGTCAGTAGAACCTTTTTTTTGCTCTGAAATCATATCCATTAATACTACTGTCACACACAGGTGAACTGTTGTAAATCACATAATAACTTTGGTCAAGGATTTTGCACCTCTACTGGGCAGGAAAAATCCACCCATGTTAGTGGCTTGTTTTAGAGTATGTAAATTATTGTAACAAAACCAAGCAATTTTCTTTATTCATTTACTCATTCTCCTAAAGAACAACCTTCCAATTTATCAAGATAAATGAAGGAGCTGAACTACAATTCTTACAGGGAAAAAGTAATAAACCCTTTTAATAAATTCTGATTTTGAACCACAGTGTCACACAACAGAGATGTTGGCATTCTGCACTATGTCAAAACAAATTTCAATTACTGCAGGCTATGATGTATTTCCTGATTCTAAGGCTGAGGAGGTAGATGTTAACTAGTCCTCTTCTATAGCTGCCTACTGTAATTTTACTGTGACTGAAGAAAAATAATTGAAAAAACACTAGAGATTGTATTTCTTAAAATACTCAGTGATTGGTTTCTTCCCTGAGCAAGAAAGAAGCATAGTAGAGCTGGAAATTGGATGCTGGTTATAGGCATACTACAAAATACGGAGCAGAAATACGTAACATAGAAACACAAATTCCCAACAAGCAAGGAGCAATAAAATCAGCAGAATAATGTTGCTCTCTTGTGCAGCTGTAACTCTCACAGCTTACACCTCTCCACCAATGAACTGAAAATAACTCACCTATAAGAAGTAATCTAACTCCTAGCAGAATCACCTGCCCATTACCAAGACTAAAGTAACTACTGATTTAATTTAAAATTAATTGTTCATTCTGAAATTCCAAGGGTCCAAATATGAAGGCAAAAAAGTTTCTTTCCTAAGGTACACAAAAAACCTCAAAAAATGGATTTCAGATAAAGATATACAGAAAATGAGGCATTCTTACAAATGTTTTTCCCACACGAGTGGTCATTTTAGAACTGGGACTCAGGTTAGGACAAATTTCACCATTTTTAGAGAGCAGGCTGGTGAGCCACTAAGTGAAACTATTTCAAAAAACTTTCAGCTGTACTCACTAATATAAAGATGAACTTCATTATAGAATCTCATCTTTGCAGGGAACAAAAGATGATGATATAGAAAAGCTCCATCACAATAAGCTGTTTGATGTTTCTTTCTTCTGTGTGTTTAAGGCAGTGTCCAACATTTGTTTGGGACGATCTCTGTTCTGGGAAGTCGCACTACACTCTGGAAAGCGTGCTGCTTCCAGGCAGAGAGTGGAGAAGTACAGATGCAGTATTAAAGTCTTTAAATTGTTCCCTCTTACATAAGCAAACATACAAGATGAGGAAAAGGAAACTGCTCAGGAAGAAGTAGTTAGTGTGAACAGGTGGAGTTCTATTTTCCTCTCTGACATGCCACCTGTACCAATTGCCAAGCAAAAGTGGAGAGTCCAATTTAAGTATCTTCGCAACTAAACTTGTGCCTGAGTTGCAATAGCTAGAGGTGTGCTTTACAGTGACCCAAAGCAATATAAAAGGGACTAATAGCTCAGCAAATGAGGACTAGCTGATTCCACAGACAAATAAACACAACCCCTGACTGCTACCTGTGATGAAGATCCACAAAAAGGGGGAGTTTCAAAGGAGTAGTTCTGCAGTTTTGGTTACTCCCTTGAGATGTGTTTGCTCACCTCAAGTTACGCAGTTGGTTGATTCTTCATAATTTGGATTTTAATTTACTTTAAAACTTTTCCCTTCAATATATTTAATGAGTGCAATAACACTACAAAATGTGTATTAGTCAGCTAATACGCCCACGCCCTGGGTGTGTTATAGCCCTCAGCAACACTGTTGCCCCTGTACAACCAAGATGTATGCATACTAGCTGACAAAAACACACCTTGTTGTGTGTTATTGCTTACATAAGACAGGACTTAGCATATGTAACTGTGTATTGATGACACGCCTTGATACGTTGTTAAACTGGAAACTATGGTTGTCCTCCATCAGAGGCTTAGGTGTGTGCTGTATTACACAGAGCAAAATTAATGAAGAAATCCCACGTTCTTGTTGGCAGTAGCTGTAGTGATATGCTGGGAACAAGAAACCGCACTCCTCACTGACCTACATGGAGCAAGATCTGGGCTAACCTCCTAAGTGCCGAATGCCTCTCAGCAAGAATCTCTACCCTGGAATATGCTATGATGATAAGATTAATTTAAACAGAATGAAAAAAGTCCCCATTTCCACGCCCCATGGCTGCAGGCTCTCCATCAATGTAATACAGCCCAAGTCAGAGCTGCTGCTGAAGGGGCTTGTCCTCCCCACGACCTCCCTTGCCAATTTTCCCAGCCCTCCTCTGCGTCAGCCCTGGCATTTGTGCAATCAGATGGTGAGAAATCAAGGATGCGATCTGGCCAACCCTTCCCATGCTTTTTTCTTTCCCCCTAGGTTAGTTTTACAGTTTACCACTCATGCTCATCCTGGCACTACAGAGGCGGCAGGAACACATGGCTGGGACCCCCCTTTTTGACGCCAGCCCCCACACAGGCTGGTTTAAAGCAATTGCGAAACCGTATTGTTAACAATGTTGGCAAAAACCTTCCCACAGACACAGTCATCCCGACAAAAAGTTGCCTTGCTTCAGTGGCTCTTTTAATTTGGGTACGGAGTTATGGTGGCTCCTTGCTGTAGAGCTGAGGGGGAGGTTTCCCCAAATAGCTCTGCTGGCAAATCTCCTTCAAGCCTGCAGCGCAGCAGTTCTGCCTTCAACAGAGCAAGGCCAAGCGTGATACCAGCAGCAATCCAGCCACTGGCGTTTTAATAATGATTTTTATTCATTGCCCAATTTTCAATATCTTATACTTTTTCTTCTATGGACCTGAACCAAGCTCTCTCTCCAATTTTTTTTCCCTTTTAATGCCTCAAGCTTCCTCACCAGGAAATACCTCCAGCTGCCACAGCTCCATCAGCTCTCCTACCACGGCAGTTTGAAAGAGGTAGTAAGGTGTTAATTAGGGTGTTAATGGTTACAGAAACACCTTTTTTTTTCATTTCAAGGAAGAAACTGCTGGAAGCAGTATTCCTTGCAGAAGTGTTAGACTGCATAAAAAATTTAACAAACAAAAAAGCCTTTATTCAGCACACAGCATAGTCAGTCTTTGGCTCCCAACAGCTCCAAACTACAATTCTGTTTATTCTATTTCACCTTTTATTTGGGGCACCTTTTATTTTGGAACCATTTTGTTGTGGAAAAAAAAGATATATCTTCTCCCAAGGTCTTTGAGTGCCAGAATATATTGTTTTTAACCTTTAAAATGAATTCCACACAAAGTGCATCTTCAAAATAAGAAAACAGTTATGTTAATGTTTGAAGTGACATGTGGTTTCACAAGTCAGATGAGCCAAACTCACATCACAGTGCTGCCGAGAGAGGCTGCCCCCTCTCTTCTTCTCCACTGAGTCTTGCCAGTGCCAGTCCATAGTTGCACTGGCTCTGCCACTTGTCTGATACCTCTGAGAGTTCAGTTAACCCACTAAATGGATATAAAGCTGTTCACATTTTACTGGGTTCATTTTCTGCCAGTTGAGGGAACTAAACCAGCTGAAAGACGGAAAGCACTGGGAAACACGTACCTGTGGGATTCTTCCTTTTGACAGCAGCAAGCTACTAAAATGTCTCAGGCATCTTGTGAAACCTCACCTTAAGGGCACAGCTTTATTAAATCAGCTGATACAAATAAGTTTGTTATTACAGAAAGAGATGGGTCCTAGCTATCATGTGATCTCCCAGGTCAGCAAGTGGAACTGGCACACCTTCTGGTCAGAGGAGTGTGGAAGCAGATGTGAACCACAGGCAGAATTGGATAGTAGGTGTAGGAAAGAGAGGAACCACGGAGAGGAGTGAGCCCACTCCCTTTCAGCTGTGGTGAGAGCTGAAATCTTGTGAAATCACACCCCATTTAATGAAAACTCCTAGCAGAAAAAACCCTTATTTCTCCATTCCTGTTAAAAGATAGCTGTGAAGCTACTGATCCCCCAAAGTCTTTATATAAACTTGTTGACTTGTGTGGAATCTAAAACCTGTGTTGCTTTTTTATCAAAATTTTAATTTCATGTAATATCCCAGTCTAACAGTCACTGCAAAAATAGACACAGTGATTTCAGATACTGCTGTATACCAGACTGTGTGTTAGTGTTCTCCCAGCTTGATGAGTTAATCATGACTGTTCTTCATTCACTGCAGAGCAAAATAGCACAGCTAGTCCAAATTATCCTCAGCGGCAATTTATATTAAACAAAGAAGGAAATTTTCATTGCTATCTGAAAATAATTTTTGGAGATGCGAGATGGATAAGAAACCTTACCTCCAACACTGCAGCTGGCACATGGTGGATAGGCCTCCTCAAAAGCCTGGCATCACACCAATGCTCTTACAGGTATATAACATGGTTCATCTTTTTAAATCGGCACCTTTCTAAATGCTGGTTGTTTTCAGCTTTCACTAGCTGCTGGTTTTTTTAAACACTTCTGTCTCTTGGGTGGTATTTTGAGGATTTGTTTGTTTGCTTGTTTTTCAATGGAACAATTTATTTGGATCCTTATGCTTTATGTTACAGCTAGACTGAGATAAGGGTGTGTTTGTCAGGTGGGCTCATGTCACTTAGAGATTTGAGGCAGCTGGTACCTTTGTCAACAATAAAAGCTTCTTCTCTCAGCAGCTGCTACATCTGTACTAGAGAAACTTGCACTACAACTGTGCCAACCTAGTTATTGTGGCACATTTGTAAGTGTGGCATGACAAGACCTTAGAATAGTGATTGTTATACCTTGTTCTGATGTGAATTTTGCTCGCTGCACAGAAGGTCATTTTTCCAGTAACTCTATTCAAACATACTCATTTCTTTGCCTTTTCATTACTTATACCTGTTTTCTGATCTGTTCTGTTAAAAGCCTTCTAGAAAAGAGATTATAAAGAAACTTCAGATTCAATTTGCAGAAATATCTAGAGTCATAAATAAACAATGGAGGTCATGAAATCTGACCCATTAAAATACAATCTTGTGACTTGTTTCTGGCTCTGACAGATGACTTCTCCCAAGAAAAGCTGTTGAAATTCTGAACATTCAGATCTGAACTCTATTCCAAATTTAATTTAAACTTCACCTTTAATAAATCTGGATCATTACCTCATCCTTACTTTTAACTACTAATAGCAAGTAACTTTGTGGATTGCTACATCTGACAAATTTCAGCTATTTTTAAAGTGAAATTAAATCTACGTGTATTTCTTTAGTCCTCATCTCCTTGCTGAGAAATGAATGTGTATCCCTGTAGTGGTCTTTATTTAAATAACTTGATAACTCATCTTCTTCCACCTTCTCAAGGATTCAAAATAAATAAGTACGGTCTCTTAAGTCTACTCCGTTCTAAGAAATACAGTCCTCATAGGTCTAATCTTTTTGAGTAAATAAAATCCTCAAGTCTTTGAATCATTCTGTTTTTGTAATATTTTTCTGTAATAAGAAAACCAGTATGCAGACACTACCTCTGCTAATTCACATTCTGATATCCGTATTGGCACAGGAAAGCCTGCAGTGTTGTATTTGGACTAGTTTGTTCACAGACATGCAAGTATTTCATTTCTGAAGTTACAGAATTGTTGATCTCAAGAAATTATTGTTCACTGAAACACTAAGTTAAGAAAAAATACTGAAGGGAAAGGAATGAAAATAAATTATTTCTCCAAAGAAGGTAAGTACATAGCTAAACATTATCTATGGAGGGGAAGAAAATCCTAAGAATCAATGGAGCTTGACAGAGTTAGTTTAATGTGCCTGATTTATTTACAAACAGTAACCTATAGTTTCCTGGCATTTTAAATTATATGTTTCTGAGAAGAGCACAGTTTGGCTACAGTGTCATACATACAAAGTCCTTTCTGACTGAAGAGCAGGAATGTTTTTGATACTATTATGACAGGCTGGAAAAATTCTTAAAAATTAAGTCCTCTCAAAAAAAAAATTCCCAAAGGTAACTTACTGGTCTACAGAAAGTATTCTGTGCAATCTCAGCTAAGATTCAAACTTAGCTCCCAGTCTCCATTATTAACTCCACCAGCGAGGCCTGAATAATTGGTAAAACAAAGCAAGCACAGGGAAAAATCTTCTGGATCCCAGAAGCCTGCAAATGATTCGATTGGAATTTAAGAGGATGGAAAATAACCAACCCAAATATTTTGACCAGAATTAATTCTTAATGCTTCGGTGGATTCCAGAAAGAAACATGATTAAATGTGGTTTAAAATCAAATATTAGAGTAGGAGAGCAGATTTCAAGCTATTATGCAAACCAGACATTTTCTATGCAAATTCAGGCACTGAACTTCCATAATCTGAATTTTAAAACATAAGTTGATGTCTTGATTCTAAACAGTGTTTCTTCTTTCTGAATGTCATGCTAAATTACTGTGTGCATATGCAGGGTGCGTGGGTGGGATTGGCACAAGGAAGAATTTATTCTTATAATAAAAAAGAGGTATTTCTGAGGGCATGGTGAAGAATACGAATATAGCACTTCCAATAAAAATGGAACTAACCACTGTTTGTAAACACACCAATGCACAAATGAAGAAACATTACTTGTTAAGTACTGATGATATTTGATTCAGCCCATGCATATATCAGTGAGCTGGTCTCACAGGCCCCAGTCTCATCCTTCTCATCATTCTAAGTAGTTATATTTTCTTCATGGAGGTAGTAGGCTACCTCACAAGTGAATACGGACAATCTTCAGACTGGTCTACCAAACATATTCCTGCTTGTATTCCATTACTAAAGTGCAACTTGGATATACTGATTGAAATGCTTGGCTTCTGGAATTCCTATTTTTTTTTTGATTCAGCAACCAGAGTAGCACAGGAGCTGTTAGATGTCTTTTATATTTAAAACACTGTTCTAGATCAACTCTATATTTTCAGTTTACAGGTGTGTGATACAAAATAATGAGAGGTGGACAGAATGTCATAGTCCGTTTCTTAATACAGGAAACGTTACTGGAACCTCTCTCAATATATGCAGCCATAGCTTTCTTTCATTATTACGAAGTAGCAGTTTGTGAAAATTAGGAATAGAACATGTAAGTTCCCCACTCCTGGCATTTTTGGACTAATACAGCATAATTGTGTGGCTTGTACAAAATGGTACAGCTCTGCTGTGTCACTGACACTTTGCTCATTTAAAGGAGTTAAGACTTTTTCGTCTAGTGAATGTGGTAAGGGCTTAAATAAAAAAGAAAGCCTACTTCATTCTGCATCTGTATATTGGAATGTTGTTATATGGTTAATCGCACAAAAGAACAACAGCGCTGTGCAACCAAAAAAACTGATGAATGAATCTCTCATTTATGCAACAACAACTCAAAATTCAAATTAATCTCTAGTTTGCATTTCAATTGTCAGACTAAGATGAAGGTATCTTAGCATGAAATCTATTTGCAATAGATAACAATATTATTGTTCTATAGTGCACATAATTTGATGAATGTCTTTTCTGGAATAGTTTTTAACTCTTCATCCCATCAGAATCTATGCTAAAACTTGTCTACTATAACAGTCACACTCATTATGCAGAGAGATGCCAAAATCATATAATCCTAAGAGAGTATGGAGGACTGTGTTAACATTTTCTGACCTTTTCAAGTTTATTGAAACCACATTAATTCAATTTCCTTGAGATATTGGTACTACTCTGGACTAACATGTGTGTGTGATCTCAATGGTTATTTATAATTTCCCACTGAAAATACACAAAAATTTAGTTCTGCTGAATTTCATCTCTTTGCATGCCAATAGTCTTCCAACAATTGAATTGAGACCACTTGCTATCCAACAGCCTCTATAGAGAATAACACACTATGTACACCAGTTTAACACCTTCATCGCTTTCCCATTGCTTTAATCTTAATTGGCCTAAACTTCTTCTTAATATAACTTTATATTCTGTCAGCACATTATAGTGCTAGGAATCTGGAATTTTATTTCCAATTCCATCACTAGCCATCTTGGCTAAAACAATTGATAATGACAGAGTAAAATATTCTGTCATTATCAGAACAATTCACAGAACCCTCGGTATGTACTATTAGTTTAAAATTCTTTTGTTGTTTCAAATTGGCAGTGTCTTTTGAAAAACACTAGGCTCTAAAGAAAGAATAAAGTAAAAAAAGCCTGGAAGTAATATTAACAGAAGCCAAATCAGTTTTACTTTTCTAAGCAGAAAATGGAGCAGGTTGAAATTATCATGGCCAAAAATAATTTTCCAGATTAGTGTGTTTTCAATAGACAAGACTGTCTGCTTCTAACAAAGAAGAATAAAATTTGTGTGGGTCAGAAGTCAATAATGGTTTGGGACTTACCCAATTTGAGGTCTTACAAGTAAAAATCTGAAATCTTGAATTAGATTCTATTTGTCACTCAAAAGCCATAGAGAGTGAATCAGCAGGCAGTCATCATTTTCTGTATGCTGCCAAGCAGCAGCACTTCAGACAATTCATCAGAATTTAATTTTGCAAATACCCAAGCTGCAGCATTTTGAAAAAAACCTCTGCAGCAACAACAGGCCAGCTGTGACCACAGACAGCTCAACATATCAATGCCCCAACAAATACGTGCAACTTGGTGAACCTAGAGGAATGTCAAGAGTCCATCCTTGCATACTGGCCTCTGGATCGGCATCTATTGGTAGGATTAGGCAGCACTTGTGTAGGACTTGGAAGAGGTTTATGATATGATAAATACTATAATAAATACTTTGATATTTTATGTTTAAAGGCAAGAAGATTTACAAAGGGGTGAAATAGCTGAATGAACAAGTCTGCCTATGTCCTTTAATGGAGCCGGCAGGTGGTTTCTAATGATTATCTTAATTAAATCCAGACATTTTACAGAGATGTTTCACTGATAACTAGATAAATGATAGCACGGGGAAATTATATCCTGCCAGAAAACTAATGACATCTCCAGTTTCTGCTTGCAGTAATATCATCATGTACATAATAATACATTTGGCTTATAATCTGCTAGTTAAAGCCCAAAGAAGTTAATCTAGAAACAAGTGGCCTTTTTTTGACTAATTATGGAAACAGAGAAAGGGCTCTGGAAGTTTTTTAAGATCCACCCAACTACTAACATAAATTAATTAGTGAAGTGTGTTCTCCTTGATATAAACACTGCAATAATAACAATGGAATGAAATCAGCCAAGAAGTGAGCTTTGAATACCTCCAATATACTTTTCCACCTTAAGTTTCTGTACAAGTCATTTTAGCATATTGTTTCTAAACAAAATTTTTGTTTAAAATTTGACTGAATTTCATAAAGGACAAATGTTTAAAATAATTAAAAATTAAAACCAAGATTTAATTTAGGATTAAAACTTTTTTCATGCTAAAACTCTTTCCCTACAATTACATTTCATTTGGCCTGATCCTCTTCCCTCCTTAACATTTCTTTTGAATCAATAAACCAATGCAAATGAATGTAAATAAAAATCAAAGTCATTAAGTTAGGAAGGCAAACTCGACAAATTCAAACACGTACACTGAATATTTTCTTTCCATAAAGTTGTGTTCAGCTTTACAGCTAAATCAAGGCTGGAAGCTTCAGCAGCAAGGTATCTACTTTGGGCAGTTAAAGGGAACATTGCTTTTAATCTAAATGTTTTTAAAATATGAATTTCAACACTACAATGACCATTCTGCCATTCAAACCTAAAAGGAAAGTGATAAATTGATAAAAACACAAGCAGCCACAAAACTATACATTTCCATTCCTGAAACTTTTCATACACTTGCATGGTAACAGTTTAGCTAATAGATTTCAGTTTCAGCGAAGGGCAACACTGTTTTATGAATGGCAACTGCAAAAAAATTATTCAACTCACATTACATTCTATCTACATTCATTGTTGCTTCCACAAGAGCTATAAGAAAATAAACATTGGCTTTGAGTTTCATGATTGGTTCCCAAGTTTGAACGAAAATCTACTCACCTGCCTCTTCAGTAAGCCTAAAAATTTTAGGATAGTATCTGACTTACTTTGATGCGATGGTTCACCCAGACCAAATTGTAAGATATTGAGTGGATTAAAACTATGTGAACCAGAACAAATATGCAAACAAAAATGTTTGCATAGACTGCCTCTTGAGTGACACTGTAAACACACACATAACAGAAGGCTGAGTTTCTTGGGAGATATGCATGAAACTTTACATAATGTGGCATCATTTTAGCCTTTCATATGTACTTCTAGTACACTTGAGTGGGAGCACAGCAATTAACATCAGCTACATTTGAGAGCAGGGGTACATTTTGAAGAGTTACATGTAAACCACTAATAAAATTAAAATATAAAAGTATATGAATTCAACAGAGAAATAAAAAATAGTAGGTCACGTTTTAATTAATACTATTTAAAATGCAAGCTTACAAGAACTATGTCTAATTCTCCCTGGGTTTCGATCTTCTTTTGAAAATTACAGGGTGCCACTGCACTTTTTGAGTATTATACCTGCCCTGCTTCTACATGCTGAAGGGATAGCAAAAATCCCTGCCAGGTCATTCTGCTATTCAAGGTTAAGCTCAGATGCTCTTCTATAGTCTATTTTTATCTGTTCTTTTCTCTTCTCTCCTCTTCCTTCCTTCTTTGCTGAAGATCATAGTAAGTCTTAACCCTATGATTAAACTGTCAATAGTGAATGATTCCTACACTGTTAAAACTATGGGGTTTTAAACCCAGTTTTCCAACATAAGAACATCAAAACATCTGTGGCTTTTTTTTCCTCTGTGACATCACAGGAGTGCATAATAATTATTATGAGCTGTTCTACATTTTAAAATAAATAAGCATATTTGAGCAAAGGCTGCAAAGGCAAAAATAACATCATAGGGAAAACCACTAACAGTATCACTCAGAACTTTCTGTCCACATAGTCAGCGAAGGTCTGGAAACTAGAAATGAATTACGAAAGTACTATAAGGAGATGATTATGTATGATGTCATATAATTCTAGAAGATTATTAATATTTGCAATTAATTAACTGGGAACAACATAATTTTAGCATTAGAATATCAAAATATTCTTACATAGATTATTTTATGCAAATGGAATAATAATTTATGAGTACATAACCCATTCAAATCAATGCCAACGATATCAGAGTTAGGTAAAATGAAATAGCAGAAATGTGTCATTAAAATCAGAAGTGATTAATCTAGATCTCAATTTTAAGTGCTGCTTGGCATTTGAATGTTCATACAGGGCAGCGTGACTTTATGGTAAGTTAGAAACTCACAACAAAAGTAACAAAAAGCAGGGAGACACCCTTTCATCATCAATTCCCACATTAAAAAAATGCAATAATTTGAATAGTGCATACTGGTGGTAGAGGTAAGCATTCAAGTGCTGTACATGCCAGACTGACTGCTATCATAGCTCCAGTAGTACCTCAACACTTCCCAAACAAGTAACAGTTTGCTGCTTCTCCATCTGTAGCAAAAGTGAAAAAAGAGGTAGGGTGGTGTGGTTGTAAAGGACCTTTTTACAGACATCAGCAAGCTTAAGAAAGGAAATTTTGCTTCCCACCAGGAAAGTCACAAGAAATCACTTAAGCAGAGTTCTTTCTGTCCATATTAATGAACATGAAACACATTCTTAAGGTCTTAATTGTGATAGTGACCCAAGTGCCTGTTCATTCATTCATCCTGCTTGTGCTCCAGAAAACCAGATTAAGATTCTGTTCAAAGTCACAGAATGTGACTCTATGTCTAGGCACAGTGGTGAGTATGAGAAATAAAACCCTCTAGACAGAAATATGACAGTTAAAAGAGACATGCAGCCAGGAAGAAAGCAGTACAAGTTGATATCTATCTTCTTAGAAGGCTCACGTGATAGCTAGACTTTCACATAGTGTCTGTGACAAAATAGATGAAATTAACAGGACCAGTATTTTCACTGACTGTTCTGAAGAACATCAACCTTCGTAGCAGAGGTTAATGGTGCTGGTATGCCCCCCAGGCACACTAAAGATGCTGTGGCCCTATTTTACTCCCCAAAAGCACAAAACTTTTCCACTTATAAAGCTCATAGAAAGTTCCCAAACCTTCTTTTCAATCTTTTTATTGGGACTTGCTCATGGCTTCTCTATGCTTGATCACATCTCTAGGCTAGACAGAAATCAATCTTCCCTTTTTTTTCCTGCAGGATGTTGTGTATCAGCATGGCACTAATGACAGCTGAAACTTTTTCTTAAGTATTATCCATCCAGTAAACAGGAGCCAGAAAAGCGTGTGGGTATTAAACTGACCTCCCTCTGTAATGTTTCTACACCAAGGAACATATAGAAGCCGACCCAGTTAATAACAGGACTACAAGTCCCAAAGATCCTTAAACACATAAACTAAGACCAATTATATCACAGAAATCACTCTGCGTAATGACAGAATAAGGGGGAAAATGTATATGCTTTTTTCTAACAGGTCTGAAGTTGTTTATTTGTAGATGCACTGAAGTTGTCCAAATAAAACAGCCAACTGATCTACATAAACCATCCTTGGTGCTATCACTTTCTGCAAGGACTAATAATAAGAATAATCATCATCATCATCATCATCATCATCCAGACATGAGACAGGAAAGTCGGAAAGTTCTTTTTTTTTTTCTTAGTATATAATCTTACTTCCAGATCTAGTTTTTCAACAAAGATCGTATGAGATATATATATATTTAATGTTGCATAATCAAACTGGCTTAGACATCTCCAATAATAAAGACGTTGCTACTATTATTATAAAGTCATATAAAAGTAGGTGAGAAGTTGTAGCCTAATAAACACACAGCTGAACAAAGGAAACTGCTGACAAGCTGCAATCTTGTTTTAAAGTAAATTCTCATGTGTTCACATCATATTTTAATTGTACACAACAATAAATAAGCTTCTGTCACTAGCAGTTTCTCATAAATAGGCTAATGCTAATTATCCCTCTATTTTCAACCACATGGTTTTAGTGAAAAGATTAATGTCAGGAGAATAACGCAAAAATAATGAGCTCTGCAAGCCATGTGAGTGGCAGATAATATTATAGTTTTCTTTATTTGATTTTTCTAGTTTTGTATGAAAGCTGTGACAACTCTCTCATAAGACGTCCTCATATTTCAAGCATTAGATCTAGCAATGTATTAATTATGTAGAAATATATAACCTGTTTAACTAAATTTTACATCAAGTTTGTTTTACTGGGGAAATAAAAGCCAAAATATGCAAGTCCAACACCATCACTGAATTTAAAGGCTGGTCTTTCTTACATCTGGAATTATGTAATTAAATATGGGCAACAGGTTTCCCTTCTATTCTGTCCTTTGTTCTACAGCTGGCATTAGGAGAGGTTTGTTTGGTTTGAAATGATTTGTACTAATCTAAAAAAGTTATTTTAACTCTGACTAATGATAAGATACAGTATCAAAAAAGAATGATTGTCCAGGGAATGACTAAGAAGAAAGGTCCCTTTAAGTCACTCAGATTTGCTTCCCTTCATTTTCACTTTTTTTGTCTGATTAATCTTTCCAGTTAGGTCTTAAGCTTCCAGTCAAAATCAAGACTGTTCTGCCATATAAACATACAGCTTGAGACACAAAGGTGATGCCTGCGTTACACAGTGGCCCCTTGACCAGACACGCACACGTTCTATACTGGCATCAGGTCCCAGGGGAGCACAGGTCCTTCTGAATGGAGGAACCTGCATGCTTAAGCACAACTGCGTGGGTTAGCGTGTTTGCACTGGCTGCCTTGTAGAGTGATAAAGTTGATGGAAGACAGGGGTGCAGAGACTACTGCATCTCTAGCTGCTTTATTAGTGTGGTACCAGCAGTTGTCCAGGTATTTCCTGTACCTTGGCTTATTGTCTGTTTAAAACAAACACAGTGGTTTTGCTTTCTTTTAAACAAGTTGCTGGGTAATAGTATTTGCATGTCACGTGTTGTTAGTACAATACTGCTAAATATGACATTATTGAATCTTTTGGATGAAGGTACAAGTAAGGTTGCCAGAACTCCTCTGTTCTTGCTAATGATATGATTGGAGCAAGAAAGCATCCCTACAAGACCTTATCGAACGATGACACCATAACACATGGTGTATTTGGTGCTCCTTCTCTCTCCATACAGTCTTCCTGAACGCACATAACTTCACTGGAGCACAGAGCCCTCTATGGACACAATAATAGAGAAGTCTAGTTCTGATCCAGTTTCTCTGAAGATGATTGGAAGGTGCATCCCTGTGTATGAGAAGAAAGTAGAAAAGAAAGCTGCAACCACCTCCAGACTCATTCCCTCCTCTCTACTGGGACAAAAGCTGCACCTCAGAGTAAGCTGGGTGAGGAGTTGGATCAAAGCAGAGCTACAGAGAGGACAGGCTATACAGAGTGGGACACAGGACTCATATCACACTAAAATCAGCAGTCTCATAATCTTCATATTTTGGATTATATTCAGTACTGCACTGCTGCCTTGACACTGAGATATCATTCAACACTGCTTTATATTTCTCACCACTAATCGTTTCCAGACATCATTATTTCTTTATCACATACCCATATTCAGCAATATTCAGTGCAGCTCTTTTCATATTCCATTCCACATCCTGCCACTGTCCTCTGCACCTTGCCTTACTCCCACATGTCCCAGAGTCATTAAATCACTGTTAGAGTGATTACATTTGCATTCTACTTTCTCGTCCAAGTTTAACTAGAAGTATCATCATTTTTTAAGTTCTTGAAGTATTCTACAAGGTATTAGGCAAGAGTTTAAAACCATCTTAGCAGATTGATGTTTCACTGCTATTATTTACTATTAGAGATAGACAAATGCATTTTGCCTCATTTCAAAGTCGTTTGAACTTTGTAGGTCAAAAGCTTGATTAAATCATTACGAGGTTCATTTCCCAGTTAAAACAGTTTGTTTAAATGAGAGTAAGGAAAAGGACATAAATACAAGGTTTAAAATCCCAAAACCTACTGGAGCTAGCACCAGTTTAAAGACTATTAGGCTTCTCACATAGGTTAGTCTCATATCACACCGTCTTGTTTCACTACATTTCATTCTCTTGAAATGTACAACTGAAAGAACTTAAAGAGAATTACAATTACTAAATCAAAATACTTACTATTCTACAGAATTTCAGCTCCCCAGTCACTTCTTTGGTCCCATCTCTAGGATTTAGAGTATGTAATGACTTTGGGATGCCAAGGCAGAAACCTTCTGTAGACCTAATATTCAGGAGTAATCAGTATTTTCAGAAGTAATTAGTATTTTCAGGAAATAAGATTTTCCTTGGAGTCGCTGCAACTAAACTTGAAAAAATAAGGTATGTTAAACCCTAATAATTAAAAAAACCCTTTTAACTATTATGTAGATGGACATACTGAAAAAATAAAGAGAAGCTATAACTGAAAGAGAAAATTTTAGAGGATTGCAAGACAGTATATAAGCCTAATAGGCATAAACACACAGGCACATAACAACATGCTAATGTAATTATGCACTCTTGAGATCTTAAATAGTTACACAAAATTAAAGTATTAAGCCGCAAGAAGAGGAAGACGATCTTGTTGAAACCTGCCGTGGTCAAAATGTAAGATGAGAATAGGCATTTTAACATTTTTGCTCCTCCAGATTTCAACATCAACTCCCACAGAGCTTTCGGCTTAATTTAAAAGAAGGAAAAGTCAGTTTCAATAAAAATTTGGAGCAACTGGTCAGGGGTTGAGAGAAGAATTAAACCCATATAAGTAGAGGTAGAAATGTAGAATAAATTACATGTTGGGAAAAGTATCCTAACAAACATAATGGTGAAGGTGATACAGAGACTAGAAAAGTCTATTAAATTATTCATTATTAAATAACATCACCTTCAAAATGTAATATATATTCCATCTTGGAACTACAATCACATGAAGAAATTACATGAGCATCTATGTGATGTCATCAGAGCTCCTCAGTGGAGCAACAGTCGACTCAAGCAATCCTGAGGATATATTATTTAAGTCTTCCAATGACAGCTTTAATTTGCTTTTCAGCAATAAGAATTTTCCTCACCAAGCTAAAAGAAATATTGCTGTATTAGCAGAGTCAGGGCCACACATATCTGACTGATATATGAGGCACAAATGACTCTTAGCCATATTATAGTTACAGACTTTGAAAATAAATATTGTGTGCCATTATGTGAATATATCCCCATTTATATTGCAAATACATAAACTGTACTAATGGTTTAAAATGACAAAAACGAAGCCCTATTCTTTATGAACAATGATTCCGTTTACGCATTATGTAAACCTGCTAGTTCATCACATATGCTAAAAATTGCCTTTTATAGTATTTAAATACTAGTAGCACATTGAAGAAAAGTAGCAGTGTGAGGACGTGCTAACATACTCATTTCCCTGGGAATTATTTGATTGTAAAAGATTAACTCATTTTTGTTTTTTCATTCTGATCTGTTTTGTGCAGACTTTTGCGGTAATGAGAATAAGCAACATATCGCTACTCACTGAGGAGTCTTAGTTAAAATTTAAGGCTGGCTAAATGCCGCTTTACCAGTGAGCTTTGCAGAGTTTTTCTACTACAGCACTCAGGGCCAGCAGCACTGTGTCCAGGCTTCCCTAGCAAATCCTGCCTTTATATCTCCCTAAGTCTGCCCCAGGGAAAAGCTTTGCCTGGGGAACAAGTAAAGAGTCCCAAGACAGAGCTTCCCTGGATGGAAAGGGACAACTTTCCACGGCAGCCAAGTGTCTGTGGCAGCCAACTCTCTGCAAGGAGCACCGAGCACCTGGCAAGAGTCCCCAACAATGTTCAAGGGCTTTGCGGAGCTCAGCATGGGCTGAGAAGGAGAGGTTCTATGGTATCTCTGAGCCTGCTTACTGCCAGGCACTCTGCAGAGAACTGTTCCTGTGGAGAATCAGCCATGTAGAAATGTCCCATGGAAAGCTGGCTGCAGGGAGTTGTCCTAGATCCTCCCTGGAAATGATGGCATCTAGCATGAAAACCCACAAAGGAAGTATTCAGTTAGAATAAGTACAAGGTAGTCAGCCCCGATTATTGCTTCTTTTTTCAGTGACAAAATGGGACAATAGTAAATTACACTTACAAATAGTGTGATTTATTTAAATCATTAGTCTCATGGACCCCACTGTTTAGAATACACACCTCACATCACATTTATGTACCTCACATTATGTGTACATGGCAGAATATTATAGACATATTTTGTTTAGCACAGGTAGGGGTAGGTTTTGATATCAACTATCATCTTCTAATGCTATTCTAATATTTTGATATCAACTATCATCTTCTAATGCTACTCCAATATTCAAAATTGTTACAATTACTAAGGTTCTACAGCATAAAGATCAGATTTTCATCCACAAAGTAAAATATTATGTACTACGGAACACACAATTTTGTCTTTTCAGTGTATACTGGAGATATGCTCTAAAATAGTCCTCTTGCAATTAAGTACACCAGTACATTTCCTTAAAAAATGAATTTTAAATAATTGGAGATATTTGATACTAAAAAATTACATGCATCTGCTTATCCATTTCTAAATGACCGCTATATATTACTACAAGAAGCATTCTTTTATTGATATTAAAGGATTTACGTAATCATCTGCTCTTGACAAGACTGAGGATTGCATATCAACCTCACTGCTTTTTAAATGCCCCCGAAACGTCTAAGAGAGCAAGCTGTATAAGCAGAGTAGAGCTGGAATGCAAATTATGAGACATTCTTATGCTGCATCATATGAACTCATCAACTTGGCACTGCATCCCAGAGAAAGCATTTGCTCTGTGAAATTTAGGACAGTAATTCACAGCCCATAGAACATTGCATCACCACAAATTAAATTTGTTATAAATGTATAATGATGTTCGTATAAAAACATTATATTTTAATAGTTTAAAGAAGTGACAGCATGGCAGTTCATAAATGTTTAACTAGTAGAGTCTTCATAATTTAAAATGCGTAGTTTTCATCACTGAAGATGCTGAATTGAATTGCTATTTAAACTCTGAAGGGGGGGGTCAGTTACTGTAGAAATCTTACTGGAAGTCTAACCCCAATGCACATGTGTGCTATTTTTAAACATAATCTGGTTTCAGAACACTTACACAAACCTTGCACTCATCTGAAATTGTGCAGCACCACATCCATAAAGCCCATATATGGTTGTTATTGCCAGGGATTGGCATGTGAACGTGGGCCCCCTGTTGGGGGGGAGCTTTAAAGGTATGAACTTACTGTTATCAAATATGTTAGCCAGTCATTAGATACATGGGATATCCAGGGAAAAACCTCCAAGTTCTGTCCTTCCTTTCATTGCATGCATGCTTTCAATGATGCTTGTAAAATGATTTTCATCTTTGATCTTTCAAACAATCTCTAACTCCTTAAAAACTGCCTTCCTTTTGCATCATATGGTCATATTGCTTGGTCTCATTTAATACTGCTGTTGTATCTATGTCATATTTTGACTCACAATTTCTACCTGACAGACAAACTGTATCCAAAATGCCCTAACAATTTATTTGTCTCCTTTGCCTAATTCACATGCCTCAGAGTCCCACATCTTCACAGCTTGATGGCCAAGGACTATTTCCCTCTACAATCACTCCCTTTAATCACTCCAACCATATTCTCTGTTTATCTGGATCCACACAGTGGCTATTAAAACAAGCGCTGTGTAACCTGTAGATTTGCTCATGGCAAGATTTTTGAAAACATCAGCTTCCCAGCAGTGCTCCAGCCTTGTAAGAGTAAGAGGGTAATGATCTAGACAAATTGAAACAGCTAATGTTTGTCAGATGCCATATTAAAGTGCAGAATTTGAAACACATTAAAAAAATCAATAGATAGAAACAATGTAAAGGAAAATAAGGGAGCACTGAGGATTAGCAAAGAGGATATGTCAAGACCTTTTACTTTGACCGCCCAGCAGCAAGTGATTTAGAAGTCAAAGGAAGGTCCACTCCTTTCCAGTAGGGACTATCATTCCTACATTAGATTTCCTGCTGGTATATGGTAGTTAAAATTTTACTTACACATTGAAATTTATTTCACGCTCAGTAAACTTGTCAGCAAGGAGACTGAGTTTAAGAGAAGAGATGTAATAAAAAAGGGAAGGTCTGTTGAAGGTTTTGCAATATGAGTTTGCAAAAAGTCACAGTAAACCCGGTTTCTATGCCTTCATGTATCTCTTCTTGACTAGGCAACCAAAATAGTTTTTAGTTTCCTGTAACAGCCTCACATGAAGATTAGATGAAGACTATAGGTTTTTAAATACTCTTGTGACCATAGGAATTTAAATTTGGAATAAAATGTAGATACTTTTCTATTAATAATCAGGAGGAAATAGGTGAATTCCTATTCCTGCCTGCACAGAACTGATCACTGCCCAAGAATCTGTTTTACCCAGGATGGTCATCTTTGTGTCAAATGATTTCCTATTTGGGAGAATTACTTCCAGGCAATTCCTTGAACTTATTTTGAATACAGGAAAAAAGCAGAATTGTTTTCTGTAGCAAGAAATGACTTTTTACTATGTTTGCATTGAGCTTGCCACAATGAAGTCCCTGGTCTACAGGCACTAATGAAATTCAGTTGTAATAATAAAGAAAGCAGCAACTACTGCTGATACACCTTCCTTAATGCTGCAGATCCTGGAAATACATGTAACTTGGTACTAACATCAAAATTGAAACCATATTTTTAATAATTTAATATTATTTGAGTAGTGTTGGTAGATCCCCTTAGACAAATGTTGCTGATATTTACTACTGCTTATCTGAAGACCATGAAGTATTTTGTAAACATTAAACAGCACAGTAGCTTATGAGGGTAGGTGAGTAATATTAAACATAAAGCTGCTGGAACAAAGAAGAAAGCAGCAAATGCAGAAGCCATCCAGCTGTGTATTCAAAAATTGTCAGCATCAAATAAACACCAAAATAAATGAATGAAAGCCACTAAAATAGCCCTCTGTTTGAACTTCTGGACCGGGAGGAGGAGAACTCAATATATGATTTGATAACAAATTTGTCTATGTGGTGGAGATACCAGAAGAAGGACAGTGCGTTCTCTTTGATACGGAGAAAATACTTCACAGTTACAGTAAAAAGACTGACAGTAAATTAGTCATTGCAGAGATGGAAATGTATAAAACAAAACTACCACTAGACTAAGATAAGCATGAATATTGCAGATATATCACCAGTTCCAACAGATGGGACCTATATCACGTCAAAAGTGAGAAGTCCCAGTAAATATGTCCTTAACCAAAAGCTTCTAGTCAATACAAACTCCTACATAACACCCAAAAATGGTAAGTTAATTGCATTTAAAAATTTCTCACCATCTGAATTTACATATCATTGCTTAATGTTTTGGTTTTATCACAGGTGATAGGAAGCTGAGTATTTTTAATAGAATAGGCTCATGGAGTCCAGTGGTGAGCTGAAAGAAAACAATCTCAGCTTAGATCTATTTAAAATAAAGTTTTCATTCTCACAGTTTTTAAGAATTTCTAGACACTTTGAGTGAAGAACACCCCAAGTCAAACACAAAAAGAAAATACACCATGTTTATAGTTACAGATACAGATATAGATATTAGGGATATGAACTATTCCACATGAAGTAAATTAGAGCAAGTGTAGTCAGAGAAGTACAAAATTTACACAGCAAAAGAGGATTTTAACATGGCCAGAAATAAGTGATCCTATAAGCCTGGAAAATCTTATTTGAGACTTAAATATTTGCCATTTCTATGAGAAGAAATAAGTAGAGCATTCCTGTACCATGTAGTGCTTTGGATGAAAAAAAAGCAACCTGGTATCAGCCTCAGAACTTCTGGACAGGATCAAAAGTGACAAGATAGGGGAAGATAAGAACACCAGGGATTGCACCAGTGACTGAGACTTACTCATAGATAATTGTTCTGTTTAATTTCATAAAACAGAAGGCTAAGTACTGGAAAAAAACCTTATCAGTATAAAACTTCAGAACTCTACGCTTAAGAACTTTGGCCAGCTGAAAGAAGGTTATTGTAAAATTCAAAGAGGAAATGAAAAGAAAGGCTAATCAGGCACAGCAAAATTCTATTAAAATTCTTCCCATGCTCTAATCAAGTGTGTGAATCTAAATACCAACATATTCTTTCCTCTCCTCCAGCAGAAACCATAGGATACAAATGTCAAAAAAAGAGAAAGTCAAGGGCAGTGCCAACATACTGTACTACTTCTCAGCATCCTGAAAACATTCTAAGAGTTACATGAAGAAGTAATGAGCCTGAATTTAGCCCTTCATAAACTACATAAGCCAAGCACGCAGGTCATAAACATGCTCATGCCTCTAAGGTGGAACAGTATCTATTTCAGATGTCATTAGATTGTATTTCAGTCAAACCACACGCAAATTCAAAGAGCTATTCTTAAAAGCTTACTTTTTGACTAGATTAAAACTTTGAAGCAGAGGAGAAGGAGGAGGAGAGACGTCTCCCTGGCCACCCATATGATCCCAGGGCAATTCCCCACCACGGGATGTCAGGGCCTGGAAGTGCCACGGTGGAAGGCTGCCAAGCAATATAGGGTACTGGAGGCCTCCCCATCTCTCATTCTTGGGGACTCTATCCAATTTCATTAAAACTCGAAAACAAAGGCCCATCCAATTGTGCAAACGGAGGGAGCTTCTGTGCGTGGTGGGAAGGGTGGAGAGTCATTATCTTTCCCATGTATTTGTTTCAAAGCATTTTGAGAAACCTCTCCTGTTTACGATCTGCATAACGTATCTTAATGCTGATTAGCTGTTTTTTCTTGGGGGCATCTTAAGTTGTTTGTGGTTAATGAAACACTCCATCCTACCAGAGGATATTATTAGACTGAAGCCAAAAAAGATATAGAAAAGGGATGCAGGCTTGGTAACAACTTGAAAATAGGAGACTAATAATAATGAAGGGTAAAAACTGTTCATATAAGAGTCATTCAGATTTTAAAACTATGCGCAATTTCAGGAAAAAAAATATATATAACAACTTACGCATTTATAGTAAATATACCTCTATATGTCAGCAACCCACAAGTGACTATTGCATTCAGTCTAAGAAGCATCTCTTATGGTTATTCTTTAAAGCAATGGAATATAATAGATTGCCTTAGTAATTAATGAAATTAATTAAAGGAATGCTGAAAAGATTCAGACTAGAATAAAGATGCATAAGAAGTCCTTCTGCAGCTAATTGAGTTTATTTGAGTGCTATGCTTTCTCCGCTGGAGATATACTAGCAGGTTCCTGTAGCCTTGTAAGACTTTGGGAAACAGATTCCACTGGGAACTGCTGCACAAGCACCTCCTTGTGGCACTGAAACCTTGGAACTGAAGCTGTAAAAGGACACTTTTCGAAAATCTCTTGGGATTTTGCTTCACCTTTTTTGAGGCAATCTCCATGAGGACGTACTTCTGGGAATCTGTTGAGGAGCACATCTCCAGCAGGAAGTTCAGGTTTACAGAGGGACTGCAGAACAGCTGCCCCAAATCAAATATTTGTGCCACTTGGACTGTATTTCTCTTCAAGCGCTAAATGTTTGACCTCATATTTCATGATCAGTGATAATTATAATGAGGGCCTAATAGGGGAACTATCATAGTAAAAATATATGTGAGTATTTTAATTAAAAAACACACAGATGTCAGTCCAAGAGATGTGAACTCAGTATGTCTCTGTATAAAACTCTGGATGATACAGTTACTAATCTGTATGACAGAAATACTTAGGGACACATGACTTGTATTACATTTTAGACATAGTGACCAATGGTTCCCATTCTCTGGTTCATTGGAAACAGGACAGTCAATCTGCCTGCAGGTACACAGTGATGCTGTAGCTGCAGCCCAAACTGGCAGGTGGCACAAATTAGTGTTCAGCAGTCCTACAATGAACTCAAGGGAAGTCATGGACCTTTGCCTCAGCTCAAGTATTGTCATTCTAGCTTAACATCTTTACTAAACACCCTAATACAATTTGAGAAATCCTTATATGTATCCCCCACAGGGTATCTGACATGCACATGACATCCTAAGTGTCTTAGCTGCTCACAAACAAAGGATGAACAACTTTTTGATGGTGAAGATATGCAAAGCAGTGAAAATGAGATTCTAGAAAGATGATAAGAGGAAAAACAAAGTGTGATTTACAAGAACTCAAATTTACTTTCTGACAAGTACTTCAAGTAAAAGTCACAGAACAAAAGTTCACTCTCCACAGTGAGCGTAGAATTGCCTGTTAAAGCCTGATGCTTATTCATTTTTCTCAGGGGAAATTTTTCTTATGGAATAAAAAGAGTCTTCTCTTGTTTTAAAAGCTGAAACATTTTATTACCCAGCTGTAATCCTACAGTGATTATGTGTCTGGTGGAGATATTGGCTAGTTCTATAAAAACACCAGTGATAATCATTTGCCTTTACATTACATACTAGATGGTAAATAGAGATGACAGATAGACTTTTTCCTCTGGGGAAAAAGAGAAATGAAAAAATTCTCAGTAAAGCAGGCAAAAATTGAACTATTTACTTCCCAAATGAAAATTTCTTCCACTTCACAAACAAATACTTCAATCTCGATGATTTACTAGGCTGTAATATGATGCACTATACCTTCACAGAAGAGATGAAGAAATAGAGATTGATTTCCATAAGGGCAGCAGGAGGGGCTCCCAGAACCAAAGAATGGGACAAGATCATGCCCTTGATGTAGCAGTTACACAAATGCTGCTAAAACAGATGAAGAATATCTGAATAGCAGTATTGCCTAACCCAAGATGAAGCAACCAGAACAAGAGAGTTAGTAAAAGGGCTGAAGGGGAAAAAAAACTAAACCACCAAACTCTGTTTCTTTGGTTCGATAATTTTATTCAGTTTCTGTCCATTATACCAGTGCTAGTGAGATAACATGCTTGAAAAAGACTAGCTAACCCAAGCCTGACAGAGCCAAAAGCTTTCAAAGCTAAGAGGTGATTATGAAAAAAAGCAGAAAAAATACATTGAATGCTGCCTCTTTAAAGCTTTTAAAAGATCTTGGCTTACATAGTTACAAAGTTAGCTCAAAGCATATTTTTCCTCATTTTCACTCCTAATGATTTCTTTTTATAGCAAAATAAAGCCTGTAGAAAGGGCTATTCATGGTGATTCCATTAATAAGTCTGCATGAAAATATCTTCCACACGCAGAGTCTGGCCTGTATCTTCCTTTTTTCTGTTTAATAAATGAATAAAACAAAATTGTAGGGCAAAAAATCAGTGAAGAAGGTGTTGCAAGAAATTTATATTGCCCTGCAGTTAGATTGCTGGTCAAAGTTAATAATCACCATTTTAAAACAAAAAAAACCAAAACAAACCTCCAGCTTTGCCCCTAAAACCCGTCCTACCACTGGAGATAAACATTAATGAATGAATACTATTAAATTAAAACAACAGTTTCTGTTTCATTAAAGTAAAGCTATTTTGTAAGCCAACAAAAGCTGTGATGTGCTTTAAGTTGAAGAATATGGAACTGGGACATCCCTCTCCATTGGCTCACTGGAATCACATGAAGCACTTGGACAAAAACTAGTCATATTGCTTATTTCCAGAAAGAAATGCTATGAAGGCATTAAACATTGAATTCTTTTTTTACGCACTGTCTTGTGTAAGCAATACTTGTACCTGTAACAACAAAGTTAATGCGACCACAGATTGGAAAGATGCTCTGTAGAAGCACTGATTGCCAAGGATGGAAATAGGTACACTCAATGACCCCCCTATTAAAATACTGATCAGATATTTAAAAATACGAAAAACACTGCTCTAGGCTTCAAAATTCAGCATGAACAGCTGATGTGGGCTGAATCCTTCTTAAATATTTTTCATTATATTTCAATGTCTTTTGTGATTATGACAATTTTGACAAGATAATAATCTCCTCTGAACAGGACTTTTTAAGGTTTAAAGAAATACTGTATGATATACTAAATAATGTGTCAAATTATCTATGAACCCTGCTTTCAAAAGAAATCCTATGATGTCATTAAAATAATTACAGAAAATCTATGCCTGATATTATAAATAACAAGTACCAGTACCACTGGTGTACAAAGGAGAGATCTAAAAGTACAGGAACTTGCAGGATTCAAAAGGTGATACCACAGCTTTGTTCTCTTAAAATAATCAATGGAATTTTCTATGTTAAAATATCCTGTATGCTAGGTCACTTTTTGACCCATTGTCTTCAAAATGAAGGGAAAAGAAATAAGTCTGTAGGTATTTTACAGTCAGATAATCTAGATACTTGTATTGCAGCCTCCTTTCTCCTTCCTTTCCTCACACTTTGTTGCTTCTTTTCTCTTATTGCTTTCGGGGAAAAATAAAACCAGTTCTACTCAGCACAACAATTACACAGAAAGAAGCCCAGATACAAGCAAAAAATCAATAGGAAATGACTGTAAAAACATTTTTTCTAGAATTCTCTTTTCAGGAGAAGCATGAGAAAATAGAGCAGTGAAACCTGAGATGATGTCAAGAAGGAAAGAAATTATGAATTTTAAACATAATTTCCATTTTAATTTTATATATTCATGCTGCTTTTAGAGGGAGAGAGGACTGCACAAAACTGGGAAGAAGTGTCATGTTTCCTGCAATGTAAATACAACAGGTAGGAGAAAGAGGACAGGAACAGCTGCAAAAGCTCTAAAAAAATGGTTGCTTCCTCTTAACTCCATAAGTGGGACAACTCTGCTGCCACCAATTACGCTAGTAGCCAGCACTGTACTTGTAAAATTTAAGTGTCTTCTGCTTCATACACTGGGGAAGTTTTCCTCTTTTAATTGAAAAATCCTGCTGGTGAAGTAATCAACCAAGGCAAGGTGACAATGCAGGCAAAGCTTCTTATCGAGACACTTCAGGATAAAAAGCACACTATTATATGAGAGAATATTACAGATACAGAAAGTTTTCCACATAAGCTACACAAAAGACACAACACTGCTACCGTGTCACCATGTTAGAACATAACAGAATTGAAACTCCTGCCTGTCAATAACATCATCAGAATAAGCCCCTACGTGATTCCCACTGATTTGCCTTCTACATCACAACCACTCCAGCAGAAGTGGTTCCTATTGCTCAGTGAGGGTGAGCAGCCAACAGTCTATGCACAAACATATTTGAGGTACAAAAAAGCCTTTTATTTACCATGAAATCGAGCGCACTCTGTTTCTCAACAGCTATTTCATGCTACAAGGTTAGTTCTTTCAGAAGGCATTTAGAAAATTGTTCCAATACTTCATAAAGCTGAAGTACTAAACAAATATATAAATAGCATGAGTTATTTAAATTACTGAAATAAGAGAAATCCAACAATCATTTTGTTAGAGGTTTTACGTGTAGAAGGCAATCTTCTCCAGAGAAGTTAACTGAAATTTAAAGACATGAAGTTTAAACTTCACATATTTTGTTTCAAAATTCTTTGATAGTCTTTTTTTTCACTTTAAAAGGAAAAGGGCAGCTAAAAAATTTATCCAATGATATAAAAGAAACACATCATGTTTTAAAATGTTTACAAGCCAACTCACCAGTCTCTTTATAATTCTCAACAAAAGCTTCCGTTGTCGTGTATCCTTTTTGGACTTCAGTACTTCAGCAAAGCTGTCCATGTTTTCTGGAGACATACTCTCCTCACTGTTCCCTCCATACAATTGAACCAGCAATGATAAGCACTGTGAGGCACTCTCAAATATTTCAGTATCTTCACTGGGAAGCTAAAAATGAACAAAAAATGAACAAACAAAAATCCAGTTTCAGAAAATTCTGTATCACTGGGCATTTGGAAGAGAATTAACATTTGCATTGTGCCAGGAAAACATAATTTCTAGTTGAATGAATCTAAATTCCATTAAAGTAAGCTTAATAAAGTGATGAAAATATAATTAAAATAGGTCTGTTCTTAAGGAGAAGTACGTCTCCACTATAATTCTATCAAATAGCCTATCTATAGCAACATCATAAAATCATTGAAAACGTTGCTCTGAACTCTGTTATTTTCAGACAGTATATTTTGCTTTAAATAGAAGTAGCAATAGCAGAAAGTATCATTACAGACATGATGTCTAATCTACATAATGCACATCATAAAACTTCATTTAATTATTTCTAAATCAAGTCTACAGCTTCTGCTTGAGGTAGGGCACAGGCTATCTAGCTATTTAATAGATTTTAAGTAGTCACATTAGGAGGTACATTTTACAGATTTAAAATATTTTCCTGAATTCCAGCTTTTATGTACCCCTTTGAAGAGCAGGCACTGGAGCAGGTCCTGGCAATGGGATGGAAAAACTCTTTTATGAGAAACAAAATTACAGGAAAGATTTGGGGGCACGGCTAATCATCATGTTTAAATGAGCTTCTGGTAGTATGACTAGGGATATTGTATTATGCTAGTATTTTGCACTGTTGGAGCAGGAATACAATGCCTAGTTTTAGCACACATAGTTCACAAAAGCCAGTGAAAAAATCATAGAGGGTTCTTGGGAGTATGCAAGACAACAACAGACAGGAAAACATGGCAGTAAAATGTGGAAGGAATTAAATGCTGATAGCTTATCAAAGGGAAGGTTAAAGGGCGCTTGACCATATTCTTTCAGTTACATGTGAGAAAAAGCAGGCTGAAGATGGGTTAATTCTTTTACCTGAAAAAGGACAGGTGAGAGACGATGGCTCAAAACTTTATCTAAAGCAATTCAGATTAGAAGGATTATAATATTTTTATTTCCTCTTTTCTTCCTCTAGTAAGAGTGATTAACAGCTAAAACAAATCCCTTAGAACAGAGGCAGATATAAATTGCCTGTGATAGAGAATACCAAAACAACTTTTTTTTTCTCTAAAAAAATAACAAAACTGTTTGCTCTAACAAGGAATACATTCAGGAAAGTCCTGTCTCTTGTGTTACATAAGATCCTTTTCTAAATGATTACAATAGCTTTTTCTGTCCTTCCAGTCTATTAACTAAACAAAATAAACCAGTAGTTGTCTTAACCAATATGGTATAGAACTGTAAAAACACCTCATGATTCCTACTCAGTCTTTTAGTTCCAAAAATGCTATTTAAATACAGAGAAGTTAGATCAAAGTACAGTTAACAGACTATCCTAACTGACAATAAAAAGGAAACAATTTATATAATCTGTTCAACCATTTATATAATATGCCAAACCATTTCAATAACGATTACTTATTTATTCTACAGTATGAACTTCCCACATTTTGCATTTTAAGGAAAACCCATGCAGTCACTTTAAAGCAATCTGGGAACATATCATCAGACATATACTCAAATGTTCAGGAAGCAATTCTCTGAGGATCTGCATGCAAATACAATCCTGTTTTCCATTAGCTTCACAGTACTGGCTGCTTAAAACATACTGAACTGACATGTAAGCTCTGAATACATAGCCTCAAGACATATCACATTCTATTTGACCTAATGCTATGCAAGTGACAGGACCACAGCAACTACTTCTTCCACAGGTTTGCTGTACGTTTTTTCTATACTTCAATCTAAATGCTACCTATTTGATTGCTTCCTTTCCGAACATCCAGAATTACCTAAAAACATCACCAACATAAATAGCAAGGCTAAAAAGGAAGAAAAAGCTAAAAATAGTAAAAAGCTTTATAGCTCCATTTATATGTTCAATCCTTATCAGCTAAAAAAAAAATTCACTGACCTCATGCAGGCTTTGAGCCAATCTGTATTTCCTTCACTGAAAAAAAATGCTCTTAAATAAAGGAAGGAAAAATTAAAGTGCTTTGACATATGTCTCTTATCTGTTTTAAAAGGAGACCACTCCCTGAAGAAAATCACAGTACAAGACCTGCAGTCAATTTTCAGATATTGTTCATTGGTGAACCAAAATTTTAAAAAATGGTGAACACTTGGACAGCTACATCCTTGCCCTGGTATTGTAGTGCAGGCTAGTTCCCTGGGCTCCATAAGCACAAAATCCAATTTGTAATTAGTAATCATTACAGCCACATTTGGAAGCGAGATTGTTCCTGAGGTTTTTTTTTCCAAGTTATTCACTAAACATCAAACAGAGGAGTGGAAAGGTGATAGCCGCTGCAGAGGACTGTCACTACAACAACCTTGCATGAAGAAATACATAAAGTACCATGTCCTCACAGTTTTGTCTGAGACAGGGTGGGGGAGTACATAACTTCCAAGAAAGCAAATTAGCAAGTCCAGCTGTTAGTGTTTCTTCTGGAGGAAGGCTGTCTTCAGCAGGCATCCCCAGTTAGTGAGATAGTACAACATTTTATAGGCCTTATGAGGAGCGGCTGAGAGAGCTGGGGTTGTTTAGCCTGGAGAAGAGGAGGCTGAGAGGAGACCTCATTGCTCTCTATAACTACCTGAAAGGAGGTTGTGGAGAGGAGGGAGCTGGCCTCTTCTCCCAAGTGACAGGAGACAGGACAAGAGGGAATGGCCTCAAGCTCTGCCAGGGGAGATTTAGGCTGAACATTAGGAAAAAATTTTTCACAGAAAGGGTCACTGGGCACTGGAACAGGCTGCGCAGGAAGGTGGTTGATTCACCTTCCCTGGAGGTGTTTAAGGGACGGATGGACGAGGCGCTAAAGGGCATGGTTTAGTGTTTGATAGGAATGGTTGGACTCAATGATCCTGTGGGTCTCTTCCAACCTGGTGACTGTATGATTCTATGATTTTGCCCTAGGTGAGGAGCTGGGCTTGGGCCAATGGCTTTGCTTATCTCCTCCTGGTATGCCCAACCTTTATCACTATTACTGCTGTTCTCTGTCCTTCAATAAAAGAAAGGAGGTCCCTGACTGTCCATTCAATATGTTTTGGCATCAGATAGGCTTGTGCTTCACAGGATATCAAGTCAAATGTGACCATCCTCCAGTTTCACTCCAGGGACCTGTGTACTTGACAGCCATGACAATCATCCTATTCAATCACAAATGCCAATGAATTCTTTCATTGTCTGTCGTACCTCAGGCTCTTCTGCTTCTCTGCCTCACCACAGTCTGTTTGAGCTTTATTGCTATCTAGGGTTTGGGGAGCAAGTTGCTATTAGCCTGGAAAATTGCAGAGTAAATCAAGGCCAGGTTGGATGGGCTTTTGAGCAACCAGATCTAGTGGAAGGAGTCCCAGCCCATAGCAGGGAGGCTGGAACTGGATGGTTTTTAAGGTCCCTTCCAACCCAACCCAATCTATAATTCTGTGAATAACAGCATAGGTTGGATGAACAGGAAAACAAGCTGGGAATAGGAAAGGCTGTATTTACTCTGGAGGGAATGAGAATCATGGGCCCAGTCCAAACCATGAATAATTAAGGTGGAAGTGGAACTCTCAGCAATATACCTATTTAAGTATGTCTGCATCAGCATTCTTCTCTGTAACTCTCACCATTTTACTGTTTCACTACTGACAAGTAGTGATTTTGATGTCAGAAGTCATAAGCTGGTAATCTGAAATTTAACAATGTCTGCCACTCAGTGATAGTACTTTCATTAATGGTTATAGAGAGTAGAAGATCTGAAGAAAATTTTGGTATGAACAAAAGCAATGACTGAAAATATAATAAATATCTGTAAATATAGAAAAACAGGGAATGAAAATTCAGCTTTCAAGTAAATAGTATGTGTAATAAGAACAGCAAAGCTAGAATCATGTTGCTAGACAATGAATATAGAAGGATGGTTCATCTCTTAATCAGCTGGAACAGTGTTCCAACTATTTTTCTAATTCTAACAACTCCACTTGATATGAAGAAGCATATTTCAAGTCTTAGAAACACATTTATAGTTTTTCATGACATCAGATACTTAAGCTCTATTTCTTTCAGGAGAGGAGAAACCCACAAAAAACTAGAGTTCTAACCCTTTAAGCAAATATTTGCCCCTTAATATTTCAAAATTACATGAAAAAAACCTCTAGCAGCCCTTTGTTTCTTTTTGCTTTATCAGTCTTTGAGGGGATTCCAGCTGTGTAGAAATATTAGCACTCCTTCTCCTTAGAGCTGATAATATTTTAGGCTATTGTATGGCTTGAAGAAAATCCAGCACCTTACACCAAATTACTGAACAGTTAAAGTCATAATTTTTGCCAAAAACTGTAGATTTATTTTTCACTTCCAAATTTTAAAATGATGCCTCTTGACAAGACTTCTGTGTAAAGAAGTTTGTGTAATATTTTTGCTTAATTTTTGTGGTCATGTTATAATCTCCTGTAAACTGGCTCAAACATAAAATCCTTCTTCTTGTCCTTTCTAGACAGAATCTGCGCCGCGTATTTTAAGATTAATGTGGTGAAGTGCAGGAAGCTTCCTGTTATCATACATCTGTATTTCTGCAGTCTGTTGTCAAAAATGTCTTCATTCGGAAATGAGTTGCTGTGCATTCATGAATTGCAAACCGTTTCAAGAAACGTGTGATCACATGAGCTGAAGTGGCAGTTTTCACAGGGTTGGAGTCGCTACAGCATCTAATTTTGGAGGTACAATGAAACTGTGTGGATTACCCGGAGGGGACACTATTTCAGTGCATTAATGAGGTTGCACACAAAGAGAGTTTATTATGATAAGAGATAGATGTTCATTAGATCAGTAATGTGATTACAGAATGTGCTGTAATGGAAGAACCATTAGGAACTATAGGGAAGATGATTTTGCAAACATTAAACAAAATGTAAAAGCAGATCATCATTATTTAATCTGCTAACTTTACTACGCTTCTTACTAGTAAATATGCACAGTTTCAATTAAAAATAAAGAAATACATTTTGGTTTAGGACAAAATCATCATCCTTCTACCTAAGAGAAAATAATTTTTGAAAAAACAATATATTTGCAGTTCATTTTAATCTATCTTAATTGCTGAGAAACTAAATCCCCTTTATGAAACTCTCTACTTATGACAATATAGTCTACTTCTTCTGGTGTGTTTTTGTTTCTGGGTTTTGTGATTTTATTTGGTTGTTTTATTTTTTAGGGTAGCTCTTTAGAATTCTTCAACTATAATTCATGGATAACGTTTCAATACAATAAGAGCAATACATTATACAATACAGGAAATAAACATGTTCTTCCCACACTCGTCACAGAACTGTCTGTATTCCTAACAAATCTGAAATAAAATTCTCCAGTCTACAGGGTTATCATTCTTCTGCAGTAATTTGCATTACTCATTGGCAAATATCTTCATGAACTCTGAAACAGAAAACAGGGCACAGTCTCAGAGCCAGTGCAACAGAGACAGAAAGGATGTAGAGGAGATCATCTCATTCCTCCATGTGCACTGAGGTTTCATATTTGTCTTTTTTCATGTTTGTACATGGTTAACTGGTCTTTCCACAGTAATATACAGAGCACAATAATCAACTGCAAATTTTACTAGTAATACTGTAATGAAGAAGCCTACCACCAGAAGACTAGAAAAGCTCTCTCCCAGCAGTCTGGAAGGCTGCAGAAAAGACTGGAAGATCTATACCTAGGAACTAAATCTAGAATCTGCAGAGATATAAAACTCCTTTTTATAGTTACTGGTGAAGTTGCTGAAAGTTTCTGAAAGTGCAAACTGAAGTGATTTCAAAAGTAAGTAAACATTAAATTTTTTTTCAGTATAATGGCACATCAAAAAGTAAAAGGTATCTTCTGTAATTGCTGCAAGTTTCAGTACAACAATCACATTAATGCTCAAGTGGAGAAACATTACACAAAAAAGCTAAGTGCAATTAACTTTTAAAAGCAAAGCTGCCAAGCAGAAGACTAAATGTTCAATTTATTTTCCTCTTATTGAAAGCTATAGGCAGACTAATCATGGGACTAAATATTGAATTTTCCATATTTGCAGTGTTTTCTTCATGACAAAATTTGTAATTATTTATTCTTTTGTGTTCTTAAAAACTCTGAAGTTTCATTTACACGCCATCTATATTTCCTGCTCTTGCTTTGCAATGCCCTAAGTGATAGACTAAATCACAATTACAGATGGAAAAATCAATGCTAAGCTTTTGACATTTTCAAGTTTAACTCACATTGATTTTTGAAGAGTTAAGAGAGAGAAATATGTAGAACTTTAGGGAAATAAATAAATAGACAAGTTAACGGGGGCATGGAACAATCATCTACTTGAGGGATATGTGTATCAACAAGGGACAGCAACTATTCAAAATTACATAAGAAACTGTATATTTGCTAAGACAGGTAGAAATAGCAAACCAGAGAAAATAATCTTAACTCAGTATCTTAACATGATGACTAGTTCAGAATTTAAGACCTTCATTATCTCCAGAAAATAAAGCTCACACTGAACTGAATGCCTCAAACCAGTAATAAATAGTTGTACAGATACACAGCTCAACAAATATAGAGAACTACTGTTGACAGCTCCACAGAAATTAAGCTTAGGTTGGCTTGACTGTTTGAAGTGCAGGGAGTATATACATTTTGAAAGACCCACTAGAGGTCACAAAGAATCTAGTCCAACTGAAAAAGATTAGAACATAAAACATTTTAAACCAGTGGATCCTAAAATTAAAGTTACTATTCCATTGTTCAAATTCCTGCAGCCTTTACAGGAAATGTTTAACACCACAATGGGTAAAGGACAGTAAATTTAACAAATCTAGATGAAATAACTTTCATATATCCCAATCAAATACATGTATGTAAAGAACAACACATACACATTACAAGAGAAAATACCTCACTTTTACATAGCCTTTAACAAAATTCAAAATCAAAGCCAAACAAGTGAACCAGCACTAATGGCCTCTACTCTTTGCCTATATCTTAAAATTAGCAGATTTTAAATAAGCAGAACAAAGCAAAGCCTAATAGTAATTTGCAGTCGTGCTTCTGAAATATGAAGGCAAGACAGAATCTAATCAGTACATGTTAACTATACAATTATCCTATCCTTTAATTAAAAACTTATAAAAGACTTCCAGGTGGTATAGACTGAGTACAGCTTGGCCTCTAATTTTCTGTTCTTTAGAGAGTTAATGGAATTTAAATTTATGACTAGTTTAACTTTAAAGGAACATTCACATCTCTTCATTTCTTACCATTTATCATATATAGCAATTTAAAAAAAATAATAGAAAATAAATTAAAAGATTGATAAAGAGGAAATATTATATAGTTGAAAATCAATCACTTTGTTTTAGATCATTAAGTGATCATTTCCAAAAAGCCTTTGCTGGTTAAAATAAATACATCAAAGAAGGACTTTGGAATAAGTATAATGCCAAAAATTAATAAAAGGAATCACACTCTTCCCCAAAATAGAAGATGACAGTGCTAAAGAGTAGAAGAGTTACAGGTACTCATAGCATAATACCTCTGAAAAATTACATTTAAATGAAAAAAAATAATTTGAGGTTGGAAGAGAACTGAATCTGAAATGCCTCTAACTGAAATAACCTGGGAAGGATATTGTCATATGCCACAGGGAAATTCTCACATACTACATTAATGGCTTTATGTTGAATAAAAGGCTGAGGCAGCCTCTAAAAACCCTGCTCAGCTCAAGAAGCACTCCCCTCCTACAAACTATTACACACAGAGCCAAGACAAATCTCTGGCATGGTATGATGGAGGTTGAGATGATGGGATGCATCAGGGCCACAATATAGCACTCTGTGAGATTTTAGTGCAGCACTGTAAACTAGTAAACTCTGGGAAAGATTGACTAAACAGACAGACTTCAAAGATGTTTTCAGATCACTAGGGACCATTCCCACTTGTAAATCCCTTAAGATTATATTAAAATAAATCTAAGCCCCTGAGAAAAAGTCAGAGGACTCAAACCCAAGAAAATAATATTAAAAGTAATCACTTATTGCAAACTAATTCAGTTTGCTGACTTTTCTAATGGTAGCAGTACCTGTTGCTTCAAATTTTGAAAACCACTCTTTCCCTATGCAGTCATCCATTATAAACAGCTAAAATTTGGCTATAAATATGTATCCCAACTGAGAATCTACAGCCTGTCCCTTGTCCCAGTTCTATGCTTGGGATAGACTGACTCCGATGTCACTTGTAACCTGCAATTCACTATGAACTATATTTTCTTTAAAATTGTTAATCCTTCCTTCTATTTGGGAGCTTATAAACAGCGAAAAACTAGCTAACAGAATTCTAAGATGTTGAATTCAGTTGAATAATTCCAAACTGCAGCAACATTCCAAAAGGCTTACAAACAAGCAAATTCTCACCAGTTGAATAAGCAGGCTAATTAGATCTGTCAGGGGTTTATTGATAAGCAGAAGGTCTTCAGCAGCCTGTGTGTCCCCTCCTGCGCCAGATTTCTGTGCCTTAATAAGATGAGAAAAAAATAAAAAGAATCCTTAGTGACTGTTCCATTATGGAAACAAATTAGGTCGATTAGGTGGTCAAAGTTTGAACAGATTCTGAAGGAGACTTGTAAACTCTTTTCTAGTTAAGTATTCCTGGGCTCCCAATATTCAGTTAACACTCCTTGTGTCTGTAACAATAAGCACAAAGCAAAATGGACTCACGCTGTCATGCTCATCCTGCACTGATGAATATACTGACCTACATGATGTTTCTACAGCAAAATACTATAAACTGTATACACAAAAGATATCTCTAAAACCATAAATGTTTTACAGGTTTATGTTCTCTTTCAACATGACATACCTATTTTAACATTAAAGTTCAACTATTTTTTTTCCTTTTATCAGGAACAATTTTAAATGCAACTCAAAACAAGAAAATCAAGGAGAGTGTAAAGAAGACTCTCAGCAATAATGTCCAATTTTGTCCTTCTGACTCACTTTGTATCCTGAAATACTTACATTATTTATTTTTAAATTGAAATAATAAAGTCTTTAAGTGACCAACGTCTGTGATACGATCTATTACTACATGAAATTCTGACCATTGTCATCCCCCCTCATCAAAACACCCTGCCATCTGAGGCAGTGCTATCTATGATCCATCCTTGCCCAGGACACCAGAAAGGTCTGCTTGCAAGATTTTTCATTTAACTTCATTACCTCGCACCAGCTTTAGACCATGACCCTATACAGTCTAGCTGCTAGAGGAAAATGTAAACAACATTGTCTAAAGAATACATTTTAAAATAATTTTGGATTGTGTTTCATTTAAAGATCAATCCTAAAACCATCATCCAAGTTGAGGATTTTCATGTGGTTGAGTGAGCATAGGAGCAAGTCCTCTGAGACAAGAGACACTACTGCTGAAGCTCTGCCGTTGATATTGATGATTTCAAAGGATAATGCCTTTCTCCTGCAAATAATGTTGAAATAAAAGTGATCTGAAGGACTGTTTCTTCACGTAATAAGATACAATGATATGTCCCTCAATGAGGTTCACCACAATGACCCAGAATGCTGAAGTCCAAGAAGGGCAAAAAAACACAGTGCAGAGAAGATAGAAAAAAAAAAACACAGAGTGTTTATATTAATCAAGAAAGGAAGTCACCTTCGCTTCAGCAAAATTTACAACAGCTTTTTCTGGTTAGTGCTTGGATGAAAAGAAAGACGTTTTCTATCAGGGATATTTGACTACTTCCTTTAACTTTTATATATTTAGTGTCTTTGGAAAGAGAATTAAAAATATATAAAGAATAGACACTACACCATGCTTAAATCTACATTAAGTCACTAAATAGAGTCCACTTCTGAAACAGAGATTGCAAATTACTTGCAGGTACTGTGGATCACCTGTGGAATATGATATGATGAAACTGCTCCAAAACATATATGCAAATGAATCTGAACTTTTCTACCATTTCTATTAAAATACAAATACTTTGATTACAGAGACTAATCTCTTGCATGAGGCTTCATCATTCACATAAAGTACTGAAATAGAAAGGAAAAGTTATGTCATGTTTTCCCTGCACAGCAGGACAAGGTTACTGCTTTACATATAAAAAGCATAAAATAAAAAGGATTTAAATGGAGATAGCACCATCTGTAAAAGCTAACTTAAGCTCAAAAGTAGATAAGATGAGAACATTTGATTCTCTATTTCAAATTCTGTTTTAAAAGGTATCTTATTCAGAAGATCCCTATAAAACCAGTCCAAGAATACTTGTTTTCGCTACAGTGATGCATTAAGTGTCACACAGATAGTGGAATATTATGTAGATGCATGGTAAATAGCAGTCACCAACTAATGACCACTATTCAACAGGGTATGTGTACTGAGGCAGCTGTAGAACCCCTCACAGCGGCCCTGGGATGAATACTGTCAAGACAAGAATGCCCAGGCAAGTAACACCTCTGTAAAATCAGTTTTATAGGGCTAGAGGGCTGAGCTATGTTTCAAAACTCAGTTTTCCAGCTGGGTCTTTTTACTCATTTCAGAACAAAGCAGGTTACTTTGACTAGAGATGGACAAAACTGGAGCTGCAGCTTTAGTGAATCAGTCAACTGATGTGTTACTGTAAAGCCAGAATAGAATTTGGCTTGAAAGTATGGATTTAATTCAGTATTTAAATAAAAATCATCGATTTCACTAATACTACTAATCCACGTGCAAGATCTTCTCTCCTGATGTGTCCTACAGTAAAACGGGTCTCACTGCTGGTGCACAGAGCCTGCCTAAGTACAGAATTTAGCTCTCTGTGATTACACAGAGTGCTGCCAACAATATGACAATCGGCAATTAGCCTACAAAATGTGAAAAGCATTACAGAACCTGCTATTAGAGGACTCAAAAAAGACAAGGCAGCGTACCACAAGTTTCTTCCAAAAATTCTTTAAAAAATCATATTTAAAAAGATAATGTTTTTTACAGAGTTAGTCTCTTCTTTTAAAATGAATGGAAGAAAAATGCTTTGAACTATCAGCGAGTAAAGGTTGAATTAAGCTATTTATGGTGTATCAAAACAACTAGGATCTCTGTTTCCAGCATATAGTGAGGCTAGCATGGATAGTGTCGTGCAGTTCAAAATACGCGCTCTTCTCTTTCCACCAAACTAAAATTCAACAAAACCAGAATAGTAGGAATTTCATTATTAGGGTAACAGGAAGCTATTCAAAAAAAATATTTAAGTTGATGATGACCCCAGGAAGTAAATTCCATACCTGTAAAGTCTGGCGCACAACATTTGCTGTATATGTCAGCATACAGTGCAAAATGTCAAGCAAGGACAGAAGCAGTGCACTTGCTGTCTTGGTGCTGCTTTTATCATCTGTCTCTAAATACAGAGCCACAGTTTCTATTAGGAGATTACAGATGTGATGAGCCAGTCCTACATAGAAAATGAGACACAAAAAAAAGAAATAGACTATCAGGAAAAGAACAATATAGACAGTAGCCCAGTTAAAAATATTAGATTAGCATAAAACCAAATTTCACACACATTATGAATATTAATTACATTTCCTTTTTTTCTCCATTGTTATAATTACCTACTCTTCTGTTTGGAGCAGCTCATAGAGCTAAACTGATACAATTGAGTTCACTAAATGCAGGGAAAATGATGTAACATTCACTGAATAAAGACATACTTTGAATTCTAAACTTTTCTGTAGCGTGCAGTTACACAAGCCTTCACAACTCTTAAGCAGTTTCTCCAGGATGTTACAAAATGACACTTCAAAGTCAGAGCGTGAAGTTGGCTTTCTTAACTGGTTTGCGAATTACAACCTTCCCTAAATGCTTCCATTGTAAAACTGAACAGTGTTACGCTTAATATAAAATATATTCAGAGGAGCATTATAAACTAAATACTGAGTACTATACCATAAATGCTATTAAGATTTGATTGATAGGTGGTATTAAAAAGTTCTCTGAAAATATTGCCTTGTCTTGAAGCTTTTTTTTTCAGCTTATTTAGAATTTCATAACATCAGCTCCTGTAGCTTGCTTAAGCCACAAATCATTTCACATCTCAGAAAAAATGCAACATCAATTCAATTCAGAATTGAAGTGACCAAGTTATTATATTTTATTTGAATCTTTGCCTTGCAGAGTTTCATAAGGAATGAAAGAGACTTTGTTTCTCATCAAGAATGTAATTATGTTTGTAATCTATCTTATTTTAAACTGGCCATTAGTCACACTGTGATGTGGATGTACATCTATCTGTAGTAACACATAGCCTATTTGTATATCAACTTCTAGTCCACATTACTGTCAAAAAATGACTGAAGTATTTACTGCTTTTACAGAAATAAAAAGATTCCTTTTATAAGTTCTCATTTTAAAAGTAATTGTATATATTTTTACAAACATCAGTAAAAGATTAGAGTGAGACATTGCAAAACACACTATGTAATTACACAATTCAGGTTTTGAGAGTAGTTAAGTTTGCGAGGGTGTTGAACTACTTTTGCTTTGAAAGCTGCCCCATCAATTAACCAAACTTCCATGAAATATTTTCCTCCCCTATTCACCATTCTTATTACTTTCTTCAGGAAATTAAATACAAAAACATTCATTTAGAATACAGTTATGGGTCAGGATTATTAAGACTTGTACTCTTATATCTCACATCTTTTTGTGTTCTCTATGATTACTAGCATTATTCTTCCATAACAGTTTGATTGATGGACGACAGATCAGACTTAGCTTTGAATTTCCTGGGGTTTTGTCTGCACAAAACAAACTCCCAAAATTATATCAGTCTAATCTCGCACATTTAATTTCCTCCTCTTTTTTTAAAGTACCGTTTCTGCTGCAGCCTGAACATTTCATACAAAAACGAGATAGCATGCAGACACATTTAAGTGACGTCACCGATACCCGCCAAGAAAAAACCCAGACATAATTGTATGTCTATCCAATACAAAACCTGTGGTTATTCTATGCCTTTTTTACCAGCCTAAATTAGAATAAACCTAAGAAAATAGTCCAGTAAGAGCTGGTCCCTATCAAAGCGAAGTCTGCAAAATTGCCCGCAGGGATATGTCCAAGTACACTCTGTTTTTCCCTGTATATGACCACAAAAACCACAGCCACATCAAAATGAATGAGTCACCTCAATTATTTCTAGATGGCTTACATATAACCCTCAAGACAGTGACTTGGAGATCAACACTGAGAAGGACACTTTCAACTTAAGGTATAGTATAGGTCATCATTGAAAATTTTTTAGGCAGCAGTCCACTCTGCATTTGTAGCATTAAGTAGGGAATGAGAAATAGCGAACAGAACAACAGGATCCACAATTGTCATCTGCAGTTCTTTCCCTTTCAACTTGGAAGAGAATGACTCATTTATTCTCTTAACTGTACCAGTCTGAGTCTCACAACTGCCTCACTCCTGCCGTTTGGTGAACGGGGAGGTGAAACAAACATTCCACCTCCTCCCTACCCATCAAGACATAAATAACACAATCACCTAGATTTTATTCTCTTGAAGGATTTACATTCTAAGGGTATGTGTATTAGCAATCTCACCCTCTGAACACCTGAAATACACTGGAATATTCATATTTACTTTGTTAATGAAAGCATCAGAATTGCTGGACTTCATACAGGTAGATACTTGCTCACTCAAAAGTATATGTACAGAAATATGCATATTAAATTTGGAAACTCGGGGGGGGGGGGGTGAGGAAGGTTTCCTGGAGTTAAAAATACTTCTTTAAAATTTAACATATCAAAACATATCTAGAAAGACGTCTAAAATAAAACACAGATGCATGATGTTGCCTAACACATCACATGATTCATACAGAAACTTGATAAACACTTGCTTCAACAGATAAAAAATTAAAACCAGACTGACCTTTTGACAAGTAAATAAAGTTCCAGACATGTTCTTCAAAAGATTTTATTGTGTCACAACAAAATGAAAATTAGAGGCCACAATTGTAGACATGTAAATATACTCCTTGCTTACACCACAAGACAAAATACATATTATTTGCCCTCAGAAGAGAAGTTGGGAAGCTAGTATAATTTACAGTGACCATGACAAAATTCAATAGAAATTTTATGGCATTGGCCACTGGCACTGTAACCAATTTTACTCAAAAGGTAGCTATAAAGTTCAAGGCTGATATGTCTCAGCATTCCAAAAATTGAATCCCACAACAGAGAGTCTGAAAAAAACAAGAGTTACAAATCTAAAAGAAAGGAAAACTATATTCAAATTTCAGTAAATCATAATATAAAAACTGCATATGGATAACTTTCAGGAGATATACTGAAGATTTTCTGCCACATTTTACAAGTGATTGAAGAACCACATGCTTCTTAACTTCCAGTAATACCTAAAACAATATTTACCTTTAAAAATTTCAGGCAATGTATTTCTGAGATGTATTTAATACAGAAGCTTACTATATAACAACTCTCATCTTCTCATTAGAAAGTAAAACAGGCTCTGATTCCAAAGGTACACCCTATGCACTCCTGAACTTTGGAAGTGCTGGATCTGAATCCAAATTCTGTATCACAGTGGAGAGTGTAACCACATTAAATCAAGGAAGACTGTTCTGTTGACAACAGTTACATATTTTTAAACACTCCAGTACGTCCAGGTATGTTGGTAACAGTCCACTTTGTCATCAGACAAGTATTAGTGACAGTTTACATGGGTTAATGTATTGCATCATAATTCCATTCAGCTGGCTTTCATTTCTTATTTTAAAAAGTAATAAATTATTAATTAAGTTTTTATAGTTCTTTTGTTACTTTACTAATTTACAAAGTTCAGCAAACAATTAAAGTATATGACTCCATATCATCTGTAGCTACAGTTACAGTTTAGGCTTGCTACAATACTGCACAGTGCATTAGTCATGCATCATATTTATTTGTAAAAGGAGGATCTTCAAACCATCAAACCTCACTGCAGTTCTCCATTCAAATTTGTACAAAAATAAGGCAAAACTTGGATTTTTTATTAGAATTACTATGTTTATAAATTAACATAAATAGAATTAAACAAAGAATCTGTTCTAACTGCCGTCCAAGGTTTATAATATTTATTAAAAGGCTTGCATTCAAAATTCTTAGTCAGTGTTTTATAGCATTTGACAAACCTAGTGTTCACAGCAGAGTATTTCTCCTGCCCAGAGACCCCTGCAATGAACTGAACATGTCGCTGATACTGCTTTATGAATGTAGACTATGATGACTCTGCTTGTGTTTTACAAACCTTTTCAAAAGATAAAAGGAATCTTTCAGCCCATGATACAACTAATCGGACAGAATGTACCACGATACCTTCTGGAATGAAAGCTGAGAGGAGATATTTTATTCTCACCTATTAGCAAGATGGATAAAGCAAAAGAAATCTTTGCTTCCAAATCATACGAAACATCAAAGGACAGCCTAGGAAGCAATCTTCTAGGCAATCCTTTCATGCCTACCAGCAATTAGAGCATTCAACAAACCTGTCTACTTCCAGCTGAAGAAAATGTTAGAGCAGGTGCACTTCCTCTGAACAATGCCACCACACAGCCAAGCAGCCCGCAGCAAAACCCTCAGCCCAGCAAAAAGGTTTCTCTTTGTTCCTGTCTACACACTGCTCTCTGGAGAGCTTTTTTTCCCATTTGTATCACACCTACACAACTGACTCCCCAGGGATATTACCAATATATATTCACAAGACTTTTCTTCCTTCTTTCACTCACAGACTGGACCTGCTTGAGTTTTTTTATATTAAAAAAAAAAATTACTCAAAATAACAACACATTGGGAACTAGAAATTACACCACCAGCCTAACCAGAAAACATATCATAATCTCTTTAATTTTAATGATAAAATTCAAAAATGTTCCTAACAAGAAACACAGGACTGCAGTCTTATAGATTCTTCCACAAAGGAATTAGCTTCTCAGTACCTGAGCACTTAAGATAATCCATCACGTCATGAAGTTTCTTCATAAAACCTTATTTACCCCCATAAACCTGGGATTTAATTTGCATTCTTTGCATTAGAACTGTACTACTCAAGGTTTCCTCTTCTGAACAACTGAAAATAGGCAACATAAAGGAAATAGTATATTTACATAATGGCATTTTCATTGCTTTTATTGTTATTTTTGTTTATTATTTATTCCTGTTTATGTTTTAGAAACTATTTGTGTTACTACTATAATATAGTTGAAGGAAGAATAAACTGAGACAGAAAATTAGATCATCACTGATTTCAAGATTTATGAGTTACGTACATTAGATCACATCAAAAGAAAATAATAGGGCTGTTGAACATATCAATTGCATGACTAATGCCCTGAAAGTTATTTTCTATTCTGATATTAAAAATTAATAGCATCTAAAGAAAAAAATTTTGCATTGGGTAGTTATTCCTAGTCCTGGGACAGTGACTGGACATTTTGTGACTGAAAAAAGAAGCACTAGGTTTGAGGAATAAATATCTCCTTTGATTTTTTCACGCTACAATGGCCAAGGCTATATGGAGCTTTACTTTGTGGGAGAAGGCCGTGGCTCAGCTTTTCCAATACTTATAGCAGGTAGGGCACCAATGATGCCTGAGCAGGCAGCCCTGCCCCCCCGACGCAGTGAAGCAGACATGGTGAGGATTACAACAACCAGGGAAGAAAAAGCAGTTTTCACCTTTACAACTAGGCTGAAAGTGGACTGGGAAGTACTATATTATCTTGAGTGTGGATGCTCAAGAGTAATACATACCTGACATTCTCACTGGAAAGATTTCTCTGCTTTGACTCCATCAAAGCACAACAGAACTCTACTTCATGTTTTCAGGACTGGCAATATTTAGTGGTTATTGTTAGAAGGCAGTTCTCACTGGTGAAGGAGTACAGAACTGATGACTCCCCAGGGAGCTATGTCAAACTCTTCTCAGCCAAAGAGAATCCTGCCAACAGAGAAATTTACTTTCTTCTAAAATTTAATCTATGGAACAAACATGTAGATGCCTAAGGCCAACAGGTGTACAGAACAGCCAACTAAAAGACAAAAAACCAAGTAGATCCTCTCATTCAAAAAAGTATCTGAGAGTAAGAAAAGATAGTAAAAATGTAATTTGAACAATTTAGGAATAATAAAATTACATACTGTTAAGTATGCTTGACTGGTCAACACAAAAATAGCAACACATAAGAAATTTTACCACCTAGGCAAGGCTGTGGTTGTTTTATGAGAAGAGATATGATTAGAATAACATACACAGGAGTACTTTTGAAAGTATCATCACTGATACTCTGGGGAGTTCCTGACTTGCTGCTGCTTTTAAAATGAAAGGCAGACAGAAAAGAAAAAGAAAAATTAAAAAAAGGAGTTTCCCATCTTAGAATTTCATTAAGGTTTCCATGTCAAAATTTCAACTGAATCCAAGTCAGACTGACTCAGCCATACTATAATGAACTCAGAAAAGATATCCTAGTTGTTTGAAACTAAGTTCACAGCACATGTGGGTACATAGCATCAAAGTTTTGAAGGCAAGGAATTTTGTTCCAGGTAAGATTTACTGAGATGGTCTTCATTCCTAGAAGTATCATGTATTGAACATGAACATAAACTTGTTCAACAGGGATAGACTGAAGGAACAGAAGGTAACTTTCTTCCAAAAATAATTATACAAACATCCAAATGCTTTCTGATTCTAATAGAAAAAGAAATCCCAAAATTTCTATGAGCAAATACTATCAAAATACGGACCGTAATGATGTTCAGGTGATATTTTCACAGTGTTGCTAAGACATTAATAGTGTTTCATTTCAGCAGCCAGGTTTGATTTGTTTGGCTACCATGCTGTTGGGACCACAGTCTGTAGAAACGCTATCAGCTTTAATGTTCTGTAAGTAGCTGAGAATAATTGGACATTTACTACAAAAAGACAAGTAAAAAACATAACAGAACGTCAGGATCCACTGAAGGCGTACACACAAACTTTAAATGCTCCTATCAGACAGCTTGTGGGACTGGACAAAAAAGAAACATTTCTTTTTATATTACTTATTCAAATTAAGCTTTTGCTCTCTAGAGATAAAATTTAGTACCCAACAGAGCCATAAGATGTGCTGCCAGTTCTGTCACTAATGCATATGTTATGTACACCACAAACAGGCTGCTTTTTTTTTTTATTAATCAGGGAGCATAAGGCCCTTGATGCATGTAAAATCAAGAGTTATCATCCCAAGAGGTAACTAACAACACAGTAGAGTATAATTCTAAAGCTGCCTGACAGACATTCATTTTGTAAACAGCTTCATTGACTGGAAACACTAGTTCTTCCCAGGTGTTTGCTACTGATCAGTTGTTGGAGGTTATTACCCCTACATTTGTGTGTGAGTGTGCATGTCTGAGACAGAGAGAAGACGTAAGTACTCCCTAGTCTCCCCTGACAAGCTGTATTAGGCTGCTTTAAACTGTTCAAACAGGCAGCCAATATCACAGAATCACAGAATAACCAGGTTGGAAGAGACCCACTGGATCATAGAGTCCAACCATTCCCACCAATCCCTAAATCATGCTCCTAAGTACCTCATCCACCCTCACCTTAAACACCTCCAGGGACTGCGACTCAACCACCTCCCTGGGCAGACCGTTCCAATGCCTAACCACCCTCTCCATGAAGAAGTTTTTCCTAATCTCAAGCCTAAATCTCCCCTGGCGGAGCTTGAGGCCATTCCCTCTCGTCCTGTCCCCTGTCACTTGGGAGAAGAGGCCAGCACCCTCCTCTCCACAACCTCCCTTCAGGTAGTTGTAGAGAGTAATAAGGTCTCCCCTCAGCCTCCTCTTCTCCAGGCTAAACAGCCCCAGCTCTCCCAGTCGCTCCTCATAAGATTTGTTTTCCAGCCCCTTCACCAGCTTCGTTGCTCTTCTCTGGACTCACTCCAGAGCCTCAACATCCTTCTTGTGGTGAGGGGCCCAGAACTGAACACAGTACTCGAGGTGCGGTCTCACCAGTGCCGAGAACAGAGGGAGAATAACCTCCCTGGACCTGCTGGTCACACCGTTTCTGATACAAGCCAGGATGCCATTGGCCTTTTTGGCCACCTGGGCACACTGCTGGCTCATGTTCAGTCGGCTGTCAACCAACACCCCCAGGTCCTTCTCCTCCTGGCAGCTTTCCAGCCAGGTTTCTCCTAGTCTGTACCTCTGCTTAGGGTTGTTGTACCCCAAGTGCAGGACCCGGCATTTGGCCTTGTTAAACCTCATGCCGTTGGTCTCAGCCCAGCAGTCCAGCCTGTTCAGGTCCCTTTGCAGAGCCTCCCGACCCTCCAGCAGATCCACACTTCCACCCAACTCATCTGATTCTGCTTGAAGCATATTCACACATTCAAATGACTCTTCTAAACAGAAGACTGGGGAAGGATGGAGGTGGAGGTAATACAGTGACTTCAAATACTTCTGTCCCCATTTGTTCATATTTTACACATAATTTGCATTCTTTTCATATAAATTTAAGTATTTTTGTTGACACAGTCAGTAAGTCAATTATTCAGCACTTGCAAGTAAAACCTTCCACAGCAAAAAAAAAAAAAAAAAAAAAAAAAAAAGACTGTAATAAGATAAAATCATATCAACTAGATTGACTATTGTGCTGTTAGGTAAACTTTGTAGTAGCTTTTCATCTAAGTATTTTTTTCCTGTATGTCAAAGACACATTAGAGAGAGTCCATTTTATAAAGCAGAGTAATTCTACAACATGCTATATTTCAAGTCAGATCCTGATAAACCCTATTTCATCCCTTAAATTTAAACTAGAATAAAATATTTTGGTTTTGTCACACAGAAGTTGGATGATGCTGAGGAGATTTTCCAAACAGCAGGTTTTATTGATCTACATGAGGAACCAGAATATCTAACAGGACACCTTACTCTCTGAGAGGCAACAGTCTTAAAAATCTTCTCTAAAACTAGATTGACATATTAGTGGTTGTTGCTTCACAGCTACATGGAAAACCTTCCATTTGTGAATTAATACATAACATACACTTTTTAGAAAAACAAAGGCTGCACTAAGTCCTCAAACTAATGGCAAAAAGTAGACAAAAAGTTCGTCATTAAATTAAAATCTCTTATTTTAGTTAGATAAGGAATTCTTTGTGTTCAGCAAGATTCAGAGTCAGTAAAGATTCAATAAAGGCTTTTGACTGACTGCTCGGAAAGATCAAGCCTGCAACAATTACCACGTGATAAAATACAGGGGGAATTTATATCCTGGACTTAATTTGGAAATAGAAATTCTTCTAAAGAGACTGCAATTTTAATAATGGACTTCCTGTCACACAAGATTAAACCCTGATCAGATAAACTCTGATTCAAATATCTTAACGAACTCCTGCTTTGGCATCAACTTTTCCTACTACCAAAATCCTTGAGAGATGACATTCAAACTTTGAGAGCTGACTTTTTGACAAAACCTGTACAAAACAGATATGAACAACCTCAGAATGCAGATACAGCCCTAAACCATTGTCGCAAATTGACAGCATTCAACAGCTTTGAACAACGCTACCAGCACTAATTGCTCTAGCTAGGCCTTCAAGAATCCCTGGACTGAGAGTGATAAAGACCAACGAACCTTGGCTTCAGAAAGTTCTCTTAAGTTTTCAAACAGTTTTAAATTGAAGAAATAAAATACAGTTGACTACTGTTCCGACAAATATTCAGCAAAGAATAAGGGTAAAAACTCTATACATTTCTCTACTGAAAAGTCATGCTCTGTAAGGAAAGATATGAAATATTTATTCCTACTCTTCTTGCTCTATTTACATCAGTCTGCCACAGGATGTAAACTTAAGAGTACAAATACTTGGATTTTCAAGTGACAGTCTTTTACAATTGCTACAACTAGACCAAAGTACAAAAGCAAAGGCTAGAGTATCCACCAAGAAGAATTTGCTGCTGATTATTGCAAAAAATCCTGAATTTATGCCACAGTTTCCTGTGACATCCTGCATTATTCATCCATTACATTTACAACAAAAATGAAAGCTGACAACTGGTAACTGCAACTGTCCAATGTAGTCACGGTGTATTTACACATACATGATCAAAGGGCTTAAACAGAGGTCAGGATGTTACATAACAGTAAATATGGATTTTCAGGGATGACCAAATTAAATTCTGTAGCTTTAAATCTACTCTGCTAGGCCAACTGTTTTCCATGTAAGTGTTAGGATAACTTTGACCAGCAGACCCTCTTTCTAAGGAGGCCCTTTGCTATCATCTGGCCATACCAATAATGTCACATCTGATTAAATCTCTAAAATTTAATCACAGATTTTTCACTTCAGATGTTACTATCCTTCTTATTAACTGACTCACATGTGTGTCTTGTTTTGTTTGCATGGATGCTTGTTCTACTTTGACCTATCCATGATTTTCAACCTTACAATTGGGATCTTTGAGCTGGAACCTATAACACTGTGATCATGTGTCACCTCAGGCTGTACCAAAAAACTTGTCATTAGTACAACCTAGTCCAACAGACCCTTTCTGTCAGCACAGCAGCCTGACCCCAACTATCCTGGCTTCAAACAACTGCACTGAGCTAAGTCAGCTGGTACTACAGCTCAGATTATGTAATCAACAGTTAGTCCTGGTTCTGAAATAACTGCAAGATTTTGCATGTTTGAACACTGTCTTCCATACCCTGTCTCCTCTATCTTAGCAGCACCCACACAATAGAAGTACAGGGGATTGCGCCCCTGGACTGGACTGCATCTCAAATCCTGGGTTCAGTTTTGGGCTCCTCCCTCCAAGAAGGGCTGGAGCGCATATAGAGAAGAGGAACATTGCTGCAGAAGGGGCTGGAGAACAAGGGTTATGAGGAGCAGCTGAGGGACCTGGGGGTGTTTAGCCTGGAGAAAAGGAACCTGAGGTGAGACATCATCACTGTCTACAACTGCCTGAATGGAGGCTATAGCGAGGTGGGTGCTGGGCTCTTCTCTTACGTGACAGGCAATGGGATGAGAGGAAATGGCCTCAAGTTGTGCCAGGGCAGGTTCAGATGAGAAATCAGGAACCTTTCTTCAGAGAAAGGGTTCTCAGGCCCTGGCAGAGGCTGTGGAGGGAGGTGGTGTCCCCATCCCTGGAGGGGTTTAAAAGCCGGGCAGATGAGGTGCTCGGGGATCTGGTTTAATAGAGGACAGGTACAGTTGGACTCGATGATCTCAAAGGTGTTTTCCAACCAAGCGATTCTATGATTCTATGATTCTATATCTACTGGCACTGGGCTGTGGAAAGCCTGTATATTTTCTATTAGGGCAGCTGTTGCTGAGAGAAGTGGAGCCTAAGTACACAGTAACAGAACAGCTCAGACTCCTGGAGAAACTTCTGCATAAGCATTGGAAGGAGATCACATGGAATGGTTTGGTCTACTAGGCTATATTAGCCTAAGCCATCCAGTCTTGAAACAAAACCAGTGAACTATACTGCCCTTCCCAACAAAAGCTGAATTGGATCCTGCAGTGGATCTGATGCTTTATCTGGAAATCTATTCTGCTTTGCTCTAAAGCAACTGATTTCTTCAGAGGTGAAAAAGAAGCTAAGAATATTGATGCAACTACAGAGAAAGAAATGGCCATCACAGACAAGAAAAGTGGGACTCAGAGTCAGGATTTTTTTGCTAAGAGGGTGCCTGATGCAACAGAACAGCAAAAGAAATTTGGTGTGCAAGCCCTGGTTTAGCACCTGTACTGGTTTTTGCCAGGGTAGAGTTAAATTTGTTCATATAGCTTGTATGGGGCTATGGTTTGGATTTGTGCTGAAAATCATGTTGATAATACACTGACGTTTTAGTTGCATCTGAGCAGCGCTTACACAGCATCAAGGCCTTTTCGACTCCTTGCCAGTGAGTGGGCTGGGGGTGCACAAAAAGTTGGGAAGGGGCACAGCTGGGGCAGCTGACCCTGACTGTCCAAAGGGATATCCAACACAATATGATGTCATGTTCAGCAATTAAATCAGAGAGGAGTCTGGCAGAGGAGTCATTGCTCCTGGACTGGCTGGGCATTGGTCAGTTGCTGGTGAGCAACTGCTCTCATTCGTATCACTTGTATTTCTTGGAGTTTATTTTCCTCCCTGTTTGTTTTTAAAAATACTATGATATCTTTCTTTTTTTTTAATCTCGACTTATGAGTTTCTCATTTTTACCCTTCTGATTCTCCTCCATCCCACCAGGGCTCAGGGGAGTAAGCAAGCTGCTGCGTTGTGCTCTGGGGTTAAGCCACAACAGTACCTTTTCTTTTACCTATACTGTGCCTGCTTTGCTGGGTATAGGTGTTTACTAGGTATTAATGTACAATGGGGTCCCAGCAACATTACCAACTTGCTCCAACATAGGAAACTTCTCCCAGAGTGTCCTTCACGTGTCACTTCTTATGTGCCTTGGGCACTACCTCTGTGCACCTACATTTCTCCTCCAGCCTATTTATGCCTGGACCACTGATCCCAGAAAGCAAGTTCAGGCAAAGAAATTAAGATCATAGAATCACAGAATCATAGAATAGTTAGTGTTGTAAGGGACCTTAAAGATCATCTAGTTCCAACACCCCTGCCACGAGGGGTTAAATTGTTTTCTTTGATAAGATAAACAATGAAGATGGAGAGAAGCTTGTGTTCCTTTGCTCCTCCCACATTATCTCAAGTGAAGACAAACAGACAAGTGAAGAGATAAACATCAAGGATGATATAATTTAACAGTAGCTTGCAACGATAAATATCCTCCTTCTAAGATAATATGCTCTGCAACAGATTCAACACAGATCACTGCTTCCATCTAGGATTCAGGATTGCAACAGATATCCTACAGAAAGATGGCATCAGGGACACATTTGATAAGGCTACCTTCTACTTATGTGAAGAAACCTTTTCTGGTTCAGAGAGAAAGTTAGTACGTCAAATGGCTCTAGGGATGCTCAAAGAGTTTCAGTTCAGGAGTGCACACTTTTCCAGATGGAACCAATATGCAGTAGCTAACTGTAAAAAGCAGACATCTGGTACAAATTTTGGCTCTGCTCTTTTTGAACCAGGCTTGTCCCCGCCTTTGCTCAGCAACATTTTCAGAAAGATAGAACCAACTAGATTTAATGAAGATTGCACTTTAAAGGAGAGGGTGTTTGGAAGTAGGCTACGAAAAGTGAAGCCTGCGTCAAGTGAGTCTGGATCTATGCTGAGTAAAAAGCAGCTCTGATGGGAAGACCAGAGGAATTAAGATCTGTCAAAATGTACAGTCAAGAAATTATGCAAGAACTGGAGAGCAGCTGCATGGAGTAGACACTAGAAATGAGAGATGTATGCAATTGAGTTTTCAAGACAAGCAATTTCACAGCAAGTAGATGTCAAACATTTTATACAACTCGTCCTGCCAGAATACTGCACCTGACTGGGGTAGCGGGCTACAATTCAGGCTAGGATACTGGGTCTCACAGGCAGCACCAACACCAGCCACTCTGATGGAACCGAACTAGGAGGCTGTTGCCAAGAGCTGTCAGCTACTGCCTTGTGGATGTGCTGCTGTAGTGGTTACAAGCATGATCATGTGCATGCCTTTCATTACACTGGCTTTTTTGCAGGGTAGAAAACCTTGCTAGGTAGACCCAGCTCCCTGTCAGTTTTTGCATTCAGTCCCGATCAAGTATCTCTGTATCTATGCTGATTCTGTAATGCACAGACTCAGTCTGTGTGATTGTCTGATCCTTAGCCTAGCCAGGCAAAATCTTGTAAGCAATGCTTTTCTTTCTGTATCTTGTGTCAATCCCCCTAAATCTGCCTTGATAATTTGTTCCTTTTGTTATTGTATCTGTCTTTTCCTTATCTTGCTGTGACTTTTCCTCACAGTATAGACAAAACACTGCCTCTAAATTCATCGTATCTTGGTATTTGAACCACATGCTCTCTGAGCTCAACAATATTCAATGTAGTTTCTGAAGAAAATGTATTATACTAACAGTTCAAGCATGTTTTTCTTGCTAGATAAATAATGGCATAAACCTATACTTCATGTCATTCTCGGTCAGATGGTGGGATCAAAATATACAATACCTTTTTGTGTCTGAAAAGGACACAGCAGGTTTATCATATTGGAAAGACTTGAGCCATCAGGGATAATTTTACTGGTTTTTCAATCTTTATGTAATACAAACAATACCAATAGTTTTGCTGTCATCCAGGGAAATGAGTCCTATTTCATGGCTGTATCGTTGGCTAAAGAGCTCTATGTCACAATCTGCGCATGTTAGCTAGGAAACATGATCTGTCAAAAGCATGAATAAATCCATTAACAACACTTTACTGCTTTACTGGATTTTTGCCATGTCTCACAGGAACAGAGGTGAGAGGTTGTTGAGTAAACAACTTGCAATATGATAAGCAAAGAAAGAATGGCCTTCAGGAAAGATAAGATAAGTTGAAACTAAATAGATGCAGGTGAACAATAAGTTTCCATTCTTTTTTTTCCTTATCTTTTCAAAAGGTGGGTGGTAAGAGGTGTGGGGAGGGTATATCTTCCCATTTTGTATAATCTCCTAAAAGACAGAAAAGTGTTTTAGGCTTTAAAAAGATATCCTATTTCTTCCCCATTCATCTTAAAAATTTAAAGGGCAGCACATGTCTTTTTCCTCAACCAAAAAGAAGGCACAGTTAGCTGATGCAATATCTTCTAACAATGTGGGGACATCTATGGAAACATTTAAATCTTATTTATGAAACAAAAACACCACCAACATTTATCAAGTTACGGCCTCTTTAACCGTAAAGTTACACTGGTTTGCTTAAGACTCAGATCTGAAATCCACATCTTCATTGACACATTTGTCTTCATAAACCCTTCTTAGATAAATACAATCTTGGTCCAATTAGAAAAAAAAGCTTAAGTTAAAATGAGACAAAAAGTTACATTTTTTAAAAGGGTGGATAGACAAGTTTGTATCACATTTATGAGATGTATTTTTTAAAAAAATCAAGCAGTATCATTAGGAGGGTATCTACATTTTTGTCAGAGCAGCTTAAATAACCACTGTCCCTTGCTGGAGGTTTCAAGCGCACATTAGTAAGGCTCCCCCAACAGATGATTTGCAAAAGCTATGTGTAGATACATTGCTGTGGATACAAACATATGTAATTAATTTAAAATCTATAAGGCATTGACCAAATGCTGCAGGAAAAAACTGTCAGTTAAGGAGTGGCAGCTTGCTTAAATGACTTTAACAAACACTCACCTCAATACATATGGACTTAAGACTCTGGAAAATCCATGTATAGACAGAGATCTATGGCTTTAGGTTTCAAAAGAAATCTACTTATAGAAATGAATTCTTAAATATGAAATGCACATAAAAATTTAACTTACTGTGTTTGGAAAAACTAAGCTAAACTATATTATAAAATCAGATTCTGAATAGCAAAAGAAAATGTTAAACTATAAAGACTACACATAAACACCATATTTTAAGTAAAATTTTTAAGAGAAAAATATTTAGGTGGAAAAACAAGAACATCATAGGGAAAGTTATAATATAGGCTTCAACTTTGTATTTGTCTACAAATTGAGACTTTCAAAAGGCTTTAAAAATGTAACTAACTTCAGTTTTTCCATTATGATATAAGAACATTTCTGCTTTAAAGAGAAAACAATTTTAAAGTTTAACTGTCCACAGACAGTTTAAACATATTATTTTGTAAGATGAACATATTTTTTCAGTCTACAATTTTCCTGAAAGTATCTTAGAATATGAAAACCCCATCTGGCTGTCTGGGAGCTATGGCAAATATTGATAACATCAAAAATAAAACAAGAAAACCCAAAGCATTCTTTGAAACAGTGAGAAAACTCAGATTTCATTTATCTGTCCACTACATGGATCTCGTCCTGCCAAAACTGATGCTTGTTTACAGCAACTGACAAAATTAACTTCTTTCATTATGATAAAATAAGTGCATCTGAAGACCACTCTATGACAGAGTAATGACTGATGTAGTTTAATTTTGTGTATAGTACTTTATACCTTTGCAACATGACACTTAGCTCAAATTGGCAATGATACATTGTTTTCATACTGAGACAGTTCTAATAGCTAGAACAGAAAAATATATGATAGCTCTAGAACCTATGGAATAAGAACTGTATTCAAACTGGGTCACTTTCTGGCACAACCTGGACCCACCAAATATAAAGTTACCTTTTTAATTTCAACCCTTAATATCATCTCTTAACTCACTAATAATATCTGGCAAACTACATAGGGACATCATAATTATCTGTAACAACTTAAACTGTTTGTGTTATCAATAGTTAACTTATAGTTAATATGACAGCTACTCCTTTACCTAATTATTCATTTTCTCTCAAACTGAACAAATCTACTAGTATCAATATATGATTTGGGTTGCACTCCAGTGCAGTAGTAGCTTAATGTCTAACGACAATGCTTACATTAGACTTCAAGAAAAGCACCACCTAGAATAAATGCAAAGACTACAATCTCTAGAAAGGAGGGAAAACTATTAATTTCATGAATAAGGGGGTGAAAAGGTACATAAAGCTTTGTAGACTTTCTTCTTTTTCCTAGTCCTGAGTTTGTCATGAAGAAAACTTCAGATATCCATATCCTCAGATACAAAAATCAATACCTTAAATTTTAACACAAACATTTCATTTCTCAAATGTTTTCTCCTTCCAAATATTATCAATCAGCGAAACTGCTCAGCCAAAACCCTAACTTTGACTTAAGGAATTAGAGACATTAAAAAAAAGTCTACTACGCCTGGCATATTAGAAATATGTAAGTTTTGAAACTGCTATATTTATTGAACTAATTTTCCACCACTAAACTAAGCTGATCATTTACATCATCAAATTTCTGCACAGAGCCTCTCAGACTAAACTATCATAGAACCAAAAGATTTTGAATATTGTTTGTTACTACTCCTTTACCTTCCATAAGTTGGGTGTTAAAATGAGATACCTTAGGCAGTTTAATAAGGCTGCAAGATGACCTGCTTAGGTGGTCACAGGGACAATATCAGGAAGGCTATTCCAGCCACAGTCCTCTTTTACAGTACAGCATTAGCAAGACAAGATGTAACAACCTGTTGAGCCTTTATTAACTTATTTTATCCTTTGAAGTCTTAGCAAGCATGCTGTGACATTTTGTGCCTTATGGGTATGGCTCTCAACAACAATAGGCTTGGTTCTACTTGAATGGCGTAACTGTTTCTCACAGCAATTACTGTTTCTATTTTCACCCTTTTTAGATGGCTGTATTGTTAAATATCACAGGATGACACAGGTTATTTTTTCCTCAAAGATTTCACTACTACCATGCTATTTTGACATGATTCCCACTTACCTTTTATGATACCTGACTTCTAAGTTTACGCATGTGATGTTATAAACTTCCACCTGAGTGACTGGCATTTTGAGTCACAAAAACATGTCTCAATACTGCTAAAAAACATTCTGAACTTCATAACATCATAGAACAGACTTCTTCAGGCTCAAACACCACTGACTTCTCATATAAGCTGTAACTCAAATGAACAGTGACACGCAACTGCTGTCTTTAGATCTTCATAGAGACATCTCTGTGCACAAGAGCTGAACTAATTACTACAGTACTGGCAGGGAGCTGTGAAAGGCTTACATCCTGCATGGCAAAGGCTGTAAGGTGCACACCACCTAACTGAGGGATTTTCTCCATCACATCCAAATAATACAGAATCAACACATCCAAATAATACAGAATCAACATCTGCAACTACTCAGACAGGATGATACAAGTCTGCCTGCATTTATTTTCTGTATTTTTAAGTCATTTTTTACTTTACATTTATCTAACTGTATTTTGTTTCTAAACATTGATTAAATACAGAAAAAATTGTGTGGATGTTCTTAGTCATATTATTTCCCTAACTTACTCTCCAAGCCAATCTTCTGATCCAGAGTCACAATATGTTGCATATCAACTAAGCTTTACATTTGCTTAGGGTGCTGTACAATAAGCAGGTACAAAGTACTGCCATGAAACAATGTATTTCCTATCTTCTGCCACTGAACAAATATTCCTAGACTGCATCCTGCAAATGTTTTGCAGAAAACTCCTGCCTCCTAGGAATAAATAGGGGATACTAAGGAATCAGTAAATGGTTTTCAGTCTGCCTTTCCCTTGTAAGTTGACTTTTCCTGTATGACTAATGAATGGCCATTTTCTTGATTGTTGTCTTAGAATGAGTTAGTTTCTCCCCTCTTTGAAGAAAATCCTGCAACTTTGAAGCCAACACCTCACTTGTATTGCAAAAACCAAAATCCCATGCAATGCCACACACCTTCTCAGTGTTTTACAGTAGTTCATTCTAATGCTGCATAGGTGGGTGCAGCAGGAAGGAAGATCTGATTTACCAGGTTAGTGCAGTCTACTGTCTAATTTCACGAACACTGACAATTTAGCAGGTGAGAGAGGTGGCTAGGGAGCTAGCTAGAAGCTGTTCTTAAGAAGTGCCCTATGGGCAGCATCATCAAATGTCTTTTGGAGACTGAAGCTGAAATACAATCATACATGAGGAAGTGAAAGGTAGAAGAATATCCTCCAAAGATTTAAGTGAGCTAGAAACCTTTGGGGTCTATCTAGAGACTTCAGAAATCATCATCACTTACCTATGATTAGGTTAGAGAACTTTATATGTATGTATTTTTTTTTTTTAAGGAAAAAGGTTAAAGTTGAATGTTGGTCTCATGAATGCCACTTTCTGGATATGTAATATTTAACAGACTTTAATAATAGAATACACAAAGACATTTGAAATCTAATTAATCTCTCAACATTTGACTAAAAGTCAAAGCAGTGGACCACAAGATGAATGAGAATACCTCACCCATGAAGGCTGATCTTTCTTTCATGAGGTGCAAATGAGTTATGATGATCTGACTACAAAGTTTCTTGCAGATATCTTCCTTTTTACTAACTGTCCCTGCTAATGCACCTACCGTGATTTTTTAATATGATATTGGATATATCAGCTACTGTAGCTGACATTCTAAAGGCCCTTCCTTAGGAACTTCAATTTTCATTCAAACTGCTTGAAGCACCATGTACTACAAATAGTTGTTAACTTAACAAAGAGTAGTTTTTGGAGACTAGTTTTATTGTTCCAGATGTTAAACCTCACAACTTCACTTTTGCTTTATTTCTCAATATTCAACAATATTAATAAAAAAGGATTTAGGATTTGCTGAACTATATAATGAAAACTGGTTTTAAACATCTTTATATAAACAACTTTATACATAAATCATCTCCTTACAAGATCCTCATGAAAAGAATTGATAAGCCGTTTATGGAATATGATGAGATTCAAAAAAACCTAAAAATGTAAACTCATTAGTAAGTAATAACTGAGCTGCAAACAATTTACGAGACCAGAATTACAGTGGAAACCTTTCCTAAAGACAGAATGATTTGGAATTACATTTTATATATACTAAAACCCGTTGTTTTATAAATGTAATAAATTTGAGTCATTATTAGGAATAAATAGCTGCAGACAGACTATCAAAAGTTATCCATTGCAGCCTGTAAGATCTATTTCCCAAGAACCTGTTTTGTTCATTTCTTCAGAATGAGGATCCACGTAAAGCAGCTAGAGCCTTTGAAACACATTTCTTTACACTTTAACATATTATATCCAAAATCTTCCTATAAGCAAAATGCACATGATGCGACAGTTAGAATAAAGAATTTCCTTGCTTTTGAATATGACTCAGAAACAAACAAGACTCAAAGTTTGAAAGCATTGCTAACTACAAACAATTAAGATGATTTAACATTTTCTATTTTTAATTTGTACACAGTACTTGAAAAACAAACAAACAAAAAACCCAGAAACACAGCATGAAAAGAAAGAAAAGTAACAAACCCCCTGAACTGAAGGCAAAATAATGAGTTTTGATAACTGTGAAATGTACTACAGTACAAGAGTTTTACTACACCAACTACTGTGATGCACTTGGCTATTTATTACTCACCTACGGTAGTCCTACAACATCTGCTTAATCGATGATGATTCTGGCATCTAGAACCAGGTGTCAATCAACAAATATTAAACCTTCAAATATGACAAGTGCTAATTAATACATCACTGGCTGTTTCATGACCAGTAGAACTTACAATACCTACAGATTTGCATCCTTTACCCCTGCCTACCTCCACGGTCATAACCCACCATCCGTGTCACCGATGACTCCCATTTCCCTACTTCCAAAACCTCAGCACTGCTTTACCCTACATCTACATGCATGTGCTGTAGTGGGAGCTCCTCCCATGCACTGACTGATCCTGTGGGATCATTACACAGGTAATCTCCTCAGGTGTTGACCCAGGAACTGTTGAACTCAGTGTTACAAACTTCTCTCGTTCCTTCAGCTATTCATTATCATAGAATGAATGCATAATTTGCATATTTGGACCTCTTTGGTCTCACAAGTTAACTTAAAATTGTTCAATGATTTCAAAACATGGGGAAAGGGAGGGAAGTAAGAGACTGGTAGACAGAAGCCAAGACAGACAAAAAGATGGTAAATCTCATACTCTTAGAAGAAATGCTAAAAATTATCACTGTTGTCTTGGCTTTTTAGTATCTCACCTTAACTATTAACAAGAAACCCATATATTACTCCCAGTCTCCTTATTGAATGCCACCTTCAGTAATTAAACTGAATCACATTATTCCCCTCTGATTTTTAAGTGGAAATTGTCATTAATGTTAACTGAACAAATGTTTAACAGCTGATAACATAAGCCTAGGCCATTTTAAATTTCCTCTGTGACTCGAGTTGCACATATTCTTCTCTGTTTCACCTTTAAAAATTAGAAGTGGTTATCATTACATGTCTGATGCATCATCACACAAAAGGACACAGTTCAGGGGAGAGAGAAATTAATGCGAGACAATCCATCCTGTATGCAAGTTGCTGAAATGCAAAATCATATCTTTGTTATTAATATGACATCACAGAAGTAGTAATGAAGCAAGTGCCATCATGGAAGATTTCCTTGAGAAAGGGTAAAGTTCAACACGTAAGCTGCAACCCATTAAAAAAGATGGGTTTAGAACTCCTTTATACATGAGAGATTTCTGAAGGAGAACAGGCATAGAAGGAGTGAGTGACAAAAGTCTCTGAATAATCTGTCTGTAAAAATACTGCTCCTTAGCAGCTGAAGAAAGGCTGACATAGAATCTGAAAGAAATCCCCATTGCTAATATCTGGACTCTTGGAAACCAAAAAACTTGACAGGACTGTCCCCTTAACCCGAGTTCCTTATAATGTTTAGCAAGTATTTGAGGTTTTAATTTCTCAGGCTTCATATATACATTAATTAATTATCATACTGTAATGGGGAAATAAGGGAAATTGATGACCCATAATACTCTGTCTTCAGCAATTTTTTTTAAGGCAGCCTAATAGCTCATGAATGTTGAATACTTTCATTTACAGCCTAGGCACAGAATGTTAACAGGATAGAATAACATGCACCTTCAGCAAGTTTGAAGATGACATTGAAATGATGCAAGGAGTTGATATGATGAAGGGTTGAGGCAACATTCAGGAAGAGCTCAAGAAATGGGCTGACACAAACTTTTTAAAGTTTAACAAAGGCAAATACAAAGTTGTGCACTTGGGAAGGAATAACTTCATGTAATAGCACAGGCAAAAGCTAGAAATACACACAATGTGGATCACCCTCCATCATGGCTGCCCTCCTCTGGACTTGCTCCTGTCAGTCAACATCTTTCTTGAAGTCTGAAGCCTAAAATTGAACACAGAATTCCAGATGCAATCTCACAAGTGCCTAATAAAGGAGAATACTCTCCTCAATCTTCCAGTTATTCTGTCTTATGGCAGTCCTGGTTTGCCTTTACTGCTGCAATGGCACACTGCTGATTCATGTTCAGCTTTTCCATTTGGACTCCAGACTCCTTTTTGGCAAGAAGTAGCTTAATGTCCATTTTACTAGATCATGTTCATTTAAAAATTAAAGAGCTGAACATCAAACAGAGTGATGGAGGAAGTTTAACATTTTCCTTGTAGGGAACGCTATATATTTACAGTCGGTAATGAAAAGGATAAGAAGTCCTTCAGTTTGTATGGGTAACTTTTCTCCCTTTTTCATTGAAAGAAATTCTTACAGTTCCTTCAATTACAAGATCAATATTCTCACAACATTCTTGCAAACTAAATTTCAGAAGTTCTTTACTTGACAATTATTCCCTTAATCAATAAAGCACTGGCCGAAATTCAGGTTTCCAGTACTCGAAAGATTTGCCAGTGGGGAAAGGGAACGAGAGAAGACAGGGACATATTATTTGAGATTTTTGGCTGCTGTACTGTTTTTCCTACTTGGGAGGCTGAAGTTTAGTGAGCCCAAGTTAGTGCTATCCAGTCACTAATAGTCTGTAAATATTACTGGAATTATTTCTAACATTGCTAAAGGAAAAGACAAAAGACTTTAACAATGTTTACATCCCACTTCCTTGACTTGGAAACTAGTAAGATGGAAGAGATGTGGTTTAGTTTTGGAGGAGATAAGAAGTAGAAGAACACTGATATACTACCAGCAACATAAAAAGTATATGTGAACTTGCTCTGAGAGACAATAGAGAGGAGATACTTAGGGAATGGATGCAGTTTTGCCATGTTGTTTAATAGTTTTGCATTTAATTTGCCATGCAGAAAGGCAGAACCTATTATTTTGAGTGAGACATCCTTATTATGTGATTACAGTGCTTGTGGGACTTGAGCTAACTTCCTTGAATGTCATTGTGCAGTTTTAACTATTTATCCTGTTGCAACCCACAGCAATGCTGCCTTGGGATTCTGCTCAACTCACAGGAGACAAACTCAAAGACAGGAAAAGTAGCACTTGCATCTAAACTTCAAGAAGCCCCAAGCAACTCCAAGCATGACAAGCAGTTTGCTGAGAAATAATCAAATAATCAGAATCCTATGAATTACTCCTCTCCAATTCAGTCATATTTTCCTCTTCTTCCTTTGCTTTCCAGCCCTGTTCTCACACCACTAACTTCAGAGTGGATCTGTTTCAAACAGAGGAAAGGAACATGTTACTAGCTACCATGTCAAGTTCCAGTTCATCTCCTAAATGATGGCACTGTCCTTCCAGTCCCTTCAAAGTAGAATGGACCATGAATTCATGACTCCCACTTTTTGAGTGAGTGCTTTAACTGCCAAGGTAATTATGAAAATGAGGGCATGACCACTGCAGCTAATGTTCGTGGAGTTTAAGGCTGGAACCTATTCTAATTTTTTTTTTTCCCAAACACATAAGTAAGGCAGATCCAATTCTTCAAATCTGCTCATCACCATCAGCGTTTATGCTTCAACCGTTAATCATCTGGTTCCTTCTCTGATGAGGTAACTATAGAAAAACTACACTCTGATTGTTACCTTGCCACACCCTACCCAGTCTTAAGAGACTCTGAAAAGCTTTTCACTCAACCAACCCTTGGCTTCACAATAGTCTTACCTGTCTCTTCACTGCCTCTATATACAAATTTCTGCCTTTTGCTTCTGGAGTATCCTATATTCTGCTATGCCAGCAGTCTGTGTCTTTGATTTATTCTATACAAATAGTACAAATAATGGTGTAGATCTGTATTGCTGGATATTACCTACTCATTAAGGATAAATGAAAGCAACACTATCAATGTACATAATCCCAAACAAATTTTTAAATTTATAAAGATTTTCAACAATAGAAACTTTCTCTTAATTTTGTAAACCAGAACCAATTTCAAAATAAAAAGAGCTTCAATAATAAAATAAAGTAAAATGAAGGTATGGAAGGGTTTGTACACTAAGACACTGCAGTCAGTTTGGACTCCACCCCAGCAGTCTATATCACTGGACTGGAACAGAAGCAAGTGTAGAAATATTGTATAACTTATTTCTTCACAAGTTTGAGCACTGAGGAATGGAAGAACTCTCCAAGACTCTCTGAGTCTGCACTGTTGTGGTCAGAGTTCTAGCCCACTCCTTTCCAAAGCCATTCTTCATAGGCATAATGTAACTTTCAGTCAGTAATTCTTTTGTAACCACTTTTCTTGGAGGAACAGCTTTCTAAAAGCTAAATTTAAAATCAGATAGTAAGGGAGGTAGATAAAGTGATGAGGAATACCAGTCAGTTACAATGTGATTATCCAACAACCACTATAGAACATAAATACATACAAGTCTACAGTTTCATATAGTGCCAGGTATACTAAAGATAAAGACAACATACCTTCTTCAAAGAGTAACATCATATTTGTGCTTTTGTTAGCAACTATGTTATTCAGTAAGGCGACTGCAGTTTGCATTGTATTCCCAAATATACTCGCTTGGTGTTCCTATAAAAAAAAAACAGAGAAAACTCAAAATACAAATAATCTTCTTCTCCTTTTTGAGTTTAGAAGATGACTATTCCCTAAAAAAATGCAGCAATACAAAAGCAACACTCTTTCAGTCCCTTAAAGTTCAACATCTAAAATACTGGAAAACCAGCCAAGTACCTTAGTAAAGAAGACCAATTTCAGGGAGTCAAGTCTAAAACCTTGGAAAAAGTCTTCTATGTTCATTTGAACTGAAAGAGTTCCTAGATAGCTCTAAACTTTTAGGACTTCTAAAAATGGCATAGTTTTATCAACCTAATCTCTATATTTTAGGAACCAGGAATACTTCTCTTTGCATGGTATTTCTTTTATTAATGGTATTGATTTTATTCTTTTCAGTTTCAGCTTGATAATTCACAGTAAGTTGTGGAATCTATTTGTCGTTTTTGCTTGCATATGTTCATAAGTAAATGGTAATTTCACATGTACATTAAAGACCTATTTCTGTATTAAACTGCATCACTTATTATGTCTTTCCTATGCTTGATGATTGCTTCAGTGATTTTTCACAGTTTTCTGAGACTATACTGGTAAGGGCTTCCATCGGGATTTATAAGAAATCTGTTTTCCTCTGTTTAGTTAACACACTTGCACACTCAACCTGAAAAGGGCAGATAATGCAATGCAATCAAAGTACTTATTTATTCACACTAGACATAGTAGTAACCTAGGTAACTTCCAAGAAGCCAAAACAGGAAAAGCTTTTCCAAATCTATATCTAGATATACATATAAGCCTGAATATATTTCAAATCTCCCTAGAAAGTTTAGGAAATACGTTGTCCAGTCTTTCAGATTCAAAGCTGAATAGAAACACATAGACAAAATGAAAATAAGACCATTACGAAAAACCTGTCATATTTCATGTACTGGACTTTTCACATGCACCTAGGTGACTTCCATGTTTCCCTCTCCCGTCAAATATACTGCTATCACACCACTATTTAGCTGCCACAGAATATGCCACCTATTCTGATCCATTGCCTGTCTGACAGCAGGCCTTTGAAAAAAGCTATTTTTCCAGTTGAACCAGAAAAAAGATTATTGACCTGAAGTTGGGTTAAGTATTTCAGATGACAAAAATTACTTCAGCTCTTGAATACAGTCAAAGGAACGTTCTCCCTGAAAGTTCCTTTAGGAGATGAGCACCAGTGGCCAAGAATAGTTTGTTTTCTACATCTCTTTGCTCAGGTATTTATGACCTTCTGTCTCAGATGTATGCTTGAGAACAACAATCTATCCTTCTTCAAGATAATCTTATTGACCATCTAAATATCATAGCTGGCACAGAATTAGGCTGCTTGGCTGTTAGCCAGCAGCAATCACAAGAACATATTTTACTCTTCTTCCAAGAATTCACTTCAAGTCTACCTATGAATAGCACTTAGAGGGATATCTCCAGTTTATAAGACACTTTTTTGGGTTAGGCCAGGAGTAGGTCAACAGCACTGCACTTAGAATAAGCCACAGTATTTGAATTCCTGCCTGGAAATATCATATAACTGGTTACAATAAATTCTTAACTAAGACAATCCTGATTTTTATTTCTTGACTGGTCTGATAAAATTTAGGACACTGTGAAATGCACCTTCAATGCCACTTTGGGAAGTCCATTATTACAGTGGTATAAAGGGTTATGCTATGTGAAGAATAAATATTTTCCCTTAAACATATTTCCAAGAGCCCCAAAGTTCTATTTACTTTACACAGCACTTCAAGATGTTATTTATGATTTCTGTAAAGAGCACAATAAATATCTGTTCCTCTGAAAGATGAAAATACAGCTTGATAAATTTAAAAGCAATACTGGAAAGTATAAACACTACATTCTTCAAAAGATAAGGTAACCAGTACAAGAGATACCACAAAGCCGTATTACTAAAAAATAAATTTGAAGTTACTTCCTACAGACAGCTAAGGGGTAAGAAAAACATTTTTTCAAAAGAGCAACAATATGTATATCTGGAAGTCTATCATCACAATATCTTATTAATTCTCCTAAAGAACATTTAGAAAACAATACATTAAAAGTAAGAATGACTATTTGTGTTATTGAAGATAATGATACGTAGACTGAAACTTCTGCAAGAGCCAAAAGGAGAGCTGACTCAAATATTTCCTTTGTGAGTACAATATTTCTATTACTGCCCTATATATTTGAAGTAAACATATTCTAGTAAAATTCTCTTTTGAGATATGCAATTAAAAGTGAAGTTGGTAGCTGCTTATGGTTGCAAACTTTTGCACTCACCAGGTTAGTAAGATTAAAAAGAATCCATCTTTGCTTTTAATGAAGATCAATTATACTATATAACCCTCTACTGAACGACTAGCACTGATGCTTTTACTTACATCAAAGCCTATGTAACCAAGCTTATCTTATTCTAAACACATATCAACTAGAATTCAAGATGCAATGTAGATATCTTGAGGAAAGGAAATGGCCTCTTAATGAATAATCTTACAAACTGTATACTCAACTGTTCTTCTAGAGTTTTAACATATGTATCATAGCTGGTTTGTGATAAGATTTCAAGAAGCTAGAAGTATCTTTTACTTATCTCAGTCATCACTGATTGCTGTTAGACTCAATTTTAGAGGTTTATATAAAAATATTTGACTTCTTCATAATCTATCAAGAAGCAAAGCTGATCTAATTTGTGTGCACAGCACCATATACTGTGGACATTTAACGAACAGTGCACTTGACAGCTTTAATAAAACATAGCATTTGCCAGCAGAGATAATTAGAATTGAAGCAGCAAAATTCTAGCGTTTGGCAACACAGATGAAACAACTTCATTAAAAAGTACAGCTTTGGCGAATGAAAGGCTGGAAAGCACTGGACCCTGAAGAATCAGCTTTCTCAAAACTAATTGCTTCAGTGCTTAAAAAGGACAGCTATGAAATACCAAGGGCATAACAAGGAAATACTAGTATTTAAAAAAGGAACCACAGAAGATAAATCAGGCTTCTCAAACAGGACTGCACTGTATTTAGGCCATTAAACTTTTCATTCTTATTTTGAAGGGCTGTACATTAACAAAAGAAATCAGTAGAAGTATGTTTTTAAAGCCACTTAGGTAAGAGGGTGTGAATTAGTGAAGTGGGAATATGAATCACGTCAAGATTCTATGGGTAAAGCTGTCGTTCCCCTTCCTTTAAGTGGATTAAAACTCAGGACATTATAGGCATACAGTATTTTAATTACATTTTAGATAACAAAAGAGGCAGCAATTGCAATAAGAAGTTACCAGCTTGGAAGATTTCACATATGTGCCTCCTACTTGTGTATCTAAGAATCCAGAAGAAAACACATTAACGGCTATGTTTACAGATATACTATAGTTAAATCTAAGGACCACAGTACTAATGCTCATTCATTATAATCAGAGTGAATAAACTTTAACTATAAAGGACCGTCCTTCTCAAGCTTACATATGCCCTGTGAATGCAAGTGAAGGAAAAAATGCAATGTAACAAGACGGAAGTTTATTTTTTCACACACTAAATCCATTTAAAGAATAAAATTATAGAAATGAAGCATATCCAAATTATATTAACTAAAACATGCCATTTTTACATTATGATTTTTTGGCACAGTGCAGTTGAGAGAACATAAATCAAAACATTAATGCTAACAAGAACCTCTGGAGCAGTTTAATATTGCACTGAACATCAATATAAGATACTATTTCCGTATACATGAAACAGCAGATCAGAAACTTTTCCAGACATAACCAAAGAACCCTGCAAGGGACATTCACAACAGCATACACACTGCTTTTCAATCACAAGAGGAAGTCCACTGAGAAACAAATTTAACCCAGCTATGTACTTTATTGGCTAATCTGGTCTTTAACATTTTGTGGGGTTTGATACATGAGACCACTTATACATAAACTGAAAGCTTATAAATATGGATCTCCAACACTAAGGTTACACTATTCTTCTGGTTGATGATCTCAGTCAGAAATAAGCCAAGTAGTAGCTCTTGCTACTCTGCTTTTCAAAAATCAGCCTTTTTCAAGAATACAGTTCTAACAGCTCATATTTCCAAATATTTCTTCTGGTTACAGTCATACAATAAGGAGCAATTACTAATCTGAAAGCCAGCTTCTGGAATAATCATACTTCTCAGATGTAACACAACAGTGTCCACACATATTTGGTTTACACATGAAGATCAGGAGTCTTGCAACTTTCACAGACATTCCTGTTAGAGTACTGAGAGGGGGAGGAGAGAACCTGTATTCTTAGTCATTAAGTGCTTAGGCTAAGTTAAACAAGGACAGGGAAATGGTAGTAATTTTGAAAGACTGAAGGAGAAATGATACTGTTAATAAAACTCTAGTATGTCAAGTACGAAACAACAGAAGGCAATAACGTTAGTCTTAGGTTTTCTTCTCCTAGTCATTGCATCAGGCAGTGCAAAATTTCACAAGGCACTTTTCAAGAAATACATCCAGTTTTGAGAAATACATCAATTTACAGGTATTTACTCTTGCCACCCTTAAGATTTTCATAGAAACAATTTTTTATTTTATTCTGGAACTCATTTGTTACATGCTTTTAATTCCTTCTTGTCTTTGAGCCTAACACGCAATTTTATCTGTATTAATGTTCAGAATCTCAGAAGGTATAAGGAGGAAAGGTGACATTTACAACAGACAAGAGTTCTAAAGAATGTTGCCTCTGTGGAATGAAAAGATGAAATTTATTACTATTGGAAAACTAGCCCCTGTCAAGATCACACAAGAACAGAAAATATCAATAAGGCCAGTGTCCTTCCTCTTCCAATTTTATTCCGAAATCCTGCGAGAACACAGCTTCAATGAATGGGCATGTGAACAAGAACATTATTTTTAAAGCTTTCTATTAAAAGGGTAACTACTTTTCCTCCTTTAAGAGGACTACTTCATGTTTCAAAGTTGTGGTAGTTGAAAAAACCATGCTACTACAAGAAAGAAAATTTAAGTAGCAACTTAAGGATTACAGAAGTGTCCTATGTCAGTAAGCATAAGATTTCCAGACTATATGAAGACAACTTGAACCTGCTCAGAATTAGAAGTAGACAATCTTCAAGGTTAAGTGGCTTGTTGTTGATAGTATTTTCCGTAAGTTGAAAAGAGAAAATGCCAGTATGTTAACAGACTTTTTAAATTAACAGATAATTTTTATAGCGTAAGCTACCAAAGTCCTAATTCTTTAGTAAGAATTCCTTTCTGTCCTTGCTTTTGCTTTGTATTTATTTGACCAAAAGAGCCTAGCTATTGTCATGAAAGTTTCCGTTAGTCAATTTTCAGTAATATAAACAGTCACCTTAGGGTAAAAACAAAACCCCAAACCAACAACAGGAAACTGATGGTCCGATACACTGAAATTCATGTACCATTTTTTTGCTAATGTTTGGACACAGCCAGAATAGATTTGTTGCAGCACAACAGAGAAAACAACAACCAGTCATGCAATCTTACAGTCACTATTAGAGCTGAAGTGCAATGCAATTCAGAAGTATATTGCTCAATGCAATGTCATTTCTTCTTCATACAGAATTACACCTAAATTTCTGGCTCCAATGAAACCTCCAAGTTTCTTTTGCTCCTGAAAATCCTCAGGAAAGGTTATTCTCAAAGGAAATTTTCTTTACAGTCAATAGAGGGAGCTTTAGAAGACTCTTCTCTCAAGTAGAGTCAGGCTCCTTCACAGGGAGGACACTCCAAAGCTTTTTCCAACAAAAGATAATTTTCTCTGTTACCTAGAAAGAAGTATCCAAGCATTTATCCTCCTGAGTAAGCAAGCTATTGATTGTGAATAACATTTAGAAACTCCTTTAATAGAAAAATTTAATCAAGACTGAAGAGACAGTAAGGAAAAGAAGCTATATACATAATCTCACTCTGGAGAATAAACTTTCTATATCAAGGAAGATTTCAGCACCCTGGAAGCATTCACGCTGGTATGTTCTGAAGCAATGAAGTTCTAAAAGTAATTAATACCACCACAAGGTATTAAGTCAGGGGAATCACCTAGGATACTGAAAATTTAGCTTCACATCATTGCTGGTATTGGACTGTGCAGTGATTTGAACACTGCTCTTCTATACTCTGCATTCCTTAATCCACCATCACCTGTTCAGGAATGGATCTGTGTCTCTTCTCATTTCTCTGTAGATAACTAGTTGCTAAATTAGTGGTTAAAAGCGGAAACTGAGACTGACTGAGTGATTATCCTACCCACTGAACTGTGCAAGATCCACATTGAAATCTTTCTCTGACATTTTCCCTAGCAACTGAAAAATCAAGAGAAAATACTAGACTTCTGTGAAGGAGTAAAAGGGATTGGAAAAAATATCCATTGCATCTCCTAATCTCAAACTGAATGTTCTCTTCTTCATCTTCACGGACTTAAACTCAGTGGTGCTGGAGAAAAAGGTGTTGAACTGGAATCTATGGGCTGACAAAGAAACACAGAGAAATGGAACCTGTCTGAATGAGTAAAGAATGTTTTTGCCTAACATAATTTAGTTGGACGAGAGGAGGCAGAGTCAGGCTCTCAAAAGTGGGAGAAAAAACAAATTTACATATTTAATTTATTTTTTTACCCTGTGCTTTATCACAGAATCATAGAATAGCTTGGGTTGGTAGGAACCTTAAAGGTCATGTAGTTCCAACCCCCATGTCATGGGTAGGGATACGTCCCACCAGACCAGGCTGCCCAAGGTCCCATCCAACTTGGCCCTGAACACTTCCATGGTTGGGGCAGCCACAGCTTCCCTGGGCAACCTGTGCCAGTGCCTCACCACCATCATTGTGAAGAAATTACTCATTATGTCTTCTGACCCCAAAATACTACTTAATTTGAATATATTGTCTTTTCACAAATTCACCTTTACTCAATTTGTGAATGCAATAGAGAATCTTGATAATTAGATTATTCAAATTATATTAAACTTGAAAACAATGAAGGGCTGTTATATCAAAAGGAAGCATCTGTTGAATTTTCTGCTACTAGGTTTATGGTATATTCACATTAGATTTGGTATCTCATAAATAATTTTATTATTTCTTTTCTTCCTTATTAGGAATTCCAGAGATTATCCAAGTAGTTAATCACTAATCTGAAAGACATTAGGGAATTCTCAACTTTTTAAAATCTCAACCTTAGACATCTCTTCATCGAGATTTTGCATTTTCCCAGAAAGACAAGCATTTAGAAAACAAACACTCTCAATAATCAGGCTGTATCTATCATTGACTATCAACACTTGACTCAGCTCAAATTACACATCCTGCTGTGGATGGATGTACTAGAAAATTCACCTCCCAGCCTTTCCTCCCTCAAGTTATTCCTATAGCAGCAAGCTACAACTTCTGTTGATTTATACCAAAGCACGAAGCCACAAGGCAGGAAAGCAGGTGAGGTGTAACAATAGTCCTCAATGAACAGACTGGCAGAAGTGCTTAACAGTAATACATTCAGCATTATTATCCCACGAGAGAGAATGCACTACTTTCATATTCCTGCCCTGGGCTTAGACAGACAAGCAATTATGTTCTAAGCAAACTGTATTTCTGCTATGTCACTAGGCGGACAAGATAAGAGAAATCACAAATGGATTGCTATAAGTGAAAACAATATCTATTAAAACACTATGTTTAAGTGTAAAACCAAAAATTGCTAAATAACTCTACTTATCATTGTAGTGCTTTTTTTCTGTTATACTCAATAAACATTAACTCTCAACACTAAAGTTGTTTGCTTGAGAACCAAATTCAAATACACTTTAAAGAAATATTATGGGGAGATTCTATTTGGCATTATTTTTCTTTGCTTAATATTCAAGGTCAAGCCAAGCCAAGCCATGAACTTCTGCCTGGCCCAACACTTAAATCATAACAACTCCCCTTCAAGCCTCCTCCCTTCCTTCCGACGCTGCAGGATGTTACAGAATTGGGACTCTCCTCCATTTTAGCACTATTGTTTCCAGATGACTGAACACTGAAAATAACCTATAAAGGATGACAGACTCAAATATGTGTATGGTTTGTTGTTTGGGTTTTTTTCAATCAGTTAATTAAGGAACATGAACATTAACAAACCTTTACTATATTCAAATTATTAAATATTACAAATCCATTAAATTAAAACAATTTAGGTATATTATAATATCTCTGTAAAATATATGAATATGGCTTATGGGGTAAACTATCTCTGAAGAGTTTCTTCTATAAATTAGCGGTATACCATTTCCACTGTCAACTCTAGCTCAAGATAATGTTCCCTACACAGAGTACGTAAATTACACAAACACACTTTCATACTCCATGTATCACAGTGTTACCTTGTCACTCATTCAAGAACTCAATGATGAATGTATTTTATTCTCATGTCAAGCTGTGTATACGAAGTCAAATAATAAAAAGAGCTGGGGTTAGAAGTGAAACATCAAAGGTTGAACAGAACTGAACTACGACACCAGGGCAAGGATTCACAATTTGAAGGCAAGATTAGAATTCATACTTGCCCTAATTGTGTGTATGTGCCAAAGTGAAATTTCTATAGCCACCAAAATGCTGACTGTTTGCAGAGAAAAATTGCTCTGGTACTAAGAGCAATATTTGGGAACATTTGGAAAGAGCAGTTGGGACTCATAGTCAGATAATTTCTGAACTAGAACAAGCAAAAAAATAAAGGAAGTACAGTTTCTTATTCTATGTAAATACTAGAATCGTTCTTTCTCTTCTAGGCACAACAGGAAGGAAACTTAGTGTTACCCAAAAATCTTCCACAAAGATCTGATCCACTCATCAGCCTAACTTGGTGTCTAGAAAAGACACCAACCAACTCTATCTTTTAATCAGATTCTGTGCCAAGCTAACATGATTTTGCTTTATTACTGTTTACCAAAAGGTTAACATGTAGTTAGGATGAAAAATTAAAAAGAATAAATACAGACTAAACAGACAGAACTTCTAAGATAAATGACAGTACCTTCTCTTCTATCCCTACCTTTGACACTAGAAAAAGGGAACATTATCAAGTTCACTTTAGTAGGTAATATTTCAGGTATGTATTTCAGCAAAAACTTTCTGAAATAACAGCCTCATCTTAGCTCTATAAAATTCTGACAGCATAAATGCAATATCAGTCACAGGAATTATATCTTCCACCCACTGGAATTCACCGATACTGGAAGATGACAGTTTCCTTAGCCAGCAGCGGTCTACCAGTGCAGCCAGACTTGAAGCAGCATCTGAGACAGAACTGATGAGAAGGAAGTAAAATGGAGACAGCTAACAAGAATGACAGTAATAATAACAAGAAAAATAATAATAGTAACTCAAATCATAACTGCAGTATAGGCTTATAATGATATAAATTTGTACAGGCTAACAGATTACTATTCCTGTGAATTTAAGATGGTACCTAAACTAGATGAGTGCAGACTTAGGTTATATATAAGGAAGCAATTATTTACTATGATACTATGAGGGTGGAGAGGCACTGGAACAGGTTGTATAGAGTTGTTGATGTTCCACCACTGGAAACAGAATCATAGGATATTCAAGGTCAGGCTGAACAGGGCTTTGAGCAACTTGGTCTAGTGAAAGACTAGACTTTTCCCAAGGCAGGGGCCTTGGAAGTAGATGATCTTCGAATGTCCCTTCCAATGCAAACCATTCTATGATTTAGTCACTTGAATGACAACATCCACGTTTTCACATAGCATCTGCTATTGAATAAAAGACATAGACATAAAGCACAAACAGATCTCATCACCCAGAATATTCAACTAGTAAGAAAAGACAGAAAACAGAAATTGCTTCACCGAGTGTATAAAAAAAAGTATAGTACAAAGTCATTTTGGAATTTTTGCTCCCAGGGTGGCAATCTCAATAGCACCAGGCCAAAGAGAGGTTGAGAAAGTCATCACACTCCTTAGGTTCTCACACCGCCTGTACCCCATAGTGGTTCGCTATCTCACATGAAGTGTAAAGGACAAGTTCCTTTATTTCTCTTCATTTTATGTGGAAGCCTAGATCATCATAAGCCTCTGCTGCAAGGAAAATGTAATATATAAAAACTGTCACAACCTCAGTACAGACGGTGGGAGATGCCAGTAAAAAAGCTTCCCTAGTAATCAAAATACTTGTTTTGAACTTCAGAAACTCAGCATCAGCTGTTCCCTCTGGGTGATCCTGATCTTGGGAGCTGTATTTGGCCTGTTCCCCTAAGGCATTCCTGATTAACAGGCTGCTGGCTACCCTGCGGTCTGCCTTCCTACTCTGTCTCCCATGCCATTTTCTGCAGAAATTTCACCCTGAACACAAGAAGCCTTTTTCTCAGTGAAACCTACACCCAAATTGGAATAACAGCACAAACCACTGAAATAACCCAAATATATCCTTCCTCGAACAACACACTCAAGTCCTGAAAACCACAGAACCATGACCAGTTTCTATCAGCAAGGTTCCGCTGCTCTGCCTAAATTGTCTACTAACAACGAGTAATTTTACTCTCATATGGACGCATAGCCTGAAAAAGAGCTGGATGCTTCTAGATCAAAGTAGTATTTTGATGATAAGGGAGAAGCATAAAATGTCATTGAGAACTATGTTCATTATCATTAGAGGCCGGATAGAAATTTTAGCCCATATACAATGTCACACAATGTGCACTGTAACAGGAAAGAATAAAGAAAAATTTCAAAATGACCAAAACAAAAAAACCTCAAGTAATTGGTCAACAGCAATAATATAATATAGAAACATGTTTTATATGAACTGATTAAAATGTCAACTTTGCTAGAACATAGGATTCTAGAAATAAGTAAAGGAGTTAATTTTTTAATTACCCATAATAAGCCATTTTACAGTTATTAAGGTAACTCTATTAGTGTTTTACTTCATTTCATTCAAGCCATCCTTCCTGAATAGTTATTCAGACTGAAAAATGTGTACAACAGATGTGAAGGGACTAAAAGGATGAAAGAGGAAAACAGCTAAAATATAAATGAAAAGCTGGTATCAGAAATTTTACAAAAGCCAGGGAGAGGAGAGTAGGGTATCATTAGCCATTTTCATATCCTAATGGAACATGCAAGTTTCAGTCTGTTACTAAGAGTGGGTCTGTGGCAAAGAGCCCAAATGAGGTCTGAGAAAGGATAATGCACCTTTAATGATTGAAATAGCAAGAAAATTAAATCTAATCATGTTTCATTAAGCATACTCTAGCTCCCATTTTTACTAAATTATTTTATTATGATTTCCCAACTGTCTGTTGAAATAACCTTTTACAGCAATTTAATTCACCATCATAAACAAGTCTCATTTCTCACAATTAAGTCCCCCGGGATTAGTGAGAGGAGATAGATAATCTAAACCTTGCCAATCCTGCAGCCACTAAGGTAACCACTCAGGGAAACAAAGATTTTTGTTTTCCTATTTGTGGCTGAGATCATTAAGATATAATTAGAAACGTATTCACGAGTAATACAGCATCTGTTATGGAGATACCATTCGCCCAACAAGCATCTTCTATACCAGTCTTTAATAAGAAGGGCAGAGGCATAATCCCCACTTCACTCTCTGGAGAGTTCTGCATTAAATGGACTGCATTAGACATCCCTCTCGCTCCCCCCTTTTTAATGGAATCTTATTCAGGCATCCAGTGTTTTCTCAGACTCCATTGTTACCATCAAAACTGCTAGTCTGTTTGCTTTCAGCAATATGCTCCTGCAGTGCCATCCAGATGTGAACCCTAAAGATAGCTACGTGCAGTGAATTTAAATCCTGCTCCAGAACTTGTTACAGGGCAATAAGCAAAGGTGAAACTTCACAATATAAAGTAAAAAATGAATTGGACTGTTTACAGAATAATCCTTGGCTTTCTTGGGTACTGATAGGAGCTATCGACCCTGCTTATGTCCTTTCTGCTTGCTGCATATTTTACTCATTTGAGTAAAGCAACTCAAATATATCTGTTTTCTCCTTGTACATGAGCTAATTTAATGCCAAACTCCATATCAAATCACATGGCTAAGCAATGAAAAATTAAAAGTAATGTCACCTAGCAAACAGCACTTATGTATCTGCCAGGGGATCAATTTATGGCTGTCACTTAAGCTGCAGAGTGAAAACCGTCAGCCACTGTATTTAGTATCATGATGATTGAACAGGTTATTATTTTATTTGGTAGGTAGGACTTCGTAAGGAACCAAGTAAATGAATAAGAAAGAAAGCAGCTATTGGGGACAATTTTGCTTCCTGTACCCACAGGAGAAATAAAGAACTGCTAGCCTAAAGGAAGCAAGGGACAGAAAATGAACCTTATAATACAATCAGGGGACTTAAACAACAAACCGAAGAGAAGAAAAAGAGACTACCAAAATTTCAGCTGACTCTTTGAGATTATGTTTCTGTTATAATTAGAAAGTTACAGTGGCTAAACTAAGATTGGATCATAGTAGGCTTAATCTTTTTGCATATATTTGACCATAAAGCTATTTTAGCGCAGTAATGATTTTTAAGCCTGACTTTAAATACGTTTTATAAAACAAAACACATTTAGAAGCTAAGCATATAAGACAATGAGTAAATGACTTCAGTTAAAACCAGAAAGTTGAAAGCAGAATATTAAGATTTAAATTGTTTTACTTTGCGGAAGACTGACATTCTAAAATTTAATTATCATCCCACAATATGAAATCTTTAAGAAAACATTAACATAAGGAATGTATTATACATGACTGAAATCAAACCCAAGAAATTTCTAGATAAATGGTCAGAGTTCAGAAGCATAACGTGGAGCCCTCTGCCAGCCAGAAACCATTCACAGACATCCAATACTCTTTTACAAGCTCTATTGTGAAGCACACAATAGCTTATTACCCCAGTCATCAGAATGCTGCTGGTCAATAAACATACAGTCCGCAACTGCACATTCCTATGCCAATATTTATTTAGATGAGATCAGGAGATATACCTCAATTGTCTGACAGAACAATGATAATGTGGTAAAATTCTGGTCGCAAGATGAACAACTCATGTTGTGAAAAGCATGCATCTCAGCTTTACTTCAGTGTGTCATTTTCCTTAAATGCCTTCTCTTTGCCTTGATATTTGCATTAGCAGGAAAACTAAATCAGCAGATTAGTTTTAATCAGCCTGACAAACACAAAGTTTGGAAGAAACAAGATTTTGCTTTAATATTGCTTTTACAGCAAAAATAAATATTTAAATGTATAAGTTATCACCCTGGGTAAACACTTTCATTGACAGTGATTTGTTTCTATATGACCCATTTAAAATGTCTCATAAAATTCACACAGACTATGGCAATGTCAGGATTACTCCCTATAACTTCTAACTCATATAGGTCATCACTTGGTGTTAGACATGTGAAGTCTCCTGTTAGGAAGAATGGTCAATAAGTCTTTCTGCAGCACTTGCATTTCACACATTTGCAGGATGGTGCAACAGCCCCTCCTCTTCATGAGGTCCTCACATGTGCCCTGAGGCTCAATCTGTGATTTAGCGACAGGCCAGGTTGGGTAGGAGTGAGGCAAGGCTGCAGGGTTGCACTCCAGCCACACCTGGAGCTGCAGCAGTTATAAAAAACTGCAGCCCTGCCAGCTTCCAAAAGCTGTTTTTCTCCCCACTCCATCTTCTCCTGCTCACAATCAACTGACACGTAACTCCTGGGACTAGGCACGTTTCTTTTTTTTTTATGTCACATGACCCAGTATGAAGAACACTTATGAGGTCACAAAGAGATAAAGATTTCTAACATAAATAATGTCACATAAAGTTATGTATATATGTATGCACGTTTATTTATATGTGTAGAAACTTATACATACATAAATACAAATACTACAAAATTACAAACTGATTACAGGAGAAGAACTAAGTCAAATGAAACACGGCCAAGATGTAGGCAATTCAAGACTGAGAATGAGAAAACAAGGCTTAAGAATGGGAGGCAAGATGCACCATTTACTAATAAAAGTGGGGGAGGATGGAGGATGAAAGATAAAGAATTTAATTTGTTTAATTTTATTCACAGCAGAATTGGCTACCAGTGCAGAAGATTAACTGCTTCTGCTTCATTGTTGACATTAAAATGTAGAAGAAAGGCAGCAAATGCTACGAAACATTTGGTGAAAAGGAGTGTGACAGAAGTAATGTGGTTTTGAAGATGATGATACAAGTTAAATCTCTAATTAAAAGAACATAAACTTATCCCTTTATCCATCTTCAGCCACTTCCCAAATATTTTTTTTCTAATAACTGAAAATTTTCCATTTATAATGGAAAAGCACTTTATTGTGACACAAATCCCGCAGAAATGAATGATGTTAAACACTGAGTGCTCTGAAACTTGTTCATAGATAGGGAGTTAGTGTAAATGGAGGGAGAAAGATTGTATTTGAAGTTGCTTCTGAAATTTAGCGTACATAATACAATACAATGAATATGGCAGGGATAAAGTACTAATTTCATATATGAACTAATAATCTCAGGTTAGGAAAGGCAGTTTCACACAAATGACAGCTCAGTGAAAGCAGTAAAAACCCCCAAAAGTGAAATGTAAGGAAGAGGAGGATGAATACTCCCCTCTCAATCATTGCTTTCTATATGAAAGTGGATGGAAGAGTAATCTCTTCTACAGAGGCCATTCCAGACCTCTGATCATCTGTTTCTTTTCCTTGTACTTTATGCACTTCTACTATCACCTTTTTGGGATGGGAAACCCCAAATCTACACATGCGTGAACATGGCACATTTTTCTGTTTACCAGCGTAATACTTCCTCTTACAATATATAACATCCAGTTTGCTTTTATGACCAAGACTAAGGATTAGGCAGATGTTTTTATTAGATTGTGTTCTTACTGAACCATGATATCTCATACCTGAGTGATAATGGTAAAACATCTTGCATCTCTTTGTATGTAGAGTCTGGACTGTTGACAGCAGACACATCACACAATACTTAAGAACGCATACAGGTTCCAGGGTTGCTTTGAAGAGGAGTGCAAATTAAACTGAACCTGAGTAGGATTAGGTGTCAAAAAAACTTGTAAGGATTTAAATTACACGTATAGTCACAAGATCTTGAAGGCTACGTACTAAACTTCTATCAAAAAAGGCTCAAATCAAGTGTGATGAAAGAATACGTGAATGCTAAACAACTTTAGGACCACCGAAAAACAAACCCAAAATTGTTGAAGGGGCGGAAAGGAAACGTCGATCCAGAAACTCAGCACCATGAACTTCGTAAGAAAGGACATGTGGAAAGTACCCATGCTGGAGCAGTTCATCAAGAACTGCAGCCCATGGGAAGGACTCGCGTCGGAGAAGTTTGTGGAGGACTGACTTCTCTGAGAAGGATCCCATGCTGGAGCAGGGGAAGAGTGTGAAGAGGAAGGAGCAGCAGAGATGTGTGAGGAACTGATGGCAACCCCCATTCCCCACTCCACTGCACTGCGGTGGGGAAGGAAGTAGAGAAATAGGGTGTGAAGTTGAGCCCAGGAAGAAGGGAGAGGTGAGGGGAAGATGTTTTAAGATTTGGATTTATTTCTCATTACCCTACTCTGATTCGATTTGCAATAAATTAAATTAATTTCCCTGAGCTGAGTCTGTTTTACCAATGATGGCAACTGTCAAGTGATCTCTCCCTGTCCTTACCTCAGCTGAGGAGCCCTTAATTATATTTTTCTCTCCCCTGTCCAGCTAGGAAAGGGGACTGATAAGAGTGGCTTGGTGGGCACTTGGCATCCAGACAAAGTCAACCCACCACATGCTGGTACAATTTTCAGTGATTACAGAAAATGATCATAAAATCCTCTTGTTCATATTAAACTGAGGGAACACTAACAGAATGGTTCCTGATGGAATGGGCTAGACAGAAGAATGCACTACAAAATGAAGTACAGGAGACTACTATTTAAAGCTACATATTAATACAGAAAGACAAACAAAAGAAAATCTACTTCCCTTTCAGGGCAAAAAGTCATGTCTCTTCCATATTTTTTTTAGTTTTTCGTGGTTCCAAATCATCCTTTTCAATGTGAGAGAACAACAGTTTGTTACAGGATGCTTTAATTGCAGAGAAAAACAATGAAAATACTTAACACAACAGTTTAAACTACAGTAGACTACTCATTAATCAGTCATGACTTTGGGGTCTTTTTTTTTTTTACATATCATTTTTCTCCTGAGCAGTATAAAAATCTTCTTTCTCAGTACATACTTCAAATATTCTACAAATCTTAACTGTTCCGAAGGTGACAGAGTAAATGAAAGGTCCTAGTTAACATCTAAGTACACTTCTTTTCCATTTAGTTCTAGAGAAAATTCTTCCAGTTTTCCAAGAAAGATCTAATAGCACCAAGATTATCTCTTAGGTGCAAAGCTGAAGTTCACACGTTCCCTTAAAGGACAGAGCAGTACTGGTTTTAAGTGAAAACATAATCATTAGGAAAATATTATTTCTTTTGCCTAAAATTCTCTGCAGCAATATTAAAATTACTCAATCATAAAAGTCTCATATATACCGTTTAGTTAAAAAAATTGTTCAGAACACTATTCAAAATCAAAAAAAACAAGACTCACAATGTTCAAGAGTATCGCCAGACAAAACAAGCTGGCAGAAACAATCACTGACTTTATACATCCACCCACCTAAACCTGGCCTATAGTCAGTCAAGTCTTGGATTTGGTTCATAAAAAAAGTCTCATACATTATAAGTTGTAGGTGGCTCAGATAGGACCCAAGTCCAAGTAACTTAATTAGTCAAATTAACACATTTAAGTAGAGGTAGGACACAGTGAAGAGTGGCTACCACGCTGGGAGGTAACCTGTGGGATATTTTTTGGTTGTTTGGTTTTAGAAGGTTGACTGGCTTAGTCCAATAAAATCACAGAAGTTGCTTTTATATCAACCATATCAACAAATATAGTTGAAGACATCTTTGGAGCTTTCTATTCTAATCTCTTGCTCAAAGCAGTCCTGTCAAAGCAGGCTAACTTATGGCTGCATCCAGCTGAGTTTTAATAGTCTCCAAGCACGGGGATGCTACAACGTCTCTGGGCCCTTGTTCCAGTGTTTGACCACCCTCCCCAGAGGGAAGATGTTTCTTCCTATATCAAGCTGCAATTTCCCATCTTCCAACTTGTATTCATCCTGTTGTCCTTCCATTGTGCGCTGCTGAGACAAGTCAGGTTTCATCTTCTCTGTACTGTTCCATGAGGTAGCTACATTCAGGAGTAAGATCCCTGCAAGCCTTCTTTGCAAAGGCTGTATGAAAACTGTTTTCTCTGCCTTTCCTTGTCTGCCATGTGCTCTAGGACCTCTGATCATCAAGTTGTATATTCACTGGGCTTGCTCTAAGATTTCAAAAGTTCAGGGCAAGTACTATTATGGTCTTTTAAAATGTGTTTAAAACTCTTATCTAACATAGTGTTTGAACAAACTGTGTATTCCTAACCATTTTTGCCTTCCAAGAAAAACTAACTTTAAAAAGTTGTTCAGAATAAGTACTATTACAGCCTTTGTAATTGACTAGGGAAGTAAGGAAAGCACCAACTACCAGCAACGTCTAAAAGATAACAGGCCATTTATGATGACCAGAGGGCTGAAGCATCCCCTGTATGAGGACGAGCTGAGAGAGTTGGGGTTGTTCAGACTGGAGAAGCGAAGGCTCCAAGGAAATGTTATAATAGCCTCCAGTACCTGAGGGGGGCTACTGGAAAGCTGGGGAGGGGCTATTTACAAAAGCTAGAAGTGATGGGATGAGGGGCAACAGCTATAAACTGGAGAGGGGCAGATTTAGACTAGACAGAAGGAGGAATTTCTTCCCAATGACAGTGGTGAGACACTGGCACAGTTTGCCCAGGAAAACTGTGGCTGCCCCATCCCTGGAGGTCTTCAAGGCCGGGTTGGATGGGGCTTTAAGCAGCCTGGTGTAGTGGGAGGTATCCCTGCCGGTGGCAGGGGGATTGGAACTAGATGATCTTTAACGTTCCTTCCAATCCTAACTATTATTCTATGATTCTATAACCCTCTAGATACAGTAGGGACCTAGTGGATTTTGAGTAACAGCCAAGGACCAGCACACAGTAATAAGGAGATGCTCTACCCTTTTCAGGAGTGAAGACAACTGTTGTGCTGATTCCCAAGTCAGTCCCTGAAAGGATCACAGGAGTTCTGTATTTCATATCACAACACTGGACAAATGTTAGGGTCATCATTACTGATTAATCATTTTGAAGAGAGTTTAAACTGTGTCATCACCATGCACCCCTGTAACACGGGTGTTTGTCTCAACCAACAGAAGAAGCAAAAAGAACAGAGGCCTCAGCTGGGCTTAAGTCCAGCCTTGAAGCAACATTGTGTAATGTTCTTGGGACACTCAGAGCAATGAGGTGATAAAGGCAGGGATCTGCCCATGCAAGGCACAACAGTGATTGTCGCTCTGCAACAACTTTTCTTTGAAACCCATTGTAAAAGTATTTTCTTTAAAAAGACAACTTGTAAGACACTGTATAATAATACACAAAACACTATCCACTTTCGACCAATTCAGAAATACTTCATAAAAAAACAATCCTCCACAAAACCGGTAAGCTTGCCTGCTTTTAAAAATCAGTAAAATAAAAAATCAACAGTGAGATCGGAGAGATGAAAAATAGTAACGCATCACAAAACTTAGAAACGTGTTCTAGTAGCAGCAGTAATCATGGTCACTATTTCTGCAAAGTACAGGCATACACACCACTTTTGTTTGCGACTTCCTTTTCCATTAGGTTATAGGTAGTTTTAAATCTTTATTAAAGTCCTTTAGAGTCATGTTTGTTATCCATAAAATTTTCAACTTCTGCGACAGGTTAAAAAAAAATATATCAAGAAGCAGATAAGAATTTTTTTTATACATGAGTTTTCTTATATCCCTTAGCACTGAATAAAAAAATAAAGATATTTATGCTACATATACACTAAAATATTAGTGTTTAGTGATAGAAAGCAACTCCTCTAAGATGGAAATAGCTGAATTACCTTCCCATAAAAGAATGTAATCCCATCACAAATGCTGTTGACTCAATTTTTCTCTCAGAAGTGGAGCTTCAGGTGATTTTGTAAATAACCTTATTCCCTCCCCTAACAGGAGTATTGGTTCAAAATAATTTCTCGGAGAAGTAAAAAAGCATATGCTTTCATAGAATCATAGAATAATCAGGTTGGAAGAGACCCACGGGATCATCGAGTCCAACCATTCCTATTAAACACTAAACCATGCCCCTTAGCACCTCTTCCACCTGTGCCTTAAACACCTCCAGGGAAGGTGACTCTATTAATATTTTTTCCTTTTTTTTAAAAGCCATTTTATAAAGCACAATATAAATTTATAATATTGAAATCGTTTAAAGGATGGCTCTGCTTCCTCTCACATTTTTCTTTTTCCACCAGCAACCAAGTCAGGGAAGGTCAGAAGGTTGGGCAAGGTTGGCCATTCCTGGCCAAATGACTGGTCTTTCACCAGCACCAGATTTCTCCCAGATAAACTGACTTGGGCACGTTCTGTGCTGCTCACTCAACCCATCTCCTTGCGTTCCCCTTCATGACACCCCACCACATTGCAGCTGCCCTCACATCCCCTTCTCCTCCTCTCCTCACACCTCCTCTCCTCACAGCACCCTGTATCCTCACAGCTGCCTCACGTCCCTCTCATTACTCTGCCAATAAGCCCATTTTTCATCCCACGAATCATCTATTTGAAGCAAAAGAAAAGGCCCAAAAACCTGCTCTACTCAAATACTGTCATTTGTAACAAATACACATTTAACTAGTACCACTGTGACTTCTCTATATTAGAAAGTTGAATTAAAACCAGTCAGAACTACTTGACTCGATAACTCTAGAAGAAAAGCTGAAAATCAGCAACTAATACCACTCAGAAAAATAACACATTTGCAACAACAATAATTTTTTCAAGGTTACAGGGAGAGAGTAAATCATCCCAGTTCTGTGTAAAGCTAGCAGCTGTAAAGAGGACCTTTTTAGAAAGTTTTCAGATTTGTACACGAAGAAGTTTTAATGATACAGTGTTTGCTTCATTATCCTAAGCTCAGTAAAGAAGTGGCATGTTTCATCTCAAAAGTGCATGGTACTTCTCCAAATTAGCAGCACGTGGTTGCCATGTGGTCCCTAAGTCCCCAGAATATGTTCATATCACTTCCAAAACTCCAGTATGAGCCCTTTCCATGAGATTTCTTCAAACTGTATCAGTCTTTTGCAAGTATGGGAGAACATCCATACACTAAATGTGAAGACAGCCTCTACTTTGAACTTGCTAGGGGACCCAAGGAAGGACAGCTGCAGCAGCTAACTTCTAGGAAGCTATTAAGCTTCCTAGAAGACTCTGCATTTTCCAAGCCCTCTGTTGCTGTATCCACAACGTTAGGAAATCTATCGGCTCAGTGTTAGGTGGAGACATTACTGTGAATCGCTGCCACACACTGACTACAGGACAGAAGAGTTGTAAAACATATTGAAAGTCTAGCATAAGTTACAATGCTATTGGAAAAGCCTAATATTTCTCCTATTAATGTTTGTACCAAAATGCCAATGCAAAGGAAACCTTTGTTGACTTTTTCATTGCTTTATCCATATGGAAAACCACCACACATCATCCAACAGTATCTGGCGAAACAAATAATATACCGTGGGTTCTCATTATTAACCACAGTCAGAAATGCCTTTTCTACCATCTGTTTTGGTTTCTTCGGTTTCATCATCATCTGTTAAGAAGATGATAGTTACACTTCAAGAAACAAAATTGTTAAGAGTTCATTCTCTACAGTGTTAATACTTGCAGCTGACTATAAAAGATTAACAACCTGATTCAATACTAATCAAATCAGATATACAGATATATAAACACTTCCCCAGAAACTCTTGACTGAAAGATTACTGAAAAAAAGAACAAAACTTAATTTTAACTTCTGATTCTGCTTTCTGCTAAAAAATTCTCCAGAGATAATTTTATTTCCAAGAGCATGCATTCTGATATGTAGGCTTATCCTTTCCAAGTATACACTATTTTCAAGTCAGCAGTTTAAAAGAGACAAGTAGTCTCAGGCATCTCATCTTTAAAGTGTTTAAGCAAGTTAACAGAGTAATCAGAAAACCCTCATAATTTCTACCAAAGGAGCCACACTTTATTCCTTGAAAACTGGAAATTAACATACTGTACCCTACTGTCTTTTACAATATTTTTTTTCATTCTTTAGAAACACTCCTATTAACATGATGTAGCATTAAAAAAAGAATAAATACAATACATTACTGAACGTTGACACAAGACTTCAATACGCTGGTAAGAAATTTGTCAGTTTGGAAAAGATTTACGCCATACTCATTGTTAAAGCATACTTCCAATAGTAGTTTTACATTTGCACTACATTTATCTTCTTTAAACTATAGCTTATCATTTTTTATAATTCCAAACATACAAATTATAAGATGGTCTAACAATTTTTCCCTAGTTTCCCCTTATTCCATCTTTGGATATTAAATCTCTTTGAAAACAAGCAACTATTTTGCTTTATAAACCACTCATTAAAATAGGATTTTTGCATTTTCACTTTCAGAAAGCCTCATATAATGTCTGACACAATAAACCAAGTTTGTGTCTGTAACTCATTTTATTTAACAAATAAAGAAAATCAACTACCATCACTTTAAAAATGGTTCCTCCCTGAGTTGACATATAGCTGCCTATGACACTGCCAACATTTAAAGCAATTCTGCAGATCATTTTATGAAAAGTTATCGAGGAACTCCTCCACTTGTGCTTTCACATCTTCTACTAGCAGCAGCACTTTGAGCAGACAATACTCATCCTACTTACTTTTTACTCTCTAAAAAAAGTATTTGTAGAACTCACAAGGTCAAAGTTTGTGTGGGGAGGTTTATATCTGGCTCCAACTTATCCTGCTTACATGGCATGACATACAAACATTAAATTCCATTACTACAGATGTGTTACAAAGGACATTTCTAAGCATGTTCAAATACTTATAGCTATACAGCATCAACAGTTTTCATGATCTTCATAAGTGACAAACCCTATTTAGGGATGGAAATTTAGCACGTGACTATCCAAAATCATATTGTTGATACTTTATATTGAATGAAATTCTAAAAGCAAATAGTGGGGATTGGCATTATCATGCCAACAGGATCAATCTCCTACTTGATATTGTTAAGAAACTGCAAGTTCCTCAGCATTTGTTACTTGGGTTGGTCAGATATATAGTTCTAATTGAGGATCAAGCTCATTAATTCCATTTTCCAGACTTTTATTCAAAAAAGAAAAAAGTATTTAACTTATAAAAGAAAGTTTTTATACAGGTACATTAATTGGTGAGAACCATGTACATAGCTGCTTACACTAGGTTCTTTTGTATTGATTGACCGTTCAATTTCATTTCACCAATCTCTTACTGTTTTAACAACATGCTTAATGAAACTTCCTAGTTTGACTTGATTTCAGAGATGCCTATCTGTTTGTGTGTGTATGTGTATATATATATAAAAAAAGTATATTCTTACCAACATGACTTGGAAAAGAACCGGAAAAAGATGGATTTCTTCCACAAGGCTGCAAAAATATATTTTAAAATTTATTTTAAAAGCGAGGAAGTGAATTCTTATTTAACACACTAAATTCACAAAACGAGCAGAGAAGTAGAATAGCTATTGCCAAAATCCATGACCCAGAACCTCAGTCTTTGACTAGCTCTCAACAAAAATGAGTTCCACTTCAGCTATTAAATAGAAATAGTAATGTTATACTGCTTTGGAAATTACTTCTAGGTCTCTTTGCTGATGAGATTCAAATGAGTGGAACAGTAATTGAATTAATATTTTTAAATTGCAGAAATTAATCAAAATTCAGACATATTATACTATGCATACTATGAAACAGTCAGTGTGCACCATTAAACAATTTAATAGGCTCAGTGCACACAGGGAAATTATAAATATGCTACTATTTTTAAAGTATTCTACATCAACTTCCTGGGTTTAACATATTAACATACATTTGTCAGCCACTTATGAATGTGGTTACCCAAAAGAATTTAGCTATATTGTCCTGAATTTCAAAATCAAACACAAACCAGTGTATATATATATATGTGTGTATATATATATAATTAAAAAAAAAGAACACTCAGAAATGTAATACTTTTTATTAACGCAGTCTTTTCTTCAAACCTGAAATGTTTTATTTTTTCAGGAGACCATGTCTCTCTCACAAACACTACGATGACACATGAATTATATGACTACTTTTTCCTGTATTATAATGTCTAATATGAAGAATGATTCTCCCTTTTCCTTACACACTGCACTAGATGTCTATTCACCAAATAACACAGAAAACACTAAAATACATATTTTGTAAGATTTTCTCTTGTATCTTTATAACATTACTGAAATGCTTCAAAAATAATAGCTGGGTTTAGCCTTAAGATAAAGCTATAAGACTGTATTAAGAAGTCAATGTAAAAAGTGCAGAACTTGGAGAAAGCAGATCTGAAAGCGTTAAGGATGTTCACTATGACTGTATGCTCAACATAAGGCAAATGCTTATGTGCACTTATTCAGGGAACCTGGCATGCAAGACAAAATTGTAGTATGTTCTAAGTGGTGTGTCAGTTCAAACCACAAAGTTACATTACACAGTACTCTATGAATAAATCTGAGTTATATTAGACCAAAATAAACATTTTGTTACATGTTTAAAGCTTTACTGTGTAATACTGTATGCTGTCTCCTAGCTCAAAAATAATCAGATTAATTCTGTTCAGTAAACTACTTGTTAGAAAGAATCCACCTGTTCCTAAAACTGCACATTTCCATTTAAGAGTTTTTATTGATGTCCAGTAAGAAAAGAGGAGAAGGTACTATTTTTATGGATAGTTTAAGCTAAAGCACTAAACTGTGAATTGAAGCAACTAGAAGCTGCTTCGCTTCCACGAACCTAATGAGACAAGTGAAAGGGGGCTAGAACAAACATCAAAGGATCATAAAATCATAAAATGCTTCGTTTAGATTAATGTCACCCATCAGAGTCCTGGTTATTTATATTCGCTGAGATCAAATTATGTAAATGAAATGATGAATGAATAAGGAATGAAAGGCACGCTAACAGAACAATCGTATCTATAATGAACTGAGAACTACTTAGAAGTCATATGCGAGCATTAAGTATATATATCGTTTTCCTATTTCTCCAGTTCTTGCTAAATGTAATCATAATATCTATATGGAATCCATATGGAGTCGAGGCCAGAGCAGGGGCTTAGCTTAAGGATATTTATTATGTTGTAGAGCAGCGTTACGCAGACTTAGAGACAAATGAAACACATCCAGTAAACTGGTTAAAGCATAACAAAACCACATAACTATATGCACCTATATGAGCATGTTTCATGCAGCGATGTAACAGCCTTGTTCAAGTAAATGTGTTCAGTTTTTCTTGCATACAGAAATGTGTAAAAGCACAAGCTATATCCAACAGAAAATGTAACGTGTTCTGAGAGAGAAAGAAGAGTTCATAAAAGGGACTTAGAAATATTGAATTTCATTAAGAAGCCTGAATTTAAGGACAATTTCTGTTCTTATTAAGTTGATGGAAAAAATATCTACATGCAAGGGAAATCCCAACAAGCTCCCTACATAGGCTAAGAGCACTTGAAAGCTATTCTCCCTTGTGGCATCCAACAACCGTTAAACAGTTACAGCACCCTGGATGCAGCCAGGTCATAAGAGATTCCCAGGACTTCAGATAAGATGAGTTAATTTATTTGAGGTTCATTTTCCAGAGCCAAATCTACTACTTAAATTAAAAGCTTAGGCCAGGCCCGTAAATCACAATTTTGCTGATGTGTATATTACAATCCTGGGTGTAAAAAACATCATTTCAACACCAAAGACTCCCCTCAAAAGAGCAACTATTGTAGTAGTACTCATACTGACAAAATAAAATTTTGCCAGCACAAACCTTCTTATGCTTAAGGCACATTAGAATTACCCATCCCAACAAAAGCTGCTTACTTTGCTGTGTGAGCAGCTTTTAAACTGAGAACGTGTTGGTGGTAAAATACAATCAAATACCAAGAAGAGTTAAGCAATCCTACTTTAGGCAGAACTCAGAAAAACTCCTTTCTGGTAAAGGGTAAATAAGGAAACAATTGGTTTCAAAACCTATAAGCAGTCCCGATTGTTACAGAATTACAAAGTCGGGTATACTTTCTGCTGAGACAGGCTAACATGGAATTATAGTGAATATGGTTCTTCTTAAAGGTCACCTGCAAACCTTTATGATTCAAGCAAGAAATATCTGCAGCCTTTAAAGAAAATTATACACACAACTTAGCTAAAGCATAAAGTAGCATCAAGCATTGTATCAAGACAAAGCTTAGATCTATTTTATCCCAGCTTTGAGTATACATATGCAAGAGAGGCAGTGATATTACCACATTCTTCATTGCTATCTTAAAAAGTTTTACAAAGGAGAAGTTTTAAAGCAGGTAAAAGAGGATTTTAGCTATGGAATTTATTTCACAGAATGGGCATATCCTAAATCAAAAGCAGTGTGGTTCTTAGTAGACTTCTTAAAAATTTATACTAAATCAGGTCCTAACCTGTTTGGAAAACAAAGAATAATAATTGTACATATAAGCAAATTATAGTTCCAAATATCAAGTACTCTCATTTTATTCTCATTTAAATCCACACCCAAGTACACAACACTGGCTCAGAGTAACCAGTCATCTGATTTTATAAGATTTGTCATCAGTACAGTCTGATTTTTTTAACTCTAATAGTTTTCAGAAGGAGATTGTCTCCAATTTTGTTTTCAAAAAACATGCAAGGTCTATTTCTCTAAGGCATCCTAAATTGCCTTCTTGCAACGTATAAACCTACTGCAGGGCACTGAACAAGGACTTTTTCTTAAAGGAGTGATCCCTTAACGATCCCAGGCACCTACTTTGAAGTGCCTTAAACCATGATTTGCACACAAAAGGAAATAGTGTATGCCAGGATGTGAATTCACATAGCCTTGCATTCACTTCTCACATGAACAGTTTTTGTACCCAGTAATGAAAGCAGACTTGAGGAAAAAGCAGTCAACTAACTGCTTTCTTACTGGGCATCAAGAATATCTGTACTGGTTCCCTATGCAGAAATCTTTTCTGATGAAAATGCAACAGGATACTTCAGTTTTATGTATTCAAGCTGAGTATGATATAACAAGTTAGGACAAAAAGGAAAAGGAGAGTGAAATCCATAAAACCTGTGATCTGGTGTCACTTAGGAAGTAATTTAATAATGTCACTATTTTATTCCTCTAATTAAAAGAGTCTAACAATTAAGTATTCTTATTTAGCTTTTTTTTTTTTTTAAACTAAACTTTTTTACCAAACTCTCTGCTCAAATACAAAACCATAAATTCTACATGTCCAGATCGGCGTTTTCCTCCTTTATACATAGGATTTATCTGTCGGTAGTTTGTACCTACAGTGGCATCTGGTCCCTAAATAAAAGGAAACAGAGCAACATTTGTCTGTAAACATACAAAGCAGTGCATTTTCCAGAATACTGATATTTGTACCCTTATGTGATCTCATTTTCAAAAATTAGTATATTAGCCTTTCACTTATTTCTCCTACATTAACCACGAGTTAATGTACAAACAGAATTTGATTTTGACCCCCAACAAATGACTTAAGAATTCACACTCTTTACATTCCGATGCACGGATGTCTGCTGTTGTTCATATTTGTATTTTTGGTCTGTATCATTCACAAAACCCATAAGTCCACAAGTAGGCAAATGTTCATATTATCAAACTGAAAATCTTCAATAAAGGCTAGGGAATAAACACAAAATGGCCAACACACCCATAACCTCTGTACTGCCACTTTCGCAGTACAGAATAATAGAAAGTTGATGGAGACGGTCAACTGGAAACACCTTTATCTTAATTTAATACAGCAAGTAAACACAGACATATGAGAGTTTCCATGTTATCTTAATGGCTTCTTGACACCCATGAGTCAATATTTCCTCCTAGGTTTGGAAAAGAATTGATTTATACTAAAACATTAAAAATATACATACAAGTCCTTTCCAATAATCTCATATTTTCTTCCTTGCTGAGATTATTAAGTATATACATTAACTCTGATATCAAGGATTTGAGATTGAAGCCTGTAGTGTTCCAATGTATACTGTTGATTACACTCCACAAAGGACAGATTACTTCTCTGAACGGACTATCTGCAAAGTTCTAGGATCTAGAATGTAAAGTAATATGCCAGGCTATTCCTAGTTTATTTACATATTATATAAACTTGCAGAAAAATGACAGAAACTAATTTACAAAGCCATAAACTGACACTAATGGTAGTTTTGATTAATTCAGTTTTCCACGACCATTTTACAGTTATTTTTTTTTCATCTTACTCTGCATAACAATCAAAACTGTATTCTGAGCTCTACATGAGTGTTACTAGAAATTAGAATTTACTAGAAAACAAAAGCTCCACTTAGGGACAATTTTCAAAATTTAAGATTAACCTACACCACAATTTACAAAAACACTCAAGATTGTTCTATTCAAAGTGTCTTAACACATTTTAATGTTAGTTTTATTTCACTCTGAAAGAAAACACCTTCAGGAAAACTGGACAATACTAATGCATCCAGTCTTCATAAATAACAGCACAACAATAATCTGTTCTCAATTTTGTTATTTCACTGAAGTATATCTGTGTTTTAATTTAGACAAAATAACACCTCAATGAAACTTCATTAAGCGTTCACATTATCAGAATGGAGAGCAATGAGTAGTTAACAGTGATATAACAATTAAAAGGAATTCCATGGAAAAGAAATCCAAATGTTACTTTAAAAACGCACATCTCAATCAGGCTCTTGGAATGTCTATAAAAATAACAATATTTCTTCATAAACTTTCACCGTCAGATGAATTACAACACAAACCATTTCTAGTATGGTCAGGTGAAGATGATAATTTCTAATAAACCTACTCATTTCCTGAAGTATCCAAAAAGATACACTTTAAAAGCTTTTAATTACAATCATATCACTTTACTCTGAAAACTGATTTTAAGACGTATTATATCTCAAGAACTTTCTCAGCTCTGATGGAAGCCTAGTAAATTTTATTTCCTTTAAGGATCCTAAATTTGGGGTTTTGGCAGAGCTTTTTCGACGTAGTTGCTGTTAAAGCTTGAAGATGAATATTTTCTGAAATTTTTTGCCAGGCTGTGATAGCATATTATACATTGTTATTCTATCCAAATAAGAAAAACTATTCCATCTTTCCTCCCGTTTCAAAGACTTTTGAAGGCAATGGAGCATGACAGCGTTAGTCCTTTCTCCAGTTCTGCTACTTTTTAACATTATATTAAATAGAAATTGCATTACAGTTTTTAGAAGTTAATTCTTATATTTTCATTAACATAAAATACATCATGATGTTTCATAAAATTATAACATTGTCTGGAACAAACTGATAGCTGGTTGGACAAGTTATTTCAACCATATGTCAGACACTTGTCCAAATCCTTTTTTTCAGGAAAAAAAAAATTAAGCATTTGTGAATTTATAACTTTAAAGTCAAGCCTGACTCTGATATCAGCCCTAAACAGATACGATTCTTTAAATGTAACACATTTTTTTGCTAAATAATTTCAACCGATTTGATGTATGAAAAAGCTTCAGGCAATTCTGAAAGAAACTTCTAGTCATATACTCTTAGTCATATGATTTAGTTTTAGGTTGTCCTGCAAGAAATAAGGAATTGGATGCTTATGATCCTTACAGGTCCCTTCCAACTCGAGATATTCTACAATATGAAAAACACAAAGGAATGACAAGAAACTTCGTCTTGCTTTTTGCTTTCTATAGCTAAATACTGTTATGTCTGAGAGTTTTTATGCAAGACTATTTACGCAAATAAGGATTGCAATTAGTCTTTTACATGAACCAAAATATTTGGTTATTATTCTTATATCTAAGAAATTATAAACACAATTGGTTTAAAAGAAAGAAAAAGAACATTAAGGATGAGAAAGTACTTCATTCACCAACATCATCAGCACTCTACCAGTACCAGAACCAAGACAGCAAGTCATTCACTTTACATCTCAGACTTCCAATGGTCCGTTAGTCAGATAGTATTAATGAAACCTTCAGAACCCATATGGGTTTTTGAAAGGTGATCTGTAAGATGTAAACATAAACACAACCATCTGCTAAATTACTGATCTATGGTTTTTAAATAAGAAAGGTAAAGTAGGCCTTATAAGTTCAACTTAACACATTTGAGATTCCTTTCTTTTTACATTTCCACACAGTAAGAAGCGAGTAAGCAGCATAAAGGATACTACATGGGCTTGTGGCCTGTTCTGAGATATAGTCTACAAGATTGTAAATCCTTCTAGAAACAGTCCCCCTACACACGCCCCACCACCCCCAAAAAAAAAACTTATCAAATTTAAAATAAAACACACTTTAGGATTGAGAGAGAAATGGAAGGTAGCAATTAAGATAAAAGTGAAGGTCCCAGTTCACACACGAGAGATCAGTTCTTCAGGAAGTCAACTAATATTGCTTTCAAGCATTTTCAATTCCTACGAAATTTCATTCTACTACATGACAAAAGGGCTGTCACAATCTCAGAAGAATGACAGACGTTTGAAAGAGAGATATAACAGAAGGCCTTGCACAAAGCAAGACCTTTTTTCACAGAAGCACTCGTGATCAAGCATCTCTTCAATATTTTAAAAAATTAAGAAATATCTAAAGAAGAAAAGAGCTATTAAAGTGAATTTAAGCCTTCCATTCAACAATGGGATTAAAATAAGAATCAAAAGTTATGTTCAACATTTCAGATTTTAATTTGTGTAGAGACTGCAGTTCTTGCAAGTGTGGTTACTTCTAACGGTTCGTTCTGTGCAAAGTCTCTAGAGAAGAAACTGCTAAATACATAGGAATTTGCTATAAATCCACACTAGTTTTCTGTTACTCAAAGAAAAAGAACACAAAGGCAAACTCATCCTAGCCTGGAAAAACACCTGAGGTAAGAATGAAGTGTTTAAAAAAATATTTTTAATAAATATTAACTGCACAGCTATGAAACAACCTTAACTACATTCATTTAATAAAACTGTAAGTAGGTAGAACACCACTACTAAGTGCTCCAAGGTTAACTTTCAGTTCTCTGAATAATTACTCCATTAAAAAAAAACCACAAAACCTTTATCTAAAATATATGATTTAGCTATTAAAAAAAAAGCATGAGCAATAAAATGGTGAGAAACCAGTTGGGAATAGTAGTGTTTCTGAGTTGGATCTGCATGAAGATTTAGGTGTCCTCGCAGTCCTAGAATTTCCAGCCATAAAAAGTAACAGCATCTATCTGGAGATACATGGAGAACATGGGATTAAAATAGGATTTGCAGTATTAAGAACACTGAGCAGAGATTCGGCTTAAAATGCTCTTATCTTCCAGTTCAGCAATCAATGTCCATTTAGGATTCACCACCTCATGTATTACTCACTTCTCTTTTTGTCTTTATAAAAAAGGGTAGGTTTGGGGTTTTGTTTTAATGGTTACCAAATATTTTCCTTAGAATTGTAAGAGACACCCAGGTTCCAAAATTCTTCTTCAATTCCAGCCTTTTCTCTACAGGAAAATTTAGCTAGTTTGTAGGATACATTCACTCTGCAGAGAGTTACACTCCAACCTCTGTGAAGAAGTCAATCAGCACATGGACAAAGGGCAGATGGTTGATCAACATTCTTGAGCTTTCAAAATGTATTTTATAAGGACCCCTACTAAAAGCTCTTCAGAAATAGGCAGGATTGTTCATATTGCAAAATGTATGGCTAAAGAAGACAATATGCCAGATATTTATGAAGCACTGTGTGTATCTTTTTTCAGTGGCAAGTGCCAGATTAAACAAAGAAATCCCATGAAAAACCCTAAAGATGATGAATCTTCATGTGCAGGTGACACATGTACCACTGACAGTTATTTGTCAAATATCCTTCTTCACCCACATAAATGAAATGAAAATTAATCATCAGTAGCTACTAACTACAGAATTGGCTTCCGAAAAAAACAATTCACAGGGGGATGAGAAAGCCTGCAGAAAGCATTGGCACTCATTTTCCTCCTTCTTATAGTCTTCTCTGGGCACCTACTGCTGAACACAAGACGATGGATTGGATGACGGTTTAGATTTGCTTTGTGCTGAACAGAGGGTTTCTGGCAAAATTGAATTCACTCAAGTGTGCAGTTCTAACTGTAGTACCCTAACCAGGTGACCCTTCCTCATTTCCTGCTTATTTTTTATTTGCAATTTACATTCACAATAGCAAAAACTCACTACTGAAAGTAAAAATAACCAGACTGAATAATGTTTTCTCCTTCTGTCTAATGCTTTACATTAAAAGATTAAATATGCGAACCTTACAATAACATTTTTCAATAATTCAATTAACAGTAAAATCAAATAGTAGCCTCGTATCTTTAAAATTTTGACAATCAGCAATATATCAGCAACATGAAAGAGGGAAAAAATACTGGTATATGGTTAATAGGTAATTCTTTACTAAAGGGGAACTTTTCTAAAATTTAACACTAAGGAGCTGTGTTTTACATTAAAACCAGTGATTAGCATTACAGTCAGTACATGACTAGACTATGAGAACTCGCTTGCAATAATGAACTCTGACCACCGCCTTTAATATGAATTACAATGATGTGCAATTTGACAACAGTGTTATTAGCTGACAAACAACTTAACATTTCAAGAGGCTCTTCCTGGGTAAGTCTTCCTGCCTGGAGTTATTCAATAAAAATTAGGTTCAAAAATCTACATAAATATTCCCCAAAGTTCTCATAAAACTGCATCATCCTCTGACAATCCCTCTCAATCCATCTACATTGTAATTTTCTCATTAAAGTTGTACACCTCTCACATGTAATTTTACTGTTCAGGTCAGTTGGATAATGCCCTAAAGGCTTACCTGTTATCAGAACTACATATTATTTTATTCATATTCACTGCAGAAAACAAGAAAACATATGCAAACAGAAAAGTAATTTAGAAGCAAATAGTTCCACTTTTTAAAGTGAGCACTTCAACCTTGAAGTAGAAAATTTAAATGACTAATGAGAAGAACAAAGTTTTTTTTAAAGCAATTAATACAAGCTCACATAAATCAATTCACCAGAAAAAGAGCAATGTAGTGCTAATCCTCTAGTACAATGGCAAAGTACAGTAGGTTCAAAGATAATCTATGCACAATGCAAACAAGTACTTGAGAATCACCTCTCAATTCTACCGACACAAATCAATTAAAAGCATCCCAAAGAAGCCCAAATTGTTTAGATGGGGATTATTGCTTGTATTTTGAAATTGAGGGCATGGATACTGGATAGACATTTTCAGATTAAAAACAAATATATAAACAAATGCTAATTTAGAACATGATGATGCATGATAAGAGGATCAATCTATTATGGACACTGACTCTAAAATGTGCCTTTAATAGTCTTTAATAGATAATGCATAGGTATGAACAGTAGCATAAATGAAGTTTGAGAATTGAACCATTACTGGGTGATTTCAAAGACATTGTAATAAAGAGTTACTTTAATTACTTAAGACAATCTGGTGCAGTGTACAAGGTTGATCCATCATCTTCACAGGTACTAGATCTGTGGCATTTAGAAGCAGTAGATTTTTCATTGCTCTTCAGCACATTTCTATTTTGTCTTCAGTCACCTTTTCCCCTTTTCTAGAGCAGGGCCTAATGTATGTCTGGGAAATTTACAGCAAGGACAGAAGTGGAGAAGGTTCCTTAATTTGCTCCCCTGTCCTTCAATCCACAATAAATCTAAGAAGGATCATGCCATTAGTTTTTAGACTATTTTTTCTCCTTCGGGGAATTACCTTAATAATAGAATATTGGAATGTGTCCCATTCTCATGATTATTATCTGATGCAATATCTGACACTGTCCACACCTCCATTCTATTCCCTTTAGTGCCTCCCTGCTTGCAAGCAAAAATGTCTATTTTAGCAACCCATAAAAATCAGACTCTATAATTTCAACTGTTCAGCTTTCAGATATATTAATGTCATCAAATGCTATAAGTTTCTGACTAAAGGTAGGATAAGTAACTGCATAAAAGAGCAGACAGCAAAATATATAGCTACACTGGCACAGGTTGCCCTGGGAAGTTGTGGCTGTCCCATCCCTGGAGGTGTTGAAGGCCAGGTTGGATGGGGCCTTCAGCAGCCTGGTCTAGTGGGATGTCCCTGCCCGCAGCAGGGGAGTTGGAACTGGATGATCTTTAAGGTCTCTTCCAACCCTAACTATTCTATGATTCTCTGATTTCATAACCTTACTTATGAGACCAAGCATGAGGTTAAGATTCATGATCTAGTGTAAGTTTCCTGAAGAGCACAGAGCCAAATACCTTACAATAATTGAAACATTTAATAAGAGATAATTGATATACCATATTAATAGAAACTAAGAAATTCACATCCACTCCTCCTTACCAGAAACATCTAGCAACCTGATTATTACATGCCACAACAAAACAATGCACAAGGTTCAAAGCAGGAACCAAAAAAACCTACCCAGGCCTTAATGAATACATGACATCTGACTTTCTTTCCACACATATATCCTGTACAATAAGTGGATAAACACACAAGGGCAAGGTATCTTTTGAAACTGCTATGTTGAATACAGACAATCAGATCTTGTTAAATCAGATCTTGCTCTGCTGCAAACATTTGCTCCCACTATGAGAAGTTCAGTTCCTACAATAACTCCTTACACAAGTACAATCCACCAAGAGTAATAAACAAAAGGAAAGCATAAACCTTAACAAGGATTTCCAGCAGTCCCAAGATTAATCACTAACTGAAGCTATTTGTTTCCTCAATATCAGTCATTTCTTAAAAAAAAAAATCATCATTCTCAAAATAGCTGAAGATTAATTGTGCTATTAAGTCTCACACTGGTTTTAATGTCCACAATTTTTTGTATCATAAAGTATTAAAAATCCTTTAACAGGCAATAGCTATTTAGGAGCTTAGCTAAATAGGTAAATGATGGACAAATTCTATTCAAAGCTCATCCTTCCATTATCCGCAATTTTCTTAGTACAAGAACACTAAGTAATACTGTATTAGACAGCGATTGTTGCATAATGTAAAAACAGGTATATATGGGAAACACGTGACTCATTTATACTCTAACTCATGAAGATAAAAACAAATACGAGAACACTCATCCTCTAAAACTGGATTTTATTCTTGTGGATGCTCATACGATCTGCTGTCCAAATACTTAATGTGCCCATAGAAAAATCGTTAACGTTTTTTTTACAGCTATCATCTTTCACGTGCTAGAACTTAATGTTTGTGAGAGATCTAATTCTGCAACACATTAATAGAATATCACTAGAATTCTCCAATGCTAAATTGAAAAGCAATAGAGTGGAAGAGCTCCCATAATACGAAAATATTAGAAACATCAATGAAGCAACAGCAAAGATTACAAGGTATTTTTTGTATTCTTAGAAAGTATTAATTATTAAAGGCATTCAAAATATGTATCATACATCAGCAGTATTTTATCATAATCTTATGATATTAAAAAAAATAATAATATTTGAACATCTGTGCCTCTGTCATACAGAAAATACTACCTGTAATGGAAACAGAAGAGTTCAGAAAAATGGTATAAAGAAGATGGAATGTTATTCCTCTGATATCACAAGAAATTTGCTGCTTTACAGCGTCAGCAATGAAAACAAATGAAACAAAAGATTGGAACGGACCTGTCTCCTTTAAGTGTTAAAATAAAACCCCTCAAATGCCAACACCTCTATCAGGAAGCACACAGAAAAAGACTGAGGGGATGGGAAGGAGAAAGATAAATGTGAAGTATGAGAAAAATGGTGGGATTAAAGAAAAGAGAGAGCAAGAAAGAGACAATGTGTTAGGTGACAGTATCTGAGAATGAACTATCATATGGAACAAACTAAACAAAACACAGCAGCCTTCATTCTCCTTCCAATTGACTCTTTGTTAATTTCAAAATAAGATTAATAATAGTGGCTACTTTTGAAAGATATGGAAATAATAAAGTAAATACTAATCTAACATTTTGTCATTTTACAATCTTTTTGCTACCTCATTTTCATTTGTTTAAAGTCAGTAACAGGAGAAAGCACCCAACCTTGATAGCCAGGCATTGTGGATGAAACGCAAGCTTAGAGAAGCCACAGAGGCTCAATGAAAAGTGACTTAGATCACTGTCATTGGTACTAAAATATGGTAGAGTTTTTCCACAAAGCACAGATTTAATCCCAAAGGACTTGTGTCCAGTGCTACTCCTTTACTTCCCATCACAATAATCACTAATAAAAGCCTTGAGTAATTCCGAACTCCATGCATATTGATTAATTAGCCATCAAATCACACCAGAAGAAACTGTGACCTAGTGTTCACTAGGGCACATACATGGTTCCCATTTTGTTCACTAGCAGTTTGTGCAAATACGAACATGTTATTTACCCCTGTCACACTTTTGATACAACAGCTACTTCCAGCTAAAGTTATTGGGAAGTCAAAGAACCAGGAAAGAGACAGATCAAGAGAATTGCATAAGCTCCACTCCTTCGTAAATCTAGCCAAAGAAATTATTTGGTGAAATTAAAGGAGGGGCAGTAAGACATGTGAGAAACAGAACAATTACAGGTGTGTTGGTAACTGGAATCTAGTAGCCCATCCTTGATTAACAGTACCAGATACACTGGCATTTAAAATTATTAATAGTTCATTGGATATCCATAGCAGCTTCTTAACAACATTAAGAAAATAATTACTCTCTGCCATAAAGAAGACCATGAGGATAAGCATAGATCCACAATAAACTTACACTGAGCATAAGGGCAGATACACACGATTAGAGAGGGAGAATTCATCAGGCAGAGGAAAATGCTGCTATAATATCCAGCATTCTAGTTACAGAAATATTTTTATAACTCTTGAAGTATTAGAATGCCGGTAGGTTTATTCTAAAAATAGAATGTTATACTATTTGTTTGTATAATACATAAAACCGTGCAGTAACATAAACAGATTCTATACAATAAAAATACATTTAAGTACATCTACTGTACCGAAGCCATCTAAAATCTCAAGCCATTCTATTTCCTAGTTCAGTTTTTGTCTACTCTGCAATCTTAGTATTAAAACACTGCTCACATCACAATAAATGAAAGGAGGATGTTTTCATCTTTTGTAACAAAACGGTGGGGAAAGAAATTAAATTTCCTTATGTTTTTTAAATCTTGTGCTCATTTCAGTCAATCAAAACAAGACAGCATGGTATGCAGTGACTCCTAAGCCATAACACTATCAGACACCATGAAGAGAAAGTGGCGAGTGCAAGAACAAACAGATTTTCTGAGCAGATTGATGAAAATCGACATGTGTGCACAAGTATGTGAGAGACACGCTTCCTTACTACTATCAAGAAATGTAGTTTTAGTTCTACACCACTTTTTCTTTTTTTTCCTCTTTTTTGTCTATCAAAGACTAATCTTTGGAATACAATGGAAGAGACATTAAGATACTTTCAAACATACTGAGTGTATCTTAAAATCTGTATTCAGGAACTTGAAAGGGTAGCTAAATTTGCAGAAAAACTGAACAGCTTTGAAGTGTATTTACTGTTCTACACCCTTTACAAACACATCACCTTTGTCATAGTACAAATATGCTTAGATGGACAATGGTTTTGATAATTTAAAGTCTTTTATGATCATTTTAATGTTAAAATTCTTATTACTTTGTCTCTAGTGTTTCATCAGCTAAATCCATATTAAAATAGTCAGGATCATATAAATTGTCACAAAAGACATGAGATCTCATTCTATAACAAATACTACCCAAGAATTTTCTATATCTCCTAAGTGCCAGTCAAAGTAGTACGACAGCAAGATCTAAGCTATTGTTAATTCCTAACGGAAAAGAACAAACAAAGAACACCTTGAAAAAAAAGAACCCAGAACAACAGAGAATGTGTAATTGTATCACCTCACAGAAGCAGGGCAGTGTTCAGTCAGAGCCACCAACAATTTTAGGGCATACATTGGCACTGGGTCTGGAGCCATCAGAATATGTTCGTACCTGAAAGGGAAGAGGAAGAAGGGTAGCAACAGTGGAAAAAAACTGTCAAAAGATGCATGTTAAAATTTGATACTAAAAATACATCATTTCCCTATTCCAAGCTTTATAATAACCACAATGGAAATACAATGCTGTTTGGAACTGTACAAAGCAATAAACAAGACATATGCAGAAACAGAATTTTAAAACCAGAAGCAGATTAACTTTAAAAGCAACAGTAATAAAAGAGCATGTTATTTTTTAGAGAGAAATACACATATTTATAAATATAATCTATATAAAAACATATATTTATTAAAAATGCTTTTTTCCTACAATCATATGTTTTATTTACTGATCTATGTGATAGATTTTTAAACATTCAAAAACTTAATCTTCAAGAGGCAAGTAAAAAATGAGCTGCAAAATATTAGGGGGAAGATTTAGTGGATGCTCAGAAAGACCATCAACTGACTTACCTATGATTAAGATCTATACTTTGTTTACATTGTGATTTTTTCTCAAAACGAAATATTTTACTGGAAATACAAAATTTCCATTGAGCTTTATATTTGATATTAAATTTCAAAAACTATATAGAACTATAACTACAGCATGCTTGCATTCTCCAAGTAATAGGGAACAGAGCAATACAAAAATACTTCAAAACAATGTTTAGTGAGAGCTACAGCAGTGAAGATAAAACCACAAGAAAAATATCTACAAAACACTTCCAAATATCACCTCATGGAACACAAGCTGCTGAAAACTAAAATGGACCTTGCTGTTGCTGCTAACGCTCCAGTAAACCCCACCCTACAAACAAAAAAATTTTGTTTAAATGCAAATATATCTGGAGGGCAATAGGATACAATGACAGAAGACAGGAAGATGTAAGCCTAAAAAACCCACCGACTCAGCCATGTCAAAACACTGCCTGTGATTGCAAATAGTGCTACTCTAAACATGTGGAAGCCATAGAATTGGAAGTATTTGTAAAAGAAAAACCACAAAGAATTAATCAAGTACAAATGAAAGGATGGTTTGTGGGAAAATCTGCTAGATTATCGTGTTTCATACAACAAAACGCTTGCATTACATTTTTTTCTTTTTGGGTTCCCAAGGGGGAAGGGGTGGAATCTAGCAAATCAAGAACTTCCGTTCACATCTTGAGACACCTAGTGCTGCCTGAACTGAATCTGGACCCCTTCCCATCACCTGGATGTTGGTATGTACCCTACTGTGTGCTAGCTCTTCACTGGAATGAAGATCCCCTCTCCTCAGTCACTACGTCTCAGCACTCTGATTTACACAGGAAGGACGTGTGCTCCTTTCTGGCCAAGTCTTTGATCTGTACAACTCTAAGAGTAGGAGGGTGAAGCACATCAGCTGTACATTCTTCATGTAGCCCGTGGGAGCTCCTTCACAGGAGCTAACGCTCCCACACAAGCCCATAGCCTATGGGCAACGTGCATTGGCTACTATGTATTTACTTCAATGTGCTGCTGTAGAGTTGTAAACCACACTGGAGAATCTACACAATTAACTAATTAGAAAACTGTGCTGGCATTAGTAGACACTGATCCTAGAAGACCTTCATGAGAGAAATATATATTCCTACTAAACATAACGAAACTATCGGCATTTTTTTTTTTTAGAATCCATGACTAAATCCTTTGAGGCAAGCAAAGATTCTATCAGGTGATTTAGGTGCCTGAAGTCATCTGCTCACTGCATAAAATATGGATTTAGGTCTCCAAAATGGTAATTCCTAATAGTAGTAATGAATTAATCAGCCACGCTAGATTAAAAATCTAACACTTAGCATTACACATGTTTTATTATGAACACATCTATATATTTCCTAAATGAGGTCCACTTTAGACGATTTTAAGCCTTCTATGTATTACATTTGAGAGAGACTATTATTATTGTGTACCCTTAAGATCCTAATTCCTCAGAGTTTAATAAAATAGTCTCACTTTATTTCCTTCTACTTGGAACCCTATTCCTCTCACCCCACCCCTCCAAAAGATAACATTTCTAAGGGAAGATGCACTGATCCATCAAACCAAATATCATGTGAGAAAATGCAGATTTCTAAAATTAATGTCTTAGTAATTAATCTAAGCACATTGCCTGAATAAATGCCATTAGCAGCTATGAATTTATGAATCTTCGTGAAGGGAAAATATTCTGTGCTTGAAATACTTTGTTAAAAGATAGAATTCATCTAATGATTTCCCTGCCACTTGGAAACAAAACACAATTCAGTACTAACAGTATTAGAGAACTCTAGGTATTACACTGCAAGAAGTCATTTTGTCAGTCTTTTCTAAAAGCAACAGTGACATGAGGTCCTAGAGATTCGAGGATATAGTTTCTCTTAAGCTCGTTAAAAAGACTAACCATTTTATCAACAAATTATCTCATGTATCTAGGACTTTGTACTTGCAGAACTGGCTTGGCAGTCTGCAAAGAACAACCCACTCAATCTTTCAAATGAAATAAAACTATTTAAACATTTCTCTCCTTTTGCTGTCCCTCCCTGAAAGTGCAAATTATGGTATATAATTAGGAATTTTAAGAATTAAATTATAAAGAGCCTATGTTTCATTTTCTGATTTAAAAAAATCTGGGTATGTAATAGAAAGCATCCACCCTGTATTCATTTTCTATAGCTGAAAGTTTAATTTTGTTTATGAAAGCACTCAAGAAAATAACCTTTCAGTGAACTGAAATAAATTGACACAATTTCATTCAATTTGTTCAAAACCCTGTGAGGAAGTTAATTTTCTGACCTACAAATGCACAAATATTTAATGGAATTACCATTCTATTGATGATGCAGAAGATGAGAAATAAGTGGCAACCACTGCATTCCTCTATTTAACTTAAAAGGAAGACCATTTATATTCCATGAAAGGATCATCCAGTTCCAGTCCCTGCCATGGGCAGGACACCTTCCCCTAGATCATATTGCTCAAAACCCCATCCAACCTGGCCTTGAACACCTCCAGGGACAGGGCAGCCACAACTTCCCTGGGCAACCTGGGCCAGGGCCTCACCACTCTCACAGTAAAAACTTTCTTCCTAATCTCTAAGCTAAATCTCCCCTCTTTCTGCTTAAAACCATTACCCCTTGTCCTATCACTGCACTCCCTGATAAATTGTCCCTCCCACATTCCTGCAGGCCCTTGTGACCAAAATACTATTTCCTGGGTCAGTTTTCCTTTTAAACAAATTAACTTGTAGAAGATACTTATAGGAATGAAATATATACACAAATGAGTACCACTATAACCTTCCTTAAGAAGAACACCACATAGGTTTAACACATTAAACCTATATGTCCCTCTCTTCCATTCTCAACAGCTCTCAGTTCTAAAAAGCAGAATTAAAAGGGGTGGAAATACCCACTTCTCCCCATAGACTCCCATGAACAGCCACTGCATCTCTCTTTTCTGCTTTTGACTGTCCTTCAGCTGAGTCACATTCTGTCCTATCCCTTGTTCAGCAACAGGAAGACCAAACATCACCAAACACGTCTTCAAACTCCAAATACAGGCTAGCTGTCTCTTCACTTTCTTACTTAAGATTTTTCAGGTAACTCCTACTTCCTGGGATAGGACTTTATGAATAGGTAACGCTGAATCTTAGACTTCCCTTCTCTCTAGATTTTAGGCCAGAACCCTTTGCATTCAGAGAAAGCTTCTTTTAAGAAATGTAGAGAGTATATGAGGATTCAAATCCTAGCTTACGTCAACATTTTCCTACCCATATCTAGAATATTGCTGAATAAAACTTCCCTTTTATGTATTTTTTCACATTCAAAGGAGCTGCTTTGGTCATTTCTTATTTTCTTTTTGAGTCTTCTCCAAACTGAGTTTTGAGGCTTTCAAGTAAAAAATTAGTTTGATTTTTCTCTTTTTCAGAAAATCCTCAAACTCTTCTCTGCTTTTTGCTTCCCTTGTGCTTTCTGACACTGATTACCTGCTCCCCATTGGGGAACATATTTACCAGGGGCTGGTTCAAACCACAGGTTCAAATATGGTACTAAATATGCATACACCAGTAAAAACTTTGCAAATCAGTGGAAGATTTAGATACCGTTTTACTATGCTCCTAAATCAGAGTAAAAATCTGTTTATACCAAATTATAATATATTCCAAATATCATAAACTTCAATAATAAAGTTCTTGAGATAATCTTAAAGTACTTTTCAAATACAAGTATCCTCATCTGTAATGGTGAGATAAAGGAATTGATTCCGGAATTACTTAGAGCTAGAAACCATGAGCTACTGCAAGGCTTTTTTTATACCTCTACAATGCAATGCATGCAAAGATAGCACTGCAGAAATCCCCAAAGTAGGATCGTATTTAGTCTCAGGCCAAATAGCCCTGCCACAAAATTGAGCTAATTAGCGTGAAGACAGAAGTATACTGGCTGTTTCACTTCTAGCTTGGAAATAACATGACACTCCTCCCACCCCAGTTCAATGAGAAACATTTTATAAATCGGGCATGTCTACAAAGGGCAAGACTCAGAGCAAGGATAGAATCTGCTTTCACTTGACTTGGGCCTCTTCCCCTATCTGAAGAAAAGTAGCTGACTGCTTTTAATAATGCATATACTCTATTTCTAAAATATTATTTTCAGTTTCTGCTGTAATTCAAAATAACAAATTCTCTATTTCTGAGAGAAAAAAGGTAGTGTGAAGAAAGCTCTAATACTTCCTTCCCGTTCTCTCTCACAAGAAAAGATTACACATCTTGCATGGACACAACTTTGATCCCCAGATTGTAAGAACACTGTCAGCTAGCAAGAGCCAGTCTCATTTTTGAGGAAGGCACTGTGTTTCTGATCATAATCCAGCATCCATTCCTCCACTCTCCTGCCACTTAAGGTAGGGGTGGGGAACAATTTCCTCACTTACAGCAGCAGTATTTACAATTATTAACTTTTGAGGACCACACATTAAAATACACTATAACACTACTAGAATAATGTGAAAGATAAATAATGACTCATCTTTACTGCACTCATCCTGTGTTTATGCTTTCTTTCTTTCAACACACGTAACTCTACAGACATTATTGGCTCACATTATGGATGTGCGTAACAGAGAGCTGTCTTTATGTTCACCTGCAAGTCATTTTGAAATGACAGGCATCATTTCACCATAAACCATATAACTCAAATTCTAGGCCACATCTGGCCCCAACCTGTAGTTTTAGCTACTCTGCTGCAGGGTTTTTCTGCTGCTTGGGGCAGCCAGAAAGGACAGCAATTCAGAGGAAATAACCCCTAGGCGGATTATGGAGGATTAATTTATCCTGCACTATTCATTTTAAAAAGTTATACGACATTCCATATAGAATCATAGACTCATCAGGTTGGAAGAGACCCACCGGATCATCGAGTCCAACCATTCCTATCAAACACTAAACCATGCCCCTCAGCACCTCGTCCACCTGTCCCTTAAACCCCTCCAGGGAAGGTGAATCAACCCCCTCCCTGGGCAGCCTCTGCCAGTGCCCAATGACCCTTTCCATGAAATATTTTTTCCTGATGTCCAGCCTGAACCTCCCCTGGCAGAGCTTGAGGCCTTTCCCTCTCGTCCTGTCCCCTGTCACTTGGGAGAAGAGGCCAGCACCCTCCTCTCCACAATCTCCTTTCAGGTAGTCATAGAGAGCAATGAGGTCTCCCCTCAGCCTCCTCCTTTCCAGGCTAAACAACCCCAGCTCTCTCAGCTGTTCCTCATAAGGTCTGTTCTCCAGCCCCTTCACCAGCTTCGTTGCTCTTCTCTGGACTTGCTCCAGAGCCTCAACATCCTTCTTGTGGTGAGGGGCCCAGAACTGAACACAGGATTTGAGGTATGGATTTTCCTAGGACGGACACTAATCCAATTTCTTCACATGGTTCAAAAGGAAATAAAGGTCCTGTGTGCACAGGGCACACCTAACATAGACAGAACCAACCAGCTCCCCATGGCATAACTGTTTAGTTCCCTGTCCATCCATCCCTGATGTGCAACAGCACACAACTGGATTTACTGCTTTGCCAACTTGCTGTAATCCATAACACAGCACAGCTTAGACTTTCCTATTCAGCACACTGATACCAATATGATTTCACAACATCTTACATAAGGGTATAATATCAAAAATAGACAAAAATGAAGTTGCTGTCAGACTGTTCTAACTTTATTAGCAGAACAAAGAGGAGTGTTTAAATCACAGCCTGAGAGCCAGAAGAAACTTGTTTCACTCCAAGAGCAGTCAGAGGAGTAGTATCAGAAATGACTGTCACATCGAAGTTGTGTTTGAGTTGTATATGATAAAGTAAAGTAAACCTAGAAGAAAGATGTTGGGCAGAGAACTCTGGCAGCAGTCAATAGGTATTTCTCTTTTGGTTTTGCCATTTAAACATAAAAAGGGTAGTTAAAACAAATATGCTGTCAAAATGGATTGAGTATCAAGTTATTCTCCATTACAGGAGCTATATCATACTTACTGAGGAAGCAATGAATCTCTGATGAGAGACAGAAGCTTGCTGTTTGAGTCCAAGCTCTCTCCTTTCTCCTCAGCTATGACCTTGTGGCTTAAAAGCAGTGATGTGGTTTCTGAGAGCAACCGCAAGCTGAAGAGTCTCCATTCCACTTGAAAATAAAGGTGCCAAGAATGTGACCACACTGAAGTCTAATTAAAACAAAATGTGGAATTCATGGAAACTGTAGTTCATGTGGCCATATACTTACCATTCTGACTGTGTACTAAAGAAACTAGTGGTGAGAGGATACAGTCTTCAACCTAAAACAAAATAAGGAAGACTTGTCTTAGATTATTCACCAGGAAAGGAGAAGGGGGGACCAGAATAGAGCAGAGATACAGTATCATCTATGTCTATTCCACTGCTAGAGTCTTTAACCAGAGAGATGAATAATCATGGAAATTAATCAATAATAACACAAAGCCATCAAATTCACTTTTCTCTGGTGAGATGACAAGCTACAGATAGTATTTTTACTTTCCAATAGAAAACAACAGTAATTTTGGTATAATTCATTCAGAGTGAATTTTAATTTAAAATACAGAATTCACTGCAGATGCAAGATATTAAAAGAGTATTAGAATATCTATTAATCCTTATGCTTTAATCCATAAACTAATCATTGACTCCAGTTTAGAAGAAACATCCTTCTAAAACAAACCTATATAGAACTAAAATACATAAGTAAACACGTACTACTTGTAACACAATATCCTTAAGCTTAGTAGAGAGTCTTGATAAAATTTTAACTTCTTCCATTAAAATTTAAATTTACAGAGTTAAGATTTGAAGTACAAAAAAAATCCAGTCAGCTCTCTATTGTCCATGAGTCTGTTGCAATGGTTTAATCATCTGTCATAGAACTAATCAGCTTAGTCCCATCTGAAATCAAATTTCTGTGAACTAGACTACAACTCAGCTTTAGATATCTAATATTACAAAAATAGTGTAGTATTAGTATCCTCTGCAAAAGAATGAATTGCTAAGAATTAAGTCATGCATAAAATACAAATTTTTTAGACAGACATGCTTTGGTTTTGGGGAAGAGGATGGATGGGCAGCTCTGGAATTTTTAAGTATGCATCATGGATACACATCTTGTGCTTGGACATATTTATACAAATAAAATTACTCTGTAGGTTCTCACTACACTGTGGACAGGATTTGATGTAACCAGACTGTGTTATAGTCCCTCACATGTTTTTTTAGGGATTTATACTAGAAGCTGAAATTTCTCTAAGTTTATGCAGCTAACATTAAGAAACATCAATAGGAGTTCAAAGTGTATGTGAAAAGGGGTTACTATACGAAGTTAGCCTCTAGTCAGCAATAACTACAATTAACAACCATTTCGTTGTTAGTTTGTGGTCTCTGTTAAATGAGTCTCTGACATTGTGGGATTCATTTAGTCCAGCTTTTTTTCTACTTCTGAAAAAAACTACCAAAAGATGCCTTTCTTTCATTCTTTCAGTAAAAGAGGTAGAGGACTCTGATTGAGACATGAAAGTCAAACTACTTTTGCAAGTACAAAAGCCTTTACAAGCTATATAGATAATGCTATATATCACAGATGTAGTAATTTTTGTAACACTTCATTATTTCAACATATTTCATAGTCTTTCCAATTAATATGCAACATGACAAAAAAACCCCTACATTGCACTCCGACAACTCTATTAGTTCAGGTTTCTAAACTGTTATACCAATGTTAATTTATCAGTTATAACATACCTTAAGATAGGATAAAAAAAATATAAATACTTACGGTCTTCCAGTCCATAAAACCAGTCCAACCTAATACAATGCCTCTCAAATTAAATGGCACTTTTAAGTGGTCAGTGAAAGATGTGAGACAGAAAAGAGGCAGAAAGTAGCTCTTGACTGCCTCAAGCAACGTAGGGCTTCAGAAGATATTATGAGTCACTCAGCAGGAGCAGCATTGACTCAGATTGATACCAATTAAGATGGCAGCATGCAACAGTGCAATGCATCAATGTTTCTAAAACTTCAAATCTTCTTTCGCTTTCATCTAGTATTAACAGTAGTTTTCCACATTACTGAACATAGTGAAGACAGTCATAAGTTTTTTCTAAGTTAAATATATTTTAAACTGTCATTGTTAAACAGACTCTTTAGGGCTTAAATAATTGTAGAAGGTTTATTTCTGACCTTTTTCTTACACAAACCTCAATTTTGGCACTCTGTTTAGAGTAGAATTCTCCATGGCAGGTTTTTTCACAGAATCACTAGGTTGGAAAAGACCCGCAAGACCATCAAGTCCAACCATTCCTATCAAACACTAAACCATGCCCCTCAGCACATCATCCACCTGTCTTTTAAACACCTCCAGAGATGGTGACTCAACCATCTCCCTAGGCAGCCTGTGCCAGTGTCCAATGACCCTTTCTGTGAAAAAATTATTTCTGATGTCTCCCCTGACAGAACTTGAGGCCATTCCCTCTTTTTCTACCATCTGTCACTTGGGAGGAGAGGCCAGCTCCCTGCTCTCCACAACTTCCTTTCAGGTAGTTGTAGAGAGCAATAATGCCTCCGTTCAGCCTTCTCCTCTCTAGGCTAAACAACTCCAGTTCCCTCAGCCGCATTCTAGATGCATTGAAACAAATACTCAAATAAGGATTAATTTCTTCTTCTTTAAAATGACTGCTGACACCTACATGGAAACAAACCTTTATATATGCATGAAGATAGTCAGGATTTTTTCTTGTTTCAGTCTTTATCACTAAGATTGCTTACAAAAAAAGTCAGAGATATTCTGCTTTGAGCTTGAACAGACTAGATAGTTAGATCTGGCTTTCTACCATCTTCTAAAGAGCCTCATATCCAGGTCATGATAAATCCCTAACTGCACAAAGCCACCATTGTATCTAATGATGGCATTCAAAGGCTATACTGCCACAACTGTGGTGTTATCAGAACCCAAAACAGTAATGACATCCTAGAAACTTTCATATATACTGCATTCAAATCTCCCAGCTATAGTACTTAAGTACAGAAACAAAATGAAAAAAAAGCTCCAACATGGTAATCCTGTTTCTGGCAATTGGAAAGGAGAAGAGAAAGAGTATGAGAAATAGACCAAGCATAAAGCAAAACTATAACTTCTAAGGAAGTAACTCTTGAGTTAAGATAAATTCCTAAGCTGGTGCTGTAACTATTTTGCTTTTAATAACACTTACTAGCCTTTACCTGTGACGACGGAAGAAATGGGACGACACAACAATCAGTATGACCCAAATGAAGCCATTTATTTTGGGTTAACTGGCTGCCTTTATACACTAAGCTAATTCTCGCGCCAAACATTGATTGGATGATTCTGTCCTAGTAACAAGCATTCATTGGTCACAGCCCGACCACACAACCATGTTGCCAGGGTACATTTCCCGCCTCCAGCAGCCAGCTTCCTCATTAGCATAACACAACAGAGTCGTTATAATGCTTTTATATCCCTGAAGACCATGGCTAAGGCTTTCCCAACTCCACCCAGCCTCAGTGCTTGGGCTGCTCATTAAATGCTGTAGCCACCCATCATTTTCCTCCATATATTTGTCCCAACCTACTTTAAACATATTTATACTGTTAAAATGTACAATATCTATAGCATTGAATTCCACACTTCAATTACACCTTGTGAAATGGTACTTCCTTGTTTATTTTAAAGCTGCTAACTTAATATCCATTTATTCTTTATTAAAACCATAAAAAATCATTTCCAATTCATCTTTCCCATGCCATTCATAATGTTGTACTCCCCAGTCTTTTGTTTCCAAGCTGAAATTCTTATCTATCTGTCCCTTCTCACACCATTGACCTGTACTATTTCTTGTTAAGCTTCACTCCCTTTGAGAGTAACTGACCACAACTGCATTCAGTATTCAAGGCCTGAGGGCACCACAGACTTACCATGGCATAGAGATCTTTTCTGCTTTTTTGTCTGATCTATTACCAGTCATTTCTAATAATCTAGTTGTCTTCCTGATTACTACTGAATATAAAGCTATCATTTTCATATAAAAATTATACTAAAAGATCTCCAGAACAGCTACAAGTAGTTCAGATCCTGACACTGCATATTCATAGAAGGAATGATTTTCCTCATGTGCATTGCTTGACATTTATCAGTATTGAATTGCATGTCATTTTATTGTCCTTTCACTCAATATCTTGAAGCCTTCTGCAGGTCTTCCATCAATTCTAATTTTCACTGCTGTGAATAATTTAGTGTCAGTCAGTTTTGTCAGCTCCCTATTGATTCCATCTTCTGGCTTAGTTATAAATAGCATATGTTGCAACACAGATCTTTGTAAGGCAAAATTCTTAATACACCTAATTTTTTTTAAACCTATCTCTATTCTTTACTTAGTAAATTTAACTAGTTACAAGTTGATCTGCCAGAGGGCAAGTGGGAAGAGCCACTGATGGATTTGAAGAATCTTTGGTGCATGACTTTCCCACAACCACTTTGGAAATCCAAGTATACTACCCAAATCCAGAATATCTGTCTCTCTGACACCAGAGAAATGATGAAATGCCATCCAGAGGGACCTTGACAAGTTGGAGAAGTGGGCTAATGAAAACTTAATGATGTTCAACAAGGCCAAGTGCAAGGTCCTGCATCTGGGTCAGGGCAACCCTCAGTACCAATACAGGCTGGAGGATGAAAAGATTGAAAGCAGCCCTGCAAAGAGGGATCTAGGGTCCTTGTGAAGGAGAAGCTGGATGTGAGCCAGCAATGTGCACTTGCAGCCTGGAAGGTCAGTGGTAAGCTGGGCTGCATCTAAGGAGGCACAGCCAGCAGGTCAAAAGAGGTGATCCTGCCTCTCTACTCTGCTCTGGTGAAGTCACACCTGGAATACTGTGTCCAGCTCTGGGGCCCTCAGAACAGGATGGACATACCCCTGTTGAAGTGGGTCTAGAAAGATGAGGAAAAACTTTATATTAAGGCATGTAGCAACAGGACAAAGGATAATGGTTTTAAATTAAAAGAGTTCAGAATAGATATTAGGAAGAAATTTTTTTCACTGAGGGTGGTGAAACACTGGAACAAGTTGCCAAGAGAGGTGGTAGATGCCCCATACCTGGAAATATTCAAGGTCAATGCAGGGTGGTTGGACTACATGAGCTCTGAAGGTCACTTCCAACCCAACCCATTCTATGATTCTATAATGGTCACTGATTTCTGAAAGGAAAATTTTAGTAGTAAGGTCTGAACACCAGCAAAAGCTGTACTCACTTTTATACAGTATTTTATTACTTATAAAAATCAGATCTTTTGAAAGCAAGGCACAATTTTAATAAAAATTCTTTGGCAAAGTCTGTATGTTACTTTAATCTTCAGAAGGGAAAGAGTGACAAGCCACAGCAGCTAAAGTATTCATCAGCTACTAGGAGGGGCTTGCAAGAGAAAACTGTAATTTTAATCCCTCTCTGTTTGTCTCTGCTGTTCAGATGTCAGGCACAAGGCCTGCACCCTAAATATATGTGCTTGCTTTGTTAGAAACAAATAAGCACTGCCTCATGCTTACTTAACCTCACCATGTAAAGTCTAAGTTGCACAAGTACCTACTAAAATGCAGTTATAACACTGCAAGGGCTCTCAGTGGAAGGTCCCAGTATGTTAAATCTCTGTTTAGCAGTACGTAACTCCTAAGAATGATGATGGAGAACTAAACTTCCACTCACTTCTGCAAGGATAAACTCAACTATTCAACATGTACATGTAACCATCATGTGTTAATGAACTAGCACATAAACAAACATATCCATTATCCCCTACAACATAGGCTATGTAGATATGCCCTCTTCTCAAGGCCACAGAACTTATATGGTTAACATTATTGACCTTAAAAAAAATCTCCCCCTTGATTAAAACTGAGTTTCAGAGCTCTTCAAATTGGTGCTTAAGGCCAAATGTCTTGACATTTGGTGTTACACTTGGTGGACAGAAAAAGTAAGAAGGCTTAAAGCCTGGTGCAGTACCATTTGTGAACCATGCTGTTTTCAAGTCATAATTAGACACAGGAATTAAACTCACACAACGAAACTATGCTACCCATTCCATGTAGGCATAATATCCAAACTCACAATTGACTAAGCCCATTACTCTACTTCCAGAGATTTTTCCAGAGGGATCTAGTTCTTCTCAGTGTGCACATGTTTAACTTAAAACTACTGACAAATATCTTCTCCTTATCCACTATTCAAAGCAGAACATACCAAAGCAAAGACCATCAGCTCCCAAACCCTTTTTTTCCAGTCACAGGTAAGATCCACAATATCTAAGATCACCTTGACATTTATCCTCATTAAAATTCCACATACAAAGTTACTGCTGAAAGTGACCATGGAATTAAGATCATGCTGCCTTCAAACTTCTTAAAGTATTTGCTGGAGGCACAGCATGTTCCTCAATGTTTTAATATTGCCAGTAATCTCTCAGAATGTAATAGAAAAAATAATCCAATGCATGTTAGAATGAATTAGGGAGAAGGATGACATTTCTAATTTTTTTTTAAAAGTCTTCAGAACTTCAGAGTCTTCATTGAGGTTTTTTTTTTCCCCTTACTTCTGGGAAGTGACAGCACTGATTGACTGACTCAATATGTCAATTAGTACAGAACTGGTTTCACAAAAAAGACTCATGTCATGTGTATTAGCTTAATGGGCAGAAAGCCACATGAGGTGTAGAATTTTAATCTGCTTGAAAAGGGGAAGTGACTGAAGAAATGCTGTACAATATGTTCATACAGGCATTCCCTACACTGATAAAATCAAGGTGCCAGTGGTTAGATCAGAACAGTCTGTGGAAGAACACCACTGCTGATGCTGAATGAAGAAAAGATTAAGATGAGCAAAATAAAAAAGCATTTACAGAAGTTTCTAACCCTTGTGTTGTAATTTTTGGTGAAACTAATAACTCTTATATTGTCAACCAGCAGATTTCCATGTCATACTGCTTTTCCTTTGACTTCCCATCAAGCAACTCATTATGTTCGGAGTGGTTTTATTTTAGCCTTATTTTTAAAAGTAGGCTGCAAAATCTTGAAAAGGAGAATCACTGCTGACAAATTCTGCCCTCAGCCAGAGAAGAACTTTCATACTTCAAGTAAAAGATCATCTGTGCATTATACAGATAATTTTAGGGAGCTAGTTAGAGTACAGAAAGGATTCCCACAGGAACTGCCTACCATCATGAGCCTCATCACTGCTCAAAGTGCTCTGAACTAGCATGCATCCTTTCTTCAGGCAGATAAATATACTTAACAGAGAAAAGAAAAATGCAGATGATGCAGTCAGTACAAAATTCTTCCAGTTAATTATATCTAAACTTTTACCAAAATTTGAAAATGGATACTGTTATAACATTTTATCTGGATTTCATAAATATCCTTCCATTTTAGGTACATGGAGGAAACAGGCAGCTAGACTCGTGTCAGCTTAAGAATCCAGGGTTTATAATCCATTCCAGTCTATAGAGACTCTTCTTGACGGCCTTGAGCTTACTATTGGTGTACCTGGAAATCTACCGCTTTGTTAAAACTTACTGAATCGCACTTACTGTTAAGTCTTTATTTTTATCTGGTAAAAAGGCACACAACTGCCTGCAAAATGAAATTAATGCTCACTATTGGCTTTCATCTTAGCACTTGCAATCCTCTAACTTTATCACACTTAGGAATATATAATACAATCAGTCCCCACAGAAATGAATCTCCTCAATAACTGACTTCAGGTTGATGGTAATTAGAAATTTGATCACAAACAATCAGTTTATTCAATATTCTTTGTTCAAGGTACAAATACAAAGGCAAACCAAACATGAACTAAAACCAGGAACAAGCAATTTCTTCTCAAAGTCTAAAAGAACCTGAAACGTTGTTCTTAAATTCCTATTAACTTCTAAATTTTCCATTGCAGCTAAACTCAAACCAGAACTGAATTGAAAAACTTACTGGTTCTGCTTGCTTAGCATAACCTCACTTTTTATTCAATTAATTACACTTCATTAGAAATACATTTAATTTCTGATTAGAAAATTGAAAGCAATGTCACAGTTGTAGTGGAAAAAATGCATCCTCTCAAGATTATTTTGGCCCTCTCCAGCCTCACCCACAAAATGCTGTTTGTAACCAAATTTTTTTTTAAACGAGAAATCCAGACTTCTTAGATCAGCCATTTCTCTGCTGTAAGAGTTTCCTATTAACCACTGTTACACTTAAATATTGATCTGGAAGCTCAAACGTGTCTTGCTTCAAGTTTTTAAGAAAGCACCAAGTTCCACTGGGTGTTGGCATTTATATTCATAGATTCTAGTCATGTTCAGTGGGTAGCAATTAGAAGATATCCCTGGAGTAACAGCAGTTCTAAAAATATTCTGTATGCATCATAGAAGATGAAGTACCACTTTCCGCTAAAGTAATGTATGCTGTACGTTCAAGTATAATTAGCACACTAGACTTCGTAAATAGTATTAAACTAATTACTGTTTGCACCACTAGTGGCAGATGTGGTTAGAGATTATTAATTACAGTGGACAACTTCTTGAATTTAACATACCAAATAGAATGCAATTTCTCCACTTTATTTTGTATCAGAATGGCTATTTGCTGAGTGTCAGGAGGGCCATTTTAAATTAGGAGAAACTGTTACTTATGAAAATGAGCAAGTAATAGATGTTTTTTCTCTTAAAAAAAAGCTATTCATTCACAAAACTATAATTACATTTAGTTAATAACTTGCAATATCCACGTATTCTAAATCAGGGAACTATTCTACAGAAGTGTGTGCACCATAAATTTACAAGCATGAGAGGCAGGAAGTTTTTTCTGTGTAGCTACATAAGATTAATCAATGTGTTCAGACAGATTTTAAATAAACACCTAAAACTTTCAACATATGCAATGAAGTAAATTGTTCACTAGAAATTTAAATACTTAAATAAAACTCGCCTGCTGGTAGTCATGGCTTACTTAAAAGAGAGTGGGAATAGCCATTCCCTCACTTCAATATAAAGTTCTGCTCAATGTGGGGATGAGAAAAGGGGAAGAAATGTTATAAAGGGGAGTTGTCTCCTTGGTGCTGTTATTTCAGGGTAAAACCCAGATCAGTAATGTTTAAAAAGCTAGGGGAATTTTATTTAATGTGCCGGCACAAGGAACTGCAATTTCAATAAATGTTGATGGACCTCCAAAAGAAATGCTCCATATTTCTGTCAATATAGGATACAGTAATAACCCACAGAAGTAAAATAATTATTTATAAAAACTGAGGGGATTCTAGAATGATACAGTCATAATAAAGTAACTTGCAGGGTAACAGGCATGTAAGGATATACCGATAGGTATTCATACCTCCCCTACATTTACATTTCTTTTCTAGAATATCCTTTGCCATAATGAAGTAAATTGAACTGTTTAGTTCTGCACTATTTCCCCTCTGTTAATTGGTAGAATTTTTGTGTATAAGGACTATTTTATCAAATACTACTTTTTGTGACTATTAATGAAAATAAACATTAAACTTATTCAAATTTTTATTTATATTTTTAATTAAATTTTAATATTTTTACTTATTAAGGCTTTACAATCTAAGTACTCAGCTAACACACACCCTAAACAGAATTCAGCTTCTAGAAAGACTTAATTTCTAAGATCACCCAGTCTTATCTCACACCACCCCTAAGTTCACTCATTGTCAAGAATTTATCAATTTGCCAATGCCTTTCTTGACAGAAGTGTTATATTGAATGTGCCCTTACCCTAATTCTAATACAAACATATAACTTTAAATTTGAATTAAATGTTCATCCCAGTAAGCATGGTAGGCTACACTTTTGGAAGCAACTTTGGCACAAAAATGCACTGCTACATGTTAACAATGATTTGTCAATCACTGACTCAAGAATTCCAACATACTGATTTGCTGACTATTTCACAACACAACTGTTCTGGCTTCAGCTTAGCTGAAAAGTAGCTTAGCTCAAAGTAAACAGTTCAACAAAAAACTTCAAAGAAAAGAAATCTTTAGTGATGCAAGAAGCTTACAGCATGTGGGTTTGGTAATTGTAACACAATTTTTAGTAAGCAATCAGTTATACTTAAACAAAATCACCACCATAACTGCTATAAACTGTTATTCTTGATGATGATCTCATCTAGAAGGGCATTGATGCCATGGGATCTTCAACCCTCAGAGGTGGCCTCTCCAAGCTATGTTAAAAGCAGTATGACAAATGAAGAGGTGAAATGTTCACTAATATACAGCAATATACTCACTTTGAGGCCGAAGAAAGGCTTACAAGTGTTACATTTACATGAAAGGCTTACAAGTGTTACATTTACATGAAAATAATTTTAAGAACTGCTCTTTCTAAACTTTAAGCCCTTCTCATTTTCCCTCTAACATCTCAACTAAGCTGAGTCTGAATGCCTTCCTGCTTCTTTAAGAATAAAATCTCTCTATAAACAATAAGGATTTTTCCTATCAAACAGAAACACACTACACTTTAAGCCATAATTTAAACAGTTTCTAATTCTTCAAAACATTCTATTATCAATGGAATTAGGCCAATTAGCCTGCAACTATTTAATTTGTTGTCAGACTTACAGTCAAGCGATGGATTGTCAACAAGACAGGATGCCGTGTTACTGCTTCAAAGGTTGATAAAGTAGTCTTAATCAATTCTTCTGATGCAGCTTGCCCTATTAGTAAAAAGCATTGTATTTCTTCATAAAATGCAACAGTTAAAAGTGTCCATTTATAAACATACAGCAATAACATAGGCTACCTTACCTATTGCTCCATCCAAGTTTGTTTCTCCTGAATCTATCATTCTGATAAAATTCTACAGAAGAAGAGACATTTACGTTAAAACACTTCCGGAACAAAAACCCAGAAGCATAATCACTGAGTAAGTACAATAACAAATTATTTAAGGGGCTGTGTAAATGCAAAATGTGAATGCATCTGCATCAGGAAACAGTCACAATAACCAAGATATAAAAGACTTAAAGCATTCATAATCTAGCTGCAAGTCTGTAATGCTGCTGGACACTTATACCTATAATACAGTTAGGACTATTACTACGACTAATGTCAGGTATGATAACATTTCTGGCTAAATTGACAGTAATTAAGTGTCTGTATTGTTAACAGAAAACCACAACTTCTAAGAAGACTTTGAACTATTTTGGACATGGCTATGTTAAAACAACTCACTAAAAAGACCCTCCAGGAAATGCAATTTTCTGTTATTTGTACCATCTTTTTGATCTCCATGCATAGTACACACACAGTCATGGATGCAGTTACATAGAAGAGAACATACAAAAAAAGCACAATCTTCTCTTAAAAATCATCCAAATCAGTCATCCTTTTGAGGAACAGAAACAATGAAGTATTAATAATCAGGGCTAAGTAAATATCGTACAATTAGATCCATTATTCTTTTGCCTTTTCATCTTTATTCTATGCTTTTGCTTTCATTTGTATGCATAGCTGTTTATTTCACAAGGGATGCAAAAGACATGTTATTAACTTCTGCTAAAGAAGGAAAAATTCTCAGCAGAGTTTAGAGTATGCTCCTTCTTACTAAAACACAGAGAACTTAGCATGGATAAACATTTTTCTCATTTTCAATTTGCACATATAACTATTTACTTACATAATAGCAAAACATTAAGAAAATAATGATTGTCTTATATTTTATTATCACTTAAATTTTTGTTATTACCTATTAAATTGGCAAAACTTTCTATATTGCTTATCTTTTTCTTAGTATGTAAGAAACATCTGAAGGATTTTTGTCTAATTAAAAATGCAGTTACAAACTAATTATTTATTTCATCGCTTAAACACATCTCAGAGGCAGTCATAAAAAACCAACTGCTTTTATAAAAAAACAGTTAATTTTTCCTTCCTGATCATCTGAGGAGAACTACTAGCTACTATCTAATTAACTTGTTTTGGAAGAGATTATCCTTTTATTTGCTTATTTCAGACAGTTTCACAACTAATCACAGTTTCAGAACCAATTTGGAAAAATCACTGTAGTGGTGCAAAAATTGTTTTGGCTACAAATGCTTATTTCCTTAATTTTTATATTAGAAACACAAATTGATGATGTATTTCTACAAAAAAAAATGGCTACCTGTGGTTTTTTTAAGCAACAGAGAGGGATGGTGTGTATTACACTAAAGCTGAGTCTGTGCCCTATGCACTTTGCTAGGAACCTACTACTAACTGTGTCTTTGGGGCACAGCGTGTCCTCCATGTATTTCTATTCACAGCCGAAAACATGAAAGGACTGTCCTGATTCCATCTCAATTTCTTTGTACAACAGTACTGAAAATTACAGTGATGATGGAAATAACTTCAAAGGAGCAAAAAAACCATTCTCAATGAACAACAGTTACAGGAAAATAGCTAGTCTTTTTCTTCCAGATACCAAGCACACATCTCTCCATTTCAAATAATTTCATATTGTTAAGAGCAAGATAGTTGAATAAATCAGAAATTTAAAAAAACAAACAAATCAAAAACCAAAAACTGAAAGACTGACTTGCTAAAGTCTTAAAGGTATCAGTTCCAGCACAGTACTTCAAAAAAGTACAAGCTGATAACCAAATGCCCTATTACAGATGTCAGTGGGAATGTTGCTAAACACAAAATTCCAGAGTAGATTGTTGTCTGGTAGAACGGACAGTAACTTTTCCAGAAGTAATTAGATTAGTCATATCATAATACAGGTCAAAATTTTATATTCATTTTTAACATATACTATTTCCCCATCGTTTTTCATGCATAAATTGAAATGGCATATATAAGTTCCTGAATTGCTTTGTTCAATGGACACAGAAGGACAAGATGCAAGAAATGTTCAGTAATCTCCTCCTTGATCTGAGAGGAATGCTATGCCAGTATAACTAGCCTGACTTCCTCAGTCAGTAGTTCAAGCAAGCTGGAGTAACATCAAAAGAAAACTTACATTGTACCTGGTCTGTTGTACCTATATTGTTGACAGAAGAATTTCACCTTCTACAAGGTTGATCCAAAACCATTAATAAATCTACTGCCTAGTTACAAATGCTTCGAAGAGATAAAAGACTCTGTAATTCAACATCTACAGGTTGGGGTTTTTTTTTCTTTCAGTCTAATACTAATTTTTATACAAATATTTTAGTAGAGCTAAATTAAACCCACATTTGCTTGGAATGAAGAGTCAAAGGAGAGAGACAAGGGAATCTGAACAGACAACTTTAGGTGTTTGCAGTGAAGCATTTCTTCATGCTATTGTGGAAGTAAATACCTAGCTGTCATTCATGAACCCATGTACTTAAAAGTATTTGCTTTACTCTAATATACAACTTTAAAACATGTTTTTTTCTCATTTGGCAGAAACATCTGTTTTCATATGAGGAAACTGCATTACAAGAGTGCTGCTTCATTTTTGTTGTACTACCCTATGGCACAGTGAAGAAAGGTTATGAAAGGAAAGAATACCCTAAATACAGATAAGATTATAATTTATCTTTCACTTATACTCATAAAATACTAACATAAAATTCTAGAAAGAACATTCCATATAATTTAGAGCTAATTTTTTTCTACTCTAATATAAAGCATCTAGCTCTGGAGCTCTCAGCACAAGGAAGACTTGGTCCTGTTGGAGTGGGTCCAGAGGAGGGCCACAAAAATGATCAAAGGCTTGGAACACCTTCCCTATGAAGAGAAGCTGAGAGAGTTGGGGTTGTTCAGCTTGGCAAAGAGAAGGCTCCAAGAAGACCTTATTGAGGCTTATAATAAAGACCAGGAAAAGCTTTTTAGGAGAGCCTGTGGCAACAGGACAAGGAGTAATAATGGTTTTAAACTACAGGAGGAGGAGTTTAGACTAGGTATTAGGAAGAAATTTTTTCACCAAGGGTAGTGAAACACTAAACAGGTTGCCCAGAGAGGTGGTGGATGCCCCATTCCTGGAAGCATTGAAGGTCAGGTTGGATGGGGCTCTAAGCAACCTGATCTAGCTGAAGATGTCCCTGCTCACTGCAGAAGGGTTGGACTACACGACTTCCTTGGTCCATTCCAATCCAAGTCATTCTAGATTCTAGAAAGCACACAGGAAATTCTCAGTTTTAGACATGTGTAGTTTCTCTGTACTTGAACACAGGATATTTTTCCCTTGACCCAAAAGATTACTACAAAAAATATTTTCTGATAATATATATAGTTTTGAATGCAGTCAAAGTTTAATTTTTACCTTCAGTATAAAGTTCTCTCTCCAGTTTATAAATTGAATGGCATTTTATTACATTAAAATAATTCCCAAAATTTTATGCATATATACATTTGGTAAACAGGATTTAACTTGGATGGTTATACTCACAAGTAAAGTCCCATAGTGGAAAAGAAACTCCTCTGTGACTATCTGGGGACGAAATACCTATTTGAATTTAGCAAAAGTTACATTAAATGCGTATCTTATGACCAGAACACAGTTATCACAGACACATTAAAAAAAAGAGGACAAAACACGCATTTGCTTCTGTCACTAGAGTTGTCTTGCAACGTACAAAAATAAGGCTTACAACCTCGATACTGTTATATAGCTGGAATACTCATCAACATACTCACACAGTAATATTCTATTTTACCTATCCTCATCATGATCAGCAGAAAATAAGATTTTGGAAAACTGTGAGAGTTTGTCCTTTGTTTAACAACTTAGAGAAAAAAAAAAAAGTCTACCTGGGATGTCACAAGATGAAGTACTACAGACATCATAGGAAGGCACACCTTCAGCTGTTTGGCCTGAACTGTTGATGGGTGTTTACGTCCAGAGACGTTACATAAGGCAGCAAGAATGTCACCTACAGAAAACAACATTTCAAACTGATTTCATGTACTTGCTTTAATAAACAGTAAATGACATGTAAGACATCTCCATCCCAGTATCCTCTGTTCAATCTTGTCTTCCCCTCCTGCTGAAAGTAGTGCTCATGTGACTGCAGGATAAATCAGGCTGATCCAGCACTTTTCTTTCCTAGCTCAGCGTTCAGCCAGGCCTATTTCCTGCTCTGTCTACAGGTACAGGCACGCAAATGTGACCTCTGGCGAAATGGTGAGGATAGAAATACAAGGCAAGTGTAGAAGCAAAGCAGAAACTACCTCTCTTGGTAGGGTGGACTTAGACTGGCTTTAGGTGGCTACATATGCATGGAATTATGTTCTTGAAATTCTGTGGATACAATTCTATTAGCAATGAAATGAAGAGCAAAATCGTCATGACTTCCAGCTGACCAAGAGTTGAATTCACAATGGTTAGTAGGTGATATAATACTCAAGTAGTGCATTTTTCCTGCAGAACAGTACCACTGGAAGAAAGAAACAAACCTCCTCCCCACTGCAGCAGGAGAAATTCTGTTCCTATGCCTGAAAATATTAAAAAAGCAGGAGAAATTCTGTTCCTATGCCTGAAAATATTAAAAAAAATCCAAATCATATCTCAAAAGAACACTTACTATATTTTTTCCCCTAGAGAGCTGCACAAAACTGTAAAAGGGGAAAACACGTAGATATAAACAAATAAAGGACAGGATGTGATGTTTTATATTTTCATGTTAGAAAAGGCTCTTCCTTTCAGAGTCAAGTCAGACTTCCTTCATGTTGAATAATATCAGTGCTTTTCTTCTGCTTTCTTGGAGTTCAGTTTTCACCATAAGCAGAAATGACAGTCTGGCACTAAAGTAGGTTATAAAAATACCCAGCCTTAAAGATTTAACTCATTCTATAACATATTGTTTAAGAAAAAGAACGCATTGCCTAGAACTCCCCAAATACATAAGCCAAAATACTGTTTTTTTCATTAACACATTTTTCTTTTGTATTAAACACAATATAGTACTTCAACAAGACCTCTCTGATTATCAACAAATAGTTTACTGAACAATCTACTCTCCTTCTATGTTTTTTTATATAAATCATCACATTTGCCAATTTTGCAGTTGATAAATAGATAGACATAGTTTCATTAGTTTTTTGCATGATCTAAGCAATTTATATCTACTTAATAGAACTAGGTTAATTACTATAAACGCAGTATCAAAATTAGGGGGGCTTTAACTGCAACAACTGAAAACTTTTGAAATTATCTACAAGATCAACCATTTATTTCATTTGTTTAAATGGTTCTTCAGGCCAATTTCTACACCTTAATCTAGTTGGTTTATAGCTACATCTGGTGGAAGAAGATGGGATTGGTAAGGAGCTTACATAAATGCATATTAAAAAAGTCAGCTAGGATTAATCCTAAATCAACAGTTAAACTGCTTTTAACTGTTCCACTTTTGCAAATCTGGTTATTTTTCTTAGAAGCCCATAGCTTTTGCCTCCTCAAGCAGAACATGTTCCTTTGTCATACTCACAGCAATAAAATGAAAAAGGCTTCTGGCAAATATGGGCAAATATGGACGGATAGCTTTCTCTTACTAAAAACAAACCACACAAATCTAGCTTGGAAAGGAAGACAAAGTGTAAAAATTATGCTTGATATATGAGTGAAAAAAAATCTCAGTAGAATACATGTTAAAGCAATTGATGTATTATGAATTATAGTGATTTCAACTACATATTTGATGTATAGTACTTTTGGGTTCTGAGGAAATATCAGTTGCATATAGGACATACAGGCAGCAAGATGTGAATTTTGGCCTCAGACATCTATAGTCTGACACTTACAAATCCTGAAATATAGCTAATACACAAACTTGGTATTTATTTTCAAGAAAAGGGATGAGGTATTTGCAACATGGCAAAAATTTGCATTGTCATCAGAAGTAAAGTTACTTCCAAAATAGCAGCATGACATTTCGGTCTACTGACCTTTGTAGTGCTACTATTACATTTTCAGTATTCTAGTGATAACATAAAGAAGATGAAAAATATATCAGGTATCATCTCATCAATCCTACATTCAAATCTCACCAACAGATTCTCCTTAGTTTTTCAAGATTTTATCAATTGTTTCTGTACAAATGGCCAAAATTCTCAATTTGTCTCACCAACTTCTCTTGACTGACTCCCCAGACTCTAATTTCTTTCTACTACAGTTTCTTCTTTAGTTGCCCAACGAGCACAAATTACACTCTGCAACGTGCAGGTTCTATCCTATTTGCACACATGCCTGTCGTTGTTCTTTCTGCAAGTCCCCTCTTCCCCAGTCCTCAACCCACTGCAACAAGTTTGAACATATTCAGTGATGATAGGACTTTAGCTGCCATACCTGAGGAAATTTTTGTTTGAATGTAGGTGAACAGCACAAAGTTCAAAGTAGCTTTTAATCATTCCAAAAGCTCAAATACAAGTGAAATTCGAGTAGATATTCACAAAACTGTCCAAATGCATTTCCTTGGCAGTAAAGTTACTTTGCTGAAACTTAAAGGGATAGGCTGACATAGCACTGATGTTATCTCAGAGAAAATCTTTCCATCTTTTTTTTAATGCATAAGCAAAACAGTTTCAGAAATTTAGAACTGAAGTATCTAGACTGAAATTTTCCAGAAAAATTGTTTGAAGCACATAAGTTTCAGTGTACATGATTAATGTGTACCCACAGATATGCACTTTGCATCTCTCCTAGCTCTGTGTTTTATGTGGCAAACCCGCTCGCAGTTTTTTTCAGTGTTTGGGATACCCTTAGAATACTGACAAAACTTCTTGTACTTTTGGGTCTTGTTCCTGACTGAGCGAATGGGGGCTTACCATTCAACAAATACAAAACATTAATACAGGAAATCATGCATTCCAATACAAAATATCTTATCATGACATTACTAAAACAACTTAATGAAGCTGATATCATGCAAACTTTTCTTAATCATAGCATACAGTCCTTACACCTGTAAGAAGATGTTTGTTTCTCGAGGGAGTAAGAAAAGGTAAGATTTGTTCAGTTAAACAACTGAATTTACCTAGAATTCCTGGCAGCTCCCACACAATGTGACAGATAAGAAGATCCAGGCATTTTGACAGGTATTCACTGCCACCTTGCTGCTCTTTTCCTGGCGTAGTCTTTCTGCTGTCTCTTTCAATATACATCACGAGTCTACATTTAAGCAAGTGCAAAACATTACCTCTCATAACAAAAAAATTACACTATATCTCAAAACTGCTACAAACCCAAACATTTCTAGTATCTGCAGTTACAATCAAGGTGATACATTAGTTTTGGCTCTATAATTCTGTTGAAATTTTAGACTTTTCCTTTCAAATAAATAATTTTTAAAATAAAACAAATGAATGTGTCTGGGAACAAAAGGAAAGAAACCCTTCAGCTTCTGTAAATGCAACTCTATTAGTTTAAAAGAATTTATGATGCTATTGTGGTTTGAGCTATATTAGAGTCAATTTTCTGACTCTAACTCAGTCTCATCTAAGTAACTTCATTTTCTGAAAACTGACTGCATGTTTTTCAGACAGTTTCACTCTAGAAGTGATAACACTGGACACCAGTATGCAGAAAAGCCAATGCTCATACTTATTATAGTAACCAAGGCCATCCTCAAGTTGGCAAAAAAGGGCACACCTGCAGGAAGGGGTGGCCAGGTGACCCCAAAGTGACTAAGAGAGTATTCCATCCCATAAGCATCATATTCAGTATAAAACTGAGAGATCACAAGGGTCTCTCTCCCTCTTCTGTGACAGCTGACATCCAGTGAGGACCTCATCTGTACCAGATCTGTGTATTACTGAGTCCAGTTCCCTCCTAGCTGCAGAGCCATTCCCTCGTGTCTGCTCTCCAATATCATGGCGTCGTACAGTCATCAAGGGGTGGGGTAGGGGCATGATCTCAGATGTTTGATATATTTTATTACTTTCTATTATCTTAATCATCATCATTATTATTGTTATATTAAAGTTGTGGTTTGTTTCCAATCTGCAAGTCTTTTTCCTCTCATTTTCCTTTCCCCTTGCCCTGGGGGTGGAAGGGAGGGAGGGATTTGGGAGCCCAGCTGCTCAGGGTTTTTTTATACAGAGAGAGACCAATTTCAAAACCCACTTGATTTTGAAATACATGAGCAATATGTGCAATATGAACAGAAGACTAAAGACATTAATTTTCAACATGTAAGAATTATTAAAGCAAAAATAATTTAAGTCACTGTAACCAGAGATCCATCTTTCAGTCAAGAAAAATCATACTACATAAATCATACTTTCAAAATGTTAGCACTAGTTAGAGTGGCCTTATTGAAAGAGATAAAAGCCCCAAGTAGCCTTACACCCTTTCTCTAGAAATCTGATGTTCAAGACTCAATGCTTACATTCTAGCCAATATCTGCTGTGTAGCTGTGCCGTTCTGCAGAATGACATTTCTCATAGTAAAATATGGTAACTGATTTATTAGCCATTGGCTAACTTACAAGAGATTGCTTTAATAATACACCTGTAACAGAAAGCTTCAGGCAATATTTTAAAATGCTCATCTGAATAGACAGAAGGGGCCAGGCTTTCCTTTAGGGGCATAATATTGACAACTTTATTTCACATTTGAACTCCCTGGAGGTTCTCTGCAAAAAAACATCAGTCACTGGTGAGTGAAATTTATGCTCTGGATTTTAAGAATGTACTTCAGTATTATCTCGGTATTTTTTTCTTTTTTTCTTTATAGCCTCCCTATAATCAATGTGCTTCTATACGAGTATGAAAATAATTTATTTAAACTGTCACAAGTGTACACAACAAAGCTGCAGGACTCAAACACAAAATTTTATCCCAGAAGGTATGCATTTCCATTAAAAAGACAACTTATTCAATGAAATAAAGACTATCTAAGAATGTATTTTGCAAGATTAGTCCTCTAAACAATGCATGATTGTTATGGAATACTGCAACTCACCTTATCCTTCCTGAACTGTGCTACAGAGCAAAGATAGAGTTAAATCAAAATATCCATTCAGTAACTACCTTTCACCTCTGCAGTAGCCCAGATTCTAACATATTCAGCTGTGCCTCCCCGAGACTACAGAGACATCTATTATTTTTCTTGCAATCTATAAAAATAGTGTTAAATTACAAGCAATTTTGATCTGTCTTGTAGAAGACAATTACTTAAAAATCTGGCATTACCCGTCAAAGTGAAGTTTCCTTAAAACAGCTTTAGGTTTTTTAAACATAAACAAATCACATTTTCAGTTAAAATGGTATCAAGCCCTCTAGCCTTTCCAGGCAATCAAGTGCGTTTTTACTCAAAAACTGTTTAACTTTCAACAAAAACATGACAAAAGACCAGAGTTTCTATGGATTAATTTTTCCTCAAGAAAACACTTCCATGATCTAACAATCGTGTGACTCTATATGGAAATATGTTTATATCTGTTTAAGCTTTATGTAAAATATGCTGAATAGACTTCAACATGAGTGCTATTATTGCTGGAGGAGGCAGGAGTTCATTGTTTTAAAATTACTTAATCACATATGAGAGGCATACAAAGAATGCTCATTTATTCAGAGAGAGGAAAGATATAAAGTTCATACCTTTTTTTATCTCTCTTTTTATGTTTAGATACCAATAAGATTCAGCTACAACTTTAACGCATCTCAACAGCATTAAAAAAGCATGTTGCTGAAGATGACAGCCTAAAACCAGGTCTCTCACTAGCAGTCTTCTCCCTACTTCTCCCTTAAGTTCACTAAGCTCAGAGAATGACAGACCTCCAAGAAATTAGTGTCTTGTTTGTTCTGAGGAAATACACAATCCGTTTACCCCAACAATTCAAGGCCCCCATTTTTAGTCAACCTCTGCCAACAGAAAAAGATGCAGATTTTTAAAGGATATTTAATATAAATATATTGATTATTTTACAGAGATGCAACACTGTATGGCAGACCATGCTAGTAAGAAGGGTCAACCCTTATTTCTCCTCTTTCTTTGCCACTACTTTTTTTTTTGTTTGATACCATCTCACTGAGGTTCTTTTCCTGAAATCACTAATTTGTGTAATTGTTCCCTTCTGCCTTCTGTTTCCCATTTGACTGAGCACTAAACCTCTCTGCTCTTTTCCTCACTGTTTTTCTAGGCCAACATGAGACGCTAGATGTGAGACTGTAATAGGTCTTCAGGCAAAGCTTTTCCTTTGAGGGCACATACAAGATCTGAAATTTTTAAAAATATGGGAGGTGGGGACAAATAACATAGAAAGATTTTGCTCTAAATTTATGCTTTGGTGCCTAGTTACACTGCGAAAGTCAGTCAAAACTTCTAACCTATCTTCCTACAAGTGTCAATGTCCACAGACAGTAGAGAAATAGGTTTAAATTCTTTAAGGAGGAATTTCAATAATCAGGGCAGTCTCTATTAACCTAGGAAATTCTCTGAAAGCATTTAATCAAGAAAGAACAATTTACTGAGACTAATCAGAAATTACTATTAGTTCAGAAAAGGGTGAAATTATAAGACTCAACAAAACTTCAGGGTGAGGAAAAAACCACTTCAAAATTACATTTGATATTATATGTAAGTGCTTTTCATCCACAGATCTCGAAATCTCAGAGCACTTTGGGAAGTCCTAGTGGAATTTCCTTAGTGACATCCATTGCTAAGCTTCTCAATCACACACTCCCACCACAACTATTTCATAACTTAAAAATACTCCACAACAGATTCAGAGAATTTGGGGTTTAAAAATCACAAAAATCTCTGCAAAGGTACGTATTATTACTAAACTAAAGTCTTTTCCAATGCCTAACTAAACCACATTTAACTTGGAGCTGTGAAGTGTTGATATCAAACAGTTAGAATTGACTGTTTTATCATCTGCATCTTATCCTTTAAATGATGGCACACTGAAAAGTTGCCTTACATTTATTACCATAAATAGATATTATAATCTAAAGCAATATAAATCTTGTTACGGGCATTAGCTACAACTGCTAAAGACAAACAAAAAACTAGAAATTATGCACATTTTACTATACACTTGTTATATTTCTCAAATCAAATGCCTTCAGAAGGAAAAACTGAATATAACAAACATTTGCAGTAGGTACCCAACTGATTACTGCTTACTATACTAGCAACTTTGAATTTATGAGTCTTAATTTTGAATTAAGTTTTCTGTCACATAACTGGAGACATTTAACTTAAATATGTCAAGAGGAATGCAACACTATAAGTAAAAAAATATCCATTATATCTACTAGGCCTAATAGAGTTTTTCCAGAGTTCAGCATATTATGAAAGTAGCTGTCCCTACATATAATGGATCATTTCTCCTCTCTCATGCTACAGTAGCCATCTTACTTTTTGGATGCAAGAGAAAGGTTTAAGTCTAGATGATCTTCCTGTCAAGAGATATATTGTTCACTGAGGAACAATTATGATGTAAACATAACAAATCAAGCAAAACAGGTTATCAGTTCAATAAAGCCGCTGTAAGGCTTGCCTATTGTTTTACCTAATGTGTTATATTATGTACTGGTCCCTAATCAGCTCTGCCTGGAGCATCTTAATACAACAGCGGGATAAAGCCAAAACAGAGAACACTTTTCTTGATATTCTCATGAATATTCACAGAAAATAGTTCACTCCTAAATCACTGGCTCAAAAATATCATACATTTTAAAGTGTGTCAGATATGACTGAAAATAAACATTACATCTCTAAGTATCTTCCATTAATAACTTACCTTGCTTGACAACTAAGTAGCAACATCTCCCTGTTATTCATTAAAACTTGTAGCAGGACCAGAAAGGCTTTTGCTCGAATAAAAGTTGAAGGGCTTTCAAGTAAACGAGTAATTGTAGTCACAAAATCCTTGGTGGAAATAAACACAAATACATTAACATTATTTTACAGAAAAAGGCTACTTGCACTGTATTTCAACACTGTATATATTTAACATTTGCTCACTGCCAAGTAAATCCTGTGCAAAGCTGCTTTGTATCTCTTCTCAAAAGCTGCAACATGTAAACACTGTGTAATGCACTATACCCAAAATGGCACAAAATTAACTGCAAAATATGATACAATTTATATTTTTAAATGCCTTATCTTAAGGATATGTACAGGCTACTTTAAGATATTATTTTAAAAGAAGACTGAAGGATTTTCAGAATACATAAATAATTCAGCAGAAATATGGCTAAATGTTTACCACTCAATTCCCATATGCGCAGGACAACTGCAAACAACAACTTTGGGATACAATCATGTCTACATCAGACCCTAAATTGCATAACAGATGCTGCAAAGATATGGCAAAACTGTTTCTACCTCCTCTGACTGTACTTCTCTAAATTTATTTTATTTTAGGTTTGTGAAGTGAAGAACACCTTCTCAAGGAACAGCGCAAATTAAGACTTGGAAAGAGAAAAAGATAAACCACAAGCACTTGGGAACCATGACTTTTCAAAGCTATGGACTCCAATCCTCCGCTCCATTCCTAGGATAAAGTCAATGTAAAATATGCCAAGATCCTTACCAACTCTTTCCTTCCTCTAAATATAAATGAAAGAATAAAGACTTTAATAAGGGTAGTGAGAAACTAAGAATAAACACAAAATACTTTCTTTCAAAACTTTAACAATGGTTAACTGACTGCATTCTGAAATCATAGCTTTCTTCTTTTCTTTCTCTGTTTTTCCCTGTATATGGAAAGGATTTTCTTCCCTAGTTTCTGGAATGTGGCCTGACATATAGAAGGATATGAGATTCATGCGCACTGCCTCAGTTTCCAAGGCAATAAACCTGAGAATCAGTGGAAGGAAAAAAGTGAACAGAATTATGTATTATGAGTTGTAAAAAGCATAAGATAAGGATTATGTGCTGTCTAACAACATGTTTGCAACAACATGGTATATGCTTCTACCTCCGAGCAATAAAAAATATATGCTACTCATCTGTAATCTTCTTCTATGAAGACCAACTGGTCTATTTCCTGGTAAAAAAACCCAAAAAACAAAACAAAAAAAAGCCATGTTCAAAGATTGCCTTGTTGACAGCAGCACTGGTATTTTGGGATCAGCTCTTGGTCATAATGTGTTGTTCTGCAAACAGAAACCCTACTTCAAATCCCTCTGTCTTAAAAAAAAAAAAGCAAAATAAAAAAAATATTTAAAAGTTAGAACTAAAAATTGAGCCAGAATTTACAAAGTGAGTCAATTGACTCTATCCAAAAATTAAACCAAGCACAAATGCCTCATCAACAGAAACTACCTTCAAGCATTTGACCTATATTCTCTATGGAATGCCAGTTCAGAATAGAGGTTCACAGTGTGTGCCTGCATGTTGTGTACAAAGTTTAAAATCTTGATGTAACGCATATGTAACAAAGCAAGTGTTATATTATTCAAACTCCATCTTTTGCTGACAGAATAACTGAAAAGCAGCACTGAATGTGAATGACTAGAGACAGACTTCGCCACAATTAACTACACCTCTTTACAGAGACAGGAGAAAGAACAGGAGTTTAAGAGATGGTGGGCAAAGCATCAGGTTTTACTCCGATACCATTATAACAGTGTCTTTAAAAGCAGTCAGTATAAGTAGTCACTACAAACTTATTAATTATTTAAGAACTGTTTTCTCCAATTTGTAATACTTCATAAACAGCAGAGTTTCTCAATCTTGTGGTTAATAAGCACAAGCTGTATCAAGTTTACTGCTTTAAACAGTTCAACAGCTTTTGGAACATGACCTGGAGCTTCTCCAATATGAACCTGCAGCAGTAAGATTGTTAAATTATAATCTACTAAAAGCAAAAGTAGAAATTTTAATAAACTGAGGGTTAGGGAATTTTTTTTTAAATTACTCAAAACAACAAGAACAAGTATTTACATTAAGAACCCCCCTAAAGACTCAGACTTAGCAAGAGAGGCTGTATAACACAAGACTGCCTGATAACACAAAAAGACTTGATAAACCAGGTACCTGAACAAAGACACATGAACCTACAAGCCAAAGCATATCTGACTATTTTCATTTCACAGTCTGGATAATAAAAATATTTCAGTGTTATATGTGGCGTTTACCATAAGTTAAGACAACACTGTTAATTAAAATCAGTTAAATCAGTTCTAATAATCTGGCTTAGTAAATATGACATATTGTAATTTGCTTTTTTGGCTGGTCTGAGGACTGCAAAATAGCAACAGTGTATCTAAAGAAAATCTGAAGCACCTCTTTGCTGACCTGCAGAACTCAATTTCAGCCAAAAACTGCTGAAATACCATCTAATACATAAATTATTAATTGTTTCACTGTTATACTGTTCTTCTTCCCTTCCCTGCAACTGTTTGATGTATCCATGGAGACTCTGCAGGCTAAGGACACTCTTTTCATTGCAAGTGAGCACACTGTTGACTGCAACAAGATCATGTTTTTATATTGGATACTCATAGCATATATTGCAAGTTCAAAACAAATCACCAAAAGCAAAGATGTTTTCAAATTGGCTACACAGGGAAAAGTTATACCACTATTTTCACTATACAAAAACTAAAGTTGTGACAGGAATCATTTGTTTTATTGTTGTATATTTCCAAATTCCCATTCTATGCATTGCAAATGCCTCTGTAATATTATAAGGTAAGAGTTACAAAGATTTTGTTAAATATATTAAAAACATTGTATTAATTCATAGTGATATTGACAAAACCACTGACATCAGAGGTAGCTACTTGTACATATTCAGTTAAAAAACAAAGAATTGAAAAAAGTAACTTAAATATGAGCTTAATGTTTATAATGTAATTATAGAGCTTCTTTTCAGTGCCATAATTGGACGTGACTGTGACAAAAAAAACTATGGCCGACGATGCAGGGAAGCGAAGAAACAACACGTGTGACAAGATATGCTGAATCATCTGAATAATTTCACTACTTAGTACTTGAGAAAAAATGAGTAAAAAAAAAAAACCAACACCATTATCTGACCTCTGGAAAAACCTAATTGTATTTAAAAAGCCATATGACTGGTTTTCACTCATTCAAAGGTGAACCGTGACAGCCAGATGAATATAATTAATCAGTAATATTTGGTTTAATTTGTTTTTTTTCCCTCTACTCTATGGTGTGTCGAAGATCATCGAGTTCTTTTTCTGCACTTTAAAACATAATTTCAGCTTTTATTTGTTTCCCAGACAAGAAACTAAAATGGAAAGTCTCTGTATTAGAGAGGAAAGATTTATACCAGCGTAGATGACCACAGAACTACATTGCTCCTTTGTCTTCTGGCTTTTACTTTGTAACTGGTTTTATCACTGTTCTTGAAGGGAGTAAAAAAACAAGGGTAGCCTTAAGACTTGTAAGCTAAAATAGCTTCCAGATAACATATACAAAGCTAAATTATTTCCATCTTAAATGTATGTCTTCAAGCATCTTTTATTATGTTGGTTTTCAGCTGTTTTAATAAGACAGTCACAACCTTGTCACCGCCTTCTCCGTAACACTGAGGTCCTTCTGCTTCTTAAGCCATAGCACACAAGAAATCTACAGAAGGCAGAACACTTTGTAGGCAAATGCTGTCTACTTATTTTTTCTTTTTCCTTCTCTCATTAAAGTGGACTTGTGTGTTATGCTCACAAAATATTGAAAACTGCAACCAGACCCTGCAACATTTTGAACAATTTGCCACCTGTTAGTTTGTTGTAGTAGAACCCGTGGAAAGCTTAAAGCCAGCTGACAAGTGTTTATAGAAAAACATTGACAGCTCTGACAAGGCCCAGAAATAACTTTTAGGAAGCCAATTAGTGATTTCAGGCTGCAAGAAGAGATGAGTGAAAAACAACTGACTATTTTTTAATTTAAATATTGTTGTTAAAATAATGTGCATAAAAAACCAAATTAATCTGTCACAGCTAAAGAGAGGCCAAGTTGGATGGGGCCTTGGGCAGCCTGATGCAGTGGGATGTGACCCAGCCCATGGCAGAGGGTTTGGAACTGGATGACCTTGAAGGTCCTTTTCTAACCCAAACTATTCTATGATTCTATGACTCTAGAGCCTAATAGATTGTTACAGTCAAGATGACTGTCAGGTTACAGCACACATCACAACCAACTATGTGATGAAAACACAAGCTACGGTTCCTATTTTCTTTGTGATTCTCCCAGGCAGAGGGGGATTACCTTTGCTTATGAACTGTAAAAAAAAAAGACATTGCTCTAAACACAGAATAATTTGGTGATCATTATAGAAAGCTTTTAATCATCTCTTCCAAAAATTATATTAGGCATAAATCAGAACCAGTAGTTTTATTCAGTAACACTGAAAATAAAAACCTAAGTTATTAAAATGCTAATTTCTGCAAGACATTTCCGTTACAAATTGGCCTAAGGTCCTTTAAGGAGAGCATAAAGTACAGCTTTAGATTCAATCAGGATACTCAGACATTTAAAAGAGAAAATTATAAAAGAGCTATGTCAAATAGATGTCCTCATGCATTCCTTTGATTTTTTTTTTCCTTAGGGCCATTATCAGTCATGATCAGGATAGTGTTTTGTGAATTGATCAAATTCTAGCTACAGTAGCAATGTATATGCCCGTTACTACCAGCTCTTGAAGACCTGTGAGAAAGGAAAACTACACACTTTGTTATTTAGATTTTAAGCAAATAAAAACACATTCCTCATTTCCTGCTATTCAGATACGAAAGTATCACTGAGTTAAGCATTTTGAAAACAGAAACACTGACAGAGCCAATGTTAACTTTTCATTAGTGAAATTCCATGCCAGTAAATAACATTAATCTGAAATCAAACCTTTTCTTGAACCAGCCTCTGTAGATGAATTCCACATGACAACATCGCTGAAAACATGGTGAGCATGTACTGCTGAATTTTGCTTATTCCATTTGCCAAGGAATTTAGTACAGCTGTTAATCCCACTTTTTCAATGACACTCTGGAAAGCACTGGGTGAGTAACGAGTAATTCTGCATAAAGCCTACAAAAGAGAAAAACAAAATTGTGATTTCATGGGACTATTATTTCAAGAGAAACAAGGAGAATAAAAATAGGTGGCTATTTTTCCAATAGTTTAGGAATATAGAGGATTTATACAGTTTCATTCATAAGACAAATCTTAGAGGAAAAGGCTACTTATTTTTTGAACACCTGGAATTCTTCTAAATGCATCGCTATATGCTCCATTCAGCTGAAACTGAAATATTCGGTGCACCAACATCAACATCAAACAGAGTCATGTTACTCTTTCCCTCTAGAGAACAATAATGATGGAGCACAAGTGCTTGAGTCTTTTATCAGTACAGAATAAGGTTGCATCAGGTGACACTGTACTAGAAAGGAGAACAGGCTGCAGAAAATAAACAAACTACATACACCACAGAAATTCTGGTCACTCATAAAGGTGGACATCTTTCTTCTCTCTCTGCTCATGGACCATAATTTGATATGCAGGAGTTCACCATCTAAAGTCTAGATCTAGATACCTTGGATCTAGGTATTTGTTAAAGAACACTGTTAAGCATAGTAAACATGCAAACTACTCTCCAAATGGTTGATTTATAAATATCAGTGATTAAGACAGCTCAAACAGAATATGCAGACTGAACTGAGCACAGATCTGTTCAGTGTATACTAACTTAGGTATTTCATAACAAACTTCACCAAATTAGCTTCAGAGTGGATTCATCTCGCAGTCAACACAGTTCTTTCTTTTGATAGCTCTGGAAGTGCAACCTTCAAAATACTGTAATTGCATTTGTTCTTTCCAAAGAAAATAAGAATTTTAGACATTTAAAATTTCAGCTTTAATGTAGTGTTAGGATAGGAAAATTGCACCTTCATCAATCTGTTTTTGTAGTGTGTCTCCCCATTCCCCCCTTTTTGTTTTGCTAACAATGTTTTTACTACTTGATGGGTACAATTGCTGAAAAACAAATCAGCTGAGTGATTCTAGTGCCCTTTGATATAAAGTCTGGAGGCATAAGCATCCAAGCTATTACTTGCACCGCTCTCGTAAAGTCAGCATTCTGGTAAAACAAACAATCTTTGTAACACGTGATCATGCAATTAACAGTACACTAAGTCCGTTTTTGCATTCTCTAAGGGTAATTGTTTAAGCAACACTTATCTAGCAGCGATATTGTCTGCCTGCTTATATAAGACCTCTTGTAGTTTGTCGAGAAAAGTCATGTAATAAACGCCAAGATTTCTTTTTTATCACAAATACAAGTGTGTTCCAAGGACTATTAAATGGGACTATATGTCCGTGATCTAGTTGCCCCTCCACTAAATTTTGCAATGTACCCAATTTTTCACTCGTTCATAATTCCAATGCCTATTCCCATTGCATTTAACACATCTCTCCCTCACAAGATTAGTAGAATGTGCACAACTAAGGGTTACACTACAGCCATTTTAAGATGTTCTGGCTTTCCTCTTTTGTGTTAATGTTCACTTCAACATAAGAGGCTGAGTTTGTAGGGACTAAGCCAAATGTATTTCAGGGATTCTTATGGACTCAAATCCTTGTGAGCCATGCTCTACAGAGTCAGCTTGGAACACAGCCACTTTGAACAAAATTAAATACACCATCCAGCTATCCTTTGGTATTAATACTGTTGGAAATGGTGTTCATAACATTAGTGGAGACAGCATGCATACCCTTGCTTGAATGATTCCAGTACAGCCTGCATCAATGACCTCAGGTAAAACAAAGATTCCCAACCGAATTATTGATAATCATTCTAATTACAAGGCAGTAAAGCCAACCCCAATGGTCTTTTTACATTCCATGTTATTGCGTGAAGTGCGGAAGATTGCAGCACTACTGGGATGGTGGTGATCATGTCTATCTTGGTGCTGCCTGTGGTTCTTGCTCTGAGGTGAGAGCTGCTGCTTGCCATGGAGGCATCTGTGTTGGTACGTGCCTCCGAACCGTGCTTTGCTCCTGGTTTTCTGACAACACTGTCCCGTTCTTATCCTGTTTTGATCTACACCAACTGGCAAAATGTTTACCCTTTCCACACCGAGGGCAGATTTTAGCCCTCTATCTGGGCATTGCGTGTGGCAGTCTCTTTTAAAATGTACTTTCTTGCCACATCTCTAACAGAACATATTTCTGTCCCAGATTACAGTCAGGGCAGCACCTATCAGCTGTGCTTGATAGGTAAATGATGCCAGCTGTTGTTATAGAAGTTTTTAGACTGCACCATATCTTTCTATATTTGTCATTAGGATTTTTTTTGTCGTAGATTGCAAAATTAAGGCTTCTGTAACTGCTCAGCACATCCTTTGATCTATCTATAAACACCATATATGGGTCATGCCTGTTTCAGCTTTCCAACATCCGGTATCTTTATAAGTGTTTGATAAAACAAAAAGCCGCATCTGTTGTAAAATTGCATTATTTAAACTGTCTTGATTCTTGAACTGCTACCAACGCCATTCAATTGAGATGTTTCCCATCGCATCTGCCAACAGTCCCCTCTGCAATGCCGAAACTGTCCAGGCCCTGCGGTGGCAGTGGTGGTGGCGAGCAGGCCCCCAGCCCAGGGCAGCAGCCCCCCCACAGCGAGCTGCTCTGTGGGAGCTGGAGGGGTGGGGGCGGAACCCCTCGGCCAGGCAGCTCTGCTCGGGAGCAGCCAGCTCTCTTCTGCAGCTCCTGGAATCTCCTTTATCACTTTGTAACTAATTAGTTCCCAGCGTAGACCACCGTCACGCGCACAAATCAAAGCTTGCAGTATTTCAACTTCTCCCTGCTGCTGTGCCTCCCTCCTGACTTGTGCCCGTTGGTCAGAGGGACAGGGGGGAGGTGGATCAGGCTCCTTCTCGGTGTCTCTTGGACCCGGATCAAAGGGACTGTTGTCCCTCCTGTCGATTTCACACTGACACGCCACTGCCTGGGGCTCCTCTGTAGCCGTTACTTCCAGCCCTAAGTCAGCATGTGCTTGCTCTATAACCGACCTTTCCTCTCTCATTACTGTTACCAATTTCACAAGTCTTCCATCCTCTAACTTCTCCCCGGAGTCAGACAATGCCATCTCCAGCATCTCCGGCTTCGCTGCCTCCCACATAACTAAACTAAATATATCCGTCAGCTGGTGAATCCAGCCCTCCCACTGCATCCATAGGATGATCGAGCGCACTCTCGCGGACTTCACCCGCACATCCGTACAGCGACTGTATTCCTTCAGGGCCCACACAACCACTTCTAACATCTTCTCGGCTATGGCTACTCACGCTCCCGATGCCAGTCGGGGTCATTCGAGTATCACATCAGGGTCATCACTTGTTGCATCACGACAAACACCTCCCTGTACCGGACTCTCACTCCTCCCCAGCGAGGACCATTGAGACGCAGACTCTAACATAGAGGAAGCTCAAATAGCACTTTATTGATTGGGCAGTCTGCCTTTATAGCCCTGTCCCGCAAGAGGCCCTCCTTCCTACCCTCTACCGTCACATCACGTGTTCTTCCGCATCGCTGTTCCTAACTTGATGACCTACTCCGCCCACAGAAAACTGACTATGTCCATTGTTTGATTCACGTGTAAATCTGAATTGGTTTTAAGGAAAAACTTTGAAGGATATTTTCTTTTGTGAAAAGCTGGCAATATAACAAATTCTATGTTCTTTTCAGTCCAGATATGTTTAGAAATTGCTGCTTACCTGGTACACATTCAACAGGGAAGTCTCATTTAAGAAAAACTGTAGTCTATTAAACCCATGGAATAGAATTATAGAATCAGTAGGTTGGAAAGGACACACTGGATCATCAAGTCCAACCATTCCCATCAATCACTAAACCATGCCCCTCAGCACCTCATCATCAGAGAAAACCTTTCCATGTAAGAATCTCAGAAACTGCCCAGTTCACCAGTACTCTTAGAAATATTACTCAAAACATGTTGAGAAAAAAAGGAAGGTACAACAATAAATCAAGAACTTATTATTTTTAAACAGTCATTTTATTGATGTTGGTCATCTACTCTGCTCCTGTTCTTCCCTGCCTTTTCTGGTACAGGAACCATATCAATTACAGCATTTTATTTTCCTTCTCCCCCCCCCCCCCCCCTTTTAAAACACAGACACTTAATCTCTACTTCTTGTAGTACAGCATGCTCTTATTTCCCCAAGGATACAATCCAGTCCTCCACCTCTAGTCTTAGTTTTAAAAATAAGAGGGCAGGAGGTATGTGCATTCACTAAACATACCTTCTAGGGTTTTTTACTGGTGAACTACTGGGACCAAGGGATAGACTGCGTCAAAGCAACATGGAGCTAACTTGGTGCACTAATGTGGTGCATGCAGACTTGTTAATGCCTTAGCTGTTTGCTACCAACCTTGCTAAACAAGGTTGACTGTAACCACAGGCCACCAGACGACTTCCAGGCAAATCTAGTAGAAGAGACGTGGCTGCTTTCTAGAATCATACTGCAGTTTTAGAGACAGCAGGAAAGCTCCAGTCCACAACAGCCAAGGGGTCACAGAGCACTCTGCTGTGTGGATGAAACAAATTCTCCAGTAGAAAAACAGAAGATTGTTTTCTCCCTCCCATTAAATTCTAAGTATCCTAAATCACTTCAGCAGGTCCAGTATCTGGAGAGAACATGTGGGGACAGGTCAAAAGCTGGTGGAGAAGAAACTGGGAAGCAATGATGATAATCAGTAAGAGTAGAGCTCATACCATCATCTCTCAGCAGCAGTTTTGGAACAGGAAATAATCATAGTTAAAGTAAAGCATTGGCATAGTCTCTCCTGGAATTGGCTGCTTCTCTGTGCTTGCTTTCTGCACAGCCTTAACCAGCATCTTTTGTCCCAGCAGTTCCAACCCTAGCATCATGATCCTTATTGGTCCCTTATATCTTGAGATATTCTATGATCATCTATGCCCTATCCAATGCCTTCAGGTCTTACATGCCACACAGTGGCTGAATAACAATTACCCTTTTAGGATATGCTTCATGCCTCTCTTGAGTTTGAGAATAAATGCATTAATGTATTTATAATACCAAACTCTCTAAAAGAAACTATTCAGCACTAATTATTTAATGGGGGAAAAAGCAACCAAGCAAAAAAACAACAACAAAAAAGACCCAAAAAACCAAATCTCCAAAAGATTGTGTTGTGGTTTTCCAAATTAATTTCTACTTAAGTGCCTTGTATTTTGTTACTCCTCCTCCAACAGAAAAAGCCTTCTCTTAGAAATTTAAAGTTTTTTGGTTTGTTTTTTTTTTTTAATAAAAACCTTTCAGTATACTGGAAAGAAAACATTCTTCCTGTTGCTAAGCTTGTCAGAGTGTCACTGACATCTTACAGAACAATTTCTTCTCCGAGTCTAGCAAAATGATAAAAAAATATGGCTTTCCTACAGGCAAAATCTGTGATATTTACCTGAGGCATGCTGGACTCCAAAGAAGGCAAAAATACTGAGACACAGTCCCTGTTTGCCACCTCTGACAGGCAAGATAAGGTAAACTGTCATTTCTTGACTCCAGAGAATGAAGACAGAGAATCTTCTTGATATGTTTTTAATATCAACTGAAATAATCACAAGTAAAATTCTACAGTGCCTCACTACTGATATATTTCACAGACAGCCTGCTAGCTGTAGGTAAAGATACGACATATACATTTCCTAACAGAAACACATTTTTACATGTCAATATAGATGCCAGTCAAGAATAAATTCTTCTGGATACATTCAAACAAGGCAGGAATGACTGCATAATACTATATGATCTCAATTTATATGGTCATGCAGAATAAAAATATCTACATAGCTATAATAACAATTCAAAGAAAACAGAAATTGTACAGTACAATATGCTTGGAGAAAACATTAGTATTTTGCTTTAAAAATTAGTACGTTACTCTATAAACTTCAGTTGGTAGAGGATTTGCCTGTACTAGATTTCAATCTTGATTGTTTGGTTTTTTTCTAAAGTTAATATTACATACTGAAACATGCCCACAGTATCAATACATAAACAGAATTTATATCAGGCACTGAGTAATTTATTAAAAAAAAGCTCTGAGCCCCACTGCCTTAGTGAATCTGCACTGATGATCAGTGTATTCTTGAGAATCAGAAGTATAACTTCTGAATCTTAGCAGAAAAAAAGCTCTTGCCTACCTCAAGCATACTATACTGTCCAAGAAGAAACTGACTTTTCAAGAGGGCAAAAGACCAAAAAGCCCATTGACATTTCTTCTGGTGATTTTAATTTGCTCAGTATCAGAATATAGTTTGGACTACCTTTTTCGCTGGGATATGCTGCCCACTGTGGCACACAAAACAGACGTAACTGTCCAACTGGCCCCTGCAAGAAGAGTAGCTCTGGAAGTCTGGTGTAGAAGTCAAGGGAATGCTAAACACTGAAGAAAAGTTCTCCAAGTTGATAGCAGAGAAACAGGAGGAAAACTTCAGAAGAAATTGAAAGAGATAAAGAGCTATGATCTAGCAGCAAACAAATAACAACTGCCCAGTTCAATGACTGACAATACCTGAAAGCACAAGATACAAAACATCCCTCACGGCAAAAGTACTGGTAAGAGAAAGGATTGAGCAGACTTGTTTAAATACTCAAAAACATAATTCTAATCTCCAGCCTTTTACCATATATACAGTCATTGCATAAGCACATACTACACTGATTGAATGGGTAAAGTCTCAAACAGAGCCTTTCTGAAAAAGCAGCCTACCAGCCAGACTCACAGGCAGGCTTAAGCTATGAATGCTCTGTATAAGGGTTACTCATGTATTTTGCATTTTTAGAGACTGACAGTCTTCAATCCATAAAAGACTTCTAAGACTAAGTTATTACAAAAAAAAATAGGTGCAAAGGCTCCTGTAACACGTATTTTACTAAATAAGTTCACTGGTCTAAAAGGTCAACACGTTTTCCCAGTATTTGAACAGTTTATTTCCCAGGTAAGACTCTCCTACAAATACCCACTGAGATAAATGTTTAATAAACACATATATTTTTATAATTTATACATTTATTCTACCCCATCTCTTCAGTCACACTTCAGATATATTTTCAATTCTTTCTTTTTCATTACCCCAATGCTAGATGTGTCTAAGTGCATACTGCTGCAGCACCAACAGTACCATTTTTCATTTGGAAGACAACAGTAAACTCACTAGTGAGCCTGAGCTCTGGTCAGGAAATGTGCATCCAGTTATCACACTTCATTTAAAATAAGTCAACTTATTGTTCAGCTGTAAAATATTATCTGTATTGGTGGGTATGGCTTTTGTTTCGTTAACGAGAGATATAATTAAACTCACAGCCCTTCTAAGTTATTTTCCATCCCACAAATCTTATTGTTACAAACCCGTTTATTGCTCCATTTGTCTTATTCTCAGCCTACATTAACCTACAAATTCAGGGGAAAGATGAGGCCTAACAATTCTATAGAAAGTAATATGATTTCAAATATGTCTTATAAGCAAATCTGTGCAAAAAGAATAAATGTTTAATGTCAAACACCATACAAAAAAAAGAAAATAAATTTCAAATTTTGCAGGACTTTAACTGATTCTTTGAATAATTGAATTTTTCAAACATAAATCATGGTCACCAGCTTAAGAAAATACATGTTCCAGAACACGATGAATCACAAGGAATTCTCATAAGCCCAGGACTGCAATATGTACACTTTTCAATTTAAAAAAATTGTAAATATATCTTATTGTAATCTGGAATATAAATATACATACAGAAAATGTACTAAAAAACATTTCAGTTTCAATTCAGAATGCTTTTCAAAATAACCCCCAAAACATTTCTATACCATGAAAGGAAATTCCTTACCGAAATAGCAGTGATCTTCAAAGAATCCACTGTAGAATGTGTGAAAAGATACCACAAGACGGGTCCAATTTCTCCTGTAACAAATCCTTGTGCATGGCGCGAGAGAGTAGTGCAAACATTTTCAATGATCTTTGCTGCCAAATGATTCACTACTCGGTCTTCCTGTAGGAGGAGAAAAAAGAAAAACTTAGAATCATAGAATAACTAGGTTGGAAGAGACCCACCGGATCATCGAGTCCAACCATTCCTATCAAACACTAAACGTTGCCCCTCAGCACCTCATCCACCTGTGCCTTAAACATCTCCAGGGAAGGTGAATCAACCACCTTCCTAGGCAGCCTGTTCCATTGCCCAGTGATTCCTTCTGTGAAAAATTTTTCCTAATGTCCAGCCTAAATCTTCCCTGGCAGAGCTTGAGGCCTTTCCCTCTCGTCCTGTCCCCTGTCACTCAGGAGAAGAGGCCAGCACCCTCCTCTCTACAACCTCCTTTCAGGTAGTTATAGAAAGCAATGAGGTCTCCTCTCAGCCTCCTCTTCTCCAGGCTAAACAACCCCAGCTCTCTCAGTCGCTCCTCATAAGGCCTGTTCTCCAGCCCCTTCACCAGCTTTGTTGCTCTTCTCTGGACTCGCTCCAGAGCCACAACATCCTTCGTGTGGTGAGGGGCCGAGAACTGAACACAGGATTCGAGGTGCGGTCTCACCAGTGCCGAATACAGAGGGAGAAGAACCTCCCTGGACCTGCTGGTCACACCGTTCCTGATACAAGCCAAGATGCCATTGGCCTTCTTGGTCACCTGGGCACACTGCTGGCTCATGTTCAGTCGCTGTCAACCAACACCCCCAGGTCCCTCTGCCCCTGGCAGCTTTCCAGCCAGGCTTCTCCTAGTTTGTACCTCTGCATAGGGTTGTTGTGCCCCAAGTGCAGGACCCGGCCTTTGGCCTTGTTAAACCTCATGCCACTGGACTCTGCCCAGCGGTCCAGCCTGTTCAGGTCCCTTTGCAGAGCCTCCCGACCCTCCAGCAGATCCACACTTCCACCCAGCTTAGTGTCATCTGCAAACTTGCTAAGGGTGCACTTGATGCCTTCATCCAGGTCATTGATAAAGACATTGAACAGGGCTGGACCCAGCACTGAGCCCTTGGGAACCCCACTTGTCACTGGCCTCCAGCTGGATTTAACACCATTTCCCACCACTCTCTGGGCCCAGCCATCCAACCAGTTTTCCACCCAGGAGAGTGTGCGCCTGTCCAGGCCGGAGCCTGACAGTTTCCATAGCAGAATGCTGTGAGAAACTGTGTCAAAGGCTTTACCGAGGTCCAGGAAGATACATCCACAGCCTTTCCCTCATTCAGCAGCCGAGTCACTCATAGAAGGCAATCAGGTTAGTCTGGCAAGACCTGCCTTTTGTGAACCCGTGTGACTGGGCCTGATCACCCGGTTCTCTTGCATGTGTTCCATGGTAGCACTCAAGATCACCTGTTCCATGACTTTCCCTGGCACTGAGGTCAGACTGACAGGCCTGTAGTTCCCTGGACTTGTATGCAAATGTCTCAAATGCCTTCTTAAACTACTGCTTATGTTCATGTTTTATTCCAGGTACATCGTCTTACTGTGGTTTGATACGTCTCATAGTCACACTTCTCATAGGAAATCTCAACTTGAGACAAAATTATGTTTACAGATTCTAATTCCCCCTGCTTTTTCTTCTACTGCAAAGACAATTTAATACAAGTATAATTTAATACAAAATTTTTCCACTCCAAATGATCACTAAAATTAAATGTAATACCTAAGAAATGAAAAGGTTTTGTTATGTCAGAGGTTTACCATGATCGGTGCTTTACAAAGGAATGTCTGTGAATCAAAACTCATCACTACAATAAGCTCTGAATAGCAAAGATCATGAGATATACAGTTATATTAGGAAAAATAAAATTAATTACATTAAACACTTTATTGAGAAAAGCCAACAGCTCCCTGGGACAAACAAAAAGCCTTCTTGCAGGTCAAATTATTCCATAACTCCCTTCTCTTCTGCACCAGACAATCCTGATCAATGTATTCGATAAACCAGTGGGTCATATATACTATACCAATTCCTAAATTTCAGTAAGGGATTTTGAATCCTTCATATTTTCAATTCTAATCAAACCATTTTATCTGGAAAAATCATTTCTTTAAAGCTGTTGTATATGTCATTTTAATAGCTGCATAAGACTATTCACACTAAAATGTTTTAATTGAACAAAAAGCATTATGCCATAACCATCACAAGACATCAGCATATCATGAACATCACAGCAGCAGTTCTTTCTCAAGAAGCTGTTACTGACTGCAATGGAAGCTTAACTGAATACAGATCACTTAAAAACAGTGACTCCACTCTCTCTTCTCTTGCTTTAGTATCTCTCTCTCTCTTTCTCTCTTTTTTTAATTCTGCTTTCACTTAAAAGCAGAGTCTTTACCTTAACAAAACTGGAAGATTCATTGCTGGTGTTTTTTTGGCTCTGCGTTGCCTTATCTCAAGCATTAACTATGAATAAGTGAAGTCTTTCAATAATGCCTCAGACAGCAGTTTTGAGTCTGGCAAGAGTGAATTTTAATATAAGGACAACCAATTTAATTTGTCAAGTCTGCCTCATAGCTTGGCTTCACAAATAAGCCATCATAGTATCTAATTGATTTCTTTCTTAAACTAATCCTCACATTATCCTACTAACCTTCTGATTCCTTCAAATTATCCTCAAAATCAGAACCAGCAACACTATGAGCGATGATAATGAAAACTTTCAGAAAGCAGAAGAAAAGCCTTCCAGAAAGGGAGAACTTACACTTCATTAAAAATATATTCAATATCCATTCTTCCTTCTACTAACTTAGCCTTGCTAAAATATAGAAACTGATGTAGAAATATTTGAAAACTCCAGTACAACGCTGTTTTTTAAAAAGCTGTATTAATTATCTTCATGCTAATCCTTCCTGTTCCTCCCAAAACATACAGCTCTACTGAAAATACTTAAAAGACATAGCAAAGTCAACTTCCATCTAAATCACTTTCATAAAATCCCACTGATTTCTGTGGTTGTCTGATTCACAGTTATGAAACCAAAGAGGATTGAGGCTTCTCAGTAGTTAGAGTTTTTATTACTGCAATATATCGTATCATTTTGATCTAGTAAAGACCTAAATACACAAATGCACATACATTTTTTGCCAAAATTAAGTTCCTCAAAACTTTTCATAAATAATGTTTTACATTTTTTCTGTGAATTATACTTCTGAATTTCAGTCTATTTTATATATATACAGTTAAGGTAAAAATAGCTGGATTTATCAAACTGACTATACGCATTTAAGATCAATCCATAATTGAAATATTAGTAGTCAAGTATACAAAGTGATTACTAGGAATGTCAACTGGGACTCCGCTGCTACCTCAAGCAGGCAAAACCACTTAAGAAATACACTATAATCCTATTAATAAATCATAGTCAAAACATTATACAGCAGATAATAGTTATTATGAATATTAACAAAGTTCCAAATGCAATTACAGTTTTTTTCCCACAAAATTTAGTCCTGAAGATGTGCCTTGTTTCCTTTCAGCCACTGCGGAAATGAGTGAGCCAGATAATCTTGGTACTTTGGCTAGAAAAAGGTCATGTATCATCACAGTGCTCTAAAAACTAAAGGAGACTGTGAGAGTAACTCCACTGGCTGCCACCTGAGATTGTCCGTCTTGGCTCCTCTGGGACCTGCTCCTGAGTGTTGTCTAAGGAACAACACTTGTACCAGTTTCTGCTTAATTAACTCTCTGGAAGGGAAGTCTGACTTAAACTAATATTTAGCCTCTTATCTGAAGGACTCATCCTGCCAGGTTACAAAGATGTAAGTTATGTTAGTGAACAGAAATGGATCTTCAAGATACGAGTCAAGCAGTTCCATATACTATTTCACCTCTGTCCATGCCATGAGCTGAATCAAATACAAATCCAAGAATAGACCTGTATCAAAAAGAAGCACATACTTCACTTTCACTGTGTTTAGATTTCAACTAATTTTATAAAATGCACTTAAAGATAAAGCTCCTGATCTTCAGTTATGTTGGACACTTGCAGATGTATCTGTTTCCAGTTAAAGTCAAAGATGTTTAGTGAAAATGAGCCATAAATGAGAAAGCAAATATCAAAAGGACAAATAGATGTAAATGGCTAAAAGAACTTTTAATCAAGTCTTTCTATTCCAATTGTGAAAGAAAAGCAAGTAAAAGTCATCAAATATTCTACATTTTTTTAAACAACTGAATCTACTTAATACTTTTATTGATTGTTGAAAAAATAATAGTACACTAGAAGTTTTGGAGGTACTGAAGATACAGTAACTACACTAACCAATGCACTCCTTAAAAACAGCATCATTTAACTTAAAGCTTAAGGCAAGATATTTATGATCTTTTTATGTTACAGTGTGTAGAGATCCACACACTTGAATAAAAGCATAATGCTGATAATAAAACTTTCAAAAAGCTGACAGATTCAGGAAGTAAGACTGTATTCAATCAATATTCTATATCAACTTCCATATACTCCTTCTTTTAACCTAAAAGGGCAGAATAAAAAGAAACTACAAACATAAGTTAATGAAATAAAGCTGTATCATCCTAAGCATTCATTATTATAAGAATTAAACTTTATTTGGCAACAATTTGCAATATAAAGCCTTCACAAAGAAGAAGAAACATGTAGAAATAAAAATGTTAAATACTTTTTGTGGAAAAAATCTTTTAAATTCTGTCAGTAAGCTACAGAATTGATATCTAAAGAAGAAATTAAAGTGATAATGTATATGATTCAGACCATAGCTTTTACGCTATAGGTAATTCCGTCAGTAAACTAAAAAACTACTGTGCAAAAAAGAAACTGAAATGGTATTGTGTGTAACATAGACTTTTATAGTATAGGAAACTGACACCTAAAGAAAAAATAAAAGTGAGAATATACGTGATTCAGACTATCACTTTTATAGTAAAGGCTATCACGTACTTCCCGAGAAAAGAGCTATGATTTTGTTCTCCTCTCCCTCAAATTCTCCCTTCTCCTCCAAATTTACTGTAAATGAACTGCTCTGGGTAAGAATATACATTATAAATTAAACTGTCTTATATTATATATTGGCAATTTCAAAGTTATCTTTTATTATTAGATTTCCTTATGAGTTCAGAACCAAACCCCTAAGACTTATATCATGCTCTCTCAGGAACAAATAAGTCCATATGAAAGGGGGAAAGCTCTAATTTATTAAAAATCTTGTTTACATAGTACCTTGCATATCCAAGAGATGGCAAATTATCCTTTGTAATCTCGTTTACTATTTCTGACTCAAATACACTCTCTGGGTGCCATGCTTAGAAAGAAGAGGATTAGGCACATAGTAAAAGCCATGTACAGCTAATTAGCTATGGCTGTATATATTAAGTTATCCATGAAAGTGTATTGCCTATTTTCACACGCTGTCTAACTTCATTGAAGGACTTTGTCAAAGTAATATAATCCAGACCAAATCAGACAACAAAAATTATGAGACATCAAAAAAGTAGTTTGGATATAGGAAAGATTATTACTTCTAAGACAAATATCAGAAAATAAAATTTAAGTGGAGGATCTGAAGGAAGGGAGGGGCAAACATAAGGGAGAAAACAGTGGAAGCAGAAAGGTGAGAGGATCAACTGGAATATAGCAGTGAACAGGGGCAAAGAATAGGGGAGCAGAAACTAAAGCAGAGATTTCACATAGTTAAGATTAGGTTGAACATTAAATGTAATAATGAAAAGCAAAAAAAGAATATATGCAGAGTCAATGAAGAGATTCAGATAAGAGAGAGGATGCAACATTAGAGGTGACGCAGAGAAGAGTAACTTCAGCAAAAGAGTTTTGAATAAACTAAGTAAAATGGCTAAAAGGAAGAAGGGTAGCCACATTAGCATTAGGTACTTAGCATTAAATAACAATATCGTTTCTGAAATAGGAACTTGCAGTGACTGCACAACACACGAACTGTCAGGACTAAGCACTTTAGCTGTAGAAATCAGGACCCTGCTACTTAGAGACTGCGCAAAAATATTTAAAAGGTGAATGTAGATGCCTGGAAAAGGTATTTTACATTACTGTTGGACACAGTCATTGGAAAATATTAGCAAATAAATACTGAAGTATTTACTACAAACTGACAAACTGAAACATTCCACCACTACTGAACATGTAGTTTGGCTTATCTTTTACATATTTAGTGGATCAATTTCCTTATTTTTGACACATCACTTAACACGCCTGTTCTTCACCTCTGTCTTAAGTAAGTTAACAACATTGAAGTACAGGAAATTTGAACTTGTGATCTTCTACAGATAAATCACTTTCTCAATCTGCTGTTCTACAATCCTAAAACTCCTTTCACTTTTACATGTGCTTTTTGTCACTGGTAGATTCTCAGGCAGAGAAGGCATGTGGAAATGACACTACCTGCATTTTCTGAACATTTTGTTCCTTTACAGGTGAATAAAAGAGACACATGCGTATTTCAAACTCCTTCCTGCTCTATTGTTCTATTTCAGAGGGCAATTCTGCTCAGATAATGACAAATCTTATGAAATTCTAGAGATCCAAGTATGCATCAGAATAGTTCATAATGAAACCGAAGAACGGTAAATTTACCTTACAAAACTTAAAGCTATATAAACAATAGTACTGAATGAAATAAATTCGGTTTATTTTCTAGAATTCTTATTTAATACATCAAATAAATTCCTAACTGTCAATATAAACTAGAAGTAAGTACCTGTAATGCATATACTTACCACACTGGTAATTCAGAATTTATTACAAAAAGTTACCTTGCCATTCTCATAAAAACTGAGATTATATACAAATATTCACTCCAGAAAATATACTGACATAATATTTAAATAAATTTATTTCTACTGTTCTTGCTTATTACTTCATTAACTTTACTTATAATTTCTTAATTACTAATGTAAGAAAGCAAATTATGTACATGTAATAAATTGTTGGGCCAGGGAAATATATTGAATAAATAACAGATTACAGGCTACAAAACATAAAGAAATACAGCAGCTACGATCTTAAGCTGCAGTCAATGAACATTAAGTACAGTGAAGGCAAATTTAGGTTATATGTTCAGGATTTTCACATCCAGTGCTTTACTACTGAAGCAATAAAAATTAAAATAAGACTTTGTGTAAATTTAAGTCAGACCTTAAAAAAATTTACATTGTTCATTTTAACTCTATTATCTCCTATTTTGCACTAGGATGGAGGGGAGGAAGCATCATTGACACACACCTCTATCACACCTGCATATCAGACACAAAACATTGTGAGCCACAGGCCAGACAAAGTAACTCTGTGTCTGCTACCAAAGCAATGCAAAGTTGACTCAAGAAACCCCCCTAAATCTGCGTGTTAAAGCCAGTGTATCAGGTTAGCAGAAAAGAGCACTCATTTGAAAATTGGACAGGTTTGAAAAGGAACAAGAAGGGTTTTAACTGGACATCAGTGACAAAAAAAAGGAAAATTAGGTTCACTGCTGAATAAGGTGGGGCCAAAGGATATAGAAAAGGCTCAGGAGTTCAGGGTCTTCTCTGCCTCAAATTTCACTGCCCTCAGACCTTCCATGTCCATGTGCCAAACAGCAAAATCTAGGGGAGTGAAAGTATACCTGCAGGACAGGAAGAGAGAGGCAGGGGACTCTTAAGAAAACTGGACATGCCTAAGTCTATTGAACCAGAAATGCTCTAAGCAAAAGTGCAAAGGAAGTTAGTCAACATCGTTGTGAGGGAGCACACATCTTCAAATGTTTGTGCTGATCAGGAGAGATCCTGTTGACAGTAGGGTGGGAAGCAAATAGTAGGCTCACCTTCCAAAGGATGAGAAATCCCCAATTCTACCCCTGGAAAAATTACAGAGCAAGTTGTCCTGGAATCTAATTACAAGTACATGAAAGGCTAGAAGACTGGTAAGAGTTGGAACAGATTTATCAAGACTGAAATACACCTGATCAACATGAAAAGCTTTTATTGGTTCAGTGGACTAACAGAGTCCAGTGGGCTGAACTTACTTGAGGTTTAACAAGACTCTCCAGATGGTTTACTATACCTAAGCAAAAGGCAAAGACCTGGACTTACGTGGACCACAAGGTACGTAAAAAGCTGATTAGATCACTTGACTCAAAGGGTTGAGATCAGCAGTATGCAGTTCAGCTCTAGCAGCCAATGATGCTCCCCTCACTGGTTTGGTGTTACTCAGCTGGAGAATACAATCCCGTTGGCCACTCTGGTTGTTACTGAGGAAACCAAGCAGCGTTGTTCTCTGTGGAACACTGCTAGCTATTGGCTGCTAGGTGGACTTGGCATCACTAATCACTTGAGTGAATTTTCCTGCCCAGCTTATCTTCCATTTATCCAGTCCGTATTTTGCATATTTGGTGATAAGGAGATTATTGAAGAGTGTGTCAAAGGCTTTCTATAAGTAAAGGCATCCACAACATCCACAGCCCTCATCCACAATGCCGGTTCTGTTCCCATCATAGAAAGAAAATAGGCTGGGCAGAGGGCTGGAGTATATGACATACAAGGAAAGGCTGAGAGTACTGTTCAGCATTGAGAAAAGAAGGTTCACTGAAGGTTTTATTGCCACATACAACTACCCAATGAAAGGATAAAGAGAAGCTGGAAACAGATGTTACCCGAGGTGCACGGCCATAAGACAACAGACAATAGCCACACATTGTTACATAGGCAACTGCAATCATATACAAGTAAAAACTTTTATTACTATGAGGGTGGTCCAGGCATTTCTCAGAAAGGTTATAGGACTGCCATTCTTAGAGACATTCAAGAGTCAAATAGACAAGTCCCTGAGCTATCTGATCTGTTTAGACCTACTCTGAGCAAGAGGCTGAATTTGATGACCTCCAGAGGTCCATTCCATCCTAAAGTATTCTATAGCCTTACAGCTTCAAACACATTTTAAAAAAAAAGTCTAAGATATTTAGTTATAAGTCAGTTTGATGACGCTGCAGAGATGTTTCCATAAAAATTCCTTAAGTAAAATTTTTGTGTAACTTTCACTGCTAAAGATCATGATATCTACTTTTTTTACTAAATAATGTGATAGACCAAAGAGATTGATATACTATCATCCTAGAGGCATCTATTTCAGTAGTCCTACTTGCATATGTTTTGAAATAAATATGCAAAAGGGATACCATAAATTGAATTGAGTACTTTAACATACTTTTCTCCCAGTTTTTCCATCTTGTTCATTCCTCCTGCACCTCTGCATCTAAAGCATCTGGCACAGAAAAATTTATATCTCAATATTCTTTCCTTAAAAAAAAAATCCCTTGCAAACAGATGTCTAACAGTAATATGATTTTAACTATCGAGTTTCAGACACTGCAACACCATTTTCCAAGAAAGATGAATGGGTTCTAAAGTTGTGGAGGATACGAGAGGATGGCTACAAGACTGGAAGAAAAAAGTAGTAAAAAAAATTGTAGAAGTTAATAATAGTAGATGATAAGTTTCTCCCTCCATTTACGTATGTTGTGAAGTAGTTTACATATCTATGGCTATTTTTATTCTTCAAATGGTGCTGTTCTGGAAAGCTGAGGCTGCTACAACTGAGACAAAGCAATTTGTATTAGTATATTTGCACTGTATTCACACAAACAAGTATGAATACTTAAACTTCATTACAAACCTCAAGCATCTTCACAGAGAGTGTAGAAACGTGCTTGGTTAGCCTAGACATAACTTTAAGTTTAAAATTAATTATTTAATTCAATCTATTGCTTGGGGAATACACTACTGTTTTGCATTATTTTTTCAAGAAAAATATATCAAGATGAATTATTAAGAAAATTTTGACCTGTTACAGGACTAAGAAGCAATTTTATTCTATATGAATAAATGAATGTTTTATGGATGTCTTGATTTAGTTTCTCTACACTGAATATTCAGAAATAGCAAATCTTCCATTACTAAACTGATAATTAAATAGCTTAGTATTCATGTGCCTTAGAACAAAATCTCTTTATTAGCTGGCAACAGTCCACGAAACACACACTGTTGTGTGTTCTTGATCACAGGAAGGTTTGAAGATGCTTAAATGCATCTATGCTCTTTGTCTATTAATCACAATCTGTAGCCACTAAAAATCTCAAAAAAAAAAAAAAAAAAGAAGAAGGAAAAAAAAGGCATTTCTCTCACATTCTCCCCTCCAGCAAACTCCAACATGATTTCTGCCTTGAGCTTTACCTTGGGCAAAAATGAAGTCAAGCGGTCTCCTATAAACAGTAAAGCCAATCCTCTACTTAATTCTTTCTTATTTTACAAATTGGAACCATATGCATGTTTTTTCCCTTCTTCTAACACAGTTTAGTTGTCATCAATAAAAAAGAAGACTACAGCATAGCATATGTATGAGATTAAAACTAATTACTACTTCTTGACCTCTAAAGAATGTTAAGAACTCAGTAGGATAACAATGCACTTTTCAAAAACTGCACAACAGTCACTTCAAAATAGAGAGTAAATCTTGTTCAAAATATACTGTATGAAAATCAATTGAATTTCTCAAAATAAAGCCATAATACTAATAACTTTCATGTTTATTAACAGTAATTTATATTTACCATCCTATTGAAAAAATACACCCAAGCAGCAATACATTAAAGTTTAATGCACAGAGAACAATATTGAATTTTTGCATTAACCTCCTGTTTTAGGTGATAGACTTATCATGATTATTTAAATTTAAGAGCAATACTTGGTTGACAAGGTACGGCAAGCGCTGCGGGCTATAATCCTCACACAATGCCTAAAGGGTTATTACAGTGAAGAAATTCTACTGAGGACAATGAAAGAGCCTTACCCCTTCCCGAAGACACCTCATTAGCACAGTGTAAGCAGCTGATGGAACAACCCAGCATTGTCTGGGGTGCTCCTTTTTTTTCTCCTGAAATGAAGCCAATAGCACAAATGATTAAATCAAAAAACCCCACGATAATCTCACTGACATAAAAAGCAAGTAACAGATTCTTTAGTAACATTGATATTATACAAGTTTTCAAATTAACATATGCTAGAACATGTATTAAATTCTAGGGCAGTATTACTATTTAATGTTACTTCATGTGCAGCATAGAAATTGATATTTTATTACCTCATTTATATAGTCTCCAAAATCCATAACAGAATATGTGCTAACATTTCTGGGTTTCATTGATTCCTTGTAATTCACACAGACAAAAAAATATTCTTACATTCCTCTCAATAATTCTGATTACTTCAGAAAGAGACAACTCATTATTAAAAGTAGTAAAACTCCTTTAAATGTGATTATACCAAACAAACAAAATTACTTTTGTCTGGCAACTAAAAATATGTAAACTTACTTTGGAAAAAAGCATTTCTAAGTCATACAGGGATATATAAAGTATTTATTAAAATGTACTGTGTGGAATAGCCTTCAGTACATACCTACAGTGCTCCAAGATCTTTAAGTATATTTCCTTGAACTCTCCCTGCTAGAGTGGCTAATTCACTGCTAGTTCAACCAGTGGCTTGATTCTTCTAGTAGAAGTTATTAAACCCCCCCTCCCTCTCCTGCCCACCCGGTAGCCTACTGTAAAACTTCAAACTCAAAAGAGAACACTTGGATATCATTAAGATTTAACTATAACAACCTCCATATCTAGGCTAGTAACACAGAGATACTAGCAAGTAAAAAAGTGAGAAATAATAGGCACTGGATGTTAAGAAGATGACATGCCATGAAATCAGTGCATAGCTTGTCTTAAAAAGCAGACAATGATGACAAGCAACAATTCCTTCAGAAATTATACATCTCTTGAACTCTATTGATTATATTGGTAAGTTATTTTTAGCACTCTAATTAACTGTTTATAATGAGGAGCACAAGATGGGCAAGGGAGGGCATAGTGGTGCAGAATCAAACTATACTTTCTGAATTTCTTGGTTTCTGAGTGGTCTATGCTAATTCAACAAACATGATGTGATAACGTCAAGTATTTAATTAAAGCACGGCACATTATCAGGGAAGACTACTACTGAATTGCCTACTAAAATTAATTTTCCTTCTTTATAGAAAAGAAACGAAAACTTTATTTGCAACAATAGGGAAACAATCAATAGGGAAAATGAGTTTATTAAATCTCCCATTTTTTAAGTTTTATTTCTGCTAACTTTGTATTAGGACTTAGAGGACAATTTTCCTTGGAAGTAATTTATAGACTAATAATAGAAGTGGTTTGACCTCTGACAGAGACATCAGATCCACTACATTCAACCTACTTCATCTCATCTGAGCGACAATATGTTGATATTTAATCACAGTTTTGCCTTTCAAGGCTTCGTATATAAATTTAAGAAAATGCAGCCTAAGTTTCAAAGAAGGTAGGTTTCTTTCTAACAGTCAAAAGTGGAATCCCCTCCATCTGGAAAAGGCAGGAGAAGACTAGGAGTCAAGGCACATTTAAAATGACAGGCTAAGCTGGGACTGGCATAGTTCTGTTTCTGATTTTATTAATCTAATTTCATGAGAAATCCTGTCAAGTTTTCCTGTAACCATACATATTAAACGTATTATAAAATATAAAGCCTTAAGAAATCATGCAGTCTTGAAACATTAATAATTCTTCTGTTCTTCAGACTGATTAATAACTTCCTGCAAAATTTAGTCTCTAGTTAGAAGTTTCTTTAAAAAGAAAAGATGTATTAAACATGTGAGCATTCTTAATTATGAGACAATTTGAGATTTAATATATTTAAATAGATCACCAAACAATGATGAACCTTCCCACATTTGCTCACAGCCCATGTTCATTTTCATTTTTGATTAGGTTCTGCACCCTAACAACACAAACGGTGCAAAATGAATAGAAATATTACACAGAACTTGAAAGTTTTCCCTCAAGGCAATTTGTTTAGAAGTAACATAACACCGTCCCTGGGGTCTGCTCACAGTACTCGTGCACTGCTCTTGGCTTCTACTTGGATGAAAAATGCAGGCATGGAGCACAATATCTTACTTATGAGATGTCATATGCAAGTACACACAATATCCGAGTTTAGGATTGCAGAGGACCATCGTGATTATCTGGACTTTTTCCCAGTATTTTCTAAGCCACAGAAGTGCAATCTATGATTCTGTATTTAACCTATGGAATCACACAGCACCTAGCTAGCTGAACTTGATTTTTAAAAGTTTGATAATCTATGATTTACCAAATGCTCACATGAAAAAAGAAATTACCTTTATCAATATTTAATACCAATATTTTGGCTGGACCTAGGATAAATTTAGCAAAACCCCAGAGGAAATAAAAAAAAATAAAATCATCCATGTCCCAAAAAAAAATACAGTTTAAAAGATAAATATGTAGCTGCTTGATAAAACAATCAAGTAGGTTGAACAGCAAAACAGAAGAAAACACGGAAAAAAAGAAAACCAGAAATATTTTGCATAACATTCCTATATATTCAAATGCAGTTAGGGCTTTTCTTCTTAAACTAGTCAAGGAATAAAGCTCTGCTATTTAAAGATATAAAATGGCAATAAACATTCTTCTTTCATATTGCTGTACTAGTATTGACTTAGTGCATGATCTTGGCGAGATCATTTAATACTACTGTCCTGCGGCTTAATGTGTAACAAAATGCCTGCAACACTACAGTGTTCTGAGGTTCAGTAGGTACAGTATGGAGAATAGAGGGATTTTCTTACAGATTTTTTTTAAATATTAGTGTCTTCAAGCATACAAATCACACTAATAGTCTGGAAGTTTTACCAAGACACAGTGCCTTAGGTTCATACATTCAGAGCGGTTCCAAATATTTCTTCCCATTCTCTAATAATTTCGTAGTTACAACTCAAATCAACATAACCCATTTACTACAGAACCCCCTGAAACATGATACTGTATCATTTAAATAAAGGTTATTATGAATTTCACAATGTTTAAAACATAAATACATATAGATTCAAAAAACTGTCAGTTCAAACCAACAGGAAAAACCCCACCTTTTAGGGTCACTGCAATAATTTTGTCATTACAGAGACCATGTAAACAGACTTGTTTCAATCACTAAAGCTTAATTTCAAAATAAAAATCAAGCAGTGCAAAGTAACCTTGCCAAACATAATTTTCAAGTTGGAGTTCTAAGTTTATTTATTTTTATTAGGAGTTAAAAATTACATATTTTGCAATCTGTCTGATGATGCTAAGTACAGGTTTCTTCCCTGAGGAAAACTGAGCAATAGTAAAACATATAAAAATAAACTATGATTGTGGATGCATTTTCCACAACATAATTTCTCAGTTTTAGCAACGTTCTGCAACTCTGTGTGTAGATACTTTGGCAATTGTCTAACCAGTAAAGGACAACACTTGCTACCCTACAGAAAAACAAGGCAACCATTTCATCTTGTGGAACAAGCAAAGGAGATAGAGGACTAGGACAATAAAACATGGAATTTCAGCACAAAGTCATAACTACAGTTCTGTTTGGTATTTTCATTCCTTTATTGAGTGACCTCACAGGCCAATAACTAAGACGATAGCATTCAGAGCAATTAGATGATGCATTTAATACAAAGGCTCCAGAGAAGCCTGGGCTAGGCTTTTTGTATTTGAAGTCACTGTTTCTAATAATTGAAGAAAGTATTTTACTCTTTGAATAAAGGAAAAGTGAGGGTTTAGAGCAGCTGTCATCTTCAATACATACAATTAATGGTACTTTTTCTACAAATAACCTCTGTTTGTTTTTAATGTGAATCTACTGTTTCTATGAAGGTTTAGACCAGTTTTAGTCAGGAATCACCAAAAATTCCATTTGAAATCAGTTAGGATCATTCCATTACCTTTTCCACAGCACAGTGAATCCAACCATGCTGGGGTAAGATCTAATATGGACTAGACATATTAATTTATTGATATCTTAGGCTGTACAGATACATCCTATTTAATCAAAGTCTCTAGGTAAGATGTTGTAACACTTAGATCTGCCACTTGAATGCCATCAGTCATTACGGTGATTGATTACATTGCTTTTTGAAGTTAAAACTCTATAATTGAATCATGGAATTTAATTTATCGCAGATGATATACATGACTAGCTAATGTGTTGCTTAAAGTAGAAAAAGTAGCACAGAACATACAAGGCCGAGGAATTGTTGAGGATATAAATTATGAAGTAATTTGCTTTTTTTTGCCTACTTTCCAGCAAGAAATTTTTTTCACATTTGTTAAATTTGTAAGGATCACTTGATAGTCTTACCTTACTGGCTATGAGGTAAAGAAGCTCCCCAAGTGCTGGTAAAAGGCACTGTTTCAATTTGCTATTTCTGAAGTTCTCTCTGACGAGTTCAGTTAAAAGCATAATTGCCTATAATAAAAAAATAAACACTAGAGCAACATGTATAAACTTTTCTCAAGCAAAATGTACAGTTAGAGGTAGCAAGCTTTATCTGAAATGCTATCTTATTGATATACTCTTCACTTATGCTAAAGAGACATTTGCAGAGCATTTAGTAAGCATGGGAAGAAAAGAAAAAATTATAATTACAAAACAGACAATATATGCAACGTGGAGAAAAATGCAATAAGGAAATAGCCAACGTAACAAACTGTCAGCTATCCCTTTTCGCCCTTCCCTGAGGACAATGGTGGTAGCTATGCCAAGAAAAAAGTCTACTTGCTGTCCTTATGTTTCTATTAAAAGACTGAAAAGTTCTCCACACCATCAGGATATAAAAAGAACAAATAACAAAAATAAATGCTGTCTTTTGTGTAGTCATTAAATCAGGAGATAGGAACTCTTAAAGTTTTGTCTCCTGATCTCTGGATTTACTGGTGACTCGCTGCATAATAACAGGAAATATCATCTTAATTTTCTGTACCTCAGGAGTTTCTGTTTGCAAACCACAATCATATATATATAGTGTGTGCGTGAATATATATAGCTTGTGTGTGTACCTATATAGAGAGAATTTATATTGAGAGGGTGGAGGGAAGTTGAAACCTCCCATTCATCTTGCATAGGTAACCTATTAAGAAATCACTTTCCCATACACATATGGAACACATTTCAATCTAGCATTTAATGCTGGGCTCATTCAAGAAACCAAGGAGCATCTAGCTACCACATATCATGTTGAACAGCATGCTATCTGCTGGCTGGGGTGTGCTCCCCAAAACCCAAATGTGCTCCAATATGCACCAAGCATACTGAAGTATAGAAGCCAGTTGTTTCTTTAGTTTGAGAAAGATGGATCAATGTGTCTCCCCTGCTCCAAAACGTTCATGTCTTGCAAAAGCAGGAGAAGATGACAGTTCAGCAAATAGAGATTTAACATACTTCCTATGCAGTAGTTCCTAAAGTAGTTGCTTTGACTACTGCTAAGTATTTGGTTCTAATACTTTTAAAGTACTTATGAAATACAAAAAATTAGCTGTCTAAACAGATACTGTCAGTGATTTCCAACAGTTTGCATAATATGTTAAGTAAGATCTGAAGCTATTTTTATGTACTTCAAATAAACAGTAATGTTGCACATACTATTCCCTTTTAAACCTTGGAAACAGTCAACTTCTCAATTATTACTTTAAATGTGAGGTGTGGTGTATCTTGCACTAATTTTTATTAAACAGATAAACCATCGCTACAAAATATCTTAGCCTACAGAAACAGGAAAAGAAAGTAGCTCAGGCAAATAACAATGCTTGCTGCATGTTTCACTATTATCACTACAGAAAGCATGGCAATAGAAACCATTATATTAGGACCTCCTTTAGTACAACAAATGGAGAATGTGTTTCATTTCATTCTGCTTTTGAACTCTTCCTCTTTAAAAGCAGAAACATTATCAGCAGTAGCACTGACACATTTCATGTGTTTATTCTATGCTTTAGTAAAGAACAGTGGACTTTTAAAAAATATAAATATCTTAAAGTTGAATCAACTCTGTGACAGTTTTCTTGAAGTCATTGAGTCTAGGTCTTAGACACTGCTGATGCTACAAACATCTGGTAAGAACCAGAAACATTTATACAACAAAGACCATCTAAGTGATCAAATCATAATGAAGTAAGTACTGGATCACTGTCATAGACTTTTAATTGTTCTAGTTTAAAACTACTTTAAACGTGGTTAAATATTTGGGAAAAGTTAATGAGCTGGAAAAAAAAAATCTCTGGTTTTCCCAGTTAAGCTAGTATCTTTATCTGTATACAGAGCACATGGAGTACAGACTTCTACCAATCTTCTTGGGGAGCTCAACATTTACTGTCCTATTTGAATACTAACAACCAGCACTTCAACCCAATCACAAGAAGTCTAAACAGCAGCAGTTTTGGGAAATCACCTACCTTGTGCAATCAGTTTCCCAAGATACTCTCACACTTTGCATAGGGTTTACATGGAAAAATTGGTAGCTATTGTTGCAGGCCAGTTTCAAATTTTCCAACAATAATATATGAATTTGTCACTTCTGATTATGGACCCAACAGTATAGCATCCTTTCTCCTTTTGTGGAGGATTCAAGTTTCACTCTCTTGCAGCTCCATTACATGCTCAAAGATCTTCTCAACTCACTTCAGCTGATTGAATCCCACCTACCCAACACTTAAAAGCTCCATAACTTTGCCTTTGTTGAGAACCTCTCCCCAAGCAGAAGAGTACTCACAGTTAACAGAAGCTTTCAAGTGAACCATGAGAGACTGCTCAGACAACTGTTTTCAACACAGCTGAAATATTCATATAAGCCACTGTACAGCAGAGATTAAGATTTCAGATACTGCATTTAAAAACTGTGAGTTGGAAAAGTCAAGCAGTTCACAAAATATGGTTAAACTGTGGTAGTAAATCTGTGATTTGATTGTCACTATGTGTTTTCCAACTCTTTCATGTTCCTAACATCGGTATAAACTGGGGAGAGGCAGATTTAGACTAGACATAGGGGAAGAATTTCTTCACCATGAGAGTGGTGAGGCACTAGCACAGGTTGCCCAGGGAAGCTGCGGCTGCCCCATCCCTGGAGGTGTTCAGGACCAGGTTGGATGGGGCCTTGGGCAGCCTGATCTAGTGGGACGTGTCCCTGTCCATGGCAGGGTGTAGGAACTGGATGATCTTTAAGGTCCCTTCCAACCCAAACTATTCTATGTTTCTATGATTCTAACCTATACACTTCAAGCATGGGAAATTATGTGACAGGGATGGAGTTGTGGAGATAAGACTATAGCCTGGGTTGAATATAAGGCTACAGAAAGAGAGCATGTGCTAATGCTGGCTATAATGCCACATTGCACATTTTTTTGAAGTGGAAGTTAGAATCAGCATACAAATAGATGACAAAATATAGCCACATTCATATACTTGCATTGCGACTAGCGCAGAAGATCTTTCTTCCAAAGTTTCCGTTGTAGTAGCTACTAGCTAATCAAAGGACTGATGCAGCTCAGAAGCAAACAGTAGATACACACATTTTCTGGATACAAGCAAGGAGTTTGTATAGCTTGTGTGTTAAACTTGAAGGAGCAGGAAAATCTTGGAAGACAGGAAGCTTCAAGTTGAAGAAACAGACATAGATGAAATGACAACAGGAATGCAGAAGGAGACTAAATGACCTGCATAAGGTTAACAGTTTAATCTAGAGCGATAGAAAGGTGACATTGTCATTCACATGAACAATTCACAATAAAGATCCCAAAGAATTTTAGTTTCTCTTGTCAGAAAATTGTGGGCCAAAGCCACTTCAGTACTTAACTCCCAAAGGGGACAGCAAAATATTCCATATCCCTTCCTCTGAAAGGGATTTAACGTGATATGCCTTTGAAAAGACATTTAGTAGCTGAAGGAACATAAAGACACACCTTCTTTATCTTGAGTAGCACAGGAAAAAATAATAAAAAAGAAAACAAGCAATAACCACCAACACCAAACAAGCCGCAAGCACTGTGGTTCTATCACAAATTATGAGAAGTGTTTGGCCAAAGGCAAAAATTATCTCAAACAGTCCTGGCTCTTTACTCTCAAAACATGCTTTCTTCTCCCGCTACCTCAAAAGGCCTAGCAAAACACAGCCCTATCTAGTCACTAAGCAGGAAACAGCAAAATAGAAAGCGTTACTCTGAGGGTTTTTTCATAAAGAAAAATGTGATTTTGAACATAAATCCTATTCTGTATAAAGCAATGCATATAATTGCCAAAATACATACATTGACTGTTGATGACTGCAAAGTAGATAGCAAATTTGTCATTGAGAGGTATGCTAGGCAGGAAACAAACATTCTGTTTTTTTCTGGGAGAAGACCAGTAAAAAATGTGCATAATCTCAAAAAAACCCAGAAGATAAATTCATTATCATCTAGACAGGCAGTTAAGAATATCAGAATATCCTGGTATCATCTTGATGTAAGAAATTGCCTCAAGGCTTATCAGTATCTTATAAGTCACTTCAAATTTATTGCACAACATAATCTTCTCGAGATCTTAGTGGAAAACTACTCATAGATATTGCTGGATTATGAATTACTGTCATTGCAAGGTTTAAATTTTTTTACAATGACAAATTCACAGATGCAGAAAATCAGTTGTTCGCTTAACAAATGTTCTTGTTTCCCAGATCCTTTGCCAATATTAAATGCAATTTATATTTTTGTAAGTCATAATATTTTTGAAGGTAGAGGCTAGATTGAAGCTTCCAACCTTACTGTGATTTGCAGCTATAAAGAGGCAAGATATTGCACAAAGGTCTAAAAAGCTCAAAGAAAATAATCTGCAAAAACTAGTCTCATTTTAGCAGGCTTTGTAAGAAAATATTTTGTGAAAATCTCTTCATAATCACAAAAACACATGGGGAACTGAAAGGTGAATCAAGTAGAAAAAAAAATCATGAGTTTACATAGTTTAACAATCATCCCAGGAAACTACCATATCCAGTCTTAAAAGTGATAAAACGCATTTCAATTTTTTAACAGTTTGCAGATATATTTGGCAGTACGGTATTTTTTTCTTCCTCAGATCACTGAAGAGTTTTTATCCTCAACTTTCCTTGATTTTTTTTTACCTTCTGACCTTAACAGCTTCATAACATTGATCTTTCTGCAGAGAAATCAGGTGAAAACTGGAAGTGTAGTCTTCAAATCAAAGCAGTGATCTACTAAACAAACTTAGACCTTCTCCCCCCTTTTTTATGTAATGCTATGTTCATTAACTGTTTTAATTGTTTTCAGAACATTTCTTCAGATGTTATTAAGGAACTTTAAACAGTCTGCCACTGCAGACAGGACTTCACTTTCATATTTAAGTGAAGAAATAAATGTTTCAGTAGGTTTTAAAGCTTCTAATATATCAGCTTCAGAAAGCAGTCATGAAGTTGGTTTAAGTGCAATTCTACACTAAACGATGAACACATTATGATACCATTTTCTCTTTGATTGCATTCGCTTTCTATAGCTATAGAGCATTACTCTTGCTTTTGTGATGAAATACGTATTTTAAGAACTGCTTTCACTGTGGAATCAATACCACTAAAAGTGCCACTGTGGCATTAACAGGCATTATCCCTATTCAGTTAGCATCTCTCAACTTTGCCTCTTTAGAATGAGAGTGAACACAGAAAATTGATGAGCCGTGTGATAACATGATCTGCAGACAATAGCTCCAGCAGACTAGCTAGGGACATTAAATCATCGTGATACCAAAGTTAAGATTTCTTGTTTATATGCAGGCAGGGCTTGATGAAGAAAACACAAATAAAATTGTGCATCTGCTACAGAGAATCAAGGCAGGCTGTTCAAAATTCACAGTTTTAATGATATATTCCAGCCAGCAGAAAATCCTGATTTAATACCACTGTTAATCTTGCTTTGCATCTGTAATATTTGTTTTCCCAATGCATGGTTAATAAGTTGGTAAATTTTCATGACACGTTACATAATTAAATTTATGTATGCATTCCTGAAAGTCTCAGAATCTTATATTCTATTAAATAAAATCATGAATTAAACTTTGTATATAGTAAATTATTCCTTTACTCAGTACTAACATCTGATTGCCTGCCTTACTACTTAACTGAAGTTTTTAAAAACCATCACCAATATTAAATATATTGGATAGATTATCCATCTTTTTTGGGTTTTGATTGTTCATTAAAATTAATAATTTAAGATTTAATGTTATTGAAAAATAAATCAAAGAACAATATTTTATATTGGTGAACAGAAATTAATGTTTCTCATTCTTCAAGATTTTAGGACTGGCAGATCTAGTTATTATATTTATTCAGAAGCGATAAGAAAAGGAAGATGTTCTGATATTCCTGTTCCTTCTTTTTTTGAATGAAAACATGGTAAAATGGAGTTAACAAAATTTAATGTAAAAACTTATTTCCTTTCCTGTGCACTAACAAAAACTGCCAGAAAGCTAGTCAACATTGTAATAAATTCAAGTTTTCATTTTAAAAAAGTTGGTTTATTGAACAAGAAAAGCCCGTCTGAAGATATCTGACCTATACGATCAATGATTTACTTCCAATAAAACTGTTGTCTTTGTTAAAGAATTGGTTAAATGGATTGAATGTATTGGTTGAAAAATAGATTAAATGAATTTCTATACTGATCATCTTCATATTTGTGATAAATTTGTCCATTAAATGTTAATTTTCTTAACTGTAAGTAGATTCATAACAAGAAAAGTACAATTGAATTATCAGAAGCCAAACACTAATAGAACTGTATGGAGGCACTATTGCAAAAGGTAATGAAGATTAAATAACTGCACATTATAGAGGATACAATTCTTAAATGCTTATGGTCTGTCAAATACAAGACTGTATTTGCCATAATGAGATAACAGCCCCTCTTTCCCTAGAGAGTGTACAGTATAACAGTTGCCCTATAACTTCCCTGTCTTCACTAAATACATTTAAGTACTCAAATACCCAACTGCAGGAAATGGGAGCTCATAGATGTCACACACTGAAAAAGCAGAGCATCTGCTTTTTAAGACAACAGTCTTCCTGTTTCATAGTTTCTGTTACAGAGGACTTGTAAAGTTGTGATTCATCGTGTGTATTGCATACACAATTAGATACACACATGTATTTTTATAAATTACATTCATAAATAATTTATAACATTAAACGTATAACTTCAATAACATACTTGTCCTAAAAGGAGGAAGGCAAGCTGTTTCCCGCTCTGTCATTTAGATGGATTACTTCTAATCTAGACAACAGTGATTTGCACAAGATTTAAAAAACTCTTTCATAAGGAAAACAATAAGACTTGAAAAAAACCTGTCCAAATATTTTGATTCAATGCTAAAAGGTGGTATAAATTTCAGGTAAGGAAAGTGCATCATCTGTAAAATACGCAACAGAAAAATCAATTTTATTTTAATCACATAGTCTAATGAAGTCTCTGTCTTACCTATAGTACATTATATTATTTTCAATATGTCTACGTTTTCTCTTTCAGAGTAGTAAATAGTAACGAACTGAAAGTCGTACACTGTGTCATAACAGCATCTTAAATTTAATAAATTACCTACACCTTTTACACTAGCTGTCAAACTAGATGGATATAATATAGTTGTAGCAAGAGAAGAAAGAAGATAGATTCATATCTGGATAGACAGTCATTACGTTCATTTACAACAGCAGCGTTTGCAGTTGATATATTACCTATAGCACAATCTCAATACATTTCAAGCTGTATCTAGAAGCTTCCTTGCAGTTTTAGGAGCCCAGAAGTGAAAATCACATGATGTCCAATAATTTTAATTTATGTCTTAAGATTCAAGATGGTAATGTATAGATTTACAATATTACTTCATCTTTGGTCTATTTTTATGACTGTCAGCAAGTATTAGTGGAAATGAAAACATATCTGTAATTCTACAAACTCTTACAGCAATAAAAACTGTCTATTCTTCAAGTACAATGGAAATTACTTTTCAGTACATTTTCTTGTGAGTACACACATCACATAACACGGACAAGTAATGCCAAAGTAACTCACTTTCCATGGAGAACAGCACTCTCACTAGGCTGATAAAGTACTCCGTGGTTATATTGCCACAAACCAGAAAAGAAATTACACAAAATTCATCATGAAAACTTTCATCTTTTCAGCTTTTATGCAACTGAAGAGATCTCAGCAGACAAGTATAGTCATCAAATGAAGGCTTCATCAACTTGCTTTGGAATCAACCCAAGATCCCAAAGGGATACAATCAGACACAAATAATAGGAAATATCTTAGAAATCTGTTATATTTACTAACAACAAAAAAAACATATAAAAGAACTATTTTCTTGCTAGGTTGTTTTAAATACAGAAACAATATTCCACCTTGTTCATCTAGTCTTTCACACCTCGTGTATCTCCAGTGTACACATCATATCTATTTACTTATGAAGTAATATATGTCAGTTCTACAGGACACCAGAAAAAAAAATGGAAGGGGGAAATCACGCACTGTAAATATTGCAAGCAGATTTGTCTTAGCCATATAGGTTCAATGGGCCTATCCTTTTTAATATGTAAAAATCTTTGCCCTGTAGTGACCTACTTTAATATATTAAAACTGTTTTAGTTAGCTAGAAAAGCTATTTGAAACTGAAGAGGAACTTTTTGTCAATATAATAAATGAGAGAAACACATTATTTTCAAACTGTTCATTTTGAAATTTACCTTAATTTACCAATTTCACATTGTATTCTATAAAATCTGCCCACAGTATGCCAGTGAAGGTAACAAAAATTGATGCTACAAGCAAAGGCCAAAGTCTATCCATGATGCTAAAAACACTAGCGAAAAGACACATATAATTTAATTCTACAACATGTGAGAAATTTGCCTCTCTTTCTTTTTCCATATTGTTATTTTGATGAGTTGTTTTCACAAAAACTAAGGACAAAATAGGTGGTGGTAATCCCAAAAGATGTAGCATAAGAAGAGAGGCATTTAGCTAATTGTTTCTGCTCATTTTTTCTAAAAAATAAAGGCCTAGGCATTGCCTCCTTCCCTATCATTATTTGAAACCTTTTAATCATCCTAAACAAAGGATTTTCTGTTTAAACTTTGTGATAGCTAACAGAGGAAGAGGTGAATATGCTAAGTAATAGCCTTTTTGTAATTAAGTTAAAAGTCAGCCAGCTGCAGGGTAATCCACGAGAAAGCTCCATTAGCTGACACATCTGCTTGTTAGCTGCAGAAGTAAGGATTCAAGTATCCCTACTGCACTTTCTTAGCTGCCTAATTTTAAATACAAAGAGGCAGTAAGTGTTCTTGGGGCTTTAGAATTTTTGGAAACAGTTCTTGGTGCTCTCAAGAGTACAGGCTTTACCAGGAAAGCTAAGGATACATTCCCAAAGGCAACTGGTGAAGAGGCTAACAGTTTATTTGTTAACGTTACATTCATTTAGAACAGCTGACAGGCTGAACCTTTTCATTTTTAATGCTGCATGATAATTACCCTTAGAGTTTTGTGAAAATACAACAAGGTACCTTAAATTCCTGTATGGAACTTCCTCTTACTTGTCTTGATTTTTTTTTTTTGCTTCAATTTTAGGAAAAGAATTAAAATGTGTATTCAATTCACCTTGCTGTCCTTGTTTATGAATTAACCCAAAAGGCTCTAAGAAATCATTGAACATTTTCAGTTTAGATTCCCAAATATAATTAATTAAGACAAAATTATTCTATGCATGCACAGCACAGGACACAAGTATATTCTAAAGCCTCAAGAAAAGTGATGTTGGAGAAAGTACAAACTGAAATTATTTCAGCAAAAGTCCACATAGTACAATAGTGAGAAAAACTAAGCTTCTCACTGCACAGTACATACCTAATAAAAGTACCTGTCAGCAAGTAGGACACTTGACCTAATCATCATTTTCCTCTGGAAGTAAGTCAACCTGAAACTGCTTATCACCCTAGTACCGAGACAAAAAGGTAAATCCTATTCAAGAATCCTCCAGCTGCCTTCCAAATCAAAGAAGTTTCCAGGTTTTATTCTTTGCAGCCTTAGGAAAGGATGGTTTAAACAAACTAATCCATTAATCCATTATTCTCTCCTCTTACACTCCTGCTTTAAGAACAACCTCTGCTCTCATGCAAACGTGAAATCAGTAGATTTAGGGATAGAAAACTTAAAGCATACATAATTATTTTAAAGTTTTCTATACAGTTGAATGGAAAGAAATCATAACTCAATGTTGACATTATAAACATTATTTATTAACCTAACATTAATGTTTGTCTTTATTTTTTAACAATAAGAACTATTGGGTCAAGCTCTGTTTCTTAGTAGTTTTTGCACAGTAGAAATTTCCATTTCTGAAATGGGAAATAAGAAATAATGTATTTCTGGGGTTTGGAGCAAATTTAGTCCTCACTAGACATAACTTCCATTAACATTAAAAAAAAAAAAGTATTAACTCTTCAGTTGTCATGCATGTAAAACTTGCTTTGACGGAGACACTCATCTGTGAAAGCTACCTGGAAATCATGTAGGAATAATAATCTCAAATCATGGAAACTTATTTGACTACTATAGAATTTAAGTAAAAAAAGTACAACTTCTATGTTATTATTTAGAAAGTGGTTATTTTATAGGGAAAAAATACTACTTAAGCAACTTAAATATGGCAAACTTACACCCAAAATGCACTTCAGTTTCACAGTATGTCTACAGTAGAATAAAAGTACCTTTTTTAATATTTCACACCAAAATGGAAGCTAATTTTAGTGTTCTACTAAAAATAAGTTTACTTTTGAAATAATGAACATTAAAAAGTTACACAGCAATACTTAAGGTAAAAGAGTACCATCAGCTACAAACTGTACATTCAATGAAAATAAAGAGCTTGACAGATGTCAATGTGTTTATCAGTTACAAACCAAACGTGACAGAAAATTAATGTTTTGTATGACTATATTTTCATCAAAAAAAGTGTTATTCAATTATTTAAAATCAAGATATATGGAAAGTAATCATGACTTCACAAGACAAATATTTGTCAATAAAAACACAAGATGATAAGCAGCTACCAACTGGATAAAAACTGCTTTTTGTCTTTGTGAGTGGCCAGCTCCACATGGCTTTTAAAAAAAGGTACAAAACCTACAAAATTAGCTTGGACAACCTTCTTAAAATTATCTCCTAACTCCAAAAATTAGGTACTGACATTAAATTTGAAGCACAAACCTTTAGAGGTTTTCAGCAAAGTTTTGCTGACACTTGCTATTGTAAGCCTGACACTCCCATTAACCTATCAGCTCTTAAAGCTTCTCTGAAATTTGCCGGATTCCAAGCTTCCACGTTCACCTGTGGAATTACACTTCTTTGTCTCATTATGCATCCTCTCATTGGATCTTAATTTGCCACTTTTCAGCTTCATGAAGTGGGTTTATTCTTGAACTACAATATAGGGAAAACATTCCAATTTCTCTACGGTATTGTAAGATCAGTTTCCTTTTTTTGATTCAATGCAGTATTCTTCTGAAAAATATTTAACTAGAAATAGATTAACTGCAAGTGAATTCATAGTTATAAATATTCATTTTTCTGATTTTTTTTCTAGTAAAACCTATGTATTAGAACACATCAGCACAATTCTACAACTAAATCTTTGCCTAGTCTGTAAAATAGTAGATTGCTTTTCATTTTTGCATTTTAGTGACCCCTGGTGGTTACATTCAAACACGTTGCTGTTCATAGACTACCTGAATTAGAACTTTTCAAAGATTTTTTTTTAAAAAAGGAAAATTAGTAATTCTTTAAATAAAGATCAAATCAAAGGCTTTTGGCATACAGTATTTCTGCTTTTCTTTCTTCAATCTTTGCTGCTTCTTCAGGACTTAATGTTACTAGTATTTAATAAATTATTTAAACAATAATAACATAAAGGTTAATGGTGCAGATTCAACTTCAAAGATATAAGAACTATCCTTACATACATGTATAACTGGGTAAAAGAGAGTAGAGGGTAAAAATGTAGAGACACGTTTTCACATGTAAGAACCAGCAGCAACATACTGTTAGGTCCTGTGCTACTTGAACAGTACAAAAAAACCCACAAATATCTGGATGAGTGCATAATGGGGTAGCAAAAAAAACTGGAAAGCAGCTATGATTGAGAAATTAAAATTGGAATGAAAACTTGGTGTACACAGCATGGTACACATAGGGGGCAAAAATAACTCCAGAATCATATGTTCAAGAGTTTTTAAATGACTTATCATGCTTCCGAATAAAATTTTGAGCCTATAGGAAACAGTTCTAAAATGAGATCACCTCTAACACATCAAAAAGCAAACAATATTAGAAGGTACTAGGAATAGAAGAGGAAACAAAATACAGAACCAACTACTAATAGGTAGATCACTCATACATCTTAAGTCTGTAAGACTCAGAACACAGAGAGTCATTTTAGATTATGTTTTTCTGACTAGATGCAGCTTGGTTTTGACATTTGCTGAATCACAGCAGCCACCAAGAAACTTTAGCTGGACAACCAGCTGGCTCATAGAAAATGACTTTTCCTTGCTCACACATATTCTTTAAGAACTGTTAAGAATCTCAGATTAGTCCCATCACAATTACTCTTTGGAAAAAAAGGATTCCTAAGAATCAATTGTACTATTTTTATGCTAATTATAATAGTTACATTTCAAGATAAACAAATACATCAACATTTTTTTCTTGTTACACACAAATGGACAAGCAGTATAACAGTGACTACTTCATTTTCTGAAAAGGAGAGAGAAATGCTGGAGTTTTATCATTGGTGGGTAGTTCTGCTACAGGTTAGTTGGGTAATAAAGATCAGAATCACAACTATACACAATAAACTCAAAAGTTCATATATCTGTTAATTGAAATAATTATATTTCCATTTACAACTATGGGGGAAAAAAAAAAAAAGGACTCAACAAAAAAAAGCTGTGAAACTTTCCAGCATAAATATTAAAAGCATTAAAAAACTCACTGCCCTCACATAAAAAAAGAAATGGAAAGTTACCTCAGAAACAGGTACATTTTGTTCCAGTTCGGATGTATGTAATGCCAGTAAACCAATCACTCGAGCAACTTTGGCACGTCTGTATATCAAATAAATTTTTTTTAGGTGTAGAAAAAAAATTTCAAAAGTATCACAATTATGTTTTGTTTGTATTTTACACAGATTGCCAGGAGTAGGGAATATTTCAAATGCTATTTACAGCTCACATTTTCTTCTGATTTCTATTTTATTTGCATCATCAAACTATTATGGTATTTCAGCTCAATTCAAAAACAAATTAATGAATAAAGACATTTCCATTAGCACTGAAGACTGAAGATTCTTTAGCTGGTTTTAGTCTTACTAACAAGCCGTATTCATGTTTCATTTTCTTCTAACACAAAAACCCCTGTAGATAATTTTAAACTTTTCAGTATAGCTGACAAACTAGATATTAAATCTGTATCAGCAAAACAGTTTTAACTGTTTCATAGAAAAAACTGGAATAATAAAACCAACATTTAGGAAGCAAACAGCAGAGGGCATTATCACACAGAAATATTTCTGACAGGCGTTTAAAACCAAAGCGACCAGTATGGTTATTTCACAACTATTACAGTATAGGTTTGGTTTACTCAGTGATTTTCAGAAGTACTATTTGATACACTACATCATATTACTTCTAGATAAAATTTTAGAGATTTTCTGTAATGTTTGGTCCAATGAAATAGCGACATATTATTTCGATGTCCCAAAAATTCAACGTTATATATTGCAATCATACTGCCAGCCAGATACTTGAGCAGTCCAGCAGGTTAACATACTCCACAAATACCTGTTAAATAATATCTTTGAATATCATTGATAATTCTATATTTGAACAAATTTATTTAAAATAATTACTACTTACATATCCCAGTTGGCGGCTGCACGCAGCTGCTGTATCAATATAGGAAACTACAGTTTAAAGAAGATAAATAAACATTAGTTATTTTCAACTGTCTGTCTCAATGATAAAAAATCATTATTCCAGTAATTTCATTAAAATGTGTTTTGATAACATTTGCAAAAAGTATTACCACAGACAAATACTGTAGATATTGTCCAAATATTGATAAAAAGAGAGGGTAAAAATACAATTTCTTGCCATATTCTTGCCTTAAACTAAACTACTAAGTATGTATCAGTGTACTAAAAAATAAAACATAAGAATTCATTCATTTTGAATACTACCATGCAGAAGAAAAAAATCTGATACTTCACCTACAAACACAGAGATCATCATATAGTATTACCCAAGAAGTACTTCATAAATGAGATTTATTATGATAGAATGGACAAAAATATTTGGCAAATACTAGAATAATGAATGGACTGCTAACATATAATCAGCCCCTTAAGAACCAAACTGCATGAGTACTAATTTCTGAAATGTTCTGTTAAGTGGTAATTCAGTTATGGGATTATTGCTCCCCCACATTTTACAGTGATAATGCAATACACCTTCCATCAATTTTGTTTCCTGCTTTTACAAGAATTCTGTAGTATAAGACCTACCTTTGTTTCCAATTAGAATGTTCTGCATTGAATTTTTCTAGCGTGTAATTTTGCCCTTATCATCTCTGTATCCAATGATGACATGTCAAAATATGACTTGGTTGCATTTGTATAAATGTGGGATAATGGGGTAGTCTACATTTTATTAAATAAATTGAAAAGCACACATCTCGGGATAGCTTCTGTGATGCTTTTAGATAATGGGAAAAATAACTCTGTTTCTCTTCTACACATGCAATGCTCTAAGAAACATATTAAACTTTTCCTCTATGGATCACAGAATCATAGAATCACCAAGTTGGAAAAGAACTTTGAGATCATCAAGTCCAACCATACCTGTCCACTGATAAACCATATCCCTTACTAGTTCATCTACCTGTCTTTTAAACACCTCCAGGGATGATGACTCAATCACCTCCCTTGGCAAACTGTTTCAGTGCCTGCTAACCCATTCAGTGAAGAATCTTGTCCTTATGTCCAATCTGAACCTCCCCTTGTACAGCTTGCAGCCATTCCCTTTCATCTTATCATCTATCACCTGGGCAAAGAGACTACTATCCACTTCCCTCCAACCTCCTTTCAGGAAGTTGTAAGACAGTGATGAGGTCTCCCCTCAGCCTCCTCTTCTCTAGGCTAAACAACCCCAGTTCCCCCAGCAACTTCTCCAGCCCATTCACCAGCTTTGTTGCTCTTCTCTGGACATGCTCCAGGACTTCAATGTCTTTCTTGTAGTGAGGGGCCCAAAACTGAACACAGTATTCAAGGTGCGGTCTCACCAGTGCTACAGGGGCAGATTTACTTTCCTGGTCCTGCTGGCCACAATGTTTCTGATCCAAGCCACGATGCTGTTGTCTTTCTTAGACCCCTGGGCACACTGCTGGCTCATGTTCAGTCAGCTGTTGACCAACACCCCCAGGTCTTTCTCTGCCAGGCAGCTTTCCAGCTACTCTTCCCTGGGCCTGTAGCGCTGCACGTTAAAACTCATCCCATTGGCCTCAGCCCAGCGGTCCAGCCTGTTCAGGTCCCTTTGCAGAGCCTCCCTAACCTCAAGCAGATTGACACTTCCTCCCAGCTTAGTGTCATCTGCAAACTTGCTAAGGGTGCACTCAATGCCTTCATCCAGGTCGTTGATAGAGACATTGATAGGGGCTGGATCTAGCACTGAGCCCTGGGACACCACTTGTGACCGTCCTACAGCTGGATTTAACGTCATTAAGAATAATTCTACATTCATAGCCTTTCCCTCATCCTTGAAGCAGATCACCTTGTCACAGAAGGCAATACCAGATGATACTAGTGAAATTGTTTGTCTAGTAAAAAATGGTTCTTGAAAGGTGAAACCACCATTTAAGTACACACTAAACCAGACTCTTCAGAGAGCACGCTTAATCTTTGAAGCGGTGCTTAATGAAAAGTTTACTATTCGTTTTTCAGAAAGTTTTTTCTTGCAATTTTTACAGACATATGGACAAATAAAATTGATTTAACAATTCAAACATGAACGTTCAGACACAAATTTTCTTCAGTCTTCTCTGTTGCTTAATGATTTACAAAGACTAACATTTCATCCTATGTCATTTCACTCTCTCCATTAAGGTTAGTTTTTACCCCAACATTTTTACTAATACGGCAAATCTACATGTAAATGTATCTGAAATCTAAGAAAGAGAATTAATTTCCCTCAGCTGCTTTTAAAAACCTGACATGGAATTCAGTAATTTTTTTCATTATTTTGTACTTTGCCATATTATTTTTGCCAGTACACAAATATTCGTGCTATACAACAAAAAGCAACTGATTTTGCTACAATGACAAGTATGTAAACCATATTAATTCCTTCAAAACTTCATTATTTACCAGCTGAGAGCTAATCAGCCTGCTTGCAACTTCTTTGTGGACAGCCACAGTACACAGATAATGCAGTAAATTCAATTTTGAACGAGATGATCCTGTATTCTTCTCGGTGGAATCAAGCAGTGAACATATTTGTCGCAAGAAGTCATTCCAGTCCATGTCTTTCATAGAAGATAACTTCTCAGCTATCCATGAGAAGCAAACAAGTAGTTAAAGATAATGGATCTTTGATGGTGTTTTAACACACTAGAAAGTAACACCAACATGAATAAATAAGTTCCAAACTTTGAATCTAATTATAATTTTAGGACTTAAAATATTAAACAAATATGTTACAATTCATGTCTGAAAATTAAGAAGATAAACAAAGTATAAGATGGTAGCAGCAAAAATCCTCAAAATATTTTTGAAAGCATAACCCTTCTAAGTCCTTGGACTTCACTTAAGTAAATATTTATTTCTATTATGTTTAGGAAAGGTAATAGTTGTCCTTAATCATTCATAATTCTTAATAAGAGAGTGCCGTTTCATTAGAGTAAATTTTAGGCAAAACCTAATGAAAGCCAGTGAAATATCCACAGAATCAATAAACTATAAAAGTGTCCATAGTTATTCACATAGGTAGGTATCCACCTACTTAAGCCTTAGTAGAATCAGAACATAGATGACTTCAAAAAGAACACAAAGATGTCAGGTCACTAAGACTATTAACATAAATTATGTAGTTCAAATTTTCAGACTTCATTATCATTCTCAATGGATAACTTCCCTTTAGCAGCCATACATACCTCAATTTTGGTTAGTTACTTATTAACAACTTATCTGCCATCCTGATATGCTACAGTACAGAATACTAAAAGCATGTCTTCTGTCTTTTACTCCAATTTCACATTTAAGTAACAACACCTACTAATGACGCAACTATAATTTACATTAGTAGAGGTGAAAATAGCTTGGGATTTCAGGTATTTATCTTAATTTTTCCATACCATCTTTAATAATTACTGACAAACAGAACAAAATTCAGTATCTTCAAAAATAATCCAAAAGTTATCCAGAAAAAAAGCTACAACCCTGAAAGCGTTACAACCACAAAAAACACTGACTCATATTAAATAAATACAGAGAGCAAGTTAAACATATCAGAACATCAATCTGATAATTTAGCTACTTAAATGCAATATGAAATAAAATATCACCCCCTTAGGCATTTGAATCTGATCATTTTTGTCTAGAATGTTAACAAAACTAAAAATCATAGAATCATAAGATCATAGAATGGCTTGGGTTGGAAGGGACCTTAAAGATTATTCAGTTCTAAACCCCCTGCCATGGGCAGGGACACCTCCCATTAGATCAGGCTGCTCAGGGCCCCATCCAGCCTGGCCTTGAACACCTCCAGGGATGGGGCAGCCACAGCTTCCCTGGGCAACTTGTGCCAGTGTCTCACCACTCACATTGTAAAGAATTTCTTCCTAATCTCTAAATCTTTCCTTCTCCAATTTAGAGCCATTCACCCTGATCCTATCACTCCATGCCCTTGTAAAAAGTCCCTCCCCAGCTTTCTTGTAGTCCCCTTCAGGTATTGGCAGGCTGTTACATGGTCTCCCTAGCCTGCCCCCAATAGAAATATTTTCTGTTACTGAAATGTTGACTGGGAGACTGGGGAACGTTGTGTTCTTTCCAACTATAAAATTTCTTCAACAAATTCTCTCTCCAAAATACATACTTTATAGTAAGGGAACAGGAACACTTATGATTAGGATGAGGTGATGTGTGAATTCTAAATGGACTACATATCTGGCTAACAACCCTCTTCAGGCAGAGTAAAATGTAGTAATACTTCCTTAAATAGAACAGAGGAAATTTTCCAGGGCAAGAAATGTTACAGTCCTGACAGTGAGCTGTCTTTTGTTTTCAGAAATAACAGCAGCCTTTCTAGGCATTAAAATCAACAACAGAAATCCAAATCCCAAACAACTCCACACTACGCTTTGGGACATGATTCCCATAACATTTTTTTATTAAAGGTGGGACTGGCAAGGCTGCCTAGTATTACATCTGATCAACACTGCACATTTTAAGATCCTGTTTTTATTTTTTTCTCTGCCTTTGTCAAATTTTAATCTATTTCATTGAACTCACTGAATATTTCAGTTAAAATATCTCTGTTGTTTACAAAAAATAACACACGAAAAAAATGCTACTTATCCCACAGTAAAACCATATAACTATACTAAAAACATATAACTGTTAGTACTTGAAAAGTCTACTCAAAATTAGTCTAGCTAAAAACATTACAAATGCGACTTCAGTATCAGAAAAGTTACGAGTTCTTCAATTGTGATAGCTCATTGAGTACAAAGGGTGAGTATAGGTCTTGTGATAGCGAATTTAAGTTTTAGCAACTTCAGCAGAACCATACCTGAATATGATGGTACATATAAAGTTTTCAAGTCAAATTTAACCGGCACTTGCTTCATTATCTGCAAAATAAACAAGCACTTTACAACTACTTCCAGAGCATTTCTGGAAATCTGTAAGTTGTTGTACATGAAAACTCAAAGATGCAAAAAATGTACAGGATAGGTGTACAAATCACTTCCTGTAACTGAGGCATTTTTCATTGTTTTCTGGTATGTATTTCTTCTAAGCAGATACTTGAGATTTAATTCAATTAATTCAATTAACTTAATGTAATTAAATTGTTAGAATTCCCCTTTAAGTTATTTTGGTTTTAATGGGAATACAAAATAATAGGATTTTTTCAGTGTACATTCTTCTCTTGATTATATGAGGGAAAATACTTGCATTTGGGTTTCAAAAGGTACAGAAAGGAACTAGGCAACTGAGAGCTCATTAAATGTTTAAGCAATTCATTACAATACAGTAAATACATATATTTACATATCAGATCGTTCTAGAATATAAAAAGTCATATTATCATTGACTAATAATTCGTAAGGTAATAAATTTTTTTCTACAACACATAATTTTCTCATACATTGTGAAATTGGGTGACTGATCAGCAACTAAATATTTGAGTTTGATTTTCAGTAACTAAAGCATACAAAAAGGATAACCATATACAGGTATTTAGCCTTTGACAGATGAAGTCTAGGTGTAACTATGGCGTTATTTTCCAAAAAAGGTCTTCAGTTCCACAGATCCGCAGAACACAGAGAATTTTACGATATAAGCTGACATTGTGGCTTTTCAAATTCTGCCAGCATCTAGTAAATCCCTTTCCAGGAGATTAAATTGCAAGCTCCTCAGCTTTACCAGGTGTCAGTATCATCCTTTAGTCTGAAGATTGCCAAGTATGCAATGACTCTGATTACATGTTCCTGGAATTCAGTGGGCTATTTTGCATTAATTCTGAGTGTGGTAAGGACATTAATCTCCATGTGCACATTAGTATGTGCACTTACCCTTAATCTCATCTCCTGTACTTGTAGTAAGAAAAAAAGCAATGAAGGGCTAAGGCTTCATGGTAGAGCACTGAGATAGAATGGAGAATTTACAGACATGGCATCAAATGCATCATTACCTTGGAAATTCTCCACTAGAAATCGTGTGCCCCACCCCAAACACATTCCAACAGTACTGTAGGGCAGTTAGTTATGCTGTGTAAGATTTATAATTTTTCAGTGTGTTAGGAATTCCATTAAAACAAGCAGACAAAAAGATAGCTATAATGAAACAATACAGCAACTAAAGGCTGTAAGGCTTTCCTAAAGAGCTAAATGCTCACTTCCAATGAAAAAACGTTGCATTTCCCTGCATCTAACATTTATCAAGTTGCAAAAATTATTTTTTTTGCACAGAAATAAAAGGAAGACTAAAGGAGCTCTTGCCTATCATTCGTTTCACCAATACTATACATGTGGCAGTACCTGCACATTATGTTATTATTGCAGTCCAGAGCTCTGATTCTTTTTTGGTCTTACCCTTGCTGTCACACAAGTGACTCTCTGTGCTCAAGAGTCTCATCACAAACCATTATTCCATTATAATCCATATGACAGAAATTAAATGGACATGTCTTGGAACTTTGGGTCTTCTTTCCCAAAGGAAATATGTTCATATTTATTAGAAACATTATCACATCTAAAGTTTTGCTGTTCAGTAAAGATACAACTCCTAGTCTAGAAGGTTCCATTGATGGCCTTGCTTTGAGTATACCAAAACACACTCAGTTTTGTGTTCACTTAGGTAATACATAGCAGAACAAACTTTCAGAAAACAAATCAACGAAACGCACTGAACACAGCATTTAGTAGCTACTATTTCTTGTAAGACATTATTTACTATTAGTATTCAGTCCCAAAATAACTCAGTTCTCTAAATTAGTAACACAATAGGATTATAAGACTGCCAAAAAATTGCATGAAGGCTTGCCAGATGATTGGGTGGAACTGCTTTAAAATGAGAATTATAAAATACAGGAAAGGAGTTTCACCCTGATTTATCCACAAAAATAGCCTCACCCGCAAGTTCCTGAATCTCAGATTTTATTTTGCAGTACCTTTGGATTGTCAATGACTGGTGTTATGATAAGATCAGATTCAGTGTAAATGAGCTCTTTCAATGTTGACTCCATATCTTGCTGACTTGAGCACATATTTTTAGCCTATAACAAGAATGAAGTTTTCTTAAAAAACTGTTTTGCACAAAAAAAAGAAAGTTCATGTTTGTTCTCAAAATATTTCATTTCCACATTATACCACACAGTTTTGTCATATACATATTCTAAATTACTTTTTTATTTATGTAGTCACAGATAGGAGGAACTAAAACATATAGTACAGAAACGTTTTGGAAGAAAAAAGTATTAAATTCAAAAAACTTGCCACGTAAGTTTAAAAAAGTAGACTAAGAAGAAAGAAGATAGCATTACCCTTTTTATTCAGAGGGGGAAAAAGGAGATCAAGCCTCTTGCTTAACTTTTATACCTGAAGGTCTGCAAATATATTTTTAAATAACTTTCATATCGTAAGAACAGCTTTCCTGTTATAATTAAGAAAGCATGGAGGAAAAAGGTAACTGTGTCACAGACTCCAGGATAAAATTGTAATTATAAAGATACCACCATCCCTTAATATTATTTTTTAAGTTACCTTTTCGAAGTATGAATCTCTTTGTGGAGAATTTTCGACTGGAGCAGTAGTAGCATTGCTTACTTCTACAGCAATGCTAGTTCTAGGAGTCGGACGGGAACTTAAACAACAAATAAAAGGGAAAAGAATCCAGAGAGTATAGATTAATTTCACTGCAAACTACATGTTTTGTTCTTCTTATGAAATTTGCATGCCATACAGTAAACTTCCAAAGCTGACAAACACAAATGATGTTATGCCTGCTCCACCAACTAAACATCAACTTCTTGTCTTTAAATATGCCCTCACAAAATTAGAATTTGTTTGTCAGCTAGAAATGGGGAAGAATGGATGGGGTTTTCTTTCGGGTTTTTTTGGTTTGTTTGTGGTTTTTGGTTGTTTGGTTTGTTTTTTTTTAAAGTAACATAATTTGATTGTTTTCTCACTCATAGTCAGTTCTCCAAATCAGATGCTAAACCATTATTATCTTGACTCCTAATAACAAAATACATATGATGAGAATTAACAAAATGACCAAAAGTTGCAATTTATTTCATGTTATTCTCTTCTGACTGCCAGCTCCTGGCTAGGTAATTGGAACTTAGAATCTCTGATTCTCATGTAGGAATGTAAACTATGTTTTCTTTTCAGTTTTTCTTTTAAAAAGATCATTTGCTAATCAGAAAATTAAGAGAGGAGAGCACAGAACACTACAAATTTGCAATCTTCGTACAGCTGATAGTGAACTTTTTTTTTGTAGTGTACATTAACTTGAAGTGTTTAAAATCAACTTTAGAATTATTAAAATTGGCAGGTCAGGAAACTAATTTAATCTACAACTACAAATTAATGTGTTTTCTTGATTAGCAGAATTTAATATACACATTTGGTGTTCAGTTATGTTTATTAGAAAAGGCAAGTAAATCAAAAAACCAAATACCAAAAAAAATTAAAGATACTCATGAAAATCAATGATCAAATGAATAACATTCATTCTTATCTTTAATTGATCAAAAAGCCATCATCTATCTGCTTTCAACAGAAACAAATTTAAAAGGCACAACGAAGAGGTGTCAAAATATTCTCTACCAGCTAGATAAAACTACATAAAATGTCCTAATTCCTATGCTACAAAATGCATCAGGATATGGTTGGCAGTTCAAGCAGTCTTATTTCTTAAACCAAAAAATGGTATGATTTCTAGCTAGGAGGCTGAACAACTTACTCTAGGTTCCCATATACTTCAAAACATGCAGATCTGCTACATATACTTTTTTCCAGACCTAACTTGCTTTCATACGTGCTTGACAGACAGGAAATCTTTCCTACTTTTCTAGTTCTCAGCTGGTTTCTCAATTTAAAACAAGACAAGTGATCATTGGATTGAGATAGTTGAAAGATCTATTCCCTTTGCACATGTAGAAGATTCAACTGCTGTCACAACCTGATCAACAGCTTTAGCAATTTAGTAAATTCAGGTGCCAAGTGCCAGCTTGGCAGCTTCCTTTCACTTTAATGCTTTAAAACTTGAGCAGGTAACACACTTTGTTGTGAGAAATTAAATCATTCAAGCAAAAAGAATTTCTGAAAAGAAAAAATTTAAAAAACCTCCACCGTATTACATTTCAAATTTCATATTAAAATGTATTTAAAAAATGTACTTATGATAAAATATATTGTTCTTAAAAATACTTTTTTTCCCCCTACTCTCATTCCTGACATAATTTGGATTACATGTTGTTATACTAAGCATTTGTAATGCCATTGCAGCCTTTCTTCTCAGCATATTCCTAAAGCAAACAACAAATGCCATTTTAAATTACTAATAGTATGGTTTTAGCTGTGATGGAAGAAGTTGTAAACAAGTTGAGAAGTAATACTTCTATTAAAGTCAACTGAAATAACTGGAAAAGTAGACACGCTATTGGAACAGCCCTACTTCAGGTTGCGCAAGAAGTTTGACAGAGTATTTAATTTTAAACTAGAATATTTCTGCTTGACAAATACAAGAATAAAAGGTATTTACTGGATAATATTCTTGGCTTGAAAGCTAGTGCAAAGTTTCAGAATCAGGCCTCAACTGAAACAAGCCACCGTTAAACCAATGACTATTTTTTATTTAATACCTTAGTGGATTGTTCCAATAGCTTGTGATGAAAAGCTGCAGGCAGAATTTCTTAGTGGATCATAAGCTGAATGCTTATTCTCATGTATTTAAAGTACGCATATTCAAAACATATTCTTAGCTATACAAAGAAAATAGTAAAGAAAGTTATAAATTCTTCTGTTTAGACAGACAGGTAAGAAACAAAAAGCCTACTTCCAAAAGCAAGTGTAATAAAGCCATAAAAGCATTGGTTTAACTGCACACATTGCTTTAGCAGTTCCTCAAAGGTATCTTAATATTACACTGGTGATAGAAAATTCAAAAAGGGGACACACTAACATAATGTTACAAACAGAACAATAAAACATCTGAAGAGGCAGGGAAGGGGGAAAAAAGGCATACAGTGTTTTCAAGGGTTTTATAATTGTTCTTTAGGTTTTCATACCTGAGAAGAAATATTGACTCATTTGATTCACCATCAACTGCATTTTTGGGGCGCAATCCAGTTTGAGTTTCTACTGAAAAGAGAACATAAACTTGCATTCAGAAGGTAAAGATAAGTAAAACATAGCGAATCACATAGGTAAAATTGACAGTGTCCACAGCGCACACAATAATTCAAAATAACATAATGAATAATATTACCTATTTTGAAAGAATTGCTTGATAGCTTATTTGCAGTTGAGGATGACAGGTTACCTAGATTTTTACAAGTATCCACTAGCTCTTTGGCACTCCAAGACACACACAAGGCTGTATCTTCACTGCTGTTTAACAAAAGATATTAATTACATATATTAAAAAAAAAAAGAGTGGTATCATATTATTTGTTGCAATTTTTAGCATACAATTTAGCTGTCATTCCCTAGATTAGCATACTACTGTAATATGTGCTACACAGATTTTATATTAGTAATAGCAATGAAGAAAAATAAGTTTACATCAAGTGACTTGGAGAATATTAAAAATTCTCTAGCTCCCTTGGCAGAAACCAGAAAAGCTAAACTATTACCCCACAATACTAGAGCTATAAAGAAATATTAAAAGCTTTAGAGACCATTCAGTCTTCACAGAAAAAGTAATAACAAATATATTTCTAACAATGACGCCTGTAACCTAGATTAAGATCAATAAAAAACACCTTTTCTTCAGCTTTATGATTTACATCACTTAACTGCAAGTTTATTGATTTTGGTTGTTCGGGTTCTTTTAATATAACCCTCTATCGTTCACATGGAACTGGGTCATATAACCTGGAGACCCTTCAGGAAGATTATCAATTACTAATCAAACCTAATTGTGAAGAAAACAAATACATAGGCCTCACAGTTCGCTCACAGTTGGAAAAGAAAAGGTACTGAACTCCTTTTGCATGTCAAGCCTATGTCCTATATTTGTCATATTTGTCAATTACTGCAGATCTTTCAGAGGCACTAGAAAACCATCAAGAGTAGAGCCAAGTAACTAAATATTTCATGGGACATTCAGATTATTCTGATTCTCTGAGCATTTCTCAAAGATAACCACTGTGGTGGAGACTGACATAAAACTTAAAACCTCGAATAAATTCTTACTTTGTGTTATAAACTTTAAAACTTGATTTCTTAACTGCCTTAGTGGTGAAAGTAGTAATAAAATTAAAAAGAGCTGCATCTCAAATTAGAACAAATGTTAATAATCAAAGTACTGTAGCAGTACTATCAGAAATAGGTACTAACCAAGAGAGAATTTTAAAAAACAGAACACAAAAAAAATTCATCATTCTAAAAGAAAAGCATTTTCCCATTAGTTCCCTAGATTGGAACCTAAAGTATCCTTCAGCTGTTTAGGAGAAAAGACACTAAACATCCTAATTCAAAAATAAAACCAAAAGCCAGCAAGGTCACAGAAGTTTTGAAAAAGCATGATTTTTCAATATTTAGAACACATTATTTGCAAAAGGTTCGGGTTTTCCTGTATATGCAGAAGTGCAGAGTATTACAAATCTAGAAAAAAAAAAGCCATTAGATTAATGCTTTATGTCATAAGCTAAGAATATGGGTCAGCTGCATTTGCAAGGATATAAGGCTGAACCACAATCTAAGATGCTGTACTGATAGGCTTTGTGATGCTCTAAGCCTAATGCATAAAAACAAACTGAAAAAACTCAGTAGAGATTAAATTGACGCATGTTTATAGAAGTCTGCTAAAGCTTAATAAAGATCAAATTAATGTGCACCATTCTTATATTAAAAAAATACATAAAAATAAGACACGTTAGTTCAGAACTACGTTTTAACACATTCTATAGCCAGGAGGAAGTCGTCTGTTGAAAGCGAATAGACAGTTTAACACACTAACAGAATAATTCCTAAGCATCCAAAACTTTTCCCTGAATGGTGTAAAACTCCATTCTTCAGTTACTTTACAACACGAAAAGCCTAGGCAAAATTAAATAGAAGAAAAATTTGCCAAAAAGCATAATAAAAATGTAAATATTACTTCGCTTAGATTTACTCTACAAGGAGTTTTCCTTGAATGTTCAGTACCTTGAGCTTGTGCCCTGGCTATGTGCAGAATCACCACCACAAAGGCTAAGGGATCCTTTCCAGAACGGATGCTGCAGTATCTCTGTCCAATTCAGCCTTTTGAAAAACACAAAACAAACTGAAAAAGTAGTGGCAAAGTACAGCTACACAGAGATTGATATCAGCTTAGGTTTTGAACCCAGTGACACTACAGAGTAAATAATCCTTTTATTCACTTTTATTTGGTCAACAAATAAGTCTTCTTATGGGATAAACTTTTTGCCCCAAACCAGAATGAATGATTCACATCATGATGTCTGACAGTAAGAATGAAGAGAACTGCATAGCCAAGCCCAACACCCAAATTATCTGAGCTCCTCTATAATAAATTATAACCTTATGTTATTTAAAAAATATATCTCTATCAGGTACAAATCAAAGCTTCATAAAACAGATTGCTCTGGAAAAGCAAAGCCATACCATTTTAAACCAATCCATCATTACAATTAGAAAGTCATCTACTTAGCATCAGCTACAAAATTATAAAGATATACTTAATCAAAACATTTATTTTGTATATCTTCATAAAAGAAAAAGCAGTTTATGAGGGATTAAATGATGTTTGCATTCTTTGTGCTTTCCAACTACTATGCCTACAGTATTGGAGCTACCATTTTTTCCAGAGGAGAAAGAAGACAATGTAAACAAACATTATGGATTAGACAGTTTACCTTTTCTGAGGATACTTTTGAAGCAAGCCATCGAGCAGACTAATGAACTCAGCAGAAGGTTTGTGAAAAGCAGAACCTGTAAACAAAAGCATTTGAGAAGATAAGTAGTAGTTAGCAAAAACAACCATCACACAATGTAGACCAAATAATTATCTACAGCTGATGTTATAGTTTTATTTAACAGTAACTTAATCTGAAATAATCTGAATGTATGAAGTATCCTAAACATATACCCTATGCATTTGAAAGGATCCTCAAAAAAAAAAAAACCAAAATCCCACCTGAACTAACCCAAAAAAACCCAACCCAACTATTTCTAATTGTTTACATTAACAAAGCACTCTTCAATTTTCATACAGTTATTAGCAAAAAATAAAGTGGAGTTGAAATCTACTTAAATTAAAATTACATTTTCCCCACCATAATTTTGAGACCATTGTTGCACCCTATTACAGAAAAGAGGTCTCCAAAATTCTTATTCAGCTGAGAAAGGCAACTTTTGAGAGTTCAGAACCATGAAACACACTTAATCCATTTTGAAAACAAAATTTCTCTTAGAATTGAAACAAATAACAGTTTTAATTCTACAGGCCACCATTTTCACTGCATTACTATGGACTGAAAAGAGCCATTAATATTAAGTGTCTCCATGAATACTATTCATGCTCAAGTTAAATCAATACTTTTTTAAGTATTACTCTGACTTGATTCATTAAACAGCAACAGAGTGTTACCCTCTGGTCTGGGTGGCAACGGTTCTTCATACAAAATCCTTTCAATTAATTCAGAAAAGCTGTCTGAGAAGAAAGGTGGCCTCCCTACAAACAAACAGAAACGTATTTCACAGATTCAGCAAATTTCAAAACAGCTGTCAGGTGCAATCATATACAATGAGCTCATTATCCTATGGAAACATCCTAAGAAATACGCACTCTCAGACCAAGTTCTACTTGTCAAATTAAATACAAAATCTGGGATTAAATTCTTCTAAAAGTGATAGAACAGGCACTACAGATGGCTTGATGGAGGTCACCATGATAGCCCTGTATGAGTTAGCAATGAAACAACAACAGAAGGTCTAGGCAGAGATTTCAATATCTATGTAACTATTTTGATCCAACAGAGTAGCATATTAAGAATTCAGAAGGTTGTACTATAATTCTCTTTTGTGGTGAAATTTTCTTTCCAGCTGCAGCCCATGCTAATGTTATTTCTATGCACAGGAAACCAAATGACTCTAGTTTTATACTAGTGAAACAGTTTTCTCTTTCAAAGGTCAAACTAAGGCACCTCAGAGTTTAATACTCAGGTTAAAACCATTGCACTTAGAATTAGAGGACTACTATAATTTTAAATTGTAGTCTTTAAGGAGTACAGGTTACTTCACATCATAAGACTTAGATCATGGTCAAAAGGACAACTTAATAGTATTACTTCATTTGATTATTTGATGAACTCTCTTTTTTAAAATTCTTCAAGAAAAACAAGTATATTCTTCAAGAAATGTTTAAACGTGCCTTAAGTTTTTCTATGTCTTAACTTCACTAGAAAGTTAAAAAGAATTTATGCTGGAACTACAACCTATCTTTCCATTATCTCAGATGTTAAACAGATACACAAACTTACAACCTGAGAACATTTCATAAAGTAAACATCCCAAGGACCACAGATCACTGGCTTTGGAGAAGTCTTCTCCCTTTATTACTTCTGGAGCTATGTATAACGGAGAGCCTACAAAATAGAGCATGTATAAGGCACTTTGATTATTCATTCCACATTTACCCTGTTCAACATTTCAGACTTTGTCTCCACACTTCAGTAAGTTAGGAATTATCTTCATCTATTATAAGAAAACTGAGACGGATACCAAATACAGGTATTCAAAGAAAATTCTCTCCTATATTTTCATTCCGTTATGTAGGCTGATATACGCTATTTTGTTGTTTATTTCATTTCTATTAACCAAGCTGGCTTGTGCTACACTTTTCTAACACAGTTATTCATTCAAAATATGTTTTGATATTCCTTGACAGATTCCAGAGCCAAACAAAATGATTAGAATGGTAAAGCAATATAATTTGTATGCAAGTAACAGAAATTATTGTATTACATCAGGACAGGGTTTTGTTGTTAGTTTGCTTTGTTTCAGTTTGGTTTGGCTATAAAGCTATCTCAAGACATAAACCTTCACAAAATTAGAAAGCTCTGTTACACAAACAAGGTAGGTAGCCAGCTGGATCACTGATCTAAACCAGTTATAGCTATTTTCACACTAAAACACTCTGAAAACATCACATATCAAATTATTGCAGCTTATTCACAAACTTCTTTTGTATTGATATAGAAAAAGAAATATACAGTTCCAATTTCTACAGTAGTTCCCTCCTAAACACTAAGCTGGTTCTCAAAAATCTCTAAAAAAGTTACACAAACTCAGCAAAAATATCAATTCCATAGTCCTTTAAAAAGCTTATTTTGAATTCTTTTATGACAAAAAGTGACAAAAGGTCATTAATCATACACATCAAAAAAGCTGTTCTGAAAGACAACAGGAAACAGATTAGATTTGTATTTCTTCCTGAATAAAGACCTGGTCTTGGTCTTAGTATTTCCAGTATGGACTTTCAGCAGGAGATAGCAAAGTATTGTAAAAATTCTCTCTGTTCCCTTAAAATATTGCCAAGAATTCAGTTGTTCCTGATAACAGTAACTGTTATGACACATCATTACCTCAGAAACAGAGGTCTGTGGGATGCTCTGAGATGATGACTAATAGAAGATTCAGAAGGTTAAGATCAAGTTTCTGAATTTTTCTTATTCAAATTTTAAAAAAACAGTAGTTGCAGCCTACTGCATTTGCATGCATCTGTCTGTTGAAACTAAAGCACAGTAACTTTCTCATACTTTAAAAAGAAATTATCATTCTTAAGTAAGAGGTAATGAAACAGTCCAGCCTCAAACTAGAAATCACTTGAACTACTTGCATCAAAAAGGACAATGAAAGTACAGCAGTGCGGTCTCCAGTGAAAGAAGCAGCAGTTCTGTGTAGTACTTACTGAAATTTGTGTATACATTTGACATGAAGTTAATAGAATTTAGTCCTAGACCATGCAGTTCAGATTTTTTAGATATCCATAAGTAGTTCCAATGCTCAATTTTTAATGAGACAAATGGAGATTAATTTTAATTCAGTTCTTTCCTTTATCATACTTCCAATATTAGTTATTTCTTCATTCTCCAGTTACTGCTTTATAACTGGAGCACAAAAGGTTGTAAATAAGTGATTCTTTTTGCTACTTACTTTAAGCTTTATATCTAAAAAAAAAAATACATGGTCCTTTATCACGAGAAGTACAGTTTCATCAGTTTGGAAAGCCAGTTCCACTTTGAAATATGAATATCCTAAGTTTTAGCACTCTTCTCATTTTTCTGATTCTACCACTGCTACTTAGCTGATGATATATGAAATGCATCAAGGACCAAAGGTATTTCACAGGGCTTTTCTTGCTACCATAATTTTCATCAAACAACAATTAATAATTAAGCCTCCTCAGCAAATCCAAACCAAGAATTAGTATTTTTAATAAATTAGGTCCCTTGAAACAATTCAGAGCTCATTCATATACTCAGTTTGAGTGGACTCGTGTTTGTTTGCTTGTTTGTTTGGGCTTTGGGTTTTTTAATAGACAAAGAATTAAAAACATTTTATAAAATAATGAAGATGTGCTCAGGATAGACAGTTTATACATTTAACTGTAATATAGGGATTTGATGTCAAGTTGTAAAAAGAAACACGAAGTAATCCACTTCCAATTACATTGAATGTTTGTTGTACAGACTAGAGTCCGTAATCACCTACATACGAACTTCAGTTCAAAAAAAACCTGAAGCCTATTTATAAAAAGGAGGAAAGGTCAGAAATTGTTAATATGTCATACATATTATGACAGACAGCAGTATGGTTTTTTCCTGCTCTTAGTTACACTGGCATTATGAAACTTAGAATTATTACCATATACTCGTAAATACAGTTTCTTTTCTTTCCACCCAGTTGCAGGTCTTGCTGCCTCTGTAAGTTATGATCTCTCTGAACAATCATCTTTAAGAGTAAAATTTTGGTTTTGAGCTTATTTTAAAAATTACCCATTTGCAGTATATATAAAACTTCCTTACAGAAAATGTACAGATCAGGTTATCCATCACAGAGACACAGGCAAACATATCAATCTTTACAAATTAGAACAGAAGAGAATTAATTATTCAGTTTCTCCAGAAATCTGGTCAATCCCAATAGAACAAAGAACAATTATTTTATTTCAAGTTCTTTTCTCCAAATTACTTCAAACAAAGGCTTTTTCCAACTTCCATTCTGTGCCTCTGGTATAAGTTAATTTTGGCTTGTAAAAATATTATACCTTGAAATCTGTTTCTCAGGTATTTTGGGGTAGTGCTTTCACTGACATCTCTTTCGCCTTCTTCAGATCCAAGTAAAGCAAAAAATTGTTCCAAGTTTTCACCATCCACTTTAGCCAAGCAAAAATTACTGAGTTTCAAAGTCCCAGTGCCTTCCAAAAGAATCTAGAATAAACATAATTCAACGCGAGTATCATATACTAAAACTGATGACTGCTGAAATTTCCAACACAAAATATAAAATTTATTCAAAGAAAGAGATCACTACCTCAAACCATTCAAATATATAGAGGTGATCACTATAAATGAAAAGACCGAAAAGTTTTTAAGTCAATACCAATATCGGCCTTTTTCTTATAACCAAAAAATTATAGAATCTCACGATAGAAGCCGTAAAAGGTTTAATATGAACTTTTGCTTCCTCATCATTAAATCGAAATTAACAACAATGTTATTGTAGAAAAGAAAGTAAAAGTAGAATAAAACTGTGTAGGAGAACAAAAGTGCGGTAAAAAGAAGAATTGTTTCACTTCAGAAAAAAAAGTTAATCTTTCTTATTTTATATAGCAGAAAATTCCAAAGATTTTGTCTAACGATCGTGACAGTTTTCTCTACATGATCACTGCTTATTCTTTAAAAGCTTCACAATGCCAAAAACACTGTTTAGAGAAATAGTCCATTCAGATAGGAATAAAAACAATTCTTAAAAAAACACCTGTATTACTTTAGAATCTTGCATTTTGAATTCAAAACAGTACTTTATAGCAACATTCTTCCTTAGAAAAATACAGATGCATCTCCATTATGCTTTATCCATATGGTTTTTTACTGCTTTTGGACCCACAAATGAGAACAACTGAGTATAGTTGTCCAAGATTTCACAGACAATCCAGAGAAGTCAACTTGATCATTTACAGGTGAAGACTAAAACCAATCTCTGTTAAGCAAGAATTGTTGACCAGTCATTCTGGTCACTACACAAATTGAAAACAAACATGGACTTTGACAAAATTATACATAAATTACACACACACACACACACACTGGAAACTACATAAAGATTTGTATTTTTATGCAAGGTAATTTAAACAGCATTTGGAAACAATACAGAATGTTATTAACAAATAAAGTTTATTTTACTTTACGCCCTCATAAGCATTTCTTATGACTTCAAAATATCATGCAGCATGATAGAATATTTATAATAATGAAGTTATATGTCCAAAGACTAAAATGCTTCTACAATTCAAACCAGTACACCAAATCAAAAAGAATCTATCACATTGTATCAATTCTATAACAGGGAAAGAAATCAATTAGATCATAAAATACTCAAGCTACGGACTAAGCTCTCATTGTCTTCACATAATTTGTAAAGCTCAACTGGCCTCCAACCTGAGGTAAGCCTCTTCCAAACAGCAAAACAGAAATAATGATTTAAATTCTGATAGCGTACAAAGTAACATGCATTTATAGGGTCCCCTATAAATAATAATCCTTCTTACCTTCCTGGGTGTCAGATCACAAAAGATAATTCCAAGCTTGTGAATATGGTATAAACCAGTAAACAAATCAACACCAAATTCTCTCACTACATCTTCAGGAAGATGTTTATCTTGAGCAATAACAGATTCTAGAGAACCACCTGAAATATGTTTACACATAGTCAGCAAGCGCATATAAAGAAGATGCCATACAAACGATCCCCAAGGACATTACATGAGCTTCTTCAAAAGTTGTCCAGCAAAAATCATTATCAGTAAACAAAGATATTTCTTTAGATTATCCAATAGTTAGAAATTCCAAAATGTACAGAAAAAAAACTAAATAGAAAAATCTATTTCCAACACTGACAAAAAACCTAATTTTGACAATAATTCAGTCGAGTGCACGGCTTAAAAATTACTTTAATATTGATTTATTTTACAAAGGAAACAGAAGGGAGAAAAGAAACTCAGTAACTGTGTCATGTTATGACATAATAGTATCCAGTGGGTTTACGTGAATTCATTAATCTGCTTCCTGCATATATTAAATGAATAAACAAATCAAGAGCAGGCTATCAGCTTATGTGAACAAGTGCTAAAACTAATGTAACTCTCCACTGAAGTCAAAGAAAACAGAGATAGTATAATTGGGTTACTTTGTGGGGTCCTGAAGTTAACTGTAACATCTACTGTACAGTCCTTTCTTGACTCATGTGGCCCTGCCCTTTAATTTTCTTCCCATCCTCTCTCTCTCTCTCTCTTTTTTTTTTTAAGAGAAAAAGAATTAAAAAAAAAAAAAACTGAGACTAAACTTTCACTTCCCAGGTTTTACACACAAATCCCAGCTTGTTGGCCCAGCAAGTGCTACTCATATCTCTCTGGACTTCTCATCCCAATACGAGACTATTCTCTGTCCTTCCAAAATCACCACACTCCTCCGCTGAGTACCCAGCAACCCCTCCTCTGTTTCTGGTCAGATTACATCTACAAACTCTCCCATTAATCTTCACATATATCCTCTATCACTTCTGTCCTTCCTTGGCCTTCACACTCACTCTCTATGCTTTTCCCCACTGACTGTTACTGTTTCTCTCTCCTTGCAAAAATCTCTCTTTTTCCCCCATCACCTACTTCCTCACATCTCACTGATTCTCAGGTATTTCAGACTTTTCCCATTTGAGCCATTCCTGTCCTAACTGCTCATAAGGCTTGGACTTCTCCTCATCTTGTTTCCCACAAACTCATTGCTCAAACAGTCTTTCTCCTCCTTCCTATCCCAGTTCCTATCATAAACACCACTCTCCCATCTCCTTCTAAATCCCTTTCCTCTACCTCATTTGGTCCTTTACTACTGCAGCAAACATGCTCCCCTAAGGACTGTGGTTTGTATTTCATGAATTATCTGTAGGTTTCCCAGGTTATTTAATATTTTTATCTTAGCCAAATCATGCAGATTAAATTTAAAAAAAAAAAGACACAAATTTCAGTCCCTGAATGAAAACAGATTGGAGAGTTTTTCATAGAAAAGGATACTAGATCTTTTATTCCAAGTCACATAAGACTTCCCTGAGCTTTCTTCCCTTTGCTCAGTGATTTCTTTCAGAGGATAGCAAGACTAAAAGGTCTGTCATCATGGTATTCTTTGAATTATTCAAACCTGCTAAATCTTAAATTTGTTTTCTTTTTAAGCCATTTTTCTGCTGTTTAATAAAATCCTTTAGAACCAAGCCCATATTACATACTACAGTAAAGAATTTCCCATCATGTTTAATAACTGGGTTTTATAATGTGTTTTACTGGACTACATAGAGAATAATTCCATAATATGATCAAATACACTAAAATAAAACCAGCAAAAAACCAGCAACACAGAAGTATGCTGCATATGATAACAGAAACTTTGTCATCTTTAGACAAGTAAGAGCGACTTTCTGTATTTCAAAATATGTCTTCAGGGGTCTACAGAACTAATAAGAAATCCATGCCTTATTCTATTTGTAAGTAAGTTAGCATCAAGACATTCTCCTGCAGCAAACGCCAATACTGCAAAGAAGAAATACATGATAATTGTTCAAACTGTACTTAATAAAAGGCTGCCCATCTAACCATTTAAACATGTGCCCATGTGTTCAACCAAGCAAATAGACCAAAGCTTCCATACAGGCCATTAACTCCATTTTTAATCATTGAAAGAATGACCTCAATTTTCTTCCAGCACTTTTAGCTTTTCTTCACTAATTTTTTGAAACAGAATTGTGACAATATGGACTTCTGCTATGAAACAAACTCCAGATACCAAAATCTTAACATGCATCACTAACACAATTTCCCTTCTTTTCTTTCCATGTAGAGTAAAGCATGCTATCTAGAGTTTCAGACATTGAGTCATCACAATTAGAGAAAGCTCTAAAAGAGTTCTTTAATAGATTGCTGAGAACCTATCAAAATGCAGCTAATCACTCAATGAAGTTTGGAGGCCTGAGAGCTCCCAAATTAACTTAACATAAAAGTCAAAATACTTCTACTGAACAGGACGAAAACTTATATAATTTACTATTAGCTACAGAATTCCCTTTTCATTAAAAATTCATTTTAACAATACAAGTAATTTGTACATTATAACTTGTTTCTTGCTCTCTTTATTATTGTGTGCTCTAAAATGAAGATTGCCAAACCTGCAAGTTCTCAGAAAACTTTTCTCAAGTAATTTTTACGTAGCTACCCTCAAACTATTCACAATTTGGTTTTAAGTTTCCCTGATTAGCCCTACCTCTTTACTACTAAAAACAATATTATGTCACATGAGTTAGTATTTAGCATACATATACAATAAGCAGAGGAATAATACTACTTCAATTTATTTCTAAAATTGTTTCCAAAAGAAGAAAAAGATGTATATTACCAGGATTGTCAAGTCAATAATCAGATAATTCTTAAGCTTTTTCAAAGATCTAATTATTTGTTATGTATAAACCGTTACAAGAAATCTCTAACAAATACTCTATAAATTATCTTTTGAGCTTATCTTACCTGTGCATAATTCCAGTACAAGCCAGAGATGGTTGCTTGTTTCGTACCATTCATGAAATGTCACTATATTCTTGTGCCTAATTTCATGAGTCAGACGAACCTAGAACAAAGTTTTTAACATACTGAGCTGCAGGGGGAAAAAAGTGCAATACAGACGGACTTGTGGCAGGGGGAAGAGACAACATGACTTTACTCTAGATCAACTGCTTGTTACCTTACCTTTTCCAATACAGTAAAATTATTCTCCAATTCAAATATTTTAATTTCACCTATATGTCATGGAAAGACCCTACCTAACTCACCTGCTTTTAAAACTATAGGAAAAACATAAACCTTCCTGCATCCCTAAACCAACAGCAAACAAAATCAGAATTTGGAGTCAAACTTGCGTTCCTATTTGCTGTTTCAATGAGAACGCAACAGTGAGGTGCTATGGTGAATACAGTAAGAGGATGTAAAAAGAAATTTTTTCAATCAATCTTATCAAGCAAAAGCAATCATTCAAGGGTCCCGGAAACCTATATTTCTGTCACATGTGGGCTAATCTCTCCAATAGCCTCTGTATCTCTCTATCAGAAACCAAGGCCAAGCCCATCAGCAACACTGGTAGCGCCTCTGGGATAACATATTTAAGAATAAGAATAAAAAACTGGTGGAACAGCAGCCAGGAGAGAGCATTAAGAACATGCAAGAGAAACAGCTCTGCAGACACCAAACTCGGTGAAGAAGGAGCAAGAGGAGGTGCTCCTGGTGAAGACCGTGGTGAGGCAGACTGCCCCCTGCAGCCCATAGAGGTTTATCATGGAGCAGATATACACCTGCAGCCCATAGAGGTTAATCATGGAGCAGATATCCACCTGCAGCCCACAGAGGAGTCCACACCAGAGCAGGAGGATGCGCCTGAAGGAGGTTGTGACCCTGTGACCCTCCTGGTAGGACCTGTGGAACCACGGAGAGAGACTAGCCCATGCTGGAGTAGGGTGGCTGGCAGGACTTGTGACCCCATATGGGACCCGCGCTGGAGTTGTTTGTGAAGAATGGCTGCCCATGGGAAGGACACATTTAGGAGGAGAAGTATATGGAGGACTGTCTCCCATGGGAAGGACCCTATGCTGGAGCAGGGGAAGAACACAAGAAGTCCTCCCCCTGAGGAGGTAGGAGCGGCATAGACAAAGTATGATGAACTGTCCACAACCCTCATTGCCAATCTCCCTGAGCTTCTGTAGGGGAGGTGGTAGAGAAATCAGGACTGAAGTTGAGCCCAGGAAGAAAAGAGGGGTGGAGGGGAGGTGTTTTAAGATTTAGGTTTTATTTTCATTACCCTACTCTGATTTGATTGGTAATAAATTAAATTAATTTCCCTGAGTCAAGTCTGTCTTGCCCATGACAGTAATTACCGAGTGATCTCTCCCTGTCCTTATCTCAACCCACAAGGCTTTCAATATGTTTTCTCTTCCCCGTCCAGTTGAGGAGAAGGAATGATAGAACAGCTTTGGTGGACACCTGGCATTCAGCCTAGGTCAACCTACCATGGAAACAAAGCTTAACTGCTGTAAAAATAAAATATTTGAAGTTACAGTTTCTTTCACAGGCAGTATTATATGCCCAAACTTTTTCAAGTCTTTACAAATCAAAATTGATTTATCTTAAATGTTATTCCTTTAAAAAAATTACTTTTTATAAGCAAGAAATGTATTAATTACTGGAAAGTATTACTATGACTGGATTTGCACAACTATAACAAAATAAAGGAAACCACTACATGCAATTAATTGTTTTCACAAGCTCTCTGTCGTATCATAGAAACAGCAAGCTTTTAAACATGGGTTTATGTGTGTAATTCAAACAATAATAAAATTAAATGAAGAAATAAATATATCAAAGTAAGACTATTTAAAAAATAAAATCTTAATCTGAAGAAGATGACTTAAATGGCGACAAACTCAACGTCAATAAGAAAAATACCATGTGCTTATTTTATTACCTGTGCTACAAGGATTTTGTGAGCTCTACCTTTTCCCAGATTAGCAGGAAAAAAACATTACTTACCCAGTTTGTTATTTCAGGTCTTTTGCATTTATCAGTGCAAAGAATGGCAACAAAATTAATTGTCCCTTTTCTTCTTCCTTTATAAACAACTGTCTTATTTCCTCTTCCAATCTCCTCATACAGAATGAAGTTCTCCATACTTATGGATGCTTTACATGCAATGGATTGGAAAGATGGCATTAGTCTCATAAACAAATAAGCTTTTAAAGAAAGTGGGAGCAAGGAAAGCATTCAAATAGTCATTGGTGTGTGGGATTTACTCTCACAATTCTTAAAAACAAGGATTATATCGTTACAGTAAAATCAAACAAAACTATTTTACAGAAGGCCTCCTCTCAAGAAATAAGATAAAAAGTTTGAATAGAAGATAGCATTTTCCACTTCCAAAGCTTAACACATTCCTGAAGTTACAGATAAGGCAGTAGCTACAAATTCTAAATATTTCATCTGCAAATAAAATTCATACCACCAAACTTAAAAGTATATGTTCCACACACACACAACCCCCCCCACCAAAATGCTGTCCAAATGAGAATAGTCTATATTGAAAGCCTTTCCAAATAAGATTGCCATTTCTGCCCAAGGGCACTCCAGGAAAACATGCCTCTGCAACTTTTCACAATGTAATTTAAACCTGCCACATAACTGATTTAACAACATAACTGAAAAAACCACGGGACTTTGTGACTATTGGTGTCCCTACCAGTGATAAGCTAAATGGAGCTTTACCAGTTAAAGGACTCAACATCAAGGATTTTTCATAGACAGAAACAACTCCTTGCACATAGACGCTGTGTAAATTTTTTGGTCAATGTTATATTGTGGGAATCAAGGAGTTCCACAGGATTTTAATATATAATTGTTGGTTTTACCTGAAGAATAGTATATGCTTTTATTTACATCAGTAAACAAATGAAACAACTGTCAGTTGGTGCAAATCCAGGAAGTGGCATTTGTACATTTAAATAGTCGGACGCTTTTCATAGAAGTTGGGTTAATTCTTTTGTTCTACAATTACTTTCCCAGAGAATACTTGGAGCAATGAGAGAACTGACAGCAAAATATTGAAGCGACAGTAATATTTATGAGAGTTCTGTGTCAGCTTTCCATCCTGCTCCTTGGCTATTCACTGGGTTAAGAGCACAGACATGAAGAATCCCAGTACCACAATTTTCAAAAAAATAGGATTTATTGCTAACTAGTCCCCAGTGACCGCCTTGTAATAAGTTTTTCCAGATCCAGGCCAACTTCACATCTGATCCCCAGTTCTTCCAACTACCAATTTAATTAATCCCGAGACATTTGAATTTGCTTTCTCTCATTTCTATCCAACCTCTTCCATTTTGTTTATAAAACTGTTGTTTTTTTCTTCAACAAGACCAGTTCTCAACATAGGTATCCTAAAACCACAGAAAAGCAGCATACTGGAGAGGGCAGTACAGCAACTGGAATGAACAGCAAGGGTGGAAAGGAGGGGCTACTTAAGCAGAACAGTTGCCAAATACCTAAATCACAAACCACACACTCAGTTTCACTTCATCACTTTCACGAGACACGAAACTCCCAGAGGGACAAATCAAACACCAGAATGAAGAGTAGAGAATTCCCAAGTTTTCAGACAGGACTTCAGGAGAAAATACAACAAAGTATTGGGCAGCACCAAATGACGCAACAAAGTGTCTGCCACTACAATACTGGCTGTTGCCAGAACACCAACCCGGTGTCACACAGCTCAGATGATCCAGAATTTACAATGTATATGGGAACCTCATAATTCTAGGATTTCCTTTACCAAAGATAATTATCCAAGACAGAAGTTTCCTTCCAAAATATAAGGAAGATTCTCACAATTACAGTTAAAGAGCCTTGGAATTAATAATGTAAATAATTTTGATTTTATTGAGCACTAAGCAAACTGGTAAGTACAGCCAGTATAACATGGGAACACCCTTTTTTTCCTACAGTTATCAAAGAGAACAAGGTAATTACACAAAGATCAGTTTGCTAAACATTCCAAAGTAAGGCACAAGGATACAGCATCAGAACAGATGGGGATTTCCAGTTGCCTACCTCCCTTTTCTGATTCATTGAATCATAGAATCACTAGGTTGGAAAGGACCCACTGAATCATTGAGTCCAACCATTCCAATCAATCACAAAACCATGCCCCTCAGCACTGCATCCACCCATCTTTTAAACATCTCCAGGGAAGGTGATTCAAGCACCTCCCTGGGCAGCCTGTTCCAGTGCCCAGTGACCCTTTCCATGAAATATTTTTTCCTCATGTCAAGCCTGAACCTCCCCTGGCGGAACTTGAGGCCATTCCCTCTTGTTCTGTCCCTTGTCACCGGGGACAAGAGGCCAGCTCCCTGCTTTCTGCAACCTCCTTTCAGGTAATTGTAGAGAGCAATAAGGTCTCCCTTCAGCCTCCTCTTCTCAAGGCTAAATTTGAGCAGATCATTGCACCACTCTTTATGGGATTTTTTATGGACAGCTTGAAAAAAAAGAAAAAAAAAAGACCAAAAAAACCCCATAATGTTTACAGAAAGATTCCAGAACAGCAAAGCCAAAAAACCATACCCGGTAAAAGAGATAGCCAGCCCACAGTCCAGCCCCCAAAATTTACATGGCCACAGCTCCTTTCTTGCACTTCTTTCCCAAGAATACTTGAAACCTGACATGAGCACCTCATCACAAGACTGAAGCATATACTCATTTGATGATGGCAGATTCATATGACTAACATGCAGGCAAATGATTCCATACCCCAGCCTGAGCTGCTGCTGTCCAGCATTCACCAGCATGTGGTGGTCTCCAGACAGCCTTCATGCAATGCCCATCGCCATTCCCTGCCTGTGGCAGGGCTGGTGGTCCAGTCTGTGGCAGTCAGTGGCTATCGCCAGCTCATAGCAGGTATTCCACCACCAGAAGTCTGTGCAGAAGGTGCTGCAGAAGCAGACACCTACAGATCTGCCACAGCAGCAGCAGGCTGGGGTGCTGGTAGGGGGCCTGGCTGCGCTTGCACCGCTTGGCTGCCTACAGCTTCTGGAAGGAGGGAGGGATCACAGAATCACAGAATGACCAGGTTGGAAGAGACCCACTGGATCGTCGAGTCCAACCATTCCCACCCACATTCCCACAAATGAAGATGATGAAAAGGAGGCAGAGGTCCACAGGGGATGACCTTGGAGGTATTTAAAAGTTGGGTAGACGAGATGTTCAGGAATATGGTTTAGTAGTGGACAGATAGAGTTGGACTCAATGATTTCAAAGGTCTTTTACAACCAAATGATGCTCCCAACCACTCATGCAACAAAGCATCCAAATGTATACCAGGCTCAATGACAAGTACAGGAATATCTGGTTATCTTGAGGTAGGCAGCCCTGCCTCACACACTCAAGCACAGCTATTGATACAAGAAGTATCTCAGTATTAAGCTGTGCAAAATGCATAGTTTTGAAAAGGATCATATTTCTAGAACAGAGCTAAACAATGTTGGTGCTATTTTGCCTTGCTTGTTATCCTGTGAGAAGGGTAGTGTGGACCTTTAGATGAGAATCAAAGCTCCAAAAAGGAGAGAAGGGATTTCATATAAGAAGTGGTTACTATTACAAAAAGTGGAATATTTTTGATTTAGTTAAAGTAAAGTTTCATCAAAATAATTGTGTTTTTTGAAAATTAAGACAGAATGTCTCTGCTAGCATGTTTTCTTTCAGTGTTTTTTTTCCAGACAGTGTTTATTCTTTGGAGATGATAGTAACTTGTGTGAAGTACGATCTGTGTTGAATAAATGTCTCTTCCGCTGTAATCACCTGTGTTTCCAGTTTTTCCCTATCTCAAATGCAAGGTCAAGCAGAGAGCGGGCTCCAAAGCTCCACATCAGCAAGAGATTTGACTGTTGTGAAAGCCATAGCAACATTAAAATCAGTCCTTGGAAAGTAACAGAATATGCACAGGACTTCTGGGAAAATTTATACATATGCCAGCTCACAGCCCAGAAAGCCAACTGTATCCTGGGCTGTATCAGAAGAAGCCTGGCCAGCAAATCAAGGGAAGTAATTCCACCCCTCTAATCTGCTCTCGTGAGACTCCACCTGGAGTACTATGTCCAGTTCTGGAATACCCAACATAAGAGGGATATGGAACGGTTGGAACAGGTCCAGAGGAGGGCTACAAAGATGATCAGAGGAATGGAGCACTAAGAGGACAGGCTGGGAGAGTTGGGGTCATTCAGCCTCGAGAAGAAAAGGCTCCAAGGAGACCTTATGGCAGCCTTCCAGTACTTGAAGGGGGCCTACAAGAAAGCTGCGGAGGGACTTTTTACAAGGGCATGTAGTGATAAGACGAGGCGAAAGAGCTTTAAATTTCAAGGGGGAAGATTTAGATTAGACACTATGAAGAAATTCTTCATGATGACAGTGGTGAGACACTGAAACAGGTTGCCCCAGGAAGCTGTGGATGCCTCATCCCTGTTCAAGGCCAGGCTGGATGGAGCCTTGAGCAGCCTGATCCAGGGAGGTGTCACTACCTGTGGCAGGGGGGTTGGAAACGGATGGTCGTTAAGGTGCCTTCCAACTCAATCCATTCTATGATTCTGTGCATGTAAGGGGGAAATACATTCTGTCCCCAGCTCTTGTCTTGCTGCGCACAATTGATGGAGCTCACTCCCTCGTGTTGCCCAGGCCTGATTAAAGGGTTTTTGCTTTCCAAAACTCCAAAATGAGTCTTAGAGAGTTTATTTGCCAGCATTTTTGGTACCACATATGTCAAAACAGATACATTTATTTACTGGTTTAATCTCGATGTTTTTACAACTGGTTAACTCTGCTTGCAAGAAACTTTCTTCATTCTTAAACTGATATTCAGTGTATCAAAGAGAAAGAGGAGATTGCTGAAGAACAACTGGCCAAGGTATGTTACTCTTTGCATGTAGCACTATTTGCTGTTTCCCTACTTTTTAAACATATTTTCTTCTATTTCATGGCAGTGAAACAAACACTGATTTCTAGTGAATTCTAACAGATACAGTGTGTGATACTTAGCTCTTGAGGTTTCTATCTTGGTCTAACACCACTGACCTGGGCGTCAGATTGCACAATAAGCAAAAACTGGTTCAGATCACTAAATGTGACTGATCTCCACAAAGTTGAAAAATTAAGATTGTGTCACTTGCTCCATCAACACTCTGCCAAATGGAAGGTAACATTGCAGCAGAGGTTGCCACAGACCTCCCAGAGGAACACCCCGTTGGAGCTCTGCTGTGTATGATATTTTTGTTTATCACTTGAGCTGACATAACATTGAAAATACATGCATATAGCAAAGAGATGAACTTTGAATGTTAGAAATGGAAGTGTGAATCTGCTGGAGGGTCGGGAGGCTCTGCAAAGGGATCTGAACAGGCTGGACCGCTGGGCAGAGACCAATGGCATGAGGTTTAACAAGGCCAAATGCTGAGTCCTGCACTTGGGGCACAACAACCCTATGCAGTGCTACAGACTAGGAGAAGTTTGTCTAGAAAGCTGCCAGGAGGAGAAGGACCTGGGGGTGTTGGTTGACAGTGACTGAACATGAGCCAGCAGTGTGCCCAGGTGGCCAAGAAGGCCAATGGCATCCTGGCTTGGATCGGAAACGGCATGACCAGCAGGTCCAGGGAGGTTATTCTCCCTCTGTACTTGGTACTGGTGAGACTGCTCCTCGAGTACTGTGTTCAGTTCTGGGCCCCTCACCACAAGAAGGATGTTGAGGCTCTGGAGCGAGTCCAGAGAAGAGCAATGAAGCTGGTGAAGGGGCTGGAGAACAGGCCTTATGAGGAACAGCTGAGAGAGCTGGGGCTGTTTAGGCTGGAGAAGAGGAGGCAGAGAGGAGACCTCATTGCTCTCTATAACTACCTGAAAGGAGATTGTGGAGAGGAGGGAGCTGGCCTCTTCTCCCAAGTGACAGGAGACAGGACAAGAGGGAATGGCCACAAGCTCTGCCAGGGGAGATTTAGGCTGGACATGAGGAAAAAATATTTCATGGAAAGGGTCACTGGGCACTAGAACAGGCTGTGCAGGGAGGTGGTTGATTCACCTTCCCTGGAGGTGTTTAAGGGACGGGTGGACAAGGTGTTAAGGGGCATGGTTTAGTGTTTGATAGGAGTGGTTGGACTTGATGATCCAGTGGGTCTCTTCCAACCTGGTTATTCTATGATTCTATGAAATGTGAGTCTCTTGAGGCAGAGATGTGCCAGGTGCTGAAGGGATGGCAGAGCTGATGAAGGATCAGAATGGAAGTCGTATGAGTTGCTCAAGTCACCTGGGTCTGTCCAGCCTGGAGAAGACTGAGAGGGGGAAGGGGAACACCCCTCATATTCTGTATCGATGTGACTGAGAGCAGCCCTGCTGAGAAAGACCTGGGGTTGCTGACTGATGAGAAGTTCTATATGAGCCAGCAATGTGCACTCCCAGCCCAGGAGGCTAACTGTGTCCTCGGCTGCATCAAAAGAAGCATGGCCAGCAGGTTAAGGGAGGTGATTCAGCCTCTCTATTCCTCTCTTGTGAGACCTCACCTGGAGTATTGTTTCCAGTTCTGGAATCCTCAACATAATGATATGGAACTGTTGGAACAGGTCCAGAGGAGGGCTGCAAGGATGATCAGAGGGCTAGAGGGCAGGCTGAGAGAGAAGGCTGGAGAAAGCTCTGAGGAGACCTTATAGTGACCTTCCAGTAACTAAAGCGGCTACAGGAAAGCTGGAGGGGACAGTTTACAAAGGCTTGTAGTGATAAGACTAGAGGCCATGGGTGTAAACCGGAGAGGGGCAGATTTAAAGTAGACATAAGGAAGAACTTTATTCACCACGAGGGTGGTGAGGCACTGGCACGTGTTGCCCAGGGAAGCTGTGGCTGCCCCGTCCCTGGAGGTGTTCAAGGCCAGGCTGGATTGGACCTAGCGCCACCTGGTCTGGTGGGAGGTGTCTCTGCCCATGGCGGGAGGATTGGAACTGGATGATCTTTTAAGCTCCCTTCCAACCCACCCCATTCCCTGATGTGGCTGGGCACACGCCGCTAAGGGGAGGGAAGGCCGGGAGGGGCGGGGGGGACGCGGCAGCCGTACCTGTGAGGCGCGGGGCGGGCGGGCCGGGAGGCACCGGTTAAACCATCGCCGCCGGCGCCATCAACCGAAATCGGCGCGGCCCCTGGGCCTCAACGGGCGGGACAAGGAGGAGGAGAAAGAGGACGAGGAGGAGGAGGGGTTTGGAAGCGCCCAGACGCGAAGCTTGCCTGCTTGCTACAGAAGCGCAGGCAGAAGGAGGGGTCGCCGCCACAGCTGGATCAGTGACTGCGGGAAGCGGGTTGGTTTGGTTGTGTTTTTTTTTTTTTTTTTTATCTCCCTTGCTCCGGCAAGCGCAGACCAACCATCGAGGCCTCACCTCAACCTACCCCCCTCCACCCCCAACCCCGCCCCGCGCCCGTTTCCAGGAGACCGCGCGAGACGCCGGCGGAGCGGAGCCGCCATTGGGCCGCGGGGCGCCTGCGTCAGAGCGGGAAGGGTTGGGAGGGAAGGAGTTCCCGGATGTTGCGGCTCGCGACGGAAGGGAGAGGTTGCCCGGCAACCGCGAGCGCGGGGCGGCGGGGGGCGTCGTGTCGGTGCTGCCAGGGATGGAGGCTGAAGCAGGCCCCTGGGCAGCCGATTCCAGGGCCCTGTAGCCCTGCTGATGAAGGCATCTTTCCTAATGTCTAATCGAAACCTCCCCTGGCACAATTTGAGACCATTTCTTTTTCTCCTGTCGCTTGTTTCTTGGGAAAGGAGACCAGCACGCACTTCTCCACAACCTCCTTTCATGCAGTTGTAGAGAGCAATAAGGTCTCCCCTCAGCCTCCTCTTCTGAAGGCTGAACAACTCCAGTTCCCTCAGCCGCTCCTCTTAAGAATTGTTCTCCAGCCCCTTCACCAGCTTCGTTGTTCTTCTCCAGACGCGCTCCAGGACCTCGATGTCCTTGTAGCGAGGGGCCCAAAACTGAACACAGTATTCAAGATAAAACCTCACTAGCGCCAAGTATAGAGGGACAGTCACTTCTCTGCTCCTGCTGGCCACACCATTTTTCACAGAATCACAGAATCGCTACATTGGAAAAGACCTTTGAGATCATCAACTCCAACCTTACCTGTCCACTACCAAATCATGTCCCCAAGCACCTCATCTACCCATCTTTTAAACACCTCCAGGGATGGGTCTCAACCACCTACCTGGGCAGCCTGTGCCAGTGCCTGATAACTTTTCAGTGAAGATATTTTTCCTAATGTCCAATCTGAACCTCCCGTGGCGCAGCTTGATGCCATTTCATCTCAATCTATCTATCACTTGTTTCTTGGGAAAGGAAACCAACACTCACTGTGCTACAACCTCCTTTCAGGCAGTTGTAAACAGTGATAAGGTCTCTCCTCAGCCTCCTTTTCTCCAGGCTAAACAACCCCTGTTCCCAAAGCTGCTCCTCATAAGACTTGTTCTCCAGCCCCTTCACCAGCTTTATTGTTTTTCTCTGGACACACTTAAGCAGCTCCATGTCTTTCTTGTAGCAAGGAGCCCAAAACTGAACACAGTTTTTAAGGTGAATTCTTACCAGTGCTGAATACAGGGGGGCAATAGCTTCCCTGCTGCTGCTAGCCACATGGTTTCTGATCCAAGCCAGGATGCTGTTGGCTTTCTAGCCCACCTGAGCTCACTCCTGGCTGTTGACCAACACTGCCATGTCCTTTTCTGCCAGACAGGTTTCCAGCCACTCTTCCCCCAGCCTGGAGCGTTGGATGGGGTTGTTGTGAGCCAAGTCTAGGACCTAACACTTGCCTTGTTAAACCTCATACAGCTGGTCTTGGACCATCAATCCAGTCTGTCCAGATCCCTCTGCAGAACCTTCCTGCCCTCAAGCAGATCAACACCCCTGCCTAACTTGGTGTGTCTTCAAACTTACTTCTCCAGATCATTAATAAATACATTAAACAAAACCAGCCCCAACACTGAGCCCTTCACAGGAAGGATTCAATGTTTCTTTAGGCTGTGTGATAACAGATTGCCAGCTACTTTTTGCCCCCACTGTAGGGAAGTTTTCAGTATGAATTTAAACTCGTGTAATACTGAAACAAAAAAACAGGAAAAAAAAAATCCCAAACCATGCTGTTTGGGAGAAGGATCTTAGAAAATTGTTGGCTACAAAAAGCACTTCAGTTTTGTTTCATAATTTCTCAGACAGCAGAGGCTGTAGCCACAAAGCACAGATCTGGAGGAAATCAAGCTTTGTTAGTTACGCAGCCTGCCAAACATTTTTGTCACAGTACAGCTATTGAGTGGTTTGGTAGAAAGGCTACAAAACTGGTAAAGTATCAGTGCTGCACACGGGTATAATTTTTGTTGGTTTATTGCATATCCACACAAAATTGACTGGACTCATAAGCACTGAAAAATATTGTGTGCAAGTGCATGGCAAAATTGCTCTCTTCATAACAATTTCAGATCATGTCCTATTTTGTAGCGTATGTTTTCAGCAATTGTAGTTGATCCATAATTACCAATGAAGTTACAACTTTGAAACTGCACAAGCAATAGATTTTCCATTTCGTTTTTAATGTAAATGGGTAGTTGACTAGATATAAATAAACAAAATGCGTAAGTAGACGTCACCTAGTTTCTTTTAGTAAATACACAAAAAGTATGCTTTGAAGAGCGGTTTTTTAGAAAGCTGTGTATTTTATATATGTGTCTGATGAGGGTGACTGATATCAACAAGAAAGAATAGAATATTAGCTCAGGTCTTGACAGCAGTTCAATGGCATATCTTAGAAAAATCACTTAATTTCTTTGTCCCTGTCCAAGAGGGCAAAACTAAGCCAGAATAACTATCAATTTACTATCTTTGCTTCCAGCTTTCTAGTGTTTTGTTCTATGTACAGCTTTCTGTTTAATTAGTTCAGGTTAGGGATTGGTTTTATGCAAAAGAGGTAGCTATCCTTTTGCATGAAAGGATGTTATATATTATTATATTGTTATATTATTATATTGTAATATGATGAGGGAGAGATATGCTATGAACTGTAACAAAGTCTGTTGATGTCTTCCTATAATAGTGGTAATAGCATTACGAAGTACAGAAAGAGAAACACCAAAGAATGCTTTAATAAAAAACAAGGCACAGAATCATAGCTTTTCAAATAAAATGTCTTCATGATGAAAAATGTGGAATTAAAGGCAGACACAGGGTACCTGTTAACTTATACCCCCTTTTTTACCAGTACCTCTTACTTAAGAAATATGGCACTTTCTTATTGTTGATACACACTTCATTTTGTGTCTGTATTTTTCTTTCCATCTGGATGCACAATTTCAATATACTCCAGTGGGGATTTTGCCCTTTTGATTTGATATAAAAGTCAGGATTTCTCTTTTCAAGCACGTCACTTGCTTCCAGTACAAGAGTCATCTTGAAGAAACAATCTAAATACAAATACAAACCAGGGCTCTAAGTATGAGACGTTTATCTTTGGCCTTTTTTATAACTGTTTTAGTCTGTTACTCCTTTAGTCTGTCACTGAACATGACTTCAAGCATTGTGCACAGCTGCAGTAAACTCTTCTGTGGGAATATTTTCAACATTCGAGAACGGAATGCAAAATATTCTCTCTGCTGTTTGCACCATTTCAGTACACTTTGGAACCTATACAGCAAACTCAGCCTTGCTATTTGCCTGGCTGTGATATGGGATGGTCAGACGAAATCAAATTCTTGTTCTCAAATAAATATATAATCTGATTTAAGGTAAACTGAGATCTTATGATTGAAACCATATAGTTCAGGAATGCTTGAACACTTTGCTGCTCTACCCTCAATGGACTGGGTACTATGGAGGCCTCTGCCTGATTCCCATCAGTCTGACTAATAGCCTGTAACACTAAGGTATGTATCCATATATTGTTTCCTTTCATTGAAAAGCTCTGTTCTTTAATTTGCTTTAATGCCTGTTGAAAATGTTAAATACTTCTGTTTTATTTTGCCACATGTACATCGCAGTTTTTTTCCAAGCTATCACGATTACTCATGCTGTATCCCATCTTGTTAGTACACAGTGTTTCTTTCCCTTCCAGATTGACCCTATTCTCAGGAGAGTTTCTATTCTCAGTGTCTTGGGTATGATGACTCAGTTGCTCATGTATAATATCTTTATGCTGTAGTTGCACTGACAGTTCTGTCATTCCTGAGAGATGCGTGGGGCCACTTTCCTGGTCCTTGACCATTTTAGCAGAACAATGGATATGAACACAAGCACATCTTTATCTTGTGCTTTTTATTCTCAGATTCTTTTCCAACATCCTGTTGAAACCAGCATATCCTTTCATTGTTTGAGTGAAACTCTGTGTATTTTTCTTTAGTTTTGTGGTAACATTATGGTTCTCATGATTTAGTCACCTTGTTTTTCTGGTACAAGGCTGCTGTCTTCACTGGACCTTCTCAAAATCATTAAATAAATTCAAATGTTACAGTTTCAGAATCATATGCTGTTGAGATTTAGAAGTAGCAATGATTTTTCAAATTCTTTTGGCAGCTTGTGGGTTTTTTTCCCTGTTTGTAAATTTGTTTTCTCAATCATAGAGTTGAACTTTTCACTCTGGAAAAATTATTGCAAAACAATCCTAGCTGATGTGTTTGCTTCACCAGTGAGGCAAAAGAATACTAGTGGTTTCTTTTATAAGAACAGGGTCCCAAAACTCACCTTGCTGGATCAACTTGTGAGATTACCTGTACTGCATGTATAGCATGCTTATGTTGCCTCTTCCTCCATTATGGTCTCAATGCTTTGCATTTGTCTAGGGTTTGCAAGAGATGTGGTGAGATACTCTGCAAACTTTAATATCTGTGTTAATACCTTCAAAAGTTGGCAAATTATAAGCTACTTTTACCTTCTCAAAATCATTGGGTTTCCTTGGGAAGTGAGCAAATGCTCTATATGTGATACTGAAGTAAAAACCAACTTCCTCTTTTTTGTTTGTTTGCATTGAGATTTATCTGCTAATGAGTTGGGGTTAATTGTTATGGACTACCACAGTTTCTACCTGACATCCCTCATAACACATTCCTGAGTATCATCAGCTTGGATGCTGGTTTGTGTGGCTGGCTGGCAGCCCTGGTATTCTGCTGCTGCCAGGTTCACTACTAACCACATTCTTAACACCTAAGCCTACCTGCTGGCTTCCAAAATACGACAAGATGACTGCCTTGGTCATCCAAGAAGGCTGAATAGGCCTTGTCAAAACCTTGTTTATTCAGTGACTATCATGCTGCTTATGTAATTTTGAGATTATGTTAATTATTAATGATGCTTTATTTTTCTGTATAGTAGAGTGTTCAAATTATAACTTATACTATAGTGTGTAAAGCAGATGCTGTACAGGTTGAAGTATTTTCATTTTTTCTAGGTAAAACGTTGGGAGGACAACCCATTTTCTCCAAATACATACAGCAGTTTTGACTCATGCAAGTATCAAATGCTTTGTTATTGAGTATCCAGATTCACTGTTTCATCAGAAAGCAGTAGCTTTTATGCTGCATATTCTGAAGATTCATCCCATGTACTAAGGATATTCTTTGCATCCTGATTAGAATTCACAATGTCTTGAGGATATTATCCTCATTCCACAGTGTAATTTTCATTTGGCTTTACCTGATTGCACTTCCCACTCCTCACACCCCCCCTTCTTACAAAATGCATGCCTAGCGCATTTATCATTATCCCACTATCATGCATTTAATTTCCTCTTTGTGTACTTGTCTTCACTTCTAATGCTAATCTGAGCTTTACAAACTATTTATTCCAACTTGCATTTCATTAATATAAAATATGAGCAAAACCCCATCCTCTGAGTCACTGTTTGCTTTCTTCATGTTTTTTTCAGACTGTAAGCTCTGGAATAATATTTTCTTTTGCCATAATTATTATATATGATCCTCTATGTAGGGCAATTTTAATGAGTTTTCCCCTCAAGACCTTTTTATCTTGTTTCTATTTCTCTCTTCTTGTTGTGTTTATGCTTTAGCTTGTCCATAAAGTTTCACTTTTTTTGATTTAGTTTCTCATTTTACTGATGCTCTTATTCAAATGATATGTGTCTGCTCTCCTTAGGCTGCAGTCACTTCAGACCAATGCCATAAGCTGGTCTTGCTCCTGAAAGATATTTCCAGTAGAGAAACAGTTGAAGAAGGAGAAAGCATTGGTGCTGGCTGATGCTAGGTGATGAAACGTAAAGCTCTGAATAAGAAAAGCTTTTCTGCTGATTTGATTCTTTCAGCAAAGGCAACATTGCATACATTAATGTATAACAAAAACAGAACAAAAAAAACCCTCCAAAATCTCCAGAAAAAAAAATCACTCCAAAGTATTCACATTTTTAATTTTCACATGCTGAGCCGGGAAACTTGCAGGAATCTGTATATTTGATATTCAAGTAAAAGCAACGTTAGCTTTACAGAAAACACCATTAAAACAAGGGAATATGTTGTACAGGCAGCATTATGTAGGCACTTCATAGATCCTTTTAAAGGACTTATTTCTTAGTCCATGCTGAATGGGGCCAGTTAACAGCAGGTATCACAGGGAGAGCAAAAAGACGAAGCACTGCAACTCCCTTCTTCTTAAATCCACAACACAGCTATTCTGAAACATGTTTGTGGGATATATTTTAGTGACAGTTTTTTTTCTTATATCATTTATTCATGCCCATAGGAATTAGCGTGTTCTCTGCCATTAAAACCATTGACTGTACAACCATAGCTGCAATTGAGATCTTCAGCTGGCAAACTAATCAGAGGTTTCTGAACCTGGTTTCAAATGCTTTTAAAGCAATATTCTTTGGTTGTTTTACAGGGACTATAAAAGAAGTTCTAGAGACAGCAAGTGAGAAACATGCAAGAAAAACAGCAGCATGTTAGCATGTTCATTGAAAAGTATATTTGAGAATTCTTCCAATTTAGCAGGGTCAAAATAAAAGTCTCTTCTAGAGATTTAACCAAGGAAGCGAAATTGAAAATGAATGTGATAAATATCATGTGATAATAAAGAAGAGGGAAGAAATGGAGAGGATAACGAAAACAGACAGAAGAGAAATCTAGGAAACTTGTTTGAAATATCTGGTTACTGCTTCAATTGCTTTGGAATTATTAGGTGGATAAATTGGGATAGAGGAAAGAGTGTAGCAGAGTATGCTTATATGCACTGCAGCACCATACAACAAAATACCTTAAGAAGGATTTGGTGCAGCAACCAACAAATAACTGCTAGTGTATCCCATGACCAGCATAGACATGGCCCCTGAATGTGAGGGTCTGGCAGTCCCATAGCCCCAAGCTCTTTCCCTGACATTCCTACACACCGTGTTTGTGTATAAATGGTGCACGACATTGCCATTTGTCCCACTGTGAGGATTTGTGCTCACTCTAACAAGACTCTCTTCAGTCTTAGTGGTATATCTCAAATCCTTGCTCTTTATAGAGGTGACAGGTCAACTGGTTCTTCTCAACAAGAAGTTTCCAGTCATGCAGACTTGTTTCTGTCTGTTGTTGATGTGGATCTTCACTTTTCTATTTTTTGTTTTCCTTATGGCTGCACATCATTACTGCCTTCTGGTTTGTTTTTTTTTTAACACTGGATTTTCTTCCTGGGCTCTGATTCCAAGATACCTCTGTTGTGTGTCTTCCTGTGTTTTTGTGAAACTGAAAGTTCTTTTCTTTTTTATTTTTTTTTTCTTACTAGCATATCTTTTGCTTTTTTTTCTGCTTCTCATTGACATTCTGTAAAGCACAGAACAAACTCTGTTCCCCAAAACTACTTCTTCACTGCACAAGCCCTTCCTCCTCCCTGCTATCTTGGGATCATGTTGCACGCTGTAACAAGTGCCCAGCTGCTGTGAAAGGCTCAGTCCCTTCTTTGCACAGTCTTGTTCCTTCTCTTGTGCAACCTCTGTCACTCATCTGATTCCATTGTTAGCTGTTTCAGGAATTCATCAGAAAACTAACCCTTTTTAAAGCCCCCAATTTAGCCTGCACACTTGCTAACCCCAGGGTCACACGTATACAAGACCAGTCACAAAGAAAGCAATAAGAAGACAGCTGAGGGTGAGAAGTAAAAGGGACCAACCTTTCTAATGATACCTATACATGAAGCTTCTAGTTTGGGGAGGAGTTAGATAAGACTACCAAGATGATATGAGTGCAGTGTTGCCAAAGGGATAGTCCTTTTCCTCCTGCACTAATGGTTTCAATTCTTCCTTTGTGCTCACTCTTGATAATTTTATGACCTCAGGGTGAATGTATTCATTCACTAGTCGGGCAAAAAGCTGACAAGGAAGAAAGAGAAATTAGTTCTTTGTCAGGTTAGTAAACTAAACCACTCACTGAGGAATCCCAAGTACTACAGCCCCTGAGAAACCCAGGAGTGCCTGGCTCCCTCATAGGAGAAGTGGGGAGAGCTGTCTGCTCCTTTTGGGAGCAGCAGGCTGTTTGGTTGACTCACATGTCCCATCTGATCTGCACCGTTAGTCACTTCCAGGGGATCTGCTCTAGAGATATGCCTGGCAAATCCTCTGTTGCCCTTTTAAATATCTCCCCTCTTCTCTATCACCCAAATGTATCCCCACCTGTAGCTCTCTTTGCATCTGTAATGCACTGGATCATTTCTTCTTGTGGGTTCACTCAGGGTCAAACCCCAAATCCATTTACACTTAAAACACATCCTGCGCTTCCAGAATCCTGTCACCAGCATAACTGCAATTTTATTTTTTTTTTTTTTATCTTACCAGCTGTAACCTTGGACACGATTCTTTTCTTCCCTTGCTGGTAAATAAAAACAATGAAACCCTCCTACAACAGATAGTTCTCTCAGCCACAGAAGTAAGAAGTCATGATTTCCTCTGGATTTCTTTTTCTCTTTTGTTTCTTTTTACTAAGAACCTGGACTGAAATATCTCTCTGTTGGTGACACATTAGTAACAAGTCTTCTCCTTTGTGCATTTTCTCACCTCTAACGATTCTTGCACTCATTCTGCAACTTTCCTCTCCAGGGCTCTTGTTCCTTTAACAAATGTTAAGAAGCACATATTTTGATGGTCCAACTTCCACAGCAACCCCTCTCTCCAATTCCCATGCCGGCTGTTCCATCCACCGGCAGCCCTGCAGCCTGGCTGGGTGCTTGGCCAAGGTTCTGCTCAACCAGCCCAGCTGTGGCAGACAGCGCTCCCGAAAGCACCGCGACAAATCCAGGACGGGGCTGCAGCAGCAGCCAAAGGTGCCTATACCAGCCCAGGTCATTCAGAAGGGAGACCGTCACGGTGAGCACAGCACAGGTCCTTCTCCAGCAGAAATCCTAACAGATCCTGGGGAGCACTGGGCCAGTTCTGCCCAGAGCAGCGGAGAATCCCTCGAAGGCAGGGGAGAAGGGGCGAGTGGCTCCTGCTCCACAGCCCCCTTGGCTCCCCCGGCACCAGGCAGCCCCATCTGCTGTCTGAGCTCCCTGGAAGGAGGTTGTGGAGAGGTGAGTGTTGGCCTCTTCGCCCAAGTAACAAGTGATAGGACGAGAGGGAATGACCTTAAGCTGCCCCAGGGGAGGTTCGGATTGGACATTAGGGAAAAACTTCTTCACTGAAAGGGTTATCAAGCACTGAAACAGGAGGCTGTCTGGGGAGGTGGTTGAGTCACCATCCCTGGAGGTGGGTAGATGAAAGGCTTAGGGATATTGAATTAGTAGTGGACAAGTATGGTTGGACTTATCATAGAATCACAGAATCACCGGGTTGGATAAGACCTCTTGGATCACAGAGTCCAACCATTCCTATCTGCCACTAAACCATGTCCCTGAGCAGCTGTCTATGCGTCTTTTAAAGACCTCCAGGGATGGTGACTCAACCACCTCCCTGGGCAGCCTGTTCCAGTGCCCAATGACCCTTTCTGTGAAATATTTTTTCCTGATGTCCAATCTGAACCTCCCCTGGCACATCTTGAGGCCATTCCCCCTTTTGCTATCACCTGTCACTTGGGAGAAGAGGTCAGCATTCAACTCTGTGCAACCTCCTTTCAGGTAATTGTAGGGAGCAATAAAGTCTCCCCTCAGCCTCCTCTTCTGAAGGCTAAACCCCGGCTCCCTCACCCGCTCCTCATAAGACTTGATGATCTCCAAAGTCTTTTCCAATCTAGGGGTTTTATGATTCTATGATCCCTCCGGGGCCGGGCAGCCCCCTCCCCCGGGCAGCCCCCTCCCCCGGGCAGCCCCCTCCCCCGGGCAGCCCCCTCCCCCGGGCAGCCCCCTCCCCCGGGCAGCCCCCTCCCCCGGGTAGCGCTCCCCGCCGCAGGGGTCCGGTTGCCGGGCGCCGCTCGCCCCGCCCCGCGGGGGCTGGTCCATGATGTAATGGGGGCCGGCGGGGGCGCCGTGCCTGCCGAGCCCGCGCTGTCCGCCGGCGGCGCTCCCCTCCCCGCTGCCCCCGAGGTGCCCGCGCCGCCCCGCCTGCACCGGGAGGCCGCGCCGAGCAGCCCGGCGGCGGGGGGGCGAGGCGAGCGAAGCGTCCCGGCCCAGGGAGAGCGAGCGGAGCGCGCCCCGCGTGTGCGGCGCCCGGCGGGAGGGGCGCTTCGCGGCGGCGCCGCCGGGAGCCGAGCGCACATGAGGCTCGGGCGGGAGGGAGCGGCGGCGGCAGCAGCGGAGACCGGCCGGCCGCAGCACCCCCGGCGCGGCCCCGCGGCGGCCGGCAGCGAGCAGTGACGGGAGGAGCGGCCCGGCGGTGGCCGCCGCCGGCAGCAGCTCGGCTCCCCCGGCCCGCGGGGGCGCCGCCGAGCCCCGAGCCCCGTCGCCGCCGCGGCTGCCGGCGGCGCCCCAGCCCGGGGGGCCCGCGGCGGGGTGAGTGCGGGGCTCCGCTGGGGCTCCTCTACCCCGCTCGGTGCGGGTCCGGGAGGGAAAGGGGGGTCCGGGGGCTCTGGTGAGGCTGCCTCTGTCTCGGTCGATGGGAGATGCGGGGGTCCAGAGGGGGAAAGGTGGACTTGGGGTCTCCGGTGGGGCGGGCTGCCTCTGTCCCCGCTCGGTGGGGAGGGGGGAATCTGGGGGCTCCGATGGGGCTGCTTCTGCCCCGCTCGGTGCAGGTACTTGAGGGTCCAGGGTGGGAAAAGGCGATCTAGGGTCCCGCTGGGGTTGCCTCTCTCCCCTCTCGCTGCGGGAAGTTGGGGACCGGGAGGGTTTGGCGGACCCGGCGAGGCAGCCCCGTCCCCTCTCGGTGCGGGTCTAGGGTGGGAAAAAAGGGGTCTGGGGGTACCGGCGGGGCTGCATCCACCCCGCTCGGTGCAGGACCGGGGGGGCCGGCGGGGCGCGGAACGGGCGACCGGTCCAGGTGTAGCAGCTCCTCCTCGTCTCCTCCTCCTCCTCCACCAGCCCCCGGCGCAGCGGGGCGACCTTCACGGCCGGCTCGGCTCGGCAGCGGGCGGAGCGTCTGCGCTGGCCCTTGGTCTTTTGTCCCTTTAAAGGATGTCGTTGTTTGCCGAATCGTTTGCAAAATTTGGCCTGTGAATTATTGACAAGTAAACTGAGCTGTTGTTAGCTGGAAGGACCCCCCCCATAGGCACAGCTTGCGCAGCCTTTGGGGAGGGGCATGCGAATGTCGACTTGGTTTCTTCAATGTCAGGGATTATGGATCGCTTTGGGAGGCGTACTTGTGTTTAAAACGAATAAAATATTCCATTATGTTGTTTTCCCTAATGTTCTTGAAATCTTAGTGGCTACTTTGGTTTGATTTGTGTGCTTAGATGAGCTTATTTTCAGATAAAATTGAGGAATAGTAGGAAATGTTCCAAAAATGTTCCAGAAAAATGGAACAGCCGTTTAATGGGTGGGAGCCCAGGTGTCTCTCCCTCGCTTATTCAGACTTTAGGAGAAGTCTCCTGCGTGGAGACTTTTCTCTGTGTTGCGCTTTGTAACCTTATTTGAACCTTGCAGTCCGCTGAGATTAAACCGTGGGTGTAATGGTTTTTGCAATCAGGAAAGCAACAACAACAACAAAAAAAACCAAAGCTAAACCAAAAAAACAAAACAAACAGCAGTTATAATGACCAGTTTGCCATATGTGCATGTTTTACTACAGTGTGTTTTATGGTTTCCTATACTGTAAGTAATGCCCTGGCTTCTGACCGAACTGGATGTGAACCTTGTTCAAATGTAGTTGTTCGTTGTAGGGCTCCTCGGGAGCTTCCGTTAAGAAGCCTGGAAGCAGGAGTGTTGTCCCCCAGCCTAGGAACTGTATTAACAAAGCTGTACCCTTTCTGTGTTAATTGAACCAGAGCAACTTATGATAACACTAAATCAGAAAATAATTTTCGAAGTATGTATGAAAATTATACTAACCCACAATTACTACTTATGTGTTTTTCAATGAACATCATTACAAGGGAGGAAAAACAGAGGGTAGAGAGGTAGAGAGGGACCTGGGGGTGTTGGTTGACAGTGACTGAACATGAGCCAGCAGTGTGCCCAGGTGGCCAAGAAGTCCAATGGCATCTTGGCTTGGATCAGAAACAGCGTGACCAGCAGGTCCAGGAAGGTTCTTCTCCCTCTGTATTCGGCACTGGTGAGACCGCTCCTCGAATACTGTGTTTGGTTCTGGGCCCCTCACCACAAGAAGGATGCTGAGGCTCTGGAGCGAGTCCAGAGAAGGGCAACGGAGATGCTGAAGGGGCTGGAGAACAGGCCTTATGAGGAGTGGCTGAGAGAGCTGGGGTTGTTTAGCCTGGAGAAGAGGAGGCTGAGAGGAGATCTTACTGCTCTCTATAACTACCTGACGGGCGGTTGTAGAGAGGAGGGAGCTGGCCTCTTCTCCCAGGTGACAGGGGACAGGACAAGAGGGAATGGCCACAAACTCCGCCAGGGGAGATTTAGGCTGGACATTAGGAAAAAAAAATTCACAGAAAGGGTCATTGGGCACTGGAACAGGCTGCCCAGGGAGGTGGTTGATTCACCTTCCCTGGAGATGTTTAAGGCACGGGTGGACGAGGTGCTGAGGGGCATGGTTTAGTGATTGATGGGAATGATTGGACTTGATGATCCGGTGAGTCTCTACCAACCTGATTATTCTATGATTCTAAAGGAAAACAAGAGTTTTCAGCTTTTAATGTGAACTAGTGAGTTAACAGAAGACAAGGAGGCTGTATATGTGGATGGAATTTAAATTTCTGTGAAGTAAAAAGTTTCAGTTGCATGAATGAATTTCTACTTGCCAGAGGATTTAGCTGCATGGTGAATGACAGCAGTGGAAATAAGTAGAGTCTCTCTGGATCTAGCAGCAAAAAAACCCCCTAACCAAACAAAAATTTTGTAGCTCGTAACTGACCTTGGTATCCTAGAGCAGTAGTACACCATATGTCTGTCCTGTTTGTTAGGTGTATGCATAAAATCTCAGCGAAACCTGAAGTTGTTGCTCTAGCCTCTGAATATCTTGACTGGTTTAATCCAGAGTCCTGACTAATGAAGCAATACCAGCATGTGATCTGCAAGTTTTGCCATGTATATTAATGGATCTTAACTGGGCACTTTGTCTGTTTGTGGAATGCAGGCATGAGTTGGTAGGAGTAAGTGAACTTGCATGGACCAGAGAATAACATCAGATGGAAAACCTTTTGCCTGAGACGGTTTAGGACTTCTCTTGTTCCTCTTTGCTGCAGTTCTTACCTGAGCTCCTTGCTGCTTCGCATGTTTTGTCTTCTGTAACAGCTGGCTGGCTGTTTTTGTAGAAGTAATTGAATTCTAGCCTTGCCATGTCCTCTGAGGATTTTGTTTTGAGTTTAGAGATATTCTAGCCAATCTAAATCATGATAGAAGAAAGAGTTAGTATTATAGAAATAACTGCAGGTTAAATATTTTTGTTTCTAATATGCATTTGATCAATACTGTTATGTCTTACTGCTGTCACTGTATAAATATGAAATTAGTGCTAGGAAAAATGCTGCAACTTCCTATTGTGTCTGCTATGAGAGGCAGTAAGGTAAATGCAAGAGTTTTGTTTTGGTTTTTGTTTGGTTTTTTTTCCTAATAGCTCAGTAGAAAGAATTCTCAGAGTGAGTGCTATTGAAGCAACATCTGTAATATTGAAAGGCAAGAAGTTACAAACAAACCTTTCACCCTTTTTAAAAGCTGTACACGTTTTCCTTCTTAACAATTTCCTGTGTTACTTAAATTTCCTTGAGATAACAAGGAGGAAGGCAGTGTATGGGTTAGGTTGATTTGAAATCTATTTCTTTCCAAAGTCTTCAGAGTAATTTTCTTTGGTTCTAGGCTAGGGGTGGTTTAGTGCTCCTGCTACTTGGATCAGAAATAGCATTTGTGTCATTTGTTTTGTGTTGTCTGGATGTTGTATGTTATGAATGGCACTCAAGTCAAGGTTGGTGGAGTGTTTCTTGTTAGTTTGTAAAAATTTGTGTTCTTTGTTTCAATCTTGAAACAGATGCCTTCCTTTTGCACCAATGATAACCATTCTGTTTGCAAGACTTGCTGCTTCTATTAAGTCTCTGGTAATATGCCAGGTACTTCATGGATACAACTTTTTGAATAACCCCATTTTAACTTTCACAAAACTTGTCATTTGATTTCATGCACTGCTTACTTCACAGTTCTCTCATATCAACACAAAAGTAGACAGACCTGTTGTGATGTGAGAAGTCCTGATAATTATAATATGGAATTAGGAGCTATGTTTTAGCCAGTTAGTCAGAGAATTATTGCTCATAGGTAGGCCGTTGCAAGTGGTTCTGTTATCGTTGGAACTATCCATGCCTCTAGATGTAAACTGCAGTTCTGCCTCTGTAGAAAGCTTAGTGATGCCACTAAGATCAAGATTAAAGAATAAATACACTCAAATTGCATGTAAAATGACAAAAGGCATACTGGCATTTTTCTGTGTGATAGTTACATAGGTTCCTTGTTTCTGCTGTGAATGAGACTGTCACTTGTGTATTGCATAAGGGCTATTAAAAGCACTGCATGCCAAGTGACTTTCAGAGTTATCATAAAAATGTAGTAAATAAAAGAAATGCTTTCTACTCGCTGAATGACAGCTATTGCATCTCAGTTACAGGTAGCTCACTTGATATACAGAGCTTTGTAATGCTGGAATTGTAGATCACAAACCAGTTTTACAATGGTGGTACCACAAAGTTATGTTTCTGAGTCGGGTTTGTATCATTAGAACTCCACAAGCAATGTCATTCTCTCCTTGGAATGCTGGACTTGTATGGAGGGCTTACTTTTGTGGATTCACTGATGGGATCATTGCTGCTGTGAGAGAAAAGTCTCAAGAACTAGCTTTGTGTTAACGTAGACTTTCCAAGATACCAGCTGGTGTCTGATTCAGGGTCTTTCTACTTACTCTGAGGTTTGATGGAGATAGCTGTGTGAGTTTACAAGCACTTTTATTTTACTTTGCAATCAGTTTGTTGTCTCCTACATACATTCCAGGAGTTCACTGGTAATAGTCTTTGACTAAAATTGTCCTTTATTTGAACTTTGATTCATCAATAGTTCACTGTCTGTTGGAGCCTATTGATTACAGTGCAAAAAGTCATCCTATATAGTCATCCTGCTTATGGCTGTCTAGCTAAGAGGCTTATTGATGGCACAAACAGATTAGCTCAGAGATAATTCTTAGATTCAATTATGTTGGCAGATTTGCTTTAGTTAAATCAGTTACTAGCTGTACTGGGTTTAGTTCTTCACTTTATCTCACATCTTCTCTGGACAGGATTGTCTAACCTTGCAGCCCATTAGATGCTGGAAACCCAAAAGCTGCTGCTGCTTTTTAACTGTCATATTTCTTTCTGTGTGTATTTCTTGGGTTTGTTTGTTTGTTTGTTTTTAAATATCCCAACAGATTAATATATATTAATCTGGAATCCTAAACATAAAAAGAATAGGAATTGTTGAAATGGATCCAGAGGAGGGCTACAAGGATGATCAGAGGGCTGGAGCACCTCCTGTGTGAGGACAGGCTGAGAGAGTTGGGGTTGTTCAGCCTGAAGAAGAATCGGCTCTGAGGAAACCCTACAGCGGCCTTCCAGTACCTACAAGAAGGCTGAAGAGGGTCTTTTTACGAGGGCTTGTAGTGATAGGATGAGGGGGGAATGGCTTTAAATTGGAAGGGTGAAAATTTAGATTAGACATAGGAAGAAATTCTTTGTGAGGAGAGTGGTGAGGCAGTGGCACAGGTTGCCCAGGGAAGGTGTGGATGTCCCATCCCTGGAGGTGTTCAAGGCCAGGTTGGATGGGGCCTTGGGCAGCTGGTCTGGTGGGAGGTGTCCCTGCCCATGGCAGCGGAGTTGAAACTAGATTATTTTTATGGTCCCTTCCAGCCCAATCCATGATTCTGTTATTGTGTATTAGAACCCTGTTGGTTTTGCTCGCATTTATAGCATAAGTTCAGAACACTGTAGCAGGCAGAGAAATGGAAAGAAGGAAGGAAGTGTGAGAAAAGCTTGGTTTAAAAGCTCTTGCAAAGTTTTGTTATTGGCTTGTTTTGATGTAAGACCACGTTGCTGCCCAGCAGAGCAAATTTTACCCTGGCTATGGATTTTCTTTTCTGTCATCTCCTGTATTATGATGCTGGGGATCAACTTCGTGACTTAGCCAAGAACTGTTTTTAAGGTTAATTTTCAGTCAGATTGTCTGTCTTCTCCGTAGCTGAGCAGCTGTTAGCAGTGAGGAAAAGGAAGCAATATGAGTAAGTGGCTGAGGCTTTGGTGTCAGGAGGGAAAGTCTTCAGTCAGCTTAAGCTGATTTTGAAACTGCTGCACTCTAAGCTCTGGTATAACCACCACCAGTTGTGTGTTGGTAAATGAGATGCTAATGCTGAGGCTAACAATAACCTGCTATGTATTTGCATGCTTATGGAATATTCTTCACTCCCAGCACCTGTTTGAACAGAATAGAGAAATACTGTGTAGATGCTGTTCTTAAGCTGTACACAGACGTTGTCCTGTATGATAGAGAATATACTTAAGAATAAATTAGAGTATTTTCATTATCGTAGCCTTAAGTTCAGTCTACACGAGTGCTCTTATCTGACCAAGATGCCCGCAAATTATAGTTGCTGTTGTGAATAACGCAATCCTTGAAACTTAGCGTGGAACAGTATTACTTTACTAACCTCAGGAAAAAAAGTTCATTTTCCTTCTGCATTCTTCACTTATTTTTAGTAGACTTCTTTGGAAAGGCTTCCCTTTTTAACTTATACAAAACTAGCAGAACTTTTTTTTCCTTAAGTTTCGTAACATCAGCAGGTAAATGTTTTTCTTTATAAACAATAAGACCCAAAAGAACCACTGGCTGATCTAAAAGCTTATCAAAACTTAGAGCTTATGGCTCCATCCTGAAGTTTTTGATCTGATTTAAGATTTCTGTATGTGTTTTTAATGACTCTGGGGGGGAAGAATAATCCAGATATTTTTCCTGAAATGTTGTTTTTCTAGTGAAATAGCTATGTTAAAATTGCTCATGCATTCATGCCTTTTTTTTTTTCCACTCTTTCTTGTATGGCATGTTCTGAAGGTTTTGGAAAGTAGAAGTGAGAGGCTTCAGTCAGACAGTCACTTTTTTCCTTTACTGCTTTTAATTTTATGAATCTTATGTAATTTTGCAGGAGGTCTGCAAATACCTTTAAGTCTTACATGTAGTAAAGCATGTAAAAGTTACTTCCTTAGTTTCTTTTTGTAGATCCTTTAAGGAAATCATTGAAAACCACAGTGAAAATTACCAGTGAGGGAGAAGAATGCAAAGAGGAGAAACAGAGTGATTTTGCAGGTGATGAGTTCTAAAAGATCAAAGTTGACTTCATGGTTATCTGTGAAGACAGGAGTTCTGTAGATGTACCACTTTGTTTAGTGGATCACAGCATGGTTGATGTTGGAAGGGATTTCTGGAGGTCATCTGGTCCAATCCCTCTGCTCAGGCAGGACCACCTACAGCTGATTGCTCAGGATTGTGTCCAGACGCCTTCTGAATACCTGTGCCAGTGCTTGTTTCACCTTCACAGTGACAAAGTGTTCCCTGGTTTTCAGTGGGAACCTCCTGTGTTTCACTTTGTACCTGCTGCCTCTAGTCCTGTCACTAGGCACCACTGCAGAGAGCCTGGCTCTGTCCTCTATGTGCTCTCCCTTCAGGTATTTATTCATATTCATGAGATCTCCCTGAGCCTTCTCTCCTCCAGGCTGAACAGTCCCAGCTGCCTCAGCCTTTCTGCATGATGAGAGTGCGCTGGCCTCCCTTCTTTGTGTTAGTGGCCCTTTGCTGGATCCTCTCCAGTATATCCATGTCTCTTATCCTGGGGAGCCCAGAACTGGACACAGTACACCAGATGTGGCCTCACCAATGCTGAGTAGAGGGGAAGGATCACCTCTCTCATCTAGCTTCCCACCTGTCTCGCAGATGTTAAAGGGGAAACATTAAGAACTAGCCCTGCTACACTATGTAATAATTCCAGTGCTGCAATGAAAACATGGAAAACCTCTTTATCATTAGTTTTCAATGAAGTTTAAAATAATGCTGACTTGTCCAATCTTTTAATAGAAACCAGAGGTTAGGAAGATATTCATACAGTGGAAATACTTATAGTCTAGGGAGGAAGAATGAAAACTGTGGATACACTGAAATATTATATGCACCTCTTTGAAGAGATAAGTCGATTACTGTAAATTGGAACCAATCACTGCATTTATGTATTATATGTTCATATAAATCCTCCTTTTTAAAGGCAAGTGCTGGTATTGTCATGTTGGACTTTAGTTTCATGTAAGTCAGGACTCTGCATGAATTCCTGTTGGACAACAGGCATAATTTGGTGCCCTAGAGGATACTGAAGTGCAGTTTTGTTTGAAGGGCAGGGAGGGGTATTTTTTAAAAAATTACATCAATGTCTACTGCTTGTGGGATATACTTTTACATTCATTGTCCTCTTCAGTGTTTGCTTAAGTGTTTTACTGACAAAATTGCCTGTCCCAGAAAAAATAGTCGGACCATTGGATACTGCACACTTGTATTCTTTGCAAGGGAGCACCATCCACCCTTCTGCAGTACACAAACTTTGCATTTCAAATCTGTGCAAACCTGTTGCCCCAGTGGTACCTGTAAAATGAGCAGTACTGGAAGACATTAGAGCAATGTCAAAGTCCATAGATGGCCCTTTAGCTCTGTTTTGAATGGAATTTCTTTCTCTGCAGCTGCAACTGATCATAATAGCTGTGTTTCTGAGGAGGTATGCACTGTTGATGTAAAGTGATGAGGAGAAAATCAATCTTTCTGGTGTTATGGTTTCTTTTTATATATCTCCTGTAGTCACAAATTGCACCAGCTTTGGAAAGGTATGGTAGACTTCTGTTGTGTTACGATAATAATACAGTAATGATCACTTCCAGGAATTTATGGAGGGAGTGGAGATCAGTGTTTACCATAAACATTACCTTCTTAGAGGCTTTGGTCCTGTAGTGAATTCTGCAAACCTGGCTGTGGGAAAGTTGTGGCAAGATCAGTCTTTTATGGCTGTATTTCCTGGGGACTGTGTAATCTTGTTGGGTGGTAGGCAATCCTGTTATGCTTTAACCCAGGGACCTGAGGCTGACCTGACAGCTATAAGTTTCCAGTAGAAAGCAACCTCAACCAGAAGTACTGTTTCTGATTGTCTGAAATGTTTATAATCTTTGATTATTCCTGCTTTTGTTGCCTAAAATTTCATTTCATAATATCTTTCTCAAAGATCTTACTTTGCAAGACATCCATTGTGGTTAGAATGAAAAGACCGAGAAAGGTGAGATACTGCACCTACCTGGCAGGATACAGTTTTGTCTCAAAGTCCGTAGTGGTCTCTCCTGTCATGCTACTGGATGTATGTTATTCTATGATTTTTCTGTAGAGAGCATTGAGTCCTCCATATTTGTCACTGGCACTACTTTTATCTGCTAAATATGATATCATTTAGGAACTGTTTTATCTCTGGCAAATGCAACTTATCTAATACTTTGCCCTTTTGTATTGCAAAAGCTACAAAATGTTCAGTGTAAACTTCCGATGAATGGGGCTTAAGTACTGAAGAGTCACAAAAATTGATTTTCCCTTACTTTGCCAAGGGTGAAGGGAGTCAGCAAGATCAAAACATTTGACTGAAGTAATTCAGGAATTCACACCAAGCCAGTGAAAAAAATCCAGTTTCTGTCAATCTCTGTTATAAGCCCATAAGTCTCTTGGGATCAGTAAATTGGCACACTGTGGTATTAGCTGTTTAGGACCTAATAGGGTAGAGGATCCGAACAAGGCAGCCTCAGTAGATGACTGCTACACCTACACTTTATTTACAGTGCTAAGGTTGGTAGTGAATGCTACTAATCCTCCCACAATGAATAAACTCCAGATGGGCCGGAGGACCCTCTTTTCTCTGAAGAGTGTATGATTTGCTCAAGTAACTGAGTGCATTTTACGGAAGTTTAGAATATGTCTAGCAATCAGGTTCTTAGAGTTAAGATGGTGCTACCATTACAATAGTGATTTTGGTGAAATTTCTGTGTTCTTTTTGCCTTCCATGGAGCTGATGTACTGAAGATAGCCATGGTGTATTGCTATCAAAAAGAATCGTGTTGAAAAGGAGAGTTTGGGTTTTTCACAGGCTAGGAATATAGGACATCCAAGAGACTGTGCCATCTTGCTTTGGTCACTGGTGACTATTCTAGGCAAGTCATCCATTCCCCCCCAGAAGTAAGCACTGCACCCATTTTGTACTACTAATAATCAGCTTTCCAAGCCTACGAGCTGCATGAAGGAGGAAAAATGGAGTTTTGTTATTCATTTCCCACTGTACATAGGAGGGAAGAGAGGAGGAAAATAATATTTTTGAAGTGTCTGGACAGGTTTCTTTTTTATTTTGCTTATGTGAGTATTGCTTTCTTTTTTTTAAAAAAAACCCTGAAATTTAGGTAACTGGTTTTGTGGAGTGACCAACATGTTAGAGCTTGATGTTCACCTGTAAAGGCAAAGATCTTAACCAAATGTAGTTTAAAGTAAGTAAGCATAGAATCAACAACTCTCATAGATATCTAACTCTAATGAAAAGCTTCTCAGGCCTTGAGGAGCAGGCAGGTTGATGCCACTGCACTTTGAGTATATACTGAATATATCTTGTAAAAGCCGAGTGGATTTCTTAAATTCAGTATTTTATTATAATCTTACCTCATTTGTTGAGGGATATTTTGTATTGTATTTCCGTTCCAAAATGATTGTTCATGATATCTGATAGCAGGAAATGTATCTTAAATATATGACTTTAAATTGTGTGCATGGAGAAGCTGTGGATGTGAACACTGTCATTGGCAGTGTTCAAGGTCAGGCAGGACGGGGCTTTGAGCAACCTGATCTAGTGCAATATGTCCCTGCCCACGGCAGGGGGGTTGGAACTAGCTGATCTTTAGGTAAGGTTCCTTCCAATTCAAATAATTCTATGATTATATGAAATGTGGCCTCAAATGTGAGGTTGGATCCAAAACTAGTATGAATGCCATACGTTGATCCGTATGAATATTTACAGTAAGATTTAAGAACTGGAATCAATTCCACGTATTTACTAAAGTAAAACTGATGATTCGTTTAAAAAAATAATCACAACTTGTCAGTTGGTATTTAGACAGAAGTTGCAATTCAGGTGGTCAAAACTGTACTTTTAAGTGGTCCTTATTTGTTCATCGTAGTTAAATTTTTCATTTTAAAAAATCTTGGTATTAAAGCTGACCTTTCTTCTTTTCTGCCAACTGACTAAATGGATTATTCCTTGGTTTTGTAGATCTAGCCCAGCTGTTCTTCCAGCAAGTATGAATTAAACAAGAACAAAAATGTCTCTTGGCTCTTCAGTTGCCAGTCAATTTTCCAGCCGAAGTTTCATGTGACTATGAAATTGACCTGAATAAATTGAAATGGAAACCTCATCTCTTGGTATCTCCTGAAGAAGCCATTGCTGTTAAGCCTCAGATTAATCCTTCTTGCAGGTTCTGCAAACTAGGGCTCTGGACATTCACCAAGTGGTTTTCCCAAGTCCTGTGGTGGGATGGATAAGCACTCATAGCAGTTAATGGAAGTATTGATGTTTTGAATCCTGCTGGGGATTGCTATTCTCATGGCAATGAAGTTTGGCAGATAGAATTGCCACACCAGTATTTCAAAATCCTCAAAGCTGCAGAAGCTGTAGTGGCTGCCTAAAAGCAGGTTACAAGGAAAGCCAACCCAGTGCCTTGGTTTAGTGGTTTGAATCTTAAAAAAAAAACTTGTGGTTCCCTGGTGAGCAACTGAAGCTGCAGAAGCAGGCAGTCTTCCTTCCCCATCCTCACCCCTTCCTCATGCACTGTTTTTATTGGCCTGCAGTGTCCCAGCACAGAGAGCTGGTTTACAGAATCACAGAATAACCAGGTTGGAAGAGAACCACTGGATCGTCGAGTCCAACCATTCCTACCAATCCCTAAATCATGCTCCTAAGTACCTCATCCACCCTCACCTTAAACACCTCCAGGGATGGTGACTCAACAACCTCCCTGGGCAGACCGTTCCAATGCCTAACCACCCTCTCCGTGAAGAATTTTTTCCTAATCTCAAGCCTAAATCTCCCCTGGCGGAGCTTGAGGCCATTCCCTCTCGTCCTGTCCCCTGTCATTTGGGAGAAGAGGCCAGCTCCCTCCTCTCCACAACCTCCCTTCAGGTAGTTGTAGAGAGTAATAAGGTCTCCCCTCAGCCTCCTCTTCTCCAGGCTAAACACCCCCAGCTCTCTCAGTCGCTCCTCATAAGATTTGTTCTCCAGCCCCTTCACCAGCTTCGTTGCTCTTCTCTGGACTCGCTCCAGAGTTTAGCTGAAAACTGCTTTCCACCATCCTTCTGTGTTCTCTCTTGTCCTGCCTCCCCCATCCCCTTGGTTTAGCCTTTCAACCAAGCTGCATTTGTGGTCATGTTGACATGGAGTGGTGCAAGCAGCAATGTCTATGATGAAAAAGGAGTGATGGGGTTATATGGCTTCAGGGTTAACTGTGTTGTAGGATTAGCTGGAGATGACTGGGAAAATGTGTGCCTGAAGCTGAGCTTTTGCAGCCACATTAGCCTGGTCTCACAGTTTGCAGTCTCTGGTGGGAATAGCCCTATGTTGTCACTGGCTGTGTTGTGCTGCTTTATCCACAGATCTTACATGCTGGCTGTTATCTGATGAGGAAATAAGCCACGGTGGCAAATTGGAAAATCACATTTGCTTAGGTTTTTGGATTTTTTGCCAGTCTTCCTTTAAGGCGTTAGATGAATACTAGAGAAGGCACAAAGGCAAGGCCAGTCAGTGTTTACTTTACCACACCTTGTACTTAACATATGTTCATTAAGTTATGAAAGTCTCTGTGATAACATTATTTCATTTTCAAAATTGTATCATCAGCTACTTGTGTGGGAGCTTTTTTGGGCTGTTTTCTTTTTTTAATACAAGAAAGCAGCAAATATTTAGTAATCTTGGTTAGCAGAATTGCATGGGGAAGACAGAAGACACTGTCCTGTTTTTGTTATTTACCTGTTATGGTAAATTAGTACTAATTATCTCATCAAGAAGGCTGAGAGGAAATTCCTAAATGTGCCTAGCAGCAAGCCTATTGTTTTGATACTATGACCAGTGAGGATAAATTAAAGATATTAAGACATGATATAATATTGTAGCGGGAGAAATGAGTAAGAGGAAATAGGAGGGGCTGCATAGTTGGGCAAATGATCAGCTTATAACATGACTTGTTACAGCAGATATAATACTGTGTTCTCCTGTTTGCTCCTCCAACCTTTCTTTGGATAAGATAAGCAGTTGTTATAATAAAGCTATAAAAGATTTTTTTTTTTTTTTTGGCTTGGCAAACTCTTAGATTGAACAACTTTGGAATACTTATTTTTTTTCAAACTCCAGAAATTGAGAAAGCATGAAATTACAGGGCTTCAGCTTGTTCTGGCTCTGGTTTGAATCCTACAATAGGTAATTAATTTCTCTTCTGAATGGAAATTGGTGGTTCCTGATTGCCCTGATTTCTAACTGGAAAGTGTTGTTTGTTTTGTCATAAAAGATCTGACAGAGCTGTGTGGCAACTTGGAATTGCGTAGATGGGAAGCAGGAGACTGTTTGGAACAGTACTTTTTTCAATGGTATTTTCATTTACCACTGGAGAAGTGCAAGGATTTTGAACTCTTGGGATCTCAAAATATTAAGCCATTGGAGGTTCTTAAAGGGCACTAAAGGCCTTTGCAAACATCTCTTATGAGTTCTGATGTTTTGGATAATAATCTCTACTTTTTCATCCCTGCTTTTGTGTTGGTGGTTTTCTTTTTCACTTTATTTTTTAACCATACTGTTTCTCTGGCTGTTTTGCATATAAAGTATTACAGATTTTTCCTTTGAATCCTCACTTAAGAGCTTGAAGTGATCTTTCTTCACAGGGAGTCAGTTAATGGTTTGTAAAGTTCTTGGTAGCAAATACTTATATAGAGGCATTTGAAAGAGAGAAATTAACAGACAAGATTAAATGAACTGATAAAATGCAAGTGAAGGTTTTTAAATAAGACTTAGCTCTTAAAAAAACAAACCCCAAGTTGAAACATTTCTTCTATAAATTCCTTTTCTAAACATCTTTTCACAATACATACTAAGAAGTTGTTTTCTAGGAAAACTTAAGCAATATGGCAGATTTTATAATAAACCCCAGAAACTGTGGGGCCAAAAGAAGTTGTGCTGCCTGACTGTATTCCTTGTCTAACAGGAACTTTATAAAGTGCCTATTAAAACTGATCTGAAAAAAATGCATTTCTGAACAAGTGGACTTCCTAGCCTCTTAGAGAATAGGTTTTAATAGAACTTGGAAACATGATACTTAGATGTAAATGCCTCTCAAATATGAGAAGGAGAATTTGCTCCTGTAATTCAGGAATGGTTCTTTGACTTAAGTTCGGATCATGAGGTTGTGAATTACTGGTTTTAAAGGGGCTGGCTGGTTGACTTTTTTTTGTCATTGTTTATCTTTACCCTTTTGGGATATAATTGCTGGAGTTGCCAAAATAAGTCTAGCTTCAACATGGTAAGCCGCTTACACTCTAGAACAGCAAACCCAGATTGAACTACAGTGGTTAAATAGATTATAACTTACTGTTTTATGTGTGAAAAATCACTTTTAGTGTGGAAAAAAAAAGTGGAAAAGAAGGGAATGTAGTGGTAGTGTGGGTAAGTATGCTTTAGGGGAGGGGGAGTAGAATTTGGGAGGTTCCATTAGATTACAGCACGTCTGGTCTAAAATGGCTACTTTCTGTGCTGGAAGCTTCTGTGCTTTTATTAATAGTTAAAAAAGAGGCCAAATTACTATTGTTGGATTCAGTCCTGCACCTGACTGAATATAGTTAGTATATACAGTAGTACCTTAGCTGTGGAGGTGAAAGTCTGAGATCCTTGACACCTGAGATGTCTCTGAATTAGTCTCTTGCATTTTGCTCCTGCAGTATATGGACCGTATCAAAATGTCAGCAGCTGCTCCTACGTTTACAGTGCTGACAATATGACCTTCAGGTTAAGGGATCTCAGCTGAGGTGAGCTCTGCCCAGGGTATGTTTGTTTTACTCTGTATGGAGCTTTTGTAGTTGCGTACTCCTAAATGACCACAAAGCAAAGCTTCTGCACTTGCAAATGGCTCTTGTAATACTTATGCACTGATGCTTCCATGATTTCATTGTGCCCAAGGGTATAATGCTTTGTAAAGTATGCGCACAGCTTAAACGAGACAGAGGCACAAAAAGAGCAAATTTATTCCTTGGCAACACTGACACTATCTTTGGACTGTTTCCCACTTGCACCTGGAAGGGTGGGTTTGCCAAAGGGAAGTTTGCTTGGGAGAAGGTGTAAACAGGAAGGCAAGGTTAGTCTGTTGAACTATCTCCTCAGTGCTGGTAAATGCAGCTGAGTGTAGTGATGATCTCTGGGGTATTTTTCCCAAGCTTTGCCTGTTTTCTACAGCTTAAATCAGTACAGAGTTGCAATGAGTGTGCTATCCACTTCTGTTAATTATTGCTTTGATATTTATTCAAGATGAGGGATATCAACTGATAAAAGTTCCAGACATAGTGAAATAGCTGATTATTCCATGATGTGTGCTTCTAGGGGTTTTTACTTATTGAACTAAGTTTAGGGAAGAGCCTAGCAGATCTTTACAGGCTCAGCTGGTGTGAATCAATCTGTAACTGTGAATACTGTGTCTGTGAAAGGTAGGGGACTATCTTGTTAACCAAGTTCAATTGTAGTTTAGGAGGCCTCTAGGCTACTCTGTATATATGTCAATGATCTGATACTATTTGAGCTTTGTGTATAGTTTATGATGTTAAATCAGCTCCCCCATCCGCTTCCAAATCTTACACAGACGGTTGCAGCGGGACTGTCAGACATGGGAATTGGGCCAAGCAGGAATTATTACAGATTGTGGTAACTGTATGTCACTGACTGTACTTTGCAGTTACGCAATGTTTGCATTATATACTGTGTCTGTCTTTATTGTCTAAGGTACCCGTTTGTCTTGCATCCCAGCCTGTAGCTTTCTGAATAGCAAAATACAAGTTGTGTCTGGATAGCTGTTCAGTAAGGCAAATGTTGAAATACTCAGGAAGGGAAAACTTTTCTGGATGAATTACACCTTGCTGAGAGGAAGGACTTAGCATGCGGATGGGCTAGAAAGCGTGCCAGTTAAGATTGCAGGCTTTTTCCTTATCAGTAGCTTGATCTTACAAGCAGAGTAGGGTGCAGATATTGTCGCATTGAATGAAGTGGCTCAACTGTGATGAAGAGCGACTCCAGTGTAGATCCTAAGAGTCGGTCTCTCTGAAGTGTGGAGGTACTAACCGACTCTGAAGGACCCCTTGTCTCTACCTGCTTTCTGTCACACGAGACTTGGGGCTGCAGCATGTGGCACCAGAAAAAAGGGGAAAAGGAGTTTGGACCTGTGGCAAGTGAGGAAGTGCAATCTGGAGACAGCAGTAGTTCTGTGCCCACTACACACCAGCAGGGATGAGCTGACTTACTCAGGAGAACTTTGTTAGTTCTGCAGATCGTTTTTGCCTCTGAGAGATTAGCTTGTTTTGTGAACTGCCCTCTTTTCTGCCAGGTTGAAGGGCATCATGTGTCTTGTAGTTACTGTATCTGTTGGACAAGCAACAGCACAGCAACAGGAGACTTCTTTAATGTCTCTGATGTCAAATTTATTTTTAAAAAGCGCTGTGATTCATTGTTGGTTCCAGCCCAGATATTTGCCACAGTCAACACTTGTGACACAGCTGTTGCTGCTATTGCATAGTCGGCTCCACGGTTGCAGTTTAAGGTGGGAATGAAGGGGGTTTGCAGTATTTTCACTGTTAGAAGTCAGCAGCATGACCACATACATACAGCTTTCTGTAGGCAGTTGTGCTGTACAGTTTTTTGTTATTGCTAAATAACATCTATTTGATCATGAAATTCTTAAGGCTGTATCTTTTCCTTCAGTAGATGTCATCTGGTTTTGTTTCTTCTTTAACCTGGTTCTTGCCAATGTTTAGATTTTGGTTGAAAAGCTGGGACAGTTTGCCTAGTTTCTTGAAATACATTGTTTTCATAGTGAAGTTGGAAATAAGAGCATGTGTGTAATTTAATAGCCTAATTGTAACACTTGAGGAAAAAATACTACCTAATATGTATCTTGATCTTATTGGTCTGAGAGAGGCTTTAGATCAGAGGGCTAGCAAAGGATTAAGGCACTGATGAATGACTGTAAATGTCTGTCACAGCCAAACATATCTGATCTTGTCTATTAGCCTTTCTCAGACTTCAGTACTTTTCTATAAAATTAAAAAGTAACTTGCTCTGTATTTTCTCTTCTCTTCCCTTTTGTTGTTCAATGATGTGGTGCAAATTAAGAAAGATTATCTGCTACATGGCTCTTATTTTAAAGCTGGCCAGCATTGTTGCAGTGTGGGAATTTACTTAAGTTTGTCTTTCTCTGCTTTTGGGGTTTTGTCTCCTCTCTCCCTCAGGGGCAATGAGAATGAAAATATTTGTTGAAGATGGTAGTGTCACAAATTGGTATTTTATAGCAGACTGATAGAACGGGTTGTTCTTGGAATTTTTATCTCATTATTTAGTTACTGTGGATACAGTAATTGGCTAAAGTAGCCACCCGTTCCTGCTTTGCCAGTGATTGAACTTGGCTGTGGAATGTTTGCCTCTCCTGTCCGTGCTAGTGACAGTCAGTTACTGGGTCAGGTCTAGCCTTTTGTGGGTGCACCTGCGCACATTAAATAATAAACAGAACTCATGCCTGTTGACTGCTGGAAGCTGCCAGTCTTTTTGTGTAGGTAAAGACTAAAGTATCAGAGGGAAAGTGTAATGGAAGTCTCTGGCACCTCACTCCCCTGCAAATGTTGCTTTCTCTGTTCTCATCTTCACAAAGTCTGTCAGGCTGTTTTGCTAGCCACCTCCTTTGAGCAAGAGAAGTCTCGGATGCCAGAAACGTCTGCCTGATTAATGCCTAATGCTAACTCTGTGTGAACTAAAATGTAGTTCTGTTTCCTAAATTCTTTGCTCTTCTTGCTCTTTTTTTTTTTTTCTTTGAAATAAAGATTTTTCTCCTGTATAAACCAGCTCTTCACATGCTTAAAAGAAGTTAATAGAAACATCTATTTGCAAATAAACTAAATGGACAGGAATGGAAGTCTGAGTTTTGTGAGGTGGAAAAAGGGTCCCAGTCAATACTTCTGAAATAGTTAAGTGCAGTTCAAGCATTTTATGTTTATAAATCTGGATTACTGTGATTTGCTGTTGTTTTCTTGACTGGCTTCTTTTTATGGAACAGGGAGTGCTAGGCTAAACTGGAATTTAATGATAGGAGGATGGGGAAATCCTATGGAAACAATAACTTGAACTGCTTGAAGTGTAAGCATTTCAGCTTGCTTTCTGCCTTAGTTCTTCTGTGAAATGCAAATCGAGCTGAGAATGAATGAATGTGTCCAACCTTTGAGTGTTTCTGTGCTTTGCCTGGGTTGGGGGCCAGAGTCAGAAGTGGCCATGTGAGTCTGCGCTGAGATCATTAGACTAGGAACACCAGCTGTGCTATTATTAGGGGTTTTAAAGTCTGTGGCAGATGTTCTTAGGCTCTCTTCCAGCCCTGCATATGGTGCAGTGGAGTACATGGAAAAAGAGACGTCTGACAAAGTGTTTTTCCATTCAACAGATTCCCTCCCCTGCCCTGCAGCTGGGCAAGATAACTTTTGTAAAGGAAAACAGTTTGAATTGGAATAGAAGAATGAAAAAATTGTCATATGAGATTAAATACAATTGCGTTGCTTGGAAAATAGGACTCGGGGGCCCAGACAGGACATGAATCTGTAGGTCCATGTGTTTTGCCATTCTTGTATTTTATTTCCTTTGATGCTACTATTTAGACCAAGACCTTTTGGATTACTTCTTGTGTGTGCATGTAACGTGAAGCTGTTCCTGCAAATACTTTGAATGTATATGACGAGACATAAGATGAGATGTAATACACGCAGAGCAAAGAGGTATTAATAATGTGGTGATCAAAATCTGTGAACAGAACTACTGCTTATTATATTATGATAGCATGGAGAAAAGCATGTTTGTTCATTCTTTTTGTCATAGTAGGGAAAGAGTATATCTTGTTTTGAATGTGTAAATTGTGTCCACTCTGGAAGTCAGTTAACCAGTTTAAATATCCTCATAATAAATCATAAACTCCTTTGTATTCGATGCACTTCAGATATGCTCTGTGTTGTACAAAATGCAAAAGGGAGGTATCTACAAGGAAGATGCAAGACTGACTAAATGGCAAACTGAAAGTACACAAGGAGCTGAAAAATGTGAACTATTTCAAATAAGTAACAAGTATGTCTTTGTATTTATTGTGTTATGAGTTAACCATGTAAGTGTGTTGTTGCTAAGCAGAATAACAAATGTTTAAACAATTCCCCGTGCATCATCTTTTCTGTTGGTAATGCGTGGTGTTTTTAGAGCTAAACAAGCTGAGATGCTGTATGAGTTGCCCTGTGTTAAGCACAAAGGGCAGAAAATGCAACACTAAGTTTTTATTTTTGTATATTCATCTCACAGCTTCCTAATTATTATAAAGCAGGTCTTGCATACAGAGCTTTTTAGTATGACTAAAGAGAACAGTACCCCCAATAAACAGAATCTAACATGCAGTTCTCCTTGGGGCTCTTATGCTTTCCCCAGGTATTTTCTCTGTGCACATTCCTTTCTGGAAGCTGTAGGTATAGACCATACAATTGATAAGCAATAAACATTCTCTGTAATTTATCTGACAGTGAAAACCTAATGTTGGTGATCTAAAGGTTTTATTTGAAATTAAAGTCAGTGAACTGGTGGTTTTAGTGAAGTGCTTGGACTTGCTTGTAGGTGCATATTTCTGGCAAGAGATAAATCTCTAGATATAGTTTGAATGTGATTCCCTCTCTTTATCATCCCATCCCCAAGCTGTTAATATTTCTGTGTGTTAGTAATGGTGTTGCTTTAAACCACAGGAGACCCAAATAGTTCTTCAGGCTGTTCCCACAATACAGTGTAAGAAGAGCACAGTGCCTCCTCTTACCACAATGCAGAGAGCCGTGGGCTGTGACCCCAGAAGTCTTTGGTGGTTTGTGTGGGCAAGTGCTGTTTTATAGCTTATACTTGGTCATTTGAGCGTTCTGCTGTATGGCTGTACCCAAAGTAAGCTAGTCTATACACTGAAACTTGAGTGTCATTTACTCAGGTTGCTAGCAGTGACAAATCAACTGCTGTTTGCATATTATTGTGACTGTCAACATAGTCACATAGCTCCTATGTTACTGAGATTACAGTGCAGGACTCAGAAAAATTTAAGAGGATTAGACATTTTATGGCGTTTCTCAGTAAACCTGACTGCTTAATCAGAAGGATTTTTTTCTTGAGGATTATTTTGTTGGCAAAACTGAGAAAATCAGGGTCTTGATGAGATCTAAGGGCTTGCTCTGAAGGCTTGGAGCAAGCAGAGTCCTAATGTGCTAACATGGCTGGTTAAAACATTTTCACCAGGTAAGAAGTTTAATTTTTTGTGTTATGGGAAGAGGCTCTGGTAGATATGCCTTCCTTGATAGGTGACAGTCATTGTTTGACTGGAATCCAGTACTTCTATAGCTTCTTAGAGTATCAACAACTTTCTGGGAAATAATTGCTTTGATTAAAGTGGCTGAGATTTGCACTGAGGATATTAAGCCCCAGTCAGCTTCCCCCTTTACCAGTCTGATTTTAGTAACCTGTCCAATTTTCTGTGCATGAAGTGGGAGGAGGATAGGTTTTGGTATATATGTTTCTGAAATGCCCTCCAGAGGATCATAGAATTGTTTGGGTTGGAAGGGACCTTAAAGATCAACCAGTTCCAAACCCCGCTGCCATGGGCAGGGACACCTCCCACCAGACCAGGCTGCCCAAGGATGAACACCTCCAGGGATGGGGCAGCCACAGCTTCCCTGGGCAACCTGTGCCAGTGTCTCACCATTCTCATGGCGAAGAAATTCTTTCTAATGTCTAGTCTAAATCTGCCCCTCTCCCATTTATAGCCATTGCCCCTAGTCCTATCACTACAAGCCTTTGTAAACAGTCTGTCCCCAGCTTTCTTGTAGTTGCTTTCAGTTACTGGAAGGTCGCTCTAAGGTCTCCTCGGAGCCTTCTCTTCTCCAGGCTGAACAACCGCTCTCAGCCTAGGATGTGCTAGAGGAAACAGTTGCACTTGTTGAAATATGAATTTCCAGGATTCTCTGCAATGCTAGTGATGCCATCTGTGATGCTGGTGCACATACCTCTTTTGGCAGAAAACACTTCTGTTTAATAGGTTCAAGCAAAGCAGTTGCTGGTTAGGTTTTAATTTGTCTAACTATAATCTTTAGACATGCAGATTCTCATGTGGGAGTATATCTCTGCAGGTGGATGGATCAGCCTTTGACACATGGAAATCTCATCCTCTCATTGAATATATGTTCTAAATCTCTCCTGTGGGAATGCACAGGAGCACCCTGGCCATTTTCACTTGCTCTTCAGCTCCAATCAGTATATTGTAAATAGTACGAATACTGCCATGGTAGGAGCATGTGTGTATTCGTTTTATTTGTTATTGCTATTTGACAGATTGATAGATCAATGCGTGCTACTGCTCCTTGGCTGTATTTAAGATGGGCTGTGATGTTTTGTTTGTTGTTTGTTTTTTTTTAAATAACCCTCCTCCAAGCTTGGCACTTCTTTTTGTTGATATCTTACGGTACTGAACACATTACTATTTCTAGTCAGCAATAACAAGAGATTTACTTGTGTTCTGAATGATTGAAGCTCTAAAGAAGCATATCTCCCCCTCTTTCTCCCTCCTAGGTTAAAATTAGTTCTGCTGGCCCAATTGGAAGGGGCTTAGATTTCTTGCTCACTTTCCAAGTGTCAAGCAGAGCATGTAGTCATGCTGCACAAAGCGGCAGCATTCGTGGATCATTTTAATGATGTATTCAGAACTCCAGTGTCTCCTGATTTAATGAGTACAGTGAACGTATTCACAACTAACAAGACTGTGCTCATTAAACAGCAGTAAGTTAACTGTCCTATTCTCTTCTAGAAATCCAATTCATAATTAAATGGTGCAATGCCATATCTGAATACAGCACTGCGCTGGCAGAGGGAGAGGTTAGATGTTCTATGGGTATGCATGGTTAGGTAGGATTGTTGGAGTGTAAGTAATCCAGCTCAGCTTGCCTCACTTAATAGGGCTACTTTTCTTGGTAGGGGCTATGTGCTAATAAGTCCCAACCAGCCAAAAAGTTTAAACCTAAGCAGTTAGCCAAAATATTAGTTTAAGTTGTCTGACAGATTGTAGCTTTTAGTTTTATTTTTCGGTATTGTACTGTTACTGTTGTGTAAGTCCAAAGTAGCACAGGGCAGCTGTACTAACTGGAATTACAAGAGCATTACAGAGGGCAGAATTGGACCCTTGCTTGACTTGCCTGCTACATAAACTCAGTTGTACAGTCCTGATGGTTATGTGGTGACATTTGACAAATGAAGAGATTGGTTAGTGTTTTGGACTGACAGATGCAAGCTGAACAAAGGATTGTGCTGCCTAGAAGCATACAGGAGTTTGCTGGAATTGTCTTCAATGATGTTCAAGTACAAATAGCAACTGAGTGCTTGTGTAAGTTATCTGCCCTCCAAAGCATGCTTATCTTAACTTTTCATGTAATTGAGTATTTATCTTTGCTTTTAATCTAACATCTTGCATCTATCCTGAAATGTTTTGGGTTTGATAGTATTTAACAGCAGATTTGGAGGCAGAAGGAATTTGGGCCTGAGGGAGGGGTAGCACATTTATTCTCTGCTTTTCTACTGGAAACCTCCTGACACCTGTTTTTTAGAAGCTTTTAGGATAATTGGGATGACATCAAGCCAATTGTTATTTAGAAACAGCTGACAATCTATTCAGTTTATATTGTCTGTCTTTCTTTACAGTGATTCCAGAAAAAAAAGCCATGCAGTCCTTATTACCTGTTTGCCATCTGGAACAGCAAGTTCCCATGTGGATAGAGGCAGATGTACTGAATATCTGATGCAGCCTTCTGCAGCTGCTGCCTGTTCTGACTGGACCTGGCTCTGATCACTGTTCCTCAGCCCTTCCCTCCAGGTCCCTGGCATGGGTGCCTGCACAAGACTAGCAAACATATGCTGAACTATCTAACAGACAGTCATTAAAGCTTCCTTGTTTCCTCTTTTCCTTAAGAGTCATTTGTACTCAGATGCACCAAGCAAAAACATTATGGATTGTCTTCTGCATCTGTCTGATCACATTAACAGTGAATGGTGAAGTTCCTTTTAAATGTAGACTCACTGCTTTGTTCATGGTAGTGCGCGTTGTAAAATCCAAACATTAACTGTTTGATGTGATTTGAGAGAATCATAGAATAACCAGGTTGGAAGAGACCCACTGGATTGAGTCCAACCATTCCTAACAACACTAAACCATGCCCCTCAGCACCTCGTCCACCCCTTAAACACCTCCAGGGAAGGTGAATCAACCACCTCCCTGGGCAGCCTGTTCCAGTGCCCAATGACCCTTTCTGTGAAAAATTTTTTTCCTAATGTCCAGCCTAAACCTCCCCTGGTGGAGCTTGTGGCCATTCCCTCTCGTCCTGTCACTTGGAAGAAGAGGCCAGCTCCCTCCTCTCTACAACCTCCCCTCAGGTAGTTATAGAGAGCAATGAGGTCTCCTCTCTGCCTCCTCTTCTCCAGGCTAAACACCCCGAGCTCTCTCAGCTGTTCCTCATAAGGCCTGTTCTCCAGCCCCTTCACCAGCTTTGTTGCTCTTCTCTGGACTCGCTCCAGAGCCTCAACATCCTTCTTGTGGCGAGGGGCCCAGAACTGAACACAGGATTCAAGGAGCGGTCTCACCAGTACCAAGTACAGAGGGAGAATAACCCCCCTGGACCTGCTGGTCATGCCGTTTCTGGTCCAAGCTATGATGCCATTGGCCTTCTTGGCCACCTGGGCACACTGCTGGCTCATATTCAGTCTGCTGTCAACCAACACTCCCAGGTTCTTCTCCTCCAGGCAGCTTCTCCTAGTCTGTAGCCCTGCACAGGGTTGTTGTGCCCCAAGTGCAGGACCCGGCATCTGGCTATGTTAGACCTCATGCCGTTGGTCTCAGCCCAGCAGTCCAGCCTGTTCAGATCCCTTTGCAGAGCCTCCCGACCCTCCAGCAGATCCACACTTCCACCCAGCTTAGTGTCGTCTGCAAACTTGCTAAGGGAGCACTCAATGCCTTCATCCAGGTCATTGATAAAGACATTAAACAGGACTGGACCCAGGACTGAGCCCTGGGGAACCCCACTTGTCACTGGCCTCCAGCTGGATTTAACACCATTTCCCACCACTCTCTGGGCCCGGTCATTCAACCAGTTTTCCACCCAGGAGAGTGTGCGCCTGTCCAGGCCAGAGGCTGATAAGTTTCTGTAGCAGAATGCTGTGAGAAACTGTCAAAGGCTTTACTGAAGTTCAGGAAGATACATCCACAGCCTTTCCCTCGTCCAGCATGTGAGTCACGTTGTCATAGAAGGCGATCAGGTTAGTTTGGCAAGACCTGCCTTTTGTGAACCCGTGTTGACTGGGCCTGATCACCCGGTTCTCTTGCATGTGCTTCATGATAGCACTCAAGATCACCTGTTCCATGACTTTCCCTGGCACTGAGGTCAGACTGACAGGCCTGTAGTTCCCTGGATCCTAGAAGAAAGCTTGCACATTCCAGAGTAAGGAAGAACAAGTCATAGTGGTTGATTCAAACTGGAACACACTTGTTTCCCTCAGCATCATGTGGAGAGATACTTGCAGTTACTCATGTCTTGTGGAGTGTGGAGATGTGTGTAGTGAGCGCACTGTGTGTAGAGAAAGAGGATGGAGGCGAGGAGAGCACATCAGGTTTCCTTTGGTTTGTTCAAATCCTTAGTGGAATGTTGCTTGTGTTTGGTGCAAGTGAGTTCAGTTGTGTGACCTTTTTGCATTACCTGTCAATGGAGGTGAGATGGGTACTGTCATAGGGATGTGTTGTAATCTGTTGCTATCTACTTCTGGCCCCAGGCTGGTTTGTTTTTTTTATTGCCAACATTATGCATATTGGTAAAAGTCCTGAGTGTTTTCCTTGTTGTATGTGTTTGCGAGGCTGGTTGCTGTTTTGGGGTTTTTTTTGGACACAGAAGGACTATTTGGGGAACAAGCAGCTTTTAGTTTAGTTTCATTTCCGAGGTTGAGTTGCTCTTGATTTTTTTTTTTAATAGTGGATCGCAAATGTGCACTAGACAAGGAGGAAAGGGGAAACAGTTTCTGTGTTAAAATGCTCCATTTTAAGTCTAATGCTCAATCTTAAGTCTTTTAAAATGAATTCTAACCTTTGTCTGTATTATGAATTATAGCTTTCTTATATTGGTCACATAACTTATTTTACTGTTTTTGATACTAAGACTACTCTACTCATTTGCTGAGAGAATAGTCTGTTTTTTACTGATTGTGCCTGGGTGTCTGAAAAACTGAAACATGTTTGAAATGTTCTAGGTCTGAATAATAATTTATACAGCCTACATACAGTGTTTTCAGAGAAACTGCAAGGGAAAGATTTTGGATTGATGGCATATTTGCTTATGTGGGTGTGGAAAGGCAGGGTAGGGGATATTCTTCACTGGAAAAATGATTCAGTCTTCTCTGTAAACTTTCTTGGCCTGTCACTTCTGTTTGGGTCTTTATACCCACTGTGCCTAATAGCAATTACTACGTAGGGCAAATTTTTGTTACCTTGCATTAGTAAAACAATGTTTGTTAGCAGCACAAACAACTACTCCCTTTCTCCAACCTCTTTTTGAATTATTTTTAGAAAGATGATGAGTTTTCCTTCCTGACCAGATTCTGTGTCCACATCTGTCATTTGCTGTTCTCCCTTTGGTTGGTATCTTTTTGTCAACCGATTCTTCTGGAACAGAGCTGACTAATTCTGTGAGAATTTAATCTCGCTGTACGTACTGCAACTATATTAAGTAAAAGTACTTTGGGTTTTATAAATGCATTTGGTTCTGTAAACAAATAAAGGGATGTTGTGATTGTCCAGTAACAGCTTACCCAGGTACTGCTCAAGATATGTCCTGATAGAAACTATTTTTCCCCTCTGAACATCAGGTGAATAGTTGCTCATTCCTCTATTTAACAACAAATCAGTTATTTAAATTGGTATGGAGTAGAAAGCTTTGAAGGTCTGAGGTATATTGATCTGGCAATTCACATCCACAGTTGCATCCTTGGAACAACGACTTGTGTTTCAGAATAAACTGTCAAATAATAAACCCAAGAAAGTCTACACAAAGTTTAGTAGCCAGTCAGCTGTAGAGTTAAATCCTAATTTATCTCACTGAGTATTTAGCAGTGACACCATCTGGCGAAGGATAAATAATCTTAATGTCAAGTCATTTTTTGATTATAGTGTCGACAAATCTTCTTGCTGCTAGAGACGCATGGGCAAGACAGATGGAAGATGGCAATTATGTGTACGCTTTCAGAAAACTGAAAGAAAAGCATTGCTTGAAAAATTCTCAGTTCTCAGAAAAAGTAAAATTTGTGACTTGAAAAATGATTGGAAACAAAAATGGATTTTCACAGGTTGTTATCTGCTGTGAGTTCAGAAAAATCTATGGAAATTCCAAGTTGTACACAAAGCATATGAACAGGAAATCTTTCTGCTTAGTTATGTGTGTTGGTGAAAAACATTTTTCTCTGAAATTATAGCTTTTAAAAGAGTATTTTATTCCATTCCCTCACCACCAAAGTGGTGTATTTGTGTATTTTTGTAAATGTTAGTTCTGGATTGTCTTTAAACGATACTGATTGGTGAAGGCTTACTGCTTTATTTCTTTCTCTCATTTTTTGTGTTCTTGGGAAAGAAAGGGAAACTTTTCTTATAGTTTTTTTTTTGTGGGTATCTCTGCCTTTTAAAAATCTATTTTACTGGAAAAAAATTATTAATCTAACAGTGGAATGAAGTGGTATGAACTTGTGGATGGGAAGATGTCATCTTTGAAATAGGACTAGTACTATATTTTTCTTAGTGAAGAGTTTTATGTGAAATATTTTCATTCATTGTTACTTTAAATATTGTTACTTCACTGTCAGGCTCAATTTTTTTCTCCTGTTGTAGATGTTTGTGTTCAAGCTTAAGATGTGGCATTGGAATTGCACATGGGAATATAATTACATTTGCAAATACAACTCGCCTCACCGCATCCACTATTCACCACATGGTGAATTTTAGTTTTCTGTAACCACAGTCTGATACTCAGACTGTTTTTTGCAATTAAATATGTTAAAACCACATGAGTCAGGACTGTTGTGAAGTAGGAAAGCTCTGGTGTGAAAAGGCACTGGCAATACCTGCAGCTCCACAGATGAAGTAATGTAGTTTATGTGTCTTAAAGGCTGGACCTTATGCAGGCGTAGTGTTCTGGTCTGTCTTGAACTGAAGAATAGCAAGATGATTAAATGCAAATCGATCTGAAAATGCACACAAGCGTAAAGGGTTCATGTAGTAAGAAGACAGTAAAAAATGAGAACTCTTTTTGATTAGGATTGGGTTGTCAGCATTTAAAAGCTTTATGCAATAGGAAGCACTGTAAATAGCCCTCAATGCAGGTGCAAGCCTTTTGAATGACAACTGAACTTTAAAGAAAATCTAGATAGTTAGACACGAGTAGGGAGGCAACCTCTAGTAAGCGAGATGAGAAATGCTTAAAATTGCATTATACTTTATTTTATCTGAAGGAACATCTCTTTTTTTTTTTTTTTTTTTTTTTTTGCAAAAGTTTTGCAAGGAGGGAGCTGTGTACTGTATCTACAGAGATTCTAAAGTTGCATTGGTGTAGACTTTCCTTGGAAGGTAATGTTTAGATGTCCTTTATTTTGGCACTGAGAGTTGGATCAGCTCACAAAGAGTTGCTGCTAGAAGAAGAGGTGGCTGCAATTGCAAACTTGTCCTGGATGTGAGGGGATGGAGGCTGTCTGAGAGGAACTGCTGTAATCCATTTTGGAGGAGAAATTAAGAAAAGAAATCAGTAAGTGTTTTCTTAAGGAATGATAAATTATTTCTGAGTTCTTAACTTGGAGTTTTCCAAAGTGACAGCTCATGTGCTATATAAGAAGGCCATTTTGAAGAGGGCGAAGTTTGTGACTGGCTTTCCTTTGGAGGCTAATTTCAACAAAACGGGATTTAATTTGTGGGATAACTTGTATGATTGCCAGATGAGCTCATAGCTGTGTTCTTTCATCAGTATTTCAAGACTTGCAGCAGAAGGCCTTAGTCATTTGAAATGTATGCAGTTTTAAAGAACTGCTTTACTTTGTTCTACAGATAAATCTTACTATTGTGAAGACTCTGGAAACTTTTGGTTTTAGTGTTCTCATGATGCTATACACCTCTATTTATGCTGCCTATGTGATGTTTAAGAGAAGATTTGCTAACATCTATTCTGTCCAGATTATGCTTGCATATGGTAGTTTATACTGCTCTATGCTAGGATGAAGCATTTTGTATGCGGTTAAGAATATTGATATTGTAAAATACGCTTGAAAGATGAAGATTTTAATGCAGCAGATGGAAGAGAGTAGTCTAGTAGTCTTTTTGACTTGGTTTGGTAGATTGTGTAACTGCTCTGCCAAGAGAGGGCGAGGAAACTTGTGTGTGAGCCAAAGTTACAATTGCATTCAAATGACCTTAGAGCATCAAGAGCTGTTTATATGGGGGAAACACAAATAGACGCGGCACTTAAAGTGAGCCTGCTATAGCCCAGTGGTGAAATTCTGGAGGGGAAAAGACAGATCAAGAAAGGAAGAATGCTCTGCAGATGATCGAGAGGAAAAAGACTTGAAAAGCAGGTACAGCAGTTGTTGCTACAGAGCTGTAATCCCTTGTACTGTTTGTCTCTCAGAGCTTGGTTTTGAATGTCGTATGTATGTAGTGTGTGTGCAGAGGCATTGCTAGCAGTGTTTTAAATTAATGCAGACAAAGGAAGGGAGCTTAGTGCTTTTCAGATTCGCTTACTCTGCAGTTTAGTTGAATGCTGTTTTCCAACTATTGCGCTGTGAAATGGTGCCTGGCCTCTTTCTCAAATAATGCTGAGCTGAGCTGCTGTTGCATTTTCAGATGCAGGTTTTGTTCTGGTGGGGCAGGGGGAAGCACTTAGGCTTTGATGTGCAGAAGTAGGGCATTCATGAATGGGTCAAGGATCTGGGGCTGTTTTTTCCCTTCCCACCTCACGAGCTAAAGTTAGTCCTATTAGACTGCTGTGGTATTTAAAAAGGTGCCACCGTAAGGTTGTTTGTGTTTTTTGGAGAATAAAACATAAGGTATCTGAGCTAATATTTTTAAAGTTACAGATTAAACTGCTTTGTGCATCAAGTATCTTAAGTCATGATATTATTATTAAACAAGTGTGCAATGGGGTAGGCAAATCAGTGCAAGCTGAATTACTTACACAGTTTTGCAGGCTTTTGGCTTCAAAGAAACTGCAGTTATTTGGGATACTCCTATTGCCCTGTATTCATAGGAAAATTTTTTTGTTACCAGTTTCTATTGGCAATCCTGGACCATCAGAGGCAGGAAATGTGTTAATATTTATATGCCGTGTGCATTAATCTTTATTTATGCTGATAGAACTTTGATAACTTTAAGCTTGCTTGCGGAAGTTTGCTGTTAATGATGCTTGTTTAACTGGTATTCTGGATTTCATTCTGTTTGTTAAAATGGAAATTCCTATGACATAAGGGTGTCCTCATTTATTAAGCTCATTTTCTGTATATGGTTGGAGTTTGCTTTTCTTAGCTGTATTTAAATTTGAAACCAGAACTTTAAAACAGAAAAAAGCAAAATGTTTAGAAATTAATGCATGAATTTTGGATGGTATGAACTATTTTCTTCACAGAACGTTTTTAAAGAATAATTTGTCCTAATCTTGATGACTAAAATATTAGATTGCTGTTGGGGAGTTATGTGCTTCTGTTCTGGTGGCTGGAAGGCAGGGAAGATATTTAGATGCCTCCCAACATTGTTACTGTGAGTTTTGTTTGCTTACCTATTAATTTAATGTTATAATATTCACTGCCATAATCAGATTAGGAGAAACTTTTTATTATATACTAATTATTTTTACTACTTCATAACTTGGCTGTATCTAAGCTCTGTTAAAAGAATTAAGCTTGCTTAGTGAATTTGTAAAAAAAAATTGCAGCTGCTGCTGATCAAGTTCAACCAAGACATTGAGATGAAATTTATTTTTCACAAGTTCTTTGTTACGAACCCCATTTCATGTCAAAGAAAAATAGTTTTAAGTGCCTTTTCATGATTGGGAGCTTTTTAGCTTTGTAACAATGCCCGTAATAACTGTTCCTTGTGCTGTGATTGACTGACCTGAAGGAAGTTCACATTTCTTAATCAAAAGCTTTACATTTTAATCTTTATGAAAATGCTTTGGACTGGCACTACCTGCAATACCTCAAATCCTCAACACATTCCAAAATCTCAGCACTAGAGCTGGTTTTAGGCTGTTTTAGTAAACCAAATGGAAGGAAATAAGATGGTTTGATGGAGTTATGGGTATCTATAACATGACTTTGCAAATTATGGAAGTAGCTGGACAGAGATGGAGTTCATATCAGACAGAAAGAATACCCTTCTTGTTAGCTCTTTTTACTCTTCTCCTTTTCTATTCCCACTAGTTCAGGTAGGGTTACGTTGCAACTGAAGGGCACTTTAAGTTCTAGTAGGAGCCCTTGTCCATAGGGATTAGATTAAAAAATATAAAGTATTCTTGAGTGAAATATATCCGATGGATTTTTCTTGTTCACTTTCATATGATTCACTTTCTCCTTTTGTAAATTAGTGTTTCACTCCTGATAAGGAACTTAAATGCACCATGAATACAAAGAGTTTATTATCCCTGTTCACTTACAGCTTAGCTGCACTTCTCGTTTCTTTCTGATAAGTCTGCTTTCAGTGAGGTGCCACAGAGTGGCTGAGAGTTTGTCCTCACTTTTTTAATTTATCTCTAAAATACAGAAGAACACCTGCCTTGCACAGATGTTGAGCAATTTTCAGCGCTTGTGGAGAAAACCCTTCTGAAGGAATATGCTAAATTCAGAAATATTTTCAACAGACTTATTTCCTTTTATTCCCCACATCCCCTCCTTGTGTATCCTAGTTGTTGCTGTTTAATGTAGGTGCTCGTATGGCGTGGACTGCAATGGAAATCAGTTTTGTTTCTTTCTGGTAAAGCATGTCCCAAAACACAGCATTAACAGAGACTCTAAGAAGAGGAGTTTAAGTCAGAGGAAACTCTGTGAAAGGTGCTGTTAGAAACTGCCTTGTAGTTGGAAGGTCTCGTTCAGTGAGCAGTCTGGTTTTAAGTGGGTGAAGGGAGCTTTGGTAAAAGCAAAAGGTAGATCTGCAGACTAGCAAGAGAACAGAATAATTTAGTCCGAGGTCTTTAAACAGAAATGAAAGGTTTTGGCCTAATTTATAATATATTTACTAGACTTCCTAATTAGGATTTTAGTTGGAATTATTCTGTTTGTTTCAAATATGAAGTTACAGACTGATGTGAATGTCTTCTAGAGCAGCAGAACTTGTCTTCAAATCATGGCTAGTCATCATGAGGCTGTACAGGAATTACTACGAAAACCTGAGGATTAGAGTGGCAGGAGTGTATTTTACCTTGTGGTGTCCGTATTGGACTTTTAAATGTTGAAATTATTTCCTCATCAACTGTGTTACTGTTCAGTTTGATCCCACCTCATTCTGAAGTCCTTTTTCCCTACAAGAGATGAGGTGTACTTCCTGATATCATTTGACTTCTCCTAGCTAAGGTTTCATTAAAGAGCTAGAATGAGGTTGAAAAATGTAGCTGACAAAGAAATTTTCGGTACAGGAGATGCAGAAAGAATAGCTGCTTAGTTAGGCTCTAAAAATCATGTGAACTTCAAGCCACTGAAGAGCTTAATTTAGTGGAAGGCTGGCTGGAGAGGCTTAATATAGACCGCTCAGATATCATGTGGAAGCTCTAATTTAGATGTGTATTGATATAAGAGACCCTGAGCTTATTTTTGTTTGTTACTGGCCAGACAAGCTTTGCTTCCCTGCTTTAAGCCCTTTCTTTATTCTCAAGAAATGCAGTATATTGGCGACTGTTGCTGCACAACTACACCTCCCTGTACCAGGGAGAATGAAGGAAAATTGGCCTTCAGATACTGGTGCTTGTTCTGGTTTAGCCTGTTTTTGGTGGAGTCTTCAGTAAGCTGCTTCTGTACTGCTCCTGCTAACTGACTGGGAAGGTGAAACAAGTAGTGGCTCTGGTCAGGGTATCCTTCAGCTTGCTGGAAAGCATTGGTGACTTTTGAACTTTTCCTTTTCTTCTCATAAGTGAAGTGGTGAGAAAAGACACAACAAATACAGTAGGGAAAATGTTGAAAGGAAAGCAACCTCTAAGTTGAAAGGAAAGCAACTAAGTCGGTTGAACTACCCCTTCAGTGGTCTCCTTCCAAAATAAAAGAAAGCAGACTTGGGTTTGTGTGTCTTGAAATGGCAAAGTCTTTAGGCCAGGCAAATTCTTCACTCTTATGTGCCCCTTGAAGTAAGATCGAAGTTCACTGGGATTTCTACTTCTTTTTCCTTATTTTTTTTTTTCAAGTTGTGCCTAAGCACAGGTTTGCTTATTTATTTCCCGATACTGTAATGTAAAATTATAACTGTTAGAGCCCCAAAGCAGTAATTTTTAACTCTGTTCAGAAAACTTCTTGTTTCTAGCATGGCCATAATTAACATCAGTGGGAAGGTCACAGTGTAATTGATGTGACTTGCCCTCTCATGCAAGTGTCATGGGAAAAACAAACGGAGAAATGGGTTCGCTGTGTGTTTACAGTAGCCATGGAAAGTTCTGCTTTGCTAAAATCTACATTAAGCTTAGGGGGGAAAAAACCCCTACCCACACTCTAAATCTTTACTTAAAAAAATAAAAAAATCAATATTCGCAAGTATTTTTTCAGTCCAGCACACAAATTTTTGTGGTCAAAATCATACCTTTGGTGTGGAAGCAGCTGGGAATTATACTTGTACAAGAAAAAGTGCTTCTGAAGCATGTGTTCCAGTTCTGGAGTAGGTGTTAATATCACTTCAGACTGCCTGAAACTACAGCCCTTACATGTAATAAACTATGATTGCATTAACTGTACTTATAACTTCATAATTGGAGATTCAGTTGGGATGTATAATTTTGAAAGCTCCTACTGTCTTCCATGTGAAGAGCTGCAGTACTTCAGCATCCTTACAGAAGCCCGGATGAAGTAAATTGGGAAACCTTCATGTTTAAAAACTGTTTAAGTTGGTGGTGAATGTTCCACTAAACTTCTCTGTGAATAGCGTTAACGTCTATGACCCATAAGGTTGTAAATAAGAGTCAGACCACGACTTTGTGGTGAGTTGCAGAGCTTTTGCTATAATGACACAAGAACTTGGTTCTATCCATTTTAAGTAAGTCACAGTACTGTCCTCCAGTAGCAGTGAGCGGTGGAAGTTACAGAAGCTTCTGATCTACACAGGAAGGACAGTTTTGTGTATGAAGTTTCAAAGTCTTACTAAGCTTTTCTGTGTATTTCTTAGAGATGGCAAGTTCCTTTTGGTTAAAAAAGTCTCAAATACAGATGTTCTGTGTCAAGATGAATTTAAGACTTCTTGAAAATTTTGGATGGCGCTTAAACATAGTTATACAGTGCAAAATGCTGCTTTAGACAGTGTCTGAAGATGACTTGCTTCTTGCCATGTCTCTGCATTTGCTGCATTTACCATTATTTAAAAGTAATTGGAATCTGTCAGTATAAAACTAAATTTTTACTGGGAAAAAAGGGAGAACTATTTATATTTTGTCTTTATTGAACAATATGGCATTGCTTTGCTGACAAACAACCATCTCAAGTGTTTGAGTGAACATCTATGTTAAGGACAGCCTCGCTCTCTAGCATTCATATGTGTTAGAAGGAGGTTTTGTTACATCTGCCTCCCAACATGCAAATCAAATGCTTTTTATGTATGGGTTTTTTTGTACACCTGACCATTTCCTTAAACCATAAAATTCTTGCTGTTAAACTAGACACCTCTGTTCTGGAGATAGAAAGGAGAGTAAGCAACTGGTTTTTTTTGGTGTTGAAGCACTATTTAATTTCATGAAGTGCTAACAAACTCATTCAACCTTCTCAAGGCTTGATGTTAATGTGCCTTCCATAGCTTTTTAAGACTCTTTAACTTGCCTCTAACTCTGTAGCTCTGAATTTTGGATCTCTGGCAGTTTTCCTATAGTGATCACAGCATACAATGAAGCAACAGAACCCTTGACATAGGTATCCACACAGAAGTGACCTAGGCAAGTCTTTTAATCCCTCTGTCCATTTAGTTACTGTTTTGTAGTCAGAAAAATAACTGAGTGTTGAGAGCATTGCAATTGCCTACAAAATGTTGCATACGTTATTACTTGTTCTTAATAAAGACTTCTAAAGAAATAATTGTGGAAGACTACTGAATTGCAAACTAATATTGATAATCTGAAGAACACTTAAATGTGTTTCTAGCGTATTCAGATTTTACAGTGTTGCCTATAATGCAAAAATTTACATTTTTCAATACAATTTTTTGCGGTTGAATGTAAAGCATCTTTCATCTGGGGAAAGAAAAATATCTGTTCTGTTTGTGGTGGACATGGATGGGTGTGCAATAAAGGCTTCCCTAAATCAACAAACCATTCTTTAGTCTGCCTCTTCAGTCTCTCATGTCATCAGACTGAGCTGTGGGGCTGTTACTGTGTCTGCTGAAATGTTTTGCACTGATAATGCACATGTCTTGTAGTTGAGAAGCTTTTTTTAGCAGTCTGGTTAGATTCTTAGGGTCACTGAGGGACAGAGTCCTGGCAGAGAGCTGTAAAAGGGAGCTGTCAATAGTTTGGAATGGGAAGGCGGCAGGGGGGCAATGTTATAATTCCCAACTGTTTCATCTGTTTTGGACTATGTTATTCCCTGGTAGCTTGCAAAGAAAAGACACATTTCTTGGGTGCCTTAGCTTGTGTTTGGCTAGGAATAATATGTGTTGTTGAGGGGAAAATAGTAAAATTGCATGGGGGAAACTGTGATGATGTTCAAAGGCTGCTTGGATCTCACTAAGCTGACAACTTTGAACTGGAGTGAATCTGCAAAGTGTTGCTCTTCTCTGTGCATTCCTGGAAAGGCTCTGACCTGAAACAGCTTGGATGAGGTGGGAGTTACGTTAATTTGTACACTGTGTTTCTTATATATAAGACTTTTTCGTGATTGCACTGTAATTAGGGAAGGGTGATGCAGAGAGTGCCACTGAAAAAAAGAAATTGTTAGAAATAGTGGAACCTTTAATTTGACCATAATTCTTGGCTCCAGGCAGCTTTTTAATAGTTAAAAATTGATATTTAAAAAACTCTTTTGAGCTTCAATTTGACCTATTTTATTCACAGAATAGTTGTACAAAAAGCAGAAGTAGACAAATAGCACAAAAAAACAAGAGAGGCCACCATTTTACATGATTATGTGATACATTATAAACTCAAGACAGGAGGAAACCTGCTAGTTTTTCTTAGTGGCAGCATAGCTGGTGAGAATCCCCTAAATATGTTGCCGTGTTTTCCCCACTCTGCTCTTCCACCTTTCTTTTTTTTCTTCCATGTGGTTTTTTTTTAGTACTAGTCAAAGGGCATCCCTGGTGTTTCAGTCTCCACGTGCATGACTGAGTGAATGTGCTTTTCTTGACTTCCAAGTTTATCTTTGCAAATAAAATCTGCAGGGAGGGAATTTAAAATGGAATTCAAAGCTGTTGAAAATTTCTCTAAATGACATACCTGGGAATGCTGCCACATAGCTGAAACATTTCAGTGATGCGTATTTCACTGCTGTGGGGACACCGTGGGGACACCAAAGGTAAAGTAAGGTAGGCTGTGTGAATTGCTCCAGTGTTTCATAAAACAATGTTCCACCCAAATTGAAGGTTTGCGGTAGTGAAAGATCAGACGTCTCTCTTTTTACTATTTATTGTTAGGTTTTATATGTTCTACCATACTATCTCTTTGTATTGAGGTGGTGTCATCCACCCGATGTTGCAAAACATGGTGCAGGGGTTGTTGGTTTGTTTTTCTCAATAGAAAATACCTTTTGAAAAGTCTTTTGTCTTCTTTCCACCAGCCAGTCAGAATTGGTTAATGCTGAATTTTCTTCTTCATTTTGACTGGTGGGCATTGGTCCTGCTGAGACTCTTGTATGGTGGCTTATTTTTGTGCCGTATGTGCAGTCTGTCAGATCTTGTTGAGCTTAATCTAGTGGTGCAACTTGGCTTGTGTAGGATGTTTAACTATACGAAAAGTCTGCGTATGGCACTTCAGCTTTGTCAGGCCAGGTGCTTTCTGCCCACTGTTACGTGTGTCCTGTAGAATGTGGTGTCTTCTGGGTTGCTTGCAAACTTGCTAAGCTGTAATTCTGTTTTATTTTTTAAAACTGTTTGTAATGTGTTTGAAAAACACTGACCATAACAGTTAAGACCTGGTAGCTGTGGCGATGCCCCTTGTCTTGCAGCGAAGGGAACTCATGGTGAATGCACACTGTATAATGGTGGCTAACCATTAAATGTTTGATTTTAAAGACTGATGGGATGTCTGTCCCCGAGCCTGGTAGCTGTCCTAGGGAGCAGGAGAATGATGTGGCAAGTGCCCTTTGTAGTTGCCTTTACTTTGTGCTGTGAATATGACTAGGCAGCGCTATGCAGCTGTCGTGTCAGCAGGTATGTTTGGAGCAAGGATAGAGCATGTGTAAACTTTCAACTCTCTTCCTTCTTCCGTCTGTAGAAATATACCACTGTACATTAATGTGCATCTACCTTACTTTAACCAGGATTGTTAAAAATTATCCCAGAACAGAACAGATTCATATATCTTTAGTGACAAATTTGTGATGCGTGACTGCAAAACCAAGCTGCGTATCTAATAAGACACTTATGCAAGGGGAAAGAGGACAAAATCCATCTGAACTTGGAAACTGCTGCAGCTAAGCACCATACCAGTAAATCGCATATGCACTCCAATAGCAAGAAGATAATCTTTGTGCTAGCTTTGTTTGGGGTTTGTATGGTTTCTTAATTGCACTGTAAATTGGCATCTTTACTGGGGCCTTTGGAAAGCTGATGAACAACTCTGATCTTCTTTCAGTGCCTTCAGGTCTTAGAGTGGAAACCTATGTAGTTACACTATTGTGTGGAGGTTAGAAGGAGAAAACCTGTTAAAAAAAAAAAAAAAATCCCAAAATGTTGTACCGGTTGTTAAGAGAGCTGTTGTTGAAGTCATTGTGTTGCATTTTTTCCTACTTGACAGTGCATTTAGTATGGATTATCTGAAGATGGTGGGAGCTGCAAACCATTGTCTCTTCTGTATCGGTGTGGCTGTGTGAGCACTCATTAGGCACCTGGGCTCTGTGGAAGACCATATAGGTGTTTTTTCTATCTAGTTTTGGAATATGTTCTGGGACAGCTAGTCTCTTATCTGGCCCTTGAGGCATACTGCACAACTGATCTTAGCCTAGAAAGTTGTGGATCCAAATTGAGTTGCTGACCTTTTCCTCCTGCTTATTTATATACCTTCGTGTTTCTACTGCAGTCATTGTAGGATAGAGCCAGACTGAGGAAGAGGGCATTTCAGCACTGGCTCATCCCACTGAGAAAGGAGCAGCATTCCTTACTCAAATTGCACAGAGATCATTCGAACTACGGGCAGGGGCTGTGCAGGCAGCTGTGTGGATTTTGGTGCCTGTGGAGTTTGGACTGGACGGCATCTTTGGACTTAAGGGCATGAGTGATGGAACTGCAGACCTACAACGAAAACCTGTTGATCTGCTAAAAGTAAGAGTGCAAGGAAGGTTCGAATGCATCTTGTCACTACCAGGACATTCAACCCATAGGGGCTATTTGAGACTTACTGCTGCTTAAGAGCTGACTGCCTTTTTAACTATAGGGTGGTGGCTTATTTTGGCCTTGACACCAACAACTGCTGGTATTGATGACAATGGAAGTTTACAAGGGAATTTTTGCTAGGTCTGAGTCATAGAAAGCTTACTGTGCTTCCTGATTTGGACGTGGAGATTCCAGCCTAATGGTGAATACTGTAGGGTATTTTGACGATGAATTTTTGTTAAATAATGGGATATGTACACTTTTTTTTTCTTCCTGTCCTGTTTCCATGGTGCAGGACAGGTGTGTGAAAACTGAGCTTTACTGCTTTGGGCCATGAGATCTTACAGAACCATAAGAGCGCACAGAATAATGGAATGTTATAAAGCAGCAGTTTGAAAGCGATGGCAGAATATTTAACTGAGGAGAACAGAAGGTGGTTCCTGAAATTTATTTGGGGTCACTTCTTTGCGGAAGCCTGCCCTTGTTACAGGTGAATAAACAGTATATTTCTGAAAACAGAGTCTGGATCCAGCACAGCAAGGGAAGTAAGGGTGGTCTGCTGTGCCCATGTCTCTATGCTGCAGTAGAAGTAACTACAATGTTTAGTTCCTAGCATCCTGGTAGGGGAAATATTGCAGTTTTCTCTTTGGAATATGGTCTTCTCCTTTGCTTGAACTGCTGTGTTAACTAATTGGATTGCTATGCTCTTCTTACCAAAAAGATGACCAAGACTTTGTTAAACAAATCCGAAACTGTTACTTGTATGGGGCAGTTGATGGCCTAGAGAGCTCTGCTGCTCTTTAGCATACTCTTCAATGTCATTTCAGCATTTCTTGCTGGAAAGTCTGTTAGACCCCAAGCCCTCAGGCAGGCACACTGTAGTATGCCAGCTTGGTTGTTCTTAAAGCATGACTAAATTTAAATGAAAATCTTTCCTACTTGAACCATAGGAGTTAAGTAGGCTGACTTCATTTCAGGAGCATCAGCGACTATGTAGAGTATAGAAGTATTTTTCAAAAAATTTGCTGTTTTAATTATGTGTAGCCCTTTCTAAGGTAGTTCAGTTTTCCCTGTCTGCAACATTTAAGTTTCAAGTGTTCCCCAGACCTTCTTGAATAGCAAAGATTTCCATATTTATCTTGACAATAATAGAGATGTGATAAAGTTTTGAGGTCTGATGTTTGAACTTGTTGGACAGAGAATTGTGAAATTAATGAGAGCTAAATAATGAGTGTGTACAGTCTCAAAGCATTTCTTAGTGTTGGCTTCAGCTGTTGCATTTTGGCTTCTTTTACCTGAGCTATAACAAGTAAAGAGTTTTTACGTCAAATGAGCAATTTACACAGGGAATTTACAGGCAAAGAGGTCCTTTCCTTTTGGGAAATCCTGTTTGTATTCAGGATTGTACTTGTAGTCATTGCTTTCCATTTTGTTTGTTGATCCAGAAATCTGAATCTTCCGCTACTCCCTTGACAGAAGCTTTCTTCTTCGTGCACAAATAAAAAGCATTAAAGTTTTTAAAACAATCAGACAATCACTTTGGTTTTAGTGATACTTTCCTACAGAGCTTATTATCTTCTTCAAATGTAACTGTGCTGAAAGTCCAGGAGATGTTTTGGTCTTGAATCTGAGTAAATATTATTGTTATTGTTAAAGAAACTGGATATTGGGAATGATAACTTTGTGCATGAGTTGAGAAGAATTGAATCCTAATCGTGGTTTTGAGGCTGATAAGACCTTTGCTCTGCCAAATTTAGATCATGAAAAAATGTTTTGAAGGAAGACATTTCTAAGCGTGGCAATATATATTTGTATTGAGACTTGCCATATTTTAAACTGAGGAGGGAACATTACTGATATTTTCGTATTTTTTCAGTTGAATGAAGGATGCTGTGTTTTCCAACTTTGTGAACCTACAGATTGTTCTGTGTACTTTCACCTTTGCTGTGTGTCAGTAATATTTTACTGAATATTCAGTAAAAAGGAAGTTCCTCCTTCTGCCCAGCAAGAGTTGCTTTTGATACTGTAGGGAAAAACTTCACTTTCAGAGAACGTTTTCAGAGAAATATCACTCTACCAATTATGTGGTAGAGTACACACAGAAGAAAAAAAAAAACAGTCCTTGACGTACAGGAATGAAGTTCATCAAAGAACTGTTTCCCCTCACTGAAAACTGGTTTGGTTGTTTGCCTGAGGCTGTGGGTATACTCAGAATGCTTTCTGACCTGGTGCTAAGTTATGAATAAGTCATAAGGCATGCTGGTAAGTGGGAAACTGAAGTGACTGATTGATAAGTAGGTCGGCTTGCCTAGTCCACTTACAGTAGGTCTAGATCTCCATCAACGAAGAGTTATTTATAACAGAGCAGGAGCTGGCAGGTGGCAGTTTGGTCAAGTTTGCTCTTACTGCCTGTGCCATGAGTCTGGTGAGTAAGTAAAATCCAATGTCCAGTACCATCTGCTGTGCATTTTGGAGAATATGTTTGTGCATACAGGAATTTATCAATGGACAACTTTAGGAGGCATTATATTTAAGATTCAATTATTCTCCAAAACCAATTTCCAAATTCTTTGGAACTGTTTGATCATTCTGCATTGAGAGATGTCAGAGTTTTATTTTTGTGGTCCTTCAGGGAAAACCACAATGCTGGATTTCAACTTCATTATGTATTTAAGTAGGATAGCTTAGCCTACAAATGAAGTAAAACTAGCATGTATTACACTTAATTTGCATTTCTACCCCTTAGCTTGTGCTCTTGTGTAGTTCTTCCTTGTGAGACGATTTGTTGTTGTGGGTTTTATTTGTTTAAAGACTGTATCATAGTGTTGCACTTGCCATGTTCATTTTAATACCCCTGGAATTTTCTAAAGACTCTGCTCCAAAACCTTTGCTAGTGTGACTTTGACTTTAATGGCACTAAGCCATGGATTATTGGCTCAGTTTCCTAAGATTCCACAGCCTGTTGTTAGGATAAACATTTCTAGGTTCCCAAGAACACAGACACATGTATATGGTGATGTTACTGGTTATGCAGAGCAACCTTAAAACAGCAAATTCTTATTTTCATTCTTGAAGTTTATACACGAACTTCATAAGTAGAAAATTACAGAATAATTGTGCCAGTTATTAAACCACATAGTAGCATTGTGAGAAGGGCTGTGAGATTGCTCGCTTTTCTTGTAGCCTGTAACTTCTGTGGAAGCAGCCCTGTTTTGGAATGGTATATGTTGAGATGCACTCACATTAGTCAGCAGCTCGTGTCTCATTTGTTGGGAAGTCCATGTGACCAAGGCTTTGGTATAAGACCCAGGACAGCTGATTGTTCAAGAATTTCTGGTCATCTTGTCACTTCTTCACACTGGTACCTCAAATGACTTGTAAGGTCTGGGTATCCATTAGTGTTGGATGTTTGGCTTTCTCTTTGCTGAGAAAGGGCTGTGATCTGTATTCCCCCAAGCCCAAAGCTTTAGTGGGGGGCTTATAATTATAATTACAGAGCTTGTGATAGAGCTGGATTCAGTTCACTCATGTCTTCTCAAATGTAAATATTACAATGTTGAAAGCATTACTTCCATACATATGTACTTAAAGACAGCAAAAGAAAATGGATATGAGGCCCGGTGATACTAGCAGCCAGTTAAGAAATTGTGGGATAAGTTTCTAGGAGCTCTGCGTACTTCTAGGGTTCTAAGACAACTTTGAAGAGCAGGGGAGGTTCTCACTGTATTGTGCCAGTTGCTGGAGCATATCAGGAGGCTTGCTGTCAGGGTGTGAGGGCTAATCGTACTAATGAGCCAAAGCAGAGCTTCTTGGCATCTTGCTCAGAGCAGGAATTGGTGGTCTGGCTGTCTTGGAGGTGACTATCTTTAAGATTGCTCCCAGCAATTTTACTTGCTGTGAAAAATGGAATGTTCTTACTCAATGAACTGTTTTGATTTGTGGGTCATTTTCTGTATAATCTTTTTATGATTATTCAGCTTGTTCCAAAGCAATAAACTCAGTCTGAAAGTATGTGGATTGGGACACAGCAGGTATGGCATGTGGGGTTTTTTGTTTATTTCTCCATGTTTCTCTGTTTTTCAGAGAAACTGTAGTTGACCCACAGCTTCTCTCACCTAGTGGAAAAGCAGTACCTAATACCTGTCTTTTGAAAGTCTTTAAGGCTTATGGAGAAGTAAAGTGGGTAGACTCATGCTATTGCAGTGTATAAACAACGCTTCTCAGGTTTCTTTTAGTATTATTATTCTCATGCACACTGTTTGAGGACCTGGTTTGCTGCTTATATAATAGTTTACACCATACCTGAGCTGTTTGACAGGTCTTTGTTACTTGTCAATTTTTCAGTGGTACGAGGAGATATGCTGGTAGGCAGCATATGTGTTCATTACTGAAGTTAGTGTCCATGTACTTGCTTGTGTATTGACTATGTACAAGGCAGGAGTTTGTACATGCTAGATGCAAGAGCACCCTAATACCAGATGATTTGATGGGTGGTTTGTTCTAGTGTGTGTCTTTGTTTTAATTTTGTTTTGCTTTGGTTTTGTAAGTCATTAGATCCTTTCCTTCTCTTCATCAAGTATTTACGAGTGCCCCTTGGATCCATCTTGTATCTATCTACCTCAGCTAAGTACCTTGCAGTGCATGGGTGTGAATAGAAAGTATGTTTGAGGTGTTTATAGTTTGCACTGTTGTGTCTTTAAGCTTCATATTGCTACCTGATGAATTCCTCCTTTGACTGCAGGTGCCGTTCTTGTACGGGCTGTACTAGTGATGGTGGTTGAACAACTTTCTCTTTCCAAGGCAGACAGTGTCTCCTGCCAAGCTCTCCCAGACAGCAGTGTGGTGTATTGCAGGAGAGGGAACATACTGATTTTTAACTGTTTTATTTATTTGTGAGTGGACGGAATGAGTTTTGTTTTGCCTACATATTAAGTAAAACCAGAAGGAGCTGTAAAAAACTCCCAATGTAATGTGAGCCTTACAAAATGATGAACTATTTATAGAACCCTGCAATATTTGCCCCAAGGATCTTGAGAGCAAGTGTTACATAAAGCCAGATGAGAGCACACACACACACACACACACACACACTTGTGCGCCCACAGCTGCCAAGGTCAAACCTAGGGCTTTTCCTACGATCTGCTTTCCCTCTCCCTTGGCCTGAGGGGAAGTGAGATTGATAGGCTCCTTCAAAAGGCCAAACCCTAGTGGTGAGAAACTTTGGTTTGTGGAGAACAGTGGGGTATTTCTTTCCTTCCCCCCCCCCCCCCATGTTGGGCTTTTTATTTGTGATGTTTTGACTTGCATTACTTCTTAAGAAAACATGACTGTGTCTTGATTGATGACTTAACGGTCAGATGAGGCCAAACAAGGTCACAGCAGCAGCTTAGGCAACCTTCAGAGTAAGGTTTTATGCTTTACCTGTTTATAATATTGTTTAAGCATCTTTCTGGTGATTGCTGCTGCTCTTCTGGCTTTTGTTTTCTAGTAGTGACTTTTTTTACTCAAAATGAGGTTGCCATGCTGCTGGCAGTTAGCCAAGTGTTATTCTGGTTTTGGATCCCATCATCTGTGTAATACTTGTTTGGTATGAGGCTTTATAAAAAGTGATTCTAGAAACCCTTCAGTGCTTTGCTTGAAAATATTCTTTAATGGTTTCATAGGCAGAGCAGCCCCTCTTTTGTGAGGTGTATACCTGAGAAGATGCTTCATAATGCATGACATCCACTGGGTGTTGATGCTTCTCTGAAAAGGTTGCATTTGGCAAGGCAAAAGAGTTCTTAATCCCACCATGAAGGGAAGGATGGGATATAGTTTGAGTGTAATGTAATACAATGGCGTGACCAGCAAGTCCAGGGAGGTTCTTCTCCCTCTGTACTCGGCACTGGTGAGACCGCACCTCGAGTACTGTGTTCAGTTCTGGGCCCCTCGCCACAAGAAGGATGTTGAGGCTCTGGAGCGAGTCCAGAGAAGAGCAACAAAGCTGGTGAAGGGGCTGGAGAACAGGCCTTATGAGGAGCGGCTGAGAGAGCTGAGGTTGTAGCCTGGAGAAGAGGAGGCTGAGGGGAGACCTTATTACTCTCTACAACTACCTGAAAGGAGGTTGTAGAGAGGAGGCAGCTGGCCTCTTCTCCCAAGTGACAGGGGACAGGATGAGAGGGAATGGCCTCAAGCTCCGCCAGGGGAGATTCAGGCTTGAGATAAGGAAAAATATTCTTTACGGAGAGGGTGGTTAGGCATTGGAACAGTCTGCCCAGGGAGGTGGTTGAGTCACCGTCCCTGGAGGTGTTTAAGGTTAGGGTGGATGAGGTGCTTAGGAGCATGATTTAGGGATTGGTGGGAATGGTTGGACTCGATGATCCAGTGGGTCTCTTCCAACCTAGTGATTCTGTGATAATGCTTGAGTAAAAGGGTCTGTGATGTTGAGATAGCAGACAGCTTTGCTGGGACTGCCTGGGTCACTGGACTCCAAAACACTGTTCTTTCCTGCAATATAATCTAGGAAAGATGTTTGAATAAAGGTTCTTAAATATCTTTAAAATTTTAGATAAGGATGTGGTCTAGAGTTGTCCAAGATGCTTGTCCCTTTAATTTGCTGTAAAAAGAATGGATCTCTTCTAACATGAGAAATGCAATACTTATTTTTGTGTGAAGCGTTTGAAGATAAATAAACTGCTTGTGACATTCTCTCATTCATCTATGGCACTTTGACTGTTTATGTCCCACTTACTAAAGCATTAACTAAGCAGTCAGCATTCAGCATATTTAAAGCTGGCGCCTGAATGGAAAATAAGCCCTTGTGGTTTACAAGGCATTATAGAATACAGGACAAGATTAAAAGAACTCAGTAAATTATTTGGGATAAAATTCAGACTTTATCTGAAAGTTAAAAAGTGATTTTATATAGATTTCTGTACACACACACACACGTATTTCAAATGCTGACTTTATGGTCTGACAAAATGAGCTTAAACAGACATAGGCATTTTGACTCGCTTTTAAGTCCACTCAATTTATGAAGAAATTGCATGTTTTCAAATTTGAAAACATGCAAACTTTTGTAGATGCAAGATGTGAATTATTAAAGAAATAAGCAAGTAGAGTGCCTGAAACAGGTCTTATGAAGTTGCTTTGGTCGCTTCAGTGATTATTTTCCAAAACAGAGACTGCAGACTGTATTCTGAATTACTGAGAGCAGACCAGCATGTTAATCTGTTTCACTGATTAGACAGAAATATAAACTGACTTTGATTTGCTCCAGTGTATACATGAGGCATTTGCATCTGAAGACAGTTTTTTTTTTTCATGTAAATAAAAAGTTTAAGGGTTCTTCTTTTAGAAGAACTTACTAAGTCTGCTAAGTTTTACTAAACTAGAGGTGATCAGTGGGTTTACAAAGTGGTGTACAAAACCAGAAAGGACATTTCTGGTGAGAAATACAAGTGCATTAAAGGGATGAACTTGCACACCCTGAAGCCCTCTGAAGTGTTTAGCTATCAGTTAGTAGTTAGCAAATGAGAATTAGTAAATTGATAAATGAGAAAACAGAATCAGAGCTGTGTAGCTCGAGGCAGATGCAAAGACTGAAAGCTCTGTTAGTCCCTGATGTTTTGTCTAATTTAACAAATACTTTGATCAGTAGGGATAGATGAGTAGATCAAAGAAAGCTGTTGGCGCTGAAGTTTCTTAATCTTCATTACTAATTTGGGTGAGTTACTTAAGATTAAATTTAGCTTCCCACCTTGGGCTGAATGTTCCACCTACCTGTGCAGTTTGAAGCTTTCTGAAGGAAAAAATGTCGTAGGTAGATGCCAAAAGACTTAGTAGTGATGTAGCCCATGGGGTTATTTGAAGTCTCATGTCCCTATTTGGCAGCAGGTTGCTTTTGGGGTGCATCTTGGAGCAGGGTTTCACAATTCCCTTACTCAAAAGGGAGTTAATTGTTAATGTGCACCACAGTTGTCCTGAAAAAAACAGCTAACTCTCTGCTACTGCTGCTCTAAACCAAATAGTTAAATAAAGTGTAAGAGTATGCATAGTGAAAGGACGACATAGAAGAAAGGGGAGGATTTTAGTCAGAAGCACAATATTTTTCCACTTTTTTGAGGAAGTTATTTCTTTAAATTCACAGATGTTTGCGGTTGTCAAGTTGCCATTTTTGACTAGTGAATAAAAGTGTTATTAGAAGCACAAAATCTAAGCCAGATCGATAACTAGAAACTGCTCAAAGCTTAACAGTTGCCACATAGTGGTGAGCCTGTGGCTCATAGGTGGCACATTATTTGTAGGAGTTAATGTGGTTTGTGACTACAGTAAAGTACTGTTGCTGCAATCCAAAGTGTTGAGGAAAATAATATGACAAGGTTACAAAGGTGTTTGTTGGCGTTGCTGGGCACTGGGCTATAGCTCCATATCTTTTACTGCTTTTGAGGGAGGAAGGAGGATTACTTTTAATTCATTTGTGTTTTTAGTTTCAGGGTTAAGTTATTTTTAGTCCTGAATGCAAAAAACTTTATCTCAAATGGCTGGGAAACAGCAAATGGTTTATTTTATTTACGTTGGTATGAACTATGTGCTGTGTGAAACTTGACTCCCCCATCAAGGTGTGCTGCAAGCAAACAATGAACTACTATATTTTTTTGATGGCTAGAACTCAGAAAAGGCTGACTGATGTGGCGTTATTCTTTTTTCCCCCTTTACCTCGAAACCTTCAAATCTTGGCTGTTGTTTGATGCAAACGTGTCTGTCAGCTTTGAACTATTTTGCCTGCGTACTTAGAGTTGGATAACTTAAAGTAGAGCATGGTGTGGGCAAGCAACAGTGCAGTTTTGACTTGGCTTTTGCAATCAAGGCTGCTACAGGTAACGCAGTGGTCAGTACCCACTGTACTTCTTGACCAAGTCATAGTCACACTGCAGTCATAGTACATCTACACAATAGTTCGTGCTATTGGGTTACGATGGTGTTCAGTGTATATAGGATTTAAGCTCTTCTTAATCATGCGAGTGCTATATTTCAATATTTATTGGGTTAGACCAAAATCCAGGTGCTGTACAGAGGTGGTGTGCAGGAGCAAGTCCCTGTTCTTGTCTCTGCTCTTAGAAAGTGCAATTTTTGTAAAAGTGCCTTTTAACAGCTTGCAAATAAGGTTGTTTTTAACCAGGTTATTTTATTCTGGAAAATAGCATTTAGGTGATAAACCTAAAGGAATGTGCTCTTTTTGTGAAGAGCTTTACACTGAAGAATTAAGTTCAGGCATCACAAATTAAATATTTCTTTAGACCCAGGTCTGTTTTTTGGCCCCAAACTGTCGCTGTATTTAGGCTGATGGGAATGGTGCAATACAGCCACTGACGCAAATGCTGAACTACATCATATTAGGTAGAAGAGAGTAGTTATTTAAATCCTGTATATAGGCAGCTGTTGATATTACCGACTAGAAAAATTAAATGTGTGGTATTTTCATCAAGAAAAGTTATGGTCTTACTTAAATTGTGTGCTTGTTTGGGTGTCAGGAGGAATAGCTACGAAACACTGCAGTAACAATTTGTATCATCTGCTCATTGTGAATACTGTATATGCAGGTGAGACTGATTAAAGTATACTATTGATTTTTCATATTTCATGGGCATGTTAGTGTTTGTTTCCCTTCATGGCTGTCTGGCAGTCTGGTAAAAATCACTCAGCTGTACTTCAGTTTTATTTTCTGCAACAGGAAGAAATAGATGAAAGTTTAAAGGATGAGTGTGTGCCCCTGAATTAGGTGGTAATGTTTGCCTTGCAAGAGATGCCATGCAATTGACAGATAAGAGTCTGAACAGCTCTTTATCACTGTGGGTATGGAAATTGAGGATATTAAATAAATATGGAAATGAGCAGGCATAGAAATTTATGCCTGCTTTCTTCCCTTCATTATACAAGGCTTTAAGATCAAGGCAAATTCTCTTCCTTAATCCAGAAGTTGAATTTCATATGTAGATTATAGATGGGTTTCTGCAGCAGACCATGCAGACTGACTTGGGGGGGTGTTAGTGTGTGCTATTGCTTGTTTGTTTTATTGAGCTCTGTTTATAGTTTCTGTAGCTGCCAACAGTGAAACAGCTTATGTAAAGTAAGAGCATGGATGGCTTCTTGTTTCTGAATGTGAGCATCTTTATGTTGACTTGTTATTAATAGAGATGAGGCAGCAGCTCTTGGAAGTGCAGCCTATAGGGCAAGGAGAGAAGGTACCATTCCATTGTACCTCACCGGAGTGAAAGTTATGATGGGTGAAAGGGGAAGAAGTGAAACTCACTCAACACAGGCTCCAAATGCAACTGGTTTTGGTGAGGAGCGTGTGGGAGATAAAGTAGTGAATGAATAAAGGCAATCAAATACACCAGATGTTGAATGGCAGTGTGCCCAGAAAAGTTACAAGATTTCAGATTCCTAAAACTCACCTCAAGACTTCTGTGCATGTATCAAACTTTGTTTGTCAGTGTTATTTCATTTTTTAGTGTTGTAATGTTGCTGGCTTCCTGTAGCTGCTAAGGCAGGACATGGGGAGGAGAAAGAAGGGCAAGAAGAGCTGGAGTGCTGTCAGTGTTTTCAGTTGCTTACTGGCAGACATGCCCTTCATAATAAGAGATTTATCCAGCAGTTTCCCAAAACAACTGTGATTAACAGTTGTGTGGTGACAACTAGGACAGAGTGGAGACCTTTTGATCAATTAGTCTGTTTCCAGTAGATTTTCTTGCTTCTCCTCAATGCAGAAAGGAAACAAGGATTTGTGTTGATTCCAACTTCATTTGAACAATTAATTTCTGGTATCAGTTATTTCCCTCTTCTTATTTCTAAAGAACCACTTGAAAGGGGACAATTTAAAAACTAATCAGTGCAAGCGACCCCATTGTTCTTCTCAGTGTGTACTGCGATAGCGCAGGAATAATGGATGCTCTGCAGGGGAACCTGCAGATTTTCTGTTGAAGCACTCGAGTGACTTTCCTTTTCTGCGACTGCCACAGCAGAGTGCCATCTGTGTGAGAGTATAATGTCATAAATTTATCATTTGATTTAATCTTTTCCTGTACCTATTATGATTATTATAAAACACGGTATGAGAACTATTTTCAGGTTAAGTGATACCATGCAGAAATACAAATGTATGGAATAGAGGAAGACTTATTGATGTCTCATTTTGTCCATAAGAAGGTTTTTTCCCCAGAGTTAGTATTAGGGTCTAGAATACGTAACCTGTACCTTGACAGTTCAGAGACTGCGGTTTGATACTTACCAGCAAGATTGCAGCCATACTGTCACTCTTTGGTGAAGCAATAATGTTATTTACTAAAAAGTGCCAGAAGATAAAGTATCAAAATCCTGAGTATAACAGCAAATTAAGATTACCTGGACATGTTTCTAGAGATTAAAGAGAATATTTTTCTTAGAATTTTCCAGAAAACTTTAATTTCTGGTTCTCAGTGAAGTACAGAACACATGTCCTGTTGCTGCATTTGCGTATTGAGTAGCACCCACACCTGCTTGCAGACAGTGCATTTCTGTCACCTTGCTGGCTGTATTTCTGCTTTGCCCATGTTGTCTGGGAGTTCTTGTGTGGCCTGTTCCTCAGCTGCTCTTAATGCATTGTAACTACAACATATAAAGGCTTTTTTTTGCTGCCTTTCAAGTTCTTTCCCAAGTCTGATTTTCTGCAATCCCATGGTTCAGTTTTCCTTTCCTGGCAGTAATGAGCACTTGCATCTTTTTTTGTATTACTGATAAATAAAAGCAGTACCGTATTGCCAGTTATTGTAGTGCCTTTAGCCCCTTATCCAAAAGGTTTGGTGAATTTTTTGGATAGAAGACTTTTCATTCTTTCTCTGGCCAATTTAATCTTGCTGGGAGCATTGCTCTTTGTCTTTGAGAGACTTGTTCCTCATTTGCTGCTTCGCAGTACTTCAGGCTCAGTAAGTGGACACCCCTTTAACCCAGTGTGCCTTGATTTCTGTTTCCTGTGCATTCTGTAAAGGGAGCAAAGATGCCAGCTGGCAGCCTGATAGTGAAGGGCTGGGCTGCACGGGGTGGCCCAGTGCAGTGGATAAGCCTAGCAGCGTTATAGTACAAGATCCTAATAATTTCTGTATCATTCGGCAGTATCATTCATGCAGCAAGCTGGATTACATAAAGCTTTCTCTTGGCTCATGTGAGAGAAAGGTGGCTGGTGAATGAGGCAAGGTGGATGGACTGTGCTTACCCCAAGCTGGAAAAATCTGGATGCTTAATCAGCCTTTAGTAAATAACACTGTACAAGGAGTAGCACTTTTCTGCTTGATGTGGCTATGCAAATTTCAGATAGGCAGCTACTCTGTGAAGACTACGTAGTTTTTAGTACTTGTTGAATTTGTTGTGTTAAACTGAAGTTTAAGGGAAAGAAAATTCTTTGTTCCGATCTGTGCTGTTTGGAACGGCTTGAATTGAACATTTGTTTCTTTTGTGTTTTGCAGACTTTTTGAAGCCAACTCTAGCAAAGAGAGAGAGTTCTGTTTCTGCCAGGCAGACCCAGTCTCGAGTGCTGGTACCCCTGATGGCAGTTTGTACAACCCTGTGAAACCTGCCAAGCTGGACGCCACAGCTTTGCACGACCGCACTTTGGCCGCCACTGTGCCTCCTTCAGAGCTGTCGAATCATGCAGTCCTAGCCTGTGACACAGGCATTCACGAAGAGCACTATGTGAGTGAAGCAGTGGAAGATGATGTGCCAGACTGCAGAGAGTACAGAGATGCCTGCACCATTACTGGTAAGCGGTCAAATCTCTTTATCTTGGGAGGATATGGAAATGTGTAGTTAAGCTTCTGTTCTTAAGCTGTTGGCAAGGTATCTGGTTCATGGAAAATGCTACTGCTGTTCTGTATGTTTTTTTCTTGTTTAAGTGGTGATTTCACAAGCATCTGGCCTTTCAGTGAAAGCACTTTATAAGGCTTAAGGCTTTTGCAAATAGGCTTGGCCAAACTAGAATACTGTACTTAAGTGCTTGGGAAGTCGAACCATTTGAAGTTTGCTTGGAAAATATTCCTAACTTTCAGTTGGTTTGAAGGGAAGGAAATACTGCAGCTTAAAATTGTGGAATGGTTGTCCTTCTATTCAGCTTGATTTAGCTTTTCAAGTTGCTATGAGAATACCTTTGTGGGAGAAGGGGATGGGAGAAACAGTATGTAACATCATGTTTTGACAGTATGTCTTTTTACGTTTCAAACCATTGCATTTTTGTCCCATTAGTTCCGGAACCATAAAAGCTAACGTATAAGGAACAGCTTTTTCTGCATACTTGTATGAAAGGTTAAGTGCCTCACTGTCATGGAGTTCATACAAATAAATGCAATATGTGTTTAAGTGTGGTATTTTTAAAAGAATTAGATTTTTAGAGATGTGGTCAGCTGACCCAATTTTTTTGTATTTGAATAATCACTGTAGCTCATTTCAGTCATGGATATGGCCATTAAATGACGGGCAGTTTCCATTCCAAATGCATGATTTGTTGGCTGAGCTGTGAGGCTTCTTTTAGCTTAAAGTGACCTTGTCAGTTCCAAGGTCTTTTCGGAATGTTTGAGAAGTCAGATGAGTTTTTGAGAGGGATGAAGGAAGGGGCTGGGAAAAATAGAAATAAGACTGAGGCCTTTCTAACTTACTGCCTGATACTTTTATTCTGAGTTACTTCCAGCCATTTCTATAATTGTCTCTGTCAGAGAAGGAGTTAATGGTGACCATCAACAGATAGATTTGTAGTATGCCTTAGCTTAGACCAGCCCAGCTGCTCTGTAGTTGGTAATTCTGAAAATAGCGGCACTGGTGAGACCGCACCTCAAATACTGTGTTCAGTTCTGGGCCCCTCACCACAAGAAGGTTCAGAGAAGAGCAATGAAGCTGATGAAGGGGATGGAGAACAGGCCTTATGAGGAGCGGCTGAGAGAGCTGGGGTTGTTTAGCCTGGAGTAGAGGAGGGTGAGGGGAGACCTCATTGCTCTCTATAACTACCTGAAAGGTGTAGAGAGGAGGGTGCTGGCCTCTTCTCCCAAGTGACATGGGACAGGACAAAGGAAATGGCCTCAAGCTCTGCCAGGGGAGATTCAGGCTTGAGATAAGGAAAAAATTTTTCACAGAAAGGGTCATTGAGCACTGGAACAGGCTGCGCAGGGAGGTGGTTGATTCACCTTCCCTGGATGTGCTTAAGGCACGGGTGGATGATGTGCTGAGGGACATGGTTTAGTGTTTGATAGGAATGGTTGGACTCGATGATCCGATGGGTCTCTTCCAACCTGGTTATTCTGTGATCCTGTGATTCTCAATTTGTATTAGTTGAAGCACAGAAGGGCAACTGAAACAGGACAATAGATCCATTGAAGAAAATAAATTATTTGAGAAGGTTTTAAGGGTTACTGTGATGAATGTTAGTACTGAAGCAGGTATTTTCTAAACACTAATAGGTACTGAATCCATTTTCAGGTTTAATATTACTGTAGTAGTTTTTTTTCTGTAGTTATTACTTAATTTTGTTTCTTGTTAGTAAGATTTAAGAGAAAAGTTCAGTGTAACCCTCTGAGTTCTACCACTATCACTGAGGAACTCCTACAGGAAAATGGACAAAAGGAGACTCTGGTTCTGAAGTTGATGGACAGTGGGGCAGCACTGTGTGATGTGGAAGTGACACTCGGCTACTACATGTGTGGGGCATCTATCTTGTCCCAGTTTTTTTTCCTTTGAACTTCTCTTTTTCTTGTTGCTACTATTCATCTGAGCGTGTAAAGGTAGGAATGTGGGTGTAGCACCATCTAGTGTTCCTTTTGCTAGGAAAGGAATGAAACTGCTTTTAAAGGTGTCTGTGTCTTTCCTGTAACTGCAGTGCAGACCTGGACACTTCCAGTCATGTTAATGGAGGCAGCAGCTGGGGCCAGGGCTTCCTTCTCTAACACTCCCTGTCCCATTTTTGTAAAACAAGAAGAGCTATAATCTTGACATGATAAAGCAGAGTATCACTGAGTTGCTGAATAGTCCCAATTTTGGGTATTATAAAAGCCTCTTAGTCTGATTGCCTTTTTTCTTTGTCTTATTAGCTGCTGTCAGGCAAATCCCATCCTCCCAGAAACAGAATACAGTGGGGATGGAAATCTGAGATACCACTGGGGTATAGATTTAATCTTCTGACAGATGTCTGGCTGCCAGAGTAATTTTGTGGTTTTCTGGTTTATTTAGTTTTTTCCTTGTTTCCCTTAACTTTGTGTTACGCATATTTTAACTTCTATCTGTTTTCTCATGTCTGAAGACTTGCTATTTGCAATGATTTTGGCATGATATACTTTGTAATTCAAGAGCTAACTGCTTAATATGCCATGTAGGTTTCCTTCATCCTTCTCTGAAAAAAGAGAGAATGAAGGGACTGCAATTTAAATTGTTTAGCTCTTTCATTAGGTTGCACTATTAATTTATTCATTAAACTAACTACTCTTCATCCATGTAGGACTGTGCTCTGGCTGTAATATTCAAGGCACAAAATATTTCGTGAGAAATTCTTTGTGGTAATAACATGTACTGTGTCTTATTTTGTTTCTAATTAAAACAAGGGTTTTTTAATGAAGTTACGTCACTGTATATATCAAACCATAAAATTCTTTTTCCTCTCAGTATCTGTGAAGAGTTGGTATTGTTTGACCTTGCACGTAGCATTCACTTCTACCTTACTGCAATGATGGGTAGTAAAAACACCACAGAAAACAACTTCTCTTGCTCTCAAACCTCATGTGATCTCCTAGCAAAGACGTCTGGGTGCAGAAAGCTTTCTTTGGATTTTTGTCCTACTCCTAGCCTTATTCAGGCTTTAATTTATGTTCCCATGTGAAACAGGGCTTCTAGTCTCTTCCACTCTCATGGCAACGTCAAACAATTTTGATGACTGATCCTACAGATTACTGTGTAATTCTGACTATTTTTCCTGTAGTCACTTCATTTTAAAGGACATGCCAAGGGCCTACAGAATTTCCATCCCAGTTCCCCCATGCTGCTTACCCAAAGGTGCTTGTTTTAGTTTGAAAGGCTGAATTTCTTTTCTTTCTATCGTGAGTCTGACAAAGCATGATTGCCCCAAGATATCAAGGATTTTGGTAATACAGGTTGTTGCTAGAATGTTTTACTGTCACTGTATGGGAAATGGGAAAATACTGAATTTGTGGCAGTCTTGTTTTGGGTATGTGAGATACAGCCCACTGTGTGTGCTTGGTATGCTATGACTACTGATGAGACTGCTCTGTGTTTGGCGCCTGTTAGGGGCAGGATTGTTGTCCTGTAAGGATTAAATGGCTGCAAAAGTTAGTGGTTGTTCCTAACACTGCATAAACTTACTCTAGTACCTCCTTCTTCAGTTCCCTTTTTGGGATCCTGCTTCCAAATTATTCTCAGTTTTGTTGATGTGGGAGATGATGTAAGTTATTCCTTCATGGAACTGGAACTCAAATAAGAACATAAGAAATACTCTCCTGGGTCAGATACGCAGCCTCAGGGCTGTTTTTCACTCCAGCAGCAGCTGGATCTGGAAAGCATGTGCATAACCATTCTGTATAGCTGCACTCATCATGGAGAACTGTAGAACCAGGGATATATACATCCCTACTTAGTAGTGCTAGTGTCTGTGACTCATCCAAACCCTTTCTGAATCTGCTGATTGTTACCATGCAAATTCATGGATTTTCCTGGCTGTGTGCAGTGGTGCTTATTCCCACTGGTTTCTGCCAGTATTTTTATTTCTGCTTATGCAGGATTTGGTGAATATCAGTTCTTCATTCCCCTGACGGTATCATCTCATTGATTTTGAAAAATCTCCATCATTTTCACACCCCAGCCTTCTCCACTCTCGGCTTTTAGTCTGTCCTTTAAAACTTTGAGAATGTAGGTTCTTGTTCTCTGCTGTTACTGTCACCAGTCTCATCCCATAAGCCTGATGGAATTCTCTTCTTGCTAGTCTTTCTTGCCACTTCCTATAAGCAGCTACTGATAAATTCTTAGCACCTTTCCTCTAAGGCGTGCCAGAAATGCTAATCCTATTATCGTGAGATAGCTACCTCACTGTGCCTGCAACTGTTCTATGACTTTAGTCTGACTTTAGTGCTGTCTACCACAGTCCAAAAAAAAATGAGCTTATTCTCTATGCCTGCTGCATCATTGCCTCTGTATCAAGTTTCTGGCTTGCTTTTGGTGGATTCTCAGTTTAAATTAACACAGCTTCTCTTCCATGCCTTCTCCCCCTCCCCGTTTCCCATCAGTTGTTTTCCAGCTCTTACCTTTTGCCAGTAACTTACTGTTCCTCTCTTGTGATAGGTTGTTATGCTACCTCTTAGTCTGTAGAACGGGCATATTTGCTTTTCTTGCAAGGATTATCTTTTTGTGTTTTGGTGGATGTTTGGTTTTTGGGTTTTTTTTTTCCAGAGTTCTGCAGCTACTGCCATGTTCCTTATCCACCTCTCTTGATTACTTATACTTCTCTTCCTAGTATATGTTTTTAATGAAAACAGGCAATTCCAGAGTTACTGTGAAAGCGACTGTGGGAACCGCTGAAGTCTAGTGTGACTTTTTTTTTTTCTTTGCTAGATTTCCCTTGTCCTGGGAAACACTTGTTATTGCTAATGGCATACTTTTATTCAGGGTAGGGAGGCACAAGAGCAGTAAGTATTCATCAGTATTCTTGGTTTAGTTTTTGGAAAAAGAACTCCTGAAGGCCAAGTGCTTGGTGGATTTTTTGAGTGGTGTTTGTTTTGTTTGATTTTTTTTTTTGTTTTTGTTTTTCTGTTGAGTGCACTTGAATAGAACTGGAAGACTAAAATCCTACATTTGGCTGCTGACGTATTTAAATATATGAAAATACTTTTATTCTATAATTTACCTCAATAAATGCTGAGTGCAGCTTTACCTATCTCCCTCAGTGTATGTTCTTTAAAGCTATATCTGTGAGGAGCAAGCTACAGAAGAATTAATTCTTATGTTTTTCTTGTTGCTCTAAAGCTTAGTAGACAGCCATTGTTCAGGGGCTGGCACATTTTGTAGCTGGGCTGAACAACAAACAAAAGCAGAACAATTGCTTTTCAGGGTTTTCCGTACTTGGTGATTTATCAGTGCTTTTTTCTGAGACATTCTCAGTCTGTCTTGGTAACTGGAAGATCGTAATGGTTAATGAATGAGTTTATTCTTACTGCTGCTGAACAGTGTGTTGCCAGCATGCATTTGAAACATGAATAGCTTTTGCTCTTGCTCTAAAAGAATACCTTTGGTGGTGGAGTTTCCTTTCATTTTCTATTTAATGTGAAAATAAGAGTTAATATGGCTGCATTTATCTATAGGGAGAAACATTTCCATACAGAAGCAAAAATAATTTAAATTTATGGCATAAGATACAGTAGGAACCTAATAGTTTAATGATGTCTCATCACCAAGATCTGTCTCCTCTTTTTATACCTGGCCAGAATATGCGTGCAGGATGAAACCAAAGTAGGGAGAATTTCATGTAATAAAATAATGACACTGGAACTGCAGTTGCTAGCTGTTTTATCTTTCTTAGCTTTGACATTCCCAACTTTGTCCCAATACTTGATGTGTTTGACTAAGCCAAGTTTTCTTCCAGCTTACTACTTCAATATGCATTCAATTGCCAAATCTAAGTAGAATTTCCTTCTAAGAGGAAGGTAGCATGCTGGAAATATTAGTGCCTTATGTACCCAAAAAAGCAGAAGTAGGCTGAGCCCAGTGACCTATATGAGAAGACATTTCTGTGGCTCATCTACTCCACAGATAGGCTTGGCCAGTGCCTGGCATGGCTGAACTGAAGGAGCAGCACTTTCTCTTACTTCAGCTGGCAGCCTGATTGATGTGTTGATTTTTCCCACACAACATGATTATTTTGGATAATGTTGATTTCTGAACCTTCATACCAGTTCTTCTTCATAGTAAGGTAAATTTTGTGATGGCTTTCTGTGCAGCTTCCCCAATCTTGCACAAATACATTTAAACTTCTAAAAAACTTTTAAAAGGAATTTTCTTGTCCAATGTTGAACCTGGGTTTGTTTGGGGGAAAAGGGGGTGGGAGGGAGAAAAGCAAACTCTTGAAGTATTTCTCCTTTCTGCCTCTGTCCTTGCTCCTATGGACAAATGTTTGTATAAATTATAGTACAAAATAGCAGATAACTGGAATGACAAATGCTATTATCTAGAGAGGATGATGAGAATTCCTGCTTGTAGCAGCCTGGGATGGGAGTACCTGAGGTTGGCATGGAGTCTTCTATTTTCCTGTGGAAGGCTGATGTTGTGCAGAAGAACTACTGCTTACCCAGCTTTGGTTAAATGCGTGGCAGGACTTGCAGTTCCAGAACTGTGTTAGTGAAATTGCAGGAGCTGCCATAGCTGTTTGAGGAGTCTGCGTTTTGATGGTATGAGACAGCTTTCTTCTTTGAGCTTTTTTTCCAGTAGTTTGGCCTTGCAGCCAGCAATTACACTTCAGAGGTGTAGGATGCTAAGGCTACTTTTCCCTTTGGGCAGGTCAGTGAGTTGAAAGGGTGCTGAATTTTCTTCTTATTAGAAGTAATTTTCATATCCTAGAAACTAATAACACACTTCATATTAATGCACACATATTGTGCGTGTACAGTCCAGAGTTGAGCAGTAGAATTTGACTTCAGTATAATTAGCTGCATCTGGCCATCCTAGAACTGAAATTGAATAGAAATATGGTGAGTTCTGTTTTTTTGTCAAGTATAGCTATATGTGCAGAGTAATTGTCAAATAATGTTCAAGAAATACTTGTAAATCTGGACCCCAGTTAGTACTTAGTGCCTGTGTCTGTGTGAGCCTGTGGAACTTAAATAATAAATGACTACAGTCTGAGTTTACCTCTTCAGAAGAATGGTTTGCAACCCAATTGTGGGGCTGAAGTTTCTAATCTATCCTTCTGCTTTTCATTTTATGTAGATCTGTTCACAGTGGTATTGGCAGTCCGTTTAGTGTTTGTCTAAATGAACAGAAAGCACTGAGAAAATGGGCTGCTTCAAGCAGCCAGGAAATATCTGCTGGAAAAGCATTGGGAGAAAAACAGACTTTCTTGCTTCCTGGAATATGATTAGGCTTTAAGCTTGTGGCCTGCTGGGAAACAAGAGTCCTAATGTAGTCAAGGCTTCTTGGTTGGTGGTAGAGTTAGATTAGGTGACTTTTTTTGAAAGGAATCTCCATAATTTTCTCAGTCCAGTGGAATGGGATGACTTAACACAGCATGGAGTTGTTTGTTTTTCAGCATTTTATAAATGGAGGAGGTACTGGATGCACTGAGAATTTTAAACAGGGCACTTCCTACTTAAATAGTAGAAAATGTAATGCTGTCCTGTGATGGTACATGTACTATAGGATTTTATGTGAATTTGCATACAGGATTCAAATTTTGCCAAATGCTCATTGATCCTTGGTTTCTGGGAAGAGATGCAGATTTACAGTTTATGTTCTCTGTGTGTTTGATGTGATGAATGCATAAAGTCAGCAGTCAGGGTTCACTAGTATTTAGCATAGCCTCAAGTTGATGAACTTTAATTTCTGGTGTTACATGTGGCTGGACTTTAGCCTCCATGTGGTAGCCCCGTTCTGCAGAGAACCTTCCTTTTACTTAACTAATAATGAGACAGCACTGGAATAGACCCTTTTCAGGTATTGTGTGCTTCTATAGAAAATAATCTGTTATTTATTAAACAGCTATTTTCAAAGGTGTTTGGGATTTTTTTAAATTTCTCTGCTTCAAACTTGAGAGACCTAAGTGTCAATATGTGTTTGGGAAATGGTACAGAACTGAAAACCAGGAAAAGGAATAGGTAGCTCCATGAAGTAAAGTAGTAGACGTCTTCATTCTTGCCACTTTCTCCAAAGGGTTTCCTTGTTTCTCTCATTTGCTCTTGTTACTGTACTCTTAGGCGCTTCCCTTTTCTCAACTGCCTCAAAAAGTTGTGACAAGTTATGATCATCTAATTCTGTTGTGGGGAAAGAGAGAATTTGCTTGAGAGTCACTACTGAGGCGTTTTTTATTTCAGTTTGAGTTTGGTTTGGTTTTTTTAATGTTCAAGAAGGAAGGGGTATTTAGGTAGTCCCTATCTGGCTGTATGTGCACCAGGAGCTGGGTGGTCATGCAGTGAAGTCCCCTGGAAGATGTTCAGGGTGGGTGGGTGGTACAACCTTGATGACCAAGGCTTGTGTTTTGAAAGCTGCCAAGCAGCCCAGCACTTCCTCCAGGGTCACACTTAGAGTGTATTTGTTCTGCTGGGCGCATGGCTTCTGTGCAGTGATTCTTTCTCTTTCCTCAGAGGAGGCACTTCAGGGTTGCACAGCTGCTTTGAGCTGTCTGCAGGGTGTTAGCCTCTATCAAGACCACAACTCTGGAGCTTGGTGCTCCAGGAATGATACCATCTCTAGGTAGTTTTTCTTATGGTCTTCCTTGTCTTGACTTGTGTGTTCTGACCTGTCCCTCCTTGAGCACAAACCTGACCCTAGCATGGTTCATGGCAGAGTTTAAGAAATTGTTTTGCTTCATTTACAGTAATGGTCTGTAAATGAGAAAATGGCTAACAGTGTCATTAGTGGTTTTGGGGTTTAGGTAATAAGGGCCTTCTTAACACCAGGTGGCAGTATCTACTGCCAGCAGAATCTGGAGAGACCTGGAAATCCTTTTAACCTTGAAAGAGGAGCCTCTGCTTGAAAATTAACAAAGCCATAAAGACCTGGAGATGGCTTAAACTAGAATTTAGACCGATCCAAACTAAATTTTTTGTTCCATGCAATGACTGTACCGATTAGCTGTATTGTATTGTATTCCTAAAGCCTCCAGGAGATAACAGGCTTTGAGATTTGTATGGTTTGTCTTGCGTTTTGTGTATGCTTGGATTTCTTGTCAGTTAAACTTAGGTTGAGGTTTCATTTCTAGTAAGACGTGGCTACCGAGTCATAGCTGTAAACATGTGAAACCCAAAAGCCAGTTAGGGAATGGAGTTGGACTGGTGAGCTGCTTTAGTTGACCACATTGTTTGGAATGAGATCTTCAAATCTGTCTGTGTGTGGTCTACATTGATCTTGGCTTGAGTTGAAGTTGGTTCAGCTGAGGATGAATTGCTTGATCATGAGGTGCTGGCATAGTTCCTCCTATCCACACAATGCTGATGGCTAAATGTACTTAACACTGCATGGGAAGTGACTGAATGCATTACATGGCTGCATGAGTGCAGTGTGATAATGGCAGTGGGTGACAGCACCCTGCACAATGTCTTATGAACTCGGTGATGTTATGTGCGCAGAGTGGGAGTAGCAGTTGAGGTACTGTGTACCTTTGATAGAGTTGACTCCTACTGTCGTAGACCTCACTCCATTTTCTGTTTGATCAACTCCCTGCTCACTTTTTGGCAGAGGTGTGGTGTAAGTGTGCAGCCCAAAATAACCAAGTTGTACGCTTATCCTCACTTAGTTGCTCTAAAAATCATGCCTTTCTTCCCCAGATAATTAAAAAAAAAAAAAAAACACCAAAACCCAGCCCCCACGAAGAACAGCTAACTCACTGTGCTTTTTTGTTTTGTTTTGTTTTTTTCACCTAATAGTGTTGGCTAGAAAACTGGGGACAGGTGAAATAAGTGAATTGATCAAAAGTATCCAGATAAGCAAGTCTAATAAAGATTCCTGAAAGGAAATGTAAACAAGCTGAAACAAAACAGTGAGCTTGTAGTGTCTGTCTTCAGTTGGGAGGGAGGTGTTGGAGAAGCTTTATGTACTTGGAGAAAGGGGAGATACGCCAGTCAGTCAAATGCCAGTGTATGAAATGATATGGAACACGCTAATAAGCAATCCATTGATATTACCAAGAGGTACTGAAGTAGGAAGAAAAAATGCAGAAAAGAGCTCAATGGAAGCATTCTGCCCAGTTTTGCATTTGATTAGAAAATGAAACAATAAAATCATCAGAGGGAAAAGAGTGTTTGAAAGATTTTGGTTTAATTTCTTTTAGAAAACATACATATTCTTCTATGCCCTATTCCTCAGAAGATATTTTCCACCAAAAAGATGAGGGTGTTTGTACGTGTGGCACGTTTAATCTAGTATGATAGTAAAGCACTGGAATGTGTTACTTGCAAAAATAATACAGAAAAGAACTCAGGAATTTTGTATATATAAAACTATTTCTAGAAAGTGCTGAAAGCCGCAGACTACTACAGTGTGCAAGAGCATTAGAAAATCCTGTTGACTTTTTTTCTTTCAAAAGCAGAACCTGGAATAACCCACACCTTGAGAATCATAATTCATAATTCTTTTACCTATGTAAGCATTTAATTTGCTTGTGGTTGTGTCTGTTTGCGAAGAATGTCTGGAAAACTACAAGTTTAAAATTGCTTAGATCAAGTCCAAAATCTGTAACAGAGTAAGTTATAAAAATATAGTTGAACTGTATTTCATTGTATCTTTTTTTGTTAATGATTAATCAGTTGTCTTAGGGTTATGGTGTATTTAACTCAGTAAAATGAAGGTAACAATTAGGACAAGAGGGAGTACAACAGTTTTATGCTTGCCAGACTTCAATTAACTTAATCATAAAATATAAATGATGTCTTGGGTATTCAGAGTAGTATATTATCTTTGCAGTTTACTAAGAAGTATTAATGCAAACTATCTAGAGGCACAATGAATGTCTTCTATAAAATCTAACCAGTGTTTCAGGATGTGGGATGGTGTTAACTGGCAAACCTCATAGCAAGTGACTCTCCCTGAGAAACAGAGGAGGAAGAGCGAAGGGGAAGGCTGTGTAATTGTCACACTGAAAATATTGCTCTCATTTAAATGGTGAAATAACATTTAGTCATGCACAAGTGTAATTAGGGTCCTGTTTTTCTAACTAGGCAATTACATCAGAGCCTGCCTCTATTTCCTGCTGGTATACAGATTATAAAATTGCAGTAGAAGTTGATGACAGTGGCATCATAATAAGTTGCCTGTCCATTACTCATTATTAAATTTTCTAGTTGTTACGCCTTTTGAATTGCTCAGAAATGCTCAAGATGTTATATGATAGAGTAAAATTGTCTTGGTTGACTTGTGTTCCACTATAATTCTTAATTATTTACTGTCTGTCCTTCACATTTTGGTGGATTTTTTTTCCACGATAAAACTATGAATTTCTTTTGTGTGCGCTGGGTGGGTGGTTGGGGTTTTTGTTTGGTTGTTTTTTTTTCCTCCTGAGTTTTGTTTATAACTTCTTTTGCATTCCATTTTCTGATACTTTTTATAACAAAGCAAACCATTTTACTTATCTGCTTTGAAAGTATTTGCTTGAAACTTTTTCTTTTATCTACAAAGTCAGTCCATTTCTTTTTAGATACTAATTAAACGCAGAAAGACACTAAAGGTTTGGTTTGAAACATTTTTACTTCGTTATTCCCAAGAAGATGGCCTCAGTCAGGCTGTGTAGTTTCTGACGTTCTTCGCAAGAGGCAAACTAATGTTTCAGCCAAAAAAACCTCCCCAACAAAAAACCCAACCCCCATATTCTTAACAGTGAAAGCAATTAGGTAATCCAAAGATAGGCATGCATATCTACATATATATAGATATGTAATGATATATATACTATAATATGATGATGATGAAATAGATATGTAAATATAGATTTAAAAAAAATTGTGTATGCATGTGCACACACACAGATCTTTCAATGTTTAGTTGACAGCAGGAGATATTTTTTAGATGGTCAGCTGACTTTTCTGAACCCAGATGGTTGCCAGCATTGAGATGGATGTTGTGAGTAATCAAAAAGGTAGCTAAGGAAGGAGAAATGTTTGTAGTTACAAGCTAATTCTCAGCTTTGGAAACATCGGAAACGGGTCTTGTTTCTCTTTGTAAGTTAGTAGTCCTCCAACAGGTCTGCAAGGTTCTCTTGAAATGCAGGCCGACTCTCATGTTGCATGGAACTCCATGAAAAATAGCATTGCTGCACATATGGGATACCTAATCCCACTGACTTTTGCACATCCACCTCTGCAGTGAGGTTTGGAGAGCATATACATGTTCACAAGTTAGTGGGACAGCCTGGATGGAAGAAAAGGAGAATACCTTCTGGTAGATAGTAAGAGCCTCCTTGAACCATAAGGTGCAATGCAACTTTCCCAAGTTGGATATTAATCAACAGGATTCTATGAAGGACAGGGGCAGAAAATTAACAGTATGAGTTCACCATTGTAGCCTCTGCCTTGTTGTGTGATAGAGTAGTAATGTTCTTGCCATCTTTTTAGTGCTCAGGATTTTATTTGTGACAAAGCAATTTCTGGATTAGAAAGATAAGAGGTAGTTGATGGTCTGTAGAAAAGTATGTGTTACTTCCCCATTTCTCCTCTGACAGAGGTTAATTCCACTAGCTTGTGGTGGGATTACAGGTCTGCATCACTCCTGCAATAATGAGTTTATCCCTTATAAAAATAGGTCTGTTTGTGAGGGAGCAGCCTTGCAGCCCTGCCAGCAGCTGTGTGTGACCACAGGATGGGAAGGGCAGGATCCTTGTTGGCAGAGCCCAGCACCTTTGTTCCTGACCAGGGGAAAGGTAGTGGCAGTAATGGTTAAAACTAACTCTCCAGTGATCATGAGCCAAACGCCAGATACTCAGTGGATCTGTAGTCAATCCAGGGAGCCCAGGCAGGGGACAGAGTTGGGTACAGACCTACCTAACAGCCCTGCGCAGGGGAGGTGAAGGGTCTTGGATTTATATGGGGCCACTGGGCAGAGGGTGCTAGATGGGTTCTTTGATGAACCTGGTCAGGGTGATGAAGACTATGGGTGCACATGGGTCCTTGATAGTTTTGGCTAGTCACTGTGGAGTGACTCTTGGCGACAATTGCAGGAGTTGTGCTGCTGATTAAAGATCTACATTGCACAGCATGTGAGCAGCCTTTGTTAGTGCTTGTTCTCCCAGAACAGGTTTAAAAAGCTCTTTGTTATTCTGAGGAGTAGGGGCTGTGTGTTCTTGTCTTTGTCCTGACATGGAAATGAGAATACAGATTGATGCACTAAGTGTTTACAGAAAACACGCCAAGGGTTGCTTTTATTGATTATTTAGCAAGACATTACAGTTAATTTTATGTGTTGGTTAAAATGTATGTATTCAAAATGATAATTCCTATTTTGGGTATTCACACATACCCCCATGCAGAATTCTTCATTATAGAATAATATAGGTTGGAAGGTACCAGTGGAGATCATCTGTTATGACTCCTACTCAAAGCAGATCTTTTAAAGTGAGTGCTCATTGCAGTATTTAGTCAAGCTGTCAATCTTTCCAGAGTTGGGAGATTTCCTAGTCTCTGTGTCCTTGTTCCCATGATTGAGCATCCTTTTTATGTTAAGGTTTTTCTGTTAAATTAGAATTTTCTGTGTTAAAAATTCCCAGCTCCCTCTTATCCTAAATCTAAATCTCTAGTTTTAATTGCAGTGTTTTTGCAGTAGTTGATGGCTGTTGGTATCCATTTTTGAAACTGCAAATTTGGTATATTTTTGGACATGAGGGGCTAATGCCACAGAATGCAGATTGAGGTGATAAGTGTCAAAAAGTTCATAGGAGTTCCTGCAGCCAGCTTTACCAGTGCATCTTGGTGTGAACTGTGATACTGTTTTGCTCTTGCAATCCTGGGTTTCATTTTCTTGAGAAAAATCTGCCAGCAGCAGAGGCAGAAAACACAGCAGAACAGAAATGTGGTTGAAGACCAAGTTAAGGAGGCTTGTAAATTTTGCAAGCTAAAAGTAATCTGTCAAGTGGAACATAAGAAAATATAAATTCCTGTATGTGCTAATCCTTTCTTCAGATTTTGCCTAGGTTATGATAACTCTGTATTGGTCTACACTCGCTTGCTCTCTATTCCTATATCCCTGCTTCTAGAGGTTAGACTTCTTGTCTCTTAAGAGCATGCTCTTGCATTTTCTGCTAGTAGAAGTGCTATTTTGGGATTATTTGTACTGATCATGTCTTTTAAACAGATTAGTGTCTAGCTGTTTTCTCCGTGCAGGAATATTTTGCTGATGCCAAAGCAAACTGACATCTTTGCTCGGTTGTATGTATAATACTCAATTTAAAGTAACTAACAAGAGATTGTTCTCTTTCTGTTAACAGATGTGTGCAATAGTACCAACCTTCCTGAAGTTGAAATCATCAGTCTACTGGAAGAGCAGCTGCCTCATTATAAGCTAAGAGCAGATACTATCTATGGTTATGACCACGACGACTGGCTTCATACACCTCTCATTTCCCCCGATGCGAATATTGACTTAACAACCGAGCAAATAGAAGAGACCTTGAAATACTTCCGTAAGTCAAAATTTCAGAATTTGTACTGAGCAAAAAAATGAAATGATGCAATTTCTGTTACCTTCTCTGAACTGTATGTGCAATTCTGTTACACCTGTGGAAAGCGAGAGAACTGTGTGATTTATTGCTTTGGTCTTCACATTTGTGATAGAACACAAAGGAAGCCTTTAATCTGAAACAGCAGTTGCATTTGTAATCTGTGCATGTACCTCTCCACATTATCAAATATCAGAGAAAGTGGAATACTGTTTGCTTGTGATTTCTCTGGCAAGAGACTGAAATTCTTATACATATACAGTGTAAAAAGTTTACATGTTTTCAGTATTTTCTTTACATATTGTGCTATTGTTTCATAGCACTGCATTGTAACATGATATCAAATAATTTCTTTGCAGCTTGTGCTGCTAGGAGAAACTTGAGAAGCAAACTGAGCATTTGGGTTGAGGTGGTTTGTCCCCTCGTTATTTCTTTTGTTCATATTCATACAATTCATACAAACTTTTGTGCCAGAATGTAGTGTTGTGACCTTCCTGGTTTTTCATTCTTTTGTTTAAGCCTGTAGGTGTTTTTATTGTGGTGAATAGATTCACATCTCTCTTGGTTCTTCCACAGTGGGTATTGACTTAGCTGTACAAGTAGAGAACACTTTCTTTCCTCTCTATGGTTTCACAAGAAGTTGCAATTTTCTTGCACTTCTGCATGTATTAAGTGTTAAAATAGTCTGCAGAGTATCAAGCAAGTAGGTTTTATGCTAGAGCAATAGTAGTTAGACTTATATAACAATGGATTTACGCAGATTTATTGCAGTAAATAGGTAGGCTCACTGAGGCACTGTGGAGATCGGAAGGGATGAGTTACATGGCTCAACAGAAACCTTTGCAAAAATGGCATCGTTGCATTTTGAAGCACTTGGAAAATTTACTTTGTAAGGAGCAAGTTTGGTAGAGAAAAGCATTAAGAATACAAAGAACTGAGTTTCTGGCTGTAATGCTTCAGTAGAAGGTGTTAAGTATTCTAGTAGATAGCTTTCTTATACTTTCTACCTTCTGCCAGTCAGACAAAAACAGCTGCAGCTGATCTATGGAATCAGTTGGACTGCAACTCCTTGGTTTGTATTCGTCTGTTCATGTTGTTACAATGGTGGCAGAAGTTAACACAATGAAATGTTTTGGAATGTCAGGTTTTCAAAGTCTTTGGTAACCAGATTAATTCTATCTCATGATAAGATTGTCTATGCGGGTGGACTTCTGCAATAACCATGGGAATAGATGGTTTGCTTGTGGGGCAAGGAAGGCAAAAATCTACGTAGAAGCATCCTGACTCTGACAGCTGAGATGCTGGTGGGCCATGTTGTTTGCAGTCGTACCTGTCTGTTAGGGCAGGATACAAAACAGAGCTGTATGCAACAGAGGAACCAGACAGCAGTAGCTGCCTGTAACTGTGAGTACTTAAACAACTGTATACAGTGTTCAGCTTACAAATGTAATGATTGCAGCTTTACCATATTGCTGTGTTTGAAGATTTCACCCAATCTATTGGCCTAAAAAAAAAAAAAAAATCGAGTGCAATTCCTGCCACACCTCTAGTTTTCTGCTTTGATTGGGAAAGAACTGCTTAAAGAAGAGGAACCAGGCAAGAAATTCCATAAAGAAAAGTTTATTCCTTACTGCTTATATACAGACACTTGTGTATAGGTAGTAGCATAAAAAGTCTGAGCAAATTTGAGCCTTTGACTGAAAGCCTGGAAACTGGTTCTTTGACTTTACCCTTGTTCAGTTATTATGAAAAAGTCATATAATGCATCTATACATGAGAGTGCTAGATCATAAGACTTTAGCATGTTTGGAAATAATGGCACTGATTGTAAACATTGGCTTATGGAAAAATGAATTATAAAATAATATTAAGTAAGTTGGCAAAAAAGTAAATTATACCATAATCAATGTGTGGAGTGTTTTCAATGTGGGTGTGACTGCTTACACAATGATTAATTTTCAGTGCTGCAATCAAGGCACTCCTTCTGTACCTGTTTAGTTTGTTTTATAAACCTTGGCACGGTGGTGAGCAAATACTGTTACTTTGCTACTGAGAAATTTTAGTATAATCTTACAAATTTCTGCTGTTTTCAAAACAGTACCCTGGTGATCAAAGGATTCTGTCGATGCAGTTAAATTTAATGAATAATAAACATGAAAGTTCATAATCTGTCAAAGTTGTCCTTAACCAAAAGGAAGAATTTGCTGGTTTTACTGCAACAGAAAAGGATTCACTGCAAAATAAATACATCTATTGAAATTAATACAGATTGTTGCTTTACCTTCTTCAAGCTTCTTAGTCACAAAGATAAAGAAAATGTCAACACTTGAGCTAGTGCAGAGTATTTTTTAGGAGCGAAATTAGTTTTTTTGATTACATATGGTTCGTGGTGTGTTGTAGTGTCAATCAGCTTTGAAACCAGAATGGAATAGGGAGGATCATCTTGTGGCTTTATTCAGGAGATGCTCACAGACTGAGAAATACTGGACAACAAGGGAATGTTTTTACATTTTTTTCAATATATGTAAATATTGTTCATTGTTAGTACATGTGAATAAGCCTCCTGTAAGGATTCCTGTTGTATTGGGAGAGAGCTTATCGGGAAGAGCAACATTTCATACTGTCTCACCACCTACCAGTTAAGGTGTAACTGCTTAGATTGGAAATAGTCTGCATGGTAGCACAGTAGCAACAGTCTTGAAATGCAGCTTAGCGTTTTAAGGTGGTTTAGATACCTACTGCAAGCAACTGGAATTGGGGAAGAGGAATGCATCTTTGTTTTTCACTGGTTATAATTGCAATCCCACCCTCCATCCAGAGGCAGTGGAGGTTGATTTTGAGGAGTGGTAATGAAGAGCAACTTCCTTCCTTTCCTTCTGCTGAAGTGTTTGAACACATTCATGCCTAGTTACTGTATTCAATGTCTCATTAACCTCTGTCATGGTTGTGACCTGTATCTCCAGCTCTGTCCTGACCCCTTCTTTTCTAAGTTTTGAACAAGATAGGTGTTGAATCTCAGTACTGGCTGACTTAAAAATATTTCAAGGACCACAGAGGTAAGGAAGTGTGGCGTTCTAAATATGTGTGTGTATATCTAATGTATGTACTTATATGCATATACAATAAATGTGTAGTATATTTGTATCAGTGTTCAGTTAGATTTGTAGTTGTTCTTTTGAAAAAGCTGTAAAATATAGGGACCAATTTTTAAATCTCTCCTCAAAGTAAAAATAATTCCTCAAATGTGTTTTTGGTTAAGACTTGTAAAGTGCTGTGAAGTTGATTAACAGATGTGGCTGTCTTAAGCCTAGTAAATAAACTGATTCTGCAAATAAATGTCTCTTCAAATGTACGATTGTCTTCATTTGTTCCCACTTTAGAATGGCAACATGAAAGAGAGCAAGCTGTTTTGTCAAAAAGGTTATGTAAAAAGTTCTAATTGATGGGCAATCCCAAAACAAAATTTCAATCTGAACTTTGAAAATAATGCTGTAATTGTCCACAGATTACCTCTGAGAACTATACTTACAAAGAATTTAACATCTGTATATTAATTATAGTACGTGATTTCTGTATTAGTCAGATGCATTTACATATATTCACGTATACCCGTTGTGCGTTCTATAATTCATTCTCATTATCCATCTAGTATTCTCTTTTTCTATAAAACAGGCTTTTATATAGGGAAATCGTGATACTACACACGTAGTTGTCCATCATTTTTAGTTTCTGAATAATCCATTTATATTTATTAATAGGCTGCTCTGTCGTTGTCGGCATAGATTCAGATGTCTCCAAAGACTTATCTGTGAAAGAATCTAAATCACTTGTAGTGACAACGTTCTCTAGTTTGAGTTCATCTGTGTTTGTGTTTGCTCCCCAGGAGAGAATCCGTGAGAAATATTATATCCAGGAGTGATGCAGCATGTAAGATAATTGGCAGCGGCATTGCTGCCCTTTTAAAGTACAAGCACTGAAATGAGGGTTTTCTCTGAAGAGCAGAGTGATGTATTTTCAAGCTTTTAAAAGTATACAGATGTATATGTATATGTAGGTTATTAACTATTAATACCTGTTTTACTGTGACTGAGCAGGTACTGATTCAGAGGACAAAAGGAGGTCGGTTCCATTTTACCATATGAAGCATATTGCAAGAGAACAGGTGAATTTAAAAGAATAGTCAATCGTTTTTGAGTGAAAAGAGAAATTATTTTCTCTGGATTGCAAAATGAAGTGTGTAAATGCTTTTAGTGGGGCCAGTGTCTCAATGGACACATCTGTTTCAGTTCCTGATATTTTGTTGATTGCTTCTTTAGGTCTCCTTGGGTTTGCACATCCATCTTTAATAGAACATAATGATGTACTAGACTATACTGTAAAGGGTGCATGGAGTCCAGCTGTTCTCAAAAGCAACCTGATGTTATCTGTTCTTGTATTCTGTTATTTCTCCTTAAAATATGAAAATAAGTGTGGAATGGACTTGGAAGTTAAGCACAAGTTTGGGTGGAGGAAGAGAGCTTCAAAGCAGAATGGGGAAGCCACTGTGGTCTGGGAAGGTTTTCAGTAAAATGATGTATCTTCTGCAGCTTGTGTAATGAGAAACTATAAATTACGCTAGTTTTATTACTGAGTTTCAGACGAGCAAGTCCTGTCATATAAAAGTCTATACAGGGTAACTATTTATTCTGTACTTACTTCACAGAATCACTGGGTTGGAAAAGACTCACAGAATCATCAAGTCCAACCATTCCTATCAAACACTAACCCGTGCCCCTCAGCACATCATCCACCTATCTTTTAAACACCTCCTGGGATGGTGACTCAACCACCTCCATGGGCAGCCTGTTCCAGTGCCAGTGACCTTTTCTGTGAAAATTTTTTTCTGATGTCCAGCCTGATTTCTTGCATGGTAGAATGCTGTATGCTTGTGATGTGCACTAGTTCTCCAGTCCAGTGAACTTGTTCTCATTAATCTATGTGTGGTGGTTACAACTGAGTGAAGATGTGGCCTATTAAAATGAAAAAGCAATGATATCTTTGGAAGTGTGGGTGCATACGGTGATTTCAGCAGTTACTGAAAACCTAAATTCTCTGTTGAGCATGTCTGTTCTTTTTCAGGAAACTATATTTACAGATTATTTTTTCTTAGTACTCAAGAGTTACGTTTTCAGTCACCGATTCTGTTCTTATAGGCTTATATAAATGTTGTGTAGGTTGTATTAGAAGATAAATTAAGGATAATAATGCTACACATCTGTAAAATAAGCTAAAATGGCTTCTCCATTGCCACCTTCAGATTTCTTAAATCTATTTTGATACTTGGATGATATTTTAATATTTACAATTACAAAGCATTGATTTCTGAAAAAACATTGAGTGTTGTTATCTTGATATTTTGCAATAACAAGGACTGTTCTTTTATCGTTATTGTTAGAGTATTGGGTACCTTTGTGCTCTTCACTGTGGAAGGTGTTGTGGTTTAGCTCTAAGCTGACAGCAATGAACCACGTGGCTGTTTTGATCTAGTCCCAAGCTGGCAGTGAAGAACCACAGTGGCTACTTGTCCATCGCTTCCTCTCCAGTGGAATGAGGAGGGGAATCAAATTAAAAAAAAAGGTAAAACTCATGAGTTGGGATAACAATAGTTTAGTAGAACAGCAAAGGAGGAGGAAAATAATGATAACAGAATATACCAAGTGATCAACTGCTCACCATCTGGAGGAAAACTAATGCCTGTATGTGCCTCCCAGCTGCAAACCCAGATACATGCCGGGCAGACTGCCCCCTCTTATGTAGTGGACATGACATTGATGGCATGGAATATCTCATTGGACAGCCTAGGTCAGCTGCACCAGCTGCGTCCCTTCCCTACTTCTTGTGAAAGTTAACTCACTTTTTCTCCCAAACCAGGAAATTTAACCCTTTTCTAGCCGGATGCACGGCAAAGGCGAGTTTTATGTAAGTAAAATCACTCAGATATTGCAACCGTGTCATGTTGAGGCTAGTTGTGTTCCACTATTTGTGGCAAGGTTTTATACTGCCTAAAAGCCTATTAATAGAATGGAGGGTGTGCATTGCAACGTAGCACAGCAGGAGTGATGGTCTTGCCTAATGTAAACTGGGCTGTTTTCTCTGCAGTGGGGAAGAAAACTATGTATCAAGGGAATGGTTGGATCCTTTGTCTTAAATCTCCCTCCAGATCCTACATCAAAACTTTTAGGCAAAATACTGATAGCAGTTTTTTATTCCATTCCTATGAGACATCTCTCATACAGCTCAGTGGTCTTGACTGGAATTCAGATGCAGCAGTTTGTGTGGAAGGGTGCAGAGAAGGGGTCCTCATCCAAGTTCAGAACATCTTCAACCTTCAGATATGGTGGTAATATGATACAGAGTGCATTCCTCAGTTTTTGGAGTACCTGTTCCTACCAGGGCAGGGACTTTAACCCAAACAGACCTTCAGATGCTGGATGCAGCCTTGCAAGTCCCAGGTGCCTCTTCCTGAGGAGGTAGGGAGAGATGTCCTTGTATGCAAGAAGTGTGCTGCTGTTGAAGAGCTGTCACCAAGTTGAGAAGTTAAGGGAGGAAGTTAGCAGGCTGCACAGCATCAGGGAGGCTGAGAGACATAAACAGGATCTGGAAGGAGTGGCTGAGACACCAGAGGTTTGTGCTCCCATTCAGAGGGACCCTTGGCATGCTGGAGAGATGACTCAAGAAGAGCCTTGTGCAGTTCAGCAGAGGGAAGTGCAAAGTCCTTCATCTGGAGAAAAACAACCAAGGGCCAATACATGTTAGGATCTGACCAGCTGGAAGGCAGCCTTGCAGAAAAAGACCTGGGGTCCTGGTGGACTCAAAAGTTGAATGTGAGCCAGCAACGTGTTCCTGCTGTGAAGAAAGCTTAATGATGTCCTGGGCTGCACTGGGAGCAATGTTGCTAGCAGGTCAAGGGAAGTGATCCTTCCCCTCACTCCACTGGTGAGGCTATGCCTGGAGTGCTGTGTCCACTTCTGGGCTCCTTGATTCTATACATTCCTTCAACGTAATGCAACTTACATTCCTTTCCTCTCCCATGTAGCTGCGACCCTGACTGTCAGTGGGTTTTTTCCTTCCTTGTTAGAAAAATAGGTCATATCTATTCCTATGTAATATTTTTGTCTATCCAATCAAGCATGATGTTAAGCTTAACTTCATTTTACAAATGCTTTTGCTGTCTCTGGGGGGAAAAAAACAACTCCAAAACCCAGATATTGCAGTTCATGTTATTTCCAGGTGGGCAACAGTTTACAAAATCTGACTCTTTAAAGCCTTACTCTCCTTTATTTCTTTATGCTGGATAGAAGTGTATTTTCTTAATATCCAGCTCTTGCTGTCTTGGTCTTATTTACGTTATTTAAGTATGCCTGGTGATACCTTTATTAAACTATGCAGCTGGTTTTGCAGGTAGGTTGCTGAAGACCACATCAATTCTGATTTCACATGAAAGTGCCCAAGTAACTTGATTTCATCTATTGGTCCCTGTTTCATGTTAAATAATTCTGGTTCAATGGAGGAACAGCCAGGCTCTTCTCTGCATCTGAAGAGTCTTTTGTCTTTACCAGGTGAGGTCAGCATGCCCTTATGTTATTCAGAAGGGACCAGCTCTCTCCTGTCTATAGAGGAAGTAACCGTATTGTTGTGAAACTCTGGCTAGTAATCCAATTTTGACAAAGGAGATTCAATCAAATCCGAAGCTCCAATTTTTCTGAATACTGGTTGTGAAAGGTGCTGGTACAGGTCTTTCACTGCTCTAGTTCCACCCACTCTTTTCAGGTTTTCAGGTTAAGCAAGGCTTAGTGACTTCTTGTTAAGCAAAATACTACACTGGAAGAGATCTGTGCTAAGTTGGAATTGTTTGCTCTTATTATATGTACAGTTACAGGGTGATCCCTGTTCAGTGTTCTTTTAGAAAGTGAAACACCAGTAACTTTTTTTACTTCAGAAAACTGAGATCCTCATTTATAAATAACAGGATGCCGGCCTGTCCTTGAGAATTGGTTGGGCTTTTAAATATGCTTGCTTTCCTTACAAATGCTCTTTAACAATTTTTTTTTAAAAAAATAACTGTTTGCAAAGTGATTATTGTAGCAATCCCTGATTATATGCATTGCATAGTGATGGGCTGTACAGCTGCTCCTTTGATAACAAGGACTCCAGATGATGTTAATGGCATGGGCAACATTTATTGAGTGGTGGCAACTGTAGAAAATAATGAAAGGATATGATGTTTAATTATCCGAACATGTTCATTTTTGAAGGATCCTCCCAAAACTGGAGAAGGCTTGGAGAAGAAAGCTAAGAATGACTAAGCATGGGAACACATGATTTGTGATGACAAGCTATGTAATGTCATTCTTTTGAATACATTATTTGCTGGCAGAGGTGACTTGCTGCTGCTTTGCACCCTTGCAGTATGGTTCAGTGCATCCTTGAGTGTGTTGCTACAACTCTCTTGAGAGGCCGTGTTTATGAATGGACTAGTTGAAATTATCTTTGTCCAAAATTCTCTTCAAACAAGGAAAAGGATTTGTGTGGTCTTTTTTTTAACAGTCTGGCTAATTTAGGCAGATCAGTTCAGTGTTCACTGGTTGCAGCAAAGAAGAAGGAGGAGAGGGCTTGAGAGCTTTTCAAGCCAACTTTTCTGCCCGATAAAACCCCTTTTTAACTGGAAGCTTAATGAGTGCTTAGTCTAGCTGATCGCAGCTGGCTACCAGAGTTCTGTATCAGTCTGTATATTTTGCTCCATGAACAAATAAAAGGGGTTTGGGGTTTTTTTTGTTTGCCTGAACACTAAGCATAAAAAAGAATAGAACAAAATCTAGCAGCTGGAAGGAAGTGCCAGATGAATGTATTGTATTTAGCTTTGAAATAGGAAAAAGCAAGCCACTTACAGGCACAGATCAATGACTTGAAATCTTTCTTAACCTCAAGCTTTACATGAACTTTTCAGGCGAGTAACACAGTAATATCCCAACCAAATGCAGTGTTGTAATATGGAGATATGATTACACAGAGGTTTGGTGTTTGTAGAAGCAACCTACCAGAAAAAGTTATTGTTCTAATAAGTTTTATAGAAGATGAATCCGATCTACAGGTTTGGGAAGAAAAAGTAGTTTAAAAAAGAAAAAGAAGTTTAAAATCAGTTTGGCAAGCATGCAGCTGCTTTGTCGTCCTGATCAGACTTTCATGTTTGACTTGACAACCCTTCCAGCTCCACCTTTATAGAGCTACAATTTCTTATGTAATTAAAGGGATAGTTCCCTGTGGATAGCTGGATATATAGTATTCTGTCTGTCCAGGGTTTCTGTTTTCATGCTGAGAAGATGATACACTTATCCTATTATTTCCAGGTCTCTTGAGGAGTTCTGAAATCAATTCACCACACAAGTGATTTTTCTTCACAGAAAAACAATACTTTTCTGGATTACACCAATATGTTTTGAATCAAATCTGTAGAAAAATATCAATGAACTAACGGCCCCAAACCTGTACCTTGAACTATTTTTATCCTGCCTTGTTGAAAGGGGGAGGATGTGCAGGGGATACAACAGCGAGAAGAAAATTCTAGTATGTTGAAGATCTCCTTTGTTTAAAATGTCAGGAAATAAAAAAAGTCAGAGTTCGTGCAGTAATTTAAGCAGGTAGCCAGCTTTCATTCTTTATATTTTAAATGCTTGTTTAATATCATTACCGGACCAAAATTACCTTTTGGACAAAAATAATACAAGTGGAACAAATAGCTTGTATGCAGAGCAATTGAGTTAATGTTGCCATAGGAACCTTTATTTTTCTCTGACAGTATTTTAACAGTGTAGCTTTAATCGCATTTAATAGCGTGTGCAGTCCTTGCCTTGTGAGCATGTGTAACTGAAATTCTGCAAGATTGAGCTAGGGCTGGAGTGCCTTGTCACATTCCTGTGTTTCAAGATGGCATAGTCTGAGGGTAGAATGATCACATCTGGCAAAAAAAGCTTGCACTAATCAAAATATGATTTTTTTAAGGATAATTGCAGGAACTTTGCATGTCCAAAGGCTTTTAGTGGCTTTCATATCATCCTTTCTGATTTACTAACCTGAAGTTCATGTACATTGATTGCACTGCTTTCACATCCATATTGGGCATAATAAAAATCTAATCAGCAAAATGAAGCCAAAATAATGCTGTCTCTGTAAAAATGAAAGTAAGTTTTGTTGTTCAGATGCTTGTTAACTCAGTATGCCTCTTGATTTCAAGAGGGCAATGGTTTTCTTGCCGGAAAAGTAATGGCTGGGATAGCCTTGGTCCCCTCTGTGAGGAAATCAGAATGTTTTTTTTTTTTACTTTTCATGTGTAAGGCTAGAAGCTGATAGGGCATAAAGATTTCCTGGTCTGTTGTGGGTACAGAGAAGCTGAAGACAACAACAGCTTTTATACTGTCAGCCAAAGCTCAGGTGTGACCGTTTATTAAAATTCTTGTTGACTTTGCATTTTGGTATCTTGCAAATGGGGACAAAGTGCAGTCCTTGTGGTGGTGCCTTTATCAAGGCTGTGCTTCCTTGCACAAGACTGACAGGCTTTCAGCCTAAAGCAGGTTGACTGACTTAGGTGCTAATACCAACTCCACCAGCAGTAACTGAAGTACAAACACTGCATCTCCTCATGTGGAGACTGACTGATGGCCACACCTATAAGAGAGCTGCAGACCTTGGCCCCAGGTGCTAAGGCTGGCTTGGGAACTAGAACAGACAGAGGCATAAGAGCAAAATGAGGCAAAACCAGTAGTTTAGACGCATGGGCTCCAGTTTGCCCAGCCAGGAACATGTCACAGTGGTAATGAGGAACTGTATTTGCAGAAGAGCTCTAGCCCTTCAACCTCTGTATCTATCACAGTGTTCAGAAACCTGGTGCCTTTGTTCCTTCTGTCTAGGAAGTTGAAATAACTATTTTGTATAATGAGAGAAGTTCAAAGAATCTTAGTCTGCAGCAACTAAGCAAGTGAAGTAAATGGGTGGAGGCCATTGAACTAGAGAATGACAGAGCAGTAGAATGATTGAGATTGGAAGGGACCTTTGCAAGTCATCTAGTCCAACTCCCCTGCTCAGGTGTGTTCCCTAGAGCAGGCTATGTCAGTGCTTAGTCAAACTCATCTTAAAAAAAAAAACAAAACCTGCTACCTCCTGTGTTTCAGTTTGTGCCTCTGGTCCTGTCACTGGGCACCACTGCAATGAGCCTGGTTCTCTCTGCTGTACAGCCTCCCTTCAGGTATTTCTGTACATTGATGAGATCACCCTGAGCCTTCTCCAGGCTAAACTGTCCCAGCTATGTCAGCCTTTCTTCATAGGAGAGATCCTCTGATCCCCTAATTGTCTTAGTGGCTCTTCACTGGACTATCTTCAGTATGTCCATGTTTCTCTTGAACTGGATACAGTACCTCAGGTCCAGCCTCACCAGTGCTGAGAAGAGCGGAATCCTGTTCAAATTACCAAATAGGTTACTGTATTGTGAGTGCTGAACACTGATTTTTTTTTTTTTAGACTTAAAAATGCGTTATTTTCCAGTGAAGTAATGTACTTACAGGCAGAGGGTTATTAGAATTTGGCCTTGGTCTGCAGGTTTGAAGTTGAGAAAATAATACAATCATTTGCCACTGACAGTCACATGGCAGATGCATGAGCAGATCTGTTAATCAGCTGTCAATATATAAAAGGGAAGTGGCAATTCCCAACCTCAGAGTGATAATTTAAATGAGTATGTCTGATATACTAATGTGGTTATGAAATTGATGTGTTTTCCTCTGAATAGGGAACTGTTGGAATAGGTCCAGAGGAAGACTACAAAGACAATCAGAGGACTGGAGCACCTCTGCTGTGGGAACAGGCTGAGAGAGTTGGGGCTATTCAGCCTCAAAGAAAAGGCTTAGGGGAAGCCTTTCATTGACCTTCTAGTACCTGAAGGGGCTATAGGAAAGCAGGGGAGGGATTTTTATAAGGACATGGAGTGACAGGATGAGGGGGAATGGCTCTAAATTGGAAGAGGGGAAAATTTAGATTAGATGTTAAGAAGAAATTCTCCACTATGAGGATGGTGAGGCACTGGCATAGATTGCCCAGGGAAGCCCCGTCCCTGGAGGTGTTCAAGGCCAGGTTGGATGGGGCCTTGAGCAGTCTGATCCAGTGGGAGGTGATCCTGCCCATGGCAAAGGCGTTGGAACTAGTTGATCTTTAAGGTCCCTTCCAACCCTAACTATTCTATGATTCTGTGATTATATTTCTTGATCTATTTCTGTTACAGTAAGGCAAAATAGTACTGGTAAGGGAGCAGAGTAAGTGGTAACAACCTAGAAAAGTCATGAGTGAAGGTGAAATAGAAATCTAAAATCTAGAAATAGGTTTAATCTGCAAAATCAGGAGCAGTTGGAAAGAAGAGGTGAATTGAGTATTCATGTTTCCAGAGCTGGAAGCATCAAATTAAGTTAATAAAAGTGATTTACAAAGAAAAAGGTGAGGGTTTCTTCTATCGCATATAGTAAATAGGTGAAATTCCTTGCAAGAGGATGTTGGAGGTGCTAAAAATATATATAGGCTCAAGAATAGACAGGATAAGTTCTTAAAGAATTGCTGAAAGTAGGAATTGTATCTGTCTCAGGCTGTCGCTGAAGCTGGAAAAAATGGGAGGGCAATTGAGGGTGTTGGCTGGTTCTCCCTTATGGCTGTTCTTGCAGATGGAACCTTCAGCTGGATAGACACTCTCCTGGCTAGAGCCAGTCTGTTATTAACACCTGAGCTGCTGTTCACAAAGAAATACAGTTTCCTAAAAAAGGGGGAGAAAGGAGTGAAGAGTGTGTGGCAGTTATGAACAAAATGAATATCAGTTCCTTTGGTAATTGTACCTGCGCAGATTCACACACTTTTTGCATTGCTGTGCTTGATGATGATATAATGACTTCTGTTCCTCAGACAGATTCTCTTCTAGTAGCTTAAATGATATTTTATTAGGTGCTGCAAAAGCAACGTTTTTTTCTTCATTGCCAAAATGGCGAGCATGAACATTAAGCCATTCTGCGTGAAGAACCTAATCATTTTTTAGGAATACTGAAAGTTTGTACTAACCCCTCGATTATGACCATGAAGCTTAGATGCTTGGCAGAGGGTGGGGAGAAGGGTCAGTGTCTCATGAAGAAGGCAAAGCGCAGCAGAAGATCATCTTTATTGCAAAAGGATGAGTTTTGCTGTCCTAATTCTTCAAATTCTATCATTTTGTTTGCTGCTTTGGCAGTAACAGGGTGAATAAAGGCTTCTATTATATCAGCCCAGAATAATGTAACAAAGCAGTAATGTAGTTTCATTTTATTTTTCATGGGGAAGGCAGGCTTCTATCAGACCATGTGGAGGAGAGTAGTAATGGACTAGATTTTCATTATTAATGTGCTGCATGTACCCCGTGCATTGTGCTGGCATGATGCTGCTATTCTGGGAGCAGTCAGCAGAGAGTTGTATCATCTTTCTGAGCAAGGATTTTTGTTTCCAGTACGGAGGGGTACTAATAGTCCATAAAGCCAGAAACGGTAAAATGCATTTTCTTCGTCTCTGCATCTCTCTTTTGGAGCCAGCTTGTCTCCATGGCAACATGTTAGACTGAAAGAGATGTGGAGCCTAGGGAGGAAAGGAATGAGTTAGAAACAGCCAGGCGGTGGTGTGTGTCCCCCACGTCAGCGCATCAGCCCTTTGATAGGATGATTTTGTTAACACCCATCCAAGGCTCCTGTGCAGAGCTTCTTTATTAGAGCAGCCGCCAGGGCATCTGCTGTTCCCTTTGGCATCCTTTTTCTATTTTTCTTTTTTAATTTTTTTTTTCTTGAATCCACCTTCCACACCCCCCTTTTATTTTAGGTGCAGACTCATTGAAGATGTGCAGCTCATTTTCGGCTTTCTGTGAGCTTCCTTGTGATATGGTATTTTGCAAAGGCAGGAAGGCATGGCTGCATTTCACTTGACCTTAGCGAAATCTCATCTGTATTGCTGAAGGATACTGACTATGCAGAAATTTATTGAAGCAGATTATTATGAATTGGACTGGTATTATGAAGAATGCACAGATGGTAAATATTTCTTTCTAGTACCTTGTTGCAGAGTCGGGAGCTTGTAAGACTGGACCATCATTTATTGAAGGTTTTAAAAATGAAATACCTTGAAAAAGGCGGCACCTTGGTTTAGCAGAGATGCCTGCATCTCTGTTGCACCTCGATATCTCTTGTGACCATGCTGCAAGAGACTCTGCTGTTACAGCTCTATTTTTCAAAGGGAGTGGCAGAGGACCATATGCACTGTATGAGCAGTCTTTGAGCAAGGGGAGAAATATTTGAATTATAACTATATGTATAATAACTCAGCAGAATATAAATACACTTACTGTAAGATTCTGTATTAACTTGACTTTTAAGTCCTTGGGGTTTTTCTACATTGTCAATATGCAGTAATATGTGTATATTTAATGTATTAACGGGCAGTACCTGTTTTCTCTCCGATTGTCTGTGAAAGACATTTATAACTGTAGCTTCTTAAAAGTGAACAGGTTAACATTTGAATTGGAAGAATTACAAACTCTGAGCACTGCCTTCTGGGCCTCTTGTGATTTTTCTGGTATTTGCTTGGGTGATTATTTCGTTATCACTGAATGTTTTCATCAGCCTTCTGATAGAAGGCACTTGAGGAAGGTTAAGGAATGGCTAAAACTGTGCTCTCAGCAGGGTGGAAAAATCATGATTCTTCATCAATGGCGCTCATTTGGTAACCTGTAAAGCCAAATGCAGCCTTTGGGGAAAGCGGTAGTTGTATATGGATTTTATTCTGATTTGAGAGCTTGGCTTAAGGCAAGTCCGAGACCACAGTGAAGCAAAGAACAGAAAGGAGTAAGGAGTATGGGGCCAGGGGATCTTGTACATAGGTAGTACACAAAGATAGTGCTTTAATTACGGTATCAGAGGGGACACACAGAGTGAAGGTATGTGTGAAAGAATTAATGGGATTTTTGTGTTCTTTTGAGTGGTGTATGTCTCCATTTGTTTATCTGTACTAGATTTTGGAATGGAATGCAATTTTAGAAGCTTGTTGAACTTATGTTTAACTGATTATTTCTGTGCAGGTGTTCAGAGAGGAAAAGTGCATGTTTATTTGAAATATCAAACGACTTTAGATTGAACTGAATTCATTATGTAACCATTATCATCTAGGTTTAACCCTAGTAAATACTGTAGCATCTGATTAATCCACATGATGTAACAGGCTGAGGTGGCCTGGTTTTATAAACTTAAAAGATAGAACAGTTGTACTGTCATTAAAATCTGTAGCTGATTTTTTCCCCCAAATTAAAAACAGGTAGCCTTCTCTATATTTTTCTTTTTTATGGTCCTTTGTTGATCTAGTCAAAATGCCATTATGCAGAAGTGTGGCATGCCTGAATATCTGAGCTCACCTGCTCCTCAGTTTTGTCTTAAGATGTGTACTGCACTGGAGAAGCTACAAGAGTTTCACAGTAATGGAATAAGCAACAGGTGTTGGGCAAGTATTTAAATACCTTGTGGGATCAGGGCCTTAGAAGCTCCATAGGGCTGGCATGATTCTGGGCTGACAAGTTTTCTTGTGAATGCAAAGCCCTCACCCAGTGTACTTTTTCCATGAGCTGAGATCTCCTGAATCAGAGTTGGTGAGCTGGCTGCTTGAAGTATTTGGGGCTTTAGTTTTCTTTTGCTTCTCCTAGCTGAAGTGCAAGAAAGAGAGGAAGATTTGAGAGGTGCACTGGAAGACATAGTCTTTGGCCTTTGATACTGGTATATTAATTTGGGTTCAAAGTAGCATTGGCATTTCCTGTTGATGGAGAAAGATATGACTGTAGTGGGAGACAAAAGGTGGCTTTAAAATACAGTAGAAAATAGAGCTTTTTTAAAAACCTAGAGCAGATGGCGTATTAGATGAGATGCCTGTCTCTTGATTGATGTTTGTTTTTTCTGATATGTATTTGCCAATACCAGAGGCATTTGCCTGACATGCTTTTTATATTCAGCAGAGAAGGATAGGCAGTTGCAGCTCAGCTGACCTGTTTTGAATATCTATTTTAAGACAAGATGAAGTGTAGTTACAGAGCTTATTTCTCTGCTATACATGGACTCTCTGGAACTCAGATGTATGTGTGTTTTCAATTGTGAAATCTACCCTGTTCACTCTTTTTGGTAAATGTAACATTGGAGGAGAGTCAGTGGTGAAAACCTCACAAGATATTATCCTGCAGAATTATTTTTCTGATGAAATTGTTCATACATTCGTTTACAATGCTCTGGCTTTGTTTTACATTCTTTAATAATTACTTTAGCAGCGTATGGTTTCTTGTTCTTCAAGAGAAAAAAGCATTCCACAATTACATTAATAACATGAGGTTTTAATGCCGTTATTTTACTTAATAGGTAAAGAAGGGACCCTTTCACCTCGTTTAATGAACCTTTGTATGGACTGTAATGGTGTCTTCAACTTGCATTTTGTGGTGATATTCTTATGAAGTATCTTGCAAAAGCAAATGAATGCTCAAAACTTACAATTTACAGATCTTTACAAAGACTTTCTCAGGTAGAAGTAATAAATTAATCTCTTTACATAAGGTTCTTTACAGCGTTTATTTTTGGATAGGAGTAGATGGAGTTAGGCAATAAGGGAAATAGAGGATGACATGAAGATTGAATCACCGGTTTTAACTAACATTACAGTACGCTGAAACGTCTATAAATAAGAGCCATTACCCTGTGATTTTTGGATATACTTTCAAGTACAATATTTTACAATATGAGTGACAGTTGTTGCCTTGGTATCAATGAAATATATTGTGTAGATGGGAAGGGGAAGGGAAAAGCACTGGATGTATTACTTGAGTAGGAAAGTAGTTGTTTTCATAGCAGACTTTGAGATTGACAGAACCAATGATAAAAGAGGAAGAGATGAAACTTTTGTAGACCCTTATTGTGAAAGATAACATTGAAAATTCTAGGTTCATCTGGGTGGGGGTTTTGGGAAAACCAAATGGATTCTTAAAAAAAAAGTGCACAAAATGCAACTTGTGTGAAAAAAGTAAGGTGAAAACTTGCAAAAACTCCCAAACAGCTAAATAAACAGTTAAGCATCCTAGAATTGTAGAATGGTTTGGGTTGGAAGGGACCTTAAAGATCATCCAGTTCCTGCCCCCCTGCAATAGGCAGGAACACCTGCCATAAGATCAAGTTACTCTAGTAGTTACCTATAGAAACCTTCAGGAGTAGCATTCTCCCTCTGCTTCCTTCTTAGGCCAATATTTTTCATCCTCTCAATGAACAATGCTTTCTAGAGAAATACAGGTTGAGTTTGGATCAAATTACTTTTCTTGTGGTTTCTTCCATAACTTGTTTATTTCTAGCTGAACAACTCCATGCCTCTGCGTTCATAGTCTACAATTCCTGGTGACTCTGAGCATGTGCAGTTGGCTCTTTCCTCCTCCTTTTGTTGGCCATGAGTTTCAGCAGTTTCTTGTGGAGAAATAGTGCCTTTTCCTTTTTTACCTCACCCATCAATGTGCCCTGTCTGTCAGTTATGTTGAAGCTTCAAACCCCTTTTATGTTTGCCTGAGCAACTTCATCTCACATTTGGTTGTTCTGGCACCCCTTATCCTGCTTTTGTTCTTTCTTGTAACTTTCCACCCCTACCTGTATTTTCCTCTTGTTCATACTGAACTGTTTTTATCTGTTCTGTTTTCAGCCGCTCTCCTCTGTTCTATTTTCCAGCCCACTGAAATGCTTATCAGCAATCTCCATAACTTTCTTTTTAGCTGAACAATGATTAGCAATATTTAATGCCTGTTCTCCTTGACCTCTCAGGTGCTTTAAGCATGATTACTTACCCTTGCCTTGTTTATATCAGTCTGCCTTTGCAGATGTGAAACTGTGTCCTGTTTCTCTCTTTTCTCCCTGTGTCCCCTTCTCCCCTTCTTTTTTAAATTATTTTTATTTTTTAATCCCTCCCACTCCCTGCTTTAAGGTAGCATCAGAAGAATATTTGTATTGCCTACTGCAGCTCTCTGAGAATTCTTGGTTATCCATATTTCTTCTCTTTGCACCTTAGTTACAGGTAACTTGGCAAGCGCATCTGCCACCTCTGTGAGCAGCGCAGTCAAACTTACTTAAAATATGCCTTCCTTGATGCCTTCTCCCTTAAGGCAGGAGCTTGGCTGGTGGCTGGGCTTTTATGATGAGTCATTGTCTCTCCAATACATCAGCCCCTTTTGTCTCCATCTCATGGATGGGGGAACCCTGGTGTTACTCTGGGGGTTGAGTGGTTGCTGACTGTGGTTATGACATCTAAATCCATGAGAATCTTACGCATGCTTGTAGCATGCAGTTTCTGAAATAGCCTCTGCCCTATGGGTATGCAGCTAAATTCTCTTTCAGGCTGTTGTTGTTTTGCTCCTGTGTCCTGTATCTCTGTACCTGAATAAATGTGGTTGAACCTTGCTTATGTTCATCTAATCATTGATATAATTAACCTAGTTTTCTGCTTTTTGCCATGTTACTTTTTCTTTATTCCACTCCATAGACTGTCTTTATTCAGACAGACTTAAACTACTTCTATGCATATGTTATCTCTATGTGACTTATTTTTCAATATAGAGGTATTTTTCCTCTTCATTCTGTTCAGCTGCTGAATTTCCAGATAAGCATTTTTCCCAATTAATCCTGTTTCATTCCCTTTCTGCAAAAGTAATGTGCTGTCCTTTAGTTAAAGTTGACAGAAAATAATTTGGGTGGGCTTTTGAAAGAGTGGGAAACATGCAAAACCTTTGAATATTTGTACAAACTAAGTTTGTTTGGCTGTACATCTTAATAGAAGGCACATATTCAATGACCAATTTATCCTCCCTCCTTGAAAAGTACCCCCCAAAACACCCACATTTCTTCATCAGCATGTTTTTAAATGTGGGTGCTGCTGTTTTAGTTGCTTTTTTTAGGACTTGTTAACATATGGAGAATCTCTTTGTTCTAAATGCAGCATTGTTATTTTTAGATAATTGTGGTCAAAATGAATGTAGTTAATTGTGCAGAAGTCTAGATAGCTTTATTGATAAAGGAAGGTTGAAATGATTTGAATGCATTGGAGTTCCATGGAAATAATGAGTCAGGATAAGACAGTTTATTTGTATTGTGTCCAGCCTCACCCTTCTTCAAGCTGGCTTCTGGTTTGTGTGTTTCCTGCTCGACTGTCAAGTTACTGAAGGTGGTCTGTGCCTTAATGCAAGCATCGCACGAGAGATGTGCTTCTGCGGAGTGCAAGCACTGCAACTCACTTGGCAAGGTCCCTGAAAGGAGTACATGTCTTTAGTCACTAATTCAAAGCAGTGATTGCAGCAAGTATGCCAAATTACTTTGCATTGGCAACCTGTAAGAATGAGTGTTCCTTCCAGTATGTTCTTTAAGTCCCGGAGTATGTGTTTACAGGAAATATTAAAAACCTCTTTTGAATCTTTGGTGATTAGAATGTTTATTTTCACAACCATATAGAATGTTGCTTTTTGTTTCCTCCATAGCTGCTTATTGTTTGGTATCTTTTGCAAATCTGGCCCTGAATCTTTAGCTAGTAAATATTCCTGCACTAGTAAAAGGCCTTAATGCAGAATAACACTAAAAAAAGAGTTGATAGTGTGAGGGTGCGGTACACATTCCTCCTCCACCCACTGTATTTGCATCAGCATTTATCATATGCTGATACCAACATAGGCATTGCAACACTTGTCTTTCTCTCAGCTTTTGAATGCCAGAGTCCTTCTGCGTGGCATGAGTTGATGTTAGTCACAGTTCAGAAGTCAGCTTGTGGGAATATTCCTTTACTCTCCTTACATTGTTATGTATATTGGGCAGCAGTGTGCATGCTTTCAACTGCACTGCTCTCTTTTGTAACCTAGTTAGCTAGTTATAGTTGAGCACTTGTAATCAGTGTTAAAATAATTGAGAATTTAAAATTAACAGGATTTGCAACTGGGGGCTTTCTGTCCTGAGCTTTTAAAGGTGCTTCATGAGTTCCTTTAAAGATGTCTGAGTCCTATTGCTTTGGTTACACTCTGAATTTCAGTTCTGTAGTTATTATCAAAATGTGGCACATTGACACTGGATTGCAAGTAGGTACTTAAGGCTCTTGCTGTCTGACTTATTTTTTTTTAAATGATTTTTAAAGTGTTTTAATTCACCATTATGTGCAGAAATGAAGATACATAAAAACTCCTAAGGAATCAGAAACTAGAAATGATCACCTTTACATTGTTACTAAAACTACATCTTTTAATGTCATGATATGGGGAGGAAGGGACAATCCTACAATCCTCTTTCTTCTCAGCTGAGTTCTTGAGGTTGTTGCTGCTGCTGTGTATTGCAGTAAATTTTGGTAGTCCAAGGTCAGATTGTTAAGTTTGAGTATTAAGGTCTATCTTCATTGAAGTGAGTGTTCCTTTCCTCAGCAAGCACTTACATGTATTTCATAAACTCATTCCATTGTTTGTATATAAATATCAAGAGTATGAAACTTAAAACAGAATAATTTGTCATGACTGTCTAAAATCAGTTCCTTCCCATTTCATACTACCTTATACTTCCACACAACTAGAGAAGTGCTAATAAAGTTGTGCAAGAAAAAATTCTCTTTTACATTCTACTGGCTTGAAATTTGTCCACCTCCCTCCCTAGCAGCTAAGTGCCCTCAGAGGCTGATGAGCTGCCTTTGCCTTGCAGTGTCCCCGCTTTGCCTTGTGGCACAGATAAGAATGTTTTCTGCAAGCACCAAAGGGCACCTGTTTGCCATTGAGAGCAAGGGAGGCAACCTGGCAAAGATTAAAGATCTGTACCTGTGAAAAGTTACATAAGAAAGTTAACCTGCCCTGTGTGTGTAGTCAAGTTTAGCAAACACAACCCATTGGAGACCAAGAGCACAAGGGGTTCTGTTGTTGAACAGAGAGGAGAAACATGCCCTTGGAAACGCACTAGGGGTTCCATATGTGTACCTGAGGATTTTTATTTCCCACAACAGAAAGGAGAGTAAAGATGACTGTAGAAAGCATGGCATTTGACAGCTGATGTGGTATGTCCTTTAAATGCTTCGGGCAAGTGTAATCTCTTTTGTGAAAGCAATAAAAATAGCCCCAAACACCTGCCTCGTCTCCCCAACTCCAGTTCTCCACACAGTGGTTGAAGTGGATGGTGTGTGCTGCAGTCAAATCATACGATACAGCACCTACAGCTGTAAAGGGCTCCCTGCTGGGTAGGATAAGGCAGGCTTGGGCTGTTCACTATTCCTCTGAAATCTATTGCTTGCAGCATTAGGCAACCTGAGAGGTGATTTAACCGGGTGAAGGTGCACACCCTTCACCAGGTGTGACAGTCGGAGGCTTGGTCAGACTTCTGTGTGGCTGAGACACTTGTGGGAAGCTACCACTTCACTTGGAAGAGCAGGGGCAGAGGAAAGAACACCTTGTTGACACGAGGGGTGTGCTGGGAGAGGGTTTTCAGTGCCCTTGCTGTGTCTGAAATATGCTAGTGAAGCTGTTGAGCAAAACCTGGCTGGTATGAGGAACAACCTAAATCTTCTAGTAATTATTAGACAGATGGTCTCGTCCCTCCTCCACCCCATCTGTACAACACAAAGCTGTTGTGCTAAGGACAAATACTCAGTCACTCAGGAGCTCCCTGGCTGAGCATGTGAGTAAGGAAAGATGGTATCCTGCTTTGTGGAGACCTTACTTCACTCTCCCCATAAATCCAGCTTTCGAGGGAATGACTTCCCGTCTCCTGTGAGACTAAGGCACCGTATTGTGTCTATCTGGGATAATGTCAGTAAACGAAGAGGAAAGCTTTGAATATGACCATGAAAATGAAAACAAGAGAAAACACGCATTTGACAGGCAGAGCCTTGATATCTTGGAAGAAGGTACTTGTCAACTTCTGGTTTTAAATTTCTATGCTAGTAGCACATGACAGTGTGTAAATCACTTGAGTGATGTTTCTGGGTTTAAATGACTAAATTTTACATCTTTTTTTCTAATGTGTAGCCTGTATATTCCAGATGAAATGTGAAGACAGTACTCACGTATAGGATAAATCTAAATTTATGTACCCTTTTTAAAAGAAGAAATAGATGATCAACAGATGTAGGCTATGCAATACCTTTTTTAATAATGAAATGGATATAGGAAATTCTTTCCTTGGAAATGTAGTGCATTTTTTATATGTACAGCTCATATGTGCATTATGAGATTGTGTCTTAGGTTGTTGTTTCCAACAGGTACTTCTGAAAATAAGAAAAAGCACAGGGCAGCAGTTTCATCCTTATCTATGAACTGGGATTATTTCAGCCTATGTGCTTTCAAGTTGTGGGTTTTGTGACTTAACCTTTCAAAAAAACTAATCTTACCATACTTTTTGGAAATAATGGACATCTGCAGTATTGCAGGCAACTAGTGAGAATGTGAACGTATGTACATAGAAAATACCCATGTGCACCTGCTACATCAAAATGCTCCCAGACAAGGGCTGCTTCCAAGCCAGTCTGGCAATTTTTTTCAGGGTTTCAGGTACCAAAAGCCAAATTACACCATTTATGTCATTTCATGTGCCATAAATTTCACTCCAAAATAGCGTTTTTGTGGTATAGAGCTGGCACTTCATAGTATGCCACCCTAAAGGTGTAAGGGTGCTTTGACAAATTGTTAGCACAGAGAATCTGTCCTGCTGTGAATTTACTTACGTGCTTATTCACCATGGGAAGTCTCCTGCATCCAAAGGCTCAGTGGATGTAACATGCTCTTTGAATCCTGTTGCATTGGACTTTCCTGTAGATACTTCCTCAGAATCAAATATTCCACCTGGATTTCATTCATAATTGGTCAGTAAACTGTCCATCTGTCCTGTTTTGGGTCTCTGAAGAATCCTGAAAGAATTTGTCTGTCTGCACAAAATACTAAGATGCTGGCAAAAGGAAATTTTAAAACTGAGGATTGGGATGGAGAAGAAACTTACTGAGAGGGGCCAACTGACGGTTGTGATATGTTTGATTCCTTTATTTACTGGTGATTAAATTATTGCTAAAACATACATCATGCTGTTCTTATTCTTCCTGCAAACTTTACCTTTCATGCAGATCCAAGTGTAGTCTGAAGCTGTTCTTTTTGATTGGGAGAGAAAAAAAATGTTGAGTTCCATCTAGGATAAATTTAGCCCTGTCTTTCTACAGTACCTTCCCCTCAAAAGCTCAGTATGTACTGGAAATGCCTTTTAAAGATGCCTTCTCTCTTGCACCTGTACATTCAGGTCACCTACACACTCAGTGTAGTAGTGATACAGATGCACAAAAATGATATGTGGTATTTCTATGTATTTTTGTACGTGAGTGCATTTGAGTCAATCTATCCTATAAATAAAGTGGATGGAAACACCAGCATGTAGCCTTTTTGCACTGAGCAAAATAAATGTTTTGGCCATATCTGTCTCTAAGTTTGGTATCAGAAATAGGAAGTCTTGAAAATAGGCTTCAATATAAACATTTATAATTATTGAAAAGAAGGGGGTAAAAACTCTGTAATTAAGACTCCTTAACTGTTTGGCCTGTTCCATGAGCAGAACATGTTCTTACTGCATATCTATTATTTCCATAGTCCTTTTGATGTAGGGAGGTTTTTCCCTGTCCCAACTTCTAGATGCTGTGACTGCACTCAGTTCTTTTTTTTTTTACAGCCTCTGACACAGAACTAGTGTTATGCTTGGCAGTGTTAGAGAACAAGTTCTATTGGTGAGTGTTCAGAGCAACTTCATAAAGGTCTAAGCAGAACAATCCTTGAGTCAGTGCATTGATTTGGAATTGTAAATTTGCCTGACAGCAATGTATTTACTCTTCATTTGGTGAGCTTGTCTTGGAGCTGATTGCAATGAAACTTTGTGCAGGGATATCTGTTGATAGTGTCTGCTGGTTTTGCTGATTAAAAATGAACCTGAACCATGAAAGACAATGTGTTAGTTTTCATTGGATAGTGATTTGTCAGGTCAATTGAAACTGGGCTGTGTTTTGACTCTTGCTTTGCAGATAGGACAGGACAAGACTGTTAGCTGTTTAGGACCTGTGATGGCAGCTGTTCACAACTGTTTGAGTTTTATAATGTAATAGGCTAAAAATCCTCATTATCTAAAGCACTGGGTAAGTGAAGTCTAAGAATCTAGCCCAAGTTTAATTAAAAAAAAAAAAAAAAAGTCTTGTGTTAAGATCTAAACTTCAGGCACTCCAGCAGTCTAACTGACAGAAAATTAAGAATACTTGTTTTGTCTTACAAAGACATTGACTAAAGGAGAGGCTGTGCAGGGCTCTGAAATCTTGAAACACTAAAGCAAAGAAAATGGGTGTTAGTAATTCTTGAAAGCTTTGGCACATCCAATCCATCCCAGAGTTGGAATAGGGAAAGATCTCGTATTTAAGGTGGGGAGATAGCTGGCAATACATGGCTTTTAACATAGCTTTGTAACTTCGTTTTAGGATTTTTGAAAGATTTACAGTCCAGGTCCTGTTTTAAGCCCTAAACCCATTTATTAGTTGTAAGGACAGCAGTCCAGATGTTTCTTGACATGGAGGTGAATGCCAGAATAGTAATTCAGTGGCTGGTAGTCGAAAGTCCTTCAAGAAAAGTTTTAACAGAAGAGCGATGCTGAGCTGTATCAGTAAATGGTGTGTTCACTGTGGTGACGGGAAATTGTGGGGCCTGGATGTGGAGATCATAGAATCATAGAATAGTTTGGGTTGGAAGGGACCTTAAAGAACATCCAGTTCCAACCCCCCTGCCATGGGCAGGGACACCTCTTACCAGACCAGGCTGCCCAAAGCCCCATCCAACCTGGCCTTGAACACCTCCAGGGATGGGGCAGCCACAGCTTCCCTGGGCAACCAGTGCCTCACCACTCATAGTGAAGAAATTCTTCCATGTGTCTAGCCTAAATCTGCCCCTCTTCACTTTATACCCGTTGCCCCTCATCCTGTCACTACAAGATATTAATAAGGTAAAGCCTTTGGTTCTCTGTAGGTGTCTTTTCTTATCTCCATGGTTTTGCTTTATGGCTTTTTTCCAAGTTACCACACAGCTATGTGTTGATGCTAATAGAAGGAACAATTGTGCGATGTTCTTCTTGAAATTTCCTTTTACTTCATTCTTCATTCACTTCAAGAAAACTTGTTGCCATTCATGCCTTGCTTAGAGGGAATACTTTGAAATGGCCACCAACCTGAGAGTTTGGGCAGTAAGCTTTAAAGAAGAAACAAGAGCAAAGATTTTACCAAACCTGAGATTAATTAATAACATCAATTATGTGAGGCCTTAATATTGCATTTACTAAGCTATTCAATACTGTATGAGAGAAATGGCAATAAACAAATACCCTTCAAATCAAAGCTGTAATGGCAAGTTAAAATTCCTTCTTCTAGAAGTGTTAGTAACAGCACCTTTAATATCGAAAGATTAATTTGTGATCTAGGAGGTTGAAATCACAGTAAGCTAAGCTGTAACATTAAAAAAAAAAGAAAAAATCTATTGACATTGTCTGTTCAACTTTGGGGTTGATATTTTTCACTGTGCTGATACGTACTTGCTGACTGAGTGCATTATTGCTCACAAGACCATGTTCTTCCAAACCCCCCCCAGAGCTGGCCCTTGGTGCGACTTGATGGTTGTGTGGCAGTTGGTGCACGGTGGTCGCGCTTTATCCCCCTCAGCAGGGTTGCAGCCTCCCACTGGGCTCCTCACCTGCCTTCTGGAGGGATTTGGGGAAGCAGTGGGAGGCTGGAGCAACTCCTGTGTCTTATGTTACAGTCTGGATTGGTAGCAAGTCGTGCTTCAGAAGCATATTTTTTTATTTCGAGCTCCTGTGACATTTTTGACTCCTTCGAATTTTTACACTCTTGTAGCTAAAGTTGTTCGCTCGGGGCTGTCTTGAATGTGACAGGCAACAGCAGGACTGAAGACTCTGCCCCAGTTTAGCCAGGGCTGCCAAAATCACCTCGTTAGTGGGGAAGAAGCTGCCATGTTTACCTCTAAGCATGTAAAATCTTTCTAGATTGGGTTAGTAGCAGAGTCTTTTTGAGTATAATTTTTGTGAGTTTATTTGAAAAGTAACATAGGTAATATGGCACAGTTTCAGAATTCCTCGTGCCCTTGGCTCAAGTAGATGTAGGGCTTGCAGTAACCAGTGCCAGAGAATAACTAGTGGTGGCTGAAAGTCACAGTGTCAGTTCTAGAGCAAGTGCTTTATCCTTGGAGTGCATAAATAGCCTTTCAGAAATGAAATCAACATGACTAGAGGAGTCAAGAGTGTGCCAGGGCTCTGATTGTTAGTGGTTGCCAAGAGGTATCTGGCAATAAGGAGCGTGGCTGGTCAGTCAGTGTTGCTGTATCAGTTGTGTACATCTCGATGCACAACACTGACAATGGCAAGTTCATTGCATCCTATCTTCAGTCTGTGGGGAGAACTCTGAGCAGAGGAGAGGGAGATGGAAGCTATTTGTGAGGCAGGGCTTCCCATGAAGGACAGGAAGGATATGGATTCGTTACATCAACTCCAGCGGCGGGCCACGAAGGTGATCAGAGGGTTGGGGCACCTCACTTATAAGAACAAGCCGAGAGAGTTTGGATTGTTCAGCCTGGCGAAGAGAAGGCTCCAGGGAAACCTTATAGCAGCTTGCCAATATTTAAAGGGGGCTACGGGAAAACTGGAGGGTGGGAAGGGCGCTTTATCAGGAAGGAGAATTATAGGATGAAGAGTTAACTGTTTTAAGCTGAAAGAGGTTAGATTTAGATTAGATATTAGGAAGAAATTTTTTCCCATGAGGGTAGTGAGGCACTGGAACAGTTTTTCTGGAGAAGTCATGGATGCTGCATCCTTGAAGATGTTCAGGGATAGATTGGATGAGGCTTTGAGCAACCTGATGTAGTGGAAGGTGTCCCTGTGCATGACAGGGAGTTGGAACTGGATGATCTTTTAGATCCCTTCCAACCCAAACCATTCTATGTTTCTATGACAGATCAAGGATGTAGTAGGTTTTGCCATAGCACAAGGCTTTGGGAAGGCAAGGCAGTAAGCTCATCCTCTGCTGCCACCTTGCCAGTAAGAAGCATAACTATTAAAATTGCCAGATATCTATGCTCCGTGAACAGGATTCCCTTATCCTGATGTAGTTTCTGAGAAAATAAAATTTGGTACTAGGGAAATGCCCATGCTCTAAGACTTCGCTGTTAGACTGATTATACAGGCCAGTGTTATCCACCCAAAAAGTGAAACTTCACCATGACATTTTATCCCTCTTCTGTTTCCCAGAACTGAGATTTCCTCTTCAGCCATGGCTGCTCTCTTTTATTTCTTTAATTTGTCCCTAATTTATAGGTCCTAAAAATGAAGAGGGAATATGTCTTGAGGAGGGGTGCAGGAAGCAGGGCTGAGGATACCTGTGACTGCTGGCTCCCTTGATATTTTTCTATTTTTCTTCCACCTTAATCCCCTGTTGGGTGGGTGGTGTCTCATTACAACAGCTCCCAATAATGGTATTCTTGCTGTGCTCCCCTTCCATGGTTGTTTCCAGTTCTTGGAATTATACTTTTTCCTCGAAACAGCATGGTAGAGGGCTGCATTCCTTTCAGGGAGCAGTCCAGGAGGGTACGTACTTTACTATCTTCTCCCAGAGCTTCTTCAGCTTGGGAATAAGTGTTTTATTCAGTGTGGAGGTCAGAGCCTAAAGCAAGCTTCCATTCAGATGCTGTCTTAAATAGACAATGAGAAATAAATGCAGAGCACATCCATTCAGCTCTGCTCACCTATAGGAAACAGAGGAATGTGGGTACCCATGAATTTTTGAGCTTTAAGAGGATGTGAAGGTGGTGCTAGGTACTTGAAGGCAGTTGAAATACTTCATCTGTGTAGCATTTGTCCGTTTGTGTGTTTGGCTTTTACAGAAAAAAAAAATGCTTTGAACCCCAAATATGTCCTCAGTTGCGTGTATTTAATGCAGTCATAGAAGTCATGTGATAGAAGCATTCCCTGTTTTTTGTTTCCCGTTTTGGATTTGTGACATTCGTTTCAAAGCAGTCACCAAAACACATTTTTCTGACTTGTTTTCTGGAATTCTGTGGTTCCTCTACTTGCTGTAGATGTATTACTTCTAATTCTCTCTTTATTGTCTAACAACCATAGTAAATTGAGAGGTGCAAAAATGTATTTTGATTTGGATGTTTGCATGCATCATCCATTTTAGACACTGTGCTTCCTCTCCCCCTTAAGCAAAACAACTACTGATTTGCAAGTGAGCAAAGGGGGTCAGTAAATTGACACTGTATGCTTTGTATTACAGAGTGTTGTCCTTAATTTACTCGTTTTATCTTTACATTAGTGTTACCAGGCTCTCACATTCACCAGAAGCTCCAGCAGAAACCTGCTATGCAGAATCCATTAGAGTTGTGGGGTTTGTGGGTTTTGGTTTTTTGTTTTGTCTTCTCTCTCACTGTGTTTTCACTAATCAGAGTTCAAAATTGTTATTCAAGATAGCATGTCTTTTTCACTTGGTAGTCTTCCTGGACATGAAGGAAATAAAAATCATTGCACTGGCAACTGGCCAAATGTAATCTTGTAACCTGTGAAAGCTGACTAACTGCATACTTAGATGATGCTTTGAGGTTTTTAAATGCTGCTTCTGGATTGCTTTCTCTCACTTTTCACCTTCTCTTTCCCACAAGCCTTGGTTTCTGAGGGATGAACAACAGCACCTCTTTGCTAGTTTGCCCTCTTTCCAGGAGGAGAACCTGCCTTTTAGTTAGTAGCTTGGTGCTCCTGCTGTGCTGTGTGTTGAGAGCCAATAGGAGGTGGTTAACTGGAGGAAGCATTTTGTTACATGCTCTCTCTTGAAGTTTGTTTCCACTTGGACATCGAAGAGGGTGCATAAGATGTCATTTCTGCATTGAAATGCTTCCACATTGGCAAAGTACTACACGAAGACCTCTTTTTTTGATGGTGACCAACAGAAGCTTGATTAAAATTTTGAGATATAAAAGCAATTGGTGACTGGGTCACTGCTACTTTACTAGTAATAAGTCTGTGGTGATAAAGTTGTTGTGTTACCCTGCTGCGTTAAAGATTAAATGGCAGGTTCCAAAGAAGTAGTTATGTGAGCAGCTGCATGCATCAACCTTTATCGCTCTTTCTCCCAGGTAGGTGACCTTATTCTGTCTGTGGGATCACTGTCCTTTTATCAGCTTAGATGTTAGGAAAGTTATACATTCACTTGAATTAGCATGGTATGAGATTTCCATTGTCATAATCGGTGATGATTATTAGTGCTAGGTATGCAGTTAAAATGAGCTTGCTAATGACAATCTCAAACATTATTTTATAGTAGCGAGGGAATGTTGTAACCAAGGGAACTATTTAGCATGCATTTGTTTTGGAAAATAAACTGCTGGCATGAGGGTTTCTTATAGACATTTTATTGCAGGAGTATGAACTTACTATGTTTAATAAAATTTGATTTATGGCGATGTTAATTTTTTTTATTGTGAATAGACTTCTGGGTGTGACACTGTCTTCCAGTGAAGATTTTGTAGAAATCTTCTGTTTAGCTACAGTAAACAAAGAGCTAATGTTCTCTGCAAGTTACTTAGATTTCTTTTTTTTCCCCCCCATGGAATCCTGATTAGTCTTCTTTTGACTAATGTAGATACACAGTATGCTTGCTTCTGCAGCTGTATAGTTCTTCTTTATATTACTATGTACTTTTTGTCAAATTACTAGTTTGAAACATAAACATTTTACTGTTTCTTACTTTCGGACTTATTTGGATAAGCAAGATTTATATTTTTAAATACTTCTGAATAACATTCTTTGGAGTTCACTGGCACTACTGATGTCAATAAATATTGTAAATGTCATTAGGAACTGATCCCCCAAAATAGGATTTCAGAAACAGGAAAGCAAAGAGAAAAAAATTCTACTTCCTGCTGCAGTTCGAGCAACTTTCTAATGTCTCAATGTGGAACCCTCCAACATTTCAATAGATACCTCAGTAATCTTGTGTTTGATTTATTATTAATGTGTCTTAGTGGTGATCAACTGTATTTTTATGCATGTGTAGATTATATGTTTTTATATATATTGGGTAACATTGTTTCCTTAGGGTGACAAGCTGTCTCCTGGTGTTGTTACTGTACTCAATACATTTGCTTTATGTTTTTGAATTTAAATCTTATTAGGCCTTATCTGTCTTTCCTCTGCTACCTTGGATGAACATCAGCCTAATCTTTCAGACTGAGCTTTAACTGACATTGTCAAGGGTAAATCCCCTGAAGAACAGCTTGTCCTACAGCAGGCTGATAACCAATAGTCCATATGATCAGCTCAACTTCATTAACAATTCCTTTTCCCCAGACTTACAGGGTTTGAGGAGTAGGTGTAACTGAAAATATGCTGTTATTTCCTCTGATTATTGGTGAATTTTTAGAAAACTCGCAGACTTCTTGATAAGTCAATGTAGCTTCTTAAAGGTTTACCTGTGGTGGTAGACTAAACTTCCATGTACTTTCTTCAGGCTGACAAAACTCCTGGATCCACCTTAGACTGGAAAAGATGATTGATGACTAAGTAAATATTTTTGAGTGATACTGTGGCCACCATGGTGTGGTTTCTGTATTATAAGAATTGTTTATTTTTTTGTATGTGTTTTGTCTTTACTTTGCTGTCTCATACCATAAAACCCCGTTCTTATCAACTTAATGTGACGTATCTTTATGTTGAACGGTATTACTAACAGTTCTGGAGTTTCTGATTCATGGAGTAATGCTATTACACATAATACAATGACTAAATGATGTCATAGAAACCTAGTTATGTATCAACATCTGTTTTCACTTTTCACTTCTTCCTTGATACTTTTTTTACAAACTCAAGGCATTTCTCTTCACAGAAGAAAGTGCTAACATTTTAATGGTTTATTCTACCTTTAACAAAAGCAAATAGTCATTACATAAGAGAAATACTAGTATGTCAGTGTAACTTGAAGCTTTGATTTTTTTCTTGAGATTTATCTTATTTTTGCTTTTTGATACACTTTCACAGAAGTTTACTATGTAGATTTAAGATGAAAACTTATGCAAATTAAGCTCTTTAAAGGATATTTTTCCCCGAATAGTATTGCCAATATGATGAATGTTTTATTTTATTTCCTTACAGTTTTATGTGCTGAAAGAGTGGGCCAGATGACTAAAACATACAATGACATAGATGCTGTTACACGTCTTCTTGAAGAGGCAAGTATTACATTGCTTTAAGTACCCATACACAGTATAAGGAAAGAGTGCAGAAATTATCTGGTACCACTACTAAGAACTGTTGGTAGACTGTCCTAAAACAGGAAAAAAATTGAGTTTATGTACACTTTATATCATTGTTAAGGTAAATATTCTTTCCAAGTTAAGGTCATTTGTATACTTCAGTCATGTAGATTCATTACTCGTGCTTATTTTTCAGTTGCGGCCTTTTAACTTGCTCTTGGCCAAATATTTGCCATAAAGAAGAGGGGGTGGTAGAAATAATCTTAAAATGACACATATTTAGAGTGCATGTATAGCTAACAGTATCATTACTGATGGATTTATTCTCTTCTAAAATTTAAAAAAAAAATGTCACGAATGGTCTTGTATTCATAATTATTATCTCGGATAATGTCTTTCCAGAGAAATGCAGAGACACAAAATTAGAAAACAGCCAATACTCCATTTGTCTCCAAGCCTTTTCTTCTTTGGCTTTTGTTTGACATATTGGGGATTTTTTTAATACCATTATTATGTAAACTGTTATTACCATTATCCTTGGCCCTCAAGAAATGGCAAAAAGTGATTGTCAGCCTACAATGCTCGTGTTCAATAAATGTCATCATAAATTATTTGACTGAAATAATCCGCTTTTCTGCAGTAAGCTTGAGCAATGTTTTTCCAAATAATGTTTACGAAAACTTATTTAGGTGAAAACTGTTACAATTGAATTAGCTCATGGCTGAGTGTAATTTAATCCTTCATGTTTATTTGATTACTTATTGCAATAGCAATGTCGAAATTAGGATCTGTCTAACCAAGATACAGTGTGTGGTCTGTTCGTCTTCTAATTCTGCAAGGAAACAAGCATGGGAATGTTCACATCTTCCCACCTATACAGCTGATCTCAGTATATCATCCTGCATTTTGTGTTTCAAGCAGAACTCTTTAATAACTTTCTATGAATTACAAGTTAAAACTGATGCTTTACCTAAAACACCTGTACTGGAATAATTCATTGACTTGTAGTAACAGCCTGCATGTGTTGCCATGGCTCCTTCTAGTAATGATGCAGCGTTCTGCCAAACTGTTTCCTCCCCTGAGTCCATGTAGCCAGATGTCTATAGATCACAGTCATGGGAGCAATGCCAGATGGGCTTGCTGAGCCAGTTTTTTGAAGCTGCTGGTGTACTTCCCTTCTAGGGTGATAGCGAAGGAAAAAAATGGGGGAACATGTAATAGGTGAAGCCTCATTAAATCAAACGCATTCAGTGAGGATTTTTTTGGTTTGTTTGGTCATCATTTCTCATTGATTCACTCTGTTCCTAGGCAGATGTGCACTTATAACTCCTTTCGCTGTTCCCAAAATCATGGTTATCACAAGTGATTACATCTGTTTGCAGAAGTTAAGGTGTAACTCCTTCTGCTATCTTTGCGCATGCAAGTGAATCACAACCCCAAAAGCTGCCCCTTGTCTCTCATTGCTTGCAGGCTTCCAGTGAATGTTTTACAAAGTTGGCTGTGTGAAAGGTGCAGCATTTGAGGAGGGCAAAATGGGAAAGAGAACATCTCAAAACAACACGCGTGCGGGTATTTTGAAAATTTGTGACTGTTGCCCTGAAACTAAAGAAAGGAAGTGACACCAGGACTGCCTGGGTACATGATGAGAATAGGAGCAGGTTCCTGTGTGAACCTTCTTTCTTATCCCTTTCTAATAATAGTATAAATGTGTCTGGCTTCTGCATTTTCTTACATATTGCTATAATAAATTAGTTCCTTATCGCTGTGAGTTTGAGGCCTGACTCCAAACTCAGGCTTAGAACTGAATAGCTGAAAATTGTGTAGGAAGTCTAGGGAGGTTAATTAAGGAGCTTGGAAATATGCCTATGAAGAGAGCCAAGTCACTGAACAATAAGTTGGCTCAATACTTAAACAAAACATTTTTTCCTCCTAAATTTGTGGGACCTATTGTTTTGAAAGATTGTACTTTAGATTATATCAAGATTTTATGGCTAGATAATGCCAGTAGTTTTCAGTACAAATACAAGCCTGACCTTCAGAAACCATTTGGAAAGTGGTATTTGTACATAAAGCAGTGATCAATAACCTGTCTTTTTATATTTACTGATTATTACGTAACTTTATTTTTTACCCACTACAAAAGCCTCTTCATTCACATTTATTGACTTCAAATCCATGTGTTCAGTAGCCGTAGGTTTTGTAGGCTTTGTCATTAATGTATACGTGACAACAAAGTAGCCTAATAATATAATCGGTGTGGCTGTCAGGGGTGATAAATAAGCCCTAAACAGTATTTTCAATGACAGGGAGGAAAGTCTTTCTGAAAAGGTGTTGAATTAAGAGTATATGAAGAGTTAACTGTAGCACCATTTTCCCATTATTGTAAAGATCTAGTAATTGAATAAGAAAATGATAAACAGAAATATTTAGTGGATGGCAAAGTTCTATCATCTGGTAGTAGGTAGATTTACAACCTCATATCTCAGCTTTGCAGAATAGCTATAAGTATAGGTATGTTATCATCAGGATAAGCTTCTAGGTTTTATTGGTACATGTGGTGACCTGGTTAAATTGGTTATTTCCAGTTCTGTGCTCATCGAGAAGGGGGGAAAATGGGAAATCATGGCATGAGAGTAACTACTTAATGTAGATTTGGGCATCTGCAAAATGAAAGGGATAGGATGTGGTTTTTATAGAAGCACTAACGGATATAGGTACACAAATAAGACAGGAGCTGAACATTCGAAGCAAGTGGAAACTGAAGAGTGGTTTGAATTGCTGAAGTTCTTTGCTATTTTTACTGTGCTACTTTACTGTTCTTTAAAATGTAACCTCTGAAGTTTTGTGATTGCATCCTGTAGATGGAATAGCAAGGTGATGGAATAGTTTCCCTCCATAGTTTCTCAAACATAGCTGCACCAGATCTGCTATCATTTACACACATTTACATTAGACTTTGAAGCTGTGCTTTCAGGTGTATGGTTTAATAACTCTGTATTGGTCAGTCTTTTCTGAACGATTTGGATGTAATGTAACTGTAATGTGGAGGAGGGGAAAGAGCAAAAATACCCAAAACTACAAAACCTCACAGAAGGAAAAAGTCTTTAATTTTTCAAGTACTTGTTCCTTACCTTTCATTACAATTTTATCCATCCTCTGGTCTTTTGGTGAATGGAAAATTTGAAATCAGCTTTCTTTTCTTAATGCTTCACAGAAAGAACGGGACTTAGAATTAGCTGCTCGGATTGGCCAGTCACTGCTAAAGAAGAATAAATCACTGACAGAAAGAAATGAATTCCTGGAGGAGCAAGTAGAACACATCAGGGAAGAGGTGAGATTTTTACGCCAGAGCGCTCTGTTTGCAGCGATGGGGAGATTTTTCCTTCTAGTTTCACCTTCACCTTACTTAATTTTTTTGGGCATCCTGTCCATAGTAGATCAGTCTGTTGCAGAAGTTTTGTTGGCTATTTTTATAGCCTGTACTCTTTTAGAAATGTAACCAAAACAGTGATTTGACCTGTTGGCTCCAGTCAGGTGACTGGGGGGAATGGGGGGAGGAACCCCAACCTCAAGGTACTGAATTGTGTTCTGCCTTAGATTTAATTTTCCTCTCAAACCAGCTGCTCTTTTAGTTTTGTGTCACTATATCCAGTGTTTTCTTCTACCTGTTTTGTCATTGTTCACATGCTTTATATGTAATTATCTCGCTTATGACTCTTTCCCTTCTCCTACCTCTGTATGTAGCACACTGCTTTTGTTTCTTCCCTGAATCTTTCTCAGTCCTCACTTGTTTAATTACTTTTTCCCAAATGGTTTGGTATTCATATTTGAATTGAATTTTGGCTCTTAGAACATAGCATTTGAACACTGTGAGTGCTTCCCTTTGTTTCTTAAACTGATTATGTTATAGGTATCACGTATAAGGTAAATCGCTCTTGTATTAATAGAGATTTCAGGAGAGCATGCTCACTGAGATTATTCTGTCTTGTCTAAGCTGGGCCAGCTTCATAAACTTGTGTTAAACTTCCTTTGTTTAGTTGAGTCAGGATATATTTTGGCTATTGGTAATTTTTTTTCAACATGCTCTGCATGTGTGTATTTGTCAGTGTTAGATAGCATTGGGTTGATAGGCTGAGACTTGCTACCTTCTATCTAGATCACAAAAAGGTACGAGGTCTTAGTAACTTTACTCTATCTCTTTTCAGGGAACCATGATAGAATCTGTTGAAGCATGGAGCAGTAGCCTGCTGCAGTACATACATTTGTCTGAGTTTGACTGCAGTAATAATGTTTTAGGTATTTGATGTTTAGAATAGAATATGACGGCACGCGTGATTTTTTAATTAGTCTGATCTATAAAAGATACCTGAAAACCTATATTGTTTCAAGTAACACCTTGTATCTTCCAGATACCATTGAATTTTTAATCAGGTATTTATAAGCTTGCTATTTCTTAATGTGTTCCTCTTAATGGGGAGTTAGTTGCTATAGGTACTGGCAGTTTCTTGATGGCTGTATCTAGGATGGAAATGTATAGGATGCCTTAAGAGCTTTTTTCTGTACTGCATGTGTCACTAAACTGACTTACTGAGCTGGAGGTAAATGTTGCTTCTCTTGTTCTGGGATGATGACCTTGGTTTGTTTATCTCGTCTATGTGTAGCTTTGAGCAAGGAGAGAAATTGCACAGTTGTGGGGTGAGCAAGAGAACCATGAACTACAGGGGATTAAAAACTTTAAAAAGGGCTGTTAATAAAAGTGCCCAGGAGTGAGGTGTTGAATTATACCTAGGATGGGCTGATGATTAATGCATGGATAGAGGGATCCCAGTTGTGCAATAAATCGTAGTGGAGCACACACATAGAAATAATATCCTTTGGTAATAATATCCTTTAGTGTGGCCTACCCTTTAGTGTGGCCTACCCTTTTTGGCAAGGAAAACTGATTCTTTTATGTCCCAGAGGAGCGCTGCTGTTTGCTGCCTAAGTCCAATCATGTGGTGAACATTTTTTTTCTGCATTGGTCAATGTGGCATTTATTAGGCATGTGCGTACAGACTGGACAGGGCAGTGCATTCATACCATACATGCAGAATAGAAGACTCAACTGAGGAAGGTGGGTGACAGGGATGGGCTGCCTTAGCCAGGTCTGTTTATCCAAAAGGCCCCAGGAGCAGCATTAAGCAAAGGCCGACCAGAAATAAGCTTCTTATCAGGTAGCTTGGTATGTTGGGCCGTATGTTCTCTCAACACCCGCCTTTCATATTGTCATTTTGACTCCTTCAGAAATGGATGCTTTTGAGCCAGAGATTATCAGGCTTTAAAGTCATGACAGTTTTTGTGTGTCAAAAATCTTTTTTCAGTAGATTTCAGATCTTCTGTTAATGCTGAATTTTGAATATTTGAATAGCATGGTAACTAAGACAACTGTCTCTAAGGGCAAGGGAGAAGAGAATAAAAGAGAATTGATACTTCTAAAATTCTGTAAAAACTACCTACAAATGGTTTATCTGAAGGATCTGTGGTTTCTGTAACATACTTTTTTCTTTTTTTTCCTGGTATATAGTATAATGTTAAGGTTTTCTTGGAATGTATGTTATATATAGCTTTGTCTCTCTGACCTACCAAACTCATCCTGACAAAGCCTTCTAACCATCCCATTAGGTAGCCCAGGTTTTTCCTATGTCTTTGTAACATGGCACAGTCATAGGTATGTATGAAAGTAATACAGACCTGTGCAAAAAGCATTAGATTCTTGGGTTTGTCTTTTAATTTTGTGCTGCTTAGTTTTAGGAAAGGGCTGTGGTCATGTTCAATAAAAGCTAATGAAACTCAGACTGCAGTGGTGCAGTGGAGGACAAAAGGTGGGCACACTGAAGCAAGCACCGTGCTTGCATGTTTAGATACTCCAGTCTTGGCTTACTGCTCTGTAATTCTGTTCTGAAAACATATACATTATATTGAGGACACTTATGTAATTGTAAATTGTTTTGGTTACAGAGATGGGTGTCTGCCTTTTCAGTGGCAGAAATGCAGTCCCCAGGCATAGTGTGTCTACCTGCTGTTGTATTGTCGTGTTCACTAAGAATGCTGCAGCTCCCATCTAGAGATGTGTCCCTTTTCACTGAGTCAGCACTGCCTACAATTTAATATTGTCTCCTTTGAAATTAGAGCTCGGTATCAAAGCAACATAGTGTCACAATGTGAACCATGTTTGAAATGGAGTAGGTTATTAGGTTTTAGCTTCTCCTTATCTTCCTAAATTTCCCAGTTTATGTTGCCTTTTCCTCTTCAGATTTTGTCACGTGTTTCTGAAGGTTAAAAGGCAGCGTTTCAGACGACTGTCGGTCATCAAATAACACCACCTCAAAGCTGTGATAGCATCTGAGTAATGCACCCCTCCAGTCCTGTTGTTTTAGTTCCAGGTCACATACCAGACCCTGTGGTCTGGAGATAGCTGACTCTAAAACCTTTTCCAGATTTTGTTTTCTTGTGTGTAAAGTGAGAGGAAAAGAAAATCTGAATTATAATCTGGAACACTGGCATAAAAGATGGAATGTTGTGTTTGGTCTGTTAGAGTAGAAGGTAATATTGGAAAGATAGAAATGCTCTTTGGCTTGATACTTGCATGCATGTTATTTACATACAGTGTAACTGGATGTTTTCATTTTAACCTGTTAATCATTTAGAAAAGGTCTTTGTTCATAAAACAAATCCTGTGTTTTGCAACATAAAAATGTGTACTGAATCTGGTTGGGGCAGCACTGGTGTTCTTCATGGCAACGGTGCTGATAACAACCAGTGTTACAGCTATTGCTGATCAGTGGTTGCACAGCTTCAAGGTGCAATCTTCCTCCTCATCCTCCCTCTCCCCAACTCAGCCCCATCTGGGCAAGGTGTTGGGAGAGCGAACAGCTGGGATAACTGACCCCAACTGACCAAAAGGATATTCTGTACCTTAGTACTGTGTTCAGTTCTGGGCCCCTCACCACAAGAAGGATGTTGAGGCTCTGGAGCGAGTCCAGAGAAGAGCAATGAAGCTGGTGAAGGGGCTGGAGAACAAATCTTATGAGGAGCGGCTGAGAGAGCTGGGGTTGTTCAGCCTGGGGAAGAGGAGGCTGAGGGGAGACCTTATTACTCTCTACAACTACCTGAAGGGAGGTTGTGGAGAGGAGGGAGCTGGCCTCTTCTCCCAAGTGACAGGGGACAGGTTGAGAGGGAATGGCCTCAAGCTCCGCCAGGGGAGATTTAGGCTTGAGATTAGGAAAAAGTTCTTCACGGAGAGGATGGTTAGGCATTGGAATGGTCTGCCAAGGGAGGTGGTTGAGTCACCATCCCTGGAGGTGTTTAAGGTTAGGGTAGATGAGGTGCTTAGGAGCATGATTTAGGGATTGGTGGGAATGGTTGGACTCGACGATCCAGTGGGTCTCTTCCAACCTGGTCATTCTGTGATTCTGTGAAAAGCTCAGAGAAGGGAGGAGCATGGGTATGGTGTTTGTGTTCACAAGTAACCATTATGTGTGCCGAGGCCCTGCTTTACATAAAGTGGCTGAACATGTGCCTGCTGATAGAAGGTAGTGGATCGATACCTTACATTGCTTTGCTTGCTCAAGCAACTTTGCTTTACTTATGAAACTGTCTTTATCTTGGCTCATGAGTTTTTCTGGCTTTTGTGCTTTGGTTTTCTCCGCCATTCTGTGGGTATCGTGCGGGCAGAATGTGTGTGCATCTCATGGGTGCTTTGTTGCTGGCTGGGGTCAACACACCACAAAACGCTATGTCAAGGAAAGTGTTGCTGGAAGTTACTGCAGTCAGATTTTTCACATTTCACAGCATAGCTGAGGTTGGCAGTGACCTTTGGAGGTGATAATATCTGAACCCCACTGCTCAAGCAGAGCCACCTACAGCCGGTTGCCCAGGAGCTCATCCAGACAGGGTTTGAATATCTCCAAAGATGGAGACTCCACAGCCTCTCTAGGCAACCTGTGCCAGTGCTCAGTCACCCCTACAATAAAAAAGTTGTTTCTGATGCTCAGCTGGAACTTACCATGTTTCAGCTTGTGCCTGTTGCTTCTGGTCCTATTCCCATAAAAGGTCACAAGTTCCTGGCTGTTCACTCTCCTTTGGAGAATTCGATTGCTTGGAAATGGCACTAAAAGTAGCATCCTCTGCATTTTTAATTTGTGGAGAAAGAAGTGTAACAAAAGCTGGACAAGATCTAGTGCCCATCAACGTAGTATCTGAATCCTTTCTGCTTAAAGACGCTCAGCTTTTTAGCTGTTCTTGAAATAGGGAAAGCAGACCTCACAGAATTAATGTGTGGGGTTTTTGTTTCATGATTTTCTGAAAAGTGGTTTGTTGGGGTTTCCCCTCACCCCCTTGGACTTTTAGAACCAAAGTCTTGGAAGGACTTGGTGCCTTAGAGCATCTGATTACAAAGAAGAGCCTTGGTTTGCTTAAAATTCTGCATCATGTAAGTGCTTTATTGCATTGAGCCTGCTTTTTGTTCTATGAAAATGCAGCTTAAATCTCTTTTATTGATATTCTCTGTTTTGTTTGGGGTTTTTTTGCCAGTAATAGCTACAAATGTAAGTATGCCTACAGTACAAAAAGCAGAAGTCTAATAAAAACAAATGTGCTTGGCAACTTCTGCATTGTAAAGTGAAAACTGAGGGCTAAGTCTTGCAGTGCAAGTGGAAGGGACAGATCTGTCTGATCAGTTATGCTATTTATAGCTATGCAAGTAAAATAACAATCTCTTGCCACTGGGGTCTTAAATTGCAGCAATGGAGTGGTGTAAGTTCTCCTGTGTAATTGGGCTTTTTAACCCTTTTCTTGCAGAATCACAATCAGAATTAAGAGAGGTTAAGATTGCCGCACACAACTGCAGAGTATCTTAATTACCCGATTTAGATGTTTTATTCCTTTTTGATACATCAATGTACTGAGTATGGGACTCCCACATACTGTTTTACTAGATTCTTGCTTCGGCGTTGTCAAAAGCCCAAATTACTCCCAGAAACTGACTGCAGCCTCCACCGTTATGGCAGCCTCAGAATGTCAGCCTGCCACACAGGCAATTGAGTCCCAAATATAACCGTACTATGCAACCACTTAGGTAATTTTTATCCAATCTCTTGGAGAGGAAGAAATGTCTGTATCTGAGGCCTACAAGGCCTGTATCCAAACCAGGTGGTGACAGTCATCACAGAAAATGGATAAGAAAATTATATTTGTCTTGGTTGTGCCACAGTAATTTCTTGCAGTACCATTGCAGTACGTCTGTTTCTGTGAATGTGAATCTAGACTAGTGCATTAGTGAACCAGGATTGTTCATCTTAAAGAAAGTGACAAAGAAACATGTCTAATAGCAGTGGATAATGTCACTTCTGAAGTAGAACATTTAATTTCTAATTCAAAAGGTACCCTTTTAATTCTTCCTAAGTAATAAAGGAGCTGGTTGTTTCTGATCTTGGCCTCTTGATTTAGTCTGAAGGTGATGCTTGGATGATGAATAACTAATTTATACTGAGTTTTCTTAAGAATGTGCCTAGAAAATCAATGTATTGATCTGCAAGCTCTGTCTTTGCACAGGTTTCTCAGTTGCGGCATGAGCTCTCCATGAAAGATGAGCTGCTCCAGTTCTATACCAGTGCTGCTGAAGAAAGTGAACCCGAGTCTGTCTGTTCCACCCCGTAAGTTATTGATCTACAACATTGAACCTTCTTCTGGTACTAAGCAGGGGTAGTTTTAACAATTCGATAGCTTAGAAAATTAGGAAAACGATCTCTGTATTGGCTGGAACTATTAATGGGTCTCTGAACTTGGTGTATGGCACCAGCTGGAAGGATTTTCATTGGATCAGCTGACTATAGTGGTGCCAACAAGAGTCAAGATGGGAGAGTACATGGAGAGGCTGCTGATACAGCACTGTGGCTCTCACAGGAGCTAGGTCACTGTGGTGGAGATGCAGATGCAGGTCCCACTTATGGTACCCCACTATAATACACAACTTTCCAAACTGCTGGGTCGTGCTATGTGTGTGACCTTTGTGCTTGAAGAACCTGAGGCCACTGTGAAAAGTTCTAAGCAGAGGAAAGGAAATAGAGCATGGCTTATAGCCTGGGTTCCATGCAATTAGCTGGCTGAACAGTGTTGCAGGCTCTGAGGGGCTGTCTGCCCTTGCCTGCAGAGTTATTGCTGTGTTGCAGTGAGGCATGTGCAACATTAATCAGAAGCTATTGGATTGCTCTCTGTAGCAAGGTGGTTTCCTTTCTCATGTCCTTGCCTGAGCAGCTTTTCTGTCAAAAGTGTGAGCAATAAGTGAAAAAATGTTCTCAATTAAAACTCACTGAAAATGCATTGCTGCCCAAACATATGGGCATGAACAAAGCTGTATTTCATGTGGCTTTGACTGGTTTTGAGACCTCTGATCTGTCTGTTCTCTTGTGAGATTGACCACAATACAGGTAAAAATTATTTAAAACTTGTTTTTGTTACAAGGCTGAAGAGAAATGAATCTTCTTCTTCCGTCCAGAACTACTTTCATTTGGATTCTCTTCAAAAGAAACTCAAGGACCTGGAGGAGGAGAATGTTGTGCTTAGATCTGAGGTGAAATTGCTGCCCTTGTGTTTCACTTAATACAGTTGTTCATTTAAATGCCAGAACACAGGTATTGAGAAATGTGTAGTAGAAGTTGAGAGAGTCTTATTAAGAGTCCATAATTCCCCATGTGACACAGATCTCTTTGTAGTTGTTTATTCACCATCCTTTGTTCTTCTGAATAAAGGAAAGGCTGAAATGTGGAAGCTACGTGAAGCTACATGCAAAGCAATTTCCTTACCAAAAGAATGTGCAAAAGCATGGGCAGGTTTTGGAGTCCAGAACTGCACTTTGAAACAGGTGTTAAAGGGCTGACCTGGTAGGCATTAGCTGCTGATGTGAAATCTGCAGGCTAGTGTGGTCTCTGGTACAAATTCAGTGTGTCAAAATAAAAACCACTAATGTAAATTTGTATTAAATATCTTCAGTTTGTGTTTCAAGTAAGGCTGTTAATATTTTAAGTTAATATGATTGTCTTGCCTTTTATTTATGACAATATTCCATTTGTTCTATGTAGTTTTTGGAAGTTTATCTCCTCTTCCGTGTCTGTGAGAGATAACACCTCATAATTGAATAGCTGCTGGGTAATTACATATGTAATTTTGAATGCATCTTTTAAACTTTGGGAGCACTTTGCAAACATGTAGCAGGATGTAGCAGAAGGAATACTTCTGAGCTAAGGAGGAGTGCAGGAAAACAGCTCATTGTTTCTATTTCCTACTGTAAATGCAGTCAGGGCCCATTGCAAATAGGTTGTGTCACAATTCTGGATAAGGCACCACCTAATGAAGAGTGCCGTGTGCTTCACTGAGAAGTTGCACAAGGAAGATGAGTGATAGATGGTTTGAGAAGAAAGAAGGTAGAGTGAGAACTGAGAGGGTCACTGCGTCAGGAGCTGATATGAGACCCCCACATTCTCCCATCCAGGGATATGCAGTCTTTGCTAGTGAGACACAAGACAGAGCCAAACCTGAAACCTTGGAGCTATGCATTTCTCTACAGGTGCAATTTGTGGGTGGCTGTATGTGGCCCCATCGCTGGAAATTACAGGCCCCCTCTCGGAGGTGGTGCCAGACAGAATCAGTTGGGTGTAGCCACGTTCCTACTGGGAGTCCTAGAGTCAGAGCAGAAAAGACAAAGCAGAGAAGGAGGTAGCACTAAGTTTTTTTGTGGGATTATATGGCTACAGTGCTGGAACTTTTCAGATACTTTCTGAATGTTAAATACTTGAATGCTTAATTCAGTTATTTAAACAAGCATTTAATTAGTTTGTGACAATACCCAACTTTGTTCAGGTGACCAGATCAAGCTCTGCACACCAGCCTTATGTTATGTTTCTTTCTATTTTAAGTGCAAAATACGCAAGTGACATCTAGTGGGGATATGGTGATAATGATGCAAGATTCTCCATACAGTAATGTCTCTGAGAATTCACCTGGCCCCTTTTTCCAGAACATGAAGGAGGGCAGACAAAACTGTGGTTTCTCACTGTCTTCCTGGAGGAGTGATTAGAGAAGCTTCTCTTTCTGAAGCAGATGGTAATGCAGCAACAGACTGGCAAAGAATAAACATGCTAATGTAGCATATTTGATCTGGGTTTCTTGAATAGGCCTGTCAGCTGAAGACTGAAACAATTACTTATGAAGAGAAAGAACAACAGCTTGTCAATGACTGTGTAAAAGAGCTAAGTATGTCCTTATTTCGTTTCCCTTCTCCTTTGAGATTGTTCACTAAAAACAGAAAACTGAGTCAGATCAGTCAGTCATGTTTTTCTGTGGTACTAATTTTCCTTATATAAATAGTTGTGAAGAGAAAATTTCTGTCTGAAATTTCACAGCAGAAAATTCTGGCCATAAGCTACAACTCTCTCAGTTGCAAAATAGTTTTGCATAGAAAATATTATTGTTAGGGGAAATTACAGTCTCCTTTGTTGCATGAGCACTTTGTGTCTTTCTGTTTTTGTCTTACTGCTGTTTTTTAGAAATACCTTGCTGTGTATTGGTGAAAGATTCTGCTGAATCAAGTGGTGCTCTGCAAGAACATCTTTCTGCATACTTTTCTGCTTTTGGGTTTGCAATGTTAATTGTAATCACTTCTCTTAAAGGGGATGCAAACATTCAGATTGCCAATATCTCTGAAGAGTTAGCAAAGAAAACCGAAGATGCTGCCCGGCAACAGGAAGAAATCACCCATCTTCTCTCTCAGATAGTTGATCTGCAGAAAAAGGCAAAAGCTGTAAGGAATCCAGTTGCAAGAATACTGCTGTGATTTGCCGCTATTGTAGTTGGAAGAAAATTTACAATCCTCTATATACTATAGCCTAAAGGAAATTTTCCGTCCTTCTTGTCTGAGTGACCTTGTTTGAAGTTTAATATCTAGCATACTTGACTAGAAAACATAGATTTATTAAAAAATGCATATATGATATATCGAATATTATACTTAATTTAAATATTAGCTGTGAAACACTGCACTAAAATTGATTTCTTCCATAAGGCAAGAATGTCACTTTGAGTATTTCAGTGGACACATACTCAGTTTTAGAGTTTTGGAAATTTATTTAGCAGGGCATGGACTGATGCTCCCTATTTTTCTGTTAACATGTTAATATGTTGTTTAAATGTTTTTAAACTAATGTGTGAACTCATACTGCTGCAGTGAGAATCCTGAGAAAATTAGAGTTTTCCTATTTATACTGTAGTATGGGCTAAAACCATCATGACAGGACACAGTATTTCTAACATTTTTTTGGCGTGTTCTAGTGTGCAGTTGAAAATGAAGAATTGGTCCAGCATTTGGGAGCAGCTAAAGATGCGCAGAGGCAGCTCACAGCAGAGGTGAGTACATTACTTAATATTACAATAGTTTAGTACTAGAACAGCAGTGGTTCACTTTACCATAGGCATTTTAGTCTAAACTGCATCAGAAGTATTAACTAATTGTGCCAATGTATGTTGAATGAGGGCACGTTTATGTTCCTGGTAGAGTTCAAAACCCTTTTCCTCCTTTCTCCTTCAGCTGTCACACATTTTGAAAAACTGAGACTTATGTGCTGTATAGGAACTCCTACACAGGTTGACTTCCCTTGGCTGGTAGTTTAAGCCTATTTTGAGCAGTGAGATAATGTGGAAGAGCTCATTCATATTGTATTTTTTCAGCCAGTGAACCAAAGACAGTCCAGGATTGCTGGCTGTCTTCTGAGTGCTACATTCACATGGACAAAATGGACAAAATAGAATTAATAAAGCTTGAACTTCTTATGATGTGATTTCATTTACGTTACTTGGTGTTGAAGGTGAGAATGCCCATAGAAACTTGTCCTACTAATGAGCCTTTTGTACCTATGGTGGTCCACAAAGGTTGAACTCGTGTTTTTGCAGCCATTTCTTTGGGAAGTCCTTAACAGGCTTTCTGTTTCTAAGACAAGGAGCTTATTTTTATGGAGCTTGTAGGAATGTGGTATTTCAGACATTAGCCCTTCGCTGAGCTTCATTGAGATGAACTCAAAAACTATGAAGGTGAACAGACATCTGCAGGCAGAGTTCTTACATAAGATGTGTTTTGTGAGAAACTCAAGCTAATAATAAGGCTGATATTAGGCTGTTGGAGGTCATATGTACATATGCGTATGTAAGAAAGCCTTGATTTCTAAGTCCTTTGGAACACTGAAATGTCTTGTCCTTTTCATGTGCTGTTTGCCAATGTCGTCATCATGGTAATAAAATTAGGCACTATACCTGATCAGACTAAGGATGCTTTTAGCTCTGTATCTTCTCCTTGACAGTAGCTTCATGTAGGGTAGGAAATGGAGCAAGCAGTTCCTCCCTCCCAGCCTTTCCTGTTGCTAATCCATGTTATATATTATTTTTAGTGATATTCACTGTTGGGAGTTTTTTTCCTTTAAAATAGGATATTCTTACCTACGCCATTTTCCTTTGCCAGTGCAGCGGAAAAAAAAAAAAAAAAAAGCAGGCTTTTCGTGATGACAGTGCAGCCTATAAGATCTTGGACTGTTTTCTGTTACAGTTGCGGGAGCTGGAAGACAAGTATGCAGAGTGCATGGAAATGCTTCATGAGGCGCAAGAAGAGCTGAAAAACCTTAGGAACAAGACTATGCCAAATGCGATATCACGTCGATACCACTCTCTTGGTCTCTTCCCTATGGTAAGCAGATTAATGAGGGAAAACCAGAGAGAAAACAACCAAAGGAAATACAAATGTTTGCATCTGGCTTGCAGATTCAGGGATGGGTTGCTAGGCCTGAGACAAGCATTGATGAAATGTGTACTTATCTCATGTAAGAAGACACCCAAGTGATTGATTTTGCATACCTGGTTCTGAAACAGTGGTGCTATGTGGTTACTTGTTTTTGCTGCAGTATTATATCCAACCTGCAGCTGGCTGTGCTTATATTGTGAACCACTGGTATCATTAATAAGTTGTTACACAGTTCTGTACATCTTCGTTAGACATCTCCTGTACTCCAGTGGCTGGTTTTCAGTAGGAGCTTCCTGTTTGTCTTCAATATCCTTGGAGGTGTAACTTCAGAAACTATTTATTATGTTATTGGGAACATGGAATTCTTCTAGTCACTTATGTTATACATTCTGATTCTTCAGTAATCAAATAGGTTACACGTGTATTCCTGCATTAGAGTCACTGAAAATTCAGAAGTTTATTGAAAGAATATATATTGCTAGTGTGTATTATGACAGCGTCAGTTATGGCAGTGTCACTAGTGTTATCACCTTTGTTTATCTAATTTCATTTGATTATGACATTGCACATTTAGAGCATGGGGAGTATGCTGTATTTTCAGTCAAATAAAAATAGGAGTGCATTAAGTCTAGATAAGTTCAGTGCCTGGCTCTGCTTATTTCTGAGTCTCTACAATTATTCCATTACTTTTGAGGGCAATGATATCAGTGAAATTTCTTTTGAGTTGTGGTCATGTAATTAAGCAGCAGAATCTGGCTCTCCTTGTCTTTAGCTATGTCTTTTCTTATCTGCTAAGGATGAGCACAGATTATATTTGTGCTCACAAGAAGTAAATTGTCAACAGAGGCTTAGCTTGCCTTTTAGTGTTCTCTTCCGAGATTGAACATGGGTCAATCTAAAGTGCAGACATTTAATAATACAAGTTGTACAACTACAGTTGAAAGCTGTGGAAAGTATGTTTGTACTGAGATAAGTTTGTGTTTTGTATAAAAACAATATTCAATCATGGGACCAAAGATCATTTTGATTTGTGAATGTTTGATACTTCACAGTTAGACAGTAAAACTTACTGACTGGCATTGGAAATTTGATAACTTGTCACCTTTAACCCTGTAGGGGAAGTATATAATGCTTTATGCCATGAACCGTGTCTTTTTGTGTGTGTATGTAGGTGATCTTGTGGAAGGGAAGAATGTTTTCTGTTTATTTGAAACGAAAACAAATTAAGCAGAACTTTACATGTGAAGGGTGGGTGTTGCTGAGTAGGGAAGTTAGAGCCCCTGAATTCTATTGTTGCCTGTGATGTTCTTTTAGGATCCTTGACAGGTGTTCTGTGTCTTGTGATGATAAGCATTTTAGCAGTATGAAGCTAAGCTATAACCTGCCAGTGATTTAGATACATTCATTAGTCTTCCAGCTTTCCACTGAGTTTTCTAAATCTTTCTTTTTTCTGGAATGACACCATATTAGTTATTAATAATTTTATATAAATAATTATTTTCTGTGATGAAAGCCTATTAATACTATGGTGTTTGTTTTTCTCTTGTGCTTATTTTTAACAGGATTCTTTGGCAGCAGAGATAGAAGGGTCAATGAGGAAAGAACTGCATTTGGATGAACCTGACTCTCCTGACTTGGCGTATGACTGAAAAGAATTAATTACTAGTTAATGAATTATATCTGAAGTTAATTTTTATTTTATGAGAAAGGAAAAGACAGGAAATAATTATTCAGCTGGGGATATGGATAGAAATATTGCTGGCAGCATGTGAATGACAGAGACAAAGATAAACAAATTGTCTGGTTGTTGGGGTGTTTATATTTTCTGCCAAAGCTGCCAAAAGAAAACACCCAAATATAGGTTTTGGCTTGTCTTATGAACTTTTTTGTCCTCATTCTTGAGTGTTGAGAATGAGAAAAGATTTGTTTTCTTGCATGTTACAGTGCTAGGTTTCTTCAGTTAATGCTTAGGGGATGAGTTCAATTCCTAGTGTTCTCTCTTCAGGTGTTATAACAGAAGCTAGAAGGTAATTAGTGATGTAGTCCAGTTTCTACAGGAAGAACAACAGTGCAGAAAGGGATTTAGAGTGGCTGGGTACTTGTAGTGTGATGCCCATTACACCAGTGCTAAAGTTCTCTTGAATTAAGCAAGTAAAGTACTTGTGAGTCCAAAAGCTATAGATGGATACAGCTGGGCGGAAATGGCTTTACTGAAACCAGCTGCACGTGTACTCCAATAGGTTTAACTCACCTATTTGTAGAGGCATGGACTAATTAATTTGAAACACATTAATCCTATTTAGAGGATATATTAGAGAAAGAGTTGACAAAGAAAGAACCATCAGAGGAGGTGCATTAGCAACTTTCCAGAAACCTTCTAACTATATTTACCGAACATTTGACGTGCTTAAGCCTTCTCTGAGCATGAGCCAAGAATGGTAAATGATGCTTTGACAGAGAGAAATGTTGATTAGAAACATGTAAAATTAAAAGCATGTAAGATCAGAATGCTCAAATGCCATAGGATCCTTTTATCCTTCCAGAATAATCTAACTTAAGGATAGTGTAATGTCTTTAGAATGTCCTTTATATTGTTATGCACATACGAAAGAAGGATTTGATTTCATGAGTTGACTTGGTTTTATTTATTTGCTCAATGGTAGTAACTGTAACCTCTGTGGGACCGTTCTATAGATCTTAGATTCAGCCTCTTAAAAATACACAGCTATAGACTTTGAGCCTACACGCAAAGATTGCAACTGTTTAGCACTCATGGACAGATAGAGAATTGATTTACATTAAATGACATACATCATGCTGTCGTCGTTATACGCTAGCAGTGTTAACCTTTTAAGCTGAAACTGATGCACTGTTCTTTTTTTCAGCCATTGTTGAACTGTAAAACAGAGCAGCAATGGCACTTCCCTAGGTGGTGTAGGGAAAGTCTATTTTGTCAAAAAATTTCTGCTGAAGTATCATCTGAACTTAATCTTGAAGCAGATCAACAGTGTTTGTTATGATGTCAGGACACAGGTGATAAAGAACGAACTGTAGAAGCAGGTCAAAAATTAGGTTTCCAGCCTTGACAGCCTCTCCCTAGAGTCTTGGTCCATTATATTTCTTTTTTATTTTAAATGCTATTTATGTAGGTTTTGAAAAGGATACACAATAGCTTTAAGGCGTTTTTAGCTGATGTATTTCAAATGCTCTTTCACTTAATTTTTATTAATATTTAAGAGAGAATCCATCCACTTAATTTTCAAATGTTCTGTCTAAAATATTATAGGATAATGGAAGTATTATGTTGATGGGTTGAATGTAATGGCCAGACTGTAGCAAGTGTGGGGCCCTATGCATACTACATTGCAGAAACAATAAAGACAAGCTAGTTGGTAGAGCTGTGAATGGGAAGCATTGTTCACAATCTGTTACCTGTTTCTCTGTTCCTTCTTAAGGTAAGAAAGCACTTTGTGATAATTAACTGTGTGTATGTCTTACCAGCCATCAGAAGCGGGTCTTCGAGACAGTGAGAAATGTCAACCAAGTTGTCAAGCAAAGATCCATGACTCCGTCACCAATGAACATCCCAGGCTCTAACCAGTCCTCTGCTATGAACTCACTCATTTCTAGCTGTGTTAGCACTCCACGTTCCAGTTTCTATGGGGGAGACATCTCTAACGTTATGATTGACAACAAGACCAATAGCATCATCTTAGAGACTGAATCCTCTGACAATGGGTTAGTACTGTAGCACTGGTCTTTCCTTTTTTTTTTTGCAACATAAAAGCAAAGTGTTTCTGTCTTACATTTGGCAATTAATGCAGTGATGTGTCTTCAAAAGTTATTTTGTTTTGTGCTTATAGTTCTTGAGCACTCAAGAAAAGGAAAGCTTTTTGAAACCACTGTGTTACAGTGTCTGCGACTCACACCTGTTCTGAGATGCAGCAGCATCAGGTGGTATAAAACCACCCTTTGTCTTTGCAGCTGAGTATCAGCACTTTAATTATATGTTCACCATTTCACATTTATGCCAGGGAGTTCTGATCCAAATTACAGCTACTGCTCAATCTTTTGATCCTAAAAATAAAGGGAGGGGGGTACCTAATATGAGAACATGTGAATGAAATCAGTCAGAACTCTGCTCTTCTAGCTACTTGTCTCATCATGGTATACTGTGTACACTTCCCAGAAAAAAACAACTTAATATCTCAAAACAATGGATATTTGTCAGGATAATATACTCTTGTGACTCATTATGGTATTCATGCAGCATTGACCCCGTAAGAAGTGGCTGCTTACTTGAGTTTGTATAACTGTTAGAGATCCAGAACATGTAGGGCATCTCTCATCTACTTGTAGGAGGAAGCTCTTCAATAAAACACAGCTTTTCCTAACTGGAGTTTCCAGGCAGGAACTAGCATTTGAAACAGCTTAAATGTGAAAGAGAAAGAAAATATTGGTGTTTGCCTTTGAACTCTCTGGAGAGTAGTAAATTGTTCCTAGACTTCAGCATGCTTAAAACTTCTACATGACAGTTTTGAGACATTCACCAGTACCTTTAAATTACTGAGAACTTTTTTGTCTCTCCTCTCTCTCTTTTTTTTTTTTTTCCTATGTATGTTTCCCATGTAACGTTTTAGAAATGAAGACAGGTTGAAGAAGCCTGGAACTCCAGGGACTCCAGGCTCCAGTGACCTAGAAACTGCCCTTCGTAGGCTGTCCCTCAGGCGGGAGAATTACCTCTCGGAGCGAAAGTTTTTCGAAGAAGAGCAGGAAAGGAAGTTGCGGGAACTGGCAGAAAAGGGTGAACTCCATAGTGGTTCTGTTACCCCCACAGAGAGCATCATGTCACTGGGAACTCACTCCAGATTCTCAGAGTTCACTGGATATTCAGGAATGTCGATCAGCAGTCGCTCCTACCTACCGGAAAAGCTTCAGATTGTGAAACCACTAGAAGGTGATAACAAAGGGCCTCGGCCTTTATCTGTTCTTCTTAGTGACTCTTTGTGGTCTCTTATCCATCACCAGAAAGCAGGAAATCTTTGCAATACATATTCCTTTTACTTTAGAGACAGTAATCCACGCTGTTGGTTTGAAATCTTTTAACTACTATAGTTTTCCTTAAGCCTTAAAAGTCTTAGGAAACAATTTCAGCCATGACAGTAAAATAAATGTTACAGGCCACACTTGCATGAGCAGTGCAGCCTTACATCTAACCTAAATCTCAGTGTTGCCATTTCATAGCTAGAAAAGTAAGGTGGTTGAGTATCTGAAATCTAAGCAACAAGAGTATTAGTCTATCAATTCTCAGTTCTGAAAATTAGTGTCTGGAAAGACCTTTACCTATTTCAAACAGTCCAGATGGTCTAAAAGGGCTATTTAGGTGACAAAAAAAATTACCTCTGGACTATTTGGCTATCTGAATGGTCACGCGAGTCTCTATGGCTTTGGTTTCATGTGTGAAATGAGATGGGGTTTTTAAAGTCAAATTTCCTCCCTGTATTGTCTCTGAAGAAAGCAAGATGTAGGTAGGTGGTAGTCAGGGCTAGAGCATTATTTCAGAGTTAAGTGTGTTTCTGTAGTCTAATAAAGCTGACAGTGCACATCTAGTATAGTCCCTGTGGCTTTCTTAAGTTGTTTCAGGTTGTTTCTGGAAGTTGAAGTTGAGTAAATTCCTTCAGGTTTTAAGTAAAATGAAGCTATTTTCCTGTAATACTTCAGAGATATCCTAGTTACATAAATTAGCTTTGGTTTCTCTCTGTTTTCCTTTAACAGAATTCTGGTGTTGCAGCACATTGTCTATGTGTGTTTTAATTGCAGAAGTTCCCTTTTTCATTTTTTTAGAACAGATTCATTTCATCTATAAAGGAGTGTTTAGCATGTCACATATTCAGAAGCAAATATAACCCTTCCTGTGTCCTGAAGAAAGTGATGTGGTGTATCAATGTTCAAATGAAACTATAGCCATAGTGCACAAGTCCATACTGTTTAGCAGATTGTAATAGTTTTCATGACTGCTTTGAAATGGTCATAATTCATGTACCAGATGAGAGAAGCAACAATCCAGTTTTCTTTCAGTTACTGATTTCTACCACTGTAATAGATTTCTGTCACCATCCCGTTATATCTGCTTTTTTCTTCCAATAAACTCTTAAAGTCTTTATCATCTTTCCGTCTGTCTGGGTTTGGTTTTTTCCTGGTTTTGTTCATTGTTCTCATTGGGTCATTTTTTTTCCTTAAAATTATAGCACCTTTTACAGTAATTCTCATGCTTGGGTTTACATCTCATTTGTAGTATGTTTGTATCTGCCTGGTTCATAAATTTAGTGTTTGTTATCTTTTATTAAATTCATGTGTATGATTCTGTCCCTCACTTCATCTTAGTTTCTTTCCTGAGTATTTTTCGTGAGATTTGATGTTCTGGGTTTGTTTGGTTTTGGGGTTTTTTTTTCAACTTCAGAGATAGTTTCAAACTCCTGGGGCAAAGCAGTCTGCTGTACCTCCAGACTGTCATCAGTAGTTGTGCCTTTGTTTTTTATTACTCTTTTCCTAAGGATGCTCATCCTGTAAAATCACTTCTATGATACATTTCAGATTAGTGGCTTCTGTTCCTTTAGAGCAATCAATTTTAAATTCCACAGTAAAATAAATAGGGTGACAGAAGCACTAAGAAGTTAATCTTCTTTTGCACATTCAGAAAACAAAACCTGCTTTCCTTTAGTCGAATAGAATGATTGCTTGACTGACTTTAGTCTGGTGGGTTGTTTGGTTTACCTTAGGTTTTGAACTGTTGTACCATAAGCACAAATTAGCCATCCCTGTATCCTGCAGGAAAACTAGAACCTTGGATTAATCAAATCTTTCTCACTTTGTTGCAATTGTGGCAGCAACACATCATTAATTTCAAGCTTTCTCTGACCCCTATACTAAATATACAATGATGTGGATATTGGGAATAGAAAAACAAACTCTATTTGTATGCTTTTTTTTGCTTTTAAATTTCTTCTCACTTCAGCCAAGTAGTTCCACTGTTGTACACCAGTTCCCTCATTTTTCTGATTGCATAACTTAACAGGGCTGCCTAGTGGGAGCCTGGGACTGAACACAGACCAAGGTGATGTGTTCTCCCAACTTTTCTGGGGGGAGCATAAGGTGGTTTACATCTTTGCATTGTTTTCTGTGTTAGCATTAATTTTCTGCAGGGAGTAGTTAAAACTCCATTTCACCCATTTTGAGATCGTGATTAAAGTAACATGGGGCAAAACTCAGATATCCTCCTTTTTCCTGAGGAAACCTAGGCCACTTCGGTTTCCAGTTCCCAGAAGAAACTAATAACGTGTAATAATAGTAGAAATGTCAAAGCTCAAAATGCAGATGTTCTGATGCATATATTTCCATAGGAAAGATGCAAAATGTTATCAGTTGAATGCTTGTACTCTGCAGTTTTTCCAAGTATTAATTTTGGTGAGCTTTAAGGTTGAAAAAAATAACATCTTTAGAAGCTTGCGTATATAAGTTAGTTAGCAATAGGATTTTTTATTTGTGTACAGTGTGAAAAGGAATTTTTTATTTTCAGTGTTTTACTGTAACTTTTGAGGGTATGGTCATACCTCAAAACTCTGTTAAGTATTCCAGAAGGTGGAGAGGTGCTAAATATGCTTTTATGAATAGTAAAATTACAAAAAAATAAATGATCTTTGTAACAATTCAGGAATAAATACAAGTTGCACAAGTTAATAGTTATTCATTATTTATTTATATTGGGATTGTAATCATTTCTACTTCTTGAGCCTCAAGAATACCAGTCTAATTCCTCTTTAGTCTCTCAAAAATTACTGAAAATATATGTAAATTAAATTAGGGCTGTTATCCAAAGTAATCTAGCAGATCCAATTATTCTGGGTTAAAAATTACATGTTTTAAAAAATAAGATAGACTTTGTTAAAATTCTTCTCACAGATCCCAGTCATTAAACGGGACATTTTCCCTATTCACTTCCTATTTACAGTAAGCTTCTGTAGTGCAATTTCCTTATTGTGAAAGGACAATTCTTCTCATTCCATAGGATTTTTCTCAGGTATGAAATTATGTGTATGAGAACCATCCCGTGCCTGGCTGTTGCAGTATACAACGCAATGTGTTGAATTCCTTAGTTTTTTGAATACTGGTGAGATGATTGTATGCCATCTTGTGGATTGAGTCACTATTCTGCTTTGGGGAGAGGGAACAAAGACAACAAAAACTGTGCTGATTTGGGCTCTTTGGTATTTATTTGTGTCATAGGAGTTAGAATTAATTGTTTAAAGTCACATGTTGCAGCACAGGTGTAACTGGTGGACACGCAGGAGAATTTAGGCCCTTGTGAGCAGTATTTAATCACTACCTGAGGAATTAAATAAGCTTCCCTGATCTAAGTGGGTCCATCTCAATGTGTGTATATCAATTTCACCTGATACATTGCTGTTTCTGACCCATTGTCTCCTGCTGAACACTGAACATTGAATGCTTTTCTCTGTAAATGCACCTCTTTGCTCACTCAAAATACTTTCTGCCAAGGATGAAGCTACAGGTACAGTAGCATTTAGTTATGTAGTAGTTGAGTTCCTGTAACTTAGGACCCATACGAGTATTTAGACTTGCTGTGTAGCTCAGAGGTATTATCTACTTACACATGCCTGGAGTTGGTTCGTGTGACTTTCTAACATATGGTAGAACGCTGAAATTGCCGTGCAATCTGTGTAGCCTATTATCTACCTGTTAGCCACCGGTAGTAAGTTCTGGCATGTTTTCAGTACCTTTCTTAGTGTGAGCTTAATGTGGGAATACCTGGTATATGTTCCTCTTAGAGCTTTCTGTGATGGTGCTCAGTTCAACTGTTAAATATTAATTCTTAATACTCCTGCAAATTTAGGGAAATAAGATCATTTATGGGGGAGAGGGGTGGTGTGCATGTGAACAAGTATGCCTCATCTTTGAGCCACACTTTGCCTATCCAAGTCCTGATGTGATCAGTTTATTTCATGTTGATCTAAAAATGCTGAAGAGTAGATGAAGCGGTTTTGCCTTTTAGCATGTTTTCCTAGGAATATTAAACCCAGACATATTAAAGGTTTGGAGCTCCCAAATCTTTGGGTCATCTGGGTAAACAAAGTGTGATATTCTGCCTTTTAGGTCCTGGATTGATTACTGATTTGGTTTGGTTGTCTTTGTGTTCCCTTTCAAGGTTCTGCCACTTTGCACCACTGGCAGCAGCTGGCTCAGCCCCACCTGGGTGGGATCCTGGACCCGAGGCCTGGGGTTGTCACTAAGGGCTTCAGGACCCTGGACCTGGACCTGGATGAAGTGTACTGCCTTAATGACTTTGAGGAAGATGAGACAGGTGACATTTCTTACAAGGGTCTAACTACCTCGACGCCAGTTCAGCACACGGAGACCTCAGGTGAGAGGTCACAAGCACAAGTGACTGTTTCAGACAACAAGAATAACCCCCGCCAATCTCAGGCTTTCACAGAGGAGATGCAGGAGTCCGCGACTGACGATGATGAGGGGTCTGGTGAGGGAAACTCATTAAGTCCAGTAAAAATGACATCTTTACAGGATTTTGATTACTGGGCCATTCTCGCATCTCTCCAGAACAGCATCCATAGTATTGCTTTGTGTGTAGCATCTGCACGTTAATGCGTGCGGTACTTACAACATAACCATTCTAACATTGGCTCAAAAATCCGTTCTTTAACAATCTTTTAATTTTACTTTTTTTTTCCCCCCTAGTAACAGCATCTGTGGTCAATATTATACTCTATTCTGATAAGAGAAGGCTGCTAAAAGGAATTGATTTATTCACAAACCTTTGTGTGGCACATATGTGACATGTATTGAGTGCACACCCTTCAGTGTATAAGATGTATAGACCGTATATGTTTTGTATGCATATAATGAAGATATTTTTCTGACTGTTCATAAGAGGTCATGCTGTGCTTTAGAGTTTGTACTTTGGGGAAAAAACAAAGACGGAATGATGACAAAAGATGCATTTTAAGTTGCCTTTGCTGAAACAAATAGAAGTGCCTTGACAATTAAGCAAAGAAATTCTGCAAGCTTAATTCAGTTACCTCAGATACGGTTACCTCTTTTTAAATTCTCTTTGAGATAAAGAATTAAGAGAATGATTTTATGCAGATAATAACATTTCCCTCATTCCCTCTCCACTGCACTATTAAATTTTGTCCTTCCTATTTATACCATATTAAGACTTAAACATTTTAAAGTGACACAGTACTGCGTAAGTTATTAGATACTCTGAACTAACATTTGCAGTATGTTATTGCACCAATTATGCAGGTTCCTCGTCTATGAATAATGTGGCTTTTGTGTGTGTGGTTTCTTTTTTTGTTGTTGGTTGGAGGAGGGGAGATTTTTGGTTTTTTGTTTTAGTAAGCTGTAAAGTGTGTCTTCGTTAAAGATTTGCTACTGATAAAGAGTTAAATTTAGTCCAGGATCAGAAAACTACCAGAACCCCTTTTTTCTTCAGACTTCTTGCTTTTGCATAGCTACTTTAAATGAGGGCACTTCCTTCCAGTTCCTTTTTCTGGAGTAAACCATTACTTATTATTTAACTGATCTTTGGAAGATTAGATTGTCTCAGGGCTAGGCAACAATATTTCTGTTATTTTTGTGAAGTGCAGAGTATCCTCAGCTCTCACTGAAATGGCAGTCCAGCACTTTCAGCTGTTGGATATAAGCTACTTCTTGTAGTCAGTTGCATTAAGATTAAACTTAGAATCACAGAATCATTTAGGTTGGAAAAGACCTTTAACATCATTGAGTCTAACCATACACCTAACACTGCCAAGTTCACCAATAAACCATGTCCTTGACCACCATACCTACAGGTCTTTTAAATACCTCCAGGGATGCTACTCAACCATTTTCCTGGGGAGTCTCTTTCAGAGCTTGAACATTCAAATCCTTTAACTTCCCTTTCCATTGGCGAAAATCGTCTTTATTCTGTGAGATCTATTGCCTGTGAATAATGACTATATTATTTTTATATTGATATGGAAATAAATAATGCCTCCACAGGAGCTGTGCACGGTTTGGGATATTATCCACATGTTTATTATGTTGGGGAGGCTAAATAACAGCAAGAGAAGTTGGAGATCTAGAAAATATGGACTGAAATAAAGAAAATAACTTGGCATTTTTTAGAGATCACAGAATGAAAGATTCAAGTAAAAATATGATTAATTTTAAAATGTGTTGCTGCAGAGAAATAGAATGAGCAGTTCTTCATGTACTCAGCATACAGTAGTTGCACAAAAAGAGATATTTAGGTGAAGAATTTTTTAATTGTAAGAATATTCAGCATAGGAGCACGTAGAAATTTTGAAACCTTGTTGTCACAGATGATGTGTAGACAAAAAAAAATAGTTTAGTTCTTCGGTTTGGGGTTTTTTTGTTTGTTTGTTTGTTTTTTTTTTTAAGAGCAGATTAATAAAATGCTCTATGGTACAGACTGGCAAGAAAGACTTGATATTTCCCTTCGTTTCCTTTCTCCATTACAATTTGAATGCAGGACAGCATTAACAGGCTATTGCTCAGTTAGAGCTGATTTTGTGTGGGAGAGCTCTAGTTTTCTCAGGCAAGGTTTTTAAGCATAGTTCCTGCCATATAAATTGGCAAAGTAGGTAAAATCTATGAAATTGTACTAGGAATCTTAGTAAATCATGTATTGTTTCCTGAGTCACTTTAATACATTACAGAAGTAGAGAAACTGGTCAAAATTAATAACTTTGATTTGTAGAATGAACAAATACATGGAATTTTTTATTTCCTGTTCTTTATTCCTCCTTCAAATTGCCCAGCTGCTTAGGATTTAGGAGTACCCATGAGCCGCCACATGATTAAATGCTGTCACTCAAATGATGTTAAGATACTGCTATTTCTACTTTCTGTTGAACCGTTTTTTCAGGTGGTATACAAGGAGAAGATAATTGTGGGGTTTTTTTGCAGTAGGCACTTAACTCACATGGCAGTATTTCTTGAGATCCACCATTTGCCCCCTGAAGATGACCTTTTGGGACCAGAGATGTATCGGATCTAATTATATTGTATTTAAATATTGTGCAGCTGTTGTTCCTCTTGAAAAAACTTCCTGAGCATTCCTCCTGCCTCTCCTACATTCCATGTAAGAAATGCAATGCAGGTAGGGTAATGGACATAAATGGTTCCTTAGCGTTCTGTCTGCCACAAGTGCAAGGTTATGACCTCATTGCTTGTATGACTTCAGGCAGCCACGTACAGAATAAACTTTTGAAAGAGAATGTAGAAGTAAAACAAGAAGAGAGAAATACCTTGGATACAGTCTTCAGTGAAAGTGCTTTTGCTTGTAATCCAGGACAGCTCCATTGTGGAAAAATCTAGTTCAAGAGGTTCATAAAAGGCAGAAAGTGTCTCCCAACAGTTACTATTGGCAGGCCATAGAGTGTGCAAATGCAGAGCTACAGGTCTTCTAACCTGAGAACAAAAATTCTTCAGAAATACAGTGCTTACAAGATCCGTTCCCAGCAGGCATAAGTTATCTTTGTCTTTTGAGTAGGTGTCTGCTTCATTTGATATGTGTGCTTTGATGGTTGTATACTGCTGTTTTTTCACTGGAGATGTTATCTGGCAGACTACTATGAGATTCTATTTTTGCTGCCATTTTGTGGGCATGTAGAGTTCTCAAGATGAGCCTTAAGAGAAGTCATTTTAACATCCGGTCTCTGGAGAACAAACATTGCTGGTAGTGCCAAAGATGTCTTGTAGACAAAATAAATGTATTCAGAACAGAGTGTAAGTTGTTCCTTGTTGAGTGATGGATAGAGTCAGAAGTCATTCTAACTAAATAAGAAAAAGGTAATGATTCTTGAATTTTTCTGTCCCTATGTTGTGTCCATTGATACACAAAATAACTTCCTCACTGTGAATGCAGATTATATCCTAATTATGATACTGAACATTTCAGAGGAAATTAAGACACATGTAACTTATTACCTGTAATTGTTCTGTCAGAGCTACATACTGTGTGTGGGCTCAGTAGTTTTAAGGGGGCTTGTAAATTCCACAGTCACAGTTCTAGCCTAATATCCTAAAATAGTCCGAAATTTGCATGTCACAGAATCACAGAATAACCAGGTTGGAAAACACCCACTGGATCGTCGAGTCCAACCATTCCCACCAATCCCTAAATCATGCTCCTAAGCACCTCATCTACCCTAATCTTAAACACCTCCAGGGACAGTGACTCAACCACCTCCCTTGGCAGACCGTTCCAATGCCTAACCACCCTCTCCGTGAAGAACTTTTTCCTAATCTCAAGCCTAAATCTCCCCTGGCGGAGCTTGGGAGTGCGTTGAGTTGACTCTTAACATAATTGGAATGGTAAAGAAATTATAGGACATAGCATCATTAATACCATTTAGGACAAGGAATTTTTGAAGCATAAGTTTTTAGTAACCTCAGTATATTTTTTTTTATTAACTGAAAGAAACTGTAGGATATTATGAAACTGTACAGAGTCTGGTTTGGGGGAAGGGTTGTTGGTTTGTTTTGGTTTGTTTTTTAAGTTCATCCCCTTTCAAGCTTCTCTGAAACAAAAAGCTCTGTGTCATTCAAAGCACTTAATAACGTTGTAAATGTTCTCATTTTGCAATCAGAAGGGCTACACTTGAATCAGCGTGTGCTTAATTGAACACTAGTTTTGCGTGCACAAATTGTTATGTGTGGTTTTTTTCACTGGTTGCTTTGAACAGACGTGTGCAGCATTATGGAATCAGCCCTTTTATACTTCATGTTTAAACTTTAACAATGACGATCCTTGCAAGTAGATGCCTAAAATCACAAAAACACATAATGAATGTTTTATGTTTGAGTTGTTTTTAGCAGGATTATTTTACATGCTTCTAAGAGGTTACCACTGTATAGAAAAGCAATAAATTTTTTAACCCTTCTTAATTCTAAGGTATTGATGTGTATTTAAATATATTTTATTTTCAGATGACATGAATATTTCCAGTAGTTTCAAGTTTCAAGACAGATGTGTCAGCATTTGCTATCGGTGCTGTTAAAATTCTAGAATTTTAATTTTAGATCCTAGCCTGCCTAAAATCATGTCGAAGTCCCATTAAGTACATTGAAGTCTTTTTATATCTGTGCTCTGAGGTTACGTACATACATACTTACATACATAGGAGGAGACCTCAGCCAGAAGAAAGCTAAGAAAATACTGTCCAAAGAATACCTGTCTTGGTTCAGCTTTCCATCTCTTGCTGCTTCCAAAGGCAAAATAAATGGAAAGTTTGGAAATGAAGATACTCAGAAAATAATTTTATTGTCAGTTGTTTAAGAAACATACTAGGAATAACACTCCTAGTATAGATGTATGGATTCTTGGAGGTTTTAAGTATTCATGGTTACGCATGAAACCAGTGTTTTTTGAAGGATATTCTGGCAGTATTTTCTGAAGAACATCTGAAAGAGTCTAAATGCCTTTAGGAGAGCATTGTGCTCACGTTTTACAATTGTTGCGTTTGCCAAGCATTTCCATTTTGTTTTAGTAGTTAACTTGGGCATCAGCTCCAGCATACCCCCTGTTCTCCCTCCTCTTTCTGCAGGGAGTTTTCAGGACAGATAACCCTGTGTATCAGAGCTTTCACCTTCAGTCACCTGGAGGTGATGAACTCAGAATTCAGAGAGTACATGCAGCAGCTATCTTGTCCTGTGGATCCTGATGGGCTTCTGTGACCTAGTTTTCAGAAATTCTAGCTTACCAGAGAATGGAGTTGGTGACACAGACTGGGAAGAGTGAAGTCTGTAGTTTGTATCCCCAGTGATGACACTGGAGGAAAAAAGTGCCTCTTAATGGTCCTTCATTGTTACCCTTGTAAGGAAGGCACAGCTTTTTTTTTCTTATTCAGCAGTAAAATAAAATTGTGATGCTTTGAAACAAAATCTTCATCTGTTTCTCTAAGGACCCCCAACCTGTCATTCTGTCTCTCTCACACCAGCATGTGCTAAAGAGATATCCAAATTCCACTGCGCACTCTGCTAAAAGAGCAGGGAACTAGGTTTCCTCCTTTTGTTAAAACATGCAAAAAAAAAAAATTATGGACACAGTGGCTTCCTTCAGAGCTTTGTGCCAGTGTGAATCAAGCCATATTCTGAAGATTTCTGGTTTTTTGTCTTTTTAAAGTTCACCATGCACTTTCTGCCTCCTCACTGTTCATCTAGCATACCAGAGAATTTGAGTTTGGAACTAATGTTACAAAAGTTAATGGTATTTTAGTATAAATGCCTCTTAAATCTTCCTCAGACTCCATTTGTCTTGTCACCTTTTTGTGGATGGGGCAGACCACTAGTTCAGCTCCTGTAACTTTGTACCTTTCTCTGCATGAGCTGGTTGAAAATCCAGATTAAATAGGCTTTTGAGGGTTCTGTGAGCAGATCATGTCCTAAACACATCTGTGTGCTGTTTACACCTAGCAGGATGGCTACAAGCTGAGTATTGAAGCTGGATCGGAAACAGCTCTGAGCTATATAAAATCAGCTTTGTGTTTTGAGTAGGGAAGGCTCTGTTTCACCAGAAGATGGAACACTCTGCAGTCAGTTTGACTAGTATGTGCCTAGTATTTTAAAAGCTGTTTTTACAAGTGTTTGTGCTTATAGGACAGTTGCTTTCAGCTATAATGTTTTGGGGGTTTTCCAAAATGCCTAAGATTTATTTGAGAGAGCTTAGTAAGGTAAGGAATCATTAATTACCAAGCATTAAATGTAGTCCAGCAGCAATCTAAGGTTTAGCTTGAATTTTAATTTAGGGGGAAGATGCACATACAGTTTAGTTTATGGCTTCCTGATGGATAAAATTACATGATGTTTTTGTAAATTTTGCTAAAAACTGCATTATGTACACATTCTTTTTCATACAGATACGAAGCCTCGTTAATCATCTACTTCTTGAAAAAGAGGATACAAATATAACATTTCATGTCAGCCGTTGTCACGTGGAATTGATGTTTATATTTCAAATAATACTTTGGTGTATGTACATGTGAAGGTAGTCTCTCTCATCGTAAACATATGTTACTTCCTCTCAAATTTATACCAATTCAGGATATGGCAATTATTTTGTAAAATTACTAGATTAGAAATGGATCATTTTGTCTCTATTTTATAAACTTTGTTCATTTACAGCAACAGGTTCTCACTCTTTGTATTGTGTCCAAAGGATGGAAAATGCTACAGCAATATGATACACCCCATTGTTGACTGATGGAGGATGAAGCTGGTACAGGACTTTCTTAGTGGTATTTGAGGGTGGAATACGTCCTTGGAAATTATTTTTTTTGGTTTTAACATAATTTCACTTAATTTCTTCTTAATAGAATCAGTGATTTCTCTACTTTTAGCAGCCTTCTCCTATCTCTGACTCATTAATAGCAATGAGTTGTGCTTTTGCTGATGCATCTGTATATCTTCAATGTGCCTGTTTCCGATCTGAAGGGATGCCCAATGGATATTACAAATGGGGAAAATGCACTTACTGTGTTATACCTACGTGCTTTGGATTGAGCTTGCAGTCTTAAACTGGCATTGCTTTATTCTGTTCTCTATTCATCATCCAGGGATAATTACTTTGTTTCTATTTGATTTATGTTGAAGTCCTTTGTTTTCTCTAAATAACCAATTTTTTCATGTTCAGCGATTTGAGCTCTTTCTCCAGATTTTCTTTTAACTCTCTACAATATGGAGAGAATCATGATTGCTAGGCTGTGCTCCCTTATAATAGCTTTTATAGTGCTCACACTAATCTCTAAAGCAACTGGATTCCTGAAGCATCCTAATTACCATCTCTGGAGGTGAAGTAGAGCTTGTTGTTATGTTATGCTGTGCTAACATTTGAGTGTGTTAACATGACACTCCAGTAGGTTTTCAGACGTCTCCTTCTTTAACGTACAGCAGTACATTCCAGCGCTAAGTAGAAGTTACCTCACATTGTTTGCTTAGCCACTTCTGCTTCCACTGTTCACACTCCCCATGCTCTAGCCTTCACACACTGCTTATATGTGTTCTTAAAGGACTACCTAAGTGCGCATCCTGTTTTGGAGCTGTGGCACTTTACGTATGAAAAAGGGAACACAGCCACGATTAAGGCTTGCCTTGCTTCTGCTAAGCATCTCTGGAAGTTCAGAATGGTGTCTGGTCTAGTTTGGTCTGTCTGTCTGTCTGCTGCAATGTGTTGAATCGTTGTGTACTGTGGTATTAAAACGTGGCTAAATCGGGGAATGGCTTGGATGGTTGGGCAGGACTGAGGGAGGGAACTGCACACGGTTTTTATTGTGCATGTCTTTTGACCACTGCTAAGTTTTTTTAATAAGTAAGAGAACCTATGCAATCATGATATCTTTGATGTAGTATTTAACTCTGGGTGGATTTCAATCTGCTTTCCAGATGCATGGCTTTTAAATTTTGTAGTTATTTTGCAATGGCCACAGCTGCATTATACAGCAGGCTAGTAAATCTGCAGGAGTAGCTCCACTAAGAAGAAAGAAATCGGCCCAAGTCCTTGACTTTGATTTATATATATTTTTTTTTTTTAGATTGAACGGTATTGCTTCTTTTCCAAATTACTGATACGCTGTTAGAATGGCATTTTTACTCCTGCGTTTCTGGGCAAAATGATTTACTCTACTGTTGACAAATATTCAAAACCTGCTATATTGTGCAGCTGAGGACATACATTGTTAAAGAACCTAAACACATGCACAAGAGAAATGTCACAGATGTACAGTAGTGGATCCAAAAGAACTACCGCTTTTCTCACTGTGGATGTGAACAGTCAGAAACAGATAAACAGTACTATGTGTCTGTCCCCTCCCTGCCCAAACAATCTATATTTCTGTAGCAGCAGCAAGCTGGATCCATTACTGAGAAGTAATGAGGATACCTTTTTGTGGGTCAGTCTAAAAGCTGAAATGCACAAACATTGAGAAATTCTTCATGCTCCTGAGCCAGTGCTAGAAAATATTGTTTGTAATTTCCCACTGATGAAAGCTGCTAGTTTCAAGCACTGCCTTGCCTAAATTTGATTTGAGCAAGACTTTTCTGCAGTGTTACTGATCATGGGGAAGTCTCAGGAGACCCTTTCAGTACTGGCCTTGGAGTCCTGTTGTGTTTGTTTTGGAGAACAAGCGTCTGCTAGAATGCTGCAGTGCTTGTGTTTTTCACTTTTCTTGCATTGGTCCTATCTGAGGTACCTCATCACTTTTTTGCATCTGTCTTATCAGCACGCAGAAGTTTGGTTTTCCCCTTTTCTGTGTAAAATGCAAAGAATTTGCTTTTTTTTAATTTAGTACCTCATCCTGGGAAGTGCATGTCACAAACCAACTCCACCTTCACCTTCACCACCTGCCGCATACTGCACCCTTCTGATGAACTCACACGAGTCACTCCAAGGTAAGGGTTTCCCATGATGGCAAAGCCATCAGCTCTGTTAGTTTTCCCTGTAAGGAAATGCAAAGTTATGGCTTAAGCAAAAGCATTAATCGCATTGGTGAATTACAGCACGCCTCCAAATTATTCCTTCTACTTTGAATTACCTTAACCTTATTTTTATTTGAGAGCTATGTGTAATGTTTTAGAAAGCCAACCAAAATATCTTAAATTTTGCTATCACTAGGTAAAAAATTGCAGGATCAGGCATGACTAAGTTGGCTTCCAGTATCCAGACCTGACTACCTTTGATCCCAGACTAGCTGTAGTCATTGTGTGAAAGCACAGAATATGGTGTCTTAGAAAAAAGGAGAGAGATCTTTCTGGGGAAGAAAAATCTAAGTCTTTGGTGCAGAAGACAAAGGGATGCACAGGTAAAGAAATCCAGGAGGTATATGTGGAATGAAAGAGGAAACATGTCTTAATCAAAACCAGGGAGCTATCTGGTTTTTTTCCTTGGTGTAATTGTTGGAAATGAGTTTATAGTAGCCAGACTGAAACTGGCTTAATAATAGTAATTGGAGTGTTTAGGCAATACATGCTGATAAAAGGCAATTCTGTAGCTTTATCAGAGGTGAAGATCTGAGAACCAGAGAGGGTGAGTGAATGTCATACCTAAAAATGGAACTTTGCTTCCTTAGCAAATCAGTTTTTAAGGAATGTTTTTTTCTCTTTAGAAGGACAGTGCCTCATTGCATTCACTGTGCCTTCCGACTCCTGTGTCGGAGTGTTACCATTGTGTGGATCCCTGTTCAAAGATGATGTGTCTGGGTTTGTTCAGACATGAGAGGGGCACTGAATTACCAAAGGAACACGTGAAAAGTAACAGTATTAAATATGAAAACCTTGAGCTGGAAAGGAAATGAGCAATGACTAAATGTAACTTTTCTACTTCCCTTTCTGAACAAAGTTAGTTAATTGTGGCCTGGGTGTTTTATTCTTTACTCTTTTCTGTCTTCCTCTCCCATCAATGTTGTTACGGAAGAGATCTCTTTGTTTAGCTACAGTTGTATGTTATTTTTACTGTTGAACTACAGCTAGTCGTGGTCACTATAAGCTGCTTGATTATGTTGGTTAGTAAATCTAACAAATCAGCCATAAATGACAGCTAAATTCAGTACATTTTCAGGTGCCTTAGTTGTGCCAAACTTCATCATTCATTTAGGGGGAAAAAGAGAAACATAAACAATATGATGTTTTCAACAGATGTGTTTAAGGAGCTCCTCCTTACCAGCTATAAACAATTTTTCACAGGTCATGTGAGGAGGACGAGGAAACTGCATTATGTCTCCTTATGCTGCGAGGAGGTATAGGGCAGACACTATGATCCAGCGTAGCAGGCGGTGAGCAACGCTGCCAGCAGTTTCTTTGTTGGCAGGGTCATGTACAAGGAATGCTAGTGTGTGTGGCACCAGCTAACCCAAAGAGTTTTGATATTTACCTACCTGGTTGTGTTTTACCCTAGCCTCTAACCCAGGTGATGCTCTAACCTGTCTGAGTTTCATCAAGCTAGCTAAATGAGGTGCTCATTTATTTCTTTTCTCAATCTAACTCTGAAATAGTCACTGGGCTGAGTTGCTGAGATCGTTTTAAGTGTGTTTCTGTGGTTGTGTCCAGGCTACTCTGCAGTGTTGTTGACCAGTTTGATGCGGAAAATGTTTCCTGGTTATAGTAATGCCAAAATGAGTGAACAAATAAAGCAACACCTACCTAACTGCTTTCTTGCAGGGGTGTGGGTTTTTGGTTTTGTTGTTGTTGTTTTTTTGTTTTTGTTGTTGTTTTTTTTTTTTTTTTATTGCACTGTAGTGTGTACCTGTGCTGACAAATTAGTAGAAATACTAATCTAAGCATCTGTGCAACTGAAATCTGGAGCTGGAAAGAATGAAGCTGTTAATAAGCCATTGGAGTGTTGTACTTCTCATCTTGTAACTAGGAGACCTTAGAAGGCTGATAATTAACTCCCTATGTCTGGGTTTCCAAAATCTACTTGATCATACCCTGTAGTAAGCCAATTCAAGCAGTAAGTTCTATCCTCTCCTTTCATGATTTTCAAAACTTCTACACTTCTTTGTTTAGCCTCTGTAAGAGTTGCATCGCAGTGGCTGTCACTGCTCTCTAGTTCCACCATGAACTGGAATCAGAGCTATGAAGATGGAGCTTTAATAAAAGAGAAGAATTCTGAACTAACTTCTTTCCACTCAGCCTTGCCTTCAAAACGTGTATGTGCGCTGCTGCGGTGGGCATGTATGTTCTCCTTCGCTCTGCTGCGAGGAGTCCTTCTCCTCTGCTGCTGATTCAGTCCAGGCAGAATGAAGAGGACATAAGGAGAGCTGGTCACAACACATCTACTCTGTGCACTGACAGCCACAGCACACAGAGCCACTTAGCAAGGCTGCTTTTCAAATTACACCACTGTCAATACCAGTTTTCTCAAATACATGTTTTGCTACAGTTTACAAGTGAGAATATATTGGAATACTCTTGTTGAACTGCAACTGCAGAGCAAAAATTCTTTGGCAGTTTCACTTGCTTATGGTAGAAGTTGGTACATCTCCAACTCACTGTGGAGATCATTGATTAGAACCTATTTAATCATAGAGAGAAGACATGACTTGAGACTTCATATGACATCAGGCTAATATTCACTTAGTTAAGGAGTGCCTTGAAAATTTTAAAGTAGTGCTGACTTTTAAAGCATGACTGGACTAGGTTTTATAGTATTATATTAACTCATGTCAGCCAATTGCTGTATAGCACTAGACGAAGTTCTAAGCTCTTCAGAAACTGTGTCTCAGAACAGAACTTTCCAGGATGTCTAATCTGACATTCACAGTTGCGCTGGTCACCCACGGTTCATTAAGGTGAAATGTGACTGCACATTGTAGTTGAGACATCATCTAGGCCCTTTCGTCCATATGCGCAAAAAGGATGCAATCCATTCATTGGCCTGAGGCTTCTCTAACACCTAGAAATCCAACCAGATCATCTCAAGGTGGCTATTTGATGCATTTCTTGGTACAGAGAACCCAGCATAAGTTCAAGTTGTGTGTTATGACTGAGCTGATCCAGCAGCGTGGCTCTGCTGAAAAGGGAAGCTCCTGCTCTTTCCCCTGTTCCTTCTCCTCCCAGCTGCTTAGTTTTCCCCGCTGTCTTGCTTTGGCTTTTGTTTCTGTCTGACTCTTAAGCTAAGTGTCTTCCACTTATTAACCTGGTAAGATTAAGGGTACAATTTCCTTCTTTAAGTGGTGATGAGCTCTCAGATCAGTGAATTCTGTGTTAGCATGAAGTATTGCATTGTTCAAGACCTTTTAAATGCCATTAGAGGGTATGAATCCATACCTAGGAAATATTATCATGGAATATATTTTTTTGTGTCTGGATATGTGGCAAAAAACCATAATTTGAGCATAATTAGAAATAGTTGGAAAGTGTTATTATAAAGATGTATGGAACCCTTGGGATTCTCCCAAATTTACATGAATTTGGATTGTCATAGATGTCGCACATGCCTTGTTTCTGTAATAACTGAGTGCACCACAACTTAATGAATGGTGTACCTTGGACTGCCATAAATCCTGAGTGGGGATTATCTGTAGGTAAATATGCTTTGGCTAAACTAAAAAAGCAAGTTTTTTTAAGGATGGCACTGTAGTGCCAGAAACACTCAAACCTCATTGTCCCTGAGATCTCATACTATGGCACAAAGGATTTGGGATGTTTCCTTTGTGTTAGTAATTCTCTGGAAGTAGGTGCTGCGTTGAGTCTGTGTTCATTCTGGTGGTTAGCTGGTGGGGAGGATGGTCTAGCAGAACAAATGCTATTTGATATGCCTCAAGAAATCCCAACACCAAAAAACTAGCAGTAGTGTGCTTAAGAAAACAAAATGCAGTAAGACAGCAATGAACATGTCATATCTGTCACTTGTTCTAAATGTGACAATGAGATTGAGTGCACCTTCAGCAAGTTTGCAGATGACACCAAGCTGAGTGGTGTAGTTGCCACACTGGAAGGATGGGATGTCATCCAGAGGGACCTGGGCAGGCTGTAGAAGCGGGCCTATGTGAACTTCATGAGGTTCAACGGAGCCAAATGCAAGGTCCTGCATCTGGGTAGGGGCAATCCCTTATTTCAGTACATGTTGGGGGATGATGTGATTGAGAGCAGCCATGCAGAGAAGGATGTGAGTGTGCTGGTCGATGAGAAGCTTGACATGAGCTGGCAGTGTGCACTCACAGCCCAGAAGGCCAACTGTATCCTGGGCTGCATCAAAAAGTGTGGCCAGCAGGGTGAGGGAGGTGATTCTACCCCTCTATTCCTCTCTTGTGAGACCTCATCTGGAGCATTGTGTCCAGTTCTGGAATCCTCAACATAAGAAGGAGATGGAACTGTTGGAACGGGTCCAGAGGAGGGTTACAAAGATGATCCAAGGGCTGGAGCACCTCCCACAGGAGGACAGGCTGAGAGAGTTGGGGTTGTTAGCCTGGAGAAAAGAAATCTCTGGGGAGACCTTATAGCGACCTTTCAGTATCTGAAAGGGGCTACAAGAAAGCTGGGGAGGAACTGTTTACTAAGGCTTGTAGTGATGGGACTAGGGGTCACGGGTATAAACTGGAAAGGGCCAGATTTAGACTAGACATATGGAAGAATTTATTCACAATGTGAGTGGTGAGGCACTGGCACAGGTTGCCCAGGGAAGCTGTGGCTGCTACATCCCTGGAGGTGTTCAAGGCCAGGTTGGATGGGGACTTGAGCAGCCTGATCTAGTGGGAGGTGTCCCTACCCATGGCAGGGGGGTTGGGACTGAATGATCTTTAAGGTCCCTTCCAACCCTATCTATTCTACTACTCTATGATTCTATGTGCAGATTATTCCCTATTTAATATTTTCTTAACTGCTGCCTGTATGTAGCTCATTTTTAAAAGAAAGAACTGGAATTGGGGAGCAATTTAAGCATGTTTCAAAGTATAGAAATTAATGTTTTACCAAACTAACAGTAGAATGACTGTTGTGCTTGGTTTGTTGTTGAGTTATTGGTTACCTATTGACCAACTGATAACCAAAAGCTTGTCTATATTTTTTCTCATCACTTTGATCTTTATTCACACTACTGTCCACCTCCCTTAAAAATCAGATCCCACATTCCTTTCCCCTTAAATGAAAGCAAATCTGATGTGCGAATCGAAGGAGTTGACCTGACAGAAATGCATGTTGATGACAGTGCCAGCTATCCAGCAGCCTTGTTACAAATGCTTTGATATAAAATACATTCCCCTCCTCCATTGCTTCTCTCTGCTATAACCCAGCAATACTGGAAGGGCTAGTAGTTCTGTATTCTCCAAAGTGACACTAAGAATTAATTCTGTGTTGCTTATTGGTCAAGTCTCACAGTTTCCTTGTCTCATGGAAGCAACCGGGAATTGTGACAACCAGTAGATCAAAAAGAAAAGCTGAAGGTGTCAATTACAAAATGTGTTAATTGAATAGTTTATTGGAACAAATGTGTTGGCATTGGGGAATGCATTAATCCTATGAGGTTGAGTGGTGGAGTATGCCAAATAGAGGGATGCATTTTGTAAGAGACGATATTTTTTTGTACATGTCGCCACATTTGGGAGAAGCCAGTAACTGTCAGTTTCCTGTACACTCTTGAGTGTATAAAAGGCTCTGTTCAGGGTTAAAAATCGTTTGCAATAAGTTTTAGCTCCCAAGTGAAGAGAATAATTTGCCTCCTCTTTTGCTTCCAGCCTTAACGCAGCACCTACTCCAGCTTGTGGCAGCATTGGCAATTTGAAAGGCACCCCAGTGGCTACTCCCTGTACTCCTCGGCGTCTGAGTTTAGCCGAATCCTTCACTAACCTCCGGGAATCTACAACGACGATGAGTACATCTCTGGGGCTGGTGTGGCTCCTGAAGGAAAGGGGCATCTCGGCAGCAGTGTACAATCCACAGAGCTGGGACAGAGCCGGCAAAGGCACCTTCCTGAACACATACTCCCCTAAAATGGCGATCATTCCTTCCACTCCACCAAACTCACCTATGCAGACACCTTCTTCTTCCCCTCCATCTTTTGAGTTCAAGTGCACCAGTCCACCATATGACAACTTCTTGGCCTCGAAGCCTGCTAGTTCAATCTTGAAGGAGGTGAGGAATAAAAAGAACATCAGGAACAGTGAGAGTCAGACTGACGTGTCTGTTTCCAACCTTAATCTCGTGGACAAAGTCAAGAGGTTTGGTATCGCCAAAGTTGTGAGTTCAGGGCAAACGTCAGCTCCTCCATTAACTGATGACCAAGGACCTCTTCTCTGTGGGGCACAAGGACCAGTGAGGTCCCTTGTTCCTGGAGGCCTGGCACCAGACAGTCTCCCATTGGGCTGCCCTGCTGTGACCAGTGCCATTGGAGGCATCCAGCTGAACACTGGCATCCGAAGGAATCGGAGCTTCCCCACCATGGTGGGTTCCAGCATGCAGATGAAAGGCCCGACATCTCTCACTTCAGGGATCCTCATGGGAACCAAGCTCCCGAAGCAAGCTAGCTTACGATGAAGGACTTTATTTTTACAGCTAGTCTTTTTAAATAAAAATATTCATATTCTCTCTCTGATCCCCTTTTTCTTTCCCCACCACCCCTTCATTGCCTCTTGAGTTTGACAAATCAACTTTGTGCCTAATGGGAGAAATATGTAAACTTTGTATAAAATGTGTAAATATTTACCAGATCTCTTGTAACTAATTGGATTATTTTACTGTTCAGTTGAGTGCAAAAGGCTCTATGTTGATTGCTGTATTAAGGTTGACTTGCTAACCTTTTGAAAAGGTTGTTTTTTAAGATGCACTGAAAAAAAAAGAAAAGAACAAAACCAACAAAAAATAACTTGACTAGGAAAACGTGAATTTTGTAGCTAAGCCTAACCTGAGTTGAAGGTGCATGGGAAGCTATTGAATGTGTTTTGTGAGACCTCACATTACATCACTTGAAGCATGGGAGCATTTGTGCTTTGTTAAGTGCTGAAAACACTCAGTTAGTATGTTAATTTTGCTTCTGTAGATGAGTTGAGCTGAGTTATTGGAGTGCCTGGCTATTATGCCTGAATGGATGAAACTTTTTTTTTCTTTTCTGTTCTATATTCTCCATCTCCTGGAGTTGTTATACTTGAACTAATACTGTGCTGAGGTCCACAAGCCTACTGGGTACCTGGGATATTGACGTATTCCTATCACCGCTGTTTCATTTGGCACGCTTACACTCTGGGCGACTTCTTTTTTGGATTTTTTTTTTTTTTTTTGTTTTGTTTTTCGATGGTGCACTGGATTGTGGAAGGTAAAATGCTTTACTATGTGTTGCTGCCACTGAAACCTATTTTGTCAGTGCCCCAGAGAAAATGGCTTTCACAACTCATGAGGCAAACATGGCAGTGGCTTTCCTAGAAGTCAAAGTTGCAGAACAGATTGACAGATACGAATGTTATAAAAGAACATGTAGCAAAAACAGTATTAGGAAAAGGTGTGTCCTTGAAACCTCAGCAGAAAACCACAAAAAACATTTAGGAATGGAATGGTACAAGTTGGTAAGAGCAATTTTCAATCCTTATGCAGATCTTCAGGGTTTGTGTATGTTGAGGACCATGGGCTTGTAAGGAGGGTGAGAATATTCTCCACCCATTTTCTTTCAGAGAACCCTTTTTCGTCCAACGTTGGACCTTAGTGGAGGTAAAAATATGGGAAACACTTTATCCCACAGTGTTTTTAAACTGAAAAAATACCTCCTAGAACCAACCATGTAACCCCCCACATTTTTCAAAAAAGAAACGAAAGATTTCATGCAACCTTTAGTTACAGCCAGGTAGTCTTAATTTATATTGCAATTTTCTTCTCTGTTTCTCCCAAACTTCTGCTGAGTACTTGTAGAAAGAGTTGAAATACCGTGGAACTGATACAGACTGGAGGGAGCTTGCTTCTAGAGCAGAGGTGAGACCTGTATTTTTTTGGAAGGGGGGGATGGAAAAGAGCGAAGTGGGGAGGGTTTAACAACTGCATTTCTTTTCTTACAGCTTCTTGTGGCATCAAAATCAAGCTCTCCATTTGTTGCTGTAGTTACACTACACACAATTGCCATGAATTGCCCTTTGTACCACACTGTTACTAAATCATTAGCACTGATGATTTCTTGTTTAAATGAAACTGTCTTTTAGTCTTTGTGACAAGAGATAAGTGGGTGGGGTGGGTTTTTTTCCCAGAATGAAGTAGTTACTGGGGTAGTGCTATGGACACTAAGGGTATTTTTTGAGAAAGAAACAACACATCGGTCAGTTACTGCATGTGTTTGAAGACTTCTATTTATTCTATGAACTTAAGATGTTTTAGTAAAATGTCATCAGCTCTCTTTGCTGTTGTATGTGTGCACTTATTGCAAGTAAATTTAAGTATCTTTTTATTTGAATGTATCTAAAAGCAGTAGTTAGATGTTGATTCTGAAAAAAAAGTCATGGACTAAATGGACCATTTTATATACCCAGAGGAAGAAAGCAATACCATATGAGAACTTACAGTGTAGAGATTCATCATGCAATTTGGAAGTATTATTTAGCCTTTAAGTAAGCAGTAAACGTTGTCCGCCCATGAGAGAAAGCAATTGTAACACATCAGAAAGATTAAATCTAATTTTTTCTTCACTAATATCAATAAAATAACAGAAAAGTTTCATTGTTGTGTGTTGTTCAACTTTTTTCCTGTTCTTTTAAGTTGATAAGTATTCCAACTTGATCCCCTGCTTTCGTATTTTAAAGCAAAGTAAGAGGCTATTACCAGGGTTGGTTGTTAAATTCTTAGGCACAAAAGCGACTAAAGAGTTTTGTGATTTTAGGAATGCTGGAAACAGTGAAACTTGGGTCAAAACAAAAAAATACAGAAGTGAATGCAGTTTTTTGGTTTGTTTTGAGTTCCAAGAAAGATTTGGGTGTTGTATGCTTTGGTTATTTTGAGTAGGAGAGGGCTGTGAACTCTCGTGCCTAATACGACACAAAAATTGTAGTGACTAAATGTGAAACGGACAGAGCAAAGATGAAACATCCTGTGTTTTCCAGGAGACAGAAGTGAGGTCTACTGTTAGCATCTTTGTTACTGAGGGAAGGAATTCTCTATTCTCTCTGCACAGCAGAAGCTCTATCTGCCTGCAGCCCTGGTCTGGATTTGCCTCCCTGTCTGCTCCTCATCACCACAGAGCACTGGCTACTGTTTGCACAGCCCTCTCGGCTGCTGTCACTTCTGGCTGGGCTGTGCTGGGTGCTCTGCAATGTGATGATACTCAGAGTCCTGGATGAGTTTTCTATAACATAGCATGTACCCTTTTTTTGAATATCGTAGAATCATAGAATGGTTTGGGTTGGAAGGGACCTTAAAGACCATCTAGTTCAAACCCCGCCTGTCATGGGCAGGGATACATCCCAATAGATCAGGCTGCCCAAGGCCCCATCCAGCCTGGCCTTGAACACCTCCAGGGATGGGGCAGCCACAGCTTCCCTTCGCAATCTGTGCCAGTGCACACTGTTGAAGAAATTCTTCCATATGTCTAGTCTAAATCTGCCCTTATCCAGTTTATAGCCATTGCCCCACGTCCTATCGCTACAAGCCTTAGTAAGCAGTCCCTCCTCAGCTTTCTTGTAGCCCCTTCAGGTAGTGGAAGGTTGCTATAAGGTCTCCTTGGAGCCTTCTCTTCTCCAGGCTGAATAACCCCAACTGTCTTATCCTATCCTCATATGGAAGGTGCTCCAGCCTTCTGATCATCTTTGTAGCCTCCTCTGGACCTGTTCCAACATCTGGAACTGGACATGATATTCCAGGTGAGGTCTCACAAGAGAGGAACAGAGGGCCAGAATCACCTCCTTCAACCTTTTTACATTGCCTGGAGGTGTTTCAGGGACGGGTGGACGAGGTGCTGAGGGGCATGGTTTAGTCTTTGATAGGAATGGTTGGACTCGATGATCTGGTGAGTCTCTTCCAACCTGGTGATTCTATGATTCTTCTTACAAAGTTAATAGGGTTTGGTTCCCCCTCCCCCCCACTTATCCTTACTCGTGATCATGAATGCTCCAGATCTGAATCTTTGGCTTTGGAAAGAATTAATGGATGGAGTTTGTTGTTAGTCCTATATTGTTATTTCCTGTCTTTTTAAAAAGTATTCAGAAGGATGTACGTAATGCTGGGTTTGCTGCTTCTTTGTTTGGAGATATACATCTTCTGTGCTAGCTAAGAGAACAGCAACAGTGTTTAGTGAGCAAGGGTATGTGGATATACTCACTTTCAGGCTGTCACATCTTTGAAGGTCAATTATAAACTAAACTTTCCCAGATGCCTGGAACTGTAGGGAAATTTGAGTTGAAATGGCCATGAAAATCCAGAGGTTTAGTACTCACTGAAAACCCTACAGAAAAACTGGGCTTCGAGGTTCTGTTCCTGGGAACGTAAAAGTGATAAAATATCCATATTGACAAGGAGGCCACAGGGAAACTAGAGGGTGTAAGTACAGCCTGTTGAGGTTGAGGGCAATAAAAGTTGAGTCAGGCTGAACTCTTCAAGGTACTAAAGGAGCAACTGGAGATTATGTGAGGATAGGACATCTACTGGGGTGTGGGACCACTCTTCTCTGAGAGGCTTCACCCTAAAGATTTCAGTGGATTTTGGAGGAAATATGCAGTTTGTGCTTCTGGAAAAAATGCTGATATCTGGAGACTGTCTTAGTTTCTCCTTCAAGATCGTAAATTATGCCACGGAGAAACAAAGACTGCAAACTGGAAACTCAACTGATGTATTTAACGCACTTGGATGATTACAAAGTAGAACGGAACTAAATCTCAGAAGGCCAAACAGCTGATGAATTGGTGCCTCTGCTCTGAAATGATTCTCCATACCATAGCAAGGAATGTGGTCATCCACTTCTGCAAGCTGGGTTGCATGTGAGAGGATGGTCAGGTCTGAGAACTGTATGTCTAAAATTGGGCTGTGAACACGTAGGATGTTCTCTAGAGAGCCAAGAATGGTACTTTAGCCTTTTGAGACTCTTCCCCTTTTCCTTTTTCATGTCTCTGAAGCACTGGATGGCTCCACAACATAACATCGTTGTGCACAGATGTTTAATAGTTGATCCCAACTTCCTGAAGATATTGAATTGAAAAGTCCAGGAATGTCAGTGAGATGTGTCCTGTTTCCTCTGGTACAGACAGGGTCTGCTGCCTCTAGCTTGTATTCACACTGAAGAATTAGCATTGTTCAGCTGTGCTATGGCATCTCACTGGGCACCATTCAGAAGTGCTTTAATTCAGTTAATAAAGCAATTGAGATCACAAAATAGCAAGAAAAATAAAAAAAGCCTGAAAGTTATTGGTGTTTAATGATGTGCTTATCTGTAATGTAGGCACTGGGCTTTCATGCAAGAATGGCATATACTCAAGAAGCCGATAATGTTTGTATTTAAAAGATCACAGAGGTTCGTGTTCTGCTGAAATAGACTTCAAGCTGTGCTGAGTCCAATTGCTGTTCCATTGACACAGGCGCTTAGGACTGATTAAAGCTTTAATGAGCCCACAGCTGGATTTTTTTTTATTTCTTTAGGAGAATTTTAATGAATTCAGGGGATACAAAAATCAAACATACAGAAGAGCCTTTCACTGCTCTGCTAGGACATAATAATATTTGCACCATTTGACTTGCAAATTCCTCCACTTGGACCATGAAGAGGGGATGGCCTGATTTGCACTCACTGAAATGTACAGACCTGGGCTACAGCTGGGAACATCTGGCTGCAGAGCGTACCCGGCACAGCCAAGCTGCTGCTCCGTATGCAGTGAGTGTGGAGGAGCTGGTGATGCAGCAAAACGTGGGAGGGCAGAGCAGGATCTGCGTGCATTCCTGTATGAAATACTGGGCAGAAGAGATTGTTCAGGGTCAAGTGCATGGGCATAGCTGGTTTCCCTTACGCGCTGCCCCAGCTTCTGAGGAAGATACACCATCCCAGGGTGTGTGCGCTCCCTCTCTCAGGAAGAGCAATTGCTGCTTCCACTCTGTTTTCACAGCTGCTGTATGCACGGCCACACAAGGGCAGAGCCACAGGCTCTTCCCTGCCTGTTTTTGTGGAGTTTGCTGTAAGCTTCTCTGCTCACAGAGATTTTCCCCAGCACCTAAATTACTAGAACTGGAACAGAACTAATCTAATCAAGTGCATGGAGAAAACAAACTGTCTTTAAGTGCAAAAACGTATTGATTTGTTACTTTGCTAGTGTTAATTTTGTCCCTAGGCATGTGCTTTCACAAAGATGAATAAAGCTAAATTAAATGTCAAAGAGTTGATAGTTCCAGGAAACTCACCTCCCAGGCAAACACCAGCAGGTTGTGCCAATGTGCTGGCATGTGTGCCGAAATCTGCAAGGCACTTCTCAGCTGAAAGCCTTTGCTGGGCCCAAGGTGCTCATCCCCAGCTGCAGGGGCTCCTTCCCGGAGGCTGCCGCTTCCCTTGGGTTACAATGGAGCAGCCTGGATGGTGTCTTCACTAACGCCCTGAAATAAATGTTGCTGCTACCAGGGTTACTTGACTTGCCAAATATACTGCCCCCCCTGATTAACACTGATTAGCACGTCCAGGTCAGCTGAGAGCTGAATGGTGTCTCAGCAACCTTTACAACCTTTTCTCATAGCAGGAATTTCTTTTTCTCCCAGAGGTGCAGGTGACTGATGTTTTGAGGAGGATGTTGCTGAGCCACAAACAGCCAGCTGTGCCTTGCCTCCAGGAACAGTGCTGTGTCCATACTAGAGAAAGAGTTCCTCTTATCTTGATGATTACTGTGATTGCCCCCACATCAGTACTCCTGTGAGTGTTAAGAATGAAAAGGAGGCATCTTCTGCAGCTACAAGTTTGTATTTTATCAGCACCTGAAAACCTATGTTGGTCCTGAGTTGGGCTTAAGATGGTAAAGAAGGGCTCTTCTGGCAGAATTTTGACTTGTAGGTCCTGACTTGCAGTCCATTCCCAGTTCTTCCACTCCAGGCAGGTAGCCCACCTGAGCAGGACTGCGGTTGTGCAGTGTAGTGCTGCCTTGGGGTGTGTCTTGATGGAGATTTGTCAGGGATGAGCAGTTCAAAACCTGCCTGAAACACAGGTGAGGTTCAATAAGAAGCTGTTTTCTGCTAAAAGACAGAGGGATGGGGTGCACCTAGAAAGTGTATGCAAACTCACCAAAGGTACAATGACAGGATCAGGCCATTGGCAAAGCACGATTTCATTTGATAGTTATTTCAATGTCTTGTCAAAAGACGGCCCCCCCATTTACCCATACTGACTTCAGTCTGATGGGGAGGGGTCAGGGTAGAAACATTTTTAAATGGTGTTGCAATATACCTGTCACTAAAAGACAGTAAAGCAGAAACTTTCTTCCAACTTACCTTTAAAGAAACATCACTTTGCTTGCAAATGTGTGCATTGTTAAATTAATCTGTATTTTCCTCCATTTAGGAAAAAAAATAATCTGAAAGTTTTGGGAAGCATGGACTCTTCGGACTGTTTTCCCATGGACAACAGTCAAAACTAAGAAGAGAATTTAGTTGTTTAGAGACCCGTTATGTTTGGAAAGGAACTGAGAAAAGCCAGACTGTGTCTTGGAAATTGATTAACTGGAAGGAGATTGAGCAGAAGAAAAGATTACACAGAATAGCAGTTGCACGTTTTCAAGATGAGATCCACAAAAAGAAAGATTTGGTGTTGCTAGAGAATAAAATTCCCCATTACCATTTGCAGAAGCTCCCTCTCCTTGCAGATTTCTACAGTGCTGCCTGCTTTCCCAGCTGCTGTTGGGATCAACTCCTCAGAATGTGTTTGTGTTCAGCCCTTGACATAACCATTTTTTGTTTCCCAGTCATTATGATTTTAGTAGAATTTTGGTTTAATATAATTTTTTTTCCTGTGTATTATTTTCTATGCATTGCTTTTGCCTATTAACTGATGGAAAAATTGCTACAACAATATCCACTTTTCTCTTCCCTTTGGCAAGCACCTGCTTTTCAGCATGTGAAAATACACATTCCTTTTCTTGTATTCATATATGCATATATTCAGGAGAAATTCTGTGAATTATGCAACGCAAATTCATCTTTTTCAGTCTGGAGACTTTTCTAAGTGTGAGAACCAGCTGCTGAAGCAGATCCAGGAGTCACAGGAAGGGTTACCTGGGGTGAAGAAAGGAGAAGGTAAGCGAAACTACTGGCAGGCAAGAACAACTGGGAGGGGACTCACTGGGCAGTGCCCAGGGTGCTGGTTTTGCCTAAGCAGGGCTCCCTGCCTTACTTTGTGCCAGGTAAGGGCTGGGCATCATCTCCCTCCTTCTCCCCAAGCTGGTGGGCAGTAGCTAACTCAGGCTGCTTCTGTGATACTTCGGAGTGGCCCATTTCATTTCAGCACACTGCTCCAATGCCTCCTCTTTCCACTTAGGATCATCTTCTTAATTCAGGGAACTTCCCTTGCCCCCTCCCCAACTGAATGCTTGGCTCACCACATGGCAGGGAATGCTCAGTTTATCCCACGCTTTGCAGCCTTCCACATTTAACTCATGATGTAAAATAAATACACCAGGAAGGTGAAACATGCTGGTGCCATTCCTCTCTTTCTTTTGATTTTAACACTGTTGACTATTCCCTATGAACATGTGGGCTTGGTGTATAACTTGTCCCTCTGCAAACTGTGCTTACACCTGGACAAGTTCCCCGTAGAGTCCACAGCTACTGGGACTGTCACACCAGCTCTCAAGAGAGTGGTTTATTTGCCTGACTTCTCAGCATATGGAATACATTTACGTTGAGGAATAAAGGCATTTTCCTGCCTCTATTTATAGTAAGACACCCAGCAACATGCAGTGACAGGACAAGAAATGTAAGTGAAATCATTTTAATATAATATCAGTGTATGAGAAACCACAAAAGAAAGAAAACATTTTCTGGAAAATTCTGCATATGTATATATTGCATTGTATAATCTTACAGACAAATTTACATCAAATACATGACATTTTAAAACACTGATTCGAAGAGGACAACAAATTTATTTTCTTTTTTTCTGTACAGACATGGGAGTGTGATTTTTTTTTCCTGTTGCTATAGTTTGCTGTTCTTTAGGAAGAGTATTCATATTCCTCAGCACTGCGGCGTCCAAAATCCATCCAGCCCATGTAGTCTCTGTCATTTATCCTGTGTGTAGGATCAATGCTCTGTACCCTGTTTCCCATGACTGAAAGCCTTCCAGTGGGACCTGAAGAAAAAGCGTTTGGGAGAGCAGAGAGTAAGTGGACACGTCTTCCAGGTTCATTAATTTTCTCATCTCTTTTGTACTCATCAGCTGATGCATGCAATAGGTGAAACTGTCTGATTTGATACAGACCATGTCACATCACATCACATCATTGGGGAAAAGTGCCATGTAAATTTATGGGTGACTTCCTGAAAGTGGCTTGGGTTTTTATTGTAGAAAAAAAGAGATCATTTTCTCCCTTCTCGGTGCTGAGAAGGAATATGGGTGCATTTCTCCTTTTTCCTTCCTATTTCAGTAGAAAGAGAGAGAGAGAGGGAGTCCAGACCATTCCTCATTCCTCCTACAAGACCATGACCTTGCTTGCTGGCATCGAGAGAGCTGCTCTATGGGTAAAATAACTGCTTGAGAGCTGTCTCAGCCCCGAGAGAACTCCACTGGAATCCAGCATGGTGCTATAAATGTAAGTAAAGGACCTCTTATTGTACAAATTCAGTAACAAGCTGGGTAGAGTTATCAAGCTCAAGTTTTGTAAAGAAGTGGGAATCATCCTGAAACTGAGAAAATTGTGTCTGGAATTTATAGCTAGAGATGCCTGTTGCTGGAATTATACAGGGCTTATTACTATGTCAGTGTTATTTTCATTGCTTATCCAAAACTTTCATTCTTCCTTTCACAATCAGGTTGGATGCTGACCTCTGATCTTGCCTCAGCTTTTTTGTCTTCCTTGCTTAGGGCATCCAAGACAAACTATTCACAAGGAGAATTTATGCTTAAAAAAAAAAAACAAACAGGGCAGTAATCCTCTGTTTTGACACCATCACATTATGTAACTAAAAATGCAGGGAAAGGTAATTTACTTCTTTCTGTAGATAAGAGGTACCAAAAAAAAAAAAAAAAAGAACCAGGCACGGTTTATACATTTGGCTAAAAAAAAAAATAACGGGCAAAGCATCTCTAGAAAAGAACATCTACCATTACGTGCTCAAACCTCATGAAATTCACAGGCATAAATCAAGATAAGTAATTACGCTGATGAGAAACTCTTCCGGACACTATAAGCAGGCAGGACTAAGACAGTGCAGAACTATCACTCAGATATTGGTATTTAGGAGGCTTCTGAGCCTGCAGAGACCCGTGGGCTGTACTGGCTCTCCTGGTGCCGTTATGGTCTGGCCTGGCAAGGGGTCCTTAGAGGACTGTCACTGACTTGATAGCTAGAGCCTCTCTTCTACACAGTGCCAGATTCATGCTGAAAGCCTGCAGATAAAGTTAATTGAGAGCCAGGGGTCACAAACAGAAAGAGGATTTTCTTAACAGCACCTTAATTACCTTTTCTCAAACTAGTGGGGATGTCCTGTGGCTACAGCAGAATCAACGTACAGGAAACTTATCCAAACTGTAGCAGTTTGGCTCCAAAGCCACCATCTAGCCCTAACCTCTTGAGAGAATGTAATTCTCCCATTGCTTTAACTGAAAATATTGTCAAAATCAGCCTTTCTATTAATCACAAGAACAAATGACATCGGTGATGATTGCTAACATTAGTAAATGCCCAAATTCTCTTTCCTCCTAGACAGAATTTTCCAATGAGTATTATGGTTTCGACAGGTTAAAAGTGACTAATACGCTAGAAGTGAGTGTTCTGCAGAGATTTTTGAAGTGCTGCCCAGAACCCTTTCATTAAACAAGAATATAATATTTTGATGGGAACATTATGTATTGTTATAAATCAAGTAAATATTGTTCTGTCCCCATGAATCTTCCCTTCTATAACTAGCAAATACATCTACAAACCAGAGTTCAAGTAGCCTAGTCATGTCACAAGAATCCCATCATCTGCTAATAGTCACTTTGTAGAGTTAATTATATATGTCAATTAACATGCATGCAGGAAATTCTCTTAACAAAATGGCATCTTAAATCTGAAGTGCTTTTTTTCACTTATTCTGTTAAAGGTATTTGGAAATGTCAGCAGGATATTTAAGACAATATAATGGCTACATAAACTACAATTAAGAGTTTGGTTTCCACGTAGGTGGGTGACAATGCCTACACTGGGGAAAGGTAGTGAGGATTTGGCCTTGCAGACTTCTGCAATAAGATTCTTATTCAATAATAGCCTTAACCATAGCACTGAATCATGGAATATCATATCTGAATTCTCTTTCCATTAGATGATGTGAACTGTTAGAAGTTGTTCCTTAATGGATATTGTGCAAATTGGCAACATGAGATGAAGTCTCCGTTAATGAAAAGTAATTACTTTTCTGTTGTTTCTAATTTGGCCCTATTCTATGTACACAGATGAATGCATATAGCTGCATATGTAAGGCATAATATATACGTGGCAGCTCTTAATTGCAGGCTGCCATCAAAAACAAGAATAGGATTATGCCTAGCATAGAGGTCAGCAGTGAGATTATTAGGAGGGGAGGGTTAAATGATCTGAATCAGTTTGTGTGGAGAGACAGAAAAGGAGAAAGCTCTTGCTTATATAAAGTGAATTTTATCCTATGCACAATCTGGGACTGTGAGTGAATTAATTTCTCTATGCCTATATGTCCAGGTAATCACCATTATTACCTTCTCCTTGAGCCCTCTTTCCTTCTCAGATGCCCTCTTTCCCTGCAGTACAGTGAATGGACTGGAGTGAAGCTATCACAAGTTAACATGATTTGTGTCGTGGCTTTTGTTGAGGTTGGGAATCAAAAGGCCACAGCAATTAGGCTGCCTGTGGCATTAGTATATTGTAGAGTGTTTTTGTAGATATGGAATGCTTCAAAAGGATAAATGCTTTCCTCAGTGTGTGTGTGTGGGGGGGTGTGGGTGTGTGTTCAGTGGGAAATTATTTTGATCCCTCATTTTTACTGGTAGCACAGACGGCACACATCTGTGTCTATGTAAAACAAAACATACCCTTTAAGATGCCAACGGGGACAGCTTTACTCTTTCTCTTGCTAGCTCATGTATGTAATACAACTCTTTCCTCAAGTGACTAATAAAACACATCACAAGAATGAAGTCCTTTAATTCCGCTGCTCTATTGGAGCTTCAACCCTCTCTCAGAGCGCCAAGGAGGCTTTAAGTAACTACAAGACTTCGTTCCCAGGCTCCCTGAGACCAAAAACCTAACAGGCATGGACAAGTTTTGAAGCATATGTGCTTTCACTTATCACTGCTTTTAGTTATTGTGTTCATAAATGTTGAGTTCTAATCTTTCAAAAGCTTTCACACTTTTGTAACTTCTTCCAGGAACAAAAACATGGCAAATCCAATACTGAGAAGATTTTCCTGGCACAGGTGTTTCTGGCTGACCTGAGGATAGCCATTTGGTCTACGTTTAGCCTTAGAAAAGTCTTCCAGCTTCTAAAAAGAGAGGGAGGAGGTCAACTAAATGAAAATGTGTGAAGAAAATGCACTTATTGTATTTTAGTTGACGTTGACCATGTTGAAAATAATACTGAAATAATTATGAGGCTATGAAAACACTAAGTGAAAAATAAAAGCTCAGCCATGACCTGACATGTAGGTTTTATTATCTTCAGTTACCTGGATGCAATTCTCAGTCACTAGTTGCTATGTGCAAATTTTTTTTGGAGGAGTTTTTTTTGTTTTTTTTTTTTTTTGAGGAGTTTTGCAGAAAGCTCTCTACTTCAGGAATAACCAGGCAAAATCTACCTCCTGTCTTCTCTACGAATTCATGCTAGATGATGGCCTGGTTATGTTAACATCTAGGTATCGCTGAATGAAATTCCACTGACAGTGAAGGAGCACAGTGAGTAAGCAATAATCAGTACCTTTTCTGGCTTGCTGGAGATACTTGGCCAAGAAAGCGCCGATGTTAGCTCTCTGCTCAACGCTTCCATCCAGGCGCGGCACAGATTTCAGCGAGCCGGCAGACGAAGGGGCACGGATGTACCGGTGATGTTCTGTCAAGCTCTGCTCAAGCTCAGCAGCCAGTGGATTCCCATCCTGTGAGCCCACAGTTTGCTGTCCAAAAGAGCTTGCTGAGAGCACAGCAAGGAACACGCATATGCATATACCACTGTACATTGCTGGAGAGAAAAAGGATGATAGACTGTTAAAATAACCAGATTTACAATGTTGTGTGTTGTCCCTACCCCCATCTTCGACTGAGGGTGCTGGCTTCTGAGCAGCCTAGGGTTGTGGGGTTTTGGTTTTAATGCCAGTAACTGTGGAATCTATCTTAAGATGGAAAACATACATGAAAACAGTTAAATAACTGTTGGTAAGAAGAAGATGCACTGAAAGGGATAAATCTAATTCACTGTAGTATGTGCTATGTCTCCCTGATCTACTTGTATTTGCTTTTCCTCTTTGGAAGCTATATTTCATTAAAACACAACGAGAATGTTCCCAGCTCTGTGAAAAATCTCAGGGTTTCAAGCACTACGATATTTTGCTGTTGCACTAAAATCTGTAAATTACTCAATTTTGACGAGTTCTCTGAAGAACCTCTACTCTATCAACGTTTCATTGGTTTGATCTTTACTATTCAAGAGGTTTCACCTTGTCATATGCAGAAAGGGAAAATAAAAACTTGTCCCAAGGAAAGAAAACCTGAAATCTATACCCCTTCCGAGTATTTAATCTAAAAGCTGAAGTGGTAAAAGCTGTTCAGTTAAAGGCTGTAAGAAATAACAAACCACTTAACAACATTCTTCTTAATATAAAACTAAGAATTCAAGTGCAACTTTACTGCTTCCTTAGAATCATAGAATCACTAGGTTGGAAGAGACCCACCGGATCATCGAGTCCAACCATAGAATAACCAGGTTGGAACACATAGCAGACAAAATGATGCAGTTTTACGAGATCATTTGACTATTTAGGCTGAAATAGTATTTTTCTGGAAACACACAAATTACTCTGTTAACAGTAAAAAAGGTACCTTGTACTTAATGCTAGAGGATTTATTTCCATTTATAAATAGATATGAATTGTCTATATGAGAACTTTTGAGTAGCTTAAGTTTTTAAAGAGCATATCGAATCTAATCTTTTAATTATACAAGAGGAGAAAATTAAGTTGATTTGCCCACCACACACACTAGACAGAAAACATTTGCAACATATAAAATGTGCTTTTTATAGTATTGTTAGGAGATGGATGAAAACTGTCAAAACATCGTTTCAGCACAGTTATTAGCGACGCTCTGTAGGTTTTAGTACCTGGAAACCAAAGGTGCGTTGCATCCTTTCCACAGAGACACCTTTCCAACCGCAGCGGCTTTTTTTCAGGTGTATATGTATTTGCTCGCACGCTAGCGACTCCAAACCCAAACTCTCATCGCAGGTAGCCGTGCTAACGACTCCAAACCCAAACTCTCATCGCAGGTAGCCGTGCTAACGACTCCAAACCCACACTCTCATCGCAGGTAGCCGTGCTAACGACTCCAAACCCAAACTCTCATCGCAGGTAGCCGTGCTAACGACTCCAGACCCAAACTCTCATCGCAGGTAGCCGTGCTAACGACTCCAGACCCAAACTCTCATCGCAGGTAGCCGTGCTAACGACTCCAAACCCAAACTCTCATCGCAGGTAGCCGTGCTAACGACTCCAGACCCAAACTCTCGTCCCAGCTAGTTGTGTCTCGACCGAGGGGGGAACCCGACTCCCTGCAAAGCCTCGCCCTGCGCTGGGGACCCTCAATTCCTCTCTCCCAGCGGCCCCGGCTGCGTTTCCTCCATCCCCAGGCGGGGTGTTTTTCGGAGGCACCGCGCAGGTGAGCGCCGGGCACCCCGGTTTGGCCCCCTCCCCCGTTAGGGATGCGGTCAGAAGGGCGAGAGGCGCCTGCCTACCTTCCCGCTGCTTTTTCCCGAGGCCGGACCCGAGCGGGGAGCGAGGTGCCCAGGCGAGGGGATGTTCGGGGTGGCTCAGCCTCTGCCCCTTAAATAGCGGCTGTGTTTGCACAGCTCTGACGCAGCCCGGGGCCGCCCGCTCAGCCCCCGCTCCCGGGGGTGTGGATGAATGGATGGGTGGATGGATGGATGGATGGGTGGGTGGGTGCATGTGTGGGGAGGAGAGGGGGGGCTCGCCCTGCCCTCCCCCTTCGCCTCCCCGCCAAACACTTGGGAACTCACGCTGGCTCGTGAAAGCTGTTCAGGAAGCGGGTACCCAACCCGCTCGCCCCGTCCCCTCTCCGCCCCGATACCACGGTGAGAGGCTCCCGGTGGAGCCATCCCGCCCGCGGCAGGCAATCTTGGGATGGCTCCTGCCGCTCGGGAGGGCTCAGCCTGGCCTCGCCGGTGGGTTAGTGGGAGGTGTGAAGTCGGGAGTTCCGAGCTCCTCTCGCCGCAGCTCCCCGCGACCCGAGCCCGAGGGGCACAGGCGCCACCCGCCTCCGCTCAAGGCGGTCCTTGAAAACCGAGGATGATTTACACCTCCCGCCTCCGAAAACCGGGGATGGGGACGCCTTCGACTCGGGTCCCCCTCACCGACTCCTGGAGCGACACGTGTCCCCCCGTCCCCCCCCAAGATCGTTGTCCCGTCCCTCTGCCCACCAGGTCCCCGCATCCCCTGGGCTGCCCGGAGTAGCCTCAGATGCCCCCCCTCCTCCTCCTTCTTTTCGGGGGGACGCTTGAGGCGGGGCAGCCGCGCTCGGGGGGGCTCGCTGGGGACCCCCAGCCGGCAGGTCTCTCCCTCAGGCAGCGCTGCGCCCCGGAGAGGAGAAACCCGAACGTTGGAGAACCCCCAGAGTGGAAAAGACTCCCTGGATCATCGAGTCAACCATTCCTACCTGCCACTAAACCACGTCCCTGAGCAACTCGTCTACGCGTTGTTTAAACGCCTCCAGGAATGGGAGACTCAACCACCTCCCCGGGCAGCCTGTTCCAGTACCCAAGGACCCTTTCTGTGATTTTTGTTTTCCTGATATCCAGTCTGAACCCCCCCTGCGCAGCTTGAGGCCATTCCCTCTCGTCCTGTCCCCTGTCACTTGGGAGAAGAGGCCAGCTCCCCCTCTCCACAACCTCCTTTCGGGAGGAAACGCAAATTCCTCAGCCTGAGCGTGCCAGGTGTTATATCTTAACGTTAAGGGAGGCAAGCCAGCCCCGCAGGTTGCTTTTCTTTTCCCTGGGCAGGAGCCGGGCAGCCTGTTTCCACCTTCCCGGGAGCCCCGTGTGCCGTGCGGGTCGTGCGGAGGATGCGGGAGCTCCCGCCGTGCCGGGGCGAGGAGGTCTGCGGGTCCTCAAGCCGCTGAAGAAAGGGCTCCCGGAGAGCAACCCGAGCTCCTTCCCCGATCCCTTCACACCCCCGGGCGATCCGCTGCCCTTCCCGGCCGGCAGAGAGCGCCGCGGCCCCGCGATCTTTTTCTCTTGGCTTCGCCCAAGGTGAGAAATTCCCCGAAAAAAACATCCAGTCCCACGGCTGGAGGGTGCAGAGCGGGAGCCGGGGTGCGGGGACGCGGGGACAGCGGCTCCTGGTGCCCCGCGGCTCCCCAGGGAGGGGGCGGAGGGTGGGGATGCCCAGGAGCATCCCCGGAGTAGGATGAAAGTGGAAAAGTAAATTGAAGCAGATTGCAGAACCCCGCACTGAAATTGTTCAAGCAGCATCCGTCCAACTGCCATTAAACAATGGCTTTGTCTCTGGAAAAAAACCCCCAATAATAGAATCGTAGCATAGTTTGGATTGGAAGAGACCTTAAAGACCATCCAGTTCCACCCCCCCTGCCATGGGCAGGGACACCTCCCACCAGCCCAGCTGCCCAAGGCCCCATCCAGCCTGGCCTTGAACACCTCCAGGGATGGGGCAGCCACAGCTTCCCTGGGCAACCTGCACCAGTGCCTCATCACCCTCAGCGTGAAGAGATTCTTCCTTATGTCTAGCCTAAATCTGCCACTCTCCAATTTGTAGCCATTCCTCCTAATCCTATCACTACAAGCCTTTGTAAACAGTCCCTCCCCAGCTTTCTTGTAGCCCCTTTCTGATACTGGAAGGTCACTATAAAGTCTTCTAGGAGCCTTCTCTTCTCCAGGCTGAACAAGCCCAGCTCTCTCAGCCTGTCCTCGTATGGGAACTGCTCCAGCCCTTGGATCATCTTTGTAGCCCTCCTCTGAAACCGTCCCAACAGAAATATTCCTGATAATTTTGTTTCACTGTTTTGGCTTGGTGGGAAAAAATACTCGCTGTTCTTAGAAAATTAAATAATTGTGCAAAATTTAACTGTAGGTGTCTGGGAAAAGTATCACAATGTTTCTGGGAAAGTGAAGACGGTAACATTTCTGGTAGAGTCACATCAAGCCCTTTGTGAAACTTGCTGTAGATAATGAGTTCCCAAGGGACAAGCCCAAAGCTTAATAGAAGAGAAAGATGGAGAGCTTACTAATATGTCCATATGCATAATTCATATCACAGAGGTATAAATACAAATGCAGGCATTTAAGGCTGACATATTTGCCTGGTTGAACAAACACACACTATAGGAGTTCATTTACATTGAAGTGATTTGGAATATCAGTTCATTTGTGAATATGCCCAGGACTGCATATATAGAGTGAGAGAGAGAGTGTTTGTGTGCATGGCAGCCACACTTACGATTTGTGTTCATTCATACAGAAATGCAAGAGCATACAAAACTGAGTAGAGAAGACAGGAATGTTGGCTGGACAGTTATAGACAGCAGGCATTTATATGGGAGCCCTGTGTTTATACTAACTTTTTCATTATACCCCCAAGTTGGTCAGATCACTGTGTTTGCAGGGAGAAGGTCAGGAATTCAACAGTGCAAGGACAATTAAGAACTACTTTGTACTCGGCACTGGTGAGACCGCACCTCGAATCCTGTGTTCAGTTCTGGGCCCTCCACCACAAGAAGGATGTTGAGGCTCTGGAGCGAGTCCAGAGAAGAGCAACGAAGCTGATGAGGAGGCTGGAGAACAGGCTTTATGAGGAACGGCTGAGAGAGCTGGGGATGTTTAGCCTGGAGAAGTGGAGGCTGAGAGGAGACCTCATTGCTCTCTGTAACTACCTGAAGGGAGGTTGTGGAGAGGAGGGTGCTGGCCTCTTCTCCCAAGTGACAGGGGACAGGATGAGACGGAATGGCCACAAGCTCTGCCAGGGGAGATTTAGGCTGGACATTAGGAAAAAAGTTTTCATGGAAAGGGTCATTGGGCACTGGAACAGGCTGCTCAGGGAGGTGGTTGAATCACCTTTCCTGGAGGCATGGGTGGACGAGGCACTGAGGGCCATGGTTTAGTGTTTGACAGGAATGGTTGGACTCGATCCTCCAATGGGTCTTTTCCAATCTGGTGATTCTATGATTCTATGATTCTAATAGGAAGAGGAAATGAGTTCAAGTTGCATCAGGGGAGGTTTAGATTGGATATTAGAAAAAAAATCTTTACTGAAAGAGGGGCAAAGCATTGGAACAGGCTGCTCAGAGAGGTGATGGAGTCACCATCCCTTGTGGTGTTCAAAAGCCGTGTAGATGTGGCACTTCAGGGCATGGTTTAGTAGGCACGGTGGTATTGGGCTGAAGTTTGGTCTTGATGGGCTTAAAGTTCTTTTCCAAACCTGAGGATTCTGTGATTCTATAAGTTTTCTGCCTCATTCTACCTACATGATCTCTACGCTAACTGCAGATGTCTGTTTTTCTTATTTAGCCATGACAGTATATGAAGAAAGTTAGTGATCTTCCTCACTGAATTCCTTGATGCTAGTATGTACAGTCCTTGGAGATTCTATGATTCTATAATTTCCTGGCTTATTGATGCTTTCTTCAGTGAAAGTTTGAAGTTGTGTACAAGTTCCAGTCCTCTGTAAATATATGTTAATTAATGGCATTTTAGAATTGTCCAGGGTGGAGATAAAAGGCCAGAAAGCCTGTTCAGTGTGAGTAAAGTGACAGCAGAACTCTGAGGTGCATTGCTTGCAGAAACTTAGGCTGCTTATTTCTGACTGATGTGGCACAAACAGGAAAGATTCAGAGTCTAATTTGCAGTAACCTGTTATGTTCTGGGACCAGTGTGTTCATCAGATACTGGGCCCAGGCATGCACCACAGATGTGTAGAATGTTAGCCACAGGAGGGCCTTGTGCTACCATCACAGCTGGGGTGAGACAGATGCTGCTCTAACGCACGGCTTCAACCAGGAAGGAAAATGCTTTGACTGTATCAGAGCTTGAGTGATATTGCAAGAATCCAAGAATAGGTATAAAACAAATTCAAACATAAGGTAAACGCTGCAATGCAGTAAACGCTGATATAGCTGCATCCCTAAGGTAAAAGCTGGATCATACTATTGCTTAGAGGCTGCAGGCTTTTAAAAATCAGTTTTCTGGCATGGTCTGTGTAAATATTTGAGCTTGTTTAACATTTCGCTCATGGCAATCAAGATATCTCTATCCTCAACTGCTTTCTCTATTTATCTGACAAAGGTTTCTCCTGTGTAGCTGAAGTGGCATGTCTGAACTTCTATTTTGTGCTGTTCCAGCACAAAGCATGGAGCTGGGTTTGGCGAGAGAAGGCAGCGTAAGAACAGAGAGATGGAGATCTTTTCTTATGCCTGTTCTGCTCATGTCCCTGCTGTGAGATGGAGCAGAGCTTGTCTGTCAGTGTCAGGGTGGTAACAAGCTTGATTGCCCTGCTCTTTCCTACATTGGTAAGCAAGCAAATGCTGTGCAGTGCATAATTTCTGTCCACTTGCATGTTATTTTTGTCTCTACTACATATATTCTTATAAAAATTTTTCTTAGCAATAACACGTGCAGTTTGCAATAGCATGGGCGTCGTTGACAACTTATGGTGCCTGTGTTTGATGCATTTTCTTTTTAACTAAAACCAAAACAGTGTTATTGCATGGCTTTGGATTCCAAGATATTTCAGCTGAATATTAAACATGGAGGAGTATAATGCCAAGTGTAAGTATACTGGGTTTTTAGACCATGAAGGATAAAGCCAGGTGGCTATCCTGTGGGACTAGGGACCTCATGGTTGGGAAAGTGATAAGAAAGATATTCTTTTTGTATTACATTGTTTTCTGATTATCACTATGTAATGTCTTTTCACTTTCCTCTGGACCCTGGTATAATACTATAATACTACTAATAAAGTGTAACTTTATTTGCTACTTTGGGGCAGATTAATGTGGTTTTTTTCCAGTGAAATTAGCAGAGCAGCAGTCTGGAGGATTGCAATGAGGTATGATTGATTGTGAGAGGAAAACAGGGAATGGTATAGTTTTCTGGAACTAATGGATAAATGAGTGAGTATACTATTTGGACCAGCTGCATGGGTTGTAGATGGAAAGCAGAGTCCTGAATATATTTTAAGACAAGATGGTATTCTGCTGCTATTTCTATGGGTGTTGATGAAGATTCAGACATTACGTTTTTGATATTTTTTTCCAAATATTTTAAAATTTTATTCAATATTTTCTATCAGATTACCTAAATGCTTTCACTCTAGTATCTTTTCTTTGGATTTGCACCCCCTTGACAGGAAGGTAGATTCTGCTTGAGGGAGAAGTTTGGTCCTGGGCAAGTGAACAGCCATTTAAGCTGGGATTATATGGAATGTGGGACCTCTGCCTGATGAGTGTGGAACTTCTTTCACAGAGCAATGCCTCAAGCTAGTATATTAGTACTGAAGAGATACTAGAATAATATTCCAGACCTAAAGAAGGGTCCAGTAGAAGCAGATCAGAAAAGCTGATGCTGAGGATGATTGGACACTCACAGACTGCTCTGCAATGGAAACAAAAAAGCAATGAGTGGGAATAATTAGGAAGTCTACTTCAAAAAGGGAACTCCTGGTATGAATTGTATGCACTAATATAAACTGATTTTTTTGTCCTAGAATTACATATTATCCTGCAGTTGTGTGAAGAAGGAAAATAAAAGCAATAATCTCATTTCCTGTGAATAGGTTTGGATTGATTAGAAACTCACATTTCAACCAGTATCTCATGAAATTCAGGCAGTTGGTATGTAGGTCAATTGGAAAATGTACTTGTATGATAACTTCAAATTTGGTGCCCTGTGGTTTTAAGAAGATATACTGAAATGGATCAGAGAAAAATCCAGAGTCACTTTCTAGGATATCACTAGATCCCAAATAACTTGCTTTTTCTGTATTTTTTGTAACTTTTTGAAAAACCAAATTGATTTTCTGTGGAAATTGGCTATATGTTTTCCATACTGACTGCAGGATAGAGGCTTTTGTGCAAGCTGGAAAAGGAAATGAAAATACTAGAAAAAAATGACAAAGATATGTCAAGTCTCTGTTCCTAACAGATTCTCTGTGATTTCAGCAGTACTTTGAGAGATATGGTAGAGTCTGAAAAGGTAGGAAGTTAAAGGCCTATGTTGACAAGCACAAAATAAAGGTACAGTAAGTTGTCTCCCTTGAAGAATGGGGAGTCTGTTTAATGACTGCTTTGTGGAATGTTTGACATTTAGGACTGATCTTCCCTTTCCTTTATTGTCTGTGACATACCTATTGCTGTGTACATTTCAACTAAAACTGGTATTTGTGCATGTGCTTAAGGCCCTGCATGTGTGGTTTGTTAGCCAAGGAGGGATGATATCCCTTTAAAGATGTCCCTAAATGTTCTGTTGTGACACCCATAAAGACCATTTGTTCTTTGCATTATTGTTTGGTATTTTGAGACTGTAGGGCTGTGATCTCCCAGAATTTGTGCTACATTTTAACATCTAAAATTCAAAATTTCATTCAGCTTCTCTTACTTGTTTGTGCCTTAGATATATGTTATGCACCTCAATATATGTTATGCACCTTAGATATATGTTAAGCACCTTGTGTTGCCTGCCTTCAGACTTGAAGTACCTTCTTCATCACATACTCTTTTGAGAAAGCAGCTCTGATAGCACTCTTGCCTACAAAACTGAAATACGTAATCACAAGCACTGGAATCTGTTTTACATCGATAGGATTATTCATTGTTTAAAATAATTGTATTTTATCCCCAAATTTATATGTCCTTTAATCTAGGAGAAACCAGTTCAATGCATTTAAATGCATATACGAGTTTATTTATTATGAAAACAGCCTAGCACAGAAGGAAAATACATTGTACCTTTTGAAATACTTTGTATTTTTCAGATGTGGTTTCCACTTTGTTACCTGGACCCAGAAGAAAAGTGTATTTTCCACTGTGTGGCAATAATGGAACCCTGTGGGAGACACTGCTTGCTCCACAGTACCCTTCTGTGAAAAGGTAGTGTCTGACTAATCAACATTTGTCAAACAATTAGCAAGTCCACAAAGGAAGTTCTACAAATGATAAGTACAATGGTTTAGAATGTTGTGCTACAAACGTTTGCATGTTTTCATCTATGCTAAAACCACAATCAGAATTTAAGAATAGCAAAGTAATTTGACACTAGACAGACTGGACGGACAATAAAGGTTTTCTTTAGTGTCCTTCAGAAGAGAGAGAGGCTTTCTAATTGAGTTATAAGTGGATAGGACAGCTGGAGTCTTGTTATTTCACTTCTGCTGTTAAATTATACTTTGTAATATGGAAAGAAATTGAATTAACCTGAGTGCAAAATATGAATTGTTATTCTGACAACTATTATTTAAATGGAAATGCCATAAATGTCCACTGAAGGTGTAGATGCTACATAGCTGTTTTGAATGGCTAAAACGAAATGAAAAAGTAATGGTGATCTTTGGACAACTGACTGCATTGCAGAGAGCTGATAGAAGGAATTTGGTATATGGAAGGAAGAGTATTGTAAAGAAGATACTTGGAGGTCCTAGGCATTTCCCACCAGATGAAGCTGATATTCCCCACCTTTGGGAGGGCTGCTTCTTTACTGATTGCTCAGCTACGTCTTAGAAATGCTGGAGGAGGGATCAGGAAAAAGGTGTTAGCCAGGAGGGTCCATAGTCTAACACTTTAACTTTTGTGGCCTGGAATTTCCTCACTTAGAAACAGCTACTTCTGTGACCCCTATAAGTGAATTGCAGCCTCCAGGATTTGACTTGATTTGGTTTGATTTGACCTGTTCAACTTATTCAAAAGCTGAAAAAGAAACAGTTAACTCAGACCTCTGCTTTAAATACTTTAAGCTGTCCCTTAATGGGTGAGCCTTCCCTTAAAAGAGCAGAAGGAAAGCTTCTAAATTAAGATATTTTATGGAATTATTAGGTATAAATGCATTTTGAAAGCACCGGGAACTAAGAACACACATGATAGAAAAGAATTATCACCCAGGCCAAATAACTGAATCTAAGGGGACTAATTCTTTGGAAGCAGACAACCTTGATATATGCAGCTCACTTTTTATTGTTTCTAGCTGTCTGTCTCTAAATAAAATAAGATTCACTGTTTTCAGAATAGAGTCTGGAATTACTTAAAATCATCTGTTTTACACAGTGCTGCGTGGTATGAAAGGAACAGCTTTATAAGGCATCAAAATAAATATGTTTTCAGGTTGCCTTTATAAAATCAACAAAAACTAATTGCAGGGATTTTTCTGTATGGTAACATTGTCTTCAATTCAGTTTGATAATACAAATATGTATGTTATTTTGCCACTTACTAATATTTTTATTTTATTTAGTATACTCTTAGGCCAAATAAATGAGCTCTATCAAGAGATTCCTAGGGGTAAGCGCTAGCCTGAGGCCCTGGCTGTACTTCTGTAGAATCATAGAATCTCTCGAGTTGGAAGGGATCCATGAAGATAATGAAAACCAACTACCTGCTCCTCGTAGGGCTACCTATTTAGCATTTACGTTTAAGAACAGGAATAAAACTGTTGGAATGGGATGACTCTAAGTTTTCTGGCTCAAATTTTCTCTTGAAAAGAGAATGCAGGATTACTGATAATTTCACTGTTCTAACATGGTGGCTTGTTTATTTATTATCTACTGAGGCCCTAGTGTGATAACAAAAAGGTACTGCAAAGCGTGCAAGTGTGTAACATGGAGGGGAGCTATAATGACTATGTTTTCCTTTGTGTGTTTCTACTCAAAGTATTAATATGGAAATTCACGCTGCTTCTTTATGTTTTCTTATGATTTTCCTCCTTCGTATCCCTTTACCATAGTCTGAAATAAGTTATCCAGGCTGAAAGATCTCTGCTGTTTGTATGCAGTCCATATAATGGCTCTGTTGTTCATTCAGTAGGTTGTGCTTTTGGTATAACCTGGCACAGGGATGAGACCAAGGAAAACGTGAGCTGGTGGGGCCTGGTCAAGGCAGGTGAGAGGTTCCAGCTCAAAGCTTAAGTGGAGCGTGAGGGTGAAGGGGTGGTGAGACTGGTGAGGTAGCTCCAGGAAAAGGTAATACCTATGTGGAACAGGCTGCTGGAGGTAGATTGTATTAAGAATGTTAGGAACCTGCTGTTTTGTGTTTAAGAGAAGCTAACAGGGTGCCCTGTAGCCTAGCTGTACCAACTGTGTCCCCACCTGACTGAGCGTGGTCATTGCCTGCGTGGCAGGTCATTGCTGTTCACAAATGTCAGGGTTTAGCCGAATCTAACAGCTAAAACGTGAGCAGTTGGGCTCCCAATGCCCTTCTCCCCACCTCTAAGGAAAAGGGAAATGAAAGGAAAAAAGACTTGTGAGTTGAAAACTAAAACTAACCCAACTTTAATGAAAATAATAACACTAATAATGAAAAAATATTAATAAGAAAATTATACAAAAATATACAAATATACGAAATTGTGCCCCTGCTCCCTTTGATGATTATACGTCACCACAGGTGCTGCAGAACAGGCATGGGAAAAAGGTCAGTGGCAGAAGGGAGCTGCACTCAGGAAATGGATTCAGGATTGCAAGAATTCATGCTCAGAACAAACAGAAACACAAGGTCCTCACTGGACATTGGCCATTGAAGAAAAGAGATTGACCCTTGTGATCCCTCAGTTTAATGCCGAGGATGATGTATATGGGATGAAATACATTGTTGGTCACCTGTTCTTTCTGCCCTCCCTGCAGGTACGACCCTTTCTTATCTTTGACTTACAGCATTCCATCAGCTTGAGGATGGCCTTGGTTTCTATAAGAATAAGTATATATATGGCCTTTCTGCATGCCAGTGCACGATGTTACCACTTCTAGAGAGAAACATTGTCTGAAAAATATGCTGTTAACTTTCAGAAAATGAAGTTACTCAGACAAGTCTTGGCTGAAGTTAGAAAACTGATTCTACCTTAGCTCAAACCAGAGCAACAAGGATTCTGGGATTCCTAGTGTGTTTCATGTGAGGACATGGTTTTACAAGTATGGTCTTTGTTAGATAATGCCAGTGGGAGGACATCAAAACAGATAAATTATAACTGTCAACTTTATAAGAGCTGTATGCATTGTCCTCTTGTAATGCCAGTGTAATAGAACATCCACTGTTTGGATGTACGTAGGCTCTGCTAAGTAGTTATTGGCTACTTGATCAGGATAATCCATACCTGAAATATTCATCAGTGTCTGTGTAGTGTTGGATCTGATGATGCTCTTGTGGAGCATAACACTGATTGCATTAGATGGGTTGACAATTCTGTGACATTCTCCTCATTGAAAAGTTCAGGTCATTAACAACATATTCTCAAATTCTTATTTGCATCCAGTAAAATAGTGTTAATCTCTTCAGGTGTGGTGAGGGGCAAAGATTTCAGTTTGGTTACTAGTGTATCAGAAAACATGCTATCATCTCCAGCAATAAATAATAAGATGATAAACTATTTTATCAAAACATTTTGAAATTGAATGAGCCATCAAGTCCTAGGACACCAATGAACATAAGGTCTGCACTTCAGATTAATTGCTATCTAATACCTAAGGTGTATCTTAACATAACAGAGAGTTGAATTCAGGCTAGTTTGTTAGTTTTGTCTTAAAAACTTTTCCTTTTTATGAGTCTGAATCACCATCTTGAATTTGTTCAAAGCCAATCCTTCAATTTTTTAAACAGTGCTGTTAAGACAATTACTAGAAGTACACAATTAAATTGAAATATAGATCTTCATGTATTTCTTTTTACTTGTGAGAGAGAATGACTTCTGAATGTTTATTCATCTTGTGAATATTCACCTCTTTATATTTTCATTACTAATCAAACCAAAAAATATAGAACCTTTCATAAAACTAACAGATATTCAAATGATCAAGTTTCATTAGAATTACCTTCACAGAATCACAGAATCACAGAATAACCAGGTTGGAAGAGACCCACTGGATCGTCGAGTCCAACCATTCCCACCAATCCCTAAATCATGCTCCTAAGTACCTCATCCACCCTAACCTTAAACACCTCCAGGGACGGTGACTCAACCACCTCCCTGGGCAGACTGTTCCAATGCCTAACCACCCTCTCCGTGAAGAATTTTTTCCTTATCTCAAGCCTGAATCTCCCCTGGCAGAGCTTGAGGCCATTCCCTCTCTGTCCTGTGTCCTGTCAGTTGGGAGAAGAGGCCACCTCCCTCCTCTCTACAACCTCCTTTCAGGTAGTTGTAGAGAGTAATAAGGTCTCCCCTCAGCCTCCTCTTCTCCAGGCTAAACAACTCCAGCTCTCTCAGTCGCTCTTCATAAGGCCTGTTCTCCAGCCCCTTCACCAGCTTCGTTGCTCTTCTCTGGACTCGCTCCAGAGCCACAACATCCTTCTTGTGGTGAGGGGCCCAGAACTGAACACAGTACTCAAGGTGCGGTCTCACCAGTGCCGAGTACAGGGGGAGAATAACCTCCCTGGACCTGCTGGTCACGCCGTTCCTGATACAAGCCAAGATGCCACTGGCCTTCTTGGCCACCTGGGCACACTGCTGGCTCATATTCAGTCGCTGTCAACCAACACCCCCAGGTCCTTCTCCTCCTGGCAGCTTTCCAGCCAGGTTCCTCCTAGTTTGTACCTCTGCTTAGGGTTGTTGTGCCCCAAGTGCAGGACCCGGCATTTGGCCTTGTTAAACCTCATGCCGTTGGTCTCAGCCCAGCAGTCCAGCCTGTTCAGGTCCCTTTGCAGAGCCTCCCGACCCTCCAGCAGATCCACACTTCCTCCCAGCTTGGTGTCATCTGCAAACTTGCTAAGGGTGCACTCAATGCCTTCATCCAGGTCGTTGACAAAGACATTGAACAGGACTGGACCCAGGACTGAGCCCTGGGGAACCCCACTTGTAAGTGGCCTCCAGCTGGATTTAACTCCATTTACCACCACCCTCTGGGCCCGGTCATTCAACCTGTTTTCCACCCAGGAGAGTGTGCACCCGTCCAGGCCAGAGGCCGACAGTTTCCGAAGCAGAATGCTGTGAGAAACTGTATCAAAGGCTTTACTAAAGTCCAGGAAGATACATCCACAGCCTTTCCCTCGTCCAAGAGTTTAGTCACTCAGTCATAGAAGGTGATCAGGTTACTCTGGCAAGACCTGCCTTTCATAAACCCGTGTTGACTGGGCCTGATCACCCGGTTCTCTTGCAAGTGCTTCTTGATAGCACTCAAGATCACCCGCTCCATGACTTTCCTCGGTACCGAGGTCAGGCTGACAGGCCTGTAGTTCCCCGGATCCTCCCTGCTCCCCTTCTTATAGACGGGCACAACATCAGCCAGCCTCCAGTCCAGTGGAACCTCCCCAGTCATCCAGGACTGCTGGAAGATGATGGGAAGGGGTTTGGCCAGCACATCCGCCAGTTCCCTCAAAACTCTTGGGTGGACTCCATCTGGCCCCAAAGACTTGTGGGTGTCTAGCTGGGCAAGTCTCTAACTACCTCCTCTTGGACCTTGGGAATCTCATACTTCTCTTCCAACCCTTGGAGTTGTGCACAGAGGGAACAATTTTCCTTACTGTTAAAGGCTGATGCAAAGTAGGCATTGAATACTTCAGCCTTGTCTTCGTCCCCTGTTACTGTTGTTCCCTCTGCATCTACTAGGGACTGGAGATTCTCCCTAGCCCTCCTTTTGCTGTTGATGTATTTGTAGAAAGACTTTTTGTTGTCTTTCACAGTCTTGGCCAATCGCATTTCTAGTTGGGCCTTAGCCCTCCTGACTTTTTCCCTGCACATTCTCACTTCCTCCCTATAGTCCACCCAGGATGCCTGCCCCTTCCTCCAGAGGTCTTAGACCTTCCTCTTCCTATTGATGTCTCTTAGGACCTCCCTACTTAACCATGCTGGTTTCTTACCCTGCCGGCTACTTTTCCGGAACTTGGGGACGGCTTTCTCCTGAGCTGCTAGGAGTTCCTTCTTGAAGAGCGCCCAGCCCTCATGGACACCTTTGCCCTCAAGGAGCGCCTCCCACGGGACTTTTCCGACCAGCCTTCTGAACAGCCCAAAGTCTGCTCTCTGAAAGTTGAGGGCGACTGTTCTGCTAACCTCCTTCTTCATGTTACCCCGCACTGAGAACTCTATCATCTCATGATTGCTTTGCCCCAAGCGTCCTCCAACCTTCACATCCCCCACCAGTCCTTCTCTGTTCACAAACAGCAGGTCCAGGAGGGCACTGTCCCTTGTCGGTTCACTCACCAGCTGTGTGAGGAAATTGTCTTCCACACACTCCAGGAACCTCCGGGACTGCTTCCTTTCTGCTGTATTATACTCCCAGCCTATGTCTGGGAAATTGAAGTCTCCCACAAGGATTAGAGGTAGCGATTTTGAGACTACACTCAGTTGTTTGTAGAAGAGCTCATCAGCTGCTTCTTCTTGGCTGGGTGGTCTATAGCAGGCTCCCATCACAATCCCTTCCTGCCCATGGACTCCTCTGATTTTCACCCACAGGCACTCAGTCCCATCCTGACCGTAGTCCAGTTCGAGGGTACCAATGCCCTCTCTAACATAGAGGGCTACCTCACCTCCTCTTCTGCCCTTCCTGTCCTTCCTAAAGAGTTTATACCCCACCATGGGTACGCTCCAGTTGTACGAGTCATCCCACCACGTCTCCACAACGGCAATGACATCGTAGTCTCCTTGCCCTATCACAGCTTCCAGCTCCTCCTTCTTATTTCCCATGCTGCGTGCATTGGTGTAAATACACTTCAGCTGGGCAGGCGTAGCTATAGCCTTCGTAATAGGGCTTCTCCCCAACTGAGCGGTCCTTGACTTAACTAAGGCCACAGTGCCAGTTTGCTGCCTACCATCCCCAGCTGCACTCACCCCCTCTTGCTTAGTGGTGATATACCGGCAGGCATCGCCAGCACACCACCCCTTTACCACTGAAGTCTCACCTCCAGGCTCACTCCCATCCTGCCTGGTCTCCATCCCCTCCCCCCTCACATCTAGTTTAAAGCTCGATTTATGAGCTTAACTAGGTTTTTGGTGAGGGCTTTTGTCCCCCTAGGAGACAGGCGTGTCCCATCCCTGGTAAGAAAGCCTGGGGGTGCGTGGGCCTCCCCATGATTAAAGAACCCAAAGCCCCTCTTCTCACACCAGTCCCTAAACCATTCATTAACCAGTTTCTTATTCCTCATTTCATGCTCCTGATTCCTTAGTATTGGGATGGAGTTGAATATACCTTATGTTGCTTGAAGTAGAAAATTAAGGGGGTTTTGTTACATATTAATTATTTAAGTTTTGCCTTGATTTTTTATTATTTTTCTATTGCTTTCCTTGATTATAATACACATGATTTGTTACTGTTCAACAGTGAACAATGTTTTACTCTAAGCCTCCAGGTATGGTTCAAACACAATGCAATACTTCAGCAATGCTATAGTTTGATTGAGTTTTACTTTCTTCTGGGAAATATGTCATTTTTTTGAACTTCCTTGATGGTTTCTCTTTTTGGAGAGAAAAAGTGGTTCATCTTATGTATCCCAGCAGTGATTCATCCTGCCTGGGGACTCAGAAGCTCATAGGGAGTGTGTAAGTATGAAACAAGCGAATAACAGATTTAATGAGAGAATTATTTGCTCGTTATATACTCTGTCAATTTGAGTATTTCTGAATTGAAAGACCTTCACTTTTGACTGAATGAAATGGTTTTTCAGACATTTGTGTGTTTGGCTAGACTCACCTATTTCAGCACTTTGGTTGCTTGTTTAATCCTTGTGCTCTTACTGGTAGTGATGCAATATGCCAGTCATTGTGGGTAATATCCAAGAGCACCTTTGATAAAAGAAACAATGCCTGAGTGCAAAAAGCCAAGATTTACACCTGAAGACAGAAACAGCTTCCGTTTCTCTGATTTTAGAAGTGTGAGGAGCAGCTTTCCACTGAGAGAAGAAAAAAAAGTGACTGGCAACAGTCTGCATGGTGTCCCTCAGTGAAGATATTAAATAAGGAGTGTGACTGATGCCTTCTGTAGTACCTGTCTTGTCAGGATAGCAGCAACCAGAGTAGTACAGATCATTCTAAGCTGCTGTGTGGAGTAGCCAAACCATGTACAGTTTAATGCTAGCTCTTTTTTTTTGTTTGTTTGTTTTTGTTTGTTTTGGCCTCAAGCTCCGCCAGGGGAGATTTAGGCTTGAGATTAGGAAAAAATTCTTCACGGAAAGGGTGGTTAGGCATTGGAACGGTCTGCCAAGGGAGGTGGTTGAGTCACCGTCCCTGGAGGTGTTTAAGGTGAGGGTGGATGAGGTACTTAGGAGCATGATTTAGGGATTGGTGGGAATGGTTGGACTCGACGATCCAGTGGGTCTCTTCCAACCTGGTTATTCTGTGATTCTATGATTCTGTATTTCTACCATAATTGGCATATAAGATTTGAGCAAGCATACTTCAATTAGATATTCAAGAAGCATTTGGACAGTGACTTCAGACACATGATGTGAATATTGAGGTTATTCTGTGCAGGGCAAGTGTTGGACTCAATGATGCTTGTGGGTCCTTTCCAGCTCAGGACATTCCATGGTTCTATGATGGAGTTTTGATGCTGATAATTAAGTGAAAGCGTATCGAAGGCTTCTGAATCATCAGGTTCTTAAACATTTTTTCCTTATTTGTTTTATTGTACTGTTAAAAATTGCAAATAGGTCTAATCATAACCCCTACCTCTCTAGGCATTCTTAAACTTAGCAGTTTTAAATGCTGATAAGATTCCATCGTGCTTTATGAGAAACTTCACATAAACCTTGAGTATGAATAACAGATATTCCAAAAAGGAATAAGATTTTTGCAACATGACGATGTTGTCTCTGAAGCTGTTCACACAGTGGAATAATAGTTTCAGCTTGTGAAATGGTAAAAAGATGTTGGCTCTGCTTTATGTCTTAGCCAGAAAACCACAATACCACAAGTTTTGTAGGACATGAATAAACTTGTTGTATACTGGTGTTAGAGTTAATATTGCTTTCTATTCATCATTGTTTTCTGTCATAAAAGTTTTGCTGGGCTTTTGGCTGTATCTGTTCTTTCACACCCCTGAGGACACTGTTAAGATGGATTTAGGATGGTCCAAGTACAAAATAATACCAGAAAAACATTCAATATTCAAAAGACAGACTTGTAGATACAAGAAATTGAAAAACATTCTCCTAACAGTAATAATTCCTTGACAAGATAGATACAGTGTAAGTAGTATCATGCATTATGCATTTTGTCTAATAAACTGCTAAATAATGAGGTAGGAAATCAATAGCATGTTTCATTATGCCATTTCAGTTACAAACTTGAGCATATGTCCTAGTCAACTAGTTAATTATCTGTAAGACCTTATACTGCACGGCATATCCACTCATATGCATTCTTCATAAGTTCACTAAAAGCTGTAGATGTTAGAGACATACTTGGAAAGATTTGAGCCCTCCTGAATATGGGGGTCATGAGCCACAGGAGAAAAAACTCCATGTCTCTAAATTATCTGTGCTCACAATGTGTTTAGTGTGTTTTCTCACAGCAGCTTGTTGCAGAGCTCACAGTTTTGCCCGGCTTTTGTAACAGCTCTGGTGTTACCCCTGAATCTTTTCTGAGTTCGAATGTCACGTTTTTTCACTTTTTTCTTTGTTCTTTGACTGGCTAGTTAACTTTATCAGGAACAGACTAATTAGAAGGAAAATGACAAATAGTTTCACAGAATGACAGAATGGTTGGGGTTGGAAGAAATCTCTGGAGATCATCTGGTTCAATCCCCCTGGCATTGAGATGAAGTCTGTACATGGAAGCAGGCTGAGGACTCAAGGTGCCAAGCTGCAGGAGATATCTATCTGCCACCTCTGATAAGTAGAAAACTTAAAAGCATCCTTATCCTTTTGTATTGCATTGTTTATATACTCAAAACAACACAGTGATGACTTCAGATGACTTTCTCCACTTCCTGGTTGCTGCAGACTGCTTTCTTTGCAAGTGCTATATAGAAGACAGCTGTCTCACCAAACATTTTAGGTTCTGCTCCAGGAACAAGTGACCTTTTAAGTCAAACAATATTCTGCAGCATAATTTTTAGTTAGTAGGGTCAGCTGTTATTGGATTGAACCCACTGTACTAGGCTGGAGTTCAGATGATGCAACAGACGATGCCAGGGAAACTGTGACATTCAGCTAATATAAGACTTATTGCTCTCCCATCCACACAGGCATTTTGTTTAATTTGTGATAGTTCCTGGACTAGATAGTGAAAATATAACTCCTTTTTTCTGTAACAGGATATGAATGACTGGACATGATAAATAATAGAATCTCTTATAATTGTATCTACGTGAATATTTCATATTCTTAGAGCTGTGAAATTATCCCATGTCTGAGAATGTTCTGAAGTATCTGACAGAGCATAATTGTTTGCTTTCCTTCATCCCTCTCGTACTGATGACACCAGCCTATGGCTGCTTGAGATCACGTGTACAGAAAACCAAGGAGCAGGCTGTGAATCTTCACTCTTTTGTTGCAAAGCCTTTAACAGTGGAAACAGAAGGAAGCAAGTTAAATTTGCCATGTCTTTTCCTTTGAGGTCTTCTTTCCTTTTATACAGTATTTAGGGGTTGGTTGCAACAGTCAATAAAAGTTTCAAGGAGCTCTCAGAGGCTAAATATGAATGCGAGCTGGTAAGATATGTGCAAGGAATTTCACAGTGTACTCTGAGAATGAGAGATAAAGAGTTCATTAGTACTAGGTATGTTTCAAAACAAAAATGGATAGAAGTGCTTTTTTCAGCAGCCATTTCTGAGTGAAAGGAAATTAACACATGTACGCATTTGATCATGAAACAACAATATTTCTTACCCTTTAGAAAGGGGTGAAAGAGAAACATGCAAATCAAACCACTGATGTTTGAGAAAATAGATTTCAATAAACTCCTTCATCAGATGTTTTTAGAGTCTGATCTGAAGGGAAAAGATGAAGATGATAGCTTGCAACTCTTTGATGAAATAATATTAAGGGTACGGTGAAAGAAAAGTGTAGAAAGAAATCAACCTGTCTAAATCACAAGTTCTTCATTGACCTTTCACACAAGGAAAAAGAATATAGAAGTTGGAGTGCAGATCAGGTAGCTGGGACAAGTCCCAAAGTGCAACATGGGTAGACAGAGAAAAGAAATCAAAAGGATCAGTGAACAAAATGAGATGAAGTTAGTGAGGGATATCAAAACTAACAGGACAAGGTGTTTCTTTTGTGTCAGTCTTCACTTGAAGCTCAATGGGAATCTTTCACAATTAATACTACTGACATATGAAGACAATCTCAGCCTTTATGTGGGTTTTAGCAGGCCAAACAGTACCAGAAGACCGAAATATAAATAATTTTAGTGCTTTTCTTGTTGAAGGACAAGAAGAGTTAGGGATTTATAGGTTAGTTTTAATCTCCAGAATGAGTACTACGTCTGATAAGGTTTGGTAGAATACTATACAGTAATGAGATGAGTAAAAGCCTCTCCCCTTGCCTCCCTGCAAATGCAAGAAAAATGAGTGTAATTTAAAATGGCAAGACAGGATCTGATTCTGCACAAGTTGATACATAGTCATAGCAATCCATGCAATTCAACTTTCTAGCACTGTTTCCCATATATGTCAGGAAAAGTTCCTGTAATTACAAATGTAGAAATTACTGGAATATTAGCCAACAATCTGGCACTTCAAACAAGCTTTCTGGACTGTCTTGTTTAGGACCAAGTTACTAGGTTCTCACTGGGCAATTTCTTCCTTTCTTTGATTTTGTGTCTATTTCATGCTAAGTATTGCCAGCTTAGTTTTTAAATTGCCAGCCACATTCAGTAGCACATACTCAGTTTTCAGTGGTGGTGGGGGGTCCAAGGAGTATTGAAGCATATGTAAAAGGGTAAATCTTCATTCACATGTTGCCTAGTATTGAACAGAGGATATGCCACCAAGCCTATGATCAATGTTTATTAAAGGAAGGAAAAAATATTGCGTGACCTTCCAGTCCTAGATATAGCTGTCACATTCTACAGGAAGTTTATAGTGTTTACCCAGCTATTTCCCAAGATGTGTCTTTTTACTGGGCTTTGTCACAATGTGACTTCATTGCTTTTCACTATGTTAAGGTCCTACATTGTCTTGTCTGTTCTCTGGCTGAGATACATTTATCAGAAGATCAGCTGCTATGAATCAATGGAATCCAATGAAACTGTTGCAGCAATGTGGATTCACAACAGCTGAACACTGGCTCTCGTTCTTCACAAATTGTCCTTGTCATTATCTGTTTAAAAAATGTATCCAGCCTAGACCAAACCCCACAGTAATTCCATTTCGTAGAAAATGAAAAAAAAAAAAATTAGCATGAAATGATGTCAAGACATATAAATGGGAGAAGCCAATTATCCTAGGAGAGTGATAAGGATAGTGCCACGATTTGGTCATCTACCTGAGATGTGAGAGACCCGTGTTTTTCAGACTGTACTTCAAATCAAGTACAAGTGGGACTAAAACCTACTTTCCATCCATTCTCACTGAATTACCTAGTTCTTTTGTCCTGCTCCAGATACCAACCTGGATCTGATGCATTTTAATTATAATCAGTGTTTCTTGAAATGTCATTTTTGACATTCATTTTTGACAGAACAGCATTCTTCAGTGGGAATTAAGTAACTTTTTAAGCAAGTAATAATTATCTATATAGTATGGTCATTATTTTTTGTGTGAGCTCTAATTGTATCCAGATCACAGCTAGGATGGGAATGGTTTCTTTTGCACATAACTCTTTGGAGCATGGCAGCTTGGTATCACTTCAGAAGAAGAAAGGAGAAAGATTTTTAGCAAATGCAAATCGATGGAACATTATGTAGGCAGTGTGAAAATGGTCATATGAAGGAGATGCTCTCCTCCTGGGGATTTGTAATGATATGGTTCATTTTTGATTTGCTCATATAGTTCTTGATGAATGCATTGAAGTCTCTAAATACTGTTATATCCTCATAAAACCTAATTCCTATGCAATTTCATCTGCATTGCATTGCAGTGGTTTGAAAGTCTTCATACTAAGAGCATACTGGCCTGATTGTGATTGCTTAAATCACTTGGCTGAATGGAATGAAAATACATGCGTATTTCATGGAAAAAGTTAAAAAGAAGAACAAACTTAACGCATACAATGGATAAACAACCAGTGAAAACCTGTACAGAGAAAAATCCCATTATTAGATGTCATTGAACTTTTAACAAGCCATATACAGTGGATATTGCTAAGCAATGAACAGTTAACAGCAGATTATTTATATGACCATTCAGGTCTGTAGAAATTGTCTTTAAACCAGAGATACAATGATGATATGGAAATGCAGTGGAGAAAAGTTCTGTTTAAATTAAAGATAGAACATTAATGTGGAAGTGTAGCCAAGAAAGACTGTATTTTACCCTTTCTCAATATGAGATGACATTTGTCGAGACTGATACAGAGGCATGGGGATACAGGGAACCATTGTCACACACAAACTTGGTATTATATTACTGTATTCTTTCTATATTAATTTATATGAGGCTGGTGTTTCATAATTCATGTGAAGTATCTGGAGTATTATGGAGTATCTGGTCAATAAGGGATGATTCACACACAAAGATAATAACAGATAGAAGTCTGATTCTAATTAAAATTATTTTTCTTTTTGATGTGCACATTCATATTCTTTAAAAAATACATTATTTTCAGTTTTTGCATCAGGTATCAGAATTCTCTGTAGATGCTGGAAGGTGTTCCTTGAGCAATTTAGTAACCTGAGACTTTTTGAGACTGCTAGGGTACAGTTTCTACCTCCCCTAACTTCAACTCAGAGACGACATTGGAAAGGTATGAGTTTCTGAGTTTTTTAGCTGATGTTTCTAGTGTGTATATTTATATAAAATACATTTATCTGTACTTATTGGAAAATATTTTTATTGATAGTTATATTTATGTATTACTTACATTTATGCAAGTATACTATCATGTTATATATATCAGAAGTATCCCAAAGTTTCAGCAGTTTGCCCAAATAATCACACAGATTGATAATGAAGCAATTATTGTTTGAGAGCACAGCATTAACCTTACTACAGTGAATCAATGATTTATTAAAACTAAAATTACAAAAAAAATTATTTGTATTTCCTCTGTAGAGGGACTTTATCCTTCCTTGAATTTGCTGATAATGCAGTGCTTTTTCACAAGAGCACAAGCTAGATCTTTCTCCCAACAAGCATATTCATCAGTCACCTTTACTCCACTACAGATGCAGAGAAACAAATAAAGCTATGGTACGAATATCCTCATAAGCTGATGTGCCTATGCCTTGAAAAGAGTTTTTGATAGAACTCAGTGGTTATTCTGTGAAAGAGTAGGTTAAACTCATGTAAATCAGGTTTGTGGTAGTATATTTTTCTCCAAAGTAAGGGAGGATCATTCACACAAATCACCAAAACCCCCTGTTAGACTCCAGTCTGTTACCCAGCTACCAAGATTTTTAAAGGTTTGACCATGTCTTTGTGCACTGAACACTTCTAATCTGCCATTGAAATGTAAAGTAAGATTTGTATCCTTCCTGCTTTCATATGAACACAAGTCTCTCCCTAGCCTAGTGCAATAAATCTCGCCATATAAAGAAGTTTTCAAGGACAAAATAAATCTTTGTAGTTTCTGTTTCAACTCGGTAATAATCCTCCCTCTTTTTTTTTTTTTTTTTTTTGCAAGCGAGCATAATGGTAGCTTGAAAATTTATATATTGCATTTTATTGGTAGGTAAAAATATGCCACTTATGTACCAGATATGTAAATGGCAACGGGAAGGAGGCATTTTATGTTCTGTAATGACTGTGATTTGTGGGCATTTTTCAAGGGAATGCAACTGTGCAGAAATGGGAATGCATTCTCCTTTACTTGTAATGAGAGGTAAGCAGAACTTGCTTTCTAAATCTCTTAGTGAAAGCGGGAAGCTGCTTAGCTTATCACTCCTGATCTAAAGTGCTAGGCTTTGCCTGTTGTTTGTAATAATTTCTTGTTTGCTTTTCAATTCATTCACTGTCAAGATGAAAGTCAGGATTAGATGAAACACATACCTGTCCTTTTCACAGATTTCTGATTGTTACAAATCTGCTGCACTGCCACACTTTTAGTCTTTCTTTCTTGGAATGAAAAAAAAAAGACAATGAGAACAGAAATTGCCCAAGTGGGAGTTTTGTCAGGAACAATCTGTTTCTAACTTGTGCCTTGTCTTAGGAGACTGAACCAATCTTTCCTCTTTCTTGCCAAACCCCTGGTTTTCAATGGAGGTCTTTAAACTAACATGGTCACCACTATCACAAGGACAGAGAAGTGGTGGGGAAAATGGAAAGGCTCAGGTACTTATAGTTATGGCTAATGGCAGAGTTTGAGTTAACAAGATTCTTTTTTTCTGCAGCTTTCTTTTGATGGTCTTCAGAGATTTGTTTTCAAAGTCAATAGATTGTTTTCACTTTCTATTACACTTTAAATATTTTGAAAACAATTGTCCTTTGCCTGCTCATTGATTGTTGCTTTTTCATTTCATTTCATATAAGCTAACTCATCCAGAATGTGAGCTCCATGCATTAGTCAGGTCTCTGTTCAGTTCTGACTGTCTTCATAGTCTTGCTGTGGTCTCCCTAGGCTACTCATTACCTGTCTTCCATATGTTTTTACACTTCTTAACAAAGTTAAGAAAAGTAAGATGTCTCTACCTACCCTCATGATATCATCATCATTTTATTAGGCAAATAAACTAAACTTTCTGCATTGAAACAAAACCAGAGTTTATTCCCCTCATCAAAAAGGCCCAGGTATGAATCTCTTATCTATGTGATTCACAACTTCTTCATCCTTATAATCTCATTTCATCTGAAATTCAGTCCTCTCTGTGTATTTGTGTGTTTAAGTTCTTGCTTACAAAGATATTGATTCCACATTCAGCCATAAAACATGTATCAGCAACATTATTCAGAAGCATTTTATTATTAGCCAAAAAAGGAGATCTTCTTGCATGAGACTGTTTTTTCTGCTGTTATAAATAGCCCAAATTGTGAAGTCTTTATTTAAAAAACCCACAACAAACAAAAGCTCTCCAGCCAACCAAAGCCAAACAATAATGTTTTTTTCTTCATTATCTAACTAGATAAGAACCAACATTTGCAGACCACAAGACAGTTTGTGATTAATTTTGAAAGCCAAATGTTCAGTTGGAGAATTCGATCTACCTTACATACATCTGCATTACACTGCTCTGTAGGAGTGATTTCCTCAAGGAGGTTGAATCAAGATAGCACACTGTCTGCCAACACTTCAAAATGTTGTTGAGCCATACAGAAGTAGTGGAAGATGAATTGGCAGCAACTATGATGAGATAAAGTAGAAAACAGTGTTCAATAGAGTAAAGCTAGTTTACCATCATTATAAGTGCAATGCAGAACAGAAACCAGTTTGACAGATCCTCAACAGCTTTTTTTTAATGAGGGTACTTAGCCAGCTCTTTAAGCAGGTGGATTACAGCATAGTTCTTTCCAGAATTCCAGGAATTCTGTTGCTAGAGAACTACAAAATCATAAGTGGCATGGAAAAAGTAACTAGCAAATAAATGATTAACTTTTTTTTTCACTACAAAAATTCAAAGGGTGACAGGAAATATCACACTAACTGTCTGAAACCCAAAAGCCAAAGCGGTGCGTTGCCACCATGACACATAGATACACTATGGAACTTCTTGCCACAAGATGTTGTGGATGCTAAGAGCTTACTTGGGTTTACAGAGCAAATGAACAAGTTCGCAGATGAGCTACCTATGAAATGTGAAGACTCTGCTCTGACTCTGGGAATCCTCGACTCCTAAATTATTTATGGCACAGACATAGCACAAACATGTTGGCCTTGCTCTTTCTCGTGTCACAGATGCAATATTGTTAGATATAGGGCACAAGACTGAGTGGACCTTTGTTCTGACTCAAAACAATGTGGTGGTTGTAATATTGGCTGATGCTGGATCTTTGTTTAATACTATGTACTAATTTCACCATGTTCTTTTCTATTTCTTTCTGTTTCCCTTTTGACAAGTAGCCAGGTATCAGCACTGGGTCCATTTTGGGAAGATTGTCTACCAATCTAGGGCAGGTGTCTTTCTTGCTGTACAATTCTATTTTTAAAATTGTATATTTAAAAAATATCACAGCTGTTAACATGAACTCAATTATTGGATACCCAAAACTTGACACCAGATCCGCTTCAAATTACTATTTAGAGGTAGCAGGCAGAACATAAGAAATTCTTCTAATTGTGAACCAAAACCCTAGTCTTTCTTTTGACTGACTTTAGTTCCCTATCGAGACATCCCTGGGTTTTGCTTTAAAGGATTATCCCAGTTTACCAAGAATATAACTTACTGCAGTACTAATCCTGCTATCAGCATTTCTGGAGCACCAGTGTAGCCGTGTTCTTGAAATCATTTACAGAATAATGAATTCCACTACGTGGAAAGTATACTTCAGCTACTGTGTAACATAACTGCAGCAAAGAAAATATAAAAGTGCTTTTCAAATGGAGAACATAAAACTGTAATTTATCATGTTTTCTTTATAAGCTACAGTGAATGTCTGATATCCTTAATTCTACAAGTAGAAAGGCGCAGAAGTAAAACAGATGCTGATTTCTATATCTATAATGTGATCCAAACCCCCCTGGAATGAGGAAAAGGTTAATTTTTAGTGCTTCTTTGTTGTAATATTGTCCTGAGTTTTACATCCTATTGGTCCTCAAGGAGAAAGACTGGATGCCATAGTGGGATCTCTGTGTTTAATTACTTGGTTGAACTTCTATCACTGGATCTTGGCTCTGTTCCCAGCAAAGAAACACACAAAATAACTTGTTTATGGGCTCTGAAAAAAATTCAGGTTTGTTTTCTGATGCTTGATTTCTGCTTGGGGAAAAATGATAATTCCTCAAGCCATAAGTTTCATTTTGAGATTAAATGGAATGAAGAGCCTGAGAATGAGCAAAATGATCATGCCTAGAATTGCACATTGATGCTGGGGAGCTGATGCCTGGTAAGGGGACAAGACTGCTGGCTTCCTTTGGCTTTCTCTAACTCTCCCATCAGTCATTTATGGCTGCAGGCATGTCAGAAAGCACTTGGCTCTGAGTCTGCTCTGTAACTGATGGGATTCTTCTGTGGCCTTACTGTTCTTTTTTTTCTTCTGAGTGTGTGGATATTAGACAAAACATTGTCAGCAGGTCAAGGGAGGTGATCTTTCCCCTCTATTCAGCATTGGTGAGGCCACACCTGGGGTAGTGTGTCCATTTCTGGGCTCCCCAGTACAGTAGTGACATAAATATACTGAAGAGGGTCCAATGAAGTGCTACTAAGACAATTAGTGGACCAGAACATCTCTCTTATTAAGAAAGTCTGGGAGAATTGGGATAGTTTAGCCTGGAGAAGAGAAGATTGAAGAGATCTTATTAATGTATATGAAGAAATGAAGGGAGAGTACACAGAGGAGAGAGCCAGGTTCTTTTCAGTGGTGTCCAGTGATAGAACAAGGTAATGGACACAAACTGAAACATAGGAGGTTGCCCCTGAACACTAGGAACAACCTTGTTATTGCAAGGTGACCAAGCACTGGCACAGGTTGCCAACAGAGGTTGGGCAGTCTCCATCCTTGGAGTTATTCAAAAGCTGTCTGGACACAGTCATTAGCAACTGTCTCTAGGTGTCCTTGCTTGAGCAAAAGGATTGACACTATAACCTCTGATAGTCCATTCCAACCTCAGCCATCCTGTAGTTCTGTGATTTATACTAGTAAATAAATATATCCACAGCTAGTTCTCTGGCTCTCAGGCAAGTGGTGTGATATAGGTCATTCCCATACCAGCTAAATTCTCTTCTCTCTCCTGAACACAGTAGCTTCATCTGTGCTGTGTACTGGGAGCAATCTCTGGCTTATGCAACCTTCTGAGAGGTGTAAGCGGCTGCTACTTAGCGTGGGCCAAAACCATGCCTGGTAGCATAGTAACTAGCAGGAATGTATCAATGACTGCGGGACTGTGCTTGAGTCTATGGTCGATGTATGTTTGGTTTGCTAATAAAAATGTAGACTATCAAACCTATTCTCCATGTTCCAGACACATTAGAGGAAATTAGCATATTTACCAAGAGATTTTTAGATAAAGTTTTCTTCTTGCTGCATTTCTTCTTCATAGTTAATATATTAAAATCATCTTGCCTTGCCTCACAACTCTCCTGGTATACCCTCATAGCCTGGGCTTCCTGCTGTTTTTCTGATCCTGTCCAGGGGTTTTGCCTGTACTTTCACAAATCCTCACTCAGTTCAAGGCATTTTACTGGAACGTTGGTGCTGAGGCACCTACTTCCCTTTCCTTAACAGCTGGCTGAGGCTCTTGTAGCACTGCCCTGGGACTTAGTGGTTGGTTTCTGCTGTGTAGGGAATTGATTGCAAAGGTGTGAAGCAAGTAAATGATATTCCTAATGAGTGGCCCAGTGCGGAGGGTAACACTGGCACAGTTTCCCAGCTGCTGACTAGACTGCAATAAGAGGGGAGGGGAGAAGTTCAGGAAGAGAAAGGCAATGAAAAGAAACAACGGAAAAAACGGGGCTAGCAGAGTGGAGAAGGGAACCTGGTGGTGGAATAAACATAAAACAGTAAAAAAAAAGGAAAAAGGCAAACATATTCCTTATGTTCTTTCTTTACATTCTTTTTCCTACTAATGCATACTCTAAGCATTGTGTAACCAGCTACTTCCCAAGATTTGTATTTGCAGTAGTTCTGCTATACATATTTTATAGCTTTCTACAGCATTCTAGCTATAGCAGAAGGAGATCGTAGCATTTTTTTCTTCCTTTCTGTCCCCCAGAGCCTTCTCAACATTTCTGGCATTCTGCTGACAGTAGGAAGAATGATTATTTGGCATCATTTGCCCACTAGATTGAGTGCAAATGCATCTTGGCAGCGATTCCTGGTAACTGCATATGCTTTGCACATGGCCCCTTCCTGTAAAGTTTTGGGTAATGCTCCACTAGTTATCTCTCGTTTATTTTTCCTTCTCCTATGTAGCTAGACTGTATGAGAACAAACATTGTTATAACACTTACCTTTTACTAGTTTACTATATGTTCAAAACTCATCACTTGTACATGGTTTTGTTTCCCTCTTCTTTGCCATGTCTGTAGAATTTTTTTTCCTGTGTTACATGTAGATAGGATAGAAGTTTCTACACAAGGTAACATATTTCACCAAGCACCAACAAAGCACTGAGAAAGAGACAGCAGTGTTTATTGAGTGTACGAGTTCTGCAGCATTTCAAATATTGTTACAGTAAAGAAAAACTGAAAAGCTGCAAAGTGGTGACCTTTGGTTGTGAGAGATGTAGGCAAGGCATTCTCACTGATATTCTCTATCCCTTAAACAAACAATTTTTCTTTATATATCTCACTTCCAGTACCAATATTCTAGGAATCTGTGTTTTGGTAATATGCTTCTCTCTTAGCATGTTTATTGTTAATTTGAACTTTATTTAGTGGTTCAGCAGCCTAAAAAATAATTAAGGCTACCCACTTCCAAGGCATCTGTTCTTTATTTAATTTTTAAGAGTACTGAATGATATCATAGTTTAGCTTTTATTGAGAGGAGGGGACTATTTCACTACTCATCTAGCTCTAAGATTTGTTGCTAGACTTGTTAAACCAGAACTTATGCATGGTTAAGCTATGTTTTCCCTATACTAAGATGTTGTTGTTCTTCAAGAATCTTCAGTCACCTAACTGCATTATTTTTTGTGTACATGCTTGTTTGCAAGGATTGCCAGCTGTCCTGAAGTGCAGTTACCTCCAGTGTGGTGATTAGCAATGCACAGGTTCCTACTGTTTTCCTATCCTAATTTTGTAAATTGAATGAACGTAGCAACATCCTGGAAGTGCATGAAATCTGTATCACCAACCTGAACTGCAAAAGTTCTCAGGTTGGCATGGCCTGAAAGTGTGCAAAGGATGAAATTCATGTGTTGTATAGCTCTTTTTGTCCAAATAGTTTGAAGGAGTCTTTTCCAATCTGGTGATTCTACGATTCTACCTCTGTTCTTCCTTGTATAGCTGTAGTCATGATGGCCCATCCCACTCAAGTAGCCAAGGGCAACGTGGAAATGACTTGTCATGCACGAGTGTACTCCAGACCTGCTGCAAGGTACGCTGAGATGTAGTTAGAGTCATGAATGTTATAGACTACATTTGAGAGTTTGACTTTTAAATGTCTTTGGAGAAAGTAGTTTTTATTGATTGTATTAAATAAAGTTGGACCCCTAACTTCTGCATTTTTAACTATTCTCAAAACCTCACAAAGTGTCTGTTCCTTCTGTATTTAAATATGGGGGAATGTGAATGAGAATTTATATAGAATATAGTCACTGCTGTCAATAATTTCTCTTGACTCTTTCCATTGATCTCTAGGAATTATACCAAGCCTATGTTAGGCACATAGCAGAGCCTATCACTCCTGATATTTGGACTGGTTTTGGTTCTATCAAGTATGTGTGCTGCTATGAAAAACTATGTGACTTGTGTCCTTCCCAGAAAATGCAGTTGTGGTGAGGCATGTACTCTTGGGTTGCATTGTATTACTTTCCAGATTAACACTTTTACAGAAATAGTACCTTTTCTGAAGATTTACAGTAAATAGATGTGCTAGGCAAAGGTTGAAGGCAATTAGAAACGTGGTAAGGTGATCAGCCAAGAATGTACTGTAGGTAAGGGAGTAATTGTGCTACTACAGTCCACTTGCAGAACCTGTAGCACATAGGTTTCAGTTGAGAGTCCTGATTTGTTCTGTTGATTTTTTTTGTTTGATGTTTTCTGCTGTTGTTGTGTTCTGGGTTTTTTTGTTTATTTTGTTTGTTTGCTTGTTTTTAACAGAAGTAATTCACATTGGTAGTGTATTAAAAATTACTTGAAGTAAGTAACAAGAATATCATAGTTTTGGTTTTGTGTGGATTTATTTACTTTCACAGCATTAACAATATAAGGGCATGACTGAATAATTCATGTATGTTTTACTGAGGCATTCTCCCAAGCAACCAAAAGCTTCCTAATGGTTTGCCTAGACAACTATTCCAGTCTCTCCTTGGATTGTTGGTTTTGCAGTACCTCTCCACTGTGCTAAAGTAGTTTTATTTCATAGCTGTCTCAGTCATATAAAATTGTTGCCCTATCTATAGACTGATAAATATTTTCACTTCTTTGGCTCTGTCAATTCATATAAATATTTCATATTGTTGCAAGTTGATCTGGATAGTTGCATTAGTGAATATAGTTTTCCCTTTGACTTTACCTTTCTGATATTCAGTCAGTTCTACTGCTTTGAAAAAACAACACTAATCAATTTGCATGTATTTTTTTCTGCTATAGACAAGTCATATATATGTATGATCCTATGTACCCTATTTCTGCTATATCTCCTTACCTTGTTGTCATCTGCCTTACTACATTTGGTTTATGCGGCAAGGTCTTGATAGTGGGTGGCTACAGGGGTGACTTCTGTGAGAAGAGACTGGGGGCTGCTCCCATGTTGGACAGAGACAGTTCCATCTGGTTCTAAAATGGACCCACTGCTGGCCAAAGCTGAGCCTATCGGCGACAACTGTAGCACTTCTGTGGTGAGATATTTAAGAAAGGGTAAAAAAAAATATTGTGCAACAGCTGTGAGAGAAGAGAGAATAATGGAAAAGAAACAGCACCGAAGCACTACAGTCAGTGAAGGAGAGGAGGTGCTCCAGGCACTACAATGGAAATTTCCATGCTTCCTTTTGGAGAAGACCATGGTGCAGCAAGTTGTTCCTCTGCAGGTGGATATGCCCTGGAAGAAGCTGCAGAACATGGAGAATCCACACTGGAGCCATCTCCTGGCAGGAACTGCAGCCTATGGAGAGGAGCCCACACAGGAAAAGGTTTTCTGGCAAGACCTGTGGCCCCTGAGGGACCCACACTGGAGCAGGCTGTTCCTAAAGGGCTGTATTTCATGGAAGGGATCCATGAGGTAGCAGTTCTTGAAGAACTGCTGCCCATGAGAAAGACTCGCATTGGAGCAGTTAGTGAAGGACTGTATCCTTCAAGAGGAATTCCATGCTACAGCGGGGGAACAGTGTGAGGAAGAAAGGGTAGCAGAGACAAAGCATTGTGAACTGACCACAGACCCCATTCCTGGTCCCTCTGTCACACTCAGGGCATGGGGGAGAAAGCAAAAGAGTCAGGAATGAAGTTGAGCCTGGGAAGATGGGAATGGGAGGAAGGTGGTTTTAGTTTTGATTTTTTAGGCATTTGTTTCTCACTATCCTTCTGTATTCTGAATTGTCAATGAATTAAATTAATCTTCCTCAAGTCAAGCCTGCTTTGCCCATGGTGGGAATTGAAGAGCAATTTCTCTGCCACCCAAATTACTGAGCAAAGAATTACATCCAGCAGACAGGCTGAGATGCAGGGGCAAAGAAATGTGAGTGCATATGTCCCTCTTTTGGTGTGACTTCTCAAGTGCCTAGTAAAGGCTAAGCCAAACAATAATTTAGATAGGAAGAGCTAAAAATCAAGCTCAAATGAGTCTGTTGAGCAGGTCTGCACCTGGCTAGTAGATCCTCTCCCTCTTAGTGAAAGCCAGTCCCTCAATGACATGTCCGTTGTCTTTAAACATTTTCAGGGTAGAATGAGGTGCCTTAGATGGGACCACTTCTTACTGTGCCATGATGAACCCTAGAAGGGGTATTGTCAAATGCTGAAATCAGAGTCTCCTTTTTGGAATGCAACTGCCTTGTCATTGTTTACAAGCAAGTACCTTTGACTCTGTCCAGAGAGCTGCTGATGAGTGGAGACTAAGAGTACTGGGAGGCGAAGCAGTTTATTTCAGGGTTCTGTATAATTTGCTTCCACAACTACAAGCAAGAAGGAAGCCTTAAATCTGAGGCTATCATAAGAGAGTGTCCACTTGTGATGTCTGTGTGAGATAGTGGCTTCAGTCAAGAAACTGGGCACAGTTTGATGGCAAGAGAAGGAATGGGGGAAAGGTGAAGTGAGCCTTCTTGCAGGAAAGCAATAATGTGTTCCAGAAGTCATGGAGGAAACTTTGAAATCATCACTTCTTTCCCAAATGACTTGATTTTATTAGTCTGCCCAAACTCATTTGACATTCCTTTCAAGTCCTTCAGGGCATTCAGATTCCTCAAGTGTTTGTTGTGCTACCTAATTAATTTGAAAGACTGTGCTTAATCCCAGGAAAATAATGATGAAGTTTTACAAAGTCTGATCTTTGATAACAAAGCTGAAGGTGCTTCAAATATAGAAAGTCAGATATATACTACTTTTCTAAGAGAATCAGTGCAAAAGAAATAAGCTGTGTTGAGATTGTCCAAGGCAGTACTCAGTGACCTTTTATATTACATCAGACTCTTGTTTATAGTAGAAGCTATTTGAGTTTATTAATTTTGAATATAGTGCAGCCACTGGCCTCGTATTTTACTCTCTCAGGTAAATATTCCAGAGGAGCAAGAGAGCTGTATTCCTTTCCCCAATTAGTACTACAGCATACAGCATGGAAAGGCTCCACACCCCTCTTTCTTTTCATCCAGCATGTATTTTGTCTTCAACTATGTCTACAGCCTTTCCTCTTGATAGTTGTTTGGGCATTTTACTAACTGAAATAGCTTTGGGCATTCACAGTGAACTGTCTCAGTGGTCATACCTCAGCTGTGGATTGGGTATGTGCCATATTTACTGTTCTGCTTGCCACGCAGATGAGAGACACAACTCCCTTTTGCCCGTCTGCCTCTGTAAATCAGGAATGCAAAACAGGAAAGGGGCATGGTGGTCACATAGGGCCAAGGCCTACTTGAATCCTGAAAATAAGAAGCATGGCCAAGCACTGAAATCTAGCTGTAATCTGTTAGTTATATACTTTCCAGTGTGATACTCTCCAGGTCCCGTGGTACGATGTCTATGGCATTTATTGGGAAACTCAGTACAACAGCCAAAAATTGAGTTGGTCTTTTGTTCTCAGGACATGCTCATGGTACATTGGGATTCCTGCCCAGGAGTAGCAATGTGTCTCTGGAGCAGCACAGTCTGATCCTTCTCCATAAGGCAGAAAAAGGTGGGAGAATAACAGCAAGGCAGACAGGGGCAGGAGCCTTGTGATGGAGCGAGTAGAGGAGGCTCTGCTGAAACTCATTGCAGCGGAGCTCCGAGGTTCACCAAGGCTTCTTAAACAGCTCTCTCTTCTTAGAAGGACAGTCTTAAGTGCAGGCAAGTGAACTCCCAGGACGAGTAAAGTGTGTGCTCTAGAAATATCACTATGCAAGCAGATGTTCACAGTTCTGACTGGAGTAGTATTGTTGCCCTGAGGGACTACTACACCTTAACTGCTCTGAAAAGATTTACTGAGGATGTGTCTTGTGCCATGATTTAAATTGTTGGAAAATATACTAATTATTTACATCAGTGGTAACCTGACATTGAGCTATTAACTATGGCTGGTACTTGAGGGCACTAATAGTCATTAATGTCCTTTACCTGCTTCACCTGGGGCCTTCACCCATCCTTCTGCCCATGATCCAAGGAGCTCCATTAAACCTCAGGCTTGGGCCTTCATTCTTGGTCTGAGATATGTAATAGATGTATCTGTCTCCTGTCCTGTCTCTGGCCTTGCTTCCTTGAGGGATCTGGGCCCAGTATGTTAGGTAGCTTGTCCCTAGCCCGTTCTCTTGGATGGATGTTGGACCCATATTGCAGCATTTTCCCCAGCCTTGTGTCCTGTGGGGGTCCCCAGGTTGGACGCTGGACCTGGGTCATTACCGTGCCTTGTCTAGGACTGTCAATGGACCACGTTATCACCACTACATTGCCCTCCCTGTTCAAACCCCCTGGAAATGTGCCTCTGTGAGTGAGAGCATTTCCAGTGTTGTGGGCACCTTTGATTCCTGGCTTGTTATCCCTTGCAGAGCTGCTCTGCTCCTGCTGCTCTCCTACAGGTAAAATGAAACTAGAGGGCTGTCAGTTTTGTTCTCGCTACTTTTCACGAGTACAACATTCAAACAAATGAGGATGTCCTTGTATACAAAAAGGGCAAGAAAAGCTATAGTGAATCTAAATGAAGAATAAAGGATAATACTAAAGGAGAGGAATAAACAGTTCCAGTTGTTCAGTACTTACCATTCTGAATCTGATTTAGCTTTTATGTGTCTATGTAAATTGTCTTTGGCAGTAAGTTTTTGACAGCACCATGTACTCCAACAATCCCTCTCAAACACTGCATTTTCTGTTGTTATTCTTCTTAGCTGTGAAGATTACCCACAAAGAGAATTTCTGAGAAGATTTGTCCAGAAGAAAAAAAGGGCCCTGTAAGAATAAAATAAGTGATGAGATACTTCAGTCTACTTCTCTGCAAGGTAATAACATTTCTGATAAAAAGAAGTTCTAATATGTTGGAGAAGATCTTTTCTGTTTAAAAAAAGGCTAAAGGTTGTCATTTCTGCAAGGCAGGAAGGATGAGTCCAGTGTACGATCACAAGGAAGGCTTAAACTTAGAGCAAATCATGCTGTGAACACACAGTACATTCCCTTATGTGTTTTTAGGTTGTTTGGGATTTTTTTTAACTGTAATGGGAAGTGCACAAACACAGGGACTCTTTACTGAGGAAACGAGATTTTTAAACTGGAGTTTGAGTAAATGAGATTGATAGCATAGTAGTGTAAAGGCAGACAGTGCAGTCGGTCTGAGATATGGGATGTTGAAAAGGAAGATGTGGTAAAAGAAGTACACAAAAAGAGGGAGGCAACCCCTGTATGCATGTACAAGGCAGGCAGTGAATCTTTCTTAGGTAGTCCTATTCAGACACACATGAGTGTTTTGGCAGTGATGGACTGTAGTTTTGCTTCTGTTAATGCTATGTGATTGGAGGTTGTCAGTTGTGGCTCTTGCATAAATGTGTATGGCTTCAATGTCAGGTTCTTTCCACTGTTCTATGTTGAAGTTTTTAGCCAATGTGATTTCCAAAGGTACCTGGCAATTGTGGAAATTTTCTGTAAATAATGTACTTTTGAGTCTGTTGAGGTGGAAAGGTTTCTCAATAGTGAATTTAAAGTAATAGTAAAAAGAAGACTTGGGGAAGAAACAAGTATTTAATATTGTTTTAAACTGTCAGCACATACTTTTTGCCTTCACATTTTTTTCTGTCTTACTACTGAGCTTGTTTCTCCCAAGTATTTAGTTAATAATTACTTACTTCACCAAAGTGACTAGCAATAGGACAAGAGGAGATGGCCTCATATTGTGTCAGGGGAGGTCTAGATTCGATAGTAGGAAAAATTTCTTTACTGAAAGAGTGATGAAGTATTGGAACAGGCTGCCCAGGGAAGTGATAGCTTCACCTTCCTTGAAGATGTTCAAAAAGCACGTAGATGTGGCACTTCAGGACATGTTTTAATAGACATTGTAGTGTTGGGCTGATGATTGGACTCGTTGATCTTGGAGGTCTTTTCCAATCCTAATGATTCTATGATTCTAATGTAATTATCAACCTTTGTTTCAGACATGCCTAGGTGGCAGTTTCAGAACCTAACCTTCCAGCTCATTTTATTTCAGATCTACCTTATTTGTGCACACAGGAGAAATTTATTTTTGAGCAACTAGAACCCATTCTTTCACTGTGGGGTTAGCAAAAAAATATGCGTGGGTAGAATTTTTAAGAGCATTTAGGGACCGAAGTCCTGTGGTTTTGAAATATTCTGCAATACTGAAACTGCTTTATGAAATCAGATTTCTCAAAATACTCTAATATTTGGGGAAGTGGACTAAGCAATCTGTCATGGGGGAAGGTGAGCTACTAGGAATGGTTGTGGCTGGAGAGATCATGAGACTGATTATTTCTAGGGCTCTTGATACATAACTAAACTTGCTCCAAGAATCAGCAGTGGGAAGTGTGACTGGATACAACAATAATTATCTTCCTGTAGGGAGAGGCCAGAAACAGAGGAACAAAAGCACTCCAACAGAGTATTTATTCTTTAAATTAAATATCCTCATTGTTAGACATCCACCTTTTAAAGTCTGTTCTCTATTTAAACATCTGTTGGAGGAAAATATCATGCCTTCTTATTTTTGTTTGCACTGATTCCTAGCTCCAGATGTTCCCAATGAAATGGAAATAAACTTGGATAACCAAGCAGTCCTGCTGATGGTATTGTGACAGTTCTTTGGCATCTATGGCAATCTGAGTATTAAAATACACTGTAGTGGATCATCCATGTATTTCACTAAATCCTTTAGAAACTAGGTTTCCTTTAAAACAGAAGCAAATAAGGATGAACATCCTTCTTCCCCTGATCTTGCTATTTTATTCTCTGAATGTCATCCGTGTTGCTTTCTGGCTAGGGACTGTTATCTGTGAAGCTAAGTCAGCAGGGAGTGGGAAGGAATCCTAGGAACCGTTTTTACAGGTAAATATTTTCATATGTCAATGGATCTTTGGCTGATGGTAGAATTTAAGCCTGATTTATTAGCACCAAAAACTCAGACTAGTGCATGAACTTGCCCTGTAAACATTACCGTGCAATTATGGTTATAAGCATATAGAAGGCTTTACTACTTAAAATGAAACAATAACTGCAATAAAAATTATCCTTGTATCTTTGTGCTCTTCTGCCTTTAGCTATATTAGATTTTTAAAAAACATTTTCACAGACTTAGTTCATATTGAAATTTTTATCCACTTTGAGGCTAAAGAGTGCTACAAGTAATGCAGGTCATGAACAAATAAGACATTTATTGATGCTTCCTTTTAAGAATATGAAATCCAAAGAAAATGTAATGATGAAAAGAGCCTAGGTAGTCCCAGTGGGCAAAAAGGCAGAAATGCAACCTTGCAGCTAGAATGCCAACAATGTAATGGGTTGCCTTGGAAACAAACTGGCCATACTGAGGGAGATGATCCTCTTCTGCTCCTCACTGGTGAGGCCACATCTGGAGTGCTATGGCCCAAGAGGAAAGTGGCCATATTTGAGCAACTCCAATGAGGGACCATGGAGATTAATAAGAGTTTGGAACATCTGTCTAGAAGGAGAGGCTGAGAGCTGGACTACTTAGCCTGGAGAAAAGAAGGCTCAGGGTTACTTATAAAGGTGTATAAACTTCTCACGGGAGAAAAAAAGATGGAGCCAGACTCTTCCCATTGGTTTCCAGGGCAAGAGAACAAGGCAAGAGGAAATGGCTGCAAGATGAAATGCAGGAAATCACAGGAAATTCCGTATAAGCATAGGAACAGTCTGTTTTGCTTTTATATTGTTGTCAAACACTGGAATAGGTTGCTCAGGGGTTGTGGAGTCTCTGTATTTAGAGATCCTCAAAACTTGAGGTACCTGCTGTAGTCCACCCTGCTTTGAATAGGGTGGTTGGACCTGGTGGTCTTCCAGCCTCAGCTAAGGACTCTGCAGGTCCATTCTCTATATTTGAATATTTTAAAGGCTTTTCAGAAATACTTAGTTAAAAGGCAATGAACAGCAAGACAAACTCAAAGGTTATCAGCATGAACAGGAGCTTTCTTGCTGAATGAATACATTTGTTTCCTACATTAGTAAAATCATACTTGAATTATAGGTAAACAAATGACAACATTGAGCCCTGCTAGGAAATGGATATTACTCTGTTCTTATGAATCCTTTATTCACCTATGTGTCTTTGTAAGGGGTGGTGCCATTAAAGTGTTTATGAGCAGAAATGATAAAGTTAAGTCCTTGCCTGCAGAATCTGAGCTTTGGTAGTAACATTCTTGTCTTTGATTTGTTAATGAACTTGCCTTTGACTTAGCAAAGATGCCATTTCAGTGATTATTGTCTGACCAGTGAACAGTTTAAGGGTTACATTGGACAACCTAATGACATCAAACGGAAGCAACCCAACAGTCATTTGGTGGGTGGTAGATCTGACTGCACAGAAACTGTAACGTCTGACTTAAAAACTCAAGCCTAGGTTTTAGTGATTTCAGGAAACCAAAGAACATTTTTAAAATTTTTTTTGTCCTTTCAGAAAAACAGATGTCTAAACTAGTATAAAGGGAGAGGTTGCTAGAGGTTCCTTAAATTTTCAGGCTAAGAAACTAAAGCATCTTTTTGGCTGGTAATGCTCTGAGGAGATTCCCATATCACAGACATTACTGATACCAGAGTCAACTTTGTATGAGACTGCTGCATATGGAATGCCAAGCACACAGCTTAGTGCTACCCCTGACCTTATGACATCTCAGACTTGCAGTGCTTATGTCGATGGTTTCTTAACGGCATCACTGGAAAACTATTTTTTTTATAATGTGAAGGGTTAGGATGAAGAAGGAAATGTGAAGTAAAGATGAGGATCAGCTGCCTTTTGTCAATGTGTTTCTTGGTGTCACATTCTTCTGAAAGAACTAACTGTAATTTATTGAAATATTTACCCTGAAGAAATTGTGTGTTTGAACTATACTCTTCCTTCGAACACATAATGAGTGTAACAAAAATTCTCCTTTCCCATGTTAAGATACCGGTAGTATTAGTTTTTACTGAAGCGTGAAGAGATTTTCAGTTCTTCTCTCTTCTGAATAATAAAATGGCAAGTGAAACATGAGAACATTCATATGGTGAGGCCCAGTTTAAGGTGGCTGAATATTCTTTCCAAGTGACTAAAGCAGCAAAAGGTAAATGAAAGTGCTAAAGGAGAGCAGTCAGCAGGAATTGCAAGATAAATATGAAGCACAGTGCGAGTATATCTTGCAGTGTATGTCTTGCATCTCAGCTGGGATGGGATACTAATGTCAAAAATCAGTCTTATTTCCTCTTAGTTTAGGGGCACCAGTTCAGCAAGTCTGGAGTCTTCTCACAATATTCAAATATAGCCCGGTTATGGCAGCAGAGGTTCTGAGCACTCTCCAGTAGTTTAGTAACTTGCCCAAAGGCCATGTTGCTCTGCTTCTGGTACCCCACCCAGGAAGCCTTTCCCTGAGGCTTCTTCCATTTTCACTAACAGATTATTAAGTACAAGGAGACTATGTCTTCTGCTAGGGCCTCATGAGCAGCCTTCTTCTTTGTGTAGTTGGCATTAAGCTATATTGTTACGGGCATCACAGAAATGTTCTGCACCTGATGTTCCTCTTGATCTTCCTGTTATGTTTTGAATAGTTTTGCTTTGGCTGCATGTCTAACTATTCTTCCCCACTCCCCAACAAAAAGGAAAAAAAAAAAAGGCCATAACTTCTCTCAATGGGAACATCATGTGGGTGAGTGGAAACCACAAGTTGATTCTGATTTCTTTCTTCCCTTGTTCTGTGGGGGGATTCATATTACTAAATGCTGAATCCTTTAAGGTATAGTAAAGCTGTCCTCCCTGAGTGTTGCAGAGTGAACTCCTTTGACTTTCATTCTTTATGCTGCTTTACGACACATTTGCCTTGGCAGAACAGTTGATTCAGGATGTGAAAGAAAGAGCAGCGGAAATTTAATATGGAGCCAATATCTGCCTTCTTTGGAAGGTTCCCTATGTGGATGCTACAGAATTTGACCACTTTTGGCTAACCTTTTCCTCCTTCACTGGCAAATTCCCAGTGGTAGCAGCTGATTTTTTCTGTTGAATTTCATGTTCACTAAGGAATCAAAGCTGGACTCAGATAAACAAGATATTCATCTTTTTTGCAGGAGAAGGGTGAGAATTTTCTGTAATGAACTGATCTACACCATGTTTATGAACATCAAAGAACTCCTGAAACTAGAGGAATTAAGAGTGATGCCATGGGGAATTAGACTACCAGTGTAGTAGCATCAGTGACAAAAGGAAGGACCTATGCACATTTGAAATGAGTTCAGTATACTCTGGGCCATAAAGTTTGTGTGACTGATTTGAACAAAGTCTAAGTTTTTTAGGTCCTGCTTTAATAATTTACAACTAAAGTGCACACAGCATGAATTAAATGAGCTCTGATTTACAACATCTGTATGTTGTTGCTTAAGAATCCTGATGAGCTGTGGCAAGTCAGCTTTAGACAGATAGCAGTTGACGTGAAAAAGAATTAAAGAGCAAGGTAAAGAATCTCTCTAGCAAAATCAGTGGTAATTAAAATTTACCTCCATCAGGGATCTTCACGTTTGCTTCTTTATATGAAAACATAAATATTAAGGTTCTTCAAGAGACAAATATTTCAGTGGAGTAACTTCTGATTAACACTGGGGACTTCTTTTCTGGATATAATTTGCAAGCTTCCTATAATGATTACTAAAACTCCTGAGAGAACTTGGCAGAAACTTGAAAAAAAGAGTCAAATTTCTCAGCTCTCTTTTTTTTCTTCTGTCCTGTAGCAAAAAAGGACTTTCAGTCTAAGATGACACATTTTAGATTAAATAGAACTGCAAGAGGTGCTGAAGCTATTTTTTTTCCAGAAAACACAAAGCACATCATCTTTGAATTTGAGTGCAGTTATGCTAAGAATACAAATGCTTGTAAAATATTGCTTAGTGATATTTTTTAAAAAAATCAAGTGCTGATAACTAGAGTACAAAATTGTCAGAAAGCTATGCATCCCAGATGGTAAATATGGCAGCTTAGAATTGATACGTAAGACTTATCATTTGAATGTCAACAAATTTTAATGAGGTTCACCGCAAATATCGTTCCTATGGAAGCTTGCTCTTCTGGACAAATTCTGTGCCAAGTTTCTTAGCACTGTCTCATTCAGTGTGAATGTGCTAGCAAACTTTTCTTCAGTGTTGTCAATTTGTGTGGGTTGCTCTTTTTTTTGGAGTTGATTATAAGAATTCAAAATTGATATTTTATGCCTGTGCTCAAAGTGATTCCATGAGTAAATTGGACGTACTAATTAAAAATTATTTGTTCGTTCCTGCAATTCTGCAAGTTAACACTGAGTTTAACTACCCATTCTGCCCATTTCTAGATGCCTCAGGACTGACCCTTCACAAAAGCAAAATATCTTCTATATGAGCACAAAGTAATATCTTTTAAACAAAATCTATCATCTCTTTCTCTCTCTTTCTCTCTCCCAGTTCAGCTGTGCAGAACTAACTGCACAGTGCAGGAAAAGCAAACAGCTCTGCATTCAGGAGTGCGGTTCTGCCACCTACACGTGTCTATTCTTTGTGCTGTAAACTGACTATGGCAACACACAGTGTGTGAAGTGCTTCTGGATCTTGAATAACAAATATATTAATGTCATTGCAATTATTACCACATCCTGTCAGAGGTAAAGACTGTTAGAAGCTAAAAGCATATGGGGAAAGTGCTTGCCATAGTTTTGTAATTTTACCTAAGCATCCTGTTGTAGGTACAATGACAGTGACAGGGTGCTGAGTAGGTACTTGAGTACATGAGTCTAGTACAACTCTTCTTCTTTAAGATTAGGTTCAGGAAACAATCTTGAAAAGCTGCATGTTGTGTTTCACAACCTGTATAGCAAGAGAGCAAATACAGATTGTGATGTCCATTTGATTCCTCGTTCTTTTGCAGATGTGAGTTATTATTTTGATTTCCGTAGTGAGTGGCATGGGGAGGATGAAAAAAGATCAGTTATTCACTGTCTTTTCGGGTAACAGAACTAGAGGAGCATCAAATGAAGCCAACAGTTGCCAAATTCAAAATGAAAGGAGCTGATTCTCTATCCAATGTGAAGTTAAACTGTGGAACATGAAGACTGGAGAGCCATTGAGCAAAACCCCCACTGATAGTAGCTGAATATTCAAAAAACACTTTTGGCTCAGGAAGTATTCAAGCTACAGACTGTGAGAGTCAGGGAAATTATTCTAAAGAGAAGTACAGCAAAATATTTGCCCCATTCTTACATTCTTTAGGCGTCAAATTTTGTCCTCTGTTAGGATGCTAACAAGACACTGAACTAGTTCCTGGCTGGAGTGGTTCTTATGACTGAGTAGAATGTCTGGATTTATTCCTATATTATTCAGTATTGCTACATATAAACCTTCAAAACTATGCATTGCCAGTAATGTATCCAGTACATGACACTTCCCCACTAGATTCCAAATACTCAGTTTACGTGAATGTCATCCACAGAATATCCATCTAGATTAAGACACTTCAATAATGGCTAATGGTTTTCTTAGTGCTCCTGAATTATTTTGCTAAGGAAACTTTTAAAGAGAAGAGGCTGATCTTCCTGTCCTTGAGAGGTAATGCCCTCACACAAAATTATAAGCACGACAAAATCTCTGTAAGCTGTTCCAGGTGTTACTGTTATGCAAGATTTAGTCACATTGTTCGAACTAATATTAAGCTATGAGTTTTCTAAGAGTGAATCTGTCGGTTTCTATACGACTTCAATCTTTAAGCATTTCACTGTCAATTTATTATCAGTCCAATTTTGCTGCTACATGAAAAAATGAGCTACAAAAAGATTGAAGCAACTTAAAAAATCAGAATTGTAGAGGAGTTGATAAGAAGAATCAGAGACAATAATCCTCAGACGTTTAAAGCATTTAAACCAGACCATAAATGTACTTTTAAGCTCATACACAATAGAAGTCTTGCATTTTGTTATTTTTGGATATTGTTATTTGCTTTTTTTTTTGTTTATAGCAGAGAAAGGAGAAAGGGATAGAAACACTTTTTAAAGTAATGTAAGAAACTCTTTTACCTAGGAGGTGGGAAATTAAGGGAAATCAGAGAAGGAAAGGAAAAAAAAACTTTGAATCTCAAAAATATCTCAAGAACAGGTTTGGGTTTTGAGATTCTTCTGTGCTACTGTATACTATAGTCAAATGGAAAATCTGGTAGCTGCAGTCATGTTTACTCATGGACGTTTTGAACCATCTGTGAATAGGTAGATGTAGGCTATACTTTGCTGTTCTCTGTGGCTTCAGGGAGTGCATATGTGATCTCTGTGTGTGAACATGCATACCCTTAAGATGCAATACCATCTTTGCTCTACATTTTTGTATTTATTGTTAGTACTTTTAACTGAGTATCTTACCTTACAGGTGGCATTCTAGCAATGAGAAAAGGCAACCTTGAACTAGCCTATAAGTTACTTTGGTATTTAATATAAGTTTGAGGTTTAAAATTGCTCTTATAAGGAAAGCAATTATGTTTGTGGAAAGTAAAGATCAATGTTCTAAATACCTCAGTGAAGAGAGTAAGCGGGCAATTACACACTTACTAAACTCTCTGGCTTGTCAGAACAGTCTAAACATCATCCAAAGAAGAAAACCTGACCTTTGAAAATTAAACTGTGTCTCAATAGGCATGCACTAGGCTGAATGCTTGTCTTTGCTGTTGCTTAGTGTTAAAAGAAACGTATTTGATATACTGCCTTGTTTATTTGGCAGCAGGGAGTGATTATTTGTTTGTTTTCTGTAATTATAAGTACCAGGAAAACATTCTCTTGAAGTAGTGTTGTGTTTTCCATTATCAGTGTGCCCTAAATGCTAAGAAATCCCATGCTTGCTCGTAAAGGGCTCTAATAGCAACCATGACTGTATCTTTGATGTGATTTCAAGAACTTCAGAAATGTGGCTTTTGAAAACTTTGCTGAGCACTGTTCCTGGAATCTGGATACCCAGAATAAGTCTTTAGGTGACAGTGCTGCACACTGTGCATCTTTCAGAGTTGTGAAGGATGTTCAGCACCTCACAGCTCGGAGCTCTGGGAGAAGAGGGAGACAGTATGCAATGATACAGAGCACCTGAAGTGGGAGATGGTGTATTTGGTTTCTAAAAGCACAATTTGCAGAAAGGAGAATGCAGCAGAGTCACAGCATGCTGCAGCCTTCTGCATGACTGCCTTTTTTGAGGGGTGTTTTCCTGCCTTGAGCCCAGATATCCGCTTAATGAGGAGAAACTTACAGCTTCCTGTGGCTGTCTTTATCCAGTCATGTGCAAGAGGAGAAGAAAGCTGTAATGTTTTTCTCCCTTTCTGTTCTTTTACTAACAAGAGACAGGCAATTTATTCTTTTGCCAGATCAAGACTTCTTCCATCCACTAGGAGTTAGAGCTGGGGCTATCTATCTTAGTACAAGCAACTAGGGGTTTTGACAGTCTTATCCATCGGTATTTTAATATTTGAAGCTACTCTTTTTTTTTTTCTGTAAAGAAGAATGTGAAAATTCAGGGTGAGATGGAGCCATTTAGAATATTTATTCTAAAGTCTTGAGTATATTAGTCCATAAATCATTGCCAAATGAAAGGAGACAAATAGCTTAACAATAATGTATCCTCCAAACAGCATGTAGTTTTTATCAAAATAACTTCTGAGATATAGAGTCTGACTCCTTTAGATTATTCCAGCTGTTAATACTATTCATGGATAAAAATTTAGGCCTTAAGCCTCATTCAGAGCCCACCACAAGATAGTAGACAAAATGTATACTGTAGGTCTTTCACTGCTATGTATTTATCTTAATTTAGGAATGAATTTCTGAGATTATTCTATGATTTTGTTATCTTCTGTATCATAAAAAACCCCTGAAAAGAACACAATACTTCAGTGCTAAGCACATAACTGATATTGTAAACAAAGATAAAAAACAGTTAATTGGACTCCAGGGTGGACCTTAGTGATCACATAAGCCCTGTTTGCCCCAGCCGTGTAAGAGCTCTGCTAAGTTACTTGTCTGAGTCTTTTCACAATGAAGCCCACCACACAGGAAGAAAGTTAAAAACAAAAGTCTACGGCTGTAGCTAATTTAATGTTATGGCAGATGCTTTGTACTTTCACAATTGCTCTGTAATGGTCAGGAGAAAGGCTTTATCATTAGAACGTGGTAGTTTTCTAAATAGAAAATGGCATCAGTAACGACCATTCAGCATCAACCCAACTAACAGGGTCCACTGCAGTTGCATCACTGTTTGCTGTATTGTCTCTTCCTCTTCATCTCATCTATCTGAGGTGTTCTGGAGATATCAGTTTGTCCTTCCTTGCTGTTTTGAATGGTTTCCTGTGCTGTCTAGCCAGTTTGGTAATGGAAAGAGGATGTTATGTGTTTCCAAGACCTGTGGTCCCTAATAGAGTGGGAAATGCTGTGGCAGGCAGGCTTCTTGGCCACAAAAAAACCCAAAACAACCCAACAAAAAAAAAAAAACAACTAAAAACCAAACCAAAGATGAATAAGAGATATTTTTATAATTTTTTGTTCCTATAGCAATAAAGCCCTGATGCCCTGACCTTTTGTAGACTGTGCTATGAAACAGCTCGTCAAAATGGATCTTGCCAGTATAATGCAACTGAGGAATTTTTGTGCCGTGCCTATCATAAAATGCTCCCTCCTAGTCCTAGGAATGTAAGATCTGACAGATTGAGGTATTGCTCATTGCAATGAAAAGAATAGCAGGGGGAAGGAGGCACCTTTGCTCTGCCAGGTTAACAGTACCAACCTTCTTTTAGAGCTCTGACTGTGCACAAACTAGGTTGGCAGTGATAATACCTAAAGGAAAATGCAGTATATGCTGCAGAGCCTTTTCTTAGCCAAAAGAGACAACTTCCCAGTGTGAGATTTTGTAGAATCTCTTTATAAAGCTGCACATGAGTGAACACTATTGAATGTGTTTAATGCTGTTAGTTTTTCTATGTGAATTTGAACAAAAAGAGACTAGAATCTCCCCTATTAAATGATAAGAAAAAGCCTCCAGGAAGCCATTTGCTGCTGCAGTAATAAACATTCACTATTAACATGACTTTGTGAACTAAGAACAAAACTGTTTTGCTGGTAGGACAGACCTGCTGTGCATAGCTCCAAAGGTCATTGGTGATGTGCTGCAGCAAATGATATTCAGCAAGGAAGTCTTTGCTACTTCTTCAAATTAGCCCATGTTGGCAGTGGAATTATTCACTTTTCCTATTATTTTTTGACAGTGCTGAGTTATCAGGCCCAGTAAAATCACTACCAACAGTGTTTTATTGCCTGTCCATTTCAGACCAAGTTGTGGCCCTAAGCACTTTTCTTTAATATCTTTGTAGCAGCCCAGTGAGAATACTGACATACCTAATAGCACTGCTTGATAGTTAATGTATGGGTGGCAAGGGCATCATGAACAATCACACCAGTTTATAAAGGACTCCATCTGTTTATGTGAATCACTTTGCTGTGTGAGTTCACGTGAATTTGCATTAGTGTCCACTGAGCCCTTCTTGTAGGTCAGGAAAGTGCACTTATTTGATGCAGGAGACTTGGGAGGTGAGAACATGCTCTCTAAGTCTCTATTAGCAGTTCTCATGTATTTTTTCTGTAATTTACCTGGAAAATGACAAAAAAATGGCCATCATACTGGAAAATAAGTTGCAGCAACGTTTACTATGTAATTGATAAATTTAGTCGGCTATATCTAATCTCCAAATCAGAGAAGTAGTTTTGTGAGGAAAGAAATGAAGGAAACCTGTTTGTTTTGTTTTTTTTTTTTTGTGGTTGTGCTGTGAGGGAAATAGCAAATGAATAGACAACCTATGCTACCTTCTTTCTTACAATGAGGACCTCAATGATTTTTTTTTCTTTGACTGCCCCTGCTCATGAGGTGATGAACATGAAGGTTTGCACTATCCTGCCAGTTTTGATCAGAACTGGTCTACCTCATCCTTGTAAGTAAGTCAGGAGCTCCATAACCTGGGTGCTCTGAAGTTGGTTTTAGTAGTTTCTAGCTGACAATTCAATAAGGAAGGGCTCTGATATTCCACAGCCCCTCAGTAGAAATGTATTCATTTTATCACATAAGTTGTGTTCTGAATTGGTTAAAATCCCATTATTTAACTTTAGTGTGGACTTGTTTTCTGTACTGATAACACTGAGTCTGGCTTGGCTTGATATAGTTCTACTGACTTCTATCAAGATACTCCTCATTTTAGTCTTCTAGCAGTATGCTATTCTGACCTTCACCTTGAACAGCTTTCAGCAGGGCTTTTTACCTCCATACGAAGGCTAATAGCCTTCTTGAATGGAAGTGGAAGTGAATCAGAATGCAATCTCAGGAAAGATATGTCCAGATTACCAGCAGCAGAACCACACACAGACAGGTGAGTTTTCTGTGTTGTTCTGCCCGTCTCTGCCAACTGTTGGAAATCTTGTTCAGCCTCATCCATCTCAAAAAATCATTTATGTATTTTGCAGGCATAAATAGATAGATGCCAGTTAGATGAGCTGTTTTGCTTCCTGAATATTTGGTCGTGTTACCTAGCAACACTAAAATGAAAGCATCTCATCCAGCTCTCTCCAAGCTGGACTCAAACTTAACTGTGTTAACAAGAATAGTCTGCACAAAAAGAATACTTAACAGTCTTTGAATGCACCTTTAATACTGATGCTTGATCTCACGAGGCTCTCCAGTGAGATCCTGGCTTGAGAATGGGACTGCCTCTTTCATATAAAGTAAGATGAAATAATGACACGATATCTAAAGGTAGAGGAAGAAATTCCCGTTGTTTTAGGAAGACATTGGCTTGCTAAGGTGGCGTGGTCCGATGGGTACTCCCTTTCTTTCCCTCATCTCTGCTCTGGGCTTTCATCCAAGACTTCATGATTCTCCTTCCCTCTTTTATTTTTCTACCAGATATACAACATTTCTGTATAATGAATAACAGAAAAAAACCAGCGATGCTTGTGAATAGCTTATTGAGTGGGAAGACTTAAATATGACAGAAACGGTATAATTGCATACAGAGGAATCAACATTTTTTGTTTTATTTTTATTTTAGACATTATGAATCAGAATATCTACTTGAGCAATAATGATTTAGTATTTTTTTATGTAAGTTATGATCAGACTCATAATGATTCTAATGGTTAGCACATTGTCTGAAAAATCAGGCTACAAGAAAGAAATTTGACTGACAATTCTCTGTATTGTCTCAGGTATTATACTGGTGTTCTAAAGAATCACACATTTTTGCCTGTGGCTTCATTCTGCAGCAAAAAAAGGAGACATTAAATTAAATAGTTCCAATGAAATCAAACAAGCTTGCATTTCACTTTGTATCTTCCTGGACTCAAAGGCAGTGCAAAGTACCTTATATCTGAAAGTACGATAGACAATTCAGGATGAAATATGATTTACTCTTACTAGGCTGCAATAGGCAGTTCTTTAAACCAGCATGAAGACAACATTGTTGGTGCTCTCAAAAGAGCAAGTACTTGTCCCATAACCAGCACTGTAACTGGCTTCTACAACTTAAACTACAAAATGCAACAGAGGAGTCTTTTCCCTTTAATTAAAGTTTGAACAGAAGGATGGGCTGGCTGGCAGGGCCTGTTCTTGTCCCAGTTTAACTAAAGTACCCTATTAGCAGGTACTATTGGAGCGTTCAGTAACCAAAAAGGACCTTGAGATATTTCTCTAACTTTCTGAAGAAATGCTGTAAAAATAAGAATGTATTCACTGTCTTTCTGATCATTTCATTTCAAATGCATCAAAGAGCTGGAAATTCATATCTGCATCTGTTGGCTTCAAAGGCAAAGGTTTTGGTACAGGACACAGATGATGAACAGAGTTAAGGACTGGTTTCTCCTTGAAAAACTGCTTAGCCCACCAGTCCAGCTTTCAGCTGGGTTTAATTCTCCTCATACTTTTTAACGCGTTGCTTGTTGTGGAAATACTTCTTCCAAAAGAGGATATAACAGGGCAGTCTCATTAGTTGACCACCATGAAACATCAAACAGATCTTTTTTACCTTTGTCTGTGCTGATCGATATAGCAAATTTCCTCTGGATAGAATTTTGTCATGTAACAGTCTTTGTTTTGAGCACCCAGAGAGCTAAGCAAATCTGTGGCTATGTGTAGGTGTTTGAGGAAAGCACAGTTTGAGTGTCTGACAGACTGTCGCACTGTGATGCAGTGAGTTGCAATTGGCTTTGCTTTTTATTGATCAAGGCCAGTAACTCGCTCAAAATGTCAAGGGCCAATTTTCCCTTGGAAGTTATCATTGCCATTCCCACTCCCTTCTACAGAGGCTACCATTTGCACTGTATTCTAATCAGATTTATCTATCCCTGAACATCTTTAATGTCAAAGGCTTTGCTAGAAGAGATGGAAAAGCACCCATTGAAAGTATGATCCCAGTACTATGATGGCCTATTTTGAACAGAGGAACAACTTACCAGCTTACTAAAACATAGACATGCATTCACTCAGCAGATGCTTCTGGTGACTAAAGATGTAACAGCCCTTTATCCTCATCAAAATTTGTTTGCAGTTGTCCCTTTACTGGAATTTATCACCTCTTTTGGTCTGTCAGCAGAAGGAAGTTTCCAAGTCTTCCTTGTATGGTTCAGTGCAAACTTCACCTGCTTACTTTAAATTCTTAGAATTGATTTGATTTCATGTAAGCTGCAATACTTATTATAGAATCATAGTATGGTTTGAGTTGGAAGGGACTTTAAAGATCTTGTCATCCCCATCTCCTGTCATCCTTCCTCTCCACAGACAGGGACACCTTCCACTGGATCAAGTTGCTCAAAGCTTCATCCAGTCTGGCCTTGGACACCAGCAGGGATCCATTACTTCTCTGAGCAACGCATTCCAGTGCCTTACCACTCTCAGAGGAAAAATATTTTCCTAATATCTAAACTAAATCTTCCCTCTTTTAGCTTAAAACCATTACCTCTCATCCTATCGTTGCACTCCGCGATAGAGCCCGTCCCCATCAGTTCTGTAGGTTCCCATTAAGTACTGGAAGGCTGCAATAAAGTCTCCCAAGAGCCTTGCCTTCTCTTCTCTTCTCCTCTCCTCTGCCTTCTGTCCTCTCTTCTCCTTCCTCTCTCCTCCATGTCTTAAGTTGCTGCAACCATTTGCTGATCAAATGTCTGCCTGCATCTAAGCTCAGTGATGCTTAAGAAGATGAGTTGTGCCAATCACAACTTCTGCTAAAGCTCTCTGGATTTAAATAACAAAGTTAGCCCTCAAACCATCCTGAAAATATATTCATCCTGCAGGAAACTTCAGCTTGAACTCTCTGTTCTTCTGTTCATCTTAAATATAGCATTCTCTTCCAGAATGTTGAAATATTGCTTTATTGAATGTAGTTCAGGTGAGAGCAAAATGTCATATCAGAAAGAGTCCGAGAGGAGAAAGTGAGTCTTTTTATTCCACAGGGTCTCCTTAAAATAAAAAGATTTTTTTTAAACTGTTGCAGGAAGTTTGGAGACAATTGGTACTCCAAGCACTATATGTAAAAAAAGAATAATTTTATGTAATTGAAAATATTTTTTACTATCTCTGAAAATTTTTCTGTACATTATTATTATTATTATTATTGTTATTGTTATTATTAAGATACTGAAATTAAAACCTCTCTCAATTTTTAGCCCAAATGGAATTCTATTACAATAATTAAACTAAGAATTGTGAAAAATATGAGCATGTGGTGGGATAAATTCTTTCAATGTTGAGCCTACAGTGACTTCCATGGAAGAAAATGGTAGCAGGCACTTGCTCATAATTTTTTAATATCACTCGTATGTAAATCTACATAGAGAGTGAGCATTGCATCAAAACCTCATGCCTTTTAGTCAGTCTGAATTTAACTGTTGAAGTCCTGTTCTTGCCCCTTATTTTATGAGTGTCTACATGAACTAACTCAAGCTTTTGCCAGCAAATATCCCCTCAAGGCCATAGTCTGTATTGGTCTTACATAATCTCTAGCAATTCATGTAAATGTGTGCATTACGTCCACCTGAAGCATAATAAAACCTATCTGTATTCAAAACGTGAGTGTATGTGATGGAAGGAAGCCAACATAATAACATATTGCAGGCTGTTGATTCTAACACTTTTCCCACACATGATTTAGTGAGAACAACTGCCTTACAAGACTGTGTCACTATCAGTCTGGACGTACTGTAGAAAAGCAAGGAGCCAGTCCTAAAGAGTCTAAGGCAGAGTTATTTATCATCTCTAAACCAAGTAAATGTCATGACAAGAGGTGTAGACTTCCCTGTAAATTAAAATGAACAAACTCGCATCTCTGTACACAATATAGTGTAAACCCCAAGAGAAGGAGGAATCATTCTCGCCAGTGCTGACAGTGCTTGTAAAGATAAACATGGAACATTTTGAAACTTTGATTGTAGCCATTTTAATCCAGTAGTACTGATTGATCACACAAGCAAATGCCAAGAACCTCTGTGTTTCAACAAAGCACAAAAAAATAATCTATGTTGGCTGAACATCAGCCTTACTGGATCTTAATTGAAGTTGTTCTGTCTATTTCAAACACAAAATTTAAAGTCATATGACTTGCTATCTTTGGAAAACAAAGATAGCAAGAAAAAGTAGTTCAGTTCCATGGAAACAGAGAAATCCACATGTTTTATTTCATTCTATTATAGAAAACTTTTCTCTCTCCTTCTGCATTTTGCATGCAGTTGTGGAGATGTATATGTGTGGACTATCCATATTCTCACAGGCTCAGTAAGTGCTCTGCAAACAAAACTATCCTCCTTTCTTGGCAAGGTGGAAGGACAGTTGAGGCTGCTTAGCTGTCACTCAGCCAAATTCCGCAAGCCTCTGGTGTACCGTGTGCGGCACAGTGGCCAGAGGTCCTGCAAGGCAGGAGGAAGGCTACTGAACTTCTACCATGGGCCAGCGATACTATCCCAACAACACTGTCAGTGGCGCTAGCACATCTCTCAAGCATTTCTGTTTCAAAAGGTGAATGTGTCGGGGGAATTTCTATTTTTTTGGCTTGATAGAGGGTTATGCTACAGCTTAATTTTTTCTCTCACTTATGTGTCTTAGTAGTACTTACTAAGAAATGGAAAGTAGAAGTAGCATCCTGTACTTGCCTATGCCTTCCTTACGCTGGAGAAGTTACAATCCCTTCTGATCCTGTGTTTAAAAAGGGTTTAGAGGATGATCTATGCAGGTCCAGAATGCAAATTTGTATAAGCGTAGATGCATCTCTAAACTATTTTTTCAAGGATGAGGTCAGTACTTGTTAGGAAAGACAGAGTGAGGCTGATAATCACCTCTGTTAAGGACTTCATTTGTTCTAGAGCTGTACCATATTCTTATCACTTATTTGCCATAGCCATTGCCAGTTTCAAAAGCAAAGTTTAAGACAGTTGCTTATGTTATTAAAAGCAACTTTCTTTCACAAAGGAGGAGCCTGTATAAACCAGACAAAACACTTGAAGGCAAAATGTAGGCCTGTGAAAGAAAAACCACAGCGTCTTCAGTGAAACCACGTTAGTTATAAGTTTCTAGATGCAAATATAGAACCAGATGATGATTCTGCCAGCTGTTTAGATATGTGTCAGTCTGTCTTTCTCTGTGTAAGACTTTATCTGCTACTCATAACAGTGGTAGTGTCATGCTGTATTCTGTGTGAAATACCCATGTTTTCAGTGTTATGGTTACACAAATTGGGTCAAACTGCTTTTATTTCCTTTGCTGTGGCTGCTTCATGGTGCATTCACAGTCAACATAAAACATCTGTTTTTCATGGTCTGTATATAATGCATTGGAAACATGTTAAAAGGAATTGTCAGCGGTTTCTTACTATGGTTAAACAGTTGATGACACTGAAATCAAGACTGAAAGATGTGATACTGAGAAGTGGCATGTCCTTCACTGTCTCAGTTAATGACGTAAATCCTGAGCTGTTATCACCCCTGTTTAAGGAAATGCTTAGCAGAAATTTCAGATGACATATCACTGAATGGTTGATGATGAAAGGGATGTCCGGATGTCATTTGGTCCAACTCCACTCCTTAAATAGGGCCACTGAGGGCTAGTTGCTAAGGTCCATGTCCAGACTAGCTTATGAAAGTCTCTAGGGAGGGAGGTTCCACCATCTGTCTAGGCAATCTGTGCCAGTGCTTCTTCACCCTGGCTCTGTCTCTTTTGCACCCTCCTTTCAGGTATTCATACATGCTGATAAGATTCCCTTGAGTTTTGTCTTCTTCAGGCTGAATAATATCATCTCTCACAGCCTTTCTTCATAGCAAAGATGCTCCAGTCTCCCTTAATCACCCTTGATAACAGTGGCCCTTTGCTGAACTCTCTCTGTATGTCCATCTTTCTCTTGTATTGAGGAACCCATAACTGGACCCAGCATTCCAGGTGTGACCTAATCAGTGCCGAGTAGAGAAGGAGGATCACCTCCCTTGGCTTGCTGGCAATTCTTTGCCTAATGCAGCCCAGGATACTATATGCCACCTTTGGAATAAGGGCACATTGCTGCCTTGTGTTCAACCTGGTGTCCACCAGGACACCCAAGTCCTTTTCTGCAGGTCTGTGTATGAAAGAAGAAAAAGGTCATCTGTATTTTAATTGTGTTTTACTGTTATTCTTTTTGTTTCTTTGATGTGAGGCTGTCAGGTATAATTTCTGGGCCTTGTTCTGATTAGAAAAGAAAATAGTTACCTTTTTTACCTCTTAGTCATTACACGAGCTACCCCAAAAGAAAAAGGCCAGTTGAAAGGACAGCTGTGTATCCTTTCTAAGGAAGGAGATAGCAAAAGATTTACTTAGTGGATAAACTTAAGTGCTTTGGCTTCTCTGTGTTTACCTTGTGTTCATTGACCAAGGGAGGTGGTTGAGTCACCGTCCCTGGAGGTGTTTAAGGTTAGGGTAGACAAGGTGCTTAGGAGCATGATTTAGGGATTGGTGGGAATGGTTGGACTCGACAATCCAGTGGGTCTCTTCCAACCTGGTTATTCTGTGATTCTGTAATTCTGTGATTCTGTGACCATCCTATGATTAGAGCATGTGTTTTTGCAATAAAGATCTGGCCTTAGTCTTGGCCTCTCTTTCAATGTTAACCTCAAAGGTAAAAAGGCCTCTTTGTAACCATCAGCCTGCATAACCACAGACTTGCTGGAATAAATGATTTTCTTCAGTAATTGTCATGGCATGAGAGTCATGGTAACATACTAAATATGTTATTTAAAAAAATCTTTATCATTGTAGGTTTTTGAAATAGTTCAGCTTGTCTTATAAATAAGGAACATAACCCACCCTAAAATTAAAAACGAAAGCTCTGTGACAGTAATTGTACATTTTGTTTTTTATTGTGTCACACCGTTTGGTTTGTAAGCATTTGCATTCCTGTGGAGTCAAGATGATGAAAGATTTATAAAGCACTATAAAACAAAAAGTATAACTAAGTCAATATGCAGTTCTTCAGAATAGCTACCTTATATTTTGAAATGCTTCAACAGGTGCAAGGTCTTACCAGGGAGAGAACGCTATGTGTATATATGTTGAGAAATCATTGTCATTTGCTAGCTTAAAGGAGTCTTTAAGAAAAATAACACAAGAATGTTGTGCAAAAACATAGCTGCCATTCTGTTCGATATTATCAGCCCTCGTCTGTTTTCTCTTAGCAGTCCTTTTGCTATTGATGAAAAGAATATTGTCTCTCTCCTGTTATTCCTGGTGACTTTGGGAAAAAGACTTTTCTTTAGCTCAGACTTGAATTCAAAAGGAGAGTCCAATCTCAGGCAGGAAGGAAAGACTTGAGATGAGAAGAATGACAAATTTCTATATTTTAACTTTGGGGAAAAAAAAGCTGTAAATAACACTCATGAAGGGCTAAGTAAGTATCTGCATTTAGATTTTTTGAGTGTGAATGCTACAGAACTTAATAAGGGTTAGGTAGATGTAGGGAAGTTCGTAGAAACTGATTCTGATTGAACAATGAAAGAGGTGGCTATTGTGGAGATCTTATGAGCTGATGACAGGGAAATGCACAAAGAATGGATTTTTGAGACAGAGTGCAGAGGAAATAAAGAAAACAACTCACATTGGACTTAAGGTTATAGGTAAGGCACTAATTTGAGGCTACAGGGATTTCTGTACCTGTTCAGCTATAATATGTTCAGGAATCCAACAGAGCTTGACATTCAGAGAGATCATATGTTCTTAGTGGGGGCTGAGAGATCAGTTGCACTCTGAGAATGCTTAATTCTGAGTGAAAATAAACTGATGACGTCCTTCTCATAACTTGACATAGTCCTGTGCAGTATTGCATGTGAAAGGGTCTATTTTAATCCAATTTGCTGAGGTTATTTGTGTCAAAGGTAATTGCTTTATTTATGCCAGTGAAGCACTTGGAGAATGAGCTGCTTAGATTGTCTTTTAATGCTAAGTGGGAAGCATGAAAACACTACTATTTACAGACTCAAGGTCTATAGTCTGTTTAGGTCAATATAAGTTGCAGTGACCTTTGCTGTTCTCAAGACTGTGTCTTTACCCATTAGAATATAGCAGTCAGCATATTTGCTTAAATTCTGCCTCAGTGCAGGTGCTAATACTAGATCATGCTTAAAGGTTGTTCCAGTGTGACATTTCTATGAAAAATTATCATCTTAGAGGAATGAATTGGATAAAAGATAGAAGAGACAGGCTGAGTCACATCCTTTCATAGGCTATCCTTTCCTAAAATTTGAAGAAAGAGGAATTAAAAAAAAGAAGAAAGTGGAAATAAAATAATTGTCCTTGGGAATATACTAAAAATGTTAAAATACAGTCCTTTCTGGTGTCAGCACGCTAAATGAGTCATGTCTTTTTGCCAATATTCTATGCACTCTGGAATTAAATTAGAGCAAATGTGAAGTTACAAGCATGCAATCAAAATCAATTCCTTTCAGTTTTTTCTTTTTTTTTCCCCCTTAACTTTAGTTTACAATAAGCTATAGTTCAAACTGAACACTTCTCTCTCCTTTGCAAGACTACAAAAGTGTCAAGTGGGGTTCTAAGCATCTAGTTTATTTTCTGCGTCATTAGTAGAGAGGCTGACAGAGGAGATGCACTAGATGGGCTATGAAGTGTCAACCAATTTTCTAGGGCTTCCCTATGTCACCTGACCTACATACTGCTGCTGTTCTGGACAACATGTGTTCTGCAGCTCCCGAGATTTTTCTATGTGATACTCTTTTCTTTAAAGTTCAAGTGACCTCAAAGTTATGTCACTCTTTTTGTGGGAATGATATACCTTCCAACTGAGTTTTTTAAAGTGCTGAAGAACTATTACTAAAAGTTAAAGTTATGATTTTTGAAACATTAGAAAGAAATTCTTATAGTCCAGAGGACAACTGGAGCATCACATAAGCCATAGGAAAAATTCTACTTATTGCCAATTCCTTAGGACTGATAATGTGTGAGAAGAGTAGTTAGACCTGCTCTGCCTCTTTGTTAGTCATACTTTTCTGTTCAGTATAACATTTTAAATAGTTTAATACATACTGAAAAGCTGGCATCTGGATAAGTTAAACTATTCTTTATGTTTACTCCTTGCAATGCATTTCCCTGTACTTTTAGACTGAACCAAAATGAAAAGAACTTGGCCTAAACATGATGGATGCACTGTGGTTCTGAAGGTTCCACTGTTTTATGACACAGCAACAGTTAAATTGAATTAAAGGACTTTGTCTTGTGGTGAATTAGCTATGGCAAACACTTATAAAGAAAATTTAACTTTGAAAAAATTGATGACAGTTATTTTATCATAACAAATGTATTTATTTATTATCATTTAGCATCAGAAATACCTTGATTTACCTGCCTCTCTGCTGTTCAGTGAAATATAATAAGTCCTCCAAATGGTAGACAGAGAGAAGATCAATGTGGCAGTAGTTGTTTCATGGGTGGTATCTGAGCAGATGATAACCCACAAATAACCCATGAATGTCCACTTTGGAACAGTGGACAGCCATACCTTCTTGCAATCCTTGCCATTTTATTCCAAAATCCAAAACTGCGATGAGATCTGCTATTCAACGTTCTGCCTTACTTTTTAACAGTGTTTGCCTAAAGAACTTTGAAATCATGACAGTGAAAAGAAAGTAGGAATAACCAAAGAATGCACAGCACTGAAAAAAAATCAAGTTATCTTTAGCTTATTCTTAGATTTTATTTTGCAGCAGGTTTTACTGGGATCCTGTTTTCTGGAAAGTCTTTACCTTTTAATTTCACTTATTGTTCAAAAAATTCAAATAGTTTAGGAAGTTTGTAGGAGCAAACTCAGTCTGTATGTGTGTGGAGAGAAAAGATGAATGGGCCCAGTTCTCATTTAATGCAAAGAATGACACTTCAGGGTAGAAATAAAGTCAATTTACATTTGTTTTAAAGTCCCTTTAAGCAACCAGAATGAAGTAAAATGATAAAGGTGAGCAGTATGAAGCTGGCTGATAGAATAAATGAGGCCATGGCACCAGCAGGTTCATCCTTATGAAAACACACTTTTTGAGCTAACAGAAGTGAAATGCATGGCTATCCAGATACATGTACATGTGGGCTAGGCTTTGGTAAATCAGTTTTAGAATGAATTGAAATTAGTTTCTTTTAGAAACAGGAAAGAAACCATACAGCATATGTATACATAGACCTTGAAGGAATGTGAAATAGTATTATTAACCATAAAATTGTTATTGACCTTACATGAAATTGCGTAAGAGTCAGACTGGAACAGCTTTAAAGAAAATTAAAACTTTTAGGGAGGCATGGTGTGCGGTGGGAGAGGCTATACAAACTTCATGCTTCATGCATAACCTTATCAGAGTCCTTGCTAAAGTCCTAATGGACTGAAGTACTGCCTACAGCAACTGTACCACAGTATAGTTATTTGTCTGTAGCACTAGAAATAGCACATATCACAAGAAAAAAACATATTGTGTTCAGTAAAGAAAAATTCAGCTCAGCTTGTAGCCCCAGGAGTCAGAAGTTGGAAATGTCGTGCCCAGAACCTCCATCTTATATACCATCTCATGATTATTTTCACATAAGTTTACTGTCCTACTGCTTGTAGTCATACTCTTTGCTGCGAAACATTCACCTCAGAAATTATGCACTGCCTCAGAGAGAATGTTGTGCTATAGCCATATCATATATTTGTGTGTACTGCTTAAGCTTCCTGTAAGGTAACATTGTTTTCTACGAATGAGCAGTACAAAGGCTAATCTATCTTATGTAACGACAAAAGAGGAACTTGCAGTGTTATGGTATGACCTGCAATGGATGAGAAGGGTTCCTAGCACTAATGGTGTCTACTAGACCTCAAATTCAGCTTAAACTCTTCTAGAACAGATGTTAACCTAAAGTTTTAATCTTTTGTACCTATATGCCAGGCTATTATCTTTTATGGGTTTCTCTACTTGTGCCATCAGAAAACCTGATTCTATTGAAATCCTCAGGAGTTTGCAATTAACTCACATAGAGTCAGAGGACAGGCATCACACTGAACCTTTATTCTTATTTTCCCTGATTTTCAAACTCTGTTTGATCAAGAGGCATTTCATTCTGTCCTGTTGTATTTCATCTGCTTTCCATTTCTCTTTAGCTGTAACATCTAAAACTCCTTTGAATGCTGTTGTTAGAGTGGCTATCAATGGAATGAGAAAATGGTTTATGCCCTATGTAGCCTATTTGTTTCTGGAAAGTCCTAGCCTGCAAGGCTTTCCCTGGCCTACTACAATGCTTTTCCAGTAGCAGTTCATCACGTACAACAAAGAAATACTGAGGATTTCTTAAACCTGTATGAGGTAGAGCTACTATGCTTCGTTAATATAGGTTCTCTCTGACTGTAACATAGATCTATTGGAGCACAGTACAAACTGTAATTGGCTGGCTTGTTTTAATGTAACATAGTTCATTTTTCATTTGCTCAGACTGTGTTTTTGAAACACAAACACACACAGACACACAGACTTTCCTATTGGCCAAAATCATCTTTGTCTCAATCAGCTTGAAGACTAAGACAGAGGCAAAGTTATGTCACGGTTATATTGATAAACATGTGTCTCAGTTCTGGTAAAAGAGAGCTGTCAATGCAATAAAGTGGTGAATAAATACAGGTGACTCTTGTCAGCTTCTTGTACAGAATCCATGGGCTTTGTCTCATGAGAGGATTAAAGGCTGCCTGGTCACGATGTACTAATGAACTTAAGAGAGCAGAGTAAACACTTTTGGCAGCTGATCAATAGTACTGACTAGAAGTTACTGAGCGAGATGTGTGGAGCATGCACATTGTGGGAGCATGCACATCATCATATAGAAATTTGCCTTTGCAATTTACAAACCATAAATAATTAAGATGCCTTTCCTTTGACATGAAAGTGAATGTACTTTAAATCTGTTTGTCTAGTTTGACCTAATATGTCCGTTGATGACACAGGAGAATTTGCAAATCTTCATCTCAGTCTGGAAAAGGCTTTCATAGAAACACATTCAAAAACCTTAACTAGGAATCTGAACAGGGCAGTAACCAAGAAAAAATACTTAGGACAATCTCTAAACAATACTCCTTAGATGAAGCATGCCTCCAAACTACACCCCCCAAAACTAGCTGTGTGAAAGTCACTTGGATTTAGGGTGAATACTCCAACTTACTATAAATTGAAATCACCTCTACATAAATTACTCATGTGGTAATATTAAACATAAAGAAGAAAAATAAAGACTCTTGCTGTTCACACAGCGCGATTTCTGCTTGCTAATGGAAAGGTACAATTACAACCATTTTATGTTAAGTGTTTTACATAAACCCTTCATGCTGACTTTGTAAGACTTGCACAACATGTTTGGCAATAAACAGCATATGCTTTTTTTAAACTATTATATGCTTTTTTTCTAGGGAACTGTATAAAATGATTGATTAGAGAGCTACTAATGAGTTAAAAGGCAGAGGCCCTGTGCAGCAGATTAAATTTAAACACAAGGCTAACCATATCTAGGAAGTTATTTTCATGTCCCTTTAGGTGGCAAGGATACCACTAGTGTGTTTGTGCACTTCAAAATCTTTGAATATTGAAAGAACAGCTGATTGATGCTTGGTAGCAGTAAGAACTCTGCATTTCATGCTTTTATCTCATTTTTTGAAGCTTTTTGTTAATTTCACATCAAGATACACATAATTACTCCAACATTTGCCCTGCTTTTGTGTTCGTATATCTAATGTTTATGAAAAACTTAATCTTTGTTGTCATGGTTTAGCCCTGGCTTGGCTTGATCAGTAGCTAAACGTGAGCGTTTGTGTCCCAGTACTCTCCCCGCTAGGGAAAAGGGAAATGAGAGACTTATGGGTTCAAAACTAAAACTAGAACAGCTTTGATTAAATAATAATAATAATAATAATAATAATAATAATAATAATAATAATAATAATAATAATAATAATAATAATAATAATAATAATAATAATAATAATAATAATAATAATAATAATAATAATAAAAATACTATTAATAAGAAAATAATAAAATATACAAAATCTTACCCCTCCACCTCATCCTGACCACTGTGAGGGAACACACAGGAACACACAGATAGGGGATGAAGGGGCAAAAAGATAGAGAAGGTCCTCACTGGACACTGGTCATGAAAGAAGAGGTCTTGACCTTTGCGTTCCCTCAGTTTTATACCAAGTATGATGTGTATGAGATGGAGTACTCTGCTGGTCAGTTCGGAGTCACCTGTTCTATCTGTTCCTCTCTGCAGGTGTGAACCTTTTTTGCCTCTTTCTCATATGGCATCCCACCAGCTTGAGAATGGCTTTGGTTTCTAAAGGAATATGTATTAGTAATGGCCATTCTGCATACCAATGCCCTTTGCTATCACTTCTAGAGAGAAACACTGTCTAAGAAACATGCATGTTTCTCAGAAAATGAAGTTACTTAGATGAGGTTTAGCTGAAAAGTTAGAAAATGTATTCTTCTTTATCTCAAATCAGAACATTAATCTTTCATACTGGTGGAGATCTTGATATGACAGAATTCATGTCACATATTATGACCTGTAAGCACAATTTTCTAGGTTATACCCTTGCCCTGAACCAAGTAAGAAATTTCTCTGTTTTATCAGAAGTACCCACACAACATTTTGCTAGGAGTCCTTGTTTACCTCTACACCTGGAGTTACCTGATAACAGTAAAAGTTTGTCATCTCTAGCAATGGGTGTAGTATACATTTGCTTTATATGAGAGGGAACTACTGAAACTGGGAAACCTTGGATCCAGTTCTTACTACCTGAGGCGTGTGTGCCCCAGTGGCCTCAAACCTTGCTGTTAAGTGCCCATTACTTGATCCTCTTCTCCCTTGTTATCTCCTTCACCTAGTCCCATCATCTTTGCTTATACAGTTCATAAAAATCCCCATTGTAGATTAATTCTCATGGTCCAATCACTTAACATTTTCCTCTCAGAGGACTTCTGAAATTAATTCCCATCACCCTGTTTTCAGGTCACTTGTTCAGATCATTGTAGTCTACTTCTCCACTTTTGTTCTTCATTTCCTCTTTTTAACTCTCTTTGATCTCATAGTTTCTTGCAAGGACTCCCAGAGCTGTTCTTTCTAACTGACCTTTCATTTGTTCTCAGACTCCCTTCCTCTAAAGCCTAATGCAGGGCCTTTTGACCACATAGACAAAGATGCATATTCCTTCTGCTTCTGTTACTTGTATTTTCTTTCTCCCTGTTATTTCTGTTCTTTCTCTACAGGTCTGTGGTCAGGCAGTCCTCATCACCTGGTTCTTCCCCATTTCCCTCTTTCTCTGTTCTTTTAGATCACTGAAAAGGGAAAGAGTTCTATGTTAGACCAAAAAGACCTCATGGTGGTGAAGAAAGAGGGAGTGGGAGAGGGAGAAGGGTCCAAGAAAATAGACTGGCACTGGACTTACTGTTTGACTTCAAGTACCATCCATGTATGTCCTAAGTGTTTTTACTGCAATGTTACTATTTACTAAATGGTCTGATCTAAAACTCTCTTACTTCTGAAATTTGAAGGTTCTTCTATAGCGAATCACTGATGCAGCTCAGAATCAGTCAGGCAGAGGTTATGGCAGTGTGTGTTGGTTTAGGATGGTTCTGCAGCTTCTCTGGGAATAAAGAGGCGACTGCTGTGGTTGTTCCCAAAGATACTTTTTGTGTCTGTATCTGTAGATCCTGTGTTCTCTTAAAGGAACTGTAGTGATGATGCTTTGGGCATGGAGACATGAACAGCAAGGGCATAGCAGTGAAAAATGGGACAGAAATGTCCATAGCAGCTCAGAACATATTAGAGTACAGGCAGTTTGTGACAGATGTTAAGGGAAAAATAAGACACAGAGGCCTGGAAATTTACCCTTCTTTTGGGTTTTCACAGTACAAATATTCTCAGTCAGAAGCTCATGGCTGCAGGCTAGTCATTACTAATGCTTACATCTTTCCAGAACAGTACTGCCTATTGGCAACTGCTGCTTCTTCTCTTCCTTTGGGGTTGCTTCCTTTGTGCCATTTCCTCTGCTTCTTGTGGTTCCAACCTACTCCAACCTTTCCTTTGTCCTTGCAGTCTGTGGGGGTGTCAAATGTTTTGGAATGAAAGAATATGGGAAATAGTAGTGACAGTAGGATCTCTGAGGTTATGGAACAGTTTGCCCATAAAAAGGAGAGAATGCCTGTCATGAGAGGCATTGAGTCCTCCCTTAGCAAGTTTGCAGATGACACCAAGCTGGGTGGAAGTGTGGATCTGCTGGAGGGTCGGGAGGCTCTGCAAAGGGACCTGAACAGGCTGGACTGCTGGGCTGAGACCAACGGCATGAGGATTAACAAGGCCAAATGCCGGGTCCTGCACTTGGGGCACAACAACCCTAAGCAGAGGTACAGACTAGGAGAAGCCTGGCTGGAAAGCTGCCTGAAGGAGAGGGACCTGGGGGTGTTGGTTGACAGCCAACTGAATATGAGCCAGCAGTGTGCCCAGGTGGCCAAGAAGGCCAATGGCATCTTGGCTTGTATCAGAAACGGTGTGACCAGCAGGTCCAGGGAGGTTATTCTCCCCTCTGTACTTGGCACTAGTGAGACCGCACCTCGAGTACTGTGTTCAGTTCTGGGCCCCTCACCACAAGAAGGATGTTGTGGCTCTGGAGCGAGTCCAGAGAAGAGCAACAAAGCTGGTGAAGGGGCTGGAGAACAAATCTTATGAGGAGCGACTGAGAGAGCTGGGGTTGTTTAGCCTGGGGAAGAGGAGGCTGAGGGGAGACCTTATTACTCTCTACAACTACCTGAAGGGAGGTTGTGGAGAGGAGGGTGCTGGCCTCTTCTCCCAAGTGACAGGGGACAGGACAAGAGGGAATGGCCTCAAGCTCCACCAGGGGAAATTTAGGCTTGAGATAAGGAAAAAATTCTTCACGGAGAGGGTGGTTAGGCACTGGAATGGTCTGCCAAGGGAGGTGGTTGAGTCGCCGTCCCTGGAGGTTTTAAGGTGAGGGTGGATGAGGTACTTAGGAGCATGATTTAGGGATTGGTGGGAATGGTTGGACTCGACGATCCAGTGGGTCTCTTCCAACCTGGTTATTCTGTGATTCTGTGATTCTGTGAGATCATGAGAAATTATTGTAGAGCAACATGCTACAGGGAATAGTGCTGCACCACCATTAGAACAGACTAGATCAGGGCCAGCAATGCTAGTGATTTCAGATATTTGTTTTCTTTCCCACACTCGAAGTGTGGGTTCCATTAGGGAATCATCAAGACACATTGCTTACCAGAGAGGCAAGAAGCAGCTTGTCTGCTGGGAACTTCTCTCTCTCCTGTGTGCCTCCTGCAGGTTGATCTGACACCTAGCATATAGTTTTGTATGCTTAGGTTGACACAAAGGAAATCTCATCTCACATGGATGATGAAAGTTTGTGTCTTCTATTCACTCACTCTTTATAAGGTACACAAAATTCCAAGGAACTACCGGGAATTTGGTTGGTTGCTGGGTGCCATTACAACCAAGACTTTCCCTCAAATCAACTCAAGTATCACTACAAGATTCCTTTCTATCCACACTACTGGAATAGAGCATTCCTAAGAGCTGCAACATGAGGTGATGTATCGGAAATAACACCTCTAGCTCAGTTTGTTTTCCCTTTATGACACAGTGCTGCACTTTTTGGCCTGTTCTTAAGGAACATTCAGAAGTAGTAAAAGGAAATCTTTTACATCTTCATTACTAAAGGGATTATTAACTGAATAGTCTCTTGTAGTGTTCTCCTGCAACGTTTCTCTTTTGTATGATAATCTTTGAATGAGCTTAGTGGGAAACAGAAAATTATTCTCTAAAGCAAATACTTTCATGGCCCAAAGAACTGCCAAGAACTATATTTAAATCTCTATATATTGATTACAGACAGTTCTAAAGTAGATGTGATGTACTCCAATTGGTTCTCAGAGTTGGGACTGAATCAGGGACATCAGAAGCTGAAAAACACTCATTACTGCTATTTCAGCTAAAAGGGTGTCATTTAAGAGTGGGAAATGTATTATAATATTTCCCAATCTCTACAGCCTTAGTGCAGAGGGAACATTGTAGAAAAAAAGTCTATGTTTCTGAAAAGGGAATATTGGTATCCAATGTGCTATATGTAATCAGGAGTGCTGGGGACAGGAAGGTCTTAGTTTGATTTATTTCGATGTTGAGAGCGCTGTTTCATACTTAGAATCATAGAATAACCAGGTTGGAAGAGACCCACTGGATCATCGAGTCCAACCATTCCTATCAAACACTAAACCATGCCCCTCAGCACCTTGTCCACCCGTGCCTTAAACACCTCCAGGGAAGGTGAATCAACCCCCTCCCTGGGCAGCCTCTGCCAGTGCCCAATGACCCTTTCTGTGAAAAGTTTTTTCATAATGTCCAGCCTGAACCTCCCCTGATGGAGCCTGAGGCCATTCCCCCTTGTCCTGTCCCCTGTCACTTGGGAGAAGAGGCCAGCTCCCTCCTCTCCACAACCTCCTTTCAGTTAGTTGTAGAGAGCAATGAGGTCTCCCCTCAGCCTCCCCTTCTCCAGGCTAAACACCCCCAGCTCTCTCAGCTGTTCCTCATAAGGCCTGTTCTCCAGCCCCTTCACCAGCTTTGTTGCTCTTCTCTGGACTCGCTCCAGAGCCTCAACATCCTTCTTGTGGTGAGGGGCTCAGAACTGAACACTGGATTCAAGGAGCGGTCTCACCAGTGCCGAGTACAGAGGGAGAATAACCTCCCTGGACCTGCTGTTCACGCCATCCCCGACACAAGCCAAGATGCCACTGGCCCTCCCGGCCACCTGGGCCACCGCTGGCCCATTCATGTTGACGTGCTTTGAGGGCAAGAAGCCTCTGCAGTGGGATGTGGACAGGATGGATTATGGACCAATGTGGATTCTACAGGGTTCAAAAGGCAGAATATTGGGGCCAGCACTTCAGTCACAACTGCCCCATGAATCGCTGCAGGGCTGGGAAAGAGCTGCTGGAAAGCTGCCTAGTGGAAAAGCACCTGGTGGTGCAGGTCAACAATGGCTGAGCATGAGGCAGCAGGGGTCCCAGTGGCCAAGACAGCCAAAAGCATCCCGGCATGGGCCAGAAACGGCGTGGCCAGCAGGAGCAGGGAAGGGATAGCTGAAAGTCGCTAATTCAAAGACAGCCAAAACCTCTTCGTAAGAGAGAACAACGCAATGTTACCTGATTTTAAAGTAGAGATAACAAGTATATTTTTGTCTGATTTCTCACTCGGTGAAAGGAAGTTTTGACTTGCCTCAAGAAAAGGAGGTAATTCTTGAGGAAGAACTATGTTCTCTAGAGAGTTTAAGCAGCTGTCCCACTGTCAGATGCAGTCTGAACATGGTTTACAAAGAAACTTAGGCACCTGACAATTACCTCTTGAAAATACATGCCTAAAAGCCCCACTGGTCCTGAACATTACCATCTGTGGAACTGAGCCATATTTTATATTTCCCTGACTGAAAGGAGTTACAATTTCCTCCCTCTTCTCCTTATGCCCTTCCACCTCCAGTAACAAACGTTTGTCCTTCTCCAGACAGCTGTATCTTCTCCTTGCAGTTACACAGCAGGTGCTTGGCTTATACCCTGATTTCCACCCAAAATTTTCTCAGAATTATTTGTTTGATATGTTGCCAAACGTTAGAGAGCAGCATGAAGAGTTTTGTTCTGCATTGTGAAAGACAAAAAGGATCATGTTTTCACACTTCTTTTGATAGTCTCCACTGGTCTATGCATGAGTGATCAAATAAGTAAATTGAAAGATTTCTTCTTTGCAAAGCCAATAGCATAAATTAATATCAGATCTATGAAATTCAGACCTTTGTTCATTGTCACGGGTGTCCTCTGCACTCTTCATGTTATCTGTGTGTCCTATTGTATGTGACCATATAGTAGAATAGGAGTGGTCTTTGAAGAATTGCCACTTTCATGAAAAACAATTTCTTTCGTTGTTGCCATATTGTACATTTTTAGTTACGTGGGTTCTAATAGTCTTGGAAACAGGATCAAAATGAGTAGTCTAGTGCAGGGACAGTATTTCTTTAATTTATTGAATTTGTTTTTCTGTTTCAAGTTAATTTTCTTTTCTGAATTAAAAACCATGCTTTTTGTAAGCCTCTAGAGCTAGTGTACTCATTGAAGGTCGAATTCTCCATTAATTCAGTTATTCTTATGTTCAAGGGATAGGTTTGAAAGAAAAAGTAGCAAATGACAATATTATTAAGTGCTTGTTCTGTGAGAGCACCTAGAAAAGATCTTCCCAAATTCAAGGACACGAAACCAGATTCCTAAGTGATGTCATGACACAGTGCATTGGTGGAAGATAGCCCTTCCCTCTACATTACAAGATTTTTCAAGCTATTGAAAATCACAGTGGTAAACTAATCCTGGGAATGATCTCCTTTATTTCTTCCCTGGTGTTCAAAGTTGGCCAGTGTTGCTGGCAGTATATTAGTGTTAGGCCTGGAACAAATCTGAAGTAGCTGTCCTTGCATTCTTTTCTTCTGGACTGTTATTTTGCTGTGTGGTAAATTATTCAGGTTAGTTACAAAGTTCCCTTTGGACTTTAAGTCTCTGAGTCCTACACAGTGCTGACGCACATGTCATCCCTAGTGAAGAGAGCAGTTCTATCAACTGTCATGTTACTGTTTGGATGTTTATGAATATGAGCTCATATACAGAAGATGAAGAAGAGCTAAAGCTAGCTGAGTAAGATGTCAGAAGGATGGTCAGCAAGGAATGACAGTTAGCACTGTGAGACAGATAAAAATGTCAATTAAAAATCTGAGTGTAAATGAGGCCTTTCACCTCATGAAGTGTTCATGAAGGAGGCTGAAGGCAGATACTCACAATATATGTAGAGTTCAAAAATATGGCAGCAGAAGGTGATAACCCTCAATAGAATGTCAGGCACAGAGCAGGGATGATGATCAAGTTGTGAACAAAGGAAGACTAAACTGCTTTAAGCAGAAATTGTTCCATGAATTGCAAAAGGTGGAAAAGATGAAATGATCTCTTTTGTAGATCTATTTAGTGTCTCTTTTAAAGTATGAAATAGTTAAGTTTCTTCATAGTTGCAGAAGACTATGTAGGAGAGTTTTTAAGAAGAGATATAGAAATGATCCAAGAGATTATATAGTGAAGACGTTAGCTTTACGGCTGGAAAAAAAGGTAATGACAGAAATGAGGCATTGTATTTGGAGGTAAAAAAGGTGGTGATTCTTTTAAACTTCTAGACTCAGGCATTAATGTCAGACTTCACTCCCTCCACTTTCAAACCAGCTGAATGGTCTAAGCTCCTATCCTCTGTCAATCATCCATCAGGTCAACATGAAATTTTGGCAGAGCCCATGCCTCTGGTGTCCAGCTGATGCTGTGAATCAACCCTGTGGTGGTATTATTAATGGCAGAGTGAAGGTAATTCATATATTAACTGCAATCCTCAGTCTCATGATAGCTCCTTGTAAGGTTTACTTCCTTCATCCCTATGTCTGGCAGTTTGAACACCACTTGTAGTGTGGGAAACTAACATTTTCTTTCTTGCTTTTCCCAATTATTTCCAGATTTATATAATGACTGTGCCCAGCCCTAAATACCTTCCTTTGCTTGTCCTGCCTGGAGACAAATCTAATCATGATAGTGGTAAACATGCATACGTTTTCATGGATGTGTAACTCCATAGCTAAGGATGACAAGCAGAAGCAAGAAGAGGCTGGGAGGATGTACTAACTGTGTAATAGCACATTATACTTCAGTTTAGGGGAGCCCTTCAAGAGATACTATTACAAAAACATAATGAATTTCCTTTGTCATCTCCCTTATTGCTTATTCTCTGATGAGGATATCAGCTTCCCTATGAGATCACAGCATTGTGACCTAGAGTAATAGTGTCTTGGGTTCTTTTCTGCTTGAAATTACTTTCTTGTTCATTTATCTGCTTCTTTTCAGAGTGGTCCTGATTGTTTTTATTTGTTTTAATTAAAGTCTTTGAATAAGGATGTATCAGTTTGTCTTCTATGATGCTCAGGTGGTTCATTTAGGATAATCATTTGTTTCCCTCCTTACTTGACTTGTTTTGTTAATGCGAATAATTGATTCAATCTTATGACCTGCTGATCTGGAGAATGCCATCAAACTGAAAGTTTACCCTCTTAGATAGTAATTATATCATTGGCCCTTTTAATATTGTATTGTAGATAGTGTAAGTGATTATTCTGTTTGATTAGCAGTGCAGGGATTTTCTCCATTACCACAGGGACCACCTTTATTTTCCCTAAGGGGGTCAAGGAGGGGAAAAGCTGGCAGAAGAAAGTGAAAAATTTAAAAGAAATTTAAAACATTCAGATGGGATTTTCTTGCCTGAATTAAGTTAATTTCTGAATAAGATGTTTTTATAACCAGTGGCAATTAAAACCAGTGACTCAGTGCTTGCCTTGATGTTCATGAGTATGGTAATTCAACTGTAACCTACTTGGGTGGTAATAGGAAGAAAGAAGCAGACAAGAAAACACAGCAGTTTTTTTGCTGCTTCTGGCACAGAAAGACTAGAAAGCAAGGTTTTGTGATTGCTTTGGAACTAGAAGTTAGAAGAATTGTTGAAAAACTTTCCTAAGTGAAATGTCAAGAAATGGTACCAGCAGGAAAATGACATAATGGAGGAGTGAAACGAACCTCATTACAAAAGTAGCTGTTCACCTTGTAAAACAAGAACCCAACACAGATTACATACTGGTTTTGCTCCTTGCTTTGTGCAACAGTATTGTCAACAGCTGTTTTACAGCTCAGTCAAGGCGAAAGAGTCCTAAAACCAGCTTGGGATTTTTGGGATTGCAAGCTCTAGGCATTTTAAGTGCAGGTGAAGTCAGAGCTAACAAATGGGAAGAATATTTTATAGTAAGTTACACGGAAGTGAAAAGATAAAGAGGATATGTTTTTAAAACCTTAAAAATATTGAAAGTATTTGATAGGAACAAGTCATATAGTTATGATGTTTATGTCCCATTTATTTCTGAATTTCTACTGTGTAGATTTCACACCAGTTTTTATTACAAGAAGACAGTTGTACTAACATTACTCTGAACTCAATGGAAGTTTCTGGACACATGAACATAAGACCTGCCTACTGCAAGTACTTCATGGATCAATTACATCAGGAGAGTGAAAAGCAGAGTAGCTTTATGGCTATTTAGAGATGTTTGTGCTGATAACTTCTAATAACACTTAGTGTGGTCCAAATGAGTCTAATATTCTTCAAGCTGGTGTTTCTTGATGAGGGAGAAGTAAAATACACATCTTCACCACCTTTAAATACAATTCTAGCCTGTCTTCTGTAACAATCAATAGAAATGGGAGCACATCCATTGATTTTACTAAAAGCTAAATCAGGCTTTGCTTCAAGACTGCTGAACTTAGGAAAACCTGAGAGTAAAAAGGCATTAGCAAGATGCTCCCCAGATCCCTCACACCTCTCTTCTGGAAGGAGGAACACCTCATCTGTAACTAGGTAAAATCACAATAAAAATAGCAACAAACTGAGTTGTGATTTTTGCAGACATTTTTAGCAAGATGAGATGGTGAATTCTCTATCATGATCTGTCAATGTGGAATGCAAATCAAAACTCTGCCTATTATGGCAAGACAGTATGACCCAACAAACCAGTAGGCTAATATTCAATTTGCAGTGAGGTACAGATGAGGAAAAAAAAGGAAATGCTATTTCAGGTAGCCAGTATGTTTCAGGTAGCATCCTCAAGGCCTACAAAATCACCTTCAAGTTGGTGAAAAATGGCTTACTGATTTACTGGTGCTGTTAATCATAGTTATATTAAATATAACATGTACCAAACAGAAAATTTTCAATGTCATCAAGAGCAATAACTTCCTCCGGATGCATTTCATGAAGTGTAATGAAAAGAAGTTTGACTTCTGCCACAATTTCAGGTGCTTCTGCTGGTCCTATGTGTTCATGCAGATCACTTCTTCATGGGACTACTGGAGAGGTAAAAGCAGCCTATGTTTCCATTTCTTTTTGCAGCAGAGGAACCCTGCTCAGCTATGGAACCTTCCTACCCTTTCTAAAGGACTGCTATCCAGTGCATCACTGGAAGAGCAGCATAATGTAGGTATGAGGTAGACACTGTAGGCAAAAATCCCAAGGGTGTCTTTTCTTAGGCAGAATACACTTATGGCCCTACGGTTTGTTCATTCTTCACGACCACCAAGGTAACTATACTATTGGTTTGGGATGGAGGAAAGTTGCTAACAACAGCTAATGAAAAAGTAAGGGCAAACATAGTCAAAGTGTCCTGAGGATTGATGGATGTCAGAAAGAAAATGTTTTTTTTTCCTCCTTCCCTTATAAGTATTAGAAAATGCCTCCAAAGATTTATTCAGTCAAATAAATGGCAGGTTATACTTGGTTAATATAGTAAAATTAGTTCTGGTGCTACTGGATTTCTCTGGTGTACTCTGGTGTATCTACCAATAGCAATACAACTGCTAAAATGGAATGTTAGTTGAAATTGAAACAGGTTGTGGGTGCATTTATGATTCCTTTTGAGCTTTACTTTATGGCTCTTTCAAATGTTTCATATTATTAGTGAACAAATGATTTGGAGAGAGAGCAGAAGTATTTGCTTTCTAAATCCTTGTGCTCATAATAGTCTCGGTTCTCCACCAGAGTAGTTGTTCGTGCTTGAGATATTGGAGATGTAGAGATCCTGCTTTAAGAATGTGGCTTAAGGTTCTGCTGGGAACTGTCATGATATGAACATTGCTAAGCATAGCTAGTAAGGGCGCACATCATGAAGCTGCAAAAGGATCTGGGTCTTGGGACTCAAATTTACTAAGGAGCCAACAATGAAGCATGTGCATGAAATATCACTGCATACCCCAGCATTTTCCAGAGATTGTGTCCATGACTTAGGTGGAACTACCCACTGTGCCAGTGCTCTGCATGGCCTGGTAAGCAGGGAACATTGTGAGTTGTTGATGCTGCGCTTGTGTCCAGAAGTTTCCACCATGTGCAGTGTTTTTCAAGGAGTGCAAAATAAATTCAGATCTTGCCACCTCAGCTGAAACAAGTTGTAGGTATTTTGTTCTCAGACTCATCACCATGACAGGACTTCATTAGCATAGGGATCAGAGTTGTATTACTGTCTGCTGTAAATGACTGGATAGTTATTAAGATTTTTATTACATTGTTTAGAATTCAACAGTCTCTGCTGGTGTCACCAGGTAATGGACCACAAGTGTCCCCTTGTAGCAGCCACATTTGCAGTAAGTATCTTAAAGAATTTGTAGTGCTCGTACTGGGAAAGGTTTATGTGTTAGTGAGCTCTGAAAGTGGGCTGTTTAGAAAACAGCAGCAAAATTGTGTCTCTCCCTCTGAAAGACAAGTGAGAAAGTTCCAGTCAATCTATTTATGCAATCACTGTACTTTATCAAAACTCATTTTTAATTACTTTCATTGGGAATTGTATATCTATAGGCTAGAATCCATGGGGAAAGGCATGTAGGAGGCACTTATTTGGAGTAATAAAACCAGAGATATGACGATGATTCTGAGACTTCACCTATGAATTAATGACCAAAGAGGAGAAGACTCCTCTGGCTTTCGTGATGAAGGAGGAGAGGTGAACAGCCCAGTTGCCTGCACTACAGAAAACTTTAATTCTTGTACCTATTTCTCTGGCACCAAATATTCCAGGCTCAATTGTGAGGCATGCATTTGTGTACCATTGAGGCAAGTAAGGGCTACAAGGTCACATTGCTGACTCTTCCTGCACTGTTCAATTACAAGGCATAAGCCAGGGGTTATGTTTTCTTACAAAGGTGAGCGTAGGAGTTTATCTATCCCTCTTCTCACCAGAACTGAACGCACCTCTTAGGAACGTACACTTCAACACATGACTAAACATTGCAGAACAGAAACTTTCCTAACCTCTCTCTCTCTCTCTCCAAGGTACAGCTGTTCTTCCCATAAGTTGAAGTCACCATTTAGCAACTTCTTCATCTAGTTATTCATCTGGCTGCTCCATGGCTCCTCTAGCTGCTGTTTCAGGTCAAGAGGTGATGTGACCAGACTGCTAGTTGGTATCTCAGTGAACATTGCTCTTCCTCCTGACTTGGAACCCTGCTTCTATTGTCCTTCTGCCTGAGGAGTTTGGTTTTGTCTTTTAGTGGCAGGAGGAAATGGATATTTGTATAGAGGGCATGGGATTTGGAAGCTTGGGTGCAGACTTCAGAAAACAGCCTCTAGCTCCTGGAATTTTCAGACCTGGAATTGCTGGTCTTTTCTTCCTAGTGCCCTTAGGGGGTAAGCTGTGGAGAAAGCTTGACTTGGAGGCAAGACATTATTATATCTATCTGAAAATGTAAGGTGAGGTGCAGAGGTACTAAGCCATAAGTTATGTGTGCTTAGCAATGATACTTCTTCCTTGACTTTTACTAGTGAGCTTTGAAATGGCCTCAGTTTGCAGCAGTCAGAGCTTTCTCTCGATGCTTTTGGTGTTGTTGTGTTTTGTTTGGATGCTGTTGGTGCCCAGTTGATTGTTTACAACAGTTCTGCAGTGAGATCTGGCTAGTGTCAGAGAAGAATGTTGGTGGGATTGGATCCCCTTGGCAAGGGAGATATTACCCCCCCTCCCATCTTTAACTAGTTCATAATCTTGATTTGAAGCATTTCACTTTGCCTCAGGGTTTCTGGGACTTCAGCCAGAGCTGCTGATTTTGGAGCAATTCCTTTGTTACAGAGTGGCAAGATTTATTAGGCTTGTAATACGAGTGGTGTTTGTGTTGTGAACTTGGCCACCTACCTGAGCATAAATCTCTTTGAGAGCCTGCCTTTAACTCTCTCCCTCTCTTTCTCCTTTTTTTCCAACTTCATTTACTTTGCTTTGAAAAATTCAGTGGTAGTTTTATAGGTGATTTACCAAAATCCATCTATCCATCTGCTCATCAGGATCCCATGATACTTGTTAAACGTGATCATCAGTTGACCTGCAAGGGGGAACTTCTGTTTCAGACTACTGTCTTCAGTATAAAATTGCTGGGAAATTAATGATGAAGGTTCCTGTAAACATTATTAATAATAACATATATGTGAGTGATCTGAAATTTTAATAAAATCTCTGAGATTTCTTTCAGTTAGTAATTTGAGGAATAAGTGGAAGCTGGGCTTGTGTAAAAAGCTTGATTAGACAATATTAGCAGCCTTCTATAAATGCCTAAGTAACATAAATAAAATAATGCTATAAATGAATAAAAATAACTATATAATATATTTAAATTAATAATGCAAATAGCTATGGATATATAATATAAATATAATAATGTGGATAAATATAATTTAAATAAAAGCTATAAAATAAGGGATAAATAAACAAATAAATAAGAAGCAAGCCTTTATATTGCTACTAGTACTACTAGTGCTACTTCTCACATAGGTAAACATGAGTAAAAAGCTGTAAATGGTTCCAAATGCTGTCTCAACTGCTTCATTAACATTTCTTTGATACAGTGCTTGAGGAAAATGTGCTAAAAGGGAATCTAATTTTTGTAGCAGAAAATATAAGGAGTGCATGGAAAATAAAGAACAGCCATCAATGTTCCACTTTTTGCAGGCTTCTGAAAAGAAAAGTGACATGCTTACTGTGCAAGGCAACTCTTAGCTGGCTCCCAAAGCAATTAAAAGAATCTCAAAGTCCAAAATATTACCCTGCCTAATTAAGATAGCATGATTAAATCAGAAGATATATTCTGATTTGTTGTAGCTCAAAGGCTGGCCCGGTGTGTTGGCTTGCATGCCATAACCAAGCTTCAGTTTCCTTCATGGGAGCAGAGGCATAGTGACATTGGAGGAATATACAACCAAGTTGCAGCTGTGCTTTTCCTGTTGTGGTCTCAGGAAACCTCTAGGATGAAAGGACAGGCCATTTTCCCTGGGGATTGTCTTTAATTGATTTATTACTTATACAAAAATCAGCATTCTTAATGTGAATATTCCTCAATTTTAAATTGCAATGTCACCTAGTATGTGTTTATTATCTTTCTTTTGCACCCATTTCACAGATCTGCTATACTCTACTTGCCAGCAAAATAATCATAGAATCATAGAATCACCAGGTTGGAAAAGACCCATCGGATCATCAAGTCTAACCATTCCTATCAATCACTAAACCATGCCCCTCAACACCTTGTACACCCGTCCCTTAAACACCTCCAGGGAAGGTGAATCAACCACCTCCCTGGGCAGCCTGTTCCAGTGCCCAATGACCCTTTCTGTGAAAACTTTTTTCCTAATGTTCAGCCTGAACCTCCCCTGGCGAAGTTTGAGGCCATTCCCTCTTGTCCTGTCCCCTGCCACTTGGGAGAAGAAGCCATTTAACATTAAAACATATTTTACAGAAAACAAATGACCATTTATAGAAGCTTGACTCAAGTTTCTATTTGATAATTAGTACAGAGGAGAGGAGTTAATTCACCTTTTACTAAAGTATTATTAAATTAACTCAATCTTTACATTTGATGCCATTTCATGTTTTGTCATTTATGATTCTTAACCTCTAAAGCGGAAAAATAATTCTAGCAGCAACATTCTGATCTATGGCTCTTCTAGAAATCAGCCAAAAAATAAATGACAGTACTTTCAATTTATAATTACCCAAAAGTCGGCTAAGGGGTGGCATCCCTAGGCATATTTAGTGAGTCAGTGGCAGAGCATAGAAAAGATCCCACAGCACCTAATTCTGAGGTTGCTGGCCTAAGTTGAATCATGTCATTTAACAGCCTGATTTGCCACAGGTATCAGGCATCATTATTTGATTGGAGTGTAAATTGCAAAGTTTCATTATTTTTGTTTTTCACTTGCCTTACTGTGGCGCCTAAAGCCACCATCCTGAGTAAGCATCTGTTATACCAGGGACTGATAAGTTATTAATCAAAAGGCAGTTTCTACTTAGAACTTGCAAGTCAGCAGTTCCCCACCCTCTGTCAGGTGACATGCTCTTTCGTAAAGAATGTGAAAAATGTAAAATATTTGTCTGATTTTGCATATAAGGCCAAAACCCATCTTCAAAGATCAGCTGTTCTCAAGGCTTTCTGCAGCTTCAATGCACAAAATGGGAAAGCAAATTCTTATAAAACCTACCTTAATTTCCCCTACGCAATGGACAAAAACTGGCCTCCATGACCATAGCATTTTACAGACAGTTCTGTCATATAATTTAAAAGCTATGTAAGACTAAAAAATAAAAGAAAAATACCACACTTAATTTACCATTAAATCCTGCATCATTAAAGCATATAAACATATCTTAAAGATACTAACACATGTATGAAAGCAGTATTTCTGTAATCCAAACTATCTGATCTAGGGACTTATTGGTCTGGCAGTGCTGATGCAGTGGATTTCTCCTAGATGTTTGCCAGTTTGACCTGTTCATTTAGGTGAAACCTAAGCCATCTGCATTGTTATGTTCTCTATTCTGTTTTTGTAAGGTAACTTTAGGTTGTTTTGTCTAGGTGTAAAAAAAAAAAGGTCTGTTTTTAACATTCTTAAGTCTCAGCTTCAGCAGTTAGCAGAAAAACTGTATGAGAACATAATGGTTTTTGCCTCAGTGAGCTGTTGCCTCGGAGAACAAGACAGTTTAGTTACCCAGAGCAATGTTATGGCCAAAGCTATTGCTAAATAAATTATTGGCAGCCTGTGTGATTTTATTCATAACCCATGTTTCTGTACTATTTTTAGCTCATCTAATTTCTTTATTTAGGTGTATATGTGAAAATGAAGATTTAATGTGGTAGACCTTAGAAACTGTACTATCATCTGCCTTGTGTAGGTCAGTCACTAGGGAGTTTCAAACCTGTTGCTGACCTTCAGTCTAATTGCAGCTGTCAGGCTTCTGATCCATGGAAAGTGGATTTTAATTCTGCTATTTTTTTTCCTCAGCTGTGCTCAGTTTTGTGACTCCTTGGACTTCCCAAAAAATGCTGTAAAAGTGGAGATGGAGACCTGATAGGAATGGTTTTTGATATCATGGGAGCCACTTGTGTGACTTTCCTCTGTATGTTTCCTCTGTAATGTCTTAAATCTGTGGTGACCAGGCTTTCTAAGCAAGCAAAAGCCTTATGTGCTCTTAAAGAGGCACCTGAAGGCCAAACAACACAGCTTTGGAAAGTCAGCAGACTGTGACCTGCTGGTTAGACTGGGAAGTTTTGTTAGTCAACATCTATTCAGAGAAAGCAGGTGACCTCCTCCCATCATTTCCTGGCTTTTAGGATGGCATGAAAGCTTAGGACTAATTACCTCCAAGTCTGAAACTTGTGCAGGATGAAGAATGTCAGTAATACTTTCTGCACTCAGCCACCAGCTCCTGTTCTGTCTGCTGTACATCTGTTAGAAAGACAGCTGGGCACAGCTTAAGGAAATCCCTAGATCCCTAAGTAAATGAATCCAATGGATAATTACCATCACAGCTCATAATTACCAATTCAATTCTGCTCTGATGTGACATCAATTTGCAAACAGTAGATCTAATTCTATCTTTTTTTTCCCCCGGTACTGATCTACATTCAAAAATCTCTTCAATGGGTAGGTACTTTAGACCATGGTAGCATCATCTTTTTATGTTCCGATTGAGATTTTAAAACTTTCTGTAGTTTTCTGGACTACTTAATTGCCATTCACTTAGTTTTCTGCTACCTGCACAGATACTGTTGAATCTCTGGAAATATTAACTCTCTTAAATTAATAAAGTCAAGTACATAAAAATCACTTAGGCTATACTTTAACTATCCAACTCCTTTAACAACTGTCTCTAAGCTAGCAACTCACAAGAAGGTTGAGAAAGAAAAGTATTGGCCACATCTTGTTCTGTTCCCAGATCTTTCAAGTAAGAGTAAGGTTCCTGGGAAGGTGCTTTACTGCAAATTATATAAGAAATCCTTCATGCAGTGATGTCTACGTCTAATTCTGCTGCTTCCATCTTGCTTTCACTTTGCCTGACTTCATAACTGTATGGTGCTACTGTGAAATAGAAATTTAGTTTATTTGACTCAGACCATCACACATCATGGTGAATTCTGCACAAGCAAGGAAAATTGCAAGAAGAATGAATTTGACCCAGGAATAAAATTGTAATTTGATTTCTTTTGCTTTTTTCCTTCCTTAATTTTAGGTACAGTTCAAAGTCTTTTGCTTTACAGATGCTAAAGGTCCTGCTCCATATTGACATTGCAGTAAGAGTTAATTCAGTTAGTGTACTGAGTTAGCAAACATTTATTTTGTTTGATTTTAAGTGTACAGTATGCAGCACTCCTGAGAACCGTGAACGCATACTCTGCAGAGATCATAGGATGAGGCAGCAATGGGAGACTCAGAGGCAAAGAAGCTTATACAGTTTTCCCAGGCTGATCACACGCCTGTCACAAACACAGCGAGACAGGAGGCAGTTGGGGCCCTGTGTGCAGGAGGTCAGTGGTGCCTCTATCCCAGATGAGAGGGGTTTGGAGTGCACTGCATGAATGGATTGTGCAGTAACTTAGGGAGAAACACTCAAAAAAAAGCAATAGTATGGAAACAGGCAAAGATGGTGCTCTGACATGACAGAAAATGGTAACTGGAAGAAAATTAACTGTATGTCTATTATTCACATGACTTTTTTCACTTATCTTGGCTGTAGCTGTTTTCAAGGATGAAGAATATAATTTCTTTCTTTATGTCAGATAGATCTCAGCTTAACAGCTAACGTTGACTGATTTTTCCATGCAATCAGAGCTATAATACATCAGATCAATAGGAAATTAATTGATCATAACTAGAAAATACCAGTTCAAAGATTGACATTAGCCAGTAATAGATGTAAGCAATTTAGAAATTTATTACACTGTGACAGTGAGGGAGAGTGTCTGGTCAGCCAGCATAGTTTCATTCAGGAACTGTGTGAATTTACAGCAGTGCAAAGATTTGGTGCTATAAGCTATCAGTATAAGCACCCAGCTCTCCAGCATGTCTGATTTATCACTGGGTAAAACCTATAGATAATATTTTCTCTTGAAATTGCTTTTGTCACTGTCTACTTGTACTGAAATGAGAAGGCTGCTTTTCTTGACCAGAGCTTTACAGGAATGCTCATCATCTGATCTTAGAAATCATGAGGCACCAGTGGCTGAGATGAAAATAGTAAATATGATGATATATATGAGGGAAAGAGGCGAAACCCACATAAGACCAGGTCTTTTCAATAGCCTAATAACCAGGGAGATGCACAGGTGATGTCATACTGGATGTAGATCTTTTACAGCAAGCTTAAGATGAAGTGGCTGGAGGGTGCTCTTTTATCATAGCTTATCAGAAGACCTCTTGCCGTAGCAGAGAGTCAAATATGACTTTCTGGAAAAGTCAATGTTGTACTCTTGTTCAGTGAAGATATACTCTCTCCAATGATGTTCATTAAAGGGAGGTGAACCTGAGTGATATATTCAATATATTCAGTGCCTCTTGCACCCACGTTGTTTACATTTCTGTTGTCTTGCAGCTGACATTATTGCTGGTAGATACTGTTAGAGATTGATAATAAATGTCATCCTCTGGACCATGTAAAAGAGGATCCAACGGTCCTTTCTGATTACAGACCTCTATAGCTACAAGAGTATATAGTAATACTTTCACTCCAGGCTTTCTCCTTCCCACTTGTTGCCATTGCAGCTTATGCTCAGTCCTTTCAGCCAGGCCAAAAGCTGTGAAAAGGAAGGGGTCGGCTACACTCAGTATATGGCAATTTCTCTCTGCTGTTTCTTTGTTTTCAGACTTTTCTTCTGCTTCCAATCAGGGCTGTCCACAGGACACAATTCCTGTGGGAATGTCCCTCTGTACAGGTCATCCATGGGCATGGAGCACCTTTTCTTCTTCTGACCTCAGTGTTCCCTCTACTATTATTCTATTCTTTTCCCCTCCTCCTCTGCCTATCTGAAATTCTCTACCCTTTCTTAAAAAATGTTTTCACAGAGGTGCCATCAACTTTACTGATGGGCTCAGCTATGTCTTGTAATGGGTTCATTGAACCTGGCTAGAAACGGCTGTGCCTAGCATGGGGCACCTCCTCCTCTCTTTCCAAAGAAGCCACTCCTACAGTTATTTTGTGGCCAGCACCTGGCCATGTACAACTAATAGATAGGCAAACACAGTGAAAAACATCAACAAGGCCTCCAAGTCCAGTGGCTGGATAAATACTTGTCAGCCCTCATTTTGGTAGCAGGTTCACTACTGAAGTCACCTTGACAACACTTGAACTTCTCACAGTAGTAAACAGCATTTAGTTCTGTTTGTAGCATTGGGCCTTGAGTTATTCTAACTTTTGTGTCCTGTTAGCTAACAGAATGCTAAAACAAAAAAGTCTTAAATGTAGAGCATAATGTTAATCCTTGTTTTATTTTCTCTCTTTGCAGTATAAATGTCTAATGTGCATCTGTTCTTTTGCCCCAAGATAGAATTTATTCATGATGTGAAAATGTACATTCAGCTATGGGTTGTGCAGGAAGCTCCATCCTCAAGCTGGCTATTGGCTAGAGAGCCTGCCTTTTGATCTTCATGATTTGGTGGAAGAGTGCATGGGGAGAAGGGAAATATCAGTTGTGATGGGTCAGGCTACTTTGCCAGAGTGTTTGGCAGGATATTTAGCTAAGAAACATTTACCATCTGCTTAGCTTTGGAAGGAAGGTTGAGAAAAATAACCTCCTGAAGGTTTTGCCCTTGCAAATATTTTAAAGTGCCCTTAAAAGAGACTTCACCCAACCATATACTAAACGTCTAGCTGATACCAGCTACCCAATAGCATCAAGGATAGGTGGTAAGCACTTTGTGTCCCCTCAGCTCTTGTAGCAGGTTGGATGCTCTGTTATGCTTACCATATATACCCTTCTCAAGTGTCATTCTGGAATGAGGTTGATACCTTGTGCTAGCTATTTGAACTGCTTTGGGGTCCAGTTTTCTATAAGAGAATGCTGTTACAGTCATGAACACTCACCCGTAAGGGGTTCAGTGTCTCTGAGTTTTGACTCTTCTTCTTTTTCCATTTTTTTTCTCCAATACCAATTCTGTATAGTAGATTAAAATGCAGAAACTTTCTAATATATTTCACAGTTATTTCTTCTGGGTGAGTTAACTGTGTATCCCTGATCTAGCTGTCGCTGAAAAGATGGCTAAATTCCAATTTTCTTCCTTTTAGGCAATTTCCTCCTGGTTGCAGATAAAAATGAAATGCAGTTTATACCTTTTGCAGTTGCATTTAATTTGGGGATTTTTAAACTGACCCATCTGTCATCTTCCGTTTTACTGATATTACTGTGTGGTGCGCAGCAATCAATCAGCTGTCAGCAAGAAAACTGCTTCAGTTTATCTTTCCCTTAGAGCTATGCAAAGCATCATGAGCTTCTCAGTGTCAAGCCTGGGCAGCTTGAGAATTCATCTCAGCTATATTTATCCACAGATTAGGTAATAGTTGTAGCATTGTGGAGAAGGCGATTCATTAGAAATCTTTTTAATGATACGAGAAATCATTCATTAGAGGTGTTCATTTTTCTTCTGTGGATGACAAATTGATTTCTAAAAGTATTATCAGCTCGAGGCTCAGCAGTTTAGTACCTGAAGTTGGGTGAAATGAATCCCACACATAGGAAATTTCTTTCTTCTCACCTTTGAAAAGCCGAATGCAAAGGGGGCACAAGCTACAATTGCACAGCAGGTTGGATAGTAAAATCTCAATGGAGAAACAGTGAAGTCAGGAATGATGGAGAGGTGGGATGGGGTAAAGAAATGAAAAAACCATAATGGGAGCATGGGGAGAAAGAAAACAAATCAAAAACTGAAGGTGAATTTTTGCTATATTTAGGAAAATAGAAAAAAAGGGAAAAAATGTAAGAATATAGAATTGAATAGTTAATTTGTTCTAGAAACTTCTAAGCTGCAGTAGTTACTTCCAAACTACAACACTTGCAGGAAAAAGAAATTAAAACTGTAGAGCCTTAGAAACCTGTGTTTTAAGAATTAAGTTGCAGAGTAACTGTTTTACAAGAACCTGTTTTTTAATATAATTCAGCCTGATGAGATTGCAGCAAGTGTAACTTGAAGTAGAATTTTGTTTATTATTTCCCTAGTTATTGGCTAAGAAAATTGAATGTGGGGGGAAAAAATCACATCTATCATTATTCCTGTGACTTCTACCACAAACTGCCAATTAAAAGAGTGGCTGGGGAGCACAACACATTTCCTTTCATTCCAAAATATGTCCATTCTGCTTATGTTCAGAGACTCAAATTAGACAATAGAAGGTAATTTCTTCTTCTCGGTGGCACTGCATAGGATGTAAATCAAGATGGATTTTGGCTTTCACTAATCTTCAGCTTCTGTCACAAGCTGTAGCTGGTGTGTATACGCTCAGTATGACTTAAAAGTAGCCAGCTTGGTACAGACAGCTGTGGAGTTGTGACAGCAAGGATTTCTGCACAGCCTAACCACATGAGTATTTACTCATCATCTCTGATGAGTTTTGCAGTCTTTGAGCTTTGTACTGCTGCTAATGCACTGCTAATGATATTCCAAGCAAAAACTGATTCATGTGTGAGATGAAGTCACAGCAATGACAAGTCACTGCTCACAACAACTGGGGCAAGGCAGTGGTAGAAGAGCAGTGGGGTAACAAATGGTGATTTCATTTTAAAGCCTCCTTTGTAAAGTTCAATAATACTGTTGCTTCCAAGATGAAGTGTACTCTTTAATCAGCTAAAATCCAGACTGACTGTATATTTACCTGCTTCGTATTGTATCTGACCCCTTGCTGCCATGAACACATCTTTTCTTCCTGTATCTCTCTGTGAGTTAGATTAGTAGTAGTATTCCTATACTAAATGTGGGACAGTGAAGCAGAGAGAGACTATTTACAAGGCAATATGAAGAAAAAGAATACAAGTTTTAATTCTGCTTTCCCTGGAGAGTGACTCAGGATAGAAACACAAATTTTTGTCGGGTTTGTTAGAAATGTAAAAGGCAGCATGGAGTTTATCAGCAAGAACGTAAGCTGGAAAACATTTGTGTATATCACCTGGGCTCATGTAGAGCTGACTAGAGTATCTTAATCTTGAACAGTATAAAGATAAGACTTAATGACTCCATTCGCTGTCAGTTTTTCCACATTAAGTGTAGCTTGAATTAAGAATCCTTTTATCCAGACATCATTTCCCCTTTATAGTGAGAAGCCATTTTTTATTTCCTTTTTTTTATATGTGAACCACTACTGTAGTTTAAAAGAGGCAATAGCTGTTTAATCAGGATTTTCCCTGTCTTTCCAGACAGATGGTGGGACCCATTTCCCACAGATCCAAGGACATCCCCATTCCATGAGACCTTTTCTGTGCAAGAATGGCATGCCTTATTTTATCATAGAGCTCCCATCTTGTCAAGACCTCTTTATAAGTTGTCTTCAGCCCTACAGAGACAAAGGAAGAAGTAGACAAAGTGACTATCACCCTTGTTTTCTCTCAGGAGAAAACTGTTTGCCAAGTAGTCGGTTTTCAGGTTGCAACATTAACACTAAAGATATAAAGATATTATTTGTACCTACCAGAAAACATAGAGCTTGAAGTCTATCAAGTTCAGCCTTGGTTTACACCAGAAATATTTACCCCTCTGTCCATAACAAATATCTTCTCAAATGCCTGCAGAAGAGATCAGCAAAATGAGATCTGTACCTGTCAAGTTCTTTCTTTCTCTCCAAACTTAAGTGACAGCAAACCTGATGGATATTTTATGTTATAGCTTGTCTGCACTGCTAGTCTTTAAAAGCTGAATTTTGGATTTTGTTCCACTACCTTAGAGGCTATAATCCTGTATATGTTCCATTCACAGGTAAGAATGCATTTTCTAATTTCTAATCAAGCCTCTCCCCCACAAAAATAGTATATCTGTATGTATAATTATCCAGAGAGAGATGAGCCTCACGGCTGAAGAGGCACAAGAGGATTGCTTATACCCTTGAATTTGTAAAATAAATTATATTCAGTAAAATGATTTCTCATATATCTGTTGTGGAGAGTAATACAGTGCAGCAGGAATCTAAAATTGTGCTCTCTTGCTCAAACTATTCTATTTGCTGGACTGCTGTTTTTATCCTTGTAGAAGAGATAGGGGCACAAGAAACTTGTTTTTCAGAAATAGTGTGACTGTGGTAGTGAATAATCCCTTTACTGCATAGTTCCAAGTTACTGTAGATCAGCAGCTGAAATCAAAGGTAAGGATAACCAAGTTGAAGAGCATTCAAAGGGAATGTGCGTGCTCTGTTCCTAATGCATCTAAATTTGCCCCGTGAAAGAACACCTTGCTTAAGATGTTTGTCAGGGAGGCTGTCAGGTGTCTTTTTACTTGTTTTTCAGAACCAGCTTCACAAAATTTAGACTTTGGCACTGTGTGGTTCTGTGGGGTAAACGAGCACAATCTCATCAGTTTTTTTTCTCTTTTAAGCCTGCTTGCTTCGTACATTCTGGTGGGCTTCTTTTCTGAACAGGTTTTACTGGTTCATGTGATGAAACGGGAAGATTTGATTTTGCATCCGTATGGCACTTACTTCATCAGGTTAGCTGTATACCTGTGCTGGGGCAAGGTAAAGCAAAACAGCCTCACCAAGACTCATGAACGGGTTTCCCTTTCCTGTTATTGCTTCTTCTCTGTTTCAGGCTCACAACAGAGAAGGCAATATTCATAGAATCATAGAATCATAGAATAATCAGGTTGGAAGAGACCCACAGGATCATGAAGTCCAACCATAGAATCATAGAATAACCAGGTTGGAAGAGACATATCTAGGGTGCTGATTTTTGCTTGGTAGCTTTCTGAAGGTATTTCTTGATCTCTAGAACGTAGTGAGGCAGGAGACTGCTTTTTTGAAAATCCTCCTCTGAATACCTGAAAGTCTTGTTTAGTATGTCCAAGCAAGGCAGGTTGTGAGAAGCAGACATTGAGAGAAAGGTCAAGAAGAAAATTATTCTGGTCTAAATCGAACTGGAGTGGAAGACTCCTTATGTTTCCAAACCAGGCAAGAGAAAGCAGTAAACAACTAGCCACCACAGGATTTTCCCAGACTTTTTTGTACTTAACCACACTGCCTCTGTGTCCTTATTACACAGCTTATCTGCTATGTAAGTTTTTTTCTAGTGCTATTTCTCTGCCAGGTTAAGCCCTGAAAAACTATCGTGTTTCTTCAAAGAAAAAGCAAAAATCAGTTATGTGGTATTTCTAGTCCCTTTTCTGATTAATTTACTATATAATACACAATCTCTTCCTATGTATTTGTTACGCACAGTTATTTTTTTAATACTGTTCTTTACAAAGGATTAGCACACTGGAACCATATGAGGCAGCAGCTCTTGTTTCTTGAGTTGTCCTCAGGGAATTGACATGCCAGTCTGAGGACAAGTTGCAGCAAGCTGTTGTTCATTGACATAGTTTGGATCTTTCATGGAGAAACAGTTCTGAAACCAGGTAAACTTCATTGTTTGTTCCAGTCCAAGGAAAAAATAGTTATGAACACGTCAAGCTAGAGATTTTCTAGTCAAAAAGTGTTCAGTGGGTAGTTTGGATCACTTATAAGATTGTCAAGGCAGATGTGTGTTTCTCTGTGTGTGAGGAACTGAGTGGAAGAGTTTTGCAGAAGTCTGGCATTCAAGTTTGTTTTTTTGTATGAGACCAACAGGATTAAGAGACATTTTTGCTCAGCACTTCAGTCTTCTTATGACCATGGGACACTGCAGATATGCCATAGCTCAGTATTCATAATGGGTTAGTGTTCCAGCTGGAAACAGTTATGAAAATTAGGCATGTCATGATGTTCCTTTGAGTCCAAATGTAGGTTAAGGTATTGAGTTGGACGTGATGGCATTAGTAGAAGGCTGTTCTGTATAATAGCCCGGAAAAACAACCTTTAAGTCATTGGGACTGCCATCATAGCAGTTTAAGGAAACCACAACCCAGATCTTTCCACGAAAATAGAACTAGACTAAGAAAAAGATTCACGTGCATCTGCTGATAGCTTTGTAGAGGCACATTCTGTTTCATGGTTGAAAGCTGTAAGTTTGCAGCAAAGCAAGACACTAATGTGTGAATAGTGCTCACATTGCAACTAGCCTGATTTTTGAGTATAACTATCAAGTAAGGTATTTTCTACAACTGTCTAACTCAAACTCTTTCAAATTATAGGAAACTGAGAAACATTTTAAAAAGCACTGGTCACTGCTTATTTTAATACAATCTGAAAATCTCTAGCTTCCTGAGGTTCAGGTTATTTTATGTGTAATTAAGCTTTGGCAGCACTTCTTGGGGGTGAGTATAGGAATACCTGTGTAACATAAGTTTATTTTATTTAATTTCCAGTTCTTTATGTATGTGTTCATATTTAGTTATGTTAGTTAGGAGTTAGTATTCACTTCCACTGATGACAGCAAGTAGACCAAATTACTTTAAATTAGCACAGCCTCTCAGGGTTCAATGCCACTTTATTCTTGCTGAGAGTCTGCCCCTGAACTTTAGTACTTTTCTTTCTAGTGTTAATCCATGCACTCTCATCTAGTTCAGATCTCTGGTAGAACTCTAATCTGAAGCTCTCCTGTCATGCATGAACTTACTGTGTTGTTTGTGAAACAAGCTTTCTGTGGAACTTTCCTGAGGATGAAATGGAAAAGCTCAGTCCTCTGCAGGGAAAACAGAAATAAAGAAGGAAGTTGGCAAAGCAGCTTTGGAGCAGGTTTTTTTTGTTATTTGTGTCCTCCTGAGAACAACTGACTTTTTGCTTTAAAAATAAATGGCAAGATTCTGTCCAGTTGAAAGCATTTTAATTATCTATCTCCATTAAATAGTCCTTCCAAAACAAAGCTCTCATTTTTTAGGATGACATATACTGAGTATCAAACATGCTGTGTAATGTCCATCTGCTCTGGAATTAGTGCTATGTTCTCCACAATATTCAGCTAATATGTAATATTTGCTTACAGAGATTGTATTCTTAGCTTTGTGAGTTGTTTAATACTGTCTATACATAAACATTGGTATAGTTCATTTATAGGCAGTGGTTGACTTCTAAATCAGTACATTATCAATGGTGGGGAATTTACTGCTTTCTGCAGGTGAAGGATGTTATTTGTAAGGTATACAGCATAGGCTGTAATTCCGGGGGCATACTTTGGGCAGTTTGATTTTCCTCTGAACAAGCTTCACCTCTACTGACTGCAATGTTTTTTTTTTATTCTGTAAATTGCGCATACTGTCAGAAATCTGCTGATTTTATTCTTCAGTGTATGCTACTACAGCAGTGGCTACTGTCTGATCTGTAGCCTTTCGAAGCTTGAGGACAAATTCTGAACTGTGACTGTCATTCGATTAAATTGTGGACTAATCCGCACTGCCTTAGAGTCCTTTTTCTGAGACCATATAGCCAGTTTAGAGTCCATTATTATGTATGTATCACTAAGGTTTCTTTTAAAATTATTTTAATTTGCTGAGGGATCACCAGCCACTCAGTATTATGAGCTACTTTTCTGCAGTCAGTTTCACTATCCTGGATAATTTTATATCAGTACTAAATGATCCTATTTCATAATTTACTCCAGGACTGCTTGATAATATGTTGAATATCACAGATCAAAGCCTAGATGCCATTGATGATCTCCTCCATTTTGCATATGATCATGTATTCTTATCCTTTCTCAAAGATTATGATTATTGTTTAATAAACTCTTAATTTAGGGAGATTTATCTTACTTACCTATGAAAACATAGTGTCTTTAAGAGCACTTAATGAGGGAACTTTTCAAAGCAATATAGAAGTGCTTAAAAACAACACCAATCAAACCATCTTTATTTAGATACATGCTGGCTCCTTCACAGAACTACATTTATTTCTGATATAAAGCTACAGCCCATAAGAGATTATGTTTGAATGGTTTTCCCCAATGGATCACCCTCGTATCTACTTGTTTCTTTATTTGGGGACGTTCCACTGGACTGGAGGCTGGCTGATGTCGTGCCCATCTATAAGAAGGGGCACAGGGAGGATCTGGGGAACTACAGGCCTGTCAGTCTGACCTCAGTACCGGGGAAAGTCATGGAGCGGGTGATCTTGAGTGCTATCAAGAAGCACTTGCAAGAGAACCGGGTGATCAGGCCCAGTCAACACGGGTTCATGAAAGGCAGGTCTTGCCAGAGTAACCTGATCACCTTCTATGACCAAGTGACTAAACTCTTGGATGAGGGAAAGGCTGTGGATGTATCTTCCTGGACTTCAGTAAAGCCTTTGATACAGTTTCTCACAGCATTCTGCTACGGAAACTGTCGGCCTCCGGCCTGGATGGGTGCACACTCTCCTGGGTGAAAAACTGAGCCCAGAGGGTGGTGGTAAATGGTGTTAAATCCAGCTGGAGGCCAGTGACAAGTGGGGTTCCCCAGGGCTCAGTCCTGGGTCCAGTCCTGTTCAATGTCTTTATCAACGACCTGGATGAAGGCATCAAGTGCACCCTTAGCAGGTTTGCAGATGACACTAAGCTGGGTGGAAGTGTGGATCTGCTGAAGGGTCGGGAGGCTCTGCAAAGGGACCTGAACAGGCTGGACTGCTGGGCTGAGACCAACGGCATGAGGTTTAACAAGGCCAAATGCCAGGTCCTGCACTTGGGGCACAACAACCCTAAGCAGAGGTACAGACTAGGAGAAGCCTGGCTGGAAAGCTGCCTGGAGAAGGAGAACCTGGGGGTGTTGGTTGACAGCCAACTGAATATGAGCCAGCAGTGTGCCCAGGTGGCCAAAAAGGCCAATGGCATCTTGGTTTGGATCAGAAACGGTGTGACCAGCAGGTCCAGGGAGGTTATTCTCCCCCTGTACTCGGCACTGGTGAGACCGCACCTCGAGTACTGTGTTCAGTTCTGGGCCCCTCACCACAAGAAGGATGTTGAGGCTCTGGAGCGAGTCCAGAGAAGGTCAACAAAGCTGGTGAAGGGGCTGGAGAACAGGCCTTATGAGGAGCGACTGAGAGAGCTGGGGGTGTTTAGCCTGGAGAAGAGGAGGCTGAGGGGAGACCTTATTACTCTCTACAGCTACCTGAAGGGAGGTTGTGCAGAGGAGGGTGCTGGCCTCTTCTCCCAAGTGACAGGGGACAGGACGAGAGGGAATGGCCTCAAGCTCCACCAGGGGAGATTTAGGCTTGAGATTAGGAAAATATTCTTTATGGAGAGGGTGGTTAGGCATTGGAACAGTCTGCCCAGGGAGGTGGTTGAGTCACCGTCCCTGGAGGTGTTTAAGGTGAGGGTGGATGAGGTACTTAGGGGCATGATTTAGGGAGTGGAGGTAATGATTGGACTCGACGATCCGGTGGGTCTCTTCCAACCTGGTTATTCTGTGATTCTGTGATTCTGTGTGATTCTGTGATTTATTATCTTTTCCATTAACTTGCCTAATGTAGAAGTCAGACTTCTGGATGGACTGGTTTCCCAGATCATACATCAAGCCCTTTTTCAAGATAGTTGTCCACTTTTGAATGGTTCCTTCCCTTTCAGTTAATTGAACTAGTTTATGGTTTAAAAAGGAGGGCTAATCTTAGCCACACATTAGTTTATCTTGTCTGCTATTGAACAGTGTACAGGGTAACAAGAACTTGGCAGGCTAATTAGCATTAGAGAGGGAACTTAAAATTGTAATATATTCTGGTTCAGTTCTATAGTCTTGTCATATTTCCCCTTGGAATAAATCAGAAGTGTATGCAGCCACTTTTGCCCAGATGCTGCCCTTTGTTATTAATTTATTTTGCAATCTGTTTTTCATTAGTCTGGCAGAGATAACACATTATTCTCAGCTGCCTATTTAGGAATCCTTCGTGCAAACTCTAACAAGCCTCTGGTGCATTTTGCTTTTTCCCTGCCTCCTTATTGATCCCTCAGCTCTTCTATTGTTTCAATGGATCATGCTTTTTTTGTGTCTGTATTCCCAGAGATAGAGAAATGCAGGTAATGTCTGAGAGTATAAGTATTCCCTGTGCTATCTTCTCTGCTTTTGTTTGTTTAGACCAAGGAGCAGCTTGAAAATTAATATATTTGAGGGCCACTACCAATCTCAAAGACTCAAATCTGACCATTAAAATGGGCCCAAAGGAAAAATTCAGGCTAGAATTTCAAAGTAGATTTGTCATTGGGCCAAAATAAACCTACAATCGAAATCTAAACAGATATGAGGAAGTTAAGCTAGAGATTTTCATGTTTAGGGTTCATACCTGGAGGTACAAAGCAAGGTGTAGTGTGTTACTGTGCTTTTCCAGATGGCTAGTTTTCACAGTCATTGTTTTCTTCCCATATTCCATTATACCTGAGTAAGTTTAGTTAGGTTATTCTTGTTTGCTCATGGCAGCTCTACTAATTGTGAGTTAGAATTATCCAACTTCTTTCCATGATTCTGTGTGCCAATTGGTCAGTCCAAGGAAGTCAGGGTCCTTGCTGCATATTTTAATGCATTTTTTGTCTATGGCTAAATGAGTTAGGAAATGGCTAATTAAAACATTTCTGAGCATCTGATTTAAATCATCACCTCACAAAAAAGAGTGCTTGCAAGAGACTGTCTGCAATAGCCCTATTTGTTACTTTACTTAAGTTATTTATTCCAATGTAGACTGCCAGTGTTTTCAGTGGTTTGAGATCCTCTGGTGCTTTTGCACCAAGGCAGGAAGCCGTGCATGTTCTAATCCACCAGCTGAGCCACAGAAGTGAAAACACTCAGCTGGGAATGCTGAGTGGAGCAGAGCACCTGCCAAAGGTACTGTTGGCATCCTGTGAATTGAGGGAATGTCCAGCTCTGCCCTCAGACACACACTATTCAAAGCTGAGTGATTGTCTCTGCTCCCACTCGCACCTGTGTGAACTGGCAGATCTTCCACTAAAACCAGTGCAAAACTGGGACAGTAATATGCGGGTTAGGCCCTAAGACATCGTGTACTGTACACAGCAGCTGCCAAGGAGAGACAATCCTCTATAGTCTGTTTCAGTCCAACGACAGCAAACTTAACAAACAGAAAAATGCTGTATAAAATGTTAACAAGAAAAATAACTGTTATTGTAAAGTCTAAAGTTTTTACGTTGCCTTAAAACCAGAATGCACAGGTGTAAAGCCTCATTTTTCTCTGTGCATTAGTGCTTCTTTATGTGTGTTACAGTACATATTTCATGGCAGCAGTTCATCTTTTTTGTGCAATAAACTGTCCTCCTAATGTGATGCAATCAGAACTAATTACTTTTCCATGATATACAATCAGTATTTGCTACTCAGTAGTGCTAAATCATACCTCCCACAAATGGTAATGGTCAAGGAGGTCATAAAAAAGGGAATCCTTCCTCTAGAGGAAACAAAGCTTTCTGAAAAACAGAACATTTTCTTCTGTTCTGTAGTGAATGATAGTCTTGAGGTGAAAATAGACTGCAGGCCAGGCCACTTTACGTACCACATTCCTGGAGGATCAATGCATTTCAAGTAACATTCTTCATCCAGTGGGCAAGACGTGGTAAACTATTTAAAACAAGCCAGCTCCTTTGAAAATCATGTATCACTTTTGACACATGGCCTCGTTTTTAAAGTTTGGGAAAAAACCCAACAACAGAGGAGTTTTTTCCCAGAAAGAATGTTTGAAGTCTAATGCATATAGGACATCATTGGTCACTGAACAGCCTTTTGCCAGAAGCACCTAAAATCTTCTAGACTTCTAAGAAGTGACGATTCTGCCTACCATGCTCCAGTGATCTTCCCCCTCTCAGGCCTCTCCTGCACTCCTACAAGTGCATCCATGCACAGAACACTGGGCACGATGAAAATCTCCCTTGTGACATTTATCTTCTCAGGAAACAATTAGAGGTTCACTACAAAGAGGCCTTAGGCACATAGATATTTAGTGATGTCTTCAAAAAATGAAAATATGTAATACAGCTTATGATAGGCATAGTAAAGAAATCACTGCTCTTTGTCTGATAAACTGAAACCTGTGTCAGTATGGGCAATCACATTACACTCTGTACCTTCTGTCTTATGGAGAATAAGGCTTTATTTTGTGGCACCTAGGAGAGACTATTCTCTAGGTTCAGGGAACAGATGCCATATTCACTTGACTAATACCCTGAGCTTTGTTACCAATAAAAAAACCTAAATGGAATCAATAAAGTGTCCTTAGTTCTTTCTAATGTTACAAAGGGCTATAGGAAGATTATAAGGCATCATGACACACAGCACAGGTTATTGTAAAATGCATCATCTCTCCATTTCCCTTTTGAGAAAGAAATGCTTTTCTATAGAAAGCTTTTGATTCAATCAGCAAATTGTTTCAAATAGCATATCTTAATCCTGCGGTAGATATAATGAATCAGGAAGTATAGAGAAAACAAAGTTGTGCTAGCCTATTTTAAAAAAAGTACCAGTGACAATATTGATAAAATATTTATTCAAATCCTGAACTTCCCGTGTCAATAGGGACAGCTACAATGCAGTACCATTGATCAACCTGTAATCCAGAATGAGGAAGAAATTTACTACACGGCCTTCTCTTCCTGGCCCATTAATTTCATGAACTATCATCAACTGTTTATTGCAGCCTAATGTCAACATGCAATTTGTGCAAGGCATCAAAGCAAATGGTCAGATATCAATGAAGTTTAGGGCAAGGACATGCAGTGCTTAGTGTTTACAAACATCTCATCAAGACATCTTTCTACAGACTTTCTAATCTTCTATTTCGTCTCGACTGTCTTAGAGCAAGCTGTTTAGAGATAAGCAAGAAATAAAGTTGACTTCTCTGCAGAAGAGACCTTTAGGTGTATTGGACTGGAAAACCAATTGTGTCCTGGGTTGTGTGGCCAGCTGGCTGTGGGAGGAAATTTTCCCCCCTCTAACCTGGAGTACTGCGTTCAATTCTGGAGTCCTCAGCACAGGAAGGACATCGATCTGTTAAAGCAAGTCCAGAAAAAGGCCACAAAGATGATCAGAGGACTGAAGCACCTCCCATAAAAGAACAGGCTGAGAGAGTTGGGGTTGTTCAGCCTGGAGAGGAGAAGGCTCCATGGAGACCTCATAGCATCTTCCCAGTATTTTAAGGGATCCCATAGGAAAGCTGAGGAGGGGCTCTTTATCAGGGAGTGTAGTGAAAGAACGAGGGGTAATGTTTTTAAGCTGAAAGAGGGGAGATTCAGGTCAGGTATAAGGGAGAAATTTTTTCCTGTGAGGGTGATGAGGCACTGAAAAAGTTTCCCAGAGAAGTCATGGATGCCTCATTCCTGGAGGTGTTCAAGGCCAGGTTGGATGAGACTTTGAACAAACTGATCCAGTGGGACATGTCCCAGTCCATGGCAGGGGGGCTGGAACTGCATGGACTTTAAGGTCCCTTCCAACTCAAATAATTCTTTGATTCTTTGATTGATTCTACAATTGTCGTAATGCTGAAGAGGCCAGCTATAAATCTAGGAACTGACCTTGCTAGAGTGTGTCTGAGTGTGTGTTGTGCAAATGTGCACAAGATGGCATTGTTATACAGAACTTACTGTAAAACTGAGGCCTAAGGTTGAACGTAGTCATCGTTTCAGATACGTCATATATTTGTACTCCATTAATAAGCACATGTAGGCACAAATAAGGATAGAAATCAGGCTAGTAGTATTATATTTAAAATGAAAAGTGTTAAAAAGAGGAACAGTCTAAAGTACTGGAGCAATTTAAAGCATACACTGTAGCAAGCAATCCCCAAGGAAGAAATTTTTGTAACAAATTCTGCAGTAGTTCTTTTTAATCTTTGTAACTTGTGGTCCTTTAAAGGCCTTGTAGAAGTGGTGTGGGTTTCTTTACATTTTCTATGTGTAACTTACTTCAGTAAAACTGGGAGTTTGTTTAGCTTTTCTTTTCATGACTTGCCTTTGATCATCTTGGTCTGCCATATCTGTAACTCTCTATTTTGATTACCAGAACTTTTTTGGGAGTTGGTTATTCAAAACTAAATATGGGGACAACACAGATTTGCACTATGGTGTATAATGCTATTTTCTGTTCTCTTCTTGGTTCTTTTCTACTAACTCCTCATATTCTACTTGCTTTTTGAAAACCAAAGTGGGTTTTTAAGAAGATTAGTGTTTTCCCCTTTTCTTCAAAAAAGCTAGAGTTCATTCATTGGAATTGTAAAAGCAGCAAATTTAAAACAACTCATAACACAAAACTATGGTGATTATTGAAGAATATAGGATGTAAATTTATCTCAGCAAGTTCCTGGACCTCTGATAGGTGGAAAAGGGGAGAATGTTACTGGTGAGAGAGTTGTATTCTGCCTAAGCAGCTGCTGTCAGCCATGATCAGAGGAAGGAATACGGAACTCACCATATCTGTGGCCCAATCTTGTTTACTGTTCTTATAGACAGCGAATTTTACTATTTTTAAGCATATGGAGTTATTGTTGTTATTTGTTTTGTGTGTTTTTTTAGAAATTGTGAATTTGAGAGAATTGAAACATTTCAAGGCAAGGGAAATGAGGAGTCAATGCCGTTAACCATGCAACATGGTATAAAACTTCTAGGGGTGTGTTAAACAATTTAAATAAATACAATAGTAAAATATTAGAATGTCCACAAGTAATTGAAATCCAAGACCTAATATTTTGTTCCATTTGGATAGAGTTTTCAACAACTAAATGATGGAACCTACATTTACTTGCATGTAAAAGGCTACAGGATGTTCCCAAGGGAGAAAGTGCTGGCACCATGACCTTTCCTTCCGTTCTTGAGGGAAAGAGAAGCTGCATTCCTGACTGAATAATTGATGGCGTTGTCCACAATGTATCTAAGGTAATTGAGGACAAAGTCAATGCATCCCTTTCTTTCAGGAGGCCCCACCATTTGTGGGCTCTTCATACTTCACTTGTAGGTTACAGCACTTGTTTCTGGTGGGAATCTAAGTGGAAACATGTCAGTTGTGGTGTAAAACACTCTCAAGGAGATACAAGTTCAGACTAGGACAAAGTACTATTTTTTTCAAAGTTTAAGCTAGAATAATTTTCACTTCTTTGTTTGGGTCATTATTGAAAGTGCAAAAAGAGAAAATAGATGAGAAAAAATTTTAATGCAAACAAACAAACAAAAAAGGAATACCAAGAATGAATTCATTACAGTGAAATTTCCCCCAAAAGGGGAAGTCCCACAAAATCACAGCACCCTATTTCTTCTTATATTCTGCTGAATAAGATCCTATCTATCTCTGCCATTCAGATTTCCTGGAATTTAGGGTTATCTTTGTGGCAGCCACACTGTCGCTGGAGGTGAAGTGATGTAGAAGAGCAAAGTGTGAATGCTGATAAGCATTTTCCATTTTATTCCCCTTCAGCAGAAAAACACCTATGGAATCTGGAGATCAAATCAAAATAACAAGAGGTTTCTGAAAGGACCACCTGGGGTTATTTGCAGCAAACTCTGGCAATCTGTGCTATAAGCCAAATTATCATGGGCATTTAGTTTAGGTAGCAGAAAAAACAGGTAAAATACAGTACAGCAGTACAATAAACCAAGTTTGTACAGCAACACCACAGCCATTACGCAGTTCTTTCTTTATTTTTAAAGTCCATGTAACTTACAAAGAGATCCTTCTCAAGGCCAAGACCTCCTGTGGTCCAGAGGCTTATTTTATGTGCAATATGTGAACTAGAACCTACACCCATAAGGAAGTTGTGTGTTCTCCCACAGGAGCCCTTGTGTAGTTCTCAGCAGAGTCAATGGGAGCCAGATTGAGTCATAAGCCCCTAGACATGCACTAGAGATTGATCTTTGTTTAGGCACTAGTGGAAACACATCATCTTCCTCTGACTGACAAAACCTCCCTGCAGCCTGAAGCAGAGAATGAGGAGAGGGTGCAAGCAGAGAATCAGCAAGGAAACTGCAAGCAGCAGAGGACCACTTCATGAGCTCCTGCCTAGAAAAACCCTGAGACTAATGCCGACAAGTGGCAGTTCAAGTTTTTGGTGGGCTCGATCACTTCCTGGGGTGATCATCTTGCTTGATCACCAAGGAGTGTCTGCCTATCTGTTGTCCCAGCTCCCTTAGCCACATGCTCCTCCTCCATAGATGAGATGAATCCAGTTGAACACAGCCATACTTTCAAGATGCTTACAGATCAGAATGAACTATCAAAATCAGTAGCAAAATAAATGGATTATAATAAAAGTACATAGACTTTTCAGAAATCTCAATACATTTTGTTTGGAGATTTGTTCTGTTTCAGACCATATTCCCAACCCATTCATTTTTATTATATGTTCCCATCTCAAAACAAAATAAAAAAGGAGCATAAAGAAATAATATTAATAACACTGTAGATATTTCTGTTAATAATCTGTTAATCCATAGATATTTCCAGCAAGAACTGTATCTGCAGTTTTCCTCAAACCCGCAGTAAGAGAGTGCTACCTCTGCCAAATGACTGTGAGTTTTTTTGTTTGGTTTGGTTTGGTTTATTTTTTAAAATATTTAAACAGTCTGTGAATACCAAAGAAATGAAATTGAACCATATCTTCACCCAGATACCTACACATATACTGGAACTAGCACTCAGCCTGTGTGGAATGTCTGCACTTTCAGGATTTGAACTAAGAATTGCTTGCCAGGCACATGGGTAAAAATGAAAAAGAAAGAAATTCTTAGCTTTGCTTGCAGGGCCAGCACAGGATCTGCCTCCTCAAAGCACTTTTTTTTTGGATCTTTTTGGAAGTTCAGAAACCTGCAGTGCTTCAGCAGTGCCTGTTTCCTGTCAAAAAGCAGATAATGAACTACCCAAAGCAGAAATGGTTAGAAGTCTGGAAGTGTTCCTGCTTTTGTTTTTCACTAAAGTGAGAGTAATCCCATGTGCTTGTTAGTACAAGCAGTTTTATTGAAGCAAACAGAGTGTGTGCAAGAACACGATGAGCTGGGGTTGGAACCTGTGGTACAGGTATGAGGGAGACTTCAAGTCAGAGAATGAAAACAGATATTTCAGGAGTATGAAAAATTATAAAAGCATATAGTGATGACAAGAGCACAGTCACATGTCAAAGACTGCGGTTTAGGATATCCTGCCTCTTCCCTGTCCCTGGTATCATGCCTTTAAGGAATCTGCTTTAGGAAAGACTGAAACAAGGCTGTTCCATGATAGTGTATGGAAATCAACACTTAGAATCATAGAATCATAGAATAACCAGGTTGGAAGAGACCCACCAGTTCATTTAGTCGAACCACTCCTATCAAACACTAAACCATGCCCCTTAGCACCTCGTCCACCCGTGCTTTAAACACCTCCAGGGAAGGTGAATCAACCACCTCCCTGGGCAGCCTGTTCTACTGCCCAATGACCCTTTGTGTGAAAAATTTTTTTCCTAATGTCCAGCCTAGATCTCCCCTGGTGGAGCTTGTGGCCATTCCCTCTCATCCTGTCTCCTGTCACTTGGGAGAAGAGGTCAGCTCCCTTCTCTCTACAACCTCCTTTCAGGTAGTTATAGAGAGCAGTAAGATCTCCTCTCAGCCTCCTCTTCTCCAGGTTAAACAACCCCAGCTCTCTCAGCCGCTCCTCATAAGGCCTGTTCTCCAGCCCCTTCACCAGCTTTGTTGCTCTTCTCTCGACTTGCTCCAGAGCCTCAACATCCTTCTTGTGGTGAGGGGCCCAGAACTGAACACAGTACTCAAGGTGCGGTCTCACCAGTGCTGAGTACAGAGGGAGAATAACCTCCCTGGACCTGCTGGTCACACCGTTTCTGATCCAAACCAAGATGCCATTGGCCTTCTTGGCCACCTGGGCACACTGCTGGCTCATATTCAGTCGGCTGTCAACCAACACCCCCAGGTCCCTCTCCTTCAGGCAGCTTTCCAGCCAGGCTTCTCCTAGTCTGTACCTCTGCTTAGGGTTGTTGTGCCCCAAGTGCAGGACCCGGCATTTGGCCTTGTTAAACCTCATGCCATTGGACTCTGCAGCCTGTTCAGATCCCTTTGCAGAGCCTCCCGACCCTCCAGCAGATCCACACTTCCACCCAGCTTGGTGTCGTCTGCAAACTTGCTAAGGACGCACTCGATGCCTTCATCCAGGTCATTGATAAAGACATTGAACAGGGCTGGACTCAGCACTGAGCCCTGGGGAACCCCACTGGTAACTGGCCTCCAGCTGGATTTAACACCATTTCCCACCACTCTCTGGGCCCGGCCATCCAACCAGTTTTCCACCCAGGAGAGTGTGCGCCTGTCCAGGCCAGAGGCTGACAGTTTCTGTAGCAGAATGCTGTGAGAAACTGTGTCAAAGGCTTTACTGAAGTCCAGGAAGATACATCCACAGCCTTTCCCTCATCCAGCAGCCGAGTCATTTGGTCACAGAAGGCAATCAGGTTAGTTTGGCAAGACCTGCCTTTTGTGAACCCGTGTTGACTGGACCTGATCACCTGGTTCTCTTGCATGTGCTTCATGGTATCACTCAAGATCACCTGTTCCATGACTTTCCCTGGCACTGAGGTCAGACTGACAGGCCTGTAGTTCCCTGGATCCTCCCTGCGACCCTTCTTGTAGATGGGCACAACATCAGCCAGCCTCCAGTCCAGTGGAACTTCCCCAGTCTTCCAGGACTGTTGGAAGATGATGGAAGGGGCTTTGGCCAGCACATCCACCAGCTCCTTCAATACCCTTGGGTGAATCCCGTCTGGCCCTACAGACTTGTGAGTTTCTAGTCAGGCTAGCAGGGCTCTGTCCACCTCCTCTTCGACCATGGGAGCCTCATGTTGCTCCTCTAGCTCCTGGTTTTGTACAGAAAGGGAACAACTTTCTTTACAATTAAAGACTGAGGCAAAGAAGGCATTAAGTACCTCAGCCTTTTCCTCATCCCCTGTCACTGTTGCTCCTTCTGCATCCAACTTTCTGGATACCTGAAGAATTTGCTGGACTCAGACTATCTTTAGAAACATTTTTATGCTTTCTTAAAGAGTTCCGGAGGGGAGCTGCCACAACCCTGCTGATTCCCAACATCACCTAAAATTCCAGAGGAAAAGTTTCTTTGTCACATATTCTAGAACTTTCTTCAGTTGATTATTTTTCTCTCTTTTTCTATTCTTGGTTTTATATTTTTCCATGCTGTCAGGTTAAGATTTGAGGGACCATTTCTTTTCCCATCATATCACACTTCACTTAAAGAATTCCTTTTGTCACTGATTTTTCCAGCCAGCAACAATACCAGGTGTCTGCTCCCATCTCAGGAGTTTCATCATTAGAGTGGGAATCTCTAAATCCTTCCTGTGGTCCCAGCAAAGTTCTCTGCTAGGACCTGTGAATTCTCTCGTGTTGAAGCAGAAGCTCTGTCCTAATGAATTCAGTCTTACACAATTTGGCTGTCTTGCCAAATAATAGGCTAGTGATTGAAGCTGCAGAGTTGCAGGGTCTTTCCTTGCCACTTTTTCTTTCTTTATTCGGTTTGTTTGATAGAAGAGCAAACATACAAACTGTTTCTGACAACAGTAAAAAAAACACTAGACAGAATGTAGAGGGAATTTTTGTTCTCAAAAAATGTCTGCTGAAGGTGTAAGCAATCCCTCAGCAAGATGACTTCATTGCTAATTGATTGCTGTTATTAATCTTCATGAAAGTAATAATTTCCAAAGAGACCAGTTGGCAATAAATCTACACTGACTTCAAAGAAAACAGAACGGTAGTTCTTTTGAGAAGCTAGAAGATTAAAAATAGTCAAAATAGCTATTTGATGTTGTCTTTTCTGAAGAGCTAATTTCAATAAGATCAAACTATTGTTCTAGAAGAGACCTGCATTATGACAGGATGTATGTTCACATACATACATTTATATGCTCTACATTCCCAAGCTGCAGTTACCGACAAACCAGGAAAGGCTCCAGTGAGACAGTGCAGTCCAGGTCGCAGACCTAGGGAGAAATAGGACTGTGTCCTTATATGGAGAAGGCCACCAGAGATGTAGGATAAGAAAAGCTATGGGATGAGAACCAAGGAGAAAAGAAAAGATGTGGCAGAAAGCTTTTCAGAGGAACTGCAAAGATGGTAAGGAACTGCTGGTTCACGTGGGGCCCCAAAGCTGGAAGCAAAGACAGAAGTTGCCCTAGGTTTCCCTGTGTTTTCTTTTCTGGAAAAAAAAAAAGAACTATAGTCTTGTAAGTTTAGATGATAGTAAGTCCCAAGACTCAACCTGTAAATTCTCAGGCATAACCGAGAGAGGGAGATTTCCTTCACTCTATAATCATAGCTGGTAGGTAGCCTGCTGCACCATCTGGCCTTGGAGGTACTACAGGCATTGCATACTGCTGAATCTTTTTAACAGGGTCTTCCGTGCACTGTTGGGTACATGTGTGGGAGCAGGGGGAAAAGGGCCTTCTCTGCATTGTGCCAGACATGAGTGAGAAATTAGTCACAGGCTCAGAATAGCTGAATTTGGCAGAGACCTCTGGAAAGCACCTAGTCCAACAACTCTGCTCAAAGCAGTGTCAATTAGAGAGGTTGCTTAGAGCCATAACCAGTCAGGTTTCGAATATCCCAAAGGATGGAGACTCTACAACTTTTATGGGTAACCTCTGACAGGGTTTGATGACTCTCACAGTACAGAAGTTTTTTTCTTATGTTTAAGTCATTTTAATGAGATAAGAGCCTCACCAGACTGATTTGTTGCTAAAGTTAAACAGGCTCCTCTGGCCATTGGGCTACAGTAATAATACCTGCCTATCAAATGACAAATTCTGTCTGAGATTGTATAGCAAAGAGAAAAGCCATTTTTTCCTCAAGGGTGCATGCTTTTATGACAGGCTTGACAAATATAAATATTTTATAATAAATGAACTGTCCATACCCATTCAATTGAATGCTATGTGGCACTTGTGAATTTAATTATTTTTACCTGCTATTTAAGGATTTTCACCTTGTGGAAGATCTAATTTCGCTGTGCTGTTGTGAAATCATGCTGTAAACAAAGCAAATTAGTCACTGTTCAATAACTGTACCACTCTAAAATGGACATGGATCTCTAAATGGTACGTGAATTGAAAGATTTACAGTCAGATGAATTTTCAGTGGTCTGTAAATAGCTAAGTTAACTGACTCAAACAGTTAGTTCTCTAAGTCTATGGATATTATCTTTGTGAATTATTTATCTCATCCATACTACCAAATGATAAATATTTGATTTCTCAGTGATTAGTTTCACTTGACATCTTCCTAAATAGTACTGTTCTACACAGAAGGACATGAAAGTCTAGTTGTCATTTCTGGCAGCAGATGCAAGGAAAGATTTAAAATATCATAAATAACTGATTTTTTTTTCCTTATTTATCATTTTTCTCTTGATCTTCCAGCCTTCTTGCTTATGTTTTTGTTTTTTTTTTTTTCCATTGACTTCTCTGCCTTGTTAAATCTAATTTCTTAGACCACAGTTCCATGGTATCTATGGTCTGGAACTGAATTAATGCAATTGCAATATTTTGACATTTTCTGCATTTATTTCTTTTCAGATTGGACAAAAAAAAATGGGTAATATGCTACCAGTAAACATTACTTGAGGATAGTCCAGCTGATGAAATATGTCTGTTAACAACTGAGACTGAATTAACTGAATATGAGCAGCTACTTTCTCTTAACAAGTGAAAAAAATCAGTTTCAATGAGGGGAAAAAATAATGTATGGCTTTCCATGATATGATGACTCTGGGAATCTCCAGAGTATAGAAGTTCATAAAAATCTTGTCCAAACTTCCTGTAGTCTTAGAAGTGAGACCTGAGATTTGACTAGAGACCAAATTCCAGTGCTGGGTTCTCTTGATGCCTTACCACAAACTTTAATAGAGTTCATCTTTTGTCTTAACTGAGAATTAATTCAGCATTCATTTAAAAGGCCTTAAAGATCTCTAAGGTGGTAGAGAAGAACTAAAGAAATGGACTAAGGACATCCTGAAAGCTCAAAAGCACAATGCAAATAAACTTCACAACAGCATAAATCAGTATGTGCTGGTCTAGGTTTCAGTTGTGTCATTATTTTGTCTCACAATTTCTACACAATTGTCTCACAATTAATATATATATATATATATATAAATGACTGCATTGTTGATAGCACTTTCTCCTGTATCTATCATTTTTCCATACCAGAAGAGTCCAGGTTTGGGATTACATCCTGTTCCCATTTTAGATTTCCCAGGGATCTCAGAAGGCCTTGAATCAAATCTTTTCCTTCAAAATCCAGAAAGGGGGAAAGGGAAAGAGTCCCTACCTATAAGGCACATAATAACTTGTGGCCATTCCCTCTCGTCCTGTCTCCTGTCACCTGAGAGAAGAGGCCAGCTCCCTTCTCTCTACAACCTCCTTTCAGGTAGTTGTAGAGAGTAATAAGGTCTCCCCTCAGCCTCCTCTTCTCCAGGCTAAACACCTCCAGCTCTCTCAGTCGCTCCTCATAAGATTTGTTCTCCAGCCCCTTCACCAGCTTTGTTGCTCTTCTCTGGACTCGCTCCAGAGCCACAACATCCTTCTTGTGGTGAGGGGCCCAGAACTGAACACAGTACTCGAGGTGCGATCTCACCAGTGCCGAGTACAGAGGGAGAATAACCTCCCTGGACCTGCTGGTCACGCCGTTTCTGATACAAGCCAAGATGCCATTGGCCTTCTTGGAACTGAGTGCAGATGTGTCGTGACCGGTTTCAATAGACACAATATTAAAGTAAGAAAGATATTTCTGCTTTATTTTCTGTCTCTGTGCACACTAATTCAATCAAACTATTTTTTTTTTGCTTCTTACAATTCAGTATTTGGAATTGGCCTTGAATGGTTGAATTACATCGTCCCATAGAAGCAGGAGTAGCTTTGCTGCTTCTTGTCTCCTGGGTATATAGAGAAGACAAACAGTGTTCTCTCATTGTCCTGGCCTATGGGTGCAAGGCAGCAAAGGCAGAGCTCTTATTTCTTAGTTTCTTCTTAATGCCTTTCTTAAAATCTCATACAGAACTGATGCTTTTGTGCTTTACTTAAAGGAAGAGAAGACTGCACATATCTATTTAGTTTGTACACATAAGACCTTACGGCAGTTTTAAAATCCTTAATACCTTTAACTCTCAATGTCTTTGAACAATCCAGGTGCTACAAGTAAAATATGTCAATAACATTTTACATTTCTACCTCGAGGTCTTTCACTAGGTAAGTTCTCCTAAACGGAGTTTAATGGATCGAGTCATCAATTCCAGTAGAGCATCTATAAATTCTCTCTTTTTCATACAAGCATTCAGTAGACAGCATAGTTCTTAATGAACCAGAGAAGCATATGCTTTTGTTGGGAGATTTTGGATGATGACAGAATGTTATGAAAGACTTGCTCCTGTCCTCCAGTCCTGGCTAAGCAGAAAACAAAAATCTGAATCAAAGTGAAAAAACAACCAGAACAGCTATCTCGAAGTCTATGCATGTGCTGATCATTTCTGGAGTTCTTTTCAGACTTAGTTCTTCTTTAATGTAGAAAGCTGTTTTTTCTGCTGTGACTTTCCAGGGTCTGTCCTTTGGGTTTTTTTAAACTAAACTTAATAAATTAAATGTTGCAGGGGCAGTTAATTCTTGCAAGCAGGGCTGTGTTACTGTTCTGGTTTGACCAGGGCTAAACAGTGACAGTTACCATTCCATGAAGCTTGCAAAATAGCCTTATTTTGGCAAAACATCAAAATACAATTAAGGAAACTAAGGAACCAGAAACTTATTTCACAGCCTTATTGATGAATCTGTCCCTGCTGCATTGCAGTGGGATTGGACTGGATGAACTTCAGAGGTCCTTCCAAGTCAGACTGTTCTGTAACAGTCTATTTCATTCTGTAATTAAGCTAAAAGACTCTGAGCTACAGTAAAATCTACTCAGTTCTGTTTGGTAATAGTAACAAGGAGTTGTATTTAATGAAAAGATCGGCTATGCCAGTTAGAAACAAATCTTCTGAATGATCTGACCCTTTTCTTTATGTAGCTTATGCTGCTATCCTTAAAATGATTCCATGTCAGTTCTGGAATGTGGTAGGTCTCAGTATTAAATGTAATTGTTTGCTAAGACAGTCTGTTCCTTTTCTTGTCTCTGTGGTACACCAGCTCCTCTTTTGACCTGTGCGTCTGAGATTGCTTTTTAAAGGTGAATGCAGGCGATATTTGGCTTTAATGACCAAACAGGAAGACAGGACAACTCATTTGCAATCTCTGATTGTTGTCAGTCAGTGATTACATTGGGCAAAAGCAGTACATCCACACAAACATTTCACTGCTGAGAATAGTATAAGACAGAATGAAGGAAGGGGAACAAATCAAGCTGTCAAAAAACTGCACCCTTTGGTCATTTACACAGTTATTGTATGGCCTGTGCAATATCTTACTGTGCAACACTTACTGGTCATTTGTCCTTTGTTATGCCATTAGGGTAATTGCCTGCCTGTGCAACAGTTTATTGAACATCTACCTAGTGATATTTTATTGAATAATTTCTTGTTATATGTATTGTTTCACTCAACAGTTGGTTCTTTTCCTTGATATTTTCTAGAACTATTTCTAGGTGTGAATGGGGCAAACTTTCTCAGGACTCAGCTGTGTCTTGAGCCAGATTTCTTCAGGTTTGCTAACTTGCTCTTCCGTAGACTTCTTTATCCCTAAGCAAATCTCACTGCTCTGCTTTTGACACCATTGCTATTATATTTTATTTTGAAGTCTCAATACTTTACATGACTCTTTTCCCATTCACCTTAACAGGCTGGGCCTGGCTTTTTCAATGAAAATTCTGTGGTAACAAAGAAATTGCAATTATTAGGAAGCAGTTATTATTATTCCATACTGTTTTAGCACCTGAATTCCTGACTTTTAAGGTCCAGTGCTTTTTGATGTAGAGCACTGACTACATAACTGATGTATGTATTCATTGGAACTGAGGAAATAAGAGCTTTTTCCATCATAATTTAGGGCTCTGGCAGGTAGCATGCCATGAAGTTTAGCAAGCATTCTTGTTGCTGCTGCTGCCAGGGGGCACATAATTCATCATTTCCTATTGATTTCAGGCAGGGAACATTTCAAAAGGAAAAGTGTGTTTATAGAAAACATGGTTTTTAACTTTACCTTTTGAAAAACTACAGTCTTTTCCAAAATATGCCCTTACCCATGCAGTCTCACAGTGCTAAGCCCTACTTACTTTTGTTTTCTTATTCTTAACATTTTAGACAGTGAAACTAATTCACCAGTATATCAAGCGTTGCTCTGCAAGAGCAGAATGTAGAAGAACTGTACAAGATTATTTTTCAGAACTCTTAAAACCAGCTAGATATGATATAAGGCAACAGTGAATTAGGCTGAAAATGTTATAGTTGGCACCAGAAGTTCAGTTATAGGTTTTGCTGTTCTTTGAGCACTCAGCAAGAGACCTGGAGTAAAGGCAACAGCTGGATGATTCTTGCTCATCAAGTGAAGTCATCTGTTGGGTGTTTAAGAGGTCTATTATTCTCAGTGCTCTGAGTAAACTCCAACATGGTCTGTTCATGTGTTATTTGCCTAGACAAATGACCTCTTCAGTCCCAGTTGTATATATTCTTCTTTGTTGCTCCCTATCTTTTCTGTCCTCTTTTAATTAACTGTGGTGATTCAGTTCAGGGATAGCTCTGTTCACATGGTGAGAAATATTCAGAGATGTTTATAAAAATTCTGGCAAAATAAGGCCTGTAATAAACTGCACCATGCTAAAGAGAAAAAGGCTGACAATGTATTAGGAGTGAAGATGAAGATAAGGAGGCTGTCTGCTGTCTGACAGTTATGGGAGGAAGTGTCCTATGTTAAACCTGTTGCAAAGTTGGAGCATGTGCTGTTCCAAACTTGAATAAGTATGGGGAGCAGAAAAAATAGGGCCCCTGCCTTGTTTGGGGTTGATGGTTCCCCTCCATTCTTCTGGGATGAGAGCTGATTCTGTCTCTTGTGCAGATGGTCTAAGCAGGACCAATTTCACCTCCATGAGTCTCATTGAGAGCTATAGGCCCACTGCTACTATGGTAACACAGCAAATATTTAACTTGGCCCAAAGTTTCATGGCCCTCGGATATGGTGATGAAGAAGAGCTGGGACAAGGACTCAGAGGTGGCTGGACAGGCTGTATGTCTTCCCTTGCTTAAGGGTAGTCGTAGTATGTACTGCTTTGTCTGTGTTCTACGTTAATGAGAATGGATGTAACAGTTGAAAATAATTAAACAAGCTCCCTTTGTAGCAGAAAATAGCCAGAATATAATAACTATTAATAAAAAATATGTAGATACATACACCTAGAGCAAGCAGGTAACCTAAAGAAAACTGAGAAGCTGTGAACCAGATGTACTGAAGTCTCACAAGAATATTAGAGCTAAAGGCAAGGGTTAGTTCTTTTGTGAACTTATATGATTTATTTTATCTCTAGTGGAATCAAGAGATCTAGCACGGGTGGCATGAACAGACAAGTCCAAAAGTTACTGAAACCTGAAAGCAGAAAAGGAGAAGAAGAACAAATCATGTACATTTCTGGGGATACAGTGCCAGACAAATCTACCTTTCTTTCTCACCTGGAGAAACCTCTCTAATTAATGTTTTAAAAGTCCCACTGAAACTCGACTAAATATTTTAGCAGGTGACGTGATTCTCTCTTATATTTTCCTGGTAAATATTTTATTTCACTCACATGGATTCATCAAGTGAGAGAGGTTCCTGTATTTCTTGCATCTGTCTTGGTGCTTGTATAAGCTGCCCCATCTTCAGCTGTTTAGTCAGCAGCGTGAAGGAGTAAATTCTACAGAGCTCTTCTTCACAGCACTACTGAAATGAGAACTGGGAAACTCCACCAGACCACTAAGTCTTTTTGCTCCAAGTATAAACTTTAGAAACATCTATGTTGATGGGAATTCAGCCACTGCCCATGGAATGTTACTGCCAGCATAGTGTAGTCCTTTGTTCTGAACTTACCAGAAGGGAAGGAATGAACAGAGTAGACAGTTTGAAAGTTTTACTTACCAGTATATTTTATGTATATGTGTAAGCGTTCAGTTCAAGGGGGGAAAAAAAAAAAGTAGAAGTCCTTGGAGAAAAATAATCTTCTAGAAAAAAATACCGTGTTTACTGTATTGATTATGTTATATTATAGTTCTAAATGTAACCTAGTGGAAGGTGAAAAAAACCCAATCCTTCTGCTATTTTCTGCTTAATTCTATGAAATGTTTGACTACATTCATTTACTATTTAGATTGCATTTATTCAGAAAAAGCAAATACAGTTCAAAATAGTTACGTACAGAATAGATGAAAAGTGAGTTCTCCTGAAGCTAATACAGAGTGCTGAAATATTTCATCCTCTTTACGTCTCAGGTCTGCTGTACAACACTATAGAGAAAAGAGCTAGCAGAGCCATAGCATTGCATATAGAGTTACCATTTTAAAAATTAATTAAAAAATGAATGCAATTCTTTTTACCTGTATGAAAATAGATGGAAATATATTCAGTGCATTTATGGCATATGAAAGGTTATATTTAATGTTATCTGGTCTTGACCTTTAGACTGAAATTGGCATTTGATTTTTAATGCCTCTGTGAATATTTTACTTCCTGCTCAAAACCCTTTCTAAACTGTGAAGACTGCACACCCTATTGCAGTATTGATCATTTTACACTGATGCTTCATGGATTTATAAGGTTAATTATTGTTTTGAAGAGAAATTCTGAATTTTGGACCCAGTGGGATTGCACTGGGAATAGACATGTTCACAGCTGAGACAATCCTTGTGCTCTATCTGTGGAGGGTTTGACTGCTCTTTGAGAAGGTTTATCATCTTGTCCTGGCTTTGCTGGAGTTCACACCAATACATAGCCTGAAAAAACAAAAGCTTACACTAAGGCACAGCCACACACTAAGATAGCTTTAGATTATGATAAAATGCTTAAGGTTTCATTTTATAATCCCTTTTATAAGGTCAGTCACTTAGACTTACTAGTGTTATTCATTTTACATGACACTGCATTTCCCTATGTCATGAGAGTCTCTGAAGATTTTGTACTTCACAAGTAATCATTCATTAATTCATTCACTCATGCTTTTTTTTTCTTTCCCTATCTTCTGTAGTATAATAAACTTATTACTATCTGTATTTTAAGCAGCATCAGTTCACTCAACTAGTCTAACATACTCGGATTCAGAACTATCATTCTCTACTCTGCTTTAAGATGCAATTCACAAAACTCTACTTCAGATCTGAAGAAAGGTTCATACTTCTCAGAGCTTTTCTGTACATATCAGTACCAATGCCTCCTTTATTGATTGTTGTTAAAAAGTGACCCTTGAGGATCACAATGAGGTAGGGCAATGCATTTGCTCACACACAAAATTAGAATTCTCTATAACTTGATATTCACAGGTCTTTTGTGATACAGCAATTCAAAAGAAAGCTTCAACCCTTAAAAACCCTTGGCAAGATACATCACTTGATTAAATAATGACCCTCTGTCCACTTCAGAACTAGCAATTTGATGACCGACGTCATTAGCACAATGAGGTTAGCAGGCTGCTGCTTTAGACAATAGACTGCATCATCTACATTTCTCTTGGGTTCACTTGCAGCTCATGAAAGGAAGAGGGATGCTCTCAGAGGCTTTTGTGGAAGTGTTAGTTCAGATCTCAGTTCAGAATACATCAGAAATTAAAAAATAATTCTATATCAAAATATTTGAAATGAGATATTGTGCTGATAAGCTCAAAAGAGTAGTGTCTAGAGAACTGCATAATGACTAATGTAGGTCAAGCAACAAGGGGAAATGACCTGTATTTAATAAATTTAATTTGTGATTACACAATATTGATATCCCTAATTGAATAACTTATTCAATACATATTCCTAGTACTCATCAGATTTATTCTCCCAGGAACACTTGCAGTATAGAGCTTATGTATTAAATCCAGAAAAACTATTTACAATATGCATTACTTGTCAGGGTAGTCATATTTGCTGAGTATATATAACATAATAATATGACTATCCCAAGCAGGAAAAAACCAATCTGGTTGAAAAAATTACACCACCATTTTTAGAGGCATATTAACATGCAGACTGGTCATTAATATCATGAACAGAAACTTGGCTGAGAAGTCAGATTTAAATTGCAATGTTTAAGGCTCCATCTTTGCCACTGTGCAGTTCTAAGACTGCCCCCTGGAAGGATGGCATAATGCAGTGTCAGCTACAAAGAAAGATGTAGTTTGTTGGGTATCTTTCTTATTTCAGAAACTGTTTCCTACACCATTTTTTACTTAGAATAGCTATATGCAATCTGACTATGAAAGATGTCACAGTGATCAGCAGTGCAGTAACCAAGAATTAATTGTCAGTGTTAGGAGATGGGATTTGCAAAGCTGAGCTAGGTGCTGAAGTTCGCCCACTCCCCTGCCCCTTTGCATGGGAATGATGCAGGTGTTAGGATGTTCTTTATAAGATACAGACACAAATATGCTGGGATGGCCACACAAACTAATCAGAAAAAAATGAGGAGAGGGTGTATCCTATGGTGGGACCCTTACTTTTTACATTTCCCCCACCCCAGGTTAAAGTACTTTCCCAGAAAGCAATGGAAATGCAGTTCTGTGCTGCTTTGGCCAAACAGATTTGGGCTGATGAGTCCAGTATTCAAGGAAGTGCCCAACCTACTTGACTGTAGGTACTGAGCTGGAACTGGAGTTACAGGGACAAAGAGAAGGGGTGGCAGCGTCCCTCAAATGGATGGGAGGAGATCTGGGGAGTGGTGTCCCTGGATTATTTTTGGATTGTGTCCTATGGCTGCCTCATACAGAAAAAGATCCGGGAACCGGAACAGACCCTAGTGCATTTCCCTTCTAGCAGATATTTCATTGCTGCAGACATATTTACTATTTCGCTTCAGTCTTACATATGAGAACCTTGAATGGTGTGGCTCCTCACCTTGTATGTCCCATTTATGTTTTATTTTCAATTGATCCAGTCTCCTTTTGAGACTTTTCTTTCCCCAGATAGACCCTCCTATAGAAAGTGTAATCATAAAAAAACTGCTTAAAAACCTGTGCCAAACTGAAAGGAATCTGCACTTTCCTCATCTCAAATTTTTGGTTTTCTTCTAGAAAAAAGCCCACAATGCAATAAGACCACCACTCTCTGCCAAGTCCCCAAACACTGCTGTTTGTTCTCTGAACCCTTCAGCACCCCACTACATTTTTGGTTGTTACACTGCAGCACTTTTCTGCACTCAGGCGAGTGATTATCAGGCGTTATGTTCCCTCCTCCCTCATGTTTTGCATCCCTTCTCCTTTCAGGTAGTGCTATGTTTTGGGCCCCACATTCTCTAGCAATTAACCTGCAAGTTCCTCCTCTTCTAGTGTGAATCTTCAGGCGTATGTTCTGCCTTCTGCTCTCTGTCACAGTTGTTTCTATTTTCTTTCTTTCCCCCCACCTTTATCTGTGTTTCTGCTTAGCCCTCTCTCCTCTGCTATCTCTTCTTTCTGCCATTGAGCTACTTTCAGCTGCTGCTTTGGGGTTAATGAGCCTTTCACATCTCCTACACAATAGCTGTCATAACTTCTCTGTTTTGGATTTCTGCTGCTTAGCTGCAACATCTTTTCTTTGTTGCTTTTTTGCTATAGAAAACTAAAACAAAGCAAAAAAGCCGCTCAAAACACAAACCAATCAAAAAGGCTTCAAGCAACCTTCCGTGAAAATTCCTACTTGCAGCCCTCTTCACTGCCTTCCTTTCACTGAGTTTCAGCATAGAGAAAGCACTGACATGACTTTTTATTGCAACGGACTGCACACCTGCCTGACTCTGTGCACCTTGTCTCTCTGATGTGCTCCTCTTTGCCCACTACAGGCTCTGTAATATTGAATATAAATCAGCAAAAGGAAACTGTTATGGCTTGAATATCTACTGTTCTTCCTTTCTCCGCTGCTCAGTATATGGCAAAATAACACTTCCTGAATTCTCCTGGTGTTGGTTAACAATCTAGAAAACTACTCCTTTTAGTTACCAATCTTCTGCTGTTTAAAAGCAGAAATGTTACTGTTGGATGAGTCTGTGCTGTGATTTGCATAGATTGGAACCAGGACTGCTTGTAGCTCAAAGATGTAGTGCAAAAAAAAAATGCTTGATATGAGTAAAAAAAAACCCCAAAATCCCCTCTCCCCAAATCAGCTTATTTTTTTCCATTAAAGCTCAGAAGTTCTCTTCTTGTCACAGCACTACTCCACAAAATAAGATGGCCTTCTTAATGCATAACCTGCCTGGTTAATTGGGATAATCGGATAACCGCAACACAGTGCTAATGTTTAGTTCCCCAAAGGATATGGTGGCTAATTTATAACTACCAAATGTATACATCCTTCCAAAAAACAGTGAATCGTGATACACGTCTCTGACAGTAGAAAACATTTTCAAAGACTGAAAGTTCTTTTAAGAAACAGAGCTAAAGAAATTCAGTGCATGCTACTGTAAGAGACAAGTTACTATTAAAAATGTGCTTCATTCACTTTACTTTAAGTTGTCTCTTATTTACCGTCACTGCAGAACAGACAACTGGCTAGTGACTCATTTGCAGAGGGGAGCGTGGTTAGATTATCTAACATTACATTCATGAAAAGATGAACGAATCAATCATACAAATTATTTTCACTTGCTCATTTGATCTCTTCCTGACCTTTCTCTCCCTCAGGAATTTTACTGCTACAAATACTTAAAAGCTGCATGAATGTTTTTCTAATGGCAGTGAAGTATAGACTTTCCCATTGCTGATTCATGCATTGTAGCAGAGCATCACTTGCAGAGAGGAAAACCACAGCACACTTTCTATAGGTTTATTTTTCTCTTCCTCTGTTTCCTTCTTTCTTTTTATGCTGATGTAGTGTGTTTATTGATAAAGTAGTAATTCAGGGTCAAAATGGATCCAAATATGAATGGATCTTGCTCACCAAAGGTTGCCTTTTCTACTGCCCCTCAGTTTTTAAAGGGGTCATTGTTAGGACAGACAGGCTCTTTTCCCCTTTATATCACCAAAAGCACATAATCTCTTGAAACTGGTCATTATGTGCTACTCTGACTACTGGAGAGAAAGCAGGAAACGTGTTTTCTGGATTCTGAAGCCCAAGATATTCTAAGATAAGAAAAAGCAGAGCGATCCAACGTGGTATACGGAGCAGAACAGTGAATGTCCTTTGGGAGACCTGGGCTTTGTCTAGTAATATCATACTGTGGAGAGAGTGGGCTGTGTCTGCCCTTGTTCTGCCAGTCAGGATGGCTGTTAATCAAGAAATCCATCATCCTTTCCATGGCAATGTAATTGAGGTAAATTCCTGCTCCCTTACATGCACTCTTATTTTCACAGTTTTGGAATGAATATGTAGTAAAAACATATTCACCTGTGTATGGAAAGACCATGAAGAATCACTTATGCCATTGCCTGCACATCATGGGATACCGACATAGTGTAAAAGATTGGTATTTCTGATTTTCATGTTGCATTGGAGTTTAAGTGCTGCTATCACTCTTTTGAAAGTGCCCGCATTAGTCAGGGCTATAAAATGTAAAAAGAATCATGATTCTCTATAAGAAAGTCCATTTCTGCTGCAGCCTGTTAACATCTGCAGTACCACATCATTGCTGCATTGTCAGGAGGCAGATTTATGCACGCAGTCTGTTGTTTCAGAATGGTAGGCTTATTTCTAAGCTCTGAAAAGCAGAGCCAGTGTTGCTTATGAACAAATTCACCTTCCTTCACCTCACTACCTCTCTGAATTCATATCCCTCCTTTTGGAGGCAACACTTTCTGGAGAACCTCTTTTTGTCTAGCCACAGCAAAGTAGGTGGAAACGTCTGGATCTGGCTTGAAGGCAGATGGCAGCTAATGCCTGGCTGGAGGGTGCCCAGGGTGTGAAGGCTGCTGGCAACATGACCAGAACTGTGTTTGTGCTGGCAGCAGACATGGTGCCATTTGTTGGTGCCTACTATCTTTGGCTGATTCCTAACACAAATGTGACGGCAGTTCATCCTCATATGTGAGCCAACCCTATTTGAACAAGGCTTTCCTGCTCTCTCCTATCTTTACCTGCTGTAGATTTGCTTTGAAGAACCTATGTGATTGCTGTGATTTTGGCAGAAAGTTTTGAAAGGACTCCTTAAAAGCACATGGCCTGTAGCAGCCACAGTTATTACCCTGAAGACACATTACAAATGGAGATATATCAATGGGAAACTGCTCAGGTCAAAGTAGGTGCAGCCATTCCTTTCTTTCTTTACCCTGATTCTGGCAGGGCCTTTTGACTCTGCCCCAAAATGTTGCTAAGCTGTCTCTGTGCTGAATATATTTATAAATTTATTCTTTATAGTGGCTTGTAATATAGGAATAGTGGGGAATTCTGTGTGTGTAATTTGAATTTTGCATCTTGTACTAAGGTGATTTTACCAGCAGGCTTGTACAAAATAGCTGAAATGGCTATTGGCTGCACTTGAACTTTCAGATTTCCCAGTGGTTTTGACATTGCTGGTTCTTGTTGCAGAATTTGGAAGATTTCCTTCTTTCCAGCCTTGGTGGGAACTGAGACCTACAGCACCAGGATTATATTGCCAAGGGCTTTCTCTTACTAAGCAGAACATAAACGACCTGCCAAGACCTTTTCATTTGCTAATTTAAAGGACTGATGGGTCACCATTAAAATAGTTCCAATTAATTGAACTTTTCAGATAAAACTGTCCAAACCCTACAAAGCCTTGCTTGAAAATACACTTTAAACAATTCCTTACAAAGATAGTCTTTGAAATAGCCAGGATGTTTAAAAACAAGTAAAAGCTATCCCTTGTGAAATCAGAGAATACAAGACCTCTCTCCACAAATCTCATGTAAAACTATTCTGTTGGTCTTGGAGCCCTCACAAACTGTTAAAAAACAACCCTTTCTAATCTTAATTGATAATGCCTTTCTCATATCCTGGCATCTGGGAAGAAATTGTTCTCTTCTATCCAAGTGAGATGTTTCCTGCAGAGTCTAGCAAACCATGAAGGAGATGTCAAGTAGGTATTGAAGCCCACAACAACTATAGATGCATGTGAAATTTAGTCATTCAGTTACAGTGAGAATTGTCTACTTATTAAATTTTAAAATATAACCTTAGCATTACTGTTAGCATAATCTTGTAAATATTAAACAAAACTTCATTTGCTTTAGCACAGTTGATTTGTGTGGAACAACAGTGTTTTATACATACATAAGTGTGTGTATATCATCATCACCATCTGTGTGTCACTTCATGGTCAGGCGTACCCAGAAATGTACTGGAGGTTCTCTTTTGTCAGTCTGCCTGGTTTATAAATAATATAATGGATACCAAATCAAAAGAATTATGGGAATCAATTACTCATGAGCGTATGTGTACTTCAAGTCCAGCTCTTTTATATAGATCACTTCCTACTTTATCTCCTTTGACCACTAATTGCAAAGGGCAGTTCTGAGTTAAATAACCTGCAGGGCAAGAATTATTTATACGAGATTACACACATAGGACTTTGATAGTTTTTTTAATGTTGTTTAGACAAGAGCACTATACTCTGGAGGAGACTGTTGCATTTGTAATCACAGCTTTGAAATGCGTTTACTGTAACAGATGACGCCATGTATCACAAACATCAAAAGTACAATATTCTTTTTGTACTTGGCTGAAACTAATGAAATCTTTAAAATGCTGTGAGGCATATCCACGTAGCAATACATTTGCCCTGAAACTGCAAGTCTGTAGAGCTTTCATGCGCACGTCTCATGCCAAGTCCTTCTGTCATGAAAAGTGGGTACCAGCATCTGTGCGTAAGCATAAGTCTGTGTTCGTCTGCCATGCTGGAGGGAAATGTCAGTTCACACTTCTTATTTTTCGTCTGACTTAGATAAACTTTTATGATCTCCTGCTCTTCCCTGTTAGTAGATTGTCAGAGAAAAGATATTTATTCAATGCCAAATATAATTTCGTTTTTATGTCTTAAGGACATGTTTGTTGCTAATTTAAGGAGGAGTTTTATCATCCATCAGAGCTAGAATTTTACATTAATATAAATTAGCTTAGAGCTTCTAAGATCTGTGGGGATGCAGTGCAACAGATCTGTGGCTCTTCAGTGTATGGAAACAATGATGGAAAACTTACATTACATGACATAAAAAGAGAAAAAGCAAGAGAAGGGGAGAGAGAAGAATGAGGGAGAGGAGGTTTTTCCTAAGAAGCAAAAATTAATTTCTATAGAGTTCAAGATTTGGAAATAAGGAAATATTTGCATAATATCGAGTATTTGATTTAAAAAAATAATAGTTAGGAGAGTCCATCCTCATTCAGTAACTGGCTGAGAAGAGCAGATACACAGCTTCTTGAGCTGATAACTGAGAGAGCCTTTCTGGGAATCTTCCCTCCAAATTATCCAAAGTGGAAACAGTCCCCAAACGCATCATAAGCTGTGAATCTTGTTAGGATCCCTCTCACATTGAAAAATCTGTACTCAGACCACAGAAAGTAAAGTTTTGTTATAGGGCACAGAGGTAGGCACCACCTGACTACTTCACTGAAGTTGAGTATTCCCCTGGCTTACCTGAAATCCAATTTTCAGATGAATCTAAAAAAATTTAGAATTTTAGAAGAGTTATACAAAACTAAGTTTAATGTTGTTTCCTCTTAAAACTAGATGAATTGTATTTGGAGATTGTAAGTAGAGCTGAGAAATACTTTATGATATTTTATTTAGAAGGTCCAGTCTGTAGTAAGAAAAATCTACTATGAGTTGACATAAAAAAAAAAAAATCCCATTAAAGTTTCAAACCCAGATGAGAGTCGACACTCCTGAATGTGTCATTCCATCATTTCTAAAATGTAAAAATTGATGGATTTCCAAATAAAAAAGTTTTCATATTGAAATGTAGGGTACTTCAAACCTGAAATTTGCAAAATTAATATTTTTTTCTTTTACCTATACTGTCATTTTATTTGGGTTTCAAGTTCAGTAAAAACTTTTGAGAATTGAAGTTTCACCTGATTTGCATCAGGAACTTTTTTGTTCACTCACAAGCTTTTGTAGAAGGCACTTATTTCTTCCTATGTTGCTGTAACGATTAGCTCATCTGTTCAAATAAAACTCAGGGCCTGCCTCATCTACTGAAAATTTAAGTGTTGACAAAGCTCTCCTAATACTTCTTATGCATCTATCTTCCCTTCCTGTGCATTAGGGAAAAGGGCTCCATTATAACTACAACCAATTTGTCTCCTAAGCATTAAAGCAAAGCAGTAAAATTCAGAGCTGTTTGGCCGGTTTCACTCTTTGCTTACCTTCAGCTCTGTCTATTGGCAGGTTCTTTGAGTAGCAGGTGGTACTGGTAAAATGTGCTCTCCATATGTTTTCCTGTAAACTGGGCCCAGCAGAGTGATAGCTACATTTCTAGTCATTCAGCTTTGACCTGTCCCACATCCATTCCCAGTTATATAATTTTGTAATTGCAAGGAGATATTATTTAGCCTTGAGATCATTTTAGATGGAGCAACCTCCTTGTTCCTGTGATGATGTTTCCATATTTATGTGGCCAGTACTCGTACTCTTCATTTTAAGCAATTGCCTTCTTACTATGCCCTGATGAGCCTTTCCTGTTGCCATTGTAGCCTTGAAAGCCAGAAACTGCAAGTGCTGCAGGCAGTAAGCAGCAGGGTTTGATTAATCCAGATTCCATTTTTACATTATTGAACAAGGATGGAGCAAAAGGAATGCTCTGCAACTGTGTCAGATATAGTTAGAAATATTGCAGCTATGGGGATGATAATATGGGTCATGCAGTAATTATTTTGAGCCAGGAATATATAGTAAGACCATACCAGAAATTTGTCAGAGAGCATTGCTTTAACTCATAGTTATATAAGAGCTCAGCAAGAAGGCCAGACTGCAAGGGAAGTGGCTTTCTTGTTCATTGTTATATTAGAAATGTAATTTTCACTAAACCTATGTTAAGCTGTTAACACAACAGAGACGACCGACAAATTTGTTGCAGAGCTCTGTATCAGAAGATCATGCAGTCTTCATCTGAAGAGAAAAACACTCAACTGCTGGCCATGAAGTACAGCCTTGGAGCAAAAATAAGACTAATACCCAGAAATAATGATGACCTTCAGAAATACAATGGCAGCTTCATTCCTCTCCTTACTCCCATTTGCTACAGATTCACTTGTGTTTGTGTTTTTGGTTTGTATTTCTTTGCTACATCAAGGATTTCATATTCTTCTAGATCTTTCTCTGTTGCCAGTGTTGTAACCTCATGCTTCCTGGCTGCTCTTATGAGAAGTGAGGAGGTTTTGTTAGTGCCATTTCACAGATGGCTATGAGGAGAGTGTGATGCTATTTCAAGAGGTAGCAAGAAAATAAATGCCTGTGTGAAACAGAGAACAAAGTTTTATTTCTCTGAGACATAAATTCCATTAATTTCTTCATTTCCATTGAGTAAAGACTGAGTCATTTACTGGTATTGTCTGTGTCTTAAACCTTGTCTGAATGAAGGGCTGCAGTGCACCTGAGGGTCTTTTCTGTGGCTCCTGGTCCAATGAGCTACAGCTGCCCATCAGCTAAGTCAGGCGTCAGCTTGTGCACTTGTGTGTAATCACAGTGTGGATCAGCAGCCAGCTTGTGTCACTTTTGCAGTATGACTTCAAATGTTAGTAACTCCTTTTGCTGTTAATTAATATTACAGCACATACTTTACTTGGATCTGTACTGCAAGAAACTTTTAATAGGCACTGATATTGCTTGCTGCGTAGCGTATTTTATGGTTTTGCAATCTCTTCCTCTCATTCTTCAGCCAGAATCAGTATTAAAGCATCTGCTTATGTAGGGCAGGAATCCTGCTGAGTGATTGCCAGCAATCAGAACATTCAAACTCACATTGCTGTGCATGTGCACAGAAAGATCATGTCACACTTCTGCAGACTAACATAACGTCAGTATTTCTAATAGTCTTCATGTACATCTCCACGATCTTAATGTTCCTTTAGCACAGGATTCATTTGCTACCTTTTTTTCTCCCCACCTATCTGTGAAACTTCCTCAAGCATTTAAAAGGAAACCCAAAGCAATGCCAGCTATGTGGGGACAGCAAGCACGTGCCTGAGTCTGAGAGTGCTCAAGATCAGTCAGCATCCCTGTGGCTGGGCCAGTAGGACATGATGCCTATCTGTCCTGGCTGCTAGCTGCTCCACATCACCATCACTGCCACAGTGCATCCCTTCCTCCAGGATTCACTGAGTCTGAACAGCTCATTTTGATCTGTCAGTATTTGGTGGTTTACAGTGACTCCTGTTACCCAGGGTGTGGTTATATGAGTTGTTACTGGTAGGGAAGATGGGATAAGCAGGTTAAGGAGGGCAGGAGGTAACCTCTTAGTGGGTACAGTTGTAACTGAGAGAACAAGTTAAATCAGACCTTGGACAGTAGGTGTCAAGGAGTAAACCCCAGCTCTTAATTCATAAGCATGGATAAATCATGTATGAGGGCTCATAATCAGTGGAAAACTGTGTGGGAAACTGAGTTTCTATACATATGCATACTGTATACTTCTGTTGCTGGCAAAACAGATGCAGGTATTACAGAATAAATGACTTCTTTGATGCCTTAAAATTCAGTGAAAAAAAAAGTGATAAGCAGTGGCTTATAAAGCCTGGTTATTGACAATGCTGTAAAATTGCATATGGTCTGGGAGTGAATGGCAGGCTATCACAAAAGACTACTTATCTGAGATCCCACTCATCAAGTTGAAATGGTAATTTTTTTTGTATTTCAATTTATTTTAAACTTTGTAGTCATTAGAATTGATATAATATCAATAAACACCACCACCTTCATCACTTATTATGCTGTCAGCAGAGAGGTACTTGAATCTTTCATTTTTCTCTGTGCCAACCATCTGCAGATCTTTAACCTAGTGCAAGAGGAGGCACCTGAAGCTATCTGAAAATACTGGGGCATAATGCGCACCGTGTGGGAAACTGATTCCAGGTTAACATTAACCTACCTGAACTGTCTTGCTCAAAACTCAGGTCTGCTAAAGAAACAAAATGGTCACCAGAGCTACCTCTTACTGTTTCAGTTGTGGTTTATGAATGAGAATTGAGTTTAGGTTCCTGGCATCACGGAGATGTTACGAACAGTGAAACCAAAGTACTTCTTTGCAGTTTAATGCTCACATACACCAGACGGGGGAAGACAGACAGCACAATCCCTGTCCTTGCTTTTTGCCTGAAAAAAATCGTTCCCTGGTTAACATATTTGCTCTGATATTATAAATTTAATTTTATTTCGTAGGCACTGCACAGAAAATCTGGGCCCACAACCTGGAACATAAATTCCACTGGGCAGGTCAGTACATCTTAGAGTATTGCAGCAGCTATATCATTTCTCCAGATTTAGCACTTACAGAATAAGAAGGTAAACTGGAATGAAAGGAGAAACTTTTTTTATGAACTTATGATGCATATATCTCTTTCCATTTTTTTTCAGTGCACCCTCACATAAGCTTTATCATTAGGATCTTACAGACAGACCCTCGCTGTTACACAGCTGAATAGCTGGTAGACGTTCAAGGCCAGGTTGAATGGGGCCTTGGGCAGCCTGATCTAGCGGGTCATGTCCCTGCTCATCACAGGGGAAGTTGGAATTAGATGATCTTTAAGGTCTCTTCCAAGCAAAACCATTCAATGATTCTATGAAAAAAGCATGTTACGCTTTTTCATTAGTGTTACCCTTATCAGCATGATAATGATTACTTTAAGTTCATTTTTCCCACATTCTTTGCTAAAAGGAGAATAGATGAACATTATAAACACCAAAATCTCTGCTGCTTTTCCATACTGAGTTTTATATGTGCAAAGATTTTAAAAAATTGTGGGAGTGATCTACAGATTATGAGATGTGAAAAGGAAAAGGAGTTCTCATTCCTTTATTTGTATTCTGTTTGCCCATTTATATGCTTTTTTTGACAGCAAAAGGGTGTTTAGGTTCTTTTCCTGATGTCAAGGACCAGGAATAATTTTAATAAGAAAACTGAAAGGCTCAGACAATACTTAGACACCAAAGTAGGGCTTTAATTAATATCAATACACATATTTTTTTATATAACCTATATAGCTATCTCACATAATTTAGAGATACATATTTTATTATACATCTGTCTGTCTGTCTGTCTGTCTATCTATATATCTATCTATCTATCTATCTTTGTATTTGATAGGACAGGCTGTGAAACTGTTCTGAATTGGCAATGCTTGATATTTCATGCTGTGATTAGAAATGTAAACCAAAAAAGCTGTCAGATACTGTTCCGGTCTACCAGAATCATTCTGTTGTTAATGCAGATCTCCCTGCATTCAATGATCTTGAAGAGGTTCTTAAACCATTTCTTTCAGCCATTCTTCAATTAATCCCTTTGTATGATGAATGGCAATAGAGCCTTTAGCCCTCCTACAAAGGGCTGGTAATTCAAAAGCCATGTTCAAGGTCTACAGATCCCACAGTTAATATGTGTAGACAAGTATAATATATAACAGCACAGATATATAAGTACGTCTGAAGGTATTTTAGGAGCACAGATGAGCCAAAGGAAGATTAATGGAATTTGACAAATGACAGAAATGCTGCTGCACAAGTATATGCATCCCTAGGCTTTTTGCTATGTGTTAGTATGCGGGAAACAATCAGTGGAGTAAAATAACCCTTGGATGAGTGCAATTTGGTAACAATTTGCAATCATGATAATATGCTTTCCTAATGCAAAGACATTTGACAAGAGATATCTTGGCATTTTCATTACAGGAGATGTCAGGAATAATCTGGAAGAGGAGAAGAGTCTTATTGGAAAGTGCCTGCTTATTATCAATAATCTAATAATCTATAGTAGTAGGGTCAAGTCTTTTTTTATGATACAGCCTTTAATCATCTATCAATTACTACTTTAAATTACAGCTGAGCTGCTGAGATGTATAGAGACCTTCCTAGAGACAAAATAAACAGCTGTAGCTCTGCTCTGAGTAGTCACTATTGCCAAAGAGACAACAATTCCCTTTCTCCAACATCACCTTCTTATGAATGAATGGACTGTAAAAAATGGTATTGAGGTCATTACATTGAACTCCAAAGATCTGGATATGTCATAACACATATCCATGACAAACGGAATGAAGGTTACAACAGATGATTTTGGGGCTTTTTTTAGTTTACACTGTTTGACTTTGCCCTTCAACATTCCTAATTAGCTACCTATACTAACAGCTGTAGATACACTTTCTAGATAATTATGAACTTCTACATAGCCCAGGACTTTTTTTTTAATACCAATCACCCTGACACTGTTTGAATTCCTGCCCCAGGGAGAAGGCAACACCTTGCCTGGGAACCATGAAGATCTGCTCAGAGCAAGGAGATCCTGCTGGTGAGCATTATCTTTCTTAGGAGCACAGTCCAGGTTGTCACGTGTATATTGATCACTTGAATCATTTTGTATGGGTAAACAAAAGTACACAACATTAATGCCCCCAAAAGCTAAAATTTTATATTCATAGCCCACCAGCCACTCCAAGAAGCTACAGTTCTCCCTTCATCTCATACAACAAATTAGCTGTGTTCCCTAAAGGCCACTGTTTTCTGTGGGTAAGGTAACTTCAGAGTGCTTGTCTGTTAATAGCACAGCGCTGGCTTTACTGATGCTGTGGGTTAGTACTGCAGAAGTCCAGCTGTTTATAAGAAGCAAGTAAATCAAAACCCAGTGTACTTCACACCAAATGAAACCTTTTTTCCCCACCCTTTTCTCTACGTGTAGGGCTCTTCAGTCTAAAACACAGATGCATAGAATGACCCTGTGAATAAGATCAGTGTAATTCAGATAATGAAATTAATCTGTCAAGTCCTGGCTTTGTTTGTCACCATCACTGTAGTTTCTTTTTATCTCAGTTTTTGCTCCCCTTCATTATTTGTTACAAAGAGCTATATTTAGAGGAAGAAAGAGGATTTTATGCATCCATTACTTAATGATGGACTGGGGGAAAAATGGGCAAGAAGGATTCTGATGGCAGAGTGAAGTGAATTAAAGACAATAAAAAATGCCTTAAATTTGGCTGATAGTTTCTGACCTAATTTACATAACTGTTTTTAATGTCAGTGACTTCTTTCCTGCTTCTTTGTTAGGTTTGTGGGGTTTTTTTTTGTTTCAAATTTAATTGCTTGTGTATTAATTTTTGCAATTCTGGAGCCAGCATCCCTATGAGATCTAATTTAAGGATCATATTTCCTTTTTGGAAAATAAAAGACTATTGCACAAAATCAAGAACAGAGGCATCTTTGAAATAATATACATTATTTCTTTTCAGAACATTGTTTCTTTTCTAGGACTTCTTAGTAAAGAGTACTCTCTTTGCAGATTTTCCTGAATACAATTTTCAGATGCTCACCAAACAGCACCAAAGGCTAGAAGAGGCACCACAGCATTGCTCAAGCTTGTCTAAGTGGACTTGATGGACAAGGGCTATCACTGCAATTAGGTTGGGCAGAGGGAATTTTCCCCTGCTCCACCACCTCACTGAAAGAGTAAGGTAGCCTGCACATAGCTCTACTGTAGTAGCACCTAAGTTATACATGATCAGAGGCATCTTAATTTATTGTATATGTGATCATCGAATCATAGAATCATAGAATCACCAGGTTGGAAGAGACCCACTACATCATCGAGTCCAACCATTCCTATCAAACACTAAACCATACCCCTCAGCTCCTCGTCCACCCATCCCTTAAACGTCTCCAGGGAAGGTGAATCAACCACCTCCCTGGGCAGCCTGTTCTACTGCCCAATGACCCTTTCTGTGAAATTTTTTTTCCTAATGTCCAGCCTAAATCTCCCCTGGCGGAGCTTGAGGCCATTCCCTCTTGTCCTGTCCCCTGTCACTTGGGAGAAGAGCCTAGCTCCCTCCTCTCCACAACCTCCTTTCAGGTAGCTTTCAGAGCAATAAGGTCTCCCCTCAGCCTCCTCTTCTCCAGGCTAAACAACCCCAGCTCTCTCAGCTGTTCCTCATAAGGCCTGTTCTCCAGCCCCTTCACCAGCTTTGTTGCTCTTCTCTGGACTCGCTCCAGAGCCTCAACATCCCTCTTGTGGTGAGGGGCCCAGAACTGAACACAGGATACAAGGAGCGGTCTCACCAGTGCCGAGTACAGAGGGAGAATAACCTCCCTGGACCTGCTGGTCACACCATTTCTGATACAAGCCAAGATGCCGTTGGCCTTCTTGGCCACCTGGGCACACTGCTGGCTCATGTTCAGTCGGCTGTCAACCAACACCCCCAGGTCCTTCTCCTCCAGGCAGCTCTCCAGCCAGAAGATGTAGCTGCAAAACTGTTTTTCCCAAACAAATAATTTCAGGCATAAGAATCAGATGCCAAAAGGTTTATAACCTGCTTTTAGCAGTATACTCCGTGTGCCGTGCACGGCCAAGTTGATGTAAAACTGCCATGCAGATGGCATGACAGGCTACCCACACCAGTGTGGCCCTGCAAAAACTGCACCATTGACAAAGCTGCTGAGCACCATGTGAATGTGAACCTAGAAGATACAGGATTATTGCCAAGAGAGGGATCTGCTTGAATTCTCCTCTGAAGCAACAAGTGCATGTACTATTAGCGAAGAACAGGGCTTGAGGCAAAGTGCAGGGCTGCTGCACTTGTTGCCAAACCTTGCCCTTCCCCATTGCAGGATGACAAGTGGGGCAAACCAGCTGGGGGGCTTAGGTGAAGGATAAACATCCTCTTTTCATCTAAGACAAGACAACGGTATTTACATCATATTTGACATCGCTTCCAAGATTGTCTCAACAATGCCCTTCCCATATTCCTCTTTATTTCTTTCCATTTTTCCTAATAAAATTGTGCCAAATTTCCCTTGTAAATGATTCCTGTGTATCTCGGTCTTCATTTTGTTGCCTTCTTTCATATCATTACAGTATCCAGCCTCCCTTCCCTCTTCTGGAAAAAAATAAAAGAAAAAAAATCACAAAAATCTTTCAAAAGTGAATATTTTAAAAACTGTATCACTATAAAATAAAACCCAGGTAAGACAAAGAAAGAATTATAGGAAATGCACATTGCTGCTTAAAGATACCCTTAAGGGCATGATAGAGCAGCTTATGGATCCTGGAGGGCTGGACCCTTCTGATTGCCTAGGACATGCCAGAAAGCGCTCAGTGGTGCTTGAAAACTTTTGTGTGATGAAGAGCCCTCAAGGAGTTGCAGACATATTAGAGCTGAAAAAAAATGGAATCTGAAAGGCTTTATTTTCCAGATGGCAAAAGCAGTGTCTCGTGTTAACAGAGCTCTGAATCCAACTGTGTAATGGACAAACCAGAGGTGATTACCTCCCCCTCCTCTTTTCCTAAAGCTATTTTCTCCTTGGTTCCTAATTTCTTTACTAGTCTAAAACAACCTGACTACATCACAGTTAACAAAGTGTACAGTACCTGTTTGTACTGTAGAAGGCAATTTGTTTTAGCCTGAAACTAGTATTTTTTTTTGTAAGGGGATGCTTACCTCCTTCCCCAGCACTAATGGTAGCTGTGAAGTACTTCACACCTGAAGCACAAGGTGCTTGCACACCCTATTACACCATGGGAAAGCTTCTAAATAAAGAAAGAGCAGAACAGGTCCCAGGATCCAAAGATGTAAAATGTGTTGCACCTTTCAGTCATTTGTCTTCTGTGAAACTTAGAGAAGCTCCTGTTCTACCCTATAAAAATGTCTCTTGGTGATTCTGGATTAAGGCCACCCCTTAACACAGACAGGAAAATATTATTTTCTCAAAATACTAGACAAACTCCCTCCAGGATCAGATACTCACAAGAGGGTCCCTTCCAGCAAGCAACAAATTCACTACTAGATGCTTTTCTGAGCTTCATAGACACATTAGACTTCGGATGCTGCTGCTTCCTTTTCTACCTCTATGTCCTTCTGGTTGGCCCAAACCCCTAGGGTCTTGTCTCTGTTGTGTCACAGCTCTCCTTGCAGTAAACCCCAGCAAGAACTGGGACACTGCATACCATATGCATGTACAGAGAGAGATAGGTTGAGAGATGACTTATTTTTAGGTTGATCCATTATTTTCTGACAGCAACTGTGTGGAAATTCACATTCAAAAGTTATTCTTGAAAGGATGACTTTTTGCAGAGCCGTGAAGACTGACTCACTCTTGCCATCCCCTCAGTCTCCAGTGTGTGATGCAGAGGTGAGGTAGGAAAAGAAAGTGGGTGCTGTCTTGCTTTTGGTGATGGAAGTAAGGGCTGGTTTGTGACTTGGTTCTTTTCCTGAAAATTTCCGGCATGAGATGGGAGACTGTAAGTAGTGAATCACAAATAGCTGGCTTCTGGAATATAGAACAGAAAGAGAGTTTTCCTTCCTTTTATTTTCAGACAATTGCCTAAAATACATTGAGACCAGAGAGTTCCCAAGGAGGAGAAAGAAAGATGACATCAACTGACTTTCACATAGAGTTACAAACATTACCATGAGACAACTTTAGTCAAAGCATGTATACAAAGATACACCTTCTCCAAAGAACTCTTTTTCTCTCTTTAACTTTCCTGTAAATGACATACCTGAGCTCTGCTGCCAAATGCATGCATTTGCTGGCAGAAATGCTCCCATTTATTTTCCTCTTGTCTCACAGTGCAAGTGCTGTCCTGTCATTTGGACACCACATTGAAGTAACTGAAAGGAAAAACTGAAAGGAACACAGTTACATTGGGATGCAGCTGTGTTAACAAGCCATGAAAATGTGAGGAGCTGCATTATTTGGGCAATGAGGGGAGGCAAAACAACTTAAAAGACCTATTTGGAAGGGTTGATGCTTTTCTTTGCTTAGGTAAATTATTTACATTTAAATACCAAAAATTTTAATCTGTGACTGCAGGCAGACAATTTGCTGGTGATGTTTGGAAATACTGTAGGTGATACTGAACACAAAGAGCTTTCTAACTTAAATGCAAAAGGTGTGAAACAGGTAATGGTAATTCCTCAAAAATACCATTTCTAATGCTTTGCAAATGAAAACTGGGTCTCGGAAAATTTTTAATTGGAAAAGTTTGGTTTAGAGTATAAGCCAATTATTCATAAAGGTTGTTATACAGTGCAAAGTTTTAATAAAGTGTATTCTGTCAATGGCCTTTCATTGAGAAACAAAATCCAGGTGGAATATGCTTTTTGTATTTTCCTGAAAACCAAGAAGTTGCATTTGGAAACATGATCCCCAGTAGCTGCACATTTAAGGCCACAAATTCCATTTTTGTGTTCTGAGTCAGGTTATATCACCAGACTAAATCTTTCATTTAGATTCCGCAAGAGAAAAGGTGGAAATGCTGGTAAGCTTAACAAACCTGCCCCGGAAAAAAAACCAAGAACAATGTTCCAAGGATGACTTTCTTCTCATTAGAAATTCAGTGAGCCATAAGCATGTATACAGTAAGGAAGTGAAGAATACAGCAACACAAGAGATGGCACAAAAAGGTAAGTGATTGTGTCTTCCGGCACTTCACATTATAAACTCATCAAAAGGCAACCTCAATGTCTACTGAAGAGTCACTAGCCCAGCTAGGCTTCTCCAGTTTCAATAGGAAGCTTCAAGGAAGATTTGGGTGCATTTCTGTAAGGGAATCTCAGTGTAAACAAGCACTTGTTTCTCTGGTGCTTGTAGCAAAGGCAAGGCACAGAGGGGCCTGCTATAGAAATGTTACATCTAGGCAGTGAAATATTGCTCAGTGCAGAAAAATACAAGCCAATATGTTTCAGGGAGAAAAATATTAGCTCTAAGATGTTCCAGTGGGAGGGAAAACACACTAAAAGCAAGTGATATTAGAAACAAACTAGATGCAAACTGTGTGGTTATGAACTCCAGAAGAAATCCTATCTTGTAGTGACTCACAAATACTACAAAGGACTTGTGATGATGATGATGAGTAAGAAGTCCGAAGAAATGAGGACTGAACTCTTATTTGAGAGACTGCAAAAAGCTAACAAGAAAACAAACAAAAGAGCAAAATTAAATCAGTGGCAAATCTGTGGTGAAAACAGCGGTACCCTCATGATTCCTCTTTTGCTAGTAGATACCTTCAAGTAGACAAAGGTCTCCAGCTTCTTTACAGTGTTAGTAAACCATCTCAACCTACAGCTGCAGGGTCGCTCTGCGATTAGCAGCTAGGCTGTTTCACTGGGCTGTGGAGCAGATCCTTGTCCCTTCCTGAAAAAAATGCCTTTTTTTTTAATGATATTACAACATACTTGAGATCAGCTTAACCATGGACTGACTATGCCTCATTTATCCAAATGTATTTAAAGAGAGGTTTCAAAATGCCAACAGAATTTAATAAATTCTAAACTAACTGTAATGAAAGAATGCTCTTGACAGGCATTTAAATGGCATGGCCTAAGAAGAAGTTAAACAAGAGCAAGACCCTATGGTCAGTGAGAAAAGACTGGGAAAAATACAGTCTGCATTATGTAAATAGAATCAAGCGTTGATAAAGTACTGCATGACATAGTCTAGAGTGAGGAAAGAAATAAGAGCCTTCACTCTCTCACAGTGCCAAGCTGTTCACAGCCACAGTAGAATGAAAGGGAGAAATAGATGCCAAAGTAGTGAGGAAAAAAAGACATTCAGACAGCTTCCTGTCTACACAGTACAGTCTTTCCAAAAAGTCTGAGCAAATGGCTTGAATGAAATTAATAATCAGTTTTGATGAGAGGATGTTGCTATATTGTATATCTATTTATGTATTTGTGCACCTTCATTGACAGCAAGAGGGTATTAGTCAATGTTTTTATTCCTAATGTGGCTTATTTTTTCTGGGTTATGAGAGACAGGTTAATATTTGATCTTATATCAATAAATCTTCCTATACTAAATATATAAAGGTTATTCTGAAAAACACATCCTGGCATGGCAGCAATCTTACTGAAATAGTTTGTAGGAGAATTTCACTAAGGACTTAAAGACTTTCACTTAGTTATACATTAGTATATTCACTATGTGAATATACTAATGCCAAACCCTGTTGCAGTTATTGTCATAGATGATGCTATGGACTGCATTTGAAGTATGTGACTTACAAATTTAATATGATTTCTTTTGGACTCTGTTTCACCATCATAGTAACTGGATGGCATTGATTTCTTCCATCTGCCCCTGCTTATCTTATGGTCTTTCATTTTGCTTATCTTATTGATTTTCATGTGCACTTCATACATTATCTCACCAGAAACTCGTAATGAATCAATGTGGCCTCCTACAGAGATGTTCTGTTATAACCCTTCGGAAAGAGCCACTTACAGCCATCTATATTACAATCTACTGAGCAGCTATTGCACATATCTAAACAAGAGAAGACATCCTTGTCCCCACCCTACTCCTGGACAGAAAACCTGTACAGTCTTTCTATTGAGTGCATGTATTTTTGAACATTTTCCATGATAATATGGACGTAAAAGGAAAACACTGAAGTGAGCTAAAGAAATCTCATTTGGAATCCTTCGTCTTCAGTAGTCCCAGTTTTAGTGGCTCATTTCCTAACCTTCTGCCCGTAAGTTGCATACATTCCTCTCAACTCCATCTTTTCCGATAACCAATAATACGGGAAGCCCTTCAGAGCAGAGTCTAGCTCTCGTTTTCTGCTTACATAGCCCACAATGCACAGTATCAGAAAGAGTCCCATTAGCACAAAAGGAACACCTGAAAAAAACTTAATCCTAATTACGCAAAACAATGCAAGGACAGCTAGGACAGACTGTAATTATTTTTGGTTCATGCAGTTCTTATGTCTTTAGGTAACATTAAAGTTTAGTGGTTAGTTCATTCCCACAGCTGCCCCGTTATCTATCCTAGCTGGCCTCCTGCAGTGCATCAGGATATTGATGCAGCTTTCTGCTACACAGAGACAGGTCTAGCTGAGGAAGGAAGACTTGTACTTGAAACTCGTCAGAATAATAAGACAGGAATCTAATTTCCACTTGAAGATATTTGAAATGGGTACTTGAGGGAAACATAATAGCATCACAAATACCGTCAATTAACTGGCACCTCAGTGACAGAAAACAGTATGTTAAATTCAGGGATTTCTCCTAAGAGGTTTCACAAGTTAAAAATCTACTTGTCTGAACAAAAGTAAATTATATGTGTGTATTCATTTTGGAGCTCCCCAACATGAGAGCCAATGCAAATTTTTTAACATTTGTATACATAAGGCAGAGTAATTACTGATAATAGTTGTGTGGCTTATTTACACAACTATCACACAAACCTCATCCTGTTCCGCACTGGAACTGGGATTGAGCAGGGACTTGTCACAGAGGCCCCCAGGGCCCTATGGAGCAGGTCAGTGGGACCTGAAGTTCCTACTTTGTGTCAATCATCTGCTTTTCCCAAGGGATATTGTGCCAACTGTATCATGTCTGGTTGTTCTGGCTATCCACTACAGGACTCCTTGCAGGGATTAAAAATGGACTTCTGTGACTGCATTGTCTGAGCAGCCTCCTGTGACAGGCCAGGCTCAGAGTCTTAGAAGAGACTTTAAGGCTTGATTTGCAAAGGTTAAGAGCTCCCTCATTCCTCTCTAATTCACTCAAGCCTGGACAGCTGAAGATTTTTCTTAACCTTGAACAAATCATAAACGCATTCAGTAATAAACTTGTAGGACTTGTTTTCCTAGAAGTCAGCAGCAACACCTTGCACCTGCAGCAAATTGCCGCCAATGGACAGTGGCAATATCCTCACTGTGCTTCCAGATAGTTTTAGGGGGCTTAATTAAAAAGATCTTGGAGAAATTGTTCTGTGAAGGTCTCTTAGGTTATTTATTTTTTCAAGTTGTACAGGGTACTTCACAGTGACCTGTAAACAGTGGCAGGTCTGTGAGATAACTCCTCCCTAAACAAGTCCCCACACTGTGCTCTGGCTTAATCCCATTTCTGCCTACCTGAGCTCCTGAGAAACATAGTTTTTACTGCCATCTAATGCCTGCAAAATCTCCTGCTGGTACAGTATATTAGACCAATGCCATTGGATTATTTGATTCTCCTGAAGCTACTTATCCACAGAAGGACTCCTGGTTCATTGCACATTGCCTGCTACATTGCAGGACTTAGCCAGCTAAACTCTGATTATCTCCTCCCAATGTCACCTGGTAGCCTATTGTTCCCACAAATGTCAGTGTCATGTATGACCACCAGCTAGTGGAGCTGATGTAAATGCACCAACTGCATTTTCTGAGACACCAGAGCCTGGAGGCTGGTTTTGCTGTTTTCTGGATCCAGCAGATGATGTTTTTTGCAGCACCAAGGAGCATCCAGGAGAGGGGCTAGGAGAGTCTCAGCTCTAAACTAGCCTGTGGGTGTTTGTTTTGAGGAGTCCAGCTGGCAGTAGCACGCACTGCCAAGCCTGGTGTCCTCTCCCAGATCTTAGGGGAGGACTCATGCCAAAAGAACCCATGGGAGGAAATTGAGAGTATTGCCACAGCTGTGTGGCACCCACCTCTTGCTGGCCTGGACTGTCCAGTGGGCGCGGGTTACACAATCTTCAGGGCAACACCATTGAGGGACCCTGGCATTTGCTCAACACATAGATTTAGAGGGTCAAAAGAAAATTTAATCAGGTACAGCCACCAAAGACGGTGGACCACAAAACTCTCAGCTTTGATGAAGAGGAGGAATGGCTTCAGGTATGAAAAATCCTGGCAACTGAATTCAGTCTCCCTGGATAGGACTGCCCAGGCACAGCAGTGTCCTTTAACTAGAGACTCTAAGTGCCTATTTCAGCATTGTTTTCTACTGTAATAGATTTACATGGCACTTAATCTCATTCTAATTGACCAGAACTGCTGATTTTGGTATAATTAGATTGCAGTTTAATTTTGTTTAGCTATAACCAATAGAACACAAAGCTACAGAAATTAAACCACAAAAAAAAGGAAACTGCACTGTTAACACTGGCATGAATATTAGGCCAGAATTAGGCTGAAGACATGTGGCAACAGACCACCATGGCAGCCACCACTATTTATAGAAATGAATATTTAGGGACCAAAGGAATCTAAAATGATTTTCTAATGTGTGGGGTTTTTCTACATCTGTCACTCTAAAATAGAATTTGAATTTCAATTAAATGGGCAAAAAGCAGAGATTTTTGGATGACTGTCTTTGTAGGCTCAGCTTTTCAAGATATGTTGACTGGATACTTACTGTTTCGTTTGCTGGTGAGGCTGAAGTCAGTGCTTCTAATGACCGTTTTCATACTATCAGATTTCTTCCCTCTTGCCAGACCAACTATTCTATTCAGCATGTTATAGAAAAATCAGCTCATCGTGCAGACAAAAGATCAGAGGTGTTCATTGTGTAATCCCTAGAACTAGGTCATTCAATTCCCTTTCCACTTTAATCTTCTCTCTCTTTTGTAGTAATGAATTTGCAATGGAGGTGGCTTTTTTACATTCTTTGGCACTGTAATGAAAGCCACCATCACTTCAGCCCATGCAAAAGCATGAGAAAAAAACTCTGTTTAATGCTGGAAAGCAAACTCCCAAAGGTCTCAGTTGTCATACCATGCTTTCTGTAGAGCATATGCTTTACTAAAGTAATTGTACACGAGTATTTCCAAAAATTACTTTTCATGAGGAAGTGAAAAATTATATCAACCTATCTCCATACATAACAGGGACCACAGACTGCACCAGTAGTGTTAGCACTGAGGAATAGTCCCTCTAAGTTCCATCTTTTCTGCCTTCTCTGCCACTGGCAACTAAATCCAAGCCTACATAGTGAAGTAAACTTTAACACATGCCAATGCCTGGTATCTTTGTCCTTATGCCACTGCAGTGGTGACAAGGCTTCTACAGATTTTACCTGGAAATAAATCCATAAGGGCAACTTCATTAGCTTCAGTCATTGCTGAATTTAACTCATGTTATAATGTGCACCTTTGGTCTCCTCCAGCATTTTTTTTTAAGGGCAGGGTAGCTCACAAGCACTAGTTTTCCCATTGATGAAACATATAATTTTCAACAACAAAGCTAAAATCCCAGGTATGCAGTGACTTATGTGACTAGACCTTCTCAGGAGAGATAAAAAGTAGAGCAATGCTTTGTTGGTTAGACTGAAAAAACACTATGAAGAAACCTGTTTTGGTCATTAACCTGTCAGACTTAGGCCAAAAGCCAGAGTGACTTGGCAGGAGTGACTCCAGCCCAAGAGCTGAAGACTGAAAGCTTCAGGCACGTGCCATAAGATATTTTCTCTTTTCACTAACCAACCCACACAAGGCTAATGTGCAAAGAGTTATGAATCTTCCTACAAACAGATCATTTTTCAGTTCATTAAACATTACTGCTGAACTACCAGGAGCTCTTCCTCAATTACTCACCTCTGAGAAAAGTGTCTTACAACTAAGTAGGAGCACAAATAGGTATTAAACTTTTTATTCCAATGAAATCTCTTGCTGTGCTGGATAATTTCTATTATTATTTGCTTTCTTTGGCCGAGGTGGATAGAGGGACTATGTGTGTTTACACTGAAGAATTTTGTTAATGCTGAAGAAATACGTATACATACAATCAAGCAAGCATTCATTTTATGTTCCCAGAACTTGTGTGATGGGCAGAGCTCACCAACCTCTTCCCTCGAACCCCTTCCATCACCTTGCTTGACTCTCACCCTCCAGCAATATAAATAAGCCAACCCTCTGCCTTTTCACCTGGCTCTGTTATTCCTTAGGAGATGTCTCTTACAGACATGCAGGCCTTTTGCCTGAAGCCAGAGTCTGAATTTCAGACCCTGGTACAGCGCTGCAGCACTAGCAGGAGGTGATTTATGCACTCTGCTTTTGCTGCTGGAGAGGCACTGGAGGGACAGGATCAAGAATTGAAGGAGTAGTAGTAAGGTAGTAAGGAGAAGGTCGTCAGATGAATACTGTTTCAGCAGATCCTTTCCAACCCTGCCTCTAAAGGAAGGAGGACATTTTCCTAATAAGGCTGCTGTTTCTGGTAAGACGAGAGGATGTTGGGAATAAGTTGTGGAGGGGTGACTGGAGCTAGTTAAGAAAGGACAAGAATCTTAGAAATTTGATAAAATGCAAAGCTACTTTTGAAATAATTTTAGGCCCTGCCAATCTGGGTTATGCATCCAGTTTTACTTGTAAAATGTATATGCTCAAAAATCTGAGCGATTTATGGCTTCAGCTCTATCCCAAGGATACAACCCCCAATAAAGCTCCCTCTTATGCCTCCAGAACAGCTACCAGTGTCACAAAACCTGTTTTTCATTCAAACCAACAACTGACAGACGTAATTACTTTACTTACAAATAAGTTGATCGAGGAATTAATTTCACAGAATCACTAGGTTGGAAAAGAACCTCAGGATCATTGAGTCCAACCATTCAAATTTCCAGGTAGGTCTCAGTCTTCCAGGCCACAGAATTACCCTTCTATTATGCAATATAAGTCAATCCAGGTCTTCAGGTGGGAGCAAAGTGCTTTAGTGCTACTTTTCCCCCAGATGTCAAAATTGTTGCATGACTGCCATTCAGGGAAAGAAATAACATTTAGATTTGTGTTCCTAGCTATGGATCCAGTTTTGAAACTTTGCTCTTTATTCTGCATTCCAGAGGGCCAATAATAAAATTATGTAGAGATGACAACTTGCTGAATTCAGTGGATAGACTCCAAAAGACCAGTTGATCCTAGTTTGTATGCTTTTCAGCATCATAACTTTTCCTAAAGGACATCCCTTTTCACAATACCTGTTCAGCAGGTTTGTTAGTGTCAAGCAACAGTAAGCTCCTGACCTCAAGAGAGCTGCAGAACCCAAATCACAGCTCTTTATTGGGAATCTCTGTTAACTAAGCTGAAACCAGCCAGATCTTACCCAGCTAATGAGTGGCTAAGAGATCCAGACTTTCATTGAGGGACCGAGTTCACCTGTTTTAGGAAATGCATACCTGCCTTCAGCAATGAAAGAGGGAGCTTGCACAAAATGTTTATATTGCTAAATTAGCCAAAACTTGGCCAGCCCAAAATGTAACAGAACAGTTCTTCAGTTAAACCGAGCCAAGTTAACCTATATAAATGTAATTCCAGTTACAAAAATGTAATTGTCTTCTTACTGATATCTAGACTGATGGGGTCGGTCCCTAAGTCTTATGAGAAGCCTTTGCCTACAGGATTGTGTAATGCTCGAGTAATACTTACAGCTTTAATCCTGACCAAGAATTAAATTGTTAAGGATTACACTCTTATCTACCTGACCTACAAACTGTTTGGTTTGGGATTCTGTATCTTGTAATCAATAAATTCCAGAATTAAGTGATATGTCTGCATATCCTGCTTCCTAGGGAACCTTTATGCTTCCCAAACAAACAAGTCAGTTCCAGTCCTTCAATTTCCTGAAAGAGGAGGCAAGGAGAGGATTAGTATAGCTTTGAGTCAAATAAAGAAATACATTTAGGTGCCTTACAATTCCACAACAATCAATCAGCATTCAAGCACCAAAGAGACTCACAGGAGCCTGTCCTTAAGCAATACTGGTGGTTTCCAAAAAGTAGCTGGTCATACAGGCTGCAAGCATTTCTGAATGTGTGAAGGCATCAGTGAAGTCAGTGGGAGAGGACTGACTCCTGAATCAGGATTTTGTTCATGCTCAACTTGCCAACTCTTAAATCACTCTTGGAAACAGCTGGGGACAATCTAGGGCCAATGCCATCAAACCCAGTAGTTCCAAAATTCTATTATTAATCCCACATCCAACGCCTACCATCGAGCTACTTGGAGAGAGCAGGCAGTATCTTGTGGTGTTGTATGGTGTCTAATACCATGGACTCCTGGTCTGTTGGGTAACTCCTATCATTGTAATTAGTATGTTGATTCTGAGTAAAAGTGACTGTTAGTTTAATTTCAGTGGCACCATATCATTAGCAGATCTGTCTCGATCATGAAATCATAGCTTCAGTTTCCTGTCTTTATCAATAGTCCAATGTTTTCCTTTCCGCGGTAGCACAATCAGACCCTTCCTCACACATACACCTTTGTGGGGAATAGATAAATCTAAAGGTTTTGCTCCATGTGTTTTTCTTACTTCAAATTAAGAAAACACTTTAGGCTTCATTTGAGCTCTAAATAAGCAAGAGTAGCCTCAGCAGTGCTCACTTTGTAGCATTAAGTGCATTTAAATATCTAGTGTAGCCTGCTGTGCCTACACAGAAAGATACTTGGACCTGAATACCATTGACCACCATCTGACTTTTAAATCTCTATTAAACATGACCTACTTCAAATAATGTATATGAAGGTTAAATCCTACTATAAAGCCACCTGCTTGAAAATACCACTGTTCATCAAGACTGCCCTGAATGCAGCCAGGATCAATGCCTGAGTTAGAGATGTGGGCTCAGTGCCAGGTTTATGCTGTCAATTTCTTCCCTGTCCTTTTTCTTTTTCCCTTTTTTCTTCTCTCTTTCTTTTCCTCTTTTCAAGTTACCATTTTTAGAACCTTGTGCCAGCAGAGGTCAGTGCTCCTGCTGCAGGAACAATCGCCTGCTGTCCACACTCAGGTAGCCATCGTTATTCTGCAGAACTAAGTGTCCACGGCGTAACAGCATGCAGTAGGCTATGATTGCCACATCCGAGATGGATGTTACTCAGAATGCCCTGAACAACTATGCAAGCTCATGGGCCCTAAAAGGAAGAGGCAATAGGACATCTCAACCAGAACAGCAAATTCCTTTTCTTCATAGATAACACTTCCATCAGCAGCTGAAACTTTCCATGTAGTTATAACCTTAATGGAATTAATATAGTCACAACACTAGGGGAAAAATAATTCAATACTGTCTTTCATTGGACAAATACTCTCAATCTATTTATTTGAAAGATTTCCCACAAGGTATCAGGAAGTCCCTCCTTGTGTAAGACGAAGGTGTTAGGCTACAATTTGAATTAGAGCTTGTTCTGCAATAGAACTGCAAGGATGGCAGCAGGGAGGCCTCTAAACCCAAGCTCTTTACTTCTGCTAGCTGTGGTTTGAGATCTTACCAATGGTGAGATCAGTCAAGGCCTTCAGCATGCATGAGCCCTTACAGCTGCAGGGTAGGACATTATTCTTATGGAGTGTGTTCTCCAATCTGTGGGGGTTGAACCAGTCAACGTGCCAGAGAAGGGCCATTTTCTTTTCTTCTGTCACTGAGACTGGGTTACAAGCCTGTATACCATCCTCAGCAAAGAAGGAGAAAACATGTCTGTTCCTCTTCAGGATCTCATTCAAAATGCCTCACCCCAGAGCAGGTGACAAGTCAGAAAATGTGCAGCAGAGAGAGAAATGCAATGAACTTCATGTTGAGCTGGTCCAGCAATTGGCAGCAAAAGCCACGGCTGCTTCCTTGAACAAGGAATAGGCGGTGAACAGCCTAGTCCCTTCCTGCATGTCATGGACCCCAAAATACAGGCAGGGTCCCTATATCAGCCCGGAGGAGGTAACGTCTCCCCACGCTCTCAAACCTGGTCTTCCACTGGTGCCACTGCAGCTGTATCTGATTGGTTTTGTTAAACAGTGAGGCTGGCTGAAATGAGCTGTAACATGATGGCACATACCCCTACGGGGTCCCAACAGCATCAAACACTGACACTAGCACTGCCTGCTGAGAGAGTCCACAAGCTTTTAAAATTCCCAAGTGAAGCAGTCAGCATCCCTGCTTTGACCAGAAAGTCACACACACTTTATTTTAGGAAAACAGGTGTAAGATTACCAACACATTTCTCTGGAGCCAGAACATGGCACATGTCTGTGCTATTTTCCACTGTGATACTGGTTGCAATCAAATGCCCATGGACTAGGCTCTCAGTCGATGCAAGTCACCTACCCATTATAACTGGCTCCAGAGTTTCAGAATCTCTAATCTCATCGACACAGTGTACTTTCTAACCTTATAATCTCATAAGTCATTGTACTGCTGCTGAAGCTTCATTGGTGAAATAAAAAGGAAGGTTAGTATACAAAACGGAGGTTTCAGTTTTGCAAAGTTCCCTTTACTCACCTGAATCCTCCTAAGGTCAAGAGAAAGACTACTACTGACTCATAATAACATTTGAATCAAGTGCTGAATTAGAAATAATGCTTTGTACAATTTCAGCTCAGGAAAGAACTAGCTTCCTGAAAAGATCATGTGGTGACAACTTTCATCCTTTCTTAGCAAAAGTCATAGAAGTGCTTTCCAACACTTACTGACCAACATTTTTCTGTTCTATGACATTTTTAATAAAAGCTAGCTATAAGTTTTGCTCCTACAGGTGTTAAAAATGGGGTTTAGCCTTTCTTTATGAACAAAATACCCACTGAAATCCAAAGTGTTGTGAGTGTTCGAGGATCTTGTCTCTAACAGGCTCCTTCTAACACCAGTTCCTTACAATAGTTTTCTACAGGCAGCTGAGCCTGGCGTTGCAGTCACTCTAATTGCCCCCACACAGACATGCACCAGGGTCCTCTCCTCTACCTTGGTCCAGTAGACTCGACACCAGCACTTCTCTGAGCCTGCAAACTCAGAACACTGAATGGATAAAAAGTGACTCCTTAACCCTCAAAAGCAAGTAATTTCTTGTTGATTCACCTTCCAGAACTGGCTTACTGTCAGAGGGACAACATTAGCTGGTAGAAACTGTGGAGAATGCATGTAGGAAGGCCTGCCTCTTTCCCTGACACCTTCTTGTTAGCTGACTTTCACCTTTTAGGAAGCCATATCTGTCACCTCCTGCCTCTCCCAGTAGATTTCTTTCTTCTCTCTGAAGTGGTGTATTGGGACTATCTTCCTTAACACATCTTGCACAGCGTTCTGTGTTAAGGATGCATTTAGGTACTAGTCAATGATGTGCAGCCACAGTAGGAAAGGGGTAAATCCAAGGACAGATTTCAGATTCTCTCCCTCTTAGGCAGAGGAAATTTGGGCTACAGTTTCACACACATGGGTCATGCCTCCAACCATCTGGGAATTTTACCAAAGTTTCCCCTTTGCATTTCCACATCCCTTTACATTATTTTTTCCTGGCTTCAGTGTCATTATTTTCAGCATGTACTGTCTTCCAGTGACATCTAATGACACAGACTGGAAATAGCAAGCTGGCCATTTCCATAAGTATTGTTTTAAAACTATTTCAAGCTGATAGAACAGGTTTGTTTGATAGAGACCAATTATTTACCAATAATTTAATTGCTTTTGAAAAAAAAATAAAAAGGCTAGGACCACCCTACTTCTCCCCAAGAAACTTAAAAAACACCTCCTTGTGGCAGAATTTGTATTTTTTAAAAAATCTGTTATTGTGATCTCCCAATATCTATTTGTAAAACTTCAATTATGCAATGGACACAAATTTATAGACCTTAAAGAAGCCAATGGCTGGAGGGACAATTCCAATTAAATCAAGAGAGAAGCATCTCTAATGTTTTGCAAGCTTGATGCATCAGACTCCTCAGGGCCCATTCCTCAGCTCATGCTCACTAACATCAATTTCATAAAGTGACAACAGAGATATGGCACTGATTGACATAACATTTCACTGGTACAAAGAATGCAAGCAAGATGAAGACATCTCATTACTGAAAGCAAAGCACATGAAAAGGGAAAATGTCATCACGAGGACAGAATCACTTTACGGTCAAAAGAACAAGCAAGTTGCTTCCTGTAGCAGTATCTATCTACTATTTACCCATCACTACACTCGTTACATTTGCATGTCAGTTCTCTGGTCACCAATCAGAGTCACTGTGCTTAGTGTTTCACCTGCGTAGGCCAATATGTGCCCTGACCTAGAGATCTTACCTGCAGGCCAGGACACAACTGATGGATACAGGCAGAAGAGCAGAGGGAATGGGGTCTCCATCTAGATGGCTTTGCAGCCTGGCTTGATGTCAGATCTGAGTCTACTGTGTTGAACAGCTTTGTTCCTGTAAAAATGAAGTCAAAGTAGCTGCAAGTCTTCCTACTGTGCCTTTATTTCTTTATTGGAGTGGCAGGCAGGCTTCCTCCAGAGCGTAGCCAGAACAGTCAAAAATGATTAGACAGAAAACACACTGTGTGCCTGCATAATACCTCACATCAAAGGCGCAGAAATGTATAGGCTGGCTATTTTAAAACAGACATTGTGTGACTGTACAATCTACATCTGCTCTGGATTCCCCCTGTCAATTTAGACTAATGCTTCACGACACATGAAAATGAATGAACCTAATGCTACTTAATGTCTGGACCTTTGGAGAACCCTCAAAAATACCACGTATCTTTGATGGTAGGAGGAAAGATAAAACATATTTGCAGAAGACAACATCAAGACAAGTGCTTATACATGTAACAGGGGATTGTACATCCAAACTCAAAGTATTTAATTCTGTTCACATGGAAAAATGGTGTGGAAAAGTTGTGGAGAGAGGCAAACAGGTGTTTTTTCAAGATCTCTTGGTTTAAGCACACAGACTATGGCCCAAGTTTCATCCAACACACAAAAACTGTCCAAAAGTAAAGGTCAAGTAAACATTTGAAAAATACAAGTCAGTGGATGCCTTGCCAGTATCAGCACTAGAAGATGTCATCCTGAAAACATGATCTGTCCATTTCTATTGTCTTCTGGGCAATATCAGCAGCCAGAACCAGCAGCACAGCTAGGCAGTGATGCACAGCTCGCACGTTCCCTGTGACCACTAGAGAAGCACCAGTTGCAGTAGGTGTTCTGAAAGCTCACACAACTCGTGCTGTTCCTTCTGCAAGGGAACTTGGGAGAAAACACTGCTTCATGGATGATTTAGGGCACTGAAATAAACACTGCAAGAACTATTGGGGACAGGAAAGGTAATGTAAGAGAGGCTTCAACTTTAATAAAGTTTTTGCATAAATATGACATTCATATCATAAGCTTGGAAGATTCTCACATTGTCTTATTTTTCAGCTCAGCATTCCTTTTAAAGCATTACAAATGCCTTCCTCCCAAAAACATGACTTAACAACATGAATATTAGTAGCTTGATATCAGAGACAGTTAATAAGATATTAGAAACTATCAGGGGATTAGAGATCTTCTATAATTTAGGTGACTGGGGACACAGAGAGCCAAGAGTAGAGCCTAGACACAAAAATTTCTAAGTAACACATCACCACCTTCATTGCGTATCAGCCTGTAGAGCCTCGAGACAACTGTATAAGTGGTATTACTGTTTTAAGCATATTTCTTTTGCATTCCTGCTGCCCATGGCCTTGTCCAGCAATATGCAGCTGCTAGCAATGGGGTGCTTTGGCTTTTCTCTATAAAACTGTGTCCTCATATGCTCATTTGTTGTCTTCTGAATGTCCTCAGTGTGAATGTTGGCCTTGATGATTTCTAAAACTTTACAGGTTTGTTTGGTTTTTTCCCTTGTAAGTCTCCACAGTGGAAAACTGGCAATTTTCCCTGCTCGGAGGGTACTGTCCTGAAGTTGTCAGGATCCTACTTTTGTCAGACAGACAAAAAAGTAATGAAAGGACTGCAGGGACAGACCCACAGCAGATGTCCATTTCTGTATGGTCAGATGACATCTCATGATCAGAGTGCTCTGGTACTTTGAATTTATTGTCAGAGATCCATCTGTGTTATCATCTTGACCTTCTATGAGAAACAGCTAAGACCTGGAAATTACACAGCTGCTTCTGTGCAGTGCAAACCACAATGCAGCAGATGCTGCCACATTCAGACTTGCTGCAGATGGAGGCAACTTGAAAGACACTGCATTGCTCTACTTGGAAGCAAGATGCAGACACCTCCTTCCCTCTCATCCTCTGCAAAAAACCACTTCTATCTTCCATAGTGTGACGAGGTGCTTAGGAGCATGATTTAGGGATTGGTGGGAATGGTTGGACTCGACGATCCAGTGGGTCTCTTCCAACCTGGTTATTCTGTGATTCTGTGATTCTGTAAAGGATGATCTAGTTTCAGTGTCACTTAAGCCAGGACTGGAATTGACTTCTACTAGCAGGAGAAACAATACAGTTTGCTGACCCCAACATCTACTCCTCCCTTCAGTGTCCTTTAAAAACAGCATGCAAGACAAGGGGAAGACTCCAGGTCCAGCTACTTTCAAACACAGCACTGTTCATAATATTTTTTATGATGTAAAACCACTATTAGATGATCAGAAAGTTCCTCCATGCCACTGCAAAATCTTAAGGAAAGGTAGGTAAGTAAAGAAAACACTCTTCTTTTAGTATTCCCAATGACCTTCTTTTCATACTGAATTGTCACTTACATCAACTATCTTGAGCAATGCATGGATTAATTTACAGGTTACTGTTTACTAAAGGAACCTGGACAGTGGTTTTGTTCTGAATCTTAAAGGCCTAATTCAGACCTGGGCTTTGAGTTACAGCTGTAATGCAAAGATACTGACAGCATCAGATACGGACAAGTATTGTACAGATACTGACAAGGCCTGATCTGCGGGGCCATTCTCACCAGTGTTACCAAGTACAAATATGTTGATATCACCTACAGCTGTTCTGGCATTTATTGAGGTGTAGCCCATCCTTCATCAGGAGGTACATCCATCAATACAGTATCTAACTTTGTCAGAAAACAGCTGAAGACTGCTTCCTCTACAACAGGGCTACCCTTCAGTATATTTTATGTCGGCAGGACTCTTGGGAATAGACCATTTTTAACTTTTCTTAACTCAGACCTATTCTCTGATTACACGTCAATGCATTTGTCATTTGCATCGTCTACCTAAAAGAGCAACCTTCCAGTTAAATTTGTAGGACAGGCTTCCAAACCAGCTGCAGCACCACCTCTTCTATGAGGTTAGTTGTCCCATCACAATATCCAAGGCTTGTCAGCCTGTACTGCAGGAATAGAGCCGTTTCCCTCTCCAGTGGTGAGAGTGACCACAAGCACAGCTGACAGCTAAATCCTGTGTTTCAGGACCATAAGCAGTCTACTTGCAACCTTGTCTGCAGAGAACTGATTCTGGATCATGGGTTTTTTTGCAGCATAATCATAGCAAAGATATTTTAAAATGGGAAAAAGCATTTATTATGTACACAAGTACTTTTAATCAGACTCCAAATTAATTACAGAAATTTGCTGTCACATTTCACAGACACAAGACATTCTAAAATAGCTGAGACCAAACTTGAGCAGACAATACTGGTTTCATCTCAAAGCACTGCATTTTGCCTATCCATGACCCTCTTCTACCCCAAATGACTAACTAATACCATAATCTTGTTTTAGAGATATGCTATCTTGGTACAAGACATGATACTTTTAAATTGGTTACTACAGATCATGGTAGAAATTTAAAAGAAGAAATGTAACATTTCTTGAAGAAAACAAAGTTGATGACAAGAGGATCACGTACATGGCTACTAGATCACACTACTTCAATCTTCCACCAAAAAGTAACCCTCCTTAATAACAGCATAAAATTCCATTTGTTTTAGAAAGGCACACATAAAATAACATTGATACATTTTATTTCAAAAGACTTTGTTGTCTCAACTCTCTAGCAATACTCCAGTACAGGTTAAGACTTGTTCATAAAGAGATCAATCACAAGCATATAGCACACATTAAAAAGGCACGCCAAGTACAAATCCTCTTTTGAGATTTTTTTTTTTTTAATGTAAACTGGAAACAGCAGGCACGAAGCATCTGTACAGCAAATATATAATACCACGTAATTTTCAGTTACTCATCTCAAGAACTTTTGATCTGGCAACTGAAACATAATCCTCATGTTGCTGTGCATGGGGGGCACATTCCTAACTGAACTGAGTAGTGATGTACTGGGAGTCCTAGGAGGAAGGCAGATTCTTAATACTTAAACACACATGACCCTCAAAGAGGGTTCATTTCTCTAGTGGCAGCAGCACACTTAGAGGAATGCTCAGTGACACTGACAACCACTGAACACACCAAAGGTGACAGTAGCCTCTACTGTGAGCCAAAGTGATCTATAAAAATGCCTCCCACATTCTTTAACTGTCTCAATACCAACCTTGGACATAATGTCACATAATAAGAGGAATGACTGAGCTACTTTAAACAGGGGTGTTACACATGGATCCTGAACACTATGGCCTTCCAGGAAGATTAAGGACAAGTTAATTGCTGACTGGAACTCAAGGTACATCTGTCCTATACTGTAAAATTAGAGTAGTACACCCTGTAACAGTGTGGCACATCAGATAACATCTTACAAAAACTACAAACAGGGTATCGCACTACAGCAGGGCTATGTGCTTACTGGCAGGTCTGTAAATACATACGCATCTTTAGGGCAACGGCACATCAATTATAAGCAGGAGGGCAGAACAGGACGAAATGCTGAGGTTTGCTTAATTATTTGTTTCAAATATTTAAAATTTAAGCCTCAACAACTCTTCACAGTTTTAAGTTTTATATGGCCTTAGGCATATTTAGAAACTTAAATGCCAAGCTCCCAAGTTCAATTAGGATTCTTAAAAAAATACAGAAATAGTAATAACAATGTTATAGAGGCCTTCCAGACCACGACAATTTAAGTTAATGAAAACACTTTATATATGAACTTATTTCCTACTGTGGTTTTGTTTGTGGGGTTCTCCAATTCCTCCCTCAAATAGTTCTCAACAAAATGCTTTTCATGTAGGCAATGAAAGAAGGTAGTGCATAAAGTAAGGCTTAAGCAAAGCCACTGACCCAGTGAACAGAACGCACACACAATCTAGGCACTTTCTTTTCAAAGACTCTTTCACTTGAGAAAATTATTATTCATCTGTCCATAGTTGTGCTATTTATCTCAAACACATGTTCAGATTTAGCAGACTACAGGTGGAAGTCAAAGGTGATAATTCACACAAGAGGAAGTAGGCAGACAACTGACTTAAATTACTAAATCTCATCTTCTACAAATAAGGACTGATACCAGTGTTTGGGAAGTGATGGTTTCATTGCTCATAGCTGCATTAAGCGCAATAGATGTAGGCTCTGAGCACACAATTCAGTGATTTTATTTATGCATTACCTTACCCCAGTGTATCAAAAAACAGTCAGCTACAGCAGCCTAATAGAACTATGCACAGCAAGGCTGTGAATTTAAACATTAGTTCCTATATCCAATTGCAGCTTGCGATTAAACCTAATTATCACTAAGAAGGCAGCCTTAATTTGGAGATCTGAAGGACACAGACTTCACAATGTTCCAACTAAAAGAAGCCACCACTACTTGCAGTCTGAGCTTTCTCAGTCTCAAGTCCTCACAGTGGGTTTTAGAAGTGTTAGATTCTATTATTAGCTCCCCTTTACTGCCTTGGTAATCATAGGCCACATCCTTTACCATTTTTTAACCTATTTTGGAAGGAATGGAAAGATTGAAACCTGCCTTCACTGTGAGAACAGGTTTTCATGTCACTAATTTAAACAGTTCTTTCCCAAAGTCTTTAATGTTTTTCAGTGTTTTTGAAACATGGATACACATTCCAAACAGGCTGAATGCTTACAAAGAAGTTTCAGCATAAGATGACAATATGAAATTGTGAAAGTCTTTCCTCTAGAACACTCAGAAAGGCTTGGGCTTGTAACAAGGCAAGTTACAATCTATAAGGACACTGTTCTAGTTTAAAACAGTTTAAGGACACAAAATTCTGTTTTCCTTCTAGAAAGATTTATTTGTTGCCACAACAAATCTCATCTAATTAAACTTCAGATGTGTTACTTCTTACTCCCTCTCTTTTTAACTCTGCCCTTCAAATGTCAAAACACAAGCAACTCCACTAGAGCATAAAAACCAAGCTGCCTATCAACCGCAAGGTTCCTCCTGTCAGAAAGAACTTTTAAATGAGGAGAAAAACTAAGGTTTTTCTTATTTATTCTAAGCAGAATGACTGTGGAGAAATGACTCAAGCTTAAGTAGTAAAAGTTAATGGAATGTCATCTAAATTGAAGACTGACTCAGAAACACATGAGACTTGCTAATCATTTGTTAATCTTCAATTCAATAAGCTACTAGAAGTACTCATGTAATACCAGGGAAACAGGAGAAGGTACTGCTTATTTTTCCCCTAGGGCAGGAGAACGAGCTTTAAATGAGAACATCAGTTTTCCTGGCATCTGATAAAATGAAAATCCCTGTTATGTAGCCCCAAAGGATTAATTACTTTAGCATCTATGAATCAGGACTAGGTAAACTTGCAGTACAATGATTTTATTCCGTTAATGTGCAAGACTTGCACAACTTCAGATCTTCATTCTGCGTGCTGGTATTTCATGTTTTGCAGCATGCTTCCTCTTCTCCTCCTCCTGAACACATTATACCTTTATAGTACAAAATCTTCCGGAACACTCTTTTTCCTGGAACAGTTAATACATGTAATACCAGGCAGAATTGGTGGAGACTGAGAAACTGGACACTTACAGGTGGAATTGTCTAGACCAGACAGAGGAAAAAAAAAATGTCATATGAATGCTCTATAATGCTCCACTAATTGTAGTTAGTGCCATAATGGTTCATATCTGAATTCAGAAATCTTAAAAGAAAACTGTTCAAATGAATTAAAATTGAGCAATTCTGTATAGAAACACAGGTCTGAACAGGAAACGAAGTACAGGCACTGGTGATATTAAGTAAAAAAAGTTTTCCCCATTTTTGATGTTTACTTACGTAGCCATCAATTCTTTTTTTCAAAGTATTAATAAGTCTTAGCAGTAAAGAAATGTCTCTTTCTTCCTTTCCAGAAAATATATGACATCACAAGAAATTTTTTAGCATTTCCCATTATTCTTATGGTTTCTCAGCTCAGCATGTTTTCAGTTGTTTCAGAGAGAATTTCTGTGTCGATCTCAAGATAAGAACAGAACTGCATGTTTCACCAGAAAATGTCATTTCGTTCTATAAACAGGCATGTCTTAAAAGCAGAATTCCAAATGCTTACAGCCAACTAGACCTTTATGAAAACCATGGTGGAACAAATCTATTATAACTTCAGATAACACTGTTGAATTGCCCATTAGGAAAGCAGACTATCAGCTTTCTCTAGTAATACCTGAACCCCACTGCAAACCCCTCCATATTGACTATTAATAGCAGCAAAACTTTTTACACCAGAAAAAAAAGGTTAGTGTAGAGCCCACTCCCTTCCTTACTTCCGCAGCTAATCCTACCATGTAATTAAAGCACTCTGCACACAAACATTAATGCACAGTGGTGGCAGAAGCCAACTTAATATCTTTTTTTCTTCACTCACTGACAGATGAGATATAAAACCCCAGGCACTTCCTTCAAATGTTTTGGGAGTACTATGCAAGACCTAGATGTTTAACATGTTCTCAGTAATAGCAGCCTGAAGGAGTTCAGCTTATTTTAGTCTTACTAAGTTTAACACTACTATTTCATAGTCACTGCAGTAAGTTTTAGAGAAGATCGAGTTACTTCTCAGCAAACAAGTCATGTCTTATCATGTTGCTACTAAGATACATCTACACAGGAGTTTAAAGCTCTACTTTTACAGCTACAGGATCACATCAAAGCAAATCTACTGATTAATTAACTAATCCTACACTATGTAGATTTTCTAGTTTACTCAATGAGCAGTGAGCTACTCTTGCCACAAAACAATTTGGCCATTCATTAGAAGGCTACATAAAACTTATGCTAAAGCATTTCAGATATCCCAAATAATATATGAATAAACTTTTATTTTCAAGCAACAATACACTAATTCAATACTTTAATACAGCCCACACATTTAAGTTGGGTGGAGCAGTAAACTGAACAATCAAACGTTTGCACTGGAAATGTGCTGAAGTTCCCAAGTGTCTTCATTTCCACCTTACTGAAGTTTTCTTACGTTCTACACACTACATGTTTCATCCATCCGTGCAAGTCTGAATCAAATTTTAAGTGTTCAGATAACAGGGAAGTCCATTCACTGCAGAGATTAATTTTTTACAGAAAAGGCAGGCTAAGCAAGATGAAATACTGCAGGGTTCTTCATCAGACTAGGTTTACTTTAGAAACCATGAACTTTCAGCTGTTCTTCCTTGACAATGCCAATCTAGAGGAGAAAAGCAACATATTTTATTAAAACTTACATGCTTAGAATATTACAGTGATATCAAGTTACCACAATCTTATACTTTGATTAAAGAAACAGAAATACAGAATATACTCAAATAACACAGTTTTCTAGTTACTAGAATACTAGTTTTATAGTTACCAGTTTCTAGAATGATTCTGGACCAAGCAGAACTGACTACACAAGAAAAAAAAATCTTATAAGACATCTGACTTGCTCTGTAGTCCAAGCACTTCTTTGACAGTGAGAGGTCTCTGTATCATGATTTGCATCAGTAAGCTAGTGGTGTAATAGCCTCTTCCCTCTATAGTGTTTTCAGTCTCAAAATCACAGTTTGCATCAAACACTTGATTTTACAAATTAAGAACTCATGTTGCACTGCCAAAGAACAAGTGCTGTGTTGTAGCCAGGTAAATGCATTCTACAGTACCTTGATTCTTACCAGAGTTCACTCACTCTGCAAGTGTCATTTTCCTTTTTGGCTGAAAATACAAAGAAACTCTAGTGGACACCTTTAGCTTGTTAATTTACATTAGTGTCACCTGTCACCCTCTTGCTTCTAGAGAGGTTTAGATATTTATCTGCTGCCCCTCACCTCCAAGAGAAACTGGCATATGTTCTTTCTCTGGTCACCTTGAAGCTGGATTACTTCACCGTATTCAGGATGTTCAATCACAGTACCATTACAAGCAAATTTCTAGAAAGAGACACATTCATATTGTAAGACATCTGATGTAAATTATAATTTTACTTATTAAGTCTTTTCAGCAGAATTTTGTCATGGAAGCTGCTTGCTAAATTCTGATGCCAAGCAAGGCAAAGGCTACATCTATTTTACACTGATTTTGAGAGCAAATGGAACATATCTACTGATGTGTACAAACGCAAACTCAGCTGTTGATGGTAAAATCAGGTAACGACACGATCAGCTACCATGCAGAAGGAAATGGTCAACACTCCTTACAAGAATGGAAAATAAAGTCATAAGACATGGCTTTTCAACTCCATGCTATTTTATAATCAATACTTTCATCCTGGTGAAACTGAAGATCTCTATTTTCAACAGCAATCCAGCTATGACAGAAGCAGGAATGCAAAAACAGTTCTACTTTGAACGGATATTATTTTTCACATCAACAAAGCCAGATGTCTGAAATTTTAATGAAACATTCAAACTATGTTTTGTTTACTTCCTTACAGGAAAAAAATGTCTAACTTTTCAGCAAAAACCAGTGTCAGTAGACAGTGACAGATATTTTGAGAAAGACAGGGAAATGGATCAACCTCAATACTAAAGTGACATGGTCTGGCAAGAACAAAATAAAACAAATATTCTGTTACCTAGTGTTAAAAGTGATCATACTCCTTTGTATAAAATCTTTACTATCAAATCGAATCAACAACTTCACCTTTTTGAAAGCCTTCACAAGTTTCTTCTTGTCATAATCATCTGCAATTCCCTGAACAGTTGTTAGTGTCTTTCTTCCGTTTCGTTGCTGGATCCTTATATGAATGTAATCCTCAGTCCCCGCCGGGAGTAAGTCGTCACCCTTTGTTGCATCAGCAAAGGGGTCTGCAGGAGGAAAAAGATTCATGTAATTATCACAATGGAGAATATCCAAGCTTAAAACTAACAGGTAAGTTTCTCACTTCACCAAGAGCTTTACTCAGGGGATAATCTTGCTGGTTTTGCCTCGTTTAAAAATACACTGCCAAAATCAGAGTACTTTTTTTTCTACAGCTGTATTAAGTCTCACCAGCCTGCTACCTCAGCATCGTGCTCTCAACTATCACACATCCAGTTTCTTCAGTGCCTTTCTGAATATAAACAGTTTTCAGCTACAGTATCAATTTACTTCAGTATTTCTTGGAAACTGTAAATCCTGAAGCTCAGAACTGGAAAACATGGTTCAGAGAGAACAGCAAGTGCATATTAAGTTTCAGATAGCCACGTGCATTTTTAAGTGAAAATATGGAAGTTGTACCTTTCATCAGATCAGGTGGTAAGTACAGATAAATTAAAAAGCTCTCGTACACACGCTCTGTTACAGGTTCAGAACAGAAGAGCTATACAGTGACAACTATGACACTACTGGCACATAAAGGTATGAATGGAATTCTTGGTTACTAACATAAACAAAACAGGGCAATAGATACTAGCAGACCTCAGAGGCTGTGTACAAACTAGCACCCCTCTGCCAGTTTTAGGCAAGAATTACTACAATATATAATCTAGGCTTTGACTATAGAAAGGCCATTCCTCACATTCTTTGAAGCTTAAATGTATCTAGCACAGGTGAAACAAGAAGGCATTTAGGAATTATCTTATTCTCTGTTCTCCACAAAAACATATTTAACACTCAATCTATCAAGAAATTAGTTAGCCCTACAAGTTTCCTAATCAGTAGTTCCAAAAAAATCTTTAAGTATGAAGTACTTTAACTAGATTTTTTAAAATAAATCACAAGTAACGTCTTGATACTAATCAAAATCATACTGAAGATTTCAATCTTCAGAAAGCACAGGTTCCAACAGCCACGTAGGGTACAATTACCCAAGCTTCTACCCAAAACTCAAACCTAAAACAGTTACCAAGTTTTGTCATCCACTCGAAACAAATACTCCATGAGTAAAACTTCACCAGAAATAGGAATAAAAGTAGTTCAGCTGCAGATAGAATGGCCCTTGTATAAACAAGAATGACAAGAACATTAAAAGCACTGAAAGGACAACAAGAATGCAAGCACCACAGGAAGGATGAACAGCCCTGGGAAGGTTAACTGGCTTTCTACTAAGGCATTTGTTAAAATATGCTGAATTTCACAGCTTGTAGGGTAGACACTAACAGAAAATTTCAGTCAACAAAACGGGGAGAGAAAAAAAGGTAACTCAGGCATGGAAGATCACTTGGCAGAGTTTAGGATTCTAGGCTGGAGATACACCACTACTGTAGATGTTAGTATTGAATTACTTCAAATAAGTCCTTTGGGCAGCACCCGAAGCACAAGGGAGTTTATAGTGCTGGGCCATGGTTCTCCACCTTCCTTATCTACAGGCAACAGAAGTGAGCAAGTTTAACACATTATACAACAATGTTGTCAAGGCTTTCGGTCTCAGTCTTGTCCCTAATCTTCTGCACATACGAGCCATACGAGGAGGTTACATTAACCGCAGTCAACCTCCAAACTGAAGGTGGAGAACCATGGCTCAGCAGTGTAAACTTCCCTGCAAAGCCAAGAGGAATGACCCACCACTGCTATAGTTCAATGTATTGGTACAATACCCTCTTGCAGGGCATATATCGGGCCTTGGACATTGGTAAGGATGAAAACAAACAGCGAAACAACAAGGAACTGGAATCGAGATAATTTACTTCCTAGTAGAGGTTATGAACCCTAGACTCCCTAGATTACAGAAAGATCACAACTTTGGGACTCCTGAGTTGATGGAAAAGCCTGGTTTGGGGTATTAGCTGCCAAAGTACACAACAGTACTGGTGAGGCTGAACCTCAAATATAGTGTTCAGTTTGGGGCCCTCCACTACAATAAAGACATTGAGGTCCCGCAGCGTGTCCACAGGGGAACAACGAAGCTGGTGAAGGGTCTGGAGAGCAAGACTTACGAGGAGCAGCTGAGAGAATGGGGATTGCTTAGCCTGCAGAACAGGAGGCTAAGGGGAGACCTTATCACCGTCTACAACTACCTGAAAGGAGGTTGTAGCAAGGCAGTGTAGGTCTCTTCTCCCAAGTAACAGTCGATAGGGTGAGAGGGAATCGTCTCCAGTTGTGCCAAGGGAGGTTAAGATTGGATACTAGTAAAAATTTATTCACCGAATGGGTTATGGGGCACTGGCACGGGCTGCCCAGGGAGGTGGTTGAGTCACCACCCCTGGCGGTGTTTAAAAGACGGGCAGGTGAGGTGCTGTGGTTTAGCGGTGGGCAGGTACGGCTGGGTTCGGTGATCTCCGCCAACCAAACGATCCTGCGCCGTCCTACGGGAGGAACACCGAGGGCAAACGGCGCGGGAGCCGCCTCTGCCCGCGGTGCGGAGCCGGGGGACAAGGACGAGCGGGAAGAGCCGCCCTCCCGGCGCCGGGCACGGCGACAGCCGCTCAGCATCCCGGCGGGGCTCCCGGGAAGGAAAAAGGAGGGGGGGGAGAAGGACGGGGGAGACGGCCGGGGCAGCAGCACGGAGAAGGACTGCGGGGAAGGAGGTGGGGGGGTTGGATCCGCGCGGCGCCGGCTCTTACCGAAGGATTGGAGGTTCTGGATAGAGGACATGCGACTCTGCGGCGAGAGGCTGGAGCTGCGGGGGGAAATACAGCGGCTCCACGCGTCTCCAGCTCCGCAGTGACGGCGGGGGCGGGACCGGGGTGGGGGGGCGGATCTGAGAGGGAGGGAGGGAGGGGACCGGGGAGAGAGAGGCAGGGGAAAGGGCAGAAGGAGGGGAGGGGACGGCGCAGAGGGACGCGGCGGTGTGGCAGTTGCTGCCCCGGGGCCGTTAACGGGCGCCCCTCGGCGGGGGAAACGCGCTGCCCCGCGGGGGTCGGACTGGAACCGTTTGGGTGAGGAGGGAGCTTAAAGCCCCCCAGTTCCCACCCCAGCCACGGGCAGGGGCTGCTCCCGCTGCATCAGGCCGCTCGAAGCCGTGTCCAGCCTGACCTGGGGCGCAGGGTGGGGTATTGGGGCTCGGTGATCCCCGAGGGTCCCTTCAGACTCGGGTCCTTCTGCGATTCTGTGACCTCCAGGGACGGGGCAGCCTGTGCCATCACCTCGCCACCCTCATCGCGAAGAAATTCTTTGAATTGTCTAGTCTAAATCCTACCCCCTCCAATTTAAAGCCGTTCCGCCTCATCCCATCACTCCATACCCTTGTGAACAGTCCCTCTCCAGCTTTCCTCGCCCCTTCAGGTACTGGAAGGCTGCCTTAAGGTCTCCTCGGAGACTTCTGCGGGCTGAACAACCCCAACTCTCTCAGCCTCTCCTCATAGTAGAGGTGCTTCAGCCCTCAGATCATCTTCATAGCCCTCCTCTGGACCCATTCGGACAGTTCCATCTCCTTCTCATGCTGGGGATTCCAGAACTGGACGCAGTACTCCATGTGATGTCTTACAAGAGCAGAGCAGGGGGGAAGAATCACCAGAGCCCAGCTGCCATGCAGCATAGAATGACCCAGTGGGCTGAGGGGCTGCAGTGTCCACAGTGCCTCATCCAGCCTGGCCTTGAACACCTCCAGGGACGGGGCATCCAAGACTTCTCTGGGCAATCTGTACCTGTGCCTCACTGGCACAAATTCTTCCTAATATCTAATTTAAAGCTCCCCTCTTTCAGCTTAAAACCATTACCCTTCAACCTATCACTGCACTCCCTGATAAATAGATAAGTGGTGTTGGGACTGCAATTGAAAGGGTTTGCCTTTAAAAAGGAATGCTTGTGTTACAAAACCTGCCAGTCCTTGGGAGGTGATTAATGGCTCTGCAGATGTGCAATAACCTAGTTGCATTGGCACCACTACTATAACCTGTATTTTTTTGGCTTTTATACTAAGCTTCAGCCTCTTAAATGAACAGGAAGTTTCTCTTCTGTGATCCAAGCCTGGATCAGCACTGCAGTAGTTTTAGAAATGTCAGCATGCATTGGTCTAAGAAAGTTTCTGGTCCTAGCACTTGGCAAAAAAGCTTTTGTTTTTCCCCTGGGGAAAGCAAGGCCATTTGCCATGGTACAAACTCTCCACTTACCCTTGGCTACTATAGCTGATGGAGCCTTTCACTGCAGTGTGGGCTGTAGAGACAAGGGCTGTCTAACTTGTTCCCAAGCAGCTGCAAAAGGCACTCTTGGGAAAGTAATGGAGGAATGGGGAGATGCTAATTATAGAGCTTAAAACGCCTGCTTCGGTCACAGAGGCATGACAAAATGTGTGGATTAAGAATGAAGAGCTAGACCCTGAGACACTTTCTGGGGAGGTTGAGCAAGCTCAGATCACCCATACTCTGGGATGTGTCCTCATGATGTCTCCAGCAACTCTCTCAGACCACTTGCATTACTATTAATGTAGGGAATTTTTGTCTCTGGTATATTTTTGCAAATTCTACATTTCTGTGCAAAATTTTGCTCTCTCATGATCATCCCATGAAACTTTTTCCCTGCAGTAGAGCAGGTCTGTCATCTCTTTTTTCCCTCCAGTGTTGTTACCTTGGCTGGGCCAGTACTGCTGTCTTTGGGGCATTGTGATGACCCAAGTAAGCAAACTGATTCCAGCTAAAAACAAGATCGAAGTTTAAAACCTCAGATCTGCTCCACATGTATAATCCTGCAACAATTGTACTGGGACAACTGAAGAGGACAGAGACTGGGGACAGGCCTGGCTATGGGTGAGACAACAGTGAGACATGAAACCCAAGTCCAGGTCTGCAGGTTTAGAAGAGTTCCTTGCTCAATGTGGCAATGCTTGCACTTACTTTGAGTCCTCATGCATTTAAAATAATTTTGTACTTCTTCTAGTACTCACTAGAGGGGTATCATGGGCCTATGAGCTTTTTGGTCATCTATGGGATTTATTATACAGTTTACAGCCAAATGAGATGTGGTGTCTGGGAAACAGCAAAGCTCCTATATAAGCCAGGAAGATGTGACTTTGTTGTCCTTGAAATGAAACCACAATGAACAGTTCTTAAGTGCACATCTTGACAACTGCAAAGGGAATGGAAACAAAGCCTAATCACACAGTTTGGCATGCATTGGGTGGCAATTAAAACAAAAGTGGTGTCCAGCAAACTTATTGTTCCCTTGGCAGCCTGCCACAATGGCCACGTCTCTTGGCATGACATCTCTGTGGGGGTGTGTCAATGCAAAGAGCTCTCCTGCTGTCCTCCTCAGAGGGAGCTGCAGGTCTCTGTGTTGTGTCCATCACTTAGGTTTGACACAAATACAGTCTGTGCTTCTGCCTTGCACCAAACTTTGGTCACTGTGGGCAGAGACAGAGGGTATCCTGCTGAAGATGTTCTTCTCCTGCTTTTGCTCCTTGACAGCTGTCCTGAGTTCCTTTGGTCTGAGTCCTTCCCATAGATCTTGAGTAGCCACTTGTGGCAGTAGACCTATGAAAGCTGGTTGTGAGGACTTCCAGCCATGCCAAACTGTGGAAAGGTAGGCCAAGCAGACATGGCACAGCAGCAAACAAAAAAGGTAGAAGCAGTTAAAATAAAACCAAAGTGTAAGCAAGAGGTGTTGTTGCCTAGACTGCTAAATTTTGGATTACACCTGATCACCCTAGAGCCGAGGCTAGAGTTAAACTGATTTGCTAGTATCTATTAGACATCAAGGTTTAAGCAATGGATTTGAAATAAGACTCTTGCCTTTCCATGACTAACGTATAACCTGGCAACAATCGTACCAGAAAAGAACATCATCTTTAATTATCTTGATCATGGCTTCAAGCTATAGAAGTGTAATAGTTGCAAGACCTTGTTATGAATAGCAATTAGAGATCCCCTTGCTTGCCTTTTACTATATTTCCGTTAATCTGTAAAGGTCTGTGTGAATCATTAGAGGTTATTTATGACTGGATAAACTGTAGGGATTAAAACCAGGGACTCACTGGCTTGCAGATGAAAAATAGGACATTCTAAAGACCTAAAGTAAGCTTTTGTAAAAATTGGCAATCTAGTGCAGAACTGCACCTTCACCGGGTACTCTCAGAAGTTCTTCAGCTGCCCCTTAGGAACAAGATGTAACCCAGACTGGTGGGAGAAACTTTGTTCTTCCAGAGAATTGCTGTGTTTGTAACATCGGCTAGGAATGCCATGAAAAAGACTTGCATCAGGAAAAAAAAAATGTTGCTCATGTGGCAGGGGCTAAAAGTCTGCTTTAATTTAGAACTCTGCATGACATCTGTCTTCTCTGTGTGCATGCAGAAGGCTGCCATTACCTTCAGCTGCTTTCAGTCTCCTTTTAATAACCACAATGAACAACTTGATTTTCCATTTCCTACAGGCACAGTTCTAGTATATACTACTATTATTTTCAAGTGCAGCACCGTAATATTTTAACTTTGATTCTTAGGAATGTCTACAAAGCCAAAAGATCTGTTAATATAATTAAGAATTGCTCCAGTAGGCTGACTCCTCTACCTGGTCCTGCAGTCTGCTTTACCAGGAAATTGCAGGCTTGCATGCTGACTGTCTCCTGCAACAATATGGAAACTCTTAACAATTACTGCTTGAAGCACCCAGTGTTCAAAGAGCAGTTTAAGTTGCCTGAGAAAGTGATTGTGCAAATAGCATGTAGCAGCACTGATTTCCATCCTGTATTCCAGCAATGCAGCCACTCCGTATACAAATTCTGCCCGACTCCAATGCTAGAAGCATGCCTTTGCTGGCCTAATTTTGGCATCCTGAAAATAATGTTCAAGTGCTGGAATAATGTGCTGGATGCTTCAAAGACAAGCAAATATGTTTCCATTCTTGATTTATTTTCTTGCGCTCTAATCTTCCCTGTTCCTGCTTCATGACTCTATCTAAAATTTCCCAGCTGCGTTTGGATGCTGTGCATCCTGAACTGCTGTGCAGAAGACTGACTGGTGGCTTTCTAGCAGGGTGGAAGAGTTAACAAAAGTTTCAGAAGAAATCTTACCTCTGCCAGCAGAATACTTACGAAAATGGCTGTAAGCATGCCAAGCCTGACATCTTTCCATCTGGGCTCTAATTTTGCGTCAAAGCTTCCACAGAGTGCTGAGGAATGGTCTGGGGAGAATGACTGATGTCCTGAACTGTGGCTCATGCCTGAGCTGCCCAGCTGCTATGAAGTTGTTTCAGTAAGCACGTGCTAACTGGGAGAAGTGGGCAAACCTGGAACTGTGCTGGTGGTAAATACCCAGATATCCAGTCTAACAAAGAAGTCTGGATTGTATGCAGTTTGGTTTAGCTTCACTACATGGTGAGATTTAAAGAAATATGTACTTCTGCTTGAAACGTGTGTGGGTTCATTCCTTGCTGAGCAATGGTTGAAAGTAAGACGGTAATTTCCATGTTAACCACTAGATGGTCCTGTTTCTCAAATTAAAAAAAAATAAATTCCAAATTAAAGCCAATCCTGGCTTTGATCTGAACCTAAATGTTAGTAGAGATCAGCTTCAGTGTAAAGCTACATGTAATTAACAGTCTTGTCTAGTTGCTTGAATTGGCGTGGTTTTCTGAGTAGATTTGAATACAACTTTTCATCAGTCCTCCAAACTCAATTAGTTCATACAGATCCTCTTATCAGTGATTGATAAAGTATTTCCTAGTTAATACCAGTTAAGAATTTACAGCTCCAGACAGCACAGATGTCATTGTTGTCATTCCTTCTTATTCAAGGACAGGCAAAACCAGAACAGCATAGTTTATTTCATTTCATACACGGAAGTCATGCTCAACTCCAGTGCAGAAGGCTCGGCAGACTCGCAGCTGAGGCAGAGGTTCAACACAATGGTGCTTGCAAAGTATTCACGTGCTGGTATGTGAAACAATGAGAGTGGTGGGCTGGAAAAAATATGTTTTAGGTTTCTCCACTCAGCTGCATGACATGCCTTTGCTTTGGTAGTTTTCACCTCTGGTGGTTTGTTGAGGGCTCTTAACAGCAAAAAAAAATACAGAAAAAAAAGAGTTTGGGATTAGTTCTCTGAGCCGACTACATGGTAGAATTTGACATAAAAACTGTATTTCACTGTTGATCTCTGGTGCTGTCATCCCAAAGAATATCCCTCTGGCGGGCTCCCTAGACCTCGTCCTCTTGGGTCACTCCAGACTCCTCCAGGAGGTACCTTCCCATTGTCACCAGTTATCCTTCTCACCATTTCCTGCCCAAGAACCTATCTCTCCTTAGCCTTGGGAGGTTGCTTTCCTTCCCACAGCCTATCACACCTGTGTATCTGCTACCTTTCTAAGAAGTTTCATCCCACAGTGCCTCCTTGGTCAACCATCCTACTGAGACACAGAGACATCTAACAGCAGGTTCAGCCCCACTCTTGGTTCCTATAAAATACACAAGAATTTTACACGCAGGAGTCCTACTTGGTCATGTGTGAGGTGGGAGAGTGATGGAGGCCTGAGACCTTCCCATGGGCCATCCACATAGAATGTGTGGGATGTGCCCAGCCTCCCACTCAAACGCAGAAAAAGGATGGAGGTTTTAACACACAAACCTCTGCCCCTTCACTACAGACCAAGTTGTCCTCTAAATGAGCTTCCTGTTTCACTCTTTCATGACCCCCTTTTCCCTAACAGTGCTTTCACAATTCCTCCCGAGCCTGAGTGGCTTTCACGTTTCTGTGTTGTATGAGCTGACCTGCTCTCCTCAGCCAAAGCATAAGTCTTGCTATGAGTGGGATAACAAAATAAAATAAAATCACAGCTGCCTGAAAAGACCCTGAGAAGTCAGGATGATTTCTGTGAAGCTTAAAGATACCGTACATAGTACTCTGGTAGTGCAGTTGCGATCTGGTGGAAAGAAATCATAACTTACAGTCAATGAGGATGGAGTAAAACAATGATCTGATAAGAGAAATGCCTGATGAGCCTCATTTAAACAGACTGTCACATAGTTTATTAGTCTTTATTGCTTAGAGCATTTTACAGTAGCCTTTCATGAAGGCAGAATGAATGAAAGCAAAAATGGAAAAAATAGTACTTGAAACGGTGTGCCCAGAACCAATGCACAGACCTGATCCTTCTTGCAGCAGAGCGAGAGCTGTGAAGGCCTTGGCATGTTACTTTGTGGATGCTGAGAATTTACAGGCATTGAATCAACCATGAAAAAGAATGGAATACACTGAGGGCTTCCTACAGCAAAGATACATTTGGCTTTGGAAGCCTCTGGACCACAAATCTCAGGGACCTGGGAGAATATTCCTGTGGGGAATGTCAAAATATGCTGGCCTATTTTTAGCCTCTTCCCTAGATCATCTCTGCTGGCCACTGTCAAAACCAAGATGCTGAAGTAGATGGACCTTGGGCCTGAATGGAGGCAGCTGATTGTGTGAGAGCATTTTAAATGCTGCCTCTGCTAATAACATTTTTTTTTTTAGGCATATTATTTTGCAGACAGAATTTACCCCTAAGCAAACCATGTTAACACGAAGATATCGCACAGTTTTATTTTATAAGGTAACATCTTTGTATGTTTCAATTGGTGAAAATGATCTGTGCTATTGAGAGGCTCACATCACAGTGCCAGCAAGACTAGAAAGAGTAAATAGAATGAAAATGACTTTTACTTCTGTTTAAAATGATAGGATCACTTAGCAAAACAGCAAAATGAGACAGAGTCATACATATCCTGGAGAGAAAATGCTCTCACTCCAGCAGTTGTCCACTAGAGATCAAGGAAGGATACCCACATTTTCTGGTCAAAATCGGTGTGAAGAGTGGTAAGGGAAAAGATCTATGATGCAAAAACATGAAGGGTTCTGCTTACTAAAAGATACCCTCTCCATGCATGCACACAAAATTAGCACAGATAAAACACAGCCACACTCTGGTTCTTGGATGCAGATTGATTTTTAGGTAAGGAGTGTTTTCACAGTTCAAAGAGAACACGCTAAAATGTAGTTGAAGAAGAAAGCATGTTATGTCCATTATAGATTGTGTTAGCTGTAGAGGGATCTTTTGTATTATCACGGACTTCAAGCACTCTTCATATTTTTGCTACTGTAATCCTGAGTAGTCTGAGTAAACTCTTGAAAACTTGGATGAGGAAGACCTTTATTTTAGCTGCTGCTAGGTGGAAATTGAAGAATGGAAGAGTATATCTCAAGCTTCTTTACTACTGATGTACAAACACATGGAAATTATTACACATAAATGAGAAATGTATTTTAATCTTGGCAATTAGTGATCATATTCCTCACAGTGCCTGGGTGCTGAGAGAGGGCAGGACCAGGAAAGATTTCAATCGTGCTAACTTGTACAAATCCATCACAAGTTGCCTCCAGGAAAAACATTCCTTCTTTTGGAAGGTGGCTGCAGTGATATAGTGTCATTTATACTTTGAGGCTTTCCTAGCTGAAAGCATCTTTATAGAAAAACTAAACAACAGATTTGCTATTGAACTTCCACTTCATCCTAACTGGATTGTAGTATTTCCTATACAGTCTCAGTTTACAGACTGGGTCATGCCTCAGAGACTCCTCTTCTCAGCACAACTTTAAAAATTGTTTCATCAGGTAATCGGTCTCACCAGGAGCCGAGCACAAGCCTGTGCCTGCAAAGATCTCTGCAAGACAGTCTGCAGTCTCCAGGCAGCCCCGTAATGCTTCACATCTCAGCCTCTCTGCAGGGTGGTGCCGAAAGAGTGGAACACTTGCCAGTTCGACTGCTGCTCCTCTGCAAAACTGCATGTAAACACTGTCTTAGCTATTAAAGCAGCAAGATCTTTAACAGTAAAACTGTGATGAGACAGGCAGTATTAAAAATAGCTGCACAGAAGAGTTGCCTATAGTAGAAATACAGTGTTGCTGGAGGTAGCAGCCTCATGGAGACAAAATTTTCTCTGTCACAAAACTGATAAGCATCTGCTTAAGCACACAGCTGAATCACAACTGATTTCATCAGCTGCTTGGGTGCTTTGTTGCATTATGGCCTAAAACGTACACGTGGGTGAGTTGGCTCCAGCTGTGGGTTAGGGGATAAGAGCTGCCGTCGAGTGAGATCCCAAGTGAAAAGAAGGGGTGGGACAACAGCAAGAAGAGCAAAGGCTGGGAAGGGATGCATGGACTGTCTGCTCCAGCTTGCTGGCCCCAAGACCTTCTTCCTGTCCATCTCTTTTTTCTCCTCACAACTCATCCCCAGCCACGAGTGTTTTGCCCCCACCACAGACATGTCCTTCAGACAGAGCATCTCAGCCAGGAGGTGTGGAAATCTGGGCTCTCCCATGTGGAGAGCGTGGCAGCTGGTACTGCTGTGGTTTGCCCACATACCTCATCCAGGGGGACATGGCAGCAGCCCCCTCCCCTTTGCTGTCCTGGTGGGCTGGGGGGTCTCAGCCAGGTGTCCTGCCAGGCCCCCCTCAGCAGTCCCCTGGCACCGCCCTCAGCTCCTTCTCCCTGCCCTGATCGATTGCTTTCTAATAGAGTCACAGGTCTCTTCCCCTCCCTTTGTAAATTTAAATATTGCTCACTAGTACTGCTGACGTCCTCCTAGCCCACCTCTTGACTCCCCCTCCCCCTCCAAGCCCACTTCTCTCCAGTACAAAAGGCACAAGCCCCCAGCAGTCACTCTGCTTCTGCTCGGAGCTGTGGCTACCTGCGGAGCATCCTTGGTGCAAACAGGTGAGTACCTTCCTCTGGCTGCTTCAGCGCTTGTCCTGACTCTCTAGCTGGATTTCCTTTTTTGTGTTGGGCTTTGGCTTTTCTACATTACTGTAAACAGCTGAGCTCTGTGCTCAGTAACTTTTCACCAGTTTCTGCAGTGAAGACCGTTCTGGGGCAGTGTGGCTGAACCCATGGGCAGTGCTCTGTGCCTGCAGGGAGATCACACGCAGGAGCCTGCAGCACAGCAGTGCACCTGCCATACTGCTCAGCCCTGAAATGAGCTGTGGTCCCAGGCCTGGATTCAGCCTGGATTCAGATCTCTAGAGGGGTTTTCCAAAGCTGCTTTCAAACATGAAAGCTATTTGCATTTGCATTGTATGGGTGTACGTAGCCACTGATCTAAAGATGCTTTTTTAGGATTTAAGGAGTTAATAGCACCTTGTCTTTTCAGGACATCCACGATAGCTTTAGACCTGATAGATTTGCAGCAGTTTGAGTTTGTCAGGCTGAGAGCCCTTGTGGAGGGAGAGCCAGTCTGATCTCCCACTGCTTTTGTGAGGCAGATCTGCAGCGACCTATGGTATTACTGCTTCATTGTATCTTTAGTAATGGCTTTAAGGCGATCTAACTTTCTTTTCTGATATCATGGAAATTGCCAGACCACTGTCATGATGTTGCTCAGCTAGAATTTAAAGGCTCTTTCTCTTAGAGACCAAGCAGAAGTGGCAAGTTGACCAGGTTGGCAGTGGCGCTGACTTCTTGCTGAGGTCTGGGAGAATGATTATTCCTGAAACTTTTAATTGTGTCAAGTTTTGTTGAAACTAGTAAGGTTTTAAAATTTTTGGAGATCATTTAGTGGTTGGAAATGGCGGGCACATAGAGACTGACTGTATGAAGTCTTGTTTTTTTGATTTTTCCCTTTGGAACAAAGCTCCAGAGCTGTGGACTAAGGCAGGTATTGACCTGAGGAGATCACAGACCATGTCCTAGCCTCATTATTCATCAGGGCCAAAAGAAAAGGACTATGGATGTGTAACCACGATATTTTTTTTTTTCTTATCCTGGAGTTAGAAATGCTTAGCATCATGCTGCGTTAAGTTTGTGGCATTATCTGTGCCTAGTTTCTTCCCATACGAACAAGGGTGAGACAATTAGCAGGAAGTAAAATTAGGGAGGACTGAAAGAGCTGAGCCCCTTCATTATTTAGGGGTGGCATGTAAATGAGGTGCAGTGGAAGCTATGTGCATCACATAAGCCCTAGCCAGGTCAGGAGTATGAGCAAAGAGTTCAATAAATAAATGGCACTCTGAGAAGTGGCTGGAATGGCTGATGTGGGCACAGGACCAGCTGGTGGAGACTGAGACACAGCACTGCTTAGGAAAAAGCTTGTGCTAAAAGCTTTTCCCTTTGGTTTTGTCTTTCATCAACAATGGGCTCAAGGCAAGCTGCTCCTTTTTGTCACTCAGCTCCCAGAAAAACAAGACTCAAAACCAGACAGCAAGTAATCTGGAAAATCTGTCAGCAACCCTGTAAGCACATTGGAGAGATTCCTTAAAACATTTTTAGTCTAACTGAACTCAAGGCTTTGCTAAACATGGAGCAATGAGAGGTACGCACCAGCTGAAACTAGAGGCAGAATTCATCCCATGTAGTTTTACATGCTAAACTCACTTAGCCCTGATTGTTAAGAGAGATTAAAGTTAGAAAAAGTTAATTCACAGTTCTGTTGATATGATGGGTTAAAATCACTTTCCTCTAAGTGCCTGCTAAGTGATTGTCAGTGGAGGAGGGAGGAAAACTTTCACTCAGTTTAAGGGTTTAAGGAGTTTTAGATTTTGCGTTTTAATGGAGGGCGCAACCAGATTCTCCATGTGCTTTTGTTGTGTTGTCTGTGCAGTGTGCTTGGGAACGTTTTATATCAGATTTTCATTTCTGCTTTGCCCCTGTTGAAGCACAGTGCTTAGGCAGCAACAGGGGAAAAATCCCACCCTTACATGGGGAGAAGCTTCTGTTTAGGTGTAGATGAGAGGGTTTCCTATAGTTCTGTAGCTGTACAGCTACTGCAAGTGATGCTTAAGCAAACAGGGCTGCTGCGTGCAGAGGCTTAAGGCTGCCAAATACATAGGCAGACCTTGTGTGTTAGAGGGTACCTAGCATGACAGCTTGGAGAACTGCTGTGAGGAAGCTTGTCCCAAATGCTAGAGACAGGGTAACACTGAGACTGGGATACTTCATCTCCTGGATGCACTTTTCCTAACTCACAACCTCCTGTTCTGTATAGCCCTTCTCTCAGGGGTATTTCTCATCTGCTTGGATCTGGATGCATTTACAGGTCGGGACATCTAACAGTGGAAACTATCACTGGAAACAGTAGATTTGCATGCTGGCATTCCCTTTCAGTAAGCCTTTCTAATGCATGTAGTTGTAAAAATATTGTAAAAAATGCAGGTGTTAGACATTTTACAAGTGATAAAAGAATGATGGAGGTAGTAGCTAAAACACACTTTGGTGGCCAATACCAATGGTCATAGAGAGGTCCACACAAAGTCAGTGGCATGCTCAAGGCCAGGACACACATGTCCTGTGAAGCTGTACCAGGGGCTTCCATTGTCAGTGAGGAAACAGTCAAGTTGCAAGACTTACCTCCGTAGATGGCTCACTGCATAGCCTTTGTCTTCAAACAAAAATACTCAGGACATTCCCAGCATCAGTGTTTCACAGAACTTTAGTCATGAAATGGCTCTGATGGATAGGAACATGCTGTCACAATTGACACCTTCTTTCACCTTCAGGGCTTTAACTTATATGTGTTCCCCATGTTCACTTTTCTCCTCTCAGCCTTCCCACCACCGTTCCATCATGCGGCACCTGATCTCGTGGACACCACGTGCCCAGTGGTCACCCAGGCACTTAAAGCTGGTAGCTGTCTATGTGCTGGTGCTCTTGGTATCATTCAGCTTTGCTTCAGGACAGAGCAGGCCATTTAAACATCAGATAGACAACAGAAGTAAGTATGAGTCTCACCTGGTGTAATGCAATATATGGACCATAGGGTGAGCCTGCAGTCTCTGGTGCATTGAGGGATCAAGGTCAGGCTGTCAGACAAAATTCAGCAGCAAATCAGTGTGGCTGTTTCTATGGTAAAATGGAAGTGTAGGGCCCTGTACTTGCATTTACAGTTGTAAGAGCAAATACATAATTTAATTTCTTTCTCACAGCTCTTAATTAGCCAAGCGAAATAGTGTAATTTTTTATAAATACCAAGGAGACACTAACATACAAAAGACCGACAAAGAAAATGTAAGGCAGTATACACTGAATAGTTGAGCGTCAAATTTTCAGCTGTGTTCTGTGCAGACCCAGAGTGGTTCACAACTACTTCTAGGATAATAAAAAAGCAAGAGCTAGAAGCCTAAATTCACTTCACAGGCATCTTCATTTCTGTCTGGAACCATAACTTGTCTAAAAGGTAAAATACAAGTGGTTGAAGTATCTCCATTCGGAGATGCTGTGAAGAACTGTGGCTGGCCAGGTGAAGGACAATACCATATTTCCCAAGTGAAAGCTAACACACAGTACAAAAGATTTTTGAGAAAATATTTTTTTAGATCTCATCAGCCTTTGCTCCTTGCTGGAAGATAATTGTGAGAGACCAGTAGGTGTGGGGAGTAAGGCGCATGAGGTCACAGTGGCACAACTTTCCCCTTTCAAAAAGAACTAGGGATACGGGACAATCAGTTTTTAGGTAGCCATGTGAAAAAAACAAAACAAAACAAAAACCAAACTTGGGCTTTGGTGTGCAGGAGGGTTGTTTAAATACTCTGTGGAAAGATAAGATTTGCTTAATGAAAAAATTCATAGTCAAAGTGGATTTCTTACTTTCTCTGTTCAAGCATTAAAGGCACAGGAAAAAATCCTGCTGCCTTGTCCAAGATGTGGATGATATCTAATACACTTACATAAACATTCCTGTTCTGGATATTCACCTGAATTTAAAATGATTTGGCATTTCCTTGGAGTAGCAACATCTCCAGCACTTTGTAGATTTTCCCTGTTGCTATACGTTAGTCTTTTAATACAACTATACCCTTCTCCACACCTGCTCTAGAACTAAACTAGACTCTAAAAATAAATCAAGCATAAGCATACTTCAGGTGCATTCAAGAAAAAAAAAGTAATCCATGAAAAAAAAGCATTCTAAGTGAACAAGAATTAGCTTTTTATGTTTACCTTGCACATCCAGCGGATTTGTTAGCTTGTAGAGATACCATACCTGGTGCATACAGCAGAAATGGAGAGTGAACAGTAGCACCCTCAGGACTTTATCTAAGAGAAGACAGTTTAAAAGTGGTGATACAGGGAGCTACTACAGCCTTTCTGGATGTAGGCTTCATCGTAACCTCTTCCAAGGTTCAGATCAGTTTTAAATCATGCTGTGCCCTCCTGAATTGATGGGGACTTTCGCTTATGTTTGAATTGCATGTTGAAGCCCAGATGGATGAAAATTAATTTTGCATCTGAACCGTCTTCTTTTGAGCTTTACACATGGCAGGTGACTTTTAAACGCACCAGAAAAATGTGTATCTGGCTGCAGCCTTCCCCCCCTTCTTTTTTGGTGGGCTACAAAGGCATCTAATACCCTCATTATGTTCAGGAAATGCTGCCTTTAAGTATCGTAGTAGATGCTTCCCTGACTGCTTTGAATTTCAGGTCCTGAGATTGATCCTTTTTGGTACGTGGGCCGTGGTGTTCGCCCCATCGGTCGGTTTGGGAAGAGGCAGATGAAAAACAGCCGTGGCAGCCTGAGGCCTGTGAGCAGGCACCTGGATTTCATCTTGAGTGCTTTGTGGGAACAATAAGTGTCAGATACAGAAGACAATGACTGGTGAACCCTCTTCCCTGAGGTGGTGACTTAATGTCCATTCTTTTAATTGTGTCCTCCTTTACACCTCAGACTTCTGGTTCTGCTTTGGTCTAGGAATCCTATGCTGCTCTTTCTGCTGCTTGTGCAAGTTTCTTCAAAAAAAACATATCCAGGGTGTGGGTAAAAGGCAATGCATGGACACTAGCACCAAGTGCCACCATAGCTTATAAAAATGTCTGTCTTATATCCCTGCTGGTCTCCTGATGCTGTTCACTGTAAAGTTAGGTTTACCCCAAAACCACGCAGCTTTTGTACTGGGTTTTTAACTCTGTAGTGTTAAGTGTATTTTGAAACCTTCCTCACGCATTTCAAAATCAATGGCTGTTGACATGTAAAAATAAAGAACAATGGTTGGAAGAAAGAAAAATGGCTCTCACTAATTTTTAATGTACCTGCATTAACAGCATGAATGCTGGTGCTCTGTGTGTAGTTTTTGTATATAAGGTTAACATCCACACCTTGAATGTATCCTTGAACTACCCACTGCCTCTTTATGATTCTCCCCGTACTGCTGGAGAGATATTAATGAACAAAAAGGAGCTCCTATCGAAGATCAATATTTTCTCCCTGCCGAAGGAAAAAAAAATAAAAATTGGCTAATTAAACTCTTCAGAGTAGTTTTGTGCCTAATGCATGGAATCTTGCACAATTATCCCAAAGGTGTAAGGGCCTTAACTAGCTGATTCTGTTTAAAACAATGTAGTTGTTTGTAAGTACATTACCTGATCAAGCTGCAGTCATTCTTTGAGGATCACAAGTAATATACCACTTACTACATTAGTTCACATCAATAAGCTTGGGGTTGTGGCTCAATACTCATGTTTGCCATGGCAATTAAGTTCGTCTCATTAATTTTATAAGACGTGTTATTTAAAGTATGTTTAATCTTGATTAATAACCATAACCAGCATTAATATTTGAATGCAGTTTAATCTACGGCTTGTATCCAAAAAAGATAGTTTACAATTTAGCTAAAGACTGATGATTAAATCCAGGCTATGAACCATTCTGCAAAAGACAAATTAGAATGAGCTTGCCTTTCTAGTTGTGCTTTGTTTGAATTACTACAAAAATTTAATAGTTGAATTAGTCCTTGCAGATAATGTAACCTTTTTTTTCTCTCTGTGAATAGTCTGTTAGTAAGAGGTGGATTTTTATGACAATAAGGTAGTTACTCCTATTTATAGTACGACATGTAACACCCGAAGTGATACTTAAAAACATGCTAGTTTAAATGAATGCCCCCATGGTGGAAAAATATGCTGATAAAGAAATGTTTTGATCAGTATTCATTGCATGTGACTCTGGAAATACTAGAGTAAGATTGTCAGCAAGGTTTGTGCTCAGTCTGTTTTGTAGAGATTCCAGTGAGAGTTACAGAAATTTTGCCTGAGAAATTCTGTTTGAGATGGTCTCTCACCCAACAGACTTGACAGTTTGGAGAAGACTAATGATCAAATGTTCCTAACAGGATCTTCCCAGCTCAATCTCAGTGGAAAAAATCTGAGCTGAGTGTGTTCCTCCCTTCAGCTAAACCAAGGTAATTCTGCAGAGCTGCGAGTCCTTGGGGTTTAACAGGGGATGGGCCACCTGTGGACAGGCAGTACCTGAGCTCCATGTGTGGCAGCGTGTTCTGCATGCTTCCTGGCCAAAGCACACAAATCCAAACAACAGAGAAGAACTTTTGTGTTTTCTTTATGAATCAAGTCCTTGAAAAGGCATTCTTTCCATAAATTGCTTTTACTCTTTTATAATTTCTCTTGACAATAATTCTTGGTGAGTATGCAGATAACAACAACAAGGCAAGCTAAATATTCACTCAGACTTAATCAAATAGATCATATAGTCTTCATTTTACCCATCAAAATATTTTCATTTATAAAAATTAATCTAAATATAAATATTAACACTAAAGATTGAAATCACTTGATGACAAAATAATTCTTTGTGTGCTGTAACATATGATTTTATGATTTCTTTAAAACAGTAAATTACATCTTTGCACGTATTTGGCACAATAAACATTTGTAAAAATTCAAATGCCTTATAGCAGGTGGGATTTTTTCTTTTTTTTTTTTTTTTTTGCAATGCCTACACAGTACACATTTTGCTGTCAAAGAAGACTGAATATTTTAACATTGTAACACGATAATAGTTGTTTTTCATGCCTCTTAAGGAAAACAACCTATTCCAAACTTTGTTGGCTTGTTTAAATCACACTAACAGAACAAAAGCCAAAGAGTTATTCTATTAAAATTAGTATTTTCTGTATTGATGTTACATACACAATATTAGTTATTATTTATTAGACGAATATGTAGACCAACCACCATTAATGACATTTCATAACACGCATACCTGCATAAACCAGAACCTGGGAATGTACTGTATACATACAAGAGAACAGCCAAGGAAGGGGGAAGAGATTGGATAACAAAATAAAATACCAGGCAACCTACTCTGTTTAATCTCCTTACCTGGACTGCATATATAGATAAAACCTATTTGTTTTATATATATATTCCTATATTAAACAGAGTGGGCCAAATTCTGCCCTCATATCTGTGCAAACCAATTCCAGAGAACTTGTATTGTGAGAGAGTAAAAGAAAGGCATAATATCACACAGAGTAAGTACATCTTGTTAGACTTTGGACAGACAGAAATTCCTTGAAGGGGTGGAGCAACCACTTACACATTCTAGCTGGGAAGATGGTTGTATTTATTCCAATGGTTCCTTACATGCAGCTGGACATCAGTTTACTGACAAACTTGATGTCAAATGTGTGTGGCAGGCTTGGAGCTGGCACTGTTTTTCCAATTGTCCCATCCAGCCAATTCCTTAGCTTCCCCACCTGCCCCCCTAAATCCAGCCTAGTCAGGAAATTTTCCCAGTTTTGCTCCTATTTTCCCAGCCAGATATATTTCCTGGCCTGGCGTCACAGGGGGCTGCTTTGCTGTTGCATGACAGGTAACTTGCAGCACTCTGCTGGGGGATGTTTGCTGGGAGGGCAGGGAAAGGAGCAGCTCTCTCCCTTCCTGGTACCCAGTGCTCTCAAGGGAGCTCAACGCTCCTTGATGCTGAGGTGGAACTTGCCAGCCCATGGCCTTCCTTGTTCATAGCACATTTCACATCAACCTAGTCTGCATTTGGGTACCTGCTCTGCACTTTGTGTGGAAGATAAGGGATTCACTGGCTTATCACCTCCTCTACCTACCTCCTTTGTATTCTTCAGAGCAAAAAGTACCATAAATTGATAAGGCCCTCCCTAAAAAGGGTGAGAGGTGCACCCTGTAAGCAGCACTTTCCCTTCTGGGCAGCTGCTTGAGGGCATTCTGCTTTGGCTTGCCTTTCAAAAGTCTCAAGAAATGAAGGAAGAAATTTTACTGTTCTCGATCCAATTCAGAGTGGTCTAATGGTAGTGGGGTGCACATGGCACCAGTGCCAGATCCCAGCTTCTCCATGTCAGCTACAGACTAGTAAAGGAAGAAACATCTGGGCTACATTTTCCCCTTCCTCAGAAAAGCCAGGGAACTGCAGAAAGGAATCTCTTGCAGCTTGCAGCCACTCTATAACCAGCCAGTCAGCAGAGGTTTCATCCTCAATGCTTTTACATTCTTTTTCCAGTCTTAAAGATTCAGTTAGAATTGATTCTGAGCTACGGCATGGTTGGACACTGCCAAGCGGACAATGCTACTAAGAATGAGACATACAAAGGTGTGGGTTTCACAGCAGCATCGAGATACTTCCAAACATCAGGGTCATAACTCAGCAGACACCTGGTCCACATGTGCTGCCACCAGTTACAGTTCAGCATGACATCCGTGTTCCCCCTGCTGCCAAGAACAGAATACCTAGCTCTGGAGCTAGAACACTAACTCTGTCAAATGTACCCTCAGTGAACAGAGAAATCTTTGCACATCTCCTCCTACAAACCCTGTCAAAACTTTCACTGACTCACTAGGAGCAGAGCTAGGTACACTGATTCTCCACTCTCACCATGCAGCTGAAAAGCAGCATGTACTGCACAGAGTTGTTCTTATTGCTCGACAAGATGGATGTCTGCGTGAATGGTAAGAGGCCAGCAAATATGTATCACAGGTCTGCTTTGTTCTGTCTTTTTGTACAGGATATTGGCCTATAATTATGATTGACCCAGTCTACAAAAACATACTGAAGTTTAAAGACGACATACTTTAGTACAATCAATGGGGAGAAAAAGTGCATCATATAATGTGGAGCCTTGCATTTGAAACTCAGCATCCTTTCAAGAGTCTTCTGAGAACTTTAAGGCAGAGTTTCCTATAGCAAACCACAATGCTGAAGACTTGGACAGCTTTCTCAGTGAGGTATCCAAACGAAGCCCTGTAACTGAGGCATTGTGGGTTCTTGAGTGTCCATTTTCAGCTGGACAAACACAATGGCTGTTAAGTAAAGGCACTCTAGTGTACAGCCTTAGGCAGTGTGTTACTGGCAGTAAGGAATTCTAAGTTTAGTACATCACAGCAGATCCTATAGCAGGTTCCTAGAACAGAGAGGGACAGGAAAGAAAAAACCATGAGCAAACCACAAAACAAACTTACTGAAGCTGCTAGGGAGTCAGGCTGTTTCCTTTCTCACCTCCCTGCCTATTTTCCACATACCTAGTGCAGACAGTATCAGGACTGTCAGCTTTTTTCCTTGTCCCTCTACTGCTGCTCCAGAAGAAATGATCAACAGCTGTCTGATGAAGCCTATTCATTCAAACCCTGCAGGGCCAATGCATGGCCCATCTACCCTCTGACTTCCACTTAGGTAATCCTTGAACATTTCTGAAAAGTCAGTGAGATTCAAGACAACTCACCTGCTGAGTTGCAGCATGCAGCTGGTTTTTTGAGGGTCTGGGTCAGAAGTCTGAATTACAGGGGACCACTAATTTACCTACCTTTTTTTTTTTAAATTTTAAAATAAGGGTAGTGCATTCCTGAAGACCTGACAGTCAGAATGGATTAATGCAAGCTGAAATTCAGAACTGCACAGCTGCTACACATTGGTATATGGTCAGACAGTTCCAAGGATGCTGGTCATATTTGTTCAGAGCTGCCTCAGTGGCCCCTATTCTTTCAATTCAAACTATTAAGAGAAGCTTTGTGAAGATGCTGAAATACAGCTGTATATACAGATACCACTATCTCCCTATTTATGGCTTTTAACAGTAGTTTTAAAAACATTTGTTATGAGTTTACCATTAAGTCCTTGGCAGTGCTTTTCCTCTCTTTAGTTCTTTGTGTTAGAGATCCTTGAAGCATGAAGTTTCTGTTAAATGTTCTGACAGTGGTAACTGGAGAACCATCTATCTTTTCACCTGGGAAAAATACAAAACCAAGAGATTTTTCAGATAGCAGATGGAAGCAGATCTAACTATACTCCTGAAGAGTCACAGCTTCTAGAGAGATAAAACCTCCCTTAAGACATAAAAGAAAAGCTGTATTTAATTTAAATGAAAACCAGCAGGCTATGATACTCCAGATTTATTAAAGTTTACAGTCACGTCAATCAGTGGAATTACACAAGAGTAAAACAAGAGGAATGCAAGGTGAAGCAGGCCCTAGAATTGTCAGAGATAAGACACTGCAGGGTTAAAAAAAAAAAAAAAAAGAAAAGAGAAAAAAGAAAAAAAGAAAAAAAAAGAAGAAACCCCTGAGAAACGACAAACAAGAAAAGAGAAAGAAAACACTATTTCATAAAGCGAATTCACAGTCATACCCTAACATATCAGGAACATCGCTGACCCACATTATATGTACTGAAAACCCTTTAAGAAAGCAGTGGTAGATTGTGGATTGTGGCAACTGGCTTTTGGTAATTAAACACTGTGATTGCTGAGTAGCAGCATTGCTGCTGCAGGATAAGTCTTCAGCATTTCTCATCTGCTTTTCCCAACCTTCTGCTTCTGCTCCTATTTGCCACTGTCACAACTTCCACAGAAGGAGAAAGTGGTGATGCTTTTTGATGTGGCAAATGGGTATTTAATGTAAAACAGGTAAAATGGGAAATGAAAAGACTTAACATTTCCCCTGCTTTGCTTAACTGTACATTATAGTGAAGCTCATAGAGACTCTCTGTCTATTATGTATGTAACAACTTAAGAGCACCTTTTATTGGTGGGGCTGGAAGTTTTCTCCTCTGCTGTCTCGATGTGTCTATTGTATGCATCTGTAAACAACACATATGCATTACTCAACTTCATTACAGAAAAAGAGGCAAGATCTCCCCAATGTATTTTTGAATACTACATAATGTTCTGGCACCTGGTTTGTTTGCTTTTGATCCCGTTTCCTTGTCAAGCGAACACATGGAGCCACGTTCAAGCCTGCAACAGTGAGAGCTGATATTCTGCTCTCAATATCTGAAATCTTTAAAGAAAATAGAAGAGACAGACAGACAGATGGGGAGGGGGAAAAAGAAGTTTTAAAATTACTGTGGATGCCACTACTAAAATATAGCCCTCCCCCAGTCAAATTATCTTTAATCTGCAAGTATAAACAAATGGCTAACTTCTTCAGCAATTTTGATATTCTCCTGTACTCTTTAGTCCTGATGTTTAAAAGAGTTTAAGTTTGTGAGTAAAGATGGAGTAAGAGAACAATCCAAACTACTGTGTGACTCTAAGAAAGAGGCATTTTACTCCTTTTGAGGAAAATAAGAGAAAGGAGAAGAGAAAACCCGGTTTGCCATCTCCCAGTGACCCTTAGTTGCACAGTCCCAACCTCATTCAAGCTGTATTTTTCAAAGGCTACACTGAAAGAATGACTTTGTGGGAAACGTTTTGGAATTCAAAATTAATTTCTCACAAGTGCAAAGTACCTCCTCCATCACAAAATTTAAACGTATCACCTTAAATATTTTTAGTTTACCTGTGTAAGTACGTTAAACACAAATATTCATAAATGCAGGTACACACTATATAAAAACATTCAACGTAAAACAAATTGCTATGAAAACAAAAAACAAACAAGAAAGCAAACATCTGTTGGGGAAGTAGGCTGATGTTGAGACTTGTGGAAACACTTGTGTCAAAAAAATCAGACATATAACCCAATTCTGATTCATGATGACACCTGAAGCTCTTCACTCTGCTGATGACATTTCAGCTGGCCTCATCATCCTCCTCGCATGGCTGAAACCTCTCTCCTCCTCACATCTCACCCCCATGAACATACTGACCATAAAATAATGACCAAAGCCAACAGAACAACACTGTTAGTTTGCCACCTAGTGCAGAAATGTACTTCTGACATCAGATCTTTGCTCTGTCCAAAATTAAACATGCTATTGCTGAGTAAAATAACCAATTACTTCGATTAAAGCCTGGCATAGGCAAGTCAGAGTGCCTTGCTTGGTACAGACTGCTGACTGAGATCAGTGGCAGAGAGCTGCTTGCAGTGTTATCCCCATGAGGTCCGGCAGTGTTACCTCATTCAGCTTTTAGCCCTAGATCAAAATGTTCTTTTCTGAGCTGCAGACTTTCTGGAGCCTGCTAGAGACTAGACAGTAGCCCAGAGAAGGAACTGGCTTTTGCCCAGGATGTGTGCTGCTTAGCAGGTAAACAGCCAAGGCAGGCATGCAAGTACTAGGCTCTGTGCTTGCCTCATTGGCTGGCTGTCTTTGGCCTTTTTCAGTAGAACAGTACTCATTCTGGCTTATTTTATAAAGTATTTTACAATCAGCGGATTAGATAAACTGTCTAAGACTTTATTTGCTGTCTAACAATAGCCACTTGTGTGACACAGCATACTGGGTGAGCTGCCTGGGAGCAAAGCAGAGGTTCAGTCTTATTACTTTACTAAGAGGCTGTTGCATTCTTATGTCCGAAAACAAGCTAAAGAGGAGAAACAAACAAATACAGCACTGAATTCTGTACTGAATTCTGCATCTCAGTTAGGCTTTGCTCAGCACCTGTGATGCAGTCAGCATCCTTGGATCACGCATGAGTTCACTGTGCTACCAGAGAATATTGAAAGTAAATGTGTGCAAACAAAAGGTAAGCACTAGGCAAGACAGCACAAAACCTTACCTGAAGCTCCGCATGATGAACTTGAGCAGCTGCTGTGGCCACCTGATCTTCCAGGTCTTCCAGCTCAGATTCTGCTGTAACACTGTTGATTTTGCGTGCGGCATCCTCCAGGTTAGTCAGTTGCCCCTCCAGCCCGTACACTGTGCCAGCTGTCAGGTACACCTGCAGGGCCAGAACAGGGAGAGGTGTCAGTGATTTCTGTTTTGTGGGCATGAAGGTCTGAGCAGGCTGCATCTTCCACAATACCTTTGAGATTCCTTCCTTGCTAACCCAGTTTAGAGAAACTTACCTGGAAGAGGAAAATCACGGGAGAATAACCTGAAAACACACATTCACGAAGAGAAGGAAGGCATGAGGTGGCTGAACTCCAAATTTCTTAAGCGCTACAATTGCATTCCTAAACAGATTCATTCCAGTTTCACAACCAAAAAAAACCCCAAACTCCTGAAAAGTTTGCTTTTTTATTTTTGATATTCAGTTGCATAAAATCCCTATTAAGTCTGCAAGGGGAAGCCAACACATTGCATCTCATATAAGGCTGTGATTATTGAAACACACCTAATGCCTTCTGGCAATCAAAACCCATAAGAATAACTGTTCAGTAGCATATAGTTAACTTCTTATAGACTATCTGTGCTCACATGTACAACACAATTTTCTATCCCATCCTGCTCTCACATAAATATACAGCAGCCAAACCCTTCCTGCCTCCTGACCCTTTGGAGTCAATCTGTGGAGGGTCAATAGACTTACCTGGGCCACACAAGAGAGAATAACAGACTTCATAATTTAGACATCTTCCCTAAAATCATTTGCAATATTTTGACCCACTTACAATACCTCTGCTGGCTGCAAGTAAAGGTTTTATTTCCTAGTCAGTTCCTCAAAGCATAAATTCACGATACACTCTGTTTTATGTTTTTATTTTATTTCACAAAGAAATTTAAGGTACATGGCCAGGTGTAGTTCTCTAGTTTATATAAAAAAAAAAAAGAGGTAATTTTCAAGCACTAGCTTTTGACACCTGTGCTTAAAATTGTGCAGACCTATGTACAACACTGCACCTTCTGCCTTTTTACTAGATATCCAAGAGATGATTTCTGTGAGACTGGTAACAGCACAGTGGAAATGAAATACATATTCTCATTTTCCCCATTCATAGCCTCATCCACAGTAACAGCAATAAAGACTGTGGTGCTAAAAAATTAGCATGAACTGAACATATTCTGTGGCTCACTTAATGGTTCAAGGGGCAAGCAAACAGAAACTGAACCAAATCCTTGAGCAGATATCTTCATTTCAGACCTGTTTTCCACTCAAGTCATTTTATCTGCTCACAATTCCTAGATCATGCAGTTCTCTGACATAACAGGTATAAAAATAACACCTGCCCATGCTGTGATTTTATGGAACAAAAGCCATGGAGAATAACTAGATTAAGATTTAAGTAAGTGTTTGTCTTTCATTATTTTTTATTTTATTATTGTTTCTTAATTGCTTTTTAAATTCCTTTTCTTTTGAACCAGTTGTTTCAAAGCATAAATGTATATATATATTTCATGTACGTGACTTTGCTAAGAGACAAATTGACTACACCTTATATGAACTGCATCTTGTAAGACCAGAAGGTTAACATGCTAATTCAAATAGAAATGCTTTTGCTTTTGTAGGTTCTAATTATTCTTTCAATTAATGTAAATGATACATCTTTGTGGTGTGACATACCACAGCTACTTCCAGTTAAAGGGTGATATTTATAATGTCCTTATCATGTCTAAAATCTCAGAAAAAGAAGAAAAAAGGAACACTGTGAACAGAAACATTGTTAGAAAGTTAAAAAATGATGCATTTAAATGCTTTGTCAAAATTCCCTGCACAACAAATTGTACTTTTCAAGAGGGGGAAGAAAATAAAACTAATAGAAAAATATGGGAAGGGAAGGTCATAAATGTTTTTGAAAATCAATTAGCACTTACATTTGCTTTGGAACATTTTCCAGCTAGATCTAAAGAAAAGACTTTTCTAAAAAATATTCTCTTTACCTAAACAATTGTTGTGCTTCCATATAGCAATGGGTACTCGTGGGTCTCCACTAAATTCTGCCCTTACACATACATTTACATTCAGATTCTGGAGACTTATTTTACTACCACTTAGTTATGGACAGCTTTCTCTAAAACCCAGCCAAATTTGTGCTGGTACATGTGGCCCTAAATTTTCCTCACAGAGTGAGAGTCCCCAAAATGTTAGAGAGCAAAAATGAACAAAGTGTCTAGATGAGGTCCAAACCCAAAAATATTGCCTGTAACTGGTTTTATTTAACAAATTAAGAAAATAAACCATGATCACCTTCAAAATAGTTCCCTTCTGAGTTAACACACAGTTGCATACAATGTTGCCAATGCTCAAAGCAATTCCACAGATCATTTTCTGAAAGGCTGTTGAGAATCTCCATTTTTGCTTTCCTATCTTCTGCCAATAGAAAATGGGTTCCTTTGAGCATTGACTTGATCTTTGACACCTCTTAACCATAAGCCTCAGACAATAATTGAAAAGTTTCTGTCATGGATTTCTTAAGTTTCCCAAGAAATTTGATGTTGATTTGTTGTTCAGTCTTGCACACTGACATTTTCTGACCAAGGGTAAGAAAACATCTATATTTGAACGTGCGTCCACTCATATTGAGAGAACCAATTGAGCCAAGCCACGTCTCACCAGGAGGGGCTAGAACATATTCTATAACCATCTCTTTGTCTCTCCCCTTCTAGTCATGGTTTCCGAGCTATAGGGCTAGTCTCATTTCTATATTTTTTCTGCTGGAGTAATAAACCCAGATCCTCTTCCAAAATTTGCTGCAAAATGGATACACTGCATGCATTTTTGCTCCCAGTTCCACTGGGAAAGGTTATGAATTCCTAGATTTTTAATGGCTTTTTAGCTCTGCTATGGAGTATGGTGGCAAAATCATGAAACCATGAATTTTTGCCATCTTCATCAAATTCTGTGTGGAGCAAAGATGTAGTGTATGGGCACAGTAAGGCTGAGCTTGATATCTCATGAATTATGCAGGAAATTGAGAGAAGCTAGACAAGGGATATACTGCAAAGTGAGAATGCTTCACCCAAATGAATGACTAGGGGTCATAGCACCACAGATGCAAAATATCCACAAGGACAGGAGAGATTGTTGGAGTGTAACTGGGGAAAAAATGTACCTCATAGTTTACCACACAGTTCTCCACAGATAAAATGCAGACGAAGCACTCCTCAAATTGCTCTCTGTTCTTCTGAAGAACTTCTAAGTTCTTTTAAAGACATGGTTCAGTCTGGACTTGGATTTTTGTTATATATTCACTCTCCTGACAAATGCATCTTGTGGTGTGTGGAGCTAGGATGCTTCGGTGTTTCACAGGGGAGAAAAATCTCCACTTATCCACTGCTATTATTATAAAAAAATATTCAAACTCAACTAGAAGTTGTTGTGGGCATGCACGTGTCATGTAAAAATGAAATGGATATCATGGTACGTGGCACGAGGAAGGTACTTTGCTCACCACAAGCTTGAGTTATACCCTCTACAGCAGCAACTGCTTTGGGAAGCCGTTACCGTTCTGGAGAGGGCCATATCTGAACTGCCACATGTCCAACATCTTGTGGACACATCCTCCTGTTCTGCCCTCCCATGTCCCTCCAGGAGGACTCCCAAGTCTATTTCGCTTGTTGGTCTTGAGTTCCCCTCCCAGAGAGGAGGAGCAGGAACACCTCAGCTGGCATAGCAGGATGCTTGGGAAGGCTGACTGGAGGTGAGAAGGAGAGGTCTGGAGGACAGGTTACGATCAGGAGCTGGTTGGGGAAGAGTGAAACTGCTCTGGGGAGGGCTGGTGGGCCTCCTATTGGTGTGGGCAGGAAGAAAGGTCTGAGATGGAAAAGGTTTTGGAGCAGATGAGGTTAGGAAGGGTAGGATCTAGTTTGGGAACTTCTGAAGCTAAGTAGGGCTGGGAGATCTGAGCTCAGAAAATGTGTAATGTGAGGGACTGGGAAGTTGTGGAACTGGTAGGAGGACTCTGGAGTAGAACAGGCACAGTGGTAGGAGTGATTTGCATTGCCACAAGTTATGTCTCCCTCAGTCTCTAGCCCAGGGCTGTTGTGGACATGTGTTTCTATAAAGGAAACTCTTTTTATCCCCTAAAAGAGATTCTATCTTTAAAAATTTTGTGGGGGCTAAACAAAACCAGGTTCTATTTTCTTAAATCAATGAGGATGTTATAATGGGACAGTCCAGATTCCTTGAAAGATCTTTAAAAGCTCCTAATGAACAGAAAAATCACTGAAATGTAATCAGTTAAATGTGGGAAGAAGAGAAAATGAAAAGATACAAGTGTATCAACTCCATTAAGTGAATGCATCCAAATATCCAAAGACTAACAACCTCCCTCTAGGATTCAGCCTTATACTTTTCCTTGCAGATGACAGATACTCATTAAAAAGTACAAGTGATTCAGACATAGGATCATAGAATAGTTTGGGCTGGAAAGGACCTTGAAGTTCCTTCAGTTCCAAGGCTCCCACCAGACTAGGCTGCCTGAGGACCCATCCAACCTGGCCCTGAACACTTCCACGGATGGGGCATCCGCTACTTCACTGAGCAACCTGTACCAGTACCTCATCACCCTCATTGTGAAGAATTTCTTCCTAATGTGTAATCTAAATCTTCTGCCTTCCAATATAAAGCATTTCCCCCTCATCCTATCACTACATGCCTTTGTAACGAGTTCCTCCTCAGCTTTCCTGTAGGCCCCCTTCAGGTACTGAAAGGCTGCTCTAAGGTCTCCCTGAAGCCTTCTTGAGGCTGAACAACCCAAACTCTCTCAGCCTGTCCTCATAGCAGAAGTGCTCCATTCCTCTGATCATCTTCATGGACCTCTTCTGGACCTGTTCCAAGTGTTCCATATTTTTCTTACGTTGGGGATTCCAGAACTGGACACAATACTCCAGGTGAGGTCTCACAAGAGCAGATTAGAGGGGCAGAATCACATCCCTCAAACTGTTGGCCAGTCTTCCTTTGATGCAGCCCAGGATATGGTTGACCTTCTGGGCTGTGAGTGCGCACTGCCAGCTCATGTCAAGCTTCTTGTCAACCAACAACCCAAGTCCTGTCAATCCAAGTACCCTGTCAGTCACGTTATCTCCCATCCTGTATTGAAACTGCAGATTGCCCCAAACCAGGTGTAGGACCTTGCCCTTGGCCTTGTTGAACCTCTTAAGGTTCACTTCTCCAGACTGTCCAGGTCCCTCTGATATCCCATCCTTCTGGTGTGGCAACTGCACCACTCAGCTTGGTGTCATCTACAAACTTGCTGAGGGTGCACTCGATCTCGCTGTCTCTGTCATTGATGAAGATGTTAAACTTGTATGTATGGACCCCCGAGGTTCACCACTTGTCATGGATCTCCAGCTGGACATCACACCACTGACCACTACTCTCTGAATGTGACCATCCAACCAATTCCTTAGCCACCAAACAATACACCCATCAAATCCATATCTCTCCAATTTAGAGAGAGGGATTGTGTGAGGGACAATGTCAAAGGCTTTACAGATAGCTTACATCCACTGCTTTTCCCATGTCCACTGATAGCCACATAGCCAAACAGAAATGTTTGTTTAATTCAGCTTCTCCAATCTGCTCTTTCTAACAGTGCAGCAGGCAGCTCTGGCTCCCTGAGTGCTTAGTGCAGTATGCGGGGAAGCATGGGTGGAGCAAGAGCTCCTCTACTTCTTCTCTATGGGACGGGGGAGATGCTTTCACTACCTACCCTTATAGTAATAAGGCTGTGCTGGGGCTTGAAGATGTGTGGTGTCAGCAAGGCACGGCACAGATGCTCAGGCACGGAGGTTCAGGTGGCTTAAGTTAACTTTTGAGATAGGAATTCTAAAACTGTAAAACCCGGCACATCCAACTCTCCTCCTCCACCAAATATTTTAAAGTACTCATTAATATAAAAAACCTCCAACACAACACCACAGCTGAGTATCCCTCTGAAATACTATTTTCCTTCTTTTTGTGTATTTAATAACCCAAAGTTAACTCTGAACATCCACTGGCACTGGCCATGGGCTTACCCTTTCCAGTTGGCACACACACGACACCTTCACATACTAATTCATGTTCTTACATTTTCTTCCAGTGTGGTAAGCTGCTCATCGAGCCTGATGGGGTCCATCCCCAGTGGGAATGTCCCTCTTCCTCTGTCCTGAACATCAGTCGGGAAATCAGAGGGACCAGTGGATTCTGCTATCAGTTCTTCAGTGGCATTGATGACTTTCAGGACCTCTGTAGATATGTTGCAGAGAGAGACAGCAGAGTACTTCTGTTTTGTTACAAGAGTAGACAGAAAACAACAGCATTAAATCAGCAGAGGGGTAATATGTAAAATCAGCTTGCCAACAGCTGTAGCTTTTAGCCATGCTAAAACAACATACCTGGCTAATCTACTTTTATTTTTCTCCTTCTCTTTTTCACATATACACAATGATATGCAAAATAACACACACATGCAATTCTTTCACAACATCTTTGGACAGATAGTCCAAATCTTATCCCTAGGAAGCATACAAACATCCAGTCTTAAATCCAAGACAGCTAGATAAGGCTATTTTTGCAATAGTGTTTTAAACAGGTTTTAAAACACAATCTTCCTTTTTTGGATACTGTCAAACAGATGTGGAATCATATGTCTCCGTATCTACAGGAGCTAAATGGGAAAGCAATCTTCAGCAGCCCTATCAGGATGGCAGCTTACAAAGATATTTGCAATGAAATATACGATAGCTCCAAAAAACAAAGGTTGAGCTATAAGTGTGTAAAAACTTCCATGCTGACTTTTTCAAATTTCAATTTTACATTTTTTTGTTTCTTTTTTTTCAATGCTTATGAAATAAATTATATCAAATACCAAGGAAAAGAAAGCAGTTTTACCCTTTTTAATTTTTCTCTTTTTTTTTTAAACAGCTGTAAGCCTTTTCATCAGTGTTCCTGATTTGTAATTTTGTAATTAACTGTCCTGATTCCAATGATTCTCACAGAGCTTTAAGCTCTTCAGAACAACTGCTCTGATGGCAATAAAATCTCACCTGATGTACCCTCAAGTATCAAATTCAAACATCCAGGCTTGGATAACAAGCCACAGCTTGTTAAAGACAATTCAAATACTGCCACTGAATTTATGTGCAGTATCTTTATTGTTGCTTCGCCTGAAAGGAAGTGTGGGAAGTTTAAGCCTGTATTTAATTCATCCCTCTAACCTGCAGATACTTGTAAATGTGAAGTATGGGCCCACCCATCTGCAAATTTCTCCACAAAAAAAATATCTGAGGAAACAGGCAGTCTTTGGATTCTATATAGTAAAGCAGAAAGGATTCAAAATGTCTAGAAGTTATGAAAATACTATTAAACAATAGGTCAGCTGGACTCCTAGGCAGGACATAGGAGAAATAATGTTTCTTTGCTTCACACATATTCTGGTGGGTTTAACTGGAAAACCTCTTTTATTATCTCTTCCATATAATTAGCTGTTCATTTTTATGTTAGGCAAGACTTTCATTGAAAAACTACTTTTTAAGTCATGTGTTACATATCAATACATTAAGGCATCTTTAGCACTGCTACTTCTTTGAATTAGAAGAAATAATTAGATACATGAGATTAAAGAGAAGGAGAACAAAGTAAGTACAGTATGCTACAGCGCACAGATTTTAGCTTGTTAGGAGAGCCAACACTGCCCTGAACAAGCAGGCCTAGGACTCTCTTACTGAAAACAAACACTTGAACCCCATAAAGCGCCTACTGTTTTTTCCATTTCTTTTCACAAGTGCCAATTAGGTTAAAAACAGATCAATAATTTTATAGGACAGAAGAAGTAATCAATGTTACTTTGTTTTATTATCTGCTTTTACAGGTACCTAATTCTTATTCAATTCTATGAGTAGTGAACAAAAAAGGGATAAAGGCCAGACGCTACATTTTCTTCATCATCTTCACTGATATATGTTCCTCATTTCAAGAACTGTGGCCTCACTTCAGTATTCATTATTTCTTAATTTTTTATTATCCTTTGTAGCTAATGATGGGTTTCTAAAAGAGATTAAATTAAATCAGAAAATGGTGTTCTTGCATCAGAATATAAGAATACATATTGACTGTCATTACAGTTAAATTACTGCAAAACAAGGTTCTTTGGTTTTGTTTCCCCTACAAAATGTCCTGTGACAGGAAGCCTCGTGAAATCAAGACTTTGAGTAAAATACTCTCCCTTCTTAATACATAATGGACAGGGGAAGAAAAGTTCAATGAGAAAGAAATGTGATTTTTAGCTTTTTTACGAATTTGAGGTAAGTTTGTAGTGGCAGATGCTGTTTGACTTTTAAAACCAAAGATTTACTTCACATTAAATGTGGCAAAAGAAAAGAAAAGCAGCTAGATGAATGTTGATAAAATGTTTGCATCAGTCAACATATCTCAATCCTACCCTGCAGGTATCTAGGCACAGGAGTTGCAACGTTAAAGCTTTTCTTTAAGCTTCTGAAACATCTACTTTTATGATATAATAAGGATACAGCACTAGAGTTTAAACACCATAGAGAAAGAAATGGGAAACAATTGTGATTTTCCTTAAAGTATATCTGAAAAGTAGGTCTCCCAAAACTCTAGAGCACAAGCAATATTTCAATATATTTAAATCTGAAGTTGTGAAAATTTTCTGCTAAAGGATATTTAGAACTTGGCTTTGCCTTGGGCTGCATTTTACAGAGAAGTAAGAAGAGACTAATGTCTGCCCAAGGAAGACATTAAATCAATGTGTAGGTTGTAAAAGAGTTCTCAAAATGGAAAAAACGGATACTAAACTAATGGTTTTGAATACGTTATTACCTCTTTTTGAGGAACTGCAAAAAGCTGTTAAAACAGCTCATGTACCAAAATGATCAGTTTGCAAACCTAGTGGATTACTCTAGATACAATTATTTAATATGTGCAGAGAAAAAGGAAAGAAAGAAAAAGAAAAAAAAAGAAATAAAAAAAGCTTAAAAAATAAATGTCCTGGCTCTGCAGTGCTTCAAATTCTGTCCCCTGCCCAACCACCCATGTCAGACTGAGGAGTTATGAGGTTCTATAAAAATCACCTGAAATTCACAGACACACACACCAAGATCACTCCTACAGACAGACATTTCAAATTGCTATAAAAACCTCTTAGCTGCCTAATTTATCTTGTCCTTGCAGTAAAGGTCATTGTTAACACCTGTCAGGGATTCAAAGAGACATCTATCATGCCACAATAAGTATCTCCCATCTGTCTTGTCAAGCAAGTCAAAGAAATAATATGGATATGATAAAAGCTGAAAGCAATCGCTGTTAAAAATGTCTGGCATGGAAAAGCTTAGTGCAACCATTCTTCTCCAAACACTGGAATGCATTCTGATTTCAACTGTGCTTCCCGACTTCTGATTTAACACCACATCTCCCAAATGAAATCAATGCAGCTAATCCAAATTTGAACTAGTTATGAGAATCTCCTTTTTTTACTGAATTTGAAATTGAGAGGTTAATGGAATTCAGAAAACATGCACACATGTCCCTTTTTATGATAATTTATGTCCACGCTCATAAAAACGTTAAAGAAACAGTCAAAAGAAGATGCTCAATTTTCTGAGTTCTTTGGGAAAGTTTTCAAACCAGTGAAATACTAAAGTGTGTGTGCAAGCACTAATAGATTTAAGGGTGCCCGTGTGTACTAAATATAACAAGAATCATGTAGAACTTCTTTACTGTTATTTGTATGTGTGCTTGGGCAGCTGGGAAGGATTCCTGTTTTGCAGAAGGTAATTTTCTGGTAGTCTAAGCTAGCACTTGCTGGCTGTTAGGCGTTTCCCTCCCTTCTGTTGTCTCTTTCTTCTCCCTGCCAATGCTGCAGGTATTTTCTTTGGGTTTGGGTTGGGTGGTTTGGGTTTTTTTTCTTTCTTTGTTTGTTTGTTTTTTTTTTTTTTACTCAAGGATGCCACACTAGAAGGTGCTTTATAGAACGCATTTGCATCCTTGGATGCAAACTTCTGACAAGAGGGGAGCATTAAGTCCTTGTATGCATCTCAGCAGCCGATCATATCTCCACATTTTGTCCTTTGCATGAATGTTACTGCTTTTATTTTTAATGCTCCTAAAGTAGTTAAGTTCTCGAACACGGGAACTAGTTTTTTTTTTACAATGTACTCAGCCATTAGCATTATCTCCTTTTTTGCTATCACGATGTTATGACATCATTAAGGTCTATTAAACTAGAATGGGAGGCAGTGACTTGCAATTCAACAGAGAACAGTTGACATCAAGAGTCAGATCAAGAAAAAGAGCAGGGGAAACTAGCAGCTCTGGCAGTACTGACCGCACCCATGATAACTTGTAGTGCAATCACTTCTAGGTCTTGTCTCAAGCTATTCTATCATGCTCCCAGCTGAGTGCCCATTTCTCGGTCAATATCCTCGGGGTTCTTTTTGTTGAGAGTTGAGCGGGGCTGGAGAGAAGACAAGTTTTGCTCTGCCACTGGTTGATTCATCTTTTCAGAGTAACTCGGTTGAATCGAAACCTGATGAAACTAAAATTCAAATCTGCTTCTTCATCTCCCTGCGTTGTGCGAGTTCATGGTACAGCTTTGAGGAGGCCCTGAAAGGCCCACCAAAAGTCCACCTCCTTCACAGATATGGGACACCGGCCAAGTCAGACTGTGGGAGGAACAGAGCCATCAATGGCAATCGTCAACTCCAACCTTCAAAATATCTTTTGGCCTAAAAGTGAGTCCTAACCACTTATTACCTCAAAGATTGGGAAAGACAGCTAAAATCTGCCTTTATATTTGATGGACGACAAGTATACTATGATAAACTACAGTATGAAGGAATTACTCCTCTGTGCAAGTTTAAGACTTCCTGCCTTGACCTTAACATCTATATCTTCATTTATTGGCATTTATTTAGAAAAACAAAGCTAAGTTATCTTACAGAGTCACCTATTATTCTACTGACATTCTACAAAGTAAGATACAGAGAAACACAATTTATCTTTTTGACTGTGCTAGGTAATTGCACATATTAGATTTATACTAACAAATTCAATCCACTCTCCTAATGTTGTTCCAGATGTTACTCCATAATGATTTGTAATGTCTCATTTATAAGAGACAGGTTGCCTATAGACATGAGAAAATAAGTTATTTTCTGAGAGGTGAAATACTGTGGTCCAAGTTGGAAATAAAAGTAGTTAGATCTTAAAATCCACACAAGATTTTGTAAGGACAAAATATAATGGACACAGACTGATTATATTACACAAATGAAAACTATTTTTTCTTTAAAATCATCCTTGACATTTTACTAAAGAAAACCAAGATGATTAAATGGTGATTAAAATTCATAACACAAAATTTAACTCTGACACTAAGAAAAAAAGTTGAGGAGTGTTTTGCTGTAATAAGCATCAACTTTTGACACAAAAAGGTGATTCTCATTTGTGACTGATACAATGCTACAGAATTAACTTCTTTACCATTAGATATGACACACTAAAAATCTGTTTCAATATCTGATTCTCATAAGCTCAGAGTCAAATAGCACAGAATATGAAACCTCTTTCTATCTAGATAAATGAGAAAAAATAGATACTAGCAGCAATGTGAGAAAGTGCCTACTCACTATGTACAATCTCTACAATGAATTAAGGGTTTTGTTTATTTTTTAAATTGGGAACTTAGAAACATTTTTGGAGACCACTATGGTCACAAACTGCTCAAAATCTTATTGCTGAAATATATTTTTTGTTTTATTCCTTCTAAATTTATTAGTATAGGTCACTACATAAGAATAGGAAGATCATACACCTTATATTTGTCTTCTGTTCTTCTTTACTGGCTAAATAAAATTCTCATCACAAAGCCAAATAAGAGAGCCAGCCTGCTCTACTTCATGCATACCACTCCCATGTGGCTAGTTGTGATTATAAAATAATTTTATGCATTATTGATTAGTGATTTTGGCCAAAAGGTATGAATTTTCAGGCCTGATGTTTCCAGAAAAACACTCTGAGTTTGAGAATTTTGCTTGGGGAATGTGAAAACCCTCAATATCACTTTATAGCATCTCTTACTATTTAAGAGTTGTAAGAGATGTAAGAAGACACAGACAAAACAAAGCATTCTCACCTGTTGCAATACAGTGGATAAAAACTGCAACTTTAAATGAAGATCAAAAGCCTTTTGTTTTTCGTAGATAATGGGAAAGCAGTTAAATAAAAAGGCAAAAAAAGTTACTTTAACAGCTACGGATGCTAACATTCAGACTTGTAGAGCACTTTAGGACAAACAGCAAGGATAAAGAAACTAGCAAACATAAATTATAATAAAATTTAAATTTTAGATTTATTGCTAAAATATTTTAAATAGACCAATGCCTAATTTCTTTTTGTTTGTGGGATTTAGGATAACAGATCTCATTAAAACAGGTATTGCAAATGACACACTAGTTTAAAATTGAATAAAAATAATCATATGGGAAATATCAATTTCCATCATCACAAAACAAAGTGGTCCTAGCAACAGAAAAAGACTTTTACAGCAGTGTTAAGAAAAAACAGCTCTTGTGAGTTTTTGCGTCTACATAATTGCAATTTCGACACTGACTATGTGTCTAGTTACAAGAAGGTCTGTCCTCACTTAAGCCACAGTCAGATGCTCGTGTCTGAAACACCTGAGCTAAAACATTTTGTGCCAAATCTTTTGTCCATGCTTGGTGCTGTCCCTCTCTTAGACTTTATTGTCCCAAAGTGAACAAGTAAAACCTTTCATACGACCACTACCCAGTGTCAAGTCAGTATGCTTACCATAATTCCCCCTTATCTATTTAGGTCTATTTAAAGTAAACTGACTGCTTTTGCCTTGAAGTAATGGCACAAACCCAGATACCCTGTTGGTTGTGCTGTGACAAAGTATCATCCAGCTGAGGAGCAGCATTTGCTTGAAACTCTTCCAGCTAGATCTGAAAGAGCTCATCTTTCATCAGCCAAGCCTCTGGGCTGACGACAAAAGAATACAAGAAAAGAGTGACTTTTTTGTTAGTCTATTTTACCTACATTTGTTCCAACAGCTTACACTAATCTTCACTGATTTTCTGTAAAATGGCTTTTACATTTTATTCCTAAGTAAATAAATATTTGGTGATCAGACAACTAAACGAGATTCACACTATGAGAATAGTGGATAGAGCTGGGTTGGGCATCCATGCTCATCAATATCAAATCTGTAACTGTGAGGATCTTGTTTACAAAGGTGCTGCATTCCCCATGTGAAGCCAGCTGAAATCTCACTTATTCTACACTTCTCTGGTTAGATTCAACAGAGCTTTGATTCAGTTGCTTTAACACAGGCAGACAAGGTGCAATTTGAAACAGCTTGAAGTATCCAAGGATTTTCAGACAACGCTGCTGGATATGACACATACCTGACAAATGCATGTTTCCTCTGGATTAGCATATTAAGGCCTTGTAGGATGCCCTAGGGCCTCTCAGATGGACTATCTATGCCTGTACTTCTGCAACTGTATTGAGCCCAGAAAGTCTCAGAACTGGAGGAACACGAACATCAATGCCTCCTTTCTGAAAACCTTTCATAAATAAATGTTTATAGTCTTGAAGCAACTATTTTGAGTGAAACTAAAGATTCAGATTTTGACAAAATAAACTCAGGATGAACTTAATTTCCATATTAAATACAAAACCCACACAGTAGATACATGGGAAATATCTCATGAACTTGCCCAGCAAACTACTGAATCCTAACTTTAAAACTGAACATGTATTTGACTAGTTTGTTGAACTGAGAACTTAAAACTTTGGATCCATTAGTTCATTGTGAAGATTAAAGTCTCATACCTCTTTTAGAAGAAAAAGACACTGTTTAGCCTTCCTTAAGCAAAATCTCTATTCCCTACTGTCATTCAGAATTGTCTGCGTAGATCGTCTGCAGTTCATAAACCTTAAATTTCATCTTTTATAATGCTTTCCACATTGTTTCCAATCTTGGACTTTGGAAGACTGCCCAGATAATTAACATCATAATAAAAGCCATGATCCATCAAAACACAATAATTATTCTGACCACCTTGCATACCAAAATGTGAAATATCAGACACACAAATATCTTCTGAGTTCTTAACCCAGGAAGATGTCATTGTATTACACTCTTCAGTTTCATTAGCGTAGTTGTTACAATGTAGTAAAGCTACTATACTTAAACCACTATCGCATTTTCTTGCTTAAGCGAGCCATGGGGTTCTGGCTCCATTAGGAACCTTTACCCAGTCATTTCTAAAGCCTCCAGCTATATGAAGCTGGATGGCAGTTTCCCTGCCCAGACCAACACACTGACCAAAATACCCAGGAGTTCCTCAGCAACGTTTTCAGTTCATGGAAGATAACAATCCAGAACTTACTACACCATCTTCTGCAAGGACAGTACATAGAATCAAAGATCACAGAATCACTAGGTTGGAAAAGGCCCACTGGATCATCGAGTCCAACCACTCCTATCAAACACTAAACCATGCCCCTCAGCACTTCGTCCACTTGTCCTTTAAACACCTCCAGGGAAGGCGAGTGAACCACCTCCCTGGGCAGACTGTGCCAGTGCCCAATGACCCTTTCCATGAAATATTTCTTCCTAATGTCCAGCCTGAACCGACCCTGGTGGAGCTTGAGGCCATTCCCTCTTGTCCTGTCCCCTGTCACTTGGGAGAAGAGGCCAGCTCCCTCCTCTCCACAACCTCCTTTCAGGTAGTTGTAGAAAGCAATAAAGTCTCCCCTCAGCCTCCTCTTCTCCAGGCTAAACAACCCCAGCTCCCTCAGTCGCTCCTCATAAGATTTGTTCTCCAGCCCCTTCACCAGCTTTGTTGCTCTTCTCTGGACTCGCTCCAGAGCCTCAATATCCCTCTTGTGGTGAGGGGCCCAGAACTGAACACAGTACTTGAGGTGCGGTCTCACCACTGCCAAGTGCAGAGGGAGAATAACCTCCCTTGACCTGCTGGCCACGCCATTTCTGATACAAGCCAAGATGCCATTGGCCTTCTTGGCCACCTGGGCACACTGCTGGCTCATGTTCAGTCGCTGTCAACCAACACTCCCAGGTCTTTCTCCTCCAGGCAGCTTTCCAGCCAGACTTCTCCTAGTCTATAGCGCTACAAAGGGTTGTTGTGCCCCAAGTGCAGGACCCGGCATTTGGCTGGCATGCACCAGCGAAAGTGATTAATAGAAGCCCAGCCACCAAGGAGACACAAACTCTCTCTCGTCATTATAGCACTGAGGTAGTAACATCACAGCTAACCCTGCTGTGAGACTTGAATGGGTCTGTGAGACACAGGAGGGCTTCACTGCCCTGTGCACATGCAACACCATTCTCCAGCTCCATCAGGGCCATGAGCATACTCCTTTCTAGCGACCAAATCCCATGAGCCCTCCCTTGCCTGATCTCCCTCACTAAGCTGTGGCTACATGCTCCATGGCCAGCCTCAGGCACAGCCACCAGCATACACCACACCTGGGAGTTGCCTGTCTCTTCTCTTGTGGTAACATGCACCCAACATCCACATGGCTGTTCCTCTAGCTAAAAAGCAGTGCCAGCCAGATTATCTAACAAGTATAAATCTCATTTTACCACTAGTTGAAAAGTGCTTATTTACATGGTGAAAAATGTAAGGTATATTCTCTTGAAACAAAGTATATAGGCTGCTGGAACAAATACACATGAAGATGATGGTTGTGGTACATACTTTCTCCAAAATAAAGCTTTATAAAACATAACGTGAATAAAATGTTTCCAGAGAATGAAGGCATAAATAGTTTATGGAAATAATTTTTGTGCTGTTATTCATACTGTCAGGGAGCTTATAGGTTTCACTTAGGGAACAGGATCTCATTGTACTACTAAACAAACTTACTCAGAAGTTGTCATTCAGAAAAGAACTATAGTGTTCCTAGTCATCTAAGAATGTCAACAGAAAACAGCAGGGTTTAAAGAAACTTACTAAGCCTTGGCTGTAACTGTCTGAGCAGAAGTAAATGCATAAAGGGATTAAAGGAAATTCCTCAAGCACATACCATGTAGCATCAAGGTGATGTAAAGAGGAAACTCAAAGTTATTACTAAAGTTTAATTCACTTGCTTATTTATATATCTTAAGCAAGGAGGAGTACAATACAGAAGGGGACAAAAAGAGAAATACAACTAAGGTTTTAGCAACTATTTCAGTTTTTATGCTATGTGGGGTAATTTGCAAAAATGGCAGAGGCTATTCTGTTTTTAAACAGTATTCTATAGTTTCTGATGAAGTGGTCACAGTGACAGATTGCATTCAAAATCCAGTCTGCATTAGGCATAGCGGAAATTGCCTTCTAGGAAGTAATTCTGGGATAGCCAATGAACTATGGACCTGGCTTATTCATCTTCATGAAAGCATTAAAAGAGAAGGAGAGAGGATAAAGCAGAGCAAGAAACAAATACATGCTATTTATCATGCTTGCCACTTTTCAGGATAAGTGTCATTGAGAAACTTATAAGGGAATTTTACATTTCGCTTTTTACTTTAGGCATTTAGTTAGGTGTCAGGGGAGAGGGAGTTAAATTATAAAAAAACCCCTCATAATAACAAAACCAAAAAAGAGCAAGGCATAATGAACTGTGCAAATCACTGTGCTAGTACAAGACGCTTCGCTAACACAACAGCTGGAAAATCCTATTTTTGCTTTGTTCACATCTGAAGTCTGGAGGAGCTGAAGGCTAACTTTAGCCTAAGCATGGAGGACTCCATGGCTTTTCATTGTACTGCTGAGATTAGCAGGCTTTGCTGGGGTCTGCATACCCCCAAAGACCATGAAGCACTTATAAAGCTTAATGAGCATAACATGCTAGCTATAAAAAAAAAAAGTCTCTTGTAGGACAATACTTTAGAGAGCGGAAGAGCCGAAGACCATTTAGGCAATCACAAACTGAGGAGGGTTGAAAAGGATTGTGCTGGAAGTCTAAGCAGATTTAAGTTTAAGGCACGAAATTAACTTGTGTTAATTAACACCGACCTAAATCCTCAAGTATTCTGCATGAACTAAATAACTAACTCAAACGTCAGCATTTTCAAACTTCTGTCTTGAAGGGTGACACAGAATTCAAGAACTTAGCTTCAGGTGAGAACCAGGAGCATATAAATACCAAACTTGAGCTGACTTCCCACTCAAGATGTGCCAATTCTTGCCATTGCTACAGATCTTAATATACCAACTAACCTTTTTAAAGCATCAGCTCAACGTGATTATTTGAGATCCCCAGCTTCCATTAAAAACAGAATTCCAGATTTTTAAGGCTGCAGACATGTAACAGTCAGATTGGTATGAGCACCAAGTACATAATTTTCAGTGACTCAATAAAAAAATACATTTTTTTTTAAGTTATTCAGGTGTACTGTAACTAGAAATTCCCTGTGATTTAAGGTTGCTAATTTGTTCCAGAATAAGCTTGAGAATAGAAGACTAGAGGCTATCAAAGACAAGCAGCATGGCTAAAATATAAGCAAGAAGGCTAAACCACAGTATTTAATTTGTGTTCAGGAGCTCAAAGCAGATTGTAGACAATCGAGCTCTTATTTTAATGCTTCTGTACACCTAATTTCAAACTTGATGCCTAGGTCAGAAGTCTGGGTGTCTGGCTGAGAATCTTAAATGCCAGTCCAAAAGATCTGTAAATTTCTACACAAGCATTCTCAAAAAATCAAGTTTCTTAAACAGACAGCATACTGGGACATGTGGCTTTTAAGGCATCTAAAATGATCAGCTCCCTGAAAATGTTTTCTATGCCTATCTCCATTGAGATGTTCCACCTACCCATCTTAAAGTTATTCTTTTTTTTCTCAGTTTAGCTAGATCTTATATTAGGTTACCATAGCCCCAGCTGGTATTATACACTGTCATCTTCAGTAAAGATGTCGTCTTTCATTGTAAGATGTTGGTCAGCCATCTTTCCAAAGAGAAGGCACACGTCAGAAGATTTTAAATCATCTGTAAGGACAACTGCCAAGAACAGGAATTAAAGCAGCCTGTTTATTTCTCCAAAGCTGCAGAAAGTTCCGCTATCAATTCTGCTGAAGTCATGACCATGAATAGTGGAAGGATCTTTCGGTTTCTTTATTACAGACTGGAAGAATATATAGTACAATCACAAATGACTAAGACTAAGACTTCTTTTCATCCAAAACCAGCAAAGAATTAGGAACTCCAAGGATACCTCTTTTGCTGAACACAGTGCATCTCTTATTTTTTTTAAAATCTAAGGAAATTTTACTGAGGGAAAAGAACACCAATCTTTGTATCACTTGAAATAACAGACTTCTATGCAACAACTCTTGAATAAATAATAAAATTAGAGGAGGAAAAAAACCAACTTATATTAATTTGTAGATGCATGCAGATTAGTAAGTACACCACAAAACATACATCTGCCATTTCCTGTGCTCACATCACCATATAGGAGCATTTCAGAAAGTTTTATTCACAGCCTTTAATTCTGGATGCTAACTGCATCACATTATAGCCTAGTTAGCCTATATATCCCTGTTGAATAAATTTATACTGCTGGTCTGTCTTTGTAAACCAAAGACAAGCTAAACAGTATACTGCTTACAAGCATCGTTAATATTTTTTTTTATTTGATCTAATTTCATTTAACTTCGTTTCCTTAGAAAGGTTGTGTATACATCATGGAGGTATTTGCGTACATGATGATGAAGGTACTTACATGGCTGTGTAGTTCATGGCTAAATAACTCAGAATCAGAGAGTCACAGAATAATTGAGTTTGGAAAGAATCTCTGGAGATTGTTTAGTCCAACTTGTCTGCTCAAAGCAGGGTCGACTAGATCAGGTTGTCCAGGACTGTGTCCAATCAAGTTTGATTATTTTCAAGGACATATATTTTACATATCTAGGAAACCTACTCCAGCATTTGACCATCCTCACCATGAAAAAGCTTTCTACATTTAGATGGAATTTCTCATATTTCAGTTTGTGCCTACTGCTTCTTTTCCTGTTACTGGATATGTGTGAGAAAAGTCTGATTCCCACTTCTTTCTTTCCAATCTTCCTTCCAGCTCCCAAGAGGTGTATACACATTGAAGAGAACCTGTCTGAGCCTTCTCTTCTGTATGCTAGACAGTCCCATCTCTCTCAGCCTCTCCTGATATGACAGAGGCCTCAATCTTTTAATCACCTCTGTGGCCTTTCACTGGATTAATTTCAGCATGTTCATGTGTCTCTTACTTGCTCAATTTGTCTGTGAAGATGTTATATGAGACAGTGTTGAAAGTCTTGTCAAAATAAACAACATTCAGTGCTGTGAATTCCCCAAGGTACCATGATCTTTCAAAGATGATCAACAGTGGCCTCACCATGACATAAGCCAACTGCCTCGGCTCTTGTAAGTGCAACCCCTTCAGGTGCTGTGCATGTGTATATGTCCAATTTTTTGAAATATTTGCTAATCTGATCCTCCTTTGCCAAGGGTAAATCCTCACTGCTCCAGACATTCCCCCAGGTTTCAGGGACCTGGGAGTCTTGGGGGCAAATCTGATCCATAAAACTGAGGTGAAAACAGTGTTTTGTAACTTAGTCTTGTTCACATCCTCTATCACCAGGTCAGCGCAGAATTGAGTCCCACTTTCCCTCATCTGCCTTTTGCTGCTGATACATCTGTAGAAGCATTTCTTATTTCCTTCTGTGTCCCTCACCAAGTTCAACTCCAGGTGAGCAATGACTTTTCTGACAACATTCCTTTACACTGAGACAGCATCCTATTGTCCACCTGGGTCACTTGATCCTCCTTCCACCTCCCAGTGCATTAGTTCTTTAAAGCATCTGAACAAAACACCTTTCAAATGATAAAGAATAGATTTCCTTTAGAGATTTGTCCACAACTTCTGTCAAAGCTGAGCTGCTGTGCAGACAAGAATGCAAGATATGAGTCAGGACACACAGCAGAAAAGAATGAGCCTAAGCAGATTTAAGGGATAAGAAAGCTAGACTGGCAAGGGGCAGTGCTGGGCTTCTACAGAACCAAAATTCAAGCACACCTCATGGTCTGAAGAGAAATTCACAGGTAGAAAGAGAAGAGGGCAGGTGGTAAGTCCTGTAGAGAGATATTAAAATCAGAAATCTGACTATAATGGTGAAATGGCACAGAGGATCTTATACATTATTAGAAGTAACACTGCATTTCATTTTCACTAGAATACTCATAGAGGCCTATTAGCTGAGAGAGTTACAGGGTAGGAAAGCTTTAAAGCACAAAATATTCCAATAGAGAGGCAAAAGAAGAGTCTATGACATCAGAATGAACTCCATGATACTGAAAATAGAGCAAATAAAAGGACTAGAAAAACCACTTAAACCACCTGGTTAACAAGGAGAGAAAGAAGGAAAACTGGATACGTTTTTAAATATAAACACATAAGCCAATTCTCAGTCAGTATAAACTGATATAATTCCATTAATACCAGATAAATGCTTATTACACAAGATACGTTCACTGCTTTGAATTGATGCTGTTGACTCGCAGGAAGAAACACACACCTTAACTGAAGTTTTACCTGCACAAGTGTTGCAGCCTCAGAGCCAGTGTAAAGGACTCTGTTTTTTTGGTTGTTTTTTTTTTTTTTTAAGCAACTATTTCTAATTTTCTAACCAAACGTTTCTCTTTCTGGATTCTAACTTTTACAATATTAGCCCCACTGCTCTACAATGACCAATTACCTTCTTTAATTCTTCCTGAATGGTTCTGCCATTGTCCTCTTGGCACAAACTCTCCTTTTGGTTTTCAGGTTCCACTCTAGGTTCTGGTTCTTGTTCTTCACCAGAAGATGTTTCCTTGTCACTCATTTTAGCAGCAAGCTGAAATAACCTGGATTTAAGCTCCTCTTCCATAAGGTCAGGCTTGATGTTATGATGCTGATCTTCACCGCTTATATCTGTTTCTGATAAATCATCAAAATCCTACAATGAAATTAGAACAACAGCATAATTACCGCCTAGGTACAGAAAAAAAACCAAAACCCCAGCTTCCTAGAAAAGAATAGGTATGAGCACTCTGCAGGGAAGCTGGAAAGAAAGCACATTAAGTGTGCTGATAAAAAAAATACGTCTTTGCAGAGAAATGCCAGTAAAATCACACCTTTTGGATTATATTTATCATTCCTGCTTGCTTTTGTAGCATATAAAATGGAACTATCAAGGTCATTATGTTTCTGTGTGGAACTATTGAAAGAAAAGCCTAAATAGCATTTCCCATTTCAAGCATTCTGCCACTCCTGCCATCACTCTCAGATACAGCGCTGGCAAAGAAAGTGAAGTATGGGAACAAAGTAACTTGTGATCTGGAAGTAGTGATCCGCTTACTCTAGAAAGCTGCACTCAAGTTTTCTGGCTTTTGGTCTAGGGCATTATCCATACTTTTCTTAAAGACTACTGGAAACAAGTTTTGAAAGAATTCCCTATTATTACATTAAGGTGCTTAAGATTTTCAGCTTTCCTAGTAATTATTTACACAGGAGGATCTTTTACAGTGAAGATTATTTTTTAAAACGCCAACCTCCTTGGAAAAAATCTACTCTTTAGGAGCACCTTCGTTTCCTACCTTTGGGACCTGAATGGTGGGAAGCAGTCAGAGGCTCAGTTAAGTATGATGGGTGCTGCAGACTCAACTGTGACAAGTTCCTTACTTTGGAGGTTGAATGGAAGAAAGAAAAATCCCCAGGGTGCCTGCTGAACATGTAATGACGTAGAAAGGGAGCTTTGTCTTTTTTCCAGCCCTTGCAGGAAAATATGAAAATATCTGATGGTTATGCCAAAATCTAATGTCTAGAGATACATACCAACATATTTTCTGGATCTGTGCTGCCTGATTAGGACCCAGTATTCCCTGGTTTCCACTACAATCCATGGAGAGAGACTGGCATCTCCCAGAGTAACCCACTCCACCTATAGCATTAACTGCCTTCTGGAAATGATTTTCTCTTTGTGCTGATGGCTGAGAGAGAGCTTAGAATAGTCAGACACTTTGTTTAGTGCGTCAAGCAAGTGCATAAAACAAGGTGGAATTAGGCGGTCTTAAAAATAAGAATTCTTTGAAATGGAGCATAATCATAATAAAGTAATCCAGAAGGAGGCTATAAATAATAAAGCCTAGAACCAAGAAACAGTAAGCACATTGCAGCAGGTCTAAGTGGGTGATTTGGGGCAATTCTCCGGAAGTTATTCTAATTTGCCTTATACTCTCCTACTGTGATAGGATCAGACACTGCTGGAGAGATTAAAAGCTGTGTTCTTTCTACCATTCATTTAGAAATACATAAACAGGAGATTTGCTTTGCACTGTTAGTCTCTCTGCAGTAGCAGCAGTACTTATGCATGGACCAATTACCTCCAGTGCTCACAGGAAACGTTAACTCTTAATGCATCGACAGATTGTGTTCATAATGCCAATTCTCATCTCTCAGAGAGTAAATGGTACTATGTACTGTCTAGCATTTTCAACTTTTGGGACAATTTTTGCCTGCAGTTACCTGTGAATCGATTACACAACTAAATTACTGTTCTGTAGCTCACCTTCAGGATGCAGAACGCCCTTTTGGAAAATCAGGATTTGAAAGTACATGATTAGCTATAATAGAAGGGGAACCACAGGTTTATGTTGAAATTCATTCTTTTCCCAAACAATCAGCTCTTGCAGACTAAAAAGACTTTTCTGTTCTGAATAGGATCAAGAACAAGATTCAATAAAATCAGTGTGTTTCCACTTTGGTTTTATAACACATTATAATATGTTTTTATGTTCATTTAGAAGACTGGTGTCATTTCACCTTTTTAATTAAAAATCTTTATTTATCATAATGGTGCTTCCTCAAATTGTAACAAGAGGGTTTTTTTCAGACATATCCTACATGTCTTTCAACAAATTCTCACATATCACTAAACATGTAAAGAGAAATCTGAAAGTTGTTGCTGAATCAATCAGTTCATCATTTTGTACCCAGGAGAGAAATAATCAAAATATATGAGATTTTTCAGGATAGAAAGCACGGCTAAACTGTGTACTTGTGTTTTAAGATAATACATTTACTGGAGATAGAGCTTATTAAACTTGAGCTATTTACAGTTAGGTATCTAGTCTAAGCTAATTACTAGAATTCCTATTTACCCGAGTTACCTCCATTTATTTAATAGGCACCTCCAAAACCCTACTCTTATCTACCAAAACATGTCGTTTAAGGTTGCAAGACTTGCTAGCGAGCTCTGAAAGCTCTGCAGCATGGGTATGGGCTTCCTCTAGCAGCATTCAGGCAGGAACAGTCCAGTTAACAATGGGGTTAAGTCTGCAATGGAGAGAAAAAAATCCCATTCTACGCAGGCATTTGAGCAGATCAAGGTTGTAAAGATAAAATTTGCTATTTTTGTATAAATAAGCTGACAAGGAAGTGTGCAATCCAGAGAGGTATGCTTTCCTATGCTTCTATCTAACTGCTGTACGATGAAGTACTGACATAGTTCATCTAGCAGGGAGATGTGCATGATTCCCCTGGGGGGTTGTTACATATAAATGCATAGCTCTAACTGCTTAGCAGCTACATTGGAATAGTAATACAGACATACCCTTGTGGGAAGCACCATCCGTTAATTTATAGACTCCACAGTGACAACAGCAGAATCACAGCCCCTCTTGATCCTGAAAAAATACTGGTCTTCCTAGGACCACATCTTTTAGGTTGATCTTCTGACTCTACCAAAAGATCAGTGAAATCCTTGCAGATCCCTCCAGTTGACTTCCTATGCCTCTTGGAGCAGGGCCTGGCAGGACAATATCGCTAAGTTGCCCATCTTCAGCATGACAATAACATGATGATGGTGTCTTATGAAAGAAGGTGAGCTAATGTTAACAACCTAGTGCTGCTGAAAAAGTCATCCTGCACCTTCCTGTTACTTATCTGGTTGTGATGACTTGCGTAGGCTTGGCAAAGGGGTCCAAGCGTGTGCTAGAGCTGACAAAGAAGAGATATTGGGCCATGCTGAATGCAGATGGAGGGAAGGCAGGGAGGCAGACAGGAAGGAGATATTCCTCTTTTTGCAGCAGCAAGCTGCTATGTTACCTTAGCTGTGTGTCAAATCATTACTGAAATGTTCTCAATTCTAGCTTATGCTTCAACACATGCAAAGAAATTCTCCTAACTCATGGGCTGGGAAACTTAAAGAGCTTTTTACTACATTTGCCAGCACAGGAGGAAGCCATGAGCTGCCTTGGCATCCCTAGGGGTTTATTCCATAGTAGCTAAATTTGTGTTATGAATACACATCATTTCTTGGGGGAGGACTTGCCTTGAGAGTATTGATTTTATTACAGCTGGATTCAAGTACGTCTATCATCCACCTTTCTGCTTTCCAACCTCCTTACAATGAGCAGGTGGAGTATTTACATTTGCAAGAGCTGCTAGTTCCTGCTAACACACAGAGATAATGATATTCCCGTAACACTACACTTTGTGTTTTTTGTTACTGGCAGGCTACTAGCCCTGTGTGTTGAGCCTTCCAGATGGTGGCAATGAACTATTTGTGAGGAGATGATACCTCTTTCACGGATTAACAGATTAAAAACTGCACTAGAAGCCATGGCAACAATAAAAAATAATAAATACATTGAAAGGTACTATTATTATTTATTTAATAGATGTTATCCTAAACTTAATTATTCTTTACTGTTCACACTTTGTCTCTGTCTGGTAAGTTTAATGAAATCTTTGTGTTTGCACAAATCTTTGTGTAAATTCCTATTTGTATCTACCAGCAACATACAATACTAACATCTGCAAAAAAGATTAAAGGGGTCCACTTTATCTTAAAATAGAGCTTCAGTGAGGGCCTGGCAGACTAACACTGCCACAAACCTAATCTCACTAGAAGAAAATGAAGTGTTTCTAATGCAAGTGTAAGTACTTTAGCAGACAATTAGCCAGGGAACACACCTTTCATCATGCATACTGTCCAAATCCTTGCATGCAAATTGCTGATAACTCAATGTAATCCTAGCAAACAAACAAAAAGTCCCTAAATAATGCAAGTAAGCAAAGTAATAACTTGGAGACTCCAGAACCAAATCCGTGCTATACTATAAACTCTTGAGAGAACTTTCCATTCATACAGATACACAAAAAGTTAGAAGAGAAAATCAAGAGAAAACAGAATTTGTTAGGTTTGCAAGCAGTTTCTCATTCAGAGTCTGTGCAATTGCAGGGCAGCTATTTTCAATAAAAACGTCCCAAGCGCCATCCTGTGGGGACTGGCAGTCCAACAATGCTCACTCTGTACCTGGCTGCAAGGCAGAAGGGCTGTAATTAACGGTAGGGACTCATGATCAAAGAGGCGAACTCGTAATGAGGGCGCTTCCCTTACTCTGAAGTAATTAAGCCACTCCACTTTCCATTAGAAATATAAGAATTGCAGCTACACTATGCCACATCTCATCCACTAAAAAGATAATGAAAGCAAATATATCAATATTATTAATAATATGAATTAATATTACTACTAATAAGGAAAGCAGAGAGAGAATGGTGGCTTGACTGGCAATGTCTAGTATAAAGATGTAACTTGATAACTATTTATCATTAAAAACAAGGTTGCATTTTCCAGTTCAGGTTCCGCAGGAACATAACTTTTGCCTGTCATATAAGGAACCAGGTTATCAGAATTTATTACAGTAAGACATCAGTTGTATCAATATAGTCTTTATGTTCCTTCTTGACCATGTTTACATAATTCTCTTATCAGCTCACTGAAGGAGGTTGTTCTTTTACCTATCATAAAGTGCCAAAACTTCTCCCCAAATAGAGTATATCTCAAAAGCTGTTTTCAGGTCTCCCTTTTGAAGTCACCCCAGACTTCATACAATGAATACTCTCACAGTCACAAAGTCATCATTCCAGTGAGGAGCCTAAAAGCAGTTTTAAAAAACTGCCACAGTATTATCCTAATCTAGGTTCTGGCTCTTGGTTTAAAAACTGCCAAATTTCTAATTGAAATTCAGTTGTGAGTTAGGAAACTATTGCAATTTTTCCACAATGTTACAATGCTACAATTCTCTAGACTTGGTGCAGGGAGAGAGGAAAGGGTCTCATTTCATTTCGCTGTGAGTCTGAGAGCAGCAAACAAGAGAACAGCCCATACTATTTGATAATTAGAAAAGAAACCCCAACTTTTAGACTCCTATACTGAAATCCTGTTGTATGATGAAAACGTAACAGTTGACAATTTATCATGTTATTATTACAATGCAGCATAACAATGTTATTATTACAATGCAACAAAATCAGGAAAACGTAAGCTTCTTCACTGCAGTTTACATATGGTCAGTTGTATGCTGTTTACTGTCTAGATGCAACATAGCTTAGAAGAGAATTTTGTATAGTTTCTGCAAATTCTGTATAACCTCAGCACATGAAAATCTATAACTGATTTAAGACCCCGCAATGAAGCTTCCTTTAGTTCATGCTCTCTGCAGTTCTCCATGCACCTCTGAAATAATTTTGTACAAACTATTTACATACAGGTCTCTCTCTGCTGCAGCCTCAACTATTTTATCAAGATCAATACATTACTCTGGGGATTATATGAAACACTAACATTCCTTTAATCTCATTTATCTCAGCAACATAGATGATGTCTGGCTAATTTATTTTCATACCTCAAATCATATTCCTTATGCTCATGATCATTTTAATTGCTTCCTAGAACTGTTCAACTGTGCAACACACTTCCTATTACATAAATTGCAGTAGCCAGTCCATTGCTGGAGTAACTGTTCTCTGAACGTGGGCACCAGCTGTCAAATCAGCCACCAGAGTGTGTGTCCAAACAAACTAAATGTATGCAAACCCACCCATACATAAATTTCCTAGCAAGAATTTAATTTCTTTGAAGACAGTGGTGTGATTTGGAGGCAGTGTGCCTCTGCCTGCCCCACTGGGGCTGAGGGAGCAAGAGAGCAGAAACAGTCCCTTTTAGTCTGAAGGGTAACATGGAAGAACGGGGTGAAGGGGGGTCAGAATACCAAATCTTGCATTTTGAACACAACAGAGAGGTATAAGCAGCATTTAAGAGACAAAACAAGAGTTGGAAAGAACAATAATTTTCTGCACCAGTTTGCACTTTGAAGCACACACTAAGCTGCTGATGGGTGCTGTCACATCATGTCTGAAAGCACCCTGCCTTTCTGATCTCCAGTGGATGAACATGGGGGAAGTTTAGACTTGACTTTTTGAAAAAATTCATCACAGAGAGGATTTTCAAGCACTAGAACAGGCTGCCCAGGGAAGTGGTTGAGTCACCATCCATGGAGGTATTTAAAAGACCTGTAGATGTGGTGCTTGGGAACATGGTTTAGTGGTGAACTTGGCAGGGTTAGGTTAAGGGCTGAAGTTGATGAGCTTAAAGGTCTTTTCAACCTAATCGATTCTATGGCTCTATAATATCTCCAGGACCTCCCCTGTGAGCTCTTGTCCTCTATACTCTGCAGAACAGTAGTAACTAGAAAGTCACAACATTAATAGAGACACACATAGAATGTGCACAAATACACAAAGCCAGAAAGGGAAATGTCTGTGTACAAAATGTAGTCTTTGTGCAGTCCCTGGGAAATCCTCAAATTCTTCTTGATGTTCTAAGTAGTTATTAATGATCGCTGACGTGTTATTAGAGCACATTATCATACATAATTCCCCTTCAACAACTGTAGATTGTAAATGTATGAGGACTTGGTTACATAGGAATTAGTACAAAACACCCACATTTATCTCCCAAAAGCAGATGGACTAGATACAGAATTAACAATGGTTTACCCAACTTTAAAAATGTGCTGAAATCCCAGAATCTTAATCTTGGTTTATGATCAGCTGTACTGATGTCTTTCAATAGGAAATATAGGCTAGTAGCATGAGTGAAAAAAAACAATTCTAGGCATTCTAAAACTGCTCAGATGGCTTTAACGATTTTATCAGTTTCCTTGTAGTTAGAGGCATAGGGAAAAGACAGCGCTTAGCTCCTTGTTTCAGGCTTACCTTTACTCTACTGCAGCAATGATGTAACTACAGGATTTGAGAGGGGTAGAACATGGGAAATGAAACTGGACAAGGGGTCAGTATCCTCCTCATTCAGCTGGGCAGTTAGTTAGAAGTGTGTTTATACTGCTAAAAATGTTGTGAGGGACAACTGTATCCCCTACATAATATCAGTCTTAGGCCTGGACGAACTCCAGACAGACTTCCTTGCTTTCTGGTTATCTCACACTTGTTGTTAAATGTTTGTGGAGTGTTTTGCTGTCTTCAAGCTGTATGATCAGTTATTCCAAGTTTGAGCTGTTATATTCTCTTAGTTTTGTTTTCTTGGTGTATATATATATAATTACCAGGTATATGTATACAAATTAATTCTTATTCTACGAACAAAGGAGTTAAAAAAAACCAAACCACAATGTAACCAAACAGGTGATTAGTCAACATCTGCTAGCTGTTGGCAAAGTCTGAGGTTTTTTTAAGAGCATTGTATTTTACAGCATTAACAATGCCATTTATCAGATGGAAGTGGTATATTTGAGAAAGAGGCAAAGCCTGTTCATAGTCTAAGTAACACTTTATCTTTGCTTCTTCTCAGTTTTAAGACATGAGGAGGACAAAGCTTGCAAGAATACACTACCTCCCACTCACATTTCACATGTTATTGCCAGAATAGCTTAATTAGTTTTGCCCAGCTTTTTTCAAGATAGCATTCAGTAAGCTCCAACACAATTACCTGACTTAAATTCATCTTGTTGGATTTTGTGCAATTTTTTTCTTCACATAATTCTTCAGAAATTGCTTTGTTCTTCCTCCACCTTCTTGATCTCTTTTCTAAATCGTAATGAACTTCTTCAGTCTCACTGCTGTCTGAATACTCCAGGCTGGTTGCCTGTGGATTGAAATTTACATCCAGTTCTCCATGAAAATGTTTTTTTTCCATTGTGGGTATATCACTTTGAGTTCTGCTTTGTAACCACAGAAGTTTGCTAGTGCCCTTAGCTTCCTGGGAAGAGTTTACTGAAGATGTTTCAGAATCAGAGAACAGTGTCTCAGTATTGGTGTATAATCCAGAGGAAGGTGAAGTCACTGCCTGGTACTGGTCACTGCCATAAACCCATTCAGTACCATATTGGGAATTGGGATAATAGAAATCATCTGGTAATTGCCGAGGTTTCCGATGCAGCTTGTTCAAGGCCACATTCCAGTCGTAGTCATCCTCGCTGTCTGAGCCCATCTCATCATATGCAGACACAATGCTGGATTCATTCTCCAAAGCTTCAAAGACTTGACTCTTTGGTTTGGCAAGCATTCGAGGACGAGGCAAAGTGACATTCTGCAAAGCTACCCAGTTTCCGTCAGTGCTTTGAAAAACAGGAGGCGGATCTATCAAAACAGAATAAGAACAATTATTGCTATGCGATCACAGTGTGAAAGGCTCATTTTAGCTGCCAGTTTCTGATGAACTGGCCACAGATTGGAGGGTTCAACAAAACAAATGAACAAATGCAAGTGTTGCTGCTACATGAATTCTCTCATATTGCCAGCCACGCTGCCGTACTCCTTTTAATCAGATACCATCACTTAAAGACACGGTGATGACTATTTAAAATATGACAGGACTTGGGCCAAAGCTTTTTTTTCTAAAAGGATTATTAGGAAGACAACATCACTACACAAACATGTATGAATCTTGTGTTTTGCAAATGTCTTTTTCCTATGTGCAGTTCCCGTCCCACATCTTGAAAAGGAAATATGGAAAAAGGATCAGAAAAGAAAAACAAAGTTTGCACCAGGTTCTAGATGGCTTCCATTCAAGGAATGATTAAGTAAGCCAGAGCTCTGACACCTGGAGGAGAGAAGACTGTGAGGATACACACTGAAAGTCAGGGGAATCTCTTCCAATCTAACTACTAGAGGACTAGAAGCTACTGAAGTTAAGGCTCAAAACAAATAAAAGAAAGAAGTGGGATGCAATGAGGACAAGGCCTGTGGAGCTTCTTGCCTATAGGTGTTATGGATGCTAGAAATTAATCTGGGATAAAACAGAGATAGCTATGGACAAGGAAGATAAATCCGCTGAGGTTTACTAAATACAGAAAAGTAATTCTAGCTGAGATGGTCATTAAGCTGAAAGTTCTGGAGTTTTACAGCCTACTCAGAGGTAGCATGAAAAATCACAGAATCATAGAATGGTTTGGGTTGGAAAGGACTTCTACAGATCATCTAGTCGGAACCCCCTGCAGTGGGCAGGGACATCTTTCATGAGATCAGGTTGCTTAGAGCACCATCCAACCTGACCTTGAATGTTTTCAGGGATGGGGCTTCTATCACCACTCTGGGAAACCTGCTCTAGTGTTTCACCACCCTCAGCATAAGAAAACTCTAACACCTAGTCCAAACTTCTCTTCTGGTTTAAAACCATTACCCCTTGTTCTATTGCTAAAGAGCCTGCTAAAGAGTTTTTCCCCATCTTGCTTATAAGTCCCCTTTAAGTATGGAAAAGCCACAATAAGGACTCCTTGGAGTCTTCTCTTCTGCAACCTGAACAACTCCAACTCTCTCAGCCTCTCTTCAAAAAGGAAGGTGTTCCAGGCTCTGGACCCACTCCAACAGGTCCATGAGATTCCTTCCATGTATTTAAATTTGCCATTTCCAGAAACTGCAGAAACACTCTACTATAAACTATTAGTTTTCTAAAGCTGTAAACAGAACATCACTGTTTTAAAATAGAAGATGTAAAATCTGGATAGTGTTCTAGATTATACTCATGCACCTTTGGAACTCAAGAAGATGACTTTTTCCCTGTTCATAAAGAACACAGGCATGCAGTAAGGAGGTGTGCTTGGTTTTTTAATTAAAACAAAGTCTGATTTACCACTACCAACCACCAACAACCCCCCCCCCAATAAATAATAATTAAATGGTAATTAAATTTAAAAGATATTCAAGGTTTAGAACAGGTTTTGTATTTGTTACTTAATTGAATGCTTTTAGCTTGTTTTAACTTCCTAAACTTCATGTCAATTCAGAGAACTTGAGAAAATACATCACTGAAGTTATTTTTACTCCTGTCTAAAAAGAAATCAAAACAGTAAAAGTTTTCTTGTAGCAGTGACCACCTGAGGAATCAACTGAAGCCAGTTTTTCAGGGATAACTAATGACTATTTATTGAAATATCTGATTTTAGAGAAAAAAAAATACAAATTATCAAGCATAAGGAACCTCTGCTTGTTCACGCTTTTTCCCACTATGCTCATTAATCCAAGTACAGGATTCTCTTGAGAGGAGGATCTCTCCTTAAAAATACTGAACCTTCAAAAAAAGCACACAGCTCTACAAGACAGAAGATTCCAGCAGGAACTGAATTCAGCTGCAGCACATTACACAAATGTAATGCAGCATCATCACATTTTTTTTCTCTCTCCCAAATCACATATTCTGATTTTGTTGGCAACAACTCATGAGAATTGGGTAAAGTTTCTCAGTCAACTAAAGAAAGGACAGGACAGTAGTTGACTACACCTTAGAGAGTAAGCAGGGTAGAAAGGAAAGCCACTGAGAACTTTTATTCAGAAAGCTGACTCAATTTTATCCCAGATTCAAGGAATATCAAGTGTTCCCTTGCTGATTTTCCAAACCAAAGTCACTTGAAAAAGCATACTTTACAACTTTATCTATGCATATGTATTTATGCATACAATTTATCTATGTGAAAACAGATACAAAAAGTGTCATTGTGAAACTTTTGGTAAAGGGAGAAAGAGCGCTGATTTATTTTTTAGCTCTTGAGTCATCATATAAACCAGAGTAAACTGTAATCAAAATGAATTGTGAAATGGTTTTTGGCTACATGACTAAAAAGCCCACTTATGTTATGCCTCCAAACTTCTGGCTGACATTTCTTTTGTTTTCTATATCCTAATACAGAGCTGCTTACTACTGTGTTGGTGAGATCATATTTACACAAATTAGCACAATTAGGTATTTACTATGAGCTCAATAGGCACCACAATTTCACCACAAATGTAGTTCTTAGACAGAAAAAACCAGAACAAATCCTCTGGGTAGAGCATCTGAAAGAAAACTGGGTCAATTTGTCATTCTGCTATGGTTAAGCAATTGTTAAGTACTAAATTGCTCAACAGTTGAACTCAATGGGATTGAAGTGGGTTCTTAAATTTAAGCACCTAATTAACTGTATTACTGAAAACAGGCCTTCCACTAAAATGCCCTGGAGAACAACACTTCTGACAAGGGGTTGAATGAGCAGTTCACAAAGTAATGCCTATTTAGTTAAGCTAGATTTTAGTATTACTTCACTATTTCTCTCTTTTTGGGAGAAAGAGCAGTATTGCTGCTGTCTAATTATCAGTCTCACTTGTTATCAACTGGCCTTTTGGTAAACTAATAAAATATTGGGCAGCCCCCATCCCTGGTCCCCACTACATCCAAACGCATATTTTGACTGATTCTGTTTGCCAGTGCCTACTGAGCCAGCTGTGGGAGTTTCAGCACCAGTAAACAACCTACAAAGGAAAGGTGTTCCACTTGTTTAGCTTTATTAAGTGATTTGCTGTAGGGATCTGATAGGCTCTACAGGCATTACAAGAGAAGAAACTGGAACAAGGAGACTCTGTTGTGGAAGGACAAAAGCAGCAGGTACGTTAGCTTTGGTGTTTCCCACCACCTGGAGCCAGAGGCTGCTGCTTCAGAAGCAGTTCATCCCTTCCCCATTTACCTGTGGAGATGAAAACTAACCAACTTGTCTGTGCAGCAGTTGCCCTGTGCTACATCCCTGTGGCCTCATAAACACTACTGCCAAAACAAGACAGGCAGTGGAAATGGGACCCTCTCAAGAGCAGGAACCACCTTCTCCAATGACAGCCTGTACTTATGTCAGCCTGAAGTAAGCAGGGAATTGCATTCTATCCCTGGGTGCTGATTCAAGAATGGAGCTGACTTAAGAAACCACTGACCATCCATCACCCATTTTCACATCCACAATTAATGCATGGAAAAATAATGGCAAGATAAGCAAAGTCACAGACAAATGAAATCTTGACATTCAGCATCACCAGACATTTCCACTTGTGACCACTGCAAGCACAGAGGTCAGCAGAAATTGCCTAGAGAAGGTGCTTGCTTTAAGTCATATTTATTCCTCAGGTGAATGAGAACCAAAAAAGAATCATATTCGTACTAGAAATATTTACTTGTTTCATTTAGCCTGTCCACACTCTTCCAGCTGGGTAATGCAGAGAGCTTGTGTTCCTTCTGTTTCCTGAATTGTCCTTTTTGCTGCCTCCAAAGAGCCTCAGTCACAGATGATGCAGGGTCTAGTCCTTTATTGGGCATATCTTCACTAGCCAGGGAGAATGCAGACTGAGACCTCTGTGGGAATAAAAATCAAAGAGTATGATTTAAAAATAGAAATAATTAATTATCTAACTCCTCACCATAGTTAATATGAGTATTTGGTTACCTGTGGAAGCATGTGACATAATAGCATCCAGAAATGGAACTTAGTGTGTTCAAAAGAATTGTTTCAGTGCTAGATTGCTTATTTATGTGCATTTCTGATGCTAACCAAGAAGGTGGGAAATTGTTTATACTACCACGGGCCAGATGGAAAGAAATAATTAAGGTGAAGTTGTTAGGAACGTACTTGGTGAGGATTGATATCTAAATGCTTCGATTCAAGTTAGCCAGAAAGAGATCCCACTGTGGTGAGACATGATGATCTATTGTTGGCTCAACAGGCCATCTGGTCTAACAATTTGCAGAAGTTAAAAATTAAAAAAAAAAGCAAACAAACAGTCTGTTCTCCAGAAATAGATGTGGAACTCAACTGATTTTAAAACAGAATTCTGTTGTTTGCTAGGATACATATATCACACAATATGCTGGGCAGTTTGATGCAGTCTTGCTAATGAAGTCAACATGGCCTATAATTGCACATCTATCTGTTTCTAGGAGGGTTACATTTTGAGTCAAAATGAGGTAAAATACTGTTGTGATTGTTCATGAGCCCTGACTATTACTAAGGGGAAGGGGCTTTCCTTTGGATCCACATATGTAGATCAGGCAGTTCAGACTTAAGCACTGGGGTCAGCAACAGAAGTCACATTTAAGTTTGGCCATATTTTCAAAAACTGATAGCTGATAGTGTTTTGCTGATGTCAGGGGATTTTATTCTCACATATCAATCCACACGTGTAACTCTAGAAATAACATTACAGAAGCTTGAGTCAAGTTTTAACATTCATCTGACACTATTTTGTTGCAGCAGTTATTTTTCTTTAAGTAATAACTTTGCTTTTGATGACAGCATGTGCTTAGGCAGCTTGAATGGCAAAAGAGATCAATTTTTCAAATGACAGTTAGCTTTCATCACTCAAAATCTCTGTCTTGGCCTTCATAACAGAGTCAGTAAAAGACTGCCTGTATACACCAGAGTTTCATTAAGAAGTATGCTTTCAAGTGGCTCAGCTTCTTTAAGCAGGCCAGGCAGACACTCTCAAATCTTTGTACATTTTAACTGATGTTCAAATTACAAATCATTAACTAAAACTGTTAATCTCAAAAGGGCCAGTCTTTGCCTCTACCAGAGGTCTGCTTTGCACTGGCACAGATGAGGAAAAGGATAACTTGACTTTCAGCTATTTTCAAGTCCCTTCAGTCCCCAGGACAGCATAAACATTGCTGGAAGTCCAGCTACCCTGAAAGCAACATTTACACTGCTTATCTTCCTGCACCTCCTCCCATTTGAAATGCTCCTCTGTGGGAACCATGTACCATGCAAGAAGATTTAATTAGCTGCGTATCTTCCTGTACCCTTGGCTCAGCAGTGTGATTTCTTAACAGATTCAGCAAAAAGAAACTAACCAAGCACCAGGGTTTAGTTTGGCTTCTGAACTCTGCAGAACCAAATATTTTCTGTAACTGCAATGACTACTTAACTCGGTTAATCTTGTCCATGTAAAGACACAGGTCCTAATGTGATGCACTGGATCATTTCCTTTCAAATTTGGTGACGTGAACTAAAAATAAGCTAATGGTACTGTATAATTTCACTATAGCGAAACTTGCAGATGAGTCACTTTCATGAACCAGCTATATTCAAGTGGATATTTAGGCTGTTTCAAAACTCAGACTGTCATCAACTGACCAAGATCATGTGAGTCTTCCTCAACTCCCTAACCCTGTAAAAAGGTTAATAATTTAAAAATATCCCCCCAGGGCTCATTCTTTTTCCAAATTTATGGCAGACAGAGGTAACAGATGCCTAAGAACCCAGAAGAAGTAATACCATACAATTGAATCACTAGTATCTATGTTTCCTTATGTAAAGAATTGAAGTGTAAGGAGAAAAGAAAATACCAGGAAAACACTTAAGTTGTCTGTTCAATGATAACCTGAGCTCAGATAATAATAGCAGCATGTTTTTTCTTATGTAAAATCTGCAGGTTTTGGCAAGTTGTATGGTGTTTTGTTTAAATGGCAGCCTCTCACCTGCCTACTCGCTGTTTATTGTAAACATCACAGTAAAGGCTTCATCACAGTGATGGCAGTGTCTGCACTTGGCTCTCAACTAATATGAGACTCACCAGCTGCTTAGCCCTCAAAACTTGGAACTTGGCACAGGCTGCAAAACCCACTAAAGGAGCTCAGCAAATCCTGCCCCCAGACCCTACAGCAACACTGCTATGAACACTGCCTCAGCAATTTAAAGGTAGCTCAGGGGCATCTACACTATAGGGCAGATACATCCTTCACAAGGACTAGCATATACACAAAAGCTTGAAGGATTTCAAAAAAGGAGAAAATGAGCATGGAGGGCCTGATGGGCAAAAAGTACTGAAAACCAAGGAAACACAGAAAAGAAAGTGGACACAGATCTTTGTGGTATAGCAGCCTAGTACCTCAAATAATCTTACAGAAATCAAGCTGATTCTTTCACATCGTGTGCTGAAACCTTTGGGTCAAGGTCAGGGAGAAACTGTTCTCCACTGTTTCTGTCTTCGGAGAGCAGGAAATACATAGGAACTACTGCTGATTCCCAGGTACCTTCAAAGCTTGGCTTGAGGCCATCCTCCTACATTTCTACCCCTTATGTGAATTTTTGATGGAATGTGTTTTGGATTGCTCTGTTAAAACTACCACCTTTTCTCACTGAAGATGGTTCAATGTCACAGAAGGCTCAAGGAGAAAAAGTAATGCCAAGATAAAATACCTTGACTGCACCCCTGCATTCAGATCCTGGAAAAGGATAAAATGATGTTGCTGGAAGAGGCTGTTGAACTAGTACTCTTCACTTTCGTAGTTCTGAGCAGTTCTTGTATCTGGAGAGCTTTAAATGATCAAGAAGTGACAACTTTCTAATAAGCTTCAATTAAAAAGAGCTTAAAAGCTACAAAAAGCTATAAAAGCAGAGGAATAGGTTATTTCTTGTTCTAAAAGCTAATTTTACATAGGGATGGTAGGGCAGATAGTAGAATTGTGTTTCAATCAGACAAGTATGGACAGAGAGAAAGCATAAATATTCATCCCTGACAAGAGTTCAAATCACTGGTGCAACCACAGGAAACCCTGATAATGATACAGAAAAGGACTGTCAATAGCCAAACCTGCTGTCGGAATAGGACAGAAGTATGCCCTGGCATGAGAAAAATCTTTCTACGTCAGTATAAACATGTCCATTTCTTTCAGAGCACAAAAGCAAATGTTTGTTTATAAGTTTATCTCTAATCAGTTACTGGCCTGACTGATGACTCTATCTGAAGAGTAAATAATTAAGACATCCTTTTGTTGCTTTTGCAATTAAAAGCAAACTAGAAAGTTAGTTATTTGGTGTGAGGTTACACAGCATAAGCTCTAAACCTTGTTGGCACATTTGCATCAACTTCAGCTCAGCTGACATCACCAGCTCAACAGTCCTGTAGTTACAGCATGAGCTTAGGCATGGGCTCCAAACCTATGTTCATGCCTGATCATGACTTCACTGCCTCACTTACCTGTGGCAGGCAGCAGAAGTACGTATTATAGTGCTGCATTTGTGCCTCCCTTCATCATAGAGATCTGTAGATTCACAGGGGACATTTTGCCCTAGTAGACATTTGTATAGAAAGCAAAACACTCAACACAAGGGAATAGGACTGAGAAGCCTACCTAGGGGCTGGAGATCCATGCAGTTTGCCTCTGCATAGATGTAGGGAAGTCCTAGAGATAAGGCCAGCCACCCCAATAGGCTCTTGGTTGGTTTGAATTGGAACAAGGGATATTTGCCAACCAAATGGAGAGTCATGTCCCTGACTCTTTACCAGTTGTCTACAAACTTAAACAGCAAAAAGATCTCAGGGCACAAGAAGCAATCCAGTCTATTTTCCAAAAGTATTCAAATAATACAGCAGCCTAAATACAATTTTCATAAGGAGAAAGGAACGAAGGAGCTTTTGGTTCTGATTTATAAAGACATGACCGGTCAAGAATATTCTTCCCTCCCAGCTAAAGCTACTGGCAGCTTTTCTAAGCAGAAGTTCTGTTTCTTCAGCAAAAAGAAAACCTGTAAGCCAGGTGCTATTTTAGGTGTACTTATTTGTGATGAATTACAAGGCTCTGTATGTTTGTATGCAGACACTAAGGAATTACAACTGTTAGCTTCTGCAATAAATTAGCACATCAGCAGATGGCATTGCAACCCAACAGGTCATTTCTTATGGTCACTGCACACAGTCCTCCCTTTGAGCATACCGAATTGCTGTGCCAGCATAGCACAGCTTGCAAAATATAGTTACAGTATTGACAAGCACTTCCAAACACTTTAGTTAGATGATCTCCCCCTCCCCACTAAATCCTGCCTGCTGGCATCTGCTGTGAGATGTTTGTTTCAAAAAGGAATTCCAGACTAATTATTATTCTCTTTGTTTAAAACCCTCTTCAGGGGATTTCTGCTGCATAGTTGTAATGTCTGGATGGAACTCAGCCTTCGTCTTGCATTGGGCTAGCAATAAAAGGAATAATTTTTGCATGTGCAATCTTGTTCCATTGCTGCCCTTCAAATTAAAAAAAAGGCAATGTAGTTGTAAATAAAAAGTAATCACATACAGTGCCTTTTATTAGGTAGTAAATATAAATGTTCCATCTTCTAGCTATAGTAATTTACAAGTTCATGCTTCTGAACACTGAATAAATAAAACCAAAACAAGCAGTCAAAGCCAGGAACAACTTCTTATAAAACACACTTGTGAATATTGAGTTTTACCCTGATAATGTATGGATTCTTTACCTTGAAGCACTCTTTTACATGTTTGCATATTGTTTAGAGTGACAATACAAAGATTTTTGTCTACATTCTTCCTCAAAAGATGAAAGAGTACGGATAATTCCTTTCTCTTCTAAAGAGAAGCCAAAACAGTAATTCAAAATAGATCCCAAAAGCAACTGACTGACTGTACAAAGGACATTTTGGACTACGCATGTGTTTCTCCTCAGTTCCCTCCTATTTCACCCTATTTCTTTGGCCTGGTTTAACTAGTATAACTGCAACTTATTCTGTACTCATTTAGAGTGGATAAAGGACTCAACTTCGGGAAAGGCTGACAACCCTGGGTGAGACAAGGATAGTGGAGCTGCAGGTGCCCTTGCAAACACCGGGACATCAACAACAGGGCTGCATGTGAGCAGCAGAGTCCTGTGCTGTGCAAGCGCTGACCTGTGGGGCAGCTGTTAATTTGGGCTTTGAAGATTAACTTGTTTATTCAGGGAAGCAGCCTAGAACTGACAGCACAAACACAGGCGACTTAGATGCAACCTTATCCTTCCCCTCTCCTTATCCACAAATTCTATGGCTACAACTGCTAGCAGTGCAGCAAAATCCTTCGTTGTCTCCTTCTCATCTATGCTTTATGAATACAATCAATGCACACACAGAAGCAGTAGGTCCCACCCACCAGAGCAAATACAGTAGCAGTCCCTAGGCATCAATATCTAATGCATCCTTTGGTAAGTAAACTCCCACACCAAGAAGGAGACTGTATGAGCTTGCAAACAGTGCCACTCTGCCACAGCCTATTTATCCCTGGAAATGATTTTCACTCTGCTCAAATGTATGCAGTCCAGACATTTAGCAGTGGGAGTGAAATACCAAGGGTTTCAAGCATCTGTTCCTTAGATAATCTTGTATGTGTTGAAGTATCTGTTAACAACCGTACGGCTTTTGAAAGAGGCCAAGAAAAGACAGATGAATGGGAGATTTTCACACTAAATTGAAACAAAACTCTCTTCTTCACATCCTGACCTAAACCCTAGTTAGAATATCCCAGCCATCAGTGCAAATCCTTGAACAGACCGCAGAAAGCAAAGATGATGGCTCCCTCTCTTGTAAAAGCCTTAGAGCTGACAGAGTCTGCCCAAGCTGGTTTCCTGTTCACTAGTGATGCAGATGTAGCCCAGCCACACTTTGTATGGATTTGCCATCCTTCTACCTGCCTTTCAGGCACCCGATCCCCTTGGAAGCATTGCCCTTTTAAAAGGGGTACAAAAATAACACTCAGTTCATCAGGAATGGGACTGTTAATAGTATTAATTGTGCAGATGTATAAGAATATGCAGAACCACATTTGAGCACTTATTTTGGTTCAGTTTGGATTAGCTGACCTTGAATACCCAGAGACAGGTTGCAAGGTAGAAAGGCAGAAGATTATTCCCCAATAAACCTATTGCTGCTGAGCATTCAACTGTCCAACACATCATCACATAGAAGCATAACCCATGGTGTTTGAGGGACGCCCTCTCCACCCCCGCAAAATAAGCAAGCTCCACATGTGAAAATGCTATTGCTTTGGCTGCAAGGAATCTGCCAGGAATTTGCAAGCTGGTAATAATGGATAATTAAATATTGGTTCTAGCAAATGGGTACAAACATCCTTTTATTTTACGTATGGGGCTAACAATTTAGTGAAGTGCTAGGAGCATAAAATAGTACAGTTCAATCAATGTAATGCTTTTAAATGAACAAGTCTATAGAAGTATGTGATAAATCGTTACATGCTTTGACAAGAACAGAGGGCAGATTTATCAATGTAACTGTAATCTAAGCAGTGTCTTTACAAGTACCCTGTTATTATTTCTCACGTCTATTCTATTTCTCAAGTCCAATTGGAGCCTCACATATAAAGACCTATTCTTTTTTTCTAACAGAATACTTTTTACTGAACATAATAATTTTTTCATTAATTTCTATGTTGCTCAGTGCCCTGCACAACCTTCCACGATCCATTTTGACCCCTGTCTACAGAGCTGTGCTCAGCAATGTGCTTGCCTATCAGAGAGAATCACTACATCTCCTACTCCAACACCCACTTGACAGAGGAAGCCTTAAGTGCTCTGTGTTTATTTGCTTCTCACTGTGACAATATACACCCTGATTTCACCTAAAAATAAAGTAACATTTGTCAGACAGCCTAGCTCTGAGTATCACAGGTTTTAAGCTAGACCTTAAAGCTTTGTGATATTCAGCAGCATATTGAGATAACATCTTTAAACAAAATAAAGCTGAAAGAACAACATAGAATCTAAATTATTTAGAAAATAACATTATGGAATGATCACCTTTCTCTGTCCTCTCTCCTACCACATTTCATGCCTTAAACCCGTCTTGGTTTGCAGGCACTAAGCATCATTCAGCTGAATTTAAGCCTGCATAGGTTTGCTTGTATATCTAGCAGATATAAGGGTGCATTTGATCCCTTTGATAAAGACATTGAACAGGACTGGACCCAGCACTGAGCCCTGGGGAACCCCACTTGTCACTGGCCTCCAGCTGGATTTAACTCCATTTCCCACCACTCTCTGGGCCCGGCCATCCAACCAGTTTTCCACCCAGGAGAGTGTGCGCCTGTCCAGGCCAGAGGCCGACAGTTTCCATAGCAGAATGCTGTGAGAAACTGTGTCAAAGGCTTTACTGAGGTCCAGAAAGATACATCCACAGCCTTTCCCTCATCCAGTAAGTGGGTCACCTTGTCATAGAAGGTGATCAGGTTAGTTTCGCAGGACCTGCCTTTCATGAACCCATGTTTACTGCGGCTGATCATCTGGTTCTCTTGCATGTGCTTCATGATCGCACTCAAGATCACCTGTTCCATGACTTTCCCTGGCACTGAGGTCAGACTGACAGGCCTGTAGTTCCCTGGATCCTCCCTGCTACCCTTCTTGTGGATGGGTATAACATCAGCCAGCCTCCAATGCACACCTGCCTCACTGAAAGTAGGTCCTAGCAATACACTCCATGCAGCTTTCTGATTCCAGCTCAAGTATAAAATCTAAAAGCTCCATCCCCCCTACAACATGACACATTTATTAATTAGACATAAATATGCTGTTTCTGATAGAGTCATTGAGAGGTAAGAAGTGATGTCAGTTGATATCAACTACCTACAGTGTTATCAACCCCTCTTACTGCAGCAGCTTTCCTACTGTGTTGTTTGATTGCTAAACATGATTCCTTCTCAAAAAGGTTTTCTTCAAATATTTGTTTGGGACAAATCTACAAGGGTATAAAGCACCTGCAAAACCTCTAGGGATTTTCAAAGCAGTGTTGGACATCAGGCTTGTGGAACCTTCCTTCTCTTCAAAACAAATCAAAGAGTTGAAAAAAAATAAAGGAAAAAACCCCCAAATCCAACTGTTGGTACACTGTGGACCTTATAATTAGCTTAACCAGTAAATTTCTGCTTCCCCTGAGGTGCATCATAATGTGTATTTAATGAAATACTCCTTTTCCCTATATCCCTAGCTGTTTTATGTACTATAAATTATGGATGAGCTTCTGTTTATATATGCATTTTTTAGCTGTGAAATAAAGACCACTAATACAGCACTTAGAACACACCAGGATGCCTGCATTCCACCAGTGTTTAAATGGGATACAATATGCCAGACTTGTTGTTTGCTCTCACTGGCAGTGACTTGTGTGTGTGTGAAGGAATGGACTGAGAAAGCAGAGAAGCATCCACCCATTGCTCTAATCTACACCTGTCCCAACATTGCACAGCCTTTGCTTATTAGTAATGAGAAACAGATGGTACCATCCATCTCTCTTCATAAGATAAGGAAATAAAATATTCAGCCTTGCATCACTATTTTTAGCGTGGGCAAGAGATCTCAAAGAAATCTAATAGGAAAAAAGGAAAGACAGCATTTACAGCTGCTACCACACCATAGTACTGCAGTTAAACTATCAATAACATATTCCAGGGAGAAACCGTTTGAGTGTGTATGTGTTCCTTAATATGAAGATCAATAAGATTTTGCTCCAGTGAAGCAGCTCTCATGGAGTTGCTCTCTTGGCACTGTGCTGTCCTCATCAGGTCCCACGGAATTAAATATGTTCAGGTTCCTCAGGTGGTCTTATTAAATGATGATTTCAAAGCTAGCAATTTTGGATGAGCAAGGAGGTAAAAGCAGGGCTTCCAGAGCCAACCAGAAGTTTCTAGCTGATATGGATGAGTTGCACAGAAATAGCTGCAATTAAAAGAAAAACTACTTGGCAGGTATAACCACACAGTCATATCTGGGATTGTTACAGCTCCCTCCCACACTGTAAGCAAGTAACTGGTAATGAGATGTAATGCGATAATAAACGTGGGTTTCTAATGGCCAGTGTTAGACCATGCGACTGTGCTAAGTAACCATATGTTACTAGCTTTACTGTGCTAGTGAAACCACATGTATTACCTACTTGACAGAAGAAAAACTGAAATATTTGCTCTAAGATAAATTTCCAGTTTAAAATTATGAAATCTTAACTGCCTTAAGATTTGACTCTTACCTCCCTTTCTTCTACATGACTGTCTTTCTGTTAATCATGCTTCTTCTTCCCTTTTTAAAATTATCCTGCTTCTGCTTGCTTCAAGTACTAAATGGTTTGCCAGGTAACAAAGAAAGTCTTAAACAGAGGAAATTCCACTTAGATAATCTCTATTGGGAAATAGGTTTACATACACAAACGTGGGTAGCTTTTACAGAACAAAAAAATGCATGCTTTGTTTTTTTTCTTCCCTTGGGTTTGTTGTGTCCTCACAGTCTGACTACAAAAACCTTGGTTGCACGAGGAATATCTGCCCTAATAAATCTGTTGCAAGAGTCCTCTGGTTAGCTGGGGCATGTAATAATAAGAAAGGGTTTTTATCATAACTGGTAGATCTCTGCTCAAAGCCGACTAAGCCAACATATACAGCTTTACAGTAGGACATGTACACAAACGAGGAATTTGCGAGTTTTTGGTCAATATAATGTCAGCAGTTATGAAATACAAAAAACTTCACTTCTCAAAGTCGAGCCTATGAAGAACTGCTGTTAGAAGCTCAGATTCAAGAATTCCAAAATCCACCTGGGAGGGACTAAGGAGCTTTACCTGGAAAGGGCCATACGCCATAGACCCTCTCTTCCAGCTTCTGTAGGAGCTAGGTTTTGTTTTGGAACAAAAAAAACCCCAAAAACTATAATTCTTTTGACAGAAAAGTTAACTTTCTCAAATAACATACAGAAGAGAAACTGATGCAGTTTAGTCCTCCAAATATGCTGACGGATGCACGCTTACCATTAATAGCTGAATGAAAGCAAAGTTGAATGGAAATCTTGTCCAGGAAAAGGAATTTGGTTTGTTCCATTGCTGCTGCTGAGAATCAAGCAGTCTGTAAATGGTCTTCGTTTGCTCTGCACAAACTGCCTTTCAGTAGACCCTTTGTTAGAGCTTTTGTGACTTTACTTCTGCTACTCTAACATGCTAACATAGCTGCCACTATATTAGCTATGGAAGCAACAGGATCTCTATTACCTTTCCAAGAATGTCTGATCATGCTAAGAGAGTAAGTTATCTGCTATTCAAAGCGAAGCAATAATAAAGACATGCAAAATGCAAAGAACAAAATAAAAAAATAAAAAAAACCCTAGCAAAGCAAAAGGCAGAAACTGAATTTATGGGAAGGAGGAGAGAATCCAGACCAGATGGCCAAATTAATTCATGTTCCTTAATGCACTGTGTGAAGACAAGTGGACCAAATGGTGTCATATGTGGTGAAAGATCCTGTAAAGATGTAGAAAGTCCTTATAAAGCCCTGTACACATCTGGATCTCTAGTACTGACCGATGGCTGCAGAAGTTTTGAAGCTGATCCAATGTGGCTTTCCTCACCTTCGCATGACATTTCTGCTCCTCCAGTACTTTCCACAAATCCAACTATTTCTCAAACCAATGAACCTCCCTCTGGCAAAAATTTGGGAATCAAACTTGTTATTTCAGAACAGTATTTCAAAATGTGTAGAGTTCAAGCTTAACTCTCCAAATGTAGAAGAACAGGCTTCTGGTGTAATAACTGAGGACTTGAAAATTATGTTGTCCTAGGTTCTCTGTCCTTAAACTCCAGAAAGAAAACTCTTTTGAGTTAGACATAAAATTAACTCTCCCTGTCCTGGCTCTTATGTTCTACAAGCAAGTTTTCTATGAGCTAGACAGCAAACTACTTGAACACACTCACCTTGACTTGTGACCACTTGGTTTAAGCATTAAAATTTAAATATCAAAAGCAGCTTAAAGGTATTACTCCTTCAATTTGTAAATAAGCAGGGTATGACAATGTGAGTCTACACCTCAGAATTCTGGCCCATAGTCTTACATTCTGGCATAAGTGTCTTTTCACTGACGGTGTACACTAGCAAGCCTAACTGGGAACTAAGGCACAGCAAACGTTCCATTCTGCTGGCTGTGCTCAGTGGGGGAAGAGTTGGTTACTGGCATAGTAGCAGGACACTTGGGGACAGTAGCTTTAACCTCTGTATCAAAATGCATCTGTCACCATCCTCCCTCTCTAATTGTGAAACAGCCTGTCCAAACCTATGTAGCTTGCTTTTGCTTCTCTCCTCTTGCTGCTCTTAAAACATTACTAATGCAACTTGTTAGATTTTCTTCAGCTTTACAGGGGAAGCTAAAGGCATTGTGTCAAGAAATAAGTGAAAAAGGGACTAATACTCTTTAGTGTGAGGCATAAATGGTGTTCTATTGTTGGGTTTAGTTTTTTGTTGTTGGTAATGCTTGTTTTCTTTAAGATGGCTAAGGAGAAGAACAAATATTACAGAAATCTAACATTGTACAAAAGAAATATAACATTCAGCAAAAATTCAAATAAAAGCTAAGCAAGCATAAAACCTGTTTTAAGGAATAAACACTGAGGCATTGAGTCCTGTTAGCATTCAGACCAAGCAGTGAGATTGCTTAGATCACAAACTTAGTCCTCCCCACCACACTCACCAATACAACACCATGTCCGTGATGTGATCGTAGCTCATGATTCACTAGGAAAGCACGCAACTGAGCAACAGTTTGTCCACATACAGCTTTAATGCTTGTCATCTGCATGTCTCTATGTACCCTTCCAGGCAGTAAGTAAACTTATCTATGACTTCGGTCTTCCAGGTTTGTGCATAAAAAAATCAAAAATTGTGCTAAGTCACTCACCCACAATGTGTAGGACCCCCTGCGGCTCCCTGGAAAAGTCAGCATACTCTGATCTGAGACAGCAACAGATGCTAGGCCACTGCTCCTGGATGGTGGCCATTCAAAATCAGCCTCGGCCTGCTCTGTTTTGCTTTTCTGCTTCTTTATAATCTGTAAGGTAGGGAGATAAGGGGTGGGAAGTGAGAAGAAAAAGTGCTTGGAAAACACTGTCTGATTTGTATGGAGAAAAACTAAATTAGCCCTTTCTTAAGGCAAACCAGCTAGGAAAAACTTTGAGCTTCTTTCTGCTTTTGCTCCAGTTCATGCAAGGATAGTTTTGACAACCTGCATACATTTCTTTTCATCTGAAATCATACTGCTTGCAAGTGCATAAGCATCAATAAAATAAATCATAATCAGTGCCTGTAGGAACATCAGATGTGAATTAAGTGAACATGGAAACCTGTTCCTACAGCAACAGTTTAAACATTAGCAGCATCTAAGTGTCAAGTATTTTCTCAGACTAGAATGTCTGCAAAGAAACATAAAATGCTAGTTATGGGAGAGTTTAAAAGGCTCCTGTGGCACCTAGACACATTTCTACTGAAGACAAAGAGGTTTTATGTGTCGAGGTACAATTTATTTTTTTAAAATCTACACTGACTTAAGAGAGAGAGATCATATAGACTGTCTCCCTACAATACCAGATTATATCCTGCTACATTTCATTTCCACAACTTTCCTGACTCCAATTTAAAATATATACAGAATATTATCCTATGGCATGAAAGATCTTGTTAGGCAGCTTTTGACAAAAGTAATAGCAATTCAAGCTTGGCTGAGATAGGCTCTGGACTATCAAAGACCTAATCTGCAGAATTAATCTTCTAATATCCCTATTAAAAAAGAAGGCAGATTGTTTTTCATTGAGCTGCTACTCTTCTGGCTTTTCTTGATAGCCTTACAAGTAGTATGTTCCTCTCATGGTGTGTGATCCATACTTTGTTAAATGCCACATTCCATACTCAGATGTGGCAACTAGCTTAGTTCATAAGGAGGGAGACTAACTTAGCTGAGTGGTTACTTTAATTGATCATGGGTGCTCAGCAGCATTCTGTACATGCTCATCTTGCCTTGCTCCAAATTGTCCAGACAAACTCAAAGGATATTTGTTTCCACTACTTCTCTGTTTTAGTGCTGCATCAGTGCTAACTCTGAGCTTTGCAGGAATGAGCTTTCTGAAAAAAAGCCACAAAACCCAGACACAGGAAGTTCTGTGATTTCTTGGGTGTCCCTCTCACAACATCATTAACAGAATTCTGTTTTAATGACTGAGGTTTTCTTTGTATGTTTTGCAGATGCAGAGTTCAGTAGAGTTGGTGGAAAACTCTATGCCTTTTAGGAAGAGCAGTACAGTTGTAAAATTCCCTTGAGCAGAGACCTCCTCTTCTAAGCAAGTACATCATAGACCTGAAGGAGAGGTACCTCTCAGTTCCGAGGGTGTAGGCCATCAGTTTACACATTGGATTAAGCATATTTTTAAACTGATATCTCTGTCAGACATAGCTGACTAAGCCTATACTGTGACAGTTGAGGTTGTAACTTGTCATTCACTCTGTACTTTCTCCATTGCTGTTATCCTTTTTGCTGTTAGCAGAGTCAAAGCACACCAGACTAAAGAACTGTGTTTTGGCTATTAAGCAAGTTAAGGAAAAAATGCATGCCATACCTTCTGCACGATGGTTGTGGCCAGCTCTTCTATGAGGTCCTCCTTGTGCTCCTGCAAGTAACAAGCCTCGTTCTGCTTGTCCTGCATGAAAATGGGTATCTGTAGCTGCTAAAATAACACAAAACCAGCCTTTCCACAGAAAAGGTACCGATCAGGAAATAGTTAAAACTGCCCTAGTGACACTGTGGAAAGAAATTACAGGCACTTATATTGCATGTCACTTTCAGAAATGTAACTTGCATCTTGGATACAAGTTCATAAATCCCATAACAAGTTCTTAAGGTGGCACGAGGTAGTCACTACTTCTTTATGTTTTCTTTTGTATCTACTTGTTTTTGTACTGTTAAGCAAATTAAAAAGAAACATAGCTTTTCCATTTAAATTAATACTTTTTTTTGGGGAAAATGTTACCAGGCTGTCACTGTAGGTCTCTGCCTTAGAAATGGCTTCTTCCACTGCTTCCTCTGCAACACGTAAGGCCACAGCAAGGGTATCCATCATGCTGTGTCCTAGGTGAAGAACAAGATAAAAACACCATGTTCTTTATGGACGTATATTTTGCATAGTGAGCTCCAAAATTCAGACTTATTTTCTGGACATATATTAAAATCTAACGTCATCCATGACAAAGTTAATCTCCTCAGAGAAATTTTTCTTTACCTCTATGTTGCTTCTTAAATGTAAATCCTGAATACAATAAACCACAATATTTCTCTGTTGCTTATTTTAGAATCGAGTGAAATACTTAGGAGGAAATCATAGGAAGAAACTTATAAGCTTCCAATAAACATCAAAAGAATGTAAGAAAGCGAATGAAGAAAATATGTGAGCACAGGAAAGGAAACATGAGAGAAGTAACAAAACCTGACAAGTAAGCAAATCACACCAGACTAAACCTGTATTAGTTGTAACACTGAGGCCAGATATCCCAGCATGGTATGCAAAGGATTTTTAGTATCTTGCTAAATGTTTCAGCTAAAAGATTGTTGGATCTGAGAATAAGACTTACCAGCATGCTAGGCTATTCGCCCAGTAATTCAAAGTGTAAGGCTCATGTTTTAACCATATGAGCTTTTAGCAGCATACCTTCTGTCTGTCGGTAGAATGTAGAGTCACTGCCACAAATGCTTCCTTCATTTTCAAAGCTCCCTTCAAAAAAACTTCCTTCTGCTCAGAAAAGACAGTACAAGATAGTACTGCACATTAGTATTAGAAGTATCCATTAGCAGCAGAGGCATTAATAGATTAGAATATTCATTCAAGATGCAGTGGCACTGCACATAAAAAGGGGTAACTGGAAAACTCCTTGTACGTTTTGTATAAACTATGATTACAGCAGCTTTTGTACAAAACCTGACTGCTTTTGTACAAAACACCTCTCATTTGTTTTTGATGGAGAAAATTATTTGCACAGCACAAGAAAGAAGAAGAAGCTGCTACGAATAAAAGTTACCTGCAGAAGTTAAGTACAGGGAATTTGCCTTTAATATGACATTTGGGGCTGAAATAGATTCTACATTTTAAAGGGCAGTGCTGTATAAATAAGCCAAATCCCAGACATGTATACTAGTATTTATCTTCAAAGGGAACAAAAGGTTTACCTAGAAGTGACACGGAGTGTAGAAGAAAGTTAGCAATGACATTTAGACTCAAAGGCCATCCTTAGAAAGGTCTCACAGAGAGTGCACATGCAACTGCAACTCATCATTGCATTGTTCACACTTCAATTCAAGGACAAATTCACTGAGTGTACAGCTTAAGTAAAGGCAACACATCATATTAACGTTCTGAAGGATCCATTCACACAGTTTTTAATTCCTTTGTCCCACTTCAGGCTTGACTGATACAGATTTTTCAGTCTTCATACATATTTGTTCTCAGCTGTTAAGAAATCGTCTCTAGAAGAATTAATTTGATACCAATTCAAGTACTTGAAGCAAAAAGACTAAAAAATCAGAATTCAATGCATAGGTCACTTCTCCCTAGAAGCTTTTATGCCAATATACGAAGAAACAGACAATATTTTTAGTCAGGACAAGACAGTCCCCTTACCATCCTAGAAAATTTCAGAAAAAGATAAAGCAAAATCAAATTTCTGTACAAATTTCAAAATAATTAAATTAGAAAAGTATCTGGTCCAATAAACCCAATCAAATTTCAAGCATTGAGCTACTGCGTTTTGCGCAATTTGCTAGTTACCAGTATGACATCAAATCACATTTCTTCTAACCCATTCTATATCTCCAGTTACTCTTATGAGGTCATGCATTGTAACACCATAGTTAAGGGTGAATTGTGCGTATTTTAAAAGGGTAATGCCAAGACTTAATTGGCATCTTTTAAACATTTACTAACATCAATACAGAAATCAGATGTCCCAGTTTCAGATCCTTAAGCACACAAAATTCTAAGAGAGAACAATCTAAGTTTTGATCAATTTGGATACTGTATGTATCCCCCCATGAGCCATGTTTTGCTCTAAACAACACAGAAATGTTGAATGCTAAATTATTTTCTCATCCATTGACTACTCAGAACTGTGATAAATTTTGAAAAACAGGCTAACATAAAAACTTTACAGACTGAAGATAACAGTTCTTCTGTATCAGTGGCATAATTAGGATTAAATATCATTTGAATTTCTAAATAGCTCTTTAGACATATTACCCCTTCTTTCTCTCCATTTAAGTATTTATTTTATTACAATTTTTTTAAAAAGCCTTAAAAAAATCTTTTTGGACATAATCTCAAAATTTCCATTGTCTCAGCTTATGTGTTAAAGTAGGTAAGCTAAGAAGAAATCAACATAGCTGTTCTTACCTATTGCATCAGAACAAACTCCACTCTCCAGTCTATGTTTCTTGCATAAGTTCTTCAGGACTTTGGCACTTCCAAAACACTTAAAGCGGCTTTTGACATTATTATAGTACCAATCCAGAGACTGGGTCCTTAGAAGCCTAAAACAGAAAAAATCCCCAACATATTTGGAATTATGCTACAACAAATAAACTAAACAGTTTATCACCCTTTTATATAATAAAGGATCTTTCAGGCCTCAGAGCAAAAACATTATAATAATTTATGAATGTTTCTTTAATGTTTGCATTTTGCAAGTGTCCAGTATACTGAGGCAAACCAAACAAACATATGAAAAGGTAACCCATGAACAAATATATACTCCACATTACTCAAGGTTTTATTTGATTTTGCTGCTAACAGTAGAGGTGCTTTTATTGGACACAGAAAAACATGGAAACATGGGGAAAAAGATGGGGAAGCTGGCTTGCAATGGGTCACATCTCTTTTGTTTTTCCCAAGTTGTCAGGTCAGCATTCACAAACATCTTAACTCATACAGTTTGTACAATGATATACGTGGACTTTCTGCTTTTGGTACCTTGTCACTCAGTCTGAATACTAAGACCTGGGTCTGCTTGGCTTCAAGTAAGATGACAAGTTGGCATTTTGAGCTAGTAGAGCTGAAGTTGCTTGTTAAACATGCTACAGTAGTTGGTAGCGAACTCGAATGCCCTGAAGCAATATATCTGTGTGATACACTGCTGTGAGTTCACCACTGAGGATAGTGCTCTGACACAATTTTGTGAATAGTATGGAGAATGCTGTGTTCTCTGGGCAGGAGAGCCAACACTGGCTGCTAATCCACTTCCAGCCCAGTCATGCAGACATAGTATTGTCCACCATAATGATTGTGAGTCCTTGCTATTGACCGAAATCTTGCTCTCCCAGCACCTGTAAAAACTCAGTGGACAAAAGCGAATCAAATTCAGCAAGTAGGATACAGTGCATGTTTGTTTCTGACACAGTTTCCATGAGATCAAATGGTTCCTACCCACAAAGAAGGAAGATTCTCAAAACACCAAAGAATTGCAGATTTAGGAGAGAAATTTACCATTCACAGAATCATAGAATCACCAGGTTGGAAAAGACCCACTGGATCATGGAGTCCAACCATCCTTATCAGATACTAAACCATGCCCCTCAGCGCCTCGTCCACCCATCCCTTAAACACCTCCAGGGAAGGGGACTCAACCCCCTCCCTGGGCAGCCTGTTCAAGTGCCCAATGACACTTTCTGTGAAATTTTTTTTCCTAATGTCCAGCCTAAATCTCCCCTGGCAGAGCTTCCGTTACATTACGTGCTTTTTCTTCAGTTGTCTTCAGCAGAGCAATTAATGTAACTTTAAGAGTTCATGGTTTGAAGGCGATAGGCTTCATTGATTTTTATTTTTAATTTCTCACTACTGGTGTTTGCTATTAAACACTTCCCAGTGGTGACAGAGAAGTGGACTATATCATGATGTTCTGTTTACATGAAGTAGATAATCCTTCTCAGCAATATATTGAAATTCAAAAAAACCAGAGCTAAAGTGGAAACATTTAGTTGCAACCCTAGGCTCAGCGTATGTTTTTGTTATCTCCCAAGACTGAGTGATGAGTAAGAACTACATTGCTATTCTCTCAGCAGGTGAGATTTTATGTGCTTATGAAATGACGTGTGTTAAACAAAAATCAAGAATTGTCTCTTGCTTTGCACTTTTTCTTTATAAAGTCCAGAGTACCTGAAGGAAAATCTAAAGGGTACAGTGGGGCTTTAATTTAATTTTGTTTTACACTAACAGCCCCAGGTTTAAAAACCTTAATTCAATCATCTAAATGTCTTAAAGTCTGAAATTGCTGAGTGTCCACCACTCCCAACAGTAACATCATTTCTTTAAGGGTTCATATATTGACACCAGACTCTAACCTTAGGTTTTTGTTTTCTAAAAATTTTGATATTAAGAGTAATCTTTTTGCTTAATTATTAAGTTTCACAGGGCTTCATGACTCTGATTTTCATAATTATTTCAAAGCAGAAATTACTTTGCAGCCTATGCCTAATGTTTTCATGTCTGATAAAAATATCTTGGTTACTGCAATATAAGTGCAGTAAATGAAATTAATTAAAAATAAACTACTGTGGTAATGTGCTGAGGAACAAATGGGCTTAAACGAGGAAGCAAACGTGCAGAATTAGTTCATGATCACTGTCTCAGATTTGCTTCTCCTTCCTAGAGACTTTTGGGAAGGTCATCTTTAATTTATAAGTGGAACCCTAGGATCCCCATCTCCAGTGACACTCTCAGTCAGAAATGTACAGGTCTGCTGTGCGTTACCCTGCGGTAACCGGTGGTTGGGTAGCCTGGTAATGTGGTGCAGGTTCTTTCCACTCACTGCTGAAGTAACAGGTGGAACAAGAGCCCGTTGCCAACATGGGAAAGAATACAGAGCTTGACAGTATCTCATCGCTTTATAAAAGTACATGTACTCTGGGGAAAAAAGGAATTATTGATGTCAGTGATGCTCACTGTTGAAAGCAGGAAACCAGACTGCAATAGTTTGTCCTTTCACCCCCAAATGTTTGGTTGCCTGTTGTTCTTCGCTCATTCTGCTTTGAGGTCCTTTAATTACACTTTGCCCAATCAACACTATTGGTGTAAAAACAGAAAGCTGACAGCACAGTTCTTTTATTGAGGTTGAGGCACTGCTTTGAAACTAACATAATTTTAGAGACAGACTTTGTATTTGTAATGATAACAATTTCCATCTGTGAACTTCAGAAGAGTCAAAAGGATAGCAGATTATAGATCTCAAAGAAACAAGGAAAGAAGAGATGTTTGTCTCTTTGTACTAGCTAACCTGGTAGAAACACAAGGATTGGGAGGTTTTTGGGTTTTTTTCAAATTTCCCCATTGCTGCAGGATTAACACTTTGTGAGTAATCCAATCATCTCATGCTTCTTATGTATTGGAGAGTTACCAGCAACTCCAAATGTACACCTCTGTCCTGCATACATTTTACAGCAGATTACAATGTCTCCTCTAAAGCTTTTCAGCTTTTAGCTTTCAAATAAATCACAATGTCCCTGCTGGTTCCTCCTGCAGTGAAAGGATTTGGAGACAAGAGTAGTTCTCTTATAGATACTAAAATAAAGGACCCATTCAAAAGAGAAATAAGAGCATTTTCCGCCTTATTTCAGAATCCTTTAATGTTGACCTGTATTTTAAAGCTGTAATCTGCAAGAAAGGTTCACAAGTCCAGAATAACGAAATACTATGACAGCACTAGCATGAAATTGTTAAAATGAAATACTTTCCTTATTAGCTGAAATAGTAAGTGTACAAGTTCTTTCCATGAAATGAAAGTTCACACTTTAAAATACATACAACTAATATCCTTTAAGATGCAGGAATGGATGAAGCCTTTTGTCTCTGTTTCATTGCCACAAAGACTGCTATGTCTTCATTGCTAAATACCCTTAAATGCTAAGGACATTATTCATGTCACACAATATTGCTACGGAGATGGGTTGCATTTTGACGTGCTTTTGGCAGAGGGGAATATTGTGATTTAAAAAACACTGTCTTGTGAGAAAGTGTGAAAGCTAGGCAGACACCTTTGGTTTAATAACATTAAAACTTAAATGACAATTATAAAGCCCCCATCTTTTTTTTTAGTGCAGCAATACGTTTGCCTTAATGAAGCAGCACTGTATGAACAATGGATAAGCCCATTAAAATCTTTAGGAGTGGTATTTAGTGCATTTCTCACCTGCAGCACTCAAATACTCAATTTTTAGCCATTTCCTAAGGATAAGTACACCAGCTGTGCTGGGAAGTGAGGACATGAACCATCTCTCTCATTGTTAGTGATGACCACAAGAACAACACGTGAAAGAGATTACTCTTGCATAATTACAAGCATTCACTATTTAACACAGAAGAGGCTGTTATATGACTGATTTATTACTTCTATCTCCTAAGAAATTGTGAGGTTTTATTGGTCTAAAGGCAATATGAAGTTTCTGTAATATTTTTTTTTCTAAAAGGTAGTACCAATTTAATGTTAATGACCTCAATCTCTACTCATTACAAAAATTAAACTTTAAAGAAACCTTTTATAAAACCAGCATTTTTCCATGAACTTTCAGAAAATTTTTCTCACATAAGAACCTGCCACCTACTGAAACTAGACTGAAGATCAATAAGTTAGGAGGTGCTTCCAGAAATCTGAATTTATATCATTTAAATGTCAGAGAGGATACAAAATCGCCTGGAGTTTCCTTGCTGTTGACTTTCATTGGAAACTGAAGAACCCTCCTCAGCTTTCCAATGCCACCTCACTGCAACTTCCATACCTTTGTGCCAACAGCCAGGCCAGTAAGCTCTTCTATCCTCTCAATCCAACTCCAAATCAGAGCCACAGACTTCACCTGCCCATCAAGAACTGTACAAATGGTTACACCAAACAATTAGCATTTCTGAGTTCACCTCCATACATATATATTTTGTGTAATATTAGACATTATTATGGTAATATTAGAGTTTCATGCCACCCTGCTAGAGCCTCTTATGTTCATTAAAGGTGAAGGCATCTCCTGGAGACACAGCTGAGCCTCTCGAGGTTGATTCTTCTCCCCTCACCTATGACCTTTTGTTATCTTTCTACCGGAACAATAGGAGAAATGCTGTAACTGAAACGATACTAGTTATTACACCCCTGCAGCCCTACTGATTCTGTCATTGTTCCATAACGTGTTAAGATATTGCAAATCTGACTTTATGACCCTTAGGCATATAATGACAGTGTAATAATCACAGAGTAATATCTTTAATATAACTTTTATGCTTCCTTTTGATAGGAAAAGATGCTCCTTTAAATACTCATTTATTCTGTCTAAACTTGTTAAACTTATTCCCATAACACTATCACCCTACACTCCACTCCCTCCAATTAGTCCAGCATTACTATTGCATTTACTAGTAGCGGACTTACAGACTGGTAGCAATATTCGTTATGACCTCAGTTTCTCACAGTTTTCTAAATTGCTTGTGAGATGTTCCCCATAGTGCATACTTTGTAAACCAGGAAATAATAAAAAGGACCCAGTAGTAGACCCTCTAAAGTCACATCCATCATAAAAGAGATATTAATTAATTTGCTGATTAATATACTTGAATGGGAATTAGCCCTACTCAGCCCTGAAATGCAGAGATTCAACAGCAATTTCTAACGCAACTGATGATCAGCTAACAACCAGTCAAGCTCACTAGAAACTTAATAAAACAGTTGCTGAAAATAACTTTCATCTGGGAGAGGCAAGGGAAGAAAAAAAAAAAAGGCTTTAAAAACTGTTCCCGTGTCCTTCTGCTGTGCCCATGCCCTAGTAATCAACCTCAGGTCACTCAAGATCAGCATTTTGCAATTGGCTAGATTCACTCAAGAAGGGAGCTGCTTTATAATTTACCTTTTTACTTCTGTGGGTGTGACTTTTTTTTTTTTTAAATTAAGTAATGAAAATTTTAAAAGCCAAACAAGCTCATTTCTGAAATACTGGACAAACAACAGATCAGAACTGCTGCTCTGTGGAAGACTGCAAAATGCAACACTACCACATCAAACTGAAGAAATATATAGAAGTTTACATTTTCAGTGGAAAACGTTTCACTCTTTCACTTTCTTTTCAGTCTTTTGAAGCACTCCCAAGGCACCTTGAACTGCCTGAAGGCTTGGTCATGAGTGAAGAGATGGAGGGGTTGGGAGTCCGGGGAAGACTACCTGCTGAGCTGTACCCAGAGCTGGGACACCAGTAGATAGGAGCCATCCAAAGCCAACCTCCTTCACTACGCCGCTGGGCCAGAGGCAGAGGCATGCTGAAGTTAAATATTCTTGTGTTTAACCATGATGTTAACCATGTTTAACCATAGCCAGGTGACTGGTGCTGTAGGACTGATATCCTTGAAGCCTTGCCAATCCTGGAGAGCTGTATGTCCACCACCCTCTGGCTGCATTGGTTCCATATTGCCCATGGGTTCCCCGGGAAACTGCAGCTAATCCAGATTATGCCATCTCAGGCACACCGTCTGCTACAGGCCTCCTGACATGGGCTCTCTCTCTGTGTTGGTCTCACACAGAACGAAGCTCACGCCCCTTGTTTCCATTTCTAAACACTGAGTGGCCTCAGCCTAGTGTCCAGAGGAACAATTAAGATTTAGCCTGTCACTTCTTATTTACTCAGTTTTAGAGTAAAATTGCTTCAAACTTAGCATCCTGAAATCTTTCTCTGCCAATAGCAAAATTTACTTTTTCCCTTGGGCTGATGTTTTAGATCTTGTAATGTACTGTCCTTCATAAATTGTAGAATTAAAGCATATCAGTTCCTTTCAGTTTCAGTGAAATCAAACATACTTTCAGGTTCAAGAACGCAAATTCACCTTTGTTTCCCCCAGGGGAAATCATTACTACAGCACACAAACATCACACACATGAATATCCTGGCAATGCTCAGTTCGCTAAAAGCTCAGACTTAAAAAAAAAAAATCAATTGAGAAAGATAACCTCCTGAAGCCCTGAACAGGAAATTCTCTATGTCCACCTTTGATCATGCTCATATCATTCAAGATGGGACTTATATTTCCTTGATTGTTTTGCACACATACCCTGCCTGCGGAAGTCAGTTGTTTGCACCTCAAGAATACTTCCTTCACAAGCTTTAAGTTAAAAATCTGTTCATTTTCTAGTGGCATTCTACAGACCACCCATCACTTAAGATGTGCTGCTCTAAAAAACTTCTTTCTCCAATTATCCACAGCAATGACACAGCAATATGAGAAAGCACGGCACACTGATCTGTGCAGATGCACGATGGATGCTATGCTCAGTGGTCAGCAAAATCCAAGTGACAGCAGAGGAGAGACTGTCTCACATCAAAGCATCTATCCCAAAATGAAAACTATTCTACCCAGTAAAAACACCATCTGTTTTTCCCACAAGTGGAACAAAACAACTGTCCATGTTCCTTACAGTGAAAACATGACTTTCCCGTGCCAGAAGAAATGAGACTGGCCCAGTAATCACAGTTGTCTACAGCATGTTAATTATCCAGACCTCTACCCACAGCATTGTACTATATAAGGCATTTCCTAAAAACATGCATACTTCCAACCATTCACCGAGACATTCACTGCCTTAGTTCTGGCCTTTAAATTCCAAGATGGAGCTCCATACAAGAAATAATAAAGTAAGGTTAGCGCAGAGGAAAAAAAGGATTTTTTTTCCCCCCAAAAGATAGCTGTATGTGCAACCCTCAGATTTGCTTATCCTCTCTTTGAAGTCACAGTCAGGAAGTTAGATGTGAGAGGAAGATAGAGTAAGTTTTCTACAGAAAAATAGGTATATGTTCTGAAAGGAATAACAAATTCACCTAATCCTGATTACTGAGGTAAGTACCACAGTGCCTACCACATGGCCCCTTTAAACCAAGCCTTGGTGACTTCTGAAGGGAAATGACAGGGATTGCTCACTGCAGCACAAGCCAAAGTGCAGCAATCACTGTAATAATATTGCAGTAGGCAAGTGATTGTTGGCTCATAAAAACAAGATCACGAGCCATACTTGTTCAAATAAAAGGTTCATCTAGTCTACTAGTCTGTATCTGGCCACCAGCAGATGCTAGAGAACAGAATAAGAGATGACAGGAAAGGTGCAAGCATGGGGTGACCCTGCCCTCGACACACCATGCACTTGTTAGCTCAGGACTCTGTGTTTGACATTAGAGTAGACCATCTTCAAAGGACACTCTTTGATGGACTCATTTTCCATAAATTTGGCTATACCTAACCTAAATCTGGGCATACTTTTTGGCCTCCTCAAAGCTCTCTGATGATAAAGTCCTCAACTACATGCCATACAGTTGCATTTGTGACCAACGCTCCCTGTAGTAGCTATAATCTACATTGAAATGAGACTGCTGATTTTTAAACATCTAATTTATTTTTTGAAAGTAATCAATATGTAAGAAATCAGAAATAAAACATCTGTCTTTAACAGCCCTTTTGAAAACAAGAATGGAGGATGTACAGGCTTCCCTCTTAAGAAAATAACAGACTTAACTGAGACATTTTAATAAAGAAAAAGAAAAAAAGAACAATTAGTTGCTATTTGTAACCCCTACACTAGCAAAGCAACATTCTTTGGAGACCACATCAACACTATAGACAAATGTTTGTGTGCATTTGCTGACAATCATTACATGGAAAAATTAAACACTGGTCATATGCAGTGACAATTAACTTGGTGGGTATGGACCGGGTTTGCTCAGTGGAATATTGTGATCTTCCAGAACTGACAAGTTCAGCTGAAGTCAGGCCTATGAGACACAACAGGTCTAGAACTGAGCTAAATACACCTGTAAACTTGGCCAAGTTCCACTGATGGTTCTTGTAACCCAGTCAGAGCACTCACACCCTCAAATGCCGTACCTGACATATCACCTCTGGATCATATTTCCACCTTTTTGCCATTTATTCCTACCTGTGCTGCCAGCTAACAATAGATTTTGACTTTCCCAGCACCATGTGCATACTCTCCTATACCTAAATCCTTTTTCTTTTTTTTTCATAATCATCTACACATTTAATTTACTTTTCCTATGAAGTTATTTGGGTCTTCTCTGAATTTTACGGTCTTCCAACTACATTTTCCCAGAATAAAAGGGGTTCCTTTGACCGAGGTTTATTGCAACAAGACACTTTCCTTCTAAGAATTCTGCAAATGATAAGATTTGAAAAAAGGGTGGCTGAACATAGGTCAGGTTCAGTGGTTGTCACACATCATCTTGAGTCAATCTTCTCATGTGAAAATGGTCAGGGTAAAAAAGTCTTCTGGCTTAACTTGAGCACAAAGCCATCATCCCAGTTTGTGAATGAAGGCTGTGAGTGTGAGTTTGGTGAAGAACATTTTCAGGTCTGTGGACAAGGTACACTTTAAAATTTCACCCAATAATCAGGATTAGGTGAACTTGTTATTCCTTTCAGAAAGAATATCTAGATTTCTGTACAAAAATTGTTGTCTTCCACAGAAGATAAGTGTACTGCAGCAGGTGAGGAAAATACTGCGTCAATACAAGGTGTAACTGGAGTTATGGTTTGATTCTCCAGCAGGAAAATACAAATAAGAGTAGAACATACCAGCATTTAACATATCGGTTTTCACTGTATTTTCCCTGCAAGGTGGTATTGTCAGGAATCCCTGGGTCACAAATAAATGCATATTTGGCATCTTGACCCAAACTGCTGCTCCCAGGAAGCATGTGGTGTTTTAGAGTAACTCAAGTGAAAATAAGGATTGCGCAGCAGTTACAAAAGCCGATATTTAAAAAGAGGAAGGTTTTCAAACCCTGTGCTCTATTGTAATTTAGCTGACTGTAAAACAACAGGGGTGAAATTACAACTGTGGAGAGTTAACAGCAGTTAAAGCAATGACCTAAGGAGAGAGCAAGACCTCTCTTCAGGTATCTACCAGCAGTAAAAGATGCGAGAAGCCATATCCCATACAGCTCCTGACAATATCACAGCAAGAGCTAATAAGCTTTTGCCATAATAACATGTTTATAAGGATGTTTGTCATATATTACGGCCATTAATGAATATCCTTTCTCCATTTTTGCTCTGTAAAATTAGCATCAATGACTGATGCTTATTTCTTCAGAGCTGACTTCTGAACCTAAAAGTTGAAAAGGCTGCATTGCAGGGGAGCTTGCAGAGAGCTTGCAGTACAAGGTACTGCTGTTTTCAAGCCACTTTGGCAGAGCCTTAGGCCATGAAAGAAACAGAATCACATGAGTGTCCCCCTTGCCCTCACACAGGATGAGGAATACCTAGATCACTCCCAGAAGGTATACAGCTAGCCTGCTCTTAATGACGACTGATGCTGCAGAGCTCTCACAGCCATCCATTCTGCTGCTTTTTTATCCTAATGTTGAAAACTTTTCTGAACATTTAAGCCAAATCTTCCTTGCTTCTATTTAAACAGGACAGTTTAAGGAGTTTGTTCTTTTTTTTTTTCAATTATTTTTAAATGCTAAAGAATCGTGTTTCATCCCAGATGATGGTTTCTAGCCATATGATCACCCACTGTTTTTTATTATTTTCCCTGGGAAAAGGAGAAGACGACTCAAGTGGTCTATACCTTTGTTTAAATTTAGATCCCAGGACTAGTAATTTGGAGCTTTACCCGTACTCTTTCAAGAAAGCCAAACATACCTGTCAGGATATGGTGAGATATGTCAGGATATGGCACTGGTGAGACCACTCCTTGAATCCTGTGTTCAGTTCTGGGCCCCTCACCACAAGAAGGATGTTGAGGCTCTGGAGCGAGTCCAGAGAAGAGCAACAAAGCTGGTGAAGGGGCTGGAAAACAGGCCTTATGAGGTGTGGCTGAGAGAGCTGGGGTTGTTTAGCCTGGAGAGGAGGAGGCTGAGGGGAGACCTCATTGCTCTCTATAACTACTTGAGGGGAGGTTGTAGAGAGGAGGGTAATGGCCTCTTCTCCTAAGAGACAGGGGACAGGATGAGAGGGAATGGCATCAAACTCTGCCAGGGGAGGTTTAGGCTGGACATTAGGAAAAAATTTTTCAAAGAAAGGGTCATTGGGCACTGGAACAGGCTGCCCAGGGAGGTGGTTGATTCACCTTCCCTGGAGGTGTTTAAGGGATGGGTGGACGAGGTGCCGAGGGGCATAGTGTAGTGTTTGATAGGCATGGTTGGACTCGATGATCTGGTGGGTCTCTTCCAACCTGGTTGTTCTATGATTCTGTGATATGACTTAGCACAGTGCAGACCCTATGGATGAGATCCTATTGAAAGCACCAGATATGTCATGGTGATGTCGAATCAGGGCTATGTAACACTATGTCACATAACTCTCAAAGCCTTGCTGAGAGTTACAGGGTAGAAACTAAGAATTTTTCATAAAAAAAGATATTTTTTAACTAAGTCAAGGGTATTTTCACTCCAGCTTTTCTATAAATGGACAATTACGTGGATGCCACTTGCATAAATGAATTTTAAAGTGAATCTCCACACTTGCTAGTAGACATGGCAATGGACTAAAATGTCATTTTGTGGGAGAAATCCAGGCACTCAGCTGTCACATGTTCATATCAACCAGTGAATACCTCTTCCAGATAAGAAAACCATGAAGGCTATCATTCAGAAAATTACTTACGGTCATATCTGTAACACTTCCACCCCACCTAATGGAAAGCCCACCTCTTTTAATTTTACTCCTGCTTTCATTCCTAAGCTGGCATGTAAGAAGCCTCAAACATTACTGCAGGTGCTGTGGATCATTCAGTGGCCAAAGCTGGTCTGTAGCCTTCATCTGAGTGATGTGAATGGAGCCCAATAACTTGTCAACTTCTTTTCTCAGCCCTTCTAGGTGCTTCATTCAAAAAAAAAAAACAAACACTTCCTCAACACACTGCCAATTTTTTTTCCTCGTAAACCTTTCATTTATATGTATATCTTTACACAGATGATTAATAGTACTAACCCAAATGAAGATTAAATAAGCAGCCACTGGATATTTGAAACTAAACTGAAACAATTCCAAATTCAAATGCCTGTGTAAAAAGTGGAACATGTCGACGTTCCCAAAATGCAACATCTCACATTCTTACTTCGAAGTGTCTTTTATAAGGGTATTTTAAATAACAGAATTTGTATATTATCTATTTTATGATATAAAACCATTAAATATACAACCCAAAATGTCACCACTGAAACGAAAATTTCCCCTTTAAGCAAAAGGAAATAATTTACCTTATCTGAATCCATTTTCCTCCAAAATATTCATTTCATGGGAAATCTTGGAGGGGAGTGTTTCTATCTTAATTAGTAGTAAAATACATTTTCCGTATTTCAATACTTTTCAAAGGGAAGAAATTCCATATTCCGATTATCTTGTACTGGATGTTATTTCAGGCATATCAGAAGAATTAACTGATACAGCATCATTAGTGAATTATGACATTCAAGTGCACAGAACATGCTGAAGCAAAATACAAATAAACAAGAATCTAAGGAAGTTATTACAGCTACACTGAACATGAATCTACTGTCTATTACTGTCATATTTGTTTCTACTTGCTACAATGCATCCATGTAATTTTTATTTCAGATTTCTGAAAGAATGCAGGTAAAAAGAACAAAAATCCACACTGACAGTACCTCAAAACAAATAAATCCTGCTGTTTTTCTTAGAAAACAAATCCAGCAATAGATACTACATAAATTCTCAGTTGGAGAGGCATTAATATCCTGCTGGTCTATTAGTACAAGTTTATTCTTTGCACCTAGTTACTGAAGTGAAGGAAAATCCATACAGAAACCTCATGTAAATAAATTTCAGAATGCAGAGAGCATCAAAACACTCTCAGGAACATTTGGTCATTAGACTTTGCGTTAATGTTAATGAAACAGAAGTATTTGCAGTCAAAATACAACTGAGCATAAATGGCTATGAATAAATGCACCATTCATCCACACGAGAAATGTTTTCCATTACCACAGCAGATATCAAATGAAACAACAGAACATAAAACCACTTTAATTAGTTATCCAAATTACCTAAGTGAAGTCCTTTCTTTCTGGAAACTTCATTTTTAATCCACGGATTCTTGAAAAACAGCTGAACAACAAAAAAAGGTGAGGTCGATGAAGCATAAAAATTTTCACAAAAGAGACATAAACTCCGCTCCATCAGAAAAAAATACCAGAGGATAAACCATGCAAATTAATTCTGTAATCCTGATTAGAAAAATACGCAGGACTTTTAATATCGAGCTCAAGAATGCCAAAAAGACAACAATCCTCTGCTTTAAGGTCTGTTTCTGCTTTTTTATCAGAAGAAAGCTGTGAACAAACAGCTGTGAAGTGCCAGTAAGACAAGAAGAATCATCACCACATACAATCAAAAAGAAAGTTGGGTTCATTTCAAGATGATTTTACAAAAAAAGAAAGGGGAAAAAAAAAATAGAAGAAACAATTCAAACGAGCCAAACCCCTTATAAGTTTCTTGGGGAGTGAAGAAATGTAATTTCTGTTCCCATCTTTTGTACTGGTTATCTCACTCTGCAAGTCCAAGTAGGCTGCACTTTCTTCTTCCGGGTGCTGTGCACAGAGTGAGTCTACCACGTCTTTCTGAGACGACACATCTTGTAGCTTTGCAACTCCACAAGCCACTGAACAGCTTAAGAAGCACATTGTTCATCTGGAGGCACTGCCATTTTATCCAGCAGGAGCACGACAACTGCAAATCCAAGTCAATGCAGGTCCCTAACTGGGAGGTGTAAGGAATGTATTTCCTTGCCACCCACCCATGTGTTGTGGTAAGAGGAATGAGACAAGACTGATGCTGAGACCAAACTACCTGAAGTGGTTCAGACATTTATCCAGCAGTTAAAGCAAGGAGATTTCCTTGAATTACAATGGAAAATGGGCTAGACGGGGAAGAGCCAGCCAGCCCCAGAAGGTCATCTCAGTCAGCTGGACCTCAGTAACCCTTCCTAGTATGGACCAAGAGCAAATAAGGACGAACTGAGGATGTCTGACTCTGTGCAACATTACTGCTGTGAGCAAGTGAGCATTCTTAGCACAAAGGGTATGCTTCCTAAGTTCCTTACCATTCTATTTCTGCTTTTGCAGAAAATGAGCCTTCTGTATATTGTGCTATGGATATGCTTCCCCCTTCCCTCTTTTTTTCAGTAATTTGTTTTTTTTTTTTTTTCAAACCAACTTTACAGTCACTGCATTTAAAATGGTGGGGTTTTCCCTGTTGCATAGGAAATATTTTTAGTTGGAAGCTTTATTGTGCAAGCTGTCCAGCCGTCTGACAAAAGCTAAATTCCAGCTTACGGCAGAAAACCGTAGGAAAAACTCCAAAGCCTTTACAAATTATACAAATGAGACTTTAATCCCAGCTGGCCTCACTAACGGGGGCTCTACATCTGGGCACATATACAAATGGACTTTTCATATGGATTTTCAGCTATTTGAATAATGAAAAACAGAAAAATCCCCCGTCCTCTATTTTTGTAAATACTTGTATCACAATAATAAAAACCAAACAGCCGTGCAAGCACAGATTAGCCAGACCGTCAGAGAAATACAGCTGTTTCTCAAAACTGGACCTGACCCATGCAGAGCTCTTGTGTAAAACTGATCTGCTTTCCAGAGGAGGATTCACTTATTTAACAAACAGACAGCTTCAAAGCCAAACAATCCTCCTGTCTTCTCTAGGGCAAGCTTTTCTCATCTGCACAACGCAGGGGGTATCCTCATAAAGCCACTCAGTTGTGATAAGATGTGTGCACGTGTGTGCGATATCAGCAAGTTTCATCAAGAGTAAGCAAGAAGAACAGAAGGAACTAGATGAAAGAGTGTAAGAAAGAGCAGGGGTGGAAACAGAGAGGCAAAGCGTCTTGGGTCATGCATAGGGATGAGAGTGTGCAGTGGGTCCCTTTATACTGAGTTTCAACTACTGGTAGTGAGTGGAGCACAAACATTACAGGTCGTCTCAGCTATGTCCACAACACTTGTTTGAGAAGAGCCCCTATGCCTCTCACAGAAGAAATGCACATCCAGGATTCTCAAGTTTCCATTAAACTGGGATGAAAACATGGTAGCCAAAGGATGGATATTACTTGACTGAGATGTCTCTCCCTGCTTTAATTGCATGATATGTCACTACCACAGCTTTTCATGTTTTGTTAAAGCAAACCCACAGAAGTGATTTTCTAAGAATAAGGAAATCAAGTTTTATCTAGCATTTTTCTAACCATACTGCTTAGACCCTAAGTGAATAAAGGGATTTAATGTAGACCTGCTGCATACAAACACTCCTGTAGTATCACCTGAAAGCGGCAGAGAAGGTGCCATTGCAATAACGGGAAGCATCTTTACCCAGGCATCTCTTCAGCATGTGGCGACCAAAGGGAGAGATGGGGCCAACAGAAGCTATTTGTCATTTCTGAGACATGACTCACTCTCACCTCTCAACAAAGGGGAGGGAATGTAGGTGTCTTCTCAAGCTGAACTTGACAGAAGACAAACATGACAGCATTTTGGGGAAGCAATCCTAACTACCAGGATTTCCAGCAAAGCAGGCTGGTTGTACTGTAGACTGCTAATGTGGCTTGTAGTTCAGGCAGTGTGGGTCAGAGACAGAGGGGGGTGTGTGACTGTCTGTCCTTCTGTGTATCTAAGGTGGATGCCACAAAGACCAAATTAAAATGTTCTTTCTTTCTTTCTGCACATATGCAGTACTTTTGTCAGAGGGCTGTAAGTAACTCTCCTGCTACCTTCATTCCTTTTTCTCAGAATTCTTTTTTCTCTGTTCTTTGTTTTCCTTGGAAAACAGGAAGGTAGGACAAATGATTTGCTTGCATTGCTGAAGACAAATTTGGAGAGTACTAGGATAGGACTGCAGTACAAGGCAGTGCATTAAGAATGCCCTCGGGGTATGTGCTACTCTGTTAATGTACTGACTTTTTAGGAGGTCATAGAATCATAGAATAACCAGGTTGGAAGAGACCCACCCGATCATCGAGTCCAACCATTCCTATCAAACACTAAACCATGCCCCTCAGCACCTCATCTACCCGTGCCTTAAACACCTCCAGGGAAGGTGAATCAACCACCTCCCTGGGCAGCCTGTTCCAGTGCCCAATGACCCATTCTTTGAAAAATTTTTTCCTAATGTCCAGCCTAAACCTCTCCTGGCAGAGCTTGATGCCATTCCCTCTTGTCCTGTCCCCTGTCACTTGGGAGAAGAGGCCAGCACCCTCCTCTCCACAACCTCCCCTCAGGTAGTTATAGAGAGCAATGAGGTCTCCCCTCAGCCTCCTCTTCTCCAGGCTAAACAACCCCAGCTCTCTCAGCCGTTCCTCAAGGTCAAACTACAAGAAATCACCAGTCCTTGCCCAGGAGATCCAGAGATGTGAAAAAGCCTATTACATATAATGCTAAAATATTATCACTTACTCTGTACTATTCTGTACTTGCCCTGTTACAAAGACAGTACAAGGGCTAAAGTCATTTCCATTATGTAGGTACTCATGGAAAAATAATATAATGACCATTTTTTAAGGATGTTGTTATGGATAGTACAATCATATTTTCAATCAAAAAGAAGTTTAAAATTTATTTTGGACTCAGAAAAACATTAAAAGAACCATATAATTGAGACAGAGAATGGATTAGTCTCCAAAAAGACAGATAAGTCTATATGGAGTCAGACAGATAGACTAAACCCAGTAATTGTTTAGTGGCAAGTAGAATGAAAAAATCAATTATCTATCCTTGATATGAAACAAAAAAATATATATTGACTACTAAAGGGTGTTTACCCTCAACTATTATTTTAGTTATCATAAAACTTCATTTAAAAAAGTACCTTTCTCATTTTCTTCAGTAGTTCATTTTTGAAAAGGAGTAGAGACCCCAGGGGTAGAAACACCAGGGAAGCAGGGAAATAAAACAAAAATCAGAAAATAAAGAATTTGACTTGAGTTTCAAGATGGAAAAAAAAAATTATAATAAATCATAAACGAAACTCCCAGTCCCCAAAACATGTAAGAGGTTGTACCAATAGAAAATATTAAGAATATCTACTCATTTTGAGCATACTAAGGAAAAAACAAAAGGATCTACATTCATGGACATTTGACTCATAGGATGAATCACACCCTGAATAACGACAGGTTAGTAATGCTGCTTTAAAATATTTGGGGTTTGTACATCTAATCCATCTACAATATTAGTTAAATAAGATAACTTGAGATGTTAATATTAAATACTCCCCAAGCTGCAACAATGGGATTATTTATTGAGAGTACCTGACATAAAATCACAGGTAATGAAAAGATATTTTCCAGAATAAGTCTTGAAACAGAACTTATTTAATAAATAGTAACAGAAGTATTTTTCAGATCACAGTCAACTACCAATTCCCATGGTACAACATACGATCCAGCTCCTAATTTTTGGTCAGATTAGTGCTTTAAGAAACAAAGTGCCATAATTCTACACAAGGTGAAGAAGCTAATAAAACTATATTACATACACTCTATGCTTCATTTTTATTTGGGTTTTTACTATGCTTTACAATCAGTAAGAATACACCCTATGTATCATGGTTATTTAAAATGTATTAGTTGATAGGCAATAATGCCATTATGCTAAAGAAATTAAGATCTTTTTTAGGAACCCGACTAAAATCTCAACTAGTCATTAAAATAAATGGCCAAAAATTCTTTAAATCCATGTTATAGGTGAAAAAATGAGTCACCAAAAGACTTGCTTCCAGTTACTTTGGAAATCTAGCATGTTGAGAAAGGAATTCAGGTATCTTGACTCTAAAGCCTGTGGTTTTAACTCAAGTTGGCCCTTTGCCTCTCTGAGGTATTAAACATTCATCATAAACCTGTTTTAATATCTGCAATTTGTTCAAATTAATATTTTAAATATTTGTGTCAAAGAGAAAAGGAAACCAACACTCTCAAAATCTTTATGCATGAAGAACTGTGAGATCAAAGGGTCGAATAAGGCAGTGTGACAATGCATGCAATCCTGTTTCAAATCCACTAGACAAGCTGCATATCTGAACTTGGAAACAGCCTGTAGCCAAAGATATTGCAGATTGTTTTGTTAGGATACATGGCAAAAATTAAAAGTGGCTGAATACATGATGACAGATGCAAATCTTGAAAAGTGATCATCTGCATTAAGCCTATTTAGCTCTGCTTCTACTACAGCAGCTACAACTACTTTGCTCAGAAATGTATCAGATAAATAAGATGTCCACATTTTACAGTCAATGAGCCACAAACACATATCATATAACTCAGCCAACTCCTGCTGTATAAATCCCTTTTGCAGGCTTGCACTCCCTATGGCCCAAACACCGGCTTTACAGAAACCTACATGGCCACACCTAAGGGCTTAGTCATGTCTAAAGGCTAAGTTAAGTCTTAAAATGAGCAGCTGAGGGAGCTGGGGTTGTTTAGCCTGGAGAAGAGAAGGCTGAGAGGAGACCTTATTGCTCTCTGTAACTTCCTAATATCAATATGGAGGTTGTAGAGAGGAGGGAGCTGGCTTCTTCTCCCAAGTGACAGGGGACAGGACGAGAGGGAATGGCCTCAAGCTGCACCAGGGGAGGTTCAGGCTGGACATCAGAAAAAAAAAATTCATGGAAAGGGTCATTGGATACTGGCACAGGCTGCCCAGGGAGGTGGTTGAGTCACCTTCCCTGGAGTATATTTAAAAGACGGGTGGATGAGGTGCTGAGGGGCATGGTTTAATGGTTGATGGGAATGGTTGGACTCGATGATCCTGGGGATCTTTTCCAACCTGGTGATTCTGTGATTCTCCAATTCTGTGATTCTGTTTTCTCAGGCTGCCTCATTCAGGAAAGACCCAGGAGCACAATTATCAACAGGACAACATCTTTTAGAAATACTTTTGACCAATAAGATCAAAAATGCTCTACATTCACTTAGACATCACAGGAGTCAGATTAGCTTAGCGGAATGCTTTTAGTTTTATTCCTTGTGTTTTATAAATAAGATCAGCACTCCAAGTTTGGTTTTACTGAATGTTATTGAAATCCAGGCTGATTGGAGAGCTCCATAAAGGAGATAGGGGGGGAAACAGAATTTCTTCCTCCCCTGATATCATCCTCAGATCCAGTGTCACCTCTGAATACACCTGTGGCATGCTATTTTGGGTAAAACCTTACAGAACAGTCCTTGATCCTATTAGAAAATAATAAATGAACAAACTGTTGCGTATCTGTGACAGCCAAATGTTTCCACCATGATACCAGTAAAAACATGCTCAGAAAATTAATGCCAGGGCTCTGATTTAACTTTCATATTAACATGCAGATTCACAAATCGGCCACTCTAAGCCACTGATCAATATGAGGATAGCAAGGCCACCAAGAGAAAAACAAATGATGGCAGAGATAGTGTCATATCAGGCTATACAGTAGCGAAAAAGATTGGAATATCCACTTTTATTCTAAACAGTCTTTCAGACACCCATATCTATGCTACAAGGCACAGGGAGGGAGCATACAGCCACACAGCACCACATGTGCATATGTTGTGCAACGCCACCTTAGGACCATAGCTGGTCAACATATGCTGATTTGGAGCTACATAAGTCTTGCATTGAAGACTTCTCTGCCTGCCAAGCCAAACTACTGCAGCTCTTATCACAGCACTTCAGCTGTGTTATGTCCAAATTACCCCTCACCCAGGCTCCACACCTGTTGGTTACTTAGCACAATGACGAAACTTAATTGGTGGAGGACCATGTTTCTTCATGAAGAAACTAATTTCTGTTAGCCAAACCTCTGATAGCAAGGGAGCAATATGTTGCTGTCTTTGGATTTGAGTCACTTCAGTAGGAGGACAGGGACGATGAAGAGAATATTGATAGCTTTTTCAACATTAAGTCTTCAAACACATCATAACCCAATTTGTATGGATGCCAGCCACTCCTTTTGGCAGACTGCATGATGTCTTGTTGTATTCTACAGCCAATTTGTTGACTCTAATTAGCAATTTGGAAATAGAGTAAGAAGAAAAGAGAAATAAAGAATTGAGTGCACAGTGCTCTAAAATGGGACACATGCTCTTTAATTATAACTTTTTTAAATGTTGCTGAACATAAGCTGCATCCAGCTGTTTCTTCAAAACCAGCCATGGGTGTGAGTAGTTCCATATTATATTGTGACTCTAGTTGGGTAAATACTTGGTCTCCTTTCTATGCAAATGTCACTTGTGATTTCTGTTGGACTCCAACATTCAGTCTAGCTGGTGAAACCAGGCATCAAAGAACTGGTTTTTTTGTTTAAATTTTTCTTATTCTCTCTTATACTTTATGTTTGAACTTAATAGCAACAACCTGGGCCTTTCCAAATTATTCAGTCCCAAAACGCACTGGTAGAGTACTCCCATGCATAAGCCAGCTATTCAATGTGGTTCAAAACAGAGAGGAAATCCAGGTTCTGCAAGTTTCAGGATATTTGGTTTGCTCCTCTAAAAAAAATTTCATGTCCCAGGATATTCACCTTCTTTTCTTGTAGTAAATGAAGCAAACTGGTGATGCCCACACACTAAATAACCAGGAAAGATACTTACAAAGCCATTATATTCTCTCACATGAACCACTACATTTATGTTACTATGTTCTCTGACATGAACCATGAAAGAATTTGTATCAAATACCTCCAGGTTCCCTAGGATTTTAACAAATTAATTCTTTAAGGTAAGAAAATGAAAGGGAAAAGAGAAAAGACTGATGATTAAGCAAAGAAAAGACAAAAAGCACGTCTGTCTACTTTCCCTTGTATCCAGGCCTCCTTCAGGGATCTTTAGACACAAAGTCCCAACAGCAGATGTAATCTTTTCTGGAATTTGCTGTATACTATCCATAAGCCTTTCCTTCTCATACAGATAATTTGGGCCCTTGTGCCTAATTTTTCCAACTTGGACAGATAAATTTTTCTTACAGCCAGAAAACTGAGAGTTCACCACCTCTTCATCCATATAGCTAGATGCAGGGACTTGCACTGCCTGCAAATGGCCTGTTCTGGCTAAAAGGGAAGAAAGAGCCAAAGTCATCGAAGGTTCTCAGCTGGCCTCCAATGAAATGAACTTTCAGTCTGCACCTATGACTCTCTCCTGAAGCTTCCCCCAAGCCCTGCTAGTCTGGGCTCAGGCAGCATTTCTCTGTGGGACTACCAGCCCGCTCTGTAGTCTCTCCTCCAAACTTCCACCAACTCTTTCTTTTTGCTGTCTTCACTGTTTAAAGCCACACTACCCTGACACGTTAAAAATATAAATAGAACAACTCTCCTTGTTTTCACCACTGTGTTTTCCCTTGCCTCAAAACTCTCAGTTTTTGGTTTTGGTAAAGACAGTTGCTATCATGGCTTTTATTGCTGTCGCTTCAGTAGTACAGGTGGCTACGAGACACCCATCTCTGCTGGAGCACTTTTTCATCATTTCTTTCTCAACAAAAGAAAGTAAATGTTAAATAGCTGTCTATAACAGAAAATGAGAGAGAGTGAGCTAAAAACTCTAAATGGTTTTAGTGAGAACTGCCACTAAAATGTCATGAACAGCCATGAGAGTTCTCACACAGCACTGACGAGGACATTTAAAACCACAAATGCACAAGTAATAACGACTTTAATTACACTTGTTATAGTAACCATTCTAGTGTGCATTTTGAAAATATTTTACATTCCAAGTTAGATGACCTTTCATTTTGAAACCCTAACTCAGGACAGTTAGGCATACATATCTGGCTGCTAACTCATTTGTATCTCCTTCAGGAACAAAAAGTTCCCAAGGGGCATGGTATTCATATTGAAACATTCAAATTTACAAGATCACAGAAGGATTAGACACAGAATACTCACAAATCTTGAGCAATTAAGAGCTTATACAATTACTACGTGTAGACTTTTTCTATTTTCTCCTAACTTTTTTCCTTCTCTCTCTCCTTATAATTCTGGTAGAGCAATAGCCTCACCAGCATGCAGCAGCACTTAAGACAGGCACAAGCTAACACATGCACTGGACACTGCAGCTGCATCTCTTGGGCCAGCTCACAGACTTCTGGCATGCCTAGGAGGTGACTAGTGATGGTTGACTGGCATACAGCAGCTAGGCAGTAATCAGATGGTCAATCTAATCGAGCAGGCTGCCCATTTTGGCCATCTAGCCTAGACTCAAGTCCAATATGTGCAACAGCTCTCACTGAGCCTGCCAGTCAAACAGGTTACGAACAACGAAAGAGCTGTGGTCTTGTGGTGGGTACAAGACAGGGGACATGAGATAGTATCGGAGGTGTAAACATAGGGAGGAGTGATAGATGCCACCCAGACTGGCTTGCTTTTGCTTGTTGTGCATACCTGCTCTAAAATATTTAGAGCAAATCAACCTCTACGTTTTTACTATTTGTCAGTGTCACCACAAGCTACTGTGATGATTTAGAGGTATTGCAAAAGATGGGAATATAACAAACATCCCTTCCCCTAGGGAGAAAACACAGTGAGTGTCTCTAACAATCACCTGCGTCTCAGAAAATTTTGCATGCCATTATGTGCCTGCTCTCAAAGCTCTGGTACTATGTAAAAACCTTACTTCTGTTCAGGTGATAAAGAAAAAGGGTTTGCTGTACAAGCTAGAATCAAGATCTAAAAGTCTAACTTGAAAAAAACCACTTGGAAAGCTATGCATTATCTTATGCACCTCTCAGGATTTCCTTCAAGGCCCAACTCATAACGGCTGACACTTCCAGCTGGTTCTGGTTCCAGTCCTGACAGCAAGACTGACATGCTCTCACCAATGGGCGGGTAAAAGTGTAATACAGCTCCTGGATACAAAAGGTCAGAGGGGCGATAAAAGTGGTTTGGATTCACCTGTACTCCAGCTTCCACCCTCTTACCATCTTTGATCTAATGCTTTTGCAGTCCATCTCAGAAAGGAGCGTCCAAAAATCCCAAATACTCCCTCAAAACAAAATCCCCATTTAAAGTCTCATTTCTGTGCATTACACCCACTATGCCAAATTCACATCAACACTTCAGCCTACCAACACCCCAAGCCTAGCAAACCCTAGTATAATTAAATGCCGCCTCCCACCTTGGCTTCAGCAGCTGATTCTTCTATGTCTGCCTGGCTCGCGCTTTGCACTTACTGATACTCTCCTAAGCTATCAAATTTTAAAACGCAAAGATTACCTGATTCCATACATTTTCCTCCACTTAAGAAACCACTTTAATTTTTCCACTGAAGACGTAAGGTCTTGGACAATAATCAGCGGGTTGCTGTTGCCACTGGGTATGATAGTGTGAGAGTTAACTGAGGGTGGTGGCCAAGGAAACCAGCCACCCACCGTCCTCTTCAGACTGCCTAACGCTCCTGCTGGAATAGAATGGCCTCCAATGTCAGTGTGTTGGTAGTAATCTTGAGAAATGCAAGATGAGGAAAAAAGCCAGTGCAGGTAACCAAGAATCAGATAGATTTTGCATGAGTGTAATGGAACCTTGCACCAAATTAAAATGATCAGGAAAGCTGAAAAAGGTATAAGACATTGAAATTTTTTTCCTTATTCTTTTGAGGGAAAAGCGGATTGATTGCACTTGGTACAGCACTAAATCTGCCAACTATAAAATATTCAAAACATTATACAATCTGCAGATTTTTGTGGATTAAGTTTTTTCATAAATTTACATACAGAGAGCGCCTTTGAGAAGCTCTTTACATAGACACACCCTATGAATACTTGCAGGAAGAGGAATGGGAAAAAATGTGCATATCTATCTAGTTAAACAAGAGGTCAGAGAGGAGTATCACAGATACATATAGGTTAATGATTGCCTCAATTTGTTAAATGCTATTTCCATGCTTTACATCAAAGTTCAGCCAGACAGTTCAGAACAGCATTAGGACCATTATTATTTCATTATATTTGATAGGAACTGGTTTGTAGCAGTAGCTTCTGAAATTAATTTCTAAATTCTCAGCTGACTCTCCTACCTAATTTGTCAGGCATTTGTGGTTTCAATAATCATTAATAGATAAAACGGGGTACAATGGCTTAACTTTAAGGCACAAACTGGGATTCTTATTTGTACGTAGGCCCACTAAAGTTTAATGAGTCATAAATATGCAGCATGTAAAACTAGAAATATTCTGTGTTACAGATAACCCTCTTCCGCCAGCACAACTAGAAATGCGACTGGCCATGACTGTGAAAGACAACAAAAAGTCTTTCTACAAATACGTCAACAGCAAAAGGAGGGCTAGGGAGAATCTCCAGTCCTTAGTAGATGCAGAGGGAACAACAGTAACAGGGGACGAAGACAAGGCTGAAGTGCTCAATGCCTACTTTGCCTCAGTCTTTAACAGTAAGGAAAATTGTTCCCTCTGTGCACAACCCCAAGGGTTGGAAGAGAAGTATGAGATTCCCAAGGTCCAAGAAGAGGTGGTTAGAGACTTGCTTGCCCAGCTAGATGCCCACAAGTCTATGGGGCTGGATGGAGTCCACCCAAGAGTTTTGAGGGAACTGGCGGATGTGCTGGCCAAACCCCTTTCCATCATCTTCCAGCAGTCCTGGATGACTGGGGAGGTTCCGCTGGACTGGAGGCTGGCTGATGTTGTGCCCATCTATAAGAAGGGTCGCAGGGAGGATCCGGGGAACTACAGGCCTGTCAGTCTGACCTCGGTACCGGGGAAAGTCATGGAGCGGGTGATCTTGAGTGCGATCAAGAAGCACTTGCAAGAGAACCGGGTGATCAGGCCCAGTCAACACAGGTTCATGAAAGGCAGGTCTTGCCAGAGTAATCTGATCACCTTCTATGACCAAGTGACTAAACTCTTGGACGAGGGAAAGGCTGTGGATGTGGTTTTCCTGGACTTCAGTAAAGCCTTTGATACAGTTTCTCACAGCATTCTGCTTCGGAAACTGTCAGCCTCTGGCCTGGACGGGCGCACACTCTCCTGGGTGGAAAACTGGTTGAATGACCGGGCCCAGAGGGTGGTGGTAAATGGAGTTAAATCCAGCTGGAGGCCAGTGACAAATGGGGTTCCCCAGGGCTCAGTCCTGGGTCCAGTCCTGTTTAATGTCTTTATCAACGACCTGGATGAAGGCATTGAGTGCACCCTTAGCAAGTTTGCAGATGACACCAAGCTGGGAGGAAGTGTCGATCTGCTGGAAGGTCGGGAGGCTCTGCAAAGGGATCTGAACAGGCTGGACTGCTGGGCTGAGACCAATGGCATGAGGTTTAACAAGGCCAAATGCCGAGTCCTGCACTTGGGGCACAACAACCCTAAGCAGAGGTACAGACTAGGAGAAGCCTGGCTGGAAAGCTGCCAGGAGGAGAAGGACCTGGGAGTGTTGGTTGACAACCGACTGAACATGAGCCAGCAGTGGCCCAGGTGGCCAAAAAGGCCAATGGCATCCTGGCTTGTAGCAGGAACGGCGTGACCAGCAGGTCCAGGGAGGTTATTCTCCCCCTGTACTCGGCACTGGTGAGACCGCACCTCGAGTACTGTGTTCAGTTCTGGGCCCCTCACCACAAGAAGGATGCTGAGGCTCTGGAGCGAGTCCAGAGAAGGGCAACAAAGCTGGTGAAGGGGCTGGAGAACAAATCTTACGAGGAGCGGATGAGAGAGCTGGGGTTGTTTAGCCTGGAGAAGAGGAGGCTGAGGGGAGACCTTATTACTCTCTACAACTACCTGAAGGGAGGTTGTGGAGAGGAGGGTGCTGGCCTCTTCTCCCAAGTGACAGGGGACAGGACGAGAGGGAATGGCCTCAAGCTCCGCCAGGGGAGATTTAGGCTTGAGATTAGGAAGAAATTCTTCACAGAGAGGGTGGTTAGGCATTGGAACGGTCTGCCCAGGGAGGTGGTTGAGTCACCGTCCCTGGAGGTGTTTAAGGTTAGGGTAGATGAGGTGCTTAGGAGCATGATTTAGGGCTTGGTGGGAATGGTTGGACTCGACGATCCAGTGGGTCTCTTCCAACCTGGTCATTCTGTGAATCTGTGATTCTGTGAAAAGACATTTCTAATATGGAAATTGTTCATGTTTTGCTATTCACAAAGCTCGGCTAGTTGAAGTAGATGGGTTAGTTCTATTTTTTAATATAGTTGTTTTCTAGAAACCTTGGGATTTATGCCCCAAACAACTAGTTACTTTTCTTCATCAGAAAGTACCATCAAATGTCAGGATGAAGAAATTTTCCAACAAAAAAATCTACCTACAGGTTTATCCTTCTTATTCTGCATTAACATCTATGTTAGCACTGACACTCTTTCAAATTTATCTTGGTGTTATTATGATCAGGCCTGGATTTCTAGAATTGCATGGTATTACTCCCCTACCTCAAGAGTGGTGAGAAGATGCTGGTGCAGGGACAAAATTCACTTTGACTTTATTGGATTTTTTGATGATTAATAATACACAAAAAAGCTTCTGTGTAGCAAGGGAAAAGTGACCACTAAATAACAAATTCCATGGGCTGTCAGTAATACACGTCTCAGAGAGGGACTTTCTCCAGAAAACATGTTAAAATCTATGTTGGGTGGCAGCAACTACTTAGAAAGGCACTTAGACCTGCAGTGAAGGTACATCAGCTATTATTAATCTTTATAGTAATATAAGTAACCCAGAAATAAGGGGGAGTCCTTAGCTTACAGGACAAGTTCTAATGAATTCTTTATCAGTTAGTGCAGCACCTTCTTTTTACTAAAAGAAACATCCATTAACAAAGCCTTCACTAACCATAACACTAATTTTCAATTTCAGAACAAGGTAAGTGACATGAACCATTTGATGATAACTTTTCTGTTTCAAATGAAGTTGTATTTGTAGTGAAGTGATGCTGCTGCTCTTCCTTGGTCTCAGATACACCACTTCTCCTCCCTTTTAGCCTCAGGCTTGCCTATTCTTCTCTTTTGCTTCCTTTTTCTTTTACAGCTGCTAAACCTGGGTTCCCCTGAGGACCCTGTTCACCACAGCTACTGGCCAGACCAATACAGAAAGAGCTGTGCCCAAGAACCTGGATGTCTCAGTGCAAGAAGCAAACTGGCCTGGGACATGAAGAAGAAGTGAGGAAAACTCACCCACTAGGCACAGCTAGAAACTGCTGGAAACCTGGCAGGAGAACAGGCCTTATAAGGAACGGCTGAGAGTGCTGGGGTTGTTTAGCCTGGAGAAGAGGAGGCTGAGGGGAGACCTCATTGCTCTCTATAACTACTTGAAAGGAGGTTGTGGAGAGGAAGGTGCTCGCCTCTTCTCCCAAGTGACAGGGGACAGGACAAGAGGAAATGGCCTCAAGCTCCACCAGGGGAGGTTTAGGCTGGACATTAGGAAAAAATTTTTCACAGAAAGGGTCATTGGACACTGGAACAGGCTTCCCAGGGAGGTGGTTGATTCACCTTCCCTGGAGGTGTTTAAAGCACAGGTGGATGAAGTGCTGAGGGGCATGGTTTAGTGTTTGATAGGAATGGTTGGACTCCATGATCCTGTGGGTCTCTTCCAACCTGGTTATTCTATGATTCTATGATCATTGACAAACAGGCACCCTCAGTGGCACTGATGGACCACCCAGTCCAAACCAGAGCAAGATTCCTGCAACTTCCACTAGGAGAAACCAGAAATGTTCCAGTGGATATTTTCTGCACCTTGACAAAAACTCTCCAGACCTGAAGTACTATGCAGAGATGACACAAACAACAGATTCTTCCTTTTCACTTTGATCGTGCCGTCCATCAAGTAGGCAAAACTAAAGTCTGTGTTATTTCAGATGTACAAGTGAGTGGCTCAGCTTGTCCAGCAAGCCTTTGGCTGTAGTACTTAAACATCAGCACTGTTGTTTGTGTAGGACTGTTCCAACAGAAACAAAAAAATACAAATGCATTTACACTAAGCATAGAAGGAAATTTTGCACTACAGGACATCAGACAGAAGCTGAATCCTCCAGGAGCCAAAGCTCCCATAAAGTCATGAGAGAGGAGAGGTTTTGGGTTAAAAATGCTGCTGCACTGAGCACCATGCAGTACAGCACAGGCACACTGCCTTATTTCTAGATAAAGCAGCAGATAAATCATTTGCATGCTCTTTTTAGCCTCCAAGACATACATAATGCTTAGTAGTATCAACACAACTCAAAAGGCCAGTGTCACTTAGGACTCACAATTAATTCCTACAGTCACACTTAAAGGACAGACATGTCAAGAGTAAAAAAATATTTGGGTTTAAATTCACCAGCATCCTCAAATAATGATGCAAAAAGGGGGCAAATTTAGAGGAACTGGACCTCAGCTCTTCTGTAACTCTATTGACTGATAGTGGGAGCGGAAAAGGGTGTTCTGAGATGAGTAACATCAGCACAGGTGGGAAACCCACCCTGGCAGGGCTAACATCATCTCAGTTTCTTGTCTTGTGCTTTGACAGGCACAAGTACATTTGTTCTAATGCTGCTGATGTAATAGATTTATGAGTGTGCAGTCATGCAGCTGAAAGGGGTATGGAGACATTGCTCACATCCACATATCTGTGCCAAACAGGACAACATATCATCAGCTGCAGTGGCACTATAGGTCACTATTACACAGGGAGAAGGAGATCCATGTTGCTTCCATCTATTATCCCTTCCTCCATTTATCACCCAGTCATCTGGCATTTTCCAAAAGAAGTGAGACAGCAGGTGCTAACAGAGGGAAGAAGCAGAGAAGCACGTACTTGCATGTGACCCTCTGTCTTGCAAACATCGTGTTGCCTCTGCGGGAGCCTGGCCAAGTCATTCACTGGCTCTGTATTACTGCTTGGCGTAACAGGGGAAGGAGGGGGCACACAAGCAAAACCACTAAACATGAGTCAGACAGTCTTTATCAAATGACTCAGAATAACAAGTGAATAACAGGGATTATGAAAGTACAGACACTGTTGTGTGAGGCCATTCATACAACTTGTGTTCCCCGCTGACGCAAGAGGCAAATGAACTGAGAACTATTGATAACGTATGATTCCTATCTCACTGCCTGCAATACAATTAGAGGATGCTTCAAGAGATAGGCTGAACCAGAGATAAGAAGTGACATGAGACAGCTGGGAAAGAAAGAGAAACAGAGAAAGTTGTTTTGTTTTTTTTTTTTTCTTTTGGCGTGCACTATTTCCCCCAGAGAAACAGAAACAAACCAATTGCTAAAGGTTTATCAAATAAGGCTCATTCTTCTAGCGATACTGCTTACTCCCCTGGAGAAATGAGTAAGTTTTCTGCATGACTAAGGCTGTCTGGAAGCATAGCTCCTCAAAGTCACACATGTATCACCTTACACTATGTAACATTTTTCTACACCAGCCAGAGAGGGGCTGTCATGAACAATAACTGAAACCCAGGCCAGTGCTTCGCACAGACCCCAAGGTAACTCCACAAATGTAAATCACTATTACTCTTCCTAATAGTGCAACAGCTAAATGGGACTAAGTCTTACGGTCTGGCACCAGACCATCACCTAGCCTCTCTGCTAGGAGAACACCAATACTGACAATGCCCGAGGCTTCTACAGTACTGATTAATCTGCAGATCCAAAACCATGCTGTGTTAGTGTGCAAAATATTACCTCTGCTTTATAGATGGGATAAAGGTGTGTGAAGCACAGAGAGAAGTTTCAGTGGTAGTTAACATGGGTCACACAAGTAAAATGGTCAGTCGCTGGTCACACAGAAGAATACAAGTCACCACAAACCTTCAGAATTTCAATACACATCAGCTGTCGGTGCATTTGCCTTGCATTTCTCATGTCTGACAAAACCATATTCCTTCAAATTCAAAATAATTCAGGGTCAAGTGATAAACATCTGAGTTATCAGAAAAAAAGAACTAATGATAAATAGTTCAGATTAAAAGATGACCCAGGTGAGCAGAGAGGCAACGTTACCATCTTCCAACATGGAACAGAAGAAGCCTTATGAAGCAGCAGAATTGTGTGTCACTGACATACATAAAACCTGTAGTACCTCCTTTGCCTCTGTATGGAAACTTCTTCAGAAGTGGATGGTGCTGCACTCACTGACCTTGATTCTCCATCAAGAAGTCAGGAAGGAAGCAAGGGTTTCAAGTACACACAAGCTCCTAGCTTACTTTGCAGAAATTCCTCAGTTGGACAATCCCAGGAGGAGCTCTGCTTTGAATGCAAGATTTCCAATGAACTATGTGTCACACTGGCAAAATTCTGGTAGGTTTAGCACTTTCTAGTATGACACAAAAGTAAAAGAATGCCTTAACCTTTCCTCAGAAAGGTAACTTTTTGTATAAGTTCATAGGCACTTCTAGCCACTAAGGATCTCTTGCACTTTACATAATAGTATGATAAACCACCTGTCATTGCTAAAAACCTATTAAATTAACTGCCTTTTGTCTAGCTAACTGTAACTTAGGCATTCTTCATTGCAGTCCAGATTACAGAAATTAAACCTAAAATTCAATAGACTTTAAAAATTCATTCCCATTTGGCTTAAAGCATTTTGATAGAGATTCTTTTTCACAAAATGTTTGTGATTTATTTGCTAGTTCATGAGTTTAAGCACAGGGCATATCAGTTTTCTAAGTCATCTTTCCCACAAAGAAATACTACTTCTCTTAAGAAATTATGACCAAACTAGGTCAAAAGCCAAAGTAAAGCAAAAGCAGCTTGAATAATGCTAAAAAGACAACATATATGACAGGCTCATTAGAAGCATTATTGTAAGAACATTAAAAATAACTTTCTCTGGCCTAATGACAGAACCACATTTGTTTATAAACTGCAAATCTAGTGTCAATCCCTGAAGTGATATTATGAACAGCAACACCCCACCCTCTCAAAGAAACACTCATAGGCTTATAGGCTGACTCAGCAGATGAATTTTCTAGACTCTGCTCTCTCTTTTAATCAGGACTAATTAAAATATTATCATCACTTCTTTCTTCTTACATTGATTACATGGAAGGTAAAAAAATACTGCAATACAGAGGCCATACAAATATCAAACAAAACTGGTATTCATTGTCATTTCTCCTTAAATCTTCTTGTGATTTGTTTTGGTAGCTAATAAAATAAGTAGCACGAAAACCTCAGCATCAGCTTTCTCATCAAACCCACCTGTTTTCTACAGAATTTGCCTGAGCTCTCTCTTTACTTCTAGTCTCGTTGAGTTACTGAGCTACCATAACTTTGTGGCTTAAGTAGGATCATCATCTCTGCAATTTCCAAAAAATGCTAATACCTGGGCACTGGGCAGGAAAACAGCAGAAATACCTCATCACCTCCCATGCATGTTTTAAAGTCCATCAACATGTTACAGGTTTCCCACACTGGGTCTATTTGGGAGTTACACGTAGGTCTCCTGAACTCACAAGCACACAACATAGCATGTCAGGATTTCTTCTGAATTGCCTGGCCTGAACACCTTACAAGTGCACTGCAAAATACCACAGGACCTGTTCAAGAGCACTTCAAAACTTCACGCAACCTGAGTGCATTGAAACAACGTTCCTGATACAGAAGTGCAGGACGAGCTCTAAGCTCAGTTTGCTTCACTTTGCATTTAGCTGATTCCTCATGTTTAAAGGATTCTGTGTCTCTTTAGAAAGAGTCATTCTCAGGCATATTTAAAGGGTATTACGCTTTGCTTACAGAAAGCAAACATGCTCGCACGTTGTTTCACAGAGCAAATGTCTCTTTTGTCAGTTACCAAGTCTTCCTTCTCTGAATTACTTTGTGAAGTTCACTGGCTTCCAGCAAAATTGGAAGCTGTTCCTAAGCAACCTTTGAAATCACTTCTTCTAGAAACACACTACCAAAAAATTCTTCACCAAAACACCTAAGCCAAAACTTTCTCCTGAGCTAACATCAAGGAAAAGCATCAAAATCACAGCACGCTAATACAATACTACAGAAAATCATAGATGAGAAGCAACACATATAATAGACTATTTCCCTTAGCAACAACAGGACACTGGTTCTTCTCAAACTTAAGAAAAAACATTCTGAATCTATAAAATGCACCCCAGAGTAATGCATCAGATCACACTAGCTCATCTTGGTCAGTAAGATGAGCTCATACTCTAAGCTGAAATGACTATAGGCATTAAGAATAAGAAACTCTATCAAAAAGTCTATACTGACACAGGAAATGTAGAAACAATCTTTAAATAAGCTTTCTTTTGGACAAATTCTAATTTTTATTTGAAACTATTTTCTTCATTCCTAGAATTCCAAAATGATCATCCTACAATTCAATTCAGACAGTTTTTCTAGGAAATACTTTTTAAATGAAAAAAAATATTTTTCAGGTATTGAAAAAGAATGATTTGTCATTAATGTCAAGTGCTTTAGGGTTTCTCTGTTTGTTCAGTTTTTTCTGACTAAAATTCTTATCTTCTACCACTTCTCCTGAGCTGTATTTTTACCATATTTTTCTTATGATATCAGAAAAGTAAGGAAACGAAGATTTAAAATAAAACTGCTCATGATGAGCAAACTACTTTCCAAATCTCTGTGTATTCTGAAGGTTCTCTGTCATCAAGTTTTCTCCAGTTTTCACTTTAAAAGCACAACTCTGATTTCTTCTTCATAATAAAAGGTATATACTGTTCAGTTATTTCCCCAAATGTGTTTTGGAGGCAGGTGAAGTAACAACATACTTCCCTAGTGTAGCCTCTCAGGTTTCTTTTAACCTTGCAATTGAAGATCTCATTTAACCTTTCCCAGCTTTTCTGTCTCTATTTTCTTTTTTTAAAAAAAAACAACCCAACCTTTGAGTAGAAGGTGAGTAAACTATAACCCAAGAGCAAATAGTGTCACAAAAATTCCATTTATTTTTCAGGGAAACAAAGGCCTTTCCAGTAGTTACTGGCTGTTCAGAGACTTGTAGCAGTTGGCTGTCAGACACACTTCTCATCATTTGCCCCAGACTAGCTTCCTAGAAAACTACAGGATATTAGTTTCTGTCACTTTCCTTTTGAAATTCAAACCCTTCTTGCAAGCTTTAACTATTTCAGACTTATAATGTCTTTTCAGGATCCATCTCAAACACACACTTCCTTCTTTCTAGTCTCTGGATGACGAGTGGGTGAGTTCACCTTCCCCTGTTCAGAAGCTAAAAATACAACTTTAGGAGGACTCAAACTCAACTATTTCAGAGTCCATTGTCTTCCTAGGGCATTTTGCTTCCATTAAGAGATCAGACCATTTTTCAACTACCTCAACAGCCTGTACGAACAGGACCAAGATCGCTTTGACTAAGTGACCTTAGCAGGACCTAGATGGGACACTAATGGTGGACAGCAGCAGCAACTTGGATTAACCATTGAGGAGGCAACTGGAGCCTTTCTGTTATCTACAGCGTAAAAGTGACAGTCAGCACTGAGAAACATGAGCGTCTTGCCTTATCGTACAATGTTATATCTGAGCGGCTCCATTCAAGTGTTGGCCAGAGCAGGCTACATTCTCCAGGGTGACTGATCAGAAATGAACAAATGGGGCTGTGTGATAGGATCTCACCTTTACGGCTGCAAAGGAAAAGATGATACACTGAAAGAAATAACTTTAAATTGCTCACACAAATCACCAAGATGTGAATCAAATGTATCCAAATTAAAAAAAAAATCAAAACCAAAAAAACCAACTCCAAAACTCCCTAACAAAACAATCTCCCTAAAAAAGCATCATATTTAATACTCTATGGGAAAAACTCTGGTCACTGAGTAATAGAATTACAAAAAAGTTAAAAAGAACAAATGAAAATATTAAATTAGCCCCATGTATGCTTTCATTTAAAACACGTTCTTCTTTCACAATTCTGCAGCAAGGAATCAGAAGAGATAAATATGCACTGCCAATGTTACAAAAAGATCTAGATATGTTTATGTATATGTAAATAAATTAATAAAATGTGTATATACACATACATAAATACTATCTTCATACATACAGTTGATACAAATCAGAAACATATTTAGAAACCAAAGAGATCTTATCTGTGTGTCTAAAATAATGCAAGTCACAACAGGCCTTTAGAAAAAGACAGTGAGAAGTGGACCAGCTCTTAGCTTGCACTGAGGGATAATCCAAATTACTAAAAAAGAGATGGTACACGCAAACTTTATCCACTGAAAAAGCTACAGATAAATCCACTGAGATTATCTCTGAAACAAAATAGTAAGGAAATATGTCAAACTGAAGGTTTTTGATGAAAATCACAATTAACTCACGGACGGATTTATTTTTATTTTTTTGGCCATGAAACATGATCACAGTTCATAAAAAAGCTGCATAAGTGACAGCAAGAACCATGCTCGCATAAGGTTCTTGGGATGCAACAAGCCCATAGCCTTTCATAGCATTTCACATTTTGAAGAACATAACTGGCAACAGTGCCCTAGGCTAAGTTTGTTGATGTGATGGTACTTGGACCTGAAGGTCACTGGGAAGGTCTGGCTGGGCTGTGGGCAGCCCCATGGAGGGGCAGAGCCAGGGCTGTGGCAGCAAGCTGCCCAGGACAGCACCGAACGGTGGCAACAAAGGAGCAAGATGCTGTCTCAAAAGGCAACAGCCACTTGACAAGATGTGATCTACTGCCTTTTACATCTCCAGAGTAGCAAGGGAATGGAAGATTTTTAGGATAGGCTAAAAAGCATAAAAAAGAGGATCCACTGCAGAGGTTTGTTTATTTCCAACAGCAGGTGCCAGCTGGAGGGCACGGTAGGACCTGAGCACTAAAGCTGAAAGGTAGATGCAGGATTTAATCTGCTTCAAAAAAAGAAAAATGTAGTCCTTCTGAATTTTTTGTAGTCTTTTGTAGAGTTGGTGTATGGGCCAAACCCAAGCACTGTAATAATTTCAGCTATCTGTGTTCCAAGGGGAAACTTTTCATTTACAGAATCACAGAATCACTAGGTTGGAAAAGACCCACTGGATCATCGAGTCCAACCATTCCTATCAATCACTAAACCATGCCCCTCAGCACCTCGGCCACCCATCCTTTAAACATCTCCAGGGAAGGTGAATCAACCACCTCCCTGGGCAGCCTGTTCCAGTGTCCAATGACCCTTTCTGTGAAAAATTTGTTCCTGATGTCCAGCCTGAAGCTCCCCTGGTGGAGCTTGAGGCCATTCCCTCTTGTCCTGTCCCCTTTCACTTGGGAGAAGAGGCCAGCTCCCTCCTCTCCACAACCTCCTTTCAAGTAGTTGTAGAGAACAATAAGTTCTCCCTTCATCCTTCTCTTCTCCAGGGTAAACAACCCCAGCTCTCTCAGCCACTCCTCATAAGACTTGTAAGACTCGTTAAGACTTTAGTTTAGTTGTAGACAATTAACAAATGACAGACTTGAAGGCTGCTTATTCTTTTCTAAGAGAATAACACTTTATCGTTATTTAATAATTTGTAGGCCAAAGTGGAGGTTGGAGAATTTAATAATTGTAATTAAACATGTATAGCTGATTTCATTATAAGGATAAATCTAATTAAGCACAGTTAACTTTTTTTTAAATTCACATTAAAGAATTCATACACATTTAAAGACAAAATTTCTGTGTTGATAAACTGGGGGTTGGGAGAATGGACGGGAAAACATAGGCTGCATTTAAAGTAAGGTGAAGCAGTAACATCTGACACTTTGGATATCACGACCAGAACCTCAGCAGGAGTAAGTTAGGGTCAATTTAATGAGTTTGGTGAAGCCTGTGTGAGGAAAGTAGCGTAAGTTACATGCAGGCAGCATCAGGTGTGCAAATGCAGTATTATCTCTAACTCTGAACAATGATTTCTTCCAGGGAAACCCAACTTATATTGCAGTGGTGGGAAATACTACTATCCACTTTTACAAAAGAGAAAACCAGGACAGAGGGGACTAAAGTGGATGCATGCAAGATTTTGCAGTCACAAAATTATAGACCTCATTTAGCAGCCTGTTATAAGCTCAATCAAGTTGCTTCTTAATACTTTTCATGTCTTATTTTAACTGCGATTTTAATTTAGCTGAGTTCTTTAATTAAAAAACTAAAAGCAAATATCCACAAATTTTTATAATTGGAAAGAGAGATAATTTTTCCTTGATCAGAAGTGCTACTGCATTACACACACTTCATGGTCAGAGGATACTGGCAAAAATCAAGACAGATTCTAATTAGTGTCTCATTTTGCCCAGATTTTTTAAATTCTGTCTTGGTGACTAAAAGAATTCTACATTTCTGTTGTAAGAGATTTTTCTTAATATTTGGGACACTGAAGCCATGTAAATATATGGTACTTGTTTCCTGCTCAGAAGCCTTCTATAGCAACAAAGACTTCTGAGCCCTGCTTGTGATAAAAATCATTAATTGTTACAGAATTAATTTTTTTTCAGTGTTCGAAGGAAATTAGGAGCATATTTCCTGCTCACCCCAAAATTCCCTGGAAAAAACTCAAAACAAACAAAATCAAAATCCCTCAGTTTACTGAAGGAAAGCTCTTTAGAGAGATCGAGTGACTAAAAATATTCAGCCTCATTATTCTGCCAAAGGGGAGGAAATGTCAGCAGGGTCATTGAGACTGGAAAATGAAAATCGATTTTCATGTCATTCTTTCATGTATTTAATGTATTTTTATCTTTTCATCTACGTAGCCACGTACTTTAGTTGGAATATAGCCCTCAACAGGGACCTCATGGTGCAAATGGTAAACACCTGCACTTCTGAATGTAATGGTTAAAATGAGACCATTAATAGAGATATCAGATACAATGGTGCATTTTTGCACCATTTTGTCATCAATCTCATCCTAACAGAAACTAACAAAGTGACTGAAATGCTTTTGACTGTTTGTTTATGATTAACTTTTCTTACATTGTGAGAGAGTATTATAATACATCAAGGCACCACCAAAGTGGGTTTGTGACTAATCAGTGAGATATTTCACACCTAAACTGGGCGCAGGAGGGACCTTTGTGTTCTGTATAATTCATAAACTTGACTGGAGCAATGCAACAAAGCTAATTGTATTCTTGGCATCGTTCTTCAGTGAGTGCTGGGGAAGTGTTTATTCTCCATTTCTTCAAATTTATGATCCAGCTCTGATAAATGAAATTAACTAACAGGTTTTCATTTTGTCAACTATTGGGAAATGGCTATAATGTGTGATATAAGATTTCATATTTAGCCGCCTGGACAGGTTGTTTTACACTTGCAATTCAAAATCTTTAAAAATCCCACCTCTGTCATTTGTTATTTTACCAGTATTCAAAGATTATTTGTATCAGTCATTATCTTTGAAATACAATTCTAGGATGGAGTCAATTTAAGATTTCGTAGTAGGTATTCTTTAGATTCAAATAAATTCTTCCCTAAATTAATGCACAAGCCACAAATACAGCTTTAGTTATTGTAATTCCCTGATAATATTATTATGATCACAAGATAATAGATATTGTTACTGGGAAACTAATCATGATGAATAACTTTTGAGAATTTGCAACTGAGTTTGAGAATTTATAATTATAAACTTCATCCTCCTATTACTGATACCAGGGCAAAAGCAGGGCCAGAAATCCAGATTCCCCTCTGAAGGGATATGTCAGCACTTGGAAGTGAAGACCCTGCATTCTTCCCCTCTCCTCACTGGCATTCTTCAGAAATTATACCCAGAAGGGCCTTGACAATCATCTTTAAGGCTCCCCAGGAATGATGGCTCAACATGGAAAGCTTTATACAAGAAATAGAGGCCAGGCTCATATTCTCCTTAGTAGATGGTGGAGAACAGGATGGCAACATAGGGATGACTGACCTGACTACTGGCAATGGGGCCATTACACTTTGCATGCAACCAAACACGAAGGACAGGCTTTTATGAGTCACTGAGAGAGAAAGAAAGGAGCATGTGGAAAGGAGTGCTCAGCACATAGCAGAGCTGAGCCCCAAAGGCACCTGCCCACACCCCTCACCACAAAGAACTTCCATGGCACTTCCAGGGTAAATCCATGCTTATAACTCACCAGCATTGAATATGTCCCCTTCTGTTTTCCATATTATGCTGCTTTATCTTTGCCTCCACCCGATAGCATTACGCATCCCCGTTCGTTCTTTACAGCACCTAACCTTCCCTTGACAACTCAGATGTTCAGAAAGTATGTCAATGCATGCAATTAAGACATCTGAAATCTGGTGCACATGTTGCCCTGCACCTGCAGAGCTACTTGAAAAGTGCAACAATGAACATTTTCAGTTGTACCTGCTGCCACATCCCTGCATTTAGTTTCTTGTTTGAGAAGGATTTTCAGTACCCAACCACATATTGTGTTAGCCACAGAAGTCAGAACAACGCTCTAGTGGGAATGCTAAGTATTACTTTACTAAAAACTTGGGGAAGAGGGTGAGGAAGGAGTCCCTGGCTGGCAGGTTGTTCCAAACTCCCGTACTTTGCTTGTGGCTCCCACCCAAAAGCCTAAAATTCATCTGGACAAACAAGAGGACCTTATATACCTTCAAGCAGCCCCTCCACTGATAACCTAGGCATACAAAGACACAGCTGCTTTCCTGTTCACTCCCTCAGCCTTCCTCTGATGCCAGGCACTCTCTAGCAGCTCATGTGTATTTTTCCATTACAAGGGCGTTCCCTGCTAATTGCAGAAGTGTTAGCAGGGATGGGAGAAATGTCTCATTAGCCTCTTGGCAAAGGAGAGTCAGGTCGGAATAGTTTTCCCAAACTGGGTATCAAGGGAGAAAAGCCCACAGAAATTTTTATTATTACAAAACCTGGGATCCCATGTCTAAGGTTTCTTTAACACCAGGAGATCTTTGCAGCTACTTTTTCTACTGGCAGCCAGAGCTGTGCTATCTGTTGTCTCCAGAATTACAAATAACCAACCATTATCCACACAGATCTATTTTTAATCATCAGTACAGAGAAAAACTGATGGGCAGAGTAGATCATCTCCATAGCACAGACAGCAGAGATGGGAACAACTTAACACCAACAATGAGCTCAAGGTACAGTCTCTAATGGCATGCCCTGTATCCGTTTTAATTGATTCTACTTGCGATAGAGACATTACATCCTTTAAAATTATGTTTACAGAACAACAAGGTTATGTTTCACCATGTCCCAAAATGGTTGGTTAGTTGAACATGCCTAACTTCTTTTTTTACTATCCATCCTACAACAAAAATTAATATCCAAGAATTCAAACCTCTGCAGCTGGCAAAACACAATACAGAAGAGACAGTTATGCTTCCATCACCTATGCTTAAGTACATGCTGTGTAATAACGTTTCAGCTTCTGCACACTTCAGAAGCTGTGATTCTCCCTACATTAGTGGGATAATATATTACTGCTCCATCATCACAACACAGATGCTGTGATACATCTGGTAAGACTTCACGTTGACGCTTGTAAACTCTGTGTTATGACTGCAGCAATAGAAAACAGTGTTTAATGTTATTGCTGCTTTCCTGGAATGAAGTTAAAAGGCATTAAGACAGAACATCTTTAGGAGTACTATAGAATCTTTGTCAAAACACTGTCAAGATAAAAAAAATATATGTAATGCTAAAGGAAATGTGTTCTATCTCGGTTACAGAGAACACCACAGATTATGAAAGCAGATCATTAAATCAATTGGTAGTTTACTTTGCATCAGTGAGCTCTCAGCATATTTATCTGTCAAAGGCAACTACTGCTACGATTGTGTCCACTTCCTGATGCAGCCACACAGCACTGCATTACTTGGGATTTCAGCAGTGCCAGTAAATATTGAGTAAGCATCTATATTTACCGACAACTTTAATAAGTAAAACTATTCATGTAAGACTCTCCATTGCCAATTTGCCAATTTTTTTTTAAGTCTGCATTTTGGGACTAAGCTATTTCAAAACATCTTTTTAAGTCATTACAAATGTGAGAATAAATCAAAACATCTTCAGGAAAATATAGCTAATCCAGATAAATATTGTGCAGAGATACATTTGTCACGAGTTCAAAAACTGAAGCTTAAAAATTTTCATGTTTGCTGTATCTCAGCATCCAGTACTGAAAGGTATTCCCAATCCTATGATTAAATCACGCACTAATATTCAGAACTGAAAAAAATGCATTGCAACGACAGTGATGCACAACACAAGGAATCAAGTCATCTCACTGTAATATCATGCACGACAAAGATATGAGCATTACCACCATGAATAGTAAGAAATGAAGCAATAAGCAGATTTACCTGGAGTAGTTACTGTGTTCTACTGCTGATCTCTTTCATACTCCTTTCAGGATAAACACCTCTAAAGTATATTTCCTGCTTTGTACTAATATTTTATTCATGACATATGTGTTCTTCATTATTAAGTAAAGAACTGTAGGGTTTTCAGATGAAAGGCAGAGGGAGGATGGAACATAGATCCCCCCATTCCCAGCTTTCACAACTGAACTCTAATGATGCAGGTGGACAGAAGGATTCTGCTGAAGGGAAGGTGCAGTGCATGCTGCTCCTCTCAGCAGTGCTGTTCTCCCCAGCAAATGCAGCTCGCTCACGGTGGAACAGCCTGCAGTAGAATAACAAGAGAATTTCTCATGTGCTACTGTAAGTGAAGGAGGGGGTGCGAGGGAAAGCAAGGAAAGAAAATGCTTGGGAATCTGCTTCTCTCTACAGCCAAGGCATGCTGTATGTCCCTCTTTCACTGGGGTCTTGTGAGGATAAGTACACCAAAGATTTTGTGGCTCCAAAATACTGTGTGAGATCCAACACAGATGGCTGGCTAAAATAACCAAGGTTAGGGAATGCAAAATATTAAGTTTCCAATAGCAACATCAATACCTTCCTGTTGTAGTTCCTGTAATGTGATGTACATATTAAGACAAACAGCAGTATTGTGAGAGATAACATACTTGGCCTGAAATCTATCTGCAAAATCAGTCTTGCTCTACTATCCCTCTTCAAGACTCATTTGCCGCTTTCGGAATTTCATTTGAATTTACAGATACCATCTTCCCCACTGTATTCCTTAATATTTTTCTCTCCTCTGATGGTGAACAAACAACTAAGACATTAACCCCTGCAGGTACTTAGACGGCTCTGTTTACAGTCATTGTTGGATGGTAACTAAAGTGACCACACAGACGAAAAACTATTTTGCATGTACAAACTGCTAGCAAATCCACACAGCACATGCACTTCAAATAAGAAAATAGGATTTTTTCCAGATGTGTTCAGTGCTAATCCAGCCTTCATGTAACCAGAGCATAAAAGACCTGCTGAGCATCATACTTGGTGCACAAGGACTTTTCATCCTGCATCCCTTCCTGTGGCTCCCCAGCAGCTCCAGCAGCTGAGATGATGTTCAGCGGGCAGTGCTGGCCCTTCCCTCTGGCCCCATGCACCAGCTCACTGGGGCCAGATCCCAGGCATCCCCCACATGTAATCTCACAGTTAGCCCAAGCACATGACAGTAAAGGGCACCTTTTGCATTAAACAACAGGCGCTGAAATGTTTGCTTTTATACATTTCTTACTAACAGATGGCAGATTTTTTTAAGGGAACTAACTGTTAAATTAATACAGCCTCTTGTCCTCACTGACTTTGATTACCAGCTCTAAGTGATATGAACCTGGTTCTTCTTCCTCACCCACTGTTTTAAACCAACAATATTATTTACAATTGATTGTTTTTTAAAAAGCATTGTTCTGCCAGTAGTATTCACAACTACACAGTAATGATTACACTTTGTAATCTAGTAATAATAACTCTGAGAAGTTTCTCTTGAGGAGAATTTTCATCCCCATGTGGTTTACATATGCTAATTTCTATGCAAATGAAGAATTCATTGACACATCCTATTTCTTGCCCATTTGGAATATGTATTTGCTGAAATCATCACACTCATGTTATGCTTTGGAAGAAAAACATGACCCAGCTTGTATTGTTGATACGACAAGGTACGGATCCATCCACAGGAACATATCCTCCACTCTGGGAGTTGGGTGTTCACTATCATTAAAACGGCATGGACAGTGGGTGGCAGTAGGTTATCACTTCTTTCCTACATTATGTAATTAGTACTGTCAATCCTACTCTTTTAAAAACTCAGAGTTAGAAAAAATAGAACAAACTGATGTATTTTTGTTTATTGCTTCAATATTCTAGCCTTCAAGATTGATATTTTCTGTTCTAAAGAGCTGAGATTCACAACTATTTTTTTAAAGATAAAAAAGCCTGAGCTTCCCATCACTGTGGAAACTGAAGCTTTAAGGGAAATCACAAGATGATCCATAACAAAATCATGACTGCCAGCAACCTCACAGAGCATGTGAAGAAGGAACCCCTTAATAATATCACATTGTCACTAAGCACAAAGTGCTGAGAATATACCAGGAAGGAACAGCAAGAAATGTAAACTAGACCATGAGTGCCATGTCAGTGTATGACAGAGCCCAGCTGGGACACTTCTGGATAGGAAAGGAGAAGGGGCTTATACTTGTGAAGGGAAGGAGACACAAATGTCAGCTCAACAGGCAGTACCATATGTGTTGCACTGCAAAACTCGCTCTGGTAAGAGCTGTGTCAAAAAGGCAAATGCAGTCGCTGACAAACAAGAGTACTCCCTTAAGCCTGAATGCAGAGAGCTCTAATGAGTCAGGATTGGCAAAATCATGAGCTCATGACATTTATATGCTGCTTACCACTCCAATAGCTACTTAATAGTGGGTATCCTGGTTTGCTTTTGCATGCAAACCCAGTACATGGCTCCAATCAGCCTAAATGAGGACAATATTGACTATTCTCTAGCCTACCTTGTGTAGTTCTGGACCTCCAATAAAATGCAAGATCTTTAGTGATTCCAGACTCCAAACAGCAATGCAGACAAACCAGCCAGGGACACAGGGACTCAACTACTCCAAAATCTGCTCCATTGTTGCAGGCCTGAGCATAGCTTACCTGGCAGATACACAGGGCTGGCTGGCTGACAGACCACCTGCTGGCTAAGCACATCTCACTCCCGGGACACCCACATGAACACAGGTCATATCACAGCCCTGGGTGCATGACACCAGTGTCATATAGCAGATCTAAGTCCTGGAGATGTGATGAGTGTAACACATCAAAAAGAGGACAGCCTCATTGTTACAGCTCCCTGTTGTACATTATTAACACAAGGGACAGGAACATCCATCCCTTTGTGATGATTAGGCTCCTCAGACCTGTAATCAGAGATGAGTGGTCAAAGTGATGTGAATCACTATTGTTACAGAGCTGGAGACCTCAAGGCCTCCAACAAAACCCAGGGAACAGTACAAACAAGAAGCCTTCCTTGCCTAGGGGAGCTAATCATCTAAATGAAAAAGACAGGCAGGGAGTAGGAGGGGAAGCAGAAGCATGGAGAGGTGAATGTGATTTGCCTACGGCCACACAGCCAGTCCCGAGCAATCCAAAAATAGAGGCTGACCCCCTTGATTGTCAGCCCATTGTTCTCTCCACTAGACTGAATCTTCCACGGTGGATGTGACATTAAATTGGTATTTCTGTTTTGTTGCTGTCATTTAAAAAATAAAGCATGACGGCAATGTCTCTGTACTGAGTGGCCGTAAATGAGGCCACAGAAGCATTTTTAGAAATAATATCATGGAGAATAATACCAAGGCCCTGGCCAGGGAGTCTGGACAACACATCCCAATTACCAGCTACTCCTCTGCCACTAAAAACAACGGTTACTGCCATTTTGAAGTCTCTCAGTATGAACGCCTTTACTAGAGGAAACCCTGGACAAGAAGTGCAGCTGAGGAATGCAGATAAGGGCATCCACCATTAGGAACAGAGGAAGGATCTGGCCCTGCAGAGGAGTTAATAGCACAGAGGATTTAGGAACATAAGAGTGTCTGCAATAGCTCTGACCCTGGCAGGGTAGATTCTCCCATGCAGGACTTGTGTCTGCCAAACATGGACTATTGCAGATAACCTAGCAAGACCCAAGCTCCTCTGCACACCACTCCAAGCTGCAGGGAGGGCATTTGTCCTTTTAAAGCACATGTTTTCATACTCCTTAAATGTCACTTTAAAATGCAGTAAATTTTTCTGAAAGAGCTATATCTATGTTTATAAAGGCTACATCACGGTAACTTCAGGCATCACAAATACAAATCAAGATTTCCATCAGCGCCTACCTGAAGCAGTTTTTCAGAAAATATGACACAGTGCTTGGAGGACTGTGCAGGAGGAAGAGCCACATATGCTGTCTTCATGGAAAAGGAGGAGGAATTCAGTTACCTGCATTCTGACAAAAGGCCAACCTATACCAAGAGCATCAATAGTTTATGCCATTCATGGAGAACAAAACCGCACAGATTTTTTTAATTTATGTTCTCAAACACAGCTACTTGGTATTATATATATAACCCTGGTTTGCCAGACTGAAAAAGAGTAAATGTCATTTTGATCTTCAAGAAGGGCAAAAAGGCAGATTCAGGGAAGTACAGGCTGGTCAGCCTCACCTCCGTCCCTGGGAAGGTAATGACATAAAAACATTTCCAAGCCCATGAAAGACAAAAAGGTTATTGAGAGTGGTCAGCATGAAGTTACAAAGAGGAAATCATGCTTGTCCAATCTCATTGCCTTCTACAATGAGATGACTGCCTTGGTGGACAGGTGGAAACTAGTACACACTGTTTACCTTAACTTCAGTAAAATTTTTATGCTCTCTCCCCTAAGACCATCATCGTCAAACTGACAAAGCACAGATTAGTTAAGTGGACAGTGAGGTAAATGCAAAACTATCTGAATGGCTGGGTCAGCAGAGGTGTGATCAGTGGCACAAAGTCCAGTTGGAGGCAAATTACTAATGGTGTACCCCAGGGGTCAATACTGGGGCCATTACTGTTCAACATCTCATTGATGTTGAACAATGTGTGGAACCTGAACAATGGAATGAAGCGCACTCTCAGTAAATTTGCAGATGACGCAAACCGGAGGGAGAGGATGATACATCAAATTGTTGTGCTGCCATTAGGAGGGTCTTTAACAGGCTGAAGAACTGTGCAGAGAGGAACCGTATGAACTTCAACAAAGCGAAATTCAAAGATGTGCACCTCGGGTGAAAATAACTCAAATCACCAGTACAGACTGACAGCTGACTGGCTAGAAAGCAGCTTTGCTGAGAAGGACCTTGGGGATCCTGGTGGAAAAGAAGGTGACCATGAGACTGCAACACACTCTTTTGGGAAAAAAAAAGTCAAACAGTGTCCTGGGCTGCATTAGGAAGGATATTACCTGCAGGTCAAGGAAGGTGATCCTTCCTCTCAACTCAGCACCAATTCAGATGCATCTGAAATGCTGTGTCTACTTGTGGGCTCCCCAGTACAAGAAATATATGGACTCACTGCAGGGAAGGCCACAAAGATGATTAAGCAAGTGGAACGTCTATGGAGGATGAGGAGCAGCTAGGAGTGCCAAGAATTTTTATACTGGAGAAATGAAGACTTCAGGGCATCTTGTTAATGTGTATAAACATTTGATGTGAGGGAAAGAAAAACAGATTGCTCGGTAATGCCCAGTGACAGGACAAGAGACAATGCACACAAAGGAAAGCACACCAAATTCTATCTAATTACAGAAAGCCAGTATTTTCCACTTTAAAAATGGTGAAATAGTAGAACAGATTTCCCAGAGAGATTATGGAGTCTCCCTCTTTGGACACATTAAAAACTTGACTGGACATTTCCCTGGAGAACCTGCTCTAGCTGACTCTGCTTAAGCAGTGGGGCTGGACAAGAAGAGATTGCTTCCAATCTAAACGATTCTGTGAACTGCTGATGCTTCAGGACACAAACAAATTCATTTACCTGCAATGACCAAACCACAATTAAAGCAGGTGTATGTAAATAACTCACCATGGTTTCTTGGTGTGCTTTCTCTCCTACCACCAGCAGATCACATCAAATTAAATTAAAGAATTTAATGCTAGTCTTCGGTGTGACAAGTAATTAATTCCTTAATAAACAGTGCTAATTCACCTTTATAATCCTGTGTCCTTTTGACAGCTGCTGTGCATATTCCACCACTTCTAACTTTCTGGCACATGAACTGCTCTAATTCACCTTATTTCCACTAAAAGTCAAAATGCAGAAATTAACTCAAATTGAAGGCACATATGTAACTGACTTCATTATAGAAAGCAGAAGATATTACTTTAACAGATACAATCAAGACTGGCACTAAAACCAAAGACATTTATGAAACAAGGGTGAAACAGTGCAATTTATAAAGATTTTGCATTTATTAATACAGGAAAGATACAGACTCACATTCAAACACTGTCAGAATACAAGACTTTAAGTGAAGGAAGGAAAAGAGGTAAAAGCTTCATTTAAGCTGAAAGATTTCAACACATTCTTAAATAAAGATATTTAGGACTTACTCCCCTCTTCAGAAAAAAGAGCGAGAAATCTATTTTTCTAAAGCAGTAAAAAATCCATTGTTCATATAGTGACCTGCTCAAGACACTAATAATTCTAGCTGTCTATAATAAGGATTTATTTCTGTCTGTTTCTAGGATATTCAACTGCAAAACTTATCTGAAGGTAGACAGCAGGATCAGTTTCATAATTCCACATATCCACATTTCCTATACAATTTGGGAATGGAATTCTTTTCAATAATACAGGAAGACACAGAATAATGTCAGAAGTTCAATTATACAAAATAATTATGCATACAATTGACTGTAACTTCTTAAAGGAAATCAGCTATAGATAAGGATTTTCAGAATTGTATACATAAGCTGTTCTTTACTCTGAGGAAGAACTGCATCTTTCCATATATTTGGGTAATACCTATCAGTTCATGAGCGCTATTAGAAAATAATAATAGAATAAGTATAACCAGTCACAATCTCTTTCATGAGAATCCTCTTCTCATTTAAATCAGCAGTGGATTAAAAAGATTCACTTTATTAGAAAAAAATAAATTTCCATGTGTATAGCTACTTGCGGCATACTCAATATTTTTGAATGCATGTTCTGTGGCTACGCTTGACTGTACGTTTTTTCAAAAATTTAAGACATTACAATTCCTAAATGTCCACAAAGAATTTGGTAAGATTTTAGAGAATTGGCTATAGTAATTTAAAAGCCATGCTTATATAATTACTTAGAATCCCTGGACTTCTGAAATACAGTTCTGAAAGAGCAGTTTCTGGGGTTTGAAAATTAAGACAGGGAGACTGGAGAAGGGATGTGATACTTGCTATTACTGTAGCAATCCAAACAATTTTTGAGTTTCATTTCTTGTTTGAACTTTATCCATTTAAGACCAATATCGACAAGCAAACCCCCAAGATTCATACCTGAACTGTGACAGCAGCAAAAAGAAGACACGCACAAACACCTTCATAGGGTTTGTTTGTTTTTTTTTCCCCAAAGAATCTGCCTAGAATTAAAAAGAAAGCATTTTGCAAGCTAAAATATTGACTTCTTTATTATGACGACAGTGTTGGTATAAGAAGTGTTCTTAAAATTCAACAGTCAGACCCTAAAACCTGTGGCTATGGCAACCCAGGCTTCCTGTTGTAATCCTCACAGTAGGGTGATATTTCAGAACACAACATTGTCAAACTACAGTTAAAAAAAGAAAGCTCGGGAAATTTCTGTAGCATAATTCCATGGAGCAAATAACTTTAAAACCATAGTAAGGTGCCAAATTTTTTAAAAAACAGGATTTTGAAACATCTGAAGTTCATACCATAGATCAGTAGTAAAGTCAGAAAGCTGATGTTGTGGTTTACTTTCTGTATGCTCAAAAATCCATCCTGCAGTTAAGTAGCACATGGATTTTAGTTCAGTATACTTCAAATTCTCAAAATTTGCAGAATCCAAACAATTTGCCACTTTCAGGTCAATAATGTTGTGCAATGAAAGAAAACAAGTAAGAGATTTGGCACAAAAAAACCCCCAAACCAACAACCCTAGTTAGCACAGGAACAGGTATACTTGCTTACATGAATATACATGTCTTAAGATCTCTGGATATGCAGCACCCTGTTGGAACAGTAGTTTCCAGCAAAACAAAATCGCAGTTACACTAGGTACAAACCCAATCTGCCAGTAAGACAGGAGAAATTTGAATGACTGGTTTAAGGTTTCATAGTACTACATCCTGCAGGGTTTTAACATAGCTTAGTACACACTTTTTTATCTATAAGTGAACTGTTTTGCCCAGTATCATAGGAAATTATTAAAAAGATGATCACAACTGTGTATTCATCTACTAGAGGAAAGCACATGCAAGAAGGTCTAAATTTTCATATTTCATATGTTCCTCTACACAAACTCCTGTGTAAGAACTACCAATAGCTGTTCTTCCAACAAAATCAAGTGCAACACCCTTGAAGACAAAAGATTAAAACCTTTCATAGGAAATAAGAACCACAGATAGGAAACTTGCTTATGCAAACAAAAGTCTCTTACGTAAGATAACTTAACCTAAGCAAGGTAAAGACATTTGCAAACACAGCACAGAAAGGCAACTTTCTTGCTTGCCATTAGAATCAGAACAACCCAAGGGAAAGACTGTGAAGGACAGAAATATGGTGGGAAAAGTCCATGTTTTACAGATTATTTAAATGAAGGTTCTCTTTCCCCAGGTCCACCCTGTTCAATGTCTTTATCAATTACCTGGATGAAGGCATCGAGTGCACCCTTAGCAAGTGTGCATGACACTAAGGTGAGTGAAGTGTGGATCTGCTGGAGGGTCGGGAGGCTCTGCAAAGGGATCTGAACAGGCTGGACTGCTGGGCTGAGTCCAATGGCATGAGGTTTAACAAGGCCAAATGCCGGGTCCTGCACTTGGGGCACAACAACCCTGTGCAGGGCTACAGACTAGGAGAAGCCTGGCTGGAAAGCTGCCAGGAGGAGAAGGACCTGGGGGTGCTGGTTGACAGTGACTGAACATGAGCCAGCAGTGTGCCCAGGTGGCCAAGAAGGCCAATGGCATCTTGGCTTGTATCAGAAACGGTGTGACCAGCAGGTCCAGGGAGGTTATTCTCCCTCGGTACTCAGCACTGGTGAGACCGCTTCTTGAATCCTGTGTTCAGTTCTGGGCCCCTCACCACAAGAAGGATGTTGAGGCTCTGGAGTGAGTCCACAGAAGAGCAACGAAGCTGGTGAAGGGGCTGGAAAACAGGCCTGATGAGGAACGGCTGAGAGAGCTGGGGTTGTTCAGCCTGGAGAAGAGGAGGCTGAGGGGAGACCTCATTGCTCTCTATAACTACCTGAAAGGGGGTTGTAGAGAGGAGGGTGCTGGCCTCTTCTCCCAAGTGACAGGGGACAGGACAAGAGGGAATGGCCACAAGTTCCACCAGGGGAGATTTAGGCTGGACATTGGGAAAAAGTTTTTCACAGAAAGGGTCATTGGGCACTGGAACAGGCTGCCCAGGGAGGTGATTGATTCGCCTTCCCTGGAGGTGTTTAAGGCACAGGTGGACGAGGTGTTAAGGGACATGGTTTAGTGTTTGATAAGAATGGTTGGACTCGATGATCCCGTGGGTCTCTTCCAACCTGGTTATTCTGTGTTTCTATGGTTCCCTCAGTAATCTGCAGATTTTAGCAACTAGCATCTAAAGAAAAAAAAAAAGATAAAGGTTAACTTCACTGAGGTTTCTTCTCCCAAGAGAAGTATCAGATATAAAGGAATAGTGCAGCAACTTAAAACAGATTTTGAAACTGTTGCAGTTCCCATCTGTGTTTATTCTGCTAGAAAATTCACATGTTCTTCCAGGTGCAATATATAAAGAGGCCTTTGAGAAATTGAATTTAAAATTTTTCTTCAAACAACTCTAAAACTGAACACCTCCTTTGCAATTACATTATTAAATACAATGGTTCCAAAATAGCCAACAAACATGCCTGCAAGCTAAAGAAGTACAGTTCAGACACTATGTTCGATTGTTATTTAAAATGCTTATATTTTGAATACAAATCACATTAAAATCACTCCCTTGGGCCTGGAAATAGTTTAAATATGCATTTACACAAGACATGCTACATTAAGTAACACCCACATGAAGTTCCATGTTAGCTCCCAAGATTTATGAAAAGTGTTTTAGAATATGTATGGAATTTTTTTTTAAAACTATGTTTCATATATGTGAAATTGTGGTTCATAAAATTTTTCTCAGAAAAACAATTTTCACGGAAAGGGTCATTTGGCTCTGGAACAGGCTGCCCAGGGAGGTGGCTGAGTCACCATCCTCGGAGGTGTTTAAAAGACAAGGGGATGAGGTGCTGAGGGGCATTGGTTTAGTGTTTGATAGGAATGGTTGGACTCGATGATCCTATGGGTCTTTTCCAAATGAGTGATTCTGTGTGATTCTGTGATTATTACATAATGGTACCATAACCATGAAAAAAAAAATCTTATTAGTGCATTTCCACATAAGGGTAATATCAATCTTCCGCTCTTTGATTAAACTTCCTCAGAAAAAAGATTATTAAATTGATAATCGGGACAGTAAAATTTAAAGAGAAGTTGGCAATACTTTTAATTAAAACTTCAATATGGTCCACTGTTTGCAATGTCACCTTTAAAGACAGAAGAGGCAATATCTCCCACTACTAAATTTTCCCTTTTGCAGTTATAACTTTATTGATCATCAGGAAGAGTAAAAGGATCCTGAGTTCAGCCTGGCTTGAAATGACAAGAGGAGCCAGCCTCACACTGTCAAATAATCCATGCTGGAACAACTCCCAGCTCTCTGTTAATTAAGGTTATAACTTGATTTTCAGGCCCTAAAGGAAATTTCCACAGGGAGCTGGGAGGAAGGAAGTAAGCCATTCTCGAGAACTGAAGAAAACCAGCACTGCAGTTTGCTGGTGCATATCACACAGTATTCCTGCAGCAAGTCCATCAGTATTCATGCCCTACCATGCCTGACAACAAAAAAATCAAGTACCAGGAGCTACTCCCCAGCACAGAAAAGCCTGCAGTCTGGCAACACGGGGAACAATCTAAAAATTAAATTTGCTGATCTACCAGAGCCTTGATGGATGTTCCTACCCAGAGCACATGGATAGCTCCACTGCAGCAAAGCACTCCAAGCTTTTGAGCAGGCTGCAGCCAGATAAGCAGCAGCAGCTCTTCCAGCCCCATTGGCCAGTACTGTACATAGGAGACTGCATTTTATACTTGTATATAAACTCACAACCCATGGAGAAGAAAACCTTCACACCAGCATTTAAAAAAAAAACAAAACTGTTTTCACAGGACATATCTTAAAACCCTGAATAAATTCTTAATCCTTACTATGCGAATGGAAATGACAGGAAAAAAGTGCTCGTAACTGAAACAAGGCTCTTACTTCCTGCTGTTTCACAGCACCTGATGGTGTCTTAATGCCTTATCAGCAAATGAAACTGCATTGCAAAAACTAGCAGAATTGTAACAGAAAGTGATACAGCTGCAAGACAGTAGTATAAATACCCTTGTATGGTGGCTCCCTTGCTGAAATCAGCTCCATAAGTGTAGGGAAAGATAAACATACCCTGTAATGCAGTCAGTTTCTAAGCACAAAGAGGGTATAATGATCAGAAAAAGATTTATTAGTATCACCTATAAAAATTCATAGTAAGGAATGAAATACTATAATCAGTGGTAGGAAGCGTGTTCTTATTAAGCTAGCTAATTACACTGTTGTCATGAGGTGGGCAGGTAAGGTCTGAAGTAGAGTGTAAACTGACTTATAATTTACTGCTATTCTTAAGATTACCTGACATGTCTTCAGCTGTTCACTACTTTGATAAACCTGAGCTCCTACGAGTTGTGTTGTGCTGGCAATTTGCCTTACATCAAACATTTCAAATAAAATATCAGAGTTGTTCTGCAATTTCTGAGGATGAAGCTAAAGAACGACATGCTTTTCACATATTTGAGAACACTTATGATATTTTCTCCAAGATTCTTTGCTGCTGAACGTGATGGAGGACAATTTCTGAAATAAACAGGGAAGTCTGTGTGTCTCCATGAAAAGTCTAAAAGTTTGGCAAAAGCGTTTTGAGAAACCATAGTGAAGTTTACAGCAACTTAGCAGAGTGGTGTGACTTTGCTAACACATTCTATACAAAAAAAATCCACTCACTAAATTCTCACTGAAGCACAGGCTCTTGCAAAGGCATGAGTGGAGTCTGAGTCATCTGCTGTTGACAGATCCTTGAGAAAAACTGACAAAGCATTCCGTTTTTCCTCTCACACTGCCTCCCAAGGGGTAACCACCTCTTGCCTTGAATGCCAAAGACCTGCAAGATTTGCTGAAACGTGCTGACTTTGCTAAAGAGACATGCGAGTCAGTCTAGTAGCACATGAGGAAGATGTGGTTTGGGTTGGTTTTTTCTTTGCAGAAGGAATACAGAAGCTGTGATTCCTCAGTAGGAATGTAAGCTGTGCCTCTAGGGCAATTTTTGGCTTATTAACCACATTACTCTCAGTTTCTGAAACAAATGAAGCAAGTTTTTAATCTTCTAGATAGTCTTTTTTTTCACTCCTGCCATGGACCAGAAGAAAGGAAGATGTACTCTGGACAAACCAGTAAGAAATCGCAGACTGAAAAAAATATATAAGGGACATGTGAGTTATCACCTCACAGTTTTAATCATTGTGATGTATACCTTTCATGTGCTCAGCATTGCAGTTTAAATGATCTTTAAATATCTTTGTGTGGCACTGAGAAGCTTAGAGCATTAGATTGTCTTTAACCAATCCTGGTGACTTCATTTTTGTAGCATTCAAGCTTCTACCAAATGTTAAAAATATTTCTTGAGAAACTGAAAAACAAAAAAGATAACTAGAGCACTACTGATACAGAGAATACATCTACTGTATTAGCTGATAAAACATAATGGCAGTAAAAATATACAGGACCCTAACTGTATCTTTTCTCAATAACAACCAACTCTTCTATTTCAAGGTAAAACTTGCAAAAGGGAAAACAGAAAAGTGAAATGTTCCCATGGAAATGTTTGACACCAGAGATAAATGGAAGTCTAAGCACAAAAGCATAAAGAAAGTAATCACACTGAAGAGTACATTTTACATTTTTCTTTGCATGCACTTACTTGCCTGTTCATTTGCCTTTGGTCTTCTCAGTACCTGGACTAATATTTGCAAGTTGGAATTCCTAGTATATTTACTGGCAAATGAACTACCAAAATTGTCTCAAAACTCAAAGGATTTTTTCCCACTGTTACAATTTCATCAGTTGGTTTTAAATTTTAAGCCCATTTCAATCTAGCATTGCAGTTAAGAGTCTGTAATAGTAAACTTGTGAAAAAAAAGTTTGTGACTGTGAAAAATGATATTGATTCCCAGCTGATAAAGAAACTTTCAATTACAGAGAATGGCAGAAAAATCATGACCTAAGAGCAAATTCTCCAAATATATCACAAGGCTTCAGTGATTTAGTGAAATGGGAAGTCTGAACAGCTTGCCCTGTTCTGTTCTGTTATTAAGCTGTATTATGGACACAAATTATTTTTAAATTAGACTAAATTCAAATTAGTCAAGATACCTACAGAATTTTCAGAATATTTACTTCAACCCCCTAAATATATTTGTTAATCCTAGGAGTAATAAAAACTATCTGTTTCTGCTTCAAATATTAAATTCACTTTAACATCAATTATGGAAGCACAAACAATACTGGCATAATAACATGAAGTAACACTTCACAGGTATGTTAGTGAATATTTATTTACATAAACATGAGCCAGCAATACACACTTGTAGCTCAGAAGGTCAACTGAACCCTGGGCTATATCAAAAGAAGCGTGGCCATCAAGTTGAGGGATTCTGCCCCTCTACTCTGCTCCTGGAGTACTGTGTCCAGTTATGGAATCCCCGACATAAGAAGGACATGGAACTGTTAGAATGGGTCCAACAAAGGGAGGGCTACAAAGATGATCAGAGGAACAGAGCACCTCTGCTATGAGGACAGGCTGAGAGAGTTGGGCTTGTTCAGCCTGGAGAAGAGAAGGCTCCAAAGAGAACTTATAGCAGCCTCTCAGTACCTGAAGGAGCTACAGGAAAGTTGAGTAGGGACTGTTTACAAGGGCATGGAGTGTTAGGAAAAGGGGGAATGGCCTTAAACTGGAGGGGGGAAGATTTTGATTAGACATTAGGAAGAATTTCTTCACGAGGGTGGTGAGGCACTGGCACAGGTTGCCCAGGGAAGCTGTGGCTGCCCCATCCCTGAGAGTGTTCAAGCCCAGGTTGGATGGGACCTTGAACAGCCTGGCCTAGTGGGAGGTGTCCCTGCCCATGGAAGCAGGGTTGGAATTAGATGATCTTTAAGGTCCTTTCCAACCCAAACCATTGCATGATTCTATAAACTAAACTGGGACCACATGATCCCATTAGATAGAGACATGCTGACTCTGAATGGCAGATTTGATTTCAGGGTGTGGGTTTTTTCCCTTCTGAGAGCACCACTGTGGATTTTTAAATACTCCAAATTAGCATTTCTTGTGTTCTCCTTGTAAAGAGGCTGAGCAGGTTGTAAATACACAGAAAAAATATTTAGACACAGTGATTTTACACAGAACTAAATTCTTGGCATCAAATGAAAGGGAACTTAAAAGAACTTCTTGCAGATGCTTTGTCTCAACCAGTTAAAAGGCTATAAATATTTTGCAATTTTTCAATGTAAAGTTACGAGAATGGGAGAAAGTGGAAGAAAACAATGAAAAATTGTAATAATGTAATAGTGGAAAGCTACACAGCTCTACCTCATGGGAGCAGCTTATTACTGCCTTGAAAAAAAAATTCTATTGCAAATCCTCACAGACTAACTTAGCAATTTGTTTTAAGAAAGAAAAAAAAAAGTGGGATGGTAGATTTCCACCTGTCATAGGAATAAAGAAAGTTCATTTAAATCTTTATGTCAGCTTGAATTAATTTATTTTAGACCCTTGGCAATATCCCATGACACTGCAGATTTTTAATTATTAGGCATAAAACCAGCAGTCTTAATAAATCCCAACAGTAAGGATAACAGCAGAACCGTTTTACTTTCTGCAGACTCTCAGAGGCAGTAACTGCTGCATTTATGGTGAGGGCAATGTTCAGATCAGAGATGTATCTGTAGAAGCATCTGGAGACAATTACTCAGCAAGAATTAAAAGCAGAACAGACCTATGAGATTTGTGTCTGAAAGGAAGAAGCCTTTCAGAACTGGAAAGGGCATTCTGCCAAAGCAGAGGCTCTGAAGGTTTGCTGGATGGCTTTTGGTACCACAGAACATTTTACTCCATCTAGGAAGATGTGCACTAGTGTCATTTTAAATGAGGAAAGGGGAGGATTTTTCGCTCATCTTACATAAATATCAAATAGGGAAAAAAGCCAAGCAACCAATATGTTGCTTTTCTTATGGGATTAGGAAAAGTCACATCACAGAGAAGCAATAAAGTGATTTAGCACCTGGTTCCCCACCTCAATCTCTTTAGATTTGCCAGAATCTTTGCTACCACAGGAAGAAGACATTTTTAGCTAGAGGAAACTTTCAGAAAGGCATGGCAGGGCAGTTACGCTTTCTGGCTTGGCTTAACAGAAGCTTCCCACTCCTGAGGAAATTCTAACCAATACAGCGTCCCAGTTCAGAGCATTCTCTTAAGAAGCTAATTCTTTCCCCCACATGATATTGGTATTTTTCCTTGCAAAACTTAAATAACAGAATTTTGGAGGTTCCATCTACAGTGCTTAAATAACATTTGCCTCTGTATGTAGAGCACCTCTGCAGAGTGATCCAGATCTTACAAATGAAGCACATAATTCACTTTGCTACATGCTGATTTTATCCTTCATAGGTTATAAACAGTGCAAACTGTAACATGCAGGACAAAACACATTAGATATATGTTAGCTCACTATCCTTCTACAATCGTCGCTAAAAGGAAATGACTTATGTAATCCCAATTGTCACTAACATTAAGCTCTTATTTGTGCCCCTGGTCCCCCAGATGAATCTTCTTTGTAAACTTCACCAGATAAAGTTTGGCAGGTGCTGGTCTTTGCATACCCATGGCTGATTTTGTGAACAGGATTTGCTATGATTTAAGAAAGCCCATCACAACAGATCAGGCTACTTGTGAAACATCGCATTAGAAGAGAACACATAGAGTTCACTGTATCACCTGCTGGGTTTCAAACACATCAGCTGGCCTCAGACACAAATCTTAACCAGTCTGGTAATTAGAATGCATGATAATCCCAATCTATGTGAAGATCTAGGAGAAGTACCAGGTTTAGAATTTTCTCACTATTAAAAAATTTATTAAAACCATGAAATCTAATATCTAAAGGCAGCTACTATGGAGGAGGTGTTTCCCTTCACTAAATGCAAGACACTATTTTAGTTTTGCTTTTTTTCTGATCAAGTTTTCCCATCTGCTATGCTATCAACTAAGAGGATTTGCCAGAGAGCTCTCCTCAGGTTTCACTTGACAATCATTTGAACAGGAAAGGCTGCTTTTCCCCCAGTTTTCTCTCAGGTTCAATTGCACTGCTTTGACCATAGAAAACTCACACCACTGCAGTAACAGCAGTAATGAACTTCAGAAATCTGTGGGGGTTTTTGATCTCATGGCAGAAACCCCAGATCTATGTCCTCACCACCCCAGAGTTTTTCCATATTAGAGGACACAGGGATGCAAATTCTTACTAATCTTGATGCCCTTCTGACTATGGACCTACCTGTTGGGTTACTCCATCCTCCAGAAAAACTGGGTAACTTACACTTTTCTTTCTTGGAAAGCCCTTCTTCAAACTCATATTCTAGCCAAGAATGGGTAGGCTGCAGAGCACATAAATAAGGCTAACAGAGAAAAGTAGATCAGTGATGCTTCACTTCTGATGGATGAGACGAGTCTCTGGACTGATCCTTTCAAAAGATTCAGAAGGAGAAAAACTTTAAAATGTCTCAACTAGTTAGCTGGATGATATATCTGTGTTTTTTTTATTAAGATTCAGTAAAATTATCAGAGCCTGGAGCCTTCCAAAACCTCAATTTCCCATATGATGCCTGTCACATCCATGGTTTTTATTCAGACACTCCAGGACTGTATGACCTTAAGTAAAAAAAAAACTTTATATAACCCCACATATACATGATTTACCAAGATAGGGATCATGTCTCTCATAACAGAGGAAGACAAAGGGAAAGGCAGAGTTATCTTCTCAACACCAGATGGTGAGCAAGTTATGAGTAGGAAGCAGAATTCAGGTCTGCCTCCTACTTCCTCACCTGATTAATTCTGTCACCTACAGAGTAATAAAAAAAAAATTATTTCCTCCATGTACTATAAAAAAATAATTATCTACAACCCTTTTTATGTATCTGTTAGGTAAGATATGGAGATACAAGAAGAAAACACTCCTTTCCTCCACAGCAGAACCTGTGTATTCATTTCTACCTTTATATGTACATTAAAGCTATGTTTTTATTTGAAATTCCTCTGCCCCTCATAAACTATCCAAAGACATTTGAAATGCACAGAATAAGCATTAGCAATCATCCAGAAAAATGAAAGTGTCCAAAGAATTTTGGAAGCCAAGATGATGTCTTTATAACCTAAATGAAAAGTGTTCAAGTATCAGACAGCTCATGAGATTCAGCACAATTCGGAAGCCATTGCCTGGCTTTGTCTATCAGATTGCATACATTCACTTTCTATTTTAAAACATAATTGTGAGAACTAACACTTTTCAGCTTAAGTAATGCTGGAACAGCAACTTCCATTGTGGTACAGAAAGGATATAAGGATGTACAGTGTATTTATGTGCCTTTTAAAAAACAGAGCAATACATTTGAACTGAGAGAAGCAGAATCTTTGTGTGACAAGAATTAACAAAGCCCATGAAAAAGCCAAACCACATTCTGTAAGGTGACCCATTATATGAAGTGAGAGAGTTCAGAAGTAGTGCTTATCTGTAATTGCATTCTGGTAGCACCCATCAGCTGTGCCCAAGATTCAGGCAGACTTTAGAGGCAGTCCTTCCCTGAGAAGCTCTATACTGAAATGTAAAGAAACTGTCATCATTGTCTATTATAGATGACCAAAAAGGAACTGGGTCATGCAAAGTTTAACCCAGCTGCCCTTAGACAGATGTGATCTGAAGGAAAGCTGGGAGCTAAGTCCTGACTTTCAGAATTTCAAGGCAATAACCTCCTCACATGATTCTCTAATATCAGTAACTGGTGCATCTGAGCAACTGCAGCTATGGGATGGACACTGTCAATCTCAGTGCAAGCCTTCAAGAGTTCACATATATGCTCATTTAACACAATGCTTGGTATGACTTCAATAATCCGCAGATTTAAATAAATTGCTCCAAAAAGCCTGCAGGGCTGGAGTCCTGGCTAGCTCAGATCAAAGAGGATTTCTGTCCTAAAACTCCTTCTGTAACTGTTTTCACATTCAGATTATAGTAGATTACTACTATAGTAATAATAGCAATATAGTAGATAGCCCAGGCTGATCACCTGAGAAGTCCATTTGGCATCCACTGATCTTCTTAGAATTATAGAATCATAGAATAACCAGGTTGGAAGAGACCCACCGGATCATCGAGTCCAACCATTCCTATCAAACACTAAACCATGTCTCTTAGTGAGCTGTCTCTGGAAACAAGTATCACAAAAAGTAATGCTGTCTCTAAAATGAGCTTACCAAAACACACAGTTTGGGATTTATTTCCCTGTTTTTCTCAGTTATTATTTGTTAAGAAAAGCCATGAAAAAACTTTGGGCATTCTACTTTAAGGTATCTACAGTCACCTAAATAACAGACAGTGTATGGCCAGGGGAAGGTTCTAGAGGTCAAACTGCTGCCTACAACCACCTCACAGGAGGAGGCAGCACCAAACTCTCCTCAGAAGTGCACAGAGAGGGACAAGAGATTGGGTGAGCACGAGGACATGAGAAATCCTGATTAAATACACGGAAACACTTTCTTACTATGAAGGTGGTCAGAAACTGGCACAGGATTCCTGAATGAATGTGGGAATTGTATTCTTAAAAGCCTTCAAAACCCAACTGGAAAAGTCCCAAGTAACCTACTCCCCCTGGTCCTTATGGACCTTCAGAGATCCCTCCCAGCATGAATTATTCTGCAACCTCAATGCCAGAGACCATTCTGAGGAGCAGGCGTACATGCAAGCTTAGCTGCATCCCACACCTGCTAACAGCCTTCAAGCTTGTTCAGCTTCCACCTGTGCTGCTGCTGCTGCCAGCCCTGCAAGATGTGCTGTGAATCCCTTGCTCTGTTTCCCTTTGGACCTCCCTTATCATCAGAGAGATGCCAGCTGTCCTGTGGGAGCCCCAGCAACCACAGCCCCAGGAGCAGGTGAGTGGCATAACCCCCTCGACATGAAGGAGGAAAACATCATGTAACTTTCCTGGCTGACTGCCCCATTTATTTATTTTTTTTTAAAATCTATTCATGCAACAGGCATATTTTAAAGTCATAGCCAGATAGCTATGGAGCTAGAGGTCTGGTTTTGCTAGGGTTAATTATATTAAGCACTCGCATATGGTAGGGTATGGCATGTGAGAGGCAGGTATCTGTCAGACAATTTGCAAATTACATACTGGAAGTGTTGTTCAAGATCCCAAATGTTACCCTCTAGTGTTGCTAATCCTTTATGCAGATATATGCTGTTTAATTGCCAGTTGGGAATTACGATGACACGTTACATGACTAATTTTTCAAACTACAATAGTGCTATTCCCCCCATCCTCCTCCTTCTACTTTTCCTGTCAATCTCCTTTCACTCTGTTTTATTGCTGTTTCTCTTGCAAGAAAGACCTTCTCTAGTAGCAAGTGGAAAACCTTGGAAGTGGATAATATGTTTTTTTTAAATGTACTGTACAGAACAGACTCAGAGAACTACATTTTCAGAAGTCTCAAAACCAACCCTCACTACACAAACACTGTGTAATACTCCTTTGAAAGCTGGTGTTTCCTACGAATATTCCCTTACATCCAATAGCACTTGGATTCTAGAAGCAAAACACAAGAAGGCATTTTGACATAGATCATGGAGCCTAAGCTTTAAAGGCATCAGTTGCAATGTTTGGGTTTTTTTAAACATGTAACAGAATTACTTCCCCTAAAAAATGAATAGCTGAGGATTTCTGAAGCACAGGAGATACAGGGATTCATAATGTAGTTCACAGTGGGTACTTCTTCACATTACAACACACTATAGTTATTTTTTTCCCCTCTTAGAAGAATTTCCAAAAGCAGTTTTTGATAAGAAATATACACTGCCAATATAGACAGAAGTGTAGCTACCGTAACGTTTGCAGGACTGGGGAAACTAGTTATTAATTCACTTCTTATCTTGCCAGAGACTGAAAGCACTTCTGACAATTGCATCTACTCAGGATATGGAGTACCTAAAAAGACCTCCAGGTTATGAAGACCTGCAAACACATCAGTGAGACAAAATTACAACTGTGACTATTGATGTCCTCTATCAGACAAGCATTTATTCAAGTTTCTATATTCCAGACACCATTCCACAAGCCACTACATTGACCAGCCAGGAAAAAACACAAACATAAAGCAAATGCATCACCAGCAAACTGTAGACAATATAAACTGTGATGTGTTCATTACCCTATTAACCTCACATACAAACTCAGAGTGTGATGGATGATAGAAAGTAATATTTCTTAATCAAATTAACAAACTCCTTCGTTCACCACTAATTATCTTTTGCTCTCCCTGTTTGACAACCGGGAACCCTACATCTTCCCTGACTGCCACCAACCCAGCATAGTGGCTGTTGTGGCCCACAGCCATCCAAGTTTGCTTTTACAATAACAGTCAGTGACAGGGTGCAGATTATGTGAAGCCCCAGTTACAGAATTGATGCAAGTGAAAGACTTCCCTAAACTCTGTTCAATACTTAAGATTTCGTATTTTTATTAGCTTTCAATTCATCACCTTCACTGAAAGACCCTCAGTTTTTGCAAGACTGAAAGGCTAAAGAAGTCCCATCTGTAATTTGTACGATGGTTATTATGTAGAAACACTGTGTTATATCCTTTCATATTTCCCTCCTCCCTATTCAGCAGTCCCAATATTTTTGCACACTATTTACATAATATTTATTCCTACTAGGGAAAATGTTTGGTAAGTTCTCTTACTATGACTTGCTGAAGGTAGGTGGGGACAAACACAGGCAAACATTTCTTTATTAACACTGAAAATAAAGCAGTGATATAGTATCCTCATTCATTCCCTACAAGAATGCAAGCACTTTTCTGTACTGCTGCAACACACAAAGAAAAGGTTTTAACTATGCTGACTGATGCAAAACTTCTATAATAACAGTGCATTAATAACACTTAGCACCTTATAGCCATAGTATTTCACTTTTTAACCACTGACCTCCAAGAGCTCAGCATCATTAAATCCATTCTGCACATCAGGAAACCTGAGACATGGAAACTTCCCCAAGGTCACTTGGAAATCAGGTGAACAGCTAAAATTGGAATCCAGAGCTCCTAAAACACAGATTAGTCCTCTAGGCACTCAGCCACACACTCACTTCCAAGGCCACTTAAAGCTTGAAAAGATGGCCTAATTAGCACTTGTATTTAGCCATTTTAATAGACCACACTCTCCTACGCTCTTCTAATTCCATTTTTAGATACTTTTCTTAAAGCTGAGTGCAGCATTGCAGTCTGCTGTGTGTTATGCAAGTACAGCCTCATCCCGTCTAGCAGAATTTAAATTCTTCACAGTGCTTACTTCAGAAATAATTAAGACAGATCAGGATAGCAAAAAACCCAGCAGAGATCAACCTGCCAAAGCAACCAGTTTCACATTTCTCTCTCCTCCTCCTCCATCTAGGGAACAACTGAATAAACCAAAGATTGTTCCTGGCTCTTGTGCAAAATCCAAGCTACTGCTCTTGCTTTTCATGGGTACTGTAAGCAAAAGGATATGGTGTCTGTGATCCAGTGCGACACTAAAGCAAGGTATGATGAAGGAGATCAAGAGACAGGATACAAAATAGAGATAATGGTGGGAGAAGGAGGAAGAAAAAAATTGGAATAGAGAAGCAGGCATTTTTAGAAGGAATTGCATCAATTTCTACAAGAACATACAACTGAAGAAAATAATTTTCAATGCTATTTACTTAAAACTGGTCAATCCCTTAGGAACAACATGAATGGGAACATTCAGGGTTTTTTTTTAAAAGCAGGACAAGATCCATATGGGTCCAAAGAAAACAACACGCACATGGCAGAGCTAAAACTTTATATTTTCTGCTATGCCATACTGCAAGTGAATATTCCTATCCAATTCTATCTCTGAAGGAAAAACACATTCCCTGGCATTTTCAAGGCAAAGTAACCACTCTCAAGTTCTGTAGAAGTTCTCTCGAATGTCAGACAAAGCCCTCAGACAGCAGAAATACGCAACTCTCAAAAGGCATACACTAAGTTCCAAGCTGCGGCTGAGGCAGACTACTCAAAAGATATTTCAGCTTAGTTTTACCAGATGGTTTAGCCTGCTTGCAGGCAAAACAGGATTGCCAAGCAGCATTATACCTTCATTAGCTTTCCACAACTAAGTCCTGAAACCAACTGTCTCGTTACAGCTGAATGCATCAACAAATGCAAGGTTCAGTGGTTAACTAGAAGCACGTCTTTTTCTCAAGTACCATCCCAAGTTTTTGCCAAATTTTATTGTGTTTCTTGTTTTGTTTTCTTTTTTTTTTCCCCAGCAGAGACTGCAAAGAGATTTACACAAAAACTTACGTCAGCTAAGCTGAAAAGATGTATCTTTCGGCAGGCTAAAATCACAACTACCATCAACTTCACCATATTTCCAGAAACATGTGGTCTGTTCTGATGACAGTGAAGGATATTGTGTGAATATTGAGTGAATAGGCCCTCCAAACAAAACTGTGTGAAATATAAAGATTTTACTTAGGACTGTTCCTGGGGCTGGCAAAGCTCAAATCTATTTGAAGGGGTGTCCTGTCTGCTCACTGACCCTAGATTTTTATTTTCTGTTGTGATTTTCACGTACATCTCTAGTTCAACCAAACACTTTCTGCACAGCAGAGAACTACAACATTGACTCTAGTAGAATTAAGCAAAAAGATACAAAAAAAGGGGAGAAAAAAAGAACAACCTGAAAATGCAGTTCTCCAAGATATTTCTGGCTCACTATCTATCATGCAGGAAGATGTGCAGACAAGCAGTATCTAAACAGAAAACCACCTCCACTATTTGTGCCATCTTATTACAGGAAAAAATAAAAGACAAAAAGAGGAGCTGAGGAGGTGCAGGAGAGCACACTCCATTCTCGATCTTAGAGATGTCACCGAGAAAGCAACAGGAACTCGAAACAGATTGTTACCGCCTGTGTTCTTCCCTGGAAGAAATACTAACAGTTAAAAATAAAAAATCCACACCACCCCCCAAAACCAAAAAAGCCCCCACCAAAGCAAAACACCTCAGCAATCCCTGAGGAGGGGTAGGCCCTGCTTCCCCTATAGGGATTTCTAAGTTGCCCAGTCCAATCAATAAACCAGATCATAAAATGATTACCAGTAGTGTTAGTTAACTTGTTCACTGAAAAATAACTCAAACTGTGCCTCAGGTCTCATAAATAAAGAAAATGTTTATAACTAAGTTACAGGTGGGTGACTCTAAGGGCTGAACCGGATTGTTGGAAGAGCACTGACTTCAAGGGTCAGAAACAGCATTTTTATATTACAGCTAAAGATTTCTCTTCTGAAATGAAATTCCCCTGAGACTATTTCTGGTGGAGTCAGCAAAAACTATGTTACATGCAGTTCATCAGCATTCACAAACCTGGCTGCCTGTTTTGCTGTGCACATGGGTGAACACAAGAGAAGTGGAAGAAAGAGATATAATGTGAAATGGCTGAATGACTAAAGCAGAAATATGCACTGGCTCCACAGCTCTCTGTGCTGGGAAAGATACTCCTGCCATTCTTTTGCCTCCTCACTAGGGGATGTGAGTGTGTGCAGGTTTTCCAGGGTAAAAGGCAGAGAAGGAGAAAGTGTCCTGGAGAACACAGCCTCCTTTGGGTTCAAAAGCTGGCATTTTGAAACATTACGTCATCTCTATGGGATCTTTATGATTTTAGGACCCTATGGCAAAGGGCACACACTTCATTCACAGAAACTGTGTGAAAGCTTAAATTCCAAGTAGATATTGATAAGAAACAGGTGGGAGAAAAGAAACTTTGGAATGTCATACAGCACTGGAAAGGGACTCAGCTCTTGTCATACAGCATTGGAAAGGGACTCAGCTCTTGTCTCCATCCCGAGTTCTCCACTAAGCGGTAAGACAAAGAATAAATAACCATCTTTATCACATTTGCTCAGCTGTTTTGGTCACCAATGTTCAAAATGAAATTATGAGGAACTGGACTATTTCATTCATTATTCCTGTCTGAGTAAAAAGGCCTTGGTCGGTACTACACCACCACAGCTAAGGCTGCTTTTGGAACCTGGTGTGCAATACAGGACTATCACAGTCATCTGTCACAGAATGCCCCCTTTGCTGTTAGGTGTTTGCTTGGATTTGCTTTTTTTTTTTCTGGTGCCACCTTTAAACGTGCTGGCTCTGTTAGCATCAAAAGAGGTGAGATAGTAAATCCCTGATACTCTCTATAAATAGAAGCCTGGCAGCATTTTCTTAACAGATGTTAAGTATTATAACAGATTGCACTGCTATTTTCTCTGGTTATTTGCCAAGTAAGCCCAAAGCATCCCCACCAATAAATTGACATTTAGAAAAGCACTCAATACCACAGTCACAGCTGAACGATCTATTCACCAATATTCTTCCTTCCACTCCCCACCCATCAATGGGATTTGCTGCAAAATGATTAATTGCATTACCACCATCTGCACTCAGGTTCCATTAGTAACCCAGGCATTTCAGGACATCCCAGCCCTGCTCAGGCTAAGTCCAATTACTGCGTGCTGATTCATCAGTCCAGCTAAGTAAGCCTGGAAAATGCAACAGGTAACCAAACACTCTCAGAACAAATTAACCTCTACAAAAAACCAGACACGTCACACCTCAGAGACAAATCAACCTCTACATGAAAAGGTACTTCGTGTCCTGTCCTGACAGTGTTAACTACTGACAAGGAAAAGCTCAAATCAGGCCACAGGTGCTTTGCTGAACAACAGGACCTTACCTTGCTTGCTGGCAGACGCTACAGATCCAAGCCTTCTCCTTCTTCTGGTAAGAGCTACAGCTCTTACAGATGTTGTACTTGCAGTCTTGGCATTGTCGCTTGCTGTTGATAAGAAATGTGAAAGGCGAACAGCAGCGAATACAGCAGTGCTCATTGAACTTCTGCTGCTTGGAAAGGATGCTACACTTGTTACCTTCTTCATCCAACTTCTGCTTCATTTCACTGGAATGAAAAGCAAAAGAACAAAAAAATAAAATTTCAATGGGAAACCCCCTCTTTGCCTTTCTCCTCCTTCCTTATCTTCATGTTAGACACTTCAAATAACTTTTGCAGGTGTGAAATACATGTCACAAATGTGTATTCTAAACCTTGAATTGGCAAGTAAAAACTCCTATATTCCCTGGAGTCACCCATGGCTCACACATTTAAACTCTTTGAGTCTCTGAGTCACAAGCCAGGGCAAACAATCTCCCTTCACTAAGCTCCAGTTACACAGCCCTCAAGAGTCAGGCTGCTACCTCAGCAGGTACTCCAGCTCTGCAAATCCATAGTATTATCTGAGAATTGAGGGCTGCTTTCAGAACACTTTACAAATCAAAAATCAGTCTATAAAAGTCAAAAGGTTTGGTGCACAGTAATAAAAAGTCCTACTGATCAACAGTTTTGAAAACAAAAGTGCTAAGTTTGCTTTGCTCTGACCCATGGGATCATATTCACAATAACTCAGACTTGTCAAGGAAAGTTAAACACAGGCTTCATTTCAGAGAGGTTTGGATATTTCAGTAGTTGGGATCAATTCTGAGCCAACTGTCAAAGTGGTTGTGTATACCCTACAGTTTTCTGCATTCCAGCAGAAGAGCTCATTTATTAAAAAAAATAAATAATCCATGTGTGTACTGTTCAGTAATTTGCTATCTCTCATTTTACAGTGCTTTTGATATTTTACAAATTATGCAATAAATTCTACAATATGAGTAATAAAGAACATCCAGAAAGAACAGTTGTGTAAGTAAACAAGTCTGCAAACTCATCACACAGTTTCTGGCACATACAACTAGGATATAGATTAAGAGGAAAAAAAACAGCTAGGATTTATGAAAAATACATTAAATAAAAGTTTAAAAAACAGTGTGGATATACATAAATTAATTTCCAACTGCTGATAAAAAACACTTACAAGACTAGAGTAAAACAAAAGCCTAAACAAAATTTAGAGGTAACACAAGAGAGAGAGAGTTGCAGGATGACTTAGACTTAAATTAATGCTTATATATCTTGCTCCAGGAAAATAGAAAAGAATACACTTATTGCATACTTATTCAGGAACTCAACCAAGATAATCTATAAGCATCATTATAAGCCAAGCCTGGAATGTTAAAAAGACACGTGTTACGGGGCTATACATCTTCCTATTTGCCATTTCTGCTTCAGATTTATAACTCAAAATAAAACCAGCCTATTCTACAGAAGTCTGACAGGTCAATTCTAAACCTCAAGTCTAAAAGGCAATTAAGGCAGTGACCTACAGCACATAATTTTTGAACTTGCACATACATCGTATTTAACCATATTCCAGATACACACCTTTTATAAATGTGTGTTTCTGCTGTTTGTCCCCTGTACAAAGGTTTGGCTATCTTAGACCAGCTGCTCAAATTCATGTCAATTCTCTTTGGAATTTCAAGTGAGTAATCTTTCTTAATTATTTTTGTCCAGATGGCAAATTTTAGTTGTTTTTTGACATTTTTACAGAAGGTTAAAGGTGAAAAAGGCAAGAGAATATAATGTAAGACAGGAAATGTCTGAATTACACAAGTCAAACTGGCTTCCTTGTGTAAACTGATAGAACTATCCCACAGATTAAATGGGACAGTTAGACTGTTTTGACCTATTCCCACTCCCCTGCCCTACCACGGTACGACATGGACAATCTTTCTAGAGTAGCAGGAGAAGTGAGCTGTTTCCCATGTTGTTCCTTCATCCAAAGCACGCATCCTGCTCCGTGGTAATGGAATGCAAGAGAGCAATACTTCTGCACAGGAGGTCAGGCAGATACACTGGGTCCCAGGAGAGAAGCTGGTGAAAGTGGGGACTGTATAATACAAAGAGGATTTCTGGCACAGAGAAGAAGCACCAACAGCCAAAGATGTTGCAATCTTTGCTTCAGGCTAAAGACCCCACACAGTGAGTGCTGGCCTCCCTATAAAATGAGAACAGCTAAGGAGTTGAGGTCAGGATGAGCAGTGAAAGAAGATATTTTGTCCTCACACAGCTGTATTACACCCCCCCCCCCCTGAAATTAGTAACACTGATATTTTGTAGTACCAGCCTGCACACTCAACATCAGCATGTTCAGTGGCATTTTGAACCCTCATTAGGGCTGTTACGCCTGATAGCAAGATAAACCACAGAAGCAAAGCCACCTACAATAATGCTCACACAATACAAAAAAACAGGCAGTTTCATTTACAACACAAGCCTTTTCATCAGTACAGGCATTAATTACATATCTCTCCTCTGCCTGGCTGCCAACATTCATTACAGTGGTAGAACCTTAATGTCATTAAAACATCTGCCTCACTGTTAAATAGGACTAGAACTGGCCAACAGGTTCAAGAAGTCAATAGGATAGGGTTGGACAGGCTGGTAGAGAGCAAGCATGGCAGAAAAAGCCTAATTTCCACAGGAAATCAGGCAGAACAGAAAAGAGATGCGCATCCCGCCGACCGCCCTAACATATTAAGGCCTTCAAGCATGACTTGCCAAAGGTTTTTCTAGTTTCCATCTGGAGTCAAATGGGAAAAAGGGACTGTCAACAGGACTCGTCAGCTGAAGGCAAAAGGTAAGTCCCCACACTCTTACCTTGGAAATAAACTTTTCTATGAAGGTGAAGTGCTGGCACAACACTGGTAGGCAACTGAATTTGCTCAGCTTAAGGAAAACTATGCAGTCAAAGGGGAAAGTAGGCTCTGGATTATTCTCAGCAATACTGAGAAAACTTCACTTGCATGTGATTTTGGCTGCATGATTAACGTGAGCTCCAGTTTCAATAAACTCAGAAATTCTGTAGTGCTGGAACTCAGGAGGTACAAGTCAAAGTTCAAGTCATGCAAAATTATAAAGTGTCAGACTTTATCCTCAGGATTTTCAAATGGCTTGGTGAAAGATGATTCTAACAATGGTCTAAGGAAGAGGCTGCAGTCAACAACACCGATTCTCTCATGCAGTGAAACTCACTTCCAGAAGACTGACATTCACCTGTGCAGAAGCTGACTTTTTCTAAGAAGCAGATCAAACGACATGGACATGGCAAACATTCCCCTTCCCTTCCTTTCCATGTAACATTGTCCCTCAACAAAAGACAGATGAGGAGGATGGGACAGAGAAAAGAGGGAGGAATTACTGCCTTCATCATTACTTCCCCAATGAGGGAATGTAACGCCTTTATACATAATATAACTATAAATGTATGTGCAAATAAAACAAACAATAAAAGAAGACTCTGCACAATAAAATCCCTTTTGAGAAAATGACGGTAGAATGGAAACCACAAATGACAGAATTTATTCACATCACTTAAGTCACAAATAACAGCACTCAGCTATTGCAATTACGTGTAACATAGTAATAAGGATCTGCAAAGAGATCTCCTGCTGTTTGAATGAGTCTAAGATTGGATTTCATTTTCTTTTTCAAGAGGACGCATTTCACTGATTGCTTATAAATACAAAAGAAGCAAAGAATACTCAAGAGAATCCCAATGCATCTGTCACCAAGATTAATTCTGTCAAAAAACTTCTTTTTTGTACTATAAGCTCCAAAATATACAGATGCACAGTCAGATTTTTTCCAGAGGTTTGTATAATTAATCCACAACAGTCTGCAGAATTAATATAGAATTACCTTCAGTCAGTGTTCTGGGTGATAAACTCCTGGCATGTAATCCCACACAAAGTCAGGTTAGGAATACTTTCTAGCATAATGCTTGGGATGTAGGTTCTGCTAATATATTCTGAGGGTGAATAGTCCTCTTCACCCACTACATTTTTTATCTTTTTTTTTTTTAACTTAAGCAGCTTTCATTGTCATAGTTTATTTCTTTTTTAATGTTTTAGAGGATTTTAACTGAATTTGCAGGTATGATATTCTTTCTGCTTTGGTGGTTTTGTACAGTGGTTTACAAATGATACAGTAGGTTAGGTATTCTGCTACGTCAAAGAGAGGTACTGCACAGAACAATGCAAGGGAGGACACTGCAGAAAAGTGGCTAGTGAGTTTAGCAGACATGCAGCACATCTCATCGCATGATTGCTCCTCAACACTTGGGCAACAGCCTCTCTGAAATACTTTCTCTGATAAGTAATTTTTGGACTCTATCAATTGGCAGCCCCTTCTGTTTCTGCAAATAACATTGCTTCAGATTTGTAAATATAGGACACAATGCTTCAGAGTTGTAAATATAGGACACAATCTGGCAAACTGAAGCTACGGGATTGTTTTCTTGCTCTTCACCACCACCAATTTACAGAGTGGTTGGTCCAAAGCCACCAGCTTTTTACATACTTCAGTTTATCTACTATACAATAGCAGTAACAGTAAAAATCGCAGTGGCAATAACAAACTTTTTTGTTCTAAATGTATACAGAACACTTTCACATCTTTCATTTAGTGACTATATGTATTTTCCAGTTGCTGTAAACAACATATTTACAACTAATATTCACAGCAAATGACCCTCAACTACTTTTCACAAGACATGACTGCCTTATGTAGACAAAATTCTGCTTCAAGTCACTTGTACAGTATACAGCTAATTCATTTCCTACATATTAGCAAGTAGGATAAGATGCATTCATAGAATCATAGAATAACCAGGTTGGAAAATACCCACCAGATCATCGAGTCCAACCACTCCCACCAAACACCAAACCATGTCCCTCAGAACCCTGTCCATCTGTGCCCCAAACACCTCCAGGGAAGGTGACTCAGCTCCATTCCATTTCCTCAGGTCCCATGCTCTCATCAGAGAGAGATCAGCACCTCCCGCTGCTGCCCACCTTGAGGAAGGTGCAGACTGTGAAGAGGTCAGCCCGCAGCCTTCCCCTCTCCAAGCCGAACAAACCAAGCAACCTCAGCCACTCCTCACAACATTCAGTGCTGGACTGTAATACCGAATGCTCTGTTGATGCTCTGGACCTATTCTGCTGGAATATAACACGACTGAAGCATTTTCTCTGAGTGGTTGTGACACACTCAGCTTCAAAAAACAGCTGACAGGTTCAACATAATTTTTCAACATTTGCTTTAACAGTGCCTTCTCCCCTAATAAATGTATATAAACCAACTGGTTATTGTATATAATTGTGCCTCCTGAATACAGAAACACAAGTTTATTTGAGAAAAGATTTTTTGCTTCATTTTTTTTCCCAAAGCCTCTTTTATAAACGTTAACTCTTTTTTTTTTTTTTTTAACTGGCAGCATGATAAGGATCCCTGTTGTTTCTCAGAGCTATGGTGTGATATTCACAAAGCTCAATGGCTGTAATTATTCTATATTTTAATAAGCGGAACTAATGCTAGATGGCCCTGTACACTTCCCACCAAGAGGCAATACCGTGATTACATACTCAAGGGCTGGGGGCAAGTAGAGATAAAACCTCAAATTGCAAAGTCAACAGCAATATACGTGTTGGCAACTTGCCATAGTAAGACAATATGGTCACATTTTTAAAAAAAGCTGGAAGGTAGCCTGTGATGTTTTTGAGAAACAGGCTAAAAAAAGTCACTGCTACATGTGTAAGGCTAGGATGATCATACTCCAAGCCTCTCCATCGAGGGCAGCAGTGAAAGGGAGTTCATAGAACAGCAGGACTGAAGGCATATTAGAACAAAAAAGCAAAGATGACATATCTGGTTTCCACATAATAAGAAGAACAGTTTCTTGTGGAAACCTGACAGTTGGCTTGATTCACTCAGAGACTTGGACAGCAGAGATACTGTGCCTTTTTTTTCTCCAACAGATCAGTTGTTGAAGCATTTGCATGGGATGTGGAAGATTAATTAATGTCTCTGCTCTGTTTGAAGGAGGCTTAACATCTTCACTGCCACTAACTTCAACATCCCATTGAACAGCCTCCTCCAGCATTGTTCTTCATCTTCGGTAAGCTTAGCATTAGGTTATTTATAAACAGTCATTGGAGCACAGAGCAGGACAGAAGCATAATCAAGGCACTCAACAAGGCCAGGATTCCTTGCTTTAGTCTTGTCTTAGGAAACAGTTCCACAGACATCACTGATGGTTACACACCTCTGGGAGGTTGGAGACGAAGTGAGGCTGTGCCCAGAGAGTTTTGTTCAAGTCCAGCTTTGGGAAGACAATCCAATTACCCTGTAAAAAGTAGCCCCGCACAGAGGCATTAATGGGAAAGCAATGGGACCACTACCACTGGCAGCAGCTGAGTCAGTCCTTTGGAAAGGATATAACACATATTAATCCACTACAATGCAGCATGCCAAGCTCCAAAACAGAGTCTGTATAATAAAGCCTGTCTGCCCAGCTCCCCAGAAGCCAGCGCTCTGCTCTTCTCTGAGGGAATGTCTCCAGCTATTGGGTTGAAGCCAGTTTATGCTTGGCTCACGTCAGTCTCCACACCAGCACCTGCCAGTTTAAAGGTGAAGTCCAGCTGATGAGGTCCCCATTTGCTCCGTTCTTTCTTGGATGACAGAGAAATACAATTTTTCCTACTGTATAACGGCCTTTTATCTTCCCCAGTAGAGTAGAGGTTAAATCTATTCTAGTTGCCTGCACAGGAATAGAGGAAAATAGAGGGACAATGTTCCTAGGAGTTACAGAAGAAAACTCCCATTTCCTCCACATCACTCCCTCCTGCTGAAAAGAGAAGCAGCGCTTTGACCACAAGTTATCAAAGACAGGCAGAAACTTTCTCCTTTAGTATAACAGATGAGGGCTTCTGTTTCCAATTTTCTTAATTCCAACTACATTTCTTTCATAAAGTAAACTACCTTTTATCTGCTTGGCACTGGAAACTTTTGTCCTTTAAGAACGAGTGAGCAGGCAGCATACACCACAAAGTGCTTTTCTTAGAGGAGTAGTCTTCTGCTCAGTCGTGTAGCTGGATGTCTCTCTGCATTTGTTTGCACTATCTTACCTCTCAGACTAGATTCAGAGTGGCCTATAAAGATGACCACTTTGTCTTAAAACTGGTTTTAATCTTAGCTTGACCACTGTTAAGGGCCTTTAAGACACTATTTCCCTCCACAGAAGAGAATGCCTTCAGAGGCTCTCTTTGGCCAGGCACCCTTCATATGCACAAGGCACGAATACATTTCATTTAGCACAAGATCTGGATTTCTACATAGTCTAGGGAACAGCAAAACAGGTGATGTGCTTGTTCCCAGCCCTTGAAAGAAGCCACTTCCACCAGTCGCAACTTCTGGTTTTCTTCTCCTACAATCAGTCCAAGCCTCACTGGCCGGGACAGGAGTTTCCTTGGGATACTTCCTGATCCTTCAGATCAGCTGAAACTACAAGTTCTATCAATAGTCTCAAAGCTACAATATTGGAGGACAAAGGGCTTTTCCTATTCAGAGGCCAAAGCAAATGCAGTATTCCCATTTCTGCTCTCCTTAGAACTGCTAGATGCGCACCAGATGCTGAGTGGAGGTAAAGCTCCTTTCCTTTAATCTATGCAGAACCTGACAGTCTCTTACTCTTTGACTACTAGCACAATGCGGAGTCACAGGCTGACTGCGACTGAGATTTCTTTCATTCATATGTTTTCACTTTGATGTTCGAGGTCCCAGACTGTGACTAGTAGCAGTTGATCCCACCTCTGCTCTTGTTTTCTCTCTCCTTCTCCTGACTGCCCCTCTCCCCAGCAGATGACCAACCAGGTTATTGCAAAGCTGCTAAATTTAGGGAACACACTCACTGGAAGGTTTATAGACCCTCTGCCTGCCCATGAGTTAACTAGCCAGAGCTGCCAAGGAGATGTGCTCACCATTTCATCCCCTTCCACCCTCACTGTGCCACAGAAGTGTGACATAGTGCAAATAGTGATGACAGGGTCATATATGTTTTCTCCCACTGTAAAAAGAACAAACTAAATACTTGCAGCAGGCATATGCCTCCATAATTATTTGATCTTTAAGTGTTCAGTGCTCAATTCTTTTAGCTGCCTGTTGTTCTCAGGCAGTTATTCTTCTCTATCTGGATGGGCATCTAGCACAATTCCCTGGTCCCAGGGAGTTCTACGTAATCACCACACATGCCTTTCATTTCTCTTAATGTCTTTGCTAAATTGTCCCTGGTGAAAGTCTGCTTGCCTTTCTTTAAAAAAAAGTAGAGCACATGATGGTACTGTGTCCCTTCACAGCAAATGTGCTATCTTAAAGTGATGAGTTTTTTTCCTAGGCTCCTATCAACACAGTCACAATTGTACTTTGTGCTATATTTAACACTAAGTACATCTATTAGTATTCTACACATTGCTGGTGCTGTCATAAAGCCATGCTAGTACATATGCGAACACACTGCTTGCAGTTAGGGACCCTCCAAGGAACACACATCACTTTAATCTGTGCAGAGGGATATAGATCCAGCAGCAGTAGCTGACTTCCAGGGAGGACTAGACAGCAGAGAGTGCACCATAAATGGGAACAATAAAAGTAACATCAAAAAAACCCAAAGTCTTTGGGGAAAGATGGGAAAATGTGACATGTCAGCATTCAAGCACTAGAAGGCTCACAAATAGTTAAAGTTACCTGTAAAAAAAATCAAGGAGATGACTCTTTCACAGTCCAATTACTCCAACTGCAGTTGCATTCTTTTATTTAAGATCTTCCAAGCCTCTCAAAGGGTTTTTTGCAGCTTTTAATTTCTATAAAATTAAATTCCTATAAAATTAGTGGGTATTCCTATCAAAACTCACTTTAAATTTTTATTGCCCTCTCTTTTCAAAAGGAGGAGCAAACACTGATGGTGCCACATATATGCTAACTGATGATCTTGTTCCATAAATTATTTACAATAGTTATCAAAGTCTTGCCTTTTTGTCACTTTACTTAAAAGGCCTGTGATGACATCCTGTTGCCCTTAAAAATCTATGCTAAGGACTTAGCAACCACAATGCATTCACAATGAGCCCTAAGTCCACTGCATGCACCATGCAGCTACCAAAGGTATGAACCCTGTAAAGGAAACAGCAACAGAAGGAGACACGTGAAAGGTGAGCTGACAGACATGCAATTTCAATGCCACCAGAGGTCTCATAGGATAACTAAGTATTTAGGAGTTTAGGATAACCTTAACTGAACAAAAAGCATGTTAAGTGAGGTACAAGAACAAAAACCTACTTCAGTATTTGTTTTAAACAAAGTGTCTCCTTTGCAACAAGAATATGGAAACTAAATGCTAAATAGACATCATATTAACCTTGTTTTTTGTTGGTTTTTTTTACATTTGCAAACACTTCTGATAATGGAAAAAGAATTGAAGTAAAATCTTCACATTTCTTACTAAAACCATAAAATAAATATTGGGAAGACCTGTGGAAGCTTTGTGCCAATAACAATTGAACCAGTTAACCTGCTGACAGAACCAGAAAATTGCCAATGTACTCAAGAGTTGCAGTTTTCTAAAAAACACATATCTAAAAAACACTGCATTTGCTAGAGAGAACAGATTCAGTAAGCAACAAGATAAGGTCACTCGAGACCAGTACCTTGCTTGTCGTACCAGGGTCTGCCATAATCTGTTGACATTTTCATGCTCAGGTGAAGCTGTTTCACCAAATGAATGATTTTTGCTGTGTTACTCTACAGACACTGTGCTAGTGGCTCTTTAGGGAAGTTTCCTTTCCTGTTGCTGGCACAAGCACTGTCAATCAATGTCTATCATAAGCTGGAAGTGACTGACATATAAGATTGTAGATAAATGAAATAAACAATATGTTGGTATTATTTGAAATTCCTTCTTCTCACTTTGTAAACCCATAAATTGTCAAGCAACATTGTGTTTAACCCCATTTTCTTTTGTCATGTTGGATATCACAGGAGAACAGACACTGCACTGCATTTAACTGATAGGCTTTGAAATCTTCTGTGAGCAAGTGGAGTAGCAAGGGAGAAGCAGGTCTTAAATTATAAAGCAGGTAATTTGAGGACCTCCAAGGACATCAGAAATGTCCACAAGAAAGCCGAAATGATCTTTTTCAAGAAGTAGTGCTGAGAGTACTGACTTTGACCTCCTGTTCTAATACAGCCATATGGAACATATGACAATAAATCTTGCTTTTAACATACTTTTTCCTCACTCTTCATTCTCATCTGCGCTCCTATCTCAGTTTGAGACAGCCCTGCAGCCTGGTAGGGAGTTCTGAGGTGAAATACTTCACTAGCACTGGGGATAGCACTTCTGCTGCAGGTGCAGAATCATTCAGTTAAATCCTAGGTTTTACTGATTAATTGAGAAGGGCCTAAAGGTATGCACTACAACACAGCAAATGATGATAAGCTAAAAATCTTTCTCCTTTCCTCACTATTATATTCACATTGAACCACTGACCATTACTGTCTGAGCCTACATGTCCAGCCAGTTTTCATCCATTGTATAATTTCACCTGTCCATGCACAGACCCCAGAAACTTTATTTATATTAGTGTTTTATGACATCCTCCTCTTAGATTAGAAACAATACTTTATGTTGTGCTAACTTATCAGACATTCTAACTACCTAGCAAAACGTCACTACAGTTTTACCACCTTTCTTACATGCCTTCCCTGATTTTTAACTTCCTACATTTGATAGCAATTTATAGCTATATAAACATTCTTCCCAATCTCATTTTCTCTCAATAAATGTCATTTTTCTCTCCCTGAAACATATTTCTCACTGTCTGTACAGTATTTTTCTATAACTAACATGCCTATGTTTCCTCCCTCTTTTCATCCAATTACAGTAGAATCTTATTTTATCTTTCAATTTCTTTTCCAAATAATACCAAGTGAAAAAAAATTAACAGAGTTAATTTCCCGGTGCATCTAATTTTAAAGGGATGAAAACTGAATTCTTGGCCATTTGCCCAACTGCATTTGTCTCCGAGTATTTCACAGAATCACAGAATTGTCAGTGTTGGAAGTGACCCCTAGAGGCCATCCAGTACAACTGCCCCACAATGAGCAGGGGCATATTCAACTAGAACAGGTTGCCCTATCCAATCTTATTGTGAATGTTTCCACGCATGAGTCTTCTACCACCTCTCTGGGCAATCTGTTCCAGTGTGTCACCACTCTCACCATAAACAATTTCTTATATCTCGTCTGAATCTCCTTTAGATTACCCCTTGTCCTCTTGCAACAGGCCCTGCTGAAGTCTATCCCCTTTATTCTTATAAGGCACCTTCAAGTACCAAAAGGCTGCAATAAGGTCTCCTTGGAGCCCTCTCTTCTACAGGATGAGCAACTCAAACTCTCTCAGCCTTTTCTCATAGGAGATGAGTTTCATCCCTTTGATCATTTTTGTGGCCCTCCTCTGGACCTGGTCCAAACAGATCCATATCTTTCCCAGGCTGACTACAGAACAGTACTCAGGTTGGGGTCTCATGAGAGCAGAGTAGAGGAGCAGAATCCTCTCCCTTGGCCTGCTGGCTATGCTTTTTTATGATGCAGTCCAGGATACATTCGGCCTTCTGGGCTGCACGTACACATTGTCAGTTCATGTCTAGTTTTTCATCCACTAATACCCCAAGTCCTTCTCAGCAAGGCTGCTCTCCAATCCCTTCATCCTCCATCCTATATTGGTACTGGAAAAGCTCCAGGTGCAGGAGCTTGAACATGGCCTTGTTGAACCTCAGGAGGTTCACATGGGACAACTTCTCAGGCTTGTCTAGGTCCCTCCAGATGGCACTCCTTCCCTCCAGCACATGGACTGCACCATTCATCTTGGTGTTGTCTGCAAACTTGCTAAAAGGTGCACTTGATCCCACTGCCTGTGTCATTGATAAAGTTATTAAACAGTACTGGTCCCAATATGGACCCCTGAGGAACACCATTTGTCATGGATCTCCATCGGGATATTGAGCCATTGACCACTACCCTCTAGATGCAATCAGACAGTCAATTCCTCATCCACCAAACAGTCTACCCATGAAATCCATGTCTCCAATTTAGAGACAAGGATGTTGAGGAGGAACGTGTCAAAGGCCTTATAGAAGTCCAGATAGATGGCACCTGTAGTTCTTCCCTTGTCCACTCCATCACAGAAAGCCACTAGGTTGGTCAGGCAGGACATGCCCTTGGTGAAGCCATGCTGGCTGTCTCAAATCACCTCCCTGACCCCCATGTGCCTCAGCATAGCTTTTAGAAGAATCTGTTCATGATCTTCCCAGACACAGAGGTAAGGCTGTAAGGTCAGTACCTAGAGTCCTCCTTTCTTCCCTTTTTAAAAATGAGTGCAATGCTTCTCTTTTTCCAGTCACCAGGGACTTCAAGTGTTCTCCATCAGTAGAGAAAAGCAAAGTATTCCTCAAAAGCTGGCACGTTTGTAGCATTTATCTGCATTCCCTCCTTCCATTTGTTATGCCCTATGCGTCTTCCCATGTGTGTCTCAGTGGAGAATTTAATGTCTTTCCTATCAGGTCCTGACTTTCAGTACAAGGTCATCTGAAGTTAATGATCTTTTATGTCCCTTTTGGTCAGACCTGAAGAATGAAAAATGAAGACAAGCATTCCTAAGAATAAGGCATTGTGCAATTCAAACAGACAAAAAATATTTAGCAAAAATATTTTTTAAATTAACATAGTCTTCCATTATACTTAGGTACAATACATTCTTTACACAACTGGTGGCATCTGTGAGTCTCCCTCTCTCAGGAATTTGCACTAGATTCAGTGTTGTTACTGAGTTACTATTATTTACTTCCCACATAATGAGAAAATGAAGGGAGCCTTCTTTGGCCCTTCCCACAGAACAGGTAGCACAAACAACAAGAGCAGGTAGCAGAATAAAAAGCAGAGCTCACTGAGGGAGCAAATTTCATAGCCTGAGAAGTCATAGCATCAAAGGACTGTGTATATGTTGTAGAGGAACCAGCACAAAGATGCTCATTCCACTTCACGTACACTTAAGATGAGTGACACTTCATACATGATGACCATGTGCCTGATGAAGTTGGCTTTCAAAATTTGCCTGTCTTGACCATTGCCTTCCCACCACTCCAGAACCGAGGTGGGATGGGAACAATGTCCTGCACAAGCATGCGGAATGCAAAACAGACAAACTTGCTCTGCGTCCTCACATGACAACGCCCACTGAGTATTTCTCCACTTCCTGCGACAACCCCAAGAGTCCTACCTAATGTGCTACAAGAAGAACACAGAAGGAGTCACCAAATACTTTAGGCCATCCTGGTAACAGACAGTTGTTTCAGGTGAAACTCCTATATTACTAACTGCATCACTTAACAGTGTACTTTTGACAGGTTCTGCATGTACATAGCTCCTAAAGTCCACTTCCCTAGTCTAGCTCCTCTTTATGCTTCTAGTGCTCCTAATGCATAGAGAATACTGCTACTACATCTTCTGCACAGACCCTGCAATTCAAGTAGCTTAAAAAATGCAAGCCCTGCAACTCCTAACAATCAACACAATACAGGTCAAGAAAGCGCAGTTTCACACTTTAGTAAATTTAAGCTTGTAAATAATGGGGGGTTTTAAGTGTAGAAACAGTTTGCAATACCCATATATGTTTTTTTTCATTTATTTTAACGACAAAGACTTATAAGTTTAAAATTACAATATACCTCTATTGTACACAAGACAGTTCTTTTGGCAGACAAAATAAATCCGTTTTCACAGAATGTGTTTTATAATTAACATGATATAATACCCCACTGTATTTCATATCCACAATATTTATACCTTCTGGAAGCAGCATCGTGATGCTTATTGCGAATCAGACAAATCTCTGTGAATGAGCGGGAAAATATTGACAGCACCTCCACTTCTCCATTTAAACACACATACTTAAAGTAGTCCTTTAAAAGGTATTAGCATATGGTATCACTACAGTAACACCAGTATTTAACAACGACACAATATTCATTTAACACTATTACAATACTTCAGATATGTCTCATAGTTCATGTTCTTGACGTAATACAAAAGCTTTTTATTATTAGAATGTTTCTGCAAATTTAATAACATATAGCTATTTTAGCATATAAGGAATATGCAGCAATGGAATGAAAGGAAATCAGTGAGTAAACATAAAAAATATAAAAAGCTAATGATCTGGAATTTATTTAGAAAATAATGTTCTTTTATTTTGTAGCTGCATTTATAGTCGCAGCTATGTAGCTTTACTCTGTGTACACGTGCAAGAATGCATGTGCACACGTATACATAAACTGCTTTATTCAATATCTCTGCAAGTAAAAGCTGGAATCTGATGCAGCTAGTACTGTCCATACCCATGGAATGCAGTACTAAGCATGGTCCTTGAAAAGGCAATTCAGCTACAGAAGACGAAACACAGTCAGGTTACCAGACTAGTGGGATGTTAAGGAACTACTGATAAATTAAAAGTCCTCTTGTGCAGATGCTCCCACAGCTCTCTGTATCCCAGTAGTTCCTCCTCAGCCCTTGACAGTATGCCTCACACAGGACATAGAAGGCTATATACAGTGAACCTTCCAAAAGGGGAAAAAGCATGAGGAGAATCCTGCATTTTTCATTCCCCCATGTGCACTCTCTGCTTCTTCCCAATCTATCAATCTGAAATACAGTGAATGTACTTCAGAGAGACGTTTTTGGTGAACAGTAAAATAATTTAAGTAACCCAGAAGCTTTTGAAAAATGGAAATTAATCTTATCCAGCAACTAGGATTCACAAATATTTTCAGAGAGATGATTAGGTAGTAATTATTTGGAAAAGATGGAATGATTTTTTTAGTGTTCTACACGATTTTTTAAATTATGTGGTTTGAATTTTTTAAAATGTCAAGTTTTGTTCTAACTTGCTCCTAATAAAAGACTTGCACATACTGCTATTCAGTTCTTCTATGGATACTGCCATTCGGGTATCTGATGCTTTCCTCTCTGCTCTCCTTCACACATTTTCTCCCTCCAAAAGCAGCAGACAGAAGAGATCTCATTTGTCTGGTGTTATGGCACAGACCCCAAACTTGGTTCATGTACGTTGTGCAGATCCTCCAGCTATTTCTAAATTTGCAGATAATTCAACACACCAAGAGTAGACTAGTAGAATGAATTACACAGTGCTGAAGGCCTAGGTCTACACAGTATGTGGTTCAGCAAGTTTGCTTCAGGGAAGACAGTCTGATTCTTTGGGCAAAATATTCCCATCTTGCACATGGCTTGAAGCCATCCCAAGGTGTGATTCATTTGTCTATCTGTTCAAAAGGGAAAGTTTATAACCAAACAGGGCATATTTGGCTTAGTTTCTTCCAGAAGGAATTTAGATTGTGCACACCAAAACCAACTCGTGATGTAAACCTTGGTGTGATAAACAAGGATCAGTAGATTTGCTCCAAAATTGTCCTACTGCTTTAAACTGAAAGGCAAACATAAATGCAGCCTCTCTCAACAAGGTACCTGAAGTAGGGCATTTTTGATTAACAGGTCTGTAACAGCATCATCTACTGAGTTTGGAAAAATCACGCTGATACCTGCAACATACATAGCCATTGATCGCACGCAGCTAAGTTTTTTTATACATTTCCACAGCTGCCTTGCTGACAGTTAACAGAGATGCAGAATGCTCATTTATAAAGAGATGCAAGAAGCAAAATATAGTTTCTGATTAGGAATTCTTTCTCTTTAAAATAACAACAAACAAAAATCATATGGTGATGCACAAAACTTGAGCGTGGGCTTTTGACAGTACTCTTTGAAACAGCGTTACAGTATCCTACACCTGCTTGATGTGTTTCAAGACATAAAATTTGCCTTTATAAAGCACTACCAATAGGATCCTAATTTGCACCCATTCATTTGAAATACCTTTGAACATAACTGATCTAATTCTCCATAGCATTGCATCAGCTCATGCCCGTGTCACTCCACCAATCCCATCATCACTGTGGTACAGTAAGAGGGATAGGGTAATGGAACGAGTAGCTAAAACGGAATACAAAAGCCAGAGTACAAAAGCTACGCCTTTTGTAGCTACAGTCTGAAACGCTACCAGAAGATGGTCAGACTGTCAGCATTTATTCAGTAGTAGAAAATGGGTACAGAGTAACCTAGGGAATCTCTTAGAAAAACATGCAATCATTTTCTCAGGCTTTTCTGCTGCCTTGCAGACTCTGTGCTTCAGTGAAATCCTCCATCCCTCATCACACTTCCAAATGAATCAAAAGCTCTTGCCTCTTCGGTAAATGTAGCTTGGATTTACCTTCCTGGCTTAGTTGCTGTACTTAGAGCATGCGGGCAGCAGGCTAACAGCAAACAGTCCTCTCCTAAATCTCTCTCTGTAGAGCTGCACCTACCGATGTTTGTCTTTCAGTGATCTGAATACACCAAAAGGAGCATTTCTGGTTTAAAAGCAACAATTTATTCAAGGGAGGAGGGGAGAGAAGGAATATGAAACATTAATCTTTCGAAATACCCAGAATATGAAAGCACTGGCAATCTTCATAAATGCAGGGCTACAAAATTCACATAATCAAGTGGTCACAAGGGAAGATCTCTGTAATTGAAATATCTGTTGATTTTTAATAAATAATAAAATGTAATTAATTACACTTAAGTAGAGGAAGCTCCTCCAAAGGAAACCATAACAATGTAATTTGTATTAATTTAGTGACTAAAAAAATCTAGCGCTGACAAAATAAATAATTCTTTTTAGTAAGTTAATTGCTCATTTCAGCTTTATACATTCAGTTGCAAATATGTTAAAGGATTTAGGTGTCATCAACTTGATGCTCAGAGAGTAAGAGGAATACAAGTGGAGATCTCCTTCAAAACAGTTCTAAAAATGTAAAGGAAAAGGCATAACTATTTTCCATAAATATTCCCTAACTGTTGGAGGTGCTTTCCACTTGAAATGTGTCTCTGTCTCGACAGTGTTATTTAGATGCAGGAGGAACAAAGCTTAGCAAAGCACATTTTCCTGCACAATCTTATGTTAAATAAAGGGGGAGAAAGGAAACCTCTTTTATTAAAAAGTGAGGGTTATGTCAGGCAGTGCAACACCCAGTGATACAACGTAGACTCCTCCCAAGATGTGGATGCCCAAAACAAAGAAGAGGGTGGTTGGAGTAAGGTCAGCTGCACTTCAATACCAAGTCGGATGCATACAAGGATGTTGTCTTGATGCTTTCTCACAGCATCAGAAGAGAGTCACTGTTCTTCCCCTCCAGCCCTATAAACACTTCATTTTTTCCCCCCATTCCTCTCCACAGAAAGAAAAGCAATCACAATTCATTTTTTGTTTGTTTGTTCACTTTTATAGCGTATCACACCTTTTATAGCTCTTGCATTTTAATGTGCTTTCTGGCTATAGTGCAAACATCCTGGAAAAGGTGCGAGTTGATTCAGAAAATATGATACAGGGAGCCAAAAAGCCAGAACCAAAGGTCAAGTAGTTATCCCCATAAATAGGGGTGAAAGGAGCATGCAATCAAGAATTAGTTGTTGGCAAATCAGTAGACATATATTCAGCCAGGAGTATGAAAAATATGGGCATACGCTGAGACAGCATAATAACAGTTTTACTAACATATGAGGCTATACGATTCTTTTACCCAATGCTCCTAGACATCTTTCAAACCACTGCTCTAGGCCAGTGGTGCAAATTTCAGTTGCTATGTCAGTATGTGTAAGTCACACACAAAAAGGAGTTAGCACTGAACAGCAAAACACAAAATCCCCTAAAAATCTTGATTGATAGCCAATTATTTTTACTGAGAAAATAAAATTGCACAAATTCTTGCCTGAAGCAAAAAGCTTATTGCATACAACATTTTTGAAAGCTCTAAGCCACAAACTGGAACACACCAATACTTATAACCAAGGTTTCTCTCCTTGAGCAAAGAAACAAAACGCACTGGCTTTATATATGTAACTACAAAAAGCAGAAAACCCCCCAAAATTTAGGGTACAACCAATACTTTATAAGGCAAAGTTTTAATTCAAAAAACAGAGGCAGGCTTGAGAAGAGCTGTTGATTTATAATAACCATTAACTGAAATCAGCAAACAACTAAAGCAAAGCATTCCTCTTTCTGCCATACAGGCAACACACACCCAGGCTGTAAAGCACCCAATCAAGGATGAAGAAGGCTCTTCAATCTGAAATAATTCCTCCTTGCTGGAAATCCCCTTCAATTGCAGTTCAGTTCTTTTTTTGAAAAGTGCCACCAGAGAGTCTGTGTCCAAGAAGTTCTTAAACTGCTTTACAACATATGGTTAAGAATTCCAACTCACTTAAAAAGCTGTATCTGTCTCTACCTTTGCAGAAATACCAGCTCAAACCTCAAGGCTTGTGTTCTAGCATGGGAAGTCACAAAGGCCAGATACTATGTTTATCATGTCATCAACCTCAGCACCTGAACTTTTGTGAAGAAGTTACACCACCAAAGAAGTTACTCTACCATGCTTTTTACCCTACTGCCCTTCTTTTTTCAGATTTTTTTCAGAGCTCTTCTAATTTCTTTTTGTCTTACAATTCATTGATGGTAGAGAAGGTATCTTCTGCCAACTAAAAATCTCCATGAGGGCCACAGAAGGCCTTCAAAAATAAAGAGATAATTATTCATCTTCTCAGTGTCATCTGCTGGGGGAGATCAAGGAAGCCAGGTATCTGTCAGAAATTCATAGGCCATGTGGATCACTGTCTCAAGATTCAGCATCACTAAATGCAGAAACAAAATGCAACAGCTTTATGACACATTGTATGTACGGGGAGGGGGGGAAGAGTAGCTCAGGAATATCATACTAACTTGCCTAACAATAGGACACTGTATGAGGCCAGGACTCTCAAAATACAGAATATAACAATGCCCAAGAGAGAAACATACATTTGATGCCAATGCTTATTCTTCACCAGTAAACCTTGAACTCACTAGTTCTGGAGCAGCATTTGGAAAGCAAATATAGAGATGTCCTGCAGAGCTTACTGGAGTTTAAATAAAGGGCCAATGCTAGATTTGTAATGGATGTATGAAGTTAAGAGGAATTAAGCAATAAAACAAAAATAAATAAAAGTTTAACTATGAGCATATTCAAAGCTCTTCTTTCTCTAATACCAGTAAAATCTTCTCTCCAGAAATTTCCACATCCAGGATCACCACATATTCTAATGCTTCTCAATAAGTTGCTGAAAATGAGAAATGAGTCTAACTTGCCCACATAACATAAACTTCATAGAATCATCAGATTGGGAAAGACCTCTTGGATCACCAAGTCCAACCATTCCTATCTGCCACTAAAGTCTAATCAACCTGGTACTTGTGCTATAATTACGCAAACTAAAGGCCAGAGAGACCAAAAGATCTGAGAGTGCAGGGAGCTCTAATTTACATGATGCTGCGTACTAAGGAAGCACAGTTTTGTCAAGCCCTTAGGATAAAATTAAATTATAGCCACTACAGCATCTGTCTTGGGTGTGTACATAACCCACAATGACTTAGGGCAACATGACCAGACATGCAGGATATTAGGCACTGCCTGGGAAACTAGCCCTGAGAACTCAGAAAAACAGTTGGCTAACTTGCTCACATTAAGCATTGTGATGCTGCATCCTCTTACAATCAGCACTCAAGTCATCTAGGTGAAAAGTAAGCTAGATCCCTAAGTCAGGGATTCTTGAACATTGCAGGCAGTGAGACATTCCACAGAAAAGAAAGGATACACGGCTGGAGAGAAGTATTTAAGTTTATAAGGTATGTCATGGAAATGCAGAGGCCCAAGCTGTGAGGTAAACCATGGTCCTTCACCTAGACTAGTTTGGCTGAAATGTACAATAAACAGATCAGTGATTTACATCATGTGTGTGCTACAGACGCTAAAAAAAGGGAAACCTCTAATGTCAACATGCTTACGTACAGAGTTTGGCTTTGACTCTACAACATGTCATCAGATTATTCCCACTGTCAAAAGGTAGCCTGCAGGCCCTGTCCTGAGAAAACTGATGTGCTTGATGACAAACACATGCTTTGTAAACCAAATACAACTCCAGTAAGGATGCAGTACGTGTAGATGTAACCTCAGGTAGGTGAGTGCCTTGGAGCATCCTTGTTACACAAACAGCACACAAACTCTGCTGTCTCAAATTGAACAGGGGCCCTTCACAAGAGAAAAAAGGGATGACTCATTGCTCTCACCATTACTATTCCTGCATGAATTTAAAAGGCTCACATTATACAGACTGCAATCAATTACATCCAGTATCTAGAAGATTAACAGAATAAGCTCAAGTAATAGTAAATAAATAATTATAGTGATACTGCAAAAACAAGCATCAGTTTCAGAGATCTGTTGGTTGTACAGTGTCCAGCTAAGTCCCAGAACACAAGCAAGCAAAGCAACAAAAATCCCAGTAACTTCATTAGATTTGGTCATCTGCACTCTGTTCACTATGACTTTTTCAGAATTACTTTTGCATGTTTTCAATCTAGGCAAGTCTAAAAGAAAACACCAAATAAAATACAAATGCTCAACTTTTGCAACTGTCATTTTCCTCATTAATATTAAAATAATCAATTCTTATTCAAATTCTTTTAATTAACTCAATACCACATCTCCATATGAAGATCAATACTAACAGGTATACAGATACATGTGAATATCAAATCATTTCTTTATCTGCACTGCACATAACTTGAGCTGGATAATTAAGATCAGAGTTTTGGCTCCTTAATTATGGTACGTAGAATGACAGGTACTTTAAAAGGAGCTTATTTTTTAGTGATGACTTAGCCCTTCTTGAAAATCAGGTGTGTAAAATTTCTTTCTCCCTCCTGAATTTGTGCTGACCTTGGCTGGATGCCAGGTGCTCGCCAAAGCCGCTCTATCACTCCCCCTTCTCAGCTGGACAGGGGAAAGAAAATATATTGAAAGACTTGTGGGTTGAGATAAGAATAGGGAGAGACCACTCACCAATTACTGTCAGGGTCAACATAGATTTGACTTGGGGAAATTATTTGAATCTATTACTAACCAAATCATAGTAGGATAATGCAAACATCTTCCCTCTATCTCTCCCATCTTCTGAGGTACAACCTTACTCCCAATTTTCTCTAACTTCTGCCCCCAGAGCAGCTCAAGAGAATGGAAAACGGGGGTTGCAGTCACTTGCAATCACTGATGGGCTAAACCTTGGCCAGCAGCAGGTCCACCTTGGAGCTGGTGGCATTGGCTCTATTGGACATGAGGGAAACTTCTAGCAGCTTCTCACACAAGCTATCCCTGCAGCTCCCCTACTACCAAAACCTTGCCACACAAACCAAATACAACCTCAAATTTGAGAGACTCAAAGGCATAAATCACAGAATCATAGAATGGTTTGGGCTGGAAACAACCATAAAAATTATCTCATCCCAAGCCAAATAGACCAGGTTGCTCAAAGCCTCATCCAACCATTCTGCTTCGGAAACTGTCGGCCTCTGGCCTGGACGGGCACACACTCTCCTGGGTGAAAAACTGGTTGAATGACCGGGCCCAGAGGGTGGTGGGAAATGGAGTTAAATCCAGCTGGAGGCCAGTGACAAGTGGGGTTCCCCAGGGCTCAGTCCTGGGTCCAGTCCTGTTTAATGTCTTTATCAACGACCTGGATGAAGGCATTGAGTCCTCCCTTAGCAAGTTTGCAGATGACACCAAGCTGAGTGGAAGTGTGGATCTGCTGGAGGGTCGGGAGGCTCTGCAAAGGGACCTGAACAGGCTGGACTGCTGGGCTGAGACCAACGGCACGAGGTTTAACACGGCCAAATGCCGGGTCCTGCACTTGGGGCACAACAACCCTAAGCAGGGGTACAGACTAGGAGAAGCCTGGCTGGAAAGCTGCCAGGAGGAGAAGGACCTGGGGGTGTTGGTTGACAGACGACTGAACATGAGCCAGCAGTGTGCCCAAGTGGCCAAAAAGACCAATGGCATCTTGGCTTGTATCAGAAACAGCGTGACCAGCAGGGCCAGGGAGGTTATTCTCCCCCTGTACTCAGCACTGGTGAGACCGCACCTCGAGTACTGTGTTCAGTTCTGGGCCCCTCACCACAAGAAGGATGTTGAGGCTCTGGAGCGAGTCCAGAGAAGAGCAACAAAGCTGGTGAAGGGGCTGGAGAACAAATCTTATGAGGAGAGACTGAGAGGGCTGGGGTTGTTCAGCCTGGAGAAGAGGAGGCTGAGGGGAGACCTTATTACTCTCTACAACTACCTGAAGGGAGGTTGTGGAGAGGAGGGTGCTGGCCTCTTCTCCCAAGTGACAGGGGACAGGACGAGAGGGAATGGCCTCAAGCTCCGCCAGGGGAGATTTAGGCTTGAGATTAGGAAAAAGTTTTTCATGGAGAGGGTGGTTAGGCATTGGAACGGTCTGCCAAGGGAGGTGTTTACAGTTAGGGTGGATGAGGTACTTAGGAGCATGATTTAGGGACTGGTGGGAATGGTTGGACTCGACAATCCGGTGGGTCTCTTCCAACCTGGTTATTCTGTGATTCTGTGAACCAGGCTGTGAACTCCTCTAGGGATGAGGCATCGGCAACTTCTCTAGGCTAGTCTATGCCCAGCCTGTAATTGTGCTTAGGATTGTCCTGGCCCAGGTGCAAGAACATGCACTTCACCTTGTTGGACTTGATGAGGTTCACGCAGGCCCAACTCTAAAGGTCCCTCTGTATGGCATCCCTTCCCTCCAATTTGTTGACAGTGCCACACAGCTTGGTATTATTGGCAAACTTGCTGAGGGCACATTCAATCCTTCTGCCTATGTGTAGAACAAAGTTGTTAAACATTATCCATCCCAGTACTGACCCTTGTGGAACGCCACTTGTTACCCATCATCACTTGGACATTGAGCCATTGACCACAACTCTTTGAGCACAACAATCCAGCCAATTCCTTATCCACTAAGTGGTCCATCCATCAGATCCATGTCTCTCCAATTTAGGGACAAGAATGTTGTGCAGGACACTGTCAAGTATTTTGCACAAGTCCAGGTAGATGATGTGAGTTTCTCTTCTCTCCTCTTATCCACTAACACTGTAGCCCCATTGTAGAAGGCCATAAAATTTGTCAGACATGATTTGCCCTTACTGAACTCATGTCGGCTGTCAAGTAGAGCTTTTCACCCTGTACTGTTATTTGGTAAAATGTCAGCTTTTGCCACATCTCATTAAAATGGGTTATATTCAACGCACTATATTTCAGCCAGAATATCTGCACTTTCTTTCTGTTTCAAAAATACAATACAAATATTCAAGTAAAAGAAAATGCTGCACTGAAGTAAGCAATTTTCTTTAGACTGCCTCTACTGTTTATAGCTCAGAAGCTTCTTCAGAGTCTAATCAAACTCTTCAATGACTTCAACTTCTTCAAAATCCTTAACAATAAAATATTTATTTACAACAGGGTAGAAATCCCCAGATTTATTATTTAATCAGAATAACATAAAGAGAAGTTTGTAGAAGATCAAAGAAACACACACGCAGTAAGAAAAGCTGTAAGCTACGTAAATTGGATAAACATTTTAAAATATATTATGTGCCTATTACATTTATGTGCATCCAATTATAATAACCAAAATCCCAAACAAACCCCTGAGTGAATGCAAGTACTTTATCTAAGGAAGTCTTATGATCTATTCAGTGGAGCACGAGCAACTTGGATATTGATTTCCAGGTTTTCTCTACTGAAAAAAAAAAAAAAAAAAAAAAAAAAATCGATAAAACCAAAACCATGTAATCTAAATTTAATTAGGGTCCAAATCCTCACACTGAAGATTGCTGAGTCCTTTGCCCTTCACTGGAATAAAAGTGTAATTCAAGCCATTTTGCACAGGTAACAGGAGTGGTGTCCGTAGTTACTCCAGTACCTTAATATTACACTAATACATTGGATATGGCAAGCACAACAGAATCTGTCACTTTGGATAAATTTTGTGAATTTCTAAGATGTTTCTGACATCTCAGCACCAATTAGCATGGTGTGTACTCTTCTATCAAGCTATTGAAAATGCATTTTTTAGAGTAATAGTATAATTCAGAAGGTAAAGCTATCTAAGTTTCCTTCAAGTCAGTGAAAATATTACCCTCCAGCGGAACAAACATCTTTCTCCAGCTTGGACATATGTTCATATCAAAACACACTATTTGAGGTTCAACATTTACTCAGGATACTCTTCCCAGAGTGCCAACATTTTATTTGATTAACTGTTTTGCAATGCCTCCTACTTTCCTTCATTGCCCTGCATGTTTGCAGGTCATCAGCCAACATTACATATCTTGTACCACTGCTGAAAGAAACAATTTCCCACGCCAAAATACCCCTACCATTAATTATAATGGTACAAAAGCAAGTGTCCAAGCCAAGTTTAATTCTTTGTTTCACCAACAGGACCAAATCACAGAAAAGCATCAAATCTACCTTTAGAACCAGATAATTGCCTACATAGCCTCTGATATCCCTATTACCTCACATTACAAATCCTTGGGACAGCATAAAGCCTTAGCCAGGAGGGGCACGGGCAGTGTGTCACTCAGAGAAGTGGTCCTTCCACTAGGTCTGATGTGAGAAAAGTTTCAAAGCAATACATTACTAGTCTCAAACATATTGTTCTGAAGGATTAAGGGGACTTTGTAACTTCCTAAAGACCATGGCAGGCAGCTGTACGTTGTAGTGTACATTCTGCTTTTGCTGCTGTTTTTCTGCAATGCTATTTTCTCTCTTCCTCTGATTGCCTAAATGGCTTTCAGAAATAGGATTTTCACACATACCAAGCCTGAATGACTTTTAAACTACTGAAAAAATTAGTTTTTCTAACTTAATTTTAGTAAACTGCTTAAACAACAGATAACAATTCCTCTCAACAGCTTCTTCTTCACTCACTTAAGAGCCCAATCTCAGAAATAAATTTCACCCATCTTATTCTATTGAAATATACATAATCAAAATCTGCTATCAGCATTACAATAATTTGTCAAGGTTGCATCCTAGGCTGTCTGTAACAAACTTTGAAGCTTACATATACATTCATCCTCCCTCATTATAATCAGGGTACCTGCCCTGACTGTTCTTTGTATTGCTTCATAGAATCATAGAATAACTAGGTTAGAAGAGACCCACCGGATAATCGAGTCCAACCATTCCTATCAAACACTATTCCTATCAAACACGCTTCTTTTTATTCTTCTGTATTTCAGTTGAATGTCTAGCAGTTATGAAGTGATGAACTTCAGCCTTGGAAAATAAACTCCATGATGGACTATGGTCCATTTAACACTTCAGTTATACATCTGATCAGATAGGCAGGAGTTACTGGAACAAAGGTTTATTTGCAACATCCCTCCCTGTTACTGTCTGTAGAAACAGTCTCATTCTTCAAAGTATGAAAGTCACTATTATACTGAGGAGTTGTCATGTGCAATTTTGTTGCTTGTCTGTCCGAAAACCTTGCTAAATCTGAACCTCAGCATTATTTGGAAAATGAATTCCCTAACTTAACTACGCAAAAATAATGGGATTTATTTAGAGTAAATTTGATGATGGTACAATTAATACCAGAAAGAACTGCAAGAGCACTTAAATTCTGTAGTGCATATCTTCTGTACTTCCATTGTATTCTCTCTTGCCTCTTCTGCAAGGTAAACTCACTCATGTTTCTGCTAATGAAAGCTCTCATTACTATCTATTAGCTCAATTTCTGATCAGAAGCAATGACTATTTCAGGCAAGAAGGCACCTTTAATTCACAAAGTAGAATTACAAGACGCACAGCGCTATCTTCCATCTTAATTCTTGCATCCTCCAGTACTTACTTTCCACGGGTCCAGTTTTGGCTGAGGCATCTTCCTGTCTGACTATTTCCCATGAATTTAACCCAGTACAGTACACCTGGCTAGGTTCCACTGTACTGTACATTGTACTGTAGCCAGGTGGTAGTGCCCAACATTTGTCAAAAGGCCAAAAGGAAGGAAAAAAAATAAATCCCAATCCAGTAAGAGCTTGAAATAAAACCTTTACCTACATCCTTGCAGACAACTTTGACTTCTCGTAATCTTAAACCTTCTACTTCTGAATATCTTGCTATTCATTTCCAAATAATCATTTAATAAGCTAAAGTCCTTTAATATTAAGTCCCACATGCCCCTAGGCAAAGCTGAAAATTTACTGTTTGTTCCTACTCCCGCCTGAATTTCAGCTACAGCTTTCTAATCTGTAATAACCCTCTATTCCGAACCTCTTGATAACTTCATGACATTTTCTTCATCATTTTTATATGACTTTTTTCAGAAGCTTTTGAAATAAAAAGAAAAAATAATCCTATGGAGTTAGGTAGAGCAAATAGCAAAATGGGTCAATACTAGAAGCTTCCTCTGGTACCAGGAGTTTGATATAAACTATAAATGTTATGTCTTCCATTTTTTAAATCTTTAAACAAATACTAATGGATTTGTTGAAGTCAGAACATAAATCTGCATTTCATTAATAATACACTCCTCCAGACCTCTGGTTTTGTTCTTTCTTCATTTCATAGAATCATAGAATAACCAGGTTGGAAGAGACCCACCGGATCATCGAGTCCAACCATTCCTATCAAACACTAAACCATGCCCCTTAGCACCTTGTCCACCTGTGCCTCAAACACCTCCAGGGAAGGTGAATCAACCACCTCCCTGGGCAGCCTGTTCCAGTGCCCAATGACCCTTTCTGTGAAAAATTTTTTCCTAATGTCCAGCCTAAACCTCCCCTGGCAGACCTTGTGGCCATTCCCTCTTGTCCTGTCCCCTGTCACTTGGAAGAAGAGGCCAACTCCCTTCTCTCTACAACCTCCTTTCAGGTAGTTGCAGAGAGCAATGAGGTCTCCTCTCAGCCTCCTCTTCTCCAGGCTGAACACCCCCAGCTCTCTCAGTCGCTCCTCATAAGGCCTGTTTTCCAGCCCCTTCACCAGCTTCGTTGCTCTTCTCTGGACTCGCTCCAGAGTCTCAACATTCTTCTTGTGGTGAAACTGATTTGTTAAATCGAGATAAGATTCATCCAATTCCTATGTAAGCACCATAAAAACCATAAGTGAAAAGTCCTGTACGAGATATACATAATGGATACCTTTTGATTTGTTCTTTGTTGCTACAGATAATGGCATTACAAATTTGAAAACATACTTGAATTGAAATACATGGTAAAATGATTCCAAATCTAATGTAATTCTTTATTGTATTAACACCCAACATAAAAAATTAGTGGTTTAGTGTTGTTACTATATCAATAAAACAACAGCATTCAAATACTCCTCAAACAACAAAAATAGAAATGAAACACTACAGTCTGTAGAAAATCAGTTGAATCATAGAAACATAGAATAACCAGGTTGGACGAAACCCACCGGATCATCGAATCCAACCATTCCTATCAAACACTAAACCATGCCCCTCAGCACCTTGTCCACCTGTGCCTTAAACACCTCCAGGGAAGGTGAATCAACCACCTCCCTGGGCAGCCTGTTCCAGTGCCCAATGACCCTTTCTGTGAAAAATTTTTTCCTAATGTCCAGCCTAAACCTCCCCTGGCGGAGCTTGTGGCCATTCCCTCTCGTCCTGTCTCCTGTCATTTGGGAGAAGAGGCCAGCACCCTCCTCTCTACAACCTCCCCTCAGGTAGTCATAGAGAGCAATAGAGTTGAATTCCATAAGATAACAAAATGTTTTGCTGGAAATGATAGCAAGATTATCTTGTAAACTATGAACAACCTCATTACATGTTTTGTTCAAAATAATCCAGATGTGCCCAAGAAAACTTTATTTCTCTCAAAAATAAATGATAAACTTCTCCCACACACATTTAAGCTTCTATACGATAAAATGCTGCCATCAAAATTATTTTAAAACTTACTTTAACTACTGAAGCCTTATTTTGTGACTCTGTATAGTCCTAAATAATTTTCAATTTCTATAAACTATTTGTAATCCAGTAGTGAACCTTTCAACCTTTAAGTAAGCAAAATTAGCTATCAAGATTTGAATAAAGAAACAAGCTAAAAACACTCTAATAGTCCACGGAAATGACTGAAATTATCTTCCAAAATATAACAATGACAAGAATCACAAATTGGGCCTCAGATCGCTGGATTAAAATGTGAGTTTAATATTCAGTGGAGCAACGTCCCTCTAAATGTTTAGAAGAAAGAAAGCACAACCTCAAACTACAGCAATACAGACATTAGGCACATACCTTTAGCAGCAAAATGGTTCAAGCATAATTTAGCTTTTGTACTTAGAGTAAAAAAACACTGAAAACCAAAAATTCAGTAATAGCCTTGCCTGAAAAATTACTTCCTAACATTAAGGGTTTAAAAAAAAAAAAAAAAGGCACTTCCAAATGGTCATTTGGCTACACTAAAAAGACTATAACGGAAAAAAAGGAAAAAAGAAAAAAAAGCACAAGCAAAGCTGACAACTGTGCCAAAGAAAACAAATATCTCATTTATGCAGCAGTTATCGTAGATGCTTTTTGTGCTACTTCACCAATACCAATTAAATCACTTATCACGTAGATGTGCACTTTTGTTCTTTAAAGTACAAGTCTAGGGAATGAAAGTTGTGTGCAACTTCAGGCAAATGAAGTGGTCTGCGAAAGATGCATGGAATAAAAGTCTGGACTTAAGCAACAAGGTAAATGCACTTGTGCTGATCATTTCAGACCACACTTCATAGGTAGATGGGAATGAGATTAAACAATTAGAGTTACTGGTTGGTTTCTAATCTGCAATTAGTTGTAATGGAGGGGGGTTGCCTTTTATCCTGAAGTTAAAGCCCAGGGACAGGGATAAGAAGAGGGATGGGGAAGGAAGTATTTCATTAGAGCAGTTTGAAAAGTGATTTGTTTTGGTAACACAGACATGCCCTGAAAGCCTTGATATAACAGCCAAGTTTGTTTTGTGCTGTAGAGGAGGTGTAGTAGAGGTATAGCAACTGAATTATGAGTTAATTATAAACATAAGAAACGACAGGAAGAGCTTTTCCAAGCAACATAAGCCATATTCATGATTAATTGGATGTTCAAATCATGGAGAGTGAGAAAAATATTTTTCATGCTTAAATGGAGGTTAAAATAATCAACCAGTCCTCACCTAACCATGAGCTGATGGGACATAAGCATCATTAGGCACGAGTTAGCAGCTATGAATTCAGCATAGAAACAACAGAGAAATACTAAGGCAGGGCTTAATGGTGCACATTGCTCACTGCATTCATCAAATTGCAATGTAAACTCCTGAAATTCTTCTGTGAGGCAGAATTCACAAGACTATACCAAATAAGTCATATGCTTTATAGGTATTTCTGAAAAAAGACAGTTCAGACCAAACACAAAGATCAGGATACTTAATTTGCAGTGCTGAATGAGTATTCTTGATATATCAGTCAGAAATTTTCCAAACGCTATCCAGATATATCACTTCTTCAGCTCAGGACATTTCCAAGCGCTTGATTGAAACAGGTGTGATGGTTGTGTCTCTCTGCTTGAGAGTTTTCAGACTCTGGAAAAGGCGGGCAGCATCTTCACTCCCAGCCATGCAGAACCCTCTTTATTGCTGGCAGCAGGAAGGCTGCTTGCTCTTTCCAGGCTAGCCTGACACACTGCAACCCATTTACAACAGTCCCACAACCCCTTTTCAGTAGCAACCAGCAGTCTGAGAAGTGCTGCTCCCAATCTCTCTATTAAAAGCCATTCTGCATCTCTGATTGTACTCACCCTTATTTGTGCCTTTTCAGATCTATCAGTCTTATAGGTGAGGGGCTGGTGTGAAAACTCCCCTGAACTGTTGTGTTGCTCACCCCCATCCCAAAAAAAGCCAACGCAAAAAAACGTTTTTGGCAGCTATTAACTGACCTTCATCTTCCTGGAGTGTTCTCTTTCCATCTTTCTTTTCAGAAAACACACTCACTCAAAGACTCCCTGGAAGGCTTCCTCCTCCTGACATCTCTGCATAATATTTTATTTTATTAATTACTCTCTCTCCATATTTAAGGAGTACTTTAGCTGTCTAATTCACTGCCAAGTTCTATCACCCATGATACAGAAAATCAAAGGAAATGATCAAATTGAATTAATAGGCATCCCACAAGTAAACTTCACTTCCATTTCAAATCCTCAGTATAAGGCCCCCTACACGCTTTGATGACCCTTTGGTTAACACTAACAGCATCCTTATTGTTGTCTGAATTTATATGAATGGTAGTTTATACCTCTAAAGCATCATTTCAGCTTTTCTGCAAATTCAGCAAACGTTGCATGAATTAGTTTGGTTCTAACCATGTTTTCTAAAAAGCAGCTTGATTTTTTTCCCCTTATGAAAGTATAAACTACCAAAGCTGTGGCCAAACGTTTGGCTGAGATTTTCAAAATGAAAGGGAATATGCCTGCAGAAAATTCCTCCTATATGAAAATAATTACGTTCCAATAAAATGCCAAAGGTATTTCAGAAATAAGTAATCTCCTGTCACTAACTTAGAAAAGGGCACCATCATCTACACAGGAGCTTTCAAATTATTGGATTAAATATGACCCTGTACTCATGGAACATTCTGAAGTCTTCCAGAGCTGATGATAATATGAATAATAGCAACAATGAACGATGCACTGCTATTTTTTCATTACTGAGTAATTCACTTTAGAAGTCATTAGGCAACTTCAGATTGTTCAAAATGAGATGTTGAGCTGCTGCTATTTTTTTTAAGCTGTAGATTCCTGACTTCAGCCTGTAGTTACTCAATACTGTTAAAAGCAGATCTTTCTGGTTCCAAGAATAGTTTTACCGAGTATATAACTAACTAAGAAAGAACCCAGGGGTTCTGCAAATGACATACTGCTGTTTACTGTTTATTATTTCTCCCATAAACCTGTTTATTTCACCAGTAAACCTTATTAACTGAGGTCCTGTACAACACCAAGAAAATAAAGATTGCAAGTAATACTTCGCTTGTGCTCTTGATTGCGTACTGTACTATTCTGCTGTATTACCCACTACAGAAAATTAAATTAAATACTTCCTCTATGAATTTTCTCACCTGCCAAAATGGGAAAGAAGGTTCTTTTTATATGAAAGATGTTCATTTATATCAAAGATTATCATTAAGCACAAAATGACAAAAGATAATAATTACCATTATATTGGCTTTCATTAGCAAAAGAAAAGAGCAAGACTATATATCACTACTGAGTATTCTATGAATTAATTCAGTAACAGTTACTCTGCTTTTTGAGCTTGCAAGCAACATAGATATTTAATTTAATTGTCAAAGTATTCAATGTAAACTCAGTTACAATATCAGTTTCTGTTAAGCTAATCCATTACTGTAATGGTATAGGAGATTTCACCAGCAGCAGGGACCAAGAAAGCTCTCCTAAGCCAACAGGCCAACAGTGCTCACAGCAGCTCATCAGACAAGGGTGAGAGCCAGGGACCTCTGCATGTGATGTGATTTCTCAATGAAAACTCTCAGACCATCCTCCATAGCAGGATTACCTCCCTGGACCTACCTGATCTTCATTCAAAGAACTGAAAAGCAAGGTTAAAACACAACCAGGTCTATCCTTCCTGAACCTAAACTCCTTTGTCTAGCATCAAAATACTGAGCCCGTGTATGCTAAGGAACACTCGGCAAACCAGTTGAAAGGTAGTTTCATTGTTACGTGGATCTCTATTTGTTCTGTGTAGGAAATGCCATTTCCCATCACTTTTGCAAAAGAGAGATTGAAAAAGAATTTTGGTTGTATCTTCCTCAAAAGTATTCTGTTTTAAGCTCATTTGTTATTGGTAAAGCACACAAAAAAGGTAAATTAACAACCCTACCACTGCAATGTAACCAATATAAAATTCTTCTGTGATAATAGTGATCGTATTAGAAATATAGAAATTTTAATTGCAAACTTATGTGTAATCTTACAAAATGAAGGCAGAAGCCCAGAAGAATCATATGCACCACAGCAGGACAGAGCTGTTTCATTTGATCAGTATGGAAAATTACATGAATGCCAGAAAGATTGGACACATAGAGCAGCATCCAAGAAACTGTAGCATATTTACAAGACCAGTTTACTAACATCATATTTCTAATAAGTCTTAAGGATGCTACAACATGACATTCCATCAGTGCAAATGAAAACTGTTTCTCAACCACATTTTTGAATTCTTCATTTCTAAAGAAGCAGGCTTCAAAACAAACAGCTCCATCTACTGTCCCAGAAGCAAGCAAATCATTTCCGAAATCTTCATTTCCAGGCTGCGTTAAGTAAAATAGATCTTCTATGACCTCTCTCCCTTGCCGCACTTTTATAATAAAGGGCTAGGTCTGAAAAACCTTAACAGCAAACAAAAGAAGAAAAGAACCAGCTATACTTTATCCCACTCCAAAGTTCTTCAGATCACCTTCAGGTAGCTGAAGGTTCATCCCACCCAGAAAAAGCATAAGAAACTCACTGAGATGCAGAAGCTCCCACTCAGCTCCTGACACAGAGCCCTGGAAGAGAAAGAAAAGATGCTCCCCAGCAGGTTGTGATTTCTTAATGTCTTACAAGAATAGCTCCTTCTCAATGCCAGTGTCTGTCAGTGAGAAAAACACATCTGACTGGAAAAAACTAAAGGACTACACAGGCCAAATCAAACTTTGATGTAGTCTGTTGTAATTTTTATTCTGAATTTTGAACACACAAGCTGCTGGAGTGCAAGAGGAGGAGTATCCAGAAAAAGACAGCCAGCTTGAGCTCACATCTTCTGCATTACTTGAAGAGTAACACTGTACCAACCCCACCAAATTAGGGGGCAGAATTCAATTGATCTGTTCCTATACTCTCACGGTAGTTCAGCTCTTTTAGTGCATTGATCAGACCTTTACTTGGCTTTTTTTTGTGTAACACTCTCCTTATAAACAAATCAACTATAAATGGAAAAGGAAAGGCTGTACTCCCTTTCCTTTCAAGTACTGGTAAAATATTCAAATACCAGTGATGTAGCACTTGAAAACACAACTCGGGATATTTGAGACTCTGCCTCAAACTATTGTTCAACACACGATTCTACAAAAGGTCTCCAAGCAGAGAAAAATAACAGTTTATTTAGATTAGTGTTTTAAAACACAGAACTCTCAAATTATAAGTAATCAGTAACTTAATATATAGAAAATACTTCTTAAATGCTCTATGGGACAGAAAGAGCTTTTAGAGTTCAAATTAAACAAGTACAGACCATTTGTAACTCCTACTGTAATCAGAAGGCTTTAAGCACCTTTGAAAAAAACAGAGCATAATAAAAGTCCCTCTTGTGATCAAACAAACGCAACAATAAAACCACCTGCACATGGGAAGCCCACTCTGGCTGCATCTAGACAAGCATCCTAAAAAAAAAATGGGTGGATATATATACAAGATACTTTAAATTCCACAAATCTGAACTTCAAAAAAACCATCTATGATACAGTAGAGATACTCTGTGGCATACACTGCTGAAAGCTTGCACAAGTAGCCATTTGCCAATAACCATCATGAGTTCTTAACCTGGTCTATGTAGCCTAACTGCCTGGGAAAAAGGCCAGTCCACAGATCACTAACACTCACTATGGCTAATGGTCCCTGATATTAGAAAGGCATAACATATCATGATACAATGACCCTTTGCATCTTGATGTGTTTCAGAATACAGAGAAATACTGCTTTTACTTCGCAGGTTAAACAGTAAGAAAAAAATTACAGCACAGAGGGCAGATAAGAAAACATTGCTATTCATTTGGTACTGTATACCTTAAAACACCATCTGGGTAATTTTCAGTATCAAGACCTTTTACTACCTGGAGCCCTGGCTGCAATAACCTGCAACCTTGGTTGCTGCAGACGCCTTAAGAATGAAAAGACAATACGAAACAAGAGAGATAAAATTAAACATTTCTTAAAGTATTCATTATTTTATTTCATTAAATTAAACTTTTGTGGCTGATAGAAAAAATGGTATTAAGAAAAGTATGTACTTACAGTCAAAGTTTGCTACTGTTTCTTCCCTGACTATTATGGCCAAACAGTATCTGGGAATCTTGTATTCACCCATATTTCTATATAATTTTTTTTTAGTTAAAAGAATTATTTTACTCAAAATACCAAACTTAGGTTTTCAAACAACTTACTAATAATAATTCTCTTGGTTTTCTTCTGTGTCCTACCTCCTTCATTTTGTCCTACTACAGAGCAGGTGAATGAAAGGTGCTCTGAACAATGGAAGCAAATATAATGGTCTTCACATGACACACTGGGAGGGAAATTTCTACTTTTTGAGGATGTAAATGTCAAGGAGGTGACCAGTTGCCTTAGGTTATACAGAGTTATGGTGAATTGGAGAGGGAAGGGTCTATATGAGAACATTTAGTTCATACCTTTCCGCAAGGCAGAATCTCTTCCATCTACATAGCTCCTAGTGAATATTTCCTTATTCTTAAATGCTTTTAGAAATGGACATGCTGCATCTTTGTGGGTAAACACCGCAAGGTCTTACTACCCTCAGCATTTAACAGTGCTTCCCAACATATACTCTTGCTTCTAATTCTTATCCTATCACCGGCTGTTTAGCCCCCACCTTATTCCAATAATCTTTTTATTTCCAACCCATTCTTTGGTATATACTATACTTGTTTGAACTAAGTGATGTTTCTCTGTATTACAGAGCTGCTGTTCAATAAGCATTCAGACTAACATCTATAGGAGCTGCACACCTAATGTAGGACAGGTTCTACATCTTTCACAGTGCATCAGAAGCGTTCAGATGGAGAGGATGTAAGAGGGCATGGGAAGACCACACATGCTGATGTTTTCTGTTTCAATACACTTTGACCTTCCTTCTTTTCATGTGACAGTTCAGGGCTTATTCATTCATCCCTTCCTGAGAAGTTCATGCAACCACTTTTCACACCTGACAAATTGTCAACTAAATAAACTGTATATTTAAAAAAGTGTGTAAAGTAGGAGCTTGTATACGTCCTATGAGATATCGTGAATTAAGTTTCATTGGGGAACTATCTGCTTCCTCTAAGTGTTACAATCAGGTCCATAACATACAATCCTTACCTCATATTGCCCCTTCTTTCTCCACTACCCCACCCAAGTCCACAATGGAAAGGGAAATGTACAATGGTCTGAATCCACTTATTGACCATCTAAAGGCTAGTAGTGCATGATAAACATTATAACGAGGTTCGAATTAGGACAATTTAACCTCTGACTAAAGCATACATTATAGATGCACCCATTGCCTTAGTAACAAGGTTCATCTTTTTGAAGGAAGACAAACTTGGACATGAGAGGGTCTACTAGGAAGCAATGACACAGTTTTTACAGAATTAAAAACTACGCAAGTATTTTGAAATCCAACACATCTTTCTATAACTAGACTTCATTACTTCTACTATTCTTCTACACTAGCCATGAAATTAGCCTTTGTCCTTTTTTTAGGTACTCTAAGGATATGGCTCTCATTTTGTACTATGCACCCCGCTGACTTACTCCTTTGATCATCTTTTGAGCACAGAATACAAACATTCCCTGAGTAGATCACACAAACAGGGTTATTCTGAAGCAGCTGCATCCAAGTTGAAACCATAAGATGCAGATGCATAAGAGAAGAGGTCACAGAATGCTCTGATTAAGAGAAAGCTTACATCTAAGTAGAATGTAGTTTAGGGTTACCACAATGGGTAAAATCACCAACAAGGCATTGAAATCTGCTGCAGAAATGAATGTCAGGTGAAAACAGATTACACTGAAACACTACAGTATAAGTCTGTGATGTGGTATCCATCTTACACAGATGGAGCACTCAAAGCTACCTCCAGTCTGAAGTAGACACAAATAATAGCTCAAGGTCTCTCTAAAGCCTTGAGTTCCTACTCTTTCAAAATGATCAGATTTTTCAGGAAAGACGGTAGTATCTTAAGTAATTCAAACCTGCAATGTAGATGCATCCACATTATATCACTGCTTTCATTCAACATCTCAAATTCTCTTTAGAGGAGGAATCGTTTTTTGCTCCATCCTGACCGAGGCTTTATGAGCAAATGAATAAACAAAGGCATAATTTGCACCAAAGCTGTTTAGAACACAGACAATTCTGAAAGAAGTAGCACAATTACAGCAATTACAGTATCCCACCAATTATAATTTAATACACAAATAAAAAGCCTTCTAATAAGTCAGTTTGTGCATGGACTGAAGCAACATCTTTCCACTCATAGAGCTCTGGCAAAAAATAAATTGAAAACTCTTACTGAAAATAATGAAAACCCGGAACGGCATAGCATCAGAAACAGAGGAGACTGACAATAGGAAGATGTAATCTATTTATGCTTTGTTAAGTACCTGACTTAGTTCAAGTTACTCCTGTTTACTGTGCACCAGTATTTCCCAAGAAAAATTCTTATTTTCATCCTGGTCTGACATTGCCACAAAGAGCACAACTTTGGCAGGATTTTTTTTGTATCACACCAACATGGAATTAGGCTTTAACATCTGGGTGGATGAAGAAAGTCTGTCCTTGATTCTTTGACATTCATACTTCCCCATACTCTCTTTTGTTTCCAGAGCGTGAATAAAACGTGCTTTAATAGTCTAGACGTTGTCTGAATGTAGCAGCAAACTACACAATGTAAATCAAAACAAATATCTTTTGCTTTTGATAGAGGTAAAACATCCAACAATAAAATGATAAACACTTTCCCTTCATTTCTTACGTGTATACATCTATAATTACTCATCACAGTTTCAATTAACTGAATTTCAACAAAGAAGGTCACATCATAAAGGCTTAATTAATTTTACAAAAACTTAGCAGGATAAACTAAGATTTCCCTGGGGAGTTGGAGAACTAATATAGAACAAGAACAAGATGTGGTATCTTACATTTATGGAGTTTTTGTATGCATTTTCATTTTGATCCAAAGAGGCTAGAACCCATTTCAAGTATTTTATTGAGTTCTAGTTACAAAGTGTGTTGAAAGATTATAGAGAAATACTAATTTTCCCCACCTCATTTACCTTCACTTCTGAGTCAAGGTGTATACATAGGACATAGTAGGACAGCTAGTGGGTTTCACCAACATTCAGTATTCTAGTTTTACAAAACAGGAGAGTTTACCTCTATTACAGGTTCCAGAAACGAATGCCAGTATGAAATTTAGGCCTATTTGAAGTGAAAAAGTAGGAAACGGATATACTAGAAACCTACAGATCCATTTAAATTTTATTCTGAAAAAGCAATCTGTCTCTTTTTCTACTCTCATACAAACCTGATGAAAAAAAACAAAGTGCATCTGTAACATGTACTGGCCTGGTATGTACAAAGCACACACCCATACATATAAAATTCTAGCTATTCTGAATAGAGAGAAAAGCTTGGGGTAAAACCAAACCTTATTAGGAAACTACACTGATTAAAACCTCGATGCAAGTAACAAAAGTATTCATGTTCATATTTTACTTAAGAATTGCATGGTTTACGATCTCCAACGTTTAGGGCCGGCTACATCACACATACATCTTTTGGTATAACCTGTCACCAAACAGGCTGAGATAAAGACACAAGATTCATTGAGCAGTCACCTGTTTCACAGTGAGAGTGAATAGGATTACACAATATATATATATATAGTTCTACTCTGTATGTAAAGTACACATAATACCCCATGGACACTAACTGTTCTGCCAACAGAGTCAGACAGAACAGTAATTATAATTAACTGCATTTTTTTTCCACTGAAATGATACACCACTCCTCCAACAAAAGGAAAATTGATTTTAATACAACAGAGTAAATACCATGTCTTTGAAGCAGGGTGAAATACTAGTGCTTAAACAATAGCAGGATTTAGAACTTATTGTGGGGATTTTTGTTGTTCTTGTTGATTTTTTTCTTTAGAACAATCTCATATAATGCTTCACATCTCAGAAATATGCACCTCAGTTCAAGGACATATATATGTAGGCTCCACATCACCACTGAAAATACAGTATATATTAAATAATCACAGTAAGACTCTCAGAAAAACAAGCTAAAACAGCATGTCCTCGTTGGATAAACATGCAGACATTCTTAATTGTCTTTAAAACACTATAAGCTGTAGTGAATCACTTAAAAGTGCACAGATTACTCATAAAATCCAGCTATATTGCTATACAAAATTACATGTTGCTTTTGCAACTCTCAAACTTACAGTCATTTGCTGAATGACCTTGCAACACTTAACATGATGAAACTGGTCATGCCATTATTAGACAAATATTCAGTGCCATGAACTCCAAATACATAAATGTTATTGTCATACAGGAATAAACAATCTCTCAAATTAGATTACACAAAGCACTTCTGGTGAGCTTCAAATCACTTTCATTTCAAATTATTTTGACAAAAAGTAAAGTCTCATTTTATTACCAACAACCAGATAGCGCATAGTCTCACCAACACCACCAAGACAAAATAATGCATTTTCAAGAAATTCTGTGCTTTACGTTTAAGAGAAAGAAATAAGCCTTAGGGCTTTAATCATCTCTCAGACATAGGTTTGCAGTGTCCTTTTATTAAATATCTCACAGGCATACAGAAGCACCATTTTTTTTCTGAAAAAATGTACTTTTATTAAAGGTATCCTCTTTTAATAAAAATACACTCTAACCCTTGTTCTCTGACTTATGGGGGGCTGACAAACGTAGCTTGCCATTTCCATGCAAATTAGTAAAGAATCAACAGCATTTGGGCAAAGAATATAAATCTCTTCTAGACATAAACCCTTTGCTGTTGCTTATATGAAGGACCATTAAAATGATTCTACTTATAGAATCACACGGTTAGTGAGTCAAAAAATATCTTAAGCTACATTTATGAAGACACAGGAGTGCGGAAATTCATCCAACTCAAAACAAAAATGTAATGCTTTCCTGACAATTCCCTTAAATTCCTATACTAGAATGTTTAGAGAGACAGAAGTGCATTTAATCATCTCTTAAGATGGCAAGCATTTTTTGCCCAATATCAAGGAGGACAACAATCAGTTTAGAGACCCTCGGTGGACAAAAATTAGAAATGGGGCACAACTGAGGCAATGCTCAAAGTTACACTGACAAACAGTGTCAAGGCTAAGATGCCTCAGTGCAGGATATTTATCCCTACTACCACAGAATGTCTATGCTAATTTTTCTGATGCCTTTTCCCACCAGACATGCACAAAAGACCCTCCCTTGCCCAACAGTTTCATCTTTTTTCAGTGCTGAAGAGTTTACCCAGTCACGTTCAGAAAGTCCTTCCTGAATATATTTGTGCTGCAATCACATAACCTTTCTCATCCTTATTCTCCATCTATAAAATGGGGAGTCACTTTCTTAACATAAACTTGGCTATTAAGGGAGTAAACGGAAAAGGTTTCTCAGGTTCTCCAATGCTACAGTGACACAAGACTTTGTCTTTCTTGAGTAAGGTAGAGAACATCCCACTCAGCCACATCTCACTGAGATTAAAAACTACATCAGAGGCAAGACAGAACCTAAAATGGCTTTAAAGGAAAACATAGACACTGGCAGAATCAACTGTAAAATAGAAAACCTAATTAAAATATTCTGGATCAAAAGCAAAATGGTAAAATTCCCTAATATATAGATAGCAAAAAATAGTAACATTTTAATTTTCCTTTATTTTTTTTATTTACTGGTAGCTTATATGCTTTTTGCTTGACCACATTCTATTAGTATGGAGAAAGGCTGATTCTGCACTGACTTGCTTAGTAGCAGAGGTTTGTGCAACCAAAGTAAAGTCCTGTTGCTGCATTTTGCTTTATCACTGAACACTTCAGGGTTTTCATGCTTTTGAACACATTGCGTACATGTATATAAACGAGGAAGAATACTCAACAGTTCAACAGAGAATACTATTCACTGGCATCTAGATATCAAGCAGCTTTGATTTTTCATGGAAATCTTACATCCCTTGTATCACAAATAAGAGAACTTTTGAGCATGCAATATTATCCTGTTTACCTTTGCTAATCAGTGTAGCAGAAAAAAGATCGTGGAGTTAACTAACTGATTACTACAATTAGATACTCAGTACACTAATACTCCACAAAAACTATGAAGCATTACTGCTGTCATTAGTCCACTTAAGTGTTAGTGAACATGTACTGAACCTCATGTAAATGTTATCTTAATAAGGCAAGCATGATAATTTGGATTTGGGATGTTGCACATTTTACACAGGGAGAGGTTGCAGGGGGTGAGGTGGGCTAGGGAGTTGCCACTATGTCCAATAACATGTTCTCGTATAGTTTAGATTATGGTTAGGCTTGAGCATTTTTGTTATGTTTAGACAACAGAGTGAAATGAAAACTTACCCCTATGCTGCCATTCTTTTAAAAACTGTAGAAAGAGAGTTGGCTTGGAGGATGTACAGCTAATGTAAGCATCAAAGAAGATACAAAAGTGATGTCACATGGACTTTTCTACATGACCATGCCCCAGTTCCTGTATGTGTTTAATACTAACCTGTTTTCCTAAATTAATGTAATATCTGCTCAGCTTGGGAGATATCACTTGGAATATTCCTGAAATATCAGCTGGCAGCGCTGACCGCTCCAAAAAGAAGAAAACAGACAAGGTAACATAAAGGTGCTAGATAATGCAAGAATGAGCACAGCTGTAAAAAAAGGAAGTCACAGCCTTTTAGGACTGGAGTTTGATTTCTTTAGTTGCCATTAACAAATATTTTGTTTTCTTCAACAGAAAATATCCAAAAAGTTTATTAATTCAGAAGTTATCAACATCCTGAACTCAGGGAAAAAAAACTATGGAAATGGAATTATGTGTATTCAACAGTGCTGGCCTATTAGGTACATAATATGCATTTTTTTAATATTGTTAATTACAATTCCATTCTCCTGGGTAATCAAAACCCCCATGAAAAACATACATCTGAAATATTTGCCCGAGAGAAGAGAATTAGAATTTTCAACCATAGAAAATGTTTCACATTCTTTACGATTGTTTAGCTATCCCACTGCCCCTGTCCACTACAGTTGACTACCATCAATCTTTGACATTTAGGGGCCAACTGTGAAAAGATCACAGTTTTGAAATGTAAGTTTAATCATATTCTTTTCATATATGAATTCTTGATTTTCTGATTCACAAAGCTGTGCCTCACTCTAATCAGTCCAGAAAGGCCTGTTTGAAACTGCATACTATCCCATACAATATTCATATCTTTTATTAAATTATGCACATTCTGTTGGCTTTAAAAACTTGCTTAATGTGGGCAGTCTAGTACATCAATTTTTTTTTTATACAACTGTGATACTCCCTCGGCTACTGCCTTATTTTCTCAGCCCTCGGCATACAAGTGAAAGCTGTAGCTCAGCCTTCAAATCAAAGTTGAAGAAAAGAATGGTGTTCAAGTACTAATAAGGAATACTTTTAAGAACGAAAAGGAAGAGCAGTTATCAGAGATAGATGAAAACTCCCCAAAATGGTCTGAGGCAAAGAAGGCAAGGAAGCAGGCACAGAGCCACTGAGCAGAACTGCTTCTGACTCTTTCAGTCCAACAAAGGCTCAGCAGGTTCTGGGCTGGCAGAAGACAGAGAAAAATATTGAAGTTGCTGGCCAAGAGCTTCTGCTATGCAAAGACACTCTGTGCTCCCCAACAAATCAGCCGTGTCCAGCAACTGTCCAGGAGACTTGGCCTGCTCAAGAGATGGATCACAAGGTTGTGAAAGCCGCTTTTAGCCTTTGTGTTTTGCCTGTTTCAGCTGACTAGACCTAAGGGGTGAGGGGCAGGGTGTATTAAACATGCATTTGTTTTCCTCAGCAAGAGCCATGCACACATTAATAGCCTCTCCCATACAGGAAAGGAAGCGTGCAACCTGGGCTGGGGGCTAAGAGCTTAAATTCTGACGAAATCCCAGCAAGAGGCTCAGTGAGCAAAGGCGGTTTAAGCAAGCAGCTTCACTGGAGTTACTGCTGTGGTGGCCCAAGCAAAAGCAAAGTTCATGGCCAAACTCTTTCGCTGATTGCTGCTAGGGCTGCCAGACCAGGCCCCCTTTCTCATGCTGGGGGCAACATCCTGCTGGACTCTATACCAAGCACACAGCGCTGAGTTCCTCCCAAGGTTTGCCAGCACACTTATCACCATAACACATTGGGCAGTGCTGCTATTCAGATATCCAAGATGGTAACAAGAAGCAAAACAAAGATCCAATCAAGAATCCACAGCACTCTGCCTCATACCCAGAAAAAGGGGAGAGACAGAGCAAGCCATCATTCCCTTTCCACTATAAACTTTCTAAACGTGTACAGCAAATGCTGCCTACTTGCTAGCCAACAGCAATGAGGTATCTTGCCAAATGAGATACTGCATTAGAATTTAGAAAGAAATCTAGTGGGCTAACACTATTTGATTCTGCTTTTCATGAGCATTTTCTGCATCCAGCTTACAATATTCATTATCTCAGACACCGAGGCCTCTTACAGTTCAGGATACACTGTACTAAGTACTCTACAAACATACAGTAAAAAAACATTAACTGTGCCAGTAACTGGTCCTGCCTGCTCTGCATAGTTAGGTAAAATGCACTGAGAAACAAAGAGGAGAATTAACTTGCCAAAAGTCACACAACTACTTGGTCACAGAGCTCACAATGTTCTCCCAAGACCAGAGCTGCTTTGTTTCTGGGTCACATTGTTCTCCTCTCACAGAGATTATCTTCCCCAAGGAAGGCGCATTATGAATGAAATAGGTGCACATAACACAAGCCCTGTAAGCACTTTAAAGCCTAGCAGTATTTGGCAGTTTAGGATCATCTGGCCCCAATAATCTTCTTCCCTAATGAAAAAAGTTATTTCAACTTATGCCTGTGTCCTTATCTATAAATTTAATGAGGAAGCAGCTCCTTTTCTGCTGTTTTCCAAGTCTCTTTGATCTTATAATTACACATGTGCTGGTTGCTTGCCATTATATAGAGTCTGAATAATGTATATTGGTGCTTGATAGCTCCAAGTACACTATGTACCCAGGAAAAAGGAGCAGCTACTCTTTCTGTAACAGTAATCTTAGAAATGGTTCAAAAAGCTTGGGAAAGAGAGGGATACATAAAGCTGTCCCATGGTGATTCCATGCTTGCTCCATGCCCATGCAGCCCTAAACCACATGGGGATGCACAGGGAAGAAACAAGCAAACAAGACAAGACAAAGAAAGAAAAAGAACCAACAAAGTGAATACTGCTGCCCAGCATCTCATCTCCTTTGCATCACTTCCAGTTTGGAGGTATCCCACAAATATGAGATGTATTCTTCTAAATGTGATGTCTCTCCATAATATTATGATTGCTGAAAAATTAGCTAGAAAAGTAGAAAGGATAGTGAGGGGTTTTTTTGTTTATTTGGGTTTTTGTTTTTTTGTTTTTTTTTTTACTTGGGACAGCCTAACTAGTTGCTGTAAGTGTAGGAAAAGGCAAGAAGCTGCAAGAAATCAGTAAGGTCACATTATTCTCACAGCAGTCTACACTTTTCTAAGCCTAAGGGCAAAGTCCCCACAGCTTCACAAACTAGATACACAACCTTACAGGAAAATACTTCAGGTGACACTCAAAATTAATTGGATTTGTACTTAAAATGCTTGGGTGTCTGGGTATCAACTCTGTCTTGATAAATCATAGTGCTTAACTCCTGAGCACCAGTGATCACAGGCACCTTGTGGATGTCTATGCTTGGGCTGCTACATTGCCACTGCTATAGCAGAACAAGTCTTATGCAGCCACCAGCTGCAGTGTACTACTTAACACAATGCCTGCAATAATTCTAAACTGGAATAATTATTTATGTATGTATACACACACAAATCCATGCATGCAAGTGACCCAAAGATCATCAAATTAGAAGTATGCAACTCTTGATTTTAAGCACCTGCTGAGGACTGTGCAGACACTATGGCAGCACGAATGGAACTTGCCAAACACATACCTCATTCACCTGTTTTTCTCCTCTGTAGCTCAGAGGGAAGGACGTTGCAGGAGGATGGAGTACCTTTCCATTCACAGGCCTGAACTACCTTCTCACCCACTGAGCTTACCATTGCACGTCACTGCAAGTCATTTTCAACCATAATGAACAAAAGCAGCTCCTATTTGCCTGTCTTTACCTCTACACCTGTAATAAAGCAAAATTTCCTGATGTCTTTCACTTTTAGGAAATTCTGCCCCTTTTGGCTGTACCGTATTCATTTGCTAGTTCACCTTTTCACTTGTACCACACACTTAGTAACAGATGAGAGATCCACCAAATACACTCTCATTGAACATGTCTACATACCAGGAGATATGGCAGAATAATAAAAAATATTCACTACCTTTTATTCAGACCAGTGCATCCACTCTACATTCACTTCAGACTTGGATTTAATTGCTTTTTTTCTCTAAATCAAGCTGATGGTAACCCTACCCTCACTATGTGGTCCTATGGTCTTTAAGGGAAATCTGCCATACAACAAAACCAGAGCAATAAATGCCCTTTGACTAGCACTGCAGCTATTGATCTCAGAATTAAGTTAAATCCCTGATAATACTTTACTTTCTAGCAACATCAAAAGTAGAGTAGTCTTCTCCCCATCTGCATTAATATAAATGCTTCGTACAGGTCAAGCACTACTCCATTTACAACAAAACCTGAAGGACACCATAGTAAGTGTTAAACAATTCCAGGGTAAGGATTTTAAACAAACCATTTTACTAGAATTAGAAAGCATTAAAACAGCATTGCTTTCTAAGTTATCAAAGTAAATGTTCAACATAACCCAGGTCTTTGCCTATTGTAATTCTATATAAGAAATGTAGAAGGACTCAGTTGGATCTATTTTGGCACCAAAGTTTAAAAAAATAATCAAAGAGGTTTTATTATTATTACTAAAAGGTGGACCATTTTTTTCCCCGAGATTATTCTTTTCCCGATGTCAGTAAAAAAGTTGAAGGGAGATGATAGGGGACATTTCCATACAGCTTGACCCAGACAATGCTGAATTTTCCAGACTTAAAAAAATCTGAAAATGACTACTCATCTTAGAGAAAGGGAAAAAAAATCTGCAGCTAAAATAAGCACAAGCTCTAAAAGGAAGCAATTCCTTTCCATTTTAATAATCTTTGCACCAATCTGTTTCTTTTTGCGCTTCATGGCGCACAAATAAATTCAGAACACAGAATAAACTGAAATATTAAACATTACTTTTCAAAATACCAATTGTCCTACTATCCTAAGAATTAGATTAAAATATTTTCTATGATAATATAAAAAGAAAAATGCTATGAGCCAAAAATGCAAAGGAAATATAGCTTTTATTTCTTGGTATATAAGCAATAAGCATTACATCACATTACATTTTTACATTCTAGGCTTGGCTATGTTTCATTTGCTTTTATATCCATTATGTGTCAGGTCTCTAAAGGATGCTCACTTGTGATGCTTTCATTAAGAAGGGTACAAATTTAGAAACACTAGAAATCTAAGACTCAGGATATCCACAATTCCACAAAGAAGTAGTATTATTCAGGTCCTTGAAAAGAAAGAGGTACGTAAAAATAGATATGAAATGCAGACAGGCAAAATGGGCTACTTCTGCAAACAATCTGTGCTGTAAATTCTTTGTACACACATATAGCTTTTTAAAGTGCTGGGAAAAAGCCACCTTTTGGCCTCTTTTCAACCAGCTACTGAAAGACTTTATTATTAATGCTTTTGAAGACCAAAGGACAGCATCATCATTATAGCAACACATTTCTCAGCTGCATATTTTGCAGTCTGTTCCACACTGTAGAGAACACAATTCCTTGTAAATGGATGTTTCAGAATGATTATGCAGAGGAACACCAACCTGTTGGCTTGGGCTACAGCTCAACACCAGAGGTAATGACCCGCACTGTGAAAAGCTGACCTGACAAGTCATTTCTTGTCTTATGGCCTCTAGACCCCACTTATACCTCAAATTTTACCTGGCTATCATTCAGTCTCAAGAATGCATAAAAGGGTTCACAGACTCGTGTACCCAGATGCCAGTATAATTAAAGATTAAGTAAATATTAAAGTGAAAGAGGTCCATAGAAAATCTTGCCATTTATTAAAGATATAAAGCCTTAATAGAAAAGAAGATAACGTACTAGAGGCATGGGTGCTAAAACAGAGAGAAGCTAAGTATCTGCACAAAGAGCACGCAGCCAGCTCTTGACACCGGAAAAAACTAGCATCCCTGAATTTCCAGTCTGGGGCTATATGCATCAATTCAAACTGTTCTCCTAAAACCCACAGCAGCCTCCAGCAAAACATCTATCATCTTCAGCAACAGAGGAAAAAAGGCTCCTGAATTCAGCAAAAATGAGGCATCTGAAAATACAGAAAGTGGCTCTAATTTCCGAGGCTATCAGTGTTAAAGTGTCAGTTTTAAGGGTCACATAATATTATTATATAAGAATCCTGATAAAATTACCTATTAATTATATCATACGGGTCAGTTCAATTGCAGCAAGCTAGCTTTTCCCAAATTATAACTAACTAAAATATTATAAAATAAGTACTGCAGAACAAAAATTATCTATGTTCACTGCTGCTATGTTTTCTTAGTCATAAAGGTGATACTTCAATATCACATCATATTAATGAGTATGGTGAAATAGGAAGAAATTGCCTATTGCAAAGTCATTTCCAAAGGCCTGCAGTAAAGCTTACAAAATATACTGAATCCCTTCAAGACAGAAAAATCTGGACAAAGAAATAATCAGTAGACACAGAACATTTTTTTCTAATTTTTTTCTGTGATAAAGGGATTACAAAGGAATTGTCCAGGTTCTCAATCCTTTTTCACCTGAAATGTTTAGAGTTCTTTAATTCATGGCAGGAGACAGCTTGAAGAAAGCTGACTTTGTAGGATCTTGTAGAGTTTTGAAATAGTTTGCATAATTTATGAAACGGCATTTGATGCAAGGATGCAAACCAAGCACAATCATTCTTTATTCTCCATGGTGAAGGTAATGGTGAACACAACTTGTCATGAAAACAATGGAAGGATTTTGTGCTTTTTGTTACCAACATCATGAAAGAAGGCAAAGAAGAGGAGGAAGGCTGTCCAGGTTGGTATTACAAGTTATCTACTATTAAACAAACTTGCCTATTAATGCCCCAAAACACATTTTGAAGCCTATTTCTATACTGAGGGAAGGTAAAAATCCTAAAAACCTACCCAAAATCACTTCAAAGAATTTTGAAAGGGAAAAAAAAGTACAAATAACTCTGTAGGAAGGATGACGTTTGAGGACTACATAGTCCATAAGCTCTGGGCTCGCATCTTTTTTAATGTATTCAAAGGTGCTGTGAAGATGAGGGGACACTGAATGCTAATTTTTTATTTTTGGAGGATCAGATTTTAGTTAAACAAGCACAATGATGTGACGGCCACTAAGCACTTCCTACCATTACAGAGACCTCCACAGTGGAGCTCAGTCTCACATCAGCTTCAGCTAGCCAAACTACACTGTCACACTTGGCCTTTGGAAGGCATTTAGACATTTAACTCAAGGAAATCAATGGATTTCCAAGGAATTCAAATAACTCCGAAGGTGTGGGACCAACTGATTTCTCCAAGCTCTCTCAGTGAAGTATTTACAGGAAACTCCAACTCCAATCACAAGGTTTTCTCTTCTGTGACACCATAACTGCCAAAAAGGCTGGATAAAGCTGACACAGGACTGAGGAGGTTTTATGTCAGAGTAAGGAACATGGTGGTGGTGACAGAAACTACTTTAGTTTGTAGGGTCTCCTGTATTACCTTACTAAATAATTCAGTGTCTTACCCATTTGAGTGAACATTCTGATGTAGCTTAGGTCAGTCAAATTTTAGAACACATTTTAGTAGTAGGCAACTCTGCTTCTAACAGAAAAAAGGAAATTGTGGGAACAGTTTTGTTATTTTACTATGTCCTATATAAGGTCAACCAACCTACAACAAAATCAAAACTAATCAGCAACCCTCATGTAATTTACAGTAACTGCATCTGCCAGAAAAATAGTTTTTACAAGATTTTATTACACCAAGAACCAAATGAGCTTTTCAATGGTTGTCAAAACAGTGTCCCATTTAGCTCTTAATAAAAACCTTTCAAGGTAGGTATTTAGATGCCCTTTATAAAAGCATAAAAAAATCTGTTAATCCATGTTGCATACTTTGGGTATAAAAAAATGTAGATGCAAATCTGACTAAATGTAGACGAAGAGGAGCTGTCAATGGACCACTCAAAATGGCAAGATATATCAAGTGGCACTGCAAGCTATTCCAGTCAGTCTTAGTTAATGAAGTAAAAATACATTTTATTTGCAGACGGCAAAGGCAACCAGAAAAAATCAAAATTATTGCAATTGTTGGTATGGGACAAACCAAAGGCTGTAGATTTACAGAGAAAGAATCAACTGTGCAGACACAGGATGAGGGCTGCTATAGGGCAGTAGTGGTTTCAGGAGGAATTTGCCCAGGAAAGTATCAAATAACAAGTGTAAGGCAACAGTGTTTTCAATACATAAAGCACTGATAAATTAACAGCCTGAAAATCACCTGAAATCTTCCCTCGAAACTACTTTACATGGATGAGGTCCTAGCTGAATTCATTAGACCTGGGTTAGGTACTGTTTTTCAGTAAACTGGAAAGCAACTGAATAGAGTCAGCACCAGCAGCCAGAATGATCCAAAAAAAGTATAAATAAGGAAGAAAAACCTGCTCCATAAAAATTAAGCAGCCTAGGGAAAAACAGGCTGACTTCCTAAGGTCCCTTCTGTGCCCTTTTGAGGGACTGAGGGGTGAGTGGAGGAAGGAATGCACCAATCAAACCTAACAGATCAGGGATACTAAGAAGGACCCTGATTTAAGGAGACTTGTCATCTGTCAATAACATTTCCCTATTCAAAAATGGGAATGTCTTCACATTAACTCCTTTCAAACAGCTGTGGTAGCAGCAGCATATAGGCACAGATCATATCTCCTAGACCCCAGCTTTCAAAACGCAATGTGAAAAGGCATGCTTATTCCTTGATAAATAACAGACTCGTTGCTTTAGAATGCATTGATCTTCAGAATTAAAACTGCACCTTCAAACACATGTCATCACAATTTATTTTCCCCAGGCATATTCTGAAAGGTTATAATTTTTCAAGGTGAAAAAAACAGAATTGTGAAATAAATGTAGCTGCTCTCTCCCTTGTCTTTTCATAGGAAAGTAACTCTCAGTTTTAAGGTATCCGAAGGATTTCTCCCCCAGCCATATGTTGACCTTTGCAACTGCATTTTTTTCTTTTCTAGCTTTCTAACATAAGCACACAATTAAAGCCTTCATCTCAGTTCAAAAATTAGCAGCTGAGCATTAGGATTCTGCATGTATAGCGATAACAAAGATTGAACAGATGTGAAAAATAAATTGTCTTACTACTATAGACAATGTTTCACGTTGAGGTAAATTGAAAAATGACTGGTGAATTTTGTCCAGTTTGCTGTCTCTCTGAACAGCAATGCCAATCCTTGAGAGTCCTTCACAAAATCAGAATACAGGAAAAGAATAAAATCTGTATTTACATTCGAAAACCACTACCATTTTGAAATGACAACATACAATTTTTATAACTCACATTTCACAATATTTATATGTAGAGAGATTGCAAACTAATAGAAGCAGTCTTACTCTGGCCACAAGATTTTTCCGTTTTTCAGATGTCACACTGAATAACTTCAATGCATTCTTCTTTCATTTCAGAGATTTTGCATTCCTTATTATGAAGTGACACAATGTATAGCTGACCAATTTCAGATAACACTCCTGGACAGCCCAGTTCAGAGTATTTTAAAGGTTATGTTCTGAACCCCTTAGAACGAGCAACAAAGCTGGTGAGGGGGCTGGAGAACAGGCCTTATGAGGAGCGGCTGAGAGAGCTGGGGTTGTTTAGCCTGGAGAAGAGGAGGCTGAGGGGAGACCTCATTGCTCTCTACAACTACCTGAAAGGAGGTTGGGGAGAGGAGGGAGCTGGCCTCTTCCAAGTGACAGGACGAGAGGGAATGGCCTCTAGCTCCGCCAGGGGAGGTTCAGGCTGAACATTAGGAAAAATTTTTCACGGAAAGGGTCATTAGGCACTGGAACAGGCTGCCCAGGGAGGTGGTTGAGTCACCTTCCCTGGAGGTGTTTAAGGGACGGGTGGACGAAGTGCTGAGGGGCATGGTTTAGTGATTGATAGGAACGGTTGGACTCGATGATCTGGTGGGTCTTTTCCAACCTGGTGATTCTATGAATTCTTGAGATTTCAAAGTATCAAAGACTTCTAGGGTGACTGGACTCCTCACTTAATACTCTAACTGTAGTTTTTGAATGGTTATAATATTTCCTTCAGTTAATGTAGTAATCATGTGTTTGCAGATGGACGGAGAAGCAGACTCATTTAGATGTACTTTTTCCAACTTTTTCACTGTTCTCTTTGCAGTGATAAAATCTATCCCTACAAATGAAATCTATCTATCTACAAATCTATCCCTATCCAGACAAATGAAGCCTAATTTACTACTAGACCATATTACAGGTGCTGGAAAATAAAAAGAAAAAACTTCATTACATACTGAAAAGCTAAATAAAAGGTGAATTCAAATTGTCAGTCCAGTCCTTAATTTTCATTGCAATAGCTGTATTTGGAAATTTGTATTTTGGTGCATTTTGTCTTTGTAGGCTGCAGAGCTCAAATACTCTCACATAACTAGGTTAGTTAATGTCATGAAACAATCAAATTTAGTTAGGATTCAACTGATGCACAGCAGCAGACTTACCTTGGAAGAGGCACATTTTAGAAACTGTCTACATGCAGCTCTGATGAATCAAATCACAAAAATTCAGCACACCACAATACTAAGTCTCTGCTATTTAATCTTATTCTTTTGCACTATTCTCTAACGAGCAATGCTGGAAGCCTCTGCAGAAAAATATCAGGGACAAAAGCATATCCACTTGGAAGTTACTGCTTTTGTGAACAATAAGGAGTTCCTTCATGGAATAATCTATTTCCTTTGAACTTCTTTATGCCAATATGTCTTTTCCTTAATAAATTAAGCCGCTACACACAGATAATTTCTACTGCTTTCAGCACTGTAGAAGCTTGATGGCACAAGGAAGCCCAGCCTCCATACTCTTAAGTTCTCCCTAATTTTGTGTCTTTAACTCTCTTCTCCAGTTCCAGCACAATTGCCAAGCATTTAATCAGCAAAAAAGAATGTATATCTCTGCATTCGTTGTCTTATATATTACAAATTTGTCCATAGTTGGGGTTTTTTTTCCATGCCAGAATAGACAAAATGAGGGATGCAAATCTTCTCTATTTCTCTGCATAGATAAAGACCAAACCAAAGGAGGACTGCAATCTGCTGCAGCTCTAGAATCAGTAACAATAATAAAAATACTGATATCTATATTATTTTCAAAGAGTTAAAAGGATACAATTTGTTCTACGATCGGTGTGTACACTTTTGCATTATAAGAGTATACTGGCAACTGTTGCTTAAAGAACAGGAAAAAAAAAAGAAATGGGGGAGAGGGTTGTCCTCTTTTACATTTGCTTCTGAGACAGGAACGCGAATTTTACAGTTTATAAGAAAGGATCTGATCACTGAAAAAAAATATTATTTAATAAATCAATAGTAAGATTTAAAAGACTATAAATAATATCATGCTAACAGTTACTGTAAGGGCATAATACTTTTTTTATAGGCACATAAGCACCAGAATAAGCAAGCTATAAGCAGCCATGAAACAGACATTTAGCTCATCAAAAATATATCCACAGCCTGGATAACAAGCTGCATGTAACAGAAACACCAACCCTCTAGGCTTTTGTTAGAAAGCACCGAAGACAGTACAGATAGGCCACACAAAGAATACAGACATGATCAGCATCTTGGACCCAGACTTGTCACAGAACATTCCTATCTAACACTAGGAGTCATATACATGCTGGGCAGAGACCATAGCGATACATTCATAACAGTCCAGTAAACACTAAAAGACACATAAAATTATAATATATACAACCATCACAACATGGCTTACAGTTCTGAAGGCAGACAGAAAAGAAAGATTAGTTGTGGCACCTTAATCAGCTGATAAAAAGTGTGTATCTCTCTTCATAGAGCCAAGAGACCAGGACCTACAAGTATCAGTCAGGTTACAGGTTTAAAGTGATGGCACAGATGATAGATTAATCCTCTGCAATGAACAAGTTTCAGAGGAGGCAGGGCATGCAAAGCCTCACAAGGGTTTTGGGTGGTTTCTAGAGATATAGGCTGAAGATTGAGTTTGACACAACACCCAAGAGAGGTCCAGAGGAGAGATGGATCCTATGCTAAGGCATACAGAATCAAAGATAGGGATACAGATCTTGTAGGATGAGCAAGAAAAGATGGAACCAGTAGTGAAAAAACCAAAAAAAACCCAAAACAGAAATCCTCCAAAGCAAGTGCTAAAACAGCCACCTGGAAAAGACATCAGAGCCACTTGCTCTTATCTTTAAAAAGATTTCAACAGAAGAAGAAAATCCTCTGGTTCCTAAGACTACAGTGACAGAGGTTCTTCAATTAGTTTTGGGGGAAAACCAAATAATCACTCAGTATGGTAACCCTGTAGTCCTGCTCTTTAAATTCCATTTTCCACATTTTACTGCATTCTTAACATAAAGTAAACTTCTAGAGTCAACATATTCACCACAATATTTGAAAGCTATCAAGGCAGGAGAACAGGGTAAAAGGACACTTGTTTTGGTAATCAGACAGAGCTGAGAGCTAGTTGAAGATTTCTGTTGTACTGAGATGCAGGAAGCATTATCAAACCAAGGAATGGACATAATTAATACCCCCAAATCTATCAAATGATGAAACAGCTAAAAGATTCCACAACAACTCCTCAACTTTTCAACTGAAGACTTGAACATTTGCACCTGCTTCTTATTAAAAAAACCAAAACCACATAAAAAACCCAACACCCCCAAAAGTCTGAAATACAAGCATGAGGTACAAGAAGGATAACATTAAAAAGCTTTCTCTCTTTTCTGAAGATGTTAGTTGTAGCACTAAAAGCCAATCCTAAACTTGAATTTTTCCTGTGGGTCTCAATCATGCCAATTAATATTTTTCACATTAAAAGGTATGTTAGAGGCATTTACAAGAATACATTTCAATCACAAAGTAACAGTTATAAAGAAAGGGGTGGTAAAAGAAAAAAGCCATCATTAATACTTAAAAGGAAAAAGCTCATCACTCCATCCAAACAACTAGTTCTTTTTTTAAGTAACGAATAATAATGAGCAAACATTTTATTCATGAATAATAAGAGGCAGGACAGCTTTACAGTTGACAGTACCAGAGAAGGTCCATTAAAGTAAACCACATGAAAGATTAATCCTCCCTAAACATCTCATTTAATATACCCATTTATACATTACATTAAACAGGCATGCACAGATCTCTGAGCTTGTGCTCATACTGCATCTCAGACTTCAGAAAGACTCAGGGCAAAGAAAACGCTCAGAGGCAATCTGATTTGGTTTACTGCTGTCTGGCCACTTATTTGCAAAAATAAACACAATTATTCTCTGACTCCTACAAAGTAAGTGCCCAGATGTCCATTCAATCCTTACCTTCTGGCAAGCTTGATCACTCTCACACCATGTGCTACATGGGCACATTTCCACAGAGCTTGAGGCTAGGACCAACAACTCATTGCAAGACAAGTGGCTGAGCAGAGGGCAACTACTTTGTCATTGCCCATTATATCTGAATTTGAACTTGTGATCTCAAGGTGAAAAGCTTCATATGCCAGCATCAGTGTATTAAAATTACTTAGTCCTTTAAACACAGGAACATTAATGTAAAGGGCAAAGGCTGCTGAAAAAAAAATAGTGGAAAAAAGGCTCTGTGAAGTAATTGCCACAAAATTTGATACGCTGTAATGTACTTTTTAGTTTTTCTGCTCCTCTGCTGCTGATATTCTCATGATATCTGCTGCTCTCACTGTAGGGTAATATAGATGATGTATGCATCCTGTCTTTTTCAGCTCAAAAGATTAAAGAGCAAATAGGCCTCATATTTTACTAATTATCACAAAGTACAATCTTGCACAATGAATTTTTTTTTCACACCACTGTACAGCTTTATTACTGGCAATTATTTGTCATTAGTTTCACTCTTAAAGAACGACACTTCTTATATGATATTCTAAAATCCTATATTTTGCAATAAATTTTAATAAGTTCCTAATTACAAAATGTTTTATGTAATTAAATTCCCCGAATAAGCAAACATGACATAGGTACACACACATCTGTGTGTTACTGTCCTTTGAATTATCCTGGTACATGCAACAGAATTACAATGGGATGTTACCTTGTGCTTAAATGTAGAGGACACAAAGCAGGCTGTTACTGTTCATAGAGCAGTTTCTGCATATGCTGGCATGATTTTAGGGGAGATTGTTTGGATGCTATTTTTAACTGCTTACCCAAAATCGTCCTGAATGAACTGGAGTAAATGGAAGCACAAACCAGGACAGTCAGTCTCCGAAGACATTCACTTTGGCCGTTCATTACAATAGGCAGTACTGTGCTTCCCCTCTCCCAAACATGTTGTTCCCAACCACAAGGCAGAGAGGGGTTATTGCTGCTCAGAGAAGTACTAAGTATGTTGTATTACAAATCACACTACCTACATATGCACACAATCCCTTCCCTAGCACAACCATCACAAAGACTCAAGAAATTAGCCATGCACCAAACAGCTCAGATAAGCTCATTTTCTCTGTGCATGTTTCCACATGCAGAAAAATGCATGTCCACTTTGAAGTATTCATCCCAAGGAAAGAAAAAGCAAGCTTGCAAATCTCCCAAAAGAACCATTAAAAGACTAGTTACTGTTAGCAACTTTCCACAAACCATGTAAATTGCAAAGTCATGTCTCAAACACACACAGAGCCCTAGCTCCAGCACAAGAAGTATCATAGTGGGTTTTTGGGGGGGAATGAGATGTTGTCAAGTGAACATTGTCTCCTTGCATAGGCTCTTTGATCCTAATAAAGGGCAGGCGGGGGGGGGGGGGGGGGGGGGGAGAGCTGGAGAAAGGGAGGAAGTGCTTATTACAGTATACACTACATAGTAATAAAATAATAAAACAAAACAAAATACACCAAACCCCAAATATTTCAAGTTAACAGCAGTCCAAATAAACTGACTCAACTAAGGAAGTAATAAGAAACAAACCAGAAGCTTTGAATATCATAAGGACCACGGAAAATATCAGGATATTACAGAAAACAAGTAAATTGGCATTCATTAAGTATCAAAATATTAATGAACTAAACCTGGAAGAAATATTTCCTGTTAACTTTTAAAACAAATGGAACCAGGTCAAAAATATGCCAAGCAAATTCTAATATCCACTCTTCAAAATTAACACTAATGAATTCCCACAATTGATGTGGAAACAGCTTCCTTTTTTTCTTTTTTATAAAAGCATTTTGCAAGCTGTAGTACTAAATCAATGTACAAGAAAATACTCTTATTTAAAAGGGCTTTTCATTATATGTTGTACTACTTATGTCTATATTTTGTCATCAAAATTCTCCCAGATATTCAACACCCTGTAGGATACATGCTTAAAACACTTTCCAAGAATGCATCACTTTGTGTTTATACTTGCTATACTTCTTTCACTCTTGAATTTTAGGCTGCTCTAATTTGTGCCATTTGCTAACAGCCAAAATGTGATTTGCTATCCCACCTATGACAGCACCCTCTAACTCTCCAGACGATCTCATCGTAAGGAGGTTGCACACTAATTGCTGGACCAACAAACCTGGGCCCTATCAGCACAGGCAGCTCTATGACCCAACACCTAAGACCTAAACCAGCTAACTCGCACGAGCCATTTCACTGGAAATAGACATATATTTGTTAGACTTGTAACAGAAGCCAGAACTATCTGCTGGCAGAATGCTGGTTACCAGATGCTAGTTCATTACCTACATTTCAGTCATCTTGGGAAAAATCCTGACCTTATGAGAGAGCACCTATTGGTTGACACCTCAAGGGAAACCTTTTTTTCCTCTCCTTGAAGAGGAAGGGAGGCTGCTTGTAGCTACCAGCAACAGATAATCCTGAAAGAGGAGACTTCTCATTCCTCACCTTATGGTTTCTGCGCAAAGAAGCATAAGTTAACTAACCAAGACTGTTTCCTCTGCACAACACCACTGCAAGCCAGCAACCTGAGGCACTACTAAAATCAGTGTCTTGAGCAGCCCACTGGCGCCCCAAACTCAACAAGTCTTAAAGTAGAGATTAACGAGGGCACATGCTGCCCACATGCCTTTACTGCTGAGCATCAGTTTCAGAAACGAACAATGGCTTTGGTCTTCATCCTTCTTTTCCATGTGTTCCTCTTGTGGCGTGTCTTAAGAGAGTTGGACTGCACACCAACAGTGGCAGCAGTCACTCCACTCTCTGATTGCTAATTTCTTCCTCAAAAACCATCAATCAATATTCCTATAATACTTTAACCCAAAGGCTTTAATTATATGATACAGAAATAACTAGATGTCATTATCACAACAAAATATCAGTTCTGTAATTACCTGAATTCTTTTGTTGGTGTTCTTCCTTCTTAGAAAAAAGCATCACATAGATTTAATTTTCTCCAATCAGTGACTGGTTACTTTGTGATCAGGCCGATCAAGGCCTCAGTACTTGGATATTTATTTAATAACTAAATCTGCCAGAACCATAAAATAGTGTTAAGACCTTCACTTTTAGAATTTTGTTCCATTTAAATTCAGCACAACATAATATACCTAGTCCCAAAGGTGAAGTTTTTGAGGTCTTGAAGAACGGGCATCGAATGAACTTACTGGAAAGTTGTTATAATTTATATCCTTGCAGTGCAAAAGAACAGTGACCTCTAATATCCCAAACTATATCACTACAACCAGTGCAACAGTAAACCCACTCTGGAGAACCTAAAATTCATGTTGCAGTTCAGGCAAGCAAACACTTGAATGCGATTATTTTACTTGTGTGGAAACATGTTTTATAGCTGGGCAAGGAAAGGCATTTCCTCATCAGAGAAAATTCCCACATCTGCTCTGGCCCCAGTATCAAAAGAAAATCAGAAATTACAACTTATCCTTTGAAGGGAGTGAAAGAATACATCTGGAAGACATTTCCACCATCACTGGCTCTGAAAAATAAAAATCACACTCAGCAGTATCCTGATTGTTAGATTACTGAGGATTGAAAAGACAGAAAGCTTCTCATCCCTTGAGACAGGGCGATAGGAGAAAATGCTGCCCTGTACCACCAGAGCCATTCCACACTCAATGCTCTGAGGTACATAATTTTTGAAGCTTTCTGGAATTTCAGTTAAAAACCATCAGAATTCATCAATCAGATACTGACCCTGAAATAAAGTTAAATCGTGTCAAAGAGTAAAATATATTGTCCTAGTACTGATACAGTCTTTTCAAACCAAAATTTGATTCAAGCATAAGTGCACTTTGTGTCTCCTCCTTTAGAAAAGGAGACAAACTTGCTCCATTATTTATATTTAATCAATCATTTAAAGACACTCATTATGTCTATTTATAATCCTAATGTTTAAATATAGTGCACTGATTGCTTCTTGTCTTTTATTCAAGTACCACACAAAACATCTGGGACTTTATTTTTGAAAAAGAAATCAATAGAATCTATAAATGCAGAACCCAAGTGCCTCTTAATTGAGGACTACGACATGGACTGGTAGTTAACAAGAGTTCCAGTCTCTGTGTCCATCGAGGTGTGATCCCTCCAGTGGTCTCCAAGTACAGAACAGCACAGGAGAGCAAAGAAGCAGCCTCCAAGGAGCACACAAAGAGGGAGAGAAGAAAGGAATATTAGGGAGAGATAGTAATATCATCCCTGTAGTCTGCTGATGCCAGCTGCTTCTTTGTCCTCTTACTCCATCAGTCTTAATAATACTTCTACCCCAAGTCTTTTGGGGGAGGGGTATTTCCTTTCAGCTATACTATTAAAAAAAAAGGGGATGTCTGCCATCCCACACATATGAGAATAACAACAGATATGGTTCTCCGCTTTCATGAAGATTTTTGAAGAAACCGCTGCCTCTCTGGAGCTCCTACTTAGATTTGGAATACTCCTGCCACAAAAGGGATCAGGTAATGACAAACACACACAGAAGCAAGATTTGTGCTGGACAAGACTGCTCCAAGGCTGTTTCTAGCTGCTGACCGGGACAGCTCATCTCTGCTCAGCCAACCAGACCCTTCTCTTCAGTCTCTTCCCCAGAGCTCTTCATACAGCTCTAGAGAGGTCTCTGAAGGTACCAGGAACCCACTTCTCTTGGGGATGGAGAAAACAGGCTTACATTTCCAAAAATATTTTGTGTTGTTCTGATGTAGGTGCCATGCTCTCTCCAAACACACAGGCATCCAGTTTCTTCATCTGTACCATTTCTTGCTGGTACCTGTCTTTTTCTCTGCCTTTATAAGAAAAACCTTCACACTAATTAAAATTGCACAGTGCAATTTTTTATTCTCACACCTCACACATTACAAGCTCACCAACTTTCCCATGGGCTCATCCCAGTAAAAAATGAATACCATGCATTCTGTGCAGTCTGACATGTAACACATCTACACACACATAGCCCTCACATCCCAAAGGCAGCAAGTACTGAAAAAAAATAAGCATAACAATGGTGGGGGCAGGAGGAAAAAAGCCACAGTTAAGATCACTTTTGCAAACAACTCAAATCCTGTCCCATTGTAAAAAATTATTGAAAGCCACAGCAAGGTTAGGGGACCTTTAAACAACCTACCAGTTAACTCAGTCTGCTCTCCAAATCAGAATCAGATACAGTGAAAGGAATGCAAACAACAAATAAAACTGAATACCTTGTCTCAGTTGAAAGTATTGGCTAAAATAAGCCCACCCTTTCTAATCAAGTCAATACTTTAAGGGGCCTGCAAGAATCTATTTTGGCCGCAGTCAAAGCATCCTCATATCCAGACAATCATCTCCACAGAACGTTTCAGGCCATATCCACCCCAAGATTATGAAACAGGAGCTCATCTGGATGTTGGGCATATTAAAGTGTAACTGATATCCTGACATCTTAATAGGATAAAAAAGCCTCTATTAGATTAAAGCAGGTTTGTAACTAAATACTGAGGTGAGACAGTACATGGTGCTCTGGGAAAATGAGGACGCTGAGTACGCTGTATGCTTGGCAGTTCTGCACCACAACCGTGCCCATCTCACAGGAGCATTCACCCTTCTTCCTGAGGGATGACAGAAGACATCAAGTTCCCTTTAAGGGCTTTATGCCCATCCAATTTAATTGGAAGGATGGATTTCAAACCAGGTCACCAACCAGTTGCTCTCAATGCAGTAGTCGTGTACCAAAACACTGCTTCAATAACTCCTATTCTGATCCTGCTTTTCAACACTTCTGGAGCAGCACATGTTCTCTTTTATATTCTCCTGAGTCACCCACCTGAATGACTAGATCCCCCATCATTATCTGCAGCAATAACTGCCACTCAAACAGCCCCTACTCCAGGGCACAGTCCATGCAGTGTTCAAGATGTGAGCACATCAGAATAGAGAAAGTAAGGTTATAAGAAATGAAGTTACACTAAAATGGTGGGTCACACTTGGCGGGGGGTGGGGAGAGGGCAGGAAGAGAATGACTAAATCCATGAATTTCTTCTCTCACACTATAAGATTGCTTATTTGACTTAATATTCTATGTATTCTGCCAAATAAAACAATACTGTTCTTAACTGTTTATAACTTCATATGGATTTTGTATACTAAGAATTACGGATACCTGTGTTGACCTGCAACTGAGTGAAAACATCAAGTAATTTCCTAGTTGGGAATTTCTTTATTTCTCAGTGAAGTAAGCAACAATAGGAGGAAGGAAATGCTTAGGCGTGACTTTTCAGAAGTCAGAAGCTGTTCTTGTAAGGCAGACTAGTACAATTAAAACCCAGGAAAACCACATATAATTACATATAATTACAAGGGCTGAGGGGGGAGGAGGGGTTGGTGGTGAACCAAAACATTAGTAGTCTAAGAGGCCAACAAAATACCAGAAACAAGTAGAATAAACCTACCTATATAAGGAGAAGATGTAGAAAAGTTAAGTTAATTGAAATCTGACAAGGCATGAAAACACTAAGATAAAGGGATGTATTGAGTATTGAAAGGGTCTGTTTTTCCTTTCAGGAAAAATGTCAGATTTTAACTTAAAAAAGGAGAAGCAAAAGAAACTACAGTCATTTTTTTTGAACAGCATTCATGTTTAATGAATTTATTTTGGCAAGCCAGTGAGCTACCTGTTCAAATCAGCAGTTCATTAAACAAGACTACTTTAACTGTTCTTAAAAAAACACTGCTGCACTTTTATAATAAAAAGATTTATCAGTGTTATTTTATAGTGTTATTTCCTGACCATTTGAAAGATTACAGGGCATATATTGAAAGCCTCAGGAAGGGTAGAATGAAAATAAATATGAATTAATTCAGACTTATTTACAAGAAAAAATGTTTAATTGGAAGATGTTCACATTTATTAAGGAGAGTGCAGCTCCTTCTGCCATTTCAAACAGTAACGGTTTTTATGTCTGATATAAAGGCTAGATGATTCATACACATATACCCCTGCTTACTTCTAGGTCTCTTTTAATTCTCTTTCAAAGTAGACTCTTCATATTCTATGATGGGCATGTCAGCTAGACTGTCTTTCCATTTCCTTCTCTTCTTTAGCTCCCCAGCAACTAATTGCTACCGTCTGGAGCAAGTAATTAATCTAACAATATTGCAGTAAATATCAACCAACATACTAAAAACTGAAACGATCACTTAGAAGTATGCTGATGTCATGCTATGCAAAAGCAAAACAATATCAAATGAAGACAGTCTAGACTTCAGACGAGACCGTGGCTCTTCTCAAGGAAAAGACGCAAATAAAGCAAATGACATGAGCTTTTACCAGACTACAGCTAGCCGTAAATATGGATCTGATAATTTGGTACATGCTGTACAAAGCTGTACAACATTTTACAGTTTTGCATGTTAATAACATACAGACTTCATCAATAATAGATTTGGAAGCAGGACTAAATAGTTTAAATCTTTGTAAATCTTTAAAGGTGATGTCTACAAAAAAAAAAAAAGGTTACAGTAAAATATATTAGTGACCCAACAGCTGCCATAATGATTAAAAAAAGAGTGAAATGATTTGGCCTTTGACTGTAACACCTACACTATTATGAAGAGCAAGGAATCATTAGGAAATACAGGTACAGATGCAAGAAGATGTGTATTCAAAAGAAACACATTTCCTTTGTTTTAACTACAAAGCTATACAAAATTTGCACGATTATTTAATCTGTGGTAATTACCAGATCTTGGCTACTTGAGCAGCCAGTGCAGCAGGGGAGGTGAAGAGGGAAGAAGTTTTTTGGACACATTGGGCTTTCTTCAGACTACACTGCTTAAGAATTGTCTCTCTTGGTGTAATAAAGAACAATTCCTCTTCCTATAGGCCTTATCTTCTTTTTTTCTGTAGACAATCTTGACTACACTACCAGTACAATCAGGTTAAGGTCTCTGAAGGATAAAAGTCTTTGGTTTGTTCATTCACATGCTCTTTTTAAACAACCTGTTTCCTCCCTATTCAACTGTGCACTCTAACTCACATCATTATTGCAAAATGGTGTAAACAAAAGTCTACAGTCATCTTCTTTAATCCACTCAGGATTTTAAAAATCTATTTCATCTACCCACACACAGATGCATTATTTTTTTTTCTAAGCCAAAAAGTTAGTCCTCAGGCAGAAAACATTGCATGTTTGATCAAAAAGAACAACTTTCCTTGCACACTTACTACTGCTATAACATTTTAAACATAACTATAATGTCAGAGAAGGACATACAGTGTTGAGATGTGGATGTGGTACATATTTACATATCCACACAAGTCATGTTTTCTTATTTGTTCTATATTCCTTTACTAGCATATTGTTGAGATCGTAAAATCATTAGGTTTGAAAAGATGTTTGAGATCATCAGCTCCAACTATACTTGTCCAATACTAAATCATATCCCTGAGCACCTCATCTACCCGTCTTTTAAACACTTCCAGGGATGGTGACTCAACCACCTTCCTGGCAGCCCCTTCCAGTGCCTGATAACACTTTCTGTGAAGAAATTTTTCCTACTGTCCAATCTAAACTTTCCCTGATGCAGCTTGATGCCTTTTCCTCTTGTCCTATGCTGGATCACTTAGGAGAAGAAACCAACACCTACCTCTCTGCAACCTCCTTTCAGGTAGTTGTAGAGAGCGAGAACGTCTCCTCTCAGCCTCCTCTTCTCCAGGCTAAACAATGCAAGTTCCCTCAGCTGCTCCGTGTAAGACTTGTTCTCCAGCCCTCTCACCAGATTCATTGCTCTTCTCTGGACACACTCCAGAGCCTCAACATCCTTCTTGTGGTGAGGGGCCCAGAACTGGACACAGTATTTGATACGTGGCCTCAACAGTGCTGACGACATGGGCAGAATCACATCCCAGGTCCTGCTGACCACACTGCATCTGATACAAGCCAAGATGCTACTGGCTTTCTTGGCCATCTGGGCACACTGCTGGCTCATGTTCAGTCTCTGTCAACCAACACCCCCAGGTCTTTCTCTGCCAGGCAGCTTTCCAGCTGCTCTTCCCCAAGCCTGTAGCACTGCATGGGGTTGTTGTGTCCCAAGTGCAGGACTCTGCACTTGGCCTTGTTGAACCTCATCTCACTGGCCTCAGCCCACAGATCCAGCCTGTTCTGATTCCTCTGTAGAGCCTCCTTACCCTCAAGCAGATTGACACTTGCTCCTAGTTGAGTCTCGTCTGCAAACTTTCTAAGGGTGCACTCAATCCCTTCATCCAGGTCATTGATGAAGATATTGAACAGGACCGGACCCAGCACCGAGCCCTGGGGAACCCCACTTGTGAGTGGTTTCCAGCTGGATTTAACACCATTTACCAAATTCTTTGGGCCCAGCTGTCAAGGCAGTTTTTAACCCAGCAGGTGTGCCTGTCCAGGCCAGTGGGAGCCAGTTTCTCAAGCAGAATGCTGTGCAAAGCTGTGTGAAAGGCTTAACTAAAGTCCAGGTACACTACATTCACAGCCTTTCCCTCATCCATCATGAGGGTTACCTTGTGATAGAAGGCAATCAGGTTAGTTTGGCAGAACTTGCCCTTCATAAGCCCATTCTGAGTAGACCTGTCCTGTGTCTGTCCTGTGAGATGGCACCCAAGATGACCTGCTCCATGACCTTCCCTGGCACCGAGGTCAGACTGACAGGCGTGTAGTTTCCTGGATCTTCTCTCTGGCCCTTCTTGTAAATGGGTGTAATATCTGCCAGACTCCAGTTCGAGGAACCTCCAGTCAGCCAGGACCCTTGGTAGATGATGGAAAGAGGTTTGGAAAGCACTTCCGCCAGCTCCCTCAATACCCGTGGGTGAATCCCATCCAGTCCAATAGACTTATGGATATCTAATTTGCTTAGCAGGTCTCCAACCATTTCCTCTTGGATCATGGGTGCTTTGTTCTGCATCTCCTCCCCATCTACTGGCTCCTGAGGTTGAGTATCCAGGGAACATCTCACCTTACTGTTAAAGGCTGAGGCAAAGGAGGCTTTAAGCACCTCAGCCTTATCCTCAGTCTTTGATACATTTAGATGCAGTAGTTCAGTACCACCGAGTAGTGAACCAGTTCCTAAAACATTATTCTTTAATGGCCGCAGCTTATTTCCCAATTTAAAGGTTAAGGGTTTTTTCCTCCTCACCATGTACACTGCTTGGTACTTACCAAAATTTAATCTTATCTGCATTTAATTACCAAAACCACAAGGTCTATCAAAAGTCTTCATAGTACTTTTAGATTCACAAGATTTTTTTTCCATAATGAAAAAATGACAAGTTGCAGCCTTCTCTCTAATATTTCAGTGGGGAAGACACTCCTACTTTTTCAGACATGAAATCCAATGAAAAAAATATTTAACCTAGCTGTGCTGTGATCACCTTATGTACCAGTAATGCCTCCTTTTCATCCTAATTATCAGCTTTGCTGACTCCCTGTCAAACTTGTTTCTTGCTAATTATGTATTTATTATTACTATTAGCAGCTATGCATTCACACATTTGGCTTTGAGAAAAAAATTTTTTTTTGTGGTTTTACCTTTAAAATGTCAGAGTGTACATTCTTTTTTATTTCAGCCCATGGACATTGCTTTAAATTTTTGAAGGATGTCTTTTTATTTCAAATAGATCTTTCATTCTGCTTTTTGATGCTTTTTTGTCTTTTCAGACTCTTTCCTTTAACTGGTGGGACATAGCCTCTACCTTTCAAAATTATTCATCCTGACTCCAAGCACCTTCCCTTTTCGCTGTTCCTTTTATTTTTGTTAAATTTAAATCCTTTTTGTAACTCAAAACACTAGACAAGACGAAAGGAAACAAAGGGAGGTACAGCAGTGTGCTGCTGCCTCCTCCAGTGAAATCTCTCTGTAAACAAGGAAAGGCCTTTCTATTCACTAGCCATCATTACCCATTCTCAGGTAAGAGACACTAAGATCTAGTCCTAAAACCAAAAAGTTTAAAAATGTCACAGGCACTGTTCAGTTAGTGACATAAACATGAAGCCAAAATTTACTTAGGCTTACCACTGAATGCAAGTTAAACATGATTGTGTACTTATATCACAATTCCAGGACTACATACCAACTTGACTTCACAATGCAAAGCTTTTCTATGTTTAGTTAAGAAAGATTACTGGACATGTCAAGCATTATTTTTCTGTTTCCAAACACACACCAAAAGAATTTGATGTTCTGTTCTCCTACAGCTAAGTTTACCAAGTCATCCCCTCTAAAGACCAGAATAAACTTCTTACATTATTACAGAATGGGAGTCACTGAGTGGTAAAACAAACAAAACAAGCAAGCCAAACATACACAGGCTTGGTACAGTTTTGCTAATTTGGGGGCAATATATTTTCAACACCCTAATAGTTTAGTTAACTTATTAAAGGTTTTGAACCTTATACATATTTCTATTACTTTAAATCTCCATTTTTATGCAAATACAGAGTTTGGAAGGTTCTTGCTTATTCGCCTTTTTCTTACTGCTACTATTTTGGTGATCTCTAGGTCTCAGTCTTGCCACAAACTCCATCCCAATACTTGTCTGGCATAAATAGTTCTAATTAAATCATAAAACACTGAGCTCCCAGAAGACAGTTCCTCTGACATTCAGTGGAACACAACTGCTTTTTTGCCAAGAAAACCTAAATCACATAAATTAAAAAGCCCAGTAGCCCAGGAGAAACACGGCTGGTTAGCAAGAAATAATGAAACTAACTAAATAACTCCACCCAATCAAAACTGAAAGAATGCATTTTTATTTTCTTTTGATAACAGCTTTTGCAGTAGGGTAATGAGACACTATGCATTAGTATTTCAGGGTGACTTCCTGACAGTCAGCCTCATGTAAGTGATCATTTATGTTTTGAGAAAATTGGTTATATGAGATTGAGGCTGTTTGAGGTAAAATTCTGGGGCTCAATAAGTGAAAAAAAGAAAGCCAGTGTGGACTGACTTGCCAGTATTTCAGTAAGAGGTGCCTAAGGTACTTTCACAACATGTTTTAAAATTATGTTCCCTATAAATAAAATTGTAATGACTATCAAAAATTAATTGGGCCTAAATCCAACTTATATTAACGTTCTGAATCATGTGAATATTTTTCACAATTGGTTTCTTTGAAGAGGATTTTGTTGTCATATGCATAGGATTAGAATGTCACGTTGGAAGTGATCAGGAGTGGATGGATTTATAAGAAACACCAATCCTGCTTTTATGGGAAGGACACAAGCATATTTTTTCATATACTTTCCAAGATGCGGTAGCAGGAATCTTTTATAATAAATATTTTATTATCGTGGCTTTTTAAATAAAAATTTTTAAAAGTATGGAACAAAACACAAATAGACAGTAACAAGAACATAGCACCACTGAACAGCTCAGAGGAGCACAGAAAACCAAACTTCCCAATCTTACTTCTGCAATCAGTTCACTGCAAGTTCACGCAGGGTTGCACCTACAAAGATGCCCCTTGATTTAATCCTCACATAACCATATGTAGCATACCACAGCAAACTGAACCAGCACAAGGCCGTTTCCACACCTACCCTTAGATATGCAATTCAAAAGAAACAATTATTAGCTGAATCAAAAGCCCTTATACCTCTGTCTTCAACCATACTGTAATTCTGTGAGAATCAACTTAATAAGAAAGCACTATTGCAGTTTATCTTGTCCAGAATAAAATGCACTCTAAATTGAACATACTGTTCAAACTTCAGCAATCTTATTAAATGCTGAGCTGTAGTTCTCATCAATACAGCACTCTTTAGAACCTGTCTCAGTATGTACAGATTGGGAAAATTCTGAAAAATTATCACTATTGGATCAATACTTTAATTAAAAATGTATGCACTTCCATTTTGGAATTACTTTTAGCAGTAATAAGGCAAAAAGTCTCCAAATCAGATATAAATCATAGTGGTTAATAAGCCTTTAGCACGGTTAATTAATAATCATGGGACGATTGTTACCCATGGAAAAAATAGAGGAAAAAGAAGAGACATCCATCAAAAAATGAAAGGACAAAAAGACTGGGTTGTGCTCAAAATGAAACCCTGAACTGGACAAACATAGTGCAAAGACAAAGCTTTAATACAGTACTTTGACACATCATCTAATACAGTAACTCTAATGCAACAATTTTCATGTAAACTTCATCTGAAGAGAACAATCCATCTAAAGTGTGCAGTTTTAAATATCATTGAGTTTTCCCCATTGTAAACTGAAAGTCATCAATTATTAACCTCTTATGGCATAACAATCTAGAAACAAAAATATGAAAGCATATTTCCCGACACCCCTAGGCATTCAATCAAGCTTTTGGAACACCTGCACAGCAGTTCTAGTGCATAGCTTCACGTGAAATGAATCACTAATCAGTCTAACTACCCAAAACACATTGCTTAGGCTCAAACCCATTAGCTATCATCTACCTCAATTTGTACAGGATACATTACAAGTGTTCTCCAATTATAATGCCCAAGATTTGGGGCAAAAAACCAAAAAAAACCTATAAACATTTGTAAAACCACAGATTATATGCAACTGAAAATCTTGCAACTCAAACTTTTGCACCTCTCCTGAGCATGACAGCATTACAGGATCCATCTCTTCATGATGTTGCTGTCATACTTCTCATCTACTGTGCAGGCACTGCATGCTTTCAGCTCTCAGTGAGAGAATCGCAGCTAGGGAGACTTAGTACTTCTCTGAAATAATCTCTTAATGAGACAGGACTAGGTAGCATCTCTGGCTTCATTTACTGAGTACAATGCATGGAAAAGATGATAATGAGAAAATTCTTCCCAAAAATGAAATTTATTTTTACTTCCAATTAAAAGCAAATGAGAACTTCATCAGAAAAAGATAGGATCACAGCATATCATGCTTGCAGTTAAGTAAGTATCAGGAAATACCCAAGTTCATACAGAATGTGTCAGAAATTAATTCTACATTAGAAGTAAGCTTTTAATTACATTATCTCATGCCACAGTTTCAAGATGCTCTTGAGATCTCCCACAGATCTTGATAACCTTCAGGGTATTTTTGACTCCCAAACCAGACACTACCAGTATGAAGCCTCCCGTATTTTCCATTCTGTTGTCAGAAGCTATTGTTATCAGAAGTCTGATAGAACTCTACTACAGGGCAATGTATGTATATAAACACCAAGACATCAGCTTTGCTTACAAGAGATGCGTTACAAATGCTCATTAGTTTAAAAAGGTAGTTTGAGCCTAAACTAAAACGTTTCCCCAAAGGGCCTGAGAAAGAACCTTGGGCCTCTCAAGCTGGCTAGCCACTCCATGCTGGCATCACTTAATTATTTAACCTAATACAAATAAAAAACCTGCAATATGAGAGTTATTGTTCATGTCCAGTGCCTCAGGAAAATGAACAACTTGAATCTAATAAACAATTATTCTTTCTATGTTGTCGGGGTCCATTTGTTTCATGGCGAGCCCGGGAAGAATCACAGACACATCAATGTGATGCAGATTCAACCCGTTTATTTCACAGGCTGCATACACTTATATAGATCTCATACAAGCTTTGCCACTAGTCATTTAATCATTGGTTAATAACTAATTCTTGCTTTAAATCCATTGGTTAATATCCAATTACATTATCAAAATACACGCTCTGACTCCGCTTAACTTTTCTAACCACAAGTCGGTTGCTCAGTTACATTGTTCCTTATCTCGTAATCTCAGCAACTTGTTCAAGGTCATCACCGAACTGACTCAGATTCCTTTAACACCACTAGGGCCCCAACACTATGTTATCGGAAGAAAATTATTTTTATTAAAACCAATCTAGCTTTTATGAATAATACATGTCAGCTTCAGACAGACCAAAAGAACAGTTACTCACCACAAAATTACTTCTAGGAAGCAAAAAAGGCGCGTTTTTACTCAACAGATCTGCTTCCCAATACTTTCAGTCAGAAAGAAATCCATTCACTCCCATAGTAATAAAAGGCAGGTAAGTTATTCTTGTCTAGTCGGGCTTGCTACAAAGAAGAATAAGGTACTGTGATGTCCTGCTGCCAGAGCTGGGCAGTGGTGCAGACATTATTGCCCCACATAGTACAACACTCAAGGGAAGAGAGTTTCTACAGGACACTGTACTCCAAGGGACCTATCACTTGGGTATTCCTACCACATAGGCAAGATAGAAAGGATGCTGTGAAACGAGACAGAGATCAGAGGGCACCTGCAATCAGGCTTGACTTGAGATCTAGAAACAAATCTATCCAGGAGGCAGAAGAGGCTCAATGCTGGAAAACAATGGGAAATAAAACCTACTCAATGCACAGGTGACTGGCAGCTACACCCTAAGCAACTGCCTTGGAAACAGTAGCATAAACTGGGCTCTTGTATCTTCACAAGGGGCTTCACAATCTGACAAGAAAAATCTGAGGAAACCCAGATAAACATTCATTTCTCCCTTCATTTAATGAAGCTGAAATTTTTTAAAAAGGTCAGATAATAGTGCTACTAGATGTGTATGAATATTAAATGCCTATCAAATAAATTGCTGTACCTCTGCCTGCTGTGAAATACTGCAGCACTCACTTCAAGTTAATAGAAAGATTACAAATTATTTTGACAGTCTTTACTACACTTTAAGGCATTTCACAAACATTAAAAAATTACAGGTTCAAAATTTAGTGGAAGATTATGAAAAGAATCCAAAACTCATGTCCTCTATCTATTATTCAGTAACCGCTGGTCTTCCAACTATGGATTCCAATTACGTTCCATACAGGTACTCGTACCAAGGTCAGCAGCTTTGCAGAGAACCTGTCCCAAGCAGATTTTAGAGGAACAACATATATGCTTACGGACAAGTTGTCACTTGTAATATATCTGTTCTGAAAGCAAGATCTGGACTCTTCGTGTTCACAGGCATCAGTTAAGCATGACATGTCAAGCCCTGAGAACATTGTACTCGAAAGCTATTAGCTGAGGGTGGAGGCTGTCAAACAGATAAGGCCTCCCTGGAAGTGTTAAGATTTTATCAATATTTTGGAGCAAACAATGCTGGAGACCAGTTGGGAGCAAATCTTTGGATATATGCCAGAAAATAACTTCAATTCTTACTAACAACATGAAAAGCATAATAAACGACAACATATTAAACTGAAGAACAAATAACATCAAGCTTGAATATATTTTCTTCACAAGCACGTACTGCATTCCTTTTTGAAGGGACCACAACAATTAATAGGTAAAGGACAAGTTCAATGCAATTACCAACTCCAGCTGTTGAAAGCCTGATAAAAATCTCATTCAGATCAGAAATAGCTATGCATAAAAATGCTCCCCAAAACATACAGCATCTTAAAGTTTTAGACTTCTTTATAACGATATTATTCTAAGGCTGACTTCTTTTAGCATTTTTCATCATTTAGAAAACTAGACAGCATGTTGATGAAGGAAAGGTTAAAAGCAAAAAAACAATATTCAATACACAAATTCTTGAACAAGACAATGTAAGAAGTCACCACGATAGCAAACTAGAATGGAACTCAAGCGCAGCAAAATAGACAGCATAAATTAATATTCAGTTCAAAGTAAAACACACCTTCCACCAAAACCCCACCAAAAACCTTCACATTTTGTATGATTACTACCCCAACTTTTCATCTCAAATCTCCTATTAAGCCTGTCAAAAATATACATGCATTATGTTCCAGAGGGATAAATCTGTATCCAACAGCAACCTCACTTGCCTTGTTTTCTCCAGTGCAGGCTAACACAGGAAAACTTATTTGTCCTTTGCCCATTATCTCAAAGAAACTGTTCCAACCTGACAAGCTTTCTTTTTCTGCCAGGAGCCACCACGCCAACTTTTATTTATGTATTTAATTAACTGATTATCCTTTATTTGGAAGGTGGCAATGCAAACAGATCATACTTGTTTATATATTATTTCATTAAGTTAAAAATAGAGCTGATAGTTCACTGACATAATTCTTTAACAGACAAAAAATAAAAACCTGAAGTTTAAAAGTCACTGGACCCATCGTTATAATGTGCCAACACCACCAGCCAAGGCAGCAACAATAGTCCTTTTATGCTCTGCTGAGAAGGTCTCATACAGGATTAAAGCTGACCAATCTCCATAGGTGCAGGGTTCCAGAGAGTTTGCGTCTTCAAGATTAAACCTTTGGCTTTTACTAACACTACAAAGAACAAGAACAAGCCTCTGTTGAACCAGATACACAAGCTTATTTCAAGAAATGCCAAAGTTGTAACTCAAATTTGTGACGCTAAAATAAAACCTAACACATTCTCAGGAAGGCTCAGGCTGGAGCCCAGGTCAACGTACCGAGCTAATCCCTTGTTCTCTTCCCAGCTAGTCTTTGTACCCATAGAACCATGTTGGTTTCCTCAGGCTGAGAATGTGCTCAGCTATGCTTGCAAGTCTATTAGAAAAGGATCAGTGTTATTTCCCAGGGTGCTTATACTGGTTCCTAGGTTCTCCTCTATCTACCTCAATTCTGCCCTGTTTCAAATTCTTTTACAAAGGGTCAGTAACCAGATGGGAGACCTCCAAGAAGCAGGTAGCACTGTCAGTTTCAGAGCAGGATCAAAGACCCACAAGAATAGACTTGTTCCTCTGCCCTGCGCTCCCCTGAGGCGGGGCAAAGTTGAAACCAGTTTTGGATTGGTGCAAGAAACGTGGAAGCTAACAGCACAACCAACTTAAAAGGAAATGCAACACTATCAATGCTGTACTAGAGCTGCCTTCCAGCTACAGTGAGAAAAGTACACCTAGCTCCTGGGACAGGCTCAACCATACTTCTTAACTCATGCCAAAAGGCACAGGAAAGAAGAGGTTCAAATATGCAAATAAATCGTGGGGAGACAGTCTGACAGTACACACAGAACAATCAAGAACAGGTAAGAACTGGACATACAGTGCAAAGAGGACTTTTCAGAACTTCACAGTGAGATCAGCTGAGAGAGTTGAGGACAAAGCAGCACTGCTGCAACAGCAATCAGAAAACATCCATGGAAATAAAAGCAATTACGCTAACATTTCAGAAGTCTAACATTTCAGAAGTATGAAGGTTGTGTTTGTCTTGTGGAACACTGCCATTCCAGTAACTACAAAACTCTCCCAGTACACATTTTACAGGAAAAGGTACTATCGGAAATCTGGTTTAAGAGTCAGTTGTGAGGGATGGGGAAAACAAACAGCACGCTCAGCTTGGAGCAAGCTTATTTCCCCCCAAACAAAGCAACCTTCCTGACCATCCTCAGACCAATGCCTCTGTCACCTATAGTCCCTCCAGTACTATAAAATCCATTACAGGGGATTTTATAGAACTTAAATAACCCTGAAAGATCCTGCATTTATCCCCACTAGGCATGTGTGACTCGCATTTCAAAAGGAGACCACTGTACCATACTTGGCAGCTTAATATACTGGAACCAATTTATCACTGTGCTACTTCAGTTGTGGTAAATTCACCAAATTAAAAGACTTCACTGGTAAGCCATAAAGGTTTGTCCTTCCAGGTGAATGAGCAGCTTACAGTTGTCAAAATGAATTATATTAAAGCAACTAATGTAAGTCCGCATATAGTGCTTACAATAATAAACATTTTTAAAACGTTACCCATGTTTTAGTGTTTACACTCAGAGGAGACATTCATTTTTACTAGATCAGGAATAGGTTATTTAAAGCTGTGACACTTTTCAAATTCTTGTAGAACAAGATGAGACAAATACAAAATGGGAAAGTTACATTATATTTTTATTGTATTTATCTTCCCAAAGTGTTTCTGAATGGCTGCTAAAAAGCAAAATACTACTTGCCTAAAGACAAGTCAAATAGTGTACAGCTCAAATACTTCAAGGGACAGATAAACTGAGATTTTTTGGTTGAGTGTATTTTGTGAGGGTTTTTTTAGTGTTGTGCTTGGTTGTTTTTTTTTTTTAACCATACATGGTAGAGAACACTATCCTTGAGCTTAACAAATAAGATTAATAACTTTTGCCTTCCAAAATGCAAATACACGGAAATTTGTATCTATCATTTTAACCAGAAGTCTGAGAAATTATTTACTGGAGGGTGGGTTGTATTTTTAATACCTGGGTTGACAGTACTGAATGATTTAACTTCTCCCTTACATACTATTACAGGGAAGCACAATTTATATGAAAGCAAGTTGTTGGTTCTCTGTTGCAGGCTCTAGTAGGTGCTTTGCACATGTTTTTGTTACACTGCATCTATACTGGAGCACAATAAGAAACACAATGGACTCACTTGACCCCAGAAACACTCTAGTCCTGTGCTGCCTGGGAGCTGATAAGCCCTGCAGGGACAGATCATCCCCTTTCAGCCAGAAGACCCCGGGGTGGCTTGGTAGGACCTGGTACTACTGCACAGCTTTACCGACTGTGGTCTCTGCTAGCTGTACTGCCCAGAGCAGGTATTCCTAAGCAAGAGGTACAAACAAAAGCATGCTGATAGTCTTAAAAGATTATGACCCGTATCTTTCAGTCAATGCAACCAATGACCTGGTCCATAAGGAAAAAGAAAAACCTTGGAAGGAGGTCAATACAACTGGGAGTTAAGGCAAGAAAGGCCTCTCCTACAAGTGTTTTCCCAACTTCCCACCACTAGGCAGACAGGTAGGTGACAAGCAGACTCTTTCATCTCCTCATTACCGGGAAGCATTTACCCAAATCATCTATATTGTGCTCTCTTCAGTTCATAATTAATGAAACAATACCAGACGAACTGGCAAGTAGAATATGCAACTGAGCAAATACCACTTTGTTTTGTACCTGGAACAGCAGCTTGGCCAAGAAGGGTGATCCCTCTCCTCCTTCTGTCAAGCTGGAAAAGTGGCCATAACAATGCTTCAAGAACTTTCAAGTGGATGCCTGTCCCTTGCCAGAGCAGTGAGGGTGTTTTAGCGGCTCAGCTTCAAACCATTTATTTTATATAAGCAGATACACTTATTCAAATATTAATTTGCTCATGAGGATAAAGACTTCAGCCATCTAAAGGTCCCTTCAGATGAGCAATGAAGCTTTTACAGTATTATTCCTTAGCTAGGTAAGTACCCTTATAGATTTATTTAAAAGGTGACAACAACTACACAGAATGCTGAACCATGCCTCAATGTCAGATGTCAATACAATAACTATATTTCATTGCTATGTTCGGTAATTAAACAATAAACAAATCTGTTACCAAATTTGTTAACAAAGAGGTATAGTGGACTGGAGATACAAACGTTACATTTGCCCAAAGCATAAAACAGAGGAGAATACGATAGTATCATCCTTACATACCAGGGAAAGAGAGAGAAGAAAAAGGAATGAGGAGCACATTCTCCTTTGTTTTACAAAAACAGGAGAAAAGAGGGGGGAAAAAACCTGTACCTCCTCATCCATTTTAGTACTTCACAAACACAAACATAGGACTTTTCATAGCCTAAATATAATCAAACAGTAAGGATGTATATCAAAAATTCCTAAGGAATATAGATTCTGAGGCAATTTCAACTGTAAGTCACCACTTGCAACTTTCTCTACAGCAATTTACTGCACAGTATATGCACAAAAATTTTATGGCAAATTACAATGCCAATCACAGAATAAATCAGTGTTCATAAGATAAACATGAAAGACAAAAGCTAAACATATATCACATAAATGCCTACCAAATCCTTATGATGAATGCAGAAATTAAAAAGAACAACTCATCCAAAGTATTTACAGTGCAATCTGCAATATCAGATGGCTCTTGACTTTTTTTTTGTTTCTTGCACGAGACAAACATTAGCAAAGTCCTTCAAAGCCTACTTCACTGTTACTATTTTAATACCAAATTCATCTTTCGCAACAAAAACTAATGACATATTATCCTTCAACACTAGTGGAAACCAGCTAAAGCAGGGGAGTACTTTCCACTGTATGCATGTTTGTAATCAACTAATATCTGCATTTCAAGGAACGATTTAGTTCTTTATTGTTAACATTCAAGTGACAGTTGTAAATGGATGGGGCAAAAGACAAAATAGCCATCATTCCAATTCAGTAACTATTAAAGATCTAGTTCTATAATGAAAGCTAAAGCCTTTCACGTGAAAGGCTCATTTTAGCTACCAGACACAGAAATGGTATTTAATTTCTATCTAATCCATGGAAACTAAAAATATTAGAAAACCCCTAAGTATCAGGGCTTAAATTACAGGCTCATTCTGCCTAAAGTTTTAACTTTTGAAGTCTTAGTAGCCCAAGAACAGTTTTGCAGGATGATAGTTCAAGAAACATTAACTTGAACTGAAACATAATTCTCCTAAATGTTTTTTGGTTTGGGATTTTTGGTTTAGTGGGTTTTTTTTGTTTTGTTTTTTTTTTTAAGATGTGGACTCTCTCCTAGTATTCGAAGTCATACTTGTTAGGTGCAAATCAGTAAATAATTTCTTATTCCTCAAAAGCCCTGAAGATACAACACTGCTAAATTGACATACAGATAGCTATATTACTTCTTGTGCAATATTTTATGAAAAAAAAAAAAAAAAAAAAAGCTAATTACTCACAATCATGCAACCCTACTAGTGATGAAAGGCTGCCCAAGCAATACTTCCCATCTCACTAGTGCTGCTGGGACTTCCGCAGGGCAGTAAGGCATGAAATTGAAAGACCTTGGCTCAACATTTGCAGCAGCACTAAAGTTTGCACAGTTATTATTAAGGGATTAGAGAACACATTTGATAATAGAACCCAAAAAACAGTAAACATGGGACTTTTATATAAGCATTTTTACATTTTTTTTTTGAGCCAGGTGTACATTAGAGAATCTCATTCAGTCAAATACGATCATAACTGCTGCAGGCCTTATGAGGAGCAGCTGAGAGAGCTGGGGTTGTTTAGCCTGGAGAAGAGGAGGCTGAGAGGAGACCTCATTGCTCTCTGCAACTACACGAAAGGAGGCTGTTGAGAGGAGGGAGTTGGCCTCTTCTCCTAAGTGACAGGGGACAGGACAAGAGGGAATGGCCTTCAGCTCCGCCAGGGGAGGTTTAGGCTGATCATTAGGAAGAAATTTTTCACAGAAAGGGTCAATGGGCACTGGAACAAGCTTCCCAGGGAGGGGGTTGATTCACCTTCCGTGGAGGTGTTTAAGGCATGGGTGGACGAGGCACTGAGGGGCATGGTTTAGTGTTTGATAGGAATGGTTGGACTACGATGATCCGGTGGGTTTCTTCCAACCTGGTGATTCTATGATTTTACTACCTTGCTAAATTGCAGTCAGTCAAAGGCCATGAAACTACCTCCCTCATTTCCCGACGATAAGGCGGACAGATTTGAGAGCCTGTTCTGGCTTCACACACAAGAGCTTCAAGACCCTATCCCATATTATCTGTGCACACAGATACTCATTTCATACCCCCTACCATATGTTTCATGAGCCAAAGAAGAGGCAAGATTCTAAGAGCACTGCGACACAAGCTCAGTGCCAGCTGAGACCTTCCTTATACAAGGTGAAAGTTCCTACAACAAGTGGTCTATACCAACAGGCAGGATCACTGCAGTGCCAAAAGGCAGCGGGGTTCTGATCCTCAGTAAACATTAGGCTTTTCTGCTTTAATGGCAGCTGCTCATGATACAAGTTCCCTCTCAGATGGTCACTCTGCTAGGCTCCCCTTCCAGTCAGTTTTTGGGGTACTTCCATCAAGTTTTGCAAAATGTGAAGGGCAAATGGACCCCCTATCAAATAACTTCTGCCAGGAAGCATCATCAGCTTTGTTTATAACCTATCATCAGGGCTAAATATAAGTTTTGTTTACAAATAATCTTTTCACTGCCTTTTCTGACATCAATAACAGAGAGCGCAATTATGTAATCCAAATGTTCCATAATAAACACCACTGTGTGGTTTATTATGGCCATAGAAAAAGCTTTACTGTCTCAAACTTCAAAGCCGTGACAGTATGTGCAATCTTCAAAACATTTGCTTATAAATTAAAGCAAACCTTAAATATTTTTCTAGGAAGCACATCATGTGTGATCAAACCAAATGAGTCAGTAAATAATAGCTCACAAGTAAGGTAACACTTAACATAATTTAAAGTTTTGCAAAGCACTGTAACACTTAGAAACAAATGAGGAGTACAATGAAAGAGAAGATCCTTACAATATGCATTGATCCGTATTAGTAGAGCACGCTATTCAGCACTCCACTGAAATTTTATCTAGAGAAATAAGGTCCCTAAATGCAAAGTCTTCTAAAACATTTATTAAATGTTTCATAATACCTTGATTTCGAGAAGGAGCTATATGACTCTACATGATGAATAATGATTGGCAAATCATCCAGTATAATCTTGTATTTCAGGTTTATTTGTTTTTAACCTAGCCTTCTAATTTAATTTTTAATCTCTGTACAAAGAGCATTTCAAATTGAAGTAATGATGGAAATGAATCTATAACATCTATTACGCAACCAAAGTTTTACTGTTAACAGAAAAGGCTGTGCTTCATTGCGACTGGCCAGTTACCTCAGGTAAGTCAGTACAAGTCATTGGAAACATTAAATAACGTGAGCCCTTCATAAGCAGTTTTTCAGATTGCTATATAGCTTTTGATCTATGCCTAAGGAGTTCTACTGACCAACAACTAAGAGATGCAAAGAAATCAAAAGTACTATTAATTCAGCCCCTTCATAAAATTCCATGTGTTCTCTGGAAGACCTGACTCTTCCACCAGAAATAAAGGACTTTAATTCATCTGTTCCCCAAGTAAATTGCTCAGATTGAGAGACAGAGGTCTGGGAAGCTCTTTGCATCCTCAAACTTTTCTGCTGCATTCCCAAATACAAAAGTCATAATTATAAATTTAATATATTCAAACATAAGGTATCTGGTGATGTTTTAGTCAGAAGATTGCAACATTCAAATATAACTACTCCGAACCCATGACATATTTTCTAATCACAAGAATCTGTGGAGGATGTTTGTTTTTCCCAGACTAGCAGCATATAAAAATATACAGTGCTTATGATTTCTGCTACCCAATTTCTGATGCTTCATGAAAGTTATTATCCATTAACATCTCTATGGCAAGCTGTTTCAGTCTCAAGTTTTGCTACATTAGGCATCTAGAATGATAAGTAGGAGGAGATGGGAATAGATTCCCAAAATGTAAAGACTTAAATACACGCATGTCTTAGAGTTGTAGGGCCTTGCTGTTTGGCTTATTTTTCAGAAAGACAGAGACAAAGTCTTGACTTTAAATCCTTTGTGCTAACTGCTGTTACCTAAAACAAAATCATTTGTTTACAATTGAAGAATTCTGAAAAGGAGTTTTGTCCATGCAAAGCCAACTGAGCTAGATTTGTAAGTCATACTAGAGGCAGCCAAATCATGAGAATGTAAGCAGGATAAAGTGATCAGCATTTGATTTCACCGGTAATGCTGGCTTCCATGATATTCTTTCTTCTTCCCCCTCTCTTCCCACTCTCCCTTGTCCCAGATAACCCCAAGCACCATTACAGAGTCTTCTAAAATGCTGAAGAAAGTGAATCAAAGGAAAATCCCACCACACTAAGTTAAATGTTGATAAATCAAGATATGCCCAAAATCCTTTGCCAGATTTCTGAGATTACTCTTCTGTGGAAAACATTAGTGTTGGAAAACATCTTCACTGAATGAAAAAAAAGCATCATCATAGTTTCCAAGATGCCTGCCTGTTCACATACACAACAATTATGTACTGCTGAATTACTCATCACATTAATGGCAATTAATGCTAATATTGATAACTGATGCTAAAGCAGCAATGACTGTGATATCAAGATAACATATATAACTCATAATTTCTGCTCAAAGGAATGACATCAGACAGTCACATGCTCCTTTTGCAACAGTATCCTCTTTACCAGTTTATTCAAAGTAGGTGTTGTTTGGCTTGGACTGTTTGCCTAGAAGAACATTTTAATATAAAGACCTGTTGTCGGGAATTCCCTGCTCAATAGTCTGCAAAACTGCTTAACTGCTGAATCCCAACAGTTCCCATTATCATTCATAGCAGGAATCACTAATGTGTCCAAAGTGTACTGCTGTTATTAAACATGGAACTGGGCAGGGGTTATAGGTGGTGTGTGTGCTTTAAAACAACCTCTGCTATCATAAAAACTGTCAATGCTATCAAGTTAATCAAGGAAATGTGCTCCCAAAAAGTGCACAAAGTGAATTTCTGCTTTCAGGGGATGATGGAGTTGCTGTCCTTTCTTTTATGAAACTGAGTCTTAAGTTGATTAAACAGAGTGCTGCATCTTTCTACATTACCCAAGGGCAGATAGGCTTTGCTCGAAAGTGCCTGGTACAACTTCTTCAATTGATTAAAGGCAAATGAAATTTGAGAGAACTGCTGGCCAGGAGAACAGTTTTTGATTGTTGTAGACTGTGTTAAGGACTAGAATAATATTTGGTTTGACGAGAAAGAAAAATTATTTCCTTTTGTGCTATTAATACATATTTTCTGTTCTCATTTTTATTCAGAATGCAACAAGATAAAAATATCAGTCTGGAACTAAATTACAAGTTTGGCAAACAAAGATTATAAAGGTTATTCCTCCTTAGACCCACTGGAAAATATTAAAAATCTTCCAGCAGTTTGTTACAGACAACTGGTGCGATCCAAGCTGAGAAAACACACATTAGAGCTGACTGACAGAACTGCCATTCAAAAGACTCAGTGTTTTTCTTCCACTACTCCAAACACACAAAAGTTGTGGGAATTAGTTGATAAGTTGTGCTGCAGCTGGTGTGCATGTTTAATTATCTTGCCATATAAATCTGTCATGTATCAAGAAATAATGTGTAGACGATATCCAGCCATGATGCTTAGCTGTCTAACAAGATACAGTTGGCAACAATAACCTAACGGGAGTCTCCGGACATGGTTGAACAAACCAAAAAAATGTAATGAGCAACCTTGAAGAGATTTATATTCTTTGTTTAAAACTAGTATATATACTCACTGTTTTTTTTTAAGATCTTATGCCATTTTTAGAAGGGCATCCAATTCAGCACTGAATTGTAAAATAAAAATATTATCTTTGCTTCGAAGACTTTGTCCTTTTTAATATTTTACCAGTGAATGAGTGTTTCTCACAAAGTTAATTCATAGAAGCCGGACACTTTAGGTTGAAGCTGGGCCATGTAGATGTTATAACCTAGATTTTCAAGTCTCCTGTTTGCAACTTTGGCAAGCTATAATTATAGCTTGTGTTAATAGCAAATATGAAGCTATGTCTCTGATTTTTTTATAAACCTTTTATACCTCAGGCTATCTTCATATAATTTCTTACCTGCTCTGGCACTTTGAAAGCACACTTTGCCAATGTTGATTGTTAGTATTCAATATATTATTAGTATATTACAATAAACTATTAGTAAATAATAATAACAGTCAAAGTTTATAGAGACAAATCAATGAAAGTCCAGATGGCAGAAGGAAAAAAACCCAAAAATATCAGGCCAGTGTTGAGACACGGACAATTCACCAGTCCTGGACTGATACATAAGCTGCTCAAGAGCCATGTTTTAAAATTAAGCTACATAGATTCACCACCTACCATAGAACAAAACTGTCAGTTCACAGATTGTACTGGGTAACTAAGATTTACATCAGCATTAAAGATCTGTTCTCAAAAATCAAAATGTGTAAAATATGAAAGGTAAAAATTACAAAGTCACAGTAATTTTAATTACTTTAGAGTAAAATTATTTTTTTCTTTATCTAGATGATCAATTAGCTATACATTAAACACAAATTCATGTTCCACTCATGCACTAAATGCAGCTGCATACAATAATATAACAATGATAAACCAACAGGCAATATTTATTGGGCACATAGAAACTTCAAATGGTATCTTATGGCATGTAACAGATTTCTTCTCTGTTGAACAGGCTGACCAGGGAGGGGGTTGAGTCATCTTCCCTGGAGGGGTTTAAGAGACGGGTGGACGAGGTGCTGAAGGGCATGGTTTACTGATTGATAGGAATGGTTGGATTCGATAATCCAGTGGGTCTCTTCCAACCTGGTGATTCTATGATTCTATGACAACATTACTTAGATTATAGCCTCCTAACAAAGATACTCCATACCTATCATTCAAGTATTTGACTATTTTCCTATTAGTCCACAATCTGCTAAAATAAAATTTTCAAGAGACAGAATCACAGGTGACTTCTCACCATCAGCTGAAGAGACACTGATTGAAAAGACAGTTTGATTCTTTTCTGTGACAAAGGTAATGGAAAATAGCTGCAGCATTGCCTCCAGAATGACTGACAGCCTAAATGCAGTTACAACAAAACCTTCAAAATTAACCACATTTTCAACATTCCTACTAGAAGAACACAAGCTTATTTTATTTTCTTATACAGGAAAGTAAAAGGAAAAAACCCGCCAAAGTCAAAACAGAACCAAGAAACCCATCAGGCTGAAGAACTATGTAAAAACCACAGGACTGCAGCAGCAATGCTAAGGTTCTGTCCTCCTGGTAATGACAGGTCTGCTGTCATGATACAAAGAACCCCTCCCTCCCAGAATTATGCTCACAGCAAAATGGAGAAGTTCATCATGCTTTCATGAAAACTGAGGGGAGAAGAGAGATCCCCAGCACATTATCAGCCACCTTTACTGACAAACTCTGCAGTAGCCAAGAGAGATATCAGAGATTTTTGTTATGTCTCACACCGAAGTGATTCTGAACAGTATAAAAAATTGATTAAGCCCCTGCCACCTCCAACAGGCTTCTCTTTTAATTGCTTCTTGATTAAAAGTTCTTTTGATTGAGATGCAAACATTGAGTTCTGTGCTGTTTCCACATTATTTCACTTACAATGTGCTTGACAAAAACTAGCTAAATTCAGAATATCCTTTCAAGCTGGAATTGCTGCAGAAACACCAATATTTGCAGCCTGTATCCTCCAATATTTACTAACCAAATTATAATCCAAATAGTACCAAGAACAGTCATAAGGCTGTGTTAGGTTTACATCCTTGTAATACACTTAAGAACCGCATTAATGAAAACCTACTATGATTTCTGAAGATACTAATCCTGTTGCAAACCACCTTTATATGGAGATTGGTATCTTTTTCTTCATGGAGTCTGGATAATAATCAACAGTAATAGTAAAATTACATTACTCATTCTGAATTATACTAAGTACCATAGAACAAAAAGAAAAAAAGAATGTATGTTTGATTTCAGCTGCTTTCAGGAAAACTTTAAGTCTTAACAGTAATAAATAGAAGAATCAGAGGATCAAACCAATAAAGGAAAACAGGCAAAAGCAAATATATTGACCAATTATAATACATTCCAATCAAAAATAAAGGAACAGGCTGTTACATAGCATTCTCTGGTGTGCATTTCAAAGACTTGCTCTAATCTCAGATACAGAGCCAAATAGACACCAACTGCAAATAAAGGCAACAGCAGATTAACAACTTGCCCTAAGTTCAACTACAGTGAACGGTATTACTATGCAGTAACTGTCCATACGTTAGAGTCTACCCTTAAGCAAACATAAAGCTCCTTACTATACCCCTCAAGAGTAAACTGTAATTATCTCACATTTATCATAGGGTAAGATCATATACTTAGGTAGCACCCATTACAGCAATACTTTGTGGTATATTAACTTGCATACCATTCTCAGATGAGATACAAAAACTGATAAGGTTTGCATGCCTAAAACATTAAAATGCAAAGCTTAACATGTTAAGATACACTACTACTTTTTTATTAATATTTTTGCAAGGGCAACAAAAGGAAATCCATTTTATTTCACATACGCAACTAACAAATGTTATAAAGTGTTACCATTAATGTAGAACATGCTTATAAACACTAAAAATTGAGCTCCCCTGTAGGTATGTGTTGTGGCATTTCTGGAAAGCAAGCAGATCTTAGTTTGTAATGGTTCACTTCAGATTGAGGTAGAATAGAGAAGAATCTGGCATAAGTTTTATAAAACCTTAACTTACAAAGTAGCTCTCTTCCCATTAACTTCTCATGACAGAGGTACCTAGGCTCAGGTCAGACTTCTAAGAACTGGTATCCTAATAAGCACAGTTTATTCCTCTGGAACAGCTCTAAGTAGGAAGCTGCACATGAATTAAGAGTTCTGGAGAATCTGAAGGTGTTAGGCAAATAAAATCCCATGAACTAACATTGAGGTTTAATAAGGAGGTTTCTGATAAACTAGTAGAGTAACATATTTAACAAGATTAGTATCTCTTTACTGTAGAAAAAAAAAGGTGAAGCACGTCCTCTGCAAAAGACACCCAAGATTTAACATTTTCAGCAACTATTTTCAGTGAGATTAAACTGTACAGACAGCAGTACATAAGAGAACAGCCCTTCCCACACTGCAGGCTTAGTTTAGCAAAAAGGACAGCGTGCCTCAAGATAATGAATAGTTATAATGTAAAATCAATATTTAATCTCCGATATCTTGTGTATGGAGAGTCTAAAGTGTTAAATGTGACTTGTAGGAGTAATATTCTCCTTTTTGCTAAACTATGGCTGTTAATTTGATTAGTCATAACCCACAATGAAGACCAAATTACCACCAAAAAGCCTGCAATAAGTTTTATAACATCTCTGCAACATCATACTGCTTTCATAATTAAATACTTATCCACGGGTCATGCAAGTTTGGCACAGAATGTGGGCTGTACTTCAGCTACATTTCCCATGGTCTGACCATGGTCTGAAAACGTTAACTTACACATTTCTTTGTACACAAATTGCTCTAATGTTCCCTATAATTAGGTCTCTTCTTTTTACACCTTTTCATAGGCATAATCTCTCACACTTCTTGGTGTTTGGTTCACTAACACTTCCTCTCAGTTGAAACTGCACTTACAAACACTTTTTAAAAGAGCCAAAACTCGCATCTGGCATTGCCTGTATTAAAACACTTGGCACAAAATTCAAGAATGACAGTTTGGGGAATCAGGTCCTGTATTTGCCAAATAACTTGTCGATAAGTTCCAACCATGCTTTCTCTATAGCATCTACATGACATTCACATAACAAGGACAGTCATGGTGGGTTCCCATTATAGTCACAACTATGCACAAGCAAGATGCACAGAACTGGGTTTAGAGGCACTTAAGCATAAACTGCTCTTTGGAAGAACCCTGACATTATTTCCTCAATTGTGCAAAACAAGTTGGGACCCAAATCCATAACTTAAAAGCTGAAAGTTCTTTCCTTCTAATGACAGACACTTTCCAGTGCCTTGAATTCTCTCTTGTAAATTATAGAAGAAGCACAAACCAATGCTGAGTCAGTGGAATTTATGCACTGACTTGGCACCAGGGCTGTCAGGTCTTAGAGCAGGGAGTTTGAGGCAAATTAAAGAAAGGAGGGGTGCACACAGTAAACTACATTGTACTGCACATGGAGTGACATTGTATCATGGCTGAGAAACCCACTTCCTTGTCTAATTCCAAACACAGCATTACTCAATAGCAAGAAGCACTCTTTGATCAACGTTCCTTGAAACTAAGGACATGTAACAGTTTCTAAATGCATTTTAAAGTGCATCCTTGCTGACTCCACAGTCAAAAGAACCATTTACTACCTGGCTTTCATGCAAAATTCATCCAGGTTGCTAACGATTTTCTGATGAGCAAATTATACTGACCTGAGAATATGGCTAAGGAGTTATCTGTGACATTAAACACTGCTGTTGAGAGAGACCTACTCAGTAACAGTGTAAAACATCCAGCACACAGCTAAAGTTACTGAAAACTCTTAATCCTGATAACCTGTATGAGCTAGGAAACAGGTTTCATTGCATCTTAGAACATTATGTAACAAAGTTGGTAATAATCTATATAGGTAGATGTCTTGCTCTTGATCTTGTTAATGAATCCTTACATGGAGGAAACCGCTGCAGTGCTCTATATATATATTAATCTTATGTCTTATAAATCTAAGCAGTAGCAAAATAACATATGAAGTTGTATCTATGACACTGGTGAACCATTCACTGCATGAAAAAATAGGTTTATACAGACAAGTGCTAAACTTATAACAGCTCAGCAGAGCCTTGCACTGGAGAACTGTGCAGCTGTGTTAATTTGGCAACCACAAACAGCACCTTTCTCAGAGGAGGAGTAAACCACTCTAAGACCTTTTATCGAAGGAAAAGAATATATGTGTCAGGACATACTATAAAGAAGTGCTAGTAACCATTCTCATTAGTACAGTGTGGCTTTACTCACAAGCCTGGTGTGCAGAAGAAGGAATATGAAGTGGTACATTATAGCTTCCTTCTCTGGATCCCTTCAGGATTTAATGAACAGGCACAACACCAGAACAGTGCCTCCCCACATTGTTCATCAGCATGAAGGGCAGGCAGGCTGACCTTATGAAATCACTTCAAGCAACAAGATATGGATCAGAAGTTCATCTCCTGGAATCCTGAAGCTTGTGGAGATAATGAGACCAACCTCCCATTCCTTTCGGACTAGAAAAACAGCTTTAAAATTGCTTTGTTTGGAGGCAAGGAGAGAACAGAAAATAGATAGGGGGTTTTGGTTGTTCTGTTGTTGTTTTTTTATCTTGATTTAATGTATTTGATAAAAGCCTGCCACAGTAAGGAAGAACAAGAATGGACATCTACCCAAGTGTCTGACTTGGCATTTTGCCAGTTTGATATGACTCACACAGACAATATTTCAATTGACAGGAGTTGGAAGGAGTTTAATATTTTATCCACTAAAGGACCTATGACACATGCTGTATTATAGTGTCAAACTGGTTTCTGGATTTTGTCAGGTATGAGAATTTCTTAAGAAGCCTCTTCATGAATCTACTCATTCTGCAAATGGGTTACAAAGCAAAAGGAACAGAAAGAAGAAAGCAGGCAAAAGCAACTCTTAATTTTAAGACATTTAATCGTCTTCTACACAATGGTCTATTCTAGTCCCTTACCATTTCTTTCACTAGAAGAAAATCAGAACTAGGGAAGAGTGGGCTCTCCAGTGAGCATACAACTCAATTGTTCTGCAAATAGAGTGATGCTGGAGATCTGATCATGAATCACTGCAGTTTGCCTTTACTAAAACTGAAAATCCAACTGCATAAATAAAGACAGCAAAGCTAATACGCACCAACCCAGCTACGAAGGACACAATTTCAGGCAAGGCTTGGTTATATTTCTGCCTGTTACTGGTAGTTGACTCGGAATGTTTCCATTGTGCTGCTCCAGTTATCCCATATAATCATATTAAGCGATTAAAGTGTTATGATCACATGTTTGTGTGATACCAGAAGGTCAGTAATTTTTTCTTGTAAATACATTCTCCCAGGTGATTAGGAGCAGTGGTTTAAAAAAAAAAAAAAAAGAGAACCATGTCCCCTGCAAAGAACATTTTTGTCCCTGCTCAATGAACATCTAAGGTTTACCACTAAAATATCACCATACAAATGGCTGATTCAGCATTCAAGATAGTGATGGAAATGTTGTTAGCCAGTCGTCATAAGAAGACGTCATGAGTCACCTAGGCCATGGCCTCCTGAAATAAAGTGGCTGCTGATAGATAAACCACCTGCTCTGCTGGCAGCTGATCAGCGCCAAACCCATAACGCCTGCCCTCTTTCCCCACTCTAACTTTTGTTTCTTTGCAGTTGTTCTGAATGTTAAAGTATCAGAACAGCCATCTTTTCACCTGTCCACGTGGCTAAAACATAACAAGTTGGGAACATCTACCATAATAAGATGATCCATCGATTTTTTTTTTTCCTGTAAAATGATAATTTCACTTATTTAATACATGCTGACTTCTCAGCATTTCTGACCTGAAACAAATGGACAAACATTTTTGTCCAGAGAGATGGTGAATTCCCCATCCCTGGAAACATTCAGGGCCAGGTTGGATGGGGCTCTGAGCAACCTGATGGGTTGAAGATGTCCCTGCTCACTGCAGGGGTGTTGGACAAGAAGGCCTTCACGATTCCTTCCAATCCAAACCATTCTATGAGTCTATGATTTATAAATACAGTGATAACCATAGAAACAAAACCAAAGGGGAACTCATTTTGCCCATAGCAGAGGAGAAGAAATGGGTGGCAATTAGATAGCCTGAAAAATTCAATACACAGACAGCAAGTGCAGATGCTTGAAATCTTGAAATTCAAGATTAAGAAAATAAATCTGCCTAACAAGAAAACAAACCATTAGTGCATCCAGTCAACTAGCTCAAAAAGCCAGGTATGGTTGCTAGTGTGCCAGTAGGCCAGCAACAGCCTGCAGAGCTTCAGTGGCAGAGGTGACATACACAAGATTGTACTGCCTCAGCCTAGTCCTCAGCACACATGCCAAGCAACTTAAACTGATCACCTTCCTAATTATGCTGGATCTGCCTAGTTTACCTGCTTCAACTGGTTCACAGAAAACCAAGCCCATCCATTAACAATTATGGACTACAATTGCGTTACAATTTTAGCCTCAGTGACTCCGGATGATTACACTAAGGCTGAAGCAAATAAAAATGTAACACTATTGCCAAAGAATAGAACCAACACAAGATCAAAACAGAAACATTATGAGTGAACAAGCAACAAAGAACAGTAAATATTATTAATCTGATATCAGGCTGAGAGCCATATCACAAAAAGAAACTGAACTGATATTAAGGAGTAAGGCATAGTAAATCAACCACTGAGTATTTACATACGGTTATCTTATTGTTATCTTACTATTTTTAGCCAACTAATTTTTTTCACAAAATGTAAAAGAGCAGCCTGTCTGATAACACTAACAAAGTCGGGAGAAAGGTTTAAATTGGAGAAACACGGCTGAAAATTCTCACTGTAGAAAGATTAAAACCAGCTTTGCAGCAGAAAATGAAGATGATTGATTTCTCCACACATTTATTATTTTGTTTACAGAATATAGAAAAATAAGTTAACATGTAATAACTGTAATATTTTAAAAGACATTGGTATATCAGTTCTAAAACAGCTGCTATTTTACTCTATCTGTTCTAGTTTGGGCTAAACTGTGATAATATCTTTTAAAATATTTATTAGGAGTAAAGATAAACTTCATTGCTTGTAGTAAGTTACTTAACTCTTCAGTTGTCATTAGCAAGCAAAGTTGAAACCATCAAGTTTTTTTTTTTAGCTTTCATTTCTACTATATCGGGGAACAATGCCATATATTCCTTAAGTATTTCTTGATCTTTAGAAATAATTGCCACCAACAGGGATAATCTCAGAGAGATACCTGTGAAATGGCTACTTAAATCTTTGTGTGGGAAGGAAAAAAAAACAAAAACTATCTATGGTATGAAGAATTATACAGAAATCCTATTTTAAGAAAGTATCACATATGAAAGCTTCAACAATGCCATGCAAAGACTAATGCTGCTACCTGAAACTAAGCACAGGAAGAAAAAACAACCTTCAGATATAATTTCATGACAAATTTATTAACAGAAGTCTGATATACAAAATATACATGTGAGTTCTTTCATTTAAAAAAGACAACACTTCTAAAGTGAAACTATACTGTAGATTTTGCCAGTTGACAACATTCTAAAAAAACAGTGCAACACAACTAAGGACATCAAGGCAGACACAACAATCAATCTCCTTTCTTACAGGCTGAAAAAAAACTAATCTATAGTGAGGCATAAGTTTCCTGTATGATTACATTTGCTATTACATAGTAAGACAAAAAAGATGTGTTGCTACATCCTTCTTATTAACGCTGCATGCTTTAAAAACTGGAGAAGCCCCACCAAAAAAAAAAAAAAAATATGGTCACCTTTTAAGTCAGAAGTGAGCTTTGAACTTCATTGGCAGTCTTTAGTCTTTAAATTCAGATATTAATATCAGCCTATATTTCAGAACTTTCACTTTGTCAGTACAGCTCATTATTTGCAGCACTTAACATACTTTAATACTTGCAAAAGGCATGAACTACACTCGAGAGAAAAAAAAACAACACATCCTCGTACATAAACTGAGTTGAGACTGTATGTTTCTCCCACCTTCCATTATCTTACCTCCCTTCTTACATCAGTTTTCTACTTGTGGTCACTCACTTAAGTCTCATAGAAAACTTCAGCAGCAAAATGGTAAAAAAAAAAAACAGCAACAAAGGTTACCTATCCAGGCTTTCCAACCAATTTTCTGTGGGCATGCCTTACATTCTCCCCCCTCCTCCTCTCACTACGGGATCTAGTTGTACCGAATAGGGAAGATGTCCCAGCATTTGTTAACTACGTTAGACTTGCACATGGTATGTATGCAATCACATTAAAAAAAAAGCCAGAGAAAGCCTCCATGGTCATCCTCCTTAAACAGTTTCTAGAATCTCTTGGCTTTGTTATGAAAGACTACCAAATACAATCAGTACAATCCAGTCTTTCCTCCCTGCAGCAAGCTTGTGCTACCAACCCAAGCAAGAACTTGCACAGCATGCCAGAACTGAATTAGGCCTGTCTTACAAGCCTTCTTTCTTGTTCCTAATGTTCCAAGTAATTTCAAGAAACAGAAACAGGGAACTGACAGAGACAGGATTTCTCCCAGTTCCAACTGCTTGCAACATATACACCTAGTTTTCCTTTGATTTCAGTCATCTTCTTGCTCTGCTAACTCACTTTGATGCTAAAGTGATAAAAGAAACAGATGATATCTGTGATACTAGTAGTACAGTAAAAGAGCACGCATTTGCCAACTATAAATACAGAACTTGGACTATTCTAAAGAATAAATAATAATGTGTTCAAAGAAGTTCATAAAAAAAAATCCACAGACATAATAATTCAAGGAAAAACTGTCAAAACTACAAGAAAAAAACATTGCATCTACAAATTTAGACTTCTGTCAGTAGTCCCCCTTGGTATATAGTAAAGTTCTTGGGCTAAGAAATTATCTTGCAACAAGTTCTGTTTGTTTCCACTTGCAATCACTTTGCATATAGATCACAGAAAACAAAGTTAGCTTCTCAATACAATGGATAAAAACATTCCATTAATTATTTTAGGAAAAAGAAATGGTTTGAACTTCTTCACCTTCATATGTCTGCATACAGGCAAGTTTCTGAATAAAGAGAAGGAAATGACTACAGACAGCAAAAAATTGTCTTAAAATAAACTTCTGATTCCGTTGAAGTCAGCCACTGCTTAAACCTCCACCCCGGTGGCATCCACTGATGATTTAAAGACCATTGTTGTGGTGTAGCCCAGGATAGACTAAATACAAATATGAATTACCACTCAATAATTGAATTCCCGTGGAGGAGTTTGGATATGTATTGCATTTGTGACAGGAATGATTATTAATACATAGAACATACCAGAAAAACTGTGTTTTCTGGTTTCTCACCCAAATCAGTTTGTAATAATCCAAAGAAACCAATATTTTTAATCATATTTTTCTTCTTACCTCAGCCTTTCCTCTTCTTTCTTACGAAGGCTGAAATCTCGCTGAACCACCTGGAGCACATGCTCTGCTTCTTCATCAGTCAAGCCAGAAAGATCCAGTTTTCTCCCCATTATATACTCTGTCTTGGATATGAATAACTATTAGGAGTACCTGAAATCAGAAACAGAAGAGCATTCAAAATAAATTGAAAGCACTGATACATTTCCCAATTGTGCTGAAATCACAGGCACATGCACCCACAAAAAGACAGTTGCTGCCATAAACATCAGAGAAGAAAATCATCCATTTCAGAATTATTTTTCAAGTTCCATTCACTGAAAAAAATCATCTCAAACTTAACAAAAAAAAAAAAAGGAATGCAAACAATATGTTATTTGGGATATTAAAAAATATTGAGTGGAGACCTCAGTGTTACTATCAACACGATACACATTAAACTAAGGTCAAATCAGTTTTCAATATTTCTAAAGATTTTATGCTATGAGTTTGCAAAACACAGTCCCTGAGACCATGTATGAACTGAGAACACACCCTCCTGTAACACTCAAAAATATTTTGTACTACTAAGAAACCAGGAATTACCTTAAAACACCATAAAAAGTAAACATATACAATTCTAATTCATTTCCCTGAGTGACTGGATAGATTTAAGTGTCACACAATATCATTATTTCCCCCTTCTTTGAATGACAATGGAAGAGAAATAGTAGTAGCCAATGTTATGTATGAATTGAAGGTACTACAAAGTGTGAAGTAGAGCTTGCTCCATTTATTTCATTAATGAATCTTCATCAATTTGTTCTTATTACTTTTACTGATTTAGTTGAATTCTAGTTAATTTAGCTATCAGTATTAATTTCTGTAATTTGATTAATGTAATTATTTGGGCAATCATAAATGTGTCCTTCTCCACATTAAGTTATGGTTTCAGAAACTTCACACACAGTCTTTGCAGCTCTGTTATGAGCCCCCAGCAACTCATACCTTTAAAGACATGAAGCTTTTTACATTATATGGAAGAGGCAACAATTACTGCCTCTTTACCCACAAGAAGTGTCAAGTGAATGAGACTATGTAAAACACAAACTGGCTGTATCTCAAAAAACACCCCTAAGCAACACCGCTATAGCATACAATGACATGCTCCAAATAGTATAGCAAGAAGCAGCGGGGGAGCATGAGTGGGGGAGGTGGGAGGTGGGTGTTGGGGAAATCAGCTTTATTTTCTAAACATAAAAATTCATTCATTACTTAGAGGATAACAGATTATGTGGTTGGCTGGGTTTTGGTTTGTGTTTTGGGTTTTTTTAATACAGTATTTTCTTCCTCTAATCATCTGGTTACAGTTCTTCAAACAGGAAAAAACAGCGGAAGCAGAGTACTACTTATTTTGTCTATCAGCAAAGTTTAGAATAGACTCTTCATCCAAGGAAGCAACACTTCAACAAAAACAAGTACATGAGATAGAAGGTTAGGTGAAATCAAGATGACAAGATCCCTCCAGTGAGACATGTGCTTATCTTACTGCTAACAAAGGTTACGGTGGAAGAGTATGTTTTGGTTTGGTGCTTTAGGTTACTAAGGAAGTTGAAGAGGAACACCAATAACGAGTTAAAGGCTATAAAAAATGTACTTCTAAATTAAAATTCCCTGATTTTTGTAGAAAAAAGTGCCACAGAAACAAAGAACTATATGCAGTCTTCACTAATTTCACTTACAAGGCCAAGAATGTACATCAAAATTCAAGACTGGCTAAAATATAATCACACAGAATCACAAAGAATCACACAGAATAACCAGGTTGGAAGAGACCCACTGGATCGTCGAGTCCAACCATTCCCACCAAGCCCTAAATCATGCTCCTAAGTACCATATCCACCCTGACCTTAAACACCTCCAGGGACAGCAACTCTACTACCTCCCTTGGCAGACCGTACCAATGCCTAACCACCCTCTCCGTGAAGAATTTTTTCCTAATCTCAAGCCTAAATCTCCCCTGGCGGAGCTTGAGGCCATTCCCTCTCGTCCTGTCCCCTGTCACTTGGCAGAAGAGGCCAGCACCCTCCTCTGCACAACCTCCCTTCAGGTAGTTGTAGAGAGTAATAAGGTCACCCCTCAGCCTCCTCTTCTCCAGGCTGAACAACCCCAGCTCTCTCAGTCGCTCCTCGTAAGGCCTGTTCTCCAGCCCCTTCACCAGCTTTGTTGCTCTTCTCTGGACTCGCTCCAGAGCCACAACATCCTTCTTGTGGTGAGGGGCCCAGAACTGAACACAGTACTCGAGGTGCGGTCTCACCAGTGCCGAGTACAGAGGGAGAAAAACCTCCCTGGACCTGCTGGTCACGCCGTTCCTGATACAAGCCAAGATGCCATTGGCCTTCTTGGCCACCTGGGAACACTGCTGGCTCATGTTCAGTCGGCTGTCAACTAGCACCCCCAAGTCCTTCTCCTCCTTGGAGCTTTCCAGCCAGGCTTCTCCTAGTCTGTACCTCTGCTTAGGGTTGTTGTGCCCCAAATGCAGGACCCGGCATTTGGCCTTGTTAAACCTCATGCCGTTGGTTTCAGCCCAGCCGGTTTAGGTCCCTTTGCAGAGCCTCCCGACCCTCCAGCAGATCCACACTTCCTCCCAGCTTGGTGTCATCTGCAAACTTGCTAAGGGAGCACTCGATGCCTTCATCCAGGTCGTTGATAAAGACATTAAACAGGACTGGACCCAGGACTGAGCCCTGGGGAACCCTACTTGCAACTGGCCTCCAGCTGGATTTACCTCCGTTTACCACCACCCTCTGGGCCCGGTTATTCAACTAGTTTTCCACCCAGGAGAGTGTGCGCCCATCCAGGCCGGAGGCCGACAGTTTCCGAAGCAGAATGCTGTGAGAAACTGTATCAAAGGCTTTACTAAAGTCCAGGAAGATACATCCACAGCCTTTTCCTCATGCAAGAGTTTAGTCACTCGGTCATAGAAGGTGATCAGATTACTCTGGCAAGACCTGCCTTTCATGAACCCGTGTTGACTGGGCCTGATCACCCGGTTCTCTTGCAAGTGCTTCTTGATCGCACTCAAGATCACCCGCTCCATGACTTTCCCCGGTACCGAGGTCAGGCTGACAGGCCTGTAGTTCCCCAGATCCTCCCTGCGCCCCTTCCTATAGATGGGAACAACTGGCAAGATTTTCTTCCATTCCCTGCTCCCCCGCCCCCTGCATAAACCTTCCTGAAAGTTTAACCAGAATGTTAATATTTTCTCCTGTCCTTTCACCTCCAGTCCTCGTACCAAATTCTCACTTGGCACTGACAAGTATGAGAAATGGTGAGGTATGACATATTCAAGTTACTCTTACACACCACAGCTCAAAGACAGAACAAGGAGAGCTCTGGAAAATGTTCTTCTCTTCTGACTTTGAAATACTTGTTTGGCTCTTCCCATGCAAAGCACTTCAGCACATAGGCCTCTCTGACTTTCTAAAAGCCTGGGAGGGCTTCACTACAGAAAAGACACATCTGCAGGGAAGTAAGCATGACTTTTTCCAAGTAACTTTTTTCATGCTTATACACTTCATGTATGAAACACAGGATAAAAACTAGAAGGAAAACTATTCTAAGCAATTAATTTTAAGCAATTGCTTGAACTATTGCTTAAAGCTATTTTAAGTAACTACCTCCATGGTAGGGCTACAGTTGCCTCCGAGACAAGATGATGAAGATACTAGGAGATCAAAGACACCATTCCAGTTTTTCTTGAGCATCAAGTTGACAACAGTAGCAACATCATAATAAGTTCTCCCTTCAGATCTTCATCAAAACATTTTTGGAAACTTTGTCAAAATTAATACTCTTGACCAACCTGATCTTCTTCTATGACCAGATAACCCACCTAGTGGATGACGGAAAGGCTGTGGGTGTTACTTACCTTGACTTCTGTAAAGCCTTTCACACAGTTTCCCACAGCATTAACCTGGAGAAATCGGCTGCTCATAGCTTAGACAGGTGTATTCTTCGCTGGGTAAAAAACCGTCTGGATGGTCACGCCCAGAGAGTTGTTGTGAAAAGAGTTAAACCCAGCGGGCAGTCAGTCACAAGTCTTATTCCCAGGACTCAGTATTGGGGTCAGCCTTGTTTAATAACTATATCAATGACCTGGGCAAGGGAATTGAGGCCACCCTCAGTAAGTTTGCAGACAACACCAAATTGGTCAGGAGCGTTCATCTGCTTGAGGGTAGGAAGGCTCTATAGAGGGATCACATCAGGCTGAATCGATGGCCCCAGGTAAATGGTACAAGGTTTAACACGGCCAGGTCCAGTCATGACAAGTCCACGCAGCATTACAGGCTTAGGGAAGAGTGGCCAGAAAGCTGCCTGGGAATGCTGGTCAACAGCTGGCTGAACATAAGCCAGCAGTGTGCACAAGTGGCCAAGAAGGCCAACAGCATCCTGGCTTATATAAAAAACTGTGAGCAAGGAAGTAATTGTGTCCCTATATTCAGCATTGGTGAGGCTGCACATCAAATACTGTGTTCAGTTTTGGGCCCCTCCCTACAAGAATGCTGAGGTGATCGAGCACATCCAGAGAAGGGCAACAAAGCTGGTACAGGGACTGGAGAACGAGTCTGTGAGGAACAGCTGAGGGAACTTGGTCGTTTACTCTGGAGAAAAGGAAGCTGAGGGGAGGCCTTATTGCTTTCTACAACTACCTGAAAGGTGGTCCTAGTGAGGTGGCTCATGCTCTCTTCTCCCAAGTAACAAGTGATAGGATGAGAGGAAATGGCCTCAAGTTGCACCAGGGGAGGTTTAGATTGCATATTAGGAAAAATTTCTTTACTGAATGAGTGGTGAAGCATTGGAACAGGCTGCCCGGGGAAGAGAAGGAGTCATCATCCCAGGAGGTGTGCAAAAAAAAAAAATGTGTAGACGCGGCACTTCAGGACATGTTTTAGTAGGCATGGTGGTGTTGGGTTGAGGGTTGGACTCAATCTTGGAGATCTGTTCCAATCTTAATTCTATGAAATAGCAGTCTTGGCAGCATTAGGATTCCCATTGGACGCTGTGATCTTAAAGTCTTTTCCAACCTAAATACTTCTGTGATTCTGTTTTTTCACATATATAATCTGTGTCCCATCAGATAAAGAAAATTATCCCTTTGATTCAGCCGTCACTGGCTGACTATAAGCATATATTAGAAGAAAGAAATTTATTCCAAAAATCTGGGGGTATGCAGGTAGCCCTGCTATTTCTAATTTTTTTTTTTTTTTAGGTCAGCAAAAGCTTTATTTCAAGCATACATATACCTTAGAATCACCAGCACCTTTAATGCTTGATTCTCATGCGGTTTATTTACCTGCAAGACACTCAGTCTGCATTCCAATATTCCATTAACCTTTAGGGAATGCATGTGGGTTTTTTCCCAGGAAGTAATTTTTGATCACTTTGCTAAAACACCTCTGATCTGGGAGTATCACAGCAGTTTATAAATAATGCTCGAGTGTCTTCTTTTCCAGTAGGTCCAGATTATGTGTTTTGGAAATACATAAAGGTAAATCCTCTAGAGGAAATGTAACAAGCTACATTTAAAAAAAAATAAGATCAGAACAGTTTCTCAGCCTAAAACTCCTGGTCTCAACTGAAATAACATACAGGAGGCTGTTCAGATGCTTACCTTCATGAGTAATACTTCTTCACTAAGTTTCAAACTGACTGCAAAATTTAAGCTTTCAGAGACATTACAAGGAATAATATCATTCCCTAGAAAACTTTTGCTTAACAAATTAACATATTCTAACCAGAAAGCCTAGGCTTACAATACATGACTAGATATTGTTTGAGTAATACTGTAATCATTATATTTACTAGTCTGTTTTAAAATCTAATTAAAACTTCCACATAACATATTTCTTGAGTATAGCCCTTCAGAAAGCAAACAAAAAAACCACCAAAACAACCATAAAACCTCCACAGAACAACATGAAAATGAAAAGCTTTTCAAGAACTGCAAGCAATTCTTCTAAATTTTAAAATGGACAAGAATATCGCTACAAAAAAAATGAGGGCAAGAAGCATATTTCCTAGTCACTCATATGACAGCTAAGCTGTTTTGACTTGCATTCTCAGCAGAAGATTAGCATTATAGGAGGGTGGGAAGAAAGCCAACTAGTACCAACTAACATTTAAAACAGATTCTCTGCTTGACAAAGAGCCGCATTATAGATTTAATTATGCAAGTGGTCACACTGAGTATTGTACAAAACAGATATCTTAGTTTTATCCTGTAGCGAAGAAATCCACACTGGCAAGGCCAAGTCTGGAGTGCTGCATCAGGGCCACAAAGATGATTAAGCAACTAGAGCATCTTTCAAAGAGGAGATGCTGGGAGCACTGCCCAAAAAGGGAATATATTCAGCATGTACCTGGAAAAGGTCTCGCCAATACTCTGGCACTGCAAACAAGAATATACTACAATTCTTTCCATTTCTAAGGAAATTTGAGATTTCATCTGTTTCTGCAACACAGCTATGTGCAACTGAAATATTTCATATAGAATAACCTTCCCTCACATAGTCCCAGCTTCAGCCACCAAACACCAGAGCTTTACTATTCTGTTCCACTACTCTACCACTTCTAGTATTTTCCAGGTAGAAAACTGAGAAGCAAAAAACCTTCCAGTAATTATATTTTTGGTCCTGTTGCCAACCAACTCATCTTTACCTACTTCAGCAGACTGTCAAGACCTAAATAATTCTGTTCGATCTGTCTTGTCATTATAGTTTGGCATTTGACCAACCTTTGCTCAAGTCTTTTGGTAGCTTAAGAAATGCTTTGTGTAATCTTATTTATGAACATTTTGCCCTTTTGAACTATACAAGACAGTCCTCTTCCTAAGCCAAAAAAAGGAAGACATGGGCTTTGCCCACAGATGAGCTCCTTTACCACACCTCATATATATTTTAAAAAACCCAAAGTTTTGTTTAATGAATATCCCCAAGAAGTGATCACATTGCCAGCACAAGGTCATTATGCTATATTTTTATATAAGTGTCATAATATGTCAAAGATAAATTTTACAGTGTCACACACATCATTTGATGACAAAAATAAGGTCTGAGTGTTGAAAGTGTAAAGGAGATTCCTGTGCTTCAAATCTGAACAGAACAGAATTCAGACAAAAAAAAAAAGGCACATTTCTGTTCAAGTCCAAAGTAATTCCTTCTACAAGTAGCACATGAATAAGACTAAAATGAGGCATAAACAAACACAAATTCCTTAATCTTCTTCTAAATTTCAAGAAAGTCTAGAAGCTGTAGTAAACAACATTGTGCACATTCTTCCTTTTCCACTGGAAATAAACTAATGTTCAAAAATAACTAGAGGGAAAATGTAGGAAATCCAAAGCCACCTCTTTAGATGAAAAGATAAGCATGAGGACTTGTATCTAGCATGCCACATTTTAAATGAGATAGAAGACAAAATCTGGGACAGAATGTTATTTGTTGTACCCACAGTGATTTTAACAGAGATTTAACTGTACATATTTCCTTTGTAACCAAAGCAGAAAATTATCTTCCTTTCAGCCATGTACTAATTTTATGTGGGATTTATTTAGCAAACCAAACAGCTTGCAAGTTCCTGAGCAAAGTTAGGTATGTTTCACTAGGGGGTGTGGCAGGTGAAGCAGCAGGTTTTTTAAAAGAATCATGAGGTTAATTTAGTTTCTTCTGGGAAAAATGTTCCTTATTAATGCAAGTTCCTACAATAAACTGTACTTCTGTACTTCTTGTCTGGGACATGCTACATCAAAAGAAATGTGGCCAGCAGGTTGAGGTAGGAGATCCTGCCCCTTTGCTCTTGTGAGACCTCACCTGGAACACCGCTTTCATTTCTGGCATCCTCAGCACAGGAAGGACATGGATCTGGTAGAGTAAGTTTAGAGGAGGCCATAAAGATGATCAGAGGGCTGGAACACCTCCCATATGAGGACAGGCTGAGAGAGCTGGGCGCGTTCTGCCTAGAGAAAAGAAGGCTCTGGGGAGACCTTATAGAGACCTTCCAGTACTTAAAGGGAGCCTATATGAAAGATGGAGGCACTCTTTATCAGGAAGCGCAATGATAGGATGAGGGGTAGAAGTTTTAAGCTGAAAGAGGGATGATTTACATTAGATACTAGGAAGAATTTTTTTCCTGTGAGAGTGGTGAGGCACTGGAACAGGTTGCCCACAGAAGTCATGGATTCCCCATCCATGGAAGAGTACAAGGGCAGGTTGGATGGGACTGTAAGCACCCTGCTCTAATGGAAGTTGTCCCTGCCTATGGCAAGGGGGTTAAAACTGGATGACCTTTAAGGTCCCTTCCAACCCAACCCATTCTATGATTCTATACTATAATGGGGAATACTCTAAATCTTACAAGACCAAAGGTTAGCAATGCGTGGCTTTGAATTTTAATCAATTTAGGAAATAAACAAGAGTTTCAAAAGATTCTTGCTTTTGTATTTTACATTATGAATATGAAACAGCAGAAACAGAAAAGCTCCATTAAACTCACATTTTGTTTTAAAGAGAATGGGATTTCTCACTTAATGGTGGCACTTTTCCAGAGACAGAATACAACATATTAAATTGCTTCTAAAAAAATCAAAGCAATTTTATTTATATAGCAAAAAAATCTTATTTTTACAGAAAAAAACCTAAAGATTACACTGGAGGACTTAATTTCTGTTATCAACCTTTGACAGATTACAGAAAAAAGTCATATTAATGAAAATCTTAATAATACATCATTACAATTTTGTGTCTATGTATCTGGCCTACAGCTGATCCAGAAGCATAAATCCCAGAGGGAATTCAAAATGTAACATAAAACCTGATTTCATTGACCAGAATAATCTTCTCACTGGTAACAGTGAACTAGAGGAAAGGCTATAACCAGAATATGCCCTACAACTGCTAAATAACATAGGTCACCTGGCATATACTGTTAGCACGTATTCCCCTGGCACTGGCTTCCTAGTTACTCTATCATCTCATTTTACTTCAGTCTCATCTTCCATTGTTTATGCTGAATTTAGGCAAGTCATGCTTAGCTCTATTTTCTCTGTTTAGTAGCAACTGTCTTAGGGAAGAATGCATAGTCGAGTGATGCATCTGACAGTATTCTGACTGTGTGAGACTGACTGTTACTCTTCACGAAATGGGAAGAGAGAAAGACAAAACTGGATCAGTAATGTGCTGACACACCATTGTACTTTTGATGACTGGTGTCTTTTCCACGTGCCTTCAATCTAAAGCATGAAATGCAGCTTATTACCGCAATGGACTGTCAACAAGCCCAAGACAAACCATCACAGGTCAGGAAGAAAGCCAGCACATATACTTAGGGCATGCAACTGATCCCAAATTGCCCAGCACAATCAGAGATTTGTACATCTGTGACTGAAAAGGCTTCACTTTGGATGCACACTTTGCAAAGTCAGCCTCAGAGCTTACTGCTATGTACCCAGGCTCCCTGCAAAAAGAGAAGAGCAGCCACCAAACAGAGTCATGTCCCCTCCTCCACCTCCCCATCAAACCCAAAACCAGACCAGACCTAGTAAATCACTCTTCACACTGTACTTCCTAAGCTCAGGCCAGCATGAAGAAAATACTAAACGAAAAGCTCATTTGTATTCCTACCTCTCTCCTCAGTGTTAGAGCAAGAGTGAAAAATATGTTCTACAACACAATAAAATACTGCAAAAATAAATTCACCCACCTGTGTTGCATTACACATACTACATTCTTCTCCTGAGACACCTGTCAGTCTCGGCATCTTACAATCTATGGCCCTCAAATGAACTACTCAGAGTGAAGGGAGGTGAAAGAAAAAGCAAAACCTTCTCCGTGCCTTCAAAGAATTGATGGCAGTTTCTGTTTCATTTTAAGATGCAGAGAGAGAAAGGAACATTCACTTTATGTATGTAGCAGTCCAATTGTGCACACAGAAAGAGCATAAGGTTCAACACTACATTGAGCCTGGAAAAGCTCAAATATTTATCTCCCTCCTTGTGGAGGGGTATATAAGAGCACACAATTCAGGATATTCCTGTGCAGATCCCTAACTTCAGATGCTAGCATCCCACTTCCTATACAGCCTGAAGACACTGAATGATACAGGTGGTCTACTGCTATATGAGCTGTGAAACAGCATGTGACAACATTTAAAAGTTAAATGCCTTACCCACTACTACAGCAGTCACTGTTTGGAAGAACATCTAAAGAGGAGCATCCTACAGACAACATTCAACAAAACCAAGAAAATATACATCCAAGTATATTTGCAAGTTCAGGACACCAAAGCATTACTACTGCATAAAGTAGTGCCAAGGCTTCTCATCAGCTATTCATACCTTAAAATCTGGGGAAGATGACACTGAGTGAAGAAATGAAGCTTTTGTAAAATCATAAACAGCTCTGGAAGCCCGAAACATTTCACACCTGCATATAAATTTAATTTTGCATTTGAATAATATAAGCTAAATGGTTACGATAACTTAAGAATCTCATCACAACTTTAAACCCATATTGTGAACAACCCATGCAAACTACAAAAGTGAACAGTTAATTGCTTAACTGCCACCAAAACATCCACAATATAAATCCAACGAATATGCAAACACATCACAGGCATATTTAAAGTATCGTACAGAACGAAATAGATTTTTCCCCCATAACATATGTTGCTATAATTGAAATCCTGCGCCCCTGTTACTAAATATCACTTATCAGCATAACCTTACATCTCATCCAAGAACTAGCCTTTGACTGAGAGAATATTTCTGCAGGACTAGGACAGAGACAGAAATTCTACTTTCAGAGGTACAAAAACGCTTCCAACAGCAGTTGCTACAATGAGGTAATATTCTCTAGTGCTGCCAGATGTGAAAACAAATTTAATACAGCATATCACTGATAATTCAATAACTCAAACCCCTGACAGAAAACCCCACTGCAAATTACTGAATTTTACAGATTAGCAAGTAAATGAACAAAATAAAAACAAAAAATCTTAGAAGACTACCTTCTGCATTCACCAACACCTGCAAAATGCTTCTAAGCCTTATTTATGCCAGAACAGGCAAGAATCATAAGAGATACGATAAAAAGGATTCACATCTGCACCACATCTCATTTCACTGAGACTTAGTGGTGAACTGTAGTTGGTTGACACACAACTTTTGCTCCATGCATGGAAACAAGGGTTTCAGAAGCAGGTTTTCCTTAACAAATGTTTATCTAAACAATTCAAGCGACATAAACCAAGAGTAAAATAGAGTCAGAGCCATAGAAAGCTTCTGAAAACCAAACTAGGAGCTAGGTTAATCTGCCAAGTGGAGTAGTTCACAGATTAGTTTGTGGACATCAGGACCTACTCTAGACTCTGTTTAGAAGAGGCTCTGCTTTGGACCCTAGTTTGGCTACATTTTTTTTATATATATCGACACTATACAACATGAAATTAATCTCAGCTCTGGCAAACAAACCAAAACCTGAAGTTCTGGATCCAAGTTTATACAAACAATGAACATTTACATTTAAGTACAAGGCACAGTCAGGCACTTTCTGGAGTTTACAGGTCAACTTTACTGTCACACTTTGACTGCTGGCTCCCTCATACTTGGATCCAAACTGGAACATTCTCACAGCTCCTTTAGTTTAAACTAAAGAACCAAAGCAGTTCATCCTCTTACAGGTTTAGACAATCATCCAGCCAGCACACAATCCTTTTTGAGTTCCACAGAAACTAGCTTTCATCAACTTAATTAAGTTAAGCCAACATCTTCAAGAACTAGCTAGGACTCCACTGTACTTTATTAACTTTTTTTTTTTTAAAGAACTTCACTGTACTAGGGACCACTCATTTGATGAGCCTATAGGAAGAACATCAGTTTTACCAAGAAAATCCCCATTTCTAGACCTCTACACATTAGCTTATCCCAATTTTTAGATTTTCAGTATCAATCATAATAGGTCTTCTGGACCCTGATACAGCACTGACACCAACTTGACCCCTGCAAATGAAAGCACATTCTTAGGTATTCTTCAACTACTATGACAACATAAGTGACATTTTCATGGAGGAGATGCAGTGCACTTAATCATGTGTGGAACCAGAGTGCATGGTATTTCAGGCATTGATTCCCCTCTTTTGAACCTGTGAAACTACCCTAGAACAGGAATCTGAAGCCTCATCATTAAACATCAGAAGAGAAGTGAGGGGGGAGGTAGAATAATCAGGCTGATCTTCCTCTCAAGGTGAACTGTTTTCTTCTTATTTGTGATTCAACCCCTGATTTTTGTGCTTGCAGTGATTAACTTAGGGACAACTTTTGGCACTGCCTTTTAGATCAAGCCCAGCTGAGGCTGTAAATGCCAACATTTCCAAATTACACATTTTAGAATCCTCCCAAATCTCTTGCAATTATTTTAAAACCTGGTGTTTCCCCGATTCACACACTATGTTTTAACTTAAATCCAAATGATCTGTCAAACAAAAGTCAAACCACACATAACAGCAACATGCAAGCATTAAGATAACTTCCAGAAAGGAACACTAAGCACGCCTGGGGATGACCGTTGAGAGGCAGAGGGATCAGTTCTCTTAAGAGGGAAAGAAAAAGAAAAAAGAATCAACCTCTTACAAGATTAAGAATGGTTAGGAAAAAAAAAAAAAAGATACACTCTCCAACTTGAAGCATTTCAGGACAGTGTTAGCTACATCCTTATCAACAACACTTAAATGATATGCCAAATATCCACATTACAGCAATTAGTGATAACGGCACAAACCAGCACTTTTCTATTTGGATTGCCCTGTGACACAACACCCTGTTCCCACAGCGCGAGAGGAACAGAAGAAAACCACATCAAAATTACCTCCTGGGTCAGAAGTAATGCTCAATAACCAAACAAGCTCTTCTCATGTTAGTTGCAGAAGAGATAAAACTCTTTGTAACAAGAACAAGAACAGAAAATTTACTCTGAGTTGTAAAAATGTTTTTCTTTCTTTCTTTCTTTTCCAGAAGGAAAAGAACAGAGTATACACTGTGTTCCTCCAAAAACAGGCAACAGCAGAGCCCCATTATTATTCTGCATGGAGTAGGGTGGATGATGTTGAGGATGAGATTGTTTTGTTATCAAAAATCCTCAAAGATTTCAGGCTGTTGCCCAACTTCAAGATTCACTAGAGAAAGTGAGAATGCCATGGACTTTAATAATCTTTGAATGAGGCCCTGCACTTCAGACTGCTATCATAAGAGACTATGTCTCATTTTCTACAGTAAATTCCCTCAGTACCTTTTAAACAGACTTGATCCAGAAACTATGGCCACATTAAGTCACTTATCTATTTATTTTTCTCTACCACTAAGCAACTTATGTTGCTGAGTCCAAAAAGAGAAGATTTTTTTGAACTGCTGCACAGCAGAACTTGAGCTTGGTTCTTCAGCAGTAGGACAGGTTAGAGTTTCCCTTACCATCTGCCAGCCGGCACCAGCAAAACTCAGGAAGACTACTTAATTGATTACCACGAGTCAACTTGAGACAATGCCATTCAAAGTGTCTCATCTTCAAGATTAATCTCGCAGGGGTTAGCTCCTCCACTTCAATAGGTGGCATTTTATTTGGAGATGTACTTTGCCTTGAAGAATGTGAAATTAGTTTCCTACAGTAATGCTTTAAACCTTAAAACAAACTGTAAATAGTAACAACTGCAATAATATGAGTATCAAACACCAATATTAGGGTTTTTTCATGATCATTAATTCATCAATAGGTAAATAAAGCATATAGGTAATAGGATGTAACGAGATCATTTCCTTTACACACCTCTTAAATTAATGGGCCAGTAAACATCTGCAAGATAGAAGATAGAGGTTTTTGTTAGTATAACATTCTTTAAAAAAAAAAAAGAAAAAGCAAATTGCTCTGCTGTTGAAATCTAATGCATATTGTCCTGGAAATTTAATGTGCTCCTATTCCCAAAAGAGTATCCATAAGATCTAAAAATTTTTCATTATTGCAATAATGTTGATATTTGCTTTTGACCAGTCAAGCCACTGCAGTTCTTATACTCTGTTCGTCTAGGCTAATGCTGCCAAGTGATTCATTGAACTGCTTTCCACCACAGTACATCTAATTTTTTTCATTTTCAAAACTTGGAATAGCTAACATATAAGGGGTCTTCCTCTCAGGTCTGTGTAAATTCACATGAAGTCTGCAGACAGGCATCTTTGCCCAGTCTCAGAGAGATACATAAAAATAGAACTTGGCTTGAAATCTTAACAAATTACACCATATTTACCCTTGTACAAAATATCCTGTTTATGCCACAGAGAAAAGTTCAGGTTTCTTCAGTAATTTAAGGAATGTTATGGAGTGCTTCATTCCACACTGTAACATCGCAGGTATCTTCCCATTAAGTCCAATAAGCTTCTTTTGATAGTAAACTGCTATAAACCTCCGAGTACAAGAAACCTGGGGCTGGTTTATTTTCTGCCAGTCAGTGGCTCACAGGTAATCCAGAAGCCTTTATTAGCTCTAAAAATTTATCTACTAAATAACCTAAGTGGATCCAAAAGGCAGGTGAGTAAAGCACTCCACAGAAAGGCTGGAATAGCCCATCCAAACTACCAAATGACTTTTCTCAAAGAGAAAAAGTTGTCCCTATGGTTTCCATGGAACTACATTCAACTATTTTCTTTCAACTTGTCCAACTTCCCAAGGGCAAGTTAAGGTGGTTTATGCTGCCAAACAGCAGTTTCCAGTCTGATAACAATAGGGCATATTAATGTTGGCAGCAAAACAAAGGAGTCGCATTTTCATACAGATACACTGTTTATGAACAACAATGCATTTGGTATATACAGTTTTTCTTTAGCGTCACCCCGTGCATAGTTTAGAGGCTGTTTTTTCTTCATTTAAGTACAAGTTCTTCAAGCGTTCTGTTACTACAACTGTTCAGTGAAAAAGGTTAATACCTACTACGTTCATACACCTGGGTATACACTATATAATCCAAAAGCCTGGTTTAGCAATCAGTTCTAGTGCACTCAGCTGCATTCATCAGGTTAGGGTAGAAGCAGGAAACAAACTGAGGAAAATAAATCCAATTTTAGCTTAGCTTTCTTGATCTTGCATCACTCCTAGATGGTGCTGGTTCAGATGAAGGCAGTCTGCTAAAACCATGAAACTATCTGAAAGGACAATACCGTCTTCCTTTCAGCAGCAGCAGGTTCAAGATACAAGTCCTGTCACACAGAGCACTGCTCTTCTTTAAGTACCTCTCATCTTAGGGCTGCTGGGGTGGAATTGACATCTAGGAGTTCTCACTGGTAATTAAGGTATCACAGCTGCTGAAAATAATTCTCTCCTACTTGTAATTGCTATATGCATTTTACTAAGTTATCTGACAAATTCCGTAGGAAAGCTACATACAGTTTCAGTGCTTAGGCATAAGGCATCAGTAAATATACTCTGATACAATCCAGTACCTGTGTAACGGTGATTAAAGCAGTAATTTGAGGGATTACACACAAGATAGAGTACCTCCTGCTTTTCATACCGCTGTGTTCGCTTTCTAAAACTGGAAGTAAGCAGCAAGCATTGCCATCTGACGTTCAACTGCGGGGACAGAGTCAGTGGTCCCAATGCAGCTCATGGGGAACCACTATCACCATTAATAAGCAACTATAAAAGCCTGTCCAGCTTGATGCCACTTCCCTCAATGTCAGAAAAATGTAGAGCGATAGGAGAACTAAACTAGCTCTCCTTCCTCTCCCTCTCTAGCCTTCTACAAAAGGGCTATCAGAGGAAGGAGTAAAAGCCTTTATTGCTGAAATCCTTCCTGTGCCTGTTCTAACAAACTCGAGGCTTCACAGCAAGACAGCTACCCAGATATTCAGAAAAGCAGGAAACAGTACAGCAGTAGGTACACAGCAAAAACCACCTAAAAATACCGTTAACATAGCTGCAGACACGCTCATGCACTCTAAGGCATTTTGTGATCTAATTTGGCTACGCTCGCCTAAAACACAACGCAAACCCCAGCACAACACACGCTCCTACTTAATTAGATTCACTAAGAAAAGTCAGCCCGAGCCATATGTTACGTTCCACAACAGTTACGATAAACTGACCTTGATACTAACAAAACGCACGCTGCTTCTGTCGGAGGCATAAATTTTACAAGCGTGGCAAGATGCTCCCTAGGAAAGGGGGTAGAGGGAGCGCCACGACCGAACCCTCCCTGTGCTCGCGCGGAAGTTGATCAAGAGTAAGACACTATAAAAATAACGATAATAATTGATGATGAGGAGGATGTTCTGCAGTGACGGTGCTCAAGCAACCCCGCTGTAAGCACGCCACAAAGCGACTCAGACACACGGTCGGTGATGAAAAGAAGCCAAATATCGCACACACACACCCCTCCGCAGTTCATCCCCCTTCCAGCAGTCGAAGCCGCTGCCGCAGAATCCCCCTCCTCCTCCCCAGACCCAGCCTGTGCTCACCCTGGGGCGAAGGCTGCACCGAAAGAGCTGCCGGGCAGCAACTTTCCGCAAGGCTGGGGGTGCGGGCAGAGCCAGGGGCGGGCGGCTGCGTCGCTGTCGCTCCCGCAAAGGAGGAGCGGGGCGGGCGGACACCTGCGAGGAGCCACCTGGCGCGGGTGACCCGCTCCGCTCCGCGCCGGCCACCGCACGGCGACAGCTCGAGGCTGCGGCTGCAGCTGCTGCTCCTGATGATGCTGACGATGATGATGATGCCTCCCGCCTCGAGCAGCGCCGCCGCCGCCGCCGCCGCCGCCGCCGCCGCCGCCGCCGCCGCTGCTGCTGCTGCTGCTGCTGCTGCAGCCCCCGCCGCGCACCGGCACCTGCCCGGGCGCCGCCGCCCAATGGGCGAGGGGGGGCGGGATCGAGGGCGGCGCTGGCGCCGGGAGGAGGAGGGATTGGAACCCCGAAGAACCGGCTGTGTATCCCCCAAAGAGGCTATGCACCCCCCCTAAAGCGGCTGTGCACCCCTCAAAACGGCTGTGCACCTCCCAAAGCAGCTGTGCACCCCCCAATGCGGCTGGGCACCCCTCAAAGTGGCTGGGCATCCCCTCAAAGCGGCTGGGCATCCCCCCCCGAGCCCCTACCTGTGTCCCCGCTGCTGTCACACACCGGGGAGGGAACAGGTGCTGCGCGACTGCGCGATGCTGCGGGTGCAGGGGGAGCTTCCCGAGGAGGGGGAAAAATCAATCAATCAATCAATCAATCAATAAATAGAGGCCGGTGGAGGCAAACGGTCTGGAATTGCATCCCGGCACATGGATGCAGCACAAGGAAGGTGTGGCCTGGCCACTTCTCCGAGTCATCAGCGAGTCGCCGCGGGGATCTGCCCCTGTCCCTGCGGGTTGTGCGCTATCAGGCTAATTGGTTGGAACTAGATGATCTTTAAGGTCCCTTCCAGCCCGAACTATTCTATGGTTCTAATTAGCGGGGCTTTTTTTTCCACGGAGTTATTTTTCATGCCTTGTTCAGTTTTTTTTCATGCTTGTTTAACTTCAGTTTAAAATAGCTGCAGCTGTTCACTGCAAGGTAGGGGTTTATTTGATCTCGCTTTGTCAAGACAGACGTATTCTATAAATCTTGGCAGGTTTTCCAGGAAAATATTTTCTAGGAGAATATTTTTGTTTACGTTAATTTTTGTGGTGTTACAAATACCGTGGTATATCAAATGTTGACTTCTATGCTAACCTAAGCTTGTCGATGTTAGTGAAACAAGTGCCTCTCTGAGAGGCAGGTTTATTTCAAAAGTATAAGTATAATTTAAAAAAAAAAAATAAAAAATAAAAGGATGCAAACTCCAGACTCCAGGAAGCATTCTGCATCAAATAGTTTTGTATTTCCCAAACAATCTTGGGTATTTCCCAAGCAGAAGAAACTTGTTACTTTAAATAAAAGCAAGAAAAACAAGGCTTTCAAAGGTAACATTTTTCAGGAGCAACTTGACAGGCAACAAATAGGGGAACTGACTAAAAGGACAGCTCCTTCCCTGCCTATGTTAGGAGAGTAATCAATAAAACAGACCAAGCATTTTTAATAATTGAAAAGATATCTGGGTAGAAATCCCTCTGAAATCTTATAGTTGTAGCTGAATCTCTGAAAGAATAGCATGTTTTACAATCAACCATCAATATCAATTAGACATAGCGCTTATGATTATGCAACTATGAGATCAAACAAGTAAAACTGTGCCCCCGCTCCTCAAACTCAAGCTAATAAGCTAATACTCAGTTGAGTTCAGAAATAATGTTTTGCCCTTGCCTCAATATTGTGCAATTAGGTACATGGAGAGTTTTTACCTTTATAATAATTCACATTCTTTTCCACTGGAGATGAGGTGTTGGACTCATGGCTATTTTGTTCCACAGCAGTACAGTAATCAGTATATTTTTACTCTGCAACTTTTCTCTAAGGGGAATGTATTAACTTATGGCACACTTAAACCAGCCTTTAGCAACTGATGGAGTACAACTAAGGGAAGGGAAAGAAAAAAACAATGCACAAGTGAAGTAATACTATAACAGCCTTATGAATAGTATGTTGGACTTTTCTATTTGTTTGCATCCACCTGTTGGATATCTTGTTTGTCTTCATCTACTGGTTTTGGAGTCTCACTTCAAAAGAAATCAACTTCTTTCCATCCACAGTTAATAACTTGTGGTTGATGCCACTCACAGTAAAATACCCCACCCGGACTAAAAACTCTTTTCTACCTCTGTAGGCAAAATTGTAAGGCACAAATGAGTGAAACTGAGATGTGCCAGGCTTTTCCAGGAATCACATATGAGACAGACATTTAATAATTAAAATAGGTCTCTAAGTAAGGAGGCAGAATAAAAATAAGTCTCAGGAAAAGAAACTCTGCAGCCAAAGATGAGATTCAGGTAAACTTAGCCTGCCCAGCCCCCTTCACACCCAGCATCTGGTCACTGCAGAGAGAAAGCAGGACACTGAGGTGTACAAGGGATACAGGCAACAGGGAGGCGGGCAGCAGGGAAAGGGGAATGCTCTGTATATTCACTTCTGTGGCTCCGATTATTCCAGGCCTCCTTACATTCACAAGAGAGTTAGGGTAAACTGCACACCATGCAATCTTTCAGTGACAATAACCTTGGTATGGGGAGAACTAGAAAACAAGTCAGACCCCCAGTATGTATCTGTAGTACAGCAACCATTCTGCCACATAGTGCTAAATAAGATGTAGCATGCAAAAAACTTATAAAAAATAGATAGCAGATCTAGTAATAATGGGGTTCCGGACAAGAAAATAGGTGCTTTATTGGTGGCAAGCTTCTCTTGTCACAACAGAGAATTTTTCATAAAGAAGTCATCCAAATGTAGACTGAAAAAAACAGGCAGGTTTTGCGTGGAAAGCTCAGCAATAAATCCAGCAGTGGCATAAGTTACATGTGGCTACAGGGCTGCAGTGGCCAATGGGTGACTCCTCAGCCTGTCCCCAAGCTGCACTGGGTGATTGCCTGCAGCTCTTGGCAACAAGAGAAGGGGAGGTTGAGTGCCAAGGCCTGTGGGAACCTGCCTTAGACTGACATTGGGCAACCCAGGTAGGGTTGTCCCACCCTGCAACAAACTATGATTGCCGTAAAACCCTGAAACAAATTGGTTTTGAGAGAAATAAAGTTTGCACTTGTTTGGTATCCCTCGAATAATATACAGTGGGATGCAGGGGAAGGATGTTGGCCAATGCACTCAGTCACTCTTGCTTATATAAAGGGGCTTTGTTGACTATTCCTGACCACTCCAGGAAGGACTTTGTGAAGTTTGTTTTCCAAATGTCCCAACCTCCTCGACAAAGGTAGGGGTTTTCAGTAAGGAAATTACATATGCAAATATGGGCAGTACCTGCTGGCCACAGGCACCAATTAGGAACTTATTCCAGCCTATTGCTATCTCAGGACAGAAAATAAAGACAGTAGTAAGCAATTAATTCTCTCTTGCTTTCAATAAATCTGTTAAGACCTCAGAGTATTTCCACAAAATGTAGTGAACAATAATTTGGTGGTAATAACTTGGAATTCATTGTAACCATTTACCTTAGGGTCTCAAAGAACTTCATAAATAGGAATTATTTTATAAAGTGTGTATGACATATTATGATGATTCAATTAATATCAGTTAGGTAATTCACAGCCCATAAGCAAATAGGAAAGAAGTGAACGAGCTGAGGAGAATGGACAGTTTTTAAAATAATATTTGATATGTATAGCAGACAATGTGGTATGGCATTTTGCCATAACTTTTCTTCAGAGATTTCAACAGCCATGTTCCCTGCCTGGCAAGCCTCATGCTGTAAAGAGGAGCTCTGACAAACTTTAAGTGTGAAAAGAGAAAAAGGAAAGCTGAGAGAAAACAGGATTAGGATATATATATGTTAGTAAAGGAGACAGCTTGAAAAATTTTGCTATTTAACTAGCAGTAGAACTTAAGTGAGCTAACATTTTGAAAGGAACAAACACACTGAAGTTTCACAGCTGGGAAGGAAACACCAGACAAAATGTAACAGATGCAATAAAAAATATTTGTTGCAACCAGGGATGGGATGGCAGGAGGGGGAGGTGGTGTCTTCTTTTGTTTGGGGGGATGTGTGGGGTGGCATTTTGTTTTGTTTGGAGTTTGGTTTGTGGTCAGATAAAAGGTAGCAACAGGAATATGAGCTTGTAAAAGAGATGGCAGAGAAAAAAAACTTTCATATATATACATATATATAAAATATGGTGTTAAGGGCTACCCATGATTACTGGGAATAAAAGTTTCAAAAGTGAATGTGATACAGACCGTATCGGTGTTACTGCAGATTTTGTTCAATTATACCAGGTGCATAAATGCAGGCTTGAAGGTGCTGCTGGCTCTTTTACTGCTCTTCACTTATGCTTGCCACCAAATGCATAAAGACAAGATTCAGTTCCTACCTTCCTGCAAGTAAAAAGAAATTCCTAAAAAGTGTGGTGAGTTCTCCAGTTTCCCTGAAGCATGAGCTTCATTTTGTGACAGTGGCTGAAACAAACAAAGCACGTGTCCTTCATCCCTAGGGGTGCTTATTCGATATCAATCGTTTTCTCCACTTTGCCTCACCTTTCATCCAATAACTCCCTCGAACATCAATTTGAGGACAAACAACAGCACCGGGGATGAAATTTTTCATTAGAGCTTCATTTCTATCCTGTGCAATGTGGCACTGAGGGTGTGGTAGCATCTTTTGTATGATTCAGCACTGCTCTGTTCTTAATAAATTTAAACAAATGATAAAAAGCTGTGTGGTGCCCAGGGGAGGAATAAGAATAAAAACCAAACACGTAAGTCTCCACCTGAACAGGAAAATGTACATGTTAAATCAGCTTCAACTTCACAGATTCAAGTGCTGAATAAACAGGAGCAAGGGTTGGTTTAGTTCTTGTTCTCTTATGTTCAGTGGTATTTCTTTCAGTCTCTTTCTTTGGATGAGAATCAACAGGTGGACTTCAAACAAACTCATCTAATTGAACTTCATGTGCAGTTGCTTCTAGGGTTACTCTTTTTTTGATTTTACTGGTTCACTTCTCTGGTACTGTCAGGAATTTGCTTCTAAGCATAACTTTAACTTAACACCTCTGATGCTTAGAGCCAGACTACATTATAAAGTAGGTAGGTTTTCATATAAAGACCTATTAACTGTTTTTATTATTCAAATAAATTGAGCTTTTTCATTATTTGAAATTATTAAACATTACATTTTAGAAGCTGTCATTAATCCAACTGTCTTGGGCTAAAGCTGACAAATGCAGATGACAGTGTGAGGAGCTTCCCTCCCTTATTATAACGCTATACAGACAAATTATACCATTCTCTGCTTATATTTTACAAGCAAAATCACAGCAATAATGTAACAAATCCTCATGAACTTAAAAACCCTAGGCAGTACAAAAATATTTAATTCCTTTAAGCAAGATTAGTCAAAATTAAAATAATTTATATTTACTTCTATATATTTAGTATACCTTGAATAAAGTAGTTTTCACAAATGCTTTTCTTTTGAAAGAGGCCCTAATCCTAACAGTAATTTCTGCATGGAAATGAGGTCAGCAAAACCACCTGAGCAGTTTTCCAGCATCTTATTTGGGGGATTTAGGATTTAACCACTTTTCAGATGCAGAGAAAAGGTGAACTAGCTCAATTTTTCCCTTCTCATTATCCTGTCACGTGGAAAAACAGGTACATTTTCACCCACGAAAGTATTTACACATTTACAAAACTTTTATGCCGTTATCTTAAATCTAAGTCCCTATCTCTGTGATATTTATCTGTTCAAAATCAGTACCACATGGTTGAGGGGAAAAAAATGGATATTGTGAAAAGCAAAAATGCCCTGTGATGGTAGGGTAAGCAAAGGACAGTCTAGTTCATAAGTGTGTCTGAGCCAGGGAAGCAGACCGTATTAATTAGATACACTGACCAGTAAGATTTACCTAGGCTTAGAAGTAACAGATATTCTGAGAAACTAGTCTCCACAAGACATTTAGCAGAGATGGACATTAAAAGAAATATTGTCAAGCAAAAAGTATTTTCAACATGACTTTTCATCAAAGTAGTTTTTCTGTTGCAAAACACAAAGTTGAGAGACCAGTTAAAAGAAAGTTGCCTGCTAGCACCCCTTTCCAGAAAAGAACTGAGTCAAAGTATGATGAAAGTAGATGTGCCAGCATCTGGCATCATGTTATTGTTTGACATATTATTGCACAACATCTCATATTCCTTGATTATGCTCAGTACACTTTCAGCTGTGCTCTGTACAAGTCCATAGAAAATACATTGTGCTTGTTTCAAGGAGCTTACCCGTGAATGCACAAATTCCTCTCTCTAGATTCTATATAATCAGTTTGTTCCTTGGTGTTTTTTCACACACAAAGTAAAATTCTTCTTATTTAACTAACCCTCAAAAGAGCATGAGATGTACTGGAGCAGGATTATATCTATCACAAGAGGTACCTGCCAAAATGACTGTGTAGCTTTATGCAAATCAAATCCTCCAGGGATTGTCCCAAATCCACCAAGTTTCTTCTTTATATGTCTGCCTTGGGACCTCACATCAGCCATTTTACTTTTCCATCTCGTTCTAAAGGTGTGGTGTCTGGGAGGACCGTGTTACTTTTTTTGCCTTGGCTCATCCTCGTTGAGGGCTATGGGCACTGCGTGGATGCACTCTTCTGTACGACCAGGATCAGCCTTGCAAGGACTATGCCTCACCTCCTTCTGCTCTGCCCAGATTAACAACATCTTATTGCAAACTAGACTTCCAAAGTTTCTTATTTTTATATTTCTTATGAGAAATATCTTTCCAATTTGGAAACTGGAGTATATTAGCCCTCCAGTAGCCCCAGGAACAGATGATATATGCTTTCTTTCTCTGCTCTGTTCTGAAACTCTCAGCTCTCAGTCTAACAGGGTGTGTCACTCCAGGCAAATATTTATATACCAAACTTCGTTTCCTTATGCAAGTTCCTGGTGAGTGTATAAAAATACAGTGACCACAATTTTAAAACCTGAAATACCCACATCTATTAATTAAGAATTTAAAGGCAGAGGACTGATCTCTAATTGCACAGCTCAAATTGTTCCTTTTCCTGTGGGTGCCTATTATTACTGTTCTCCTCAGCGGCATCTCTGCTGTAGGCCATGGTGTAATGAAGAAAGCTGAGTAAATAGTGCATGTAAGAAATCTGTGAATCATTAACGAAGTCATTAAAACAATTATAGGTGATTTGTACTGAAATAAGGTCTCGCACAGAGAATGTTAGTCTTTTCATGCACAGGCAGCCTGTGGTACCAGAAATAGAAAGCTCTGCAGCCATGTCTTAATTCAATAGCCTTTCTGATAAAATGACCCTTTCTTTTTCAAAGTCCACTTTGGAGACTCTCAGTTGTTTTCTTATGGGGGATTATTCTGATGCCTCAGCTGTTTACTGATGACACAGCTTCTTTACAGGAAAGATGTCCATGACCCCCGTGGCAGGGCTCAGCAGGGCTGACAGGCTGGTTGACCTTGAGGGCAAGCATTGCACCCTGACTGTAAAACAAATATAAAGTTGCAGACTGACATTTGTTTACTTTAAATACACCCAGGTATGAGCACAGACATCAATAGCCTTTCTGGACAGGTGAGTTTTCCATTTGTCAGTACCAACGTGCTGCACGTGTACTATCACATTCCCTGTAACAAGTTGCTGTTCTTTGGATCCTCCCAGTGTACAAACCCACTTAGATCAGGCCTCCATCAACGTACAGTTTAGCTGTTACAGACACCATTGCTCAATGGTTTGACTTCTAGAAAAGCAGACACCCCACAGTTTTTACTTTTTGTTTCAGGGCTCCTAGTCCTGTAACTTTATATCCCTGTACATGAAGAGTGAAGCTGGAATGATGCTGCAGTGGTATGTGAAACGCAGCTCCATTCCTATTCCCATGCCTTATGCAGAAAAGTAAGGAATCCTCTATCCCTTAATTGAACTACCTTAGGTGAAGGCGATTAATTTTTCTTTTCCTGTGAAAGTCTTATGGAATGTAATCCTTGAAAATAAACAAACCCATTATGATTATATACTGCTGTGGTAGAGGAGAAGAGCCAATAAGGTTTCCACAGCAACTATTAGTGGTGACATAGAGTACATCGTAAGTATTATGTGACCTTATTACTTCTAAACTATTCGATGGTCTATATTAAGCAGCATTAACAGGAACAGATACAGTTATGGTTTTAATACCAAATCCCAGTTGATGTACTTGGTGTAAATAGCTTTACTGCAAGCTATAATTCTTTCAAAAAAAAAAACAAAAAAAAAACCCACACAAATAGAAGAGCAAATAAATTGTCGGGCCAACGCTGCTGTAAGACTCTAGCTTTTATACTTGAGGTTCGTTTGTTTCACTTGCAGCTATATTGCCCTTTCTTACAGTTTAATCTTACGTCTACTGGATGCATGAACATATATTTAAAAAAAACACCTCCTTATCAACTCTCAAACAATTGAAAAGTGTTCTGTCCTTCAAGGCATTACCAACGCTCTTCACTTAGTGGAAGGGGGTATTTGCCAATGGAGAACTGAAAGGGGAGTACAAAAGGATAAGTTGAGAGGAGTCAGTATCCCTGTAGCCCCAAGACACAGCTTTCTCTATGAAGGGAGATTCTCTGAAAGCAAGATGGTAAGGGTAAGGATGAATCCTTTATAAGGAGCAAGACAGAAATCCACAGGATTTTACAAGCTGAATGAAAGTAAAATTATTTCAGTCTATTGAGAATGTCTAGTTCAGGAGCAGGACATTTACAAAAGCTTCTCTGCTCAGCTCTGGTACTGAACATCCTTTCCTACTTTTAGAGAAAATTATAAAGGACCAGATACACGCATTTGTGGAAGCTGGTATCTCAAATCTAGAACAAATCTGAGTCTCAGGAAAGGGCAAAAGAGGAATGACATATTAAGTATTGGTGGACTGTGTTTGATTATTAATGGAGGGATCCATTCTCCTAATCTTCCCTGGAGCATTGAGTACTCAAGATCATGAAAAAATATAAAAGCATGCTGCTTTCTTCAAGTTCTTCTTAATGTTTGGTATGATTTGCATTTTAAAATAAATGCAATCAGATCCAGGCACTGCATTCTGCAGACACTATGAGAAGGAAAGAAAAACCTCAACATTGGAGATGTCAGTCACATCCTTTTCTACAAGAAAATTAGAAGAGACTTCACGATGAGAACAATATCTGAAACAGTGGCACCAATAAGGTGCCACAATAAGCAACCTCATTTAGGTTTTGGGTGTGATTACTTTGGTAGTTCTCTTAACTGCCCATTTCTTGTCTTGCAGGGTCTGAATGTTAAAATTATTCTACCTTTCCAAGCCTGTACTGTGCCAAATATATTATGGATGAGAGCAATAATTTCAAGGCAGAAATAATTTTTTAAGACATATAGGCCAATTGCCTTCCAAAAGTTTTATGCAACTACGTTTTTTGATTTTGCTTACTATCATGTTTTTATTATTTTGAAGATTTTTGAATGGTGTCCTATGACATTACAGCTCACACGCCTATGCAGAAGATTGACTTACTTGAGTTACTGCAAGTATTTCATGTGTAGAATTACTTACTTTTTACCCAGCCAAATGTTCAAGTGCAGTTTTCAGCTACTGACTACTGAAACTCTGGTTCTAGAATTAAATTATCTTTTTTTCCCTGTCAGGATGGGAAGATATGATATATACCTACTATTCATTAACTTTTTAATAAATGGAATAATAAGGAATATTAACAAAGAACATAGCAGCAAATGGAAAAACTATTCTTGCACCCTAATTATGGAGGTGAATAGGATTTTTTTCCACTATAAATCTTCATGAAAACCACTAATTTATGTCTTTGGCCTGCTGTCTCCCTCTACTGGTCTGAAACAGAAACTTTCCAATATGAAATTTCAAGATCTTCTGTATTAAAATCTGACCTTTGTGTTTGTAATACAGCAAAGAAAACATTGATGCCCCTGGTGCTCATTCTTTGCAGTACTGATGAATGACATACTACTGTAGTTCATGGACAAGGACAACAGAAATCTTCAATGATCTGATCATATTTATGCTATTTCTTCCCAAAATACCTCCTCTTTGTAGGAATCTGAGCTTGAATAGTCATGTGATAGCATGAGAGTTAATCACAAATCCATCATCCTGACCCTCACTCAAGTAGTGAGTGTCAGTTAGTGTTTGAAGCTTGTTCTCTGCTAAGCGAAACAGAACACAGAAACTGCCATTTTAAAAACATCATAATTGTAAGAACATCGCAAAAGCCTCTGAGGTTGGGAGTTTCTCTCTCTCTAATGAGAAACCTGTCTATATGAAGGCCAGTATTCCTCCTCAGTCATGTTTCTCTCTGCTTCAGGAGCCACAGTGTGATTTGGCCCAAGGAACTGCTCTGACCAAAATCTTCTTTTCTGTATACATCTTGAAAAGTTATTTTTTAACCAGCAGATTACTCTTCAGTCAACTTCACATAAGAGTGAATCACAGTTCTGACATCTCCAAGTTCATTGTTTTTCCTTAATATAGCCTTAATTCGACTTACCATATTTCCTGTGCTTTCCTTCCAGAAGTAGCTGATTACTCTGCCCCATGTTTACCTTTACTCTGTGCTTAAATTTTAACCTACAGTGCCAACACACAGGTGAGCGTGCCAACACTGAAGCCTGCCTGCATGCTTTGCTGGATCAGGAGAACCTATATTCCTATGGGATGCAGGAACACAGGCTGCTACAGATCATGCTCAGATCAACGTAACCCAGATATCCATCTTCCTTGTGATCCCTTCCTCTAACCTACAGGAGAAATATTGATTTTCAGCATGACTCATTGAGAAGGTTTTACCTGTTTGACATTGATGAAAGTTTGAGTTATTGTCTTCTGCCATCCGCAGCAAGAAAATCAGATGACCTTCTTCAAAGCTGAGCTCTCCAGAGGCTATCATAGGTGGCTGCTGCACCCCAGTGAGTAACTTCTCCATGGCATCAGGATGTTTAGGTTTGTATTTTTGGAACACGAATCCATTGCATTTGCACAAGCAGTGGGTCAAGGAGGGCGGATAAACGAGGGAAGTTTCTCAAGCCTGGGTACATCATAGAATCATAGAATAACCAGGTTGGAAGAGACCCACTGGATCATTGAGTCCAACCATTCCTATCAATCACTAAACCATGCCCCTCAGCACCTAGTCCACCCGTGCCTTAAACACCTCCAGGGTCCCCACTTCCCTGGGGAGCCTGTTCCAGTGCTCAATGACCCTCTCCGTGAAATTTTTTTTCCTAATGTCCAGCCTAAATCTCCCCTAGGGGAGCTTGTGGCCATTTCCTCTCGTCCTGTCCCCTGTCACTTGGGAGAAGAGGCCAGCACCCTCCTCTCCACAACCTCCCTTCAGGTAGTTGTAGAGAGTAATAAGGTCTCCCCTCAGCCTCCTCTTCTCCAGGCTAAACAACCCCAGCTCTCTCAGACGCTCCTCATAAGGCCTGTTCTCCAGCCCCTTCACCAGCTTCGTTGCTCTTCTCTGGACTCGCTCCAGAGCCTCAACATCCCTCTTGTGGTGAGGGGCCTAGAACTGAACACAGTACTCAAGGTGCGATCTCACCAGTGCCGAGTACAGAGGGAGAATAACCTCCCTGGACCTGATGGTCACGCTGTTTCGGATGCAAGGCAGGATGCCATTGGCCTTCTTGGCCACCTGGGCACACTGCTGGCTCATATTCAGTCGCTGTCAACCAACACCCCCAGGTCCTTCTCCTCCAGGCTGCTTTCTAGACAGACTTCTCCTAGTCTGTAGCACTGCACAGGGTTGTTGTGCCCCAAGTGCAGGACCCGGCATTTGGCCTTGTTAAACCTCATGCCACTGGACTCTGCCCAGCAGTCCAGCCTGTTCAGATCCCTTTGCAGAGCCTCCCGACCCTCCAGTAGATCCACACTTCCACCCAGCATAGTGTCATCTGCAAACTTGCTAAGGGTGCACTCGATGCCTTCATCCAGGTCATCGATAAAGACATTGAACAGGGCTGGACCCAGCACTTGTCACTGGCCTCCAGCTGGATTTAACACCATTTACCACCACTCTCTGGGCCCAGCCATCCAATCAGTTTTCCATGAGAGTGTGCGCCTGTCCAGGCCGGAGGCTGACAGTTTCCGAAGCAGAATGCTGTGAGAAACTGTCTCAAAGGCTTTACTAAAGTCCAGAAAGACCACATCCACAGCCTTTCCCTCATCCAGCAGCCGAGTCACGTTGTCATAGAAGGCGATCAGGTTAGTTTGGCAAGACCTGCCTTTTGTGAACCTGTGTTGACTGGGCCTGATCACCTGGTTCTCTTGCATGTGCTTTATGATAGCACTCAGGATCACCTGTTCCATGACTTTCCCTGGCACTGAGGTCAGACTGACAGGCCTGTAGTTCCCTGGATCCTCCCTGTGACCCTTCTTGTAGATGGGCACAACATCAGCCAGCTTCCAGTCCAGTGGAACTTCCCCAGTCTTCCAGGGCTGTTGGAAGATGATGGAAAGGGCTTTCGCCAGCACATCTGCCAGCTCCTTCAATACCCTTGGGTGAATCCCGTCTGGCCCCATAGACTTGTGGGTGTCTAGTTGGGCTAGCAAAGCTCTGACCACCTCCTCTTGGACCATGGGAGCCTCATTTTGCTCCTCTAGCTCCGAGGTTTGTACAGAAAGGGAACAACTTTCTTTACAATTAAAGACTGAGGCAAAGAAGGAATTAAGTACCTCAGCCTTTTCCTCATCTCCTGTCACTGTTGTTCCTTCTGCATCCAATAGGGACTGTATGGTCTCCCTAGACCTCCTTTTATTATTTATATATTTATAGAAAGATTTTTTTGTTATCTTTCACTGACTTTGCCAATCTGATTTCTAGTTGAACCTTTGCCCTTCTGATTTCTTCTCTACACAATCTCACTCCTGTAGTCCACCCAAGAAGCCTGTCTCCTCTTCCAGAGCCCATAAATACTCCTCTTCTTCTTGATATCATTCAAGATCTCACTGTTCAACCAAGCTGGTTTTTTCCCCTGCTAGCTTTTTTTTCTGGAACATGGGGATGGCTTTCTCCTGAGCTGCTAGGATCTCCTGTTTGAAGAGCTTCCAGCCCTCATGGGCTCCCTTGCTCTTAAGCACTGTCTCCCATAAGACTTTGCCAACCAGCCTTCTGAAGAGTTCAAAGTCTGCCCTCTGAAAATTAAGTGCTACTGTCCTACTAACCACCCTCTTCACTTTGCCTAGAACAGAAAACCCAATCATCTCATGATTGCTTAGTCCTAGGCATCCTACTACTGCAACATCCCCCACAAGGCCTTCTCTGTTCACAAACAGCAGGTCCAGGAGGGCACCATCCCTTGTTGCAAGGAAGTTGTCTTCCACACACTCCAGGAACCTCCTAGACTGCTTCCTTTCTGCTCTATTGTACTTCCAGCAGATATCAGGAAGATTGAAGTCTCCCACAAGAACAGGAGGCATCAATCTAGAGACTAACCCCAGCTGTTTATAGAAGAGCTCATCAGCTGCCTCTCCTTGGCTGGGTGGCCTGTAACATCACAAAATCTACCTTCTTATGGGCTCCTCTGATTCTAACCCAGAGGCACTCAATCTCCTCATTGCCACAATCCATCTCAACAGTGTCCAAGTCCTCCCTTACAAAGAGGGCTACCCCGCCTCCTCTCCTTCCCTTCCTATCCATCCTGAAGAGTTTGTACCCCACCATATCTCTACTCCAGTTATATGAGTCATCCCACCACGTTTCCGTGATGGCAACGACATCATAGGCTCCTTGCCCTACAACAGCTTCCAGCTCTTCCTTCTTATTACCCATGCTGTGTGCATTGGTGCACTTCAGCTGAGCTGCTGAGCCTTCAGCCCTCTTAGAGGGAACAGAGCTCATTCCCAATTGCCTGGTAACTGGAGTAGCTAGCACCAGAGCGCCCATATCTCCCTTACCATCCCCAGGTGTGTTCTCCCCCACTTTCTGTGTGGTGATGTACTGGTGGTCCTCACCAGCCACCCTCTCTGAATCACTAGTGCCCCACATCCAGGCTCGCTCCTGTCTAGCCTGGTCTCAATCCCCTCCCCCTTCACATCACAGAGCTGTTTGCATTGAAAGCCCAGATTCATTTCTGCACTGCCGGCTTCTTTGTTTTCAATGGTGCAACCTCAGTAAACCCAGTTATTTGGGACCTGTAAAATTAATGATTTTTTCTTTCCCCACCACAGCCTGCCAGCCTGCATGTTTGAGTGCAGAAGAAGAAAAAAACCCACAAGATTACCAAAAATGAATGTAAAAATCCCAGCTTGTAAGCACCATCAGGCTTGATGGCAATGTGAAATGCTTGCTAAGGAGCTCAGATAAAAGGAAGAGAAGAGGAACAGATACTTGACTGTGTGAAAGTATATAACCTTGCTGACAAAGGGGAAAAGACTGTTAAGACAGAAAAAAGAAGCCAAGCTCAGCATCAAGGATGGCTGAGCAAGTGTTTAAAGCTAATCACTATTTGGAAAGGTAGCCAAGAATTGAGGCACGGAAAAAAAAAACAGAGGAGGCCAAACCCATGTGGCGAAGACAAGGTGAGAAATACTCTGGAAGAAACCCACAAGCAGCAGAATTAGGAAGTAAGAAAGAAGGTCTTAATGGGAATATTTCTCACACTGTCATTTGCATTGCTTTCTGGCATCTAAATACACATGAAAATGAGCAAAGATATGAAGGTTGCATGTCTCCACTCTCGTCATATGCCACTGATGCTGAGGCACACAAGTACGAAGGGCCAGCACATGCTACCACGCTGGGGCACGTAGCTGAACCCCAAAGCACTGCAGCCACAAAGCCTCATCTCCTTTCTCTGCCCTTGGGCAGCTTAGGCTGCTCCTGCCCTGGGGACTGGGAGAAGCTGTCTGGGACTCCCTTCTAAAGGGAACAGAAGAACCCATCTGCAGACCAGATCCATTACACAGGGAAGTTTGCTGCTTTCCTGGGGCCTCGGTTACAGATGTAGAAAGAAAACTACCAATTCTGGTCAGGACCACAAATTATTATCCTCTGGTGATTTTCCAATTAGGTAGTAACGAAATACCAATAAGAAATTTGAGAGTAATTGAAAGGGATTTCAGGGCCTTGGGATGTCTGCTGAAGGGTTTGGGGACACAAGTTGTTTTTTCCTCTGTCATTCCAACTACTGGGAATGAATAGGAAGTGCCAGGAAATAAATAACTGGCTCTGAACCTGGCGTAAGGATATGAAAGGTTGAAGGGCAAATCACCAGGCTTGCTCTCCAAGGATGGGGCACACCTGTCCCCCAGGGGTAAAGGATACTCACCAAGAAGATAGCAAGGCCCATTAATAGAGCTTTAAACTAGTTGTGAAGGGTGAGGGGGACAAAACCAGGTTTGGGTGAAAAAAGCTTGGGAATGACACTCCAGTTTCTGAGGGATAGTGTGCAGACAAGGACCCTTGGTCTGCTACCTCAAAGGAATCGAGGAATAGCACTTCAAATGCCACCACAGAAGGGTTAGATAATCCAGTTAGTAATCGCTTAGGAATTAAGACTATTCCAGTTGAAGTGCATCTACACCAATGTATGCAGCATGGGCAATAAATGAGAGGAACTACAAGGCAGGAGGACTAATATATAATTCCATCACAGAAATGTGGTGGGATGACTCACGTAATTAGAGTGCTGCTATGGCTGGCTACAGACTTTTCAGGTGGGATAGGTGAGGAAGGAGAAGTAGTGGGGTAGCCGTGTATGTTAGAGAGGGTTTTGACAGCCTCAAACTCATTGATGGTGATGGTAGGGTTGAACATATATGGGTGAAAATCAGAGGTTCACCTAATAAAGCAGATATCATGGTGAAAGTCTGCTATAGACAACCCAGCTGGGATGAGGAGGCTGACAAGTTATTCTATAAGCAACAGGGAGAAGTCTCAGGATCGCTAGACCATGTCCTTGTGGGAGATTTCAAATTACCAGCTATCTGCTGGAAGTATAATACAGCAGAGAGGAAGCAGTCTGGAGGTTTCTGGAGTGTGTGGAAGACAACTTCCTAACACAGCTGGTGAGTGAGCTGACTAGGGAAGGTGCCCTGCTGTATCTGCTTGTCATTACCAGAGAAGGCTTTGTGGGCAATGTGACAGCTGGAGGACACCTAGGGCATAGCAATCACGAGATGATAGAATTCTCAGTTCTAGGAGAACCTCTTATGAGGAGCAGCTGAGGGAACCAGGGTTGTTTAGCCTGGAGAAGAGGAGGCTGAGGGGAGACCTTATTGCTTTCTATAACTACTTAAAAGGAGGTGACGGAGAGGTGGATGCTTGTCTCTTCTCCCTAGTGATAGGTGATATGGCAACAAGAAATGGAATCAAGCTGTGTCGGAAGAAGTTTGGACTGGGCATTAGGAAAAATTTCTTCACAGAAAGGGTTATCAAGCACTGGAACAGGCTGCCCATGGGGGTGGTTGAGTCGTTACCCCTGGAGGTATTGAAAAGGTGGGTAGGTGAAGTGCTTAGGGATATGATTTAGTAGTAGGCAGGTACAGTTGGACTTGATGATCTCAAAGGTCTTTTCCTACCTAGTGATTCTATGATTTGAACCATTCTATGATTTCTCAGCATGTGCTGGATGCTTTAAAGCTGCAGGTTGTGCTTGTATGCTCCCTGCGGTGCCTAAATAAAGCAACTGGGCACCGTCTGCACAGAGATTATGAGCAAAACCACCCTGTACCTCAGGTATGTGTGCGCACAGCAGGTTTGATCAGGAGGCATTTGAGAGAGCAGAAGGGAAATACCACTGAAGCTGGCTGTGCCCAGGTGAGGGATGTGCTGACAATGTTTGTGAGAGTGAGAGGAGGCACAAGCTGCTAAGCCAGGGTAGAAGGAATTGTGAGCAGACGAGTTCAGACAAGTTCTGAAATACAGCCCTGGCACACGAAAAAATGGACTCATAGCCTCCTGCCTGACTGCCATTTGCTCATTTCTTTTCAGCCAATTAGACATCTAATCCTGCTAGTTTAGCATGGTTTTTGATTTCTAATGGCTGGAAGGATCCATGTCTTCTCCCAACTTAACTTGCGATCATTGTTTGGTAGCTTGCCCCAGATAAACTCCTGTTTGCATTGCACACCTAAAACCCTAGACCACTAGCAACTCTCTGGGGTATTATTCCCATTCAGCTGTGGGTTTTAATGGCACCTATGCTGTCATAGAACACAGGTCATTATTCCTTGCTGTGTGCTTGGGTTGCAGAGCAGGTGATGGCGCAAAGCTGTGCTCTACAGGCCAGGCCCTCCACACTTCACAGGGCTGGAGCCAACCTCATCTTCTCAGACACTTCAGGCTTCTTCAGAAAGCTTCTCCTAGCTTTCTTCAGTTCGTCTTGCTTTTGGAAATTTCCCTAACACAATGCAGAGAAGAACTGTAGAGACTTAAAAAAAAAAAAAAAAAAGGCAAGCTGGGGGAGGAGGAAATAAAACCAATTCTGTCTCAGAGCTTGGCTTAAAGCTACTTGCCATCAGACCCTGCCAGTGCTCATGTCATGTCTGCTGTCTGCTTACTTCTTGAATTCCCTCTACAAGTTACCCTCGTCAGAGGAAAATAAAAGTGATGAGCAGGGCTGACGTCTGTATTCTCTGAAGAGAGCAGGTACAAAGTCCTCCAAGAGATTTCAAAAATAGATATGCTGTGAAGGATACAGAAAGGTAGGCTAAGAGTTACTTTTCCCCTACATGCAGCTTCTGTAGGCACTTTGAATGCTGGTAGTGTTACCACATGATTTACTGCATGTATTTTACTAGGATGGCAAGACTTACTGCTAGGCAAGTGTTAAAATGCAAGGATTTAATGGTTTGGGATCTTTATCTAACCCTCTACTCCAACATGAAAAAAAAAAAAAGCAAACAACAAACCCAACATACAGCATTTGCCTAATTACTTACACAGTTTCCTGGCATATTTGCTGTAGAAAAATTAACACATCATCAGTAACCGCAGATCAGTCCGATGTATGACAGATTAGGATCTGAAAAAACAGTGGAGATGTATTTGACTTTGGCTTCCTGGAAACTGCTATAAAATACACAATCCTCATTTTTTTGTCTCCCTCCTTCAAATATTAAGAGCAGTACACAATATTGCAGAATCTTTAACCAATCAAGCACATAATTAAAAACCAGTTTCTGTGTTTTCTCTGCAATTTTCCTCAGTGGCAGCTTTAGTGGAGACCCTTGCACAGTCTTTGCCAGGTTAGAAGGATCAGATTTGCCAAGACAGTTGCAATTAACTGGAAGTCGTTCCTATTACCTCCAAAGGTTGCTGGAAAGAAATTATATACTCATAATTATAAAGAGATGATATCCAATCCATTTAAGTAAGTTTTTATCACCGGTTATTAGAAGGCTGCACAAGGCCAATTAAATTTCTTATTGGCATTAAGACAGCGACAACTGTTGTGATAGGAATCCAATAGCATTATATTTAGATCCTTATTTTGCAGCAAAAATACATCAGTAGAAAATGGAAAAGACTCCAGTTACCAACTACTCAACCAGTGCATTCTAAAAATGAGAAATACACCCAGGAAATTTACTTTAAACTACACACTGGGCTCAATAATTCTTCACAGTCATTCACATCTTAATCCTAGGCTACAAAATAAAAGCTAGTTTACTGAGAAATTCCAACCAGTATGTGCATTGCAGAGACCAACAACATTATTCTTCAGAAGACTTTGACTGTCCTGCAGCAAGTTACTCAGCACTGATATTAGCCTACCTGCACACCATGGCCAGCCCCAGGTCTGGATTTGTTTTAATGGATTTCAGGTGGTTATATTATAGCAGACATAGTAGGCCTGATTCCTACCCTTGGAATCAAGGTAGCAATCAGGATAGGTCCTGAGTATTGGTGGGGTCAACCTCGCTGAATTAAAAGGAGATATCTTCCACTTTGGCACACCACACAGTCCCAGAAGAAACAAAAGAAATCCCCTTGCCTGCATCATGTTAAAATTAATCATATCCTGGGGTGCTGGAGAACAGCAGATACAAGAGGAAATGAATTTTTCCTGTCATTAATGCTCAGAAAAATTAATATTTCTGTAGAGCTTTGCAGGACATGCACAAAGTCCCTCAAGATGTATCTGCACTAACTGCAACACAAAGCCTCCCCCTCACTCTCAGCTACCAAAAATGAAATGACAATTCCAACAAAATATTCAGAGAAAGGCAATTACCACCAAGGAAAAAAAAAAAAAAGTAGAAAAAAAGATTCATCCCCAAATGGTGATGAATCCATTCTATCATAATAGGGCAGGGAGTCCTTTCATCTCTGGAAACCTACACATCAGCTGGGAATAAAGTAAATTAATGTAGTGACTGCAACCCAGTCATCTTCTATTTACAGGATGAAACACTTGACTTTTTTACTCGGAGCCATTTACTATCCAGAAGAAACAGCAGCATTGCACACCATGAGCCTAAACCATAATGAATCTGGAAAAGGAAATAAAATTACCCAATGTCTGGCTGAAGCCAATGCTGTTTATCCATTTTATATAAGCACTAAGAACAGAAACACTTGATAACAGCAATTTCTAGCTGAAATGCCTTCAACATCATTTTTAACTAACTAACTCTGACACTTGCCTTGCACTGTTCCTTGATAAACTTCTTGTTACTCACAAGCATTTTAATAACCAGATATTGCTGAACATGCTTTCTCTAAAATCGTGACAATAAATTCCTGGTTTAATCTATTCTGCAGTTTATTTTTGCTGCTGGAATATACGTCCCTTTCATCTCTCTCCCAGGTCACACCTTTATAAATTTCCCTTTCCCTACTTCACTCCTTCGGAGAGGCTTAGCCACCCACAGGTTATATTTTTCCTGCAGGAGCACCATTCCACTCCTTGTTCAGTTGTGATTGATTCAATCTAAGCAGAGACCTTTTTCTTATGAGGATATGTTCAGCCCATCCAAGATTAAGTTCACAGTGCAGGGTACAGTGTTGCTCTGTTACCACGCTGCTGCCTGCACAGTTTCCCTCCGTTCCTCTTGAGAGGATGACCTTTGTGCAGAGGCATCTAGTGGATGGCTTTGCATGGTTTTCCTCCGCTGAAGTCTCTTTCCAGCTTTTCCATCGGAAAACCCTTTGAACCCAAAGCAGCACCTGCCTGTCAGCTGCTCTTTAAATCCCTGCAGAGCAGTCAGGCATTTTCCAGCATTTACATATCTCCACTCAAGGAGTGATCACCATGTAGTCAGGAAAACAGCTTCTCCTCTAGGGCCTCGACCTCTGCATTTCTCCTTGAGCAACATTTGTAATGATGAACTGGCAAAGTTACTTTTCCTCTAGGGTACATGTGAAGCATCTTGTCAGTCTTAAATCATCCAGATTAAATAGACATGTTTGCCCTCTCTGAAGCACACATGCAAATAAATCTCCAGGGAAAATAAAGGAAAAAAGAACTCACTTTTGCCAGTGCTTGAAGGTGCAGGGAGCATCTTTATCACCTGGGATTCCTTTAGGCACACAGAAGCCCAAAGGAAGACCCTTTCAAAATCACTGTGTTGCTGTCACCCTAAGCAACTAGCAAGTCAGGATGAGAATGGAGGAGGGTTCTTCATAAGGGGTATCAGAAGGCATTTTCTTAACCTCTTGCTCTATACTTTCCCTTTTCTTGAATAAGCGATGAATGAGGAGAGCAGAGGCCAAGAGCATAGAGGATGCTGCCTACTCAGGTGATATTCTCAAACCCACAGTTATTTTCTCTGGCATTGGGAAAACGACTGCTACATGGGTTGATGGTTTTTTTTACACTGGTTATCAATGGGCATTTAACTTTGTGTATCCCAAAATTATAGATTCATTTACTAGAAGGATATTGTAATCCAGTAAGCCTTTTCCTATGTGTTTTGTGGTCATTAAAAGTCCTTTGCTACCAATTCTGCCTCCCTGAGCAGAGACAAACCACATTTGGCTGCAATGGAAGCTGGTGGCCACAACAAGTCTTGCAATATCAAGGCAGCCTGTTGCAGTAATCTGCTTCTCACACTCAAAGCTCTCTATTCAGAGTGGCCATTCATTTCCTTATTTAACAGGGAACTATGAAGAAGGGCTTACTGTATGCTTTATATGGAAACAAATCGTTTATCTAGCCCCAGTAGTCCCAAGTCTGTTCTAAACCTTAGAACCTAAGAGTCTGGTACAAGTGGACACAACATCTTCCATCTGTGCCAGAGCCTTAAATCTTAGTCTTAGCAACATAATTTCTCATATTATTATTCTTAAATGAAAGACAAGATGTGTGGTTTTCTGAGAGAAAGAGGAGCTGATCTGGCTTAAAGAAGCCTTTATACTTCTGGAACATCAACCTCCATCATCACATGAAGGGATTTATTTACAATAGGAGTGCAATAGGAGTGTCTGGTGTCTCTCCTCCAACTATGGAGAATAACTCTTTTACACTTCCATGCTTCCCCCACCTCCTCTTTAAAGTATTGCCCATTCCTACAAATGGAAGTGCCCACGTTAAAAATAATTCCCTCACCATTTTTTTCATTTATTCAAGTTCGCAGCAGCATAGACAGCTCAATTACAAATTCCTCTCTGCTCTGCCCACCTTGGCTTCTCACACAGGCAAGATGATTTAAGACATCCTTGGCAAAAGCTAAAAACCTGTCACAGACATATTTCTACCCAAGTCTGACATTCACAGTGTGACAAAACATCCAGAAGTCTGAATGCTAATCCAGGCCTTGATTATACTGCAGATATATCATGGCACATGTGCAACACTTCTCATACAATGCTTTCTTCCAGTAAATATTTCTCATAATATCTGGCAGTTGTTATTCCTGTTTTTCTTGGAAGAAAAGTGGCTGCAGATCAAAACTAAATAGCAGAATAGACCTGAAAAAGCTATGCAATGGGCCTGGCTAGAAAATGGAGTGGTTTGCAGTAACTTTTTCCTGAGTTATATTTCAAATCAGTTTTTACTTTAAGATAAGCAGAAGGCATAACTTCTAACTATGGCAGGGTAGGTTTTCAAGAATGATGCATTTTCTATTTTAAGTGCTGAAAAATGAAGCTGTTTCACTTAAATCTTGTGATTTTTAGCAAAACTTGCAAAAATTGAAAATTCATGCTCCTTTGACCTTCAAATGTAATATTTACTTCATAAAAAAGCAGAAAGATGGTCCTGGCCTGGCAAGCCCTCTGGCAAGCCCCAGGCCCTGTATGACTGTGGCTGCTACTGGATCCCCAAGAAAGGGAACAAAAAGAGAGCAAACATCAGGTGAGCCACAAGAGCTCAAGTCAGCTGTTTTAAAGAACCAATAACAAATGCAAAATATTTGTTTTTCTGAAGAGTTATAATGAAGGTGGAGATATCAAATGTGTTATTGTAACACAACAAAGGTGCAGATTCATCATCATGTAGGAAATAACAATATTACTTGGAAAAATAGCATGTCTGAGTCGAGTGCAATTAGCACATTAAGCCTAGACAGAGGTTCAGGTACAGTTATGACATCTTTGTAGATGGCTTGCCAAATAAATGTGAGGCTATGCACGTGTTTCCAAAAAATCTCAAGTACCTTTCTTTACCATTTTAGGATTAAAGAAAAAATCCCTCTACACCTCTAAACAGGTATCCTCTAGTATGCTACAGAGTCTGACTCAACAGAACTGCTCACAGTTTTGAAATAACAGGTGTCACAAAGTGACAGAGATGCTCAGCATGGTTTGACTTGGATTTCATGTCTTTTATCTGTTGCTGTCTCTTAGGTCCATAGTGCTCTCCTGTTCAATGGTTATGGATGTGCAGAATGTTTCAGGCAATAAGAAAAACTAGTCCCATCTATAGAAAGATTTCTTTCCATAGCGGCTCCAAAAGCATCGCACAGTACCAGCAGTACAAGGCTCCAGTTCTCATGAGGTGATCACAGTGTCCAAACCTCTCCTCCATCACCCCAGAGTTACTTCAGTAGAAGTAATGGGAAAGCAGAAAGGAGCCCTCTTTGCTCAGTATAAATAATGTGCATTTCTACACATTCATGGTCTCCTGATATATGTACCAGAGGAATAGATTTTGGTTGCTTAACAACAATTGCTGCAAAAAGTTGCATTTTCAGTTTGAAATGACAGAAAAAAAGAGTGAAATTTTGCTTTGCATTTCTAATTTCTGCAATGTAATGGAAATGTTGTATAACTTCGAATGCTAAAACTATCTCTGGAAAAACTGAAATTACACTCCTCTTAAGTTAAGTGCTCTAAATGAAATTTACTACCTGGAAATTTTAATGAGGGAATAAAGAAATCACTGTTCTCAGACGACCACACTGCAATCTCACATTAATATAAACTTACACATAGTGGCTGAGGATATTAAAACACACGGTAGGTAACAGCGAAAGGAAAGCCCTACAGCTTGGGAAAGAGCGGCACAATAAATACTGACCCATTCACATCATTCCTCTTTTCTAGCTTATTCTAAAAATTCCTAGAATTTAAAAAGATGTGAAAAGTCTTTATTCAAAAGCGGGATGAAGATCCAAAACCTTTACTGGTTTTCCTCAGATGATCCCATTAAAAGTTTTGAAATGTTCAGTCTTTAAAGTTAGATGTTTCCACTTGTTTTTCTGTCATGGACTTAGCCTTTGCCTCCCCACAGACTTGATGCTGTTCTTCAATAATGACCACTTATGAAGTACTACAAAATCATTGGACAAAGTCTTTAAAGTAAAAACTGTCCAATAGCAATAGCTAATTGCTATAATACTCTTCAGAAACAGTTGATTATTTTTTTTAGAAAATTAAATTTAATGTCATGGCTTTGCATAAGAAACCACCATTTGTTCCAACCTGAATTTCCATACTGCATGACAAAATGTGTTCCTTGGACAGGCTGGGGTAGTAAGCTTAGATGAAATGTTAACATAGCAGAAAATAAACACCAGAAATACATTTTAATAGGACATTTTCTTAATTATCTGATTTATATTTAGAATGTACCTGTGTAAGGACTCTGTTTGTATCTATGTTTAGATTTTTATGATGCCACTAAGATCTGTTTATCTTTAACAATATAATACTTTAAGAAAAGAATATTCTCAATTCCTTTTAGACAGCAGTGAAGACAGAGTGGATGTCTTCCTATGCACTTTGGTTTGTTTTTCACACAACATAAGAAGTGGAAAGTTGGGAGGCTTTTCCTGGTCCTGAAAGGGCTGTTTTCTCTCCAGATACTTCCCTAATGAGCTGTGAACATAAATCAACTGGGGCTCACAGTGATACTGCTGAAGAGCTGATCTCTTTCTTATGACTTGGCAAGGCTGGTTTAAACACCAGATGGATCAAAAATAGTAATAATTTGAAGAAAAGCGGTATCTTCTTCTACTGGTCCCCCACGATGTTTTTTTGCTGTCTCACACACACCTACACTTTCCCATTCACACCCTGAATGCTGCACTTAGTAGATCTCCAGAGCACCAAGTTCTTCTCGTGAAATGTACCAAATAACTTGCTCTCTGTTAAGATCCTTCCTTCACTGGCTCCAGTTGAGAGGGTGATTTTATTTAGCCAGGTTACACAGAGCTGATATCCTCTCTAGTGAATGTCTAAGTGTTACTCATACAACACGCGGGATGGGGTGCAAACCAGTGGTGGAAACCTTTATGGTACTGGGAACATGGACTAGGTCTGCCATACCCAGATTTGCTGTCCCTGCATCCACTTTGTAGCTCTTCCAGCAAAGTCATGTTCACTTGAGCCTGGAGGGGCAAAGCTACTCTAATTGTGTCTGTCTTAAACAGCAAATTCTCTTCCAACTTGTCTATTTTCATAAATGTCACATTTTCTGTATGGCTGACCTTTTCCATTTCCGAGTTTTCTATCTGACTTGGCATGGGGAGACATGAAGTCCGGGATTTGGAGGACAGCACTGCAGTAACACTGGGAGGACATATGCTGTGGAAATGCAGCACAGCCATTCTTCTCAGGCTCATGATTAAAGGGCTGGATTGCAAATATGTCTCATAGAACAATATGAGTGGGTGGCACAATCAAAGGTTGAGAGAAACTGCTGCAAACTGGCACATTAAAATTGTTAAGTACCTTTTATAAAAGTTTGTAGATCAGCTTATTGCAGGACCAGCCTGCTGACTATCAGAAATTTATCAAAACAGTGATTAAACACAAATAAAAGAAGGCACTTTCTCCCCCAATCGCCCAGCCCCCTTAATGGAAAATCTCTCCAGGCTCAAGTGTCACTTGAATGTTTCCCATGAGGATTTAAACTGACGAAGCTGCTTGAAACCTGTAGGTCACTGTATAGAGAGCTCATTTCAGCTACATCTCCTGAGAGTCCTCAAGCATGCTCATGACCAAAAGAGAGCATCCTTGCATGGAACTAGTATAAAGTGAACACATCCAGGTACAGAAAGTATCTACAGCAAATAAACCTGGACTGTAGAGAGGCTAAAGTCCTGACTGGACAGGCTACATGGGGCAGTAGATCAGCATGCGGGTACGTGACTGATGTTCTTTTTCTGGACTAAACACATTGCTACCTTGCTGGCCTGTGTTCCAGCTGCCCCTCTGAGGCTATAAAGAAGGTGATTACAGGAAAACAGCAGTGTTACCTGCTCTTTCTGTGCACTGAATTTCACTTCCCCTGCAGTTAGAGAGCAGAAGTAGAGCAGACTTCTTTATTGCTTGACCTCAGAGATAATAAACATACAGGCTAGCCAATTCAATGCTTTTAAGTGCTTTGTGTTTTTTTAATAGATCACAAATGACCCTTAAATTCCTTTTCATCCCCACTATAGCGATAATCAGCTCCCAGCTTTGCATGAAATGTGCCTTTTCTCAAACTGTGCTAAAACTGTTAAAAAATCATCACTGTTTATGTAGTGATTTTGGACAGTAGCATTCTGGTATTTCCCCTGAGGATAAAGATAAGCACATTTTCTAGTAATTGCCCTAAGAAACTTCAGGTAGTGAAGCTAATCCTTAGTGAGCACATCTGCTTATCAAATAGTCCTGTAGCTTTGTACAGGGAATTAAGAAAAAGAGAAACCTTGGTTTTAATTGTCCTGTGCAGTAAAAGTTGCAATGCTGGGATATTAGACCATTCTTTCTATCTATCAGGCTCCGCCACCACATATTGAAAGGTGTTCCCCATTTCCACATTTTCAAAGACATCATCTCAATTTTTTTTCCAGACCAGAGGTTTCCATGAGAATAACAGCTTGTTTAACTTTCATAGTGGCCCACATTGTGACAGATTAGAGAGGAAGAAATATATCCAAAGGCATTTTTCTTAAAAGTTGATCTTGTAAGTTTGCCACATTCTTTCCCCTAAAGGTGCCAAAGGAAGTTAGTTACATTTTCATTTCCAATGCCCCTGGATGTATGCCCAAAGCCCTGGGCTCTTTGTACACCAGGCATTCCTCAAATCAGGTATTTTACTTCCTTTGCGTTGATGCACCCAAGAGTTTTGAGGGAACTGGCAGATGTGCTGGCCAAACCCCTTTCCATCATCTTCCAGCAGTCCTGGATGACTGGGGAGGTTCCGCTGGACTGGAGGCTGGCTGATGTCGTGCCCATCTATAAGAAGGGTCGCAGGGAGGATCCAGGGAACTACAGGCCTGTCAGTCTGACCTCGGTACTGGGGAAAGTCATGGAGCGGGTGATCTTGAGTGCGATCATGAAGCACTTGCAAGAGAACTGGGTGATCAGGCCCAGTCAACACGGGTTCATGAAAGGCAGGTCTTGCCAGACTAATCTGATCACCTTCTATGACCGAGTGACTAAACTCTTGCATGAGGAAAAGGCTGTGGATGTATCTTCCTGGACTTTAGTAAAGCCTTTGATACAGTTTCTCACAGCATTCTGCTTCGGAAACTGTCGGCCTCTGGCCTGGACAGGCGCACACTCTCCTGGGTGAAAAACTGGTTGAATGACCGGGCCCAGAGGGTGGTGGTAAATGGAGTTAAATCCAGCTGGAGGCCAGTGACAAGCGGGGGTCCCCAGGGCTCAGTCCTGGGTCCAGTCCTGTTCAATGTCTTTATCAACGACCTGGATGAAGGCATTGAGTGCACCCTTAGCAAGTTTGCAGATGACACCAAGCTGGGTGGAAGTGTGGATCTGCTGGAGGGTCGGGAGGCTCTGCAAAGGGACCTGAACAGGCTGGACTGCTGGGCTGAGACCAACGGCATGAGGTTTAACAAGGCCAAATGCCGGGTCCTGCACTTGGGGCACAACAACCCTAAGCAGAGGTACAGACTAGGAGAAGCCTGGCTGGAAAGCTGCCAGGAGCAGAAGGACCTGGGGGTGTTGGTTGACAGCCGACTGAACATGAGCCAGCAGTGTGCCCAGGTGGCCAAGAAGGCCAATGGCATCTTGGCTTGGATCAGAAACGGCGTGACCAGCAGGTCCAGGGAGGTTAATCTCCCCCTGTACTCGGCACTGGTGAGACCGCACCTCGAGTACTGTGTTCATTTCTGGGCCCCTCACCACAAGAAGGATGTTGAGGCTCTGGAGTGAGTCCAGAGAAGAGCAACAAAGCTGGTGAAGGGGCTGGAGAACAAATCTTATGAGGAGCGACTGGGAGAGCTGGGGTTGTTCAGCCTGGAGAAGAGGAGGCTGAGGGGAGACCTTATTACTCTCTACAACTACCTGAAGGGAGGTTGTGGAGAGGAGGGTGCTGGCCTCTTCTCCCAAGTGACAGGGGACAGGATGAGAGGGAATGGCCTCAAGCTCTGCCAGGGGAGATTTAGGCTTGAGATTAGGAAAAAGTTCTTCACGGAGAGGGTGGTTAGGCATTGGAACGGTCTGCCAAGGGAGGTGGTTGAGTCACAGTCCCTGGAGGTGTTTAAGTTTAGGGTAGATGAGGTACTTAGGAGCATGATTTTGGGCTTGGTGGGAATGGTTGGACTCGACGATCCAGTGGGTCTCTTCCAACCTGGTTATTCTGTGATTCTGTGATTCTGTGATGTCAAGTGCCTGAAAACAGTTTCTTTCTGGGAAGAACAGAGTATTTTGTTGGACATGGAGACACACATTTTTTCCACTTCTATTTCAGCAAAACCCCCACACTTGCATCCAAGTTTCAGAGTTGGGTGTGATACAGAAGGAATTTCCTACACGTTTTGTTTTGTCTTTTAACAAGGTTAAAACACAGCATCCTCCCCGCCCGCCTCAGTATTTGGATACCTTGTCATCTCTTCTATCTCTTTTCTTTTCCTTGGAGCTGCTCCGCACTGCAACAAGCCACAAAGCTACCACAAGAGGCAACTGCCTTTTTTTGCATATTTAAAGGCGCTGTCCTGTCAGGAAGGGCTTTTCTAAAATAGGCGCTTTTCTAAACAGTCACTTTGGACTAAAGCGAAAACCTCTGTGTCCAAGTTTTCTTTGGGTGTGATGCAGCTAAGAAAGAAGTGGGCAGCCCCAGGCAGTTCTTCACTCTGAACCAGTGTGGTACAGATAGAAACAGCCCAGATGGCTCTGCAGTCCCAGGGCTCCAGGAAAGTGGGTGCTGGCACTGCCCCACTGCAGGGATGCAGGAGGCTCAGCTCTCACACAGCCTGTGAAAACCCAGAGGGGCATCTGAGAGTCATCCAAGACCAGTTCTCTTACCCAGGTTACAGGGGTGACAAATTTTTCTTGCTAGAATGCTTGTAAACACTTTTCTTCAGGCTACAGTAGACATGAAAAAGCACAGGAATAACCTTTTGATTTTGCATAAGGCCGAAAGCAGTCAGACATCAAAATAACACTATATATTTCTATAAAAAGGCTTAAGACCATCCAAAATAGGCAAGGTTCCAAACTGTAAGGTTTACTTTTTTCTTATTAAAAAAAAAAAAAGCCACATATAAATAATGCAATAATTGTCAAAAGATGACATTAAAAGTTAAACATAATTACCATTAAGAAATTGCTACTGGTGTGCCACCACTCCTGTTACACTCCAGCCACCAATCTGTCAGTCATCCAAACTCAGCCTGCATCAACCAGCCCTGAAATCTGGCAGACAGCATTTAGTAGAGGTAGGTAAAGCATCCAGACTGTAATGTCCGTTGTAAAAAAAAAAATAAAAAAGAAAAGAAAGAAAATGTGGTAAAAAGTTTCAGCTGAAATTTTTGATCTGTTCCCCTGAGTGATGCTAGAGTGAAATATTTTGGTTTGTCTGTTACACCAAAAGGTTAGTATTTCTTCCCTTGGAGTAGGTAAAGGGTGGGAGAGGAGGTGTCCTCCTCCGTAAAAGGTTTGTGCTGTAATTTACCAGTGAAAATTAATGGATTATTGATTTTGCCATGGTAAGTACTTTTGGTTACTTAGCCTTTCCAGATACCATAACTTGCATGCATTTATACCAAAAATTGGAGTTGCAGAGAAAATAAGGACCTCACAGAGGCACTCAGAGGTAAGGCAGTAAAAGCATGTCCTTGCATGTGGTGCATTAGTAGCCCTGATGGGTGTCTTTTGTGATGCTTCCTGATTGCGCAATCCCATTTTATAACAAAGTACAATGTCATGCAGTTTAATAACAAATCCAAGTAGAAGAGTATATCCTGTAATTACATTTCAGACTCTGTGCATACATTACTTTCCTTTGCTGACAGCCCAGAGCAGTTCTCATTTTTTAATGCAAATGCTTTATGCTGCTGGCCAGTGACACATTTTCTTATCCTGTTTTTCTAAGAAAAGGAGGTATGAAATAGTCTTATCTGTCTTTAAGTGCCCACATAATGACTTTTAATCAAAAGGACAATTTCAACCACATGTCAGGGAGGAGGAGATGCCTCAAAGACTGCAAAAACATGTGGATGGGTGGAAGGGAGAGAGGCAGTGGGCAACATCTAGCAAACGATGGAAAGCATCCATCCTACATGCAGCCCGCACAGACCACTGTCACAGAAACACTTGCACAACTCTGACAAGACATGTAAGGGAAAACACAGGAGGCAAAAGATCTAAATCTGTAGGAAAACAGGCTTCCTTGAATCTATTACCAACAGAACAGCTTAAATTGCTGTGGGGTAATCATCATGCTGCTGTAAAAGAAATTAATCAAAAGGGCATGCAAAGCATTCTGAAGCCTTTGATTCTTACAGATTTTTAAATCTAAGTGAATCACTCCTATTTTCCTTCAGTTATGTATTTTGAGATGTATAGTCTCATCCCTGGGCTTCAGTGAGACCCGGCTACACTTTAGCTAACAGCCACAAACTATATATATACCTTGCTTATTTTTTCTCTCGAAGTAGATGTCATCTTAGGAAAAACATACATAAATCTTAGAGGACTGAAAATTGTCCAGCAGAAATACAGCATTTGCAAAACTTGCTAGCTGAAGGAGGAAAAAGAAAAGCCATAATAAGCTGATGTCCAAGTCCTCGCTTTCTTTTCCTCTTCAGATGCTGGTAGTGATAAAATAACCTTTCTAGGAGAGTTAAGACCTTGATAAAATTAATAAGAAGTGAAAAGAAGCATAAGAAGCAGTGAAAATATTTCTCATTTTCTCAAGAATTAATAGAAAGCAAGACAAAAAAAGATGAAGTTAAGAGACCTAGAACAGAAAAAACCCTGCTTACAGCCACTCACCAAAGACAGGACTGCTCAGTGTTATCCCACCATGCTATCCTTGCCCTGCTCCAACCCCATCTAACTCCAGGGCTGCATGTGTACAGAAACATATTAAGTAAATATTACTCCTGCTGGTATGAACCAGAGGGCCACAAGACTGGTGGGTCATTGGCTACAGCCCTCTGCAATTATCAGCAACCCCAAACGGAGCTTTCAGCACCGACAGTCCCATAACACCCCCATGCACCACCATCCCCTTCAGCACATCTCTGAAGCACATCCTGACAGCCTGATAAATAATTTAAGTATGAAAAACACCTTTAAAAAGTACAGTGCTAGGGGGAAGGGGGTGTATTTTTTTTCTCAGTTTCATCTTGCAGTTGACTGTATCCAAGTATGGAGGAAGCAGCTAACAAGCCCCTCTGAAACACTAGTGCATTGTGTCCTGTAACTCACCTTTACCTCCAAGACTGGCAAAAAAGAATGTTTTCTGAGTGCTCTGTGTGGGCAATACCACAGGTCTGGATAAGGTGCAAGTCAACGTTGCAGAGTAGATAAAACACAAGTACATTTTTTATTTTTTTATGCTACATTGGCTTTGCAAGTCCTAAGAAAAAAATTGATAATAATATTAACTTCTGGCAGTGTTCAAGATGTCCCTTCCCTGGTTGCACTGATATTTTGCTGTCACAGGGCTTTCCTACAATGGAGTAACAGTCAAATAATTGAAGAAGTAACTTTGAAAGATTGTTTCAGTGTTGGGATATGGGCTATGTAGCACATTATTCCATATCAAGTGCAGATGATTAATCTGTGCCACTCCAAATTGCAGCATTGCTTTTGAGAAAGAAGATTACTTTTTAAATTCTTAGTTGGATTAAATTGATACAAGGAACCTCTGTTGCTCAAGTACTGGAACATTTTTTTTTATTTCTGGAGATTATTGAGTGAATTTTCTTTTACTTGACATTGAGAACAATAAAAAAGTTGAAAATATGGATAAGATCCCTCTGGGGGTTTTTTTGGGGGGGGTGCTGTTGGTTTGGGCTTTTTTGGGGGGAGTGTTGTTGGGTTTTTTTTTCAATATTGCCCCTTCTGTTTCTGCTGTGAATCTGCCCCATTTCAAAGTTCAGATACCACAATCACATCTCCACTGAAAATACAGATTTTGGTTTTTTTTAATTCCACACCTGAAGTGAAAATATATATAAACAAATGTAAAGAAAAGTCAGGAGCAATCACAGAAAACTGGTATGTATTTAATCCCATAAACATAAAAAGACTGGCAAAGCAGATGAGATGTAATTACACTACAACTTTGCTAGATGAGTTGGTGAAGGAATTGTTGACTATAGCTCAGGCAGTACATCAAGTGTTGCCTGCTCATGTCACAGCATCATGGGATCCTGGAAGGTAGGAAGTGAACACTGGAGGTCACTTGTCCAGCCAAAGCAGGATCAACCACAGGATCACATCAGGTAGCTCAGGGCTTTAGTTGCTCATGTCCTGAAAGCCTCCAAGGATGGAGATGGCATGACCTCTCTGGATAACTTACACCAATGTTGGGGTGGCAATTTCTGCTTCTACAGGACTTGTGTCAGTCACCTGCAGCTCCTCCTCAGGTGCTCCCCACCTCATCACCCAAGAGGCAGGGAAGAGTCCTGCTTCTGACCCACAAATTCTTAACAGCCCACCTTTGGTCCAGCAGCCAACAACTTCTGGAGCCTGCCCTGGATATCTCCTGACAGGAGGCAGGAGAGTGTACCCTGATCAGCTCGTTCCCACTCTTAACTATTCTTTCCTAGTGAGGGCTAGGAATAGTTCTGCAAACACAGACAGAGATGTACCCTCTCTCCCCCAGGTAACTCAAATTCCACATCTGCAGTTATGATGGTTGTTTTCTGTTCTTCTCCATCTGCATCTCACCTCCTTTGAGATGCTCATCCTAATTTCTCAGTTCACGTTTAATAGAGTCACACTAGACTTGCGTTCACAGTTAAATCCATCCTTGGTACAAATATAAGTACATCCAGGCGGTCTGGTGGGTGGGAAAGTGGGTATCAACCACATAAAATTTTGTCTGCCTTCATGGTGCTAGGTGAGCTGGGGAAGAATGCTGGGAAACAACAGTCCTGGATTACTGGGGACGTTCCACTGGACTGGAGACTGGCTGATGTCGTGCCCATCTATAAGAAGGGTCGCAGGGAGGATCCAGGGAACTACAGGCCTGTCAGTCTGACCTTGGTACCGGGGAAAGTCATGGAGTGGGTGATCCTGAGTGGTATCAAGAAGCACTTGCAAGAGAACCGGGTGATCAGGCCCAGTCAACACGGGTTCATGAAAGGCAGGTCTTGCCAGAGTAATCTGATCACCTTCTATGACCAAGTGACTAAACTCTTGGAGGAGGGAAAGGCTGTGGATGTGGTCTTCCTGGACTTCAGTAAAGCCTTTGATACAGTTTCTCACAGCATTCTGCTTCGGAAACTGTCGGCCTCTGGCCTGGACGGGCGCACACTCTCCTGGGTGAAAAACTGGTTGAATGACCGGGCCCAGAGGGTGGTGGTAAATGGTGTTAAATCCAGCTGGAGGCCAGTGACAAGTGGGGTTCCCCAGGGCTCAGTCCTGGGTCCAGTCCTGTTTAATGTCTTTATCAACGACCTGGATGAAGGCATCAAGTGCACCCTTAGCAGGTTTGCAGATGACACCAAGCTGGGTGGAAGTGTGGATCGGCTGGAGGGTCGGGAGGCTCTGCAAAGGGACCTGAACAGGCTGGACTGCTGGGCAGAGTCCAGTGGCATGAGGTTTAACAAGGCCAAATGCCGGGTCCTGCACTTGGGGCACAACAACCCTAAGCAGAGGTACAGACTAGGAGAAGCCTGGCTGGAAAGCAGCCTGGAGGAGAAGGACCTGGGGGTGTTGGTTGACAGCCGACTGAACATGAGCCAGCAGTGTGCCCAGGTGGCCAAGAAGGCCAATGGCATCTTGGCTTGTATCTGAAACGGCGTGACCAGCAGGTCCAGGGAGGTTATTCTCCCTCTACTCGGCACTGGTGAGACCGCACCTCGAGTACTGTGTTCATTTCTGGGCCCCTCACCACAAGAAGGATGTTGAGGCTCTGGAGTGAGTCCAGAGAAGAGCAACAAAGCTGGTGAAGGGGCTGGAGAACAAATCTTATGAGGAGCGACTGGGAGAGCTGGGGTTGTTTAGCCTGGAGAAGAGGAGGCTGAGGGGAGACCTTATTACTTTCTACAACTACCTGAAGGGAGGTTGTGGAGAGGAGGGTGCTGGCCTCTTCTCCCAAGTGACAGGGGACAGGATGCGAGGGAATGGCCTCAAGCTCTGCCAGGGGAGATTTAGGCTTGAGATTAGGAAAAAATTCTTCACGGAGAGGGTGGTTAGGCATTGGAACAGTCTGCCCAGGGAAGTGGTTGAGTCACTGTCCCTGGAGGTGTTTAAGGTGAGGGTGGATGAGGTACTTGGGGGCATGATTTAGGGCTTGGTGGGAATGGTTGGACTTGATGATCCAGTGGGTCTCTTCCAACCTGGTTATTCTGTGATTCTGTGAAAGGCCCTTCCTAGGGTCTGTCTCCTACCTTCTAACTGAGCGATGGTCTTTCCCTTGAGACTTGTGGGGTACCAGAGATCCTTCCCTAAAATAATGAGTCCACTGCTATGACAAATCCATAGTCTGAAGTCCTTGCCTACAACCAAGCCCCATGGGCTCATGAGAGGTTTTGATTACTTTCCACACCACTGGCCTGTTGAGTTTCACGTGTGAGAACCAGGATTTCTCCCAGCCTCTCCTGTGATTCAGTTAACAGCATATATTTACACTGTGCAGTAAGTCAAGCACTCTGCCACCCTGTGGCCCAGCAGGATGGCAGCTGCCAGTCATTGGACAGAAGAGGAACCCTCCCACATGGCCACTTCCCCAACATGTTACCAAGCCTTCCCACATCCTTAAGGAGTAAGCCAGTTTTCACCTCTGCACCCTTTATCTCAGAGCAGAAAAGTGGCATCATCGTACAACATGACATGAAATACTCAGCTGAAGCAAAGCCTCTGTCTCAGTTGCCTGCAGCTGCTGAGGTGGTAACCTAAATTATAGATACTGTAAAAAGCTTTTTCAGTATTAATCCAGCATATTGAGTCAGGGTGGGAAAGTCAGCTTCCCACACCTCAGAAGGGGATATGCTTACCACCCTGTATTCCTCTCTGGGGCCAAAACAGGTGTTGTTTGCTCCTGACATCGCTGAGATTTAACATAGCTTAATGTACACACGCACACATATTCACAGAATCACAGAATCACAGAATAACCAGGTTGGAAGAGACCCACTGGATCGTCGAGTCCAACCATTCCTACCAATCCCTAAATCATGCTCCTAAGCACCTCATTCACCCTCACCTTAAACACCTCCAGGGACAGTGACTTCAGAATTAAGCAGGGAAAAAAGCAGTGTAAAAAGTATGACAAATCAGGAAAGAATTGTTATTTTTGAGACAATTGTTATTTTTGAGGGCTCCTGTTCTGGTTTGGCTTTTCTCCCCTCTCCTCCTAGAAAGGCTCTACTTCCTTCATTAAATCACATCAGATACCTCAAATTAGATAATCAAAATCTTAAACACTCCTCATCTCTTGTGCACTTCAAAATCTTGATCTTCACATAATGAAGATTTGCTGGGTGGTGTTGTTTGGTCCCATTCAGATCTCAGCACCCTCTGGCCAATTTGTATTTTCCTGGGAGGCACATGTTAGGACCACACAGCCAGCACAAACCCTCCTATTTTCCCTGCAGGCAAATTTCCTCATTAGAAGAGCATGATGCAGGCATGAGAAACAGGCCAGTCACCCCTGCTGGCTTTCCTTCTATCAACAAAACTCTGGAAGGGCTCTTTGAGAAGCAAGTTTTTACTGCCAACTTCTATGGCCTAGAAAAATCATAAATATATTCCCATCTGATTCATGAAGGTACATGAGAATGGCATCAACACACAAGTAATAAATTGCATGTTTAACTGCCAATCCCAGCCCTTCATAATTCTGGAGCTGATTTAATCATCTAAGCCAATGGTTTCAGGGCCAAATTAAATGACAAAGGTGACAGAAGGGCCCACCACTGCTTCCCTAAATAGGACAAATTGTTCTGACTTGTCACAACAGATCAGGATGAAGGCTTTAGGCTAGTGAGATAGCCATAAAGATCAAACTGGGATGATGGCAGAGGAGAATTAATGTGCATTTAATCCTAGGGATGCTACTGTGACATAACCTTTAAAATCTGATTCTTAAAGTTGTTTGAGGTGATTTTAGGGATTAAGTGAGTGAGTTTACATCAGACTCACATGACTCCATCACCTTGCCCAGAATTTCAAGCCAGCCCCTAACTTTCTTTTGCCACTGTGAGGCTGCCTTACACAGGGGATACATGGGCTGGTTATCTCGGATCTTCTTGTGCTGCTTGATAGTCCTTTTACAAACCACTTTTCTTCTCTAACTCCAGTGCATATGAATGTCCTGGTTCTATTAACAACTATCGGCAAAAGGACTTATATCAGTATCCGGAAAACAGCTTCTGTGCCCACAAACAGTAACCTCAGCAGATCACTGAAGAGAAGCTTTGCAGTTATCCTCCAGACAAGTTGAATCAAACTTGAAGGCACTGAGCTCAAATCCTCAGTGTGTCATACTTATGTAAATACCTGGATAAAATAATCATCAGCACTGCTCTGAGAGGTGAGGAGGAGTAGAATTGCTGGTGGCACAGTGCTGGCAAGACATCTAGAAACCTCACAACCAGAAGCAGCAAACATCAAAGTGCCATGAGAAGGATGCATTTGGATTCTCTAGTTGCTTCATGCTTCATTGAACATGACATTTGTGCTTTAATGTTTTTTAGAAGTGGAGGAGATGTCCCCCCTGGGCTAAAGGTTAAAAGAACCAATGGCTGGAAAAGTTTGTTGCTGAGAGGCAGATCATCTGAGATAGGTGCTGGGAAAGCCCTAAATCTAGTGGGCTGGACAAGGGGCAGGGCATGAAATTAAGGCCTACTAGAGCACTATCAACTCAGATATTAACTGACCAAGCCTCTGGAGCTCTCACTTGTAATTAATTTTCACTCTTCTTGTGTGTAGCTTCTGATATTTCATCTTTTAGGTGTGGGGCACCCAAGCATAGCAAATGCACAGGGGGAACTGAATGGCCACAATTCAAATGCTTTGAGGTCATCTTTACCCAGGGAGAGTTATCACAGCCATCTTTCTGCCTTTGCAACAATTTTAAGTAGAAACTCACCTTTGGTTGTGGTCATTAAAGAAAAGAAATGGATCACATTGTCTTGTGCAAGCAAAGCTAATCAGTATCAGTTTTCTGGAGTTATGGTTACATAAGCAGAATATAGCGCTGGAAGTCAGACATGCTGACCTTGCCTCATGGAGGTCGCCTAAGAAGTTAGTTTAGCCACATCATCTGCCTGGGAGTGCTGCTAATCCTGACATTTCTGAGTCATGCTTCAAAATTAACTACATTGACCTGTGTGACAACATGTGGTACTGCAATTCAATTCTGGAAATGTACAGTCAACTTGCACATTTTCAAAATTAAGTTACCATCATTTAGCACCTACCTGTTATGTCCCCAAGGGTAAAGTTTTTATTAGTATAGGGTGAAGGTATTAATATTTTAGAGGCAAAAGAATAAATGACCCAACTAATGGTTCATAAAATAATCTTCCCAGCTTGCCTTGAATGATACTGCAAAAATAACATAATGAAAAGAGCATTAAAGGACCTTGATCAAACACTATCCTTCAGGGCTAAGGAACCCCATTTTCCTGCATACCGATACGGTTCACTCAGTCCTGCAGGGTTTCTTACTACAAGAAGACATCAATATTTTCTGCAGAATTAAGCAGAGCAATGAAATAGTTACTCTGTTGCTGCATTGTGACAAAATAGAGTTGGACAGGATCATTTCATAGGGATGTGTTGTCCATTCCTAAACAAGGGTCAGGTAGACTTACCATACACCTGCTGTGAATGAATGCTTCCCCCTGCAACAGCACAGATTGCTATCAGGGCACTACTGCACACAGACCAGGCTTAAAATTCGTTTACATGTGGTTTCTCTCTGCAGAAATATGAAGTGAATTAATAAAGATCAAACTGCCTCCATCATCAGCCTTTTGTTACAGGACAGCAACCACAAAGTGGTTTAACAAAGCAAGGGCAACCAAATTCACTCACAGGCAGTCTGAAGAAACAAGTTCACTTACTTTTAAGGTCCCAATATTAAGCAAGTTTCTTTCCAGCCACAGTCAACTGGTGCTACCCATGGACTTCAGAGGAGTGCCAGTGCAGTCTTTCTGAATGCTTCAAGCCAAGACATAGAGTGCCATAGGGAAGATGTAATAAAGCAGAGAGAGAAAATGAGCAGATCCTCCAGAAGACTCCGTACCTGCTGTGACTAGTACTGGTCTTTCAAAGTGCACATACGTAGAGTGCAAAAGAGGCAGCCACAGACATGCATAGATGTGTCACTGTATGAGTATGGATGTGGCACAAAGCAAGTCCACTCTGTTGGCTTTTCAGTAGTTTTTTGTACTGAACAGACCCTCACACAGCAGTCTGTCAGTGGCAGGATGCCCTGTAGACAGAGGCAGCAGAAAGTAAGCTTGGTCTCAGCAGTGCACAGTGCAGGCTAAATGCAGATACCCCAAACACGTACAAGACTGAGAGAAAGGAACATGCTATTTCTGAGTAGCAACCCTCTCTTCAGCCTAAAGCCTGTATGGACAGTTTTATAAAGTCTGATTGGTCAGTAATTTTACATCTATTTGGATTGACTGATCTACTCAAATATCAAAAGAATTATGGTGGTGCAAACCCATTACCCAGTACCTCCAAAGTCTTTATTTCATGCTTCTGCCACTGCTAGGTGCTGACATGATGAGACAGACACCTACCTACTTGTGTGTTATGTGCTGAGGTTATTGTATCTTCGCAGTTCATGGAGTAGTTAAATTACTTTCCCAGTGTCACATAACTCAACTCTGACAGAACTGAGAAAAGAAGACAAGTGCTTTTATTGCCACCCCATGCTCCAAGGTCTAATAGCTAGATTTTGTTTCCCTCTACTCTACCAGCTTTTTGCTAGGAGAAATGTAAGAGCACTTCATCCTGTATTTTATGCAGGAAAGGAAGCAGAAATTTGAATAGTTGCTATCTGATGGAGTTGCTTTGATTTATTGCTTTCCATCCTCAGCTGAAGATCAAACATGCTCTAGAGAGAAACATTTCCTTAAGTTGTTGTACTGTGTGTGTGTCTGCTTAGTGCTAAACTAAGTCACAAGGACATGAGCAGAGAACATTCCCTTTCTGGACGTGAATAATTTATACCTTTAATTCAGTAGTTATAACCAACCACTGAAAAAGGTACTGTTTCCTCCATCCACTGACAGCAATTTTTCATTCAATCAAATTCAAAACTGAATAAAACAATTATACTTTGTGGTTCCATGCTTGGCTTATTGTATTTTCTCAGAAAGGAACTCTCTATGCAATAGAAGCATATCCCTATTTTTCTTCAAAATGTCACACAGACAACAGTAATTTTATGGCATTTCACCCCATCTGTCTACATTTTTAGAAGTAAGTTTTGCAACTTCATGTATTTTCATTTCCTATCCAAGTCCAAAGCCATATAACTCTTCAGATAATTACTGCTACTGTTTCCTTCATATTATTTCTTCATTTGTAGTTTTAATGTTGATTAAACACAAAATACTATGCCACTGCTAATTTTACTTCAAAGAGGGATTTTCACAGTAGGGCAAATAAAAAAATCAGCATGACTATCTATGTATAAAGCAATTTACTTTTCCATTAATTTTCTGTACTCCCTCAGCTCCTTTGATATCACTGAAGGTCTTTGGTGTTTGAATTAACTCTGTTCCTTTGCACCCAGATTTGCCTTTGGCTCAGGTCCCAAGTATGGTTAATAGTTGAGAGAGGTAATTTATGGATATAAAGGACAGTTTCTAGAAGACTCTTACCCATGAAGGTAGTAGAGTATGTCTTACTAAACAAGGAAAACATAATCAGTAGTTGGATCAGGAAGTACTCAAAAATTACACAGTTTACTTGTGTTCTTTGTCAATCTAGAATGAAAATTAAAAATTGTTATTTCCAAACCAAATAATAATAGGTAGCAATAGTAATAATAATTACAAGAGGAATCTGTAAAAATATAGACCTAAAAAAAACAGGTTAATGCTTTGCCAGCTGCTGTCTATGACCTCACTTATTTTATTTTTTAATGACTTGAAAATACAGTCAGGACTGTATATTACTTGTGGCCAGTATTTTCATCACCATTAAATGGAGCTCTCAGCCTTACACCCTCGAGCTGCCTCCCTCAGCTTTTAGTCTTTGGGAGAGAATAGCACTACCCGACCTCTCCTAGCCTGGGTCTTTGCCTAAGATCAAGGCAACCCAATATAATGCTCCTAAATGAAAGTGTCACGTAATCCTAATACTGCATATGGGTGTAACAGAGAGAGAAAAGATTTAACCCCCACCTAGATGTTCCTTACATGCTTATCTGGCAGCTTTCCACCCTTCAGAAGAGACTTTAGGGCTCCCAGGCACTGCAGTGCTGCCCGCCCTGTGTGCAAGTCTGGCTGCCAATCCTGCCACTGGCTTCTCTCACCACCTCCTGAACAGGGCACCCCAAGCTCTTGCAAGCTGTGACTCTCCTATCTTCAGAAACAGGACGAGGAACCCAGATGGCTCTTATGCTAGCCTCTGAGATACCAAAGATGAGAATGGTGGGGGTAGGGGCAGTGGGGGTCTGGCTTTTCTTGCCTCGGTGCAGCCAGCCAACTATGCCTTGAAGGGGAATCCATTTTTTCTTATATCAAACATCTTTACAGCAGCAAGGCATATATGCCGATAGAATGTTACTTCCCATTGCACCACTGACGTGGTAAGGAGCTCCATGACAGATGGTCATTTCCCCAGGAAATGTGCCAATGCAGAACACAAAGAGAGTTCCTGTCCTCAAATACATCAAGAAATAGCATTGAGATGGAAGGATGTTGGTCTAGACAATAATGAATAATCTTGGCACTTTAACAGATTAACTGTTGGCTGTTTCACATATGTTAGGCTTTTATGGGTGGTATGGAAGGAGAGATCTGCTTGTGGGGATATTTGAAAGATGATACTGTTCATGGCTTTCAGGTGGTGCAAAGTCAAAACAGTGCAGGCAACGTCAAAAATGCTCCATGGTTGTTGCCCCTTAGCCAGGACAGCTAGGAAATCTTAAGATGCAGTGCTCAAGACACCAAGCTAACAGAGAGAGACCTTTAAAATCAACAGCGAGTTTCCAACTGACCTCAGTGGATCCGAGGAAAAGGACTCTAAGAGCACACCATCCAAACCAAATTCTCAACCCATATATTTGCATCTAACCACAATTTCTGTCTTTTTCGCTTGGCTCCAATGTCTGACTGCATTTCATTACCTCTGGGACAAAAGTTGGTACATCATTTCTGACAATTCTTACACCCCCTGCACTCTTTGGAGAATTGACTTATTGCATTAAATGCTTTAACAAAATTTGAACCACAGTTCAAGTGCTTCTTATCACCAAAGTTATGCCCTACAACAAGAAGCAAACAACTCCAGAGGGAGCCTCAGAACAAAAACATTCAACCCAATCTTTCAATAAATACTGTACCTGTTCCAGTCTTTCTTCCAAAATAATTTCAAGGCAGCCATGCTGTTGTACTCAGTCCAAACAAATATAGTAATGACAAACTGGTCTAGGAAATAAACTTAAGAAAACAAGGCAAACTCTAGAAGATGTTCTTTCTTAGTCCTTGCCTTAAAATCCCATTTTCTCTGGCAGATTTAAACTTGTTGTGAACGATTACAGCGACATGGAGGCATTAATTCGCTTCACTAGTGATAAATTCCTGGGAGGAAACATGGCAGAACTACAGCAAGGATGAGGGTATTCTATAGGTGACACATGTATATATTAATTTTAATTCTGAAAGAAATTCTGATCAAAGCATTAATTGTTGGTGTTTAAATATTATAATCAACTCATCATTTTTCATCTTTTGTGGTTTGGGAAAGTGTTGTCACTTCAAATCTCTCTTGTTTTGTGGCAGAGATTTCTATACATGGATCTTGGATGTTAATGTTTGCATTCGTATTCACTCTGCAAACAGCTAGAAATGTTCACCTCCTATGAATATTCAGTCTATAAAAAAATCAGACAGTATTTTTCACTTGCAGGCCAATAATTGCAGTAATTTATTCACCAAAACAGCTGCAATATACATTGTTGAGCAAATATCTATCTATCCATCTAGCTACTTGGACAGCTTCTCTAACTGCAAATAAAAGTTGTTAAAAATTTCTTACAGTGTTGCATCAAGTGTGAATGTCTGCGAGGACTGGTAAAGGTGAAATACAGTAGAATACAGCAGCCAGGAGATATACAAGCTATAGGAGACTTCATTTTCCATTGGAAAAGGACCCAGAAATACTGTTTGTTCTTTAAAACTTACAAAAATACGAAAATTTTTAGCTAGAGACTAAAACAATAGACAAGTTCCAGCAAACCACAGAGGAGAGCTGGGTAACCTCGCAGTTGTACACAACAGGGAACAACAAGTGCCTCTAACACGCAAGTATGGCAAGCTGGTGGTACCATACAGGTCTTTGCTGCCAAGGAAGGACTAGTTGTGTTTCCCAAACCTCCAGGGGCACTACAGGAGAGTGCTTTCCACTGTAGGAGGGAGCTTCATCCTAGTTCTACTAGTATTGCTACTGCAAGTATGTAAACATCAGCTTAACTTTCCTCCAAGTACTACTATTTGTGCTATCAGATTTTGCGGTCAGACCTAATGCGCCCTACAGTCAGAAAGATCTAACCCACTCTCACAGCTCAACTCTGCAGCTGAACTGTTAGTATAACTTTAATTTTTGTTAGCAACCTATGACTATCAGCAAAATGGATGAATTACACATCCCAAGACATGACCATTCACTCTAATTTGACAAGTTGGATTTTTTCCCGGTGTAGAAGACCATCCAAAGCTTTCTGGAGGTCACCTGGAGCACTGGGAGCTGGTACCCCCTGGGTAGACTAAAAGGCAGAAGTACATACTGATAAAGGAGCTGACAAAGCAGAAGTCAAACACAATTAATATGCATCAGAAAAGGTGTTTCTATGAGAGATAGGAGACTATTAATGCTACTGCAGAAACAATTGCTACTGCATCATCTAGGATCTGAAAGATTAGGGCTAAACTGGCCTAGAAAAAAAAAGCCAGGGAAAAACATGCTAGGTGTTTTTCATGTGGAGTTTGCTCAGCAAGAACAGTTTGGCACAGTTGCCTACCACATCAGGGGGAAAAATGCTGTGATTCCAGGGAATCTCTTCCATTCCTGTGTTCAAAGCATTGTGGTTCTGGAGTGTCCACCTGAGGCAGTAAATCACTCACAGAAATAATTAATTCTTACAAATAAGAAGATGAATGTTGGAAACAACACTTTCTTCTCAGAAGCTCAATCTTTTGCATGCAAAAGTCAGAGATTTCAAGGATGATACAAAAGATGCCGGGGGGAAGGACTCCCCCATTCCCCTCTGACAGTCTGCGTACAGAGAAGCCCAAGGAACAAAATCACAGGATAATGCATTATTCAGATACAGAATGCAGCTCCACTAATAAATTTCTTAACATCAAAGAGTAATGTTACTAGCAAACTGCAAGCAAGTTGCTGTGACTACAGAGTAGTTTTCTTATGGGGCAACAGACTTAATAATAAATAAATAAGTACAAGGCGGTTTTCCTGAGTGGGTAAGTTTGTCCCCTTTTTGCAAACCCTGTCGTGAAACCCTTCTGTTTCCAAAGCGACCATACCAAAGCATTAGGACATAGCCCTTGATAAGCAGAAACATGGGTATTGACATTTGGTCCCGATTCTGCCATGTGTGAGTGTAATCTGGCAACATGCTTGCAGGGTGGTCCTACTTTGATCATATGAAGGAGGCTCTTCATGAGCCAAGAAAAAGCAGCTGATGAGCTCTTCTACAAACAACTGAGTGTAGTCTCAAAATCGCTACCTCTAGTCCTTGTGGGAGACTTCAATTTCCCAGATATAGGCTGGGAGTATAATACAGCAGAAAGGAAGCAGTCCCGGAGGTTCCTGGAGTGTCTGGAAGACAACTTCCTCACACAGCTGGTGAGCGAACCGACAAGGGACGGTGCCCTCCTGGACCTGCTGTTTGTGAACAGAGAAGGACTGGTGGGGGATGTGAAGGTTGGAGGACACTTGGGGCAAAGCGATCATGAGATGATAGAGTTCTCAGTGCAGGGTGAGATGAAGAAGGTGAAGGTTAGCAGAACAGTCGCCCTCAACTTTCAGAGAGCAGACTTTGGGCTGTTCAGAAGACTGGTCAGAAAAGTCTCACGGGAGGCGCTCCTTGAGGGCAAAGGTGTCCATGAGGGCTGGCCGCTCTTCAAGAAGGAACTCCTAGCAGCTCAGGAGAAAGCCGTCCCCAAGTTCCGGAAAAGTAGCCGGAGGGGTAAGAAATCAGCATGGTTGAGTAGGGAGGTCCTAAGAGACATCAAGAGGAATAGGAGGGTCTACGACCTCTGGAGGAAGGGGCAGGCATCCTGGGTGGACTATAGGGAGGAAGTGAGAATGTGCAGGGAAAAAGTCAGGAGGGCTAAGGCCCAACTAGAAATGTGATTGGCCAAGACTGTGAAAGACAACAAGAAGTCTTTCTACAAATACATCAACAGCAAAAGGAGGGCTAGGGAGAATCTCCAGTCCCTAGTAGATGGAGAGGGAACAACAGTAACAGGGGATGAAGACAAGGCTGAAGTACTCAATGTCTACTTTGCCTCAATCTTTAGCAGTAAGGAAAATTGTTCCCTCTGTGCACAACCCCAGGGGCTGGAACAGAAGTATGAGATTCCCAAGGTCCAGGAGGAGGTGGTTAGAGCCTTGCTTCCCCAGCTAGATGCCCACAAGTCTATGGGGCCGGATGGAGTCCACCCAAGAGTTTTGAGGGAACTGGCGGATGTGCTGGCCAAACCCCTTTCCATCATCTTCCAACAGTCCTGGATGACTGGGGAGGTTCTGCTGGACTGAAGGCTGGCTGATGTCGTGCCCATCTATAAGAAGGGGCGCAGGGAGGATCCGGGGAACTACAGGCCTGTCAGTCTGACCTCGGTACCGGGGAAAGTCATGGAGCGGGTGATCCTGAGTGCTATCAAGAAGCACTTGCAAGAGAACCGGGTGATCAGGCCCAGTCAACACGGGTTCATGAAAGGCAGGTCTTGCCAGACTAATCTGATCACCTTCTATGACCGAGTGACTAAACTCTTGGACGAGGGAAAGACTGTGGATGTGGTCTTCCTGGACTTTAGTAAAGCCTTCGATAGAGTTTCTCACAGCATTCTGCTTCGGAAACTGTCGGCCTCTGGCCTGGACAGGCACACACTCTCCTGGGTGAAAAACTGGTTGAATGACCGGGCCCAGAGGGTGGTGGTAAATGGAGTTAAATCCAGCTGGAGGCCAGTGACAAGTGGGGTTCCCCAGGGCTCAGTGCTGTTTAATGTCTTTATCAACGACCTGGATGAAGGCATTGAGTGCTCCCTTAGCAAGTTTGCAGATGACACCAAGCTGGGAGGAAGTGTGGATCTGCTGGAGGGTCGGGAGGCTCTGCAAAGGGACCTGAACAGGCTGGACTGCTGGGCTGAGACCAATGGCATGAGGTTTAACAAGGCCAAATGCCGGGTCCTGCACTTGGGGCACAACAACCCTAAGCAGAGGTACAGACTAGGAGAAGCCTGGCTGGAAAGCTGCCAGGAGCAGAAGGACCTGGGGGTGTTGGTTGACAGCCGACTGAACATGAGCCAGCAGTGTGCCCAGGTGGCCAAAAAGGCCAATGGCATCTTGGCCTGCATCAGAAACGGTGTGACCAGCAGGTCCAGGGAGGTTATTCTCCCTCTGTACTTGGCACTGGTGAGACCGCACCTCAGATACTGTGTTCAGTTCTGGGCCCCTCACCACAAGAAGGATGTTGAGGCTCTGGAGCGAGTCCAGAGAAGGGCAACGAAGCTGGTGAAGGGGCTGGAGAACAGGCCTTATGAGGAGAGCTGGGGTTGTTTAGCCTGGAGAAGAGGAGGCTGAGGGGAGACCTTGTTACTCTCTACAACTACCTGAAGGGAGGTTGTGGAGAGGAGGGTGCTGGCCTCTTCTCCCAAGTGACAGGGGACAGGATGCGAGGGAATGGCCTCAAGCTCTGCCAGGGGAGATTTAGGCTTGAGATTAGGAAAAAATTCTTCTCGGAGAGGGTGGTTAGGCATTGGAACAGTCTGCCCAGGGAGGTGGTTGAGTCACCATCCCTGGAGGTGTTTAAGGTGAGAGTGGATGAGGTACTTGGGGGCATGATTTAGGGCTTGGTGGGAATGGTTGGACTCGACAATCCAGTGGGTCTCTTCCAACCTGGTTATTCTGTGTGTGATTCTGTGTGTGTGAAATGAGTAGGAAGTGCTACCTGAAGCAGCTGGAGCAGAAGACACAACTGGCATATCCCTCTAGAGATTTTTAAGGATAGTGCAGCTGAGATGACTTCATGTTTGCTATTTCTGTGAGGGAATGAGTAGGGGGGGGATCAGTCTTCCGGAGCTAAAGCAGTGTTCTTTTCACATGACCTAGGATCTGCACTCTGATATATGGAAGGGCTCCCATAAGTTAAGTCTTTTTAAATGAAGATGCAAAGGAGGTTGTAAAAGAAATATATCTTTCACAGCTACTGATGAGTACAAGAAAAAGAGTCCTTAGGGAACTAGGGACAGAGAAACTACTTAGGTTTCCTTCCAATGACTAACTCCTCTTTGCAACTCTCAGCTCTGACTTTATAAGATGTCGGCAGAGAAATAGCTGTAGTTAGTTTTTCAGCTACTCTCAGATTCAATTTTTTAACATCTTCATGCTAATTTAACATTGTCATGCTATACTCAACCTGCATAGTGTCCTATGCTGTGTGTAACCACATTTATTGATTTATATGGGAAAAAGATATTTTCAAAATTAGCAGTAAGTGCCAAATTCTTTCCCCAGTGACCACCAGTGACATTGTGCCATGATTTTGCAATTGTCTTTCCCTGTCAACTAGATCACAATTCACAATGAATAGATTTCTTCCAGATAGGTGAATGTGCCACTGTAGGCCAATTTTATGAATATTTCTAGAAACAAAAGTAGACAAGTTAATATTTAAAAAGGGCTTTGGTGAATTGCTATTTCCCTAATGCTGTCGTAAGCAGAAATGTTTGTATTTCTTATTGTCACTAGATCACCCTCTTGGATGCAGCACAGAGAACAGACAACACAGTAGGCCTGAGATACACTCTGTTAAGTACTTTACATGTCAAATGACATATTATTTGAAGTATCCAATGAGACAGTAGCTGCTCAAAAGAGCTTCCCATGTGAATCAAGAAGAGTAAACAGATGGAACCCAGAGAATCTGACATATGTGTAGTCCATTTATTATCTTAAGAATGTTTTCTGCTGCAGTGCCTTGCTTGTGAAACCCTCTCAGCAGTTCACACAGCAAGTACTTGGTAATTGTGGATCAAAGTCTGAAAACAATGTGAAATTGCAAGAAGAATAAGGTTTTCAGATTTAAGAGGGGCAAAATTTGACTGGTCCAGGAGGGCCAGAGATGCACTGTAACTGAGATATCACTGCTTGTCATGAGGTATTGCTCTACTGGCTTTCCAGACTGCTTTAAACACTAGTAGTTTCATGTATGCCTTTCTGTATTATAATACTTAACATTCTCATTAAAACGGAGCTTTTTTTGTCTTTTTGTTCAATGACAAAAATGTTTACTCTGCCAGCCTTCTTGTGGATGCTCTTTCCTATTCTTTCTATTTTCTGTTTTATCCAGGTTAAGAGATTGATGAGATGAGAATGTGTGGTTCCTTGCAGAGTTTATAATATTTGACCATAAGAGGTTTCAACAACTAAGCTTGAAGAGTAAAATAGTCTTGGTACTTGCTAGACAAGCCTAGGTGAGTGCTTATCTATCTAGCTTTTTGCAGCCGTTTAATACCATAGGAAAGTAATTATATTTTGGTTTTTAGCTGTGTATATTACTGGACCTGTAAGATTCTTGCTTGTGGTTTTGTGCCCTATTAGTATGGAAATAAAATTGGTTCATTCAGTGCTCACAAGAAGTTCTCCACTGGTGACAAGGGGAAATGATGCAGTAGACCTCTGTAAGCTGGGCTTGTTAATGTGTTTCAACACTTCTCTATGAGGACGCTCTTCATTGCAGGAGGAAAGGGAGAAAGGGAGAGCAGGTATTCCAAACATTGGTCTGTCTGCATAATCTGCCAACAAATTAAGATTTATTGCTGGCCTTCACTAGGACAGACCAGTGATGAGCATGGGCATGAGGATCTCATCACAAAAGGCAGAAAGTTTTTGTATGCATCTAGTTCTCCTACTGAACTAGCTCACATGCCAACACCGTATCAGGAATGCAAATCCAAAGAGAGCCCTGAAGACATCCCAATGCAGTTCTGCTACCACCACTGGTACACTGCTGTTTAGAGGAAAACAGGCTTAGCCAGAAACTCACCAAGATGCTGGTTCTCACTCCCTTCCCATTTAATTTTTAATATTGGACAGCAGTAGATCTTCATCAGAAGTTCTAGTGGCTTCCTTCTTATCTTCTTAAGAAATTTTCTTCCCTGCCATGAGACCACTGAGTGGTCAAGAAGATGCTGTCGTTCTTCCAAATCATCTCACTGAAACACCAAGACAAGCAACTCTGGGAGTTATCAAACTGATATTCTGCCTATTCCATTCAGTTTCACTTAATGACTTCTAACAAGTAAAAATAAGTTTTAAAAAATAGGTCCCATTTAAATGTAACTGTATTCTATGTTCTAATTGCATTGCGCAGTGAGGGACACAGAGATGCAAAACTCTAGACTGAACATGATTTTTTAAAAAAGGCTTTCCTACAATATTTTGCTCTGCAGAGAATCTAGTGCCTCCCTGCACCTCTATTCACATTTATTACTTTTAGATACTCCTTGATCAAAAACAAGCTGAAACCATACATTCAATAATAAGATTATTATTTTTTACGCCCAGTTTCAGAACATGGATAAGTCACTAATGGGACCGGGAATAAAGCAAGCTACAGCAGCAATAGTACAACCAAAGTGGAAGTGTTTCAACAACTGATTCACGTAGCACAGCAAAGTCTTAAGATACATGGTGCCTTATTTCAAAGAATGCATTTGCAAAGACTTCAGCCATGTGAAAACATTCACTTTTGTAGCCTATGAAAAATACTGTGGACTGCAGAATTCAGGGAAATACTTTTAAGGCAATCAGCAGCAGAAGAGTTAGGATTTCATTGGAGCCCCCCAAAAATGCCAGATAAAGTTCATATGCAGGCTAAACCCAAGTAAATCTCTATTTCTAGATCTAGCACTAGTAGGCATTTCTGGATTTAAAGCAAAATTCAAATTGTGTTTCAGGTTTAAATATGAGATGAGGAAGTTTATCTATCCCATTGGACCTTTGCCGTCTCTATCCTATGAATTGGTAGGTGCCTACTGGAGTGAGCTCCCAACACAGTCAGTATTGTACTATGTGCATCTGCCTTCCTAGACAGAACTCAATACTTAACTTCTATTTTAACATGTTATTCCCACGTTAAAACCACAAAGATAACTACTAATGTACCCATTCCGATGATAAGTGACACCTCTCTTCTCCCGATCTTCTAGCATGGATTTCAGCCTAAACTCCAGCTTTGGTTTTGGACACTCTCAAACCAAACCTTAGGGAGAAAGGTTTACTGGTGGCAACACCAAATCTAATTCCCCTTTTCCCTGAGCAATGCCTAGTCTCAAGTGATCCTCTCATTATAATTTAAAAACACTTTACTAGATTTAATGGTAACACTGATATTAAAAATCCTGTCTTCATTTGAGCTACCGATTAGTGTAGGATCAGGATGCGCTCCTGGGCTAAATCTCAAGTTTGGAATCAGCAAATGCTATGCCAGAGGCAAGCTGAGTGTGAAGGAAGACAGGGATTATGCTTGTGGCTGGGTAAAGGCTTGGACTGTAAGCTTGGAGGGTTTTCATGCAGTGCTGCTCTGGGAGGCAGCAGTATCAGCATTTTCCTGCATAATGTTGGCATGTTGCCTCTGCTATATCGAGGAAGATCTGGCCAGTGTTTTCCCTGTACATGGTTCACCTGTCCTCTACATTCCACTAGTGCCTGTATTTCTGAGCTACAGTAAGGACACAGGCATGCTCTCCCCTCCATGAGTCCCTAAAATGGTTTAAAAGGACATAGGCTAAAAATTCATCTAAGGGGACAATAAGGAAGTATCTGACTCACGGGTAGGCTGACAAACCTTGGGAGGGTTTTCACTCGAGAACCAAAATTCCTAGTTTAGTTTCATGCCAACTGAAATTAATGCCAGCTATAATTGCCCATGAGTCAGTGATCCAGCTCTGTGTTGTGGCCACTTGGGCGCATTTGGCCTGTTTGAGCCATTGCAGTTTTCTTTTGTTAAGTATCAAATGGCTTTTATATTGTCTAGCAATGCAGAGCATATCACTAAAGAAGGCTCTGGAATCCAGTATCAAGTAAGGACCTGCAATCATTTATTTTTTTTCTTATTTTACATCTGAGTTGTTTTAGAGCTAAGCAGAGAGTTGAATGCTGTAACATCTTCCTTCCTGTGAATACACCACTTATCTGATTACTGAATATTGCAATAAATTATGCCCCCCAAGATAATTTTATATAACCTGCTGGAGATGCAGTACAGAAAAGGGACTGTGATTACAATAGGAAGATTACAACCAAAAGAGTTTACTTAAAAGATACTTTCAAGTCTTTTCCCTCAGGTTTTTATATACAAGTAGAATGTCATTATCCTTACCTTAGTTTCATTATTCAGTTTTCAGAGACAAAATACGCATATATATCCATATCTATAAATATATAAATGCTGGGCACAAGCTTCTGCAGAGAAGGACTTGTCTTGTACCTCATGCAATGGCTGGAATTAAGCAGGGTAGAAAGTGAAACCAACTCAAGCCTCAGCTAAAATTTTGTCTCAATTTGAGTAGAATTCAGTAGTTCACCTGAATCCCTCTTGCACTTCCCTGCTTTCATCTCAGGCCTTATGAGGAACGGCTGAGAGAACTGGGGTTGTTTAGCCTGGAGAAGAGGAGGCTGAGAGGAGACCTCATTGCTCTCTACAACTACCTAAAAGGAGGTTGTAGAGAGGAGGGAGCTGGCCTCTTCTCCCAAGTGACAGGGGACAGGACAAGAGGGAATGGCCTCAAGCTCCACCAGGGGAGGTTTAAGCTGAACATTAGGAAAAAGTTTTTTTCACAGAAAGGGTCGTTAGGCACTGGAACAGTCTGCCCAGGGAGGTGGGTGAGTCCCCTTCCCTGGAGGTGTTTAAGGCACAGGTGGACAAGATGTTGAGGGGCATGGTTTAGTGATTGATAGGAATGGTTGGACTCGATGATCTAGTGGGTCTCTTCCAACCTGGAGATTCTATGATTCTATGATACTTTTCCTCTTGCTGCCTCCTAATGGTGGGATTAAGATTACATAAAATGGGATCAACCAAAATGCCTTGTTCATGCGTATTGCAATCCAAAATCATTGATGCAAAAATGCCTTCAGTTCCTGGGTCAACAACTTACCCTTTCCTCGAGGAAATACATATAGCAAGAAATCAAAGCAGTTCTCTCCCCTGGTCTCTGCTCCTCTGGCACTTTTGCATCTCCCATCAGGACTGCTCTGATTTAGAGCCGTGTATTTTCAGTGGTACTACAGTTTTGGAGTTGTGATGAAAAGGAGTTACAGACTGTGGGGTCCCTGATAATCCAAGGAGACAAAGATGGAAATTCAGCCGTTTTGTCTCTGTTGGCTTGTAGTTGTATCTGCTTTCTTTAACACACAATTCCTGTTTATGAAGATTCAAACACATACAATATGGGATTTATATGGCATGTGCAAGCTCCTGATAATAACACTGTAATTTTCCTTGAAAACAGCATTTTAAAGGGAAAACAGGATTTCAAATTTGTATTAAATTCACCTGGTACCAGAGAGTTGATGCAGTCTTGATTTTAAGTTTCCACTGTTAAGAGGGCCTTGTCTGCCCAGGTTGGAAGGGACCAGCATTTGGCTTAGACCTGCATATGAAATAATCCCCTTTTTTGTCCTTAAAATCATACACTCAGATGCATCGGGTGCACCACTTACAACCGTGGAGCTGTTCCTCCATAAGGGCACACCAGTCTCAGGGATGGGAAGGGAGCAAAGAGGCCCTCAAAGATCACCCAAGTCAAAAGCAAATTACTGTACAAAGTGGCAGCCTGTGGGCTTTGCATGAATCAAATCTGAAAGCAATTCAGCTATGCTTGTTCAATGTTGCACATACCTACCATGGACGTAAAGCATCCCATAGGAGTGGATATATGGCTTCTGTCCTAGCTGGTACCTCTGCATGGTCTGATGTTGCACTGTGTGACATTACCATGGAGGGATGATGTAGCCTGAGGGATGGTTTAGTGATTAATAAGAATGGTTGGACTCGGTGATCCGGTGGGTCTTTTCCAACCTAGTGGTGGTTCTATGACTCCATCTCTACACAAGAGCAGATAAGTCCAAAGACCCTGCACGCAGCAGTCAGTTGCGTTACCAGGGACCAATAATATTACTGCAAGAGAGTCAGAAGAGTATCACAGCTGTGAGTTCAAATCTTTCCAGTTTAAAGATGATGCATAAGTCATAATTAAAAACAAATAATCACTTAAAACCTTCAAACAGAGAAAAGGTCAAATTCAGTGGATAAATGGCTCCTACAAACATTTCATCCATCATCACTGTAGGAATCCTTTCTTATGCTTCTAGTGGTACTTGTAAACTTTGCCTTGTTCTGTGATGTGAAAATGCTTAATGTGTGTCTCTTCCAGATTACTGAACATCTGAGAGAACAGAAAAAAACCAGTCAAAAACCCCCAGGTGCTTGGAAAGTCAAACACCGAAGAGCAATACAGAAATTAGATGTGTGCTGCCATTTATGATTTTAATTATTATGAGCTAATTGAGATACACCCCGATAAATGGGAATTGCCCTGCCTTATTCTAGGAAAACATGAGCTTGCTCAACCCCTGTAAGGATTTACACCAGGCTACGGAGAACAGACAGTGTGCAGCAGTGTGAATTCAATACTTGGTTGTATTGAACTGGGGAAAAAACATAAACCAAATTCTCGTAACTGTGTATTTCAGAGAGTATCTGGGCATTCCCATCTCTTCCCATATATGTCCATAGCAAGATTTCAGAGCTTCACTGCCATGTTACAGGATGAGAAGCAGTCATAAGAATTATGTCAAACAAATCCATATCCATATAAATTACAAAGTAAAGCCCACAGTAGTATCTTTTTCATAATAGCGTGATGATCCTGTCTGCCAGAAACCAACATCACTGGTAAGGCTTATCTCTCAGAGTAGTTCTATGTATCAATTTATATTTCATGCACTATCTTGCAATTAAATTTCTAGGCTTAAAGTGTCTATTTCCCACTCCATCCCCCTTCCAGTGCTATGTCCTCCAAGATTAACAGAACCTCCTCTGTGCCAGCAAATTAATCACACTACAAAGCTAAACCGTTCATTAGAGCTGAAGCACACCACAACTGCCATTAAAAACTCAATATTGTTATTTTCAGTCTTTAATTTTATGGTGCTGTTTGCAGCAGCTTCTCCTTTAACTATAAGCAATACCGCAATAAATTAACTGATAAGCCCTGGACTGCAGTGGGTATTGATGTGCCATGAACTTGCAATGTGTTACAATACCAGAGCCCTTGTCTAGTGAGTTTTGAGATCTACAGTGTACAAATTCTCACACACATTGGCTCACATATGATTCACCAATATCCCTCTGAAGTGTCCCACTAGTCCATGTTTGCTGCAGAGGATGAGCAGAGATGCAACTGCACTGCTGGCTTTACAGCGACCTTGTCAGTGCCTTCTCCTGCTGTCCAACTGCTCTCTTACGGCCTTTCCTAACCTCCCCCTAGAAAAAAATCATTAGTCTTCTTTTTTTCATGATCCTTCACCTCTTTGGCAAGAACTGGCTGACAGGGACAGCAAACAGGATTGAGTTATGCAGAATCTCCTCTGTCCTCTACTCAAGGGTTTTGTAATCTGGCTGGTGGTGGACTCAGACATAGGTGGGCTGCCCTTCCTACCCCTGTAACTTGGGGGGATGTCCTCTGGACTTTCAGAAACTCAGCTCATCAGAAGTTTTCATTTTTTAACTTAAAATTTCTACTGGTTTGGGTTGGTTTGATTTGTTGTCTAGAACAGTCAGATTTTTTGGCCAGACTCCATTCTAATCTTGTTCTGAAAGGCAACACCAGAGAGAAAGAGACAACCTTGTGCTTTGACTAGAAGCAAGATGGTGTCCTGGGCTTATAAAGAAAATAATGAAAATGATTCGTAATTTTGGACAGTCAGAATAGAAGTATGGTCTGTGTCGTCTTTGCCTGGCCCCGTTCAATCAAAGGCTGAGCTTCTTCACCCTAGTACAGCAGCTGAAGTATATACCATGTTGCCCTGCTCCTAGACATCTCATTTCACAGTGGGCGAAGATACAAAACAAGAAAGTAAAGCTGCAGCCCTCAAACACAACACAGACGTTTGCTCTTTCAAGAGCTGGCTAGATCTCCTGAGAATCTACAGGAAAATGCAGCAACCCTATCAGCACATCTCAAACCCTGCAGTTTGCCTGAGTCAGCTATTGCATTAAGCACTGGAAGGAGCCCTTGGGCTTACGCATCTCTGACTTGCAACTGAATTATGCATGATTTTAAGCATGCAAAATGAACCCTGACCTCCAATCTTTGCTGCATTAAGAACTCCTTTATACAGCTTAAGCTTAAGGAATAAAGTCTTAACCTGAGGGCAGCAGAGGTTTGCACTTAGCCCCTATAAAAGACATGGAGGCTGGTGTTGGCTGTGGTCCTGACTTAAAGGCAACGAAGCCAGAGCTTTGCTGCAGGGCTCTCCACCGTGTCCTGCTCTCATCTGGAGGCACAGAAAGTGGATGAAAGGCACAGCAGGAGGTACAGCCCTGCTGGGTCATCTTTCTTTTTATGAGCTCTGGGAAATCACCAGGACTCAGGCACACACAGCTCTCCTCCAGGAAAAGCATCTGCTACATCATTTAAAAGCATCTTCTTGCCCCCCACCTCTGCTAAATGTGCAAATGATAAGACAATGAAACTGCCAATGAAGTTTGCCACACAGATCCCCAATTCTTGTTTACAAAACATTTGTGTTAATCTTGTAGCATTTTTGCTCAGGTAGTACAGAATAGAAAATCAACCCCAGCTTACAAATTTGAAATATAGTCTCCAGCACTCAACTACTCTGATTAAATATACATCAACATTATTCACACATTACCAGCAATCTTAACTGCTAAGCAAAACACTTTTCGTTACGCAATTCTTTTGTGTATTTTGCATGTTGTAAACATATGTGACATTCTGCGTTGTGTAATGTCATAGCTCTGTCTATAAACAACAGTCATCCACTTGGCTTGCTCATTATTTTCCATACTAAAATGTACCCTGAACCACAGAGACATTTTGTGTTACATCCATAGGAAGAGCAGCATATCTGATCTATTTTGCTCTCGTGTACACACTGGCTTTTTCAGTTTTATCAAATGCTTAAAGTCTTGAACAAGAACTCCAGGACTCATCAAAGAGTTTTTCCCACACTTAAGTCTAAGACTTTAACAGGCTTCCTCTGAAAACCAGATGCACTGGCACTAAGCAACAACACGCTACAACGCCCATTAGCTGCAGCCCTGCTCTCCTCCAGATTGAGTCTCTGCCTCCTGCTGCACTCCCACGCACTCACAGCCTGCTGGGGACCCAGCATCGAAGCCGTGCCAAGCAAACCTCTTTTTCCTGGGTACACTGTGGGATCTCCTAGGAAGCTGGAGCGGCATTTAGCTCCCTGCATGCTGTCAGGGACAGAGACCTACCAGGTCCTACTTTGACACCTGTATGAGCAGACGGAGCTGGAAAAATGCAGCAGAACAGAAAACTCTGGGAGTGGAGAAGGGATACAAACAGGTGACAAAAAGCTAAGGTTAAAGGTAAACTGATTTTGCATGAAAACTTGAAAATGTAAATAAGCCCTCTCCAATGGGAAAAACATTACAAAGGGAAAACAGCAATCCTTATCCCAGTATTGGACTGTCCCCAGACTACAGAGCAGAGGTGCAAGGATGTATCAAGAGGCGCATCAAAAGTGCAGCAGCAGTATAGCTAACAGCATCTCTAAGCCCTCTTTCTCATCTTCTGCATTTCATTCCTTTCCCAGAGAACAGATGTTGCCGTTGGTAATACTTGTGATACTCTGGTTTTGGTTGGTTGTTGGGTGTTTTTTTTTTTTTAAGTGTCTATCAAAAAGATCATCAAAGCAACACAGTTCTGTCTTCGACTTTTCCAGCTTGTTTGTGTGTGTGCTTGTAGAGTTCTGTGTACATTTTGGCAATAAATAGAACAGAAGCAAGTTAGTTCACTGTTAGCTTCATTCTTGGTGGACATGCATGTATTTTACATTTTTATGTAATAAATTTCTTCAGACACCAGCACCACACAGAAAGAAGTTTGAGAGCCAAAATACCCTTCTGTTAGTGCTGGTAGACTAGTTACTAATAGGAGCTAACAGATCTATACTACATTTCCTCAAAATTCATAGGTTGCTATTAAATCGGCCCTATCATAGTGTAGGTGGCTAAAAGCTTAAGGCTTTCCTTATTTATTTTCATTGCTTCAATCTTTGCAGATCCATTTTCATTCTTCCTTTGGGAGCTACATTTTAAACCTCTCTCAAGGTGTGATACAATACTGAAATCATTCTTCTTTAGCAAGGCAATAACTTCTTTCCTGACTGTGCTCTTCCTTCCTTCTCCCCAGCACAAGTCCCTGCTTCCCTTTCCCTCTCTGCACAGAGAACTTGAGGTTTGCTTTGATGCTCTTGCTCTAGATATGGGTAGGCACTACAGCTTGAAATCTGAAGCTATTTGGTAACCACAGCAGGGATAACAAATGTTTTGTCTTCTCTAGAGCTCAGCTCCTCACCACTTGCTCCCTGCTCCTCTCCAAACCCCTGTAGGGTAGAATAGGGCACACGAGTCATAGAATCATAGAATCACCAGGTTGAAAGAGACCCACTGGATCACCGAGTCCAACCACTCCTATCAATGTCTAAACCATGCCCCTCAGCACCTCATCCACCCGTGCCTTAAACACCTCCAGGGAAGGTGAATCAACCACCTCCCTGGGCAGAATGTTCCAGTGCCCAACGACCCTTTCTGTGAAAATTTTTTTCCTAATGTCCAGCCTAAATCTCCCCTGGCAGAGCTTGTGGCCGTTACATCTCATCCTGTCACTTGGGAGAAGAGGCCAGCGCCCTCCTCTCTACAACCTCCTTTCAGGTAGTTGTAGAGAGCAATGAGGTCTCCTCTCAGCCTCCTCTTCTCCAGGCTAAACAACCCCAGCTCTCTCAGAACCTCCTCATAAGGCCTGTTCTCTAGCCCCTTCACCAGCTTCGTTGCTCTTCTCTGGACCCGCTCCAGAGCCTCAACATCCTTCTTGTGGTGAGGGGCCCAGAAATGAACACAGTATTCGAGGTGCGGTCTCACCAGTGCTGAGTACAGAGGGAGAATAAGCTCCCTGGACCTGATGGTCACGCTGTTTCGGATACAAGCCAAGATGCCATTGGCCTTCTTGGCCACCTGGGCACACTGCTGGCTCATATTCAGTCGGCTGTCAACCAACACCCCCAGGTCCTTCTCCTCCTGGCAGCTTTCTAGACAGACTTCTCCTAGTCTGTAGCCCTGCATAGGGTTGTTGTGCTCCAAGTGCAGGACTCGGCATTTGGCCTTGTTAAACCTAATGCCATTGTACTCTGCCCAACAGTCCAGCCTGTTCAGATCCCTTTGCAGAGCCTCCCGACCCTCCAGCAGATCCACACTTCCACTCAGCTTAGTGTCATCTGCAAACTTGCTAAGGGTGCACTCGATGCCTTCATCCAGGTCATTGATAAAGACATTGAACAGGTCTGGACCCAGCACTGAGCCCTAGGGAACCCCACTTGTCACTGGCCTCCAGCTGGATTTAACACCATTTACCACCACCCTCTGGGCTTGGTCATTCAACCAGTTTTTCACCCAGGAGAGTGTGCGCCTGTCCAGGCCAGAGGCTGACAGTTTCTGTAGCAGAATGCTGTGAGAAACTGTGTCAAAGGCTTTACTGAGGTCCAGGAAGATACATCCACAGCCTTTCCCTCATCCAGCAGCCGAGTCACTTTGTCATAGAAGGCAATCAGGTTAGTTTGGCAAGACCTGCCTTTTGTGAACCTGTGTTGACTGGGCCTGATCACCTGGTTCTCTTGCATGTGCTTCATGATAGCACTCAGGATCACCTTTTCCATGACTTTCCCTGGCACTAAGGTCAGACTGATAGGCCTGTAGTTCCCTGGATCCTCCCTGCGACCCTTCTTATACATGGGCACAACATCAGCCAGCCTCCAGTCCAGTGGAACTTCCCCAGTCTTCCAGGGCTGTTGGAAGATGATGGAAAGGGCTTTGGCCAGCACATCTGCCAGCTCCTTCAATACCCTCGGGTGAATCCCATTCGGCCCCATAGACTTGTGGGTGTCTAGTCGGGCTAGCAAGGCTCTGACCACCTCCTCTTGGACCATGGGAGCCTCATTTTGCTCCTCTAGCTCCAGGGTTTGTACACAGAGGGAACAACTTTCTTTACAATTAAAGACTGAGGCAAAGAAGGCATTAAGTACCTCAGCCTTTTCCTCATCTCCTGTCACTGTTGCTCCTTCTGCGTCCAACAGGGACTGTATGGTCTCCCTAGTCCTCCTTTTATTATTTATATATTTATAGAAAGATTTTTTGTTTCCATCATGCTTGGTGCAGCCTTAATCTTCTGACAGGTAGCCACCGTTGTCCTCAGTCCCTTCTGGCCATGCTCCAGCCTCTCTCTGCACCCTCCCTGCTCAAACTGCTCTGTTTTAACATACCCTGCCCCTCTTCCCCTGTGCTCCCTAGGTCCGTTTGAATCCCCCGCGGAAGCTTCCGGGTCCGCCCCTCCCGTCAGGCACCGCGCGGGATCGGCCGTTGAGCCCAGAGACCCGCGCCGACCCCCGATTGAGTTTTTTAGGCTTTTCCCCGCTCGGGGAAGCGCCCCAGCGCCTTTAATGGCCGCCCCAGCACAGAACTCACCGTCCCGTCGCTGGATGCAGCTGTAAAAGCGAGTTAATGGTTTAGCCGCGTTTAAATCCCCCGCGGTAGCTGGAGTCGTACCATGTCTGTGAAACTCCCAGGCTCCCAACACCCCCTCTTCTCCTGGGATTTTGAAAAGACAGGCTACATTGGTGAAACAAGGAGCACATTTCTCCCTCTCCTCCGAGGCCCTGACAAGGTGGCATAGGATCAAGTCATAGCATCACTTTTAAATCTTCTGTAAAGGAGATTCATTTCAGGTTCTTTTAGAAAGACAAATGGGGCCAAGGGGAAGTGTCTTTCTTTTGTCCTTAAATAATTCAAGGAGAACCCCAGAAAAAAAGAGTGCTGGTCAAGCATATTCCAGGCTGGCTTATGGCTTTGGACACTTAAGTTATAGCAGTTTTAAAAGGAATGATTTTCAGAATGGTCTTAGTATCCACTTTCTTCTGAAAATCCTACTCTTATAAGCATCTTTCAGAAAGGAAGATATAAAAGCACCCAACCTGATCAAAGCGCTAATAATCCCAGTCTTGGTGCCTATTCTGTCTCCAATCAGGATGCTCAGAGAGACAAACAATTTCTAAAACGGTCCACAAGCCAACACCCCCCATCCGTCCATGACAGAATGTGTGACAGCAGAAAATACTGGATTCAGAACCCAAGAGATTAGAAACCATTACTTAGTGACAGCTCTATTTACGCAGAAGCAGTAAGAAGCTGTTTCACAAAATAAATATATCATAAATGCATTTCCTTACAATCACCATGAAATCAGTCTATAAGTGGATGAGATGATCATCAAACTCAGGTCTGCTGATCAGCTGTGGTCCAACACTTTGCTCCTGATCTCCTTGTGAATATGTAGTTTTTAGAAATGAAATATACCTAATCAGCACATCTTTTTCCCTGAGCAGGATAATTTATTTCTTAATAGGATCATATGTTTGCTTGCTTGGGCACTGCCTCCCATGCATCTCCCAGTCAAAATACCAATCTGGTGGAAATCTCTTGAGGTGAAATCTTGAACACAAAAGCAACAACCTATTTCCACCCTATTCAGCAAATTCCCATTTATGGTTGTGTGCTCTTTGGTCATTTCTAGTCTATATTTGAACAGACCCATTGACTACAGTAAAGAGAACTTTTTATCATCGTTATCTGGAGTTTGTTCTTCCTCCACCCCAAAGGAATTGCACCTGAGTTTTCAATAGGTTTTAAAGTTCAGCTGCGCTAAAAATAGCCAAGATCAACACTGAGACTTTGAGAAATCACTGAGAGCCTTCCTGAGGCTGTAAGTAATATTAAAAGCTGTTATTCTTGCTTAAACTCTATTTGTGAAAATGACTCAGCCCTTTCCCTGAGGCCAGTTCAGAGTTTTGCATCTTGTCAGCATTGAGTGACATATCTGGTCTGCTTTGTTTATGAGTAAGCTGTTCAGACTGATGTTGGAAAGCAGAGGTGCACATGAGTGACTGCACAGAAAAGTGCAAGTCTGTGCTCTGCTCAAGCTCTGTGCCAGCCAGAAATATCCGCCAAACTAGTGCCAAACTGGAGACTGCGTGGCTATATCAGCATGGCACCAAACTCAAATGCTCATTTTATGAGAGTTTGACTTTCATAGCCTGTGATTAAACATCCAGATGCGGCATACTTTGAACTTGGCGAGGCCTTTGGCATCGTCTCCTGCAATCTCCTTACTACCTAACTGGTGTGGTATTAGATGAAATAACAAATATAAGGTGAGTGAAAACCTGTCTGGACTGCCAAACTCAAAGGGTTGCAACCAGAAGAATAAAGTGCAGCTGGCAGCCCACCGATTCTGAGGTCAATAATTTTTATCACCTTTGTTAATACCAGAACAGGGGAACAAAGTGAGATCTCATCAAGTTCAGAAAATGACACCAACCTGCAGGATTGACTGGCATTGTAGGCCAGGCTGCTGTTCAGAGAGCTGGACAGGAAGGAGAGGGAGTAATTGGAACATAATGAAGTTCAGCAAAGGCAAATGTAAAGTCTTGTGGCTGGGATGTGTTAACTCCTTGCAGCACCACAGGCTAGGGCTGGCTGCGAGGCTGACAAGCAGAGATAAGACTGGATCTGGCCTCCCAAACTAACATTGTTCAAATGCCATAGTTGGTGGTGCAGCAAGGTCTAATAGTGGCCATGTCAGGGCATTAACCTGACAAGATGCCATCTGCAGCAGAGCTCATGAAGAGCTGAAACACTGTGCAGGATGTTGGGTTTCCCCATGTAAATGAAGCTGACATACCAAGCGTTGCTCCATATAAGCCAAGTGGAGTAAACTGGGTGACAGACGTGGCTTCCTGCACTCCCCAGTAAGCACAACAAAGATAAATGGGAGAATGGGAATGGAGATGCTATGGCACTGCTTGTCCATGTCCCTCACACAGCCTTTGGCAGCTTCCCTTGATCAAGAGACCCATCCCTGCATCATCTGGGCAAAGTCATCTGCCACCTGACTCAAACAAGGAGTCCTTCCTGAGGGATCAGTCTGCTCCAGTAGCAGAGAAATGTGTCCATGCCCGCAATTTCTGTAAAGACTCAAGTTTTCCACTTTTTCTTACCCAGCCTGAGGGGATCTGTGTCCTGCACCTTTTTGTTTCACAGAGAAAGGCACAAGGCCTGTGATGAAATTTCAAGATGACCAAGGCTTGGTGTAGAGCCTCACGGAGTGTGAGCTCAACAGGCAACGTGCTAGCAAAGACTTTCATCTGCGGATATGCAAGTGGACTAATAAACATACGCGTGCTAGCTCATGGCACATCTCCTTATATAAGCCTGAAAAAACTCAGCACTAATAGCACCCTGAAGTCCACAACTCAACTAATATCCCACTTCTCATCTAGAAGATTCCAATGTCACTGTAAACATTCAGTCCTTAAATTTCATGACAACATGATTTGCTCTCCTCTTTTCTTTTTCAAACTCTGGATAAAACACTTACTCATGACTACAGTATAGCTCTTATTTTGTGACTCCTCTCAAAATGCAGTGAATTAAGCAATGGCCTATCCCTCTGTTATTTACTGCTATTTTTTTAAAATGCTTTTGTGACATTTCAGAGAATCCATCTTTTACAACCTCTTCCTCTATCTGAATAGCAATTTTCTTCACTCATTACTTGGGAAAACACTTGCCATGTCAAATATACTACTTCAAAGCAGGGTTAAAACATACTCAAAATTACATTACTGTGTTATTACTAACATATCCTGAGATCTATACTTACATAAGCAGTTGGATAAGGCTTAATGGCACTTGTTTTTGTGCAGAAATCAGATTCTGGTATGGAAAAATACTCATTTCACATTCAGAAAAAAATGATTATTTGCCTGTAGATGAAATGCAGTTTTGTTCTGTAAGCAATGGTTAGAAATTATCAAACTTGCCTGTGGCTATTTCACTGGAGGTAGGAGTATGAATATATTCATATTTACTTGTGCTTCATAGGGAATTACAGGTCATATTAACACATATAAATTAATTTTCTTTTCTAATTCATTGCTATAAATGTAGGCAAACTTATCTAAAATTTTCAGTTAAATTGTCCATCAGAAATATATGGAAACCTCTTTGCTAAGAAAAAAAAAGGAATTTTGAAATTATTTTACAACACACCTATTTTCATTTTTCTGTCATCATGTATGTGCTTTGCCTTTCCTCTCTCTGCCCTCTGCCTTTCAGACCTGCAGCATCTGCAGAACTATCGACAGCTGAGCTTCCTCATAATTGGCTCTGGGGGAGCTGGTAGTGGCTTACCCCTAATCTTGAGCATGCAGCAACTGCATCTGTGCTGGTGTTTCAAAGTAGTAACGTCATGGAAAGGTTCAGGAGAGAGAAAAAGCTAATGAAATGCCACAGTAGGAAGAGTGAAAATAATTCCTGTGGGCACAAACCATGTTTGGCACACTGGGAATGCTGAGAAAACAAGTGCCAAGAGATCTATACCTCACCACATCCAGCACTGCTAAACCTCCCAACAGAAGTGAAGGTCTCTGCCTGTTATTTATAATTAATGTCTCTGCTGCTGTAACACCTACAGGCTCTTGTGAAAAGAAACAGCCTACCCATACCAAGTGGAAAGCCCATCCCTGCCCCAAGGAAATGACTATAGTCTATGTTCGAGATGGGAGATGTACATGGCAGAGCCCTGAGGAAAAACACAGGGTCAGGGTGGCAGCGCTGCCCAGAGCAATACACACCAACCCCCTCCCATGCCAGCTCAGGATTATCCAGTGCAATTTGTGCAAAGGGCAGAGAGAGAGCTTCTGGAAACATTTTTTTTTAAATGTGCCTTTACTGCCATTATCAGGGTTTCCTATTTTCCTCCTCCCCTCTCTTCTCCAGTGCAAAGAGCAGTGTAGGAGAAAGAAGGAAATAATTTGTTTGAATATTCGGCAAACAAATAATAGCAGCAGATGCCCTCGGCTGAGAGAAAGTAGGTGGACGCAGCTTCCTGGTGCTGAGGGATGGGGAAATAGGATGAAAAAAGTCCTTGGTCATAGCAACCCCCAATCCAGACCCACTGGGAGAGCCTCCCGTATCTGCAGCCAGTACCTGCAGTGGGGATGAAGGACAGGTCCCTGCTTTGGGAAGAGGGGTTTCTTCCTGCACAAGGGACTCTTTCCCTTCTTGGAAAGACCATAGGAGGCTGCCTGCCTGTTCCTGGGAGCCCAGGCTGTATTTCTTTCCTCTGACCAAATAAATAAGGAAAATAAGATTCATGCATAATCATTGCAGTCCTTGATGTCCACTGAAGACTTAAGGGATTTCATTTGGGCATTATTATGCATTCCATTATCACACTAAATCTCAACAACTCCAAATAAGTCAATATCCAGTTAATATTTATTACATCCACATCTTTGCTAAGGAAATGCAGATGAGGTTTTTTCTGCAGATTTAGCTACCAGAGCAAAGATTTCAGTGTTCTGTATGTGAGAAAATACAGCAATTCTATTCAGAGAGGTTTTTATTTAAATAATACATTTTTTTTCCTCTTGTCTTTCATTCTTTCTGCTGATTTTCAGCCCTTCCTCTCAGGCCAGGATCTCAGTCAAAGCTTAGACTTAGACTGTCCCATAATTCCTTTTGTCAGCTCCAAAGTTAGGAAAGCTTCAAAAGGTCAAAGAAAAATAAACATAAAAGAGAAATGTGAAGGGGGAAAAAAAAGAACATTCTCATACTCCTTTTTTAAATTTAATTACAGAAAAGGAAAGAAAGGGGCACACAGGAGCTCCTGTTTCAATAAAAAAAAATGCAAGTTAAAAAAAGAAAAAGAAGTTGCTCATTTTGAAATACTTCTGAAAAGAAATTGTTGACTACTGCTACAGAAACATTCCTATACTTACATCTTAGAGGTACATGTAATGTGCTGACTCCAGCTATACGGCATTGATGCAACTTCCAAAGAATAAAGAAGAAGCATATGGAATATATGCTTGATATACATCACTTTCTCAGCCAGAAAAGAAGGAAGTTCTGCTTGAGCATTAAAGCTGCAGTCTTTTATTGGCAGTGGGGAAGGTTTGGGGAGAGGAGCTGATGAAATATAACCTGCTTAGTGTATTCACATTGATGGTGCCACCCAAGCTCTTCATTCTCCCATCCCTCTTACTCCAGAGACCTCCACTCTCCATTTAGTCATCTCCTTCCACTAGAAGACAGTTTGCAGTTTGGGAGCCTCTACAGCATCATGCCTCTAGCACCACAGCCGTTAGGAGGAAACATAGGTGGAGAATAAATGAGGACTTTGCTTAAAAAGAACAATTTGACACCCAAATAGCCTCACCTGATATAAGGTAACCCTAAATTATGATCATCTCATAGTTACTGTGAGCTCCAGCTTTAGGAGAAAGTGCTAGCAGTTCCTGTGGCTAAAGGGAAGGAAACCCTATCATGTCCTCCAGCAGAGAAGGGCTGGGAAGTATCTTTAAAGGGATCATGCAGCAGAGACCTGCTGCTGCAGATGAGAACAATTTTAGGTGTCTGTAGACAATCAATAAATTTCCCGTTTTTAAGTAAAAGAGAAAAAGGAAGGAGAGAGGAAGTAGCTCTAGGCAGATCCAATACAAGGAAAACTGTGTCTTTCTCACTGCAGAGCAGAGCAGATCACAGCAGATTAAACAAGCCCACATGACACTAATTGGAGATCTGGTAACAACACAGAATATATGGCTTTTGTCACTGTCCTCTTTTTTCCATCTTGCTTCTGTTGAAGAATATTAGATCAAATGCCCAAATTTAACTCTTTGAGTAGGTGGTATAATGTCCATTTTTAATTTTTATTTCTAGTGTGGTTACTTTATAGGACAGAATGGGAAGTACAATAATGTGGATACAAAGAGCAGGAAAGATTAGAGGGGAAAGAAAATACAGGCTTGAATCAATCTCCAGAGAACAATTGGTTCTCTTGGGAATCCAAATAATGAAATCCACAAATGTAGGACAGGTTAAGAAAGACTGGATGTGATAGAAATGTCTGGAGGTTACAACAGAAGTGAAATTAATGAAATGGCAATCTCTGATTCAAAGCATACAATCCAGGAATGTCTGAAATAATCTGTAAAAATTACACTGAGGGAAGTTATTCAGAAACCCTAACTAGCCTAAAGAATAAGGTTTTCCTCACAGTCCACTGAAGCAAGACAGCCATTCAGAGGTGTTTTATACATATAAAAACACCTCTCTGTATTATTCCATAGTAATCTCCATATCACTGGGAAATCATGATGTGTTAAACAAGCCTAAACTTCTAAATATACCAACTCAAAAAAACCCCCAAGCTTCTACCATAAATATTAAATGAAAATATAGCAACCTGAAGTTGAGGGAACATCCCTTACCATTTCTCATCATGATCACTTCTTGATAACTGGAGTAAATATTTCATAGTAATAAAGCTAAATTCTTGTTCTTAGAAATTCCCAAATTTAGAGAGTAAAATCTATTTCCAAAGTCAGAACAAGCATACTGGTCTTCAGTCCAAAAGTTTAACTGTGGAATAAAAATAATCAAGAAAAAGAGATAGTGCTTTCACTGCAAGCCTTCACAGGGTCCCAGCTACTGTAGTTACCCTGCTCTCCAGACACTATAAGCTAATAATTAACAGCTTGTTTATCAACAACAAACAATAGCACAGCAGCTCTCACTTGCTTCAGATCAGGATAGGGTGAAAAAAAAAGGTGCAGTTAAGTGAGAATCAAAGGTTTCCAGACAAAATCTTTACCTTTACCAGACTTTGACAAGAAAGCTGTAACTAACATCTGGTCTTTTGTTAAAATATAGAGATTTAATAACTACAGTCAGTAGAAGGTCCTCAGCTACTTTTTTTTCCAGAAGTATATGCCAATACACATCGATAGAGAGAAAAGGGAGTCACTGGCTGGTCACCAGCAGCCCTCTGGTCCTCTGAGTTTGCTTTCTGTCTGGGTATCAAAGCCCAGACTTCAGCTTGTGACTGCCAAGGTAGACAGATGTCCCCATTTGTGTAGCAATGTTGTTTTCTTCCGCTGCTCATCCCTAAAATCACCTCTGAATATTAAACTGATCTGTTCCATTGGGTACCAACAAGACCGGAACCCAAGCTCTGATGGCTGTCCTTCAACTGCGTGTCAATAGTGTAATTGGTGTAACTACAGCTTCCCACTCATGTGCAGTAGTTTATTGCCTGCAAACAGGTGACAAAAGATCAGAAGCAAAATCAGAAGCAGAAACCTGAGAGAAGGAGAAGGAACCAGCCATTCATCCTTGTAGGAAAACTTCTGAAAAACTAACATAGACAAAAAGCATCTGACAGATGATAGAGGTTAACTACCATAAATATGAAACAAGATGCCAGGAAGAAGCTGGGAATAGATGACATCAAATATTGAAAGAGGAAAGAAGATAATAGTGGGCTTACAAGAAGAAAACAGGGGGAAAAGAGGCCCCAAGTAAAAATAGACAATAGGAGATAGTTCAGAAATTAGTCAATCAACAGTGAATTGACACAAAGAGCATAAAATACCTGTTTGGGATCCTATGCATCCCTCACCACAAATGCTTCTTACCAGGCTGACCCTTAATAAAGTTATTTATATGTAAGCAAGAAACTCTGAAAGGTGGAATATGGTGATTGTCGTATAACAAGGCGATGTTCCTAATTTTGTTTCTTAGGTAGACAGGCACGTTCAGTCATAACCGATTCATTTATTGTAATGTTGTCCTAAAGGTTTTAATTCAGCTTCAGTGGAAATTCTTTAAATTAGAATCTGGCTGCAAGTAATCTTTAGAAATTCAGCGTTGCCTGCAGGTAATTATATCTGTTTCTGGTTAAAGGATGGTTTTCATATGCATTTTCATACAGTTTGAGGCTACTTGGTTGAAGTCCACACCAAAAATAGAATTCTGCCATTTCTGTAATTTTTGTGTGTGTAAATAACAATTTAGCTTTCTTCAGCATCCAGAGGGGCTCAATTTGTTGCTGTACAGTCTATGCATGCAGGAGAACTGCACTGCTGAAAATGTTTTGCCATTGCTTAGGGACTCTCTGTGGACGTAGCTTCAACTCTACAGGTGTGTGATTGGAAAAGCCAGCCTACAGATATTGGCACAGTTACACTGCATCTACAGTTATTCGTGTTCTTCCAAGCATACTAAACTGGCAGTGAGCTGGCTACCTAAATCCACTTTCTATTTTCTTAATAGGAGCATCCTTTGGAAGACTGAGATTAGATTACCCACGATAGCATCACTTAACAGTATTGTAAATAAAGGCATTCAGTTCTCTATGGGTACCGCCATTCTCTTCATCCTTACAACGTAGTATTCAATGTATCTCTACTGTGTGAATGATGTACATAAGGAAATTGGTAAGGAGCAGATACTGTTCTTAAAATCAAGTGACATAACCATTGCATTTAGCAGTATATCGCAGTAAAGCTGCTGCTGTCAGGTCATTATTTCCTGTTCAAGGACCATGTAAGCTACTTCTCAAGAATACGTATGAGTGAGGAAAGCCAGTATTACAGACAATGCAAGAGAACTACTAGGCAGAGCATTACCCTATCTGGAAAGATCTGAGTCTCTGAGAGCCCACAAAAATTAGAGTGTTTTAAATGTTGCAGCTATCAAATGACACATTTTCAATTTGCCCATCAATGACCAATACTGTCATGCCACCCCTAATTTCTATTTTATTTCTCTTTAAGCTGTATGTCGTTATTCACCACAGCCATTTCAGATAAAGCTGTAATTAGGTATGCTACTCATGAACCTTACAATATGTCACCTTCAGCATAGTCAGATGATGAACGTTGATGAATTTTACTGAAGCCCTATGCATTATTCAGCCAAGGCTGTCTATACTTCATGAAAATAAAACATAGAATGGCTGGTTGTCATCTGCTGCAGCAAGTACTGTGTTTAAGAGACTACAACCCTTTTTAATAGGAAGAAAGCACAACTTCTCATTTATCTTCAGCAAGAGTAATAATAACAACTACCGACCTGTGACCACAAACGCACGCTTTCGCAAGCTCCAAGAAAAGCAATTAAAATCTGAGGCGGCCAAACATTGCAGGCAAACTAGCAAGGCGTGTAAATTGAGGTAAGTAAGGGAGTCTTTTGAAAGAGCACCAACTGGCACCAGGTGAAGAAATGAGTAAATACATAATTCTGTACACCATGTTGAATTACATGAACAGGTTTCATAGACCAACCTTGTCACTCTAATTCAATTTAAAATATTATCCTTCCCAAAGCTATAAAACTACAGGTTTGAAATAAAAAGTAGGCCTTGAAATACCAGTAAAAATATATCTGAATAGAAGAAATACATAAAGCCAAGACTGCCCTACTTTTTAAAAGGTTTTGATGACAGTGCATGGCAGCTGTGCAACTGTCTGCTCTGCTGGCCTGCAATGGACTGCACTTGCAGGTTTGATGTCCCCCCTTTCAAAAGCAGAGCTGCCTCAGGGCAGGTGTCTGAGTAGCATTTGATCCAACATTAGAGAACAACATTGCATTACAAAATATCTCATCTTTACCCTTTTTTCCTTTCAGTCCCTTGAATTTGATTTTCACAGCTGGTGGCACAGCCTGAATCCAAGCACCTGCATGTGAGGGTCCTGGCCCCAGTATCTGGCCGAATTCTTCTCCAAAAACTCACTTTCCTCCTCAACTCTATCTGCCATAATCTAATAGAAAGACAAGGCTGCTCTTTGCCAGAGACAGTGAATGACAAGGCATCCTGATGGTTTTCCTCTGCCCAAGAGCAGTCAGCATGCAGTTCTGGCACAGCCGGTGATGCTCTTTGCCATGGCCATTCCTTTGATTACCATCAGCTCCTATTGCTTAAAATCATTACTCCCGATCTAGCTGCATAGAAATGCATTATTATCCAACAAAGCCAAACAGAAATTAAAAAAATAAAATATCCTGATGAACAATAGAATAGCCCCACACTGGTCTCTCCCAGCTGGTTTTGGCCAAGCAACCTTTTTTCCTCAATACAAAATGATGCGGCACCCTGACAGGTTTTGTGCTGAAGGTACTGAGGTCACAGCCCCCCAGACAAAGCCTTACACAGCTTCCTCCGGCTCCTCTATTCAAACAGAGCATCTGAGAGGCTTTCATGTGGGTACAGACACCATGCTTGGCAGGAAGGAATGTGGAGACCCACAGGCTGCTCCCCTCAGTTCTAGGTCCCATAGCAGGTCTCCTCCTGGCAGATACAGAAGTAGCAGCTGAGTATCTCTTATGGGATACTCTCCTCTGGGGGTCTGTTTCATGCCCTCAACTTCAGCTCACATGGGGTGAACATCCAAATCTAAGAGCCAGGATCTTCTTGGCTCTGCTGTAGCCTCATCCTCTCCAGCATCCCCCCTCATTGCTTTTTCTTCTTAATACCTTGGCATGCCTCCTGCATGCTAATAAGACAATGTTGGGCACTTGCCCAGGCAGTCTCTGTCTCGGTATCAATTCTGATTTTAGATACCTCATGCAGCATCTCTGGCTGTTTGCTGGATAGCTAGCTCACCAGACACACAGAATCTGAGCCTTCAGGATAAAAAGCTTATAACACAGACTTGGTGTAATAAAGCACTGCCTCTGAAAGGCAGTCCTGTTTCATTTCATCTCCTTGTTACGTCTAGCTCTAAAGAGAAAGCAGGTAGATATTTTAGATTCTAATCTCTGCCATAGCAAAAAATAATGATAACAATAATAACAATAACAACAACAACAATAATAATAGTAATAATAATAATAATAAATGCTTTCAGACAGAAGAAAGTAAATAGCTACACTTCTCAAACTCTATGTATAAGAATGAAACAAGTGGATTTTATGATCTCGAAATGTCACTTTAGTAGACTGAGTATAAACTATAGAATGGTTTCATTCCTCTTATAGTGAAACTGAAGTTAGAAACATGTATAAATAGATAAAATTATTCCCAGTTTCCTAATAACAGGCAAACCTTTTTTATAGAAATGTTAGTGACAATCCAAGCAGATTGAGAAAGTTCTCTGCCTTCCTTTGAACTACTAACAAATAAATGCAACCTTGTCCTGTTGGAACTCTAATGAAAACCCCATAAAAATTTCTTTACAGAACGTTGAGACATAATGCAAGCTAAGAATGTTAAATGGACCAATTTGCCTTAAAAGTTATTGAGGTTGGTTTTGTCAGTCATATTTGCACATGAAATTCTGCCATGTTTCAGATCACTCCGTCAGCTGTTAGATACTCTTGCTTGCACAGCACTTCAGGGTAACTTTCCTTTGATAATCCACACAGGTGGCCCTGGATGAGCTGAAGACAGTGTTGTACATCTCTGCACCCTGGCAATGGGGTGTTCACCCCACAGCAATCTTCTCACTCTTACCCACAAACTCTGGCAATTGCTGTTGGGACAAATGGGGAGGAAGGTTCTCCCAGCTGTCCCCAGCTCCAATCAAGGAGAAGGCAACTCCAGAGCAGGTTTAACACTGTGTGTAAAACCAGCTGTGGTATGCAGGGAGGCTCAGTCCCCCAAAGTGCACCTGACCCACCTCCTCAGCTAACCCAAATTTGGGACGTGCAACTTCTCTTCTATCCTGTCTCTGCCTGGGATAAGAGATACCTGTCTCACTAGTTACAGCTGAACTGCAAGAGTAAATTTAAAAAAAAAAAAATTTGGCCAAAAAAGTGCAATAAAATTCTGCAGGTCATGTATTTGCCTAAAAAAAAAAAAATTCAAGAATTAGAAAGTATCCACATCTTTCTGTCAAATTTAGTGCAGCATTTGAATTAAGAATTGCTAGGGAAAGTACAGACAGAAAAATGAGTAGAAGGAGTCACTGATCAACTTGGTTTGTATCTCTAAAACTAAAGTGTAAACCAGATGAGAAGAGCAGCCTCAGTTTCTTGTCATCCATAAGGGGGGTAGGACAGAGTAGAATTCCCCGTATGTTGGGGATGTGTCCTCACACCATGCCATACCACATTTCCAGGTGAACCTGTCTTCTCTCCTTCTAGTGCTGTTTAAAGTCATACGCAAGAGGAACAGGGCAATAGAGGTTGACTGTCACTGAAGGACACTCAGGACTTAAATCCATGCTTGGATTTCATCTGTTTCCACAGTCCTGTTTTGCCTGATTATCCCAAACCAGAATTGAAAAATGTTTTAGCGTCAAATGAAGTGTTTCATTCAACTCAAAATTTAAAAAAAAAAAAAAAATTACTAATATTATTACTTATCTACCTCTAATAAATCTGGTTTGAAGATATGAACTTAAAATGGATTTGAGCTGAAAGCAAGAGCGTGCATTCAGTGCAGGGACCACACCTGAAGAGGGACATGGTTTTGTAGTCACCACCTTTCTCCAGATCAGAGTTCAACCCTTTCCTGCTCCCTCAGCTTCTCCTGAGATTTTGTACAATTCATATTCGTTCTGCACAAATTCTCCTTCTGTAGATGGGGATCCTCCATCTCCCACACCTCTGTCACTCTCATCTCTCTAGGCTTCACTTTGTGTTTTTAAAGCGGAAAGACCTCTTGTGGCATCAGAAGGGAATTTTTAAGATACACAACACCACACAGAACTGCTTTTTGGCATTCTATGGAGTCTTGGAGAAGAAAAAAGAATATGCTTTGATTTCATGTTTTAAAAACAGAAACCTTTGTCACCAGGAATTGCATTAGGTTTGCCAGAGAGGATGGTGCCCAGATGGCTGTGAGTAGAGCAGCAAATACCAGCTCACTGAGAGATTCAACGCCTGTTTTGGGGCTTCACTCAGTTTTTTTTCTGATGCTTGCATTTCACCTTTATACACTTGTTTGGGCCACGTGATGGGAGCTGCAGGGAAGCTGCTTTCCCTCAGCCAGCAGCTCTATCATGTTTTAATACTGTCTGTGTCGTTCTTCCACAGCCATAATGTTATTGCTAGGGGTTGTTCAGCCTGGAGTAAAGAAGGTTCTGGGGAGACCTTATGGCAGCCTTCCAGTACTTAAAGGGGGCTACAGGAAAGATGGGGAGGGACTCTCTGTTAGGGAGTACTGTCATAAAATGAGGGGTGATAGTTTTAAGCTGAAAGAGGGTAGATTTAGATTAGATACTAGGAAGACATCTTTGTCTGTGAGGGCGGTGAGGCACTGAACAGGTTGCCCAGAGAAGTTGTGGCTGCCCCATCCCTGGAGGTGTTGAAGGCCAAGCTGCATGAGGCTTTGAGTAACCTGATCTAGTGTCAGGTGTCCCTGCTCGTGGCAGGGCTGTGGAACTGCATGATCTTCAGTGACGCTTCCAACCCAAATCGTTCTATCATTCTATGATTATATGATATTTTGTTGTTCACATTTAGTGATTCATATTATCTTCTAAGCATTTCTGCACCTTGTCAAACCACTATTAATTTCTATTTTAACCTTGTTACAAACAAGAGAAAAAAACATATATACATATATGTGCTGTGAAACTGGCATCTTCAAACAGGATTGCTAAAGTGTTCATTTGTTTTGAATATGACAGCTTTTTGTCTGCCAAGGAAGACTAGGAGTGAACTGATGTTCATGCAGGAAATACATCAATTTTAAGCACATCACAGTACTCCTCGGATACCCTATTTTTGGTAACTTGTCCTTTTAAATATCACTCTTCATAGAACTTCTGGATGAGAATCGAATTACTTTTCTCAATCCACTGGGAGGGGAAAAGAGGTTAATTATTTTTCAAATGTATTTAGAAATAGAATTGCAACAAGAAGCATGAAACTAAAACATATTGGCCATGGTAGGAAATAAGATTTAATACAGAATTTTAAAAAAACAATCTATCTGCTTTAATGCAAAAAAAAAAGGCAATGAGTGATGCAAACTCTCAAAATAGGCATAATTCATTTTAGTTCTTTTTTATTTAAGCCTGTCTTCTAAACATCTGTCCATTGATGTGAGATGAATATCTAAACCAGTAATAACTGCAGCTAAGTATTGCATTATATGATTCATACCTATTATTACCTACTGCTTTTCACCCCAAAAGTATTGCGCAGAATTTACAGTCTGTGGCTGAAATATAGTACATAAAAATGCAATGCTCTATCCATCACTGATGCAGAACTGGTTCAGGCACAGTAGTAGTTTAACTGCAACAATGCTTCAGAGTTTAAGACAAGAAGTTCTTAAATCCTATCATTGATACTTGAAGAAGCAGAATGTCATTGAGTGGAAACTTTTCTACCACTCCCAAAAGACAAATAAACTACTGAGAGAGAGTAACACAAGTGTTCAAGAGCTCAACTAAAATTTTAAACTTTTAAAACAAGTTGAAAGCTGCAATCCATAATAGCTGTGAAGCCTGACAGGCTGGCGTTGAGCTTCTGTTGAGCATGTCTGTTTCCTATTTCCCATTATAGAGAGTGCTACCTGAGTTTGAGACATGGGGAGGAGGTCAGAATTGGTTCCAAAATGCTTAGGAAGGTATAAAATCTTTACTGAGCTTGAAGCTCTTGGAAATCTGAATTGAGAGTCTACTAGATAGTGCACCTGTGTGCTACAAGCTGAACAGACGCTCTTCAGCAAAATCTGGGCCAACGATCCACCAAAGGGAAAAGAATCCTAAGGAGCTTTGAATTTAGTTTCCAGGCATTAAGGCATCATTCTTCTGTATCATGTAACTCGCATTATACTGCCTTTTCTATTGCAAGCTTGGATAACATCAACAACATACATGTGGCAGAGAGCACACTGAACCTTTAACAAGTAGCAGAAGCCAAAATTCCCTGGTTTCTATCCGCTCTAGATTATTTACATTAACTTGACTTCTAAATCGACTTTCATGTGTTGTAAGCTTGATGAGGAGATGCTACAGCTGAAAAGCTGAGTTAAGCTGCTCTTTTCAGCTTTGACAATGTTGCATGGAGTGCCAAGGATGTGGGTTTAGCTAATCTTAACCTTAGCCCACCTGTTTCAAGTCTGAAATATTTTCCTATGTAACATTAGGGCTTTTAAAGGCATTTGGATGATTTTGAGCATAGGTTAAACTATCGGAACCTACAAAGTCTGTACACACACAATAACAATTGCAAGCACACATGTGGAACAGTACCAGCCCCATACTGGAATCACATAACATTTCACTCACAGGAAGCACTTGCTACCTGAATGCTGACCAGAGGCATCTCTGGTCTTAACCCCAGCACACTTCTGATTGAAGAAGAGATGTTTGAAGGCCAACATCTAAAAACGTAATCTCAAAGTGCTTTCATTGCACCTTAGGCACAGCCCGTTTTCCTTTCAACCCAGGGTATCTCTCGAGTATAATCTGACAGATGTCCCTGCATCTAGTTTGAGCTGAGCCACAGTAAGTGAATGCACCATCACAGATAGTCTGCTAAACTGAAGCTGCAGCTCCATACCCTGCACTGGTTGAAGCTGAGGTGAGGTAGGTATTATCTTCCCTTCTCCCTCATCAGCAAAAGCACTGGTGTAATTATTACTCTTAACTCTTCCGTCAAAATTACCCACATTAGTCCATCCTAAAAAAATCACTGCTTGCCACCCAAGCTGCCACAACACAGCTGTAAATGTTTCCAGCCCTTCCAAGGATTGCATTTCATAAATACAGTTCCACTTTCCTATGAGGGTAAGATGGCCCACGAGGCCAGTTCCAGCAGCACAGCTCTAACTCCTCAGGTAAGGCCATCTGGTCACTTGGGAGACTCTGGAGGTGTTGGTGAGCTGAGTGTGGACAGGCTTCAGTTGAATCAAAGCTCATGTTGGTTTAATCCAGCCAACAAGAAGGGACATGCAGTAGGTCTGGTGTCTGAGACTTGGCCTGTGTGAAATGCAAATGGTTAGATTTAAATGGCAATTGATATTATTTTACATTGATGAGATGACCCTGTGCATACATAGAACTTCTTAAATCTATTTGAATCTAGAGTTTTATTTTAGCTGGCACTTTAGCACTGCCAGTTTTGGGGAGGTACAAAAGTAATTGCACCTTTTAATATAACCGCACAGATATCAGTCATAGAGACCCCAAATCTCTGTGACGGATGGGGACAGATTCATAAGAGGTAGAGGTTGCAGGCATGATTGATGCGTCAGTCAATTGCCTTCCTGAACAAAAGAGGAAAAATATCAGTTCTCATTGAAGTTTGCTTCTTTTATCATTATGAGCACTTGCAGATTTAAGATCATGAATTGATCTACAATACAGAAGATCTGCCTTTAGCAATTATTTTACACTATGCTGCAGTGCCACCCACAATTAGGTCTGTTCCTTCGACACATCAGACAGGTGTATTTCTTGCCCAGAATTATTTTTCATCTGACAGCACTGTGAAGGAAACCAGAAAAGACAAATGGAAAAAGCAGTTAAAGTGAATGTGGACATGCACAGGGCCTGAGAAAGTGTAGATCCCAGAGAAAAAGTATATTAGATGGAGGAGGAGAAAGGTCTCTAATCCAAATTTCAGAAAGCTCAGACTGGCATTCTCAAATGTCATTGAGAACAGATGCAGCACATGTAATTTCACCATAGACAGGGACTCAGAGATGCTCCTATGGGATGCTTAGCCTCTCCCTTGCTGGGAGAGGAATGGAGAGGGGCACAGACAGCTGATTGTGGTGGGGATAACTACCTGCATGCAGCCATGGGGTTATGCTTAGCCTGATGCACAATATCAGGCTCTCCGGGTTTCTACCACCTTTGCATTCCTCTTCAGACAAACCACTTCCGTGCACTCCTTGCTCAACTGTTTGTACTTTCATGAACCCACATCAGCAATATTTGGTGACTGCGTGGCATTGCACTGTGCAGAGGTGCAACTAGGAAAATAATCCAGTGCCCTGCCTGTCTCAGCAGTGCCCCTGTGAGAGATAGTGCCATGCCACAGTGGATATGCTGCCAAGGCAGACAGGGGCTGTGGAGGCTTAGGGGAAGGAAAACTCCATTCCCAGAGGTCAGAGAAACGGTATTGAGTATGCTAACAGGGAAAAATTGGCATCACAACTGCATATACGCTGGACAGCTATCAGTATTTTGCAGGCTTCTGCAGATATCAACAAACTTTTGATCAGATTTATTAAGCTTATTTTTCCAAAGGAAAGAATACAGATTAAAAGAAAAACCTCTCTGCCTCTGGATAGCATGTGCTGTTTTGCAGACAGTTCCCATGGCTGCTCTAACCGCTGTTCTTTCTACTTTGATACAGCCAGGAGAGTGCAAGTCTTTCCCCTCTCCCTCCTATAACTGAGAATGGGATCCTGACTGCACATGCAAAGATCTTACATTTAAAATACCAGTTCAACTGATCTTTGACCTGGTCAGGGTTTGTCATTTTCAGATAAGAAATTAGAGAACTGTTCAGCTGCCTACGAGGTGGCTTTATCTTTCTCTTCTCAAACATTTTAAATACCAGTGGAGCAATGCAAGATGCATGCAAAATAAAAATAAATAACTCATTTGTGATTTTAACTGTTAAAATAACCATCTCTTTCCTTTGCATGAAGGCAACATGTAAACTTACACTTTAAAATACCGTGTATTTGAGAAAAAGTCCAAGAAAGCAAGCCATCTAGCATCTAACAAATATTGTTAATTGTTCCCCACAACTCAAACAAATTAAAAGATGTGCCCCAAAGGAGGCTATGACCCTGTGAACAGCTTGTGTTGGAGCAAGCTCCTGGCAGGACCTGTGGAGAGTGAGTCCACACTGGAGAATGTTTACCAGCAGGACTTGTGACCCTGTGGAGGACAAATATTGAGCAGCCTTGTCCTGAAGGATTGTACCCCAGGGAAGAGACCCACGTTCTCCTCAGTTTAGGAAAAACTTAGATTTCCGTGATCTGCTACACACTGCCTTCTATAAGAAAAGAACAATGCAAAACCAAACCACATTTCTTCAATTTGCAGCCTCTCCCCTATTCAAACATGAGAAAGTAAACTGGTTATCTAGATCAAAGATGCTTAATTTAGGCAAAAGGAAAACCTTTAGGTTAACACTATATTAAAACTGCTTAAATGTAAAAACCAAAGGCATCTTAGAATAGTTTGGAACCTTAAAGATTGAAAGGGACATTAAAAATCATCCAGTTCCAACACCCCACCATGGGCAGGGACAACTTCCACTGGACCAGCTGTCTCGAAGCCTCATCCAACCTGACCTTGAACACCTACCTCCAGGGATGGGGCTTCCACAACTTCTCTGGGCAACCACTTCCAGTGTCTTGACACCCTCATAGTAACAAATTTCTTCCTTATATCTCATCTAAATCTCTCCTCTTTCAGATTAAAACCGTTACACCTTGCCCTATTCCTGCCCTCCCTAGTTTAAATACTAAAACCTAACAAATAGAAAGTCTCTATTTTACTGTAGAAATTCACAAAATGACTGAATGACAGAATGATGTGAGTTGGAAAATTTTAGAAACTACAGGCCACTTTGGGACCAATATAGTCACATAGGGCTGAATCTCATCTACATCCTACCCAGCGCTGGATTTTGCTGTGCTCTTCCTCCCTCTGATGCTTCAGGATTCTGTCATCTTTATACTCTGGGTATGGGGTTTATAGTATGTTATACCAATGAGACATTTTGAGACATTTGTGACTTTGAGAAGTGGTGCCTTGGGCTCACCATTCTTCCATTTAAACCAGCAAAACAAAAGAAACTGGCACAGTGAGGGATTACTGCCAAAAACATGAAGAGAGTGATGTGATTAGATGTAATGACAGGGCCAAACCTCTTGTCCCTTACAGACAAATTTTGATGACCAAGGCAGAGTTGATTTAAACACTTGTATTTGAGCACAGCTCCAGGCAGCCTGCCCATTACCAGAGAAAATAAAAGGGATAAAGAGCAAGTGTTAGCTCCCAAACTGCAGTGGGCAGCCTTCAGACACCCTGGTACGAGCTTTCCACTCCAGACCCCCACTCACATGCATGGGCAAGCAGGAAAGGTTGAGTTTCCCTCCCTGTACATTACAGAGGCAGAGAGACCTTCAGCACAATGACAAATGTGGTGCCATCCACTGCTTAAAAGATTGGGTGAAGCCCTGATGCCATATCCAGCTCTGTTGCTAACCTTCTTGGTGCTTTTCAGGAAGACAATGTTTGCACTTATATGCTTGTCCAGTCAGGGTGCAGACTTGCTGGGGAAAGGACTGTCTTCTCCTCTGTGGTGAGTATTGTCTCATCTCAGCATGACCCAGGCACATGTTGACCTTGGCCTCCTTGCCATAACATAACATCTAAAAAGATCCTCCTCCAGGCTCACTTTCCGCAATGAATGCAGATCATAGTTATTAAACACCCTGCAACACGCAGTGTGGGCAGTGAAGGGGTCTTTGATGCACCATGACATATTTATTCTTAGATTTATTATTTATATGCTGCTAACATCTACTGAGACTAAAGATGACCCATGCAGAAGAGCGGATGAGTCCAAGTAGGTCCTCCACGAGCATCTTGTTTGGATGCAGCCACTGTTCCTGCTGCAGCTGCAGCTACTTATTTTTATCGGTTTGAGAGGCCTTCACTAACACCTCATTTCTTCAACAAGGCCAGAAAAACAGATATACCTCAAAGAACGGTGATTATCTTAGGAATTTTTCTGCTGAGAAAATGACTCACTGAGTTTTTAGCTGCCAACACTGAATAAAAATCATCTAGAAAGAAAAGCTTAGAGGGTGTAGAGAGTTCATTTCACTGCAGAGAAGGACTTCTGGCTGCAAAGAAAATGAATGAAATAGTCTGTTTAGCTTGAATTATCTGTGGAGATGCCATTCATCAATAGATAATGCAATTTATTCCTCTGACATTTGCCAGTGAGTCTCAAGAGCTTTGATAACGAGATATGTACTGCCAGGCTCTAATTTTGTTTAATGTGTGCCTGCCTAGTAGAAGTGTTTAGAACAAGAAGAGTTTGGCTCACATTTCTAATTTAAGAAACATTTGTTAAACATTACCAATAAAGTAGTGAAATTGGTGGTGTTGAATCTAGAAAGGTGGAATGATCAAAAAGATAATTTGCTTCTCATTTCTTTCATTTATGTCCTCCCAAAGAATTGTATCAATAAATTTCTGAGGATTTATCTTCTGTGAAGGCCATGAAAAAAACTTCCTTACCACCATGTATACTCAGATGATGATGAGCCTGTATTAGTGAACAATAAAAAACATAGATTACTAACATGTACACATAGGGTATGAGGGACAAAACCAGTAAGTTGCTGCAGCCCAAGGCTTAAAAGGCTGTGACTGCTTCTGGCTCTTTGTTTGTGCCTCTGCCCTCTTTAGAGAAACCAACAAAAGCAACCATGTGGGAGCTGACCTGACCTTCCATCCATGAGAGGAGCAGCAAAGAGAAATATCAAGGAGAAAATTAAATGAGATTACTCATTTTCTAAAATTTACTGGGAAATAAAAGAAAGATTTGGTATTGCTTGGTAAATTTCATCAACTACACAAGAAAGTTAAGCTTTCAATCAATCAGTCCACATTTACATCTCAGGTCCAAAACCTAAGATCTAAACATCACAACTGAATTTTACTAAGAGTCAATCCAAAATATCACAAATCACAGATTTTTCAGACTAAGCACAGCCTTTATTTGTTTCACCCAGACACAAATTAGGATAAAGATGCAGAGATGATGAAGCTAGACTCTAGGTTCAGAAGTAGAAGACCTAAAGTGCTTGTCCTGTGGATATAGTTGGATATAGTTAATAACTATATCACTTGGATATTAACTTATTAACTATTTCCAAGTATATATACTTGGATTTGTCATGCCACACTGAAGTCTACTCTGTTTTTGAAGTTCACGGTTGGAGGCTGATCTAGTCCCTTTGATGTGCAAATTACTAGGACAATTAAAATTATAAGTACTGGAAAACTACATGCTGTTATGATACCTGTGTAATCTAACTAGTGCCACTCTATTTCCTATGAATTATAAATTCCTATAAAATGCACACATATGTGATTTGTTAGGCTGAGCCTTAACTTCTTTCATTCCTCTTCCATTGTAATACAAGAGCATTCCATATTCTAGCAGATCAAAAGCATGGGTTTTAGGGCTAATGGAAGTGTTTGATGGGACTAGTGGAGGCTTGTTTTGGGAAATAGTTGAGTCAGTGACCTGATAAAGTGCATTTCATTTGTTTTGACTACAAAACATCACTGGTTGGCCCAGTATAAATATTTTCAACCTAATTTAGAAAAATTCAACAAAGCTTTCAAAAAACAAGATAAAATGTTCAGCAGAGAGAAGGAGGAGGGAACTGTAGCCATAGCCCCCATTCTGCTGGTGAGCTCCTGAAGCAGTCATACAGAAAAATACTTCTGCTCTGAGACAAATAGAAATGTTTCCAGGTTTACACGAGGCACACATTACAGCTTGGATGAAGCTTCAGTAGAAATGATTGCAAGAATAAGAGAATGGAAATGAGCCCACAGTGAAGTCTGTGTTTGAAGAAGTATTTTGGTGCTATTTGAACTGAGAGGTGCTGAATTGTGATACAAGAAGAGCCCTTGTCTGACAGCTCATCTCATCTCCGTCAGAGCTTGAAACTCAGAAAAAAATGTTTCCACACAGTGCGTCATCAGCATGAAGCTCTGCAGCTGTATTAATTGCACTGTATGATGTCAGTCTATAAGCACAGAACCAACATTTAAAATACCTTGAGAGCAAAGTAGATTTTACTGAGGAAAGAAAAGGAATAGAGGGTTTGGAATGTCTCTGTTTAAATGAGATTCCTTCTGGCAAGATTTATTAGCGAAAAATACAGTGCTGTTCTTTGGATATGTCTTCGTTTTACTTTAAAGAACTTTTTGATCCATTGCATCAGAGATGGCAGGTGGTGAGATTACCGTGCTTCAGGGAGTCAGACTCAGGCCTATTGAATCCTGTTTTGTAATATATTTCCCAGAGGACTGCAGTTCCTGTGGCTTTTTACACCCAATCGTTTTCTTAACTATTCACATTGCAACAATGAGAGACCACAAGAAGAAACTGGGGCACACTGACCCCACTACCATATACCCTAAGTTTAAAAGAGGAAATAATTCCTGCCACAAAGACCTCAGGCTCTTCAAATCCATGCAGAGAGTCCTGGAAATTTGTACTAAATAGAAGAATATATGGTTCCTGCAGCAGCATTGTTGTGCAACTCTGCTCAATTGGTGCCTGCAAAACTAGCAAGGAAGGGGCTCAGTAGGTGCGAGGGCTTTCCCCTCATGCCCCAGGAGCAGTTCTCCAACTCAGATTCCTGCTCAGATCCTCTCTCAGTGCTGCAGCTCTGCATTGCTCAGAGGATACAGAAATCTGTGGTAAATCTGCTTGTGTACAAAAGGATGCTAGATGTTCTCCCACACTGTATTTTTGGCCAGGAGTGGAGTGTCATCCATTCAGCCCATCACAGGCATCCAGCAGTGCAGTGAATTTCTTCCAAGTCCTTTAATCTATTTCAGAGGATGAAAATGCTCTTACAAGGAGCCAATTCAGCTGCAATAATGATTCCTTCATGGCACAGTTTAGTATTTAATAGACATATCACCATCTGTTCTAGCTTTAAACAATAAAATTGGAGAAAACCGAACCAGCAGCTGCAATCATTTTAAGAAAACAGAGGTAGAGGAAAGAGGTGAGTGAATATATGCAGTACATGCTTAGAAAATGATTGCAGGGGAAACTTTCTTGAGGTACTCTGCAAGAGGGAGCTTATTGCTGCATTCTGTATTCTGCACAGCATGTATCCATCATATTTTTTCTCATGTTTTAGATGTAAACCAGTGGGGGAGAGGAGGGAACAGAGCTCTGTGCTGAGACAGTGAATCCCCATCAATGTTGATTTCTTCACAGCATACAGCGATTCACAGCGATTCACAGCAAGACTCTTTTTCTGATACCAGCAAGATTATAAGGTTAAATGCAGTGGGGAAGACAACTCCACTTTTCTCTAAGGGCTGCAAATGGGTCCAAGTTGGAGCTAGGGTTTATTTCCTGCTAAGTCAAAGTTCTGCATTTCCCACAAGGTATGCCTTTGACAGCAATGCAGCACAGAGGGGCAGCAATATTCCTGGAATTAAGAGCAATGCATTCAACAGGGATGAGTTAAGATTGCAGTGAATTCATAGGCAGACTATGTTCCTTCTCTGCATCTTCTTCTAGACAGCTTCTCTGCCAGTGAGCTAAAGCAATAATTTGATTCTTTTCACCAATCCTCATACAGAGTGTCTCTCACCAAACCATTTTAGCTTGGACTAGAAATTTAGTTGTGTTTGAAAAAGTTAAAATTATGTTTCACCATAATTTCCTGAAGAAAATTTTGAAGCTGAATAAAAATCAATGAAAAAAAATGATAAATCTTTTATGTATATATAAGAACCAGACTTAAAAAAAGTCTTTAAGGATATACAATGGAAGAACTAAAATTTTTTATTTTTTTATTTTAAATATATTTCATCTTTATACCTCACTCCAACGACATCTGTCAAAATCAAGAGTAATATAGCTACCATCAGGAGAGTTAACCCCATATTAAAAAAACACGGCTGGAATTGGGCTTAGTGCCTTAATGTCTCACATATTCAGTATTCCTGTTTAAAAAAAATAAATCCTACTATGAACTGAAAGTTTTGCCAAACACCATGAAGGTAATGCTAGCAGAAAGAGTATCAAGATCTGCCCATGCCTTTAAGAGCAGCTGTGAGCAGGACTTGGTGAAGTAACTGGTAAACAAAATAATCAACCATCTGAACTAAAAGCCAAAACAGATCCCCCTTGCATGTACTACAGCATGAAATACTCACAAATAAATGGAGTTACTAGGCAGCCCTCAATAAAGTACAGAGACTTTGAAATAGTCTTATTCTCCATATAAATTGGTGTAACAATACTGAAAGCCCTGCTACTTTAAGAACAGCTGAGTGTCACCCTTAATTTTATCAATAACTCAATTTACAACGCTAGTGAAGTTTCTGTTGAAGCTTCTTTCCACTTGGCACTCACATACATTTGCCTTTAGGATTTTCTCTTTCTTAAGTCCTTCTGCACTTTCTTCTGGCAGTTCCCTCTGTCTCCTTGCTTGTAACCAAGTTTAGTAAAGAGAAGCTTGAGTCAACCCACCTGCTTATTAGGCACGATCATAAATCATATCCTATGACAACATCGCATATAAATCTTCAGAAAAGCTGTGTGACTATTTGCCCTGTGCTATCACTAAAATCTAACTAGTGCAAAGACAGATGCCCAAATCAGATTGTGATAAGACAGCTCAGACTTTTTTTTCACTTGCATGTTAAACACTCTCAGAACCTGTTGCATTTTTTCCACAATATCTCTTATCTTGAAGCTTTTTCAAAATTCTATTTTTTCATTGTACTTTGGAAACTTGGAAGGGAATCCTCCAGCTGTAGTCAGCTTCAAAAAGGCATACTGGGGGATGCTGTAACTGATAACACCATGGGGAAACAACTGAGCAACAAAATTAATTAGAAGATGAGAAATGTCATGCTAAAAATCATGCAAGTTGAGGTAGTGTACTGGAAGGCTACTTCTAAGGATGATAAACTTCAGAAGACTTAGTATGAAGTTAAAGCAGCAGCATCAGAGACTGCAAGATCTCAGCTGGAGAGATTCATTCCACTGTTCTAGCACAGCTTTCGCAGAGGCAATAACCTTTCCCTGTGAATAGCTTGTCTAAGATGGGCGCCAAGATGAAACTTGGATAGCACAGTACTGGTTTTGTTTGGACATCTGCTGCTACTGCTCTTATTTACATGTTGCTGGTGAATGTTTGACTTGTTTGCAGTAAACATGATTGTTATTGAAGGTTTGAAGCATATGTGTCACATCTATGGATCCAAGCAGTGAAGAACACAGAGCCTGGTGGATGCACTTTGAAGGATGCAATGAAATCAAATATTTCTATTCTGGATATTGCCAAAAACCGTAGTCTTAGTGAAATGACATGTAGCCTTTTCAGGCCTGAGACACGAAAGAAAAATCACTACATAATAAGACAGTTTGATTTGCTTGCTTCCTTTATGCAGTGTTAACAGGACGGGCAGAAAACTTAACACTGATTAGCCAGGATAAAATAATGCTATGCTCCTGAAGAGACTTGTTATTCTGTCATATGGAAAAGAAATATGTTGCTGAAGCATATTTTCTTTTGAGGTATTGTAAAATCATTAATAAAGTCTAGTCATTAATACTGACTAGATGGAGACAGTCTCTATCATACTATTGTATTTAAACAAATAAAATTACTATAGTATTTAAACTAAAATTTAAAAATGTCTCCTTTGAACTGTACCCTGGCATGGGCAGTGCTGACAGATGTGTAACAATCATGAGCACTAGAGGTGAGATGTTCCACTATGCAAATGGTAGTGCCTGTGGAGCCCCAGCCACTGAAGAGCTATCACTCTATGCCATGGAGAACTACGAGAGTACAGCCAGTATCCCAAATCAGCAACAGGAATAGAATCATAGAATAACCAGGTTGGAAAGGACCCACTAGATCATCGAGTACAACCATTCCTATCAATCACTAAACCACATCCCCTAGCAGCTCGTCCACCTGTCTTTAAAACACCTCCAGGGAAGGTGACTCAACCACCTCCCTGGGCAGCCTGTTCCAGTGCCCAATGACCCTATCTGTGAAATATTTTTTCCTGATGTCAAGCCTGAACCTCCCCTGGTGGAGCTTGAGGCCATTCCTTCTTGTCCTGTCCCCTGTCACTTGGGAGAAGAGGCCAGCTCCCTGCTCTCTACAATCTCCTTTCAGGTAGTTGTAGAGAGCAATAAGGTCTCCAAAGAAGACCTTAGAAGGTACCGGTGTCAGCTCCTCTGTACCATAGCTGACTCCTGCAAATCTCCTGTCTGCAGAGGTCACCTGCCAGGACATGGAGAAGTGACAGGAACCATCACTGCTGCTGGGAAGAAGCGATGCCTCCCTCAGGACCATCACCCGCCACCCAGGCTCCCATGCCTGGCACACACAACCAGCTGACAACCTGCTGCCTAGCTATACTTGGCTTAGCTAAACTGTGAGTAAACAAATTAAGGCTTGTTCCATCTGCCTGGAGATATTCACAAAGAGTAGCAAGGCTAATAAAAACCTTGAGCTCCCTCCCTGCCATGTGAAGGAAGAGCTGCTGCTTTCTGGACCATATCATGTCAAAATGGGGTCAGCTCCTTCTGCTGAACTTCATTCACAATTCCAAGAGATTCTCAAGGACCAGCTCTCTCAGAAGCAGAAAAAAACACCTTTTCACAACCTTAAAAAGAAAAACAGCAAACAACTAGTACACTTGATTCAAAATCTTAACTAAGCTTCATAATGTGTCAGTAAACACGTAATGCTCAATGAGTGGGCACAAGTTATACCAATATTGAAACAGAAGTTAAATGCAGTGACCTCAGAAGTCCCACTAAACTCTTTGTGAAGACCTGGGGTTGTCCACAGAAGAGAACCCACACATGTCCCAATGCAGAAATATGAAAGTTTCACCCAGGATTTGGGCTTTTCTTTTATTATCTGTTCTACTAAAATAATGCTATCCTGTCTCATGTAAAGAAAACATATCTGGTTATTCGCAATCAGTTTCATTCAGCTGTCCTTGCTTCTGGAAAATCTCTGGTTCAATCTGTTGCTTCTGTGTTGTTCTTATTAGATTTTCCTGTACCCTTAGTTTAGCTCTCTAACGTCGAGGTAAGGCCAATGTTGTCTACAGGAACATCACTAAGACTATGATAAATACTTCCCTCGAAAAACCGTTACTGTATTTTAACTCAGCTGCTCTGTAGAAGAATTAGAGTCTGGTCTGTATTACACTGACTTGCCCTCTGAAGATTCTCTTTTACTGTCTTGACTCAATCAAAGAGCAGAAAGGCTGAATTAATCCAAGTGTGTGAGGAACACCCGAACTCATCCTGTGCCTCAAGAGATACTGCCAAGTTCACCTCAGCCAAGTCAACATGCATCTGTGCATCACCAACAGGAGATTAACCCTGCATTACCATGCCAACCAGTTTCATGAAAATTTAGAGACTTACAATGTTGTTTTAAAGATACATGCAGGGCAGGATTTGTCTCAGTTATTTACATTTTTATTTGGTGGATGTCTACATCTGAGGATGCTCCTTATGGTCAGTAGAGAAAGCAGGAGACTTTGATGCTCCAGTCCCTGACTTGTCTGAGATATCTGCACAGCGAAGAGCTTGAATCCTCTGAAGTATCTATCTCTTTCTATTGACTAGAAATTGAGACAAAGACAACTAATTCAGACATAAATATCAACACTAGGTAGCTAAACGCTGAAATTAACTCTGTTCATAATGTCCTCCAATTGCCTTACAATACCTGCCACTTGCTGAATTAAGTTGTGTCACCTGCTTATGATTCATTTAGTTATTAGAGGGGTGGGCTGACTAATTTCTAGCACTTAGAGATTCTTTTGACCAGTAAATATGTAAAACTTCAATGTCATACCAAAAATGCATGCACCATCAACAAGAAAGCTCTTACTTTTTCTAAGCTGTTTCTCAGTAAAGGTTACATAACTAAAGAAATCCACAGATACAGAAGCCTTCAAGAAGCATCATTAAATTCTGCCAAGTAAAGTGTTGCCAGTAGCTGAAATTTCAGAACAAATTTGACAAGCAGGAACAAAACTGAGAAATCAGAGCTCACAGATTCAATAAACCATTGTGTCTGCAGGTAAAAACAAGAAGTGGAGGACTCTACTGAAAAGTAAGAGAACCTGAAAAGCTGTAAGGAAAATAATTTGAAATCAATAACTTCATTATTAATAGGCTGATCAAAAACTGCAAAGCAGATAAGGACTGACTTTCCAAGCCAAGCTTGGAGATATGTCAAAAAGTGATGCTGAGTAACCTCCAGAATGCTTTTTTGCTCTCATAAGACATGATATCAGGAGAAACAAACAAACAAATGAAAATTAAATTGATGGAAGAATCTTTAGGGACCTGGAGGGGAAACTCAGCAATCCCTGAGGAGAAGCAAGAAGTACAAACTAATGGTCGTAGGACTTTAGAGCTAAACATAGCTAAAGGCTGGAAAGATGTTTCCTAGATGGTTAATATATGTCTGCAAATGTATTAAGGTAAGACTGAAACATTTCTTCTCTTGTGAAATGACTTTATAAGATAGACAACATAAATACCCAAGATCTTAAGAGAATAAGCAGCTGAATCATAGCAACTCCTTCCATGAGGAGATAAAATGTAATGGAATGAGATGCAAGAGAAGAACTTGCCGTATGCCTTTCAGAGGACAGAAAAGCCTGGGGGAGACACGGGAAACCATCTCATTGCACAAGCAATCTCTGCTGAGGGAGTGTGGTGAGGGGAGTGTTGACCATGGGCACAGCCATAGGAAGGGAGCTGCTGAGGAATGATACACTTCAAAACAGATTTGACTTCCCTAATAGTCACATAAATACACCCATATAAAATGTAGGCACTGCAGCAAGTCAAGGGTAAATACCGCTGGCAACAGCTCTGTGAGAAAGGAGTGGTCATGGTTTCAAATTAAATACACTCAGGTACCGCTGTGGTACCGCTGTCATTCCAAGGGAAGGGAATGGGGGGTGCCAGAGAGATAGAGGAGCTGAAGCCACCTACTGTGACCCTACACAAGTGTTCACCACAATTTCACAGTGGAGGGGCCTCGTGCCTGCTCACCGGGTGCACTGGATTCCCACCATCACTGCCTCGCAACACTCCAGATGAGAGCTGTTCTCCAGGAGGCAGAAAAACATCCACTTAAATTGTCAGTGTTTTACTGAACTTGTAACACACCACGCAGGAGCGCAAGAGGAGATGACGTTTCAATCAAGATTTTGCCATTGCTGTGACACTGCCAGGCAGACAGTACACACTTCTTCCTGGGCAAGTGGCAGGAAGGACACACGTGCAGGCACCAGGCTGTCCTTTACCAGGGTTACGTAGCAAAATCATCACAGGTGCTACAGAGGGGCATATCTGAATTTATATCTGAATATAAATACCAGACAGACTTGAAATACTCTGAAACTAGGATTTAGGGTTATTTAATCTTCCTTTCCAGTAGAAACCTTTTTTGTATGAGCATAAAAATACTTAGAAATTGTGACCCACAGGCATAAAGTTAGAGCTAAACTGTTCAGTGCAGTTTTCACACCATTATAAAATTCTCATCTTTTCCTTTTTTCCTAAATAAGTTCTGCACAGCAAAACTCATCCTATGAAGAAAGGCAAAGGGGACATGGAACAGAATACCAGAAGTAAGTAACAATTTTGCATTCCTCCAATTTTCAGATACCAGAGTCTGAAATACCTTAAAAGGTAACAATGATTTTGAAAATGTTTTTAGTACATCCTTCCTAAGAATCAGTTTTGTTTGCAGATTTTGAAATTAAGAATCAAAAAACATTTAAAATAAAGCTATTTTTAATGTCATCTCCATAAAGAATGGTCAAAAGATCTCAACTAGCTGCTCTCTGAAATTGGAGTTTCAGTCAAAGCAAGTCCCAGAGCAAAAGTAAATTTTTAGTTCACACCCCTGAATATTCAGTTACGTTAATGGCAGAAAAAACTGTTCTGCAGACAAAAAGACAAGATCTAGGACTGTAACCCTGGTTACATGCAGGCTCCAGCAGATATGTGGATGACTTTTCCATGACTGAATTGACAGCAAAGTCTCCCCACATAGGTGGAAATGAGGGTTCCCTGAGCCAACCCAATGGATTTTAGTGAACGGGTGCCAAAATTATGGTGGTTTTGGCTGAAGACTGCATGCAGCTTTGAGCAATCGCTGTCACTACATTGAAAACAAAGATCAGACCTGGAAAAGTAGACTGAAAATAATTACAAGAGTTTTGTGAACTAGAAGAGTTCTAAAAAGCACCCAAGCAGAGATGCCTTTGTGCAAAATTTAATGCCAAGGGAGTATAATGCTTTAAGTTTATAGCACCATGCAATCATACACTGTTTCAAGACAAGGGCCGTTAGTTTTTAACTCAGGAGACTGCAGGCGTGGGAAAATAAAATTTAAAATAAAACCATCTTTTAAGCCTTTCTTATATTTCACATTATTCGCTCTCCTTTATGCATTGCATTTCCCCTTGCACACTCTCATTATGGCAAGGGACCAGACCTCCTCTTACTGTTGACTACGTGCATGCCCAGTCCTTTGCATGGCACCATGACTCTGCCATCCAGGATGGGACAGTATCTACTACCTCTCTCTCCCTCCCAACAGCCCACGGGTCTGAAACCAAGAGATATTTGTTTCCCAAAATGCAGGTCAAGCTGGTCTGAAATAAGACTGCTTCCCTTGGACTGAAGCAGACGCGTCTTTGTGTGCATCATAAGGTACTTTGAATGCAGATGACAACAAAGTTGTTGACTGTGATGAGTAACCTAAAAATGATGCCACCTAAACTGCAATGAGAATGAGAAACCTATTAGATCTGTTAAGATCTGTCAAAGCAAGCCCAGAGGAGGGCCACAAAGATGGTCAAAGAGCTGGAGCACCTCCCATACAAGGACAGGCTGGGAGATCTGGTCTTTTTTAGCCTAGAGGAGAGAAGGCTCTGGGGAGAGCTTATAGCAGTCTTCCAGTACTTAAAGAGGGCCTACAGGAAAGATGGGGAGGGGCTTTTTATTGAGGAGTACAGTGATGGGACATAGGGTAATGGTTTTAAGGTGGAAGAGGGTAGACGTCAATTAGATATTAGGAAGATATTTTTAACTCTGAGGGTGGTGAAGTGCTGGAACAGGTTACCAGAGAATTCATGGATGCCCCATTCATAGAATCATAGAATCACTAGGTTGGAAAGGACTCACTGGATCATCAAGTCCAACTATTCCTATCAAGAATTCCTATCATTCCTGGAGGTGTTCAAAGCTAGTCTGGATAAGACTTGGAGCTACCTGATCTAGTGGTAGGTTTCTCTGCCCATAGTAGGGAAGTTGGAACTAGATGACCTTTAAGATCCCTTCCCACCCAAACCAGCCTGTGATTCTATGAAATAGAGCAGGAGTCAGTCTCTTGACATTGCCAACACATCCCATCTAAATCCAAAATTTTCTAAGCTCAGCAGCCGCAAAGGACCAGTGTCACATTAGTGGTTTACCTTCATGTTTAGGAGGTTAGGGTGGAATTATTTGACTTCTAGCACTACACATATGGGTATGTCTCCACGCACAGGATGTCAAAGAGTGTTTTTTTCCTGCAGCTGGCCATAGGGTCAGGTATTTGACAGGTATTAATGTCACTGAGAGTAGCACAGAGGATTTTTTGGGAGTTCTCAGCAATCTCGCATCTCAATAAAAAACGTGTGAGTAGGACTTTTTGTCCTTGATCATGCAGCCAGCATATTTAAATTTCCAAGTCAGGTATGAAAATCACAGCCTATTTCTTCCAAGGGCCTTTGAATCTAGGCAAAGCAAATGCAAGATAAGCAATTAAATTGCAACACAGAATTAAATAAATAAATATATAAAATTAAATGTTCCAAGCCAAAATTATAATTAATCAAAATACAATCTCATCAGCAAATTACCCTATTCTGACAAATTCAACAAGTCATCCTAGGCCACAGAGAATATTGTTGCCTCTCCAAAATTAGCATAAAGACATTTCACAGCTCCAGCAGCCTCAAGTTAGTTTAACCTATGTTGTTACTTAGCTCTAGGAACCTTGCCAAGAATCCATGATATTTTGTTTACTGATCACTATTGACACGATTGATGTCATTATTGAATTGGCCTTATTTCCTGTCCTCAGTATGAAATGCTTGGCTCTGGACTATATCCTCTGATATTCAGTGTGGAAAACAATCAGCTACACGTAGTGCTTTATGAAAATTTCAGCTAACGTTGTTGTCAGGTCATTATAGTGACACCCTCCTGCCAAAGAACCGGAGTCAAAGATCCAGTCTGGGTTTTGGGCTGGATATAACTCTGAAGACTTTGTTCTGAGCAAATTTCAACTTAGAGACAACTGTCTGGACATAAGAGCTGACAGGCAGCAGAAGACATAGTAACTGACTCAACAAGAGATTATGGTGTTTTAAAGTTGGTTTGGCACCTAATGAAAAGGCTATAAAAGAGCTGCTTGTAGAAAATAGTCTGGGATGGAGCAATGGAAAATTAATATTCTTTAAAGAATCAAAGAGACAAATAGGAGTCTCTTACAAAGGCACAGGTGAAGAAATAAAGAGAACTTCTGGAAATACAAGACTGATGGACTGGAAAGCTCAAAGTCTTCAAAATTCAAAAGATTCAATGTTTCCATATGTCCAAGGGTAAAAGAAGCCCTCTTTGGAGTTTCCACCCAAAGCCAGGGAAAAGCCTGTAGCAAGGGGCTCCAAGAGGGAAGGAAGACTGAGCAGCTGGCCTTCCAAAAGAAAGACTGGGGTTCGGACACTGAAAAAAAAAAATAAGGAAATCTAGAAGCCAGCTAAAATCTAAGTTGAGAGGCTTTTAGCTATTTCTGTCCAGGACAATCATGTTAAGAGAGGTAAAGGCAGCACATCTGACCCCCACTGGCTGGTTCTGTGTAGCATTACATGAAAGAAGAGCAAAACACTTACTATTTAAGAAATGGAAGAAGAAAGCTTTGAGGACAACCTTGAGATTGAACAGTCTGGCCTCACCACCATGCAAGTGTTCAGAACAAAGCTGTAAAGAAAAGAATCACTGAAGATATAAAAGCAGAAAGGTAACATATTTAGCATATATTTACCCAACACCAGTTATATCAGACCAGACTTTTTTCTTTCTTTGTCAAAAAACTTACTTTCTAGACAAAGGAAAATGTTGTAAATTTCATCTATAGGAACTCTGTGAAACAACTATGGAGGATTGTTACATAAATTATTGAGAATTAACACAGGAAATTCTAAGTCCTTAAAGTGACTGCAACCAGCTGAGCTGAGGGAAGATTATAAGCAGAATTATTACAGATTAATCTTTTGAATTTTTCTATTCATATTGATTAGTGCTTCTATTAATTACATTGTGTCATCAGCACATTTCCTACCAAGATTTTGAAGTGGGAACTCAGCAAAGAGAACAGTAAGAAAATTGTCTAAGAAAAAATAAACAACTCAGAAGAGATGTACAATGGAAATTTAATTATAAAAAGTGCCATATCGTGCACTTAAATGCTACAATGAATCAGATGTTTCTCAGCTGGATTCTAGGAAGAGTGGGGAAGAGGGAGCTGTTTTGTGATTGCCAGCTAAAAGCTTAGGTTGTTCTAGCTGTGGGAAAGGACTAAGTGGGCACATAGCTGCCCTCCACAAGGAGGAAGGCAATAAACAATGCATCAGGAGTGCAGAGCTGCCCTTAGGAGAAGAACACAGGAGTATAATCTGACCAGGAATAAATCTGCCTTGGGAGCATTTGGGTTTTGAGGCAGCATCCAAAATAAATAAGAGAGGCCAAAGAAGTTGAACTATCACAATTTCAAATTTACCACCTTTACATGATCTATAAATATTCTATAAATCAGCAATAGTGAGGGTTGCAACCAAGCACAGCTCACCGGAGTTGAAGTATACTGCAGACATCTTCAGCCACTGATTTTCCCTTTCACTCAGAGCTGTTCAAGTTTTCCTCTAGAAGTACTGTATCTTTGCACACATAATCCAAACTGCCTGAAAAGTACTAATACACTGAGGTGGACCTGGATTCATTGAGAGTAGGAATTACTCAGTGGGGTGGCTCAGACCTGTAGCTGCAGACCTGCTGACATAGACTGTAAGTATTTGTTCGCACGAGATGAAAAGGAAGACATAAGAATGACTGTACAGTGCAGGAACGAAGGGTGAGCCAGCTCCAAAGGGTGTTTTCTCCAACTAGTGCCCCAGGCAGAGTGCAAGAACTGGGAAGTCCATAATGATGCTTCACTGCATGGTCTCCCAGGGAGATGGGGCTGAGGCACTCTATAAAGGCGATGAGAGATGAAAGATTATCACTTCATAGAAGGTGATAATATCCTGTCCCCACTGGAGTCATTGGCTTGTTTATCAAGTAAGCTGAAAAATGCCATTAAGCACAGTCTATGTGTTAGAGAAGAACAAATATATTTTGAACTTGGAGTCACAGGATGCTACACTGTGACTTCCCACATAATTTATTTCTCCTGTCCCTAAAGCTTTTTTTCTCATAGATGCTGTTAGTCAAACTTAAGGAAACTTCCATCCCTAAAACTGTGCTGCTGGGTGGAATGTAGACTTCCTCTGTATTGTTTCTGTAAGGAAAATATGAATAACTGAAAAGATGTTTACCTTCTTGATAGGTTGCTGTCCGCTTTGCCTGAACCCTGATTTTGCTACATATGCAAAGTCATGGCAGTGTTCAGACATGCTAGATACATGGCAAATTCATGTGGTCATACATTAAGATCCCGTGCAGATGTAAAGTAATCAGCCCTGAGTAGCACTGAGCTGTTTTCTGTTTCCACTGCAGTGGAGAAAACTACTGCAGACTATTCTGGAAATGTATAATTCCATTTATATACTCACAAATGCTGCAATATGCAAATCTGAAGCATTTATTCATGAAAAATTCTATTATTCTAGCAGGTACTGTTATCATATGTTAGTGCTGTTCTATAATAGAAGGAATTATTTTAACTGCTGACTTCCCAGGCCAACAACTGTCCTGCCTAATTCTCACGTTATCTTAGCTTTGTTCCCTGCAGAAATTTAGATGGAAATTTCTCTAGTTTACAGCAATGTACTGGCAAGTGACTCCTCGCAGTAGCTGGGGTAGTGATCATCTTGATTTAGCGGATATAACACAGCTTTCCAGTGTGTGGGCACTGGTAATGCAGTGCAGAAGAGGAAAATCAAAGCTGATGATCCCCAGAAACAAAGGCTGCTCCAGCAACTGGCTCTTCTCCAAGCATCAAGACAAAGCAGAGGGGAGACCCTCAGTAAAATAAAGTATAAGAGAAACTGCAAAAGTATTTTAGAGCAAGCGAGGCCCATATTCATCATCTACACAATAAACAGGCTCAATAACAGGAATTTCTAAGAATTTCAAGCAGGAAATGACTAGAGTAACAGAGTTCATCCATCAAAGCCTCAATACACCCTGTTATCTAGGAGGGGGTATGGTTTAAGTATAGACGATTGTTTGCTTCACATCAGCTCGTGTCAGAGGGTTTGTTTTTCTGGCACATTTGACAACTTCTCTAAGGGCAAAAAAGATGTTCTCCAAAGAGTGCGGATGGGGGACACGCCAGCAAGGCTCTGCTATGGGCCATGCCGAGATCAGCACATCAGAAATACCCTGAGGAGGCTCCAGGGAAGCTGGAGGCAAGCACATGTGCATAAATTAAAAATAAATAACTAAATAAAAGCAATATTCCTCTCGCTGTCTTTCAAAACAGGTAGGAAGGGGAATTTTTAAATTTTTTCAGCACACAGGGAGACTTCTCTGCTCATGGTGGTGAGGCATCCCTGTACCTTGGAGGAGGATAAGTACAAGGAAACATCTTGGTACGCAGAGATTCTGGACAGGATCAGACTGAGTCTCAAGTTTATATATTCTGCTATCATCTGTTCAATATGGTTCTTTGGCCTTGTCCTTTCTCTCAGAAAGAGAAAACAAAGACCTCCCGGCTCCAGGAGGTCCTGGGTCCAGGTAGGGAACTGGAAGATAGAGATCTCCACTTATAAAAACATTCCAGCTTCTTTCAGACCAGTGGTGTTGTCTTCTTTAAAATAACAACAGTTAAGTCAACACATTATTTTCATGGCTGGTAAATCCTAATTATGAATGTCTGTTTCAGCTATGCGTGCATCACACTGAATTGCATCTTAGATGGAGTGATACCATTTTATTCTCCTTAAAAAAAAAAAAAAAAAGAAGAAGGAAAGGAAGAAAGGAAAAAATAAAAAGAAATCAATCCAGCTTGAACATTCACTTTCTGGAACTTAAGTTATCCTTGAAAAACAGCCTAAGTCACTAGGAGCAACAGGAGATGTTTCAGCTGGCAGCACTGCTAGACAAAGGGAAATAATGAGTGTGGACTCCTGAATATGAACCCAGATGTTGGAGGGGGCACCAAAGGACCAGTGCTGCTACCAGAAGGAAATGGGACAGGAGATAACATTTTCATTGAATGGAACTGGACAAATCAATGGAAATACTCAAATTCCTTCTGAAACAATCCTACAGATAAATCCAGTAAGCTAAAAAAACCCACCCCAAAAAGGGCTTTTCTCACCTGGAAAAAGCAGATTCCTGGACTGGTTTTACCAATCCAGAATAAGCGAGATAATTTAAAGTCATTGTTGTTTTTATAAGGCTGTTAAAGATTCTCCTGATACAGTTTTATGCCAGCTCAGGTCTTTGCTGGCTCATGTCATGTAAAGGCTTGTCTCATGGTGTCTGACCAGCCTTCAGCAGGTTGTGCAGTAGATTAAGACCCACCCTTGTCTGAGTCATGAGTGCATGAGCTCCCTAAGTTACTTAAAATTATGCCTAATTAGCCTACTTGAAATTAAACTCGAATTTACAAGCTTTGCTAGTCCATGAACCTAATGAATTCCCCCAACGCTGTAAAATAAATGGAGAGCAGCATATTTTGATGCTATACTCAATACCACCATTACCTGCCATGACCAAGGCCACTCTTCTGGCCTTAATGCTTTGAAGATAACAACCATACAAAACTGGCTGAGCTAAACAAATTTAAGAAGTTGGAAACAAACTCCTGAAAGACTGGCAGTCAACATCCTACAATTGTAGTTGCAAAATAATTGGTCAGACCAAACTGCACTAAATTTGTAGGGTGAAAACTGGGATGAGCATGTGCTAAGACATTGAGTGACAGCTCATATCAAGTGTTTGCGTGCCTAGGCCACCTCCTGGGAAAACAGCTGGTTGGAAAAAGTGTGATGATCCTATTTGCTGCCATTTTTAGTGATCTTCTCATCTTAACATCTACCTCTGCATTGGTGCAATGATTAGATTGTATCTACTGACTCTAATAAGACCTCAAGCCCTAATCTGCCTTCCTCAGACTCTCAGTGGATAAAATAATATATAAACAAGAAAATCTGTTCTCCCTTGGGTGGAGGGTAGTTATTTTGAGAATGGATATTATGCTGTATGAGATACTACGATCTGATACAACCCAAAACCAATAGTATAAACAGGATGAAAGGCAAGAGAGCAAGATCTCTTCCAAGTATTTTTCTTGTTTACTCTCAGGTTGTTGATATATTTTGTAAATTGTGGAGATTAAAAAGATCTCTGGGGCTCCCAAGTGTGAAAGATCAGCACTACTGAAAGTAGCTGAGGGAGGGAATGTTCACAAAATACATCCTGTCATCATTAAATTATTTTGCTGAATACATCAAATTGCTAAACATAATTATTTATGTCTAAATCAATGCATGCATCTATTCATGTTCCTAGCACAAATACATAAAACATATGCAGCAATTAAATTGATCCCTTTCAGGTTTCCCTCCAAAAATAACCAACATGGAAAGTAATGATGAGAAAAAGCTAGCTCATAACCTGGGATGTAACTGAGAAGTCACATCAACAGCTTGGGTTTGTAAACAAATGAACCCAACAGTTCAGAGTAGCACGAATCATCTCTTTCCATCTTAGTGGGGCATTAGCTTCACTGCCATTAATGAGCCTCTAATGTATTAACACTGAATTATTTCATTACTGACCAAAGTGTGTAAAAGGTGGAAAAGAAACATCCATTACACGCTTGGAGCAATACCTTATTTTAGCACCAAAGTGACTAAGCAATGCCAGGGAAGAGGAGCTTTACTGACGCCAGCAATCTTGTCTTGTGCTGGTAGTCCTGGTGATATTTTGGCTGCTCTTCCTAGGAGAGTTCTCCTAAAATAAAGGTAGGGTTATAGGATTAGGTCTTCAACATGGCAGGATAAAGCTTCCATCTATTTAAATTAAGGTATGGTATTAATATATCCCCTTACAGTGCGTGAGACGGGCAGGGAGCAGTGCAGAACATCCACAGATTTTCTTGCAGAATCCGTCATATCCCCTCTCACAAAACCTGCATAATGAAAACGGACTAAACTCCAAATACACCGTGGAGCTTTTAGGCAATTATTGATTTTGCTATTCAACTAGAAAGAGCAGTTCCCATGGCAACGAGCCCATCACTCACTACCTATAGCATTGCTTGCTTTCATAACACAAACTCTTTATTTAAAGAAATACATATATGTTCACACTGCTGCCCCTCAGAGACCGATTTCCTTTCATCTCACACTGACATGAGAGGCAGCTTGCCTTGTGTTTGATTACTTAAAAATACACCCAAAGGCTTTCCCCGCCACTCTCAATGTCCACAGGAAGCGCAATGGTTGCATTGCAGAGGACGCCCACCTGCCTGCCCCAAGGTGGTGGCCACCACCATTGTGCTGGGGCTCATGCTGCCCTGGAGGACTTCCAGATGAACCGTGCAAGGGAGCAGCTCATTGTGCTGCTGGCTGGTCCTCGGTGAAACTCCACTCCTTTTGCACCAACATTAAGCAAGGGTGGATTTGCCCTCCAATTTTTCTTAATTGCACCGCACTAAACCTGGCATTGGTGGAAAGCAAATTCACCTTCAGCATTCACAGTATTTCTTCCTTAATATTTAACACTAATTAGGGAAAATAACCCTCAAACACAGGAAAGGAGGGTGGGAGGGAGGGAGGGAGGGAGGGAGGGAGGGAAGAAGGAAGGAAGGAAGGAAGGAAGGAAGGAAGGAAGGAAGGAAGGAAGGAAGGAAGGAAGGAAGGAAGGAAGGAAGGAAGGAAGGAAGGAAGGAAGGAAGGAAGGAAGGAAGGAAGGAAGGAAGGAAGGAAGGAAGGAAGGAAGGAAGGAAGGAAGGAAGGAAGGAAGGAAGGAAGGAAGGAAGGAAGGAAGGAAGGAAGGAAGGAAGGAAGGAAGGAAGGAAGGAAGGAAGGAAGGAAGGAAGGAAGGAAGGAAGGAAGGAAGGAAGGAAACCACATCACTACAGAAAATCATGGCAATTCAAAGAAGGTGAAGTCCTACTTTTGGTATTTTCAGTACTTCAATAACACACTAGGGCTGGCTCCTAGGGAGGTGTAAATCAGCATATCTCCCTGTCAGTAAAGCTGCATGGACTGATGAGCAGGCTGTGTATCTCGGGAAGAGAACACCACTCAGGAAAAGAGGAAACGGGCATGTCTAGGGGTCACTGGTGAAGCAGTGCTTGAGGAAATTAGGGGCACACCGCACCCTCTGTTGCAGGCTAGCCCCTAGCTCATGATAGGTCTTCATCTCCATGGAGAAGCCCTTCCCACACTGGGAGAGGGGAGGAAGGGACTGCAACACACTCTAGTGAGCAGCATTGCTGGGCTGCAGCTCCATGCTGGGGAAAGGACAAGAGGAAATGTCCTCAAGCTCCACTAGGGGAGGTTTAGGCTGAACATTAGGAAAAATTTTTCACAGAAAGGGTCATTGGGCACTGGCAGAGGCTGCCCAGGGAGTTGGTTGAGTCACCTTCCTTGAGGTGTTTAGGGCACAGGTGGACAAGGTGCTGAGGGGCATGGTTTAGTGTTTGATAGGAATGGTTGGACTCGATGATCCGGTGGGTCTCTTCCAACCTGTTTATTCTATGATTCTATAAGTCACTGATATCATATATCATGTGCTGCTTATCTAACATTGATGATTACTAGCAAAATTGCTTATTTGCCCCCAAAGCATAGAAACTTCCAGTTCTTGCTATTTGCTTCCTTTCCTCTTTCCAATTTTCCACTGATTTTCATCTAAGGATTAGATGTGATAATAAATAGACAGTAAAGAAGGAAGGGGAAAGTATTTTCTAGCTCTTTCTTATAGCAGGGTGCTTTGATTGGAATAATCAGGTTTTTTCAGTGTTCATTTCTGGGTCTACACAGAACAGCTAACAATTAGGAATCTGAAAGAAATTCTCTGGGAATAGCTGTGAGCATCAAGATGCTCCATACGGAAAGTCTACCTCATTATCCCCATCACAGCACAGTTGTCTGTTGGCTACTGTCATGGAAACACAGCTGTGCAAGATAGATATCCATTTATGAGAATGTTGTCATCAATTTGATGCAGCCAATATACGAATAACAGAAGCCTTCTCCCTGCAAATATGATTGCTGCACTGCTTGTAGCAGAAAAATGGCTGCACCATGGAGGTTTTTTATTTCATTGCTGAGCAAGGCTGGGATGCAATAGAAACTATGTCCTTGGCATCTCATCCAGGGCCACAGTAAGCCTCTCCTGGATGTCCATTGCCTTATTCATATCTTTATACTGCAGAATCAAGAAAGACTGCTTTATGTAAAAAATCCATGTTCCGTGATCACATCCATTAGGATAGAAAGGAGGGGAGGCGGGTAGTAGGTTTCTCTGTTATTTAATCTAAGGATAGAAGGTGGGAATGGATGCTTTTTCTGTCCACATTTTATCATTCTATGAATTAGTCATGATGGTCCAATTATCTTCAGATATGTAAAGCACAGCCTTTTATGCAGACTAATTTATGATCTTGCTTCATGGCCCTCCACATCAATTTACTCTTTAGTCCTAGATTAAAGGACTGAGTTTCCATTGGTGAGGTGGCACTGAGGACACGAGAGCAGTGGTGTGTGAAAGCAGCATTTGTCTCTTTCCTCTAGCAAAAGCAGGGTGCTCCTTTTGCATGTCACAGGGAGAGAAAATTTGATCACCTGTTCCACAGCACAAGCTCAAAAAGAATACGATTACCTCCCATATTAACTCTGAGAATAAGAAACAAGGACAAGAGAGGATGTGAGGACAGCAGTGGGTAAAATTCTGAAGTTTTTATCTCCGCTAGAGCTGATCTAGGTTTAACCCACTTTTTAACAGCCGAATTTGGCCCAAAGCATCACTGTCCTATGGTCACTTAGCAGTACCCACATAAACCAAGTAATCATTAGCAAAACCAAGGAGATTATATTAAAAGGCAAAGACAAGGTTACATGCACAGGGACTTGCAAGGACCAAGAAGCCATGCAGCCACACAGTGTGCTTGTGCTGTACCTTGTCCAGGCTATTTCACTGCCTCAAAGGTACCCAGCTCAGGTTGCCAATGCCATGGGTAACCCTCCTGTTCCCCTGCACTGCACTTTCTATGGAGGAAAAAAGTCACACTCTTTTTCATCATGGAGCAATCAATTCAGAGGGGCCGACAAAGCCGCAAAGAAAGTGGGAAATAATGCTCTAATAAAGACAGCAAAGGCAGAAAATCTGACATAGCTTTGGATGAGGCAGCCCAATCTACAATGTGTATTCAGAACTTTATCTAGACCTGATTAGTTAAGATTCTCTCTTAAAAAGAGGAACATTTGTTTACAGGTGAACCCAATCTGTCCTCTAAAGCTTTAAAAGAAAATATGTAGCAACAACAAGATTAACGTAGCCAAATTCAGTCTAAAAGGAAGGACAACTTTTCTTTCAACTTTGATCATTGGAACAAGGTAGCTCACAATGTATTGGATCTTAACTATGCAAAGACCTCAGCTTTACAGAGGAGAGATACTTGAGTTTAGTAAAATGCAATTACATGACCTATGTGGCAGGGAAAGTCAGATTCAAGGATCATTATGAGTCAGTATTTAATGAATCCAGCATTTAACTAAACTGATCACTTCCTCTCTGAGGTTCAGGATTAGGAGCTCTGCCAGGAGATGCTCTTCAGGGGCAGGAGGTGGGAAGCCCTCTGTGGTGGGCTCCAATAGGATGTTTGTTAAGAACCTCCCTGATCGTACATACTAATTTACAGCATCTCAATTGTGAAAACCTGTTATCCCTTAATGATCTGGGAACTGCATAGAATCAGGGTATCTGCCTTTCCCACAGAGACTATTTCTAAAATGTATCCTATGCTACATTTATGCAAGTTTCTACAAACAGAGCTTTTTTTCAGTGGTCCATAGATAAGTCTTCTTTCTGGAGCAACCAGATGCCTAGATATTAACTATTTCAAAGAGAAACAATATGAAACTAGAGCCAGGTGTCTGTACTTGGAAAAGCCTCAAGAAATAAACTTTTAATGATTAATCAGAGAAAAGAAACATCTTCTGATGCTGATCTGGAAGCAGAAGTTAGATTACAAGAAGCAACACTCAAAATCCAAGACTGAAGAGTGGTTTCTTATATGGACCACAAAAGGAAGAGGATGATGGGGATGGACATACCTCTCTGGGTTCCACAGTCCTTGCACTGTGTGCAGGAATATTTGAAATTACATTTCATTCTCAAGAAAGAGAGTGCCATAAAGGTGCAGAAATACAGCCCGAGACAAATTAGCAGACACTCTCTCTACTTTTTACAATTCTCCTGGGGCAGGCAACTTTGGATTTAACAGCTAAAAAAGCAGTTAAACTTAATCTGATGCCAGATGTTTAAGAATTGAGTGGAATTCCAAGGAAAGGGTTCACATGGAGGAGAATCGGCACACAGCTTTGGGGATGATGTACCAGAATCAGCAGGGTAACAGCCTCCTCCCAGGACACAAAAATTGAAAGTGGTGCGGCAGAAAGCTGGAGGCTTCTGCTAACTGCAGTCAAGAACGCTGACTGAAGAAAGAAAAAAAACCACAAACAACAGCAGCAACAAAACATTACAGGTTAAAGCACCATTTCCTTCAGACTATAAAACATAGGGAGGCAGCACAGAGTGCTGGTAAGAGGGACAAAAACAATTGTGTGCATCTAGAAGTCGGGAGACCAGCCAAAAGTGTGGTTTGTGTTTGCTGAATTTGTTTAAATCCATGAGTCTTCTCATAATTTAAATCCACAGGGATTTTTCCTCCTCAGGAAGCTAATTAAACTACACAGCATGTTGTGTTAGCTAACAAGAAGCCTATATCCGTTATGGGCCTATGAAAAACCCTGTGACAGCTAGGCTACCACAAGCAAGCCCTGTACACACAATGCTGCTGCGGCCAGTACATACTGTGTGTAATATCAAACACACCAGTGCATCTTAGATGTGTTTCTAAGGCTTTCATAGTTGTTGGGTTTTTTTCCGTTTTCAGTTTCAATCTATTTCCATGTGATGTGGACATTTATTTTCCACTCATTTATTTTCCTCCAATTGCAGGACCAGCTGGCACACAGGAACACTGCTGTTCTGTAGGTATTTATGCAAAAGACAAGAGAATAAGTTTGGATCTCATTTTCTTCAATACAGGCAAAGCCAGAGGAGGTGAGTGTGTAGCCACCTGAATTTGGGAGGAAAAGAAATGCAGAAAGAACTACTTTCATGCTGCTTCTGGACTGCTGGGCAGAGACCAACGGCATGAGGTTTAACAAGGCCAAATGCCGGGTCCTGCACTTGGGGCACAACAACCCTAAGCAGAGGTACAAACTAGGAGAAACCTGGCTGGAAATCTGCCAGGAGGAGAAGGACCTGGGGGTGCTGGTTGACAGCGACTGAACATGAGCCAGCAGTGCGCTCAGGTGGCCAAAAAGGCCAATGGCATCTTGGCTTGTATCAGAAATGACGTGACCAGCAGGTCCAGGGAGGTTATTCTCCCCCTGTACTCAGCACTGGTGAGACCGCACCTCGAGTACTGTGTTCAGTTCTGGGCCCCTCACCACAAGAAGGATGTTGAGGCTCTGGAGCGAGTCCAGAGAAGAGCAACAAAGCTGGTGAAGGGGCTGGAGAACAAATCTTACGAGGAGTGGCTGAGAGAGCTGGGGTTGTTTAGCCTGGAGAAGAGGAGGCTGAGGGGAGACCTTATTACTCTCTACAACTACCTGAAGGGAGGTTGTGGAGAGGAGGGAGCTGGCCTCTTCTCCCAAGTGACAGGGGACAGGACGAGAGGGAATGGCCTCAAGCTCTGCCAGGGGAGATTTAGGCTTGAGATTAGGAAAAAGTTCTTCACGGAGAGGGTGGTTAGGCATTGGAACAGTCTGCCAAGGGAGGTGGTTGAGTCACCGTCCCTGGAGGTGTTTAAGGTTAGGGTAGACGAGGTGCTTAGGAGCATGATTTAGGGATTGGTGGGAATGGTTGGACTCGACGATCCAGTGGGTCTCTTCCAACCTGGTTATTCTGTGATTCTGTGATTCTGTGATTCTTTCCCTCTGGAAAGAACCCCCAGTCCAGTATTGGCAGCATCACATGCACAACCCCTCAAGCTGGGCGAGCTCCTCACAGGCCATCACTTAGGCATCAGAATCTAACACTGAATTCACTGTATTGTTTTCTTTGATGATTTTGTCCTGTGCATGATCAATACTGTGTTTCAAAAACCGCACCAATTGCTTTTGCTGTGCATGACTGTGGACACTGAATCACAAGCAGTCCATAGCTTAGCCCTGTGCTCAGCATCAAGACAAAGGCCAGGGTACAGATATTGCTCGTGGAAGAGCAGCCTCCAATCTCCCCCTCATGCCCCTGCAGATGGAAGGCAAATCCTGCCCTAGTGCAACTCAGTCTCAGTCACTGGTAGTGATGAGATATGCCTTTTTTTGTCCAGGCTTTGCAGACCAGTTTAGGTCAGACTATACTGTCTGTATGGCTGGGATAAGAAGGATGAGGTGAGATTTCAAAGATAACTAGTCTTTCAAGATGTACTGATGGGCTGAGAAAAACAGGAAAACAGCTGGTGGCTGAAAGAATTGGTTTGGGTTAGTTTTGTTTTTCAGGAAAACTAGCCTCTCATTTTGACCAGTTTCTCTAGCTTAGATTTGCAGGCCTGACCATTAACCATTGTGCCAATTTTCATATGCCTTGGCTACTGTGAGATTGTCACCTTCCCTGTAAGTGCCAAATCATCTTCTCTCCCCATACATCAGGTATAACAAACCTATACCGTCTTTTGTATCAAAAGGGACTGCCTAGATATGAACATGGTTATAAATATACAATATGTTATCTTTCCATGGAAAAATCTCCAGACAGAGAATAATTTGTGCATCTTTTTACCACATAAATTGTCTTGAAATGTTTGAGGGGAGGAAGAAAAAAAAACAACCAATTATTTCCAATAATTCCCTTTTTCTCTTTGTAACCTCAAATTCCATATGGAAACGTCTCCTGAGAGAGATTCTACAATCAGAGTTTCAGTTTTTCTCTATTGAGCTTAAGGAAGTGCTTCCCAGGGCATGCTAAACAGCATGTATTTTGTAATATGGTATACTGTAATTAATTCTATTCCATTTTAAGAATGTAACATCAACAATCAAGCTGCAAATACTCCCTCCACGGTAAACTGGAGGAAGAGCCAGGTAGCTTGTTTAAAATTCAGTGTGTCAGCAGAAAAAAATGCATCCAGAAAGCAAAGGCTGTGCATTTCTGCTAACCATCTCAAACGATGACAGAAGTCAGACAGAGACCACAACAGAGTTGATAGCGATGACCCGGAATGAACCCTGCCCAGCCAGCTGGCAGAAACCCACATTCTCACTGCTGGGGCTAAGACCCCACAGCCAACAAGCCTGCATCTCACCCTGTACCCAAGCACTGTTAAGACAGAAAACTTGTCTTCAGCTTTTCTTCCTTCTGTGAAGTAGACTTCTCTAATTTGAATGGTGCTGGGAAGTGATTTTTTTTATAATTGTAAGTGTGCAAGTATTGCAGTGGTATTACAGTGCCTAGAGAGAACTAATACCTTCAGCTTTCCAGACCATGTACGAAACTGGTTCTTTTTGTGATATCCCCATATTTAACTTAAGGTTGGGAAACTTCACCATGGATTTTTCACAGAAAGGGTCGTTGGGCACTGGAACAGGCTGCCCAGGGAGGTGGTTGATTCACCTTCCCTGGAGGTGTTTAAGGCATGGGTGGACGAGGTGCTGAGGGGCATGGTTCAGTGTTTGATAGGAACGGTTGGACTCGATGATCTGGTGAGTCTCTTCCAACCTGGTTATTCTATGATTCTATGATTATCCTAATATTAATGAAATGACCTAGCTGAACTATGGACTCAAATATATTGAAGTGATTTATTAATGATACCTCTCAAAAACACAGAAGTTACTCTGCACTCAAATTAGCATTAATTCCAACCCACCTCTGGCCAGCACTTCTGAAGTACAGTTGTCAGGGGAAATACGCAATTAACAAAGTGAGGCAGCACAGATATCTGTGAATACGGTTACAACCAGGTTTCCAATACCAAATATGAATGATAATGATATTTTTTTGCTGCTCAGTCCAGCAAGCTCACTTATACTCCTTGAACTTTTGAGTATTGTTCAGGTCCTCATACTTAGACATGAAGCACAACATTATTTTCCCATGCATGAGATAGAGGTATACACACACACACACATTCTTCAGCCTTACATACATTAAAACTGTCTTGTGTTAGTTGATACAAAATGTAAATATATATCAGTTAGGTTTTTATTAAATGCGACCAATTACATTTTTTGAAAGTCAGATGTCCAGAAGAAGATTGTCCTCAAGGCAATCTTCTTTTCCTTTTCTCCTGCCCTGTATCTTTCACAAAGTTGACATTTAGAAATTTATTCTTTTCAAAATGTCCTTATACAGTTCTTCACAGATATTACACAGGATCTTCTTCGTGCTTTCAATCTCTGCTGCTGATTTTTACTCTTCCAATTTTTGTTCATGAAATTGTTCTGCTAAATTCTGTTTATCGTTCTGCTAAAGCCACGCATGAACAAAAGTAAGAATTTTTTTTTACACTGTCTGAAACAAATTGTTTGTGTTCCTAAAAACTACAAGAAGTAGTAATAAAAATTGATCCAGCTGAGTCAGGCTAGTAAGACACTCAAAGGAATGAAAAAGCCTGAACTCCATTCTGGCAGCTGCTGCTGGTGATAAACCCAATCTTGAAGTTTGCTATATAAACAAGAGGGTGGATTTTACCTGTAGGAACATGGGAAGGTCCCTCTCACAGGCAGAGAGAAAGGCTATTAAAAGCTGTCTAAGCAACTACAGAAGGGCCTGAATTTCTGAAAATATGCATCCTCCTTTTAGATGCTAAGTACTGCAGTTTATCCTCCATCTATTTTGACTGAAATCTTACTCTCTCGTTAATGATATCCTGATTTTCCTTTAAAAATGTCTTGGCTGATTGATTTTTATAGGTCATGAATCTACTCCTGTAGTCATTTCCTTTCCTCTGCATTTATAACCTTGCATCACAGAATCACAGAATCATAGATTAGTTAGGGTTGGAAGAGACCTTAAAGATCATCTAGTTCCAACCCCCCTGCCATGGGCAGGGACATCCTCACTAGGACAGGCTGCTCGAGGCCCCATACAACCTGGCCTTGAACACCTCCAGGAAAGGGACAGCCACAACCAGTTCCAGTGTCTCACCACCCTCATTGTGAAGAAATTCTTCCTAATGTCTAGTCTAAATCTGCCACTCTCCAGTTTATACCCCCTCCCACTCACCCTGTCACCACAGGCCTTTATGAATAGTCCCTCTCCAGCTTTCTTATGGCCCCCTTTCAGGTACTGGAAGGTCACTATAAGGTCTCCTCAGAGCCTTCTCTTCTCCAGGCTAACAACCCCAACTCCCTCAGCCTGTCCTCATATGGGAGGTGCTCCAGCCCTCTGATCATCTTTGTAACCCTCCTCTGGGCCCGTTCCAGCAGTTCCATATCCTTCTTATGCTGAAGATTTCAGAACTGGATGCAATACTCCAGATGAGGTCTCACAAGAGAAGAATAGAGGGGCAGAATCACTTCCCTCGCTCTGCTGGCCACGTTTCTTTTGATGCAGCCCAGGACACAGTTGGCCTCCTAGGCTGCAAGTGCACACTGCTGGCTCATGTTGAGCTTCTCATCGACCAGCATCCCCAAGCCCTTCTCTGCAGGGCTGCTCCCAATCACATCATCCCCCATCGTATACTGAAATCAGGGACTGCCCCAGCCCAGGTGTAGGACCTTGCACTTGGCCTTGTAGAACCTCATGAAGTTCTCACAGACCCACTTCTCCAGCCTGTCCAGGTCCCTGTGGATGACATCCCGTCCTTCCAGTGTGGCAACTACACCATTCAGCTTGGTGTCACCTACAAACTTGCTGAGGGTGCACTTCATCTTACTGTCAATATCACTGATGAAGATATTAAACAGCACCTGTCCCAGTACGGACCCCTGAGAAATGTGGTTAGGTGCCACGAAGTAGGTGGCGGTAGGTGGCATCCATTATCTCTGCAAATATAGATATTCAAATAGGCACTTCAATGTCTGCATTTCTTGACAGAGCAATCTAATTTTTATAATTTGTATTTTTTATAGTAATAATTTTCATTCCCAGTAAATTACCAATTTGTTGTTATCAGTGAGTGCAGTAATGTATCTCAACATGATTCACTGAGAAGCAACGAAAATCCTCCCTTTATTTGACAATGTAATAAAATCCATTTGATTTCAAGTCACATAAAATTTCTTGAGACAGCCCTGATTTGCAGCCGCTGGGGGAGGCAGCGGCAAAAGTGAACCCCCCCTAGGTGGGTGCAATGTCATCATTGTCAACTATTAAAGGCTTTGTGTTATCACCGCCATACTTGTAGCTTCTCTAACAAATACAGCATGAGAAAAATGCCATCAATACCCTGGCTGATCGATCAGCATGAGTATGAATGCTGTGTGAAAAGAGAGGAGTCATACAGGAGCACTGGACCTCAACAACCCCTTAGCTGACAGACAAGAGATATGCAGCTGCTTCCTTATCCTCTCTCTAGGACCTTGACCACATTCCATGATGGGGGCAATGGGCAGCTGAGACCAGAAATCCCATATTTTTAGAATCATGTAAGTTGTTTTTAAATTACATAAAAGCTGGACCCTTTTGCCAAGATATTGTTGACCCCACCTACAAGTGGATGCACTGCCTAGGATCCCCTCAGCAACAGGCTCTCCAAATCTTGGCTGCAAAAGGACTCCCGCAGCAACTGCAGATCTGGATAATGATAATAGTACAGTTGGTGATGTATCTTTTTTAATTACTATCTCTGCTCTTGTAGTAATTATTAGGCACAGTGCCTTTAAAGCTGTTATTGTTAACTTGTTGTTGATCACTACTTATAATTTGTTACCCTTCTTGTTGCAATAAGTTAAATAAAACTTGATTTCACAGAGTATTCGAGAGTTTGGGCTTTTATGCTGATTGCACTTTGTGCTTAGCACCTTGTCGTAAAACAGATGGATTATAGGAACATCACTTGTGATCTCCTTGGAGCACAGAGATGTCCAAGGATGAAATGGAGATATGTGCACAATCATAAAGTTATTATATCATAGGAATAACTAAAACATCGTGGGACTGGAGGATCTTAATGGATGGCTAAAGGCTTTTTTGTAAAGACAGCCATGGAAAAATGCTTTCTCTTTTCTGTTAAGGAGAATCCTGAGTGCATAGAAGTCAACTATGGCAATTATGGAAGTACTGGGTCAAAAACAGAGGGGCCATCTCCAAGGGGGATCTTAGAGGGGCATCTGATACCAACCTCCAAAACAAGATGACAATGCCAACAAAGCGATATTTAGGTCACCTAAGCAAGCTTTGAGTCCACAGAGTCTGTTTCTTATGAGTGACTTCAACTACCTCTACATTTGTTGGAAGAATAATACAGCAGCTCACATGTCAATCGTCAAGTTCCTGGAATGTGTAGAGGTTGTTTCCTCATACAAATTCTAGATGTGCCAACTAGGAATGAGACACTTCTAGACTTGCTACTTACAAACCAAGAAAACCTGCTTTGTAATATCTCAGTTAGTGACAGCCTTGGCTGCAATGTTCACAATATTGCAGAGTTTGGGATCCTGCTGGGCATGTTGAAGGTTAGTACTAAGACTCTTAGATTTTAGAAGACCAAAGTTCAGCTTGCTCAGAGCTCAAGTGGCAGGGAGTCTATGGAAGATAAAGGAGATAGTGAATGCTGGGAGTTTTCCAAGAATACTCTCCTGGAAGCACAAAAACAGTTCATCTCCTTTAAAGGTGAAGGGAGTAGGCAGACCAAGAGACCCCCTTGGCTTAACTGCAAGCTTCTGAGTTTGCCCAAAACCAAAAGAGATGGAAAAGTAGGTGAATACCCATGGAACACTACAAGGACATTGCCAGAGTGTGCAGAGATGTAGTTGTAGTAAAATAAAAGCTCAGCTTGAATTGAAATCAGCTATTGGAATCATCTCCCCAGGGGAACAGTAGATTCCCCAAAATTGGACACCTCTAAGATTTGGCCTAGGACAGGGTACTGGGCCATAATATCTGGACTATGCTTTTGCCAAGAGAGGCTGGACCAGATGATCCTTGAGGTCCCTTTTAACCTGATATTCTATGATTCTAAGCACAAGTACAAAGCACCATTTTGACAAAAGGGTAGATCAAATCTTTAGGCAGAGTAAATCAGCACAGCTCCATCAATTTCAGAGGTTCTTCCCTAAGACTAACTACTGGTGTATAAGTCAGCATGTATTTATAAAGAAGAATTAAAAAAAAAAAAACACATCACCTTGCAGTCTGCTGAAACATTAGGTGTTGATATTCTTTAAGCAAATCTACTTAAAGCATACTTAGAATTCAATTTTAATTAGAAATTAAGGTAACAGAGGAATAAATGATTAATAGAACATAGCTAAGCCCTTATATCCCTATGGTCAGCACACAGCAGGCCCTTGATTTTGCCAGCCTCCAGGTCCCCTCCTCATCCCTAAGCCCAGACTTTGAGATACAATTTTCAAAAGTGGTTGTTTTCCTTGCAATGCATTTAAAAAAGAAGTACATAATATTTTTTAAAAATTTTTAAAAGGCGGGGGGGGAGCGGGGGGCAGATTCTCCTTTACCATGCTCTGGTGATATCACCACTGCAAGCCTAAGCTCAGGTTTTGCATCAGTGAGCCCATTACCTGCTATCTCCTCAGCTGCTCGTGGAGGAGCTTTGGATCCTCAGATACCTCTATGCTCAAAGACAACAAGGAATGCACCAGCTATTACTCATCTCCCCCTGCATTATATCCAGCCAGGATACAGCCAAGAGCTACAATATATCGAGGTATTTGCATTTTTATCTCTCTCTACCAAATTATCTACTTTTCTTCAGCACTGTTGGCACTGAAAATGCTGGCCTCAAACAGGCATTGAGAGGAGAATTAGGAACAGACAGTGCTGATCCTGGCCTTGGCATGAGATATTGATTCCATTTACTTCTCCAGATCCTTCTCTGGTAATGGTCAAAAACTGCTAATATTGTTATTTCCAAAATAAGGTTTTGCTCTACCCAGTTTGCATTCTCATCCTGGCCTATTCAGCAGTGAAATATCTTGGTAACAGAGTTATGAAAAGACTGCAATGTAATAAAAACAGGAATTTGGAACCTCTTAGAAATGTCTAGCTGGAGGAACATGTTCTCATCCAACCCATGGTATCAAAAGGAATAAATAATGTAACTGGTGAAATGCCATGTGAAGGCAATGTGTTGCTGATAGTCTCAAGCATGCCACAGAGTGCAAATCTTTATGGAAAGACAGGCTCATGAAACCAAAGGTGGGAGATAAAAACAACAAAAACCCCCATGAGGAACAGCACAGATCTAGGAATGAGAAGACCAAAGTTGAAGGGCCTGACTAACCTTCTAGAGCTCAAGTTTTAACATGCCTCAGACTCAATTGCCCTGCAGCAAAACAAGAACAAAGCTGGATTTCTCCTGGGGCACAATTTGCTTATATTTCCATACAGAAGTACTAAATAGGTGAGTGGCAGTATTCTGGTGACTTACAATACCACACACTGGAAACTATTTTAGCATAACTTAACAAGATAAAAGCTTGAGTCTTAGGCAAACCCCAGAGAGACACTGAGTTTGTCAGGTCAGGAGGAAGGCCTTTCAAATCCTTTTCACATGCATAAAGGTATGAGGTTCAGAGAAGGATCTTTTAAATTCTATAAATCCAAAGAAAACAAACAGTTTAGTGCTTAGGGGAGAAAGGGCTAGGGTTCAGGTAAGGAACAGCAGGTCCAATCAACATTCTCTCTATCACATACAGATAAAACCAACATACTTTTTGCAAAGAAAAGGAGGAATTCAGAACTCCAGCCCAAACTAAAGGCTTGGACTATATAGCTCAGATTAAATAAATTAAACAGCCCCTCCTTCCTGCCCTACAGCACAGTTCCCACTAGCTCACAACTGTGTGATGCTTTTCCATAGACATAAGATTATTGAGGCTGAAGGGACATTTTAGGATGTCTCTAGTCCAACTCCGTGCTCAAAATGGGATCCAATCTGTGTTCAAATGAGGTTGCTTAGGACATTGTCAATTTGGTCTTAATAAATACAAATGGATCACTCTTCATTTCTCTTCTGTGGATAAAGCAAGTTAATATTGGTTTTGATGAGAGTCCTGCAGTCAGAGCAAGCAACTGCAAACCAAAAGTATGACTGTACTGTAAGCCAAAAGTAGTGACACTGTAAATGAGCTCAAGCTAATATATTGCCCTAGAAACAGACCAATGAAGTTAGAGGAAAAAGCAAAACCAAGACCTAAAATCCATTCAGCACTCCACATAGAAGGATAAGATTTTAGTTAACAGTGATTTATCTTCCTTAAATAACCTATCTTTCTATTGTTTGCATTTGGATCTGCATGGCAATGTATTTGACCTGATCTTAAACTTGCTCAACAGTGATTTAACAAATAAAGTTCCTGTAATAAAAGCCTCTAACAAAAGAAGCTGGCAAAGAACTTGGCTAGTGCCTCTGTGGTTGATAAAATTTAAAACATTAGGCTAAATTTCATTTGTTACACTATCACATGAATCAAGTTTAACAGGGCAAGCTCAGCAATAACATTGAGGTTAGCCTGCCCAGTGAACATTACAACATTTCTTAGGTATTTTCCAGAAACAGAATTTTTACCAGCCTAACCCCAGCCTGTCTCAGCTGCTCAAAGACCATTATTTGTCCCAGATGGTAACTCAGCCTAAAATGATGGAAAAGGTGGCTTGGACACACCAGCAATCATTTTTTATTATAAAGTTTCATCAAATAAAATCTAGTATCATTGCAATACTGAAAAAGTCATCCACAGCAGCTCAGTTTCAGTTTTCACACTGTCATATGGTACAAGAGGTATGCAAATATGTTTTACATTATACACTTAATGCTGGACATAAAATTTCAGAGCACTCAGCCCTACCAGAACTTACTTAACCTGTGATGCTCTGAACAAAAGTAGATATACACACATATATGTAAAAGCCCAGACAAAATAAAACAAATAAAACCCCAATAAAAGACTTATTTTTTCATAAGTCAATCATATCTGCAACATCCTGGGCTGGTAAAGGATAGGACCTTGTCTATCATTACAATTTTCTCAGTATTTAATAATATAGAGTCAGTTTTAATTATAAGCATGGAAATAACTGACACTTCAAAGGCACATAACTTGGTGGAGATTTACTTCCTTTGCCATATAAGAGCTTTTTATTTTGTTCATCAGATAAAAAGGCAAAAGTTTCCACTAAACTTGAAGAATGTTTTGCTATGAATGACAATCTAACAAGATTTTCTCAAGACATACTGGCCTGTTTCCTTGAGATTTGAAAATAAAGGGCATTGGTAGCACATTTAAGGAAAGAAACATCATGAAAACAAATTAAAGCAATTTAGAGATACAGCTCAGAAGTTTTTCCTCTGACCAAGAAGTAGTCCAGGTGCCTCTAAAACAGATCTGTCCAGCATCGGCAGAACTACACCAGAAACCAACAGGGTATCATTTTGTGCCTTGGGTGCCATTAAAGACCCAGACTCACCAACTTTCTGGAATTGTGCCTAACATGAAGTGTTTTCATGGCATGATTGAAGTCAGAAGTCAGTTGGATTACTTAGCTGCTTGACTTGCATAACTGTAGCTCCATATCTAAATACTTTTCTATTACTATGTTAAATTATTGACATCAGGTTGCAGTCTCAGCCCTTCTGCACAGACTGCTTGAATTGCAGAGCTCAATTGCAATGAATGCTTCATCATCTCACCCTGTGGGGAAATAACGAGCTTATTTGCTTCCAGCCCCTCTCCCAGTAGTGTGGGGCTTTTCCTAAAGATATTTGTGATGAGAGACTGTAAAATTCCTCAGGCTAAAACTCCTAAGAAATTTTTCCAATCTGTTTTTGTTACCAAGCACAAATTCCAACCCACCTCTATTCTGCTAAATACAGGGGACACTAATTAAAAAGAGAAAAAAGAAAGAAAACATAACCTTTGATAGTAAGATGTTTGGTAACAGTCCTTAAATAAAGAGACAGGATGTTAAAAGTCTTCTATTAAAGACTTACACTACATGAAACTAATATTACAAAGAGCCTGGCATGTCAGTAAGCATGTAATTTAGGAATCAAGGAATCACTAGGTTGGAAAAGACCGTTGAGATCATCAAGTCCAACTGTACCTGCCCACTCCTAAATTATGTCCCCAAGCACCTCATCTAACCGCCTTTTAAATGCCCCCAGGGGTGGTGACTCAACCTGGGCAGCCTGTACCAGTGCCTGATAACCCTTTAGGTGAAGAAATTTTTCCTAATATCCAATCTAAACTTTCCTGGACACAGCTTAAGGCCATGAAGGAGATGATGAATATTTAAGCCCACAAAAGCCTCTCTTCCTTTCTTCACTTCAGCCCTGCTTTTTGAGGCTGTAGCTCCAATTCTACTTAAAGAGCAGAAAATAAAGATTTCATTTTTTAATACACACCATATTTTCTCTTGATTTAACACAACAGAAGGGGGAGAGCCAGGCTCCACTATAGCCAGTCCAGGGCATGTCACTAGCTTGCTGGACCCTACCTGAGGGGTGGAAAAGAAAAAACGGGAAAAAGAGGAGCAACCAGAGAGGAGAGAAAACAGGAAGAAAAAGTTCCTTGTGGACTTTATAAGAGGAGGCTGAAGGGAGACCTTATTGCTCTCTACAAGTACCTGAAAGGAGGTTGTGGAGAGGAGGGTGCTGGCCTCTTCTCGCAGGTGATAGGGAACAGGATGAGAGGGAATGGCCTCAAGCTCCACCAGGGAGGTTCAGACTGTGAAAAAAAATTCACGGAAACGGTCACTGGGCACTGGAACAGGCTGCCCAGGGAGGTGGTTGAGTCACCTACCCTGGAGGTGTTTAAGGGATGGGTGGACGAGGCACTGAGGGGCATAGTTTAGTGTTTCATAGGAATGGTTGGACTCAGTGATCCAATGAGTCTTTTCCAAGACTCATTGCTGCTTCTATGATTCTATGAAGTTATCCCTGAGTACTGCACCCATTCCAGCACTGGCTATTTCTGCTGGTGCCAGCCCCAGATGAGCCCTGATGAAGCTGAGGTGCTGGCTACAGCCGCAGCTGGCATGCTGCCTCTGGTCTCCATCCAGATGAGGCTGAAGTGTGAAATCTTTTGTCTATTTGTTGATTAGCATGCTAGGAAATGTTTAGTATCCACTTCCCCTGGGCTTCTGTCTCCTATCCAGCAATCAACATCTTACACCCCAGAGGCACAGAGGAAGGGAATTCTGTGGAGCCAAGGACTGTCATTTTCTAGAGGCTGAAAACCTTAAAGGTTTGAATGCAGAGGTGATGACCAGAACCATAAATCTGCTATGATTAGTCCTTTCCCATGATACTTCTGGAAAACATTTCCACCACCATCCTCAACCAAAATTTTCCCCAGTTTACCCAAAAGCACCCCTACCTCCTCCAGAAAGTTACCCTGCTTGAAGAGAAGCTCCTGACAGCTGCCCTTGCTGCAGAGTGCCATGCTGTGGTGCATCTGAGAAGTGAAGTCTCAAAAAGGTTCAAGCAACAGACAAAATCATACTTGGTTCTTGTAAAAGAAAATAGTGGCTAAGTCAGGAAGCTATGTAGAGGAGGTAGTCAGCAGATGGAAGGGACATGCCCTCCCTTCATCCTCACTTCTGCCACTTTGGCCTTTGCTTCCCAACAGGACATCATTTTAATTCAATGATATTTCCTATAAGGAAAACAAAGCAAAACAAAGCAAAACAAAACAAAAGAAAACTATGGTTTGGAGTTTTGGTGTTCGGGGGGGGGTGTGTTAATGTTTTAATTAAAAAATCATGAGGTTTAAAATTCCTGTTATGTTTAACCTAATTGTCCTTTCTTCCATTCATTTTTTTCAATTTGGCAGATAATTTAAAGCGCTAGTTAACACTCAGCTCTGGTTATAGCACTGGTCCCACAAGACCTGTGAAGCCCAGAGGTGAGCACAGTGAGCATATTCTCTTCATAATGTGCATACAGCACCACTGGAGTTACTGGGGTGTGAAATGCAGTGGTGCTTTATAAACACAGAGACTGCTCTCTAAAAACACCCATGGGGGTTATGGCAAGCATAAAAAGGACTTGTTAAATGGAATATTTTAATTCAGTACCCTGTCTGCTCTGCCACACTGGATTTCTTTCTGAATCAGATGCTAATGAAACCTCTGCTGAGTTAATAATGAGAACGAAAGAAGTTGCATTATGATGAAGAAAAAAAAATACCAGTTCCACTTAGTGCAAGTCCCCATTTCTTTATTGAGTGTGCCGCCTCTGCCAGATGAGATGGCAAATCTGCTGAAATGGAGCAATTTGCTGTGCAAAGTGGCTGCCACAAGAGGGAGGTCCTATTGCACCACAGCTGGACTTGCTCACCTCAGCTGCACTGAGCATCACAAACCCCTTAAACACCCCTGCCATGAAAGCCTGGTAGCCATCTGCTTCTCTTCCCCTCCTGTCTCTCAAGCTCATCCTGCACATGGAGGACGCTACCCCAGTGAAGCTGTCTCTCTTCCTGTACCACCTCACCACATCTCTCCCCTGCCTGAGAAGGCATCTCCAGCCAAGGACTAAAAGACCTTCTGATTGTACGTCATTCCTGACCTGGGCCACATCTCAGCTAACTAGGCACACTCTAGGAGCATGTAACAAGCAAGCAATGCTACCTTCTTAGGAGCAGAAAGGAGGTACAGCTCTTGCCAGTAGTATCTGCTCATTACTCAGGGAGTAACTGCAACAAAGGCACAGGGGGGAGGCTGTGGCACAACTTAAATTTGTTGAAGAATCCCTTAAGATGCCTAATCATTCTATTTCTCCTCCCCATACAAATTGCTAGTATTGTGTCTTACTTTGTTCTTATGCTATGTGAGTTTTGTGCACTAACATGATGCTAGTTTTATGCTGCATTTTATTCTTTTAATAAGCTTACTTGGAAAGGCTAATAAGAGAATGCAAAACATTTCATTAATATGGCCATACATTTCTAACAATGCAGAAGAGTATGTTTGGGGGTTTTTTTCAATAGAAATCAACTGTATTTTAAAAATACTTTCTTTTTCAGGCAAAGAGATTCCAGACAAAAGTGAACGAAAACTTTCCTACAGAAATCCTCCCAGCACAAAATAAGGGGAAATCATGCAGGAACTCTGTGTCTGGAGGGGCTGGACATGAGAATGCAAAAAAGGTTCAACTGCATTCTTCTCCTAATCATTTTATACTGTGCCCTTCATCGCCGGCCTTCTGAGCACCTCCTACAAAGTAGAGGGGATGTTGCTGAAATTTCTCCTCTAGACCAGAGACAAGCAGATGTGAAAGGTTGGAATAGAGCCCACTGAAAATATTCCTCCTCAGGAAAATGTTCTACTCCAGAATCTGTGCAGAAAACCTTCCCTCCTCTTAGTTTTCCAGATGCTTTCTCCTCCAGTTTCTCTTCTTGTCCTTGGAAACTTTGCAGCCATCATTTTTGAACTCCATTAACTCTTCGGATAGGGAGTGATGGTTTGGAAAAAAAATGCTGTGTAACGCCTATTCCCTCCAGAAAGTGTGGAAGATGAGAGGTTTCTGTCCCTGGTTAGAAATCAAAAAGTTTTCCCAACATCATTTTGTTTTTAAATAGTGCCAGGACCATAGGGCCATGGTGCCCAACACTTTTTGGATGAACAAGAGCCTCCTGCCCTCAAAATCTGTCAAGGCCAGAGATAATTCAGGAGCAACATACACCATCTGACCAGCACCACAACTAAACACCTACATGCTGTGTTCGGAGAATGCTGACAAGGCTCATAAAGATCCAGAAATGCTCTAAGCTGGAGGTTAGCCTGAGATGGAGAGTTGGTGAAGATGGCAGTGACCAGGGATACATGGGCATGTGTTTTGCCCTGGACTGCGGTCTTAATAACAGCAGCGTTTCCCATAAGGCTGCTGCTAAAGGAACACTGTTTTCACATAGCTAGGCAATATAAGCAGCATAAAAATAGTAATTTATTATCAGCTTCTGCACGATAAGAAGTGATGGAAGGCTAACAGACTGTATCCTATGATCAATCTGATGTTCAGAGATATCTCTCCAAGCTGGCACGGCTCCAGGACCTGCCGGTGCACATCCTCCCCCTCTTTTGGTGTAATTCTTTCTGACAGGCCACCTGAATTAGGAGCCCTCTGGCAGTAATTGTTCCTCAGTGAAAACACAGACTAACAGCATGTACAAAGCTTGCTGCTGCTTCTTCCTGGGAAACTCTCAGCTCTGCCTTGAGGCATGAGGTGGGCAAAAGCCAAAGAGAGAACTCTAGGAAATAACAAGAAGAAAGAAATAAAAAAAAGTGATGACTGCCTCAGAGGTCCTTGTGCTCCCCACCTTGGGTTGGGATTATTCAGATAAAGGCATTTTCCATGGGTACAGCACAAACTGGCAAGACACTGTGTTAGGAATCCCACACACCATAAGATTAGTGGAACTTCATTGTCCTTACAAGTAACTAATGCCCACACCACATAAACAGTATATAACATGTATTTGGCACCTTTTTATTGCCTCCAGCCATAGTCCAGACCCATCGTTCTCTATGGAAGCCAGAGAATTCTTTTTAGAGACTACAAAAACCTGAGAAATTTCTTTGCCAGATTATGTTAAATTCGTGAGACTGACTAACCACATGTTTGCAGTGAACACTGCTGATGAATTCTTTCTGAGCATTTCTGTGCTACTCTGTCAGAGGTCGCTCAGACCCTGGTACCAAAGAACAGAGAAAGACTGCAGCATTGCAGAGATAACATGAGGACAAGGATGACTTCTGCACGCATATGTGCTCAGGTTAACATGTAGCTCATGCCAGATTTCAAAGGCTTTACTCAGAATTTCTTTTTGCAAAGTAAAGCTCAAATTTTAGTCAAAAGCCAGATTGGATCACAGCTGGACTGGATCCCATTTTATGAAGAATGCCTGAGGGACCACAATTATGTTGGGTTTTTTTTTTTTAAAAATCAGTCCAACAGAATTGAGTCATCAATGAGAAGTAACTTTTAAATGTCTCTCTCTGAAAAATCATTAGAGTTAGCTTCAGCAGTTTGCAAGTTTTAGGCCCTCATCAAAACATTCACACACAGATCAGGTACTATTGTTATTACTGAAAACCCTTCTCAAGTAAAGATTATTTATAGATGAGATGAATATTGAATAAATGTAATCCATGGATTAATTAGCTAAAGCCCTATGTTAATCAGAAAGCAAGAAAGGGAGAAACACTAGCTCATTAAGCATTTAGAAGCATGTTGTGTGTGCTTCCAGGATTCAGTTACCCTCTCTCCATAACACAACTGTTTTTTATTTAACACTTGGAGGTGTGAGAGAAGTCTGGCGTCCTTGTATGTTAAAACTCAAAATTGTCTAATTATATAGCATTAGTCACCAATGTGAGATTAATAGCAAACTAAATGGTATATAACAAAAAAGAAAGCGCTACAACTCCACAAATTGCTCCTGTTCTGCATACAAAGTCTGACGTTTACATAAATAATAGCTGGATTTGTGATTGTGCATTGCTTATTCATACCTTGTGTGGAATAACCTGAACATAAAAAGTTAATTCATTAATCCCCGCAATCCATAATCCTAAGGAATCATAAACCTTGCAAGACACTTCATCCTCTTTGGAAAATCAGCCTCATAATCTCAGGGCGGCGGCATGCTTGGTGCTGAAGAATGGCAGCGTTTCCCAGTAGTATGGATATGCAAGCTCAGGTCAGCCCTGCCCAGAGCTATCTGGGGATCTGTCATCTGTTTGATGCAGACACACAGACATGGAAGCCCTTGTGTGTGCCCTCTCTCACAGCACACAGGATGTCTGTCGCTTTCCCTGAGCTGCCATCCTTGGGAAATGCAACGTTTTTGTATGTTTCATTTCATGAAGTACCTTTTACCTTCAGAGAAAGATGACCACCAAAAGAATGCAAATTAAGTACATTTTTTTTTTACTTCAAATACAGCGTTTTATAGAATATCCCACCTTAAGTTTTTTCCCATGAATTATTCAACTTTTCACATAAACATATGCATACATACATATATATGGGGAAAATTACAAATCTCTATGCATTTATAACCAAAACTTATGCCAGGCAAGACAGCCTGGCAAGTCTGTGCTTTGGCTTATGCATTTTACACTTTTTCTAGGTCTCACCTTGCATGACACCAATTTGTTGCACTGAGCCACCCCACCAGATCTTTGCCAGGCTCAGCCACCCAGCCCATCTTCTGCATCATACCTTCTTGTCCTGCCTGATTCACCTCAAAAGTGATAGTACATCTGTCCCTCCCCCCTCAAGGACATGTGCCACAAAGGACAAAGAACTCGAGGTTTCTCGTTATCTTTGTGTGGCTGCACATCAACTGCAGGTGGACCCTTGCTTCCAGAGGAGGAAGACAGCACCAGCTGTTGTGGGTTATTTTTTTTATAGGGATCTTAAGGCTCTAAGGAAAAGGGAGAAGCAGATCATATGCAAAGAGGTCTGTTGTACTATAAGCTGTGTCTCAAAGGTAATGTAGGGATTTCTCTTTAAGGGTAAACACTTAAGTAACCATTTAAATAACCCCCTTCATCAGGAAACAACAGCTAGCCATTATGCATCTCCCTCCTCTGCCCCTGACACCAGAGTCCAGTGAAGCTGGAAGTATGAAAGATAATGATCCCTACCTCTGCAAGGGTAAAATGTTGCCACCCAGCCTGTAAAAGGGCAGTTTTGTCTTAGTCAATTTTACCGCATTTGATAGTGTGAGGTGTGGGGGTGAGGGAAACTACATCCCTACAGAGTTTACTGCAAATACCTTCAGCCACTAAACAGGAGTACGGATGTGTTGCCTCACAAGCATCGTATAGTACAGCTACCACTGTGTTCCCTTCTGCACGCTCAGACCTGTCAGCCAGCACCCTGTCCTATGACACAGGGGATCTCACACTCCACCCCGTGCAGGAAGGCATGATACGTGGGGATCAGAGATTTCCTTTGAGTTTGTTGTTCCCTGGTCCTTCATGATTGCATGAACAACCTTGCCATCACCTCTGTGAATTGGACTGCAGAATATAAAATCAAAGAATATACATTTTGGCTCAGAGCAGGAAGCAGAGGTACTACCTGGCCACACATTTTTGGCATGTTGGCACCTCATGAACTGTCATTCTGGGAGACAGAATGCTTCTCAGGAGGGCAGTACACAGGTCTCAAAGATGCAGCAAACTAGAGCAAAATGAATCTGCAGTCCCCACCACCTTCCAAAATCTTGTACTCAGTACCTATCGGCTATGCCAAGTGGTACAAGCAGGTCTGGAGCCTACAGCTGTCACAGCTGCAGTGCAGATGAGGGTGAATTGCTGAGTACGTGGCCAGGGAGAAACAAAGATCTGCAACTCACGCCTTCTTGAACTATTTTGTATACCTCCAGCACTGAGATGCTCACATGAGCATGCCCTGAGCGTGCAAACAGCTCCTCAGTATATTTTGGTGGAGAAAAAGGATGTCATAGAATCATAGAATCACTAGGTTGGAAAGGCCCCACTGGATCATGGAGTCCAACCATTCCCATCAATCACTAAACTATGCCCCTCAACACCTCATCCACTCGTCTTTTAAACACCTCCAGGGAAGGTGACTCAACCACCTCCCTGGGCAGCCTGAAGCAGAAGCAGTGCCAGCACCAAGCACAGCACTGCAGACGTGTGATAGGCATCCGCATCCGTTGTACCTTTTACCACCCAGTTCTTCAGAAACCTGACTTTCATTTAACTAGGCAAATGAAGTCCCTAGATCCTCCGTTTGGGAAAGAGATACTTGGGGCTGAGGTTTGAGGCTAGTAAAGTAGCCTGCAGAAAATCTGTTCCAGTAGCCTCAAGCAACTGTGCGTTGTTCTATTTTGCCTGGGGTGGTATTGAAGCAACAACCTAGTGATCCCATTCAAACCAACTTTTAAACATAATACATCAAGACCTTCAAAAACTGATGCCACTGTGTTCAGCCCCAGTCAGACCCACTGGGGTGGGGAAGACACAGTAGAAATGCCCTGTGTAATGAACTTGTAGGGTTAGAGCTGTTAATGATGCATGGACTTATACCATACATTATGTATTTAGCTCAGGGAAGCAGAGCTAAAGTCAAAGGCAGATCAAACAATCCATAGGATTGGACTTAAAATACTTGAAATGTGCCTTTGGAACAAAACTCAGTGAGCAAAAAGAAGCAGACGGTCTCCCATTCAGGCTGGAGTCTCCTTGTGTGCTGCCCCCAACCCAGAGTAGGAGTTATCTGCAAGAGTTGCTGGTGGGGGCAGCCTCAAGTTGATGTCCACAACGTTCCTCACTTTGGGGAGGTAAGGGGGTCTTTTAACACTCTCACTCCAAACCCTTGGAAAAAAAAAATCTTTGTGTACTGTCACCACACCAGGTCCCCTTAGAGACACCTGTGTAAGCTGGGGGTCCACAGTAGACTGCAAGGATAGCGTGAGGAAAAGCTTTCCTCTTTGGAAGCTGTTCCTGCACAATAAGCACATTTGCAGGAGAAACACAGCCCTAGAGATGCACCCGTTCTGCAAGAAAGCTACAGCCGGGCAGATGCTGCAGGTTTTAAACAGGAGATTGCTCAGACAAACCTATACTTGGACCATCAAAAGACTGCAAGCTGCAGCATGCAATACAATACTTTGCAGTGCTAAAGGACCTTCTGAATGAGGGTCTCGCATTAATTAATTAAGCCTCAGAGCACCTAGAAAGAAAATCTATCCTATTTTACCAGCAAGTGCAATGAGTATGCAAAGGTCGCACAGAATAGAGGAGCAAAGGAAAGAGAGATCCTGCTGTTCTGACTCCTGACTCCTTGCTGCACCTATTAGCTGATGAGTTACCTACAAAGGACACACAGAGAGGACAAAAGGTGACCCACAGTCATGTCCCAAGGAGCATTGCGCTGAGAGGTTTAATAAGGAGCAGGAGAATTACTAACAGAGTTACACAGATTGACGCAGGTCAGTAAAGAATATGGCATTAAGAAAATTGATCCTTTCAAAGCCTCCAGCCACATGCTTATATCAGAACCAGACGTGACTTGTGTCTGTGTTTCATACGATACCAACAAATATCCACCAAAGGGCTTTCCTTCATGTTTAAATAATGAAATGCAATGTAATGCCGACAGGTGCTTTTTTCACAGAGAGAAGGGAGAAGAAGGGAAAGTGTTTCGGTGGGCTGAGGCAGAGACCAGGTCTTCCCTGCCTCTCCCACCCCTCCTTGCCTGCATGGCTTGCAAGCAGGAGGTAGCCAGCATCTGGATGCACCCATCTGTCTGCAGTGCCAAGAAGACAAACACATGGGCATTGGAAGAGAGAGTAACCTGTATTTGATTGGGGTGTACGTGTGCAGCATAGCAACTACGGTGTCTGTGCTAAAGACGGCAGGCTGTCATGGGGAAGAAAAAGAAATGTGCTTTACAGGTCATCATGGAAGATGGTTTGTATCACTGTGAGATCATTTCAGTTTGGATGCTGCCAAATACTTGACAGAACATCCCAGGACTTTCTAAACATACCATTTTGTCTCTCTCAAAGACCATGCAATTTCCATTTGCTCATGCAGGACCTTTTGTGAATTTGCCAAACTAAAGTAAATATTAAGAGCATCGGTGTAGGAAAATACTATAATGCATAATCAATAAGAGACATTCTGCCAAGTTCAGCTGGCATTTAAGGACTAACTGTGTAAAGTATTGTGTGTGTAAATACCAGCAACAGATGCTATTACTCTTTGTTCTCTGTCTTGCAGCTGGAATAGAGATTGATGGACAAGTCGAAAGTGACACAGAGAGTGAAGGTAACGTAGAGATTTAAAAATGCGGTCTTGTTTGAAATACAAGAGCCAATTTCTTTTTCTTTTTCATTCTGGTTTGTGACTTTCTCTGTGACAGGAACCGTTTCATGAGCTTCTTGTAAGCAAGCAGATTTTTCCCTTGAGGCTAGACTTACAATAGTAATAGTCTTACAAAACAACATTCTTACGCAGTCTGTCCCCTTTCTTCCATGCTTCTAGAGTAGAAGGCTGTTAGAGCCCACATCCCTTCGTAATCAGCCCTAGTAAACCACACATTGCAGTAAAGCACAACCCTATGCAGGGCTGGGACTGCTTTGCACTACACTGAGGTCCTGTTTGCCTGTCATGTAAAGCTTTCTTAGACCATAACACACTGGTATCTTGATTAATCATGGCCACATAAGGATAAAATGAAAATAGATTGAAAGCAGACTGTCAGCTCTTCAGAAAATCAGCAAGAGAGAGCAATAGAATTATAAACAACTTTAACTCTGTATGTGTATTTAATAAATAGACATAGCTAAGAGGTGGGATTATAAAACTAAATAAAGAGAGGAAGCTAAAAGGTAAGATTACAACAGCACTGGATAGGCGATATGTAGACACTAGTGCAAAATTGGTTCACAATCATGTCTATACAATCCATAAAATCAGAGAAAGTAATTATGAAATTACTGGGATTTATTTTTTCAATCATATGCACCTTTCCCATATAGGCAAACAAGGAAATAAGATGAAACAAATGTATGTCCCACATTTCACCTAATATTTGATACATTGCAAATGAAAACTAGGATAGCTGGGTGCACAAAATGACCATATTATTACAGAGAATGAGTGGTTCTTTGACCTATGTCACTAACTGAAATTCAACTTCTTCTCATTCCCAGTGACAAACATCGCATGCCTGGTTTTTTACCACTAACAAACTATTTGCTTGTTATTAATTTCTAGATTTGCAACAAAACAAAAATTCAAACACTAAAATTCTTTTTGCTTCTACTTTCCTCACCTTTTAGGTTGTTCATTTTTTTCTCTGGAGTCCAATTTCCCTCTTCCAGAACAATTTCTCCAGCCCTGCATTAAAAAAAAAAATTAATGCCAAAACTACAAATTATTTGTTGTTGGTTTTTGAACACTTTACTTTCATCAGCCAGAAATTTTGGAAATATAGGAGCCAAAAGACTCTGGGAAAATTACTATTGGCTTTAGTGAATTTGGTGGTAGAAGGGGTGGAATGTCTTAGGTGGGTTTGAATGGGATTTTTTCCCCCCTTTCCATAATAGTCTGTAATTAAATTACTCTCCATTTCAATCTTCTAACTGGAAACACTTCTGACTTCTGGACAAACAAGTGTTTTAGCTTGCAGTGCCAATAAGAATTGAAAGTGCACCAGAAGCTGGGTATTTTTGTTTCTTTTCTGGATATAGAAAAGAAAACTCGGAGAAATAAGAACTGGTGCTGCCTAAGCTGTACCTTTTCTCCATATAAATAGAAGACATCCATCCCCAGCCTTGAAAAGTAAACGTTTTTCAAGGACAGTGCACCAACAAGAACACTACATAACACATAACCGACTGCAATTTCTGTTTCCATTGCAGTGTTGTGCTTACAGGTCAGAAAGGTATCTGTGCTCTCTGATGAACAGGCTTTTGCATTTGAAACTAATTTCCAGTTTTCTTATGGTCATGTATCTGTCACTGTGCTAAAATTAGCCATTCTGACTTAAATGGGAATTGCATAACCAGAGTTACGGACTCAGCTCTTGGGCAGAATATAATGCAAATCCCACCAAGGTCAACAGGCACCTATTCATTCACTTTTCTAAGGTTTGCATCAGGCATCCTTGCTGCCTGTGCTTTTCTGTTGAATCTTTATTTTGACAGCACAGAAAGCTAAGTGTTTCCAAGGTACTTGTTTTTTATCACTTGCAGAAGATGAAGTAAAGGACAAGTCACCTAAGAAACAGCCCCTCAGGGAAACTACCAGAGCAAGCAGACTTGAAAAGGGAAAGCAAGAGAAAGACAAAGAAGAAGATAAGAGCAAAGAGGAAGACAGTTGTAGCCAACAAAACAGATCTTCTAGGAGAAAAAACTGGCAAAATAGAAACAGTGATGGAAAAAAGGCAGGAGAGGAAGGAAGCCATCGGAGAGGCGAAAAGGCTCCTACAAAAGATCAAAAGGAGTCAGAAAACAAAGAAAGGAAAACAAACAAGAAAGAAAAAGAGGGGGAGAACAAACAGAAGAAAGACAGGAAAAACAGGTAATTAAACAATCTTTGATACAGTACCTAATGCCAGCCTACCAGCAGTACTGACTGCAGATAAGTTCTGGTCTCCCAAAAGGGATACAATTGTGGAAACCAGTAGTGTAAAATGCCACCAAACTGTTTCCAAGGTCTTCTGTTGTTATTGTTTCTCAGACAGGATCAGATCCAGGCATGTAGTGAAGACCTAGCACCTACAGCTAGGGGTAGAAAAGCACTCGTAAACAAGACAGCTTGAGCAACTCAAACTCGAGCATATTTGTTTGGTTGTTCTATGGAAACATTCAGGTTAAGATGGCACTCTCATGTTTTCAAGTCTCTACATCTTCCAAATCTTTCTTGTCCCAACTCTCTGCTTCTCCCAATGCCTTTATCTTCCATTTTCTTCTGAAAGTGTGAAAAATATTTCTCCAGAGCCACCTGTAGCCCTAGGCAATGATTCTGTAGCTGAAACATGGTCCAAAGCACAATGTTGGACAAGTTATGGCGGGGCATAAACACTTCTTCATAATCCTGGCTGGAAGAAGCCTTGCCATGAACATGAAAAGGCTGTGTTGGCATGGCACCAAGCCAGGGGACAGTGAGGCACTGTGTCCTCACCAGAGCAGTATCCCAGGGATCAGTGACACTATGCCCACTCCCAGCAAGATCTTCCCCATAACTCCTGTGAGTTTTTCTATTTTGTGCCCTTTATTTGGTGTCTCTCCCAGTACTTCTTCTGCTTCTTCCAACTCATCTGATGCGGAGTCGCTGTCAGAGGAGGAGCTTGCGATGCTGATGGAGCAAGTGGAGCAAAAGAAAAAACTGATTTCTACCATGAGGGGCAAGCCCTGGAGGATGGTGAAGAAGCTCTCTGTGCTCAGGTACCTGTCACACTAGGAACTCGCATCCCTAGGGTCTTTGCTCACTATCTAATGGACTTTGCCTTTCCTAGAAACTACATATTTGCTGCTGCTACTGCTAACACCTCAGTCTCTGAAAAAGTGACGGGAAGAACCTGGCCAGCCTGTCTGTGTTTAAATGATCAGAGTTAAAATGTGAAATTTGATTTTCAGCCTCTGTAACCAAAGAATGGACAAGGTGCAAATCTGTTCAACTGATACCCACAGTCAGGTCATTCTACCCTTGTATTTAAAACCAAATGACTTGCTACTGTCAGGCAACTTGTTAAAGCAAACTCTGTGCCCTGGTTTGCTTGTTCATAGCCACTATCAGGCAGAAATCAGAGCAGCAATGTGCCATGTGACTTCACACTCTCTGAGACTCTGATTCTTGGAAAAAGTACTGTATTACTTGCCAAGGTTTATGGAGCAAAAATAATATTGCCTCCCCCCCCGCCAGCCTGAATGTGGCCACAAGCTCCGCCAGGGGAGATTTAGGCTGGACATTAGGAAAAAATTTTTCACAGAAAGGGTCATTGGGCACTGGAACAGGCTGACTAGGGAGGTGGTTGAGTCACCTTGCCTGGAGGTGTTTAAGGGAACGGTGGATGAGGTGCTGAGGGGCATGGTTTAGTGTTTGATAGGAATGGTTGGACTTGATGATCCGGTGGGTCTCTTCCAACCTGGTTATTCTATGATTGAGCTCAGGCAGCTGCAGGGGTTGTTTTATTACAGGGCAATGGAGAGGCTCTGGGGCAAGGCTGACCAGGAAAATCAAAAGCCACAGGGAACAGCTCAAGACAAACCATTCCCATGTAGAGGCAATGATTCTAATCCCAGCTCTACTGGTTAAAAAATCCTCTGAAATCACTTTCTACCAGGAGAGCTTTCAAATTAGCATTGCAAGGCATGTGCAGCCCCATGAGGAGTGGTGATGCCCCACCTCTGTTTGCCAAGAGGCAGCTGAGAGCAGCAGTGACCAAGCTGTGAAAGCTGACAATCAGCATGTGTTTATGCTTCTCTCCTTTACACTTTGAAGGCCAAGACCTGCTCCTTTTTCCATTAAAATCAGGAGCTTTAAACACTGCTAATTATTTCTAAAAAAAAAACGGGTAAAGATCTGTACAAGGGAACTGTATTAAAGCATCTTTTTGTTCTCACAGGGATGCTACAAGCCTAAGCTCATTACAAATAAAATCTTATGACCCTCAAAGTCCAAAGTTCTGCAAGAAAAGAAAGAAAAAAAAAAACCAAGCAGTATTATTTCTGACACATTTTCTCTTTGGTGTAGGGTCCCGGTTAAAATTCTGCTTAAGATCATGTTTGTTCTTGTTCCTCCATCTTTCCATCTTATCCATGAACCACAGCAGTCATTACCACTCACTAATGAGCCTAAACAAAATTGTTGTACTGCTTGTGCAGGGGTCTCCAGAAAGGCTCTCACAGTGCTGTAAATTCATTCATTATTTTGGGTCCACAAACTCAACTCTGAGACAAGAAAGTATTAGCCCTGTTGCAAAGAGAAGGAATGTCAAAGACAAGGAGAGCAAAACGATACATTCGAGACTTAGCAATCTCACTTTAGGTTTATAAATAAAGTCACAGATAACTTTCCCAAGGTTATGCACTGAACTAGCCAACTATTTCTACCAAGTAGAACCCCGTCTTCACCATAGGCTTAAGATTGCAAAGGAAATCCTAACTCCTTAAATTTCTTCTTATGCTGTATCAGTAATGTCAATACACAATATAATCCTACTCACAAACTCAGCATACTTTAACAGCACCTACACAGGTTCTTTTCTCTATAAACCTATTCCAAAACTAATTTCAGTTCTGCAGCTTGATTTCTTTCCTGACCAGTATACATTCAGTTCTCTGGCACTGAGATTATCTTCATCAGGCCAAATTGTACATCGATATTCATCCAGTGAGGTGTTCATGGAGAGAAATTTTGCACCCTCTTGGAGCCTGTTTCATGAGGAAATGTTATTTTTATCTTGACCAATGCACCAGGAGAGAGAAGTTATAGTGAGCATGCTGGCACAGGAGAGCTCTGAAGGGAAAGGAACAGGCAGGCTTTTCATTTACATCCAGAGAGAAACAGGGAGCAAAATTTAGGGCACATCTACATCATATGAGCATGAGTGCTTTGGGGATCCCTTAACAAACCATGGGTGAGCATACAAGCTCTGCATGGCACCTCACCAGCAGATAGGAGCTGGCACCCCAAGCGCAGCACAGGACACAGAGAGCCCAAATTTCCTATTCACACTGCTTTCCCACCAGTGCAGGCAGAGGTGAAAAGCTTAAGATCCCTTTGCTGTTTTAATAACCCACTTGTTTCTTTACCAATTAGGGAGGCGCAAGCTTTTGTAGAGAAGTTCGAAGGAGCTCTGGGAAAAGGGAAGGGTAAAAAGTTGTATGCATGTAAGATGATAATGGCAAAGGTAAGTGCTGCAATGATGCCAGGGAAAATTCGGGGTACCTGCTTATGCATTTAGCCTATTCTCAGTAGACTTTATGAACCCAAATTTGGCAAGAGACACACCAAGAAATCATAATAAAACTTCTTTGCCACATTAAAATAAAAAAAAAATTACTAGCCATCTGACAATTACAGAGAGAAAAGGGGGAAATTTCGCCCAACCTGAATTTCATTGCAACCTTCCCAGAAGTAAGGGAGGGTTTGCAGGAGCAAGAAACAAAAAACCACGGCTTTCTGGTTTCAGTTTCCAAAACCTTGAACTGTGGGACGAAGTTCCCTAGAGAGGAAGAAGGCCAAGCCAAACTCCTGCACTGTCCCACAGACTCCTGTAAAATTTCACCTTCCCTGTTAATGAGACAACAAGGATGACTGTGTTGTAAAATTGAAGTCAGTAACCAAGTTGAATGTTGTCATGGAGATTATATAGAGAAATGAAAAACAGAGCCAGGCCTGATATGACAAAATCAATAGGAGTTTAGCCGCTAGTCTGACAGGGAAGGATTCAAGCTCAGTGTTTTATCAAATTAAATTTTGTTTTAGATTAAGTCAGGTCTGTATTGATTCTTTCTGTCCAGAGCTAGCTCTGAATTTTCCGCCCCTATATAACATGGTAAACTCATAGGACAACTGCAGATTTCCAAAAGCCTGGGAAGATTAAAATTCAGGTAATTAATGGGAACATGTGTGGATGAAGGTCTTTTGGACTGAAGGTAGTTTCTGAAGTAGTTCAAAAGGTCAGACCCAAACTAGAGTTTTTGCTTTGGAATTTAAACCCATCCCTAGCAGCGCCACCAAACCCGAACCTTAGAAAGCCCTATGGCCTCCCTCTTCAATCCTCTCTGCTCACAGCAATGTTGTCTTTTTTCAGAAATGGGTGAAATTTAAGAGAGACTTTGACAATTTTAAAACCCAGTGCATACCCTGGGAGATGAAGATAAAAGAAGTGGAAAGTAAGTGGAAGTTGCTGTGCAGTGGCAGTGAGATATTTTGCAAGACAGCTTTGCCTTCATCCAAGCAATCACCCAGCTCTCTGGTCCCCGGTCTCTGCTCACCCTGGGTGCTGGTGCCAATGCAGTAGCACACACCTCGGGAGCTCTCCTTGCCTTGCCTTCTCCATCAGTGGTGAGAACTGTAGGGAGGGTCTTGGGAAACATGCTGGGGAGACTTGAGGTAAGGGGCTCTAAGTCTTGCTGAAAATAATTTGACTCTCCTAAACTGCTAATCACTAAGTGTCTTCTGCTTCAAGGTCACTTTGGCTCCTCAGTTGCTTCCTACTTCATATTTCTGCGGTGGATGTATGGAGTAAATCTTGTCCTCTTTGGGTTAATATTTGGACTGGTTATAATTCCAGAGGTAAGTGCTTAAGTCTCCTTTCAGTAATATTTTGCCCTTTGCTTAACACAAACACGAGATTGACAGCACAAAAGTGTCTTATAACAGGCAATGCTTTAGAAAAATGAAATGTATAAGGAAGATTGTTTACAAAGAACAACTTACAAGGCTGTTACTGACACAGGAGTAAAGGTCAGATTGAAATGAGGAGATCTAAAATGCTATTAAATATCCTACCCATCCAGCAGCTAAAACAGCTCAGAAACCTAGCTTGAGACTAATTTTACATATTGACTAAAGTGAATATCATGATCTAGGAATTCTCCAAGATACAAGCTCAGGTCTGCAAGAGCCATAAGAAACAGACTGTGCATGGAAACTGATTTTTAAAAAAAGGCTCCGTGATGGTATGGGACTTCCACAAACTTTTCCTTCACCTCTCTGAATTACAAAAATCACAGTTCAGAGTATGATGTAGGACTGATCATTCCTACATCATTACCAAGGACCAGGGACACCAGCTTCAATGCAGTCCTCACTGGGTGTGTTGACTCCAGTTTTGACAAACATACTGTTGCATGAGCCTTCACAGCCACAAGGATAAAGTGGGGGTGGAAAACCCAGATGATGCCAGTGCCAGGACCCCTCCTCAGGCTGAGGAGCCCCTTTTGTGCCCTCTGAAGACACTGCCACAGCAGAGCCCCGCAGGAGCAGCCACGGAAGGAAGGAACAATTTCCCAAGCACTATTTGGGGAATAAGCCTTTTCTGTACTTCTAATTCAGATGATTCACAAGGAAAAGTTTTATTCTTAGTTTTTCTATTTCTTGCTGTTCCTGCAGAAGGGAAAGAATCTCAGAGTCAAATTTATATGATCATTTATTCAACATCTTTTTTCATGTAGCTATTAGAGTTCTGGCTAAATTACTCAGTGCAGTCTTTAAAGGCTGTCTAATCTGCAGACAGTGGCATCTGTTCTGTTTAATGCAGATGTTTATGGAGCAAAAATGCAGCACAGAGTCTCTCCTGAGGATGGTGCCTTTCTTCCCATTAATGTGGTTGCTCACACTATGGAAAGTAAAAGCTCTGTTTCCTCCCAGGATGAAGAGATATAACCATTAGCACTGAACAATACAAATGTATTTTGTTAGGAACTTTGCATATGGTAGACTAAAGAGCTTTGTCTGTAAAGTATGCATACTGTTACTCATTGCCTACTGAGCTGTTAAGATATGGAGAGTAGCTGGGCAATAAACATTTAATCATAAATGATTTTGAAAGTAACTAGATAGCTCTAAAAAATAAATGATAGATAACATGCTAGGGTCTTTCTAGCCAATGAATGCTAACAAGATAATTTGGTATGGGCATCAGTTGGAGTCTGCTTGTAGATCTATTAACTCTTCATAGCCTATGACATTCTCTATCTGGACTGCAATAGCTGCTGAACTTGTAAGACCTGTTTTATGTGGTGCCATGAGGAGAGTCTATGCCATGAAAACTGTTCTTCACATCATACTTTCATATTCTTTTTTTTTCCCAAACATAACTGCCCTTCACCTTACCTTGAGATCATTTTTCAATCCAAGACTATGTAATTCAAAATAAACTGCAAGCTCAACCCTGCTCTTGACTTCTCTCAAAGGAGGAGTCCTGCATAAATAGATAAAACTAATCCTTTTATTGCATTATACCCATGAAGTTCAAGCAAAGAACTTCTTGCTGAACTAAGGACATTTAAACTGGAGCCGCTCATTGAGGGACACGGTTCCTTGGCAAAAGAGTTCACATGTAACGGATGTTACTGCTCTGGTCATTTGGGTGAAATGGATCCTAAATGTTTTAAAGTGCTATTCTGGTACTAAGAGATAAAATATATATTAAAATTAACCAAAAACGAGAACAACCAAAAGGGAAAACCACTCCTAAAAACTGTACAATGTGTTATACTATGTATGCATCACTGTTGTTAATGTTCACCAGGTCCTGATGGGAATGCCATATGGGAGCATGCCAAGGAAAACTGTACCCCGGGCTGAACAAGCAACAGCTATGGATTTTTCTGTTCTTTGGGATTTTGAAGTAAGTACAGGAGCACTAATCATAAGAGATCAGTTGAATACCTCCTAAAAGTCTTCAGAAGGTATTTGCACCACAGGAATCACTTTGTTCCAAGATAAACCAGCAATGCACCTGGTTCTTCCAGAAGATGAAGACAGCTGCTGCCACAAAATCTTTGTGGATGTCCAGAGTTTTCTGTCCAAAACACCATGTACACCCGCAGGCTCCTGCATATGGATTTGAACTACTTACATATACAAACCTGCTGGCCAGCATATGTGGCATGTGCGTTTATACAAACATACACATATATTTCTCAGTGCAGGGTCAAAACAGGTGCAATTTTATCCCTAAGGGGATATATCACATCCCAACACAGCTGGCTGACACCACTCAAAATGAGTCTGTCTCAGGTAAATGAGGTGCAACAGGACAAAGAAAAATCCATTAAGGCCAATGGAGACATACAGTTCCGCGTGGAAGGAAGTCAAAGCAGATTTAGGGACCCCATATCCTTCTCTCTACACAGTAGTTTTATTCATGAAATACAAGAAGCCAAAGTCAGTCGATGAGCATTATTAGAAGTAGGTGACTATACACACTGCCAAGCAATGAGTTTGGTGCAACTCACACCATGTTCACAGAGTTGCTCATGAACTCAGGCCAAAAAAAAAGACCCTTCTTCAAAGGAAAAAACACCCAGTAAATACATTGCTGCTGTATTTTAAGTCTACATAGAACAATCTATAGAAATCTATATCATCATCTCACAATCACAAAATCTTATTCTGAACAAAAAACCAAAAATTTTGTATGCACAACAGCCATTATACTTTCACACAGAAAGGCAGCCACCACCTAGATGAAACATGAGAGCTACTCCAAACCAGGTAGCCAGAAGATGAGTTCAAGCTGCAGACCCCCTAAGCAGGCAAGAAGAAATTTGCCATACCGCTGAATTTCCCCATAGCCTTGGGAAAAGGATCCCTGCCCATGTCCCTTCACCTCTATCAGCCTGGAATATTTACTCCTGAAGCTGGAACCATAATTTAGGACTTGCACCTAAAGGGAAAGCCCAAGTTTCCTGCTGCCCATAAGCGCTTGGCTGTAACCCCAATGCAGACCCTGCCAGTTACTCTTTGTCTTTGAAGATGTAGGGGGACAGCCCAAAACACAAAAAAAGATGCATGCATCAGGGGGAGAAGATTCTGCTGTGGCCTATACACGTGCTATCTGACTTTCAAAGCTGCTACTTCTGGAAATATCTTTAAAATGCCTGTTGGTGCTGGCCCACATATTATAAGCATGGGACCCAGTCCTCCTGTAATAAACCACATCACAATTTTCTTAGCTAAAGAAAAACCCCAACGACTACTTTAATATAAGCCAAATTGTTTAAATCAATTCATTAATAAGGCTTCAAATACTGGTGTGTCCAGGATCCTAACATGGCCAGACCTTTGTTCACAATCCATTTTCTTCTGAGCATCCTTTTAGGTCTTGCTCTCTCAGCACTTTCACCCACTTGACAGAATCCACAATTCAGAGGTGAGTTAGCAACACTTTGAATAGCATTGCATTGAATGAAAAGCTCATTGGAGCATTGTACTGTAAAAATACAAGAAGAATCCTTTAAAAACAAACAAAAAACCAAAAGAACTCTCAACCAAAGAACAAACCACACCAACCTGCATAGGTGTTTCTGAACTGCAGCTGCTGATTTTTTTCTGGGAGATCATAAATTATACACATATCAGCAAGGAAATTTGCTCTTGGATGAAACTGTACCATCCCATGAAAGGCTGGCTACCATGAACTGCCAATCTCCTCCCTGTGCCTTGGTACATATTCTTCTACATTCCCCTGCTGACACCAAAGGCTTGATCCCCTGAACCTCTCTGCCATACAGGTCCCCATCCTATACTCACTTGCTTGTTGCCTGACACTAGGGAGCAATCATGCAAACCTGAGAAATAATCTCTATCTGTGAGGCAACAATGTGTGTCTGCACTCTATGGAACCAGATGATGTCAAATTAAGCCCTTCACAGAGGCTTGCCTTTTGAAAATTAATGGATGCTTATTCCAGTGTGCTCCACAGGAGAGGTAAAATGGGGAAACATATTTTAGAGCAGGCATAAGGAGTCAATATTGTGATCCTGAAAATTACATTTCAAGAGAGAGGAGCCAGGGAAATGTACGCTTTGGCAGTAAGGAGGTTAGATCATGGATTTCTAGAGGAGCAGAAAGGAATAAATCTCACTTGGACACCAGACACCATGTCTTGCAGATGGAGATGAAGAACATACTGGATGATGTAAACAGAGAAACTCATTTTTCAGTCTCCACCATTTCATGAATCAAAAAGACAAACGTTTGGAAACACAATCTCAGAACAAAAGTTCACTAGTGCTTTCTGTGAACATCATCTTTATATTTTATGAGTCTTTTTTCATTACACCTCTCCAGCACTTTATAAATAAGATGTTACAAGCCCCAAGCAACTACTTTGCAGTGTGCCAACCATGGGCCTGCTGCACCTCGAGTACTGTGTTCAGTTCTGGGCCCGTCACCACAAGAGGGATGTTGTGGGTCTGAAGCGAGTCCAGAGAAGAGCAACAAAGCTGGTGAAGGGGCTGGAGAAGAAATCTTACGAGGAGCGGCTGAGAGAGCTGGGGTTGTTTAGCCTGGAGAAGAGGAGGCTGAGGGGAGACCTCATTGCTCTCTACAACTACCTGAAGGGAGGTTGTGCAGAGGAGGGTGCTGGCCTCTTCTCCCAAGTGCCAGGGGACAGGACAGAGAGGGAATGGCCTCAAGCTCTGCCAGGAGATATTTAGGCTTGAGATAAGGAAAAAATTCTTCTCGGAGAGGGTGGTTAGGCATTGGAACGGTCTGCCCAGGGAGGTGGTTGAGTCACCATCCCTGGAGGTGTTTAAGGTGAGGGTGGATGAGGTACTTAGGGGCATGATTTAGGGATTGGTGGGAATGGTTGGACTTGATGATCCAGTGGGTCTCTTCCAACCTGGTTATTCTGTGATTCTGTGATTTCCCCAAGCAGCTCAGCGGCACTGGTAGAAACACATGCAAAGTCATCCTGTACCTGTGGGACTGCACTTTGGGGAGGGCAAACACACAGCTGATGTGGCACTGAGGATGGCAAAGTTTTATATTAGGTTAGTGATAAAAATACTAGCACTTTGGGGGAGCCTACTCTAATTGATTACATGAAAGTGGTCAAACGCTGGAAGAGAAGCTCAGAAAGGTTGTGGATTTCCATCTTTGGAGATTTTCAAAACTCAACTGGACATGGCCCTGAGACACAGCACTATCTTTTGGAATTGGCTCTGCTTTTAGCAAGGGGCTTGACTAGATGACCTCCAGAGGTCCCTTACCAAGTAAATTATTCGATGTCTTTAAACAAAATCCATTGCACAGCTCCAATATAAGCTTCAACGTATGTCTCAATTTTGGTGCTTCCAAAGGCCTGATCAGAGGGCAGCTTGCTCTATCATGGTCAAACTGATTAACTACACTTAACTTATAAGCCAAAAGACAATTGGAAAAAAATAGAGAAGTACAATATGCAATAACAGACATCAATTTGGATGAGAGATGATAGAAAAATCAGATGAGACTGTTAATGCAGATTAGGAGATCTGCTCACTTGTTGAATGCTCAGCAGTTTGTACAGCAGAAAATATATCTACTTGAGACAACATGGTTGATGTGTCTGAGCTCTGATTTCCACAGGAAAGCAATGCTTTGATTTTAGTCTTCGGTTATATTTGCTCTGCAGGTGGTAGCCAGTAAAAGAAACTAAATCTGCAGCATACTGAGCATCAGCTGCCTTCTAGCTGAAAGGAAAAGTTTCATATCATGTTGGAAAAAAACCTTTGTTACAGCATTTCTACAAGATCTGTGTGTTTGATATGGACTTAGAGAAGCAGGTGGGCTACAGCCACAAAGAGCAATAAGATTTTTCTGGAAGAGATTAAACAGTGATGGATAAAAACTACATTTTATTTTTGAGCCAGTATCCTCTGACATGCACTCCCTCTCCTTCCCTCTCTTAGGAGGATAAGCTCTTAGGAGAATGTCTCGTGAAGGTGACAGGGCAGCAAACAGACAAGAATGAGACACTTAAGAATTTTTCCAAGCTGATTTTCCTTATTTTCAATCTTCAGTTTTCACCAGAAACGTCTTCCCTGAAGAATTCAAGCTGCACAGCTTACACTAAGGCTTGCTTTTGTTTCTTTTCCAGGGCTACATCAAATATTCAGCGCTCTTTTATGGCTACTACAACAACCAACGGACAATTGGCTGGTTAAAATACAGGCTACCGATGGCATATTTCATGGTTGGGATTAGCGTATTTGGATATAGCCTGATGGTTGTTATAAGATCGTAAGTACAACCGGCATTGCCCTCTCTGCAAAATCCACCTAGATGTGTCTGGCAGCTGGGTTTCCCTCCACGGGCATGGCTAATCGCTAGGTCTACCCTTGGCTAGACAGCTGAGGAAGCACAGGGTGAAGGGGGCTGCGTGCCTGCTGTGTTCACGCACTTGGCCTCAGCATCCACCGCATGAGGCTCTGGTGGGGTGAGTGGACCTGGGCAGTCCCCTGCCTCAGCCATGCGCTCACAGGAATTATTTTGAACTCCCTCACCTCCTTTTCCAGCCTTCTTTTTCTTCCTTCTCCTCCTTCATCACTTTAACCCTTCCTCCAACAGTACTTCACGGCCATCAAATAGGTGGATTTTGTACATGAAAGAGGATTTTACGTACTGTAAATTTCAAATGCTCCTTTTCTCATCCCTTCTTTGCAAAAAAAGTCATTCCTGAAAGCCAACATGAGTCAAACAGATGGTTCAAGGGGTATGGAAAAGAGACAAATGTTAACAGACTGCTTTTGATGCAACTCCAAACCAATCAGCGGAGTTTTAAAGTGGGGCACTGATCTCTGTGCCCCTCGTGCACTGTCCCCAGGCACCAATGTGGTCCCTGCAGCCTCCTCAGGGCACTGGGGATGCAGCTGAAGCACCTCTTGCTGCTGGAACAGTCTCTACAAAGCCAAAAATAAAACCCTCTGTCTCTCTCTAGAGGCCATACCGTGCAAAGGTTATCCTTCCTTTGCAATAATGAGCACACGGATTTGTATCACTGTCAAAACAGACCCTATTGCTGTGCAGCAGAAAGAGTCTCTTGAGCCTTTGGCTGGAGTGGGACATGGGGATTTGCTGTACATTTGCCATGAAATTGCAGCATCTGTTGTCTCGTCTTCCTTAAGGGACTGGTGCTAGGAACTCTAGTGGGAGTTACAGAAGGATTTCAGGGATCAAATAATAGAGAGAGAACAGCAGAGACTATATCTGCTCTTATGCTGATTAACAAGAATAATCCTTTTTTTCTCCCTGCATGGGTTTGCTGTGAGCTCTTTGCCTCCAGCATTGTGCAGTTACTGAAATCTCACTAAAACTTCATGTTGTAGTGGGTGTATTGGACAGCACCAGTGATTTTTGACTAAATTTAACTAACTAGAGATAGCCATAAACATATATTGTTTATACCTAGAACTCAGAAGCACTGTAAATAGACTTTCTTCATGCACTAGCTGGTGGAAGCAATCCTTAACCTGCTTTAATCACGTATGCTAGTGTTTTTTCTACGCTACTGTTTTTAGTACAAGACTTGCATAGCCTTGAAGACCACATTTGACAATTCAGTCCTCCTTAAACCTGAGATCCCATGGCACATGATGGACAGCTGCACCCAAGCTCTAAGAGCAGTCACCACACTACTTTCTTACTCACCATCAACTCTAGACCACTGGCACTGCTTTGCAAAGTTGAAAGACATGAGTGGCCCTGTGAAACATTTGCTGACCTTACCATCGCACGTGTCCTTGCACAGGATGGCACGCAACGCCAACCAAAGCACAGCAGATGGGGATGATGACAACTTCATTTTCAGCTGGAAAATGTTCACCAGCTGGGACTACCTCATCGGTAACCCAGAGACAGCAGACAACAAGTTTGCATCCATCACCACCAGCTTCAAGGTAACCCTGCCTGTCATTTCTCTGCCTTTTTTTGTCCGGGGGTGCTCCCAGAACCCACCCTAGTAGAGGTTTAAGCGGAAATCTGGGTACCTGTACAGTATCCCTCCATACAAATAGCATATGGCACTGAATTGAAGCAGCTCCACCTTCAGTGCCATAGGTCACTCCAAGAACATTTTAAAGATTTGAAAAAAACCCGTTTACTTCTAGAGTGCAGCTCCCCCACCACATTCACCTGGAACGCGGCAGGCTGTTTTCCACTTCACATCTTTCAGTCAGAGATGCTTGTATAAAGCTTTGTTTGAGCTTTATACAAAGTACCAAGTTCAAAAGAGCCAGAATTGCACGACATTGTGTTTTATATGGTAGAAAACCATCCATTGTTGCCTTAGGCTCAGTGCTGCAAGATTAACACTCCAATTCTGTGACCATCCCTGTTTTTTCAGGAGTCTATTGTGGATGAGCAAGAAAGTAACAAGGATGAGAATATCCACTTGAGGAGGTTCCTGCGGGTTTTGGCCAATGTCCTCATCATATGCTGCTTGTGTGGGAGTGGCTACCTCATTTATTTTGTGGTAAAACGCTCCCAGACATTTTCCAAAATGCAAAACGTTGGGTGGTATGAAAGAAATGAGGTAAGGAAACTTTGCTTCCAGTTTTCTGCTGTGATAATTTGCCTTGGACATCAGCATAATCATTGCCACTGCTTGCGGGCAGCATCCAAGGCAGGAATTCCCTACCAGATTCCAGAAGTCCCCTTCAGTACCTCAGTACCTGTGTTAGCCAGGAAGCAGACTGGTTTCACTAAGAGTTTCTAGGACAAATTAAGAGCTCCTGCAAAGAAGAGTAAATACTCTTAGAACAAATCACAGTAAAAGTTAATGGGCATTCAGCACTTACATCACTAACCATTTTTTAAAGGCTCTGTCTCAAGTAACATAAAAATCCTTACAAATTCTGTTGTACTAGAAGGCTTACCAGGTGTTAGAAATGTCCATGATCAGACATAAAACTAAACTCAGATCATTATAAGCCATCTTGAATAATGGGAATATGATTTTACAACCTGCAGGAACCTTTCAGTTGTCAAAATTTTTCTGTGTCTGATTGTGGAATGAGTAGTTCAAATTCTGAAGCCCTTCACAAATAAATTAAAATTCAAGCTATGGAAAGACTTAATTTCAATGTATACTATATTATCATGTATTTATGTATGAAAATCAAATTAAATTCAAAGTAATATAATTTCATAATTCCCTCAGAAAACATTAACAAGACAGCACATTCTCACAAAATGCTGTCATTTATTTCAGTGAACATTTCCCAAAGAAAAATTGCTATTAAAAACATAAAAGTTTAATGTCTGAGACTTTCCTGGTGATAACTTGAGATCTAAGAATATACGATTCCGGGTAGTGTCCCCCCTCCTAGAAAGAAAAGCACCAAAAGAGACCCATGAGTCAGAACCCACCAGCAGCTGTACAGACACAATCCTCCACAGGCCAGCAGGCACTGTATGGCTGTAAAATAAGATAGAGCCTACAAGTCATGCCTGAGCTGACACTGACTTGCCAGTGACCTCATTGACCACAGTACAACTTATCGTCTCACACTGTGTAGAGGGATAAAAATACCACCAGGACATATTTTCTTGAGTTGCAAAACTGAGTCCTCAATATAGTCCCATTCAAATCTGTAATTGCTTATTGCAAAAGCAAAGGTGCTGAATGTGGAAAATAAACATTAGCATCGACTAATTATCTTTATGCATGCAAGCCAAGTCTTGCACTTCCTCTAAAACTAAAATAAGAGCCTCAGAGCTGATGCAAGCAGTACTACAAGGGACTTGAGGAACCTAAATATTCATGAGTCTGGGCTGACAAGGAACAAATTCTTCAGAGCTCATCCCTTTGAGATAACAGCAAAAGTGCTCCTGCAAGAGCAAGCTGTGCAATCCAGCCCTGAAGTCTGATGCTGTTACCTGCACGCCCGTAGTTGAGCTTGCTTTGGCTCCCCCCAACCCTTTACAAATGCTCCAGAAAGCTCCAGCCACTTGCTGGCAGACCCTGTCCTGCTCTAAGTAATATAGTCACCGTTGTTACTATTAGCAGTAATCTTGTTTTCCTCACGTGGCAGGTTGAAATTGTGATGTCCTTGCTGGGCATGTTTTGCCCTCCACTGTTTGAAACCATTGCTGCACTAGAAAATTACCATCCCCGCATTGGGCTGAAATGGCAGCTGGGGAGGATCTTTGCGCTCTTCCTTGGGAACCTCTACACGTTTTTGTTGGCCTTGATGGATGATGTAAATGAAAAAGTAAGAGATGAGCTAAAAATCCGTGTTTGCTAGCATTGTCCAGAGCTGAGGGCGAGCACAGCCCATCCCCACAAATGGTGGGAGCCACCGCCTCCTCTTCCCGATCCTCTCCATCACCAGCTGAAGTGCTCCAGGGACACTCACTGCCCAGAGGGTTTTCCAGCGAGTCTCCAGCTTCTCTTCACAGCCCTGTAAAGAGAGTGCTTATTGTCTCCCATAATCATGGATAATTTGGTATTTTCTCCATCTGACACCATGTGCAATTTCTGTTATGCAGTTCTTGAGGACATAGTTTATAGCCCTTTTTCCATGCCTTCCCCTCTTTAACATTATCCTGCTAGTGTGTTGCAGGCAGATAACTGCAGGAAGGGATAAATGTCTAACTGATCTGCAGGAAAAATGAGTCTGATTTAAGCTGAGAAGAACTGGAGGACTCAGGGCAGTTTGCTCTGCCCTGAAAAACAATGAAGAATGTGAGGAAGGAGGGATGGGTGGAGGCTCCCTCTGCATGCACAAGCCTTGCAGAAGGTCTGGCTCCCCCACATACAGTGAGCACACTGCCAGCTCCCTAAGACTCACAGTGTACCAGGCTGCTTTCAGTCTGGAGGGCTTGTTACTCCCTTGCTCCTGGCAAAAGGGGAGGAGTTTCCATGCTGTTTCCCTTTCCAGTGCGAGCACTCCAACTGCATTGTAAGAAAATGCTTACATAATGAGTGGTAACTGGCAGGGAGGAGGGAGGAACCCATCACCTTGGGTGTCTCCAAACATATCCTCTGGGGCCACCACTTCCTGACCTTTCTTTGTTGCAGCTGGCTGAAGAGGACGTAGTGAAGAACATCACACGCTGGATGCTGCTTGGCCACCACAACTCATCTATGGGGAACAGCAGCACTGCCACCCCACCTCCCCTTGATCCAGCAGATGTGCCCAGGGGACCCTGCTGGGAGACAACCGTTGGCATTGTAAGAAATTCACCATGTAGCAAGTCTCTGGGCTGGTTTGGGGTGGAATTTTCTGTTGTTGATGATGTTTTTGGCGCTTTCAGGATTTAAGTTTTCTTAACAAATAGCATTTCCTTTCCCAAATCTTGCATAGAAGATCAAGGCAGTATAAATCTTTAGCCACAGTACTCAAGCTTCGGTGCTGAAATCCCCAGCTGGACACACCCAGGGCACACAGGTAGCCGGCAGCCATGCTTGCATCATGTTTTGGTTCAGATCATGACTGCGCCTTTGAAGGAATCTGTCTTGCCCATTACTGCTATCCTTGGGTTCACATTGTAGGAAGGCTTCGGAGCACATCAATAAAACCCAGACAGAGGAGATGTCCCAGTGGATTCCCTGACATATCCCAAAAACTAATGCTTTGTGATGCCATGGGATGAGGGCAGAATTAGGCAAAAATAACCTCCCTGAAATGCATGCAAGATAGACTTCAGGTCCTCAGAGTTTCACCCCACAAACTCACCTTGCAATCTTCACACTTTGAGCAACTGTCTTCATCCAGCAAGAAGTTCTGCAGCCCAACTACGCATGACTTAAAAAGTAATAGCAATCATTTATTGGCTGATATAGATAGTCAGGGTTTAACCAAGCTAGCAGGCAATGCATTCCTGTGTACATCCAGTACGTCTTCACTCACCAAGCCATTTTCAGTCAAGTGACAAAATACCAGCCACTCTCAGTCCTCGGAAGGGACTGATCCTCAGTGCAACTCAGCTGCCATCCTCCAAATCCTTGTTTCCCACCCCCCCCCCCCCAGACTTTAAAATCTTTTCTTGCCAGTGTTTTTCTGTATGAATCCTTGTGACACCAGCTATCTGCATCTTATAAGTCATATTTCTGCTTGCAATTTTACCCTTCTTGCCCTGTGCATGTCTCCTCTCTGCATTTCCTCACTGCTCTTACTTACAACTAAGCAATTTCCTCATGGTTCCCAAGCGCAAAGGTAAAGCTTAAGCACTAGAGTGTTTGAAAACAGGCGGGGAGTTTGCTCACAGTTTGCCTTTCTGAAGGTTACTGTCACATAAAGACAAATGGCCTAATAAAAAATACAGTCCCAAATGAGCCACTGAAATTATAGGTGCTAAATATTTCTTCCTTGTTTTAAATTGCAGGAGTTCGTAAGGCTTACTGTGTCTGATATCCTGGTGACCTACATAACCATTCTGGTAGGAGATTTCATCCGAGCTTGCTTCGTCAGATTTGTGAATTATTGTTGGTGCTGGGACCTAGAGGCTGGATTTGTAAGTCCGTTTTTTATAGCTGAGAATGTAGAGGTAATTTAGAGCCGTTTGATCAAATGCTACAAACAGATTGCTTTCTGATTATTCTAGCGGTCCTCTGGCCTTTCCTTTTAACTTAATTGGTAGACTCTGCATGACTTCTCTGGATGAGCGAGTTTCATCCCAGAAAGAACCCTTCAAAAATGCCATTCTCTCAGGATTTTAAACCATGGAGATTCAAAAAAATGAACCTCATCTTAATTCCATTGTTACAACCCCAAACCTTTGGGCTCTTCTATACCTCTTCTCAAAGCCCCAGATCATCCTGTTTGTCGCCCGAGATGCAGGCAGCAGCAAGCTTTAGTCTCAGCATCATCTTCTGATTGATGCTGGAAGCTGGTACTATTTCTGCTGCAATGGAGCAAGGAGCTTTTCTTTCTTCTCTCCCACATGTGCAGCACAGCAGCACTGAACTCTTTGGTATTCATAAAGGCTACGTTACCAAAGCAGCTAGTAGTGGAGCAGCACAATACAGAATAAAATAATGACCCAATAAAAGCCCATTTTTTCAACTAAGAAGTAACAAAAACAGATGGATTCAGACAGAGATGGAAATACTTGGCAAGAATACAATAATATCACTGCATCAGTTGCATGACTATCGTACTGGGAGGATTTCCAGGAGGGGTCTGGAGAAGAGCAGAGGTGGGCTTTGTAGCTACCTACAGGGGCCTGGGTCTAGCGAGGGCAGTCAGAGCCCAGCAGGTATTTTGCTGCTTGTGGAGTATCTTACATTTCTTATGGGGCAGGCAGAGGATGTTTCCCAGGGTAATTCAGAGCTTGAAGGAATCCCCTGGCATCCAAGCAGCACACAACTACTCTCATTGCGTGAGCTCATGGATCACAGTCATGTTGAAGCTTCTGCTTTTCTCCTCCTGGACATGTCCTCATCTCATTTTGCTATCTTTGATTTTTTTCTTTAGATGTATTCCTCAAAACAACCCTTAGAAATACCACATGGAGATTTTTGTCATTCTTAAGATCTCCTTTGTACAAATGGAAAAGGAAGTCTGGAAGTCTCTTCTGTCCCGCAGGCGCTCCTTGATGTACTGAAAAAAAAATTCCTGGACATCCATCTTCCACCTCTCAGTGAAATTAAAAAGAGCTGCTTTAGGGCTTATTCTGTACTTCCCTCTCTGCTTTCCCATGGCATTCAGCACCAGCTCAGGCAGGCTGTGACGTGATTTTGCACCGAGAAACGAACCCTATTCAGAATATGTCAGGGGATAACCAGACTAACATGGCCCAGTAGATAAGTTTTTGCAGGTGAGCAGTCCAACCCAGCCCCCAAGGACCTCAGGAGGAGCAAAGCAAGTCCCATATTTATTAGGACTGTTATTTATTACTACAGTTTTTTATTAATGTGAAGTTGCAGCCCTTGATATGGAGCAGCACTAGGAGGGTTTCACTCTGCAGTCTAGCAAAGGCAAAACTCTCCTTTCATGCCAAGCCACTCTCGTGGTACTAACAGAAAGAAGAAATCACCATGGACTTCCCTCCTCTTTTTCTCCTACTTCTTTTTGAGATTAATATATTCAATGTATTACTCCACTGGTGCTCTAGTAGGGGTTAGGGATTTTTTCCCCTGACCCAGGAATGAAAAAAGAGTGAGAGGAGGTTTGGTAACAGTTGTCTAATCCCACCTAGCCATGGGCATCAGCACAACTGTATACATTTTTCTAATGCATACAGTAAATAAATCTCTTGTTTAACCCAGTCTTCTCACACAGAAGTACTCAAAGCAAAGGACAGCAGACACTAGAAGTTGTCTTCGTTTTCATGGGAAAAAGAAGGCAATATTAACCTCTAGCTAAAGATTTGATGTTGAAATGAACTAGAATCCAAAGAACAAAGAAAACAATGTTTGCACCCATCCCTTCCTAAAGCTGCAAGCAGTCAGCAAATTAAGATTCTGACTCGGCTTCTTTTGAGTTTTCATCATAAAAGACAAAGATCTTAAACCTCATGTTCATGAGCTGCCAACAGTATTAAGTACGTGCAAACTGGGTGGGAAAAAAAACATATTGCACAGGACAATTCAAGCATATAAGGGCATCACCTGCCATTTCTTAGAACAGTGTTTCCTGCATTGAAGTAAAAATAAAAAAAAATCATATGTTGGGGTTTTTTTTAAGGGAACTTAAAAGAAACCCTTTACACATAGTTCAAACTGCCAAAAGTGCACAAAGGAGATATATGTAGAAGAAACAGCAGATTCATCATAGGCAAATCTATCAGAATGGTAATTTGTAAAATAACAAGTACAGTCAATAGATTAGAGCAGCCTGTTCTGGATTTACTACTATTAGCACTCACATCAGACAGGCTGCTCCATATAAAGCTGCATTTTAACTACTGGCTGCTAAAAAGTAAAATGCCACCAGATGCCCATCAGGTCATATATTCCCTCATATTTCTCTCCCTTTGCCTTCTGTTCCTGTTCTTAAGCAGTCCACTGCTGCAAAACTGAGGACTCGGAGATATCTGATATAGCATTTGCCTTCCAGATCATCTTTACCACTACTTAAACATTCAATATTTTACCACTGTGTCCATAGCAAGATGCATCAGCTGGAGTAGAAAACCTTATCCTGTGCCATGGCTACTTTGCTTGCAGCTGGCTTTATATTAGCAGGGAGAAGATATAAATACAGAGCGACTCTAAGCACCTCCATATAGCTTTCTAATTCTGAGCAAGCCAAGAGAAAAGCAGCAGCCCGCAGCAAAGTAGCTTCAATTTTTCTTTCCCTGCACTGCTGCTGAACATTCAAACATTACTCACATAGCAGGACCCCTTCCAGAAATCCCTTCATACCAGTTTTAAATAAGCATCCTTGTACACAGCAGCAAACAGTAGTGGGTACCTCTAGCAACAACAAACTCTTCTTTCTTTCCCCGTGCAGCCATCCTATGCTGAGTTTGACATTAGCGGCAATGTTTTGGGTTTGGTCTTCAACCAAGGAATGATTTGGTAAGATACTACCTTATTTTCTTGTTCTTGTTGCTGCACTATTTAGAAAACCTGCCAATGGAGGTAGAAATCTTCCAAGACAGCTCGAATAAACTTTGGGGCTTGGTTTGTCTGACTGTTTGGCTTCTGTGCTTGACTATAGAAGTGGAAATTTTAGAAAGCAAATTTACTTACCCCATAGGAGTAGAAGTGGTCTAACTGCAGCAGAAAACGGTCTTGTGTGTCCTGCCCACTCTCACTTAGGTAAAATGTGTGAAAATGAAGGAAACCAGAAAGAGATTGTGGGGGCATCACAGGCTTACTTAGAAATGCAAGGGTGGGCACGGGGCCAGCTGAGCAGGTCAGGCAGGAGAGACACATCCCAAAACTGTCCCAAGAGAGGGCAAAACTGCCCTGTTGTCACAGCACAAGCAACAATAGGCTACAGGACAAAGCACCTTCACCTCCTCTGGAAGCAAAGTTTCTTTTGCCATGGGTTGAAGATTTCTGCCCATTCTTCCCTTCTACAAAATCTGGGCAGGCTCAGGGTTGTCTCTCCCTGTTGGATACACTCTTGTGGTATTTTCCAAACTATCCCAAATCAATTTTATCACAAAACAGAGAAGTTTCTTTACAAGCACCAAGGGGCCTGAGACCACACCCTAGGGTGGATGCAGGTGGCTTCTCCTCTGGGAGCACAGGGTTGGTGGCACAAACCAGCCCACTCAGACTTTATTTGTGGGCAAACTTGCCACCACATGACCACTTTGTTTCCTTCTACTGAAGATAAAAACTCTTCCAGTCTGTCAAAAAATAGCACCTGTACTTCTTTCCTTTTCAGGATGGGATCGTTTTACGCACCAGGGCTCGTGGGTATAAATGTGCTGCGCTTATTAACCTCCATGTATTTTCAGTGCTGGGCTGTCATGAGCAGCAATGTCCCTCATGAACGAGTCTTCAAAGCCTCCAAGTCTAATAATTTTTACATGGGACTTTTGCTCTTGATCCTGTTTCTCAGCCTCCTGCCTGTGGCTTATACCATCATGTCCCTGCCTCCCTCCTTTGACTGTGGACCATTCAGGTAACACCAAAACATCCAAAATATCAATTTTTTGCTCTTATACATAGTGACCAGCAGGTCCAGGGAGGTTATTCTCCCTCTGTACTCGGCACTGATGAGACCGCACCTCGAGTACTGTGTTCTGTTCTGGGCCCCTCACCACAAGAAGGATGTTGTGGCTCTGGAGCGAGTCCAGAGAAGAGCAACAAAGCTGGTGAAGGGCCTGGAGAACAAATCTTATGAGGAGCGGCTGGGAGAGCTGGGGTTGTTTAGCCTGGAGAAGAGGAGGCTGAGGGGAGACCTTATTACTCTCTACAACTACCTGAAGGGAGGTTGTGGAGAGGAGGGTGCTGGCCTCTTCTCCCAAGTGACAGGGGACAGGACGAGAGGGAATGGCCTCAAGCTCCGCCAGGGGAGATTTAGGCTTGAGATTAGGAAAAATTCTTCTCGGAGAGGGTGGTTAGGCATTGGAACGGTCTGCCAAGGGAGGTGGTTGAGTCGCCGTCCCTGGAGGTGTTTAAAGTGAGGGTGGATGAGGTACTTAGGAGAATGATTTAGAGATTGGTGGGAATGGTTGGACTCGACGATCCAGTGGGTCTCTTCCAACCTGGTTATTCTGTGATTCTGTGTGATTATTTTCATAAAGTTAGAAGACTCCAGCAGAGATGGTGAATTGCCTCCGTTCTCCATCTGGTTAAATTCTTAGCAATGAGAGGCACACATACCAATGAAAGGACCAGAGGACAGCAGTGGTGGGACAGCAGGGTGCAGTCCACAGTAAAAAAGCAATGGGAACACCCCTGAGCCTCTCAGGAAGAATGTGGGAGCAGAATAGTTGTCCAGAGCCTCCTTCTAAGACCCTCCATAGAGCCAAGAACTCCCACTGCACAAGATGCATTTTGTGTATTGAATTTCATTGGAAAACAGCAGGAAATTGATAGATCTGAGCCTGGACTTGGCAGTGTTAGGTTTATAGTTGGATCTTAAAGGTCTTTTCCAATCTAAATTATTCCATGGTTTTGTGAAGAGTTGGTGGGGGTGTGGAGAATTTTTTTTTTTTTTAAAATAGGACAGAATCAGCACTGCACAGAGCATTCAGTAGACCAAATTAACATGCCAATAAAGTATAATTTAATTGAGCAACACTATTTCCTGGGACCACTGAGTCTGACTCAGCAAGGAGCCAGCTTGGAACAAATTGTTCTGTGGAGGTACTGTTTTAGGTTATACACTTAATAATGGAACATGACAATAGAAAGCTAAAAGACTCAGGGGAGAAGGCAAAAGACAAAAATTCCCTCAGTTCTACAACAAGGACACGTGCCAATGAGTAATGTCAGAAAATCTGACAAGAAACTTGTTGCATGCACACTATTATTTGGAGATGACTAATCTGCAATGTGAAAGAGCTATTTTAATACCCAATCATCTCTTCAAAATCCACTCAGCCTGATTCAGACCCTTGGCACACTCTCTCAATTCAACTGAAAGCTCAGATCTCCTGTTCATAAGGCAGATGATGAAGTTGGGATACTGTTTAGCTGAGTTTGTCTTTAATGACTCTCATCATCGGGACAAAGTCCAACACATTCCTGAGCAGAATCCTGCAAGATCCCAGGAGGAAACAAGCCTAAAGATGTAGAGTAGCACTCGTTGGGTTGAATTCACAGGCCCAGAGATGCTGGGGGGAGAAGAAGGTCGATTATGTAATCCAGCCTTTTACAGATTGTTCTCCTTTCGTATAGAATGCTCTCATCTGCTTTATCAATCTGGTTTGAAATGACTCTTTCACTGAGTTTCCTACCAAGCAATAATCACAGCTTGCTATTTTTGTCATTACTCAGCAGCTCTTCAAGTTGGCTGATTATTCCAGAAAGACAGAATTTGCATACAGAAAGTCATCTCTACCATGTAAAGGCCATTTTTAACAAGATACTGATCAAAAATGTATGGTTACAGCAATATGTAGGATTTTATACTATTCAAGGGGATAAAGAGTCAGAACTCATAAAGGAGCCACACGTGGAAATAAATGTATTAACTCCAGCAGCAATTTGGCCTAGCAAAGATTATTCCTATAATCAACAGAAGCCGGGGGGAATAGCTGGACCAATGGAAAATTTAGAATTAAAGCATCTCAAAATACTTGGTAGCCAACAGTAGACTGGTGCTTACTGGAAGAGAAGAAACATACTACTCTAGCATTGTTAGATTAGGAGCTATTTTGTCCCTCCAGGAAATATCTACGCACTTTAACTGGCTGTTTCTCTTTCCAGTGGAAAGAAAAGGATGTATGATGTCATTCAAGAGACCATTGAGCTTGATTTCCCTGATTTTGTTGCCAAGATCTTCAGCTATGTGGCAAATCCTGGACTCATCATACCTGCAATTCTGCTCATGGTGTAAGTTTTCCTTGCATTATCACATGCCGTGACAGGGGTAGGAGGTTGGAAAAAAATGTTGGGATGTTAGTGAGGTCTAAATACAAGCTTCTGCTGAGATAACAGCCCAGAGCAGTGCAGATACATACTCCCTACTCACCTTCACCCAGACCTATTTCCCAAAATTTAATTTCCCAAACCAATTAAACACAACTTTGTAGATGAAATGCATTGCTGACAGGGGCCTCATTGATATCAAAGCTGTCACAGCTTCCATGTGAAAAATTTTCAGTAGCCAGCATGAAATAAGTGGACGGTCTCAGCCTGGTGCCTTTTGGAGAAGCTATTTCTGTCACAGCTGGTGGTATTTACAGCACTGCCAAGCCAGAACATTCAAAAATTACACATTCCAAAAATATGAAGAGGTGTGGGGTTTGTTTGGGTTGTTGGTGAGGATTTTTTGGTTCATTTTGGTTGGAGTTTTTGTTTGGTTTTTTTTTTCCTTTTCTGAAATAATACATCTAGAATTTGTTTTAGTGCTTTCTGATCATTTCGGCTTTGAAACCACCTAGCTACCTAACCCCTAGCACCTTCAGCAGCCCTAGGATCAGGGCCAAGTTTTACAGGCAGCTCTGAACTCTCCAAACTAAACAGTGGGACATGGGGAGAGGGTTAGGGACCATATTAATGTCTGCTCAGACTCTTCCTTGGACATCCACACTTACTGAAGATGCCCCTCTGGGCTGATTCAGTACAGCCACTCTTGGGCAGTGTGATCCTTCATCTGCATAGGTAACACTAAAGATAATGTCATAAAATTAAATCTAATATGAGTTCCCATGTTACAAAGGTTCTTGGAGAAACAGCCTGTGAAAAATCCCAATTAAACTGAAAATGACCTGCCATTCCTCTGCCTGCCTCAAACTACTTTGCTCATTTTAACTTGAATAAATATGATCAGATACTGTAACTCCTGCACTCAGTAGAATTGGATCAGACACACACAGGAGACAAGAAGTCTCATGGTACATCCCTAGTACTGCTGAGTATATTACTGAGTTATTATCTCTATTCCTGCATGCTTCACAGTAGCACTAGCAGATGCTGCCACAAACACGAGATGAAAATCGCTGAACTAAGCCACCGAAAACAGAAGACCTTTAGAGAAGGGCTGCAGGTCAGCTTTCTGAGGCTTTGATGTGCCCCCCTCTCGCTCCCCAGAAAAGGTGGTGGGAGAGCAGTAGACATTTGAAAATCATGTTTTTATTCAGTGACTGTCTCCTGCCCTTTCCTCCACTGAAAGTTGAAGGAGAGAACTGCACAAATCGAGTTCATCTGCTGAAGAGGCGTGTTTTTTCACCCCTTCCCAGTCTGGGCTATTCCCACACCACAGTCCTAATGGTCCATCTCTCCTCGAAGCACTATTTAGCTCTGCTCAAATGTCCTCTGCAAAGAGAGAGATAGCCTATGCCCGTGTTACCCAAAACATCCTTGTTTTCCACCCAGATACACTGCCTGTGCAGACTTTGAGGTTATTAGATATTTATGATTTCCAGTCACACCGAGATAACCACAGCCCTAAAAAAAAAAAAAGTGGTTTCCTCCATGGTACCTGGACAGGTCAGACCTGCATCTCCTTGTCAGTAGCTCTTGCACACCCAGAGAGCATCAGGAGTCTCACAGAAGTGCTACTCCCTACATGTACGTAAACTTTTTGTGGAATAAACCCAGACAAAGTTATAGTTACCCTACAAGTATGTTTCCTAAGGCTTGGGTCCTTTTCTCATGTCAGAAACTTTACAAGTAAGGGACTCAAATTTAGCACATCATCTTTGTACACCTACAAAAATGACCTAAATATACATAGAAACAGAATCCAATTAGTCCAATTAAAATTTTTCCAGAAGAGCAAGATAAACACTCCTTTTGCTTACAGTCCTGTAATTGATGGTTATCAGTGGCCAGGAACTTAGGTTTATGTCTCTTTAACTGTTTTCTCCAGAAAGTAGATAACTACAAATCATACACAAGTCCCCAGTTTCCTGCCTTCTCCCTGGAAGTCTTCAGCATCTGCTGCTACTTCTGCCACGGCGCTGACAGGTAGACATGGTCAAGCTGCAGCTAGTCTTTACACTAATCTCCATTCAGCTTTCCAAGAGATTAAGATCAGCAAAATACAGCTGCTGGAGCTTCGTTTGGTCGTGATGAGCAATGATCTGGCAGGTATCAAGGCAGCAGGCAAAGCAACCTGCAATGCAGCCTAAACATCGCAAAACCTCTACAAAGAGCAATAGGTGGACTGTAAATAGACAGTGCTGGTTTTGATATCAAGCACTCAAACATCATGTTTTCCATTTATATGGACTGAATTAAGTAATTTTCTCAAACTATGATAAGCCCCTCACCTTTTCCAGGTGCAATCCAAAATGCCTCTTCTATTTCTGTTCTTGGCTTCTGCTCCCAAACAACTATGGGGTCCGGCAGGTGGTACAGGTGTCAAATTTACTGTCATGTTTCTAGCTGTCTGAGGACAAGGGAAAAGGAAACAGAGCAAGCAGAAGCGGAGATACTTTGTACATAGGCTGTGACCTAATCCCATTTGGGTCACAAGTAGGGTTTCAAGTTGCAGCTTGCACAGCTTCCTGGAAGAAGCTGGAAGCACCTGACTTCATCAAGGGGAAGGAGGGAAAGATTCAAAACTACTGTGCAGGCTAGAGAAGGACAGTGACCCACACTCTCTCCCCAGCTCTTCAGGAGCAGAAAAACCACAGGAGAGAGGTGCCAGGGCCATGTAGTATCCATAATAAGCAGCTTAAGTACAAGGGTGCATCCCCAGGCTCATTTTAGAGGCAGGTAGAGCTGAAGCACTCCATTAGAAGTGAACAAACTCAATTTGCTAATTTTTATTTGAGTTCCCAGCTAAGTTTACAGCTCCTCATGCTGCTGCTCACAATTAGACCAGGAGATGGCTTTGCTCTCTCTTTTCTGGGAACCAGCAGATTTGCACAACAAACAGAGGCATCTCCCCAAGCCCTGTTTCTGTGGCACTGACCCTTCCCCCTCTCCTTCCCAGACCCCTTAAGGGCAGCTCTATCTTGGACAAACTTAGCCTCCCTTGAATAATAAACCCACAATAAAGAAATGATCGGAAACTCGGGCTTAGCCTGCAGACAGAGTGGGCTCCCTACCTCACAGCATTTGGGTGAGGGACCTGGTGAGTTCACATGCTTCCCATCAAACACAGGAGCCAGCGGGGGAGGAAGCTGGCTGCTAATATGGAGGGTGAGAATGAACCAAAAAAAGGAGTAGGAACGGATTTGCTGAGTTTCTCAATGAACTTGAGAAGGCACCTCAGAAGCAAAATATGTGTCATCCCAGATGGCTTTGAAAAGGCAGATGCGGTTATATTTATGAAAACAGGGGTGTTCCAGGCACTTACGTCCTGGCTGATCATGACAAAAATGGCAGAGAAGCACCAAAGCCCTGGATTCCAAAGAAATTTATTTCCTAGGCAATGAGTTTAACAATGTAGAAGAAATAAAACTGTTGCATTCTTAGAGAAGATCAAAAATAACAATTTTCAAACTCATTGAGTTTTGGGTTAATGCGAGGCAAAAGGAATCAAAAGTGTTTCCTCCAGATAGACCCTTGTAAAAAGCCTCAAGAAATGCCACCCAGAGTATCTCATCCTGATATGGTTTGAAGATGCTGAACCTGGGCTGGAACAACACAAGGGCTTTATGAACTCAGGAAACCTTTTTTTTTAAAAAGTCTAAGTCTTTTGTTATTGTTGTTGTTTGCTTGTTTGGAGGTTTTTGTTGTCCCTTTTACAGGAGAATTTTCTACTTCACTTTAAAAACCAAAAATCTATAGTGATGAACTGAAGGGCTGGTACTTTTCCTGGGAATGGCTCAGAGTTACCAAGCAGATAATGTTTATAATCTAGAATAATACAAGCAGCCTACAAAAGCAGAAAATACTTTTGACAAACAAAATGCTACTGCCTGGCGAGTAGCAGCAGTGGCGAGACAGCCCCAGATGCCTGGGCACATTTAAAACACATGCTCCCCCATGCGCCAAAGGCTGGCTGCCTCTCCCATTTCTCTCTCCTTTCATTTCCCTCCAGTTTGGCTCATTTTTTGTCCCCGACTTTGGCATACTCTTTTTGCAGCAAAGCGGATAATAAAAAAAAAAAAAAAAGCTAGTGGCTCTGCTTCAACCTGACTCCTACTCCCTCTCAGTTCCCATCTCTGCTCACTCCCAGCAGGCACTTGAGCTGCAGGAGGCAGCTGGTCCTGGCCAGGGGGAAAGGCAGTCTGTGCTTTGAGGACTGTTGCCTGCCACTGTTTTCCTTGTTTCTCAGGTTTTTCCTGAGTTCTCTGTATGACCTGGTGTCTGTTTTGGTTTTCCTTTGAGCTGTAGCAGAAAGCCACACATTTTATTAGCTGAGTTGGTTTTCACCCAGGCAATGAGTTGAACGGTCTCACCATCAAGGAAAGACGCAAGGGCCAAGGTAGTGCAAAAGAAACAGAGGGAGCCCTTGGCCAGCCAGGGCAGGTCGGTCATTTTTCTTCTGTTTGAGCAGAAGTGAGCTACTGGGCTGGCTCAGTCCATCTTGTCATTTTTCCTAAGCCTTGAGCCTCTAAAGGCAGTTTGGAGACAGCTGATGGAGAAATCTAGGGATTAGGAGGTAGGCAAAAATTAAATGTTCCCTCCTTGTGAAACTTACATTCTTCCCTGATACTATCACTACAGCAACACATTTGTTTTTGTAGCCTTGCCATCTACTACCTAAATGCTGTGTCTGAAGCATACCAGCGCGCCAATGCGGAGCTGAAGAAGAAAATGCAAATGGTAAGTATTGATATGAAAAGCCATCTTTGAAATACCATGCACTTCAAGTTTGATGTGCAGCGTATGCTTTTAAATTGCTCTTGACTTCTGAACACATTAGTGGCACAAGGAAAGGATGCATTTTATGCTTTTTCAGTCCTCTCTGATGGCATTTGATGGCTAACTGCAGCAAGTGGTCACATTCCATAATAGGTTACTATTTCAAACATCAAAATTATAGTACATTTACCCATAAACTGTGCTTTCCACCTACAAAAATAAGTTACTTCAAGGTTCAAGTAATGTTTTGGAGCCTGAGATTTCCCAGGAACAGTGATAAGCCTATCAAAATCACAGCCGGATTTTGTACAAGCTGAAGAGCAAAAAGGCATAAATAACAACATGGCAATAACATTTTTTACCAGTAATTTCCAAAGCACTCTACAAAGTAGGCTCTGTCTGTCTCTGCCACGCAGATGGGAAAAGCAAGATACAGACAGATGCGATGACTCGAATTTACAGGGTAGGATTTGGACCTTGTGATATCCAGAACAGGGAGAGGTTGCAACATGCACAGGACCACAACACAGGGACCCCTGAACTAATATGAATTAGGTCTGGCAAGAGAATACCTGCAAATGTGCAGCTCTGTTGAGATGTTTGAATGAGAAAAAGCAAAGGTGTCCTGCTACTAGGGCCACTGCTGGTCTGGCAGCACCAGTTTCCCCCAGTGCTTTCCTGGTGGATTGTGCTGTTTTGTACTACATGGATGTGTCCAAAGTATTGAACTATTTATCAGGAGAGGGTATGATGCCACCAAAATATTGGTATAAGCCATTTTACTGGTTCAGGGCACGATGGAAGCCAAGGAAGCAGTGTCACATCAAGAAACACATTGCATAAAACAGAGATCAATGCAACATTAGAAATGAAGATGTAAGCACTGAGACTTAGGTAGTAGGTGTTAGGGAGGAAACTTCTCCAAAACACCTTATCGATAATAAAGGGTCCACTAAGAAGTCAATGCAACCAGCAGTCCAGCTGAAGTGCCTCTTTCCAAATGCACAAAGCCTGGGTAACAAACAGGAGGGGCTGGAAGCTAGCATGCTGCAGTTGGAACTGGGTGATCTTTAATGTTCCTTCCAACCTAAAGGAACAGAAACACCTTCAGACAAGTACCTGCCATTGCACAGACCTTATGTATCTTTATCCCACAGCTACCTGTAGGTTTGCTGAGACAGCCAAGCCTGGTGAGAGGATGGGTACACAGCAGGGTAGGGGGAAAGCATTGGCCTTGCTGGTTAGGGAGCAAGGGATGCCAGCTGCCTGGTCATGGTCAGTCACTGGATCTCACCAGGGACACCCCCACACAAAGACCTGCTGAGCTCAGAGAGACCTCCTGTGGCTGCCCTCAATGTCTGCCAGGTTTGCCAAATGGATGGAGGCTGCTGTGTGGGTTGAGAGCTTTTCACTGTAGCAAGGCTACAAGTAGCCTTGCATTTTGTGGCTCCAGCACACAACTACTTGCATTAGCAGATCACTGTTTTGGGAGGAGGGATGGATCTGGAGTCGAGTCCATGCGAGCTTTCTCAGTGCATAACAGAGGGCAGCCTCTCCCTTCCCTGTTCAGCAAGCTTATCCTGTGCAGAAACAGTTCCTGGGCATTTACTTCCTTCTGCCATCCAAAAAGAAATATTTTTATGACCTAAATGTATGCAAATTAAACCAAAGACAGTCTTACAACCACACTGCCGTGCCTTCCTCATCTTCCTCTGTCATTTATTACTGATATCCTCCCTCCCAAGATGTCCACTTTTTAACAAACCAAAACCCCAGCGAGGGCAGATAGGTAGCTGCAGACATACACAGACAGCCTGGTAGATCTCAGCCATGTTATCAGCAAGTGTTTTATCCTAACAAGAGCAGAGCCATTTCTTCCCAGGCTCTCAATCCTGCCCAAGATCGACTTTCTTTCCCTTAAATCCTTGGTCACTGGACCAAGATTCATTAACCTTAAACCAGGTAAACTGATTACATTCGTACCAACAAGCAGTTAGCCAGGCCAATCATGAAACTAAGCCACCATTTCATGGATTACATCTGCAGTTTCAAACTAAACCAAATGTTTTTTTATTGATGCAGCAACGCGAAGAGGAGAAAAACAAAAGAAACAAAACAGCCACCACCAACCCCATGTTGCAAGACCTGGAGGATATACTTACACCAAATACGAAAAGTGAAAGTCAGCCCAAACAAACAGAAGGTAAAAACTAAACAACCTCCCCTCTACCCTCCTGAAAATGTTCCTTTTGATGTGAAACAATGACTGGGAAAGATTGAGAATCTCAAGCAATACACATCTGCAAAGTATCATATTAGCATAACTAGCACAGATTTTGTCTGCTTAGAGAAGCCCACTGGTCAATTGAACCACAGAACCAGAGAATCACCAGGTTGGAAGAGACCCACCGCATCATCGAGTCCAACCATTCCTATCAAACACTAAACCATGCCCCTTGGCACCTCGTACACCCAGGAAGGGCAAGATTTTAGGCTGGATTATGTCTCACACAGACTCATCATAGTGTGGGAAATTCAATCCAAATTTATGAATCACATCCCATCTATTAACTATGCTAGTCATTACACTGGCAATTTATTCTGGGCTGATGAGTTGAATCAGGCACAGACTTCTCTCCAAACTGAAATTTTTATTGGCAAATTCATTATGAATGAGACAGAAATCTTTTATAGGACCTCATTGTTCTTAGGGCAAATAAACGCATGCTGTAAGCCCTGTCGATAAGGGCCTTGGCTAGGGAGAAAGATGTGGGAGAAGGCATCTGAACTAGGGCATTTTCAAGGAAGGAAGATCCTCCAGGCTTGGTCAAAGCTAATCATTTCCTGACTGCCAGAGCCTCCTGCTCTTCTTTGTGAGAAACAGTGCACTATGTGAAAGTTTATTTTTATCTTGATGTAGATAAGAAAAGCAAATTTAGTGTCACCATAACCCTTGTGCACTTAGATGGGCTGTTTCTTGGAGAGGCCAAGACAAGCTGGAAAGTTCAGACTAACCTGATGCAGAGTCTCCTCAGTGCAGACCCAGGCACTCATTTATTATAAATAGAAATAGTGCTGGCAGAACTGTGTATACACTGAAAATAAAAAGTAAAATCGGTAGTTACCCATGACCACCACACGGCTAGATGTGTACCAGCATGGCTGGTAGGACTATCATGTCTCAGAAACACATCAGTAAGAACCTAGAAGAAGGGCTAGGACAGCAGAGACTCATATTGGCTGTTGACCAGGGGCTAACAGTCTTACTTACAGTTTCTTCACTCAGATGTTCAAACACAAATCCCCACATATCTGGGTTATTGCATGTGGAAGAAAGGCAGAGTTTATTCTCAAGAAAATAACATTAATAATCTTTGCTCCAGACAGGAAAACAGAACCACCTAATAGAATCAGCCCTGTCAGTAAACAAGGCAACACGACAGCCCTGGATGGCAACCCCATGACTGGTGGGAGAGGAGCAGCGTTCACCCTGCCACCACACATGTTCATGGCACAACCACCAATGGTGGGTGTCTGGGCACCTTACCCTGGCCAGCCCAGGCCTAGGGGTCACCCGCTGGGACCATTCCCTGGAAGGGGAAGAGGACAGCCACGCTATTCATATGCTGCTCGATAAGCTCACAAACGTTTCTCTCGTTTGACATTAAAATAGAGGTGCTACATGAATTGTCACAGGAAACGACCACTGTACATTGGTCATCTACTCGTGATGAAGTGTATCTGTTTGACACTGACTACATAAACCAGCTTTGTTTATAAGCTTAGTAGTACTTTGGAGTTGTCTCCCTCAACGTCTGAGCTGATTTTGATCACAAAGGAAACAGGAGGCAGTTTGGATGAAAATCAGCCACAGTGTGGTTAACTACCACATACAGGACACAGCACTGTGGCCACCAACAGCAGCACAGCAAACGAGCTCTGGTGTGAGTGCTTGTCAGTCTCTTCAAAGGCTTCTTCAGTTAATAAAACTATTGTGAGTTTACCTGTCATTTTAACAAAGGGGTCATTTTTGCTGTCTCTCTACCCAATTTATTCTTTTAAAAAACCACCACCAAAAAGGAGTGTTTATGTTCAGCTGCATGGCAGCTGCTACTAGGAGCAGAGGACACCTACTAGACCAGGACAGGAGGAGGTGCTGCCACAGCTGCATTTCATCCTTTATGATAGCCCTCCTCCAATCTATCTCATACAAACTGTCATATTTTTTTGTTTCAACCCCACTGTGCATCCCACTAACACTTTCCCAGGGCCCCTCTTTCCACAGTCTGTTTAGAGTAGCTGCAGCACTAGTTCAATGCCGAGATAGAACTCCTGATTTAGTGGCACCTCCTAGCACAAGTGAAAAACTGAAAGTGCTTTGGCCTAGTTTCTGATTATAACCAGTAAGGAATCTGCAGTGCAATTTAATGCTCATATCTTCATGATCTACAGGACTTCGCAGAACCCAGTGGCAGAACTTGTTTGGGTTGACCTGCTCTTTTTCACCTACAATTTCTTCCTGGTTTTGACACAAACACATCTCAGCCAGCTTAGACGCAGTGTTCACATGGTAGTGTTCTTCATTAAAATTTCTGCAAGAAACAAACCAATGTTCTTCAGTAAAAACAAATCTATAAATTCAGCTAGTAACAATTCCACTACAACTGGGATATTTGGAATTAAAAGGTTCTCGCCTTGAACTTTTCCACTAAATGTCACAAAACTTGTCATACAATATGTTCAGGAAGGGAACTCAGTAAAATTTCTCCTCTATGGCCTGACAGAGTATTTGACCTTCAGTCTGGGAATACCCACCTTTGAGGTGGGTTAAGTCAGATGCAAGGCAAACTGGGAAAAGGATTCAGTTTTCCAGGTCCAAATCAACAGAAGTATTTAGACATGCAATCCCTCATAGGAATTAAGATCTTAAATATTGCGCTGTGCCAATTTGTAGATAGAAACTTAGCTCATTTTTCGATGTCTGTTTTATAAAAGAGATCAGAGCCCTAGAAAACTATTTCCAGGAATCATAGAAACACCAGGTTGGAAGAGACTCACCAGATCGAGTCCAACAATTCCCACCAATCTCTAAACCATGCCCCTCAGTACCTCATCCACCTGCACCTTAAACACTTCCAGGGAAGGCGAGTCAACCACGTCCCTGGGCAGCCTGTTCCATTGCCTAATGACCCTTTCATGAAGAATATGTCAAGCGTGAACCTCCCCTGGTGGAGCTTGAGGCCATTCCCTCTTGTCCCTCACCAGTGCCAAGTACAGAGGGAGAATAACCTCCCTGGACCTGCTGGTCACGCCATTTATGATACAAGCCAAGATGCCATTGGCCTTCTTGGCCACCTGGGCACACTGCTGGCTCATGTTCAGTCGGCTGTCAACCAACACCCCCAGGTCCTTCTCCTCCAGGCAGCTTTCTAGACAAACTTCTCCTAGTCTGTAGCTCTGCTTAGGGTTGTTGTGCCCCAAGTGCAGGACCCGGCATTTGGCCTTGTTAAACCTCATGCCATTGGACTCTGCCCAGCGGTCCAGCCTGTCCAGATCTCCTTGTAGAGTCTCCCTACCCTCCAGCAAATCCACACTTCCACCTAGCTTGGTGTCATCTGCAAATTTGCTAAGGGAGCACTCGATGCCTTCATCCATGTCATTGATAAAGACATTGAACAGGGCTGGACCCAGCACTGAGCCCTGGGGAACCCCACTTAAACACTGTTAGTAGCTCCTATGACAAAGGAGTTCATTTCTGATTTCGTTTTCTTGTTTCAGCTATAGTAAGAGTTAATACACCACAGAGCTTGACTATCAATCATGTTATCATATGCATATGGCTTGACTCTTACATGTTCAACCAGTTTTCCACCCAGGAGAGTGTGCGCCCGTCCAGGCCAGAGGCTGACAGTTTCCAAAGCAGAATGCTATGAGAAACTGTATCAAAGGCTTTACTAAAATCCAAGAAGACTACACCCACAGCCTTTCCCTCATCCAAGGGTCTAGTCACTTGGTCATAGAAGACGATCAGGTTAATTTGGCAAGACCTGCCTTTCGTGAGCCCATGTTGACTGGGCCTGATCACCCAGCTCTCTTGCAAGTGCTTCTTGATAGCACTCAAGATCACCCGCTCCATGACTTTCCCCGGTACCGAGGTCAGACTGACAGGCCTGTAGTTCCCCAGATCCTCCTTGTGCCCCTTCTTATAGATGGGCACGACATCAGCCAGCCTCCAGTCCAGTGGAACCTCCCCAGTCATCCAGGACTGTTGGAAGATGATGGAAAGGGGTTTGGCCAGCACATCCGCCAGTTCCCTCAAAACTCTTGGGTGGACTCCATCCGTCCTCATAGACTTGTGGGCATCTAGCCAGGCAAGCAAGTCTCTAACCACATCCTCTTGGATCATTGGAATCTCATATTTCTCTTCCAAACCCTGGGGTTGTGCACAGAGGGAACAATTTTCCTTACTGTTAAAGACTGAAGCAAAGTAGTACTTCAGCCTTGTCTTCATCCCCTGTTACTGTTGTTCCCTCTCCATCTACTAGCACTGGAGATTCTCCCTTTTACTGTTGATATATTTTTTGAAAGATTTTTTTATTGTCTTTCACAGCCTTGGCCAGTCACATTTCTAGTTGGGCCTTAGCCCTCCTGACTTTTTCCCTGCACATTCTCACTTCCTCCCTATAGTCCACCCAGGATGCCTGCCCCTTCCTCCAGAGGTCGTAGACCCTCCTATTCCTCTTGATGTCTCTTAGGACCTCCCTACTCGACCATGCTGGTTTCTTACCCCGCTGGCTACTTTTCCGGAACTTGGGGACGGCTTTCTCCTGAGCTGCTAGGAGTTCCTTCTTGAAGAGCACCCAGCCCTCATGGACACCTTTGCCCTCAAGGAGCGCCTCCCATGGGACTTTTCTGACCAGCCTACTGAACAGCCCAAAGTCTGCTCTCTGGAAGTTGAGGGCGACTGTTCTGCTAACCTCCTTCTTCATCTCACCCCGCACTGAGAACTCTATCATCTCCTGATTGCTTTGCCCCAGGCGTCCTCCATCCCTCACATCCCCCACCAGTCCTTCTTTGTTCACCAACAGCAGGTCCAGGAGGGCACCGTCCCTTGTCGGTTCACTCAACAGCTGTGTGAGGAAATTGTCTTACACACACTCCAGGAACCTCTGGGACTGCTTCCTTTCTGCTGTATTATACTCCCAGCTGATATCCAGGAAATTGAAGTCTCCCACAAGGACTAGAGGTAGCGATCTTGAGACTACTCTCAGTTGTTTGTAGAAGAGCTCATCAGCTGCTTCTTCTTGGCTGGGTGGTCTATAGCAGACTCCCATCACAATATCTGCCTGCCCATGGGCTCCTCTGATTTTTACCTACAGGCACTCAGTCTCTTCCTGACCATAATCCAGCTCAAGGGTATCAAAGCCCTCTCTAACATAGAGGGCTACCTCGCCTCCTCTTCTGCCCTTCCTGAATAGTTTATACCCCACCATGGGTACACTCCAGTTACACGAGTCATCCCACCATGTCTCTGCAATGGCAATGACATCATAGTCTCCTTGCCCTACCACAGCTTCCAGCTCCTCCTTCTTATTTCCCATGCTGTGTGCATTGGCATAAATGCACTTCAGCTGGGCAGGCGAACCTACAGCCCTTGTAATAAGGTTTCTTCCCAACTGACTGGTCCTTAAGTTAACACCTATTGGAGACATAGGTGAAAGCCAAATAAAGCAGGATTCAGAATTTCTTCAAAAGTTAAATCATTGCATTGTGCTTTCAAATACATGAAAGTTAATGGGTTGTTTGTAGAAACAGCTGTCCCTTGTGAGGAGCTCAGTCAGTCTGGCTGTTCCTAGGCACACTGCAATGGTCTGGGTCGCTCATTCTCCCAGGGAGCCTCCGTATGGGAAGCTGCTCATCAGATTTCTTTTCTGGATTTGGAAGGATGTTTCTTTGAGCTGTGTTGGACAAATGAGTCTTGCCTCTTTGCTGTAAAAGTTGCTGGTGCCACACAGCTGTAGTTGCCTCTCCTGCCATCCCTGTCTGCAGAGATGGCCAATCACTGAACTGGAGTAAGGTTGAACAAGAGAAGGCCTTTTTCCAAGATACAAAGGCTGTTGTTCCTCCGTAGGGGTCTGTAAAAATATTAGTCAGAAAGTGAAGGGGAGGTGCTGCCAGCCTGCAAATTCAGAAGGATGTTGTAGAAGCAACACAGCTCCCTGATTTCAGCCCAAGCATTCTGCCCTGCAGACTCCAATATCTTAGGAAATGGTTGTACAAAGAGGAATAGGATTTCCCTCCTCTTAGCTTCTTATTCTCACATTAAAACACAATTTGGCAAGGGCAGATGTAATGTTAGATCTCACTCACCTCTGCTAGAAAACAGAAAGGGATTGGAAACGTGCATGTATGTCTGTACATGTGGAAGAACAGTGGAGGATATTTATTTGCACAAGGAACATAAGGGCAATAAGAAAAATCATGAAAAATCCATAGAGAATTCCAGACAGGTTTTGAACACCTAAGAAGTAGTGGCAGACTTAGATCTGGATGAGTAATTATTTCAAGATTTGAATGCTCTCTGAATAGGGTCCCCAAGGCCTGCAATACTACTGAGCATTACAAAGCACTTTCTTGTCTCTGGACCACATTAGTGCCCAGTAGTTAATTAATCTTTCAGGGTTTGCTAATCTTTTGTTATAATACATTAGATCCACTCATCAATCGGTGTCTTTTGCAAGCTCTGAGGTTCCAGGATATGAGAGCAATGGTATCAGCTAGACAGTGATTTCTGCAGACCAGTGGCAACCCACTTCATCTACTCCATTTCCTCTGTTAGAGCACAACAGTTGTGACAGGTTCAAAAATGCCAACTCTTGGTCTTCGTATTGACTGAAATTATTATTTTGCTCTCTGAGTTTTAAGCCTGTTTACCTATAACTCACACAACTGGAGGTTAAACCTCACAAACTCATAGGAGCATTCAGTAGTGTTTTGTTTCATCCCCATTTTTGTGTTGTTAAGAAATGCAGTAAGGACTTGTCTGAGAATGGAACATTGATTTTTTTTTTTTCCCCCCCACCTCTTCCCCTGGCATTTATTGGTAGATTATATACATCCCAAGCTTCCCCAGAGACTCGTGTGAACTTCAAGGGGAAAGGAAAAAAGAAGAAAGCTCAGTGGTGTATACTGGGAGTTATGTATCACATGACACATACTTTGCATTCATATATAACTAGAAAAGCTCTCTGCATTGCAAATTTTTCATATCATCTACTGTCACTAGCTCAAACACTTCATCCAAAAGCAGAATTTTTGGTAAAAATCCAAGGAAATATCTAAACTTCATTCTTTTATTATTCTTCTCACCAAAGGCATGTTTACAAACAGACAGCTCTCATGGGAATCAGTTTTTAGTTTCCATGGCCAGACAGAACACAAAGACTGAGCATCTGCTTGGTGTTACTGATGAACAGGAATCTCAATAAATGAAAAACAAAATCAAAAAGGGCAATTTTGTAAAACACATGGTTTAACATGAACCATAAAAGGAGTGCCAGCATGTGTACTTCTAAAAAGGTAAAAAGTGACATTTAGCCACCTCTTTCCTACTGTGCTCAGCCTTGGTACAAAATACACTGCTTCCCATATAAATGAGCAGAAAATAGCAGACACCACTAAATGGATTTGCTCATAAAATCAGAAAAGTGGTCCAAATAACTCACGTACATTCAAAAATATAGTGATTTTGCATTCAGTACTGTAATTCTGGTGTCTTGGCTTTTCCAAAGCAGAAAAATCAGCTTTTCACTCCAGAAAGAAAATAAATTCCTTCCAAAATAGAACTTCAAAACATTTGAGCTTGTATATTTAGTTTGCTTATATGAAGCTTTCCAAGGAGAGAAACATTGCACAGCACTGCTTGTGGCAGAGAAAGAAGTCTTTCCTCATACCAGCTAATGACCCACTGTTTTGGAGAAGGATATTTGGTTTCTTTCAAGGTACTAAGGAGAGGTGTCCTAAGCTAAAGGAAACACTCAGCTTTGGAAATGCTCCTCACACTGCAATAGCCACTGTAGGAACTGGAGCCATGGGATGCACCAGCACAGGCACCTGCTGAGATCTACCCTGAGAAACCTTCACTGACAAATCCAGGTAAGGAAGACAACTGGCAGCCATTCCTCATGCCCAGAGAAACTTCCCAGTGAGGGAGATCAGTACTTTTGCAGCTTATCTCCACACCACAAAGCACACTCCTCAGCACACTCAGCCAGGCAGAGGCTCTACCGCAGCCAAGACCACTACAGCTATTTCCACGCTGGTGAAGATGCACTAAGACTCAGCCGAGTCAGGCCCCTGACTTAACCCAAGCAGGCCACGGGTGCAGCAGGTCATCCATCTCTCTACTATGCTCAAACTCCTCCCTGTGCCCATACATCAGGTGCTTTTGCTACCACCAAAGCATGTCAGACAAGGACCTTTGCAGCTTGACCCTACTGCACCTCTAAATCGTGTCTCTTCAAAGCAGCAATATCCTGACAAAAAAAAAAATGCAGTGCTCATTAAAAGTCTTTAAAGAGTGATTCCCTGCATTTTGATTCATGCTGCATGCAACATTATCAGCTTTCCAGCTTGACAGCCACAGGGATTTTCTTCTCTCCATCATGCTTTTCTTGCTGCTTGCATAAGCCCTGAGGCAGCAGCTTGTCCTTTGGCAGGTGGCAGCCTGGTTTCATCTGCAGCCAAGACTTTATCACTCAGAAACGTTCAGATGCAGTTTTTCCCTGGGGAAAAAGGCAACTCTGGAAACTGAGGGTTTCTAGGTCCCAGCCCGTTACTCGCACAACATAGTCATCACTGCTGAATGTGAATTCAACATCATGTTTCGAATGGACTATACCAACACAATGCTATGCTGTGGCAAGTTAACGTAGAGAGGCTTGGCTTTGCTACAATCATGCATTTCCAACCACAGGACCTCGTCCCCGGGTCCCTTTCAGTTCAGTCATCTAACCACCAGTGATGAACATTGTCTCCAAATCTTAAATTTTAACTATGTGGTGCTAGCCAGGAATACCAGCCCCCTCCAAGCAGTCAAATGGAGGCCAGTAAGCTCCTGCATGCTGAAGAAAAAAAAAAAAAAAAAAAAAAAATCTGTGTACACATGTATCCACACAGGCACTGAGATAAAGGAGAGCAGATTTTAAAATATTACAGGGTTAATATTAATTTTCTGCACTATTCCTTCATGATTCTCATCAAAACTGGAAAGCGCTGAGGTAGTGGGATATGTTTGTGGCTACTGCTCAGAGCATCCTCCCACGACAGCATACGGATCAAGGGAGAAGACCACAGACACCCAGGGACAGGTGGACAAATGCCATTTTCCAGCAGGCAAAAAAACTTTTGTGTGTATCAGCATCAAACTACCATGAAAAGGCCAGACATAAGAAAGCCACCCAGAGGGGCAGAACAGCCAAGGAGAAGGACAACCACAGAGGGTCTTCCTCCCCATTCCAAGGACCAGACCCAGGCAGGAGAGTTCACAGAGCTGCGAAATCAGGAGGGTTTGGCCCCAGGCACAGCAAGCAGATGGAATCAAACATACTTCCCTTACTTAAATGCAGGAGGAACACATTTGAACCTTATCAAATTAGAAAGCATTTTAAGCAGTCATGATATTTTTAATTCAATATCTAAATCTGAAATTTGTTTTCTGGAAAAGCAAGATAGAACAAAAGTTACTTTTGTTAAATATTATTATAAGGTGATGATATCTGAAGTACTGTTCAGATTTAAATTCTTACTCTTTAACTAGAAGATGGTAGTACATTTAGTATATATATAACCGTCCCTGGAGGTGTTTAAGGTTAGGGTGGAGGAGGTACTTAGGAGCATGATTTAGGGATTGGTGAGAATGGTTGGCCTCGACGATCCAGTGGGTCTCTTCCAACCTGGTTATTCTGTGATTCTGTGATTAGAAATGCAGCAGCCCCTCGGGGCTAGCACAGGGGTCTGCACTGCACCCACCCCTGTCTCATACAAACAATTAAGGTTTTTTTTTGGCAAGGAAACAGTTGGAGGTTATTAAAGCAGGAACAGAAGCAAGGATCGCTTTTCTAGTGGGAACTGTGCAATGCTTGCAGAAGCTGCCAATGCCATCTCTCTCCAGGAAATGTGGGAGAGAGAAAAAAAAAATTCAGCTCAGTTGAAGATAAAATAAAAACAATCACAGAGGCATAGCACTGCTACCTAGATGGCTCAAGGATGAGCAAACCATCACAGAGATCAAGTGTGCACATCAAGTTAGTAGTAGGTGGAACATTATTAAAAATGAGTTAATAACCCTGTTTTACTGGGGAACAGCAGCTGCAGAAGTATCACAAGCAGTGACGTCCTCCCCCGTTCTCCCTCCCTCAAAGCAAAGCTCTTTAAGGGAGCCAAGGCTTCTTCTGGAAAAAATCTGCAGACCAAAACCTTCCTCTAATTAAGAAGTATTTCACACATATGAGACTGAGTTTTGGTTTGGTTTGGGGGTTTTTTTGGTGTTTTTTTTTTGCATAGCAGCAGCAGTAAATAATTCAGCGCCTAAGCAGATGTTTAGAATCTTCAAAATAGGAAGGTTATTATCAGATTTATTTAAATCAGGTACCAGGAGGACTTAGGCTCAGGTAGAGAGAAAAAAATAATGATAATAAAACACATGCCTTCTTCATCACCCAGAGCACTTTGTTACAGCAGTGTGGGCATGACAGCACAACCACTGCCTGAACATGAAGCAGAGCTTCACTGCCATCACAGTAGCACTGCAGCAGCTTGCATGTCACCTAGCTCCATCAGTGGGGAAATGATCCCAAGGCCAGGGCTGCAGGGGTTTTGTAGAAAGCCCCAGCAAACCAACCTGCTTCTCTCCAAAAAGCCCAGTGGTTGTTGGAGAAGGCTGCAGAAGCATTTTGAAACTACATGTACAAATACAACTAATGTCACTGGCAAGTTTTCCCTTACAAGCAGCTGCAGCTCAGCCTGGGAAACTCTTCACAGCTCCTGCTCAGCTTTCCACACATTGGCCATTGTTCCCACACAGCATGGGATTGTGCTACAGAAGCAGAAAACCAGCAGTGGTTCTCACATTTGCACTGCCCTGAGGATTTACCTGTGGACAGAGCAGGTCCCCTCATGCAGAAGGAGTGGAAATCTGCTGTAACCCATCACCAGGGTGTCAGACACATGCCCTTTCAGCCTCTTGCATCCCTCCTAATGTCATTAACATGGAAGGTAAGTAGTTTCAAAGACATTTTGCTGGCTAATCTAGTTGTCCTGGCACAGGACAAGTCACAACCCAAGTATGCAACACAACCATAGTGCCACAGAAGCCAAAGCCAAGCATTGCATTTGAACAGGTTATCCACCAAACAGCCAAAATCATCACTTTGTGGGGATAAACCAGGCATACATTGCTCACAGCACTCCTCCAACCCAGAGTTTAGGAGAAAAGAATTCTATCTGAAAAAACACAAGGGTTGCACATAGATGGAATAGGGGGCTTGGGGTGGGACTCTAGCCCTAACATCATACAAAACTCTTTGTTGCCATCCCAGCAAAAACCACAGTAAGACCTCACAGGCACAACACGATCCTCTTCCTTCCACCCTACCCCACAGCTACCATCTCCTCCAGTGCAGTCTGCCCAGGGACAGGCAGCCCCAGCTCCCTCCATCCTGCTGCCAAATCAAGTGCCTCCCAGCCAAAAGCACATCCCAGCATGGTGCCACTTCAACCCCTCTTAGTCACAGTTCATTTACTAATTGCATTTCTGCACAGTGCCCCTTTCCTGGCGCATCCTGGACTTGTGTTCAGAGGGAAGAATAAGGAATGCAAGGCAGAGCTTCCATAAGGAACATTTGTTTAAAAGTATTTGCAAGGTTATTGCTTCTCCTGGCTGTGGGTGAGAAGGGAGCCTCGGGGTGTTCTAGGGGAACAGCTCTCTTCTCCGGTCAGTCAAGGCCCCAGCCTGAAGCTCAGAGCCATTGCTTCCCAGGCTCTCAATCCTGTCCAAGATCGACTTTCTTTCCCTTAAATCCTTGGTCACTGGACCAGGATTCAGAACTTTAAACCTGGCAAACTGATTACATTCATACCAACAAGCACTTAGCCATGAACCTAGGCCACCATTTCATAGATTACATCTGCAGTTTCAAACTAAAGTTTTTATTGATGCTGCAATGGGAAGAGGAGAAAAACAAAAGAAACAAAGCAGCCACCACCAACCCCATGTTACAAGACCTGGAGGATATACTTACACCAAATACGAAAAGTGAAAGCCAGCCCAAATAAACAGAAGGTAAAAACTAAACAACCTCCCCTCAACCCTCCTGAAAAGGCTCCTTTTGACGTGAAACAATGACTGGGAAAGATTGAGAATCTCAAGCAATACACATCTGCAAAGTATCATATTAGCATAACTAGCACAGATTTTGTCTTCTTAGAGAAGCCCACTGGTCAATGGACACCCAGGAAGGGCAAGATTTTAGGCTGGATTATGCCTCACACAGACTTATAATGTGGGAAATTTAGTCCAAGGTTATGAATCACATCCCATCTATTAACCATGCCCATCATGAAACTGGCCTAAACAGGTCCACAAACACCAACAGAGTGGGACAACTCTCCTCACTCTGCAGCAACCACTTACCCCAAACGTATCCCAAAGGCTTGACACTTACCTGAACAGAGTAACCTCCATCTTTAGGATCACAGAGGCAGCACAAACCAACCTGCCACTACAGGACAGCTCCACAGTGCACTCATCCCACTTGGGCAGTCTCAGTAACTTGCGGTGTTGATAACTTGCAGATTTGACATTTTAATGAAGCTCCTGTTTCTATATTCAAGGCACAGTTCAAGAAATCCCAATTCTCATTTTGTAACAAAACAACAAAAATATAGCCTTCACAGAAGGAAAATAAAATGTAAAACAGGGTGAAGGAGCAGTGAAGAAGTCAACAAGAAATTCAAGCCATGCTTAGGCAAGCAAAGCTACGACTTAAAATCAATCTCAAAACTTTTCAAGTGGTTGAAACCTTGAAACCAGAAAAACTCATTACAAGATTTCTCAGCATTCCTGCAGGAGTTGGTAAAGCACCGTGGCTGCTTGCAGTATTCAAACAAAGTGGATTTGCCTCACAAAGCCACACAAAAAGCAAACGACATGCTCCCTCCTGCCTTACACCAGTCCTTTTGAACAAAGGGGAGGAGATGCTCCAGCCCTTAGCACCTGGAGCTCATAAAACTTTAACACAGCTGGGAGCAGGCATGTGGCTTAATGGAGAAAAGATGCCATGGAGAGGGAGGCAGCATGGCTTTGGTTTTTATGCTGCTTCTCAAAGTAGAGCCTCTTATAAGCATAATAACAAGTAAAAAAAAATGGTACACACTCTGATTCCCTTTCTGCTTGTGCTGATTATTGTCCCTGTTTAGGCAAAGCCAGCAGGTGCAGTGAATTGTGTACCTGTGAGGTTTGGAAGTAGTAGGAAGAAGACAAGACACTCTAGAAATGATAAACCAAACAGGATGGATGGGCTAGAAAGTTTCCAAGGCATCTGCAACTAGAAGCACTGTGTCTCTGCACTGAAAGCCAGCAGCAGGTCATACTTGCTCTGTTAGGGAAATTTAAAAGCAAGATCAAGGTTGGTAGCTGAGCAAGGAGACAAGAAGTTTGCTACATAGATACCTATAGAAAAGCAGTAGTGTTTGAGTGTTTTTACAAAAAGTGTATTATGATCCTTGTGAGAGGGCACCATCCTGCTTCAAGGAAACCAAAAAGCCAGATGAGAGGCAGGGCAAGGGCCAGCTGGACCAGCTCTGCTCCAGCTGCAAGAGACAGACGCTGGTGCTGAAGACACATCTCCACTAGTTCCCACAGCGCGTGATTTATAATGGTATTAAGTCTCTCCTACCACACTGAATAGCAGCTGGGATATTTAGGAGGAGCAAGCGAACTCTCACAGCAGGGACTCACCTCAAAAGGCCCAGGTGTGCTTACAAAGCAGCTTTTGACCATCCTTCCCTTACTCCCCGGCCAGGCTGCCTGCAGCAGCAGAAACACAAACATACCAGGAGTAACAGCCCCATCTACTGGGGTGCTGGAAATGATCCGCACCCTCACGTTTTCATAGAATCACTAGGTTGGAAAAGACCTCTTAAATCGAGTCCAAACGTTCCTATCTGCCACTAAACCATGTCCCTGAGCACCTCGTCTACCCATCTTTTAAACACCTCCAGGGATGGTGACTCAAACACCTCCCTGGGCAGCCTGTGCCAGTGCCCAACGACCCTTTCCGATCCATCACCATCGTCCACCTGAAACCTGCCAGGAAGGAGCAATGTTCAGGTGTTTGCCTGCCCCCAGAAAGGCACCTTTGTTAACATGCCTGCACCTGAGAGCGGCAAAAGGCTGGTATGGTCATCCTGACCTAGTTCAGACCATCTCCTTCACTCTCAGCATCCCCTCAGCTCTCCAGAGGTGAGGTGGCAAACAGTTTCTGAGACCAGACCCAACTTCTCAGGTGATGCCAACAAATTCAGCACTACAAGTGATAATTAAAAGATGTGAGGTCCGCAACAGCTTTCTCAGTTGTACAGCAGCACTGTGGGGTTTCCAGCCATGGCACAGGAACAAGCAGTGCTACTGTACATGGTGAATCACAAAAGTTTACATCAGCATTTGACACTTCTGTCCTCAGGGCAGATCAGCTCCAAATCACATAACATGCCATGCTTCCTACACTGAGCTCCCTGCTTTGCATAATCCTAAATCGAAACCTAATCCACATATAGGGCAGGTAGGCGTACAGTCCCTTTGGATAACTGAAAGGTCAACTTTCCAAGTCCTCAGCACCCAATTCTGGCTCATGCAATGTGTCCATTCCCTCTTTTTCTGAGCTGTCTGCTGTTAAAAACTCAAGCCCCCACAGTAAGGATGGTGAGTACACCTCTTCACAGGGCTGATAATCAAGGATGTTCTTCATTCCCATTGCTACACAGAACTGCAACACATTGTTCTATCTGCCACATAGACTCAATGCAGATGAAGTTTTCACAAACTCAGGCTTTGAGCTTTTCACAGACTCCAGGCTGCAAGGGCTGGAAGCTGGTATAGCCAAGCACTGGCTAGAGGAAAGAAATTTCCCCTGGAGTGCTGGTCAATGTCTCTTTTGATGCTGCAGAATGGTAATGACAATGCAAATCTGAAATGCTGTTCTTCCTCTGCTAGGATGCAAGTATTCAAGACAAGCAGGGTTCCTGCGCCCTGAAAGGTTCAGGATACACAGCCTTAGAGAGCGCTGAATTTGAAAAAAGTGTGAATTTACCATGAGCTTCACTTCATGTAAAGTCTCTCTGTCCCAGGATGCTATTAACCTGAGAAAGAAAAATAACCTGGCATTACAAGACCCACTCCAGCTGCACGCTGACAGTCCTGGGTGAGGAGGAATCCTCCCAAGAGGGGCCGTGAAGCAAGTTCATCAGCCATACACACAACTCTATCCTTTACACTTACTTACAAGCTGCACACTAGTTTTAATAAACAGGCTTCCAGTAAGTACATCATACCCCTAAAAGACAGCATCAATCATCCTAAATCATCCTCACCATTTCACAAAGCAAAGCAGCCTACAGATGGAAAAAGTGAAACATTTTTGCAGTCTGGATTTAAGCAGAGCTGAATCTCTTCAACTGTGCACAAAGCCCTTTGTTTCCTATAAAAGAAAAGCCTTGATGTAGTCCCATAACAATATTCTGATACTAAAAATATGTGATTATTTGGGCAAAGAAATAACTGGAGAGGAAAAGGAACATCTGTGAATGGGGGCCACATAAATTTGAGAGACTATTAGAAAGTATGTATCTCATGCAAGATTTATGGATCAGAAAGCAGCATATTGGCAAAGGGAACTCCTTCAACAGCTGATTTCTCCAGAAGAATTCTGTGATGTTAAGCAACATCAGTTCTCCCATTGAGGCCCAATGTGGAAGAGAAAGGCTACCTTCATGCAAAAAGGTTGTGGAGAAAGGGAACACTGACAGACCCTCAATGGAAAGAAAAATTTTCATTACATGGAGACCTCGGCCTAAGCCGTCTTGGGTTTATTTAAATCAGTTCAAAGAAGATGGTTGTAAGTTGTCTGCTGTCCTTTTTCAACATCAACATTGTACTTGCCAGAAAAAAATTGCAACAGAAAAGCCCTTGTCTCTAGAAACTCCTAGATTTTTTCCCTACTCTGCACTGCCTAAATAGATCATATTTGCAATGTATTTGCCACATAGAAGATCTGGCAGATATCGATTCCAGACATGTCCCTACTGCTTCCTCTGACCCCTGTGCTCCAAGTTTTCTCCAGAACGTAACTTTCCTGCAGGAGCCTTCCTGCAACATGCCCTCTGCTGGTGCAGCCAAGGCTGCCTCCTTTTCTGAAGGGCTGCCTTTTCTAACGGGCTGCAGGTCATCCCCTCTGCAGACCTCCAGGCAAACGAGCCCTCCTGCCCCACCTCAGTTCTCCCCAACAGGTAATTCTGAATCCACATGCAGAGATTCCACTCCCAATCCTCTTTTTCCAGGCTGCATGGATCCACCTCTCACCGGACATTCCAGTAGCTTCACACAGCACACAAACAGAATGGGAAGCTTCCTTTGATCAGATACTGTGCAATGATACACATAGTTTACTTCAGGTGTTTCTACTGCTAACAGACATCTTACAGGAAAAGCAAACAAGCACACCTGCTAAGGGAAAACAAATTAATACATTCTTTAAAGGTTGATCACTACAGCTTAAGTTAGAAAGTGGTGAGACTGCAGAAACATGGAAGGATCCAATTTAAAAACTTCTCCAACAGAACACCCATTTCTCTTGGTGAAGGGTCTGCCTCCCATTATTGCCATTAATCACAAATAATATAATACTCAAAAGTTAAAGCATATGAATTAACTTTTTTTTTTAAGGACTACTGCAGTGTTTTTGAGGAAGCCATCAGTAACACAGACACCAGAACTGCTGTTCCACCACAGCAGTTCCCACTCAAGGGCACTCCTCTCCATGCCATACCATCACTCACACTGTTGAAACCATTTGGGGCAAGCTGAGATTCATCCCCCCAACACAGAGAGGTGGGAAAACTAGCCCCAACCCAGACATGATGAGGTGACATCCACACATGCCTCTGGACAGTAGACACATTATCCTCTTGCAGTTGGTCTCCCACTGGCCAGCTGGGAGCTGCTGCATTATCAGCAGGGTGTGAAGTTCAGGAAGGAAATGGAAACCGGGCCCCTCAGGCTCACACTGGCAGAGCCCGCAAACCCCCAGCTCCACCAAACAGGGTGGAACAGAGCAGTTCACAGACCCTCCTACTTTTGGCCAAGGACTGTGGCCTATGCTACCCGCATATTCCACCTCCAACAAGTTTAAAAAAGCAGTAACAAGCACAATGTGTATTAAACCAGTCTTTATTTCTCTCGCAGTACAGCAGGACTGAAGTTAAGACCACTCTGTGGTAGTGCCAACCCACTCAGTAGCCTGGGCTGTGGGAGCTGCTGACCAGTCCTCGGTGGCAGGCTGGGCGCTCCAGTCCTCTGCAATTAGAGACAGCAATGCTTAGTGCACCTCAGCTCTTTTTACTCACTACAACATGCACCCCACTTCCCACAGACATCTCCCAAACCCACCTGTGGGGAACTGCTGGATGGGCACAGATGGGACCTGCACTCCCTCAGACCAATCTGCAACCTCAGGCTGAGGAGGAGCAGTGAATTCAGGAGCTGGGGCCGTCCATTCGGTCTGGAACTCTTCCTTTGTAACTGCCTTCTCAGCAGCAGCCTGCTCCTCCTTTTCAATCTGCAGTGGATGGAAGAGTATAGCCTAAGTCTCGCGGAAACATCTCACCACTCTCACTATCTCATACCAGCCAATATGCACCAACCAACAACAGACAAGTAATTAACCATCATCTTAAGTGTGAAGCGCAGCTATTATACTGGTAAAATCTGTCCTTAACAGCAGGCATTCAGGAGCATGGAGCACAAGCAGGACATCTCACAGAGCCACACTTCCTTCCACAGGTCCCCTACCTCCTCAGGATCCCTGTAGAAGTACAAGTCAGGCATGACTTCCCATGGGTGCTCACGGGAGATGGTGCCACGCATGCGAAGGACCTCTCGAGCCAGCATCCACCACATCAGACCCACTGAATGGGCCCCCTGGAACAGAATAAAGTATTGAATAGCTCCTGTAAAGTTAAACCTTTGAAAACACCTTTTTTTCTTTAAAAGAGCAAAAGACTTATTTGCACGCAATCCAAGACTCTTGCTTGGCAAGTGAAAGGCGTTACTTGCTGACACCCAGACTTACATACTCGGACTCAGGGAAGGGCAACTTCTCGAGTTCCCAGTGACATTTTCAGGTCTTCACAAAAATCACAGCACACCTCAATCACCAGCATCTGGATTTGCTGGATATAGCATAGCCTGAAGCAGTTCTCCTGCTATGAAATTTCATACTTCTCACTACCCCATCCAAATCTCATCACACACACTCAGATTTGGCTGCTGTTAGTTTTGGTAAATAACATCTAGGTAGAGATCAAAGATGATTTCCCATCTGCCTAGACTTTACCTTTCATGTGGTTTCTAGTAAGGTAACATTTCCGAACAGTTCATCAGTCCACTCAATCTTTCATTCACATTCATAAGCTGTGGCAAGATTGATTACAAAACTCCACTCCTTGGGCCACAAAGACCCTCATGGTTGTCAGTGAAGTCCTGCCAGGTTACTATAGCACACGACCTACACTTGAGAGTTCCTTGGCCAGAAATTGGCCTCAGCTCCAAGCTCCAACTGTGTGCAGCTCATCTCCTCCTCCCTGCCCACCTGCTAGCTTGCAAGAAGCCTTAATTAGCTCATCTCACTAGGAGACATACAAGACAAAAGACAACCCTCCACTGCAGAAAGCATCCATCTTGCAACCTACACATTCTCTGCAGGAAGCAGCTCTGAATGCTACAACAAAGCCATTACCTTATTGTTGCAAGGAATAGCAATATCCACATAGCGCAGCGGGGAGTCGGTGTTGCAGAGAGCAATGGTGGGGATGTTGACATAAGATGCCTCTGTCAGTGGTTGATGATCAGCCCGGGGGTCAGTAACAACCAGGAGCCGTGGCTCACGGAAAGCTGCTTGGATCTGGTTTGTGAAGGTACCAGGGGTGAAACGTCCAGCAATAGGAGTAGCCCCAGTAGCGGCAGCAAACTTCAGAACAGCACGCTGCAAAGTGGACCAGAGCATAGGTGAAGCAGGAAAACTGCATTTCAACTGAGTCGAGTCACACAGGTACGCTGTCAGCAAACACACAGAAAATTTAATCAAACTATTTGTTTCAATTCCTGTGAAATCAGGGCTCACCAACAGCTCTCTATTCAGAATGAGACAAAAAGTGGTTTTAAAAACAGTTCCACCAACACTAGGAGTTAAATAGATCATATCCAACAGTAGAGCAAGAAGTTAAGGATACAGAGAATTTTTTTTTTCCTGAGCTTATTCACAAGCTCTGCTCAAAAGTTTCATAATTAAATCATGAAAGGGCAGATAAAGGAAACTGCTTATGAAAAAGTAAAGCTTATTTCCTTCCATTATCTTAAAAGGGTTTGAGTTGGAAGGGACCTTAAAGATAATCTAATTCCAACCCCCCTGCCATGGGCAGGGACACCAATTATTTCTACATCCTTTTATTACTCAGCAACAGAACTTCAGGAACCACATAAAAAGCTCAGTAGTTAATACACACAAACTGTAGCTGCATCCACTTAAACTGCAGTTGGCAGCTCCTACTCACAACAAGTTTCAGCTTCTCAGGGATCAGCCAGTTGTCCATGTGGCAGGGCCTACTACCAAACTCCATTCATAGAGGGAGCTCCTCTCCTGGCATTAGCAAAAGCCCTGCCATGGGTTTGCTGTAGCACACTTCCGACACTTGAGAGCTCATTGGCCAGAAACTGACCTTAGCATCAAGCTTTAACAGTGTGCAGATCAAGTTCACAGGAACACCACCTCTTCCTTAGTAAATCCACCCCACATCATTCATAATCTACCTGTATGACTGTGGCACCACCTGCCCCATTCTAAAGAAACTAAGGTCACAGACAAACTTTAGTGGCTAATTAGATTTTATTTGAAGATTGTGTTCCTTTCTGTGACAAGATGTTTTTGCTAACAATCTAGGGGTGAAGTGAGAAATATACTAGTTACTATACCTGACTCAATAACAGAAAACACTGTCTTCAAGAACTTCTGTATCAGGTTCTATTGTCCCCAAAAAACAGTGCCAACTGACTCACAGAACACGGGAGGCGCACCAGGGAACCAACTACTAATATGCCAGAAATCCAGCAGGAAGCACCCAATGGGGGATATGAAAGAAAAACACATTATCAAATGTCCTGAAACTACAGAAATGAGGGATGGGTTTCAACTGATTTCAACTCTTCTAAGCTGTGAGTGCAACACAAGAAACATGCTTCCAAAGAAAGCATTCCACAGCAAAAATTCACGTTGCTCTGTTTCATCATCAAGGGGCCACAGGCAAGCAATATTCCCAAGCCTGCAGGTATTATGACCAACAGATGTCCGTACCTGTCCAGTATTTCTAGAAGAAATCACGCTCACATCAGCTGGGTTCTCAATGGCAACAATGGCACGGGCTGCCAGAAGGAGCTTTTCCCAGGTCCTCTTCAGATTAATAATGTAAATGCCTATTCATAAAAAAAAGGCTTTAGAGCAACCAACAAATAAAAGATCCTAAAAAGGATAGAGTTTTTCTGCCATTAAACCTGTCACACAGCTGTGGTTACTCCAAAATTTTAGTTAGTGGGCAGCTATTGCAAGAAAAACCCTCCCATGTGGTTCTAACAGAGCACACTTCCAGCACCTATGAGCATGAAACAAGGCCCAGCACAAGTATTAATCTTAAAAGTAGGGTGCAGCTCAGACTGAAGAACAATGCAAGCAAGTAGCAGAAATCACTACTGAGACATTAAAAATGTTTTGTTACTGTACCCAAGAACTAGCAGAAGTGCTCAAACTTAGCTAGGATTGATTTACCAAATTCTGAAATCCACATTTCGTCCTACTCCTTAAAGTAACATGACTCTGTCCCCGCTCCTGCACGGGGGTTGGACTAGGTGACCTGTAAAGGTCCATTCCAACCCAAAGCATTCTATGATTCAGTCACTAAAGACATCTACAAATTTCCAGCCATGGAGGAACTGCTGGAGAACTCAAGCATTAGCACCTCCCTGCTTTCCTCATCCATGCCCCCCTAAAATCCCTGCTGTCCAGCCAGGGTCATCCATCCTATGGGTTTACCATCACTCTTCCTTTTGTAGATATACTGCTCCATCTGGAAGTCTAGGTTGGTGCCTCCCAGGTGGGTCCCAGCAGCAAGGAACTTGAGGACATCCTCCTCCTTCATCTGCAGGACATCAAGGCCTCCGGACATTGTGGAGATTCCCTTTGGAAGCAACGACAGGGAACCTGTGGGAACAAGAACTCAGCTCAGCCCCACAGGGACTCTCATTGCTCCCCTCCCCACATGGTGATGCTGACAAATACTCTCCAAGACTTGTTTTTGAGTTTTACAAAGCAAGTATCCTTTATAATGCCTGGGCAACACAGGGCAGTCATCTCCATCAATTGTTGCAGCAAGACAAGAGCTTAGACAGAATGTATTTCCCACTTACATCCATATGTGCAAATTTTTCCAGAAATCTTAAGCATAATATATTACTTTCCAAGGACTTTTTCAGCAACCTCCCAGTACCTGAAGGGGGCCTGCAAAGAGAGCTGGGGAGGAAGTTTTTACCACCGCATGTAGTGATAGAAAAAGGGGGAATGGCTTTAAATTGGAGGGGCAGATTCAGACTAAATATAAGGAGAAAATTCTTTATGATGAGGGTGATGAGGCACTGGAACAGGTTGCCCAGGGAAGCTGCGGCTGCCCCATCCCTGAAGGTACTCAAGGCCAGCCTGGATGGGGCCTTGAGCAGTCTGGACAGGTGGGAGGTGTCCCTGCCCATCACAGCAGGGTTGGAACTGGATGATCTTCAAGGACTTTAAAACCCAAACTATTCTATGATTCTAAGGCCTAAACTTCACATTGCTATGAGCTTCACAACAGTCAAAGCTCCTGCTAATTTGGAGCTAGCTGCAGCCCTCTGCTTGACCTTGCATTAAAGAGAAACACTTAAAACAGAGGCGGTTACAGGAGCAAACACCTCAGCTCAGCACAGGTCACACCGTACAAAAGGTGTTATCATCCCCAAAGAATGAACAGCATCTGGGAAAAAAACCTGTTTGAAAGAAAATATGCTGCCAGACCAATTTCTTGTTTACCTTTCAGCAACTACAATTAATTAGACGAAACGTAACCCGACTTTAACTTAAATCAAAGGCCTTCTGTAACAGTAATCCCTCCCGGTAGCGGCGCGGCCAGGCCCGTGAGCCTGCCAGCCGCCCCGACCGCCATCACGTCCGCTCCACCGCCCCCCGCCACCCCCGCGTGCGGCAAGGCCGGCGCCTTCCCCGCGGCCCATCCCGGCCCGGGGCGGCGGGGCGCAGCGAGGGCCGCCCGCGGCCTGGACTCACGCTGGCAACGCCGCGTGGAGGCCTCGGCGGGTGCGGAACGGAAAGGCCGGACGCTTCCGGCCGGCGTCTATTTATGGCGAAGGAAGGGGCGGGGCTCCGAGCGACGCTCGTCGGTGACGCCGCGCGCGCCCGGGGAGCGGGGCCTTCAGCTAAAGAGGCTTCGTCAGTGGTGATTGGCGCGCCCATTGGTCGGTGGGCGTGGCCTCCGGCCGCGGGGATTGAGGCCAGTGGCTTGTTGGGGGCACCGTCTGCGCGGAGGGCGTTTTCGTAGTGTCCCACCTGAACCTCCCCAGGTACATCTCCCTGCCATTCCCTCAGGTCCTAACCTTGGTCACCAGAGAGAAGAGATCAGCGCCTGCTCCTCCTCACAGAATCACACAGAATCACTAGGTTGGAAGAGACCCCCAGGATCATCGAGTCCAACCATTCCTATCAAACACTAAACCATGGCCCTAAGCACCTCATCCACCCTCACCTTAAACACCTCCAGGGAAGGTGAATCAACCACCTCCCTGGGCAGCCTGTTCCAGTGCTCAATGACCCTTTCTGTGAAAATTTTTTTCCTAATATCCAGCCTCAACCTCCCCTGGTGGAGCTTGAGGCCATTCCCTCTTGTCCTGTCCCCTGTCACTTGGCAGAAGAGGCCAGTTCCCTCCTCTCTACAACCTCCTTTCAGGTAGTTGTAGAGAGCAATGAGGTCTCCTCTCAGCCTCCTCTTCTCCAGGCTAAACAACCCCAGTTCTCTCAGCCGTTCCTCATCAGGCCTGTTCTCCAGCCCCTTCACCAGCTTCCTTGCTTCTTCTCTGGACTCGCTCCAGAGCCCTCAACGTCCTTCTAGTGGTGACGGGCTCAGAACTGAACACAGTACTCAACGTGCCGTCTCACCAGTGCTGAGTATAAAGGGAGAATAACCTCCCTGGCCCTGCTGGTCACGCCATTTCTGATACAAGCCAAGATGCCATTGGCCTTCTTGGCCACCTGGGCACACTGCTGGCTCATGTTCAGTCACTGTCAACCAACACCCCCAGGTCCTTCTCCTCCTGGCAGCTTCCTAGACAGACCTCTCCTAGTCTGTAGCACTGCACAGGGTTGTTGCGCTCCAAGTGCAGGACCCGGTATTTGGCCGTGTTAAACCTCATGCCATTGGGCTCTGCCCAGCAGCCTAGCCTGTTCAGATCCCTTTGCAGAGCCTCCCAACCCTCCAGCAGATCCACACTTCCACCCAGCTTAGTGTCATCTGGTTTTCCACCCAGGAGAGTGTGTGCCTGTCCAGGCCAGAGGCTGACAGTTTCCGTAGCAGAATGCTGTAAGAAACTGTGTCAAAGGCTTTACTGAGGTCCAGAAAGACCACATCCAAGGTTTGGGATCTTCACATCTGAAACACATACATCTCAGTATGAACAACACTTATGTTTTGCGTAGCACCAGCTGCCTCCTCCTGAATCCCAGGGCCATGCTGTGACAGCAAGAGGATATCGCAGAAACTCAGCGTCACCTTGCATAGTACTTTGCAGTGATGTCCCAGGCACAATTTCTAGTCCCCTGTTGTGATCAGAATGACTGAGTAGCAAAGATCCAGTTAGCAACAGTTTCTCCCCAGCAAGCTCAAAACTCCACTGTCCTAAAGGCAGGTCTTTCACCAGCTGGTCTGGAGATTCAGTTTCCATCAGTCTTCACAGGCAGCAGGGCAGACAGAGAAAGCTCTGGCAAAGACAAGACTCCCCCTTGCTAATGTGTTTTTTCCATTTAAGTAAAACTGATTTAGACTGTACTAGCACAGCCTGTGCATGTTATACCCCACAGAAAAACAGAATATGCATTATCTTCTGTGGGCTCTGTACTCATCCAACAGTCCTGTCTTCCTGCGGAAATTTGTTTTGCTTTCATAAGCTTCTACTCCATCCCTAATGGGTTTAATTGTTTTGGGGTTTGTTTGGTTTTTTTTAAAGAAACATTGAAGAGAAGACACGGTGCATTTTGGCAATCAGTTTTTAATAGAAATATAATATACCTTCTCACATAAATATTTTAAACAGACACATTAACACTCAACGATATTCAAACCTACGCAATGTTCCAAAGATCCAGTGCTGTTCAAACAGTGCAAATAAAAAAAAAAAACACCAAACCCTCAGCACAGGAAGAATAGAAGTATAAAAAAAATCAGACTATTTCTCTTGTGTCCTTACACTCCACTTAAATACTGACTGCCTCAGCATGTTAACCAGTTGTGTCCTCACACCACACCTGCAAAGGCAAGCAGAGCCAACGCACATTCACTAATAGAGTATCACCAGCAATGGAGGTCATTCCAAAGGATCTGACTGCCATCCTGCCACATACACAAGGGATCATACAATCTTTTCTGGAATCTAAGCTAAGATGGCTTTGTAAATTATTATCTAATAGGACTGTTAGCATTGAATTGCTGGCACGATGCAAGTAGATGATTAAGCATCTGTGTCCGGATCTTTTATTTGATTTATTTTGCATTTAGGTTGTACAGTGACCATTTGTTGTTAATTATAAGCACGTGACCTCATGGGCAATATTATCTAAACTTCAAGTCCGCGCACTTGTTTTTCTTAACTTGCTATTGCTATCAAGAAGTAACTTCAATAAATCACTTTTGAAACAGAAGGGTTTTGAAGGGGGGAAATGAGTGAAGGATGGCAAAGATCAGAGCTGAGTAATACTCTTGTGCCTGCCTATGTGATACAGCTCCCAGAAGACAGAGAAACAGAACTTCAGGCTTGCCCTTCCATCAGGTAATAAAGAAAAACAAACAATAAGCACATTAAAATTCACTCTCCCCAGCTCACACGTGGAGATGTTTTTGCATTTGCAACACCAAGGCTCGAGAAAACACAGTGCAGTTTAGACTCTCTATTAAACTCAAAGGAGACCAAGTTAATTCAGAAGTCAAAAGCATATACATTTTCACTCTACTACAACAACAAAGAGCCTCCTCACTCACCACAGACTAAGGGCAATGGAAGAACTTATCCAAAGGAAAAGCTAACACTGATTTAGGCTTGAATCCAGATTAAAAATAATCATAATAATCAGTAGACTTCAAAACACTGGTGCACTGGAATAAATTCTCTAGTTCTTAGCTCACTTGTCTCATTATCAAGAGTCTAAGATTCTGTCTGCACGAGTTGCACACTGGTTTGCCATTGCTGAATCAGAAACTAAAATATTCATGAAGCACCTTGCAGGCAACACTGTATGCAGCCGCTGTCTGTGACAGCCCAGGATGAACAACAGATCCAACTCACATACCAGATTAAGAAAGTCTCAAATAACTTCAGGCTTCCAATATAATATGTTGATTCGATCCCATGCATAGGGAAGAAAAAGACATATGAGGTAATTCATGTAATTGCCACCTTATTCCACTTGGTCAACAATCCTAGATTTGGTTCTCTAGCTCTCTGTGCCAGTGATGCTCAGGAAAACAAACAGCAGAATGTGCAGTTACCGCTGTTTCACAAGTTCAGGTCACTAAGGGTAGGGGGAATGGCAAAACAAAGGAATAGTTTTTCATATTTAGGATTTGGCAAATGATGTGCGCACAAGCCTAACAGTAAGAAGCAGCAGAGGAAATCTGACAGGTTGCCAGTCACAGCGAGGAATGATTTGATGCAGTGCTCTAACACGTAGCATATTCACACAGGACCTTCCACCATCACTCTCTGAGACTCCTGCACTGTGTAGGCACAGTTTCACCTCTCAGATGGGCTGAGGCTAAAAACAGGTAGCACCTTCCAAGCCTCCAGCCTGTCCCCTTATACTTTACTCAGACTTAACTTTCACATCAGTCATCAAACTTTCTTGGAGCTGGAATCTGGTAAAGAACATCCTTTACAACCCGCATCCCCTGTGCTGTCATGCTCAGTGATTGTGTAAATTACACTCTATCTTACAAGCAACAGGTAGGTAGTACCAGTTTTTTTGTACAGCTACAGCATCGTGGGTTCATATTTGGAGACATCTGCTCTGTTTCTAAAGCAAATTGTAATATCCCTGCATATTTAAAAAAATAAACTCCACAGCTAAGTTTTCTGCAAGGCACACCACAGAACAGGATGGACACTTCTATGCCCAGCTCTGTGGCAACACCAGCAGAGCTGCAAGAGCACCAACCCAATGAGCCAGCACAGAGGCACAAGTGGAAATGGGAGCAGGCTGCACCCAAGTTTGAACAGCACACACCACGAGGTCTTTCTAAGAAAGCAGCAATGAGGAAGAAGGTACAGCAGATGGAAAAAACCTGTATTTATCTCTAAGGACAAACTCAGGAATACTGAAATATGGACTATCTGCTAAGAGAAAATGATCAGACAGGAAACAGTGGAGGGTATGTGTGGAGTCAAAAGAGAATTAAAGTTCCCTACCAAACACTCATACGTCTCAAACTTTGGAGAAAGCTTACGGAAAAGAGTAAATCCAAAGATATTCCACACGCAATCAGAAGCAGTTTTTAAAGGAAATCTGAAGTGTCAGTATCTGTATCTGCTTCCGTTATATATTTACGCATTATGAGCTATGACCCTAAAAGCTACATCTAAGGACCACTTCACACTGAGGGTGTTGATCCAGAATTAAGAAATGAATAACAGGAAGCAAATGAGTGTCTAGTACAACTGGATAAAAAAATACTTGAGTGTTCCTGATAGTCAGACCAGTACAAAAAATGTTTTTCAGAGAACAAGTAGAACTTTGGTAGCAATCAACTCTAAAGGGCCTTAGGCTTCTTAACTCCTGTGCAAACACTACTATAGAGATAGAAGCACATTTCAAGAGTATTAAGATGCTCAGTTACATAATAACACATGACACAGGAAGGAAGTTCCAGTTACCTTCTCTGCTATCACACACACTACAACAGTGATGACAGAGACTGTTCTGAGCTTTCCTTCAGCACTTCATTTCTCTTCCACCCACTCCTGTGATATAAGCATTAAGAGACACATCCAGTCTCCCACCATGGTCTGCAACATGCCCCTGGGAAAACAAAGCATCTGTGGAAGGAGGATCTACATCAGGTAGTGGGGTCTTTGTGGTCTGACTGGCCAGTCCAGCAAGGAAAAGGCTGGCAGGTTCTGCAATCACTCTTTTCTCCTCAAACACTTTTGCTCAGCAATGTCGCATTTTATAAAGGTGCACACAGCTGTTTTGAAAAGGGGCTTTCTCTCAGCATAGTTACCAGGCTGTGGAAATGGCACCATTTCCCGTGGCAGTCTGCAAGTGCAGTTCTTCTGGAATGCATTGATCAAATGATGCAAAGATCCACCCCTTCTTTCCTCTTCTTGCCAAAAGGCTTAATCCCCTGTCTCAGAGGTACTATCTTCCTCCTGGATGAGCAAGACTTACTCCTCTGTGGAACTGGGAACTACCTGGTGCCAGTTGATCAGAGCAAGCAGGAGAAGCAATGAAGCTGGTCATTTCTTGTGCAAGTCAATCAAGATTTCAAGCCCATTTTTTCCATCATCTGTTCATACACTGTCCATGCCATCGCTGCCATAAGAGTTCGCCTGAGGGCACGGGGCACACCACCTCGGAAAAAGCCAACCAACCCGAAGTCCTGCAACAGAAGATAAACAAGCAGCAATCCATAACAATCTGCCTCTACTGTTTTAATTTCTCATCATTTATCGCATGGAATAGCACAAGATATATTTCTGAAACAGAACCAGATTGGCTTCTGAAAGACCCAGGCTTAAATAGCATTTAATGTTTAGGAAAAACCTGTAGCACTGTGCACTTCCAGGGCTACCCAAGAAACCAAGAGCAGTGAGCAGGGAGTTTCAAGACACTCCAGGAAAATTACTTGTCCCTGGTTTAGAGCTTTGTATTTTCAAAAGACACTTAACTATTCTGTAAAAAATAAGATTTGTTATGTACTGTAGTTAAAAATATTCTGACATGAGAAAAATGTGCCATGCACAAATAAACAGATTCCTACTCAGGAAAAGAGTTCAATACAGAAATAAATCAAACCCACCAATATCTACCCTTCTAGGAGCAGGAAGGGAAAGGTGGGCTTTGAGTACATCTTCATCCCATTCCTGGGATATACAGATTTGGACATTTATTTTAGTGTCCAAAGGGCACAGAATTGTTTTGTAGCTGGTTTATATATGAAGTTGGCATTTCACACTACATACTAAAGAAAACCTTTGTCCCAGCATGGTGACCACAGATATGCCTACACTTACAAACCACAGGCAGCAGCATCTGTAAGTATGGCTTCTCCAAGCCTACACATTAAGTTAAGCTGAAATGAAGTTAAGATGAAATAAGCTGAACGTTTTCCATCACTATCAGTATAAGTATCAATATCTAACAGGCAGAACCGAAGTGAAATCATTCACCAGCCTGAGGCAGGCCTGTGTGGAGAAACACTGGCTGGAATATGCCTACTTTTGTGCTTCAGAACTCTGAGCTTGCTCTCCAATCCCCAACCATCCATAATTTTGTGAAAACAGATATAGGAGCGAGGAATGGCAAGAATAACCATGGTGCAAGCTCACTGCCTTGCAATCAATTCAAGAGAAGCAAGAAACACATCTGAGTAGTGACACTAGGCTAAGTACAAGGAAAATAAAGGAATGGACTGAAGCTTCTGAATACTTTCAGACTATCAACAGAGTACTTGTGTCCAGTTATCACTGGACAAGTCCACACATAAGCCAGTGACAAGGGATTCAGCCTCAGTCTCCCACAGCTTCTGAAAATATTGACACTGATTAACCTGGCTGCAAGAGCACACCAAGCAGTCACATTTGTTCACCTCCTTTAAAAGACAACACCTCCCTTATCGCAGTTGTGTTTCAGGCAAGGTGATTAGAAGTGATGCTGTGATTGCAAGGATTAGAAGGGATTCATCTCACCTTGTAGACGAAAGCAATGGCCTGGCTTGTCCTGCGGTACTTTTGTGGGGACAGCTGCATGTGTGTTTTGATGACATCAGCAGGCTGTGTTGCCAGTGAGGCCAAGATTCCTGCAAAAATCCCACAGCCAAAATTCAGCAAGGGCATGAGCACTGGATCCAGCTGGTCTGCAACAGAGTAAAGGGAACAGACTCAGACACAAAACAGGCCAGGAATACTCATGGCGGGTGACAATGGAAAAAGCTACCAAATTATTAAATCAACTTAAGGTCTAAGAGAAGTTAAAATCCATGCAGGGTAGATAAAACTTAAGGGGAAAAGTTGCTATAAATTGAAAGTTAGCACTATTAAAAAGCATCACTTGTTAGGGAACTGAATTGGGCAGGAACCCAGAGAGGGTAAAATTGTACAAGCGTTGCCCCAGCCAGTTCTATAATCAGAGAAATCCTGGGTGAGTGGAAACTGATCAGTACACAAGAAAATCAGCACCAGAAACCACAGGTAAACACATCCTCTCCTTCAACTGTTCACTAACCCAAATTATGCATCAGTCTTCATAAAGACAATTGATAGCTTTTGGACCAAATTCCATTTCTACACTGACCTGAGCTATAGGTCTACATAGCAAAATGCCAATGTTTCAACTAAAGCCCTACAAGAGACTAACAGCTACTGAGGTAGAGGGCAATAAGCAGAGCATGCAGTCAACTGTAAGCCAAGACAGAATCACAGAATAGTTCAGATTGGAAGGGATCTTAAAGATCATCCAGTTCCAACTCCTCTGCCATGGGCAGGGACACTTCCCACTTGATCAGACTGCCCAAGGCTCCACCCAACCTAGGGTGAACGCTTCCTAGGATGGGGCATCCACAACGTCCCTGGGCAACCCGTGCCAGTGCCTCACCACTTGCATCATGAAGAAATGGCTCCTCATGTCTAGTCTAAATCTTCAGTTTATACCCATTGCCCCTAGCCCTATCACTACAAGCTTTTGTAAACAGTCCCTCCCCAGCTTTCTTGTAGGCCCCTCTCAGGTACTGGAAGGTCACTACAAGGTCTCCTCAGAGCCTTCTCTTACTCAGGCTGAACAACCACAACCCTCTCAGCCTGTCCTCTTAGCAGAGAGGCTCCAGCCCTCTGATCACCTTTGTAGCCCTCCTCTGGATCCATTCTAACAGCTCCATCTCCTTCTACCATGAAGGATTCCAGAACTGGACACAATACTCTAGATCAGGTCTCACAAGAGAGGAATAGAGGGGCAGAATCACCTCCGTCAATCTGTCAGAAAAGAAAAATTCCCCTTAGAGCCTCCAGTGTTCAGCCTTACCCTGAGGTGTGAAGTTTTTGGTCTGTGTGTAGAACATCAGATAGATGCCAGAAAAAGGTGCATCCCGCAGCAGCGTTGCGGTAAGTCCACTGAACATGCCACGAGCCCCTTCCGTCTGATAGATACTCTTTAGAGCTCCATACACACTGCCATAGCCAAATCTTCCGCTCTGCAAAAGTAGACAATGGTCAGTCATCCCTGTGCAAGGCACAGGCCAAGGAGCCCCTACCACACCCCAAGGCGACCCTGTCCAACAAGCATCGACATGTGCACCGTGTGATGCCTGAGTAGGTCCAAGGCAAAAACTGGGTTCCACTTCAGCCTTTAAAACAATTTTTCGAGAAGGTAAAATAAGAAAGATGCTAAAATCACACAATATATACAACTTAAACTTTAAAATCTCAGGGTGAATTCTGTTTCATCTTACACTTCTTGCCTAAAAATCAGTGCATGGCTTTTCCTACACAATGTACAAACCAGGTTGAAGCAAGGACTACATCCCTGACTGTACCCAAGCAGCAGTAACCTTCTCCAGACAGAAGAACTGCTTCTTCTTCATGACAAAGGGGTACAACACGATGAACGGGGAACAAATTAGAAAGTCACACTTGCCTCATAGCGGGTCTTCACTACAGTCACTGGTAACATGCAAATCCCAGACACTGCACGTGCGGTGGCACCCAGGAAGACAGACTCCAAGGCTGTGGGTGAACGGTCCACTAGAAGCTTTTGCTTCATCATGTATAAAGTGCTGAAGTAAATACCAACCCCAGGAATACATCTTGCAAAGGACTTCAGAAGAAACAGAAGCAGATGAAGAAAGAAAAAGCACACATAAAACAAAATGTACTACAGAAGACTTCAGAGACTGTTAATAGGAAGCTTTGTACCAAAACAAAAGAAAGCACCTCAGTGATTTTTCCTTAGCTAACATGCTGAGGAAAAAAGACAAGGTAAAAATAATTTACAGCACTGAGAGCCAATCGATACAAATGATGCCAGGATTTAATGCATTCCTCAACCGCATTTTTCCAGGAACAAGATATTAAAAAAAATAAAATAAAAGAAGCTGGTGCTGTAGCCACCCCACATCTGCAACAGTATTCAAGTATTTGGTTGATCAGGCCTGCAAATTCACAGTGACTGCTATGACATACTTAGTGGAATTCACAACATTAACTCCTTAAAATAGGATTTAACTATCTAAATCACATGGTTTCATCCATAATTGTACAAAAGATCACTATTTAAATTCAGTCCATAGTCAGTAATAAACCACAGGTTTATTTACATATGTATTTTTAGAAGTCAGAGTTAAAAACAGCCACTTACTGGAGAAACACCTTTCCAGAGCCCCACAAGACTCTCAGTACGAACAACCCTGAAGAGCAGAGTTACCATCCCAGCACGACAGGACCTGAAAGTAACACCATAGAACAATTTGGGTTGGAAGAGAACTTAAAGATCACCTAGTTTCAAACTCTGTCGCTACAAGCCTTTGTGAACAGTCCCTCCCCAGCTTTCCTGTAGGCCCCTTTCAGGTACTGGGAGGTCGTTATAAGGTCTCCTTGGAGCCTTCTCTTCTCCATGCTGAGAAAGGATGAGAGAAAAGATGAGAGAAAAGATGAGACAGGAACTGCAGAGATGACCCATTTATGCTCTCTGATAGAAATACTCTGCAGCCACCCCCTTTCACTCGTATCTCTCCACATAACTCCAGCATTTTGGAGGTGCTCCTTCTACACTCAATCTACTTCCCTTGGTCACTCATTCCAGGGCCTGTCAACTTCTGCCTTCCCACCACTTGTAAGACACCTTAGAGACTTCTCTCATTAGTGTTTTCAGTTGCTCACTCCTTTGTTAGCAGCAGCAGATGTACTCGTAGGTGACTACTCCAGGCAACTGGGAGCAGCTGCACATGTAGACAGGTTGTGTGGCAAACAGGCAGAAGACACCCTGTGAAACACTCCAGCAAACACCAGCCTCTCAGATGCATACAGACAAATAGTCCAGTCACACGTTATTAAAGTAGTGTTCACAAGAGCAGCCGTTCTCTCTCTTCTGGAGCAAAATATCAATCCTTATCCATGCTATAAAAACATACCTCCTATGTCAGAAACACCCTCAGTTATCAGGCAAATAAGGCAGAAGCCTATAGTAGAGCACCCTCACAGTCCTCCACGCACACACATCCCCACTGTCTCACCCATTCACAGCAGGCTGCAGAGTCTGCAGGCGGGTTTTCAGCAGGTCAAGGGGCTGGAAGAGAAGTGTGGAGCAAGTACCACTGATGGAGCCACACACAAAGGCCTTTAGGACTGGATGCATCTGGAAGAGGAAGAAAAGGACTTTAAATTGCCATTTAACTAAGGATGGCACAAGAGGAAATATAGCTCCTGATTTGTTGCTTGTTATAGGAAAGGAAGACTAGCTATGGACTGCTGCTGAGGACACAGGAAATCTCAGACCTTTTCAGAGTCTAATCAAACTTTGTGGATTCTGGTCCCTCTGGGACCAAATCTCTTCCAGGGAGATTGTTCCAGAATCTCCTTGCAATTGGGTGGTTGGAGAAAGTTACCTAAACAACAGATGCATTATCAGCCATTTGATAACTACTTGCCGTTGAAAGAAATAAATGCCTTCTTCCCACCACCTACTGTGCTTTAGACCCAATCCCACCAGGTCTGCTTGGCACCGCTTCCATTCCCTCCTCTCCACAGCAAACCAAGATCCTCCACTGCCACAGGCACAAGCAGAGCTCTCCCTTAAAACTCCTACCTCCCAAGTCCAGCTCAAACACACCCAAAGCATAGCCCTGCCTGCTCAGCTAAGGCCTGGCTTTCCTATCCTCACCAGCTGCCACCTCTCAGTGCTTTTGCGGTGATTAAGGGAAAAGGTACAAACCACACAGCAAGGTGGAGATCATAGAATGATTTGGTTTGGAAGGAACCGTGAAGGCCATATAGTCCAACCCCCCTGCAGTGAGCAGGGACATCTTCAACCCATCAGGTTGCTCAGAGCCCCATCCAACCCAGTCTTGAGTATTTCCAGGGATGGGGAATTCACCACCTCTCTGGGCAACCTGTTCCAGTGTTTCGCCATCCTCAGCATGAAAAATTTCTTCCTAATGTCTAGGAACTTCTCTTTTAGTTTAAAACCATTACCCCTTGTCCTAGTGCTACAGACCCTGCTAAAAAGTTTTTCCCTATCTTTCTTAAAAGCCCCCTTCAAAAACCACAATAAGGTCTCCTCTGAGCTTTTTCTCCCAGCTGAGCAACCCCAACTCTCTCAGCCTCTCTTCGCAGCGTAAGTGTTCCAAGCCTTCCATCATTTTTTGTGGCCCTCATCTGGACCCACTCCAACAGGTCCATGTCCCCCATGTGCTGAGGGCTCCAGAGCTGGATATATTCCCAGGTGGTGGTCTCACCAGAGCCGAGGCAGAATCAACCCTTCTTTTGATGCAGCCCAGGGTATGACCCCAGTCAAACTCCCCACCTGCCGCTGTCCCTGGAGCACATCACACCCAGTGCAATGTTTCATTCACCCCTTGGGGGTGAATTACAACAGAGAGGATTTCTGCAGCATGGTGACTTCTGTAGGGGCGCACTCAAAAGCCATTTGGTTATGGGGTGCTATGGGGCACAGGGTGCTCATTGGGTGCTGTGGGATGCTACAGAGTGCCCATGGCATACTGTGGGGTAGTTACAATGTGCAGGGGAGAGTTATGGGGCACTATGGGGTGTGGGGAGCTCATAGGCACCATGGGGAACAGGGAGGTTTTTTGGGACACAGGGAGGTCACAGGCACTAATAGGTGCCATGGGGTGGTTATGGGGTGCAGGGGTATTTGCGGGATGCTATGAGATAGTTATGGAGTGCTATAGGGTGGCTATGTGGGGGCTATGGGGTGCAGGAGGGATTCTAGGATGCAGGAAGGCTTATGGGGTACTACAGGGTGGTTATGGAATGCAGAAGGATTTAGAGTGCAGGGGGGTTTATGAGGTGCTGTGGGGCACTGTGGGGTGGCTATAGGGTACAGGAGGGTTTATGGGGTGCTGTGGGGTGCAGGAGCAGTTAGGGGTGGTTATGTGGTGCCGTGGCATGACTATGGGCTAGTTATATGGTGCACTGGGGTTAATTGGGTGCAGGGGGATTTGTGAGGTAGTTGTGGAATGCTGTAGGGTGGCTATAGAATCACAGAATAACCAGGTTGGAAGAGACCCACCAGATCATTGAGTCCAACAGGAGAATAAATGGGGCAGTTATGGGGTGCCATGGCATGGCTATGGGCTGGTTATAGGGTGCAGGAGGGGTTGTGGGGTGCTATGGAGTGATTGTGGAGTGCCATAGGGTGGCTATGGGGTGCAGGAGGGGTTATGGGGGTGCTATAAGGTGACTGTGGGGTGCAGGAGTGGTGATTATGGAGTGCTGTAGGATGGTTGTGGGCTGCAGGGGTATTTGTGGGGTACTGTGGGGTGATTACAGGGTGAAGGGAGATCTGTAGCGTTCTGTAGGGTGGCTATTGGATGCAGGAAGGTTTGTGGGGTGCTGTGGAGTGTTGTGGGGTGCAGGCGGGTCTGTGGGGCGATTGTTGGGCGGCTATGCCATGCAGGAGGGTTTGTGGGGTACTATGGGGTGATTAAGGGGTGCTGTGAGGCGCAGGCAGATTTGTGGGGTGGCTATAGGGTGCAAGAGGGTTTGTGGGGTGCTGTGAGGTGGCTATGGAATGCAGGCGGGTTTATGGGGGGTGCTGTGGGGCACAGGCGGGTCTGCCGGGAGCTGGAGGTGCAGGTGGGTCTGTGGGGTGCCGTGCGCTGGCTGTGGAACGCAGGCGGGTTTGTGGGGTGCTGTGCGCTGGCTGTGGAACGCAGGCGGGTTTGTGGGGTGCTGTGCGCTGGCTGTGGGGCGAGACGGGGCTGTGGGGCGAGACGGGTCTGTGTGGTGCCGGCTCGGGGGTGCCAGAGCCTCCCCCCAGGACGGGAGGTGAGGCGTGGCGGGGGCCGCGGCCGCCGGCGCCCCCCGGGTAACGGCGCGGCGCGCAGCCCTCACTCACCTCCAGCTCCCGGCCCGGCATCCCAGCGCCGCCGCGCGGCCAGTCAGCGCGTGACGCGCGCCAGAGCCCCGCCCGCACGGCGCCCAATCCGAGCGGCCGGGGCGAGAAAGGGGCGCGCGGGGCGCATGCGCCTCCCCTTTAACCCTGTCCGTGCCCCCCCCCCCCCCCATAACCCTTTCGGTGCCGCATTAACCCTTTGCGTGCCTCCTCCCACGAGGCAGCCCGACACGTGTCAGCGGGATCTGTCACACACGGGGCAGCGGGGAATGGAGGGACTGCAAGAATCTTTTGTTACTGTGAGGCGCTGGAGCAGGTTGCCCAGAGAGGTCGTGAGCGCCCCCACTCACCTGCAGTGCTGTGGGATCCCCAACATGAGGAGATGGAGCTGTTGGAACAGGTCCAGAGGAGGGCTGTGAAGATGATCAGAGGGCTGGAGCCCCTCTGCTGTGAAGACAGGCTGAGAGAGCTGGGGTTGTTCAGCCTGGAGAAGAGAAGGCTAAAAGGAGACCTTATAACAGCCTTCTAGTACCTGAAGGGGCTATGAGAAAGCTGGGGAGGGACTGTTCACAAAGGCATGGAGCGATGGAATGAGTGGGAATGGCTTTAAATTGGAAAGGGGAATATTTAGACTAGATATAAGGAGGAAATTCCACATGGTGAAGGCGGTGAGGCACTGGTACAGGTTGCCCAGAGAAGCTGTTGCCCCATCCTAGGAAGCGTTCAAAGCCAGGTTGGATGGAGCGTTGGGCAGCCTGATCTAGTGGGAAGTGTCCCTGCCCATGGCAGGGGGGGTGGAACTGGATGTGCCTCATGTCCCCAGGTGGATCAAGCACAGTGTTGCTGGCCAGTCGAGGGAGGAGATTGTCCTGCTCTGCTCTGCACTAGTACAGCTCCACCTTGAGCGCTGTGTGCAGTTTGGGGCACAGCAGTATAAAAAGGACATAAAGCTACTGGAGGGTGTCCAGAGGAGGCCACAAAGCTGGTGAAGGGTTTAGAGGAGCAGCTGAAGTCACTTGGTCTGTTCAGCCTGGAGAAAGGGAGAGTGAGGGAGGCCTCATGGCAACTGCTTCCTCACAGGGGAGGGAGGAGGAGCAGGCACTAATCTCTTCTCTCTGGTGACCAATGATAAGACCCAAGGGAACAGCAGGAAGATATGCCAGGGGAGGTTCATGTTGTGTCTTCGGGAAAGGTTCTTCACACAGAGGGTGTAGGAGCACTGGCCCAGGCTCCCTAGGGAAGCAGTCATGGTGCCAAGCCTGAGGAGCAGACAAGCAGCATTGAGAAATGCTCCTCAGACATGCAGTGTGAATGCTGGGCTGGTGCTCTGCAGGGAGAGGTGTTGGATTCGATGATCCTTGTGAGTCCCTTCCAACCCAGGGCATTCTATAATCTCCCATCTCGGTTTTGCCACATCAGCATCACAGTCTGGCCGGGCAGCCTGTATCCATGCTGCTATCAGGTTGCCCGATTCTTGGAAGCTAAACAAGGTTGGCCCCAGTTACCACCAGGATGGGGACCACCCAGGGAGGACAGTATATCAGCTACACTAGTCTCAGTTTTTGCAATTCTTGGAAGCTGAGTGGCAGCCCCAGTTAATACTGGGGTGTCAGACCGCCTGGGGACCCCCTTTTGCCTCTATCCCATTCAAAGCTTTTTTCCCTCCTTTCTTATCCTGAATTTTGTCTTTGTACTTCTATGGCTCCTCGCACACACTGGAAATTGGCCACGTGGTTGGAACTGAGTGCAGGAAGATGTGCCCCGGGGAGGTTTAGGTTGGCTTGTAGGAAGAGGTTCTTCACACAGAGGGTGGAGAAGCACTGGACCAGGCTCCCTAGCGAAGCAGTGATGGTGCTAAGCCTGAGAAGCAGCCAGGCAGCAATGGAAATACTCGTGAGACACTGGTGTGAATGTTGGGGTTGTGCTCTGCAGGGACAGGGGTTGAACTTGGTGATCCTTGTTGGTCTCTTCCAACTCAGGACATTCTGTGATTCTATGATCTTTAAGGTCCTTTCTGACTCAAACCTTTCTATCATTCTATGATTCTGTGATAATGGGTAGTTTTCATGTCTTCCCTCAGTGGCCCATCCCCCACCAGCCATCTTCTGTAGACTAAGGCATTCAAAACTCCCCAACACTTTCTTACCACTGATGTTTCCACTTGGTCTTCCACATCCTGGGCCCGGAGCAGAGGAAGGCAGTATTTCCAGAGCATGGAAAGAGCAAGGCACTGAAATGAGTCACATATATTTTAGACCCACATTAGTCCTCAGGCTGCGCGTCTTCAGTCCACTGCCAGAGCCAGCTATTTCTTATCAGTGAAGCAGAAGGAGGCTGGGAGGAGCACGCAGTGGCTTTGGTGAGCTGCTTTTCTGAGAATCTCACTGGCCAGCTTGGCTGAGTAAGGGGCAGCATGTACAGATGTGTCACACCCCAGCTAAGTTGAGCTGTTCCTAGAAAGAAAATACTGGGAGCAGCAATAGCTGCGTGCACAAACCACTTATTCTCAATCACCTCCCTGGGCAGCCTATTCCAGTGCTTCATAACCCTTTTGGTGAAGAAATTTTTCCTAATGTCCAATCTGAATCTCCCCTGCTGCAACTTGAGGCCATTCACTGTCATCCTGTCACCTATCACTTGGGCGAAGAGACCAACACCCACCTCTCTACAACCTCCTTTCAGGTAGTTGTAGACAGTGATAAGGTCTCCCCTTAGCCTCCTATTCTCCAGACTAAGCAACTCCAGTTCCCTCAGCCACTCCTCATAAAACTTCTTCTCCAGCCCCTTCACCAGTTTCATTGCCCTTCTCTGGACACGCTCCAGGACCTTGTCAATGTCCTTCTTGTAGTTAGAGGCCCAAAACTAAACACAGGAGTGACCTTTAACAATTCTAATAGGGCTGTCAAACCAAGTGATGCATTTGAAATGTTTCTGTATGGAGCTGAGCTTTTGTATGGAGCTGAGAGTGGTGTGGCTGGACCCTTTCCGTGTCTTTGGGTGCAGTTACAATGGACCTTTCTGTTGCTTCCCAAAGCAAAGCAGGCAGCAAGAAAGGGCTCTTCCAGCCTGAAACCCTGTCAGTAACAGCAATCTCCAGGTTCTTTGTTTGCTGTGGACCTGCAAAAGTTTTTCCTCCCTTAAAATAAGACTCACAATGAAACAAGAAAGCTGATCACACTTATCTCTGCAGGGATGATTTCTGTGCCTCGCTTCTGCAAGAAAACCCATCAGAAGAGGCATTATCTCTTCATGTTACTGTTCTGGAGACATGCAAGGACACAACTCAGCTCTAGTGTCTTTCCAGCCACCACTGGGAGACACATTCATTCTTCATTAAAAGCAGGGGGGTAAAAAATTAACTGGGTCAAGACTGGTCCCTGTTCAGGGGTGGTTGCATCTAGAGTGTCCAGACACTATTTGCTTTAGGTATAGGACAGCTCTGTCTGTACCCGTGGTCCTTTCTGCCCCTGTGCCTCACACTACTGTTTCACCATGGTCCCAAATTTCCCCGGCTGCTGAGAGACAAGAACTGAAAGGCAAATTGCCACTGACCCTGCTAAGGGATTCTCAACTCTTCCTGTCACCATTTCTAGTGACAGAACTGATCGACAAACCCACCTCCACATCAGAGCCAATAGGTCTGGGGCCATGAAACGGACACCTCTCCATGGCAGGTCTTCCGGGTGTTCTGACAAGCATTGTGGAGAGGTGACGCCCATACGGTCAATCTGGCTGTGACCAGGGATGTGGATCATGTACCCTGCCTGCCTTGTCTTCCGTGGGCATCTTCCACAGAAGGATCCCACAGGATTTTACAGGGATCTGCATCCCAGACCCCAAGGGCTAGCCTCACCCCAGTTACAAATAGGAGATGCCAGCACACTGCACACGTGCTCATGTATGACAGAGACAGGGACGTCGCTCGTGATGCACAGCAGTATGGGCACAGCAGAACACATGAGCAAGGCAATGTTCTGATATCTGTCAGACAGATCAGCAAATAGCCTTGACATCCCTGTAGGAAAGAGGAGCTGGTAAGCCCTGAAAGGCAGAGCTGAAGCTGGTGGATGTATTTGCACCCTGCACCACCCACTCTCTGCACTGCTGCAGCTGAGCACCCCTCAGGTGGTGAAGGTGCCAGATTTGTGGTTACAAGTGAAGAAAAACGTTTTCTCGCTCTTAACTCAAGCTAAAAGTATCTCGGAGGGGGGGGGGGGACATGTGCTGCCATGCTGCAGATCAGGGCCCTAGTGGAACCAGGAGAGTTTGTCTCTACAGTGTCTATGGGAAGTTGTCTGCTGAGGCTCTGTCCAGAAGAAACAAATGATGTTTATATCACATTGCTGCTCACATTTTCCCTCTGCTGTGATGCTCTAAGTGTGCCTGCATGGCTGAGGAGTGGGCAGACGAGAGCAAAGGCATCCAATACAGGTCCAGGGTATGCTGTCCAAGGGAGAAGCACCAGCACCTGGGCACTCTGCTGCCTGCAGTCTGCTCCTTGAAGTCACCTGCCTCTTCCTTCTTCTCTCCCACTGACATCACTCTTTGAAAGAGAGGGGAACTCTGTCTGCCTTCATGTGAGGGACAGTAGCCCGTTTGCCTTGTTCCTGGGCTTCTCTCAGACAGGGCTTCCTGCTGCCGTGCAAGGCACAGCCAATGTCTCCCTGACAGCAGCATTTGGCCTTGTCTCTCTTGTGCTCACGAGCTGCCAGCAGCCTGCGCCACTGCCATCACTGATGCCCATTGATGTCTCATCTCCTCTGGTCAGTGTTTCCCCTACAGGAAGAGCCTAGGGTGGAGCTCAGAGTGCTGCAAGCAGAGGTGTCCTTTGCCACCTCCAGATGGTGACAAAAAAAGTTTGTGAAGCCTCTTGTGCTGTGGGTCTAGGGAGCAGTGGTAGCTCTAAGGGTACTTTGTGCTGCTTTGTCTGCACCAGCCGGCACAGACACCAGAGGATGTCCTGCCGCAGGCTCTGTGTAAATACTGCAGGCAGCCTGCTGCTTTCTAACTCAGACTTGCTGAAACGCCTGCCTGGATCATAATGTGTGTGGTATAGGCACTCCAAGTGCCACCCTCAGTCCCAGCTACCACATGGGTTGGCTTGCGAGCCTCTCCTGCTGCACTGGGAGATGCCTGGGCATTCCAAAGGTCTCCAGCAGTCTCAGTGCTGCTGGGGCTGTTTGTTTCTTGTGTTCGAGCAGTCTGCCATATCTGTTTAGGAGACAAGACATACAGAACTGCCTAAGGGGCCAAATTCCTTTTTGATTTCCACCTCCTTTTCCACACTGGAAAAATTCCTTGTTATCTTCTCCACCACCGACACTGACAGAGATGTGAATGCCATTTTAAACCTGCAAATGGGTAATGGAGATCCCACTTGGAATCATAGAATCATAGAATAACCAGGTTGGAAGAGACCCACCGGATCATCGAGTCCAACCATTCCTATCAAACACTAAACCATGCCCCTAAGTACCTCATCTACCCTCACCTTAAACACCTCCAGGGAAGGCGAGTCAACCTCTGGGCAGACCGTTCCAATGCCTAACGACCCTTTCCATGAAGACTTTTTCCTTATCTCAAGCCTGAATCTCCCCTGGTGGAGCTTGAGGCCATTCCCTCTTGTCCTGTCCCCTGTCACTTGGCAGAAGAGGCCAGCACCCTCCTCTCCACAACCTCCCTTCAGGTAGTTGTAGAGAGTAATAAGGTCTCCCCTCAGCCTCCTCTTCTCCAGGCTAAACAACCCCAGCTCTCTCAGTCGCTCCTCATAAGATTTGTTCTCCAGCCCCTTCACCAGCTTCGTTGCTCTTCTCTGGACTCGCTCCAGAGCCTCAACATCCTTCTTGTGGTGAGGGGCCCAGAACTGAACACAGTACTCAACGTGCAGTCTCACCAGTGCCAAGTACAGAGGGAGAAGAACCTCCCTGGACCTGCTGGTCACGCCGTTTCTGATCCAAGCCAAGATGCCATTGGCCTTCTTGGCCACCTGGGCACACTGCTGGCTCATGTTCAGTCGGCTGTCAACCAACACCCCCAGGTCCTTCTCCTCCAGCAGCTTTCTAGACAGACTTCTCCTAGTCTGTAGCACTGCTTAGGGTTGTTGTGCCCCAAGTGCAGGACCTGGCATTTAGCCGTGTTAAACCTCATGCCATTGGACTCTGCCCAGTGGTCCAGCCTGTTTAGATCCCTTTGCAGAGCCTCCCGACCCTCCAGTAGATCCACACTTCCACCTAGCTTAGTGTCATCTGCAAATTTGCTAAGGGAGCACTCGATGCCTTCATCCAGGTCATTGATAAAGACATTGAACAGGGCTGGACTCAGCACTGAGCCCTGGGGAACCCCACTTAAACACTGTTAGTAGCTCCTATGACAAAGGAGTTCATTTCTGATTTCGGTTTCTTGTTTCAGCTATAGTAAGAGTTAATACACCACAGAGCGTGACTATCAATCATGCTATCATATGCATAAGGCTTGACTCTTATATGTAAAACTTTGACCCAATATCACACCACCCACCACAGCCAAAGAAAACCAGCCACTGCCACATGTGTAGTAGTTGCATGTTTCCTTGGTCCACAGAGATTTATCCCTCTGTCTTTGCAGTGATGGTAAATGAAGGTGTGCATTCAGAGGGTTTGAGAGAGATGGCAGACTATTCCACTTGGGGATCTCCAGCAGCATATGTATGGGCTGAAACTCACTGAGGTGCCCTTTGCTCAAAACCAAATTAACAAAAAAAGGTGATGTGATTTTCCTGAGTTACAGTAACAGAATCAGGCTACAGTGAGGAGCAGCAGTATTTAAAGAGATAATGCACACTTCAGATGTTGCCTATTGCTCAGTAGTGCTGCTCATTCCCATATATCTTGTGTTGTGGGGAAGATGGGAGGCAGCTGTGGGATAAAAGCCATGCTGGGTCTCAATAAGGCCCCAGCAAGTACTTTGGAGAGTCAGCGGAAATCCGGTACTGTTCAGGGCTTTACTTCAGTGTTAGTCTGTGAGCGTGTCCTGCAGGATTTATGTTTTGGGAAGGAAGATTGATACGGACTTGGCAGTGTTAGTGCTTATGGTTGAACTTGATGACCCTGAAGGCCTTTTCCAACCTAAATGGTTCGATGATTCTATGAACACTTCCTTTGGCTATTTCTGTCTGTGGATGAGTAGAGGGGGAAGGTGCTTGACAAGGAAAAATGTCAAAGCAAACACGATACCCTTTGCCATCACTGGCTATTGAGAGCATTGGGCCATTCCCCCTCAGACATCTTCACTAAAAACCCTTGAAGCAGAAGAGAGGCAACACTGCTTCCCTTCTCCCAACCACAGGGGCAGCAGAGCAGGGGTTGCAGGTGAAAGATCGGAGCACTTTGCAGATGTATGGGGAAAATTGCCAGTCTTTTCCAAGTGACATTTGTATCAGTGCTCAAAATGAAAATACATAGATCATTTAGAAGATAAACCTGACACATTTCCGTTTCTCTAAGTGTCAACTAAAGAGCTGAACTCATTGGCTTGGGGTTTTATACCTCTTCAATGTAACACATATCACACAAAGGAAAAGGATTTTTATGACTGTGCACTGCTACAGCGAGGACCTTGCCTGTGATTTTGCATTGCAGCTTAAGGTAAGGTAAATACTGCTGGTATGTATGTGTGAATGTATGCCCACTTCTTAAAAAACTACCATATAATGGCCTTTTTTAATCACTCTTTCAGACACAGTGTTGGATTATGGAGGGGAACTTGACGTACCTGCTGGGCAGAGGGGACTCTGAAGACATGTTGGTGAGTTATTCCCTGCCAGGCTGCAGCCCTCCAAGCTGAGGCCAGTTGCACAACTGTGTGGTCCAGTTTTGCCTAAGGGGACACATAGTACTGGTAGGGACAGTGAGGCTTTAGAATAAATCAGTGTGATTGTTGTTCTATGAAAAAAAAATAGCGAATGAAAATATCTTTAGCTGATAAGACTGGGGGATGTGCTGCCACACATCTTCTTTAGCAGTGTTGTCACAAGTGCTGCCCAGGGATGTGGTCATTGCTGCTGATGCAGGGACCAGGGAAGTGGAATGTCGCTGCTGCTTGTGCATCCTGATAGGTGCCAGGGGAGCAGAGCCATGGGGTTGAAAGGAAATTTAGACATCCCCATTAGCAAAGTCTTGATGGGATATGAGCTGCTGTTAGCAGCAGTTTGTGCTTGCACAGGATAAGAGGCAAAAGTTTCTTCTGGGGAGGGAGAAATAAGGGACGGGAATCCCTGTCTGCTCTTTGGGAAGTTGTCCCTCAGGCCAGAACTGCCACCGCTGATATCACCTAATGTGGAGGGAGAGCATGCAACATGCAGTACCCATGAGTGACCTGTGTGTGCTGGTGCCTTTACAGCTGAAAACCTGCTTGAAGTACGTGGGAAAGGGTATTCCTGGCACTCAGCATACTGGAAATGCAGCTTTTAGGAGATGAACATTTACATTTCAGTTCCTCCCTGAGTACTGCTGCCTTTCTACTTTCTGGAGGAAATATGGAATAGGACCCCAAAATGTCTGTCAAGGGCTCTTAGTCCCATGGTCGTGCCCATTTTGTTGCTGTTTTGGGAATGATGCTGGCTCTGGCCCCATCCACCTGGACTGCAGGCATGGGCCTGGGCACCCCACGTGAAGCTGGTGGGGCGATACTGGTAACATCTGGTTTACCACCACAGCTCCATTTTCCTTGATCTCTTCTGCCTCTTTGGTGCAAAAACCTCATCCCAGGTCTTGCAGAGAACTGGTCACTCATGTTCTTTCCTCATGTGCATCCTCCAACACAGCTGAGGCACAGTTTTTTTATCCTCATGTGTCTTGGTGTGAGCTAGTTTGTGCCTAGTATATTTACAAGGAGAGTAAATTGGGATATAAGCCTCATGAACTTCATTGTCCTTGAACAGGTGGGCTACATGCCACAAACATCTAACTCCTCTGCAGCCTACGAATACGCCTTCTTCTACCCAGAACTGGACATCAGCTGTGATCTTGAAAATATTTCAGCATTTGCATCAACCTTTTTTCCAGTACTGTACTCCCTACTCTTTGTGACCGGCCTTGTGGGAAATACTTTGGTTGTTTGGGTTGTAATAGTGTTCAAGAAAATCAGGGCCATGACTGATGTGTATCTGCTGAACCTCGCCATCTCTGACCTCCTCTTTGTTTTCTCCCTCCCCTTCTTGGTTCAGTACTCCATTAGGAGACAGTGGACTTTTGGAAATGCAATGTGTAAAATCATCAGCTCAGCTTACTTCATTGGTTTCTACAGCAGTGTCTTCTTCATAACCATCATGAGCATTGACAGGTATTTGGCCATTGTCCGGTCTGTCTACGCTCTACAGGTTCGGACAACTGCTCATGGGGTTATCACCAGCCTGGTCCTTTGGGCAGTTGCCATTTTAGCATCAGTGCCAGACTTAATTTTTTTCCAGGAAATAAATTACAATAATCAGACTCAGTGCATCCATCACTATCCTGACAGCAGCAATGACTGGAAGACTTTCAGTAATTTTGAAGTCAATGTCCTGGGGTGGCTGATCCCTGTTGCTGTCCTCATTTTCTGCTACCACAGCATCTTGAAACACCTGCAGAAGTGCCATACTCAAAACAAGTACAGAGCAATGAAACTGGTTATTATTGTCGTTATTGTGTTCTTCCTCTTCTGGACCCCTGTAAACATTGTGCTTTTTCTGGACTCTCTGAGAAACTTGTACATTATTGACGACTGCCAGACAAGCCAAAGGCTAGACCTAGCAACAGAGCTGGCTGAGGCGCTCTCCTTCATCCACTGCTGCCTCAACCCAGTCATCTATGCCTTCGTGGGTGAGAAATTCAAGAAGCATCTACGCCAAGCATTCAGAAAATACGTGCATTTTCTATTGATTTGCAAAGACTGCAGTGCTTTCAACAGGCACAGCCTGGACAACTGCTCCTCTCTGCACACGACATCCTCACGGTCGTCTTTTGTTGACTCGGTCTTGTAGAGCTACAAGTCAAAAACTTTCATCCTGAACAGATGACCTGAAGCTGAGAAATCCTCCCAGCAGGGCATCCCCAGAAATGCACTATTTGGGCAACCTTTTAGGACAGGAGAAGTGGAAGCGGCTGTTCAAGCTTGCATGGTTGCTTTTGTGGTTCTTACTTTTTAGCATATTCCTCCCTTTCCTCTGGCATGTCCTGCCCTGCCTGCTTTGGCAGGAAAGGGAGGCTAAAATTGCCAGCAAACTCTTGCACTGCCTGAGCAGCATGGAGAGGTGCCTTAGAAACATTTCTTCCCCCACCCCAGATTTAGTGCTGAAAGTTCCTGTTTCTGTTTGCGAACCCAGGACACTTGGATGCTGCTTTCTTCACCTCAGCAGAGTTGGCTGGCTTTGTAGACAGGGATGGGGTTCACAGCAAGAGTAGGAACCTGCTCTTTGGAGAGAAATGATAACCAAATCTAAGGTATCATGCCAGGAACTGGCTCCCTATTGACAGATCTGAATGAGATTTGCAGCCCAGAAAGAGCTTAGCAACCGAGTAATTAGATAAACAACAAAGAAATAAATGTTATGCAAGTGTTTTGTCAAAAACAATGTGAAGGAATATCTAGGCATGATCCAGACTACCCATCTGCTACCAGGGATTGCAGCTCCTGGGCTGGACAGATTTGGAAGCTGTAGCCTAGGAATGACACTGTGAGTGTCAAGGATAAACTCTTATGGGAATGAACAAGTGCCTTATGGATGAGTGGAGAAATAGTTACCTGGAAAAAAACACTGAAGAGAGGAAAAATTACTGAGAGTGAGCTGAGAGTAAGAGTCATATTTCAAAGCTTCCTGTGAACCTGCTGGCCAGTAAGCCACAGGCTGGGGCAGTGGCTGCTCTTAGCAGAGCCCTAACCTGGCAGCTGAGGCGCTGGTGGTTCTGCAGATGCCCAAAACAGGATGGCGAGAGACACGAACAGGGTAATACACCAAGCATCCTGTAACTCAGATGGCACCAGCTGGTTTGAGTGTCCAGAGGCTCCAGAGATCCCTGAAATGCAGATGACACTCCCATTTCTCCATGAAAGAACACTTTATGCATCAGTACAGTAGCTGCTCTTGAACTTGCGACTGAGGCTGACTTCCCAGTTACTGTTCCAAATTGATAATTGTGAATGACTGATTTATGTGTGAATGGTTACCCATGCATATACATATAGATGTACCTGTACATACATATATATATGCTTCTGTGTGTCTATATACACAAATACATAAACATACATAGACATGCATGCATATATATACACATGCATATCTTTTATACATGTACAAATATTGATAGACAAATGCAATGGTGTTCTGAAGCTTTTAGTCATGACCCTACAAGATATCACTGTAAGGGTTCAGGATACTTAGAGACGAGGCGGAGTTGCTAGCAATGTAAATGTTTATTGAATGCGCATAGGAAATCAGATAACTGACCGGCCAGGGTCGTCTCAGACAATGGAGGACGACCTCAAGTCAGCGCTCCAAGAGATATATTTATACTCACACAGACACATGCAACCACCATACAGACTTTTGCAAGCCAGATAATAAATGAGCCAAATTTGCACAGCTGTCTCAGTCCAGCAGTCTTCAAAGTTGCAGTCCTGTTCTTTATCAAGCAGTTTCTAGGCCTCCCCCTTTCGTCCCTTCCTCCTAATCTCTGAGCAACTTGTTTCTTACAATGCCACATTCTTTGAGCTGACTAATTATTAACTTTTGCTGGAGCCCAAGGTGATTTGTGATCCTAACATTCCTCCCTTTCTTTTGGTCGTGAATCAGATCCTTGATTCAATTTCTTGTGAGTTTAGGGGTTCATATTTAGTCAGGACAAGCATTCTTACTGCTGTGATTCAGTCCTGTACAAATCTCATGAGGGCGTTTATCAGGCATGGTGCTATTGACAATAGTAATAGAAGCAATATGAGGGGTCCTGTTAGCGCTGTTATGAGTGACATTAGCCAGGGAGACCAATTAAACATAAGCTTGTACCAAATTCCGGATTCTTGTATTTCTTTTTCTCTATGTAAGAGGCTCTCTCTAATTTTTTTCCTGACTCTACTGTGTGTCTGATCTGATTTCTTTTCCATGTCTAATAGCCTTTTACTGTTCACTGACAACACTAAAACGCACATTGAAACACTATACGGGTTAACAAAACTGATAGTCCCAATGCTATAACACTGAGAAAAGATTGTTTCAACCAGGGCAAGTTTAGGAGCTAGAAATTTAACTAAGAAATATCTAAACCCTCTCACTCTTGTATGGAGTTAAGAAGGCCATACTAATTTTTATAGAAGCTCCTACAGTCTGAGACTGATTGGTCAAATTCTGGAATCAAAGCAGATTTTACTTCTGCATTTTTCTGCGGCCATCCTGTCCTCAAAATCTCCTGCCAATTTGTTACCAATTTTCCCGCCAGTATTACGTCTCTGGTGACCTTTGTAGTGTGTGATAGTCACTTCTTCTGGAAGATTTACAGCTTTTAGCAGCCTTGGGATTTCTGCTGCATGTTTAACGTGTCCCTGGGCAGCAAGGAGTCCTTGCTCGCACCATATAGCACCGTGAGCATGCACCACTCCAAAGACGTCCTTTTGCTAATTCCAGTGCTTGAGTTAATGCGATTATTTCAGCTTTCTGGGCTGATGTTCCTGGGGTAATGGTCTGGCTTCGATCACTTCTCTGGTGGTAGCCACTGCATACCCAGCCTTGTGATGTCCTTGCTTCATGAAGCTGCTTCCATCAGTGTACCAGGAACCTTCCGCATATTACTGGTTCTGAAGCAGCTCCCCTAAGGAAAGATGCTGGATTCACAGTGTTAGTGATGATTATATTCACATCTTGATCTAGAGGGGGAGAGCCAGTGACCTTTCCGCCCCAACACCGCTGAGACTGTGCGTGACACCATGACAGTGAACTACAGCTGCATCTGCCCGTAGGCATCCAGGCCATCCAATTGTTTGGAGAAGTAGGCTACAGACCTTCTTACAGGGGTCTAGCTGCTGTGTCAGCACCCCCAGGGCCATTCCCTGTCTTTCGTGAGCTTTAATTGTTCAAATGCCCTTCTTGCCTCCCAGTCCAACCAAATTCTATGATTCCATTGGATATTCTTTCAGTGGTTCATACAATGGTTTCACTAAGACTCCATCCATAAACATCAACCTGTCATTCCCAGAAAAGTTCTGAGTTCCTTTACCATTCCTGGCATGAGTGTGCAGCAAATAGCTTCCTTTTGGGCTGTCTGTGTCTTCTGGAGATCTCGAATCTAAGGTAAGTAAGTTGTCGCTGCATAGGCTGGGCCTTCTACTGAAAGACCTGATACCTGCTCAGTCCAAAAGTTCAATAGACTTTCAGAGGGTGTTACCTGACACGGGCTAAATTTACCTTCACATGCTCCACATTTCTGGCCTTCCAGATATCTCAGAAGTCAACGTGCTTGGATAAACCTGTTCCAGAATCTCTGCTGTTACTGGTGTTTTTTTCACCTGTCTTAAAGACAAACTCAATACTTTGATTAGTTGACGATCTCTGTTTTTGTACCTTCTGCCTCAAATATTGTTTCTGTCTCTAACTACTTTAGTAAATCTCCTCTCATTAAGGTCTAGGGGCTCCTGGCAAACAAATTCATGTGTACCCACCTGTTTTCCAATTCATATTTAGCAAACTGCACAAAGAATGCTTTCTCAGTTTGGCCGGCAGCTCCTATTACAATCACAATATTTCATTTTGATCTACAGGAATCAGTTGCTGGTTTACACGGAGGCTTCCGTATCTATCAAGAACATAACCTTTTCATTCATATTTCCCAATTTATTTTAACCAGTGGATCCTCCAGGGTAATTTCCCCAGTCATTCAAGCTCAGCTACAGCACCCAATTCTGATTCCTCTACAGTATGCACATTGATTATTTCTTAATTCCAGACTCCATTCTCATTTCACTGAAAGAAGGAATAAATCATGTTAAGGAAAGGAATTAGATAGTTTAGCTTGTTTACTAATTGAAAACAAGGACAGTTCCACAGCAGAAACAGAAGACAGACCTGAAGACCCAAGAACTTGTTTCTTACAACTTGTTTCTTACAATGCCACATTCTTTGAACTGGCTAATTCTTAACTTTTGCTGGGGCCCAAGGTGATTTGTGATCCTAACAATCACCACATTTTAAGTTTTATAATGAAGATACTGCATGCAGTCTAATTGCATAATCCTTGCACCTGAGGAACTGTTTCATCATTAATTCTTTCAGCTTGTGCGTTTTCTTCTGTCCTGGACAGTTCTACAAAAGTGACAATCCCTCCAACTGCCTTTTCTTTCCCTTCTCTCTCTCGCCACCTCTTCCTCCTCTCCTGGGGAAAAGAAGCAGAGACTAGAACACTTTTATTGTATAAATTTGATTTCATGTAAGAGTTTGCCCTTGTAGTATCTCCACACATACTGAGCACCCTTGGGCTTACTTCCTAGAGCAGAGCAGAACAAAACACAAAATACAGTTCTTTTAAACTACCAGTCTTCTTCGGATCAGATTCACTATTTTAGTGTGAACTTGTGTTTGCAATCTGCAAGGTACAGTCTTTTCAAGAACAGCCCAGTAACAGAAGGTGTGTAAGAAATACATGCTGTCTCGTGGGAGCCACAACACACATTCTCCAAATGTAAAGCAAAGACTGCGACTGGAGGAAAAGATTCAGCTGCTGCCAAGGTCCCAGCAGCAGGATCACAGCCAGGCACAGCCATCCTGCCTTTCCAGGCGCCTTACCACAAAAAAAAATAAGGAAAAAGCCAAAAGGTGGTGGAGGATAAAACCAACTATCTCTCCCTCAGATTCGCAGCATCAGCCCTCTAGATCAGACCATGCTCAGCTGAAGCACAAGAGATGGGAATGATTTCTGCGGCTCTGCAGCCCTGTCCTGTAGCCCTTGAGTTAGTACTTTGAGACAGGCACTGGAGCTCTTTTGACCTTTCCCTGGTGCTACTGAGCATCTCTGCTATGGGCTATCTCCCTCTTTTCAGAGGTTTCATTGATCGTTGTGTAGCTGTTGTAGCAAGGCTGTGAACCAGGGCTTCCCCACACATACTATAACCCTGCAGAATGAGGGTAGCATAAACGTGCAGAGCCTTCTTTGCAAAGTCTTTCACTTGTCTTGTTCTCTGTAAAGTCTAAAGGGCACCTTCCCCCTGCTGCTGACTTAGTACTGCTTGCAAACCCTTCCAGCAGGGAGGTGGGAGATGCTTTCTGTGGCTCAAAGGATTTCCTGCCAGAAGCAGCTGCCTTTCACCATCACAGCAGAAACACCAGGAGCCCTCAGCTGGATCTGACCTCAGCTTGTCCTCACAGCCCAACTGCTTTGAACTGCTACTTACTGGCTTCCAGTGCAAAGGGAGAAGGTGAGACCCATGACTGGAGGTTGCATGACTGGCAGGATCTGTTCTGTGTCACTGTGTGTGGCCAGGAGCAGCCCTGCAGGTCCCAGAGCTCCTCTGCTTTCTGAAGGGAGCAGTCTGCTGCCCTGCCAGTGTCTGTGAGGGCACTGAGAGCACAGGAGGCATCTTTCTGTATCAGTGCAAGCTTCTGGGCAGCTAGAGAGTAATGCTAAATTTTAGGGTTATCCCAAAGGCTGAGAGCACAAGAAGCAGCCTGCTGCTGGTTCTGGGTCATTTTGCACAGATCCCGTGCCTGTTCACCTGCTTGCATAAGAAGTACTCACCACAGTTATTATATTGGTCCTGCTCATATCTGCTACTTAGCTTTATATCCTGATCTTACTTTTGACTTTTGCCTAAATGATGCAGGTTAAAGAGGACTCAAGATGATGTTGGCGCATTAAGTAGTCAGATATTCTCTCGTTCTGGCTCCAGTGTGTCATCCTAAAATAGGGACCAGAGTAATTGTGACCCAGATTCAAGCTTAAACCTGAAATATGTACTTGTTTTCTTTTTATTTACTGGTGTTATTTGCACCAGAGAGTTCCTTCTACAGGGAGTATCTGTTAGAAAGATGGAATCATTGTTGGATGCTGTGCATGATACTCTTGCATGTTTGGATGGAAAGGCCTTGACAAGCTGGGCTGTCACAGTGGCATCAGTGGGGCTTGTGCAAACCTGTGCAGCACTTGTAGAGAGCAAAAGGGTGTGTTTAAGGACCAATGCTCTTGAACTACACTGCAAAATGAGAGATAGATTAAGACACGCTAGCGTATGGTGTTGCTGGATCCCTCAGGAAATAGTGTGAAGTGGGATGTGGCAGATTCTTCCACAACTCTCAGCTCTGAGCTGCAACTTTAGCACAGGGAATGACAGTCTAGGCATCGTAGCATCAAAACCAGCAAATTGGGGTGTGAAACTAGTCTATATTTGGCTTTTTCTGGCATTATGCTGAAGCCTCCTTCCCAAGGCAACACAAGGACAACACTAATTAAATGGTTGGCAGAACCTCTGGTTTTCAAGTCACTTGTTCAGGCCACTGCATGCAGTCTGGGGATGAGGATGGGCACTGCTGACTTGATTTTTTCTGGATGAGACTTCTCAGCCAGCAGTGAAACTCTGTCTTTTTCTGCTGTGGTAGCATCCAGCTACACCCGGAGGTCTGAACCAGTCAAAAGTTTTACAAGAGGAAAAACGAAAAGTTAAGAAAAGGTATTTGTGTCCTGCACTTCTTTTGGCTGAAAGATGTTCTTGTGCAGGGATTTGCTTGCTTTAACATGGACAAAACTCCCCAAACCCCTGGTAATTTTATCATGTCCAGGATAATCCTGTTTTATTTTCAGCCTCTTGAAAACACTGATATAACGTACTAGTTATGAATTACAATGGAAATTGCTAACTGTGTCAGGAGAGGATCCAGAAAGGCTCGTGACAGAAAAAATAAATGTGACATGCCCGGTTGTAAAAATAGTTTGGGAAATTGAAAGAGAATTCTATTCTTAGTTCTGAATATGTCAGTGTTAACTGTCATGTGCAGGCTGGCATGCATTTTTTTTGTTAATATTGGTACCTCAAAGGCAGCAAGTAATACTGGGCAAAGCAAAACTGCTGCTGTAATATGCCAGTTTTGACGCATGGCTTCTGAACATGTGCTTCTGCACATCTGTGCGCTTCTGCATAAAAATGTATTTCTGCCTACACAGCTGAAAGGCAAAAATGTACAGAGACAGGTCACAGAAATCCCCATCTTAGAATAGCAGTAGCGTGATTTGGGTCCCCACAGCCTCTGCTGACGTGTGCATCTGCTGGGGCCTTGTCCCAGTCCAACACTGCTCTCATCTTGCGGCTAGCTGGGACTGTCCATTGGGGTCCAGCGTGCTTTCCAGCACTCACCGCAGCCTGGCATCAGCAGCTGGGGCAGAATTACCATGCAAGGTGAGATATATGCAAAAGAAAAGTACTACTAAGAAAACGGCAATGACTGCTGTTACCCTAGTAAAGACTGGGTTTCCCCACCACACTCTGGTATTCAGGCAGACTTACCACTGTCATTGATAAATGTGTGACATGTGCATGCAAGTCTTTGTCACCAAGACATTTATCCTTTTCTTCACCTAGCACTTTTGAGTCCTGATGTTCAGTCTCTGTGATCCTCCATGTGCTTAGGTTTAGAGAAGGTAAATCACACAAGTTTTGAAAGAAAAGGGTACTCAAGCACCTCAACCAGCTGAAGTCTTCATATCACATCTATCCACCATCAGCTACACAGAAAACCCTGCTGTCCTAGAGTATCTTGCAGGACAGGTTCCCAGGGTGGGGCTTGAGAACAATGCTATCTTGCCTTCAGCAGTCCACTTTTTTTCTATGGCACAAGGGTTTTGCCACCATCTGGAGATGCCAAAGAGCATCTTTGCATCTGCTTGCAGCTCACTGAGCTCTACCCCAGGCTCTTCCTATAGAGGTACCTCGTGTGCAGGGAAGAGACAAGGCCAAATGCCACTGTCAGGGAGACCTTGGCTGTGCCCTGCTCAGCAGCGGGAAACCCTGTTTGAGGGGAGCCGAGTAAACTGGCCACTAGTCCTGATGGGAAAGCAGCCAGTGTTCCCCCTTTGGAGGAGAAGAGAAAGAGGAGAGAAGCAGGAGGAGGAAGGTGCCCAGGTGCCTGTCTGAAGACAGCAGGTGACATTTTCTTCCCTGCCTGCCCCCACTCTTTCATGAGTCTTGCAAGGAGAGACTGAGTCCCTCACTCCCCATCCTGCCCTGAGCACACTGGCACTGGCTGTCACTGAGGAGCAACTGATAGAAATAAACGGCTTGTTCTGAATGGAGCTCCAGAAGAAAACTTGAATGTGCATGCAGCACATGAGAATCAGCACAGTGACGGAGAGAAAGGAAGGACACAGCTGTGGCCTAACACAGACTACCAGGGTACAGTGGAAGTAAATCGATTGTCCCTTATGTTTGACTCAGTATCAGCCTTGACTCCCCACTCAGCAAGCTAAAGAGATATAAGTGTCAAGAGGTGCTTGCAAACCAGCTGCCAGAAGGCAGCACCTTTCCTACCTGACTAAGGAAGGAGGAAATGGGTCTTGTTTCCTAACGGTCAGCACAACACTGGGTCTTTTGTCCATGCTTAGTGCAAGACAGACTGCATTTCTCCTCCTCTTACTTGCAACACCTGCTACTCTGTCTCTGCACCTGTGCACCTCTTGCATCATCCCCACACATCTCCCTGTCTGGTGTCCCCATCCCCACACTGCTCCAAGGGCTGCTCAGTGTGGAGAGATGGGTGGTGCTGGTGCAAACATAGCTAACAGTTTCAGCTCCCGTAAGCGTTATGACAGAGGGAGAGGGGCAGAAAATGAGGGAAAGAGAGAGGAAAGCAGATTCTTTTTTCAGCATTTTGAATGACACCTTGCTGAAGTGCAGCTGTGCAGACATTCCACCTGCCTGGATGAGCCTAGGAGGAAAGAGATCTGATCTCCCAGTCAACAGTTTCTTGCCCACTTTCTCAGGTCCTACTGCTATCATCAGAGCTGACCCCATGAGCAGCACACCCTCAGAAATGTGCTTTAAGTAATGGATGTAACTTGGGTACGCACTGAAACAGGCCTGTCCAAGTGGCTCATGTGCACATCACCCATCCCAGGGGAGGAGGACATCTCACCAGGAGAGCTGGCTGAGCCTCTGTCACTTCTCCAGGCTGGGAGAGCACCATCCCTGTGTGGCAGCTGCAATTAGAGGATGCTAGTGAACCCTGATATGGTCACCAAGACATAAGTGAGCTAAGTACTAAGCTGTTTCATTGCTCTTATCCCTTCAGTCTTATTTCTAATAAATTCCTTTAGTTTCAATACCCACTTGGGCCGCATTCCTTTTGCTTGCACAGCGTGCAAGGTTTCAGCTTTCTGTGACACTTCCCTTTACCAGCCCTTGGGCTGAAGCATTTTCATTTCTAGATATAGCTTCTGTCTTTTACAGTAATTTTTGCCATCCCATCTTTTTGATGAAGAAAATATATATCTCGCACTGGTGGCTGGAAAACCACTAGAGCTGGGTTGTCTCCTTGCATCTCTCCAGAGTAGTGATATAAGGGGCTGAGGCTCCCTCTGCTGACTTTTCCTTCAGAAGAGGAGAGTTTTGGGGGAGAAATTAAGAGAAAGGGGTGCAAAATGGAGGAGATTAGCAGAACAGTCACCCTCAACTTTCAGAGAGCAGACTTTGGGCTGTTCAGAAGGCTGGTCAGGGGAGATTCAAGCTTGAGATTAGGAAAAAATTCTTATCGGAGAGGGTGGTTAGGCATTGGAACCGTCTGCCAAGGGAGGTGGTTGAGTCACCGTCCCTGGAGGTGTTTAAGGTGAGGGTGGATGAGGTACTTAGGGGCATGATTTAGGGATTGGTGGGAATGGTTGGACTCAACGATCCAGTGGGTCTCTTCCAACCTGGTTATTCTGTGATTCTATGAAAATGTCCAGCAGGGTTCAGTGCAGTCATGGCTATGGTGCCTGTCACGCTGCTGGGCAGTGCAGGGCAGCTCTGCATAAGGGAGCTCCAGTGGAACCCAGGAGCTCCATCCCTGTTCACTCTCCAGCCTTAACGAGGATTTCCAAAGGACACAGCCTGAACAATACAGCTCCTGACTCCATGGCACACTGCTGACAATGCAGTGAAGGTCACAGCTGCCTGAGTTTTGCTCCTTTTCCTCTGCTTGAAACAAACACAGAAGAACCTGGCAAGGTTCTGGGCTTGAAGAGCTTCTTCTTGGGATGCTATACACCTGCATGCTTCTGTTGCTTTGCCTGGGGAAGCAGGGCAAGTGTTCGTTATAACAGGACCCAGCGGCAAGGTGCCATAACCCTCAGCCATGGCTGGCAGCCCCAGAAGAGGAGAACAACATCTGCCTCTCATCAGCACCCTTTGGGAGCGTTTCAAATGCATCGTTCAGGCTTGTAAACTTTGCAGGGTTGGACTCTACTCCTTGGAACAATCATTTGGATCTTTTGTTGTGTCTTCTAAGCAAAAGCCAAACATGATGCAAAGAGCCATGGTTTACATGGTAGTTGTAAGACCAAACAAGGTAGCTGTAAGGCCAAAATATCTGAGCACGTTCTGCCTCTGCTTACTCATTCTAGTTCTGCAGCTGTAACTGCTTTCCACTTGAGCAAAGTAATAAATTAAAACAAAAAGAAAGAGTTTGGCAACTCCATCAAGTCTCTGGGTCCGTAGAGGGGAGCCTTGGTGTCACAACACCGGGAGAGAACAGGTTCCTGGGGTTCCCTCTGATACCCCCAGCCAGTTACAGCTGCCAATTGACCCTGCAGAGGGGTATCCTGTGGAGCTCTCAACAGCCAAGAGAGCCCCTTTCTGCAGACAACCACCACCGTCAGGTTTTCCCATATGGCAGCAAAAGCAGGGTGTGTTGAGGACAGCATTTTGGTCTTTCAGGCCAGATGTTCTTTCACCAAGTGCTTTTGTCCACAAAGCTTGAATTTGCCAGTGCTGCTGTGTAAAAGCCTGCCTCCCCAAGCTGACCTGGCCACAGAGCAGGAGGAGATGCTGCTCGTGTGGAAGTACCGCTAGTCTCCCTGGCTATTGAGAGAAATTAGTTCAAATTCAAAAAGCAGCTCAGAGGGAGATGGAATAAAATGAAAAGGGGGAATTCTCTCTATCCACTGTATCCCTGCATGGCATGTCCTTTACTCTTGATTTCCTCCTCTGAAACTGTCCCGTGCCTCGCAGCTGGGAAGGCAACAAACTCTAGCTAGTCCTTCCCAGGAAAAGTCTCTCTGGTTACAAGGGATATGATGTCTCTTGTTAGCTTGGAATAACAAAAGTGGCTTTTTGCCCTTGTGTATGGATTGGAATGAAAATCTCAGCAGCAACTTCCTCAGACTTGAGCTGTCTCCTAAATACCAGTGTGAACAGAAGCTGAAGAAGGAAAGCAGAGATATTTCATGAGGTTGCAATTGTCTTTCAGGTGGCATTCATTTCATACCTATTTATGCTGCAGTACAAGCGCAAGCTGTGATAATGAGCAGCACCCTTATCTGGACTTATCACTAACAGCAGAATATAACAGAAAGTCTTTTCTGTTTCCTGGGGAGATCTGTTGAGGATGCCTGTGAGTCAGCTTGACTTGGTTTCTCTTCAGGTGAACCCCTCCTGTTAAAAACTGTGTGGGTACTCCTTCCATCAAACCTTATTAATTCATGAGGGTAATAACCTGCCCTGTGTCTAGTTCCAGTTGAATTCTGGGCAGAACAGAATGGAAGAGTTGAATTTGACAGCTACCTCCAGGGAAACTCAGCTGTGAGGACGTCTTTTCTACCTGGAGGCAAGCAGTGGCAGGGGACTGTCTATCCTGCTGATATGCAGGCAGTCCTGACACTTGTTTGCAAGGTTTTAGCCTGCAAAGAGCAACTACCAGAGCTGCTGAGCTGAGTATTGATGACCCAGGAGGAGGTGCCCACCAGCATGAGGGTGGCCGTAGCTGCATGGCCGTGCTGACACCCCACATTTTACACAGCAGCAGCAAACCAGCTTGGCGTGTACAGGTCCCCAGTAGAGGAACTCCTGTTGGATTATCCATACCTTTTTTATAAGGCTGCAGAAGGTAGGGGCTGGTGAGGACATAGCCCTTCATCATCCCTGTGAGAACATGGGAGACAGGTTTAGATTTGGGTGTCCTCTGAATCACAGCACATCTTCAGCAGAACCCACAGGACGGATAATGTCAGATTATCACTGGCATCCAGGAAGCCTTCAATTGCCTTTCTGAATCTTATGGTTCTCACACAATAAGAATGTTTCCCTACTAGAAATCATCTTTCAGAAAGTTGAAAGTTAAGTCATTTTGGCAGTCATTGCTCCTAGATTCAGTATGTGGGGAGAAGCTGGTCATCAGCCTTTTGGTGTTTTCCTGGAAAGAAATACAGTTCTGACAGGGGACAGGACAAGGGGGAGTGGCCTCAAGCTCCACCAGGGAAGGTTCAGGCTTGACATCAGGAAAAAAGTTTTCACAGAAAGGGTCATTAGGCTGAAGGGCATGGTTTAGTGATTGGTAGGAATGGTTGGACTCGATGATCTAGTGGGTCTTGTCCAACCTAGTGATTCTGTGATTCTTTACATCTATTTTTAGAGAAGGGTCAGGGTGGGGCTGCTGGCACTTGTCAGAGAAAAAGGAGAAAAAAAGGTGAGTTTTGAAAAATACACTGCTCCAGCCCCTTACTATTCCCAAAATTTTATTTTCTGCAGCATATCTTTGCTATTCCTGGCTAACACCTAACCGGGTGTTGGTTCCCTGATTATTTCCATGGGTGCTAGTCCTGGCCTACGTAGCTGCCACCACTGGTATAATTCAGCTGACATTGGAGGCTTTCGTTATGCTGCTGTGTAGCTGTTGAGGATGTAGTCTTTGCTAGATAAAGCATAATGTCATAAAAAAACCATGTATTTGGTAGAAATACGAGAACTAAACTTATACAAGAACACTTGCCTGGCAACTCAGTGCACCAATCAATGAGCAACCACTCAGACAACCTGGAAGATGCTCTCCACCCAAGAGAACTCATCCAGCTCAGCCTGCATAAAGGCAGCACAACTCTGCCTTTGAGGAGAAGGCATTTTAACCTCCCTTTGTGTCTGAGGCAGGGATTGTACCTGGAGGTGTTTCCAGGACTGTATTACTGCATGTGCCAGAGGACCTTGGTATTGGTACAGCCTCCGACTGGATGCACTGTCTCACATCCCTGTAATGACACCCTTCACTGCACAGCCTCCTGCCTGGTTTCACCCCAGAAAAATTGCTTTGCGTGCCCTGGCAATGCCTGGAAATGTGCTACATGGCATCCCATAAAAGCTCAAAATCTTGTTTATGAGCTAAGAGGAGGTACACTGTAAGTAAAACAAAAGTAAAACAGGTAAAACAAAGAATGTATTGTGAGTGTAATGGCAATCTCGTGGCTCCAATCATTATCAATTGAGATCTGCTCTTCACAGAAAAAGGAAGACTACTAAAGCAGTTAAAATTGTTTTGCACACACAGAGCTTCTAACCCTTTTCCTGGTGGTACTCTCACCCTTGCCTTGCTCCTCTGGGTCCTAGGGCAGGGGGTTTCACCCAGGTGGTGGTGGCGGGATGGGGTGTTAGAGCAAGCTGTTCAGCATCTCTAAGCCCTTCCCTGGGACAAATGCAATGGTGATAATGATGTTTTTTTCTGCTTCCCTCTAACATCTGCTTGGGTTTTATATGTTTTCTAACATACTTCTATACCTTCTTCTGCTTTCACTGGTCTGCAGCTTCATGTTACGCCCAATTTGCTATACATGGTGCCCCTAATGTATGATAGATGCTATTTTTGTTCCATGTGTTACCGCTAAATGCAATTTTGCCAATTCCAGGTGTGCACTTTTTAACTGACCATCAGGAAGTTCTGTATAGCTGGGGGCGGTATCCAATGACAGCCTGGTCCCCATCTTTTACTATCCCATACCTGTACTCCTCTGTGCTGCATCCCACGTCCCCACTGCTCAAAGCCCCTGCTCTCATCCTACATTTGTATTTCTACACACTGTAACATAGTGCCTGAATCAAAAAATATCTCATTTTGCATAGGACAGGGGAAGGCAAGGGGTGAGATCCTTTACATGCTGAGTATGAAGCTCCTCAGGCATTTCTGTCCTCTGTAAGCACTCTGCCCCCCTGAGTGGTCGCATCCTGCTTCAGAATTTCACAAGACTCCAGCAGGACTGAAGCAGAGCGCGTTAATGCTTTCTCAGCTCAGCCCCAAAGCTCAGCCCAGGAAGCTGCCCTGACAAAGTTCACATTTCATAGGGTAGGCATGAGCACTAAAGAAGAGGAAATATACATTTAAACCCAAACAGGCTTGGCGTGAAGAAAACACTGATTTTCAGTGCAGCTATGAATTAAGGTAAGAGACAATTATATTTTACCTATAATTTGATAGAGTAGGGTGGCAAGAAATGGTGTCTCAAGAACTTAAGGAAACTCTTCACTGCTTAGTACTTGGCACCTAAAATGATATTTAATTTGGATAAAGATGATATGGGTAGTGTTTACAAATTGTGAAAGTAAAAAGAAGAACACTTTTATTGATCAAAGTGGAGCAGGGAAGAGAAATTTTACTCAGTGACTAATTATTTGTGGCACTTGTAGTAAGAGAAATATTAACCCTGGTTATAAGTCCTCAGGGTCAAGTCAAAATGCTGATAGATGATTAGCATACAGAATTAGCCCAGGACAGAGCAAGAATGAATGCCCTTCTTCTTCATTAGATGTTTTTTGTTAGATCATTCCAGGGATTTTGTATCTCACCAGCATAGTCTTGGTCACAACATCCCAAACATCACTGATACTGACAGAGAGCACAATACAGAAAATCTAGTAGAAATGATAGAAGGTGTCAGGTGCAAACAGACCAGCAAGAGAATGGCAGAAACTCAAAAATCTTGAAAACCCAACTTTCTTTAAGACCACATTACTTAATTTCTCTATGACTCAACTTTCCATAGAAAGGATGTTGCACAAAGATGTCTGCTGATTTGGGTGAGATATTTGGGTAACAGAGTGGCAGCAGTCCTTTAAGTATTTCTGTGATATAAACATAGATCCAGAAATAGTGTTTCCCAAAATCTAGTCTGTTGGGGCAAACCATGCATGGAGGCAGCTCAGCCAGAGGCAGGGAGCTGGGTGAGCAGGATAAAAGACAGCAAATGCAATTAATTACAAGGCTTGAGGCAGCACAGAAAAAGCCCAAAAGGGAGACAAAAAGGCTAAAATCTCACAAAGGAGGACACATAGTTAATTGGGAGTAAATCACACAAATGTGTTCTTCCCAGGAAGGGGCTGGCAACTCCAGAACTTCCAAGCACCGTTAAGGGTTGATGTGTGCTAAAAGGATGGAGAAGAGGATTTAAGAGACTTCCTATTTCTAGAAAGCCTTTTCAGATTTCTCAAGATGCGGAGGCAATGTGAGCTTATTAACAACAAAAAACAGGGAGCAGAAAGTAAATAGGCACCACAATAAAAGCAGCAAGAGGACAGAGCAAGTGGTAACCACAAACAAGTACAAATAGTGCACATCACTGCAAATAATCATCTGTTTTTCCTGTCCTTTCAACAGAAAATAGAAAAGAAATCTGAATGCTGAAAGGAAGGCCGGGGAAAAAGAAATACTGAGGAAGATCAGGTAAGACAAAATACCAGCAAACTGCTCAGCTATGAATATAAAAAAGTAACAGTGCAAGCAGAAAGAGCAAACAGGGGAACTAACAGGATGGAGGAAATACCTGTGAAACAAATTTTCCAAGAAAATCCCGACCCTGGCAGTCACCAATCAGTCAGACCGCAACCCCAAACACCCCAATGTTCCACAGACAGCTCTTGGGAAGGCACCTGGTCCCTCCCCAGCTCTGCCACTGCCTGCCCCGCAGTTGAGTTAAAGAGCTTCCCAGCCTCTCTGAGGGCAAAAATAAATACTGCTCTTCAAGGCAGTTCACACAGTGTTAACCTAAGTTCCCATCCTCTGGCTGGTCCCTGGGGGCAGTACACAGTCTGGAAACCACCCCAGGCTGCAGAGGCTCTGCCGAAGAGCCCTAGATCTGGTTATAGGATTGAGACCACAAAATCATGACCTTCATAGTCACGGATGAAAATTTCAGAACCATTTTCGAACCTCTGTTTTAAGATCCAGAGGAGATGCAGGAGTCTGAATTGTACTGTCAGGTCACATTTCCTAAATGTCTCAGTACTTTCTGAAATGGATATTTAAGCGTCTGACCCGCTTAGGGCTATATTTCTAAATCCAGCACTGAGTACTGGTACTTGACCACTAGAAATTCAGACCAGTGCCTTGTGGGATTTTTCAGAAGCCCCCAATGGTTAGCTCCCATTCAGAAGAATTAATTGCATCAACAATGGCACCCCAGAAATATGCCTTGATGTGACTACCTGCGTCTTCGCTTGCTCAAGAGCCTTGGTCATGCCCTGACACCTGAGCCTATTCCTTGCTTCATTAAAGAGCAGGTAGGACCTCCACCATGCAGGCACCAAATTTCCTACATGGCCACTCGGTCAGCCTCAAAGGGGCTTTGTTCTCTGCAGAGGCAAAGGGAGGAGTGGAAAACACTGAAAGCTTCAGCTTACAGCTTCTGCTACATATACACCAACAGCAGCAGGGGCGAGCCACCAGCGATTTGGCAGGGTTTGCTGCAGCCCCAGCAAACCACGTGCTGTTGTATCCACCCTGCGTGGCACGCAGCAATCCGGGTAGGGCGACAACAGGAGCAAGTGGAGGGATGTTACCGTGGTCAGGATTCATCCAGGGCATCAGGATTAATTTCCCATTTTGCTGTGATGGTAGCACAACCAGTCCAAGACCACTGGCCTGGCCAGCTGGACCATGCACTGACAGAGCAAGCGGAAGATATTGTTCAAAACAAAAACTCTGTGGTTGCCCTGAAGCACAGTCGGTGAAGCCATCACCGCTGGCACAGACAGTAGTTAAGTCCATGGTTTTGTGTTTTCTTTATGATCAGAGTACACCTAATTTTAATGCAATGGGTTAAGCTGAAACTTGTTACTTGGAAGTCTTGCTTACTTGCTGTCCAGCAGTTATCTCCGGGTTAGCCTGCAGCATCTTTAACAACGCACTTTCAAATGCTATAAAGCCCTAGGTGAAGATAAGAGAGATCCTGAGGATTTTGGATTCTGCACTCTTCCCTCTTGCCCTTCATGGTCCAAGCCTGATCTTTTCAAAATGAATTTTTTCACCCAAAACTATTTGGGTTAAGTTTGCAGATTTAAATAGTGCTCATCTCTAGCTCGCGGTATCTGCTTCTGATTTAGTTTGTGATGCTGATAAAAAAAACTGTAGAACTCTTTCAGGCAAGGGGTGGTTTTTTCATCTCTTTGATCTAAATGACTCTGTAAAGGGACCACAGACCTCTGCAATGTTCAGGCTTTTATTTATCTTAATCAGCTGTAGTTTGACTGGCTTCCATTTCTGGGTTCTTTACTTAGGACACCTTAAATGCTCTAATTTTCAGAAAGCCTTAGCATCATGCTTCTGCACTTTGAACTTCACCTTGAGTTGGAAAATCTAGTAATGAAGCAGCCCAGATCACCACTTGCTTTTAAAAAACTTATCCTCAAAGTCTTGGAGGGAGTCTCCAATTAAATCACCCAAATCAATAAGCAGTTATTAAGCTTGCATAACTCTGCCAGGCCACAGAAATGGTCCAGCTGAACTGAGAATAAATCACAGAAGAAAGAAGAAAGGAATTTCCTCACCTTAAACTCATCAGGGAAGGACTCGGGGAGCAGGGTGTAAGGGTGGATCTTGGATTACACCACATCGACTCAGAAGCAATGAAGGAATGCTAAAAGAACTGGTTAGAAGTAGGAAAAACATTCCAGTTTTAACAGAGGCAGTACAGACTGTCTGTTTCATAACCATATCCCTATCCCCAAACAGTGCTGCTTTCTCTCTATAGTCATCATACAGTCTCCTCTGTAATCCGAAGGCTGGAGCTGCTTCATGCTCTTCACAGGACCCCACTTTCTTCTAGACAGTCTCATCATAGGACGTGAAATACCTGGAGAGAAGCCAGGTTTGTTTCTTCAGTCATTTATTACCAAAACAGAGTTAAGGTTCTTAAGACAAGTACACCCCAATAGCCCATCTGCTCTGCCTCCCCACCTATCAGGAGCTGTAGGGTTTTACCCACTACCCCTCTGCAGAGCTCCTGTGCTGTATCTGGCCTAAACCCGTTTTCCAGACTGATATTTTCTTTTGACATGAAGATCCTACATGAAGTCTGTTCCAGTCATTAGCCTTTCACTGTTAAAGATGTGTGTCTGTTTTCTAGTTTGCATGTTTCTGGTTTGAATTTCCGTGAATTGATTTATGGCATGGCTAGTCCCACTAAATTAGAACGATAATTACCGTGAGCAAAAGTGATATCAAATGTTATCAGAGTATGCCTACAGCCCCAGTATCAAGCTCTGCAATGATAAATCCTTCCATCTCTTGTCCTTCCTATTTAGCACCTCTTTAAATACTGGATGGTTGCATCAGCTCTTCTTCCTGTAGCATCTGGCTGGGAGCTTAGTTTCAGAGTCTACTCAGTTTCAGAGTCTGCCTGGTTTCCTAAGCAGATGCACCCCCATTCTCAAGCCATGGTCTGTGTTTAACTCCCGAGCATGTCACTTGGCTACATCAAAAGCCAACATGAATCATCCAAGAAGTGCCAGATTACTCACATCTGTCTGAATCACTGTCCACTTCTCTAACTCCTTTATTGCTTCTCCCTGCCAGCTCTGATTCCCAGTCTGCCTTCAGATCAATGATGAAAATACTGAAGAGCTTTTGGCTTTCAACTCACTATTACCACAAACTTTTGAGTTTGGCTGGCTTTTGAGATCTGACAGCAAACTAGTCTGAATCCCTTTGTAATGCTTTGTTGGGCTCGTGTTGCTTTGAGCTGGAGAGACGTGTCAATCAAATAAACAAGCACTGCAAGTCAAAGCTCCAGCTCTCCTGCACAGGACCCTTTATCAACCTTGCAACCTCACCAGATGTCCAAACTAAAGCTTCTTTTCCAGAAAGCCATGCAGACTGTCTACATTCTACCCCTCTGCCTCCCCTACTCTTCCCAAAATTGTATTTTGCCCAGATTAAAGGGAAGGTTACACCTTGCTTCCCACTTTGGAAGGTCAGCATTGTTTCAGCTGTTTCCAGCACCTGTAGAGATGGAAAGGGAAGAAGCTCTCCCCACTTCAGAACTGAATAAAAGACTAAGATTTAAGATTTAAAGTAACTACATCTGCTGGGCTGAGCCTGCTTTTGACTCTGGCTATCTAACACAGTCCCAAGCAACTCCAGAGACCGTCCCGTAAGAATGGAGCCACCTCGCTCTGCAAGCTAAGTGAGTTACAGGAAACAGTTGGGTGTAGGACTAGAAACTGGGCTCCATCTCTGGTTAGTGCATTGCCCATAAGTCTACGTTTTGTTCTGAACATCATCTAAACCATGGTTAGAGGTGTCTGCAGCATTCTGGTGACTGCATGGTAGCTGGCTGGTGCTAGGCTGATTAAGAGTTTCACCCAGAGTGTTATTAGGACTCACATCTCTGCTGCTAGTTTCCACCCAGTTCTGGTTAATTACCTTCAATCTCTTTCTTGTGTGTGTTGGAAGTGCCACCAGCAGCTAGGACATTTCATTTGGAGGTACCTGAGGATATCCTTACAGACTTGCCAAGGATCACGGGCCAACAAGAAGCAGATGGGTGTAGTCACAAATATGACAGTGTTTATATTTGAGTAGGGTGGTGGCATCTCAGATCTAAGGGTGAGAAAGGCATATGGTTTCACAGGGCTTCCCACAAGGCCCATCGCTTCCCTGGGCCAGTTGAATAGTTGGTGTTCGGCACCAGACTGTTCAGCGTGTGATGAAAACATGCCTCACCCAGAAATGCTGACTAAGGTGTGAAAATATTTCTGAGGCTTGAATACTTCTATCAGCATATTGTGCAAATCTGAAGCTTGACCCTCTGGCAGAGGTCTGAGTTCTTTTTTTTCAAGTTCTTCCTAAAGAACATCACAGAGAGGCAAAGTGCTCTCAAACCCCTGTTCTTGGCAGTAATGCTTGTAACATGGCACTTGACTGAAGTGACAGGGGTGATAACTGCAAACATCAGATACATAAACAGGATTTGACTCTTGTGTGCCTCAGCCTGGTGCCAGTGCCATTTGAGGGCTGAAATACAACTTCTGTTGCTGAGACGAAGGTGTGGATCTCTCATAATTTCACTTCCCTGTGTATTACATATAACACACACAGTTATAGGGAATAGCTGGATTGAGAAACAGAAGGATTGGTCCCGTAGACTATTGGTTTTGAGATAACTATAAACGTGATTAAAAGCAGAAGTGTTGTGGGGAGGAGGGCATAAAACTGCTGGGGAAATCTGGAAAGAGAGCAAAGCAGCCGAGCAGTTCCATGAGAAGCAGAAGTGAATCTACTATTTCACGTACTCAGCAAGGGAAAAAGTCTGGTGGAGGACCATACAGCCCTGCAATCCTTCTTCAGTGTCCTCTACACTACTTAGTTCACTTTGTCCCTTAGGTGAACATTTATCATAAGCACAAGAGAAAAAAATGAAATGAAGCTGATGGTGAGAAGACTTCAGCATGTGCTGCAGTGGATTTTGCGAGACTGACGGAGAAAACCTGACAGAGGAGGATGGAAAACAGGCAGAGTGAAGTTTCCTCATGTTAGGGTGTAATAAAATTTAATTATATTCTGCCTACTTGGCATGTGCTGGGTGTTGGGAGCCTTTTGGAGTTTGCAGCCCACCTGTGGAGTAACGTCAGTTTAAACTGAGCGCAGTAGTGTCAGAGATGTTAAGTATTCCAAAAGAACTGATGACATTCTGTATGCAGGATGATGGTGTGGGAGGATATGTGGCTGGCGATACACAAAATCCAGAAGTGAAGAAGCCACAGGCTGTGCCAGCAGTTTCAAATTCCAACGTCTTTTTGGTAGGTGCAGTTCTCGCTTTATCCCTGGACATGCTCTGCAGCATCTTGCCCTTCCCATTGGCGTAGGTACTACAGGCTTTGCAAACACCGTCCAGGAGTGAAAGAAATAATTTTCTACTGTAGAAATAAATGATTCCCATCAGTGAACTAGAGAGTATCTGACTGAATAGGTACTTCAGGAAAAATCCCAGCCCAAGTGATGTTCCTCTTTACTTCAATAAAGCCACACCTGCACCTCCATAAAAAAGTTCTCCTGTGAAGAAGGTGGCCATACACACACCTAGCCTTCTCTCTAGGCAATGCAAGGAGGCACAGCCTGTGCAGAAGTTTGTCAAACCTGAGGGCTACCCTGTGGTGGGAGCTGCATTTCCTTACACGTGTGAAATTCTTGCTGAAGCCAGCAGAATGGAACAAGCTGCCTTTGTAGACATGGCTTCAGGGAGCAAGCATGGGAAAGACCAGCACTGCTAGAGGCTTTCAGAGAAGAGAGCCAGTGTGCACTTCCTCTCTCCGGATCAGGAATTTCACACGGCATGTGCATTCTAGGCAAGCACCACAAAGCAACCCTCTCTGGAGGCTTTTAACGTTAGCAAAGATGCTAATAGGATACAAGCAGGCACCAATCAGTTTTTGACTCTGTGCATGATGGGACTTCTGCTTGTCACACCAAGACAGACATGTCTGAAACAGGACCTTGCATGTTAGAGGAGATGCTGGAGAACTTTGCAGAGACATCGTGGCCTCTGTCCAGCTTTGTCAGAGTCATGATGTTAGAATGGGACTTCTGGAGGTCTTTTGTCCAAATCCATGCTCAAAGCAGAGCTGGCCGTGTTTCAAGTATCACCATGGATGGAGATCCCACAGTTTCCCTGCAACTCTGTCATGTTGTTTGACCATCCTCACAGTGAAATGATTTTCCATATACTGAGTAGCAATTTCCTATTATTCCTCTGAGGAAATTTGTCTCCTTCACCTTTACACCTTCTCACTAGATTCCCCTTGGGATGTCTCTTGTTAAGGCTGATCAAATGCAGTTCTCAGCGTCTTCTTATACACCAGGTGCTCCAGCCCCAATCATTTTGGTAGCCCTCAGCTACCATACATTGGTGCATCGGTGAAGAAACAGTTGTCGAGCACATCAGCCCACAGAGTAAGGTGGAGGCTGTGACGCTGTGCAGATGAGTGCAGGAACAGCTCAGTGGCAAGGACCTGGCTGGGCTGGCATAGGCACTCATATTTGGCACTAGAGACCTGGTGTACCCTAACACTCCTTCTCATTTTAAAGGTATCTGCTGCATACATTTAGTCTCAGAAGATGAGAAAGGAAACATCAGGATGGGAGGGCCAAAAATGATGGGCTGTTGGGATCATGTAGGATGTCTCCCCACTCATTTCTGTACCCCTCAACAAGACAGATAAAGTAAGTACTGGACAGGCATGTGAAGAGATGAGGAACCTGTCACATCTCTGTAGGCAACTATTCATTAATTCTCTCACCAGCAGAAAATAAGTATCGTGTTTGCAATTGTTGTCAGCTTCTTCCCCAGCATCTAGGCATTTCATATTTGTCCTCTTTAATTCTACTGGTGTCAGGTACTACATCTCCAGAAGATGCAGAATTAAACTGTGATGCAGTCAGGGGCTGGACAGACTCTGCAGGCAGACTTGGCTCCCAGTTCACGTGGAAAGGTACTGCAAGAGCTGCTCAGACAGTGGGTGTGCCTGCCTGCTGCAAACAGCCTTCCCCACACCGTGCCCATGCCCTGAAACTACCAACACTGAGACAGCCCTTCTTCTAGCCCACTTTTCCTGTGCAAAACCACAAAGACTGTTTTCTAATGACTGTGGGCACTGCTCATTTAAATGTTTCGGGGACAACCAGGCTTTGAACTTTCAGAATAAGAAGATAGTTTAAAACGGAGAGCCTGCATTTCCAACTAGCACAGAAAAAACACTCTTAGAGAAATTACTACAAAACAAGAGGCCAGAACTTCATAGCCCACACCACAAATGGCACATTGGCAATGAGGCTTTAACAGAAAATGTCAATATGGTTGCAGTAGCTGTGTTTGAGGAAGTTTGTTGCAGTTACCACTACGTCATATGAAACTTCTAAGGCAAAGACTGTCTCACACCTCAGGAAATTTTTATGTCATGCTTAGTCTTGCAAAGGTGTACTTTAAAGAAAGGTTATGAAAACTATTGCAATCAGTGAAACATGCGCATGTAGACTGGGATTCCAACCACTTCCCTCAAAATGTCAGGAGTGAGAGTAGTTATACACTACTTGCATTGGCCCCTGAATAATGTGCCTATGCTCATCATGGAACTTCATCAACACTCGTCATGGAGTGTCATCAAGGCAGTTAGCAGAGTTTGGAAGGCAGTCTGTCTTGCCTTAAAGCAGATTTGGCCTGAACTGCATTAGAACAGTTGCACTGCTCCTCATTGGCTGTATTGTCTACATCTCCCAAAACAGCGGATGTAAACATCTGTGTTAGAGACAGCTTGTGATCACTGAAATGAGTTCCTTCTTTACAGTCAATTGGGGCTTCCTGTAAGAAAATTGTGACACTTTAACCAAGGGGTAGTTGTGGTTTAGTTATCACTGACCTTTCCTTTCAGTCTTGGCTTTAACAGGTTGGCTTTGCCATGCTGTCACATCCCTGGCCTTCTGCACAGTGTATCACACTAATTTCCTTCCTTTTCTAGAGCAAGAACAAGTAAGAGACACTTACAAGCTCTTTACTCCAGCTAGGGAGTAAAGCTAATGTAGTAACATCTGCACTCCTCTGAGCTTTGTCATTCCTTGCAAAGAGAAATCTTTTGGGAGACTTGAACACCACATCCCAAGTGAGGACAAAGGAATGATGTGTGCCCTGAGTTATTTGATGTGCAGAATGGTGAGCCCAGAGGTCATACGTGTGCATCCCATCCTCCCTTTGGGTGCAGGCTCCAAGCTAACAAGCCCTGGCTCACACCTGACTGCTTTACAGCTAAGGCAGGGGCAGATATGAGATGCTTTGGTGCCTGAGGAACAGTCGATACAGTTTCTCTTCTTTTGACCATCGGACTATTTTAAGAAAACCTAATCAAAACATGTTTGCTGCCAAGTGATATCTCAGTGCAAACTTTGCTCCTTCCATGTCAGCTCAGAAATGGCCAGACTGGGTGTCTTACCATGCTTCCACCCCTGGTTTAACATGTGGGGTGAGACTGGGCTCTTGGTGATGCTGATGGGCAGTGCATGCGGATCAGCAGCTGTATGTGAGGTCTCCTGTCCTGCTGAGAACTGCCCAACAGACTGGAAGAGTGCCTGCATTTCTTCACACTGTGATGCATCACCTGCAGGGCTCAGTTTGTCAGATATGAGTTTGGTGCTGCTTCTGCTGCTCTTCCAATAAACAGGGGCTTACTGGACAGCCCTTAACATTCTAATTTATTTTTCATTATCCTAAAGAGCTTATTTTCAGAGAATGACATGTAACAGTAGAGTCCAGGCTTTTGTTAAGAACCGTCATCACCTCTACAGTAATACAACTCTCACTAACTCAAATAGTGCCAAAATCCCAAGGCGTGCATGTTGGTGAGGTCTATCACTGGATCTCTAACATTATTTTATTTTCCTTTTTCATGTTACCTCTAGCCAGAAAATCCAGCATGACGGAAGCATTCACAGAAACGACAGCTGAATACACGTACGATGAAAATGCTTTTACCTGCAATAAGACTGAAATCCAAGAATTTGGGAGACTATTTCTCCCAATATTTTACATTTCAGTCTTTGCTCTTGGTCTCACGGGCAACCTAATGGTGGTTTTTGCCATTGTGAAAGAAGGCAGTAAAAAAAGCATCACTGACATCTATCTCCTGAACTTGGCTATCTCAGACCTCCTCTTCGTGATCTCCCTTCCCTTCTGGGCTTCCAACATAGTGCGTGGATGGACCCTCGGCACGATTCCATGCACAGCTGTTTCCTCACTGTATTATATCGGTTTCTTTGGGGGCATGTTCTTTATCACTGTTATCAGTATTGATAGATACTTGGCCATTGTCCGGGCAACGTATTCTCTGAAATCCAGGACAGTGAAACATGGCCTTCTAATAACCTGTGGAGTATGGGCAACAGCAGTTTTAGTTTCAGTGCCACATTTTGTGTTCTCCCAGCTGGTAGAAAATGACTGCACATCTATCTTCCCCCAGGAGCTGGAGAACATCTGGCCCGTGTTCTGCAATGTAGAGATGAACACCATTGGCTTTTTCATCCCAGTTTGTATCATATGCTATTGCTACTGTGGGATCATCAAAACCCTGCTGTCCTGCAAAAATCAGAAAAAAAAACGAGCCGTAAAACTGATCTTAATTGTTGTGGTTGTGTTTTTTCTGTTTTGGTCCCCCTACAATGTACTGATTTTTCTAGAAACTTTAAAGCACTATGAGTTATTCACAAATTGCAACCAAATTAAATCATTGGACTATGCAATGCACCTGACCGAAATTATTGCATTCAGTCACTGTTGTCTCAATCCTCTTATTTATGCCTTTGCTGGGGAAAAATTCAGGAAATACCTTTACCGTGTCGGCTTAAAGTACTGTCCATGCCTGTGTTTCTGTGGCCCCTGCAAGCGTTACCAGGTTACCTATTCAGCTAGCTACGCAGAAAGCATTGTGAACAGCAACATAACCCTGAACACCAGTGACCAGGATGGCTCTGTCTTTGTCTAAAAGGATCTGTGAAGAAGAAATGTAAGTAAATATATCTTCTGCGGGGCTAGCCACCACTGAGACGTTGCCGTTACCCATAGGAAGAGAGAGCAGCGTCAAGCTACTTAAGCATTAAATACTCTAAAACAGTAAAGATTTTAAAAACATAAAAACAGTATGCCAAGGCTGAACGTGGAGTTGCATTAAGAGAGAGGAAGAGGACAAGTAGAAGCAAGCACAGAGCTCTGTACTTAGAACAGGGAGGTAGAGAAGAATTTGATGATAGGGAAGCTGTTAAAAAGCTTCAGACCAAAACTTGTTTTCTAAGGGAAAAGAGTTCTCTGTAATGAATGATAGCTGACTGTTAGCAAAAGAGAATATTTTTGATAGTAAAAGGGTGTAATTTTGATGTTATATATCCATATGGAAATTATTTTGGGATTATTGAGTGTAACAAATGTTTTACTTATGCTTTCATACCTAATAAAATCCTACTATTAAAAAAAAAAAAGTTATTTCTGAATACATGTTCAGTGCCAACAAGTCACTCGGTGTTTATAGCATGCAATAATCAGAGCAAGGACCATCTGTAAGGACTTGGGACCAGACCTAGAGGCATATCCCCTGATTTCCGTGAGCTGTGGGCCGAGCCAAAGGGCTGAGTTGGGTGGAGCCCTTTGCTCAGCACATCCCCAAGCTCTTTGCTGAGTGAGGGGCTGCCGGCTTGATCAACGCACACTGGGACAACTGGAACAGGAGGTATGGGTTTGGGGATCATTGTGCATGGCACAAATGTGGCACAATCAAGCTGTGAATCTCTTGCAGAACAAGGTCAGTATGCACTTCACACCCGTGATCTGTTTGACACACATTGTAAACACCGAATGTGTCTATATCATCAAAACCAACTGGTTTTGAGACAAAATAAAAACTTGCTCAACCTTTGTGGCCTCTCCCACCACAGATGATTTCCCCAGGGAAACATGCAGCTGTACCAGTTTTGATGTGTCCTAGAGGACACATTTACCATGTGACCTCCACAGCCTCCAAATATTCATTTTCCTCTTGCAAAGGCAATGGATTGGAGGTGGAAAATGTAAATCAGACAAGACAAGTGAAAGTCCTTCCCCAGAGATCTGCCTGGGAAGCTCTTCCATCATCTGCTACAAAAGCAATGGAGATTTTTGTTGTCATCGTGGACTGGTGTTAGGTGAATGCAAAAAGAACTGTTGCAATCCATAAAGCTGAGATCACTTTACATGGAAAAATCAAGGATCAGTCTCAAAAAAATTAATCCATGCTGTTATAAATTGAGGCGAATAATTTGATTCAGCCTTTATGGATCAATTAATCGTTTATTGATTACAGCAAGCAATGACAAGCAAACAGCGCTGGGTGCAGCCTGGGAGCCCGTGCTCCGCCAACGGCTCACACCGACTTCCCCCCCCTTACAGTCTTTTATATGTTTCCATCTCCGTGTTCGTGGGCTACTCTGCGTCTGCGTCACCAGTTAGTCAGTTCTTCTTATCTGTGTGTCCAGGCTCGCTGCAACACTTCGGCAACTCCCTCCGAATTCCTCCATATACCCGACTCCCTGGTTTCCTGTAGTTCAATTAGTTTTAGCAAAAGGCAATTTTGACACAACTACCCTTATCTACAAATATATTCTGTCCTTTAATCTTTATCCATATATGGTTATACAACCCAATTTGTGCCTAGGCAAACACAAAACTTTCTCTGTTTTCTGTCTTGTGGTTTCTTGTTATCTACACAAGCTCTCCCCCCCATTTGATTTACTACTTGATGGATAAAGGGTCATATCTATCACAGTACACAAGCTTTCCTCCTCATTTGTTTTACTACTTGATGAACAAAGGGTCCTATCTATCACAATGCCAGTAGTACCTTCTTTCTATGCATTGATGGATCTGGCAATATTCTGAATCTGAAGAAACACTCTCTGACTAACACAAAAGAGATGCCCTGAAGTATCAGTGGGAGCATAGGCCCTTTCTTTGTGGATCTCAGTACTGTCCTGCTTCTAAGAAAGCTTAAAGAAGAGCCTCCCTGCTAAGAAAAAAACGAGCCGTAAAACTGATCTTAATTGTTGTGGTTGTGTTTTTTCTGTTTTGGTCCCCCTACAATGTACTGATTTTTCTAGAAACTTTAAAGCACTATGAGTTATTCACAAATTGCAACCAAATTAAATCATTGGACTATGCAATGCACCTGACCGAAATTATTGCATTCAGTCACTGTTGTCTCAATCCTCTTATTTATGCCTTTGCTGGGGAAAAATTCAGGAAATACCTTTACCGTGTCGGCTTAAAGTACTGTCCATGCCTGTGTTTCTGTGGCCCCTGCAAGCGTTACCAGGTTACCTATTCAGCTAGCTACGCAGAAAGCATTGTGAACAGCAACATAACCCTGAACACCAGTGACCAGGATGGCTCTGTCTTTGTCTAAAAGGATCTGTGAAGAAGAAATGTAAGTAAATATATCTTCTGCGGGGCTAGCCACCACTGAGACGTTGCCGTTACCCATAGGAAGAGAGAGCAGCGTCAAGCTACTTAAGCATTAAATACTCTAAAACAGTAAAGATTTTAAAAACATAAAAACAGTATGCCAAGGCTGAACGTGGAGTTGCATTAAGAGAGAGGAAGAGGACAAGTAGAAGCAAGCACAGAGCTCTGTACTTAGAACAGGGAGGTAGAGAAGAATTTGATGATAGGGAAGCTGTTAAAAAGCTTCAGACCAAAACTTGTTTTCTAAGGGAAAAGAGTTCTCTGTAATGAATGATAGCTGACTGTTAGCAAAAGAGAATATTTTTGATAGTAAAAGGGTGTAATTTTGATGTTATATATCCATATGGAAATTATTTTGGGATTATTGAGTGTAACAAATGTTTTACTTATGCTTTCATACCTAATAAAATCCTACTATTAAAAAAAAAAAAGTTATTTCTGAATACATGTTCAGTGCCAACAAGTCACTCGGTGTTTATAGCATGCAATAATCAGAGCAAGGACCATCTGTAAGGACTTGGGACCAGACCTAGAGGCATATCCCCTGATTTCCGTGAGCTGTGGGCCGAGCCAAAGGGCTGAGTTGGGTGGAGCCCTTTGCTCAGCACATCCCCAAGCTCTTTGCTGAGTGAGGGGCTGCCGGCTTGATCAACGCACACTGGGACAACTGGAACAGGAGGTATGGGTTTGGGGATCATTGTGCATGGCACAAATGTGGCACAATCAAGCTGTGAATCTCTTGCAGAACAAGGTCAGTATGCACTTCACACCCGTGATCTGTTTGACACACATTGTAAACACCGAATGTGTCTATATCATCAAAACCAACTGGTTTTGAGACAAAATAAAAACTTGCTCAACCTTTGTGGCCTCTCCCACCACAGATGATTTCCCCAGGGAAACATGCAGCTGTACCAGTTTTGATGTGTCCTAGAGGACACATTTACCATGTGACCTCCACAGCCTCCAAATATTCATTTTCCTCTTGCAAAGGCAATGGATTGGAGGTGGAAAATGTAAATCAGACAAGACAAGTGAAAGTCCTTCCCCAGAGATCTGCCTGGGAAGCTCTTCCATCATCTGCTACAAAAGCAATGGAGATTTTTGTTGTCATCGTGGACTGGTGTTAGGTGAATGCAAAAAGAACTGTTGCAATCCATAAAGCTGAGATCACTTTACATGGAAAAATCAAGGATCAGTCTCAAAAAAATTAATCCATGCTGTTATAAATTGAGGCGAATAATTTGATTCAGCCTTTATGGATCAATTAATCGTTTATTGATTACAGCAAGCAATGACAAGCAAACAGCGCTGGGTGCAGCCTGGGAGCCCGTGCTCCGCCAACGGCTCACACCGACTTCCCCCCCCTTACAGTCTTTTATATGTTTCCATCTCCGTGTTCGTGGGCTACTCTGCGTCTGCGTCACCAGTTAGTCAGTTCTTCTTATCTGTGTGTCCAGGCTCGCTGCAACACTTCGGCAACTCCCTCCGAATTCCTCCATATACCCGACTCCCTGGTTTCCTGTAGTTCAATTAGTTTTAGCAAAAGGCAATTTTGACACAACTACCCTTATCTACAAATATATTCTGTCCTTTAATCTTTATCCATATATGGTTATACAACCCAATTTGTGCCTAGGCAAACACAAAACTTTCTCTGTTTTCTGTCTTGTGGTTTCTTGTTATCTACACAAGCTCTCCCCCCCATTTGATTTACTACTTGATGGATAAAGGGTCATATCTATCACAGTACACAAGCTTTCCTCCTCATTTGTTTTACTACTTGATGAACAAAGGGTCCTATCTATCACAATGCCAGTAGTACCTTCTTTCTATGCATTGATGGATCTGGCAATATTCTGAATCTGAAGAAACACTCTCTGACTAACACAAAAGAGATGCCCTGAAGTATCAGTGGGAGCATAGGCCCTTTCTTTGTGGATCTCAGTACTGTCCTGCTTCTAAGAAAGCTTAAAGAAGAGCCTCCCTGCTAAGAAATTTTCCACATGCAATAATTCAACAAATATTAAATATTCCATTTTTTGCTACTGAACATTCATCACAACCTACAGTATAATATCCCCTTTTCATAAAATGCCTTGTATTAGGTGTAAATATATTATATATGCTCAACTTCAAAAATTTCAGCTATTTCAATGTGGGCTTGCAGGCTCCACACCTATTGGCTAAGATTAAGTATCACTTGAAATAAAATTCCCTTTCAAAATTCAGTCTGTCTAAGCAAGGGAGTTAAGACAACTCCTTCTCACCCCACCTCCAAGGAAGTGGTATTTTTTTAGAAATGGTATTTTTACAATGTTTTTTTTTTTAAGAAATGTGCACAAAAAAAGAGGAAGGTACTCTGAGACTAAACAACAAGTCATCTGCATGAAGTCAGCCTGAAGAGGGTGGATTGCCAGGCTGAGCAACGTGGTCCCACAGGGTCAATTTTCCTTTAATTTTTCAGACAATGGTGAGTTACCAAGTGGGAAGAGAAAAAGACACCTTTAAATACAATCTATGTGCTGTCTCCAGAATGAAAGGCACAAGCCCAGAGCTTTCTGCCAGATCCCTAGGAAAGGAAAGCATTTTCCTGCCTAACCCCAGTAGTTTCCCAGGAATCCTACCCACCACCAGCACAGTGCATTGCAGCACACACATCCCTTCCAGATGCATTTCCCTCAAGCAGTTCAGACTTGCTACTGCAAGTCAAACTCCTCCAACATGCCTGGGCCCTTTGCAAGCTGCTTTGTACAAAACCGCATCAGCAAAAATCCTTCACTTCCAAGGGCCCCCTCCTGGCAACCTGCACTTCTGTCTCCTTTACCACACCATGCAACGGAAGATTTCCAAGGATTGCCAGCACCACAATGTCAGTTTTTATGCCACATTATTTTCAAGTCATTATATAGAATTTGCTAATTACACCTGGAGTATTATTGCTCGGTGTTTGAGCATTGGTATGAAATAAAAAACCTTCAGCGGGGGTTTCCAGGCACTGTAACTACTTTATACACATGCCTCCCAATAGCAGAAGTGGTAAATCTTTGAAAGCCAAATCAACATTTTCAGGATTTTTTGCATTAGCAGAAAGAGTTTTAGTGACCTTCCAGTACCTGAAGGTGCTACACGAAATCTGGGGAGGGACCGTTTACAAAGGTTGTAGTGATAGGACATGGGGCAATGGGGATAAACTGGAGAGGGGCAGATGTAGACTAGACATAAGGAGAAATTTCTTCACCATGAGAGTGGTGAGACACTGGCACAGGTTGCCCAGGGAAGCTGTGGCTGCTCCATCCCTGGAGGGGTTCAAGGCAGGGCTGGATGGGGCCTTGGGCAGCCTGGTCTGGTGGGATGTGCCCTTGCCCATGGCAAAGCTAAACCACTCTGTGATTCTGTGACTTTTGTTGCAATTGTCCCTTAAAAAACTTCAATTCCCATGATCCATGGGCAGCGAGTAACATACTGCCAGTACTGGGTTCAGCAGCAGCTGAGACAGGCATCGCTGCTCTTTGCTGTACCGCACTGTGCCAGCAAGCATAGAAAGCAGCAGCCCCACAGCTCCTGTACACAACATATCTCAGTTGTGATTTGTGACTTTAATATTGTGTAGTTTCCTAGGTTTATACTGATTTTATGTTACACTCCTTGAGGTATCCTTTGCACCATCTGAGCCTGATTGAAAGTTCACTGACATCTCTTTAAGTCCCTCCATTGCACTTCCAGTTAATTGTAGCCTTTATTTAAAGACCTCATTCAAAACCACTGAGGCAGGAAACTGGTGCTTTCTAAATCCTAGGAAAAAATCTAGTTTACAACATAGACTTTTCTATGTACAGCACTGTATCTATGTACTGCATATACTCTTAGACTGGGTCAATGCAACCTTGAGGACTAGCAATATCCAGTTCCTACCAATTACACATGAGAAAGTAAACCAGTCCCTCAGTGTGTAATAAAACCTTTCTATCAGCCATAAATTAAGGATACACTCTTGCTTACTTAGCAAGTTATAACTTGCACGTGAAAATGCATACACACACATGCACATTTATTATGTCTGTCCATTAAATAGTATTTGGTTGTACAAAAAAGTCAGGAAATGTCTGCGTTTGGTGGAGGGACTGGGCTTTGGGGGCTTTGAGAAGTGGTGAGCTATCTTTGCATCTTAGTTTTTCATCATGATCAACATTTTTCCTGTTTGAGACTCACACTGACACTTAACATAAATCTTTTTCCAGCATCTTACAGTTTGAGGAACTAATAAAACTTGAATCTACCATTTCTTAGCAGGTTCGAAACTATTCTTCATTTCCAACTTATAAACAGAATAAACACAACATGTATTTAGCCAAACTGCTTGCAGTAAGATACAAGGGTGTCAGTATCTTTTTCAGGCACCACTGAGAGTCCCTCTCATTCCATATCACATCACAGTCCCAAAATCATAGGATTTATGTTTCCTCGTTTTTAAACCGAGCACGACTGCTCTGAATTCTTTACATTGACCTCTTGGAGTTTTTAACTGCTACAAAAACCGTAGAAATGCAGCCAGTCAGAGCATCACACTGAGCTGGGAAATACCTCAGTGGTGAAAGGTGTAGTTTTCAGAAGGGCATCAGAAGGTGTTGATAGCCACATATCTCTCTTGGATTTAGAATTAGAATAGATATCGAGCCCTGGCTCAGGGTAGTCAGAAGTTTTAAGGCTATATTTCACAGAGAAACTATTTATAAAGACACCGGTTATGGGTTAGGCTCAGCCATTTCCGTTTCATCTCTATCACCTTTGCGAGATCCCTCACTGAAATCTCATAGGTAGTACAAAACCCTTGTCCTAGCAGGACACTCTGTTGCCAACAAGGGGACAAGTTTCTTCTATGCAAGCCCCTAATATAGGAGAATTTTCCAAAGAAAAACTCAGTTACCAGCTTTATTCTTGTCAGATTCACTTTCTAGAAGTTGCAGCATCTCTGCCCATCTTTGCTTTTGCAGCCCTGGCTGGTAACATTTTTTTTAGGACCATAGAATGGTTTGGGTTGGAAGGAACCTTGGAGTTTATCATCCAGTCCCAACTCCCCTGCCTTGGGCAGGGACACCTTCCACAGGATCAGGCTGCTCAAAGCTTCATACAACCTGGCCTTGAGCACCTCCAGGAATGGAGCATCCACAGCTTCACTGGGCAACCTGTGCCAGTGCTTCACCACTCTCATGGTAAAAAATGTCTACATAATCTCTGATCTAAATCACCCCTCTTTCAGCTTAAAATCATTCCTCCTGATCCTACCTCTGCATTCCCTGATAAAGAGCCCATCCCCATCTCTCCTGTAGGCTCTCTTTAAGCACTGGCACTGCAGTTTGCCTGCATGATGCTGAAATGGCCACATTATACAAGGGAAATAAATATTTTCTGTATTACAGATTTACCCAGTCCTTCTCAAAGATTTACTGTTTGCACTTCAGTTTATTAAGTCTGTAAGATACCTGGAACTCTAATGAAAACCTTCCAGTCCTCAAGAATTATTACTTTGAAATTCAAATCCAGTAAAATCAAGAACAATTTATATCTATTAAAAGATGGCTTCTGACACTTGTCATATACAAACAGCTTCTGTTGAAGCTGGTAGTAATTCTGCTGCCATAGTTGATAAGAACTTCCTAATTTACTTGGTAATTATGGTAAAAGTCTGTTTTTCAACATATTCACACCCAAACCACAAAACCTGGGTTTTGTAGCATTAGGGTTAACACATTGTTTTCAACACAGAAAAAAATATCTGGTGATTTCTCCCATATAATTGTATTTGTTGTCCTAATAGTTCACACACAAATGTCAATAGTTAATATTGTATTTGTCATTCCTCCCCCTGCAGAAGCACCAGTTGAAAATAGTTTGCTTGTGAAGGAAGCGTTTGCATTTACTAAATGTCCAGCTGTGATCCTTCAATCAGCAGGCAGCAATATTTTATGGTATTAATCAGCTTTATACGTCACTGAAGGCAGAGGTTAGTGAAAACGCTGTGCCCAGAGCCTTTGCTTGTATTCTCTGTTCCACTCACTATGTTGTTATCCGCCTGCCAAGTGCAGCTGTAATCATAGAATCATAGATTAACCAGGTTGGAAGAGACCCACCGGATTGTCAAGTCCAACCATTCCCACCAATCTCTAAACCATGCCCCTAAGTGCCTCATCCACCCTCACCTTAAACACCTCCAGGGAAGGTGAGTCAACCGCCTCCCTGGGCAGCCTGTTCCATTGCCTAACAACTCTTTCTATGAAGAATTTTTTCCTTGTCTCAAGCCTGAATCTCCCCTGGCAGAGCTTGAGGCCATTCCCTCTCGTCCTGTCCCCTGTCACTTGGCAGAAGAGGCCAGCACCCTCCTCTCCACAACCTCCCTTCAGGTAGTTGTAGAGAGCAATGAGGTCTCCCCTCAGCCTCCTCTTCTAAGGCTAAACACCCACAGCTCACTCAGTCGCTCCTCATAAGATTTGTTCTCCAGCCGCTTCACCAGCTTTGTTGCTCTTCTCTGGACTCGCTCCAGAGCCTCAACATCCTTCTTGTGGTGAGGGGCCCAGAACTGAACACAGTACTCAACGTGCAGTCTCACCAGTGCTGAGTACAGTGGAGAAGGACCTCTCTGGACCTGCTGGTCACACCATTTCTGATACAAGCCAGGATGCCATTGGCCTTCTTGGCCACCTGGGCACACTGCTGGCTCATATTCAGTCGGCTGTCAACCAACACTCCCAGGTCCTTCTCCTCCTGGCAGCTTTCCAGCCAGGCTTCTCCTAGTCTGTACCTCTGCTTAGGGTTGTTGTGCCCCAAGTGCAGGACGCGGCATTTGGCCTTGTTAAACCTCATGCCACTGGACTCTGCCCAGCAGTCCAGCCTGTTCAGGTCCCTTTGCAGAGCCTCCCGACCCTCCAGCAGATCCACACTTCCACCCAGCTTGGTGTCATCTGCAAACTTGCTAAGGGAGCACTCGATGCCTTCATCCAGGTCGTTGATAAAGACATTAAACAGGACTGGACCCAGGACTGAGCCCTGGGGAACCCCACTTGTCACTGGCCTCCAGCTGGATTTAGCTTCATTTACCACCACTCTCTGGGCCTGGTCATTCAACCAGTTTCCCACCCAGGAGCAGTCTGTTTTCCATCCCACCCAGATTTTAAGTCTCTGATAAGTTATATGCATTTGTTACTGCTCCATATTCAGCGGCAGCTCTGGTACATATAGATCTGTGTATAAGGGTATGTTGGCAGCTGAAAGAAGTTGTGTTTCCCTCACAAGAAGTTTGCAGTTAGCCCATAGATTCTAGACTGGAAACACTAAGATTAACAGCAGCATCATGACACAAAGAAATGGCAGCACCATTTGTGATGGCCATGATTCACTGGGCACGCTAGAGGACATGGATGAAGCTGATGAAGCAGTAGATGGCTCCACACTTCTGCTGACAAGATAGTTCCCTCTAGTGCCAGTCATTCATTACTATTTCTATGTGCAATTTCCTATGCACTTTAACAACACAGTTCTTTACATTTAAGGATAGCTTGAAACCCCGTGCTGCAGCTTTAGTTATTTTTTTTTATTTTTTGTGAGTCCAACCAGGTAGGAGCAAACTACAAGGAAATTATATGTCTAAGAGGCATCTGGAGCAGGTTGTGGCACCTTATTTGTCCACAGCCCTCTGCCATCCCCTTTGTCCCTAATATTAGCTGAACAACACAGACCCCAACTTGGCTATAGCAGAAGCACATGGAAATCGTGAGCATTTCCTACTAGAAGAACCTCAAGCAATAGTGCTAATGGCCTAAAACCACTGAGAGATGGAGCACTGGGTAAGCACGCACGGGAATCGCTTTCTCAGCACTTCTAGGGACACTGTCCTAGACCTCCTGGTGCAGACAAAGGACTTAAGGTACCAACATATTTTCTTTGCCCTGGAAGGAAGGAGTCTGAAAAGCAAACCTAGGTTTGCCTGCTTTGTACATAATAGTATCAGAGCTGGTCATTTGACCAGGTCATAACCAACGAGTAGCTTCAGAGACCCTTCCTGTAGCCCCTCTCCTCACTGGGGCCCTGTCGTAAGAAACAGGCATACTAATACCGATAACAGTTGATTTTTCTAATGGAGCTCTGCTTTGAATCGTTGAGGCTTGGTCTCTCATTCAATTCCTTCTTTCGGTCCCATCATGGATCCCTGCTCTCCAGATCCTCCAGTAGCACAGTTTTCAGGAGACTACAGAGCGAGGGAAGGACAAAATACAAGCTACCATAAAGGCAACACTCAATGCACAGGCCAGAGTTTACAGATCATATCAGATTCAGAAAATGCAACTGTAAGAAGTGATATACATCTTTTTATGTAAACCTAACACCACCTGGAGCCAAGTGTTTCCATAGTCACCATAGCCTCTTGCTATCCCTGTAATCACCCTTGCTCATGCAGTGCCCTCTGCCCTAAGACCACTCCATCAGTGATGGGTGGACTGTTCGGTGGATAAGAAATTGGTTAGATGGTTGTATTCAGAGAGTAGTGGTCAACAGCTTGATGTCCAGATGGAGATCTGGGACAAGTGGTGTCCGTCAGGGTTCTGTACTGGGATCAGTGCTGTTTAATGTCTTCATCAATGATACAGGTTTCTGAGGAGACCTTATAGCGACCTTCCAGTACCTGAAGGGGCTACAAGAAATCTAGGGAGGGTCTGTTCACAAAGGTTGTAGTGATAGAACTAGGGGTAATCAGTATAAACTGGAGAGGGGCAGATTTAGACTAGACATTAGGAGGAATTCCTTCACCATGAGAGTGGTGAGGCACCAGCACAGGTTGCCCAGGGAAGCTGTGGCTGCCCCATCCCTGGAGGTGTTCAAGGTCAGGTTGGATGGGGCCTTGGGCAGCCTCATCCAGGGGAGATATCCCTGCCCATGGCAGGGGGGTTGGAACTGGATGACCTTTAAGTTGCCTTCCAACCCAAACTATTCTATGATTCTTCCGCCCATCATCAATGCCAGTGCTTTGCATTTTCACCAGAGGGTGGCATTATTAAACAATATCAGAATTAAAAGTCATACAAGGTAAAGGAGGAGACTGATGAAGAAGTACAGGGTGGCAAAACTATATTTATGAAAAGTAATAAGAAACTAGCCCCTATAGCCTGCTGCTGGAAGAAACACAAATTCCTTCCTTTTCTTTTCTTTTTTTTTTACATTGCTTATTGTTCTTGAGCAAATGAGAGCCTGTGGATGTTAACTACAAGCGGCTTCACTAACTATTCACAAAACACATTGGAATATCTTGTGAATTACAATGACCAAAGAGATGGTCTGAGGCTTGGAGGCACTACCACAAAGTAGAAACCAAAGTATTTATACCAGAACACTCTCATTCCTTTGCATCTAAATTTGACCCAATAAATATCAACCAATATGGCCTTAGGAATTGGCCTCTCCTATTCACTGCTGTCTTATCTTTTACTTTCTGAGGAGAGACCAGTCTTAAACAGGGACATGAAAGTGATGGTTTGGTGATGGCTGGGAAACTTAAAAAAGAATATAATGTATCTCAGGTATCAGAGTGGAAACAGCCCATATTTGTCATCTTCCTGTAGAAACAGTTTGGGAACATTTGATAGATCACTGAACAAGAGAAAGAAATCTCCTCATGGGGTCATTTCACATTTAGGAAGAACACAACTCATGTATCAGTAAGTTTTATTTTAAGTAAAATTTAGCATATGAAATGACTGTTTCTGACATGTTTGAGGTTTGAAGTTTCAGTTCTTTTTTTGATGAGGAGTTCTGAATATAGCAGCTTTGCAAGCACAGCACACGGAAAGAAGGCACGTTAGGCTGAGGGAAACGGCCAATATCATTCACAGAATTGCCAGTGGACACAAAGAGCAGAATGCATTGGACAGGACAATTGAAAGAAAATAACATGGGGAGTTGCAACTTAACATTTTTGAGCAAAGAAAACACGTTTAGGGCTCCAATCTTTTGCTTGTCAGAGCAAGCAGTTGCCTTAGCTGAAGGGAATTCATAAATTTAAAAAAATGGAGATAAATTATGAGTGAATCACCTGGGACAACAATGTAGACAGGGATTGTCTCTAAAACTAGGAAATAACTTCACATTCTTTTTTTTTAGTTCCCTGTCAGACTGTTGCAGTTTTACTCTCACACAGGATTTTTTTTTAATAAATTTGAAATTATGAGGAAGAAAACTGTGCAATAAATAGGTGGCTAATGAGCAAAGATTGAAACTACAGATGTGCAAAACACATTCAAATTCACTTGAATTGCAAAAGAATTGTATAAGGCCTAAACACACAGGAAGGGTTTGTTGGCCAACAGGGAGAACAGTTTCTTGGGAAAGGTAATATATTGTCCAGCTATGACTTTGGCAGCCTAGATCCTGCACTGATCCACACAATCAGTCAAAATACTGATTTTTGCAACTGTGAGCTACCTTTTGTGACTGTCATCTGCCTTTGTCCTGAGGCAATTTCTCTTAACGAGGGCTTATCTAATGAATAGGAGATCCTATAGCGATCTTCCACTACCTGAAAGGAGCCTACAAGAAAGCTGGAGAGGGACTATTCATATTCCGGTGATAGGACAAGGAGGAATGGATATAAACTGGAAAAAGGCAGAATTAGACTAGACGTTTAAGAAGAATTTCTTCACCATGAGAGTGGCAAGACACCGAAACAGGTTGCCAAAGGAAGTTGTGGATGCCCATTCCTGGAGATGTTTAATGCCAGGCTGGATGGGGCCATGGGCAGTCTGGTCTAGTGGGATGTCCCTGCCCATGGCAGGGGGGTTGGAACTAGATGATCTTTGTGGTCCCTTCCAACCCTAACTATTGTATGATTCTATGACTACTTCTGCATCATCTATCTATGGCCAACACCAATATCAGAGGGAAGGGACAGTGCAGCTACATGTCAAAGGTATCTCACAGTCTAGTTAGTGACTTAGACAAATGTGTAGCTCCAGTCCTTCCTTAGGCAAGCTCTTATGCATCCTGTAAAATGGCAAGTTAATGATAAGACTTCCTGTAAAAGGTGGGAGTGGCTGAAGTCATCTTTTGTTGAGAAACAAGGTTTTTATGGTTTGGGTTGGTTTGTTTTTATTAAGTTCCCTTCTGTTGGTTTGAGTGTGTTTCCCCCCTCCCACCCCCATTCCACATAAAAGGCTAATCTCCTCCCAGTCAGGCTAATTAGGTTTGGTTCACTTCTGTGCACTCTTGTGAGTTATTTGTCAGTGCCACATACTTCATACCATCTAGTAAAGAGGTAAGACTTCTTACTTCTCCCTTCCTCAGTCAGCCTCTTCTACACCTCATTGAGATCCTTTCTCCCTTTCTTCTTAACCTCACAGTGCCCTGCCATTCCTCTCTTGTTAGTCTCTGCCAGATTGTTCTTCTCCAAGGAGGAGCTGAAAAAAACCCATGCTGTCACATTAGAAAATGACTTCAGAGCTCTGCCGCTATAGACTACAGCTATACTCAGTCCCTTTCACCCTTCTTTCTTTTCAAGCCATTGCAGGATCTTCACTTAACACCACCTTTCATTTACTATCTGCATAGTCTCATACCATGATCTAGGGGGAGGTGTCCCTGCCCATCACAAGGGTTCGACCTAGATGATCTTTAAGGTCCCTTCCCATCCAAACTATTCTATGATTCTATTTGTTCAGAGATTTTTTTTTTTAGTCTTCTCTCCAGCTTTCCTCACCATCTCTCCCAGGGACTCTTTTCATTGATAGGCCATCAGAAAGTGTCTCAGGATTCATATTTATCCTCTTTATTTTCATGATCTGGCAGATATTTTTTTAGCCTCATCTTCTGGGGCTCACGTATCTTAAGTTTTCACCATCTGTAGCCACAACCATTCTTTTTTTTGTGGCTGATCATTCTTCTTTCTGCAGACATGCTCTTGCTCAAAGTCTCCTTACAAAGACAGTTGCTCATGCAGCATGAAATGCATTGGTATCACATGTTTCAGCAAGACAGCATGGTCTGGGCATTTTTTCTTTTGTCACCACAGTCTCACCCCTGCCACCCCCCCCCCCAACAAGAAGCCTTTGTGCAATACTCCTCTAGTGGTACCAGCCCAGCTTTCCACCAAGGCAGTGAGTGGATACACAAAGCTATTTAGGAAGCCTTCACTGCTTGGAAGTCTTTCTTCCAAAGAAGGACTTTAAAGGCAATTGGCCAGATACGTCCTTTCTGCAGGCCAGTGCCATGAATCAAGCTAAACTGGCATTCATAAGGCTGCAGACTTGATCCCTGGTAACATTATGATTGAAAGATTACAAGCGTATTTGAAGAGTGGTCTGTGTGCTAAGGACAGGTCAGCAGACCTCAAATTACTGGTTACTGGTGATGGGAAATCATCCCTTAATCAAGAAGAGTTCTTACAGAGTGGAACAGAGATTGTATCTTGGTTCAATTCTATTCTCCACTTCATCTGGAAATAAAGAAAAATCACCAGTAATGAAATTCAAAGGAGATATCTAGTTTGAAGGAGTAGAGAATGATGAGTGGGACAAGGTAAGCATGCAGACACACAGTGGTTTACTGAGGCAAAGCATTACAGCCAAAACTAAGAAATAACAATGCCTACAGAGCAAGAGGTGTTTTTTTCCTGAAAAGCAGGTGCTTCAAGAAAGATTTTATGTCATTGTTATTTTGTGTGAAGAGATGAACTTATGTGCTGAATGGAACAACATGTCAAAAAAGAGATTAATGAGGCCCTTGCAAGGACAAAATAGCAGCAAGAGGAACAGCTTCTGGTTTCTGTGAGCAGAGATGATGAAACTGGTACAACAGTGTTGCCTGCTCATCTGATGTTCACATCCTTAAAGGACAGCTAGTAAACTGAAGAGAAGATGCACCTGATCTGCAGAGCAGTAACTTGCAGCAGAGGAACATCTCTCAGTGACAGATTTAAAAATCTCCACAGGTGCAGCTTTTGAAAGACAACTGAGAAGCTACTTCCCACACAAATACTTTATTCTGGCAAAACATGGAACCAGCAGATCCTACATCTCATGCTGCCTTCACATCAAACTTTTCTGGAAGAAACACTTCAGCCAAATGTAAGTTATTAGGCAAAACAACATCGCCAGAGGCATATCGCGTAGCAGAAAATAGCAAAGCTGAAAGAAAAGCTATACCTGTATTCAGAATAATACAGGAGGTCATCCTAGAAGACTCATGACCTCCTGGACTGAGATCTATGCTTCTTACAAACCTCACAATCACCTCTTGTGGCTTTCTTGTTTCTGCTTCTCATTGTGACTCTTCAGTTTCTCCTGCTAATAAGCAAGCAGCCTCTCCTGTTAAAAAATTGCTTTTACTTCTTCTTGGCTGGCCTTGTATAGGACATAGAGGAGAGGAGCACTTGTCTGCTGCTAGCACAGCTGTTCTGCTGGCGAGACTCACAAGCATCCCATTGGAATAGCACATGTCCTTTCTGCTCTCTCTTCCCTTCCCACCAACCCCCAAAAGACAGATAGGGCCCCACCGCACTCTCAGGAGAAATTCATCGAAGTTGCTGAGCTTGCTGCTGTGACAAGAAACATAGTAAACCTCCACATCCTCTGCCCTTACACCACACACACGTGCACTCATCCTACTCATTTGATATTTTGACCACTATTACCATTTGTGACAGGTCAGTGGTAGGAGGTAGATTTCTTGTTCACAAAACCTGCTACAGGAGATATCAAGCAAAAAGGTGATGGGAATTAAAATGCCTTCATTTATTTTCTTCACAAGATTAGTTAGGAAGATCAAACAGCAATGAATAAAAGGACCCTTCCTTATCCTAAATCTACACAGCTCTTTTCTTCTACAGTTACATAGAGTAACTTGCAAAATTTAATTATCCATTAGAGAGGGACGAGAAATACAACTCCCAAACACCCACTGAGCATCTTCCTCCTCTCCACTCACTATAGATCATCCTTGGACTATTTTTTTCTGAGTTTAAGATGCATTTTACAACCTATAAGAAAGAACAAGGTTTCTGTTCAATGAAAGCTGCTTAGTGACATCTACTTTTAATGATCATTGAGTAAGATGAAGCTGCTTTAACTCAGCAATCAGGCTCTCAGTGGAAACTCTGCATTTCTTTACACACTATAAGATGTGTTTAATTTGATTTCTGAGTTCAAGGGACCATCTCTAGTGAGCACTGAAGAGATAACCACTTGTGATACAATCTGTAAGAAAGTACGAAGTTTCCGTTAAGAGATACAGCTACCTAGCAACATTTGCTTTTTGCAGCTGCTGGATGTTGCTGTGTAGGCAGCACCTCACTGACAGAGCTACCTGGTGAGAAGCAAGTGATTCTGCACGTTCAGAGCAACGAAGCTTCTTCACATCATCTGAGAAGAAAGAAGAAAAGGTAAAATCCACAAAATGCAGTCGTTGTAACAGTTTTGTATCATGTATGCTCATCATGTATGTGACTGTAATATTTTTTAATTTACCTTTTGTTGCTGCTACGGTAATTTTTAAAGCAGTATTAAGAACTCCTGTATCATCAGAAGTGGAAGTATTTGTGTTATGTGAGGGTATGTTTTCAGCTTTAAATATTTACACACATTACGCTGAACTTAGATTAGTTTGGGGTATGTCTCGGTGCGGTTGTTGCAAAGCTGTCATCTCTGTGTCATTGGTGTCAAACAGTTTTGTCATTGTGACTTGTAATTCTGATTGAATTCCTTTCTGTGTATAATGGAACAGAACTGCAGGCTGTAGACGTGTCATGCCTGGGACTAACACATAGCAGTAAGGTTAATGATAATCTATGTTCATTGTTATGTATAGTTCAAAGACAAATAAAACAACGATATTCACTTTCCTTCTGCTGTCTAGACAAAGTTGGAGGATGTAACTCACTTAGAAAATTTCTGGTGTGTTTGGCTACAAAAATGATGCTTGCAGTGATGTGAATAACACATAGATAAATACATCAGTAATATATTTGCACTTTGTCCAAGTTACTTACTTCGAAGCAACATCACTTAAAACTTTGTCTCTGCCTATTAGAAAAAAACATACGTACAAAAATGACAAATTCCTGTTATTCATTTCACCACTGAAGACAGCATTTACTGAAAACTAACGTCAATTTTCAGTAAGCGTAATTTCATTAGAAGGAAAAGTCAGATGCATTTTTATTAGTCTTCCTAGGGTGATGTTTGCCTGACTGGAAAGGTGAGTAAAATCCTGAAGTGCTATGGATAGTGGCTTTGGTTAATTCCATACTGGACTTATCCCTCTCTGATTTGATATCTGTGGTTGGTATCTTTCATACCTATTTTCTTTCTGCCATTTGAAGTCTTCTATGTGTTTGACGTCCAAGTTGCACAGTGTTTTAAGGACCGTGCATATGCAATGTTAAGGACAGCACATTTTGCAAGTGTGCCTATCCATCCCATAATGCTTAGGTAGCGTTTAAGAACCTGTAATGAAAAATGCATTGGAACTGCAAGTTAGTCATTGTTAGTGATTTAGGCTTGTGGAGTAACCACACAGTCTTCAGACACAGAAAGTCACTAATGGTTTTATATCTTTCCTTCTCAGGAACTGGCAAAAAAAACCCAAAAACATGAGTTCCTCAAGTACAGAGCCCTTTGAAGTTGAAATCTCAACCACGTATGACTATTATGAAAATTATGATGATGCTCCAAAACTATGCAGTAAGGAAAGCGTCAAGAGATTTGCAGCTTCCTTCCTACCCGTTCTTTATACTCTTGTATTCCTGGTTGGGCTGATGGGAAACATCCTGGTCATTGTGGTCCTCTTCAAATACAAGAGGCTGAAGAGCATGACTGATGTGTACCTACTAAACCTTGCCATCTCAGATTTGCTCTTTGTATTATCCTTGCCGTTCTGGTCTTATTTCACAATAGACGAATGGGTTTTTGGAACTCTTTGGTGTAAAATCATTTCATGGATTTACCTGGTTGGGTTTTACAGTGGGATATTTTTTATTATGCTTATGAGCATAGACAGATACCTGGCAATTGTTCGCGCAGTGTTTTCCTTGAAAGCAAGGACTGCCTTCCATGGCTTGACTACTAGCCTCATTGTATGGCTAGTAGCTTTTTCAGCCTCTGTTCCAGAACTTGTTTTTAGAGACTCTTTCAATGAACAAAATTATACTACCTGCAAGCTGAGTTATCCAGGCAATTTCACAACATGGAAAATCTTTTCAACTTTGGAAATCAACATTTTAGGGCTCTTAATTCCTTTTATAGTAATGACATTTTGCTACTCCATGATCATTAAAACATTAGCTCATTGTAGAAATGAGAAAAAGAATAAGGCTGTGAGGATGATCTTCATTGTCATGATCGTGTTTTTCTTCTTTTGGACTCCTTACAACATTGTTATTTTCTTACAACTGCTGGAAATTATGGGAGTCATTAGAGACTGTCAGGTGAGCAGGAATCTGGACTATGCTTTCCAGGTAACAGAAATCCTCGGCCTTTTCCACTGTTGCCTCAATCCAGTCATCTACTTCTTCATGGGGGAGAAATTTAAGAAATACCTGAAGATGCTCTTTAAGAACTGGTGGTTGCCTGGAAGCATTTGCAAGTGGTGCGGAGTTCACATCACTTACCACAGTGAATCTACCAACTCATTCCACACACAGTCTACGGGGGATCAAGATGCTTTGTAATGCATTTCAGACCAACCACCAAACTCTCACCAGCAAGCAAACTAACAAAATCAGGAGCTTTGAAAAGCTAAGCAAAGGCATGTGTATTTAACGATAAGCCAGTGCCAGCTACTTACTTCAAGCTTTGATTTCTGCCTCTAGATTTTCTGAATATTATGACAGAAGGTGTCCCGGACATGAAACACGGGAGACAGATGTGCAAGTGTTACTTGCTGAGATTACAAAGTGCTGCTCAGATGTAACAGCCGCCTTGGCTTTCCACAGAGCTCTGTGCCGTGGCTGCTGCTTTTTCACCAGTGTCGAGATGGAAACTGGCATGTGTGGAGGGGCAGAGGAGAGACAGATGCACCTGCATTTGGAAAATACATTCATTTATTCAAGAAGGATGTTTATTACTGTATTTTTTTATTTTACAGTTGATCTCGGTAGGACTTGTTTGCTCTTACTCTTAGCAAGCTATTCATAGTAGCTGTTACTGTCAAATGTTTCATCTCAGGGAGAGGATATAACCTCTGTCATTAAGAAAAAGCACACAAAATATATTCTTTATCTGCACAAAGATGCAAAGCAAATGCATTACTTTGCATTATAGACATGTTTTGTTTCAGATATCCAAGTTGCCATGTATACCCGTGTGTAAGGGGTATATAAGGGTGTTTATAATTACTTTACCTATGCTATTCAGGTTAACAATTCTACATTTTTACTAAAATAGAAAAAGTTTTAATTTTTTTTTATTAAAATGGTTTTTAAAAACTTATTTTCCAGCATATATGAATAAATTTGAAGCATCTTGGTTAAAAGCACATCTTTGCTCTTTGTTCAAAAAGTACTTAACCCCAAGACTCAACTTTCATTCATTAGAGGCCTATCTGGCAAAATCAAAGAAAGTAAAAACAGAGATTGTCTAAAATAAGTCTGTCATAACTTAGAAACCGCACAAATAATCCTGGCATTTGATTACAGCAAAATGCGGAGAGTGTGATGCCCCTGTAGGCACTCACAGATAAACACGATGCTAATCAGAGATCTGGAACAGGAAGGAAACTCTCACAGCACTGTTTAAATTTTCACACAAAAGTCATCTAAAAAGTGGCAAAAATCAGTAATGTGGTAGCAGACAACGTGACAGTGGAAAAATACATATTGGAAGATAATTCTGGTGTGCCTTTTTGCCAGACAAAAAGCATTCAGCAGGAAGACTTATTTTTCTTAGGTTGCCAATAACCAAGTGCCTGCGCAGCATTCAGGCATGGCTGCAAAAAGCAGGCAAGGCAATAAAATGCATCAAGAGTGGGCTGAAGAAGAAATGTTAAAATATGGTAGTGCCATTGTTCTTATCACCCTAAATAAGAAATGTATGTGGAAACTCACCTCCACGTGACTTCTTTCATAAAACAAGACCAAAAATAAATAGCAGCGCACTTAAATACTCATGCACACACATATCCATCATAATGAATTTTTGGAATGCATTACCATTAGCAGTTTGCTGAGGTGGACAAAGATCTGCATTGATACAGAAGAGAACAGCTGTGGAAGACACTACTTGTGGTAAGAAAGTATCTTCCTTCCCAAGACAGACTATAAAAATCTTACTACTCAAAACTTTACAAGTCACTGAGTGAGTCAGTTGGAAATAAACTGCTGGAAGAAGTGGGTTAGGCAATCTCTTATCTATTTTGAAGAAGACAACAAACAGCAAGTGTCAGGTGCTTCAGAGTCTCACAATTGGTGCTGAACCCAACAAGGTGTCACTCCCAAGCCGGCACAGCACATTGACCTCACATGCAATGCTGATGGTGCAGGAGCAGTGAGTTGCTGTGCGCAGGCTAACCCAGAAGCCAGACAATGCATTGTACTTATTTTTTTCTTGGTCCTAGTCAGTAAGAATGCACAGCTCCTTTTGGGACACCTTGCTTTCCAGAGCAGAGAAAGGGCTGCCCCTGCTGGCCTGGCAAAAATGATGGACAGCAAGCAAACAGCAAGCTATAGGCTCTCGATGACTGTGAGATAAGAGAAGTCCAGGGATAAGAGCAGTCCAGAGCCCCAAGGCAGCCAGCAGCCTGCAGGCTGGTCCATCTCTGGGCTCACACCCAGTGGTGGAGGAGGATGCTGAATCTGCTCATGTGGAATTAACAGGCCACAGCCAAACTGTGTTGCCATACACAGAGCTAGCGTAAAGCCCCTTTTCTACGTAAAACTCAAAGATGCGTCACATCTCTTCTTGGCTTTGTGCCCCACAGCCTGTGCAAACGTCCCTTTGGTACAGAGGGTGCCTGGAGCAACCAAAGCTCCCCCCAGGTGAACACTGCCCTTTTTTCTCTGCCCAAATAACTTCTCCCACTCTTTCCAGTAATACAGCTACTCAATATGAGTGCTGGATCAACCAAGCTGAAAGTTATGCACTGAGCAGGGTTGCTGAAGTGAGGGCAAGATGTAGATCACCTTTAAGTGACGGGCTCAAGAATCCAGGTCCTGGTATTTGAGCTTGCCAAACCTGTGTGGTTTCATCATTTCTGTCACCAGGAACAAACCTTCCTCCCCCATGTACCAAGCTACAATCACAGAATAACCAGGTTGGAAGAGACCCACTGGATCGTCGAGTCCAACCATTCCCACCAATCCCTAAATCATGCCCCTAAGTACCTCATCCACTCTAACTTTAAACACCTCCAGGGACGGTAACTCAAACACCTCCCTTGGCAGACCGTTCCAATGCCTAACCACCCTCTCCGTGAAGAACTTTTTCCTAATCTCAAGCCTAAATCTCCCCTGGCGGAGCTTGAGGCCATTCCCTCTTGTCCTGTCCCCTGTCACTTGGGAGAAGAGGCCAGCACCCTCCTCTCCACAACCTCCCTTCAGGTAGTTGTAGAGAGTAATAAGGTCTCCCCTCAGCCTCCTCTTCTCCAAGTTAAACAACCCCAGCTCTCTCAGTCGCTCCTCATAAGATTTGTTCTCCAGCCCCTTCACCAGCTTTGTTGCTCTTCTCTGGACTCGCTCCAGAGCCTCAACATCCTTCTTATAGTGAGGGGCCCAGAACTGAACACAGTACTCGAGGTGCCGTCTCACCAGTGCCGAGTACAGAGGGAGAATAACCTCCCTGGACCTGCTGGTCACACCGTTCCTGATACAAGCCAAGATGCCATTGGCCTTCTTGGCCACCTGGGCACACTGCTGGCTCATATTCAGTCGCTGTCAACCAGCACCCCCAGGTCCTTCTCCTCCAGGCTGCTTTCCAGCCAGGCTTCTCCTAGTCTGTAGCTCTGCACAGGGTTGTTGTGCCCCAAGTGCAGGACGCGGCATTTGGCCTTGTTAAACCTCATGCCACTGGACTCTGCCCAGCAGTCCAGCCTGTTCAGGTCCCTTTGCAGAGCCTCCCGACCCTCCAGCAGATCCACACTTCCACCCAGCTTGGTGTCATCTGCAAACTTGCTAAGGGAGCACTCAATGCCTTCATACACGTCGTTGATAAAGACATTAAACAGGACTGGACCCAGAACTGAGCACTGGGGAACCCCACTTGTCACTGGCCTCCAGCTGGATTTAACACCATTTCCCACCACCCTCTGGGCCCGGTCATTCAACCAGTTTTTCACCCAGGAGAGTGTGCGCCCGTCCAGGCCAGAGGCCGACATTTTCCGAAGCAGAATGCTATGAGAAACTGTATCAAAGGCTTTACTGAAGTCCAGGAAGATACATCCACAGCCTTTCCCTCATGCAAGAGTTTAGTCACTCGGTCATAGAAGGTGATCAGATTACTCTGGCAAGACCTGCCTTTCATGAACCCATGTTGACTGGGCCTGATCACCCGGTTCTCTTGCAAGTGCTTCTTGATCGCACTCAAGATCACCCGCTCCATGACTTTCCCCGGTACCGAGGTCAGACTGACAGGCCTGTAGTTCCCTGGATCCTCCCTGCGCCCCTTCTTATAGATGGGCACGACATCAGCCAGCCTCCAGTCCAGTGGAACTTCCCCAGTCATCCAGGACTGCTGGAAGATGATGGAAAGGGGTTTGGCCAGCACGTCCGCCAGTTCCCTCAAAACTCTTGGGTGGACTCCATCCGGCCCCATAGACTTGTGGGCATCTAGCTGGGCAAGCAAGTCTCTAACCACCTCCTCTTGGACCTTGAGAATCTCATAATTCTCTTCCAATCCCTGGGGTTGTGCACAGAGGGAACAATTTTCCTTACTATTAAAGGCTGAGGCAAAGTAGGCATTGAGCACTTCAGCCTTGTCTTCATCCCCTGTTACTCTTGCTCCCTCTGCATCTAGTAGGGACTGGAGATTCTCCCTAGCCCTCCTTTTGCTGTTGATGTATTTGTAGAAAGACAATGGATAACGCTGCTCCTCTTTTCAGAGAGGGCTTTGAAATCTTCTGATGAGAAAGAATAAGATAATAGTATTAATAGAGACAAAAATAAAGCAGGGATTTTCAAAATGTCACTTGACCAAAGGTGTCATTTTACCGTGAACAAGAGTTTCCAAGCAATGAATGATGGTATGTACCGACTTACTGAACCACGAAAGAGAATGGAGAGACATTTGAGTGAAGCAAAGCTTACTCATTCATAAACCTACATTTTTACGTCAGGGTTCCTAAGAAGGGCAGTTGTGCTAAGCTATCATAGAAAGGCAGACAAGGGGAAAAAATTGCTTAATTATATTAAAAATAAATAATGACAAAAAAGTGAAAACTAGTTGATTGGTTGGTTTTCATACAGCGCTTATGCCACCACTCCCAAAACATAAAGCTGAATAACACAATTATCTTTTACTCTAGAAGGCTGCTTCATTCCATTTGATTATGCAGAAGTAGTATCATAGTTGACAGCCTCCTCCCAATCTACTCCTCTCAGTCTGAGAGCCAGCAAGGAATTGCTGTTCTCTTTCCTCTGCCATTACTGCTTGTCACCATCCCAGCACTTGCTTGTGCACCTGGTCTGAAGAAGATTACTATTCAACAGTCACTGTGCCACTGCTCTGTAAACAGGATGCTTCCAGTCTAAAATTGCCAGCACACACTCACACATTTTCCTCCAGGAGCTGTTAATGGTTTCCAGTTTTATCCAACATCACTGTCAACACAGCCAGAGAACAAACTCATCAACTCCCACCTCTTCTACAAATATCTCCTCCATCTGACTTGATTTGCAGGGCCATTCAGTAACCTCAATCAAATTATCATTAAAATGGTGCCTAAGGCAATGTCTCCAGAGAGCTCAGCAGGACTCCAGGCACAAAAGAAGCTTTTAGGTGGAACACTGGAAATTAATAGTCAATGTAACTGTGATGAGATTTTCAGCATTTGCATAACTGATAAGACCATTCAAAGGTGATGTAGAGCTGGTCATATGTGTAACACAGCCATGATAGATACAGGTGTCACAGGCAGTCACGGAGAGATCAGCCTTAACGGAGCAGGCACTACCAATGAGGAGACACCAAGTCAGATGCTTTCAGGAAGACTCTCTTTTTCACAGTCATTCAGCAGCAAAATCCATCAGAAAAATCAAGCAAAATCCCATCTCATGGGACAGTCATTGAGTCAAAGACACCCCTCACAGAAATGAGGCTGAAAAGTGGAAAAACCCTTTGTCTGTTCCAGCCAAGTAAAATCCAAGTGCTCTGCAAACTCCTCGATGGAGCACTGGCATGGTATTGTTTAATATCTTGTTCAATAACATAAACATTCACATTAAGATAAGGGGTGAGGTTGACACCCCTGAAGGACGGGATGCCATCAAGAAGGACCTTGACAAGACAGAGAAGTGGGCTTGTGAAAACGTCATGAGGTTCAACAAGGTGATGTGCAAGGTCCTACACCTGGGTTGGGGCAACTCTCAGTATCGATACAGGCTGGTGGATGAAGAGGTTGAGAGCAGCCCTGCAGAGAAGGATCTGGGGGTCCTGGTGGTGGAGAAGCTGGACATGAGCCAGCATTTCAGCTCGGTAAGGGGCACTTCAGGTAAGAGCTGCCAACACTGTGCCCCTCTGGTAGCCAAATCTGAGATAGCCCAGTCAGGAAAATCCCCATCTGGATCCAGGTTCTGCAAGGAGGACCACAGGTTAATGTGAAGGGTATTGGGAGGCAAGTGGATCAAGACAATTAGCTAATGTCATACTCCAATAAAAGATGTTCTTTGCTGGCACGGAGGGTGTTGTCTGTCTTAAAACACTGGAAAGCAAGGATTCCTGTGACTGAAAGAGGAAAAAAAATTAAAAAATCATCCTCTGTGTAAATGCAGCCTAAATATATGATTTATCAAGGCATCGCAGTCCTTTAGGTCTTGTGCTGTTTGTTGTTTTGGTTTTTTTTTTATTTCAAGTCACCTTGGAAGGCTTGACATTTTAGTTTCTTGTTTCAGAGCAACAGCATGCATTCAGTGTACATAGCTCAGTAACTGCACACTGCAAGCTTTTTGTGATTTCAAGTGGTGCAAAATAAAAATGAAGACACTAAGATTTTTTTTAAATTCCCAGAAGTTTGTTTCCTTGCTTTTGTTTTTAATGACTATAGCAAGTAATCAAGAACCTGATCTGCAAAAATCTGATGTTCCCACAGATATGTAACCATCATAAAAGGTACTCTCAGTGCTGCTAAGATAAAGACTGAAAGAAGATTGTGACATTACCAGATCCACTCTTCTGCTCAAAAGAGGCCAGCAGCATTTGATCAGCATTTCCCAAGAAGCTCCAAGCAGCCAAGTTCAGGAAGAGACTTTTGTACCTGGGTGAGTGATTGGAACAATCCCTGCATGAAAAACATATCTGGTTCTTTTGGACAAGGACATTGCCCTCCTTAAAATATCTCTACAGAACTACTGTAGTACAGGCAGGTAGATCAAAGACAGAGTTCCTCCCTGTTTTTTAACCTGTCACGTTATGCACAAATAGAAAGAGTTGTACGAGCTAGTAGTAACACAGAAGTATCTTAATCAAAGCGAAGAAAGACCACAACACATCTCAGTACTTGCTCATACCTGGTAAACTGACATTTGACCACAACTAAGGCCGTGACCACAGACTGACTGACTTGCCTTTCTGCTACCAAAATATGTAGAAAAGGTGTAAAAAGCACATAGAGAAGACGTAGAAGGGTGGCTTTTCCTGCTGCCTATACCCTTGTCATTTTTTTTTTACAAGTGCCAGGAATGGAAAGAAAATAAGGCTGGTTGGTTGCAAGGGACAACAGTGCTGTCTGCAGTGCTGAGGGGCTGCAGAGCACAGCTCTGCCCAGGCTATCAAAAATATTGTTTACACTTTCTAGAAGAGTGAAACCCACAGCACAAGGTGTCACAGAAAAACCCGCAACACTATGGAGAAGGGTCTGAAGAGTTTACAAAAGGAAAGAAAAAGGAAGTTTGGATTTAGCCTGTTTTCTCCTCAGTTCTGCTTCACCAACACACGAATGTACAGGTCAGCAGTTGCTTCCTTTCCTCAGAAACATTAGGGAACCCCTGAAATCCCCCATGGGGAGGCTGACTCCCATCTGCTCCTGGCTTTTTGTATGAATGTACGTGCCACAACCGCCTCTCCCACAGCCACACGAAGTTGAGAGCAAATCCACTGATTTCCTTGCCAAATTAAGCTCCCATTCTCTGCATGCAGCGGTCATGGAAGTAGGATGTCTGTCTGGTGACTGCACTGGCAGAACATTTTCCATGTGAAGATGCGGTTCCATGATAATCTGAACTCCGGAGCAAACAGATTTTTGGTGGCAGCTGCATTGACTAGTGATCAACAGCTTTTAACTCAACATTACTCTCTGCATTTTGTCTCAGCTTCAGATTAAATCTACTTTAGAGTAAGCACAGCCTATTTTTCAACATTATCAAAATAACATATTTCATTATTTTTGCTCTGAATTCTTAATAAAATTTTTTTCTGATGAGAAGAAATAATTTCAAAAGTCCTCATGTAACCAAAAATTGTAGAAAGAACTCATGGATCTGTCTTATTTAACCTATTTTTGTCAACAACGTCAGCAGAATTAATCTACTGCATTGCTCAATCAGTAGCTTATTCCACCTGCCCGTGGCAATGTGTCAGAATTTAGGAAAAAACCCTAGAAATTCATAAAAAAAAAATCAAAATTTCAGTAAAGTGATGAATGTTACCACAGAAGACTGACTGACAAAGAAGGTTTTTTTTTGGTTGCGTCTTTTTATAAACCTGATTTTATCAAGAGCGTTTGCCTAGCGTATGAACTTTTGTTGCGTCTACAGTGTAAAAACCCTACTGTTTTCTAGACTCAGTCAAAAAAGGACTACGTGAATAAAATTTAAACCACCAAGCCTCAAGTTTGCATTTATGAAAGGTCAATGCTTAAGCAATAATTATTCAACAATTTGTGTGTGGGACTGAAAAAGCAAGGTCAGCACTAGAGAGCCAAAATTCTGTAAAATTTTTCTTTGCATGTTTTTTGTCTTTTTCAAGGGGTAGAGAGCATGGTGTTGCGATTTTCCTTTATAAAATTCCAGGAATAGGTAAACAGAAAAAAAGCTCACCTTTTCTGTAAGGTAATTCACAATAAAAATCTCATAATATGATAGGGCTGGATGTGGCCTGGATTTTCAGGAGGGCACGTGCCCAGTTCATGAACTGTCGTGCCAACGTAAAATACTGGGTACCTATGGGCTTTTAGGTTCCTGGAAAAATGCAAAAAGAGCTCTAGAAATGTTAACCACTTGTGCAGAAAAAACTGTAGAAAAGCTGATATTTCCTAGCAATGGAGAAAATAGGTAGCAAATATCAATGGTTGTTGTTGTGACACCTCTAACAAAGCCTACCATATTTTCTACACCTGAAGACACAAGTTTCCATAAAATTACTGCTTTGGTGGAAGTGAACTAAGACTGAGGCATCAAAAAAAGAGATATCAGTGAGATCTTTAACAGCAAAAGCCATGTCTGCCTGGTCAGTGAATGGCACAAGCTAGATGTGTCTACTCCAAGAAGGGCAGAGGCTGAGGACCACGCACGTGAGACTTCATACAGATCCACCAGCCAGAGGTGTCTTTTGAATGGAAGGGTGCTTCTCCTTTGTGACAGCAAATAGAGAGCCCCACACAGACTGACCTTGATGCACAGGATCAGAATGCAACAGGCTCTGGTCGTGTTCATGGAGATGATGCTTGTGCTCAGAAAAAAACCCCATGTTTTATTACCTGCAGTTTAATAGGTGGCTTCCACTGTCTGCACTGAATTTCCTATCATATTGGGTTGCAGACTTAAAAATAAACAAAAGTAGCCCAAGCATGTCCATCACTACCTATCGACCAGACCTGATAGGCCCATAGGACCTTTATCCTTTACTTGTCCCCATGGATTAAAGAAACACCCCCCCAAAAAAATCTCAGTCTTTCTTAAAGTGTTGTTCTTGGCCTTGCCAGGCCTTGCTCAATCAATTCAACTCTTGCATCTGCTACGTGGAAATCAAGACTCCACCTTTCTTTGTAAAACAAGGCATTTTTGCAGACGAAAAATGCCACAATGAAACTAAGTATTCATTACTATAGAGGCAAAAAAATCTCTGAATTCATTGCCGTTTTTCTTTCCCTGTCTCAAAACATCGAAAATCATGCATACTCTCTTAAAGCCCAAAAAGTTTCACCTTCTTACACAGAAGACAGAAACAACTTCATGATGCGTTATTCTTTAAAAAAAAGCCTTTGGTTTTGAGCAATTTCCTCCTAGCATGTCCCAGCTGACAGGTTACTGTTGTCCTGAATCACGAAGGCTTGCAGACAAAACCCCTACTCCTTTTCAGACTTGCTTGCCTTATTTACTTCACGTTTTGACATTTGTAATCAGCAGGGGGTTTCACCAATTTGCATGAACACACTAAAACAGGTAGCAGCAGAAAAATAAGTACTTCATAAGAACAGGAACATTCTTTCTAAGTTAAATTAGCATCACATTTTCACATTGAAAGGCAAACAGCCTGACAATGAGTAAGCCCCAAAATCAAAACACAGTATGGGGTCCACACCAAAGTTGTTAAGGGAGATGATGCTTTTAAGTAATCTTGATTATTGTGCACCAGTTGGCATTGCAGAGTGTGAGTTTTAGAATTCAGAGGGGTTGGGTTTTTTTTATCTGAATTGTGGTGAGTGAGCAGCAAGTAGCTGAGTCAGCAAAGCCATGTCTCTTCTACAGAAGAGTTTAAAAGCACTGAAATTCCTAAGTAACTTAGCAAAAAAGAAGACTTGGCCTAAAATTTTCAGATGCTGAAAATCAGAAAGACACGATGAGATACACTCTCCTTCAAAAGAAGACACAAGGCTAGATGGACCTTAGTCAAGCTCAGTCTATTATTCTTATATCAAAAAAAAATTTTTTAAATGAGAAAAAGAAAACGAGGACAACAAATAATATGAGCTGAGCTCTGTCTATTGTTGAAGCCCTCAGCCTCCATGACAAAAGTTGCCAATGGGGAAGTACCTTGTGAACTCATTACACAGAGACAGAAGAAACTGGGAGATACCCTGAATGTTCTTTCACTCACCTTGTAGGACAAGTACAACAGCATGGTTGGATTTCTGAATAAGGTAGTTGCTAACCAGAAACCATAATGAAACCAAACCAGTCATCATCTAGTCTCATTATTTTAAAAAACAACTGGAAATACACGATGTACATCAAAGACTAAGAAAAAAACATGGTTTCTACCTTGAATTGCAAGGATAAAATGGAAGATGAGACAGTGATAAGCAGATAGGGAGCAATTACCAGGACAGCTACAGGTATTCATAACCTTGTGGTCAGGCAGATTTTTGTTGGGGTTTGGATACATTTCCCCACCCTGCACATCCAGCCAGGGGAATTGAATATTCACCCCAGTTCACTTCCTTTCTTTCATGTAAAATTTTGCCCTTGTAGCTACAAACACCTGAAAAGTACAAAGCTCAGCATCATTCAGCTCTGCTGGTTCAGTGAGGTGCAAGGCCAAAGCCTGTAGCTGTTTGGTGGTGGCCGAAGGTACTAAAAAGGTAAACTATTTTCTTTCCCCTCTCTACTTCCATAAAGCTTGTGTTTAAGAAAAGGAAAATAAAAAATTAAAACAACACAAGAAACAACCCACCATTTATCTGACACATTATTACACCTTCCCTCTCTGTATTCACCAGGCTTCGCATCCAGATCATATATTGTAACACTGAATATTCTTGTTTGCTTGTAACAACCACAGTGCTTAAACATTCCGTTTCAGCGCTGTTCCTGTAGGTACAGCATGAAGAGGAAACAAACTTGATGCAATTCAGGTATGCTACTACTGTAATCTTATTTCAGCATCTTTGCACAGGCTGGGGTTTTCAGGGTGCTTTGTTTTGTTTAAAAAAACGTGCCTTTTGTGCAATTTCAGCATAGTTACCTTCTGCTCTGGCATCTGAATTCCTGGCACCTTCTGTCCAAGTTCTCTTTACTTCCTAGGATGGATGAACAAGCTTAGTTTTGTGGTGGTGGGGGATGTGTGTGGTATGCCCCTTTCTCCTCCAGTGAATGACATTAAGAGGAGTCCCAAACACCAACTGCCTCAGTGCCAGACAGTTTGAAATTAGAAAGGACCTGTAGCAGCTCTAGGTTTTCTTCAACACCTCTGAAGCCTTTGATTCAAAGCAAACAGACCTGAGAGGTTAGACTTGAAAAAGGTAAAAAAGGAGCTGCTTCACCAGCCACCAACCTGCAGCAATTTTTTCAACACAAGCAAGGTAGATCACATCTGCAAGCATCTGTGTTTGGCTGTAGTCAAAGGACTCGCATTGTTTTAACTTCAGCTTTTGAAGTAGACGCTGCTCTGGATCAAAGGACCAAAAGAGCAGCCTAGGAATGCATGGTAGCAGAAGACACTGCTTCAACAAAATTTTGCAGGAAATCGTGCCTACCCCTCACAGGTTCAGTAAAAGGGTTCTCAGGTTCTTCAGCACACCATATCTACCTACTCATGATCAGTGCAAACCACATCCTAAAACTGAGGGGGAAAAAAGAAAGTCAGAAAGCTTGAAAGAGTATGTGCGGACTCCAGACCCATCTCTGAGAGTCTGAACTCTTCCAGGAAGCTTTGCTGGTACAGCAGAGTGTTTCAATATCCAGAAATCAAATTTAACACGGAGGAAGCAAGAAAGGAGCACGAATTTTCCCTCTGCACAATTTCTTTCTTATATTATATGTGTCTGTTGTAAAAATAGCAACTACCATTTTCAGTAAACAGGAGACAGGTTGAAGTCTAAAGCTCAGCAAGGGAGATGAAAGGAAGGCTAAGAGTAAACTGCAAGCTTCTTTTCCTCCTTCTCCTCAATATTTCTGCCTATGGCTCAGAAAGCTCCTTCACCCATAGTGCAGGAATACATCCAGATCTTGCAGCCACCACACACAACACACACCCTTTCACCTTCTCCCAAGGAAGTGGTTTGGGGAGTGCTTTTGCGCAAGTCCACAACCAAGGGAGACTTGTGGCTAAATTTAGACCAGAGATCCATAAAGAGAATTCCCTCTGGGCACCTGCCCAAGACCTGTGGGACTTGTGAAAAAGGAACCTCTGAATGGGATTTGTAAGACAGGAGAAACGTATGAGCAAGGTGGAAGCAAAGGCATCTTTGTCTAGCTAACTACTAACTGATAGGAGGAAAGGGGGACGACATCAACTCTGCTTCAGACAAATAAAGACATATTGAAGACATTTTTTGAGTTTCTCTACACAGAAGACTTCCCTAGTGTGAGAGGAAGAACCATCAAGACCTAAGGAAGAGTAAAACAGGTGAAAGAAGGAGTAAATCATTATATTAAGGGAATTAACTAGCTTAAACAATAAGTCTTGGCCAGCTTGTGGTTAGAAAGAATGTGATTGTAACAGGAGTTTAGCTTGGTGAAGATTTACTAGTTGAAACAAGCAACAAATTGAGTACTGTGTAACTTAAAGAAACTTAACTCTGATGCTTCAAGGCTACTAAACAGGGCTGGCTAAAAGAAAGAAAGAAGACAGTTCTGCCACAGAAACAAAAAGAAAATACCTGAGTTCGCTTAGAGGCTTGGAAGATTAATGAATATGCAACGTGTTTCCCCAAAACTATATGAATATGTATGTATAACCAGTATAAAAGTCATGTAACCAGCCTCACAATAGTTGCACACATTAGGTGGAATTACCCCATGTGCCCAGTGCTGCATAATATAGAATACCTACTTAATAATCAGATTGGCATTGATTATTGAGTTTGTTTTTTTCACGGCTTCACAGGAAGCAGAGATGAGTAATTTCTTAGCTATAGCATTAGAAGGATGCCCCTCAATTTCTCCAGCAGTTTCCAGCTCCTTTTGTCTTCCAGTCAGGACCATGAAGCTGGCTACCATACTTTCAGGCTATGGCTTGCAAGACAGTTTTCTTGCAACTCAGTTAAAGCTGCTGCAGCACCTGGAAGAGGTTATTCAGGACCCGGTCACCCTTTCACATCTCTTTTGACTCTTCTCCATGTTGTTTCTGCATCTCACAGAATCTCTGTAGATCCAGTCCATCAGGGAAGCAAGAAGATAACAGAGAACCACAAAACAGTCTCAGAGCACAAAGGCATATTTCGCATTGGCTGCAGGCAACGGAAGTGCTAACTAACTTGCATACAGCAATGAAGACTTCAGTTAGCTGTTGATAAGTGTCCTAAGAGTATAACTAGAATAGCTCGCCTAGGGAAGTCTGGAGCCCCCATCACAACAAATTCTGGAGAACAGGTTAAACAAATAACCTCAGATACAGATGATGTGGCTTAGGGCAGAGAGGCACAGGGCTAGATCATCTCTCACAAACTTTTCATCTTGTGTTATCTGTTAAAGCGATGCTTGTAGTGTGGAAAAGGCACATACAAGAACAGAATAAAGAGAAAATAGTGGGGGACTGCACATCAATCAGCAGTTCCTTGGGGCAGTTATGTTAGAGCATTTGTCAAAAAAAAAAAAAAAGGGAAGAAGATGAGTCATTGCAAAGCCTCAAAATTTAACAAAAATATTGTCAAGTAGTTTCCTGCTGGTACAGAGACAACAGTGGCCAATAAAGAACCAAGCTGCTGTCAGAGTCTCAGGTTAGCATCTGCCAGCTATTTGCTCAAATATGGATGGAAATCCAGGAAGATCATCCTAGGAAAAGTGTTAGAACATCCATTTTACATATACAGAGATGCTGTTGCCCCCAGTGATTTCAATATATCTGAAATGAGAACACAGGGGGGCTGCAACAGTCTAGTCAGCCATCTAATTATATTGAAGTGACTGAGTCCATCCAAAGAGAGTATCTGACTTTCCCCTTGCAGTCCAGACTTAGAGGTGTGTTAACAGGTCACCTTCTCAGCCTGGACAATATTGTATCACTTCCTTCAGTTAAACACAGGATTCTTCTTCTGTAATTGCCATTCCTGAACACCTGACGTATTTATCAGGTGGACAGTGCTTGCTGTTCAGCCATGAGGACTATTTCTAGATTCAGACTCCTGTAAACATTCAAACTGCATTAAAAAAAAAAAAAGAAAAAGAAAAAAAAAGAGTATTTCATCAAACAACTGCAAAAGAAAATCACAGACACTGTGGAGCCCCCAAAAGGATGGGAGAGAAGAGAGAGAGGGAGAGCTGCCTGCATAGAGATCCTAAAGAGGTATGGACAAGGTCTACTCTCAACCCCGTGTTTCAGGAACTATGAAATTCTGATCAACACTTAAGGAGTGTTCCCTTATGAAGAAGTTCCCTTATGAACATAAGGGATCACAGAATCACAGAATCACCAGGTTGGAAGAGACCCACTGGATCGTCAAGTCCAACCATTCCCACCAATCCCTAAATCATGCTCCTAAGCACCTCGTCTACCCTAACCTTAAACACCTCCAGGGATGGCGACTCAACCACCTCCCTTGGCAGACCGTTCCAATGCCTAACCACCCTCTCCATGAAAAACTTTTTCCTAATCTCAAGCCTAAATCTCCCCTGGTGGAGCTTGAGGCCATTCCCTCTTGTCCTGTCCCCTGTCACTTGGGAGAAGAGGCCAGCTCCCTCCTCTCCACAACCTCCTTTCAGGTAGTTGTAGAGAGTAATAAGGTCTCCCCTCAGCCTCCTCTTCTCCAGGCTAAACAACCCCAGCTCTCTCAGTCTCTCCTCAAAAGATTTGTTCTCCAGCCCCTTCACCAGCTTTGTTGCTCTTCTCTGGACTCGCTCCAGAGCCACAACATCCTTCTTATAGTGAGGGGCCCAGAATTGAACACAGTACTCAAGGTGCGGTCTCACCAGTGCCGAGTACAGGGGGAGAATAACCTCCCTGGACCTGCTGGTCACGCCGTTTCTGATCCAAGCCAAGATGCCACTGGCCTTCTTGGCCACCTGGGCACACTGCTGGCTCATGTTCAGTTGCTGTCAAGTAACACCCCCAGGTCCTTCTCCTCCTGGCAGCTTTCCAGCCAGGTTTCTCCTAGTTTGTACCTCTGCACAGGGTTGTTGTGCCCCAAGTGCAGGACGCGGCATTTGGCCTTGTTAAACCTCATGCCGTTGGTCTCAGCCCAGCAGTCCAGCCTGTTCAGGTCCCTTTGCAGAGCCTCCCGACCCTCCAGGATCCACACTTCCACCCAGCTTGGCGTCATCTGCAAACTTGCTAAGGGAGCACTCAATGCCTTCATCCAGGTCGTTGATAAAGACATTAAACAGGACTGGACCCAGGACTGAGCACTGGGGAACCCCACTTGTCACTGGCCTCCAGCTGGATTTAACTCCATTTCCCACCACCCTCTGGGCCCGGTCATTCAACCAGTTTTTCACCCAGGAGAGTGTGCGCCTGTCCAGGCCAGAGGCCGACAGTTTCCGAAGCAGAATGCTGTGAGAAACTGTATCAAAGGCTTTACTAAAGTCCAGGAAGATACATCCACAGCCTTTCCCTCATGCAAGAATTTAGTCACTCGGTCATAGAAGGTGATCAGATTACTCTGGCAAGACCTGCCTTTCATGAACCCGTGTTGACTGGGCCTGATCACCCGGTTCTCTTGCAAGTGCTTCTTGATCGCACTCAGGATCACCCGCTCCATGACTTTCCCCGGTACCGAGGTCAGACTGACAGGCCTGTAGTTCCTTGGATCCTCCCTGCGCCCCTTCTTATAGATGGGCACGACATCAGCCAGCCTCCAGTCCAGTGGAACCTCCCCAGTCATCCAGGATTGCTGGAAGATGATGGAAAGGGGTTTGGCCAGCACATCTGCCAGTTCCCTCAAAACTCTTGGGTGGACTCCATCCGGCCCCATAGACTTGTGGGTGTCTAGCTGGGCAAGCAAGTCTCTAACCACCTCCTCTTGGACCTTGGGAATCTCATACTTCTCTTCCAGCCCCTGGGGTTGTGCACAAAGGGAACAATTTTCCTTATAGTTAAAGACTGAGGCAAAGTAGGCATTGAGCACTTCAGCCTTGTCTTTGTCCCCTGTTACTCTTGCTCCCTCTGCATCTACTAGGGACTGGAGATTCTCCCTAGCCCTCCTTTTGCTGTTGATGTATTTGTAGAAAGATTTTTTGTTGTCTTTCACAGTCTTGGCCAATCGCATTTCTAGTTGGGCCTTAGCCCTCCTGACTTTTTCCCTGCACATTCTCACTTCCTCCCTATAGTCCACCCAGGATGCCTGCCCCTTCCTCCAGAGGTCGTAGACCCTCCTCTTCCTATTAATGTCTCTCAGGACCTCCCTACTCGACCATGCTGGTTTCTTACCCCGCTGGCTACTTTTCCGGAACTTGGGGATGGCTTTCTCCTGAGCTGCTAGGAGTTCCTTCTTGAAGAGCACCCAGCCCTCATGGACACCTTTGCCTTCAAGGAGCGCCTCCCACGGGACTTTTCCGACCAGCCTTCTGAACAGCCCAAAGTCTGCTCTCTGAAAGTTGAGGGCGACTGTTCTGCTAACCTCCTTCTTCATGTTACCCTGCACTGAGAACTCTATCATCTCATGATCGCTTTGCCCCAAGCGTCCTCCAACCTTCACATCCCCCACCAGTCCTTCTCTGTTCACAAACAGCAGGTCCAGGAGGGCACCGTCCCTTGTCGGTTCACTCAACAGCTGTGTGAGGAAATTGTCTTACACACACTCCAGGAACCTCTGGGACTGCTTCCTTTTTGCTGTATTATACTCCCAGCCTATATCTGGGAAATTGAAGTCTCCCACAAGGACTAGAGGTAGCGATTTTGAGACTACACTCAGTTGTTTGTAGAAGAGCTCATCAGCTGCTTCTTCTTGGCTGGGTGGTCTATAGCAGACTCCCATCACAATACCTTCTTGCCCATGGGCTCCTCTGATTTTCACCCACAGGCACTCAGTCCCATCCTGACCGTAGTCCAGTTCGAGGGTACCAATGCCCTCTCTAACATAGAGGGCTACCCCGCCTCCTCTTCTGCCCTTCCTGTCCTTCCTAAAGAGTTTATACCCCACCATGGGTACGCTCCAGTTACACGAGTCATCCCACCACGTCTCCGCAATGGCAACGACATCATAGTCTCCTTGCCCTACCACAGCTTCCAGCTCCTCCTTCTTATTTCCCATGCTGCGTGCATTGGTGTAAATGCACTTCAGCTGGGCAGGTGGAGCTTCAGCCTTCGCAATAGGGCTTCTCCCCAGCTGAGCGGTCCTTGACTTAACTAAGGCCACAGTGCCAGTTTGCTGCCTACCATCCCCAGCTGCACTCACCCCCTCTTGCTTAGTGGTGATATACTGGCAGGCATCGCCAGCACACCACCCATGGATGGAGCACTCTATGTCATAAATAGGTTAAGAAAGAGAATTCAATTATACAGTGCACATTATTCATCACTTCACCTACCTCCTCATTCATCCCAAGTAAGCACATTTAAAAGCCTTCATTCATGTGCAGGCAGGATTACAATCTAAGCTTACAAACCCCACTCCAGGGCTAGGAAAAATAACCTGTGCTAAGCCGAGCCCCTACAGCTACACTTGGTGGGTAGATTTCGAAAGGCACCCACCTACAGAATTGGAAATACCACACCTACTTTCCAGATAGGACCAGGGTGAAATCTCCACTTCTTACAGACTGATTCTGACTAAATACTAGGTTTGCACTAGTCTGAGGAAATCAGAGAAGACTGTGCCTGGTACACCCCACACTTGCTGTGTCAGCAAAGCACTTGCAAATTCTCAAGCACAGGCAGCAAGGAGGACTTCAGTAGATGCAATTCTAGCATTCTTCTTTGCCGTACCTTCAGAATACACCTGGCTCCACCTGACAGACAATACCACTGAGTTTCTGCATCTGGAACAGATCATGCAGCTACACCACAGATACTCACCAGGGGTCTTACAGTGTTTTCACACCAAGCCCTTCAAGATTAATTGAAACTAGACCTACCAGTGCCTCGACCACCGGGTCAAGGCAAGTCACCCAACTCCCCACAGACCCCCTTCTCCTATGCATTCACCCTCAGTTAGGATTCATTGTGATTTCATTTCCACACTCGGACACAGCTGACAACTATATCTGAGGATAGGTTAATGTAATTGGTCTGCTCAAGACTCCAAAGGAGAAAATGCCAACCTGTCCCTTTTTGTATCAAATATTCAGTTCCAGGAAGACTGCATGCTGAGGCTAGGAAACCTAGGATGAGTCTGTCATGTACTAGCAGCAGTGGTGCGGGCACAGTGACCCAGTGTGTGGCACTGGCAGGGCAGAATACCCTCCTGCAGCACCCACAAACACTTCCTTGGGTAAAGAAGCAGCAAGTGGCAACAGGTTCCTCTCAGTGGAGCTGTACTGTGAAGGCCCCTTTGTCACAGAGAACTCCCTCCTGCATCCTCAAATACACCCCACACTGCCTGGCAACCCCTAGCAGTGTTTGTGTAGGCAGACCAGGATTAGGAATCAGGGCCCCAACTTTCAGTTCCTTTCTGCAGATGAGAGAGCGTTTCACTGAAAGAAGGAAATAGGCAAGTGTGTTAACAAAGCTGACTAGAACCCTACCTGAAAAACTTTAAGACTGTTTTTCCATGTTGTTCTTGCATCTAATCAGCTGCAGGTTTGTAATCCTTGATGCAAAACCTTTCTTCTTGTAATATTACACAGTTATGGCAAAAAGGGAAGTCTCATGGATCAGACTTCATCTTCACAAGCACAATGTAAAATAAAGTGAAGTTGGAATGAGAGCCAGGAGTTCCACTCCCCTCCCAGCACTAACTGCCAGAAAACTAAAAATATACCTGGCTGATAGAGCACTGAACTGTTATAGGAACAATAGCTAAATAGTACTGTCATTCTGTACACTTCAAGCCACAAAACCCACAACCGGTGTGAAACAAATTTTGTTCCATTCCTTACTTTCAAGGTCTGGCTTTGAAGTAATTGGTACTTGATAATAAACTGCTTGCAGAGCATCTTCCAGGGTCTGCATAGGGATGATGCCAAGAAAATAAAACTATCTAGGGTCAGACCAGATCCCTTTATTCCAAGAACGAAGTGCATCTGGTATAGAAAACAGCCCACAGCCATTAGACTTTGCATATGAGGTGAGAATTTCAGAGTAGAAGCTCTCTGGCTCAGGAGAATCTCACATGTCTGTTTTGAAAGCCCATCAAACTTGTCAAACGCACAGCAGAGATGTAGATACTCAAGTGAGTGGTGCCCCTTTTCACTCTCTTCCAGCAACAGTAGCGGTCCTCATCAGCTGAGAAGAAATAGTCAGTTTTTTGCATTGGCCATCTTGGAAAAGAGTGGCATCTCCAGGGTCCAAATAGCCCTTTACAGCTACTTTGTTTTGCTTTACTTTGCACAGATCTTCATAACAGAAAACAAACAAAACAACAACAATAATACCTCCTTGTCCGTAGATATTTTACAACCTCATTTCTCCCTTAAGTATTGTAACCGCTCATAATTGTTTCTCCTCCCCTTTTTCCTTTTCAAACACACAGAGGGAGGCTTTAATTTTTAAAGAACCATTTTAATAACATTAGACAAAAATCTAAGGAAGAAACCACAGATTACGAAAGTGCTTGATTCCATCATCTTAACCTTTTCTCGTTTAAATCTCACCAAGGAGTTTGCATGATTGACATCAAAACCACAATAACAAAAAAGAATCACAGGTCATTTAGGTTGGAAAATATCTTTAAGATCAAGTCCAACTGTAAACCTAACACTGCTAGTTCACCACTAAACCATGTCCCTAAGCACCACATTGTTTAAACGCCTCCAGGGATGGCGACTTCTGTCTGCTGCTGGAAGTCAGATTTACTGACAGATTGTGCATCTTTGCAAATATTAGGCACTTAAAATACCTTATGTAAATTAATGGCTAAAAGAGAGTTAAAATTATTTAACTTAAAGCTTCCTACTTCCAAAGTGCTGGCCTATGAAAAACAGGTACTCCAGGCCCATTAGAAAAAAAAAAAATAAAAGAAAAGGTTCCATTAAAGGAAAACAGACAGACTACATTCCGCAGGCAGGTTAATCAGAGGGTACAGGCCAATCAAAACAGCCTAAAGCTTATGTATGTCCTTGTACTTATCAATTTATTTAAAGTCTTCAGAGACAGCTGAAGGGAAGTAGTAAATTGGCTTTCCAAAGGGAGACCGATGCAGACTACAAGGTCCCTCTCCATGTTACTGCTGTTCAGACCAGCTCTCTTACACAGTAAAAAAACCCAAACTAGTGTAAGAGGGTTCCTGTAATGCGTGCAGCCTACAACGACTACATTTTTAGCAGATTGTTGCAAACGTTACCTTCCAGTTGAGTTCAATTTCACAGTCCAAGGCTAATTCTAAAGTTACAGCTTTTATTTTTTAAAAGAATGTATATAACTCTGGCCAATTTAAAAGAAAATGTCTTTGAAGAATTTTAAATGTTGCCTCAGTTAAACAATTTACTGATTAACACTGAGTCTTTAAAACAGGGAAGTATGGTTTGAGGGAAAGGGAACCAAAACAGGGGGAAGATAAGGAAATACTCAAATCACTATAGATGGTCCTGCCATACACCCCTAGCAAAGAGTTGAGGGGCATAATTTTCAGATTGTGTGGTTGCGTTGATATTAGGTTCATCTACGAATTCAATCTCGCATGCCCACGTGCTGCAAGGAGAATGTTCCAGCTCCAACACTGTTATGTTGTTTGGCATCGATGAAAAGAGTATATTCCTCGGAACAAAAAGGGTCAGCTGAGGACCACGGGTGGGCCAGTAGCGACCAAGATTAAATCCATTGATCCAAATTTGCCCCTGTTAAGAGAGAGAAAAAAAAAAAAGAAGACTTTTTAATAATTTGACAGAGATCAAATGATGAAATTGGTTTAAGCATAACACTCTTCACATAGTAACTGAATTTCCTTCATCTTTCAGTTTGATAGAATACAAGGACAAAACAAATCTGTTCAAGAAAATGCTAATGACAGTAAAAAAAAAAATCTAAATTCCTTAATAAGTTAAAGCTATCACTGATATTTGATAACAAAGTGGGCAAATACTGCAGTAATTTTAATTCCAAATACAAGAATTCTTACTAAAAGAATTGCAGGTTCCTGGCATTGAATTTTGCACCAGGTTTAAGACCAAAGTAAACCTGAAAACTGTATTTGCATAAAGTTGATTAGTTAAGTTAAAAGGAGAAAGAGCTCACAAAAGGAAAAAAAAAAATCAGATTCTAATCCTGCTGGGGCTCTCTGGACAAGTGTAAGACTACAGTCCCTTGGCAGTGTCTTCCTGTTGCATGATTTCATGCAAAAGATACAGCTCACCAAAATACGTGACATTCAGATGTCCATTATACTTGTAATAGCTTAGTCAACACAAGAACTTGTGAAATCACACTGCAAGAGGGAACTATATTTTGTTGTAGTTACCCTACAACCATTAAAATCTTTGGGGATCCACTAGCATTAATTCAAGTTCACTGAAACTGTGGTTAACTTAGCATACAAACCCTTTATTTTACTTTTTATAGTGAAGGTGGCCAGAACCCCTAGACAAGACAAAATTCAGCAAGGGAGAGGAAATAAAAATTATCAACAGTTATTTATACACCACAAAGTAAACACACTGAAGTGAGAAGCGGCTGAGGGAACTGGGGTTGTTTAGCCTGGAGAAGAGGAGGCTGAGGGAAAACCTCATTGCTCTCTACAACTACCTGAAAGGAGGTTGTGGAGAGGAGGGAGCTGGCCTCTTCTCCCAAGTGGCAGGGGACAGGACAAGAGGGAATGGCCTCAAGCTCCACCAGGGGAGGTTCAGATTGGATGTCAGGAAAAATTTTTCACCAAAAAGGTCATCAGACATCAGCATAGGCTGCCCCGAAGGTGGTTGAGTCACCATCCCTGGAGGTGTTTAAAAGACGGGTAGATGAAGTGCTTAGGGATATGGCTTAGTGGCAGATGGGTACAGTTGGCTTCAATCATAGAGGTCTTTTCCAACCTGTTGATTCTATAATTCTATGACACAAACGCAAATATTACCAGAAGTCTATAAACTGATGAGTTTCAGGATATTCAATAAAACTGTTAACAGACTTTGGCTGAGTTGAGCCGAACCTTGTTTCATTAATCAAGACAGAAGGGAAGATACACAGCTGACTTGGACAAATAATTTGCTTTTACTCCTAAGTGTCCTTTCACCATATATCAGATAAGAATTCAGTAGACAAGAAAAAGGATGGGAACAGACAACTCCATCTATTTTCCCTCTTGATTTGGTCTTTGGTAATCAGAATATAGAGGAAAACAAACTAACTCATGGCACTGATAAAAAAAGTACTAAAATAGTGTAAATCAGTGAAAAGTAAGGACTTCCACTGCACTCAGTGATTTCTAAAATCACCTGGCATAGCTGAAACAAGAGTAATACTATTAAAGGATTTACAGAAGCACAGTTTTAATATAATGAGCACTGCTGTTCAAGCTGTTTTGAAAGCATTTTTCTTGTGGTTTTCTTTTTCAAGCATTTACAAAAAAAGTTTATGAATTTTATTTTTTTCTCCTCACAAAATAATTTTTATAAGGAGTTGGTACATTTGCTAATGCAGGTGAGTTATTTCAGCTCTGTATCCATTTCCGCAGTATAAGACCCCATCTTGCACAGTTCTGCCAAGATGCTAATAAACTTTGACCTCAATGTTAGGTTTTGTTTTTTTTTTTTCAATCAGGTTTATCTTGCTTTGTGGCTTATTTTTGCTATATTAAAGGGCAAAAGATGTATTTAATCAAGCTCCTTGTAGTTTTAGAAGAAAACATGGCATGAATACAACCTCCCCCCGCAGATGATTTAGTGAGTATGCCCACTGGACAGCAGCCCACCTGCTACAATAGTGACTGTAACCCTGTGGGAAGCAGGAGTTTACTGTAGGAAGCAACTGCATTAGAGTTGAGAGTTGTAACACAAGAGGTGTCATCAAAGAGGTCTCTGTTTCTGATCTTAATCAGTAGTGGTTGTAACTAATTTTTCCAGTAAAGCTGTAACTTAATTTCTCAGTTTCAAATTGTCCTTATTAACATCACAGTTTCTAAAGACTGCACACTCAGGAATTGTTATGCCCTCAACCAGCAAATCATGACATTATACACATTATCAATACATATTCCCTAGGAAAAATAAAGGACAGGGGCTCTCTGACTTCAGTAAAAAGGTTTCCTTTAGCAGAGTCGGCAACTGTAACCCAATTCCACAGAAATCAAGGAGAGTCTTGAGTCCAAATTCTCTTTTCTGTTGAATTAAAGAAAACTAAGTAAATCTGATAAATTTAACCATACATTCAGGAGTGTGTATGCATAAGGGCATTGTGCTTCCTCGAGTGAAGGTGGAGGAAGTCTTATTAATAGCAAAGGGTTTAAAAACCAACGAAGAGAAGCAAGTTATAATATAGGTCATGATATTCAATGCTGCACGCTTCCTTCCAGGCTATCCCGCATGCTATATTCCTTGTCTTACTATGCGAAGGAAGGATCATCATTAGAACGATATGTTTTCTTGATAAGCATTGTTTCCACAGTTTCCCAACTGCTCATGTAGATGTGTTTTAACCCTTATTAAGAGACCCTCTCCACACCTTGGCATCAGCAATTTATATAGTGTCACTTAAGGAATAAATACTGATGCAGTGGGATCCAAATGGAACTTGCATGTTTAAGACCCTTTGCCTGAAAGGCAATTGCTCCTTAGTAGATGTTGAAGTCTCATTTCCCATATCCAGTATCGCCTCAGTGCTATTACTCGTGGGTATCTTACTTAAAACTTTGGTCCAATTCATAAAGAGCTGGAAGGATCAATGCAATAGTCCTATGTGCAGTTCATCTGGAATCTCTTCACTTTGACTGCTTTAGAAGGTATACAAACTATGTAAAACAGAGGTTTCTAGAGCTCAGAGGAAAAAGATTTCCATCAATGTTGTAAGAATTCTTGGACATTTGCCATTTCAAAGATGAATTTGCCAACAAGCAGGTATGGTCATCTCATTTATTGAAGAAGCTTTATGATACATGGGGTCACAAAATTTACTGCAAAAGTCTCAGATTCTAGTTCCTATGTAAAGAGCTATTTTCGGATTTCATTCACTGATTGTGTAAGACATGCGCACAGATAGCAACAGGGACTAAACCAGACTTCCTCATCCACGCTCACTGCCAGCAACACTAAGTGCCTGCAGTAAATCACATCTTCTGCATTCTGGGTTAACCGCTGCAATTCTGTAGATAAGACCACCAGCAACTCCTTCCTCTACTCTGTTTTAATACCAGTAAATGAATTGTTTCAGAAAGGAATAATTCCGCTACCCAACGCTATCATAGGCAGTTCCCTGAAGTCTGAACTTAAATGCTTAGGTCTCCAAGAGAAGTGCCACTTCAGTGCAAGCTGTCTGCCTCCCACCAACCAGTTGAGTTGGTCCTTATCCATCCTGCGTGCTGGCTATTTCAAATATGGCACTGTGAAAACACATTCTGCTGCTCTAGCTACACTCCAGCCCTGAGAAGTTTGTATTAACAGAGATCTGCCCACAAGCTTCCCATGGCACTCCTCTCTGATCCCTTTGCTCCCGTTACAGGTGACCTCTGGAAGACAAGCAGTAACATCAGTATTGGATCCATATCTATAGGCACAACACCAGCAGTTGTGTCCAACACTGTCTAGGCTTTGTAACAGGATCTGTAGTTCCAGAGCACTGCAAATATGGTCTTAGTTATTTTTAATCAATTAATATAACCAGGAAAGTGTCCTGTTGCATCTCACTTTCTCTAGAATAAAAAATTATTGTATATCAAGGCATACATTTACTGCCTCTCAAAAAAGCTGTTTCTGCTCCATACATCAAGCCATCTGAGACATGACTAAATGCAGCATTTCTAAGTAGCCTGACAGTTCATCTTTCTCACTGCTGAAAAACGAGTTGTTTTTTTCTTTTTTCCTGTGATGCCTCACCTCCTAGAGGAATACCATGCACCTTTTGAATATGTTTCCCTTCTCATAATGGCTAATCTCCAGATTTACTTAAAGCAAGGAATTCATTTCCTAGTTGTTTAAATATATCTGAGACATCCCACAACTACAGCCAACTTCTACCCATCCAAGAGATGAGCAAACTTCAAGATTTTACAGCAAAGAGTTGTACCTTTGTCCAGCCAGGAAACTTGATATAGGTGTCTTGAGGTAAGTCTGGAATCCCTTCAGGAATTGAAAGTCTACCAGTGTAAAAAGCAGGCGCTTCGTAACTCAGTGGATTGCAGAGTGGATTGCAAAGAGATTTCTTTGGTTGAACACGGTGGCCAATAAAGTCATGGTTCACTGCTCCATCTATGTCTAGAGGATAGATTTCCCATTCAACAAGTATATCTTCACCAAGACTTAAGTTTGAAACTAGACCCTAGGAGGAGAAAAAACCAAACACAAAATGCAAAATAATTACATTCATGTTGTTGAAATTATTTGGCTGCAACTGTAAATCACTTAGGGATAAAAACTAATTCAAAGTACTTGCAACAGCTGCCAATCTGTGTATTAAGAAACCTCAAGAATCTGGTCTTCATCAAGTTGTAAGTTTTGCTTAAGAATAAATGGTTTTATTTATACTCTGTGAAAGACCTTTTCCTCTTCAAAGTTTTGAGCTTCCAGTGATGCCCAAGGGCACAATAGCAAAGAAAGCAGTACTTCCTTCCTTCAAATAGTCTACAGATAACATTCAGTATCACAAAATCAAGACACATGTTTTGTGACCCTGATTCAGTGAAACACTTGAAGCTTATAGCCAGCTTCAAGCCTGCAGAGTCCCATTTCATTTCTATGGAGCCACATGCGTAGCACACCAGGTTACTCACCCAATGAAGACAAAAGCAATGTAAGGTCATGATTTAAGATGAATGAAAGGCATATTAAGTTACATATCCTAACTGCGTTATAATAATGCATTCTAAAACAGTGTTTCAGTGCAATGGAGGGAGTTGATTTTAATCCAATGCTGCTACATCCACATAACTGCTTGAGCAGATCCTGTCTTTCAGTGCAACTTAAGTTCTGTTGTAAACACCATACGTCAAACCAGAACAAGCAAAACCACATTTTCTATCGCCTTGGAGTGCTCATACTATACCATGTGTCTGTTTCAATGTCTAATAAGCATTGCACTGACTCTACATGCCTCATCATCAGTGCTAGCAGTAATTAGATTTCTCTTCCTTCACCAGGATCTCCACTTTACAGAACATAAACTTATTTTTCTATATTAAAATAAAATATCTGCACAAAGTGGCAAAATTTTCCTATATAACCTAGACTTTACCAAGCAATCAACTGATGTAACACAACATAACTTCAGCCCAAACTTCCTACCCTGTGTCTTCCTAAGTCCCTCTTTAGGCACTATAAGCAGTGTGATTTTTCAAATGAGTTGAAGTGCTTAGTAAACATTCTTACTTTGCTGTGCAAAAGAATCCATGTTCAATAGTCCAGATATGGATATATATTTTCAATGTAAAACAAAGATATAGCTGGCAGTGTGCATGAGAAAAAATATAGAAAAAACAGAAACCATATTCTTCTTTCCTTTGCATCCTTCAACAACATGACTTAAATCAGCAGAATGTTTTAAAGCCAAAAACTTTTTAAGATTCCTTCCCAAAGGCTAGATGTCTAGTTCTATTTCAAGAAAACAAAGAAACAAACAAACAAACCAATGATAAAACTTCAGCCAAATAAAACTCAGGAAAGTTACCATATTTGCTTCAAAATACAAGTTTTCATGAGGTAGGAACCTCTTCCCCTCAAGTTATTTTTGGAAATACAAATATCTAAAACCAAAGATACAATTATTTCCAGTGTTGAAAATCAACACAAAGAACAGCATGAGGGAGGGATTCTATGGGAAGAAGAAAAGCATGTATTCCTTATCTACCTGAGAAAGGCTGCCTCTTCTACACAGAGGGACCCTGCTTTTAGAGGATTATTCTCAGAACACACACCTACCAAATTTGCTTTCACTCTTAAAATGTTGAAAATCTGACAGAAGTGTGAATTTCAGCTCAACCACAGCGATACTGCGCATCTCCCTACTCCAACCTCTAACTCTCTATTCTGTTACTTTAATTTAGCACTAAGCACATACACTTGGCCTGTTATTAAGTAAATGCAACATTTCTGCTGCCTAAACAAAGGCAAAACATGGGGGAACCAGCTGCCCTCTCTGGCCACACAGATAAAGGCAGGGTACCCTGAAAAGAAAGTACGAACAGAGTTGGCACTACCACTATCCACTAAATTTATATGCTACAAGCACAGAAAAGCCTCAGTAGCTAATGTTTGCAATTGTTTGTAATTCAGAGGCTTTCATATGTGCTAAAAGTTCCCACATATATTTAGGTCGTTCTGGATTTAAAAAGCTAGATGCTTCCCAAAATGCAAGGCAGGGGAAACTGGTTTTCAATAGGGCAAAAGCCTGTAGGCTACCAGCTTGGCAAATGCTGAGAATCATATTGTTTTGTCTTGACTAGAGCCTTACCATTATTGTGGATAGACCTAGAAATCCTCACCACAACACACTAAAGGTAACTAGTCAATTAGACTCTTTTAAACTGAGTTTCAGCTTCAGTTCTTCTATGTTGCTTAATCACTACCAATATGCCCTTCTTCAACATTGCAAACAGGTCCATGCTACTCATGGCAGCAAAACACAAATATGAGAATGGGAGTTTCTGCCTACTGGTGATCTTGCAAGTCTCTTCCCAGTCTATGTATTATGACTGAACTTTATTCTGCAACAGGTCTAAACCTGACCAGAGTTTGCAGTCCCATCAACTAGGCTAGTCAAGATGCATTCACACTTGTGTTTACTTTTTTCCCTGCTTATAAGCCTTAAAAATTCTACTCAGTCACAGCATATATGCCTCTGCTTTATAACTGAATGGTACTGTTCAGCCACACCTTTCATGTTATGTTTACTTTTCTCCTGCTCTTATATTCAAAATAATGAAGGAACACTTCGGACAAGTCTTAATTCTGTGCTCCATGACACTTGCCAGAGACAGAAGGACTGAGAGGAAACAGGAGCTTATAACTTACCTAGCATTAAGTTTTCTGAATTAACTTCATCAAATCAATTTAGGCCAAGTCAAATCTAGCAGTTAGGGGGCTGCAAATCTCTCTGTAATTGTAAAGCTTTATATTTACTTCATTATTCCTTATGACCTAGTAACATCAAAACCTAAAAACAGCATGCTGTGGCACTGAACACGACAAACACAAGGCTGGTTTCTACAATGCTCCTCTTTCTTTAGCAAATATCACACAGCACTGGGGATCCTATTAAGTCTAAAGCCAGAAATGTTTCAGTTTTGCTCCCGCTCTTCCTTGTGTTACGCTAGCGGCACCTCCGCTGCATTGGGTTTACATGGCAAGGTAGCAGAGGGGTTGCAGGAGTGGCTTCTGTAACAAGATGCGAGTAGCCGCTCTGGTGTTGGACAAAGCCAGTTCCAGTCCTCTCCAAAATGGACCCACTGCTGGCCAAAGCTGAGCCCATTAGTAGCACTGGTAAATATCTTATCAAAGATGTGCTAAGAAAGGGTAAGAAAAATCCAAACTGGGTAGAAGATGTGAGAGAGCAGTGAGAAAAATGAGAGAGAAACAGCCCTGCAGACACCAGTGTCAGAGATGAAGGAGGGGGAAGCAGAGCTCCAGGCATCAGAGCAGAGATTCTCCTGCAACTCTGGGAGAAGCTGTGAACCCATGGGTCACCCACACTGGATCAGTCCATTCCTGAAGGACTGCACTCCTTGGAGAAGACTCATGCTGGACCAGTTCTTGAAGAACTGCAGCTCATGGAAAGGATACACATTGGAGAATTTTGTGAAGGACTGTCGCCTGTAAGTGGGACGCATGCTCGTGCAGGGGAAGAGTATGAAGAAGAAGGAGCATCTGAAAGTGTTACAAATAGACCACATCCCCGATTCCCTGTCCCCATGTGCTGCTCAGTGGGAGGAGGTAGAAGAATTGGAGTGAGGTTGAACCTGGGAAGAAGGGAGGGGTGGAGTGAAGGTGTTTTTAAGATTCCCTCTTATTTCTCATTATGCTGCTCGGCAATAAATTGATTTCCCTAAGTTAAGTCTATTTTGCACACAACAGTGACTGCTGAGTGATTTCCCTGTACTCATCTCAACCCATGAACCCTTTACGGTATTCTCCCCCTTGTCCTGTTGATGGAGGAGGAGACAGAGTGGCTTGGTGGACATCTGGTGGCCAGCCAAGGTCAATCCACTGCAGACACTCATGCAGGGAGGTGGCAGTCCCAAAGCGTAGCAAAGGCTCAAAAGCATTTGGAAGCTTTCTGACAATTACTCTAATTCCTGATCAGACCAAATATGAACAGGCAATTTTGCATGGTAAAATGCTTGTGAGACAGCCTTTCCTATCCACACTGAAAGTACCGCAAGATTAGCCTCTGATAACTAAAATGGGACGTGGAAAGAGATACACAAGCCTGGGATTCATAAGACTCCAAGTACAATCAAGACCTAGACTGATTTCCAACCCATTTTCTGAGTTTAGGTTTTGCACATTTTAAAATGTCAGCTACAGGCTCAACTCAACCTGAAAGTCTTGTGGGCGACACTGTCTGACAACATAAGTGAGCCAACAAAGATATCTGTCAGTTTTTAATTCCACATTGATTTTGGTAAAAACTCAAATGAAAACTAGCAAGTAGTTGTATTTTGAGGTAAAGTTACAGGTGAGCAATCCTGAACTTTTTTGCTCTTTCTAACTCACTACTTTTCAATCTGTGGAAAAGAAGAAAAGCCACCACAATCCAGTAACTCAATTCGTTTTACTTACCTTAAAGTCATTATTGTATCTACCAAAGTTGACTCGGCCCATATTTTCTACCAAGATGTCCAGATTGGCTCCAGCCATCCCAGTTATATCTATTGCAAGTGAATCATCCCTTTCAAGGACACCTTGAGGAACCTATGTGAATTACATCAAAAGGAAGAAAACAATAACCACTGAAAAAAATGAACAAAACCCTGTTCTTTGTCTCTTCAAGCTGCACAAAGAAAAGAAAGAGGAAAAGGAGACAAAAAAATGGAAAAAAAAATCCTTTCTTCCTCTTGCATAAGAACACAGGCACACGCAAAGGTGCTGTGCAAATATTCACATTTCAGCACATCAACCGTATGTGCTACAAGGCAGTATTTGCCTAAGTGATATTCTCTCTTTCCTTAGCAAATTTCAACTAACTCAACCAACTGTTAGGAGTCCTAGTGGGTTTTGAAGCACCTGATTCACAAAAAGCAAGCTCTCGAATTTATTCTAGTGACTGAAGAGACTTTGGCGATTTCAGTGATAAAAGGGCCTTCATTGTCTGATTAAGCTCACATCAATATTTAGTTTTATTTATTCTCATAAGATAAGGAAATAAGAACTTGACCTGGACGCAAAGGTGATGAGAGTCAGCACAGGGCAAAGATTAATTAAAAACCAAGTCATCAAAGTCCTTGAATTCATATTCATTCTCATTAAACAGGAATAAAACCCTGCCCAAGGGAAGAAAGGTGAAGTTCATATCCTATATAATAAACTTATTTTTCTTTTTAACATGTGGTCAAAAGCCAGTTTCAGATGGTAAGACGCGGGCGCAGGCTTCCACTTCTCCCACCTCTCAGGAGAAAAAAAAAAAGATATATACGGAAACACTGTAGAAAGCCACCTAGGATATACACCATTGATACATTTCATGAACCTGCAAATAAACCATTCTTCCAGAGGGTGTTTTTTTTTTACTTAAGTCATGAATCTGTATCAGCATTCAAATATCTGAAATATGGACAACTTAAATTTACCTTAGAAATTGTCATATTTTTGGAAATACTAATATGAACATTTAGCATGAATCAACTGTATACTTCTTCACTCCCCTCATCTAATTAAATAATCTTATCTAATAAAGTTGTTCTGGTAAACTGGAGAAAGGAGGGGGAAAAGAAGGCAGACACTATCTGTGAAGATCACTCATAGCAGAAATGAATACAAGCAAACAACATTTACCCCATCGACAGAGACATAGGCACGATCATGGACTCCATTGAAAGGTGAAGACAGCTGTGTTGGCTCTGTGAAGTTTCTTGGAAGCCTAGTTCTGTACAGTACAAACCCAAAATACTAAGAAAAGAAAAGAAAGGAAAAAAACCCACCACATTAATGAATCAAGTCATTCTGTAGCTTCAATTCAGGTAATGAATTAGAAGTATCCCACATTCCTGCCTACACGCTCGGATTGAAATGTTAACTTTCGTTCACTTCAGATAGCATCTATCACAGATACCAGCTTCAGATTAGAGCTCACTTTGACCTTTAAGTACTGGGTGTAAATTCCACAGAGTTTCCATTTTTAAATGTTTCATCTGAATATTTATGTAACTTTTAAAAGATAAGGGTCCTAGCTATGAAGGTATTTCCTCAACAAAAATGAAGCAGTTAATAACCGACAGTACTCTTTTATTCATTAAAATTAATTAAAAGAGAGCTGGAAAATCCCTTCATGAATGAGTTTATACAATAAATTTAAAATGCACTTGTCATCCAGTACTCATAAATTGACATATTCATCAAGTCAACATTATTTATCTTAAAAACTACCTGATTTACACAGGAGCATTCTGGAATATTTTTCACTAAGTCTTCCACCAGGAAATAATAAAAAAAAGGTCATAGTCATTAGATGTGTTCTCATCACAAAGTGAAACACAAATTAAAAGCAATTAAAAAATTGCACCTCTTGCACTCATAGCTAAAAAAACCATTTATCTTCTAGACTTGGATTAGAACATAGCCCTGGTAGGAAGACGTGAGAGTAAACAAGTTCCATTCTACTGTAATTATTATATTGGCAGTATATTTGCGAAAAGGTGTCCAAAAAAGGGGGGAGGTAGGAGTGGGAAAGAAGTTTCTCTAAGCAGAGAAGGTGAGAAGGGCAAAAGATGGGAAAGAAAAGCCCACTAGAAATTATATCCAGCCACAACATACTACCTGCAGTTTCTTTCACACCTTTGCATTAGCGGTTTAGAAAGGAAAAATCTGTGCTTTGAACCCCTATTTGGCTAATGTGATATTCCCAGGCATCTGTTGAACCGCACACCCCTCCTCTCCATCCTCCAGCTACTGCCAGCATCAAATTCTCCCCAAGTAGTTTAGCTGCAGGCAAAGTAAAACCATGCCCCCAAGCTCCAGCCTCTGCTAAATTTGGCACAGAAGCAATCAAGGAGCCATGTAACCTTAAGGGAAAGACAGTGTCCTCCAGCAGCAAAAGAAAGATCTCTCAGTGTGAGGGAAGATATGGAAAGTCACCAAAATTAACAGGGAAGCTGATGCAGAGACTGACTGACAGGGAACACAGGGGTGTATGACAGTCCACATAAGCCACAGGAAAGTGTGGAGAAAGGTATTCTTATCTCAGCCAAGGCAGTGAATGACCTCAGTGGGTTGCAACAGCTCCAAGAAGTTGCTCCCAAGGGTTTGTCTCACTGCATTCTCTTGCCTCACCATACATGTAGTAAAAGAAAAAGACTACAAATAAGTAGGGGGCTCATAGAAGTGTCAGACAGATTGTATTCTCCAGTCTCCAAGCCCCCTGACTTCTAAGAAAGAACAGCATCTCAGCCACTGCACTCTCTCTGATAGTAGGTGGGCAGAGGCAAACAAACAGAATAAGGAAAATTAACAATGAAGAAATATATAGATTAATAAAAAGTCTCTTAAGAACCTGAAAACCAATGCTTTAGAGAGGAGAAAGATAAAGGTGAAAGCTTAGACAGCATAAATACCTATATTCATGGAAAGAAAATCACAGGTGCAAAATAGGAGCATTGTAGAATATGGAAAGTTCTCCAATGATAAATCATGGACACCTTTATCACACTTTTACTTCTGTTCTGAAATGAGGTGTGAGATACTGGACATTAAAAGAGTAATACTGCAAAAGGATGTTCATATAAACTTTACACAACCACTGCAAAGTGCCTACTGAAGGAATCCTTACCTGCTTTACCTCAACAAAGGTTAATGGATAAGTGCTTTTCACTGGTCCCGCAGGTGACAGTTTGTCAAGAACTTCCACCACAGTGCCCACCTGCAGCATAGGAAAAGCAGACACATGAAGGTCAGTAAATTTCACTGCAAATATAGCAGCCTGCATATCCAGCCACTTCACTGCACCTGTCCAGAAAACAAAATCGTTAGCCTTTACATTATCCTTACTGACACATTAATAACACAATAGAGTCCAGAGAACTGATGAAACCTGAAAAAAAAAAATGTTACATGTAGAGTAATGTTTTAAAAATCCAGATGTTCTAGATTTGCTGTGCATTCATAAAAATAAAAGTGACTCTATTGTTTAAAGAGAACTAATCCAGTAGCGGCTTACAGAAGTTTCATAAACAAACACAACTACTCAGGACAATTGATATAAAATTAGAAATTTTGCTTCATTATACTTACAATCAAGCTAGGGAAAATGCCACTGATTTCCAGTGAGTTACTCTGGAATCATTCTGAGCTAAGTAGGGCTATAATTTCGTTCCATCAAGAGTTAATCAAGATGAATTTACCTAATTTAGTCCTAAATGATTTTAGAAATCGCAAGGCTGCAATTCAGTGTCACACAGGAATGATTTTAGTAAGACTGGAAGCAAGTTTTAGGCTAGTCACACGCACAAGTACCTTGCTGGATAAGGACTTACATGGGTGCTATTAAACTGTCTTTTGTTGTCATCTGCAATTTCCCTTTGTGATTATTATCTACCAACTACTGTAGTTTTCTACTGCAGTAATCAGTAGTTTTCTACCAATATACAATTCTCTCACAAAGTTCACTATCATTTTTACTAAGTTATGATGCACACGATATGCCTAGTGTCTTCAAAGCTAAAAAAAAATCGAATGCATTCGTATTTTTCATGCAATATGTCAGTGTGTTTCACCAGAACTATTATTTTTGTTCAGCTTTTCACTCTTATTTGGTGCATAAAGAAGAAAACAAACCAAGATCTGTTCTTGCTGCAAGTTCTTGATTACTGCTCTTGAGTGGACAATCAGTTTCACAACAGAAACTTAACAGTAAATTTAAAAATTAAAAATACTATCAAGAATTTTTAAAAACTCAACCTGTAAAACAACAGATGACCACTAATAAAACATCACAATTTTTTTATCCTCCAGTGCAAGGTCTTCAAAACAAAAAATGGAAGATCAATCATAGAAAAAAATAAACAAAATCAGTCCAATAGGAATGAAGGAATCTTATCAACTACTGGCAGTATCCTGTTTGCTTAATCCCTTTACTACCCCCAACTCATACCAGTGTTGCTTGCTACTTGCCGTTGCTTGAGCTCTGAACATCCCAAGAAGCGAGTACATCTCCAGAACCTAGGAGTCTGCAGGTTGCAATGCTGGGCCAGGCATCTCCTTATGTCCAAGCATTCCTTAGGGCCCTTCAAGTGGTGACCGGAAACTTACCACTTGCTCACAAGCCTACACAGCCACATAGACACATTGCACAGAATCACAGAATCACCAGGTTGGAAGAGACCCACCAGATCGTCGAGTTCAACCATTCCCACCAATCCCTAAATCATGCCCCTAAGTACCTCATCCACCCTCACCTTAAACACCTCCAGGGTCGGTGACTCAACCACCTCCCTGGGCAGCCTGTTCCAATGCCTAACCACCCTCTCCGTGAAGAATTTTTTCCTTATCTCAAGCAGGCACTAAGGCTCATTCATTTCCCTCTGAAAGGATGTTACCCATATTCTGGGTCTTAAACCCCTAAACTCACTACCTTGCTCACATTTCTTTAGCTTATCTGTAGCTGTTCTGCATTTGCCTGCCCTCATTCCTCATCTTCAACATTTTTTCTTTGCACCTACGTAACAAGATTTTTCCTCATCACCTGCTTTCCTATCTTCAGCAGCAATTGCAGTGTCCCCAGCATCTTTTAATAAATTAAATTTTCCCACCCAGGAGAATTCTTTAAAATAATTCAGTAGCTCAAAATGAACAACTGCCTGATCAGGGAACAGCAGGGAAGGTTTTCCTTTTTTCAGTCTGGTTGGTTTTTGGGCTGCTAATGGCAAGAAGTCTTTTCCTCAAGTTTAGGTCCTGAACAGCTGATCAGGCACTTAAGGATTAAATTTTCACAGAATATCTTGCAGAAAAAAAATAGAGAATAGGCTGCTCTGATTACATATGCCTCTGTAAAGTACACTGTAAGACTCCTGAAAGTATTCTGGAGTCTCCTTCCCCTTCTTTCTGCAAAAGGGTCAAGGGAGCTTGTTCATTGCTATGGATTCAATACTCTGCATGGCAGAGTGACTGCTGGACCTCAACTGCACAGCGATGCTTCACTCAGTACCAGCACCTGCTTTAGCACTGTTACTGCAAACAATATAGCCGGGCAGATTACAATTACCAAAGCTAAATCCTCTCATTTAGAATGCTCCCTCTCTGATATTCACCAAAACGCACTCAGGCTTCTTCATCCACCAAGTTGCATGGGACCTGGTCCCAGCAGGGGCTAGAACGCATCTCAGAGTTGGGAGGATGGCTCTGGCTGGGGTGGTACGAGCCTGCTGTGATTTGAGGCTCATCCTGCGTTGTTGCTGAAGTTAAGCAGTGGGTTCACAGAACAAGAAGCAGCCTTCTTTCCAGAAAATGATTCTAGAGGCTTTCAATGCAGATGGCAGGCAATGACAGGAACCTCACACCTGGCGGTTTAGACACGCCATCTGGATTCTTAAAACTACTGGGTGGAGTGTAAAACACATCCTTTTTAAAAAAAAAACAAACAAAAACAGGAAGAGGAGAAGGTGAAAAGGTGCAGGAACAGGGCTCTTAGTGTGATGGTCAGGTCAAAGCTGTGATATTTCAGCAAGTTTAGTCATCTGACTCTTCCTTTTCAAGACAGATGTCTTGGCCAGGCACCCTGCAGCGTTCATTTATTGATGATACGAAAGAGGAAGTTCTTAATTCTACTGAAATTGGACAGTCCTATCTGAGAGCCATGAACCATGAGAAAATGGGAAAGTCAAAATCTGATTGCTACGTTACCAAATGCTGTCAGCCTGTGACAGCAGCAGAAGTGGTGGGTGTACTGATAATGGTATATAATTAGTCACTACCAACTACAAGCCAGTCCAGTGAAACCTCACATGTCAACCCCTGCCCAAAAAGGTCTGAAGATACTCAAAGGCTGCTGAAAATAATACACATCAGTTTCAACTTCACTGGCAAGTCACTGTTATACATACGTATTTCTGCCCACCACTTGAGTGGGATGACTTGAAAACACCTGCAGAGCCTTATCACTACCAAATTTTGCAATACTTCAGCTGTGGTGGATAACAGATCAGATACACTGCTGATTGGAAAGGTGGCTGCCAAATTAGAAGTACAAAGTATAAAATGATAGCATTATGAATTACGGTAACCAGTACACCAACTGCAGTAACCCTCTACCTCAGAACAACTTGTCTGCGCCCAGCAGAATGAATATAGCCAAGTCCATACCTGTTGTCCCCTCCATTGCCCCTTAAACCATCCTCTACACTCACTGCAGGTTTCAAGTTCTCAACCATACTTCACAGAAAATTGTCATTGGTCCTAAAATGATGCTGCTACAGACAAATGCCAGCCACTCACACGCTGACCAGTTATACTAGTGTTGTCACATAGTATAGAGCAAGCCTGGGTTATGTATACTAGGTTCTGCATGCTTCTCCCTCTCATCTGCTACAAATATTCACAAATCTTGTAAGAAATGTTATCAATAAGACTTTCAAACGTATTGAGAATGTTCCATATTCAAAATTTAAACACCTAGAAGCATGTAAAAGATATGCATACCTCACCTGCTGCTTTACTTCAGAGACATTGCCAGTTACAAAAACCCTCTTTGCTTGTAGCTGTCATGCTAGCATTTCCACAGCTACATTACTCAGACATGAGTTTTCTTAGACAACTACGACTCTGTTGTGTTAATAATACATTAATTTCATTTTAGTAAGACTTCAGGCACATAGTGCATATGAGAGTTGGGGTTGTTCAGCCTGGAGAAGAGAAGGCTCCAAGGAGATGTTATAGCAACCTAGTACCTGAAGGGGCTACAAGAAATCTGGAGAGGGGCTGTTTACAAAGGCTTGTAGTGATAGGACTAGGGGCAATGGGTATAAACTGGAGAGGGGCAGATTTAGATGAGACATAAGGAGGAATTTCTTCATCATGACAGTGGTGAGGCACTGGCACAGGTTGCCCAGGGAAGCTGTGGCTGCCCCATCCCTGGAGGTGTTCAAGGCCAGGCTGGATGGGGCCTTGGGCAGCCTGGTCGGTCTAGTGGGAGGTGTCCCTGCCCATGGCAGGGGGATTGGAACTGGATGATCTTCATGGTCCCTTCCAACCCAAACTATTCTATGATTATAAAGGTTACTTTTTTCATATCCAGATAACATATATTTTCTCGCTTCCCACCATGGGCACCACCTCTAACTCCCAAGCTCTACTCCTTCCTTCCTGAAAGTTTGCTTTCAAGGTTTTCCTCTTTATTTGTTGTGATATACAGAAACTGCCTTGACACCCTTATCAATAGTTTTTGCAAAGAGCAAACACATGGCATTAGAGAAAAATACACAGCATGTTACAGATGTTAATTTACCTTCTGTAAGCGAACCTTCCCGTATGCAAATTTGGGTGTTGTCGGAGGGATAAGACCTTCTGGTAACTGCTTATACTAGAAAGGGAAAGAGGAAAGAAAAACACACAAAACTTAAATACAAACATGCTTTAACTGAATTCTCACTTTCTACCTTACAACTTAGGAAAACAGAGCTTTGGCTAAAAGTAGTTAATCTCACTGTGTTAAAGGATTACAGCTGCATTTTGTTTAAGATTGAGTATTAAAAAAAAAAAAAGTCTGATTGATCACAGAGTAAACAAGTTTTATTACCTATTCAACTCAAAGTAATGGCAAAAAGCATAGTGAACAACAGAGTTGCCAAAGAATCACAGTACCCTTGGAGCCCTCCTGTGGCTAGAGTTTGTATTACTGTTTCTACAACCCTCCTGCAACCTTCTCCCCACTCCATGGGAGTTTGAGTTAACCTTTCCAAGTATGTAGGGCAGCATTTGTACCTGAACCTTCCTTAGCAGCACTTTGATATGGGAAGGCCTCTTGAGCCTTTCTTTTCAGAATTACTAGACTCCACCACCACCTACTAATCCATCACTGCCTGGCTGGCTTCTTGGGGAAGCAGGTCTAGATACCACAGCCTCCTCCACAGCTCCACCAATCCCTTAGGTCTCACTGTAAGCTTCCCTTTGGTCTTGGTCTAGACAACTGCCTAATCATAGGGAAACACTCTGCCAGGCAATTTCCTGATCACTTCTTCCCACTGAGATCTGCAGAGAGAAAGGGCAAAGGACGTCCACCTCCTTCCCGGACACCTTTGAGTAACAAGACTAGATAGTAGCTTTCTATCCCACACCCTAGATTCTTCCTTTCTGAGCCTACAATCTTCTTATATCCTTCCCAGCATTCCCTTCTCCCTTTCCTGCCATTACTTGTTTCCAGTTATGTCCACTATTTCCATCTGTTCTTTCCTTTACTGCACACAGCTCTGTCTGCAAACTATAGAGAAAAAAAATCTGCAGACAAGATACCCATGTGACCAAGAAATCTAAGTCTACGTTTTAATACATCTGCACAAAACTGACAACTCTTGTGAAAGTTATCTAAATCTATACATTCAGTGACTTCCAAGTGCTAACTTTGGCACCTGCTAGTGTTATTTTTAAATAAATTTGGTGAGGAGTTGAAAGAACATTTTTCTTTAGATATTTTTTGGGTGAAAAACTGGTTGAATGACCGGGCCCAGAGGGTGGTGGGAAATGGAGTTAAATCCAGCTGGAGGCCAGTTCCAAGTGGGGTTCCCCAGGGCTCAGTCCTGGGTCCAGTCCTGTTTAATGTATATCAATGACCTGGATGAAGGCATTGAGTGCACCCTTAGCAAGTTTGCAGAGGACACTAAGCTGGGTGGAAGTGTGGATCTGCTGGAGGGTCGGGAGGCTCTGCAAAGGGATCTGAACAGGCTGGACTGCTGGGCTGAGACCAACGGCATGAGGTTTAACAAGGCCAAATGCCGGGTCCTGCACTTGGGGCACAACAACCCTAAGCAGAGGTACAGACTAGGAGAAACCTGGCTGGAAAGCTGCCAGGAGGAGAGGGACTTGGGGGTGCTGGTTGACAGCCGACTGAACGTGAGCCAGCAGTGTGCCCAGGTGGCCAAAAAGGCCAATGGCATCCTGGCTTGTATCAGGAATGGCGTGACCAGCAGGTCCAGGGAGGTTATTCTCCCCCTGTACTCGGCACTGGTGAGACCGCACCTCGAGTACTGTGTTCAGTTCTGGGCCCCTCAGCACAAGAAGGATGTTGAGGCTCTGGAGCGAGTCCAGAGAAGAGCAACAAAGCTGGTGAAGGGGCTGGAGAACAGGCCTTATGAGGAGCGGCTGAGAGAGCTGGGGTTGTTCAGCCTGGAGAAGAGAAGGCTGAGGGGAGACCTTATTACTCTCTACAACTACCTGAAGGGAGGTTGTGGAGAGGAGGGTGCTGGCCTCTTCTCCCAAGTGACAGGGGACAGGACGAGAGGGAATGGCCTCAACCTCCGCCAGGGGAGATTTAGGCTTGAGATTAGGAAGAAATTCCTCACGGAGAGGGTGGTTAGGCATTGGAACGGTCTGCCCAGGGAGGTGGTTGAGTCACCGTCCCTGGAGGTGTTTAAGGTGAGGGTAGACGAGGTGCTTAGGAGCATGATTTAGGGATTGGTGGGAATGGTTGGACTCGACGATCCAGTGGGTCTCTTCCAACCTGGTGATTCTGTGATTCTGTGATTTTATTTTGAGTTCAGCTTGCAACTTTCTGCACGCATAATTTGCTGGACTTACACATGATACATTCAGCATAAAACTCATGCTCAAAAGTTCACCTCTGCACCAAAACAAGTTTCTTGGTTTTTTTTAAATTATTTATTTATTTATTTAAATAGACCACAGCAGTATAATTCCCAGTGCCCTCTTGCCAAATCTCAACTATGGACTAATGAAAGCCTGATTTCTATTTCCACTAACAACATTTCCTCCTCTGTGTTTGAAAATAATCAAGATATTCAGGCTTAAAGAAAAGAAAAACTTTATCTACTCAAGGGAAGAAGTCAAAAGTAGGAAATTTCAGCCCAAATAGTAAAAATTGGAAAGTGCTGTTAGCAATTGAAAGAAGCTATGCACTGAAACCATTCTCCTTTATTATGTTCATTAGCTGAAAGAAACGGTAAAGGAAGATTGTAACATATTAGCCTTGTAGTACAGCTGAAATGTTGAAGGCAGTATATGGTTACAGGCACCTCACTTTCCTTTCATCAGCTCCACCTCAAACTGCAACTGTGTAGACAGACTATTAAGAGATTAGAAGGCACAGCAGAGACCGGAAAACTTCACTGAGATCCTATGCATATGGAAGGTAAGATATAAACAAACCACACCAAAAAGCTGTACCATGACGCTACACATCTCAAGTTATACTGAACACTTCAGATGTTATCAAGGATCTCTCAGTGCAGTAGAATACTAACATATCATATAGGGATCTTGTCTTGAAGAAAACAACTCAAAAACAGGAAGTCTAGGAATTTCTCTGGTCAGAAAAGCTGTTATCAAGACAGGAGGTTTCCCTTGAAAGGCTACCAAAATCATTCCATCAACAGAAAGCTTAGAGATACTGGAGAAATTGAAGAGAACAATCCACAGCGGGCCCACAGGTACAGAGATAAAGGTTATGCTCAACCCTACTGAAAGTGTAACACACTTTTGGGAGTTATAATCCCATAAAAAAGTCTCCTAATGAATAGAAATTCTGCTGGCATGCAACAGGACAACAAATACAAAACTGTACCTTGGGATTCCCATGGAACCTGTTTCAAGCCCCATCTGAGCTCCTTCAGTGCAAGGCTATGTAAAAGCCAGATGCAGGTTCTACATTCCACTTGAGCCTCCAGGTTATAGAGATTCTGTGCAGCTGGTCTCACCTACTAGCTACAGTCTGTGGCATCACAAAACTAAAATGTGTTCATCTGGATAAGCATGCCCCTTCTCACAGCGGCCCCAAAACACAACATGAAGCTTGGGATACAGACAGCCAAAGCACTGGGCTGCAGCGCATATCAGGCCGATAGCAAGTGATAAGCCTGCACTGACTGAATGGCTGATTGATGCTGCAAGGGAAAAGCTCTGTTCACTCCTCCTCCGTCTCTACTCCTAGCCAAATCCCTCCTGCTTCTCTCTGCTCCACTTGTGCCAGCACTGGCTCTTATCCGACTGAGTGAGCCAATTCAGCTTACTGACCTTCAGTTGAAGGAAAACAAACACAGCAAAACAGAAGAGTTGAATCATTCCAGTGTCAGACCTGCACCTGTATCCCCTCTTGCAAAAGGAAGGAGAGGAGCCATTGGGACAGAAAGGACAGACAGAGAGGTGCAAGTTCTTTTCTCCTTTTGTAAGAACAAGCAGTTAGGTTGGCCTAATTGCCTGATTCTACTTTCCCTACCTGCAGAAAAAAGTAAATTCAGAAGTAACTTTTACCAACACAAGAGCAAGAGAGTTTGCACCTGGCATGTTTCAAAGAACATTCCAGACATGCCCTAGGGACACTCACCATACCAATGACTTCCCTCAAGGCAAAATATTTTTCTGTCAGATCCCCCGCTTCACTCAGTGGAGCATCATAGTCATAACTAGTGGGTTGTGGCATATAGGGCATGTTAGCACCTAAGAGAGAAGGGGGCAAAAAAGCAAGAGAAACAGTGAGAGAGTCGGGTTTTTTAATTTGCCAAAGGTATCAGCTTCTAGAATTCTTTCCAATCACAGCCAGACTATGCTACATTTGGATTCAATGTAGGTCTTGGAGTATGGGATGTGGCATAGAGAAAATCGTCCTGATGGAGGGCAAGGTACTTCTGAGCTCATGCTGTTCTGTTCTTCAGAAATATACTGAAGAGAAACAAATTGATCCACATTTCAACTGTTTCACAGGACTGTGTGAAGCAGAAGTAGCTTTTGCAAAGACAAATAACATGTGGGTTTAGTCAAACATGCTGGCAACAGACAAAGAACAGCTATTGCAGTCATCTTTAGCTATGTGAAAGCAGGCAGAGCTTTTTCTTTCACAGAACACGTTACTACCTAACTCACAATCAGCTCCCCTAGATCATTTGTATCATGTAGATAATTTCTTACCATTCCAATAGGCAAAGTTAGTCCCTCCTATAAACATGTACCTAAAAAGGAAAAAAAAAAGCCATCCACTTAAATCTGGTTTTGCTAAATTGGGAAAAAAATATCCCCCCCAAATTAATCTCTACTGAACACACACTTACAGATTAACGTTAGCACCACGTGCCAGGATTTCATTAAGTGTTTTAACTACAGTTTGTGTAGGCACAACAGAATGACGGTGCCCCCAGTGATCCAACCATCCAGTATAAAACTCAGAATTAACCTGAAAGGAGGAAGGGCAAAAGAGGAAGGGAAAACATGAAGACGGAACAAGAACAGAATGCAATGTGATTTAAGGTTACTAACTATAAGAGGGAAGGAAAAAAGGCACCTTGACTCATTCAAGCCCTTTTTAAACTACTATAAATAGAGCAAAGTATACACTAAGTCAGTCCTTTTCAGCAGATTAGTAGTCAAAGGAATTTAAGGGTTGTTTCAATAATTTTATAGTGACGCTTTGAAAATAATTGCTTAAGTACCAAAAAGCATCCTTGGAACCTGTCAACACGAATGTGTTTCAGATGCTTGGCATTCAAATAAATGATAGAACCAAGACAATCATTGCATAATGGCATACATAGACCAGATGTAATGAAAAACAAATCTTTCAAATATTCAAATTGCATTCTAAGCAATTCCATAGCACAGAGATAATCTTGTACCCTGAAAGGACCTTTTCCTTCTGTCAAAATGACTTCCAGTGATCTCACATTCCATTCTAGCCTGTGTAAACCTTCTAGAGTAGCTGAAAACAGGAAGGAACTTCAAACCTGCCCTTTTTAATTTTGCTTTTAACTTCCACCCACCCACACATGTACCTCACTAACTCATCTAATCATACTTACTGTTTCCACTGCTTCATAAACATTTGTCTTAGCAGGAAAAGTATTAAAGCAAAATCAATACCTTTAGAGACTAAAATAGTATTTGTGTAACAGCAGTTAATGAGGATTTGACAAACAAATGCAGAAGCTCCTCTGCTCAGCTCTTCTGACTGACTTGGAAATAATGTCTACGCAAACATCCCTATAACTGTCCAACCCACTGTTTTCAAGTCCTCTCTTATTAGCCACTGGCAGACTAGGAATTATAAAATAAGACATACCAAAGGGCCCACAGGTTCACTGCTCCTTTGAGCTAAGAATGCTGCCGTGACATTGCCACCTATAAGCAGACAGAAACAAAATTGAGTTGCTACACATATGACTTTTTCTGCCCCTTGTGTTACTGAAACAGGTGTCCTGAAAAAGTTGCTTCAGAAAACACAGGGATCGACACCTTAGATTCCAGCATTTAAGTTGCAAAACTTATTTAAAAATATATACATACACGTATACAGGCAGGTAATACATCTTTGCTTTTTAGATACATCTTCTGAAAACCCACACCTTTTCTCAGGAATGATATTGTGGCACTAAAAATTCTGAGACATGTTGAAATAGTTACATGGTCATTGGAAAGTTTAGGCCTGGGGCTGCAGTACCAAGACTATGGGAAGAACAGAAGCCAGACAATCCCTGAGGCAGAGTTTTACTTCTATTCACTCCTAGTGCCTCAAGCCATAGCAACTGGAAATAACTGTTTACATGAGCAGCTCACCAGCTCATAAATGATACACATGAAGGAGTTCACAATCTTTATCTCTTGTGAGACACACACATCTTTGACTGTAGAGAGAATAATATACAAAACAGGCCACATTTAAAATGATGGAAGATTTGTCTTTGAGTTTGTTTCTTGGGACTGAAGTCTGTCTTGCCAAGTCCATGCAGTATGCAAACATTACATCATTAACTTTCCTCCTCTATCAAAAGGGCACTTTCTGCACTACAGTTGCTTAGCCATCCTTCAGGCCTATATCACAGAAACTGTGTGCACATTTCTAACTATAATCTTCAGCAGTAATTTTTTTTCAAGGAACTACTGCCTTAAAAAGAAATTAAATATGAAGACTGGATTCCAGGACAGACAGAGGACATTTGAAAAGAAACAAAATCAAACCAACAACAAAAAAATCCAGCACCAAAAAATACATTAAAAAAGAATTTGACAGAATTGAAAGTATTCTTGCTAGTTTTTTTGGAGATACACACTATGAGTAGTATAAATTGTTTATTCATGATTTCATGATGCAAGGAAGTAATTATGGCTCTCTAACTGGGTACTTGTGAGTGATTCTTGTATGTTTAAGAGCATGTCAAATATATATAAATGCCAGGGAGTTTGACTTGATCCTTGTAAGTTCCTTCCAACCTGAGATATTCTATGCTTCTATCACCCCACTTAATCAAAGCTGTCAAGCAGTCAAGTCAGTTTTCCTTGCCAGAAATACACGCACACCAGAATGCTTTGGTAACAAACCATAGTCACCAACCTGGGGCAAAGTCCACCGTTGCGTAAAGACCCTGAAGAGCTCCACATTTCAAGTGAAACTTGCTTGCACCATCAGTTGTGAACAACACCACCTTATCCCCAAGATGCTCACGAAACAGCTTCAGAAGGAAACGCAGATAATCATAGTCGCAAGCAAAGTAGCTTCCATACTCATTTTCTACCTGCACAGCAAAAGCAAGCCAGTAAAGCAAGCCAGTTTCAGCCCACACCTGATACCCAAAATGAAAAGATGAAACCACCACCCTCTTCCTTTGATGGTAATGCTGAAAATGGCATTTTAACTCCAGATCTGAGAGATAAGAGAAGACAACACTTCTAGGCACTGAGTCCTCTGACCCTGACCTTTATCTTACAGAGGAGCAATTGTTGTGTGGAAATAAGTAATTTCCCTACAAAATTTGACTCTCTCTACATCAAAATCTCTACTCTAGCTACAACAATGATCATAAACAGTCTGTAATAAAAATGGAAAGCTATGACCCACCTCCCAGGCAGAACAATGAACCCACAGAACAGGTTGTGACATAATGCCTAGGAGTACGCGATCATGAGATGATAGGGTTTTCTGTTCTAGGCGAAGTGAAGAGGGTGGTTAGCAGGACAGTAGCATTACATTTCCAAAGGGCAGACTTTGAACTCTTCAGAAGGCTGGTTGGCAAAGCCTCATGGGAGACAGTGCTTAAGGGCAGCGGAGCCCATGAGGGCTGGAAGCTCTTCAAAAAGGAGATCCTAGCAGCTCAGGAGAAAGCCATCCCCATGTTCCGGAAAAAAGACCGGCAGGGGAAAAAACCATCTTGGTTGAACAGTGAGATCTTGAGTGATATCAAGAAGAGGAGAAATGTTTATGGGCTCTGGAAGAGGGGACAGAAGGAACAACAGTGACAGGGGATGAGGAAAAGGCTGAGGTACTTAATGCCTTCTTTGCCTCAGTCTTTAATTGTAAAGAAAGTTGTTCCCTCTGTGTACAAACTCAGGAGCTAGAGGAGCAAAACGAGGCTCCCATGGTCCAAGAGGAGGTGGTCAGAGCCTTGCTAGTCCGACTAGACACCCGCAAGTCTATGGGGCCAGACGGGATTCACCCAAGGGTATTGAAAGAGCTGGCGGATATACTTGCCAAACCCCTTTCCATCATCTTCCAACAGTCCTGGAAGACTGGGGAAGGTCCACTGGACTGGAGGCTGGCTGATGTTGTGCCCATCTACAAGAAGGGTCGCAGGGAGGATCCAGGGAACTACAGGCCTGTCAGTCTGACCTCAGTGCCAGGGAAAGTCATGGAACAGGTGATCTTGAGTGCTATCATGAAGCACATGTAAGAGAACCAGGTGATCAGGCCCAGTCAACACGGGTTCACAAAAGGCAGGTCTTGCCAAACTAACCTGATTGCCTTCTATGACAAAGTGACTCGGCTGCTGGATGAGGGAAAGGCTGTGGATGTATCTTCCTGGACTGCAGTAAAGCCTTTGACACAGTTTCTCACAGCATTCTGCTATGGAAACTGTCAGCCTCTGGCCTGGACAGGCGCACACTCTCCTGGGTGGAAAACTGGTTGGATGGCCGGGCCCAGAGAGGGGTGCTTAATGGTGTTAAATCCAGCTGGAGGCCAGTGACAAGTGGGGTTCCCCAGGGCTCAGTCCTGGGTCCAGCCCTGTTCAATGTCTTTATCAATGACCTAGATGAAGGCATTGAGTGCTCCCTTAGCAAGTTTGCAGAGGACACTAAGCTGGGTGGAAGTGTGGATCTGCTGGAGGGTAGGGAGGCTCCAAAGGGATCTGAACAGGCTAGGCTGCTGGGCAGAGTCCAACGGCATGAGGTTTAACAAGGCCAAATGCCGGGTCCTGCACTTGGGGCACAACAACCCTATGCAGTGCTACAGACTAGGAGAAGTCTGTCTAGAAAGTTGCCTGGAGGAGAAGGACCTGGAGGTGTTGGTTGACAGTGACTGAACATGAGCCAGCAGTGTGCCCAGGTGGCCAAGAAGGCCAATGGCATCTTGGCTTGGATCAGAAACGGCGTGACCAGCAGGTCCAGGGAGGTTCTTCTCCCTCTGTACTCGGCACTGGTGAGACCGCACCTCGAGTACTGTGTTCAGTTCTGGGCCCCTCACCACAAGAAGGATGTTGAGGCTCTGGAGCGAGTCCAGAGAAGAGCAACAAAGCTGGTGAAGGGGCTGGAGAACAGGCCTTATGAGGAGCGACTGAGAGAGCTGGGGTTGTTTAGCCTGGAGAAGAGGAGGCTGAGGGGAGTCCTCATTGCTCTCTATAACTACCTGAAAGGAGGTTGTAGAGGAGGGTGCTGGCCTCTTCTCCTGAGTGACAGGGGACAGGACAAGAGGGAATGACCACAAGCTCCACCAGGGGAGATTTAGGCTGGACATTAGGAAAAAATTTTTCACAGAAAGGGTCATTGGGCACTGGAACAGGCTGCCCAGGGAGGTGGTTGAGTCACCTTCCCTGGAGGTGTTTGAGGCACAGGTTGACGAGGTGCTGAGGGGCATGGTTTAGTGTTTGATAGGAATGGTGGGACTCGATGAGCTGGTAGGTCTCTTCCAACCTGGTTATTCTATGACTCTATGATTCTATAACCAAAACTGAAGTGAATATAGACTTCCAAACAAAGACACCTACAAGGGGCTCACAAGAAGAGCAAAGCCCTGCAATAGACTCAAAAGACTGAGAGAAGAAAGGCAACTCTGCTGTTTCCAAGAGGTATGCATCTTGCCTTTTTCATAAGGGAGTGGACTTTCAAGCTCCAGATCCAATGCCATACACACTCGAAGGCTATTTCTGAAAATTGTTATAAGCATCTTATTTTTGCTGAGGAATCATTTTGCCCAGTGCTTTTGTTCAATAGACACAACACACTGTTTAAGAACAACGATCTTGAGCATATTTTAAGAAGAGTCTCCCATCTCATCCTGTGTCAACCAGGGAGTTAAAAAAAAAAATTAAAACAAAGCTTTTTTATGGTCAAATACTAATAATATGGAACAATCATGACTGCACATCTCTAGGAGTTAAAGGGAGAAGCTACTCACCCCGAACACAGAACAGTGTCCTGAAAAATTTCCAGCTTAAGTTAGGCATAAAGAACTAAAAAGTCTAAATTTTGAAGCCATTTTTGTCAAGTTTCAGGCTTAGTCTATAATGACTTTGCTTCTGTCTGCAGGTATCCTTATTCCTCCTTTTCCTGTCAGAGGGTTTTAGGCAATTGTAATGTATTACAGCTTTATGTGAGAACTGGCATAAAGATCAGACCTAGAAAGCTCCACAAGTTTCCTCTGTCGCTTTCTACAGTTGTGGGAAACACCTCTGATAGAGCAGATGATCACTTTCTGAATTCTGGAAACGGTGCATTCAGTTCTTCAGGATAAGAGATTTCATCAGAATCTTTCTGTTACCTGATACTGTTAAGGAACATCTGTGACATTACCACTCAACACCCATGAAGTGTCTGCAAAAGTAATATCAGCATTCATGCTGCTTGGGTTCATTTGATTTTCAGAAAATTACCTGCACCATGATGATTGGACCTCCATTTTCATACAGGTGAGGCTTCATCTTTGGCAACAAGACACCCATCCACTTCTCTACTGCTGCCAGGTAATCTGTGATACATAAAGTATAAGTGTTTCACAACTTTCCTACTTTTTCTAGTTTTTGTTTTAAACTATATATGGATAGTTTTTACCTAGTGTTATAAATACATAAAGTATAACAGAGCAGCATTTAATGAACTGATGTGCACTTACACTTGTTTGTAAATGTCAGCTTCCAGTACAGTTTACTAAAAAATAAAACATCTAAATACTAATGAACTCTGAAAATCACCAGATTTCAGTCTCACATGTTGTCCTAATACATTTCAACAGGAAAACAAATTCAAATGTTGCTATGGGTAGTATTTTTAAAAAACAGACAATTTATCATACAATGAGCAGAACTGAAGTCATATATGATACATACTTCTGTCACCTACTATGTGCTTCGATACCCACACTGATCTCCTGTTTCATCAAATCCTTTCATACCTGGTCCATTCCCAGGCAGCACATAAGAAGGCTCTTCTGGAACTACACTCGCATCAATCAGCCAGAAAGTATCCCTGAAATGAGCAGCCAGCAGGCCACTGACCACCAAAAAACTCAAAGCTGAGAGCCACCCATCATCTCAATGACAACAATGATTTCTCTCTTTGCACTAATTTTCATGAAATTTGTCAAAATCTAGGAAACTTTCTACCCTTCTTTGTTCATTCTATATACTTCTTGAATGCACGATTCTAATTAAAAGTACTGAAGATTTTACTCATGAGATAATTCATATTTTAGCTTAAGTTATCTAGTAATGGCCTCAAACAGCAAATGACTTAGCTGCTAAAGAGTATTTTTGCTAGTTCTTTTTGATGTCTCTACCTGAATCGGAAGACCTGAGAACAATAGATTTCTTCTCCAACAGCCACGCAGGAAGACCTCCCTGGGAAAAGAAAGAGAATAACTTTAGTGACCATTTTTAGGAAAACTAAGAAGAATTTAGTCTTTTATCAAAACATACACTGACATCTGAAGATTGACTTTCTACAAGTTATAATTACCAATAGAAAAACAAATACAAAGTAAGTTTGTATTGTAAGAAGTCATTTAGGATGTATGGATTTTAACACACTAAACCAAGAGTCCTGTCTAAGGATCACCAAGTACGTTTGCCTACTTTAAGAAAGGCCTACTTGCATCAGATTTACCCTAGGAAAGAGATAACTGTTATAATAGGCTGTACCATGTCCCATTCTGCACAGATGTAAGGCCCAGCTCTCAGGATAACCAGCAAACCAATCTCATTAGCAAGATGCAGGAAATACTCCAGATCTTTGTCACCAGAAAAATTATATATGTCCTGCTGGGGTTCGTGGTAGTTCCATGGAACATACCTATGAAGAGAGATGATCTTCCATTAGTAAATTGAGACTAAATCAGAACTCCAAACAATTGTTTGCATTACACACCTCAGTGATCTATAATCACAGACTCAAAGAATAGTTTGGGTTGGAAGGGACTTTAAAGATCATCTAGTTCCAATGCCCTTGTGATGGGCAGGAACATCTCCCACCAGACCAGGCTGCCCAAGGCCCCATCCAACCTTGCCTTGAACTTGTCCAAGGATGGGGCATCCACAGCTTTCCTGGGCAACCTGTGCCAGTGCCTCATCACTCTCATAGTGAGGAAATTCTTCTTTATGTCTAGTCTAAATCTGCCCCTCGCTAGTTTGTACCCATTGCCCCTAGTCCTATCACTACAAGCTTTTGTGAATAGTCCCTCCTTAGCTTTCTTGTAGCCCCTTCAGGTACTGGAAAGTTGCTATAAGATCTCCTCAAAACCTTCTCTACTCCAAGCTAAACAACCCCAATGTAATGCTGAACTGGCCTTCAGATTACCAAAATACAAGAATAAGTCTAGTGTCTTTCTTCTGTGAGGTACTTAATATGTCAGAAGGTGGTAAAACTAATACTGAAATAAGGCTTGTTCCTTTGTAGTACACCTGCAGGAGTCCCTATCGATGCAAGAACAGATTTTGGTAGTGCTGCTTTGAAACCATAATGTCTATTCCAAAACTGAAATAGTTGACAGCTTTGCTGTTAACAAGATGTTAGCAAGTTAATATAGCAGTGCGAAGTTTGTCAAGAGATGAGTACTGTAAACCACTTACAAACGAGGTGTTAAAAAATGACCTCGCCCTAAACCGTGCATGTCCCTTTGTGAATGAATCGCTCAGCTTGCACAGGAAACACCAGCTAGGCTGACAGTGCAATGCTGCTGCCACTAGAAAAAACTTTAAAAGGTCCCGAAAGTTTTCACTGACCGTGAGCAATGCGGGTTCTGGAAAATCAACACGGGAAGAACAGACAAGTTAGAGGATGCTAAAGTGCCCACGAGCCTGGACAAAATAAAATTTCATTTCAATCAAGTAACCATTTGAGAGAACACTTCTCTCCTATTTCCAGGACTTAGGAAACAGAACATCTCACAGAAGATAAAAACACACACTTGGTTGCAAGACAACAAAGAAAGAAATGTTATCTGCCTACTACTGGTGTTGTAGCTTATGGCCCATACTTAACAACTATATGAGTTTTGGCTTGAGATTGTACTAAATGGCAGTTGTATAATATGCAGACATTAAAATTAGAGATGCGTACGGCATGAAGGATTTAAGAGAGCGAGAAACCTTGTTCTCCATGCATTTATATTTTCACACATAGGCTTGCAATCCCTCTAAGTGAAATGTTGTCACTCTTCCAGAGAAAATAAATTTGAGAAGACTTTGTAAAATCAAAACTGTGGTTAGTCAGGCAAAGATCCTCTCAAGCAACACTTTTCTTACTGTCTCAGTTTGTTTTTATGTTCCAAAGCTAATTTTGTAAGAACTACTCAAGAAGGAAAGACAGTGCAGAAAACACTGCTTTCAGTAATCAAGAAAAACAGGAACCATCACATGAGCACGTTACTGAAATGGCCACACTCAGACACATGTGCATGTGAATATCAAACACAAATTATCATCTGTCAGCAACACTAGCTAATATTATAGCCTCACAAAAGCCAAAATATTAAACCTCTAAAAAGACATAGCTTAAAATTTGTGTGCCAGGACAAAGACAAAACAATGCACTCCAGCATTAAAATGCAGATTTCCTCTCTATGTAGTATATTTTATTTCTTTGTCAACCTGTTCTAATTGCTTCCAAAGCACATGATTAACTGACTTCTAGAACTAAATATGCATTTAATGAATATATGAACCATGTGAAAATACATTCAACATTACTTTAGTTTTGTGCACTTAGTCTAAATTTCAAGCAGAGAAGCCAGCTGATTGCTGACATTTAAGATCAAAGTAGAAAACTATTTAAAACGAACAACCAACCAACCCATCTCAAAGAACCGAATATCAGAGTATCATATTGTGCTTGCTTTTCCTTTTCCACATACCATTATCCAGGTTATCACTGCAGAATAACTTTAGTTAGGCCATAAGAGCTATGCTATGTTCAAAACTATTGCTTAGAAATACAAAATTTTGTTGTGTTATATATATCATACAATAGTTAGGGTCAGAAGGGACCTTAAAGATCATTTAGTCCCAAGCGCCTGCCACAGGCAAGGACATGCCACTAGATCAGGCTGCCCAAGGCTCCACTTTATAACTTTCTCTTTCATAGGAAAAGGCAAAAAATTACAAAATGAGAAAGAAAAAATATGGAAGTGGTATTAATTGGAAAAGGGTCTGCAAGTACTGCTGAAAAGTATCACCTGACTACGACTCACGAATATGATGCTGCAGTAAGAGACAAAGATCTTTCTGGGAAGAATTAATAGGCATGTTGAAGTAACAACTCAATGAAAAATGCTTCTAGCAGAGAGTTGCACCTGTTTGAGCTAAATAAAGATGACTAGATACTAACTTCATAACAGTTTCTCACAGTCCAAAATACTACTATAAAAAGACAGCAACTGCTTTTATTCCTTTTTCTTTAGGCTACCAAACAAGTTATTTATAACTAGTAAATAAATCATAGGTTAGTATGAGAAAAGCATTCAAGCTGCATTTTAACTACACTTCAAAACCTGTTGGTTGCAAAAATATATTCATTGGAGATCTTTATAAACTTGTTCTAAGATCAAGTCTGAAGATCTAAACATGTTTATCAACGTCTGAGGTGTGGACAAAAGGGTTTATCCAGCTCCCTTACACTCAAGAAGGAAGAATACAGAAAAATTCTTTTAGCTATAGTTTTAGTTTATAACTCATGCTTACACATAAGGCTGGAAAAAAAAATTAGTGGAGAAAAGTGAAGAAAAAAATTGTTTGAAATGCTTTCTTACAGAATGAAACATTACCATAGAATGGTTTGGGTTGGAAAGGACAATAAAGATCACCCAGTTCCAGCACTCCTGCCATAGGCAAGGATACCTCCCACTGTAATCAGGTTGCTCAAAGCCTCATCCAGCCTGGTCTTTAACACCTCCAGGGATGGGGCAGCCACGACTTCTCTGGGCAACCTGTTTCACTGCCTCACCACCCACATCATGAAAAAAAATCATCTTCCTAATAACTAATCTCCCTTCTTTCATCTTAAAGGCATTTTAAATACTGGTCTAAAAATTGCTACTAATACACTTTAATACCCCAGCATATTTTCTGCAGCTATCAATGTCCTCAAGTTAAATAATTGTACTTTGAAATTGTTATTATTAGCAAGTATGACTCCTCCGTACCATTGTGCAACTTTACAGTCAGTTGCTAATGCTGTACTGCTTTAGTTACAGAATAACAAATTTATAAAGGAATGCCACATTCCTTTTTCAAACTTGAAACATGGTTTTTTTTCTGGCTCAGAGTACTTTGCTGTACAACAAATCCTTTTACATATAATTTGTAAGCTTTATCCTATAATCTTCCCTTTCTTTAAAAGTCTGTGTTTTCTTCTCCTATTTCAGAGATATGTCAACAGGCAAACCCCCTCACTTTAACTACCTTAATGCTCAGGAAAATTTTCTCTGTAATACCAGGAATGGTTGCTTTTTTCAGCAGCGTAAAATTAAACAGTTTGCACTAATTTCATAAATAATAGAGCAGCATTTTATACGTGCTAGTTAAATCACACATTCATGAATCTTCAAAAAGAAGTAAATTGTACTTATTTTTTAATTAACAGATATTCTAATCAGCAGCTCTGTCTTAGAGGGAGTTTCTACAGGGTTATGGTTTTCTGCTCATTAGTCAACACAGAATCACAGAATCACCAAGTTGGAAGAGACCTACCGGATCATCGAGTCCAACCATTCCTATCAAACACTAAACCATGCCCCTCAGCACCACGTCCACCTGTGCCTTAAACACCTCCAGGGAAGGTGACTCAACCACCTCCCTGGGCAGCCTGTTCCAGTGTCCAATGACCCTTCCTGTGAAAATTTTTTTCCTAATGTCCAGCCTAAATCTCCCCTGGCGGAGCTTGTGGCCGTTCCCTCTCGTCCTGTCTCCTGTCACTTGGGAGAGGAGGCCAGCTCCCTCCTCTTTACAACCTCCCCTCAGGTACTTATAGAGAGCAATGAGGTCTCCTCTCAGTCTCCTCTTCTCCAGGTTAAACACCCCCAGCTCTCTCAGTCTCTCCTCATCAGGCCTGTTCTCCAGCCCCTTCACCAGCTTCGTTGCTCTTCTCTGGACTCGCTCCAGAGCCTCAATATCCTTCTTGTGGTGAGGGGCCCAGAACTGAACACAGGATTTGAGGTGCGGTCTCACTGGTGCAGAGTACAGAGGGAGAATAACCAAATACAGTAAAACAAATTAAGTGCTCAACAACCTTTAATTTTCTATGATCCCGTTGGCTAACTGCCTTCAGAAAGTTCCTCCACTGACCTGTAAATCCTGTAAATAATTAGCCCCATCTAGTGGTTAATTGTTTATTTCCTTGACGCCAAAAAAAAAAAAAAAAAAAAGAAACCAAACCAAACCACTAAATCTCAGGCCTTTGCTGATACCTTTGATAGCATTCTTTTCTAGTTGGCAGAAACAATTCCAGAACTGAAAACAAAGACAGCTACCCTTGTGTGATGAGCTGCCTCTGCGTGCTACCTGCGGAGGTCAGGAGTGGTGCTCCTAGGTACATTATCTTCTGGGATGGCATACGAACCACAACATCAAGTTTCAACCTACTATTTGGAAAGTTTAGGCCTCGATATTTTAAGCTTTAATGCCAGATAAAGCTTCCCACCACCTGCTTTCTCACGTTCTGATGTTTCTAGGAGCAGATATTTATGTACAAGTACTCCACCCGTTCAAGACTCCCAGATCAGCTACTGACTCATTCATTAGTTGAATGATGCATCAAGGCATAGTGAGTCTTTCGGAAACAAGGCTGCGCTCAGGAAGGAGAGCAGGCCCGGCCTGCTTTTACCATAAGTTATTTATGATGACAATCCTTTAATAAAATGATCCTGTTTCCACTGAAGTGGTAAACCTCACTGGGAGAACCTTGATAAGAGCAATGAAGGCTCCCATATTTCGAAACCTGGCTGGAAAGCTGCCAGGAGGAGAAGGACCTGGGGGTGCTGGTTGACAGTCGACTGAACATGAGCCAGCAGTGTGCCCAGGTGGCCAAGAAGGCCAATGGCATCCTGGCTTGTATCAGGAACGGTGTGACCAGCAGGTCCAGGGAGGTTATTCTCCCTCTGTACTCGGCACTGGTGAGACCGCAACTCGAGTACTGTGTTCAGTTCTGGGCCCCTCACCACAAGAAGGATGCTGAGGCTCTGGAGCGAGTCCAGAGAAGAGCAACAAAGCTGGTGAAGGGGCTGGAGACAGATTGGTATCAAGTGGAAAGATGCATGGATTTGACTCTTGTAAAAAATACATTCTGCATATAAGATAAAAATTTGCGAACTATCTTTCACAACAGGTAATCAATGATGGGGGGAGAAAGTTAAAGAATCGCAGCCTGCTCTACAAAAAGAAAAGGAGGTTGTAAAAACCTGTTATTTGTCACCGGTGATCCAGCAACACATTGAAGGCCATAGGCCACATAGCCACGCAGCAACACCTGCTATCAGTCCCATACCTTCTGTGCCTGAACAGAAACAGCTTGGGTCTCCCAAAACCAACAGAGACCACTCAACACCAGCAACACAATCCTCTCCACCTCTTCCTGCACGACAGAAGGACAGTAACGCAAAACAGTAAAGCACAGAGTAAGAGATGTCAAAAAGTGAAATCAAGAAAAAAGAAAAAACCCTTGTTAGCAGGAGATTACAAAGGAAGAAGGAAAAATTTTGCCATTAAACAACAGTGATGGGAGAAATGGGAAAGAAAAAATTCCTATCACATAGGACCAGTGATGCAGCAAAGACACGAACACACAGTTTCAAAGAAAAAAAGGAAGGGACTGCTTAGAAAAAGCTGTGAATTAACAGAGGGCACTGAAGATAGATGAGTGTTGGGAAGGGGGGGGGAAATAAATCAGAGACATAAGGGAAGTATGAGACACTACAGATCATAGGAGGCACAGGGTCACTGTCATGAACCAGGCTGATCTTCAAAGCCAGACATCAAAAAGTATAACTTTCAGGTCCATTTGAGATTACTTTTATGGCAGCACAAAATAAATTACATGGGTAATTCCAGAAACTCTATTCTAAGCAAGCATGTTACATAACCTCATTATTGTTAGGAGAGGGAAGACAGAACTTAATTAGAAAATAACAAAAAACACTCCTACAAACACCCATCAAAAGTCACTACATCATCACAACACAGGGAAGAGTTTTAAGACATCCAAAAACTAGAGAACTCTAAGCTTGAAAAAAAAGCAACTTTTCTTTCCTTGTCATCTCTTCTTCACATACTAACCCTTATTAATCACATCCTCAAGCGTACAAGGCAACGTTACAACTTGCAGCTCAAACAAAATACAGATTTTAAGGGTGGGGGAGGAGAGATGGTGCAGCTCCCACTGAGCAAAGTGCCCTGACACACAGGTTCTGCATTGCAGTAACCAAACACTGTCTGGCAGTCAATAGCACACAAGCAGGCTGTTTCAAAGAGAAGCTCTGAGCCTTTTAATGATTTAGGAAAGAAAATGTTTGGGAATCATAACCATTGCTTGAAAAGTCAATGCCTTATATTTTTCTACCACTCCTCTTGCCCTGCCCTGGAAGCTTTGGCAAAAAAAAAGTAAGCTGCATTTTTTTTTAATCTGCCGAAATAAGTACACAACCAGGCTGGAAAGACAAGGAGGATGGTATATGCAACTGAAAGCAGTTTAAACTCTTTTTTTTTTTTTTTTTAAAGAAGTACGCTTACTTGTCAGCCATTTTTCTAAATTTAGACATTCCTACTGAAATAGCTTTAAATATTATGGCACCCTTTGCCAACATTTTCAAGCCTTCAAGGTGATGCAAACTCAGCTGTATTTTCACAGAATCATAGAATCATCGAATAGTTAGAGATGCATCTCATCAGGCCCCATAGACTTATATATGTTCAGGTTCCTCAGGTGGTCAAGGATTAAGAGGGTTATTGTCCCTTCTCACCTTGTCTGCCTTTTGACTAGAGCTTACAAAGCCCTTGGCAGAAGCAGAGCACATAGAACTGTTCCACAGTTGCCAAAGTTCACAATTCAACAATTTATTTCAGGTCATAATTGCATACTGGATTGTAAAGCAAGAGGTGTTGCCTATCAGCAAGGAACAAGACTATTAGCTATAACCTGCCCAGTTGTCCCAGTCTATGCTGTTAGAGGACATCCTGCACCACCCTTCACTTCTCCAGAGCTTCCTCACCTATTACTTCAAAATTAATAAACAGGGTAACAATGGTAGCATTCCACTTTGCCACTTCTCATGCATCTCCCAGGACTACAAATCACTTTGAAAGTCAACAACTACTTACGTTTGAATGGCGTCAAGTCCTGCCATTTTCATCTTTAACAAGCGGTCTTTCCAGTAATATCGAGGCACCCGTGAATAGTGAATGCTACCTGAGATGTAACGGAAAGGTCTCCCATCCTTGACAAAGCAGTCATTGTCATAATCAATGCCAAAACTCCTCTGAGGTACAGCCTGTGTACAAAAATAAAGAAAAAAACCTCACAATATAATAATTTTCTGCCTTGAAAGACAGTGAGAACAGTCCATATAACATCTGTGTGTTGTCCACAAAAGAAGATACAATAGTGCTTAAATAAATGACAGTGAATGGCTCTCCCCTAGCTACATATAGCCTACCTGAGCCTAACAGATCAAAGGAGCATCTACCAGCCCCTCAGCAATGACCGGATTCACTACTACACTGGAATATGCAGTGTGCATTTTCAACTTCTAATGAGTATAGAGTACTATCTTTTTACAATGACATGTTTAGTACTTACACCAATAAAAATGATGAACAATTAATTAGAGATCAGTGAGTCAATGCTTCACAGTCCATGCTTCAACCTACAAAGTTGTTGGAAGATCTCTTTTTGAGTGCTGGCCCCATGTCTTTAAGAACCTTTAATTTCTTCTTCTTTATACAAGCCTCAAGATTTCGCATCATATATCTCCCATGTATCTCTGGCATCCCTGTCACCAGTACTAGTTTTGTCCTCCATGTCCTTTGAATGGTTGATTGTTTGCCTTCATGTTCTATGACTATCCATTTGCATTTTATCTGATTCATTACTGAGGATATTAAAAAAAACATCCCTTCAATAAAAGATCAGTAGGGATTTATGAAATAAAAATCACGAGTCAGCAAATGTAATCAGTTCCAATTTTCACAGAATCACAGAATAACCAGGTTGGAAGAGACCCACTGGATCGTCGAGTCCAACCATTCCCACCAATCCCTAAATCATGCCCCTAAGTACCTCATCCACCCTCACCTTAAACACCTCCAGGGACGGCGACTCAACCACCTCCCTGCGCAGACTGTTCCAATGCCTAACCACCCTCTCCGTGAAGAATTTCTTCCTAATCTCAAGCCTAAATCTCCCCTGGCGGAGGTTGAGGCCATTCCCTCTTGTCCTGTCCCCTGTCACTTGGGAGAAGAGGCCAACTCCCTCCTCTCCACAACCTCCCTTCAGGTAGTTGTAGAGAGCAATGAGGTCTCCCCTCAGCCTCCTCTTCTCCAGGCTGAACAACCCCAGCTCTCTCAGCCGCTCCTCATAAGATTTGTTCTCCAGCCCCTTCACCAGCTTTGTTGCTCTTCTCTGGACTCGCTCCAGAGCCACAACATCCTTCTTGTGGTGAGGGGCCCAGAACTGAACACAGTACTCGAGGTGCAGTCTCACCAGTGCCGAGTACAGAGGGAGAATAACCTCCCTGGACCTGCTGGTCACACCTTTTCAGATCCAAGCCAAGATGCCATTGGCCTTCTTGGCCACCTGGGCACACTGCTGGCTCATGTTCAGTCACTGTCAACCAACACCCCCAGGTCCTTCTCCTCCTGGCAGCTTTCCAGCCAGGTTTCTCCTAGTTTGTACCTCTGCTTAGGGTTGTTGTGCCCCAAGTGCAGGACCTGGCATTTGGCCTTGTTAAACCTCATGCCGTTGGTCTCAGCCCAGCAGTCCAGCCTGTTCAGGTCCCTTTGCAGAGCCTCCCGACCCTCCAGCCGATCCACACTTCCACCCAGCTTGGCGTCATCTGCAAACTTGCTAAGGGAGCACTCAATGCCTTCATCCAGGTCGTTGATAAAGACATTAAACAGGACTGGACCCAGCACTGAGCACTGGGGAACCCCACTTGTCACTGGCCTCCAGCTGGATTTACCTCCGTTTACCACCACCCTCTGGGCCCGGTCATTCAACCAGTTTTTCACCCAGGAGAGTGTGCACCCATCCAGGCCAGAGGCCGACAGTTTCCGAAGCAGAATGCTATGAGAAACTGTATCAAAGGCTTTATTAAAGTCCAGAAGACCACATCCACAGCCTTTCCCTTAGTCACTTGGTCATAGAAGGTGATCGGGTTACTCTGGCAATACCTGCCTTTCATGAACCCGTGTTGACTGGGCCTGATCACCCGGTTACACTAGTTCATGTGAAATGCACCTTTCAATAGCAAATCAAAAGCTATTGAAGGACACTGGCCTTATTCTTAAAAAGATGGGCCGTAGCCTGTCCCATATTGAGGATGGAGCTAAGCAATTAAGAAATTTATTACATGAAACGAAGGGAAAAAAACTAGAAAGGCAAGAGAGACGCAGACCAACACACAACGCCAGGGGGACCTGAACTACATGAGAGCCATCCACCACCTGAGGAAATACACCCAAAGGTTAAGTAGGGACCAACAGACCACACAGTTTCAAAGAACTTTTCCATGAAACCACTTCCTTCTGTGAACTGATGAACAACTCTGTTACAATAGTGTATACAACTACAGGTAAAGAGAAGGCAACGGAAAAAGTGAAATACAGCAGACTCATCCATTTAAACATAAATATGCAATTGCTGAGATTCCTGGCCAACAACTGGACATAACTGCCAACAAAGACCATACTCTTAATGCAACAAAAGAGTAAAAAGGAACCAGTGCAACGTGTCACAGGGCAAAATTACAAAAGTGCAAAGTAAAAACACACTCTCTTGAAAACTGGAGGACAAAATTACTGAGTAAACACGCCTATCCCTTGACTGCCATTAAACAGAGCAACTGAGTGAGATAACGCACTACAAACATTTGAAGACTAAAAACTCCAAGGAGGAGAAAGACTACAGTGTGTGGCAACTGTGATAAAAGCATTTCTCCACAGAAAGCCTAAACTAAAGTTGTGGAAAATGTCTTAAATGCACAGAGCAGTTCAAAAGCACTGCCAACAGAAAAGTAGAATTGTCTGTGTGGTAGATATGTAAGAATTGATGTGAGAAGGACAGCCCTGAGCCAGCAGGGAAAAAAAGAACTGTAAGAGACTGCAAACTATTGCATAGGGGAAGCTATTTAAGTCCTGATCACACAAACATTGGCCCATTCTTAAGCTCACTTAACACAGTTCCATGGATGTGCCAGGTGTCCACAAAATCAGGCTTAGAGAAATACAAACCAACTGCTCTGGAGCAAAACTAACTCAAATGTTAGGATTCTTTCTGGGAAATAATGATGTTGTGGTAACTTCAGACTGTTAACCCTCAAGTAAATTACCATGGCAGAGCAAGCACAAGTGTCTACCATCTGCTTACTTTCCTTTCAATTCAAATCTAAGTGAAAACTTGTCCATCTTTAATTTATAACCTGCATCTTGATTCCTAGGCATGCTGCAATAGGATGGAATTCTATTGTGTGTATCCATCTCCTAGGGATATTCAACCTAAGGAACATCAAGCAGATGTTTCACATTCTTAAAATGTTTTTCACCCTTAGGAACTGTGACAAGGTGCAGCGTTAATGCAGAACAGAGTGCTGTAAAGTGATCACGACTAGATGAAACTCAGAACCCAAGTGCAGCAAAACAATTCTGCAATACTAAAAAAGAAAAAAAGTAGATTAGGAAGAAAAACACATTAAAAGGCCAATATTCCTGGAAATAAAGGAGACTCAAAACAAATTGCTGTTGTTTTTAACCCCCTCCCTTAGACCAACCATGTCAACAGGCCTAGGAAAAGACATAGAAAAGACACTTGCTCCGTGTATGGCAGATGACTGTTGAGAGATGCTGAACACTGAATCAACTGTTCTTATGACAGAATCACTAGCTTGGAAAAGACCTCCAGGATCATCGAGTCCGCTATTGTTTCCTCCCCTGCAAGGGACAGACACCTCTGGCACAGAAACTTCTTAAAACAGTAAAAGAAGGTATTAATTATGAAATCAATAATCATCAAACTGGTTATCATTTAAAGGCCACGCTTTCAAGGCTGCAACCATAATTGTGAATCACCATAATTGCGTCTTAAAACCACTCAGCACGCACTCCTACAGCAAATATTAGTACTAAATAAAAGGTCATTAGAGGCATCTTTCTTGATAAGTGAATTTTTATTAAATCTCAATATTTAAAGCATGATATACTGCAATTTACATATTTTCAAATCCACTCTATACCGATTATATAATAAATAGAATTTTGACAAAGTGATGATACTATTCTGTTCTAACAGTGACTACCTCCCCCCCCCCCCTCGCCATGAACTGGCCTTGGAAAGAAATGTATATTTGTTTCGTTAAGATCTCCAAATCATGTACATTTCACACACACACAAAAAAATTACAAAAAAAAAAATACAAAATAAGCAGCATAGCTTTTTTTTATCGTCTGGAATACTGAACACAGGATTAAATCATGTACATTCAAGTCAAATCAGAAAAAGCACAGAAAAAGGCTTAAAGGACAATTAGGGATTGCTGTCTTCAAGAGATTTTAGAAACGGTTAATTCCTCATACCAACAAAAATAAAGTTAATCTAGGATAATTTCCATTCATACTTTTTTTTTAAAAAAAGGCAAAATAGGAGAAGGCTTTGAAGGGTTTTGGCGTAGAAAGAAAACAGTAAGTGATAACTAATCATCAAGCAAACAAGTTTTCAAAGGGAGGGAGTTAAAGAAAAAAAAATAATCAAGGACTAAATGGCATTGGGAGAACCCAAAAAAATTATGAAATGATCATATGACCACTCCTACAAGGATAGTATCTGTTCCTAAAAAGACACACAAAGATCTTCAAAGCCAGGCACATACAAATTAAAGAAGTCATTCATGCATCCCTGGGACAGAAGAAGCACTTCAGCTAGGTTTCTTCACAGATTTGGACAAAATGAGAAGAGAAAATAAAAAGGGTAGGGAATGAAAAAGAAAAAATAGTACCAGCAACTCACTGGGAAACTAACATCATCTAAAACTAATCCCACAAAAGCCTTCCAATAGGGAAACTTGCTTAACAATTAGTGGTTTTAACACAATAGTAACCCTCAGCATAACAAAAACTATTGTTCTGGACCCCTGGCCTAGAAGGAATACCCGGCAGGACTAAACCCAGAACACATATTTTAACTGAAGGCATGTTAATAAGTAAACAGAGGATATCAAGGCTATCAAAATCATCTCTGTGTAAGGCCATTTGACACTACGCCACCGACAGGAAAGCATCTCAGAAGGACCCCATGAGGGTAGTGGGCAGTGTTAAATACATGTGGAATCTTTAGAATACTTTAGTAAGCATCATTGCAGAAGCATAAAAAGTTCACAAATTACAGATGGTAGGAAACAGGAATCATATAGTCCAGCAAGTAGAGAGTCTGGCTGGTCAGGTGTTCGCCTTTCAGACTAAAAGAGAACTGACTTCTCCAGCTCTTCCACCAACCGTCCAGTGCACATGACACTTACAGTATTTCTCAATATTCCTGTAAGTAATAAAGCAAGATGTTTGTACAGAAGAACAGGATAAAAACCAAAACAGCTTAGCAGTTAGAAACTGCTGGTAAGGGGAGAGAGGCTGAAGGGAGTGGATGAAGTGAAACCTGAAAATTTCACCTACAAAATGACTTAACTTTTCACAGTCTATGATTCTTTTCAAATACACCACTCTATACCTCTGGCAAAATGATAACCGGAGGTGAAGAATAAAACTGAAGCATGTCTGGTTCAGGATCACACAGGAGGGCAGGAAAATACCGAACAGTGCAGCTCTGGTCTTATCACCCTCAGCCTCCTGTGTAAGCAGTGATTTCTTTTGCCCAATGCCACACAGACCTGCCTGAGAAGAAGACAGGCACTGGTGGGCAGAAACACAGAGCAAGGGAAACTCCGCTGTTACAGCTGGAAGACAGGATTCCCAGACTCCTCTTGTTCGTGTTGTTTCATACAGCAACACTGAGGTGGATGGGAAGGAGAGAGGAAAATGTATAGAAGTAAACTCTTCCATCATCCTGGGTAACATATGTGCATTGATTCACATTATGGCTTTCTTGGATAAACAAAGATATGGAAGCAAGAATGTTTCTATTAATATGTTCTACTATCTTAAATTTCCCAGAATGGTATTAATTTGTGTTGGCCCTTCTAGGAAAAGCAGAAAGAAAATCCTTATCCCTCATTACTGTGTAGCAGTTATTCTGCTATGTGCAGATCAGACAACCAGGACATTGATACACAAATGCTATTACGGCAAGTCACCTGCTGCAGAGTTTTCTTGACACCACTTACTTGAAATATTAAAACCTTAAAGTTCAAGCATTAACCATTGAATCTCATTTGCATTGTTTTCAAATAGCATCACCTTACTCTTAAAAGAGAAAAGTCACAGAAAATAGATGAAGCGTAAACAAAAAATACAGAATGAAGAGGAAAAAAAAAAAGAGTATTTTAGCTTCGGATTCTGTGCTTTACAGCAGGAGGTACTGTTTGGTCAGAGAGCAAAAGTAGTTAAGTTAATTATGAGTTTTCTTTCTCATTTGCTTTTATTAGAGCTATTTTCAGTAAGTAATTACTAGATGCCCAATTTTTCTGGGGAAAACAACTACAGAAAGAGTTATTTTCACTCTTAGATATCACTCTCCCCAGCTTTTTAACTTGTAAAACAATCTAGTTTCAGGAACTGATGCCTGGCAGCTTACTATGCTGGTAAGCAGAACAGATTGGAAGCCCTAAAGCACACTGCAGACAGATAGCAAGATAAAGATAGCCGGCCTCAATTAAAAAAAACCCCAAAACTATTCCTTCCCTGTATCATTTCTAGCACAAAACTTCTGAAGTGTACATACTCAGTGAACACTCTCTAGTTCTTTTTGCAAAAGGTGCACGAGCAATTCCACTGCAAGAGATCAGAAATTTAGCTGTCTGAGATTTGATAGGACATCTGCTTGCTGGATAATAAACTGTGGAACATGAAGTAGCCACAGGACACAGATGTAACTGAACATGCACAGGACACATTATCTCCATCACATCAATGCTACCTTTAAATGTAGAACCTTAATAGTAATGAATTAAAAGAATTAATTTCTTCAGTATTTTTACATGCCCCAATTTGTTTCACAGTCCCAAGATACAGTTAGTGTTTTCTGCACAAATTTAACAAAACCTGCTGAAGTCTACCCTAACTCATCTTCTCTGTCTTCCTTAAAAAAGTATTTTCTTTCAGGGCAGAAAAGCCAATGTACTGACAAAAAAGGATGGTAGAAGTCTGTCAAATTAAAAGCTCCTCAAGGAGAATGCAGAATTATCTCTGTTATTTCAGCTCTGCTGCCCAGCCTCATGGGTATTCCAAAGTACATTGTCCCTGGGCTGACATAAACAAAGGTGTTCTGCCCAACTTTGTACAAGCCAACAAAGAAGGGATTCAGAAAATAAGCCCCAGCATTCAGTGGGAATATCTGCCCTCCATGAGTATGGCCAGAGAGAATTAAATTTATATCTGGTCTCTCCTGAAGGGCCCACTTTGCAGCAACCGGCTGATGAGCCAACAGCACTATTGCATTCTCACTGCTACAACCTCTGAGAGCTTTTTTTAAATCCATGCCGTGTCCTGAGTAGCGCAATGCATCTGCTTCAATATCATCAACACCAGCCAGGCAGAACCAGTCATCAGTGCCCTTCGGTGAAACAATCTTCACATTCTCATTATGGAGCGGCCGAATGTTGAACGATTTTAACAGCTCAAACCAGTTGCTAACATCTGATGTGTAGTACTCATGGTTTCCTGTGACGAAGTAAGTCCCCAAAGGGGAGTCAAGTTCTCCAAGTGGCTCAACAGCAGGTCGTATGATCTCTGCCTCAGAGTCAGTCAGGTCTCCAACAATCACGGTGATATCTGGTTTTAAAGCTTTAACCATTCTCACAATCATGGCAAGCTTGGTCTTCCCAACTGTAGGACCCAGATGGATATCTGAAAGCAACACCACTTTCAGATTATTCATTGTTGAGGGCAGCTTGTAAACTGGAATCTCCACTGAATTCACAGTGGGAGGCTGGGAAGCATTTAACAGCCCCACAACAGTCAGCACAAGAGTCAGCATGACTGCCAAAACTGGTTTCAATGCTGTTCTGCTGTTCTTGTTGCCAGTACCTGCCCTAGCACTTCTCCCAGACAAGAACTTGTAAGCCTGCTCTACAGAGCCTAGAGCAAAGAGGAAGAAGATAAGAATGATATAGGCCCCCAGGCAAGTGTAGGCAGCTAAAGAAAAGAAATAGGGCTCTTCTGCAACAAGAAATAACAATGTAAAGAAGCTTGAATGAGCCAAAGCTAGAAACATGAACACAGCTATTTTCCATGGCACGAAACAGAAGGAGCTGGCAGCTGAAGACCTGGAGAATGTGGTGACTGTGCTTCTCCAAACATGAAGAGATCCTATTAACATGAGGGCATTAGCGAATAGTGCCATCTGCAGCCTTAGAAGCCAACGCCGCATCCTGAGCTCAAGCTGCTCTGCCAGATAACTCCGCGATAGCATCATGGAGAAGAAAACCACTCCTGCAGCCACTGCAGCCTTTGCTTCAAGAGGCAGTTGCTTGAAGGAGATCATCTTTGCTTCCTGACCGTTCCCTTCTGTTCTGCAGAAATCTTCAGCAGGCAATAGTGTGGTTACGAAGGGATGCCTTGGGTCAGCGAAGCCTGCAACCAGGAACCAGTATCAGCCGTTTTAAAATATTACACACATTCCCTTTTTCCCAGACTGCAATAAAGGACTATTACTCTGTAGATACTACCCAGGACACTGGGTCATACAGAATCACTGCCATAAAGACAGGGAGATTTCCAGATGTGGAATAAATCAGACAACTGAAAACACAGGATTGTCCACTTCCAAGCTCCCTGCTTACCTTCCTCAATGATTCCTCCACTCGATATTATTTTTTATTATACGTTATTTCCTCATTAGCACTTGCTTATAGTAGAAGGCAATAGATCATAAAAGTGATACAATGAGTACTGGAAACAATTATTACAGTATTTGTAAACTCCATACATGTGACTAAGCTGTTTCTGCTGCTAACTTAGCATATGTGATTTCTGTTCATCTTTGCAAGCAGCTGGCTCTATTTCAAAAGCAGATATCACCCCACATTGTTCTTCTTGAATGCTAAAGATTCAACTAACACATACGATAGCAGCACTGAAAAGCCCACTGGAATAGCTACCAGATCAAAGTGCAGTCCCAGAAATGGCAGCTGATATATTGGCAGATATACTTGCCTCTAGTTGTGAATAAGACTTCCACAAAGCCCTCAAAATCAGTAAGACCAGTGAAACCCACATAATGTTTTGCTAATCGCTTCAACTACTTGCACAGTTCCCAAGACTCAACACCTATTTCAGTATATCCCAGTCTACCAAGATGCAATTAAGTTGAATGAGAATTAAAACTAACACACTGTGCTACTTAAAAAGAAAAGGGGGCAAGAAATCTAATACAATTGTGCTCCCAGACTGAAAATAAATATGCAAGCATCAGTTACACCTAAATCATGTCAGAAATCCCTGTTTTGCTTGGTACTCTGCTCAGAGTTCATGCTGTTTCTACTTGTGCCCAGTTTACATATTTCTATTTAAAATAAACCCATCGCTCCATTTTAACCATAGTAGATAAACAGTTCAGATAATCTTTCATAACATATAATAAAGAACAGGTTTGAAATAACAAATGACCTTATTTAAAGCAAGTGTACATCACATGGCATTCAAAACACTTATGTGTCTCAGTCAACACTTAATTAGAGAAAGAGTAAGCAATTACTACAGCCAAAAATACCTCAGAAGTAGGACACAAAAGCAGCCTTCTAGGGCTCTGCAGAGAGCTTGATCCCAGAAGTCTACAACCCCAAGCGGGTCACGTTGCTTAACTGCAGCATATACTTTCCCAAGCTAATTTAAAAGAACACTATCATCTCTGTTACAACAGGACCTCACTATATTTCAATGACTACACCAATTTTTAACAAGACTACTTCCTTTATTACTTTATCAGAGAACTGAGTTAGCAGAGAAGTTGCGCCCCCAGTTGGTGTGTCCCAGCAATTCCTCAAGGCCTTTAAGCTATAACAATGCTATTCTCAAAACAACAGGGCTACTCTAAACACGCCCCTCGGCAGGAAATGAGCCAAGCTAGGAAGATAAGAGTTTAAGAAATGTCCTACTGGTCAAAGTCCAGAGTTCCTCTATAACGAGGGCATATACTATCCAGGCAAGACCAATAAGAAATGCTGTTCAAAAAATAAACACCACCCTAGCCTCTGTCTGCTGCCTTTGGACTCCCTACTGCAGGCGAAGTTGATACAGCAGAAATATCAGAAAGTAAACCATTGGATCACAGAATCATAGAATAACCACATTACGAAAGAGGTTACGAAAGACTTCTTGGATCATCAAGTCCAACCATTCCTATCTGCCACTAAATCATGTCCCTGAAGAACTTGTCTACCCATCTTCCAGGAATGGTGACTCAACCACCTCCCTGGGCAGCCTTTTCCAGTCCCCAGTGACCCTTTCTGTGACAATTTTTTTCCTGATATCTAGTTTGAACCTCCCCAGGCGCAGCTCTAGCTCATTCCCCCTTGTCCTGTCCCCAGTAACCTGGGAGAAGAGGTCAGCACCCACGTCTGTACAACCTCCTTTCAGTTAGTTGTAGAGAGGAAGAAGGTCTCCCCTCAGCCTCCTCCTGTCCAGGCTAAACAAGCCCAGCACTTTCAGCCACTCCTCATAAGACTTGTTCTCCAGCTCCAAATCGCTGCCTTCACTGCTGGATGCTGTTTATGGACCCGATGCACGTTACCAGATTCAAAACCAAGTAAAGCCAAGACAAGCACTGCCTCCTTCCACAACTCATGCAGTAGCAAATTCCTGAAAACCACTACATACTTTTAAAGCATTAATCTGTTTCAAACTAACACACAAAATGCACCGAGAGCTCCTCGGCAAATACTGCCAAATTCAGTGAGAATCGTTTCCCCGTTACCCACACCAACACCCTCAGACGGTTTCCAGCCGTATTCCAAGCACCCAAAACGGCTCGAAAGAGGAAAAACGCATCCCGCACGGGGGGAACGACGAATTTCGCCGTCCCTGGGGTCTCTGACCGGGACTCACCGCTGCCCGGAGCAGCGCCGACAGCCCAGCCAGCGGAAGCAGCCGTAGCAGGAGCCGCAGCATCGCGGACGCGTCCGGGGAGCGATAGACCGGAAACTGCCCGCGCGCGCCGAGCTGCGCTTCCGGCCGGAGAAACCGAGCAGGCACAAGCCACGCCCCACGACTGAACCCACAAGGTAAACGTAAGCCACGCCCCCCTGAGCCCACATCAGTCAGCCCCCGCCCCCCAACAAAGCCGCGGTCAAGGCACTGGGGAGGCTACACACTGCCCCCCACTCGAACGCGATAACAACCCCCCAAAACGGACGTGGAACATCATAGAACGTCCAGAGTTTCAAGGGACACATGAGCACTGCCGAATCCAATGCCCCTTCCTGCAGAGCACAACCCAACATTAACACCATGTGTCTCAGGAGCATTTCCATTGCTGCCTGCCTGCTCCTCAGCCTTGGCACCATCACACCACCCCTAGGGAGCCTGCCCCAGTGGTCCTCTGATGTGCGGGCATATGATATAGGAGAAAAAGTTACAAATAAATTAGAAGACTTAGTTCACTGAAATACACTCTGTCTGCTACTAAAGGCCTTGAAGACCAAGGATGTTGATAAGAGAGGAGCTGATACATAGACATTCACTGATAAGGGAGAAGCTGGATTGTAAGCAACAGCAGAAAGCTGACTGCATCTCTCTCTGCAGTCTTGAATCTCCAACAGGATGAGACTGTGCCTGTGCACAGATTGGGTTCAGGGAAAATTCATGAGGAAGATGAAGGCGACTTGAGCCCCGAGCCCCAGACCACAACACCGAGCCTGCACGAATGTGACAGAAGCTTCTCAAATCTAATTATAATAAGAAGCGGGGAAAGGTCATGAATATGTAATATGTGTTTATGAATAGGCATGTCTTTACACTATAACTATCTCCTTGTTATGCCATTCGGTGTTAGGACAATTACTCCCTCACAACCGAACCCGCCGTCCAATAAACCCATACCTACTTTTAAACCCTTAATGGAGTTGTAGAGTTTTGATTCAACAAAACACCTCCACCCTATGCAGGAACAACCATTCCATAAGACACAACCTAAACCTCAACGGGTACATCTTCCTGCGCTCACTTCCAAACACTAGGCCAATTCCCACAACACCAAGGAGGACCCTTCGAAGGACAAGGACAAAAACCACATAAAAAAGAAGAAGGGGGAACACCTAGAAAGGGACAGAGGGAAAAAGGCGCTCCCGGGCGGTCTGACATCCCAGTAGTAACTGGGGCCGCCCCTCAGCTTCCAAGAATCACACAAATTGAGAGTAGTGGACCTCCAAGACTGTCCTACAACAGGGGTCTCCCATCCAATTGGTAACAGGGGTCGACCCCGCTTAGCTTCCAAGACTCAGACACATCGGGGGCCGCGTGGCTACACACTGACCCCGACACGAATACAATGACCACGCCACAAAAAGAATGTGGAACATCACGGAACGTCCCCACTGGCAAGGGAACAACAACGATCCTCAAATCAAACGCCCCTCCCTGCAGAGCACAACCCAACATTCACACCATGTGTCTCAGGACCATTTTCACTGCTGCTTGCCTGATCCTCAGCCTTGGCACCATCACACCTTCCCTACGGAGTCGGCTCCACTCCTCCTCCACCCTCAATGGGATGAATAACCTCTCAAACTCTCCGTAAGACACAACCTAAACCCCAACGCGCACATCTTCCTGCGCTCACTTCCAAACACTAGGCCAATTCCCACAACACCAAGGAGGACCCTTCGAAGGACAAGGATAAAAACCACATAAAAAAGAAGAAGGGGGAACACCTAGAAAGGGACAGAGGGAAAAAGGCGCTCCCGGGCGGTCTGACATCCCAGTACTAACTGGGGCCACCCCTCAGCTTACAAGAATCACACAAACTGAGAGTAGTGGACATCCAAGACTGTCCTACACCAGGGGTCTCCCATCCAATTGGTAACCGGGGCCGACCCCGCTTAGCTTCCAAGACTCAGACACATCGGGGGCCGCGTGGCTACACACTGACCCCGACACGAATACAATGACCACGCCACAAAAAGGATGTGGAACATCACGGAACGTCCCCAATGGCAAGGGAACAACAACGATCCTCAAATCAAACGCCCCTCCCTGCAGAGCACAACCCAACATTCACACCATGTGTCTCAGGACCATTTTCACTGCTGCCTGCCTGATCCTCAGCCTTGGCACCATCACACCTTCCATACGGAGCCGGCTCCACTACTCCTCAACCCTCGGCCTAAATAACATTTCCATAAGACAAAACCTAAACCTCAACAGGCACATCTTCCTGCGCTCACTTCCAAGCACGAGGCCAATTCCCACAAAACCAAGGAGGACCCTTCGAAGGACAAGGACAAAAAACACATAAAAAAAAAAAGGGGGAACACCTAGAAAGGGACAGAGGGAAAAAGGCGCTCCCGGGCGGTCTGACATCCCAGTAGTAACTGGGGCCGCCCCTCAGCTTCCAAGAATCACACAAACTGAGAGTAGTGGACCTCCAAGACTGTCCTACACCAGGGGTCTCCCATCCAATTGGTAACAGGGGTCGACCCCGCTTAGCTTCCAAGACTCAGACACATCGGGGGCCGCGTGGCTACACACTGACCCCAACACGAATACAATGACCACGCCACAAAAAGAATGTGGAACATCACGGAACGTCCCCACTGGCAAGGGAACAACAACGATCCTCAAATCAAACGTTCCTCCCTGCAGAGCACAACCCAACATTCACACCATGTGTCTCAGGACCATTTCCATTGCTGCCTGCCTGATCCTCAGCCTTGGCACCATCACACCTTCCCTACGGAGTCAGCTCCACTGCTCTTCAACCCTCTACGGGATGAACAACCTCTCCGTAAGACACAACCTAAACCTCAACAGGCACATCTTCCTGCGCTCACTTCCAAACACTAGGCCAATTCCCACAACACCAAGGAGGACCCTTCGAAGGACAAGGACAAAAACCACATAGAAAAAAAAGGGGGGAACACTTTGAAAGGGACAGAGGGAAAAAGGCGCTCCCGGGCGGTCTGACATCCCAGTAGTAACTGGGGCCGCCCCTCAGCTTCCAAGAATCACACAAACTGAGAGTAGTGGACCTCCAAGACTGTCCTACACCAGGGGTCTCCCATCCAAGTGTTAACTGGGGCCGCCCCTCTTAGCTTCCAAGACTCAGACACATCGGGGGCCGCGTGGCTACACACTGACCCCCACCCGAATACGATGACCACACCACAAAAACTATGTGGAAAATCACGGAACGTCCCCACTGGCAAGGGAACAACAACAATCCTCAAATCAAACGCCCCTCCCTGCAGAGCACAACCCAACATTCACACCATGTGTCTCAGGACCATTTTCACTGCTGCTTGCCTGATCCTCAGCCTTGGCACCATCACACCTTCCCTACGGAGTCGGCTCCACTGCTCCTCCACCCTCAATGGGATGAATAACCTCTCAACCTCTCCGTAAGACACAACCTAAACCCCAACGCGCACATCTTCCTGCGCTCACTTCCAAACACTAGGCCAATACCCACAACACCAAGGAGGACCCTTCGAAGGACAAGGATAAAAACCACATAAAAAAGAAGAAGGGGGAACACCTAGAAAGGGACAGAGGGAAAAAGGCGCTCCCGGGCGGTCTGACATCCCAGTACTAACTGGGGCCGCCCCTCAGCTTACAAGAATCACACAAACTGAGAGTAGTGGACATCCAAGACTGTCCTACACCAGGGGTCTCCCATCCAATTGGTACCCGGGGCCGACCCCGCTTAGCTTCCAAGACTCAGACACATCGGGGGCCGCGTGGCTACACACTGACCCCAACACGAATACAATGACCACGCCACAAAAAGGATGTGGAACATCACGGAACGTCCCCAATGGCAAGGGAACAACAACGATCCTCAAATCAAACGCCCCTCCCTGCAGAGCACAACCCAACATTCACACCATGTGTCTCAGGACCATTTTCACTGCTGCCTGCCTGATCCTCAGCCTTGGCACCATCACACCTTCCATACGGAGCCGGCTCCACTACTCCTCAACCCTCGGCCTAAATAACATTTCCATAAGACAAAACCTAAACCTCAACAGGCACATCTTCCTGCGCTCACTTCCAAGCACGAGGCCAATTCCCACAAAACCAAGGAGGACCCTTCGAAGGACAAGGACAAAAACCACATAGAAAAAAAAGGGGGGAACACTTTGAAAGGGACAGAGGGAAAAAGGCGCTCCCGGGCGGTCTGACATCCCAGAAGTAACTGGGGCCGCCCCTCAGCTTCCAAGAATCACACAAATTGAGAGTAGTGGACCTCCAAGACTGTCCTACACCAGGGGTCTCCCATCCAATTGGTAACAGGGGTCGACCCTGCTTAGCTTCCAAGACTCAGACACATCGGGGGCCGCGTGGCTACACACTGACCCCGACACGAATACAATGACCACGCCACAAAAAGGATGTGGAACATCACGGAACGTCCCCACTGGCAAGGGAACAACAATGATCCTCAAATCAAACGTTCCCCCCTGCAGAGCACAACCCAACATTCACACCATGTGTCTCAGGACCATTTCCATTGCTGCCTGCCTGATCCTCAGCCTTGGCACCATCACACCTTCCATACGGAGTCAGCTCCACTGCTCCTCCACCCTGTACGGGATGAACAACCTCTCCGTAAGACACAACCTAAAACCCAACGCGCACATCTTCCTGCGCTCACTTCCAAACACTAGGCCAATTCCCACAACACCAAGGAGGACCCTTCGAAGGACAAGGACAAAAAACACATAAAAAAAAAAAAGGGGGAACACCTAGAAAGGGACAGAGGGAAAAAGGCGCTCCCGGGCGGTCTGACATCCCAGTAGTAACTGGGGCCGCCCCTCAGCTTCCAAGAATCACACAAACTGAGAGTAGTGGACCTCCAAGACTGTCCTACACCAGGGGTCTCCCATCCAATTGGTAACAGGGGTCGACCCCGCTTAGCTTCCAAGACTCAGACACATCGGGGGCCGCGTGGCTACACACTGACCCCGACACGAATACAATGACCACGCCACAAAAAGAATGTGGAACATCACGGAACGTCCCCAATGGCAAGGGAACAACAACGATCCTCAAATCAAACGTTCCTCCCTGCAGAGCACAACCCAACATTCACACCATGTGTCTCAGGACCATTTCCATTGCTGCCTGCCTGATCCTCAGCCTTGGCACCATCACACCTTCCCTACGGAGTCAGCTCCACTGCTCTTCAACCCTCTACGGGATGAACAACCTCTCCGTAAGACACAACCTAAACCTCAACAGGCACATCTTCCTGCGCTCACTTCCAAGCACGAGGCCAATTCCCACAACACCAAGGAGGACCCTTCGAAGGACAAGGACAAAAACCACATAGAAAAAAAAGGGGGGAACACTTTGAAAGGGACAGAGGGAAAAAGGCGCTCCCAGGCGGTCTGACATCCCAGTAGTAACTGGGGCCGCCCCTCAGCTTCCAAGAATCACACAAACTGAGAGTAGTGGACCTCCAAGACTGTCCTACACCAGGGGTCTCCCATCCAATTGGTAACAGGGGTCGACCCCGCTTAGCTTCCAAGACTCAGACACATCGGGGGCCGCGTGGCTACACACTGACCCCGACACGAATACAATGACCACGCCACAAAAAGAATGTGGAACATCACGGAACGTCCCCACTGGCAAGGGAACAACAACGATCCTCAAATCAAACGTTCCTCCCTGCAGAGCACAACCCAACATTCACACCATGTGTCTCAGGACCATTTCCATTGCTGCCTGCCTGATCCTCAGCCTTGGCACCATCACACCTTCCCTACGGAGCCAGCTCCACTGCTCCTCCACCCTCTACGGGATGAACAACCTCTCCGTAAGACACAACCTAAACCTCAACGGGCACATCTTCCTGCGCTCACTTCCAAACACTAGGCCAATTCCCACAACACCAAGGAGGACCCTTCGAAGGACAAGGACAAAAACCACATAAAAAAAAAAAGGGAGGAACACTTTGAAAGGGACAGAGGGAAAAAGGCGCTCCCAGGCGGTCTGACATCCCAGTAGTAACTGGGGCCGCCCCTCAGCTTCCAAGAATCACACAAACTGAGAGTAGTGGACCTCCAAGACTGTCCTACACCAGGGGTCTCCCATCCAATTGGTAACAGGGGTCGACCCTGCTTAGCTTCCAAGACTCAGACACATCGGGGGCCGCGTGGCTACACACTGACCCCAACACGAATACAATGACCACGCCACAAAAAGGATGTGGAACATCACGGAACGTCCCCAATGGCAAGGGAACAACAATGATCCTCAAATCAAACGTTCCCCCCTGCAGAGCACAACCCAACATTCACACCATGTGTCTCAGGACCATTTTCACTGCTGCCTGCCTGATCCTCAGCCTTGGCACCATCACACCTTCCCTACGGAGTCAGCTCCACTGCTCCTCCACCCTGTACGGGATGAACAACCTCTCCGTAAGACACAACCTAAAACCCAACGCGCACATCTTCCTGCGCTCACTTCCAAACACTAGGCCAATTCCCACAACACCAAGGAGGACCCTTCGAAGGACAAGGACAAAAAACACATAAAAAAAAAAAAGGGGGAACACCTAGAAAGGGACAGAGGGAAAAAGGCGCTCCCGGGCGGTCTGACATCCCAGTAGTAACTGGGGCCGCCCCTCAGCTTCCAAGAATCACACAAACTGAGAGTAGTGGACCTCCAAGACTGTCCTACACCAGGGGTCTCCCTTCCAATTGGTAACAGGGGTCGACCCCGCTTAGCTTCCAAGACTCAGACACATCGGGGGCCGCGTGGCTACACACTGACCCCAACACGAATACAATGACCACGCCACAAAAAGGATGTGGAACATCACGGAACGTCCCCACTGGCAAGGGAACAACAACGATCCTCAAATCAAACGTTCCTCCCTGCAGAGCACAACCCAACATTCACACCATGTGTCTCAGGACCATTTCCATTGCTGCCTGCCTGATCCTCAGCCTTGGCACCATCACACCTTCCCTACGGAGTCAGCTCCACTGCTCTTCAACCCTCTACGGGATGAACAACCACTCCGTAAGACACAACCTAAACCTCAACAGGCACATCTTCCTGCGCTCACTTCCAAACACTAGGCCAATTCCCACAACACCAAGGAGGACCCTTCGAAGGACAAGGACAAAAACCACATAGAAAAAAAAGGGGGGAACACTTTGAAAGGGACAGAGGGAAAAAGGCGCTCCCGGGCGGTCTGACATCCCAGTAGTAACTGGGGCCGCCCCTCAGCTTCCAAGAATCACACAAACTGAGAGTAGTGGACCTCCAAGACTGTCCTACACCAGGGGTCTCCCATCCAATTGGTAACAGGGGTCGACCCCGCTTAGCTTCCAAGACTCAGACACATCGGGGGCCGCGTGGCTACACACTGACCCCAACACGAATACAATGACCACGCCACAAAAAGAATGTGGAACATCACGGAACGTCCCCAATGGCAAGGGAACAACAACGATCCTCAAATCAAACGTTCCTCCCTGCAGAGCACAACCCAACATTCACACCATGTGTCTCAGGACCATTTCCATTGCTGCCTGCCTGATCCTCAGCCTTGGCACCATCACACCTTCCCTACGGAGTCAGCTCCACTGCTCTTCAACCCTCTACGGGATGAACAACCTCTCCGTAAGACACAACCTAAACCTCAACAGGCACATCTTCCTGCGCTCACTTCCAAACACTAGGCCAATTCCCACAACACCAAGGAGGACCCTTCGAAGGACAAGGACAAAAACCACATAGAAAAAAAAGGGGGGAACACTTTGAAAGGGACAGAGGGAAAAAGGCGCTCCCGGGCGGTCTGACATCCCAGTACTAACTGGGGCCGCCCCTCAGCTTCCAAGAATCACACAAACTGAGAGTAGTGGACCTCCAAGACTGTCCTACACCAGGGGTCTCCCATCCAATTGGTAACCGGGGTCGACCCCGCTTAGCTTCCAAGACTCAGACACATCGGGGGCCGCGTGGCTACACACTGACCCCGACACGAATACAATGACCACGCCACAAAAAGAATGTGGAACATCACGGAACGTCCCCACTGGCAAGGGAACAACAACGATCCTCAAATCAAACGTTCCTCCCTGCAGAGCACAACCCAACATTCACACCATGTGTCTCAGGACCATTTTCACTGCTGCCTGCCTGATCCTCAGCCTTGGCACCATCACACCTTCCCTACGGAGTCAGCTCCACTGCTCCTCCACCCTCTACGGGATGAACAACCTCTCCGTAAGACACAACCTAAACCTCAACAGGCACATCTTCCTGCGCTCACTTCCAAACACTAGGCCAATTCCCACAACACCAAGGAGGACCCTTCGAAGGACAAGGACAAAAACCACATAGAAAAAAAAGGGGGGAACACTTTGAAAGGGACAGAGGGAAAAAGGCGCTCCCGGGCGGTCTGACATCCCAGTAGTAACTGGGGCCGCCCCTCAGCTTCCAAGAATCACACAAACTGAGAGTAGTGGACCTCCAAGACTGTCCTACACCAGGGGTCTCCCATCCAAGTGTTAACTGGGGCCGCCCCTCTTAGCTTCCAAGACTCAGACACATCGGGGGCCGCGTGGCTACACACTGACCCCCACCCGAATACGATGACCACACCACAAAAACTATGTGGAAAATCACGGAACGTCCCCACTGGCAAGGGAACAACAACAATCCTCAAATCAAACGCCCCTCCCTGCAGAGCACAACCCAACATTCACACCATGTGTCTCAGGACCATTTTCACTGCTGCTTGCCTGATCCTCAGCCTTGGCACCATCACACCTTCCCTACGGAGTCGGCTCCACTGCTCCTCCACCCTCAATGGGATGAATAACCTCTCAACCTCTCCGTAAGACACAACCTAAACCCCAACGCGCACATCTTCCTGCGCTCACTTCCAAACACTAGGCCAATACCCACAACACCAAGGAGGACCCTTCGAAGGACAAGGATAAAAACCACATAAAAAAGAAGAAGGGGGAACACCTAGAAAGGGACAGAGGGAAAAAGGCGCTCCCGGGCGGTCTGACATCCCAGTACTAACTGGGGCCGCCCCTCAGCTTACAAGAATCACACAAACTGAGAGTAGTGGACATCCAAGACTGTCCTACACCAGGGGTCTCCCATCCAATTGGTACCCGGGGCCGACCCCGCTTAGCTTCCAAGACTCAGACACATCGGGGGCCGCGTGGCTACACACTGACCCCAACACGAATACAATGACCACGCCACAAAAAGGATGTGGAACATCACGGAACGTCCCCAATGGCAAGGGAACAACAACGATCCTCAAATCAAACGCCCCTCCCTGCAGAGCACAACCCAACATTCACACCATGTGTCTCAGGACCATTTTCACTGCTGCCTGCCTGATCCTCAGCCTTGGCACCATCACACCTTCCATACGGAGCCGGCTCCACTACTCCTCAACCCTCGGCCTAAATAACATTTCCATAAGACAAAACCTAAACCTCAACAGGCACATCTTCCTGCGCTCACTTCCAAGCACGAGGCCAATTCCCACAAAACCAAGGAGGACCCTTCGAAGGACAAGGACAAAAACCACATAGAAAAAAAAGGGGGGAACACTTTGAAAGGGACAGAGGGAAAAAGGCGCTCCCGGGCGGTCTGACATCCCAGAAGTAACTGGGGCCGCCCCTCAGCTTCCAAGAATCACACAAATTGAGAGTAGTGGACCTCCAAGACTGTCCTACACCAGGGGTCTCCCATCCAATTGGTAACAGGGGTCGACCCTGCTTAGCTTCCAAGACTCAGACACATCGGGGGCCGCGTGGCTACACACTGACCCCGACACGAATACAATGACCACGCCACAAAAAGGATGTGGAACATCACGGAACGTCCCCACTGGCAAGGGAACAACAATGATCCTCAAATCAAACGTTCCCCCCTGCAGAGCACAACCCAACATTCACACCATGTGTCTCAGGACCATTTCCATTGCTGCCTGCCTGATCCTCAGCCTTGGCACCATCACACCTTCCATACGGAGTCAGCTCCACTGCTCCTCCACCCTGTACGGGATGAACAACCTCTCCGTAAGACACAACCTAAAACCCAACACGCACATCTTCCTGCGCTCACTTCCAAACACTAGGCCAATTCCCACAACACCAAGGAGGACCCTTCGAAGGACAAGGACAAAAACCACATAAAAAAAAAAAAGGGGGAACACCTAGAAAGGGACAGAGGGAAAAAGGCGCTCCCGGGCGGTCTGACATCCCAGTAGTAACTGGGGCCGCCCCTCAGCTTCCAAGAATCACACAAACTGAGAGTAGTGGACCTCCAAGACTGTCCTACACCAGGGGTCTCCCATCCAATTGGTAACAGGGGTCGACCCTGCTTAGCTTCCAAGACTCAGACACATCGGGGGCCGCGTGGCTACACACTGACCCCGACACGAATACAATGACCACGCCACAAAAAGAATGTGGAACATCACGGAACGTCCCCACTGGCAAGGGAACAACAACGATCCTCAAATCAAACGTTCCTCCCTGCAGAGCACAACCCAACATTCACACCATGTGTCTCAGGACCATTTCCATTGCTGCCTGCCTGATCCTCAGCCTTGGCACCATCACACCTTCCCTACGGAGTCAGCTCCACTGCTCTTCAACCCTCTACGGGATGAACAACCTCTCCGTAAGACACAACCTAAACCCCAACGCGCACATCTTCCTGCGCTCACTTCCAAACACTAGGCCAATTCCCACAACACCAAGGAGGACCCTTCGAAGGACAAGGATAAAAACCACATAAAAAAGAAGAAGGGGGAACACCTAGAAAGGGACAGAGGGAAAAAGGCGCTCCCGGGCGGTCTGACATCCCAGTACTAACTGGGGCCACCCCTCAGCTTACAAGAATCACACAAACTGAGAGTAGTGGACATCCAAGACTGTCCTACACCAGGGGTCTCCCATCCAATTGGTAACCGGGGCCGACCCCGCTTAGCTTCCAAGACTCAGACACATCGGGGGCCGCGTGGCTACACACTGACCCCGACACGAATACAATGACCACGCCACAAAAAGGATGTGGAACATCACGGAACGTCCCCAATGGCAAGGGAACAACAACGATCCTCAAATCAAACGCCCCTCCCTGCAGAGCACAACCCAACATTCACACCATGTGTCTCAGGACCATTTTCACTGCTGCCTGCCTGATCCTCAGCCTTGGCACCATCACACCTTCCATACGGAGCCGGCTCCACTACTCCTCAACCCTCGGCCTAAATAACATTTCCATAAGACAAAACCTAAACCTCAACAGGCACATCTTCCTGCGCTCACTTCCAAGCACGAGGCCAATTCCCACAAAACCAAGGAGGACCCTTCGAAGGACAAGGACAAAAAACACATAAAAAAAAAAAGGGGGAACACCTAGAAAGGGACAGAGGGAAAAAGGCGCTCCCGGGCGGTCTGACATCCCAGTAGTAACTGGGGCCGCCCCTCAGCTTCCAAGAATCACACAAACTGAGAGTAGTGGACCTCCAAGACTGTCCTACACCAGGGGTCTCCCATCCAATTGGTAACAGGGGTCGACCCCGCTTAGCTTCCAAGACTCAGACACATCGGGGGCCGCGTGGCTACACACTGACCCCAACACGAATACAATGACCACGCCACAAAAAGAATGTGGAACATCACGGAACGTCCCCACTGGCAAGGGAACAACAACGATCCTCAAATCAAACGTTCCTCCCTGCAGAGCACAACCCAACATTCACACCATGTGTCTCAGGACCATTTCCATTGCTGCCTGCCTGATCCTCAGCCTTGGCACCATCACACCTTCCCTACGGAGTCAGCTCCACTGCTCTTCAACCCTCTACGGGATGAACAACCTCTCCGTAAGACACAACCTAAACCTCAACAGGCACATCTTCCTGCGCTCACTTCCAAACACTAGGCCAATTCCCACAACACCAAGGAGGACCCTTCGAAGGACAAGGACAAAAACCACATAGAAAAAAAAGGGGGGAACACTTTGAAAGGGACAGAGGGAAAAAGGCGCTCCCGGGCGGTCTGACATCCCAGTAGTAACTGGGGCCGCCCCTCAGCTTCCAAGAATCACACAAACTGAGAGTAGTGGACCTCCAAGACTGTCCTACACCAGGGGTCTCCCATCCAAGTGTTAACTGGGGCCGCCCCTCTTAGCTTCCAAGACTCAGACACATCGGGGGCCGCGTGGCTACACACTGACCCCCACCCGAATACGATGACCACACCACAAAAACTATGTGGAAAATCACGGAACGTCCCCACTGGCAAGGGAACAACAACAATCCTCAAATCAAACGCCCCTCCCTGCAGAGCACAACCCAACATTCACACCATGTGTCTCAGGACCATTTTCACTGCTGCTTGCCTGATCCTCAGCCTTGGCACCATCACACCTTCCCTACGGAGTCGGCTCCACTGCTCCTCCACCCTCAATGGGATGAATAACCTCTCAACCTCTCCGTAAGACACAACCTAAACCCCAACGCGCACATCTTCCTGCGCTCACTTCCAAACACTAGGCCAATACCCACAACACCAAGGAGGACCCTTCGAAGGACAAGGATAAAAACCACATAAAAAAGAAGAAGGGGGAACACCTAGAAAGGGACAGAGGGAAAAAGGCGCTCCCGGGCGGTCTGACATCCCAGTACTAACTGGGGCCGCCCCTCAGCTTACAAGAATCACACAAACTGAGAGTAGTGGACATCCAAGACTGTCCTACACCAGGGGTCTCCCATCCAATTGGTACCCGGGGCCGACCCCGCTTAGCTTCCAAGACTCAGACACATCGGGGGCCGCGTGGCTACACACTGACCCCAACACGAATACAATGACCACGCCACAAAAAGGATGTGGAACATCACGGAACGTCCCCAATGGCAAGGGAACAACAACGATCCTCAAATCAAACGCCCCTCCCTGCAGAGCACAACCCAACATTCACACCATGTGTCTCAGGACCATTTTCACTGCTGCCTGCCTGATCCTCAGCCTTGGCACCATCACACCTTCCATACGGAGCCGGCTCCACTACTCCTCAACCCTCGGCCTAAATAACATTTCCATAAGACAAAACCTAAACCTCAACAGGCACATCTTCCTGCGCTCACTTCCAAGCACGAGGCCAATTCCCACAAAACCAAGGAGGACCCTTCGAAGGACAAGGACAAAAACCACATAGAAAAAAAAGGGGGGAACACTTTGAAAGGGACAGAGGGAAAAAGGCGCTCCCGGGCGGTCTGACATCCCAGAAGTAACTGGGGCCGCCCCTCAGCTTCCAAGAATCACACAAATTGAGAGTAGTGGACCTCCAAGACTGTCCTACACCAGGGGTCTCCCATCCAATTGGTAACAGGGGTCGACCCTGCTTAGCTTCCAAGACTCAGACACATCGGGGGCCGCGTGGCTACACACTGACCCCGACACGAATACAATGACCACGCCACAAAAAGGATGTGGAACATCACGGAACGTCCCCACTGGCAAGGGAACAACAATGATCCTCAAATCAAACGTTCCCCCCTGCAGAGCACAACCCAACATTCACACCATGTGTCTCAGGACCATTTCCATTGCTGCCTGCCTGATCCTCAGCCTTGGCACCATCACACCTTCCATACGGAGTCAGCTCCACTGCTCCTCCACCCTGTACGGGATGAACAACCTCTCCGTAAGACACAACCTAAAACCCAACGCGCACATCTTCCTGCGCTCACTTCCAAACACTAGGCCAATTCCCACAACACCAAGGAGGACCCTTCGAAGGACAAGGACAAAAAACACATAAAAAAAAAAAAGGGGGAACACCTAGAAAGGGACAGAGGGAAAAAGGCGCTCCCGGGCGGTCTGACATCCCAGTAGTAACTGGGGCCGCCCCTCAGCTTCCAAGAATCACACAAACTGAGAGTAGTGGACCTCCAAGACTGTCCTACACCAGGGGTCTCCCATCCAATTGGTAACAGGGGTCGACCCCGCTTAGCTTCCAAGACTCAGACACATCGGGGGCCGCGTGGCTACACACTGACCCCGACACGAATACAATGACCACGCCACAAAAAGAATGTGGAACATCACGGAACGTCCCCAATGGCAAGGGAACAACAACGATCCTCAAATCAAACGTTCCTCCCTGCAGAGCACAACCCAACATTCACACCATGTGTCTCAGGACCATTTCCATTGCTGCCTGCCTGATCCTCAGCCTTGGCACCATCACACCTTCCCTACGGAGTCAGCTCCACTGCTCTTCAACCCTCTACGGGATGAACAACCTCTCCGTAAGACACAACCTAAACCTCAACAGGCACATCTTCCTGCGCTCACTTCCAAGCACGAGGCCAATTCCCACAACACCAAGGAGGACCCTTCGAAGGACAAGGACAAAAACCACATAGAAAAAAAAGGGGGGAACACTTTGAAAGGGACAGAGGGAAAAAGGCGCTCCCAGGCGGTCTGACATCCCAGTAGTAACTGGGGCCGCCCCTCAGCTTCCAAGAATCACACAAACTGAGAGTAGTGGACCTCCAAGACTGTCCTACACCAGGGGTCTCCCATCCAATTGGTAACAGGGGTCGACCCCGCTTAGCTTCCAAGACTCAGACACATCGGGGGCCGCGTGGCTACACACTGACCCCGACACGAATACAATGACCACGCCACAAAAAGAATGTGGAACATCACGGAACGTCCCCACTGGCAAGGGAACAACAACGATCCTCAAATCAAACGTTCCTCCCTGCAGAGCACAACCCAACATTCACACCATGTGTCTCAGGACCATTTCCATTGCTGCCTGCCTGATCCTCAGCCTTGGCACCATCACACCTTCCCTACGGAGCCAGCTCCACTGCTCCTCCACCCTCTACGGGATGAACAACCTCTCCGTAAGACACAACCTAAACCTCAACGGGCACATCTTCCTGCGCTCACTTCCAAACACTAGGCCAATTCCCACAACACCAAGGAGGACCCTTCGAAGGACAAGGACAAAAACCACATAAAAAAAAAAAGGGAGGAACACTTTGAAAGGGACAGAGGGAAAAAGGCGCTCCCAGGCGGTCTGACATCCCAGTAGTAACTGGGGCCGCCCCTCAGCTTCCAAGAATCACACAAACTGAGAGTAGTGGACCTCCAAGACTGTCCTACACCAGGGGTCTCCCATCCAATTGGTAACAGGGGTCGACCCTGCTTAGCTTCCAAGACTCAGACACATCGGGGGCCGCGTGGCTACACACTGACCCCAACACGAATACAATGACCACGCCACAAAAAGGATGTGGAACATCACGGAACGTCCCCAATGGCAAGGGAACAACAATGATCCTCAAATCAAACGTTCCCCCCTGCAGAGCACAACCCAACATTCACACCATGTGTCTCAGGACCATTTTCACTGCTGCCTGCCTGATCCTCAGCCTTGGCACCATCACACCTTCCCTACGGAGTCAGCTCCACTGCTCCTCCACCCTGTACGGGATGAACAACCTCTCCGTAAGACACAACCTAAAACCCAACGCGCACATCTTCCTGCGCTCACTTCCAAACACTAGGCCAATTCCCACAACACCAAGGAGGACCCTTCGAAGGACAAGGACAAAAAACACATAAAAAAAAAAAAGGGGGAACACCTAGAAAGGGACAGAGGGAAAAAGGCGCTCCCGGGCGGTCTGACATCCCAGTAGTAACTGGGGCCGCCCCTCAGCTTCCAAGAATCACACAAACTGAGAGTAGTGGACCTCCAAGACTGTCCTACACCAGGGGTCTCCCTTCCAATTGGTAACAGGGGTCGACCCCGCTTAGCTTCCAAGACTCAGACACATCGGGGGCCGCGTGGCTACACACTGACCCCAACACGAATACAATGACCACGCCACAAAAAGGATGTGGAACATCACGGAACGTCCCCACTGGCAAGGGAACAACAACGATCCTCAAATCAAACGTTCCTCCCTGCAGAGCACAACCCAACATTCACACCATGTGTCTCAGGACCATTTCCATTGCTGCCTGCCTGATCCTCAGCCTTGGCACCATCACACCTTCCCTACGGAGTCAGCTCCACTGCTCTTCAACCCTCTACGGGATGAACAACCACTCCGTAAGACACAACCTAAACCTCAACAGGCACATCTTCCTGCGCTCACTTCCAAACACTAGGCCAATTCCCACAACACCAAGGAGGACCCTTCGAAGGACAAGGACAAAAACCACATAGAAAAAAAAGGGGGGAACACTTTGAAAGGGACAGAGGGAAAAAGGCGCTCCCGGGCGGTCTGACATCCCAGTAGTAACTGGGGCCGCCCCTCAGCTTCCAAGAATCACACAAACTGAGAGTAGTGGACCTCCAAGACTGTCCTACACCAGGGGTCTCCCATCCAATTGGTAACAGGGGTCGACCCCGCTTAGCTTCCAAGACTCAGACACATCGGGGGCCGCGTGGCTACACACTGACCCCAACACGAATACAATGACCACGCCACAAAAAGAATGTGGAACATCACGGAACGTCCCCAATGGCAAGGGAACAACAACGATCCTCAAATCAAACGTTCCTCCCTGCAGAGCACAACCCAACATTCACACCATGTGTCTCAGGACCATTTCCATTGCTGCCTGCCTGATCCTCAGCCTTGGCACCATCACACCTTCCCTACGGAGTCAGCTCCACTGCTCTTCAACCCTCTACGGGATGAACAACCTCTCCGTAAGACACAACCTAAACCTCAACAGGCACATCTTCCTGCGCTCACTTCCAAACACTAGGCCAATTCCCACAACACCAAGGAGGACCCTTCGAAGGACAAGGACAAAAACCACATAGAAAAAAAAGGGGGGAACACTTTGAAAGGGACAGAGGGAAAAAGGCGCTCCCGGGCGGTCTGACATCCCAGTACTAACTGGGGCCGCCCCTCAGCTTCCAAGAATCACACAAACTGAGAGTAGTGGACCTCCAAGACTGTCCTACACCAGGGGTCTCCCATCCAATTGGTAACCGGGGTCGACCCCGCTTAGCTTCCAAGACTCAGACACATCGGGGGCCGCGTGGCTACACACTGACCCCGACACGAATACAATGACCACGCCACAAAAAGAATGTGGAACATCACGGAACGTCCCCACTGGCAAGGGAACAACAACGATCCTCAAATCAAACGTTCCTCCCTGCAGAGCACAACCCAACATTCACACCATGTGTCTCAGGACCATTTTCACTGCTGCCTGCCTGATCCTCAGCCTTGGCACCATCACACCTTCCCTACGGAGTCAGCTCCACTGCTCCTCCACCCTCTACGGGATGAACAACCTCTCCGTAAGACACAACCTAAACCTCAACAGGCACATCTTCCTGCGCTCACTTCCAAACACTAGGCCAATTCCCACAACACCAAGGAGGACCCTTCGAAGGACAAGGACAAAAACCACATAGAAAAAAAAGGGGGGAACACTTTGAAAGGGACAGAGGGAAAAAGGCGCTCCCGGGCGGTCTGACATCCCAGTAGTAACTGGGGCCGCCCCTCAGCTTCCAAGAATCACACAAACTGAGAGTAGTGGACCTCCAAGACTGTCCTACACCAGGGGTCTCCCATCCAAGTGTTAACTGGGGCCGCCCCTCTTAGCTTCCAAGACTCAGACACATCGGGGGCCGCGTGGCTACACACTGACCCCCACCCGAATACGATGACCACACCACAAAAACTATGTGGAAAATCACGGAACGTCCCCACTGGCAAGGGAACAACAACAATCCTCAAATCAAACGCCCCTCCCTGCAGAGCACAACCCAACATTCACACCATGTGTCTCAGGACCATTTTCACTGCTGCTTGCCTGATCCTCAGCCTTGGCACCATCACACCTTCCCTACGGAGTCGGCTCCACTGCTCCTCCACCCTCAATGGGATGAATAACCTCTCAACCTCTCCGTAAGACACAACCTAAACCCCAACGCGCACATCTTCCTGCGCTCACTTCCAAACACTAGGCCAATACCCACAACACCAAGGAGGACCCTTCGAAGGACAAGGATAAAAACCACATAAAAAAGAAGAAGGGGGAACACCTAGAAAGGGACAGAGGGAAAAAGGCGCTCCCGGGCGGTCTGACATCCCAGTACTAACTGGGGCCGCCCCTCAGCTTACAAGAATCACACAAACTGAGAGTAGTGGACATCCAAGACTGTCCTACACCAGGGGTCTCCCATCCAATTGGTACCCGGGGCCGACCCCGCTTAGCTTCCAAGACTCAGACACATCGGGGGCCGCGTGGCTACACACTGACCCCAACACGAATACAATGACCACGCCACAAAAAGGATGTGGAACATCACGGAACGTCCCCAATGGCAAGGGAACAACAACGATCCTCAAATCAAACGCCCCTCCCTGCAGAGCACAACCCAACATTCACACCATGTGTCTCAGGACCATTTTCACTGCTGCCTGCCTGATCCTCAGCCTTGGCACCATCACACCTTCCATACGGAGCCGGCTCCACTACTCCTCAACCCTCGGCCTAAATAACATTTCCATAAGACAAAACCTAAACCTCAACAGGCACATCTTCCTGCGCTCACTTCCAAGCACGAGGCCAATTCCCACAAAACCAAGGAGGACCCTTCGAAGGACAAGGACAAAAACCACATAGAAAAAAAAGGGGGGAACACTTTGAAAGGGACAGAGGGAAAAAGGCGCTCCCGGGCGGTCTGACATCCCAGAAGTAACTGGGGCCGCCCCTCAGCTTCCAAGAATCACACAAATTGAGAGTAGTGGACCTCCAAGACTGTCCTACACCAGGGGTCTCCCATCCAATTGGTAACAGGGGTCGACCCTGCTTAGCTTCCAAGACTCAGACACATCGGGGGCCGCGTGGCTACACACTGACCCCGACACGAATACAATGACCACGCCACAAAAAGGATGTGGAACATCACGGAACGTCCCCACTGGCAAGGGAACAACAATGATCCTCAAATCAAACGTTCCCCCCTGCAGAGCACAACCCAACATTCACACCATGTGTCTCAGGACCATTTCCATTGCTGCCTGCCTGATCCTCAGCCTTGGCACCATCACACCTTCCATACGGAGTCAGCTCCACTGCTCCTCCACCCTGTACGGGATGAACAACCTCTCCGTAAGACACAACCTAAAACCCAACACGCACATCTTCCTGCGCTCACTTCCAAACACTAGGCCAATTCCCACAACACCAAGGAGGACCCTTCGAAGGACAAGGACAAAAACCACATAAAAAAAAAAAAGGGGGAACACCTAGAAAGGGACAGAGGGAAAAAGGCGCTCCCGGGCGGTCTGACATCCCAGTAGTAACTGGGGCCGCCCCTCAGCTTCCAAGAATCACACAAACTGAGAGTAGTGGACCTCCAAGACTGTCCTACACCAGGGGTCTCCCATCCAATTGGTAACAGGGGTCGACCCTGCTTAGCTTCCAAGACTCAGACACATCGGGGGCCGCGTGGCTACACACTGACCCCGACACGAATACAATGACCACGCCACAAAAAGAATGTGGAACATCACGGAACGTCCCCACTGGCAAGGGAACAACAACGATCCTCAAATCAAACGTTCCTCCCTGCAGAGCACAACCCAACATTCACACCATGTGTCTCAGGACCATTTCCATTGCTGCCTGCCTGATCCTCAGCCTTGGCACCATCACACCTTCCCTACGGAGTCAGCTCCACTGCTCTTCAACCCTCTACGGGATGAACAACCTCTCCGTAAGACACAACCTAAACCCCAACGCGCACATCTTCCTGCGCTCACTTCCAAACACTAGGCCAATTCCCACAACACCAAGGAGGACCCTTCGAAGGACAAGGATAAAAACCACATAAAAAAGAAGAAGGGGGAACACCTAGAAAGGGACAGAGGGAAAAAGGCGCTCCCGGGCGGTCTGACATCCCAGTACTAACTGGGGCCACCCCTCAGCTTACAAGAATCACACAAACTGAGAGTAGTGGACATCCAAGACTGTCCTACACCAGGGGTCTCCCATCCAATTGGTAACCGGGGCCGACCCCGCTTAGCTTCCAAGACTCAGACACATCGGGGGCCGCGTGGCTACACACTGACCCCGACACGAATACAATGACCACGCCACAAAAAGGATGTGGAACATCACGGAACGTCCCCAATGGCAAGGGAACAACAACGATCCTCAAATCAAACGCCCCTCCCTGCAGAGCACAACCCAACATTCACACCATGTGTCTCAGGACCATTTTCACTGCTGCCTGCCTGATCCTCAGCCTTGGCACCATCACACCTTCCATACGGAGCCGGCTCCACTACTCCTCAACCCTCGGCCTAAATAACATTTCCATAAGACAAAACCTAAACCTCAACAGGCACATCTTCCTGCGCTCACTTCCAAGCACGAGGCCAATTCCCACAAAACCAAGGAGGACCCTTCGAAGGACAAGGACAAAAAACACATAAAAAAAAAAAGGGGGAACACCTAGAAAGGGACAGAGGGAAAAAGGCGCTCCCGGGCGGTCTGACATCCCAGTAGTAACTGGGGCCGCCCCTCAGCTTCCAAGAATCACACAAACTGAGAGTAGTGGACCTCCAAGACTGTCCTACACCAGGGGTCTCCCATCCAATTGGTAACAGGGGTCGACCCCGCTTAGCTTCCAAGACTCAGACACATCGGGGGCCGCGTGGCTACACACTGACCCCAACACGAATACAATGACCACGCCACAAAAAGAATGTGGAACATCACGGAACGTCCCCACTGGCAAGGGAACAACAACGATCCTCAAATCAAACGTTCCTCCCTGCAGAGCACAACCCAACATTCACACCATGTGTCTCAGGACCATTTCCATTGCTGCCTGCCTGATCCTCAGCCTTGGCACCATCACACCTTCCCTACGGAGTCAGCTCCACTGCTCTTCAACCCTCTACGGGATGAACAACCTCTCCGTAAGACACAACCTAAACCTCAACAGGCACATCTTCCTGCGCTCACTTCCAAACACTAGGCCAATTCCCACAACACCAAGGAGGACCCTTCGAAGGACAAGGACAAAAACCACATAGAAAAAAAAGGGGGGAACACTTTGAAAGGGACAGAGGGAAAAAGGCGCTCCCGGGCGGTCTGACATCCCAGTAGTAACTGGGGCCGCCCCTCAGCTTCCAAGAATCACACAAACTGAGAGTAGTGGACCTCCAAGACTGTCCTACACCAGGGGTCTCCCATCCAAGTGTTAACTGGGGCCGCCCCTCTTAGCTTCCAAGACTCAGACACATCGGGGGCCGCGTGGCTACACACTGACCCCCACCCGAATACGATGACCACACCACAAAAACTATGTGGAAAATCACGGAACGTCCCCACTGGCAAGGGAACAACAACAATCCTCAAATCAAACGCCCCTCCCTGCAGAGCACAACCCAACATTCACACCATGTGTCTCAGGACCATTTTCACTGCTGCTTGCCTGATCCTCAGCCTTGGCACCATCACACCTTCCCTACGGAGTCGGCTCCACTGCTCCTCCACCCTCAATGGGATGAATAACCTCTCAACCTCTCCGTAAGACACAACCTAAACCCCAACGCGCACATCTTCCTGCGCTCACTTCCAAACACTAGGCCAATACCCACAACACCAAGGAGGACCCTTCGAAGGACAAGGATAAAAACCACATAAAAAAGAAGAAGGGGGAACACCTAGAAAGGGACAGAGGGAAAAAGGCGCTCCCGGGCGGTCTGACATCCCAGTACTAACTGGGGCCGCCCCTCAGCTTACAAGAATCACACAAACTGAGAGTAGTGGACATCCAAGACTGTCCTACACCAGGGGTCTCCCATCCAATTGGTACCCGGGGCCGACCCCGCTTAGCTTCCAAGACTCAGACACATCGGGGGCCGCGTGGCTACACACTGACCCCAACACGAATACAATGACCACGCCACAAAAAGGATGTGGAACATCACGGAACGTCCCCAATGGCAAGGGAACAACAACGATCCTCAAATCAAACGCCCCTCCCTGCAGAGCACAACCCAACATTCACACCATGTGTCTCAGGACCATTTTCACTGCTGCCTGCCTGATCCTCAGCCTTGGCACCATCACACCTTCCATACGGAGCCGGCTCCACTACTCCTCAACCCTCGGCCTAAATAACATTTCCATAAGACAAAACCTAAACCTCAACAGGCACATCTTCCTGCGCTCACTTCCAAGCACGAGGCCAATTCCCACAAAACCAAGGAGGACCCTTCGAAGGACAAGGACAAAAACCACATAGAAAAAAAAGGGGGGAACACTTTGAAAGGGACAGAGGGAAAAAGGCGCTCCCGGGCGGTCTGACATCCCAGAAGTAACTGGGGCCGCCCCTCAGCTTCCAAGAATCACACAAATTGAGAGTAGTGGACCTCCAAGACTGTCCTACACCAGGGGTCTCCCATCCAATTGGTAACAGGGGTCGACCCTGCTTAGCTTCCAAGACTCAGACACATCGGGGGCCGCGTGGCTACACACTGACCCCGACACGAATACAATGACCACGCCACAAAAAGGATGTGGAACATCACGGAACGTCCCCACTGGCAAGGGAACAACAATGATCCTCAAATCAAACGTTCCCCCCTGCAGAGCACAACCCAACATTCACACCATGTGTCTCAGGACCATTTCCATTGCTGCCTGCCTGATCCTCAGCCTTGGCACCATCACACCTTCCATACGGAGTCAGCTCCACTGCTCCTCCACCCTGTACGGGATGAACAACCTCTCCGTAAGACACAACCTAAAACCCAACACGCACATCTTCCTGCGCTCACTTCCAAACACTAGGCCAATTCCCACAACACCAAGGAGGACCCTTCGAAGGACAAGGACAAAAACCACATAAAAAAAAAAAAGGGGGAACACCTAGAAAGGGACAGAGGGAAAAAGGCGCTCCCGGGCGGTCTGACATCCCAGTAGTAACTGGGGCCGCCCCTCAGCTTCCAAGAATCACACAAACTGAGAGTAGTGGACCTCCAAGACTGTCCTACACCAGGGGTCTCCCATCCAATTGGTAACAGGGGTCGACCCCGCTTAGCTTCCAAGACTCAGACACATCGGGGGCCGCGTGGCTACACACTGACCCCGACACGAATACAATGACCACGCCACAAAAAGAATGTGGAACATCACGGAACGTCCCCACTGGCAAGGGAACAACAACGATCCTCAAATCAAACGTTCCTCCCTGCAGAGCACAACCCAACATTCACACCATGTGTCTCAGGACCATTTCCATTGCTGCCTGCCTGATCCTCAGCCTTGGCACCATCACACCTTCCCTACGGAGTCAGCTCCACTGCTCTTCAACCCTCTACGGGATGAACAACCTCTCCGTAAGACACAACCTAAACCTCAACAGGCACATCTTCCTGCGCTCACTTCCAAGCACGAGGCCAATTCCCACAACACCAAGGAGGACCCTTCGAAGGACAAGGACAAAAACCACATAGAAAAAAAAGGGGGGAACACTTTGAAAGGGACAGAGGGAAAAAGGCGCTCCCAGGCGGTCTGACATCCCAGTAGTAACTGGGGCCGCCCCTCAGCTTACAAGAATCACACAAACTGAGAGTAGTGGACCTCCAAGACTGTCCTACACCAGGGGTCTCCCATCCAATTGGTAACAGGGGTCGACCCCGCTTAGCTTCCAAGACTCAGACACATCGGGGGCCGCGTGGCTACACACTGACCCCGACACGAATACAATGACCACGCCACAAAAAGAATGTGGAACATCACGGAACGTCCCCACTGGCAAGGGAACAACAACGATCCTCAAATCAAACGTTCCTCCCTGCAGAGCACAACCCAACATTCACACCATGTGTCTCAGGACCATTTCCATTGCTGCCTGCCTGATCCTCAGCCTTGGCACCATCACACCTTCCCTACGGAGCCAGCTCCACTGCTCCTCCACCCTCTACGGGATGAACAACCTCTCCGTAAGACACAACCTAAACCTCAACGGGCACATCTTCCTGCGCTCACTTCCAAACACTAGGCCAATTCCCACAACACCAAGGAGGACCCTTCGAAGGACAAGGACAAAAACCACATAAAAAAAAAAAGGGAGGAACACTTTGAAAGGGACAGAGGGAAAAAGGCGCTCCCAGGCGGTCTGACATCCCAGTAGTAACTGGGGCCGCCCCTCAGCTTCCAAGAATCACACAAACTGAGAGTAGTGGACCTCCAAGACTGTCCTACACCAGGGGTCTCCCATCCAATTGGTAACAGGGGTCGACCCTGCTTAGCTTCCAAGACTCAGACACATCGGGGGCCGCGTGGCTACACACTGACCCCAACACGAATACAATGACCACGCCACAGAAAGGATGTGGAACATCACGGAACGTCCCCAATGGCAAGGGAACAACAATGATCCTCAAATCAAACGTTCCCCCCTGCAGAGCACAACCCAACATTCACACCATGTGTCTCAGGACCATTTTCACTGCTGCCTGCCTGATCCTCAGCCTTGGCACCATCACACCTTCCCTACGGAGTCAGCTCCACTGCTCCTCCACCCTGTACGGGATGAACAACCTCTCCGTAAGACACAACCTAAAACCCAACGCGCACATCTTCCTGCGCTCACTTCCAAACACTAGGCCAATTCCCACAACACCAAGGAGGACCCTTCGAAGGACAAGGACAAAAAACACATAAAAAAAAAAAAGGGGGAACACCTAGAAAGGGACAGAGGGAAAAAGGCGCTCCCGGGCGGTCTGACATCCCAGTAGTAACTGGGGCCGCCCCTCAGCTTCCAAGAATCACACAAACTGAGAGTAGTGGACCTCCAAGACTGTCCTACACCAGGGGTCTCCCATCCAATTGGTAACAGGGGTCGACCCCGCTTAGCTTCCAAGACTCAGACACATCGGGGGCCGCGTGGCTACACACTGACCCCAACACGAATACAATGACCACGCCACAAAAAGAATGTGGAACATCACGGAACGTCCCCACTGGCAAGGGAACAACAACGATCCTCAAATCAAACGTTCCTCCCTGCAGAGCACAACCCAACATTCACACCATGTGTCTCAGGACCATTTCCATTGCTGCCTGCCTGATCCTCAGCCTTGGCACCATCACACCTTCCCTACGGAGTCAGCTCCACTGCTCTTCAACCCTCTACGGGATGAACAACCACTCCGTAAGACACAACCTAAACCTCAACAGGCACATCTTCCTGCGCTCACTTCCAAACACTAGGCCAATTCCCACAACACCAAGGAGGACCCTTCGAAGGACAAGGACAAAAACCACATAGAAAAAAAAGGGGGGAACACTTTGAAAGGGACAGAGGGAAAAAGGCGCTCCCGGGCGGTCTGACATCCCAGTAGTAACTGGGGCCGCCCCTCAGCTTCCAAGAATCACACAAACTGAGAGTAGTGGACCTCCAAGACTGTCCTACACCAGGGGTCTCCCATCCAATTGGTAACAGGGGTCGACCCCGCTTAGCTTCCAAGACTCAGACACATCGGGGGCCGCGTGGCTACACACTGACCCCGACACGAATACAATGACCACGCCACAAAAAGAATGTGGAACATCACGGAACGTCCCCAATGGCAAGGGAACAACAACGATCCTCAAATCAAACGTTCCTCCCTGCAGAGCACAACCCAACATTCACACCATGTGTCTCAGGACCATTTCCATTGCTGCCTGCCTGATCCTCAGCCTTGGCACCATCACACCTTCCCTACGGAGTCAGCTCCACTGCTCTTCAACCCTCTACGGGATGAACAACCTCTCCGTAAGACACAACCTAAACCTCAACAGGCACATCTTCCTGCGCTCACTTCCAAACACTAGGCCAATTCCCACAACACCAAGGAGGACCCTTCGAAGGACAAGGACAAAAACCACATAGAAAAAAAAGGGGGGAACACTTTGAAAGGGACAGAGGGAAAAAGGCGCTCCCGGGCGGTCTGACATCCCAGTAGTAACTGGGGCCGCCCCTCAGCTTCCAAGAATCACACAAACTGAGAGTAGTGGACCTCCAAGACTGTCCTACACCAGGGGTCTCCCATCCAATTGGTAACCGGGGTCGACCCCGCTTAGCTTCCAAGACTCAGACACATCGGGGGCCGCGTGGCTACACACTGACCCCGACACGAATACAATGACCACGCCACAAAAAGAATGTGGAACATCACGGAACGTCCCCACTGGCAAGGGAACAACAACGATCCTCAAATCAAACGTTCCTCCCTGCAGAGCACAACCCAACATTCACACCATGTGTCTCAGGACCATTTTCACTGCTGCCTGCCTGATCCTCAGCCTTGGCACCATCACACCTTCCCTACGGAGTCAGCTCCACTGCTCCTCCACCCTCTACGGGATGAACAACCTCTCCGTAAGACACAACCTAAACCTCAACAGGCACATCTTCCTGCGCTCACTTCCAAACACTAGGCCAATTCCCACAACACCAAGGAGGACCCTTCGAAGGACAAGGACAAAAACCACATAGAAAAAAAAGGGGGGAACACTTTGAAAGGGACAGAGGGAAAAAGGCGCTCCCGGGCGGTCTGACATCCCAGTAGTAACTGGGGCCGCCCCTCAGCTTCCAAGAATCACACAAACTGAGAGTAGTGGACCTCCAAGACTGTCCTACACCAGGGGTCTCCCATCCAAGTGTTAACTGGGGCCGCCCCTCTTAGCTTCCAAGACTCAGACACATCGGGGGCCGCGTGGCTACACACTGACCCCCACCCGAATACGATGACCACACCACAAAAACTATGTGGAAAATCACGGAACGTCCCCACTGGCAAGGGAACAACAACAATCCTCAAATCAAACGCCCCTCCCTGCAGAGCACAACCCAACATTCACACCATGTGTCTCAGGACCATTTTCACTGCTGCTTGCCTGATCCTCAGCCTTGGCACCATCACACCTTCCCTACGGAGTCGGCTCCACTGCTCCTCCACCCTCAATGGGATGAATAACCTCTCAACCTCTCCGTAAGACACAACCTAAACCCCAACGCGCACATCTTCCTGCGCTCACTTCCAAACACTAGGCCAATACCCACAACACCAAGGAGGACCCTTCGAAGGACAAGGATAAAAACCTCATAAAAAAGAAGAAGGGGGAACACCTAGAAAGGGACAGAGGGAAAAAGGCGCTCCCGGGCGGTCTGACATCCCAGTACTAACTGGGGCCGCCCCTCAGCTTACAAGAATCACACAAACTGAGAGTAGTGGACATCCAAGACTGTCCTACACCAGGGGTCTCCCATCCAATTGGTAACCGGGGCCGACCCCGCTTAGCTTCCAAGACTCAGACACATCGGGGGCCGCGTGGCTACACACTGACCCCAACACGAATACAATGACCACGCCACAAAAAGGATGTGGAACATCACGGAACGTCCCCAATGGCAAGGGAACAACAACGATCCTCAAATCAAACGCCCCTCCCTGCAGAGCACAACCCAACATTCACACCATGTGTCTCAGGACCATTTTCACTGCTGCCTGCCTGATCCTCAGCCTTGGCACCATCACACCTTCCATACGGAGCCGGCTCCACTACTCCTCAACCCTCGGCCTAAATAACATTTCCATAAGACAAAACCTAAACCTCAACAGGCACATCTTCCTGCGCTCACTTCCAAGCACGAGGCCAATTCCCACAAAACCAAGGAGGACCCTTCGAAGGACAAGGACAAAAACCACATAGAAAAAAAAGGGGGGAACACTTTGAAAGGGACAGAGGGAAAAAGGCGCTCCCAGGCGGTCTGACATCCCAGTAGTAACTGGGGCCGCCCCTCAGCTTCCAAGAATCACACAAACTGAGAGTAGTGGACCTCCAAGACTGTCCTACACCAGGGGTCTCCCATCCAATTGGTAACAGGGGTCGACCCCGCTTAGCTTCCAAGACTCAGACACATCGGGGGCCGCGTGGCTACACACTGACCCCGACACGAATACAATGACCACGCCACAAAAAGAATGTGGAACATCACGGAACGTCCCCACTGGCAAGGGAACAACAACGATCCTCAAATCAAACGTTCCTCCCTGCAGAGCACAACCCAACATTCACACCATGTGTCTCAGGACCATTTCCATTGCTGCCTGCCTGATCCTCAGCCTTGGCACCATCACACCTTCCCTACGGAGCCAGCTCCACTGCTCCTCCACCCTCTACGGGATGAACAACCTCTCCGTAAGACACAACCTAAACCTCAACGGGCACATCTTCCTGCGCTCACTTCCAAACACTAGGCCAATTCCCACAACACCAAGGAGGACCCTTCGAAGGACAAGGACAAAAACCACATAAAAAAAAAAAGGGAGGAACACTTTGAAAGGGACAGAGGGAAAAAGGCGCTCCCAGGCGGTCTGACATCCCAGTAGTAACTGGGGCCGCCCCTCAGCTTCCAAGAATCACACAAACTGAGAGTAGTGGACCTCCAAGACTGTCCTACACCAGGGGTCTCCCATCCAATTGGTAACAGGGGTCGACCCTGCTTAGCTTCCAAGACTCAGACACATCGGGGGCCGCGTGGCTACACACTGACCCCAACACGAATACAATGACCACGCCACAAAAAGGATGTGGAACATCACGGAACGTCCCCAATGGCAAGGGAACAACAATGATCCTCAAATCAAACGTTCCCCCCTGCAGAGCACAACCCAACATTCACACCATGTGTCTCAGGACCATTTTCACTGCTGCCTGCCTGATCCTCAGCCTTGGCACCATCACACCTTCCCTACGGAGTCAGCTCCACTGCTCCTCCACCCTGTACGGGATGAACAACCTCTCCGTAAGACACAACCTAAAACCCAACGCGCACATCTTCCTGCGCTCACTTCCAAACACTAGGCCAATTCCCACAACACCAAGGAGGACCCTTCGAAGGACAAGGACAAAAAACACATAAAAAAAAAAAAGGGGGAACACCTAGAAAGGGACAGAGGGAAAAAGGCGCTCCCGGGCGGTCTGACATCCCAGTAGTAACTGGGGCCGCCCCTCAGCTTCCAAGAATCACACAAACTGAGAGTAGTGGACCTCCAAGACTGTCCTACACCAGGGGTCTCCCATCCAATTGGTAACAGGGGTCGACCCCGCTTAGCTTCCAAGACTCAGACACATCGGGGGCCGCGTGGCTACACACTGACCCCAACACGAATACAATGACCACGCCACAAAAAGGATGTGGAACATCACGGAACGTCCCCACTGGCAAGGGAACAACAACGATCCTCAAATCAAACGTTCCTCCCTGCAGAGCACAACCCAACATTCACACCATGTGTCTCAGGACCATTTCCATTGCTGCCTGCCTGATCCTCAGCCTTGGCACCATCACACCTTCCCTACGGAGTCAGCTCCACTGCTCTTCAACCCTCTACGGGATGAACAACCACTCCGTAAGACACAACCTAAACCTCAACAGGCACATCTTCCTGCGCTCACTTCCAAACACTAGGCCAATTCCCACAACACCAAGGAGGACCCTTCGAAGGACAAGGACAAAAACCACATAGAAAAAAAAGGGGGGAACACTTTGAAAGGGACAGAGGGAAAAAGGCGCTCCCGGGCGGTCTGACATCCCAGTAGTAACTGGGGCCGCCCCTCAGCTTCCAAGAATCACACAAACTGAGAGTAGTGGACCTCCAAGACTGTCCTACACCAGGGGTCTCCCATCCAATTGGTAACAGGGGTCGACCCCGCTTAGCTTCCAAGACTCAGACACATCGGGGGCCGCGTGGCTACACACTGACCCCAACACGAATACAATGACCACGCCACAAAAAGAATGTGGAACATCACGGAACGTCCCCACTGGCAAGGGAACAACAACGATCCTCAAATCAAACGTTCCTCCCTGCAGAGCACAACCCAACATTCACACCATGTGTCTCAGGACCATTTCCATTGCTGCCTGCCTGATCCTCAGCCTTGGCACCATCACACCTTCCCTACGGAGTCAGCTCCACTGCTCTTCAACCCTCTACGGGATGAACAACCTCTCCGTAAGACACAACCTAAACCTCAACAGGCACATCTTCCTGCGCTCACTTCCAAACACTAGGCCAATTCCCACAACACCAAGGAGGACCCTTCGAAGGACAAGGACAAAAACCACATAGAAAAAAAAGGGGGGAACACTTTGAAAGGGACAGAGGGAAAAAGGCGCTCCCGGGCGGTCTGACATCCCAGTAGTAACTGGGGCCGCCCCTCAGCTTCCAAGAATCACACAAACTGAGAGTAGTGGACCTCCAAGACTGTCCTACACCAGGGGTCTCCCATCCAATTGGTAACCGGGGTCGACCCCGCTTAGCTTCCAAGACTCAGACACATCGGGGGCCGCGTGGCTACACACTGACCCCGACACGAATACAATGACCACGCCACAAAAAGAATGTGGAACATCACGGAACGTCCCCACTGGCAAGGGAACAACAATGATCCTCAAATCAAACGTTCCTCCCTGCAGAGCACAACCCAACATTCACACCATGTGTCTCAGGACCATTTTCACTGCTGCCTGCCTGATCCTCAGCCTTGGCACCATCACACCTTCCATACGGAGCCGGCTCCACTACTCCTCAACCCTCGGCCTAAATAACATTTCCATAAGACAAAACCTAAACCTCAACAGGCACATCTTCCTGCGCTCACTTCCAAGCACGAGGCCAATTCCCACAAAACCAAGGAGGACCCTTCGAAGGACAAGGACAAAAACCACATAGAAAAAAAAGGGGGGAACACTTTGAAAGGGACAGAGGGAAAAAGGCGCTCCCGGGCGGTCTGACATCCCAGTAGTAACTGGGGCCGCCCCTCAGCTTCCAAGAATCACACAAACTGAGAGTAGTGGACCTCCAAGACTGTCCTACACCAGGGGTCTCCCATCCAAGTGTTAACTGGGGCCGCCCCTCTTAGCTTCCAAGACTCAGACACATCGGGGGCCGCGTGGCTACACACTGACCCCCACCCGAATACGATGACCACACCACAAAAACTATGTGGAAAATCACGGAACGTCCCCACTGGCAAGGGAACAACAACAATCCTCAAATCAAACGCCCCTCCCTGCAGAGCACAACCCAACATTCACACCATGTGTCTCAGGACCATTTTCACTGCTGCTTGCCTGATCCTCAGCCTTGGCACCATCACACCTTCCCTACGGAGTCGGCTCCACTGCTCCTCCACCCTCAATGGGATGAATAACCTCTCAACCTCTCCGTAAGACACAACCTAAACCCCAACGCGCACATCTTCCTGCGCTCACTTCCAAACACTAGGCCAATTCCCACAACACCAAGGAGGACCCTTCGAAGGACAAGGATAAAAACCACATAAAAAAGAAGAAGGGGGAACACCTAGAAAGGGACAGAGGGAAAAAGGCGCTCCCGGGCGGTCTGACATCCCAGTACTAACTGGGGCCGCCCCTCAGCTTCCAAGAATCACACAAACTGAGAGTAGTGGACATCCAAGACTGTCCTACAGCAGGGGGCTCCCATCCAATTGGTAACCGGGGCCGACCCCGCTTAGCTTCCAAGACTCAGACACATCGGGGGCCGCGTGGCTACACACTGACCCCGACACGAATACAATGACCACGCCACAAAAAGGATGTGGAACATCACGGAACGTCCCCAATGGCAAGGGAACAACAACGATCCTCAAATCAAATGCCCCTCCCTGCAGAGCACAACCCAACATTCACACCATGTGTCTCAGGACCATTTTCACTGCTGCCTGCCTGATCCTCAGCCTTGGCACCATCACACCTTCCATACGGAGCCGGCTCCACTACTCCTCAACCCTCGGCCTAAATAACATTTCCATAAGACAAAACCTAAACCTCAACAGGCACATCTTCCTGCGCTCACTTCCAAGCACGAGGCCAATTCCCACAAAACCAAGGAGGACCCTTCGAAGGACAAGGACAAAAACCACATAGAAAAAAAAGGGGGGAACACTTTGAAAGGGACAGAGGGAAAAAGGCGCTCCCGGGCGGTCTGACATCCCAGTACTAACTGGGGCCGCCCCTCAGCTTCCAAGAATCACACAAATTGAGAGTAGTGGACCTCCAAGACTGTCCTACACCAGGGGTCTCCCATCCAATTGGTAACAGGGGTCGACCCTGCTTAGCTTCCAAGACTCAGACACATCGGGGGCCGCGTGGCTACACACTGACCCCAACACGAATACAATGACCACGCCACAAAAAGGATGTGGAACATCACGGAACGTCCCCAATGGCAAGGGAACAACAATGATCCTCAAATCAAACGTTCCCCCCTGCAGAGCACAACCCAACATTCACACCATGTGTCTCAGGACCATTTTCACTGCTGCCTGCCTGATCCTCAGCCTTGGCACCATCACACCTTCCCTACGGAGTCAGCTCCACTGCTCCTCCACCCTGTACGGGATGAACAACCTCTCCGTAAGACACAACCTAAAACCCAACGCGCACATCTTCCTGCGCTCACTTCCAAACACTAGGCCAATTCCCACAACACCAAGGAGGACCCTTCGAAGGACAAGGACAAAAAACACATAAAAAAAAAAAAGGGGGAACACCTAGAAAGGGACAGAGGGAAAAAGGCGCTCCCGGGCGGTCTGACATCCCAGTAGTAACTGGGGCCGCCCCTCAGCTTCCAAGAATCACACAAACTGAGAGTAGTGGACCTCCAAGACTGTCCTACACCAGGGGTCTCCCATCCAATTGGTAACAGGGGTCGACCCCGCTTAGCTTCCAAGACTCAGACACATCGGGGGCCGCGTGGCTACACACTGACCCCAACACGAATACAATGACCACGCCACAAAAAGAATGTGGAACATCACGGAACGTCCCCACTGGCAAGGGAACAACAACGATCCTCAAATCAAACGTTCCTCCCTGCAGAGCACAACCCAACATTCACACCATGTGTCTCAGGACCATTTCCATTGCTGCCTGCCTGATCCTCAGCCTTGGCACCATCACACCTTCCCTACGGAGTCAGCTCCACTGCTCTTCAACCCTCTACGGGATGAACAACCTCTCCGTAAGACACAACCTAAACCTCAACAGGCACATCTTCCTGCGCTCACTTCCAAACACTAGGCCAATTCCCACAACACCAAGGAGGACCCTTCGAAGGACAAGGACAAAAAACACATAAAAAAAAAAAAGGGGAACACTTTGAAAGGGACAGAGGGAAAAAGGCGCTCCCGGGCGGTCTGACATCCCAGTACTAACTGGGGCCGCCCCTCAGCTTCCAAGAATCACACAAACTGAGAGTAGTGGACCTCCAAGACTGTCCTACACCAGGGGTCTCCCATCCAAGTGTTAACTGGGGCCGCCCCTCTTAGCTTCCAAGACTCAGACACATCGGGGGCCGCGTGGCTACACACTGACCCCCACCCGAATACGATGACCACACCACAAAAACTATGTGGAAAATCACGGAACGTCCCCACTGGCAAGGGAACAACAACAATCCTCAAATCAAACGCCCCTCCCTGCAGAGCACAACCCAACATTCACACCATGTGTCTCAGGACCATTTTCACTGCTGCTTGCCTGATCCTCAGCCTTGGCACCATCACACCTTCCCTACGGAGTCGGCTCCACTGCTCCTCCACCCTCAATGGGATGAATAACCTCTCAACCTCTCCGTAAGACACAACCTAAACCCCAACGCGCACATCTTCCTGCGCTCACTTCCAAACACTAGGCCAATTCCCACAACACCAAGGAGGACCCTTCGAAGGACAAGGATAAAAACCACATAAAAAAGAAGAAGGGGGAACACCTAGAAAGGGACAGAGGGAAAAAGGCGCTCCCGGGCGGTCTGACATCCCAGTACTAACTGGGGCCGCCCCTCAGCTTCCAAGAATCACACAAACTGAGAGTAGTGGACATCCAAGACTGTCCTACAGCAGGGGGCTCCCATCCAATTGGTAACCGGGGCCGACCCCGCTTAGCTTCCAAGACTCAGACACATCGGGGGCCGCGTGGCTACACACTGACCCCGACACGAATACAATGACCACGCCACAAAAAGGATGTGGAACATCACGGAACGTCCCCAATGGCAAGGGAACAACAACGATCCTCAAATCAAACGCCCCTCCCTGCAGAGCACAACCCAACATTCACACCATGTGTCTCAGGACCATTTTCACTGCTGCCTGCCTGATCCTCAGCCTTGGCACCATCACACCTTCCATACGGAGCCGGCTCCACTACTCCTCAACCCTCGGCCTAAATAACATTTCCATAAGAGAAAACCTAAACCTCAACAGGCACATCTTCCTGCGCTCACTTCCAAGCACGAGGCCAATTCCCACAAAACCAAGGAGGACCCTTCGAAGGACAAGGACAAAAACCACATAGAAAAAAAAGGGAGGAACACTTTGAAAGGGACAGAGGGAAAAAGGCGCTCCCGGGCGGTCTGACATCCCAGTACTAACTGGGGCCGCCCCTCAGCTTCCAAGAATCACACAAATTGAGAGTAGTGGACCTCCCAGACTGTCCTACACCAGGGGTCTCCCATCCAATTGGTAACAGGGGTCGACCCTGCTTAGCTTCCAAGACTCAGACACATCGGGGGCCGCGTGGCTACACACTGACCCCAACACGAATACAATGACCACGCCACAAAAAGGATGTGGAACATCACGGAACGTCCCCAATGGCAAGGGAACAACAATGATCCTCAAATCAAACGTTCCCCCCTGCAGAGCACAACCCAACATTCACACCATGTGTCTCAGGACCATTTTCACTGCTGCCTGCCTGATCCTCAGCCTTGGCACCATCACACCTTCCCTACGGAGTCAGCTCCACTGCTCCTCCACCCTGTACGGGATGAACAACCTCTCCGTAAGACACAACCTAAAACCCAACGCGCACATCTTCCTGCGCTCACTTCCAAACACTAGGCCAATTCCCACAACACCAAGGAGGACCCTTCGAAGGACAAGGACAAAAAACACATAAAAAAAAAAAAGGGGGAACACCTAGAAAGGGACAGAGGGAAAAAGGCGCTCCCGGGCGGTCTGACATCCCAGTAGTAACTGGGGCCGCCCCTCAGCTTCCAAGAATCACACAAACTGAGAGTAGTGGACCTCCAAGACTGTCCTACACCAGGGGTCTCCCATCCAATTGGTAACAGGGGTCGACCCCGCTTAGCTTCCAAGACTCAGACACATCGGGGGCCGCGTGGCTACACACTGACCCCAACACGAATACAATGACCACGCCACAAAAAGGATGTGGAACATCACGGAACGTCCCCACTGGCAAGGGAACAACAACGATCCTCAAATCAAACGTTCCTCCCTGCAGAGCACAACCCAACATTCACACCATGTGTCTCAGGACCATTTCCATTGCTGCCTGCCTGATCCTCAGCCTTGGCACCATCACACCTTCCCTACGGAGTCAGCTCCACTGCTCTTCAACCCTCTACGGGATGAACAACCTCTCCGTAAGACACAACCTAAACCTCAACAGGCACATCTTCCTGCGCTCACTTCCAAACACTAGGCCAATTCCCACAACACCAAGGAGGACCCTTCGAAGGACAAGGACAAAAACCACATAGAAAAAAAAGGGGGGAACACTTTGAAAGGGACAGAGGGAAAAAGGCGCTCCCGGGCGGTCTGACATCCCAGTAGTAACTGGGGCCGCCCCTCAGCTTCCAAGAATCACACAAACTGAGAGTAGTGGACCTCCAAGACTGTCCTACACCAGGGGTCTCCCATCCAATTGGTAACAGGGGTCGACCCCGCTTAGCTTCCAAGACTCAGACACATCGGGGGCCGCGTGGCTACACACTGACCCCAACACGAATACAATGACCACGCCACAAAAAGAATGTGGAACATCACGGAACGTCCCCACTGGCAAGGGAACAACAACGATCCTCAAATCAAACGTTCCTCCCTGCAGAGCACAACCCAACATTCACACCATGTGTCTCAGGACCATTTCCATTGCTGCCTGCCTGATCCTCAGCCTTGGCACCATCACACCTTCCCTACGGAGCCAGCTCCACTGCTCTTCAACCCTCTACGGGATGAACAACCTCTCCGTAAGACACAACCTAAACCTCAACGGGCACATATTCCTGCGCTCACTTCCAAACACTAGGCCAATTCCCACAACACCAAGGAGGACCCTTCGAAGGACAAGGACAAAAAACACATAAAAAAAAAAGAGGGGAACACTTTGAAAGGGACAGAGGGAAAAAGGCGCTCCCGGGCGGTCTGACATCCCAGTAGTAACTGGGGCCGCCCCTCAGCTTCCAAGAATCACACAAACTGAGAGTAGTGGACCTCCAAGACTGTCCTACACCAGGGGTCTCCCATCCAAGTGTTAACTGGGGCCGCCCCTCTTAGCTTCCAAGACTCAGACACATCGGGGGCCGCGTGGCTACACACTGACCCCCACCCGAATACGATGACCACACCACAAAAACTATGTGGAAAATCACGGAACGTCCCCACTGGCAAGGGAACAACAACAATCCTCAAATCAAACGCCCCTCCCTGCAGAGCACAACCCAACATTCACACCATGTGTCTCAGGACCATTTTCACTGCTGCCTGCCTGATCCTCAGCCTTGGCACCATCACACCTTCCCTACGGAGTCGGCTCCACTGCTCCTCCACCCTCAATGGGATGAATAACCTCTCAACCTCTCCGTAAGACACAACCTAAACCCCAACGCGCACATCTTCCTGCGCTCACTTCCAAACACTAGGCCAATTCCCACAACACCAAGGAGGACCCTTCGAAGGACAAGGATAAAAACCACATAAAAAAGAAGAAGGGGGAACACCTAGAAAGGGACAGAGGGAAAAAGGCGCTCCCGGGCGGTCTGACATCCCAGTACTAACTGGGGCCGCCCCTCAGCTTCCAAGAATCACACAAACTGAGAGTAGTGGACATCCAAGACTGTCCTACAGCAGGGGTCTCCCATCCAATTGGTAACCGGGGCCGACCCCGCTTAGCTTCCAAGACTCAGACACATCGGGGGCCGCGTGGCTACACACTGACCCCGACACGAATACAATGACCACGCCACAAAAAGGATGTGGAACATCACGGAACGTCCCCAATGGCAAGGGAACAACAACGATCCTCAAATCAAATGCCCCTCCCTGCAGAGCACAACCCAACATTCACACCATGTGTCTCAGGACCATTTTCACTGCTGCCTGCCTGATCCTCAGCCTTGGCACCATCACACCTTCCATACGGAGCCGGCTCCACTACTCCTCAACCCTCGGCCTAAATAACATTTCCATAAGACAAAACCTAAACCTCAACAGGCACATCTTCCTGCGCTCACTTCCAAGCACGAGGCCAATTCCCACAAAACCAAGGAGGACCCTTCGAAGGACAAGGACAAAAACCACATAGAAAAAAAAGGGGGGAACACTTTGAAAGGGACAGAGGGAAAAAGGCGCTCCCGGGCGGTCTGACATCCCAGTACTAACTGGGGCCGCCCCTCAGCTTCCAAGAATCACACAAATTGAGAGTAGTGGACCTCCAAGACTGTCCTACACCAGGGGTCTCCCATCCAATTGGTAACAGGGGTCGACCCTGCTTAGCTTCCAAGACTCAGACACATCGGGGGCCGCGTGGCTACACACTGACCCCAACACGAATACAATGACCACGCCACAAAAAGGATGTGGAACATCACGGAACGTCCCCACTGGCAAGGGAACAACAATGATCCTCAAATCAAACGTTCCCCCCTGCAGAGCACAACCCAACATTCACACCATGTGTCTCAGGACCATTTTCACTGCTGCCTGCCTGATCCTCAGCCTTGGCACCATCACACCTTCCCTACGGAGTCAGCTCCACTGCTCCTCCACCCTGTACGGGATGAACAACCTCTCCGTAAGACACAACCTAAAACCCAACGCGCACATCTTCCTGCGCTCACTTCCAAACACTAGGCCAATTCCCACAACACCAAGGAGGACCCTTCGAAGGACAAGGACCAAAAACACATAAAAAAAAAAAGGGGGAACACCTAGAAAGGGACAGAGGGAAAAAGGCGCTCCCGGGCGGTCTGACATCCCAGTAGTAACTGGGGCCGCCCCTCAGCTTCCAAGAATCACACAAACTGAGAGTAGTGGACCTCCAAGACTGTCCTACACCAGGGGTCTCCCATCCAATTGGTAACAGGGGTCGACCCCGCTTAGCTTCCAAGACTCAGACACATCGGGGGCCGCGTGGCTACACACTGACCCCAACACGAATACAATGACCACGCCACAAAAAGAATGTGGAACATCACGGAACGTCCCCACTGGCAAGGGAACAACAACGATCCTCAAATCAAACGTTCCTCCCTGCAGAGCACAACCCAACATTCACACCATGTGTCTCAGGACCATTTCCATTGCTGCCTGCCTGATCCTCAGCCTTGGCACCATCACACCTTCCCTACGGAGTCAGCTCCACTGCTCTTCAACCCTCTACGGGATGAACAACCTCTCCGTAAGACACAACCTAAACCTCAACAGGCACATCTTCCTGCGCTCACTTCCAAACACTAGGCCAATTCCCACAACACCAAGGAGGACCCTTCGAAGGACAAGGACAAAAACCACATAGAAAAAAAAGGGGGGAACACTTTGAAAGGGACAGAAGGAAAAAGGCGCTCCCGGGCGGTCTGACATCCCAGTAGTAACTGGGGCCGCCCCTCAGCTTCCAAGAATCACACAAACTGAGAGTAGTGGACCTCCAAGACTGTCCTACACCAGGGGTCTCCCATCCAAGTGTTAACTGGGGCCGCCCCTCTTAGCTTCCAAGACTCAGACACATCGGGGGCCGCGTGGCTACACACTGACCCCCACCCGAATATGATGACCACACCACAAAAACTATGTGGAAAATCACGGAACGTCCCCACTGGCAAGGGAACAACAACAATCCTCAAATCAAACGCCCCTCCCTGCAGAGCACAACCCAACATTCACACCATGTGTCTCAGGACCATTTTCACTGCTGCTTGCCTGATCCTCAGCCTTGGCACCATCACACCTTCCCTACGGAGTCGGCTCCACTGCTCCTCCACCCTCAATGGGATGAATAACCTCTCAACCTCTCCGTAAGACACAACCTAAACCCCAACGCGCACATCTTCCTGCGCTCACTTCCAAACACTAGGCCAATTCCCACAACACCAAGGAGGACCCTTCGAAGGACAAGGATAAAAACCACATAAAAAAGAAGAAGGGGGAACACCTAGAAAGGGACAGAGGGAAAAAGGCGCTCCCGGGCGGTCTGACATCCCAGTACTAACTGGGGCCGCCCCTCAGCTTACAAGAATCACACAAACTGAGAGTAGTGGACATCCAAGACTGTCCTACAGCAGGGGTCTCCCATCCAATTGGTAACCGGGGCCGACCCCGCTTAGCTTCCAAGACTCAGACACATCGGGGGCCGCGTGGCTACACACTGACCCCGACACAAATACAATGACCACGCCACAAAAAGGATGTGGAACATCACGGAACGTCCCCAATGGCAAGGGAACAACAACGATCCTCAAATCAAACGCCCCTCCCTGCAGAGCACAACCCAACATTCACACCATGTGTCTCAGGACCATTTTCACTGCTGCCTGCCTGATCCTCAGCCTTGGCACCATCACACCTTCCATACGGAGCCGGCTCCACTACTCCTCAACCCTCGGCCTAAATAACATTTCCATAAGACAAAACCTAAACCTCAACAGGCACATCTTCCTGCGCTCACTTCCAAGCACGAGGCCAATTCCCACAAAACCAAGGAGGACCCTTCGAAGGACAAGGACAAAAACCACATAGAAAAAAAAGGGGGGAACACTTTGAAAGGGACAGAGGGAAAAAGGCGCTCCCGGGCAGTCTGACATCCCAGTACTAACTGGGGCCGCCCCTCAGCTTCCAAGAATCACACAAATTGAGAGTAGTGGACCTCCAAGACTGTCCTACACCAGGGGTCTCCCATCCAAGTGTTAACAGGGGTCGACCCTGCTTAGCTTCCAAGACTCAGACACATCGGGGGCCGCGTGGCTACACACTGACCCCAACACGAATACAATGACCACGCCACAAAAAGGATGTGGAACATCACGGAACGTCCCCAATGGCAAGGGAACAACAATGATCCTCAAATCAAACGTTCCCCCCTGCAGAGCACAACCCAACATTCACACCATGTGTCTCAGGACCATTTTCACTGCTGCCTGCCTGATCCTCAGCCTTGGCACCATCACACCTTCCCTACGGAGTCAGCTCCACTGCTCCTCCACCCTGTACGGGATGAACAACCTCTCCGTAAGACACAACCTAAAACCCAACGCGCACATCTTCCTGCGCTCACTTCCAAACACTAGGCCAATTCCCACAACACCAAGGAGGACCCTTCGAAGGACAAGGACAAAAAACACATAAAAAAAAAAAGGGGGAACACCTAGAAAGGGACAGAGGGAAAAAGGCGCTCCCGGGCGGTCTGACATCCCAGTAGTAACTGGGGCCGCCCCTCAGCTTCCAAGAATCACACAAACTGAGAGTAGTGGACCTCCAAGACTGTCCTACACCAGGGGTCTCCCATCCAATTGGTAACAGGGGTCGACCCCGCTTAGCTTCCAAGACTCAGACACATCGGGGGCCGCGTGGCTACACACTGACCCCGACACGAATACAATGACCATGCCACAAAAAGAATGTGGAACATCACGGAACGTCCCCACTGGCAAGGGAACAACAACGATCCTCAAATCAAACGTTCCTCCCTGCAGAGCACAACCCAACATTCACACCATGTGTCTCAGGACCATTTCCATTGCTGCCTGCCTGATCCTCAGCCTTGGCACCATCACACCTTCCCTACGGAGTCAGCTCCACTGCTCTTCAACCCTCTACGGGATGAACAACCTCTCCGTAAGACACAACCTAAACCTCAACAGGCACATCTTCCTGCGCTCACTTCCAAACACTAGGCCAATTCCCACAACACCAAGGAGGACCCTTCGAAGGACAAGGACAAAAACCACATAGAAAAAAAAGGGGGGAACACTTTGAAAGGGACAGAGGGAAAAAGGCGCTCCCGGGCGGTCTGACATCCCAGTAGTAACTGGGGCCGCCCCTCAGCTTCCAAGAATCACACAAACTGAGAGTAGTGGACCTCCAAGACTGTCCTACACCAGGGGTCTCCCATCCAATTGGTAACCGGGGTCGACCCCGCTTAGCTTCCAAGACTCAGACACATCGGGGGCCGCGTGGCTACGCACTGACCCCGACACGAATACAATGACCACGCCACAAAAAGAATGTGGAACATCACGGAACGTCCCCAGTGGCAAGGGAACAACAACGATCCTCAAATCAAACGTTCCTCCCTGCAGAGCACAACCCAACATTCACACCATGTGTCTCAGGACCATTTTCACTGCTGCCTGCCTGATCCTCAGCCTTGGCACCATCACACCTTCCATACGGAGCCAGCTCCACTGCTCCTCCACCCTCTACGGGATGAACAACCTCTCCGTAAGACACAACCTAAACCTCAACGGGCACATCTTCCTGCGCTCACTTCCAAACACTAGGCCAATTCCCACAACACCAAGGAGGACCCTTCGAAGGACAAGGACAAAAACCACATAAAAAAAAAAGAGGGGAACACTTTGAAAGGGACAGAGGGAAAAAGGCGCTCCCGGGCGGTCTGACATCCCAGTAGTAACTGGGGCCGCCCCTCAGCTTCCAAGAATCACACAAACTGAGAGTAGTGGACCTCCAAGACTGTCCTACACCAGGGGTCTCCCATCCAAGTGTTAACTGGGGCCGCCCCTCTTAGCTTCCAAGACTCAGACACATCGGGGGCCGCGTGGCTACACACTGACCCCCACCCGAATACGATGACCACACCACAAAAACTATGTGGAAAATCACGGAACGTCCCCACTGGCAAGGGAACAACAACAATCCTCAAATCAAACGCCCCTCCCTGCAGAGCACAACCCAACATTCACACCATGTGTCTCAGGACCATTTTCACTGCTGCCTGCCTGATCCTCAGCCTTGGCACCATCACACCTTCCCTACGGAGTCGGCTCCACTGCTCCTCCACCCTCAATGGGATGAATAACCTCTCAACCTCTCCGTAAGACACAACCTAAACCCCAACGCGCACATCTTCCTGCGCTCACTTCCAAACACTAGGCCAATTCCCACAACACCAAGGAGGACCCTTCGAAGGACAAGGATAAAAACCACATAAAAAAGAAGAAGGGGGAACACTTTGAAAGGGACAGAGGGAAAAAGGCGCTCCCGGGCGGTCTGACATCCCAGTAGTAACTGGGGCCGCCCCTCAGCTTCCAAGAATCACACAAACTGAGAGTAGTGGACATCCAAGACTGTCCTACAGCAGGGGTCTCCCATCCAATTGGTAACCGGGGCCGACCCCGCTTAGCTTCCAAGACTCAGACACATCGGGGGCCGCGTGGCTACACACTGACCCCGACACGAATACAATGACCACGCCACAAAAAGGATGTGGAACATCACGGAACGTCCCCAATGGCAAGGGAACAACAACGATCCTCAAATCAAACGCCCCTCCCTGCAGAGCACAACCCAACATTCACACCATGTGTCTCAGGACCATTTTCACTGCTGCCTGCCTGATCCTCAGCCTTGGCACCATCACACCTTCCATACGGAGCCGGCTCCACTACTCCTCAACCCTCGGCCTAAATAACATTTCCATAAGAGAAAACCTAAACCTCAACAGGCACATCTTCCTGCGCTCACTTCCAAGCACGAGGCCAATTCCCACAAAACCAAGGAGGACCCTTCGAAGGACAAGGACAAAAACCACATAGAAAAAAAAGGGGGGAACACTTTGAAAGGGACAGAGGGAAAAAGGCGCTCCCGGGCGGTCTGACATCCCAGAAGTAACTGGGGCCGCCCCTCAGCTTCCAAGAATCACACAAATTGAGAGTAGTGGACCTCCAAGACTGTCCTACACCAGGGGTCTCCCATCCAATTGGTAACAGGGGTCGACCCTGCTTAGCTTCCAAGACTCAGACACATCGGGGGCCGCGTGGCTACACACTGACCCCAACACGAATACAATGACCACGCCACAAAAAGGATGTGGAACATCACGGAACGTCCCCACTGGCAAGGGAACAACAATGATCCTCAAATCAAACGTTCCCCCCTGCAGAGCACAACCCAACATTCACACCATGTGTCTCAGGACCATTTTCACTGCTGCCTGCCTGATCCTCAGCCTTGGCACCATCACACCTTCCCTACGGAGTCAGCTCCACTGCTCCTCCACCCTGTACGGGATGAACAACCTCTCCGTAAGACACAACCTAAAACCCAACGCGCACATCTTCCTGCGCTCACTTCCAAACACTAGGCCAATTCCCACAACACCAAGGAGGACCCTTCGAAGGACAAGGACAAAAAACACATAAAAAAAAAAAAGGGGGAACACCTAGAAAGGGACAGAGGGAAAAAGGCGCTCCCGGGCGGTCTGACATCCCAGTAGTAACTGGGGCCGCCCCTCAGCTTCCAAGAATCACACAAACTGAGAGTAGTGGACCTCCAAGACTGTCCTACACCAGGGGTCTCCCATCCAATTGGTAACAGGGGTCGACCCCGCTTAGCTTCCAAGACTCAGACACATCGGGGGCCGCGTGGCTACACACTGACCCCAACACGAATACAATGACCACGCCACAAAAAGGATGTGGAACATCACGGAACGTCCCCACTGGCAAGGGAACAACAACGATCCTCAAATCAAACGTTCCTCCCTGCAGAGCACAACCCAGCATTCACACCATGTGTCTCAGGACCATTTCCATTGCTGCCTGCCTGATCCTCAGCCTTGGCACCATCACACCTTCCCTACGGAGTCAGCTCCACTGCTCTTCAACCCTCTACGGGATGAACAACCTCTCCGTAAGACACAACCTAAACCTCAACAGGCACATCTTCCTGCGCTCACTTCCAAACACTAGGCCAATTCCCACAACACCAAGGAGGACCCTTCGAAGGACAAGGACAAAAACCACATAGAAAAAAAAGGGGGGAACACTTTGAAAGGGACAGAGGGAAAAAGGCGCTCCCGGGCGGTCTGACATCCCAGTAGTAACTGGGGCCGCCCCTCAGCTTCCAAGAATCACACAAACTGAGAGTAGTGGACCTCCAAGACTGTCCTACACCAGGGGTCTCCCATCCAATTGGTAACAGGGGTCGACCCCGCTTAGCTTCCAAGACTCAGACACATCGGGGGCCGCGTGGCTACACACTGACCCCGACACGAATACAATGACCACGCCACAAAAAGAATGTGGAACATCACGGAACGTCCCCACTGGCAAGGGAACAACAACGATCCTCAAATCAAACGTTCCTCCCTGCAGAGCACAACCCAACATTCACACCATGTGTCTCAGGACCATTTCCATTGCTGCCTGCCTGATCCTCAGCCTTGGCACCATCACACCTTCCCTACGGAGTCAGCTCCACTGCTCTTCAACCCTCTACGGGATGAACAACCTCTCCGTAAGACACAACCTAAACCTCAACAGGCACATCTTCCTGCGCTCACTTCCAAACACTAGGCCAATTCCCACAACACCAAGGAGGACCCTTCGAAGGACAAGGACAAAAACCACATAGAAAAAAAAGGGGGGAACACTTTGAAAGGGACAGAGGGAAAAAGGCGCTCCCGGGCGGTCTGACATCCCAGTAGTAACTGGGGCCGCCCCTCAGCTTCCAAGAATCACACAAACTGAGAGTAGTGGACCTCCAAGACTGTCCTACACCAGGGGTCTCCCATCCAATTGGTAACCGGGGTCGACCCCGCTTAGCTTCCAAGACTCAGACACATCGGGGGCCGCGTGGCTACACACTGACCCCGACACGAATACAATGACCACGCCACAAAAAGAATGTGGAACATCACGGAACGTCCCCACTGGCAAGGGAACAACAACGATCCTCAAATCAAACGTTCCTCCCTGCAGAGCACAACCCAACATTCACACCATGTGTCTCAGGACCATTTTCACTGCTGCCTGCCTGATCCTCAGCCTTGGCACCATCACACCTTCCCTACGGAGCCAGCTCCACTGCTCCTCCACCCTCTACGGGATGAACAACCTCTCCGTAAGACACAACCTAAACCTCAACGGGCACATCTTCCTGCGCTCACTTCCAAACACTAGGCCAATTCCCACAACACCAAGGAGGACCCTTCGAAGGACAAGGACAAAAAACACATAAAAAAAAAAAGAGGGGAACACTTTGAAAGGGACAGAGGGAAAAAGGCGCTCCCGGGCGGTCTGACATCCCAGTAGTAACTGGGGCCGCCCCTCAGCTTCCAAGAATCACACAAACTGAGAGTAGTGGACATCCAAGACTGTCCTACACCAGGGGTCTCCCATCCAAGTGTTAACTGGGGCCGTCCCTCTTAGCTTCCAAGACTCAGACACATCGGGGGCCGCGTGGCTACACACTGACCCCCACCCGAATACGATGACCACACCACAAAAACTATGTGGAAAATCACGGAACGTCCCCACTGGCAAGGGAACAACAACAATCCTCAAATCAAACGCCCCTCCCTGCAGAGCACAACCCAACATTCACACCAGGTGTCTCAGGACCATTTTCACTGCTGCTTGCCTGATCCTCAGCCTTGGCACCATCACACCTTCCCTACGGAGTCGGCTCCACTGCTCCTCCACCCTCAATGGGATGAATAACCTCTCAACCTCTCCGTAAGACACAACCTAAACCCCAACGCGCACATCTTCCTGCGCTCACTTCCAAACACTAGGCCAATTCCCACAACACCAAGGAGGACCCTTCGAAGGACAAGGACAAAAACCACATAGAAAAAAAGGGGGGAACACTTTGAAAGGGACAGAGGGAAAAAGGCGCTCCCGGGCGGTCTGACATCCCAGTAGTAACTGGGGCCGCCCCTCAGCTTCCAAGAATCACACAAACTGAGAGTAGTGGACCTCCAAGACTGTCCTACACCAGGGGTCTCCCATCCAATTGGTAACCGGGGTCGACCCCGCTTAGCTTCCAAGACTCAGACACATCGGGGGCCGCGTGGCTACACACTGACCCCAACACGAATACAATGACCACGCAACAAAAAGAATGTGGAACATCACGGAACGTCCCCACTGGCAAGGGAACAACAACGATCCTCAAATCAAACGTTCCTCCCTGCAGAGCACAACCCAACATTCACACCATGTGTCTCAGGACCATTTCCATTGCTGCCTGCCTGATCCTCAGCCTTGGCACCATCACACCTTCCATACGGAGCCGGCTCCACTGCTCTTCAACCCTCTACGGGATGAACAACCTCTCCGTAAGACACAACCTAAACCTCAACAGGCACATCTTCCTGCGCTCACTTCCAAACACTAGGCCAATTCCCACAACACCAAGGAGGACCCTTCGAAGGACAAGGACAAAAACCACATAGAAAAAAAAGGGGGGAACACTTTGAAAGGGACAGAGGGAAAAAGGCGCTCCCGGGCGGTCTGACATCCCAGTAGTAACTGGGGCCGCCCCTCAGCTTCCAAGAATCACACAAACTGAGAGTAGTGGACCTCCAAGACTGTCCTACACCAGGGGTCTCCCATCCAATTGGTAACCGGGGTCGACCCCGCTTAGCTTCCAAGACTCAGACACATCGGGGGCCGCGTGGCTACACACTGACCCCGACACGAATACAATGACCACGCCACAAAAAGAATGTGGAACATCACGGAACGTCCCCACTGGCAAGGGAACAACAACGATCCTCAAATCAAACGTTCCTCCCTGCAGAGCACAACCCAACATTCACACCATGTGTCTCAGGACCATTTTCACTGCTGCTTGCCTGATCCTCAGCCTTGGCACCATCACACCTTCCCTACGGAGTCGGCTCCACTGCTCCTCCACCCTCAATGGGATGAATAACCTCTCAACCTCTCCGTAAGACACAACCTAAACCCCAACGCGCACATCTTCCTGCGCTCACTTCCAAACACTAGGCCAATTCCCACAACACCAAGGAGGACCCTTCGAAGGACAAGGATAAAAACCACATAAAAAAGAAGAAGGGGGAACACCTAGAAAGGGACAGAGGGAAAAAGGCGCTCCCGGGCGGTCTGACATCCCAGTACTAACTGGGGCCGCCCCTCAGCTTTCAAGAATCACACAAACTGAGAGTAGTGGACATCCAAGACTGTCCTACAGCAGGGGTCTCCCATCCAATTGGTAACCGGGGCCGACCCCGCTTAGCTTCCAAGACTCAGACACATCGGGGGCCGCGTGGCTACACACTGACCCCGACACAAATACAATGACCACGCCACAAAAAGGATGTGGAACATCACGGAACGTCCCCAATGGCAAGGGAACAACGACGATCCTCAAATCAAACGCCCCTCCCTGCAGAGCACAACCCAACATTCACACCATGTGTCTCAGGACCATTTTCACTGCTGCCTGCCTGATCCTCAGCCTTGGCACCATCACACCTTCCATACGGAGCCGGCTCCACTACTCCTCAACCATCGGCCTAAATAACATTTCCATAAGACAAAACCTAAACCTCAACAGGCACATCTTCCTGCGCTCACTTCCAAGCACGAGGCCAATTCCCACAAAACCAAGGAGGACCCTTCGAAGGACAAGGACAAAAACCACATAGGAAAAAAAAGGGGGGAACACTTTGAAAGGGACAGAGGGAAAAAGGCGCTCCCAGGCGGTCTGACATCCCAGAAGTAACTGGGGCCGCCCCTCAGCTTCCAAGAATCACACAAATTGAGAGTAGTGGACCTCCAAGACTGTCCTACACCAGGGGTCTCCCATCCAATTGGTAACAGGGGTCGACCCTGCTTAGCTTCCAAGACTCAGACACATCGGGGGCCGCGTGGCTACACACTGACCCCAACACGAATACAATGACCACGCCACAAAAAGGATGTGGAACATCACGGAACGTCCCCAATGGCAAGGGAACAACAATGATCCTCAAATCAAACGTTCCCCCCTGCAGAGCACAACCCAACATTCACACCATGTGTCTCAGGACCATTTCCATTGCTGCCTGCCTGATCCTCAGCCTTGGCACCATCACACCTTCCCTACGGAGTCAGCTCCACTGCTCTTCAACCCTCTACGGGATGAACAACCTCTCCGTAAGACACAACCTAAACCTCAACAGGCACATCTTCCTGCGCTCACTTCCAAACACTAGGCCAATTCCCACAACACCAAGGAGGACCCTTCGAAGGACAAGGACAAAAACCACATAGAAAAAAAAGGGGGGAACACTTTGAAAGGGACAGAGGGAAAAAGGCGCTCCCGGGCGGTCTGACATCCCAGTAGTAACTGGGGCCGCCCCTCAGCTTCCAAGAATCACACAAACTGAGAGTAGTGGACCTCCAAGACTGTCCTACACCAGGGGTCTCCCATCCAAGTGTTAACTGGGGCCGCCCCTCTTAGCTTCCAAGACTCAGACACATCGGGGGCCGCGTGGCTACACACTGACCCCCACCCGAATACGATGACCACACCACAAAAACTATGTGGAAAATCACGGAACGTCCCCACTGGCAAGGGAACAACAACAATCCTCAAATCAAACGCCCCTCCCTGCAGAGCACAACCCAACATTCACACCATGTGTCTCAGGACCATTTTCACTGCTGCTTGCCTGATCCTCAGCCTTGGCACCATCACACCTTCCCTACGGAGTCGGCTCCACTGCTCCTCCACCCTCAATGGGATGAATAACCTCTCAACCTCTCCGTAAGACACAACCTAAACCCCAACGCGCACATCTTCCTGCGCTCACTTCCAAACACTAGGCCAATTCCCACAACACCAAGGAGGACCCTTCGAAGGACAAGGATAAAAACCACATAAAAAAGAAGAAGGGGGAACACCTAGAAAGGGACAGAGGGAAAAAGGCGCTCCCGGGCGGTCTGACATCCCAGTACTAACTGGGGCCGCCCCTCAGCTTACAAGAATCACACAAACTGAGAGTAGTGGACATCCAAGACTGTCCTACAGCAGGGGTCTCCCATCCAATTGGTAACCGGGGCCGACCCCGCTTAGCTTCCAAGACTCAGACACATCGGGGGCCGCGTGGCTACACACTGACCCCGACACGAATACAATGACCACGCCACAAAAAGGATGTGGAACATCACGGAACGTCCCCACTGGCAAGGGAACAACAACGATCCTCAAATCAAACGCCCCTCCCTGCAGAGCACAACCCAACATTCACACCATGTGTCTCAGGACCATTTTCACTGCTGCCTGCCTGATCCTCAGCCTTGGCACCATCACACCTTCCATACGGAGCCGGCTCCACTACTCCTCCACCCTTGGCCTAAATAACATTTCCATAAGACAAAACCTAAACCTCAACAGGCACATCTTCCTGCGCTCACTTCCAAGCACGAGGCCAATTCCCACAAAACCAAGGAGGACCCTTCGAAGGACAAGGACAAAAACCACATAAAAAAGAAGAAGGGGGAACACCTAGAAAGGGACAGAGGGAAAAAGGCGCTCCCGGGCGGTCTGACATCCCAGTAGTAACTGGGGCCGCCCCTCAGCTTCCAAGAATCACACAAACTGAGAGTAGTGGACCTCCAAGACTGTCCTACACCAGGGGTCTCCCATCCAATTGGTAACAGGGGTCGACCCCGCTTAGCTTCCAAGACTCAGACACATCGGGGGCCGCGTGGCTACACACTGACCCCGACACGAATACAATGACCACGCCACAAAAAGAATGTGGAACATCACGGAACGTCCCCACTGGCAAGGGAACAACAACGATCCTCAAATCAAACGTTCCTCCCTGCAGAGCACAACCCAACATTCACACCATGTGTCTCAGGACCATTTCCATTGCTGCCTGCCTGATCCTCAGCCTTGGCACCATCACACCTTCCATACGGAGCCGGCTCCACTACTCCTCCACCCTCTACGGGATGAACAACCTCTCCGTAAGACACAACCTAAACCTCAACAGGCACATCTTCCTGCGCTCACTTCCAAACACTAGGCCAATTCCCACAACACCAAGGAGGACCCTTCGAAGGACAAGGACAAAAACCACATAAAAAAAAAAGAGGGGAACACTTTGAAAGGGACAGAGGGAAAAAGGCGCTTCCGGGCGGTCTGACATCCCAGTAGTAACTGGGGCCGCCCCTCAGCTTCCAAGAATCACACAAACTGAGAGTAGTGGACCTCCAAGACTGTCCCACACCAGGGGTCTCCCATCCAAGTGTTAACTGGGGCCGCCCCTCTTAGCTTCCAAGACTCAGACACATCGGGGGCTGCGTGGCTACACACTGACCCCGACACGAATACAATGACCACGCCACAAAAAGGATGTGGAACATCACGGAACGTCCCCACTGGCAAGGGAACAACAACGATCCTCAAATCAAACGTTCCTCCCTGCAGAGCACAACCCAACATTCACACCATGTGTCTCAGGACCATTTCCATTGCTGCCTGCCTGATCCTCAGCCTTGGCACCATCACACCTTCCCTACGGAGTCAGCTCCACTGCTCTTCAACCCTCTACGGGATGAACAACCTCTCCGTAAGACAAAACCTAAACCTCAACAGGCACATCTTCCTGCGCTCACTTCCAAACACTAGGCCAATTCCCACAACACCAAGGAGGACCCTTCGAAGGACAAGGACAAAAACCACATAGAAAAAAAAGGGGGGAACACTTTGAAAGGGACAGAGGGAAAAAGGCGCTCCCGGGCGGTCTGACATCCCAGTAGTAACTGGGGCCGCCCCTCAGCTTCCAAGAATCACACAAACTGAGAGTAGTGGACCTCCAAGACTGTCCTACACCAGGGGTCTCCCATCCAATTGGTAACCGGGGTCGACCCCGCTTAGCTTCCAAGACTCAGACACATCGGGGGCCGCGTGGCTACACACTGACCCCCACCCGAATACGATGACCACACCACAAAAAGGATGTGGAACATCACGGAACGTCCCCAATGGCAAGGGAACAACAACAATCCTCAAATCAAACGTTCCCCCCTGCAGAGCACAACTCAACATTCACACCATGTGTCTCAGGACCATTTTCACTGCTGCCTGCCTGATCCTCAGCCTTGGCACCATCACACCTTCCCTACGGAGCCGATTCCACTGCTCCTCCACCCTCTACGGGATGAACAACCTCTCCGTAAGACACAACCTTAACCTCAACAGGCACATCTTCCTGCGCTCACTTCCAAACACTAGGCAAATTCCCACAACACCAAGGAGGACCCTTCGAAGGACAAGGACAAAAACCACATAAAAAAGAAGAAGCGGGAACACCTAGAAAGGGACAGAGGGAAAAAGGCGCTCCCGGGCGGTCTGACATCCCAGTAGTAACTGGGGCCGCCCCTCAGCTTCCAAGAATCACACAAACTGAGAGTAGTGGACATCCAAGACTGTCCTACACCAGGGGTCTCCCATCCAATTGGTAACAGGGGCCAACCCCACTTAGCTTCCAAGACTCAGACACATCAGGGGCCGCGTGGCTACACATTGATCCCCACCCGAATACGATGACCACACCACAAAAAGGATGTGGAACATCACGGAACGTCCCCACTGGCAAGGGAACAACAACGATCCTCAAATCAAACGTTCCCCCCTGCAGAGCACAACCCAACATTCACACCATGTGTCTCAGGACCATTTCCATTGCTGCCTGCCTGATCCTCAGCCTTGGCACCATCACACCTTCCCTACGGAGCCGTCTCCACTGCTCCTCCACCCTCTGCCTGAACAACCTTTCCATAAGACACAACCTAAACCTCAACGGGCACATCTTCCTGCGCTCACTTCCAAACACTAGGCCAATTCCCACAACACCAAGGAGGACCCTTCGAAGGACAAGGACAAAAACCACATAAAAAAGAAGAAGCGGGAACACCTAGAAAGGGACAGAGGGAAAAAGGCGCTCCCGGGCGGTCTGACATCCCAGAAGTAACTGGGGCCGCCCCTCAGCTTCCAAGAATCACACAAACTGAGAGTAGTGGACCTCCAAGACTGTCCTACACCAGGGGTCTCCCATCCAAGTGGTAACCGGGGCCGACCCCGCTTAGCTTCCAAGACTCAGACACATCGGGGGCCGCATGGCTACACACTGACCCCCACCCGAATACAATGACCACGCCACAAAAAGGATGTGGAACATCACGAAACGTCCCCACCGGGAAGGGAACAACAAAGATCCTCAAATCAAACGCCCCTCCCTGCAGAGCACAACCCAACATTCACACCATGTGTCTCAGGACCATTTTCACTGCTGCCTGCCTGATCCTCAGCCTTGGCACCATCACACCTTCCATACGGAGCCAGCTCCACTGCTCCACCACCCTCAATGGGATGAACAACCTCTCCGTAAGACACAACCTAAACCCCAACGGGCACATCTTCCTGCGCTCACTTCCAACCACTAGGCCAATTCCCACAACACCAAGGAGGACCCTTCGAAGGACAAGGACAAAAACCACATAGAAAAAAAAGGGGGGAACACTTTGAAAGGGACAGAGGGAAAAAGGCGCTCCTGGGCGGTCTGACATCCCAGTACTAACTGGGGCCGCCCCTCAGCTTCCAAGAATCACACAAACTGAGAGTAGTGGACCTCCAAGACTGTCCCACACCAGGGGTCTCCCATCCAAGTGTTAACTGGGGCCGCCCCTCTTAGCTTCCAGGACTCAGACACATCGGGGGCCGCGTGGCTACACACTGACCCCCACCCGAATACGATGACCACACCACAAAAAGGATGTGGAACATCACGGAACGTCCCCAATGGCAAGGGAACAACAACGATCCTCAAATCAAACGTTCCCCCCTGCAGAGCACAACTCAACATTCACACCATGTGTCTCAGGACCATTTTCACTGCTGCCTGCCTGATCCTCAGCCTTGGCACCATCACACCTTCCCTACGGAGCCGATTCCACTGCTCCTCCACCCTCTACGGGATGAACAACCTCTCCGTAAGACACAACCTTAACCTCAACAGGCACATCTTCCTGCGCTCACTTCCAAACACTAGGCAAATTCCCACAACACCAAGGAGGACCCTTCGAAGGACAAGGACAAAAACCACATAAAAAAGAAGAAGCGGGAACACCTAGAAAGGGACAGAGGGAAAAAGGCGCTCCCGGGCGGTCTGACATCCCAGTAGTAACTGGGGCCGCCCCTCAGCTTCCAAGAATCACACAAACTGAGAGTAGTGGACCTCCAAGACTGTCCTACACCAGGGGTCTCCCATCCAATTGGTAACAGGGGCCAACCCCACTTAGCTTCCAAGACTCAGACACATCAGGGGCCGCGTGGCTACACATTGATCCCCACCCGAATACGATGACCACACCACAAAAAGGATGTGGAACATCACGGAACGTCCCCACTGGCAAGGGAACAACAACGATCCTCAAATCAAACGTTCCCCCCTGCAGAGCACAACCCAACATTCACACCATGTGTCTCAGGACCATTTCCATTGCTGCCTGCCTGATCCTCAGCCTTGGCACCATCACACCTTCCCTACGGAGCCGTCTCCACTGCTCCTCCACCCTCTGCCTGAACAACCTTTCCATAAGACACAACCTAAACCTCAACGGGCACATCTTGCAGCACTCACTTCCAACCACGAGGTCAATTCCCACAACACCAAGGAGGACCCTTCGAAGGACAAGGACAAAAACCACATAAAAAAGAGGAAGGGGAACGCCTTGAAAGTTACAGAGGGAAAAAGACGCTCCCTAGCGGTCTGACATCCCAGAAGTAACTGGGGCCGCCTCTCAGCTTCCAATAATCACACATACTGAGAGTAGTGTGGCTTCAAGAGTGTCTTCCTTGGGTGGTCTCTATCCCAGTGGTAAGAGGGAGCCACCCTGCCTAGATTCTAGCATTGTGGCAACCTTCAGGCAGTTTTATTTCACACTCCTTACTACCCAACCCTGATGCTGGGTAGACCAAGAGTAGCTGAGACATAACAGAGTGTCTCAGAACCAATTCTTGTGCCACCTCAACTCTAGCAGTGCAGGCAGCCCATGCCTGATTCTGTCACGGATGCTAGAGCACAGCTGGCTGAGCTGCTCCTCCTCGCCGAGGTGCGGGGTTGCTCCCCATGCCTGCACCACTGCAAGTATGGGTTGCCCACCTTCTGAGAGGCACAGCCCAGCCACCATCTGCTCAAGGAATTCTAATGCCATAAGCTCCACAAGTACCTGCACTTTCCTATTTCAAGGTGTGGCCACGCCTTTCATCCCCTCCTGTCCCACCTTCATCCCTTCTGCTCTCTCCCTGGCCTCAGCTCCCCAGAATGTGCCCAGACAAGCCAAGCCGAGCAAGCCTGTCAGTGGTACGTGGTGCAGCCCTGCGCAGCCTCAATGTTCCATGCACACAATGTGGAGAAAAGCCTCCTGTTGTGTCAAACTGTCACCTTGCCCTCAGACCAGGTTATCCTGGGTTGCACCCTCTTTCCCATCAGCTCCTCCACACCACTTTATGCACCCACTGCCATCTGCCTCACTCCATTTCTCCCCCTCCATGTTCAGGTTCTCTACTCCCTGCCCTTCTTGGCTGTTGGCCCTGCACTTCATCTCCTCCCCAGCAAGACCTTCAGCCCCTTCCTCCCTCCTATCTGATGTGACCCACCATGGGACCACTCTGTGCCTTGTCTTCCCCTCTGCTTGTCCACACAGCACCATCCGGCTCATTCTACACGACCCTGGCTTCTTCCTGGGGTCTCCTTCCTTCGTACTCCTCCAGCAGACAAAGTTGTTACAGGAGAGATATCAGAAAGCAAATCCTTCCCTCGTCATCGTGAGATGTTGTTTATGAACCTGATGTACTTAAACAGATGCCAAAAATGAATTTGCCAAAGTAAATAACGTCTGCTCCCACAACTCCTGTAGTAGCAAATTCCTGAAATTCACTATATGCTTGGGAGGTGTCCCTGCCCATGGCACGGGGGCTGGTATGAGATGATCTTTAAGGTCGCTTCAAACCCCAAGCATTCTACGATTTTATCTGGTTTTAAACTAATCCACTGAATCTACCAATTGCCCCTCTTCCAATACGAACATATTCAGTGAGTATTGGTTCTCCATTCCCCTCACCCAACACCTTTCAGATGGTTTTCAGCCATAACGCCACCGCTCAGAGACCACACTCACTGTCATCCAATCTCCCTGTCAGAAAGGTCTCCCATGGGGCTCTGATACTTTTCACACAGCCTTTGATGCAAGTAGTAGTTATTACAAAAAGTGGAATGTCTTCAAGTTAAGCTCAAGTTAAGTTTCATGTAAGTAATTGTATCTTCTGAAAGTTAGACAGAACACCCCTCTGATAGCATGGGTTTTTTCAGTGTTTTTCCAGACACTGTTAATTCGTTTGGGATAGTGACACCTTGCGTACAGTATGATCTGTGCTGGGCAGAGTTGTCTTCTGCTGTAACCACCTCTATTTGCAGTATTTCTTTATCACGAATGCAAGGTCAAGCAGAGCTGAATCCAGCTCCAAACCAGCAAAAGTTTTGACTGTTGTGAAGTTAATAACAACACAAAGACCTTCAAAAGTAATACTGATACCAAAAATGCAGGCAAATAAAACTCTCTAAGACTCGTCTTGGAGTTTTAGAAAACAAGCATCCTTTATTAGGCCTGGGCAACATGCAGGAATGATTTCCATCAATCACATGCAGCCAGACAGCGGCTGGTTACAGAATGTATTTCCCACTTACACGCACACGTGTAAATTTTCCCAGAAGTCTTATGTATATTCTTTTATTTTCCATGGTTTCATTTTAACATTATGAAACTTGCCATGAGTCAAAACTCGTGCTAATGTGGAGCTGGCTCCAGCTCCCTACTTGACCTTGCCTTTCAGATTAGGAAGGATTCCAGACACAGGTGGTTACCGGAGAAGAGACATCTGATTAGCACAAATCGATCCTCACACAAGATGTTATCATTTTCAAAGAAAGGGCAGTGTCTGAAAAACACCTTTTTAAGGAAAACGTATTCTCAGGGAACGAAAACACACTGTCAGAGAGACGTTCCGCACAACTTTCCAAAAACATCACTGCTTAGACAAAACCTGACTGTACTTTAGCCACAATCACAATATTCCACTTTGCAACATTCCACGTGTTGTTTCACACCCCCCTCGGTTTGCAGGGTTTCTCCATCTCTACTGCAAGGTCAAGCAGAGCCGGAGCTGGCTGCAAATCAGCAAGAGCTTTGACTGTTGTCAAGTTCCTGAAAACTAGACCTCGGAAAGTCGTAGAAGATGCGTGAGGTTTCTGGGAAGGTTTATACACGCGGGAAATCCATCCCGCCTGGCTCTCGTCTCGCTCCTTCGTGCTGCCCAGGCCTGACGAAGGCCGCTCGCTTTCCGCCACCCCAAACCGATCCTCACAGAACTCATCCCCCAGCCCCCCGGTACCGATTCCCCGAGAGCCGCTCCCTGGCACTCACCGCGGCCCGGAGCAGCGCCGCCAGCCCGGCCAGTGGCAGCAGCGGCAGCAGCATCACGCGGACAACGGCGGCTCCGCGGCCGCGGAGGGAGGGACCGGAACCGCCCCGCGCGCGCCGAGCTGCGCTTCCGGCCGGATTCTCCGAGCAGGAGATAAGCCACGCCCCCGTCAGACCACGCCCCTACCCACCGAGGTTTTTTGTTTCCGGAAGCCACGCCCTTTACCCTAATCCCCGCCTCTTCGCTAAGCCCGCATCGCTCAGGCCCCGCCCCTCAATAAAGCGCCGCTCTAGGCGCTGGGAAGGCTACGCTCAGCTCCCCACCCGAACGCCACGACAACTCCCCAAAACGGACGTGGAACATCACAGAACGTCCCGAGTGGCAAGGGACTAATGAGGACTATCAAACCCAGCGCCCCTCCCTGCAGAGCACAACCCAACGTGCACACCATGTGTCTCAGGACCGTTTCCATTGCTGCCTGCCTGATCCTCAGCCTTGGCACCATCACACCTTCCCTAGGGAGCCGGCTCCACTGCTCCTCCACCTTCTGCATGAAGAACTTTTCACTAAGACACAACCTAAACATCAACATCTTCCTGCGCTCCGTTTCAGCCACGTGGCGATTTTCCATATTGCTTGCAAGGAGCGTTCCAAGGTCGAATCCAGAAGCCAGGACAAGAGAGGAAGGGGGGAAACCTTGAAAGGGACAGAGGCAAAAGGCGCTCCCGGGCGGTCTGACATCCCAGTAGTAACTGGGGCCGCCCCTCAGCTTCCAGGAATCGCCTAAGCCGAGAGTACTGGACCTGCAATACTGTCCCTCCCGGCGGTAACCGGGGCCGACCCTGCTCAGGCTCAGGACCCTTGCACGGCGCTGCCCTCCGCGGGTCCCCGGTCGCTCCTCCCCGGGCCGGCCCCGCCCGCCTTCCGCCCCTCTCGCTCCGCTCTCCCCGCCCGGGCGCCGCCGTGGCCTCCGTGTCCTCGTGGGTGCCCCAGGCCATGGTGGCGCCGCCGCTGTTGCCGTGGGTGGCGCTGGCCGCGCTGCTGGCCGCGGCGGGGGCGCAGTACGAGCGCTACAGCTTCCGCAGCTTCCCGCGGGACGAGCTGATGCCGCTGGAGTCCGCGTACCGCTACGGGCTGGACCAGTACAGCTCCGAGAACTGGCCCGAGAGCGTCAGCTACCTGGAGGTCAGCGTGCGGCTGTACCGCCTGCTGCGGGACAGCGAAGCCTTCTGCCACCGCAACTGCAGCGCGGCGGGGAGCCCCCCGCGGGAGGCCGAGTCCTGGCCGGGCGAGCTGCGGGCGCTGGCGGGGGCGCTGCGGCGGGCGCAGTGTCTGCGGCGCTGCCGCCAGGGGCTGCCCGCCTTCCGCCAGGCGCAGCCCGGCCGGGACCTGCTCCGCGAGTTCCAGAGCAGGGAGCCCTACAAGTACCTGCAGTTCGCCTACTTCAAGGTGAGGCGCGGCCCTTCAGCCCCTCCTGTCCCGTGCCCGTCCCCATTCCCGTCCTCATCCCTATCCTCATCTGCATTCTCATCCCCACCTCCACTCCCGTTCCCCTTCCCATCTCCATCCCCATCACCATCTCAGTCTCCAATGTCATCAACTGCATCTTCATAGATCATAAAATGGTGTAAGTTGGAAGGGACCTTAAAAATCATCTGGTCCCAACCCCCTGCCTTGGGCAGGGACACTTCCCACTAGATCAGGCTGCCCAAGGCTCCATCCAGCCTGACTGTGAACACCCCCAGGGATGGGGCAACCACAGCTTCCCTGGGCAACCTGTGCCAGTGCCTCACCACTGTCATTGTGAAGAAATTCCTCCTTATGTCTAGTCTAAATCTACCCCTCTCCAATTCATAGCCATTCCCCCTAATCCTGTCACTACATGTCTTTATAAAAAGTGCCCCCCAGCTTTCTTGTAGCCCCCTTTGTTTCCATCTCCATCCTTTCCGCTCCCTCCCTGGCCTCGGCTCCCCAAAGTCTCACCTGGTGCCCAGCCAAGCCAAGTGAGTCTGTCACCGGTGCGTGGCACAGCCCTGCGCAGCCTCAATGCTCTGTGCATCCAATGCTTGGAAAAGCCTCCTTTCCTGCCAGCTTCTCACCGTGCCCTCAGAGCAGGTTCCTCTGGGCCATAGCGTCTTTCCCCATTGTTTCCTACACTCCAGTTTGGGTGCCAGCTGCCGTTTGCCCCACTCCATTTCTCCCCTCTCCCTGCCCTCCCAGGCTGTTGACCCTGCACTTCATCATCTTCTCCCTGGCCTTCAGCCGCTTCCACTCACCCACCTCGTGTGTCCCACAGTGGGACCACTGTGTGCCTTCTCTTCCCCTCTGCTTGCCCACATACTACGATCCAGTTCGCTCTTCTCCGGGTTTTCCACAACTCATCCAGCATTTCACCTCAGTTAGACCCTCCAGTTCTTCTCCAACCACCAGCCGCTGAACCTTGCCTCCTTGTCCTGTACTTGCACTGTTCCTCCCTCCACCCCTTTCATCTTTCCATCCAACTTACTTTCTTCTAATCTATTCTGAAACCTTTTTCAGACCCTTCATGTCCCAGCTCTTTGCTGCTTCCTCTCCCTCACTTGCTCTCTTCTGCTCCAGGTCTTTAAAGCGCAGCAGCCCTCAACCTGTGACTCAAAGATAGCCTGGTCCCTGCAAAAGTCCAGCTTTGTTACAGCCAAGGGAAGGAATAAAGTAAAACTGAGCTGAAGCATGGCTCTCATGCTGACCCTGAAATGCTTTTTACTTTGTGCACTTCAGTCCACCAAGACTAGGGACACACACCTCTTATGACAGATTCCATCCCATTTTTCTAGCTTCTTGTCATCCTTGTTTCTAGGGCCTAATTGATGATTTTATTCCTCTTTCTCATTTTCATCTTCTGTTCACGACATCAAGGTCCGTCCCTCATGCCATCCCGTGGGATACTGCAGTTCCTTGCTTCTCAAATAAATGGGACATCTGTGGGGGGAGAAAACAAGCTGAACTCTCAGTATCCACATGCATAGTATCACACCGACAAAATTCTGTGCATTCAAAGCCATCCCTAAGACTGTACAGAACTTCCCTTTATGCATTAAAGCCTCTGCACACACAGAACAGAAGGTATCGAACGGGGGACGTTTCTTTCGAGTGGCAGCATGGGCAGGCACTCTTCCCATCAGCAAAGCCCTCTACAGATACCAAAATGAAGTCACCATGAATGTTTCCATTTCTTGTCTTACTTTAAACTATTCGTTCCCCCCTGTGGTAAATGCAAAGTTTGCAATGTATGGATCACAGCAGAAATAATTCCTGCTTGCGGCATGCAGTTAAGAATATGAGAGGGAAACTGGAGAAATCCCTCTCCCTTTAAACTCTTTTTCAGTCACATTTACAGTAGGTTTGTGCTATTACGTGGTTTTGTCTTTAGCGTTAGCTGTTTGTATTGTCTTTCTTATTAGATTGTAGCCTAGCTGTAAGCTCCTATCAGCACTTAGGGAGTTGTGGATAAGCCTTCTAGAAGTACAAACTGCTATGTACAAAGGACTTTTTCCTGGCTGGTGGTTTCTGAATAAAGGAGTGTCACTTCCCCCACTCCTTACCCTACCAACAGCATTTATAATATAGGAAGAAGGCAGAGGGAAACACTTTATGTTATTTTTTAGAGTGACTGTGTGTTTATTCAGGTGGGTTCAACAGTGAAATTTTGCCACGTCTTAGATCCCGGGAATAGATGTTTCTGTGCTTGTTCCTCTGGAGGGAGCTTTCTCATAGTCACTGAAGTTCACACAGGAATGTGTTTCTACAAAACCTTTGTGCTTGGTTTGGGTTTTTTAATGGTGAAAATGGAAACCAAGAGTGAATCGTGAACTAAGCAAAAAATGAGAGACTTGTCAGCCTACCAGCAAACAGGGTTAAAGCTTAAAGCACAAAATCTCTCCAGGCATTTGACGAAAGTGCATCTGAGATTTCCCTTTGCGTTTAGCACAGACTGCAAGCATGCAGTTTTGGGACAGGCTGGAAGGGCTGTTGGCAGAGTTCCAGCACTGGAACTGTTAGAGCAGCACAGCAGCGAGGGCTCATGTTAGGGCTGACGTCTTCCTTTAGTGTACTTGTCTCTCACATTTCTTTCTGAAATAAAAGGATACCTTTTATGGGTATGAATGGAAGAGTACATGTACCTATGTGCTTGTGATTCTCGCTCGTAGTTTTAGATGCAGTTCCATAAGCAGTTTGAGTTGTGAGGTGAAACTCTTATCACCATCACCTACGTATCAGTATGCTGAATGGATTGATATGGATCTTGGCTTACAAAGGAAAGGTTTTTAACATTTCACAGATACTTAAGAATTTACTTTCTCTCACTCTTCCTAAATACGTGTATACGCGTGTGTGTATATATAATAAATTAAAAAAATATAAGTGCATTCCCACAGAACTACATATGTACAAGCTTGACAAGTGGGCTCATGTGAACCCCATGAGGTTCGACACGGCCAAGTGCAAGGTCCTGCACCTGGGTCGGGGCACCCCCCAGTATTAACACAGACCGGAGGACAAAGGAACTGGGAGCAGCCCTGCTGATAAGGACTTGGGGAGTACCGGTGGATGAAAAGCTGGATATTTGCCCCATCCCTGGAGGTGTTCAAGGCCAGTTTGGACGGGGCGTTGGGCAGCCTGATCTAGTGGGAGATGTCCCTGCCCATGGCGGGAGGGTTGGAACTGGATCATCTTTAAGGTCCCTTCCACCCCAAACTGTTCTGTGATTCTATGACCCAGCAGTGTGCGCTTACAGCCCAGAAGGCCAACTGTATACTGGGCTGCATCAAAAGAAGTGTGGCCAGCATCTTGAGGGAGGTGATTCTCTCCCTCTGCCCCACTCTGGTGTGACCCCACCTGGGGGATGGTGTCCAGTTCTGGGGTCCCCAGCACGGGACAGACCTGCTGGAATAGGTCCAGAGAAAAAACGATCAGAAGTATGGAACATCTCTCCTATGAGGGAAGGCTGAGAGAGTTGACCTTTCTCAGCCTGGAGAAGAGAAGGCTCCAGGGAGACGTTATGGTAGCCTTCCAGTAATTAAAGGGGGCTTAAGAATGATGTGGACAGACATTTTAGCAGGGCCTGTAGTGATAGGGCAAGGGGTAATGGTTTTAAAATAAAAAAGGGTAGAATCAGGCCTAGATATAAGAAAGAAATTGCTTACAATGATGGTTCTGAAACACTGGAACAGCTTGCCCAAAGCAAAGATAGAAGCCCCATCCCTGGAAACATTCAGAGTCAGGTTAGATGGAGCTCTGAGCAACCTGATCAGTTGAAGATGTCCCTCCTCTCTGCAGGGAGGTTGGGCCAGATGGTCCCCTAAGGTCCCTTCCAACCCAAACCATTCTATGATTTTACCATTTAGCACAAGCAGCTGTAAACAAGGAATATACACAAAATATCTTTAATGGAATTTTAAATGGGTACAGAATAGGTAGGAAAGTGATATAGTACATTAGGATACAGTTATGTAGCAAGTCTGCTGCTTCCCTTAACTTCATAGTGCCATCAGGAAGACATATTGTTGTAACATTGTCTTATGTGCTGCTAGGCAAATAAACAACATAAATACAACGTGAACATGATAAGCAATGACTCCTGCCCAGTATCCACAGGTTGGCATCAGTAATTGCTGTGAGATTAAGCCCAGTAGACTCTTATGCCTTGCTAGTTTGGTGAACTGGGGAGGGGCAATGGAAAAAAAAGAGTCTCTTAGCCTTACAACCATCATCTATGCTATTTGCAATGATAAAACATTTTTTAAATACAATTAAAAAAAACAATTAAGTGTACTTAGGAAGAATTCTATCAGTTGTACTGTATCCTTGTACCTGCTGAGACTGTGTTTTCAGGAGGAGTGCATTTGGAAATATAGAGGCTGCAGAAAATTCTGGGACGCTTTCAAGTGTTTTTTTCCAATAACCTTTTTTTTCCCCCCCTTCCTCCTCTCCCCATCCCTATTTAGGCTAATAACCTTCCAAAAGCTATTGCAGCAGCTCACACTTTTCTTCTGAAGCATCCTGACGATGAAATGATGCAAAGAAATATGGCCTACTATAAGAGCATACCTGATGCTGAGGAGCATATTAAAGACCTGGAGACAAAACCTTATGAGGTATGCTTTTTATTCAGTCTGGTCTTTTGGAACTATTCTATTCCTTCTCTGATTCCACCAGATTCAAGGATCTAATTTGTTTACATGTTCTCCTTTCCTATTCTCTTTTCCTTCCTGCTGTCTTCCTCTATCAGCTCTGTTCTGCCTTCTTGATGCTTTTAGTAATTCTCACCTCTTGTGCTTTTCCCTGTTCCATAAGTCACAGTAAGTCACAGACAGTGGCATACCTGAAAGCTGCTGTGTGCACCACTGAAGCTAAGCAGGTGCATAGAGTTATTCAAATGCAACGAGTGCTATACCGACACAGCTTAAAATAACTAGGATACTTGGGGTTAAGATTCCATTGAAAACCTGTTCCAAAACTTGTACCTTAGAATCTCACTGTTACTTCTGTCCGTCAGTTTTTTCCTGTTAATCTGAAATGTAATTAGGTACTGTACTTTCTAGAAAATATCTAGTATAATCCATTAGTCGTCTGTATTTATTGTCCTCATATTTATTGGATAACAGCTTATATAGTAATCTAGAAATGCAGAGGCATTACTTACTGTATTTGAACTTACACACAGCTTTCCATAGATCAGTTACTGCTGATTCACATTCCTGCCAATTTTTCAGAATCTCTTTGTCAGGGCTGTGAGAGCATACAATGGGGACAATTGGAGGACATCCATCTCAGACATGGAACTGGCTCTTCCTGATTTCTTCAAAGCCTATGATGACTGTATCGCATCTTGTGAGGGCTCCCGAGAGATCAAAGATTTTAAAGACTTCTATCTTTCTATTGCAGGTGAGTGGTTAGGAAACAATATGGAAAAATGTTCCAAAAGTGCATATCAGTTTATCCATAGAATTGGCTGCCGAAATCTTGTTCCTCCATTTGCAGCGTGAAGCGCATGTGGTGCCCTCTGTTCCATTTGGGCCAATCTAAGCTTATTAGTTTCACTGAGAACTGCTTTAACTCCGGTTTACTTTTTTCTTCTTTTCAGTAATGTAATTGAGGGCTGTCAGAAAATCAGAACAGCGAGTTCTTCCATTAGCACAGAAGTTGTGTATCAGAATAAAATAGGTGTGTAAGTAATAACAACTGCTCCATCCAGCTAGCAACAGTTATTTAGACAATTCTCTTGATTATTATTTCAATATCAGTTTGGCCACCTTTGGGACTCAGTGGTTAGCTTGCCTTCAAAATCTGCTTTGTGGTTTTATATCACTAGTCATATATATCTCCTTTCTTGTAACGAGTTTCTGTTGTCAATTTTTCATCTTTCCTACAGGAGAATTTTGCTAGCAGATAAGATTTTTCTTTTCTTTAGTGTGTAACTTAAAAAAAATCCATTGCTTTGCAACAAAAAAAGAGACTACCTTTTTTGTTTGGCATCAAAACGGTGCATACACATTTCCTATGCTCTTTGGCGACAAAAGAAACAAGTCACTTCTCCAGTGCTCTGGGGTCAGTGTTGTTGATAATATTTGTGTGGAGAATACCTGCATTATTTTCTCAACAAGCTTAAAAACGTGAATATGCAACAGAATTCCTAAGTTACCAGAAAGAAAACCAGCCCAACTTTTTGTCCTAAAGCCATAATGTATGTTGGTGAGGAAAAACTTGTGAAATATATTGATACATGAATGTAAAGCGCAGGAGCAGTTCCACAATTTATCACAGTGTGGAACTGGTATCCACCAGTACAGCCCTCGCGGAACAGCTATTGCAGGCTATTCCTCAAGCTAGGCTTGACTCTTGGGCAAAGCAGGCAGATGCCCAGGGCAGCTGACAAGGAGTGAAGGTCAAATCACAGCTGATAAATCAAGAAACACAGGCTTTCTTCCCCATTGGGTCAGAGCCCTGACGTCAGGATAATCCCCAGGCCACAGTAAAGTGGCTAACGTGTGCTTTTGCTCCAGGGAGTTATGTCCTGCCTCCAAAGTTTTTAATGCAGAAAGTAAACATAGCAGAAAATGTTAACCAGAAGTAGCTGGTGTTTGCGCTAGGTACAGATTTATCCCAGAGCAATGAGTTATGTCTGGAAGCCAGCTGACCTCATTGTGTGGAATTGCTTTACTGAGGAACTTGCTTCTCTGTCTTTTAAGTGCTGGCTGGAATTGAACGCTACTGTGTTTGGAGATTCCACTGCTCTTGTAAAAGATGGGTCTGGTAGTTTCATTTGGCCAATCATTTTAAGTTAGCTTCCACATTTTTCATGTTAGGAGTTGTAGGAGATGAAAATGAGCAGAGGCCTTTGCTGTTCTTTTGCCTTGGTTAGAGACTTGCTGCACAAGCTTAGACAACTTTCTTTCACCTGCCAAATGTGGCTGAGAGTGAAAGTAAGCCTTTAAAATATTTCTGTTTGGTGATGTGGTCTAACGTGACACATCCTGAAAACACTTGTAATTCTTTAATGAAAAGTTTTCTTGCAATGTATTTTCTTGAAGATAAGATCACCAATAGTCCTATCCCATTGTACCAAGCTTTTGTGAACCAGGTAAGCTTGTTGATTTAGACATTTGTAGTTGAAAATTGTTTTGTAGTGAGCAGCATATTCAGGTCTGTCTTCTCTTTTAGAACATCCAAAATGCAGGCACTAAATTCAGCCATCCCTGGAGGTTTATTTTGCAATCACTTGCTATATTTCTTTGTGAAACAGTTGGGCATTGCAGACCTTATTCATGTTATAATTTAATGAAATTGCAAAGACTATCAAAATTAAAAAAAAAAAAGAAGCACTGTTAAGTTCACAGTTAGGAAATAATGCGATATTCCGTAAGGCTCTGTGTAAAACCTACCACCAAAGCCTGCCTGTAGGTGTCAGTGAAACATAACTGCTTAGTTCTCTGTAATCACAGCTTTGATAGATTTCAAGTCCAGATTGCACTCATTTTTACAGAAAGGCTGAGTACCAGCACTTTGTATATACTTCAGATAAGGCTGTAGATGCTCAGAACTTCCAGTCAGCAAGATTCAGATGCACAGGACCCAGGAGAGCATCACAAGGCCAAACTTAAATGAGTAGCTAATGGGAGGGATTGTAACAATTCACTGTGCACTCATCCATTTCCTGTGTTGTTTTCTTCTTCCTTCTAGATCATTATATTGAAGTCCTTGAATGCAAAGTGCAGTGTGAGAGTAATCTGACACCCATTATAGGAGGCTTTGTTGTCGAGAAATTTGTGGCCACCATGTACCATTACTTACAGTTTGCTTATTACAAATGTAAGTCGTGATTTAGTTTTCTTAAGTAACGTAGGAATGCTGTGGGACAGTTTCCATTCATAATCTTTTCCCTCTGGTTACAGTGCTTTAGAGTGTAAAATAGGGGCCTTCAGCATCTGCATTTTAATCTGTTCTGGGACAGAATGTCTGAGTTCCCTGGCATTTTTTTCTCCTTGTGTAATTGTAGTTCACAGACATGAGAGATAAACGTTATATATAGAGCCTGTGTTTATAAAATTGTCCATGACAAAAAAAAATTGCTGAACATAAATCCCACAAGGGCTGGATTTTGCCCGGCACAGACCTCTGTGTTTTATGTTAAGCACAGTTGTGACTGGTCTCCAATTGAGTGTTAGAAAAATTAAGTGGTTACAGAGTAACTGTGATCTGATCTGTTACTGTCCTTCATTCTTTATTTGCTAGCTACTGCAGCACAAGTTGCTTACACTTTTCAGAGCTTCATATAAATTACAAATGTTCATCATGTTTAGTTAGGATGTCCAAATAATAAACCAACTCTCCTGCCTTTTCAAAGTAGCTTGTAATATGACATGTCAGGGTAAACAATATCAGCCACTTCCCCATACATTGGAACACGTGCAGTGACGTAGACGCATTTTGTACACGTGTGTGCAATAAAACATGTCTTGTGCCAAAAAGCCATGGTGGTCAAGCTGTCAGGTGCACGCGGTTATTAAGCAGCTGAATGTATTGCTCTACCAAAACGTTTTTTTCTTAAACTTCTAACTCCTTCAGTTAGAGAGAAGAAAGGTTGTGACTTCAAGATAACACATATAACAAAACACCTCTTATTATATTGAATTAATACTCAATTTTCAATTTACCGTTCAGAATTTGTTCCACGGACAAACTCAGAGAGTATTTCATACCACTCACTTTCTTCTAATAGATTCTTATAATCCTGTTAGAATGGGGTACGTGGGGCTAAATAGGTTTTGAAGAAAGAGGAGACCACTTCACAGAAGTGATTACACATTTGGTAGATAAATCATTCAGTGAATTTTATGTTGTCTTGAGGAGCGACTTGCACTGTAAAGAACACATGTAGCCCTTACAGGTACTCCTACAGGCTCTGACATTAAAGGGAAGACACATCCAGACATGTAGAATCAGGCCAGTAATGACTTTTGATTATGTTGTTTGACTACGCATTTTACACATCAACTCTTCCCTCTTCGTCAGTTCTACTACAAAGAAGTCAGGGGGCGGGAGGAGGGGAGGAATGATAATTTGGTTTTGTGTCTTTTCATTAATCAATGCCCCAAGGGGGATCACCCCTTACTGATACTGAGATACCTGGGAAGGATGTTTGGTTAGGATTTCCATTGAAAACCATCAGATGCAAGTCCCCATAGCTGAATCATGGTCTTACCTGTTTCAGAACACAAAACCAGCAGATCCTTTCTGAGAAGCAATTTTTTTTTCTATGCAGCTGTTTAGAAGTAGAAAATGGGTCCTTTTTCCATCTGAGTTTTTCAGAGCTTAGATAATAGTAGGAATTTCTTCATTTACCTTATCTGGATATTTTTCTGCATTTATTAATTAGTGAATGACATGAAGAATGCAGCTTCTTGTGCTGCTAGTTACCTTCTGTTTGACCAGAAAGATGAAGTAATGAAACAGAACATGGTATATTATCAGTACCACAAAGACAAATGGGAACTTAAAGAAGAGGATTTTCAGCCCAGATCGGTAGGTGAATTACTTATAATGCATACTAGGCAAATCCAGATATTTCCCCAAAATTCACTGGGTCAGAGGTTGTGAAAATGGGGTTATTGGTTGATTCTGGAGTTAAAAGTTGTGTTAATGCCATACGGAAAGTTGTACACAGAGATGTACTGTGTGATGTAGGCAGTGAATTTCATTCTAATTCCTCCCTCTATGTTGAAATATACTACAATAGCATGTAATGTGATATGATTACAAGTAAATTCATACTGGTACTTCTCTGCCACTCATGTTTATTTATATCTTTATCCACTGTGATAAATAAAGCAGCTGGCCCCTGAAATCTGCTGATCAAAAGATCACTCCAGTGGCATTCAGACGTTTGTCAATCACCTTATTATTTGCCAACATGTAGTTGCCCACCTGCTCGTCTTTTCAGTGTCTTTGTGCATTGAAATGTGACATATGAGATATCCTATGATAACCCTAGCTAAACCCACTTTCCACTTAAATTAGAACATATTGAGTGGATGATGATGGGAAAAGGCTCACAACCATAGTGTACCTTATTATCTCAATTAGAATGCTTGCTGCAAAAAAACCCCATAGTTAACATCAGTCCGTCCAGCCGTGATTGTGATCTGGCTTTGATAAATGGGTTTCTATGTTGTTCTCAAATGCCCGTGTCTATGGGAAATTTAAATATAAAAGCATCTTTCTTGTGTTTTTGGAATCCTGCAGCCTGGACTCTATAACAGTCAAGTTAGATTTTATGTCATTTCTTGTTACCAGGGTTTATTTCATGCAGAATTAACTACTTCATGACACCTGAATGACTCCTTAGGCATTAGTGGTATGTGCTGTACAAGCAGCTAGCTATTAGCTGTGCACGTTCCATCAATTAAATATAGTGCCTTCTCTTTCTCTTATGGCATGACTTCTCTGTGAAGAGTCATAAAAGTTAACCAAGCTGTAGCAGCAGCAGGCACCCCACAGGGTAACATTCCCATGTTGCTTCTTCAGACATTTCAGTCACTGAGACCTGTACTGGCCCTAAGGCAAAGCCCTTGATTCTTAATGCTGCATTAAAGCTCACTGCATTTCTGTAGTACTTAGCTGACTGGCTTTATCTCTAGCAATACTGCAGAGCAGTTCACGTATGCACCTTATAGGTTGCACTGATTTGATAATTACATTTTCCTTCCTCTCAGGCCGGCCAGATCAAGTCAAAAATACCACTCCACTAGAGTTAAGTGGTTTTTTGGTTGTGGACAGCTGTTGAGTTATATGCAACACACTTTTATCTCCACACTGAAAACCCAGGTCTGCCCTGCCAGGCAGAAGACAGCAAAAATGCATTTGGTTCTTTCAAGCAGCAGCAGCGAGTCTGAGCTCACAGGAGAAAGGGAACACTCCTTTGTCACTGCTTTTGGGAACAGGACTGTACTTTATAGCCAGATGGGAGACAATATTTGATGGTGTTTGGAGTGTGGGGGTAGCAACAGTATGAAACTGTGAACCACAGACAGATTTGGTATACATGTGCAGAGAGGAGAGAACAAGGGCCCTACACATTAATTCTGAATGTTTCATTGATAATTTCTCAGGAGCTGGGGATTACAGATAATTTAATTTTTAAATATAAAATACTAAATGCACACAGCTGTGTTTACTGGGACTTTGATCCATGTAACTCTGAACAGAAGTTGCTTGCTGTCCTTATTACTTGCTATATAATGCCTCTAGTTTATTTCCAAAAAGGAGAATGGGGTGACAGCAGCCTTTGGCTCTGCGTCTAAGCTTTAGATGTTCTTGTGGAAGAGGAAATCTCCTGTTTTCCTCCCCAGAAATGGGGAAATGGAATAATCAAAGTCAATTACTGTTGGTGTTCACAAATATGGCAGTAGGTGACTGAGTTAATCTGCTGTCCAGGCCAACAGCCAGGGAAGTGAGGAGAGACAGGTGGGAGGCCAGGCAAAATTTCCCTAACCCACACTCAGGGGGAAGTGAGTCATTATCATGCAAAATAGTTTAGTGTCTCTTTCTCAGAACTGCCTGCCGCTGGGAGACAGAGGATTTCTGATGTCCAAAGCCCGCTGGAATGCAGGCATGGGCTGCTGCTCAGCTCTGGCAGTCTCATTCCTTATTCTCAGACTCGCCAGCGCTTTGGAACATGAGAAAGGGGAGAGTTCTTTGTTCTTCTCACACCAATCGAGCCTGTGCTTAAAAAGATCCACAGAAGACATTGGATATGCTTCTTGCTGTTCTGCTGTTCCCTTTCTCAAACATTATAACTCCCCCTGGGATCTACTTTCTACTAAGTCTGGATCTGACTTCATTGGAATAGTTTCAGGTGACATATGATGACTCTCCCTTGTCTTGCTACCCTGAAGTAACATAAACATTTTATTTTTTGATAGGACGCAATTCGATACCACAACATAACCACGCTCCAGTTGGAAATGTATGAATTTGCAAAGGAAAATCTGATGGATGATGATGAGGTGAGTTGTCTAGAAAGGAAATCATGGTCGAAAAAGACCCCAATCACATTAAGGTGAAGATCCTGCATAGATGGAATTCCAGGGTTTAGCTAATATGGAAAAATCTTCTCGTAGCCATAAGTAATTTATCACGTTTTTTTCTTTTGTAAATAGAATATAGGGAACAAACCCAAACAACATCATTAAAAAAAATGAGGCAGTATTAACACAAGGTTAAGTAGAATGCACGCAGCAGAAAATCCACTTTGCAAGCTCTGACACCAGGGGGCAGAGGAGTAGTATGTATATTTAAACCAAACGTTTTTCTGTTTGGTTTTGGTTGTTTTTTTTTTCTGAAATGTTGTTTAAATTAGATTTACAAAGCTTTAAAATTTTATCCAGAAGTAACCTAAAATGTGATTTTTGTCAAAGGGAAGTCTTATTTCCTCTTTTTCTTTTCTGCATGGTAACATTTTGGTCACCCAGTCTTGCTTCTTAAATGAGGAATTCATGGCCAAATAGCATGTAATGATTACTAATAGATTGGAAATACAAAAAATAGTGCGAGAGAAGAGGCTGAATTATTGAAAGGGCATTTCTTTGTCCCCACAACTGAAATTAAAGTATAAATCATGGAGGCTTTGGATCGCCTTTTGTTTTGCTTTGTTTTCAGAACCTTTCATTTAAAGTTTTAAAAAATCTTCAAATGATGGAACAGTTCATTGCTGATGTTGGCAAAGAGCTGAGTCCAGTTATGGCATGGAGCAAGGTACTTGTAATGAGCACTTCTGAGATCTTTTTACGCTAAGAAAGAGAAAGATTGTTTATGTTAAAAAATAAAATCACTTTTGCAATTTTCATGTTATCCAGGGCACAGGGAGAGATATTTTATAGTAGAGAAGTAATAACATGTCTATGCTGCTAGACTATGCTAGTGACCTGAAAACTACTCTGTGCATAAAATTCCATTGCAAGGTTACCAGACTCTAGAAGGAATTTCCATTGTCATTAAACTCTGTGAAAGGCAGTTTAATAAGCTTCTTACAAGGTTAAGCTTAGATGAGAACTAGTCTGTATGGATTTTCATCAGGATGTGAAATAATTGAGCACTTTTTTATGTTCCCTAGTTGGCTTGTGCTTTACCCATAATGTTTTCTTGTGTTAGACTTAGACTTAATTTATTTTTTTTTCCTTCTTTCACATCTACTGCTTTGAAACACAGGGATGAGTAATGAAGGAAGGGTAGAAGCAGTCTGTTGTGAGGACTTTCCCCATATGTTGATACAAGAAGGTATTATAGAAACAGTTTTCAGCCTCAAGCACTGTGTATGGAATAAACAAGCATTCGTTTGCTGGCATTCATCTCTGCAGCCTATTTTACAGGTGCAATTATAAATGACCTTGAAATCTGCAGGAGGGAAGTGCAGTTGAAACATCAGTTAAGACTTTAGGGGAAGTGTCAAGGAAGTCTTATTACACTGAATTACATGTTTGGGTTAAACAACCAAAATTGCTGGCCCTGATCATGCCACAGTTTATCTCTACCCTACACTTTCATCATTTTAGGAAGTTAACATTCTCTTCTGCCAGGGAAAAGCAGAAGGGTTTCTGTGCCGTCCCTTACTAGAGCTGAAGAACCTGGGAGGGTGGAGGCTGGCCATGTTTCTGGCTTGGCTCTGGTTTTTAGTAGTTAACTCATAAATCCCTGGCTACCAGAACTTGTCTTTGGCTGCAGGAGCCTTCCAGGGAGTCCAGACAGAGCAGGAATAGCACAAACATAAAATCACTACCTTGCAGTTTCTGCTATATGGACAGGACCTGGTAGTCTAAGTGGAATATTTTTTTGTATTTCTCCTGGCATAGACAGAAAAGTTTATTCTACAGGAATGCTGACAGTGATGAAAAACCCAGATAAGGTGTAACAGTAAAAGCTTTATTAAAAAATGTTAAGGATGAAGACAACCTATCTGTTTAGTGCATTCTGTTTATTTAAACCATGTGCTTCTTGGGCCATAGGCCTTACCTTTGGTGAGTTTCTGTGGTTCATGTTTGCTGTCTTTGAAGCTGCTTGTAGGCCTGCAAGCCCATAAAAAGTTCTGCTGAAATTAAACCATTCTCTTTTCTTGAGTAGAGCAAAAGGATTGATGTGGCAGGAAGATCTCTTCCTATGTGGATATGTAGCTGTACCAAATTGGAGAATCTTATTTTATTCAGACTTCTCAGTGCTCCCATATCCCAGATCACCCATGTCTCTTTTCAAATCCCATTAGCAAAGCGAGTGAGAACATGTGGCTTCTTCCAGTAATACACTGCAGCTATTGCAGAGGCTGGAACATGCGGTAATGATTTTTGCACATGTCACTACAAGAAATACTGTCCTGTTCATGTTCCTTTATTAATGTTTTTCCACAAGGAAATGAAAAACTCTAGTTCAAACGTTTAACACAGTAGAGGTGACAAAGAATATTAGTGCCAGTTAGCTACAAATTACTTTTTCATAAAAGTAATTATTATTAAATATCCTTACAGTTTTCCACAGCGAGGTTAAAAGAACATTACACGGTGTTGTCATCTTAGTTCACCATGGGTAGTCAAGCTGTTTTATTTCTGTTCAGATGTGTAATGCATAAAGGCTATAACAGATACAACTCCCAGCACTGCACAGCTTTAAATGGCAAACAAAAATGCTGTTAAGATTAAATAGCAAATGGAAATGCTGTTAAGATTAAATAGTAAACGGAAATGTTGTTAAGATTAAATGGCAAATGGAAATTCTATACTCAGCTACTGTAGATATAACTTCAGCAATATGCTGATTGTATAAGATATGTTTCTGGCCCATACAATCCATGTTCTGGAGTATTTTTTTTTCAGGGGTAGCTACTTAGCTATTCTAAATTACATAAGAACCACAAGTATTTGGCTAGAATGATCCCACAATGTCATTTTTCTTTCCATACGTAATAAGAAGGTGAAAAACTTCTGGCGGCTTTGATACATCTTTTGGCATCCTGTTTTTTTTCATTTGCATATGCTGTGTCTCTTTTGTACAGTGGCTGAAATTCAAATGCTCCATTCCTGAGTGGGATGCAAAGGAGAATAAGTGATGATCTGATGTGACTGGTGAAAAGAGAACATGCAGAATAACATCAAAGCATGAGGGGCCCAGTGGACTACTGATAGCAAATAATAGTCTGAATTCAGCCTATTTTTCTGTTCAGGAATTGCTAACAACGTATTTTCAGCTGTATTAACTCATTTTTTTGCGTATGTTCAAATGAATTTATACAAGTGTGCTCATAAAGGCAAGTTGTAAATGCAGACCTGTAAATTCTGCCCTGGCTCTGACCTCAGACCAACACAGCTACAATAGCACTGCTGCACTGAGAAGAGCTGGTGGCAGCTGTTCCTGAGAGAGCTGGCAGCTGATTTCCATTGTTACCATCCCTGTTCAACACACATTTCTTTAAAGAAAAAAGAAAAGATTTTTTCATCATCATCATTTCCTAGCATAAATACTGCCCGTGTGGCTGGCTCTCCAGAAGCTTCCTGCTTCTTCCTCTTGCTTCTTTACCAAGGTGTGTATCTTGGTCTTCCATTTAAACCATTTGCCATGGGAAGCTGCAAGCATGGTGCAGCTCCAAGCTGGAGGTACTGACATTAGGAGAGATTTTTACCTGGCCAGATTTACTTAAGCTTCTGTGTGCAGTATAAAGCAGGCAAGAGAGCATAAGCAGAGCTCAGAAACAAAGCCACTAGAAGGCTTCTGTTTCCAGTGCAATGGGAGCAATGTTGAAGTTGCTCTGGAACTCGGTTGACTCATGTTTTATAGGCATTATAAAAAAGTTAAGAGGTATGCAGATTTACTGGATTACTGTAAAATACTATGGTAATAACTGCAGCGTGCTGCAATCTCCCATAGTGTATGAGAAGAGAGCAGTTACATGTTCAGAATATATCATTAAAAATGAAATGGAAAAGTATCTGAGAAAAGAAGTTTATATACATGTGAAGAACAACTAAGCTCTTTTAATATTAAAAAAAACCCAGACCCTAAAAGCATGTGATACTGGGTGATGCTGCGGACTTAAGTATCTGAAAAATAAACAAGTTAAGGGCCAAATAATTTTTCTGCACAAAGAATCGAAGGATTTTTTTTCCTCTTGCTAGAATGCAAGGAATGTCCAGCCTAGTCTGTACTGCTCGTCGAGGATCTGGGAGGGCTTTGAGGTGGTTACAGTGAACTCGTGTGTTTTAACTGAAAGTTAGATCAAGGAACTTTTTCTTGGTCAAAGGCTGAATAAACGTTTCAGGCTGAGCCACTCATTGACACATGCCTTACTGTCATCCCAAAATAATGTCTTTCCCCACATAATATCGCTGGCCAGTGGGCTGTGCTGTGCGTTTGCAGGCTCACTCAGGCCCACAGAGCACCTATCGTCCACAGACAGACATATCAAACCTTTGTCTTCTCTCTTGCAAGATGGTTATTTGTCCTTGAACAAAACCTGTTATTTTTCATGAACCAAATTCCTTGTTGCTACTCCCATTAGTTACTCAGATTAGTTACTGGGACAGTTACAGGGTAGCTATGCATTAGTTATAGGGCAGCCTTCACCTCTTCTCACAGAGGCCACCACTGCAGCCCCTCCTGTTACCACAATCTTGAAACCTGTACACAATACGTAAGGGAATAAAATCTGTTACTCTCACTGTTGAAAATGTTTCCAGTCATTGGCAAAATCTGATCTTTTGCTGCAAAGGACAGCTGGGAGATGTTTTCTGGGATATTTTTCTTCTATGTCATAGACTATAAGGAAACAAAGATCTGGCTAATTCTTTTTGCTATGCGTATTGTCTCTTAAGGTTCAGTTTGTTGGATGAGTTAGGATAAAGACTGTTTCTTATTCAGTGATAATCACACATGAAAGCATGTCAATAATAATATTTTTCTGTAGATCTTAATTCATTCTGAAGCACTATTATTTAAATATACTCTGTTACTTTCCTGAAGAACTGGCTGTCCCACTGGGATATCCCCATAGAAACGGGCATCCACAGATCAGAAATTGTGGGTTATTGCAAGAAAGCTATTTTTTCCCAGAACTTTTCCAGTCCATACTGTGAAAGGACAGAACAGAGTGTAGGTGAAGGCAAGGACCAATGAATGTTTAATATTTGCTATGCAGAAGGCAATGCTTAGTCTTATCATCCAAAGGTAAAGCATCTGGGGCTGCTGGTGAGCAGTACAACTGCCACTGGTTGTTACTGTTTCTAATGCTGCTGTCAAAAGAAAAAATGGTGCTGGACCATCAGTCTCAAGTGGGCCATAACTGAGCTGTGTATTGGTTACTTTTGCTCTCTGCTGTTTATTTTAATAGCTGTCTAGGAGTCTCCAAAGTACAGAAGTTTCTTCTAAGAGGCTGTGTTTTGTGTGTGAATGCAGCATTTAGTATTGCATAAGGAAGGGCCAGCAACAATCCCCAGCCCAATGCGTACCTTGGTCTTGGACACTCAGCTTGTGGTAGCAAGTGAGGAGTTCTGCATTTTTCTCCTTTTTAGGACTTATTTTTTCAAAGGTTCTAGCTTCAGCCATAATAGTGCACCAGTCTCACTAGATTGGATTAGCTTCTTCAGAATTGATCAAGAACACTGTTGTAAAAGTATTTTTTTAGTATAATCTGCCTACTCACATACCCTCTGTAAAGCCTTCTCTAATTACTTGCTGTGGTACAGAACTTATTCTTTCTATTTGTGCCTCTGTTCAGGCATTAATCTAAGCCAAGGGTGCTCAGTTTGTGTATCTGACAGGTAATTAGTCTCCAGTTGATCAGATAAGCTACTCTAAATCTTCCTACCTCTCACTCCAGTCTGGGAGCATTCCCCTGCTGCTGTTTGGTATCATGCCTCCCATATCTCAGGCTATACCTGTCCCATCTTTTCCCATACATCCTTGCTGTCACTCCCACTTTCTGCTGCTATCCCTGGATTGGGAGAGGAAAGAGGTTGGTAGCGCTAGGATGGAGGTCATGAGGTGCTGGCAGAGCTGTTGTACCTACAGGCACATGCCTAACCTGCAGTGCCAGCCAGGTGGCAGTGACTGTGGGTTCAGGGGCAACTTCCCAATGAGCATGTTCTTCACTGTGGCTAACCAAGCAGTCCACGTGTGCATACTTCTCAGTTGTTGGCTGCCTAACTATCAGTATGGCAGCAGACCCTTCTTTTCCCTGAGCTTAGTCAGACTTCAGGTACTGATTTACTAGCTACCAGCCAGACAGCTACATCATGCTGTGGGCCGTATATTGCTCAACTCTGATTTATATCAGCGCTGTGTCTGAGCAGCATGTTTATGTAACCTGCGTTACATCTGGGTGGCTGTTGTCCTCTCCAGTAGCTGTCAGCAGAAAGAATTATGGATTTGCAGCACACTTTGAATGTAAAATTTTCTGTCCTTCCTATAAAAGGTAGGTAGGAACCAAAGAGCGTACTAGATAACTCTGTCACACTGAATGCTTAAATTGTATGAGAGAACCATTTTCAGACTCCAGCAGGAAGTTATTAGACATCAGTAGGCAGGAGACTTTCCCTGGAATGAACACCTGTGAAATATTTGCTGACTTCAGTCCTGCAAAATGCCTGATATGATGTCAAGTGTGTGCTGATGAGGCAAAGACAGTAATCAGTCTGGTCATAGCTGCTCATGTGACAATGTGATCAGTGTTTCTGACATTATCACCTTTTCATCAAGCTGTCAACCACAGTATGGATGACTTGCAAATGTTTCACATTCTGACTGTGAAGGTGTAGGCAAAAATATTTTAGCTGTGAGTTTTGTTTAACTGTAAACTGGAGGTTTTTATGTTTTCAAAAATAACCACCATCCAGACAATTTTTCTGTTGCCTCACAGCATATGTTCTGTTTATGTGTTGTTTCAGCAACTGTTTTTATATTTTTTACATAATTCAGCCTCTCTTACTCCCCAGTGCTTCTCAGTACATCACAAAAGCTTCTTCATACCTCCCTTTAGAGATCAGTTCTGGGCACTGGAGATTTCAGATTTCAGTAAAATTTATTCCAAATACTGCTGCTTTTAAACATCCTTTTCCATTTAAAACTTTGGCTTCTTATGTGTTTCTGGATTTGAAAACATACTAGAAGAAAAGAAAACTGAATTCTGTCTGAATCTTCTGTTTCTTCTGCAATACCCTACTTTACTGATAAGTGTGACAATAGTATGAATTAAGTTCCCATATGATTGAATTACCAAAGGTACAATATTGAAATCCCCATGCCTTCCTGATGCTAATTCTGGGTCATCCTGTCAGATGGCTGTGCCTTTCACCCTTCCTCTCACGCTCTTACCTTTGGGAGTTGTCTTTGCAGATAGACCAAGGAGAGAATTCCTTTTTAATATCTTCTATTCTTTCATTAAACTGTGATCCCGAGTTGTAAAAGAATCAGTATCTATTAGATATGGGACCCCTGAAATAGACACATGTATTCCCAGTCTCTAAAGTCTGTTCAAAGTTAACAGGACCTCCCTGTCTATAGTCCTTGAAGAGGCACCCAAATGCTTATGCCCAGTTTCGAAGCTGTGTTAGAAGCCGTGGAGTCCTCTGTGCCTCTGTTTCTGTATCTCTCAACTGCTTATATAGTGACCGTGGGACCTAATGACTGTTTTCCTCATGTGCATTTGTGAAGTGGAATTGAGTTCCTCCCATGATTGGGCTCCTTAGGCAATCAAAATACTCCTAACAAAGGAAAACGTGTAGAAATGTTAAATTCCTGTTTTCCAGTTGCCAGATTTCCTGCAACCAGGAGGACAAATAGGGAATATGAAAGTGCTGGCATATTTTCTTGTGTTTTTATTGAATTGGGTACTTCAATGTTTTGAACAAATTCAAAACAAAATAAATTGCTATCCTTCAGGACTTGCTAAAACCACTTCATAGTTGCACAAACTCAGCACTCTTTTAAGATGGAACTATGAAGCAGGAAGCAAGAGCAGCAGTTGTTTCAGCCAGCTTTCCTCTCGCTTCTTTTTTTTCTTGATTCTCATTACTTCTCTCCTTGCTAATCACACTTCTGAAAAATGTGGTGTCCATATTTTTATTCACTACATCCATGCTACAATTGTTGTATTCACAATAGACAGAAATTCTGTGTTTCCTCTTATTATTTTCACTAACAGAGATTTTAATGTCCTTTTTTACCAGACTGGAAACTATAAAATGTTGAGTCTCAAACTGCATGTGTCTGGAAGGTATTTTTTTCCTAAGGAGTACCTTTCTAGACAAAAAATGTGCTTAAAATTAAATTAGGATTATAAAATACTGTTTTCAGTCTTCATTGATCAAATTTAGAAGCCTCATACAGTTCACAAAGACTTGGATTGGGGGATGAAGGGAAGAGGAAGAATGACCATCAAAATAAGGATGACTTGCTTTCAAAATAACTCTAATAAATTCTCATTATTTTGAACATGAGAGTGAGCAAGAGCTGATCAGATTTTCCAGCAGGATATTTTTCTGTCAAAAAGTGACAATTTGTTTTGGTAAAAGCCTAAATGACATATTAAAACCTTTTTAGAACACAGGGTTATGTCAAGAAAGGAAGGACAGGAAGGTTTAGCAAAAAAACCACAGTTAAATTAAAACAGTTTAACAGAACACTGTAGCTATTGGAATAGAATGTTTGAAATGAGACGTTGAGTATCCACATACCTCTTACAGTATTTCAGTCATATCGCTAAGTGAGAATGTACACAGGTGTTCCCACGTTGTCTCCCATCCCAGGCAGTGTTGTTGCTGAACTCTGCATTGAAGGCAAACCAGAAAATACGAGCATTTCTGAGGGTTTCAGCAGATGGGCTGCTACAGTCAGTTTTGAGTAGTCTCAGGTGCTGCTGCGCATTTGCTATTAGCTACTTACTTTTCCCTGTTGAAGGTCTCACCTTGCGCTGAAAGTGATTACAATGGGTTTGAGCTCAGTTTCTGTAGCTTGGTTGAAAAGGCAGTAAATTCTGGTGACCAGTGATGGGCAAACGTTCTTCACTCAGAGAGTGGTGGAGCACTGGGCCAGGCTCCCCAGGGAAGTATTCATGGCACCAGGCCTAACGATATTCAAGAACGTTTGGACAATCAGACACATGGTGTGAATTTGGGGGTCGTACTACACAGGGATAGGAGTTGGACTCAATGATCCTTGTGGGTCCCTTCCAACTTCGTAATTCTGTGAAATTCCAGCTGGTGGGGCTGTGTTATTGGGCAGTTGGAACTAGATGATCTTTAAGGTCCCTTCCAACCCAAACTATTCTATGATTCTATGATCCTAAAGTATTTAGACAGGAAGACATTTAACTAGTGCATATGACATATAACTGCATCAGGAGTGGGGATTGTTGTGTTATGTTGGTGCCCTGTAGTAGAAGAGGGAGCCTTGTAAATACAGTATTTTCTGGTCTGAATCTGAACCCAATGTATTTATTTCCAGTATGGAAAACATTCTAGTATCTCTGTTTCTTTATGGTTTTGCTGCATTCAAGCATGGCATATGAAGATCTGTGGCTGAAAATGGAAGTGGTGTGTGTTGAAGGATGTAACAGAGGACATGAACAGTTAGAGCAGGCAGGTGCAAAGTCAATGTCATGGTTCTACAGAACACATTTAATTTTGAAGCTTTCTAGAATTCTTTAATGTTTTATGGTAATTTAAAAATTTCCTAATTTAACAGGTGCTTTCAACATTTATGCCTCTATTTTCTGTGTATGAGGATTTCATTGTCTGTTTTAAAACCTGAAAAAGTACAAGAGGATTCACTGTAAATCTATTTCTGTTTATTTTAATCCTTTTTTAGGGTGAAGTGGTGGAATTCCTTGATGAGCTGTTAGAAGCAGAGGAAAACCAGGAATCCTGATGAGCGAAATCACTATGCAGTATTTTACAGAAGTGAAGACTCCCATTGCTCCTTACTAATTTTTGGTCACCTGTAGTTCTGGTTAGATATACCTCAAAGCTTTTCTTTAAACTCTACCTTATGTCACGAGGTCCACTCCTGAAAGATCCACCTCCATGCTGCACTGGCTATTCCGTGACCATGGCTTTTCCGTGTGCATTTACAGAATTGGTGCTTATGGGTTTCCCTCTTTTACTTTCTTTCCTTTACACAAAACGACAACAAAGTAGACTATTTCTGTTTTCTGGACTAACACTAAGGTTCCTCATTTCAGTGCTGTTCTTCTGTTATAGCAGTACAGCTAAATTCTGAAGAACTTTTGTCAGGTTATGAACCACAGAAGATATAACAGTTCCTCTAGACTTTCTGACCTATGTATTGTATTATTTATATGTGTCTTTTTTCTGTGATAATGAATAAAGTGATACTGAATCCAAGTGCACTTGGAAGATGTTAAGATGAATTTAAATATATGAAGTAAGATGATTAACAAAGCTCAACCAGTGATCTTGTAAAAATTGCTTGAAGAATTCTGTAAGTAGTGTTCTTTCTTAAAAATGAAATTAAATTGCGTGATGTGAAACTGAGGTCACTTAAAGCTGAATAATAAGTAATTCCTTCTTCCTAGCAATTCTTACTATTTCTGTTGGAACAACTTGTGGTTCCTGTGTGACATGGGGCCAATCTTGTATAAAATAATAATCATCAATGTATATATTTGGTATTCTCTTCTGCAGAAAACAGTTTGCATGCTTTTTTTCAATCTGATGGGACTATCTGCATAGTTTTCATCCAAAAGTCAGTACAGGTGGAGACTAAAGCAATTTTAAGTGAAATTAAGTTTTTATTAACCATATGGCAGAATCCTATACAAACCTACTTTGAAGTCCCCCCAAAAAATGGCGTTAGAGATGAGTAGTGAATCAGAGCACAAGACTAGTGAAGAGGAGAAATCACATTGACTTTAGAGGAAGAGCTAAGATTTCAGTCTTTGCTTTCTTCTTTCATTTTTTAAGGATCAAGTCCTGCAAGTAGTTTAATATCTCTTACGTAAAAGAGAGACAAAAGCATTCAGTGCCTTTATGACTCAACCCTAATTCAGCTGAATGGAAGTGAATTGCAAAGCCAAACTCTGCTTTAGGTTTTCAAAAAGCCGAAACACAATCTACACTATCTTGCCAAGTCGTTGCTCCTGTAACTTAGGTGTGCTGTAGAAGTAGGATTTACAGCACTGAGTGTTTGTAGGGAACAAGAAGGGGAGTACACAGGATCAGGTTTAAGTGTCTTCTGACCTGTGACAGCAGTGAAAGAGATTAAAATGTTGAAGTTGTGTGCAAAAGAGATTTGGAAGATCATATTGGGTTTTTAGTTCCTTTAGGATAAATCATAACATATTCGCTAAAATCAACTGGCAGACCATTGTATTCTCAAAATGAAAATTTTATCAAGAGGCTTTTAACTTTAGGAGATTTACCCAGGTCCACTTTTGGTAACAAGACCAGAATCTGGCTTGCTTTATACCTTGAACATACAGAAAGTATATCAGGTTTCATTGTGCTTTTTGCTCTGCACAATATTAGCAGTTCATTTTTTGTTATTTTATGAAAGAAATTAGCTTGACGTTTAAAACTTAAAAGTAATTGATTGTAAACTATCACTTACTTTCCTGTGAAATACATGCATTATAATACCCAGCTGGGCTAGCTTCTCCAGCCTGTCTGTAGCTTTCTTTTGCTGGAAGGTGTGTATGCTCTAGGGAGAGGTTACTGCTCTGGAGGCCTCTTGTCCTTCTGCTTTCCAGCCTGCACAGGACAACTGCAGATGTCCTCCTCAGGAGCTGCACCATGGATGTTAAGATCAAATGCCCAAATAATTTCATCTAGCTTTTGGATCCAGAAACGCTGCAGTTATAGTTTAAGGTGGATGTATCCATCTGCATTGCCGTTGTTTTATGACATTTTTAATTAACTTTTTTCTTATTGTTATTTAACAAACTGACTTAGGAGCTCAGCCAAGCACTGACTGTTATCTGGCTATTTGTTTCTGTGGCGCCCAGGCTCTAGTGTGCTGCATGTAGGTACTGCAATGCAAAACCTTAGAAGACTTCTAAGACGGCTGCCTATGATTCAGGTTCCTGGGCCTGAGGTTTTCCTTAACCATACGTCTTGTGTGGAAGTATCGAGATGTGTGCCACCTCCCCTGGGAAGCAGCGGTGGCACCAAGCCTAACAATATTCAAGCAGCATTTGGACTAGGCCCCCAGATACATGGTGTGAGTGTTGGGGTTGTTCTCTGCAGGGGGAAGAGTCAGATTCGATGATCCTTACAGGTCCCTTCCAACTCAGGACATTCTATTATTCTATGATAAAGCTTCTAGTCAGATTTTGCCTGTTGGTGAAGCAAGTATGTAGGTATGAAATGATAGAGAATCAGTCCCAGGGTTTCTCTGGTTTGCTGTCCAGAATTAATTCTGGTTAAGGAAGTCTCATCCCCTCTTCAGTGCTGAGTGATGGAGATTGCTATGATCTTTCTTTAAAGAACAAAATGTGTGGTAAAATGTAGTATATTCATTCCACCAGTGAAACCCTGAGCACTGGAGTTAACCTCTTTTCATGATTCATTTGACTTCAATGAGTTACACTGGGGATACATTTAGCACCTACAAACCCTAATTTTTCCTCTTCATCAAACAGTTATTCAACCATTGCAAGTCTCTCGGGTATTATCAATTTTTCTGGTAAGCTTGTAATTCTGCCTTTAAAGCTTCCTTAGCTGTTCTCTTTTCAAGTTCATTCATTTCCTCAGCTAAAATCTCCTGCCATTGTGCCCCCTCAGATGGAGTTTTCATGATTTACTAAGGCGTCCATTAGCCAGAGATTTATTTCTCTTAAGCCCACATTAAGTAAGTCTGATGTTCTTTACCATTCCATTTAACTTGAGGAGGCAACCAATAGTTTTGTGGCCTTCTGAAATGGCACTGTGATCCCTTTTTCATTTTGTTCAAGTGTCTGTGGATTTTTTCTGGCTTTCTTAATCTCCACTACATATGGTTCCAAGCCAGTTCAATCTTAATAAGTACAAGTACTTCTCAAACCCTTGTTCTTTTCTAGTGAGGAATAACTCCTCTTCCAGTTCTTCAGTATTTATTGTGGCTTTTTTCAGCATTCTCAGGTTCTTTTAAGTGATTTTTCTTTTGCCGTTGCTGTTGTTAAATGCCAGCGTTTACATGCGAATGCAATAAATATTGTCTTTTCTTCCACTGTTCTGATCCTGCCAGCTCTTCTTGAGAGGCTGCAGGAATATGGTTCTTACCTCCCTTCTCCCACCCTAAATTGTTACCTGCCTCAGATGTTAGCAGCTTCTGCCTAACTGGATGAGATGTTCAGGTTTCATCTTAATTTCATTTTTTGACAAGGCTTACAGTATGATGCTGATACTCAGGAAAACATTGTTTTGTTGAAGACACCATGTTCATGTTCCTTACTTGAACGCAGCATCAGTACTATTTGTCTGCTGAGATGAAATTCATACCAGCATCAGTGGTAATATTGCTTGTTGCAGAGCCATACAATGACATTTCTTAATAATCACTCACATTTCTAGTAGCTAAGCTGGCGATTTGGGTAGCTGTTTTTGGCCACTCATCCTCCGTCACTGCCTATAAGCAAGTCTGCAGTAATTCTGAGCATGTTGTTTAGTCACCACTTACAGGCAAATGGCAGGTGAAGTCCATCTTCTGGCAGATGGCTGTGATGAGGATCTACAAGCAATACAGGTCCTGTGCTTGATCGCTTGTTGGATGGGATTCTGCATGATGAGGAACTGCTTGAAAGCTGAAGATTAAACTGAGTCACAAATGTGGGTGAAGTGGAAACTTGGTTATGGGAAAAACACATCTGCTGACTGTCAGGTCAATCTTTCTTATGTAAGAACCAAAGCTTGGGCAAGGGAAGAGTTTCACAGGTTGGAAGGTTGGAAATCAGTGTATCTAACTCGCTGTGTTAAGTATGTAGTCTTTTTCAAATTAATACCTGCTCATTCTGATAGTAATTCTTCATGCTTCTTGCTAATTCATCCTCACAGATATCAACATTCATTTAAAAAAAAAATTAAGAAAGGTGATAGTTATTTATCTCCTCAAAGTTTGATTTGATTCCTATAAAACAGCACCACAGGCTCCATATTTCTGGGTCTCAGCGATTCCAACAGCCAATAAAGTCAACTATGAAAAACAAATACTTCTAGAATGATCAGTTCTGGCAAGTTCAACAGGAATTCAAATGTCCTGCTGGGCCCTTTGATTCACCATAGAAATTCTGCAAGCAGACTTTTATTACTTGTGTTGACAAGGTATGAACCAAAAGCAAATTCAAATCGCTCCATTTTCCAGAGCTTTCCTGCTTTGGAATGCTAAAATGTAAACCCAAAAGTTAGTCGGATGCTGTTCTCAATTCACCTGGAAAGCCTGTCCAACCAAGGAAGTGCCATTTCTTCCTACTTGCCAGAGCAAGTCTGAGGCAGAATTAAAGATGATTGTGTCCTACTTTACAAAGCTTTTCTCAATACACCACTGCGACGATGCCTGCTATGTATCTCTACATCCTTTAAAGTGAATTGTTGGTCTATATTGATAATGAAGGCAGACATAGAAGATCTTTCAATTTCTAGAGAGCCGTCATGAAAAGTGATTTAAGTTGCATGCAAATTTTACAGCTTTGAAAACAAAGTTGTGATTAGACAAAGATTTGTTGGATTATAAAAGTACAAGTGTTTATTATGGCTGGTCATGAGAATAAACAGTTGCCTGCATATGCCATCTACTATGGAAATATGTTTTTAAGTTCTAATGTGAGCTGTAAACCAAAGCTACTTCAGTTAAAAAAAATCAATACTTAAACTGTGGGGTGAAGTAGTCAGTGCCAGAGAAAACATTCCCATTTAATAATGTTTGAACATAGAGCTGTGATGCAGTTTGTAGCAAGGCAGTGAGAAAAACCCACAACTAATCCTTCATTGCAGCTGTCTGAACTTTTGGTTGTCTGCCATACTTTAAACAGCGACTTCTTTTTTCTGGTAGCTGAAGTTTTGAATGACCTAGTGTGGAGAGTTTAAGCTATATACAAAAAAGAAGTTAAGTAAGAAATAGCCAAAGTAAGTTGGGTTGCACGCCCCCGGCAAATCAGGGTTTTGTATCTTAAGTCCTCTTCAGTGCCTAGGAAAAAATATTAAAATAAATAGATACCTACTGATTTTTTTTTTTTTTGGTGAGGAAATATTCAGTGGTTTAGATGCCCATCTCTCCTCCCTCCCATCTTCTCTCTTCTTAGAGTACCAATGATATATGAAAACTAAATTCGGTAGAGGGTTTTAAGTTTATAATGATTTTTTAAAGTTTATAAATGCTATTCCTTTCTATAGAAAAAGCTTTCTAAATTTTCTATGATTATTTTTAACTTTCTCGTCCCTTTGGCCTATCCCATGGGTAGGCTTTTTAAGCTGCATGAAGTAACAGATGTGGGGGTTTTGTGATTAATTCTTGTGCAAATTAATGGAACTTGTTTGCTTTCAAGTGTAAATATGGAGGTTAGAGGCACAACTTTATGTGACTACTAACTTTAAAGAAAAAAAATATGTGACTTTGTGCCTTTTCCTCATTCTCACTGTTACTTATCCGAAAAAGGATTAAACATTTATGTGTTATGCTGAACTGGTGGTAACCCTGTAGCTTGAGAAGTCTTGCAACTATCACTTGTTATGACTGATTCTTAAAATGGTCATTCACAGATACATATTCTGGTCTTTCTCAGCTGCATATTTACATTTTATCTTTGCATTACAAATTACTGGATTTAAATAAAAAACCATAAATTCTTTCCACTGAAGGAAAAAAAAATAATCAATCTATGCTGTCTGCAGTGCCCATGATGCAAATCCCCAGCACAACACCTCTTGGGGTACAGTATGCAATAAGGCAGTACAATGCATATGTCATCTGGCTGGCAAATGAAGGGACGAGCACAGAAAATGAGGTGACTTGAGACTGAGAATTTACTGAATACCTTAAATCCATGATCCCAGTATACAGCAAAGTGAACACCTCTTGGTTGCAAGGACTTGAACCCCCAAGCACTGCCAGTAGCTTCAACATTACATCCCACCATGTTGCTTCTCAGCCTGCCTGACAGCAAATCTATAAAAGGATTCTGGCCAGCCTGTTGTAATACATGGCTTCCCTAGAAGAGGATGGTATGTGCATGACTTTTATCACAGAGCAACAGATCAGTCTCATAATGACTGAATATCACCATCATAAAATCACTCTTGATATTTACCCTTTAATTTTTCCTTTCCTAATTTCAACCCAGAGCTCACACTTTCAGCTCTTAATTCCTGTAATAACTAACTCATCCTTTAATATATTTTGATCTTATAATCTTCAGATTTTGTATTTACTATAGTATATTTATTGTTTGCTATCCCTACTGTCTTTGATTAGCCAAGTTTCTCACACAAAAGAAAGTCTGTCAAGCGTATCATTCATGGACAATTTATTCCATCTATGAGTTTTCCCAAACTTCCTGGATCATTCTGGTAATGTGAAGATCATGAGTACAAACAGATGCTGCTTCAAAAGCAGGTAGATGGTCTTCCAAAGCAGAAAGGGCAGCAGCCTAAGATGAACACTTTTCAGCAATTTTTTTTATAATAAAATGTTTTCCACAAGAATTTTCCAAGTGACAGACATATCTTTTCTCCATAAATGTGTGGGCAAACTGGATGATTTGCACAAGAACACACACAAGTGATTCCTTTCCCTTTTTTCTTTTGTAACTTGATATTTATTTAAATACCTCCAAAGCATCATGTTAATGTACATTTCCTTCTCATTCGTGGATAACAAGTATTTCTAAGTCTCAAACAAGATCACTGTACAATTTGTGTTTGTAATCACATCTTGGGTCTTATTTTCATATGTTCAGTTCCTGAGCCAAATAGTATTGACTTTTCATTTTGAATGATGCTACACAGAACTGTAACACATACTTGCACCTTTCAGTTAAACAGTATTTTTAATGGATGTTCCTGTGTTTATTTTTCAGCATATTTCCATGAGATTACAGATGGTATGTTTTAGTTGAGTTAACAGTCTCCATAAAGTTGCTTAGTGCAAAATCCATTGTTTTTTTTAAAAACATGACTGCATAAAAAAATAGTTTACAACAGAAATTCTAGATTATTTCATAGTCTAGAAGGCATTAAAAACATAAACTCATGCATATGTCAGAGAAGACAGTATTTACAGATCTGTACAGTTTCTGTCCTTCTTTATTTGCTGTGGCTCTTGCCAGGCAATTAGTTTCAACTCTTACCACTCTGAGGTCATATTCTCCAAGATAATCTGTAGCCCTTGTCTTTGCTTTCCTTACTAGCACCGAGATTGATGACTGTATGTATGAAGGGACCAGTTCTGCACTCCATTTCATAAAGTCTGACTTCCATGGAGTTAGAGATGGTTGCCACTGTGACTCAAGGCAGAACATGAAAACAAGTGAAGTCCACCCAGAAACCTTTTCTTACTCCAATATTTCAATGTTGAATTACAGGCCTATTTTGACTAAGGCTGTACAATAGAGTGGCAGATGAATTCATTTCTGACCTGCAGATTATTCACAGTTGTCAGTCTTTCTCCTGTTCGTTCAGAAAGTTAAGGAAGAATGTTTCATACTAAATTCACCCAAACTATGTTAAAGGACTCTAGAAAACATCCTTTCCTCTCTCCCCGTTTATTTTCAGAACCGTTGGAAGTGGAATATGCCTTTGGAAAAGCCTCTGTTTTGACACCAATACTCAGTCTAAAAGCCAGGTATTTGTGTTTTATCAACTGGATGCAATTTCTCTCTTTCCCAGGTTTGCTTCATCTTTAAAACTACAACAAGAAGTATCTGAAATGGATACCCATCTTCCATAGCAAATGTCCACCTCAGATACCCCTCCAGCTTATGAGAGAGCAGAATGGTGAAAACCAGTCCTTCCACAGAGTTCATATGGCATGAGTACTATGCATGGCTTCAGTTCCCAGAGGTACTACTGGCTGTGAATTAAAATTCAGTGTCTTGGTCAGTCAGTATCGTGTTCAGAAAAGCAGCCAACTTTATATAGGCTTCCACTGGAAAGTGCTTCATCACTGCTTGGCTGTGTAATAGGAGGCTGTTCATCATAACACCTGGAATCAAAAGTGCTCTGACTCCTCTCCTGCTGATACTCAAGGAAGACTGGCGCTTACAGTATCCTCTGAATTCCAGGGAGACATCATGATTTCTATAAAAAGATTAGTATAAGAATGGCACTTCTTCACTAAGGCTAAAAGAACACCTTCCAGAAAAATAGCATAATGATCCAACATTCATGGGTTGTTAAATTCACAATATTGAAGAAAAGTACCTTAGTAATCATTGCAATACTATCTATTAATGTATGGTAGCAAATAGTTTTTCTTTTTAAGACACATCAGGTAATAACTTGTTATGGTGGTTTATCCTGACCAGCTTGGGCAAGTTCTAAAAAAGGAACAAACACCAAATGTGTGGTTGCTCCGAAAACATTCTTCTCCCCTCCTTCCCTCCTTCTTACCCTTCTCCACTGAGAATAGACCAAGAAGGCCTGACCAGCCCTGTCATTATATTATAACCAGATAACACAGAAATTAATTAATTAATTTATTATTAATAGGAGCAAAATGTAAAAGCGGAACAAATTGTAGATGTACTACCAAGCACACTGTGTCCTGCTGATGTCTCCAAAAGAACCTTGTGATAAAAACATACAGATTCTTTAGCTCTGAAAGGTCGACTATGCTAAACTGTGATTTCAAAAGGATGAAATCTTTTTTGTTGTCTATGTTCTTTTAGCATTCCTTTTTTCTTCTGCTTTCTGCACTGCTGGATTTTAGCATCCATGAGTCATGTGATCCTTTAGCATGTTTTTCTTCTGATTTCTAGCATCTCTGCCAAAAGACCCCGGTTAGACTTTCTGCATTTCAATGTGCTGATGGTGGTAGTGGTGGTAGCAATGATGTCTAGGTTGACATCTTCCATTTAGTTTATAGACAGAATTTTTCTGCTGCCGTTTTTTAAAAAACCACACAGCCAACACAGCTGCAGCCAGTATCAAGCAGAGAAGAATCACAATTACTGCTATGATAGCACCTTTATTGGATTTGGGACAATCCTCTCCCTCACATGGCTCAGAAGTGGGGATGGGCTTTTCTCCAAGGCCTTGGGTGAGATTTTCTTGCTCAGCTAATTCCTGGGACGATGTGACAGTTACGATATCTGGAGCTGATGCAGTGGTTGCTACTTGTGCTGGGTAGGCTGTTGTTTCTTCTGGTTCTGCATACAGACTGTGATCGGACGGGCTGACCATCACAGAGTTTTCTGACATGGACATTTTTAAGCTGGTTATGTCAAACAGAATCGTTGTACCAAGCTCCTGAGTCACAGTTTCCAGAGATGTAGTTGGTTGATTCCACACGGCGTCATTATAACCTCTGCTCATGTCTAAGGTCTCCAGACCACTCACTGCAGTAGGCGGTACCAGTGTTTCTTTGGCCCCTTCATCATCTATCCTGATTGTTGCTGCCACAATCTGTTTTAAACCTTCCTCTGGAGCTGCGCTACCATTGCCTGATTTTCTTATTTCAATGTGATTTGGTTGGTCAGTTGTGAGGACTACGTCGTCTTCTGTTCCCATTGAACCATCAATTTTATCTCCCTCCTCTTCATCATCTTCTACCACTTCTTGTGTAACTGGATAGCCATCTAACCACGACTCATCAGTAACGGCAACTGCACCTATCTCTGCCTTTGTATCATTAGTTGTGAGAATTGGTCCAATGGGAAAATCATCGCTGTCATAGAACATTTTGGCACCAGGTCCATCATAGGCTGTCTTCACTCCAATGTGGTTATCACCTTCAGAAAACTGTGCTTTAGTGGAATCATGTGTCTCTCCCTCTGATTCAGGCTCACTGAAAGCCTCTGATGGAAACCAAAACAAGTTTTTTTGGCTTAGGAGTGACACTGGAGATTCAGTTGGTGCCAGGCTTCCTTTTTCAGAGGTGCCTGTATCCTGAGTAACACCTTTGGTACTTCTAGTTCTTCCTTCCTCTAAACTTTTACTGAAGGAAAGCTGTTCTTGCTCCTGTTCAGCTTCCTCTTTGCCATTGGCATGTTTGTTCTCAACGATAGGTATCAACCTGTCATCAGGAAAGTTATCCTCATAGTCAATGTGTGCCTCAGTTTCATCTAGAAAATTAAAAAAAAACAAAAACAAAAAAACCACAAAAGCCAACATTTAATTTCTCCAGAAAAGTGCTGGGGTCATTTGTTACAAGAAATGAAGAGGAAAGGTTCAAAGAAGAGTGACTTTTAGACAGTATTTTTCATTCGGTGCTATTGTTTATTTGAAAAGGGGATGGTCCACCATAAGCTGGCAGTCAATATCAAGGTTTTTGAAAAAATCAGGATAGGTGTCAATGCTAACCACTAATATATTTTTTCAGATTAAAAAATGTATATAAACAGCTTACTGTCCACAGTGAGAGGACTTCCTTCAATTGCGTAACGTTTTCCCAAACATTTGCTCTCCCTAATGTGACTCCTTTTGCCAGACTTGAGGAAAAATTTTCAGCTAGGAAGAAATGGATGTGGAGAGCAACGTATAGCAAAAAGTAATCAATTATTAATTGGACTTAAAGTATCCTAAGCCTGGAAGTTTTACAGCAATTTCAACCCTTTTGAGCCAGCTGATTTGAAAAGTTTCTATTCAATACCTTATCTTCAATTTTTTACCTTTGTACTACTTCTCTCCAGTGACGTTGTTGTTACAGTGATATGACACCTGGGGCCAAGTGAGCTGAATGGTGTTTCTCTACCCATGAAAGCTCTTCAGAACTCCCACCAAAACTGCTGAATCTGCCCATCTTCATCTGAAGAAAGCAAGATGTACCCATGGCTACAAGGATAGAATATTTTGCCTCCATAACTTTAAGCTTAACATGTAGGTACCAAATACCATCTGTAATCAGTGCCCAGGCTTCCAATTTTAAGAAACTAAATGTTGCCAAAAAGAGGGGAAAAAAAACCAAAACCAAACTGGGAAAAAAAAACCCTGAGTGCAAGAGGGGCAAATTCATCACAAAGTTTGGGTTTGATTTAGAAATACTCCCTATACCTCAGCAGACACACCACTCATAACAAAATAGACGATTCAGAGCATGAAAATAAGTGTTTAAATTCGAATGAAATAATGCATTGTAATTTATATTTCTTCCACTCTTCTAAAACCTTAGCTCAATGAATAATTTTCCAAACTAGGCAGGGTGGTTGATTTTCAGCTCGCACAAGTTTTACTGCATAGAAAGCTGATGTAATTACTGAGATTTATGCGGGCATTAAAAGTCCTAGAAAATAGTGCCTTGGGATACGGAAAATAAAACAAACTGAATCATTGTGAGAATTTTTCTTTTTAAGAGAGTGCTTAGTCTTTCATGGAGACAGTAAAGCAATAGACCTGACATGACTCGCGAAACAAGAAATTAATAGGAAAAGCTGTATTACAAATCACTGCATTCATAAAATCTTATCTTTTTTCCCTTTTTTTTACAGTCTACCAACTTTGAATCACAATTTCTTCTGTGGCCTACCTCAGTTTCCAAATGAGTCACATTCTCCTTGGAGACTGCTTTCCAGACTACTGGCAGAGCTGTATTTGGTCTTCTTTTAAGAAAGATTAGAAATATTGTTAAACCAGTCTGACCAAAACCACTTAGCAGTGATACAGCTCACACCAGCTTACTTTTTGCCAGAACAGCTTAAGCCAGGTGCCAGAACAGAATGAGTATTAGTAAAAGGTATTTTTCTTGGAATAGTGTATGGGCCTACCAGAAACCAAAGAAGTTATGCCGAGGAAACCAAAATGCGCAACACAGTCTGTGGAGAGTTAATACCTCTGTGAAAGCTATCACACTGGAGAACTGGATGTTCTCAGCAGGCCCTCTCATCTCACAGCAAGGGTGAAACCCGTGCACAATACCACAGTGCTAACAACTGGCTTCTCTTCCCTCCCATTCTCAATGTCCTCATCTGCTTGTGTAATCCTCCAAGTCCTCTTCACCCAAAAACTTCCAGCTCTCGGAGTGGAAAGCTTCCTGATAGGGCTCTCACTTTTCTAATTAATCCTAAAATCTTTTCCTACTGCATTTCAGGCATTTGTTAATGACCAGAGGGTCATTTTAGAAACATATTTATGAAGCTCTGTGTGGCACTGTCTGTTGCTATATGGTACTCAATAGACATCAAATGCTGGCTTCACTTTGTCCTTTGTATTGCTTTCACTTCAGAATTTTTCCCACCTGGAATATTTTTTGTGTGGAAATAGTGCCTCAAACCATTTTGTCCTCTTACCATGCAGACTCCTGCTACAAGTTGATATCTGGCATGCCTACTTCACTGAAGGTCAGTGCCTCTCTGGACAACTTACAGGTGTCTATTGAATTTTCACAAACAGGAATATCATCATGTGAGAACTCACCATTTAACAATTGTGGTTACTGTTTTCTTTTTTGAGATGAATCATCTCTATCTGTTGGAACGGGTCCAGAGGAGGGCTGAAAAAAGATGATCGGGGGCTGGAGCACCTCCCATATGAGGACAGGCTGAGAGAGTTGAGCTTGTTCAGCCTGGAGAAGAGAAGGTTCCAAGGAAACATATAGCGACCTTCCAGTACATGAAAGGGGCTACATGAAAGCTGGGGAGGGACTGTTCACAAAGGCTTGTAGTGATAGGACTGGGGGCAATGAGTATGAACTGGAGAGGGGCAGATCAGGCTAGAAATAAGGAGGAATTTCTTCGCCGTGAGAGTGGTGAGGCACTGGCACAGGTTGCCCAGGGAAGCTGTGGCTGCCCCATCCCTGGAGGTGTTCAAGGCCAGGTTGGATGGGGCCTTGGGCAGCCTGGTGTGGTGGGAGGTGTCCCTGCCCTTGGCAGGGGGGTTGGAACTGGATGATCCTTAAGGTCCCTTCCAACCCAAAATATTCTATGATTCTGTGATTCTATGATCACATGGCCTATCTTCACCTGTGTATCTCCTGTACCTTGGTTTTTTTCACTCATTTACTTTTAAGACTACAGTAATCCAGCTGAGGATGAAACATTGATTTTTACATTATGGTGTTCTAGTGCGTGCCCTCACATCCATGATTAAAAATGGCATTCATATACTCATGTTACTTCCTCCAGGCTCATTCTTTAGTTAACAATATGGGCAACTTATGTTCCTCTTATTGACCAGTATGGGTCATTGGTGAATGGTTAACAACTGTAGTAATGTGGTTTTTATAGAATTTGAAGTTCTTCACCTTTAGTGCCTCTCCTGCCATATACTTTCAGCCCTTTAGAAGAAAGTCTCGTGGAGGTGCGTCAGGAAAGAGCATGTGCTAATACAAGTCCTCAGTCTATCAGAACATATTAGGGGGTTGTTCAACCATCAATCAAGCCTCTATCAAACCTGCTGTCTTTGGGCCTGATCCTGTATGTATAGAAAAGAATCCGTGCTTTCTTGATGTTCAGCCGAGGAAACAAAAAGCCCATTGTAGTCTAAAGAAAGCCTGAGAATGGAGTTCATTATGCACTGCTCGTCATCTCATAAGGGAGTCTTGTCCCTCCTGACAATCAGATAGTGTCCCAAGTTGTAAAGTTGCTATAATGTATTTTCATACACAATCTCCTGTATTTGTACAGTTTATAGCAAAGACTATCAACATGACTAATGTTAGCTTATGGGATGCCAGAATGAAAGCAACCATTGAGCTTTCTAACCATCAAAGGAAATACAGATCACTTTATGCTGAAGCTTGGATTTATATGATCCTGGATGGACTTACAAAGTAATAATACTCAGTTCTTTCTTCTGGGCCTCAGATCTTCAAGTGGGGCTTGGAGTTGATATTTAGAGAGTTTGCATTACCACAATGATCTTCTAAGTCAGCTGCGGGCTTGATTTTCTAGGAACAGATTGTACAACTTTTGCATTTCTTTCTGCTCACCTCATCAGCATTTTCTTGAGCTTTCCAGCTCCCTGCATTGTAGTCTCAGTACAGAAGAGGAATAACTAAAGCTCTCCCTCTTATCCAAATAGCTGTAACCTTTATTTATAAATATTTTTAAAACAGCTAGTCACTGATTTAAAAGTGGTTGCATCTTCCTTCCTATCCAGGCAGGTCTGGTTTTAAGAAGAACCAGTATTGAAATTAATTAGTCCAAGACTAAAATCTTCCTATATTTGGTCATTGTTACATCTTAACCCTACCCTCCTCTGGCAGCCTCAAGGATCAGTGAGCTCTTGATTTGCTGTCTGAGGGATTACTGAGGCTGAAATGAATATTTTACAGTAACAGATGCTGAAATGGCATACTGCCAAAGATATGAGGCTCAATTAAAGGTAAAATCCTCTTAATTTAGCTTTGTCTTTTCTGGGAAGCATCCAGTTTTAGGGAGCTTTCATCTCCTTCAACTTTTCATCCTAGTGTGAAAACACTGGCCAAGCATAGAGACAAGCAATACCAAAGAGCCTGGGTTTCTACACTCTAGGATCAGTTTAATTTTTCTTCTAGATAGCATATTGGCATTCGAGCTCTATTTTGAGTGTTGCTATTTCAGACAACCATAAAGTGCACTGCATATTTTGTGGATGTATTTTTGGAGTACAGGAAACTGAAACTTGATTCTATGTAGATCATCATCATAAACATTTCTACCACATAAAAACATCTTTATTCTAAGAATCTCAAAGTAGTTACAGCAAACATTAACATCTGTCTTAAAGGGTGGGAAGGAAAAGAGCATGTATACCAATTTGCCAAAGATCGGTCAGATTTGTGAACTACAGCATCTCAAAGAAATATCCATTTTATTTGGATCAGGCACACAAACATTCTTTGCTCAAATCAATTAGAAGGTGCTAGACTGAATTTGTATTGCCTTTTGTCTTTTACAACAGCTACAAGAAGGAGAACGATTTTTATTCTAGCAGAAACCATGCTAATATAAAAAAATAACTCATCATAATTTTTAAAACTAATTTGATTTGGCAGAATGGATCCATACCAGATCAATACTTTACTTTAATGTAATACAACTGCTTAGTGACAGACCTGAAAAGAGAAACAAAGTTTGTCATAGCAATTGTTTTGACAGGCCATGGACATATTTTATTGCTGATTTTATCTGTCTGTCACAACCCTCCCTTTGTACTCTCAGATGAAAAGAAAAAAACATTCTCAACCATGATTAAAAGCCAAAAACATTTTCTTTTACTCTCCCTATTAAAAAAAAACAACCAAAAGCAGAATGATTCTGGCTAGTCATGCTTACAGACCCATGAATGTGAATCACTACTATTCTTGAAAGCAAAGTTTGAAGTAATGAGAGTAGTTCAGTCAGATAAAAAGACTAGGAGCTGCCAATGAGGCTATAAGAGGTGGTCAAACCCAGTGGAATCCTCCTTACACTGAACTTAAAAGTATAGTATTCAGGGTGGAAAAGTTAGACCAGCTCTGAACACGCTAGGCTTGTATCCAAGTGTTGACATTGGAGAGAATACTTAGACGTGCAAAAGATATGACCTCTCCTGCCACAGGCTTATAGTTGGAAAACCCCAAAGCAGCCAAGGGAGAAAGATAAATATGTGACATTCTTCTTAGCCAGTTATTGGTCAGAGATGTGAGATGATTTCCCAGCCATCTAATCTGTCTTCTCTTCGAGGAAGCAGCCTTTTGAGGACTCAGCCTAATGCAATGCAGCCCTGAACCCCACACTGAAATGTTCGTATTAATGCTTCTGATATTGAACCTATGGTACATTTTGGAAGAAAAACAAATGTAATTTACCAACGCTCACTTTAGTCTCTGTGCCTGCAGGGTAGCCACAGCATGGCACATATACGTCTGATTTGAGGCCTTACTGCAACATTAATCTTAGGGAGATATTCTGTCAAACAAATGTATTCTCTCCACAAAAATAGAAAAAATAACATATTCCAAAAATTAAGTAGTTCCCAGTTCTCTGCTTAAGGTTGTTTTGATGAGTTGAATATGCCCATGTTTTTGGCTAGAACACAGCATCTTTTCATGAGGAAAAATTGCAGGAAACACTAACTATACAAACTACTTTTTGGTTTAAAAAGCATCTTGATTAAAAATTATAGTCCATTAGCTGGTATATGCGATGTACATTAAAGCCACTTGTAATGTACTGTTTTCTTAAATTCCAATATAGAATAGAAGTCATAGAATCACAAGGTTGGAAGAGACCCATCAGATCATCGAGTCCAACCATTCCCATCAGTCACTAAACCATTTCCCTCAGCACCTCATCCACCCATCCCTCAAACTCCTCCAGGGAAGGTGATTCAACCTCCTCCCCGGGCAGCCTCTGGCAGTGCCCAATGACCCTTTCCATGAAAATTTTTTTCCTAATGTCCAGGCTAAACCTGCCCTGGCAGAGCCTGAGGCCATTCCCTCTCATCCTGTCCCCTGTCACTTGGGAGAAGAGGCCAGCTCCCTCCTCTCCACAACCCAACTACCTTTCAGGTAGTTGTAGAGAGCAATGAGGTCATCTCTCTGTAGGTCATCTGGTCCAAATCCCTTGTTCAAGCAGGGTCACCTACAGCTGGTTGCCTAAGACCATGTCCAGGTGACTTTTTAATATGAGTCCAATCATTCCTATCAAACACTAAACCATGTCTTCCTGAAGTCAAGGTAGATGATATCCACTGCTCTACCCTCACCTACCAAGCCAGTCACACTAGACAATGAGCCAGAGAACAGTCTCATATAAGCAGAATTTTGCAGCCTTTAAAAACCATGATGCAATATACGTTACTGTAGCCAGAATCTGCTTAATATAACCCCCAAATGATTTTGGTCTGTTATGCCCATAGCCAAGTTTTGCCATGTAGTTCAAATTATATGTGTATTGATGCATAATCTTTTTTTTTTTAATTTAATTTATAAATATGCCAACTGTCACACATGTGCATCCTGGGTGCCAGAATGGACCATGTCTCTTCTAATTGGATCAAAACAGAGAGGAAAGATGATCATGAAGCTACTTCAAAGAACATTTAAGTGCTAGATTTAGATGCTGCTACAATGATGGTTCTTCAGCTCTGTATTTGCTCTGGGTGAGCAACTTGGGAATGTAAAGTGGGCCCAATGCTATTAAACCAACAGGAGAAAAAAACAATAATTGCTGTTGAATCTGATATTCTGATGGAAAGCTGGGCGTTATAATGTGGCAGGACAGCAATACACAGCTGTAACATCTACAGATCTCAGAAAGCTTTATGAAGCTTGTTAACCATTATTGCTCTGTATGGCCTCTTCTCCCAAGTGACAGGGGACAGGACAAGAGGGAATGGCCTCAAGCTCCACCAGGGGAGGTTCAGGCTGGACATCAGGAAAAAATTTTTTCACAAAAAGGGTCATTAGACACTGGCAGAGGCTGCCCAGGGTGGTGGTTAAGTCACCATCCCTGGAGGTGTTTAAAAGACGGGTAGATGAGGTGTTGAGGGGAATGGTTTAGTGATTGATGGGAATGGTTGGACTCGATGATTCTGGAGGTCTTTTCCAACCTTGTGATTCTGTGATTCTGTGATGAGGTAGGTGGATGAAGCAAAAGAGACTAGTACGATGAGGTGCCCCTGGCTTCAGAGTCAGTGCAAGATGTAGGAAGAGGCCTCTTATCTTTTTATCCTCTGACTGGAGTTTTCTACCAGTTGTATTTGTGTAAAAGCATGGGGACCACTTCACACTTCCAGTTGCTCACCCAGCGCAGATAAAGAACAAGGAAACTGTATCATCTTACCAGCCTCTAAACATAGCCCTTAAATATTCGTTGAAGTGGCTTCACAACAATCTTTCCTCTGATGTCATCCAGTTAGGAGAGAAATGACCCACTGTGCCAACAGGGATATAAATTCTCCATTAAGCCTCATCGTTAGCCTTCGTATGAGGGAAGTCTTGCATCAAAGTACTTAAAAAGCAGTGTGTGCACTGACTTCTGGAATAATCAATTGATAATTATTCTCCTCTCTCCTCTGAACCCCAAGAATCTGTCAACAGTAAATCATTTTTCTTTTGAGTAAATTCAATTTTTTGTTGCTCTTTTTCACTGAATTCTTACTTTTTTGAAAATAATGAATGCTAGTATCACACATTCATCTTCCTGTAAAGCCTCCTCTCTTAAAGAATTGTGATCGGAGGATTGAACATATAATTGAACACACTGTATTTTCTATCCCAGGTGTTTAAAGTCTTTGAAAAACATTAATCAAAGGAAGCCCCTGAGCATGAAGTCTACATTTAAATTATTTTTAAAATCATAATCCACATTATTACATCTGCTCCCAAGTTCCAGTGTTGATGTTTGTGATTTTACAGCCACACTTTCCTATTTCTATTAAAAATATTTTTCTCTCCCCTGCAGCTGTTTGAAAAGCTCAGGCAAAACAGGGGAAATAGACTATTTATCCAGGGGAAACAGTGAAACACGCACAACTTAAATGGCCTGATTCTTTCCTTTCTTTACTTTGGTATAATACAGTTTTATTTCTGTGTGTAGTGATGTTAACATTTTCACTAATTTCAGAGAAGGAAAAAGAAATATGAATTTGCTGCTGATTAGAGGAGATTCAGACCCACTGGGCTACCAGAGGTTTATCCTTCTCTCCCTCCGTGCTCCTTCTTCGTGTGCGCAGGCATGAAATGTTTCCTGTACTATTTCACTTAATCATCTGAACTGCTGTTAGTAAGAACAATTCTGGAAGCTGAAATAGTTCAGAAAGATGTTAGGATATCTTTTTTTTTAACCTCTATACCATTTGGATGGGTTTGAATATCTAGTTCCCTGATATACAGACATGAACTCTTTCCACCAAGAATAAGTTTGACCTTATCTCATGATTATCTACTGCTTGGTGATATATGTTTATGAGTAAAAATAACACAGGCCCCTGGGCATTAAGGAATATATACGTTCTGAAATGGATATGCTAACTCTAGCCCATATAGATAGCTCAGCTACCCAACAGCTGCCCATTCCTTTGCTTAACATTTATCTGGTTTTGCCAAAAATATTATGCTGAAGGTGGGATATCTCTCAGGAGAAAAAAAAAAAAGAAGTAAGATACTCTGATGATTGATATTGAATGCATTGAGCAGGGTAACATGAGAGAGAATGAGAAAGAAGAATTCAGATTGTATCCACATCTGAATTCATGGTACTATTTAGCTTATGCTTAAAGAAGGGGAAGATTCAAGGTTTGTTGCAGAATGTAGCTAGCATTTAAAGGCGGATTTTCTTGGAGGTTTGAATAAAGGAAATGTCTTTATTATAATTTCCCAGAGCTTTGTTTGTCTGTTTAATAAGAACCTGCTTCCTTGAGTCAAGTTCTTTGGTGAAAAAATCCACTTTAGTTCCTTTTAATGGAGTCAATATCTGGGTAACTTTTGTTATATTTGTAGGGAAAATTCCTGAATGTATGGTGCAAGATAAAAGCTGTATGCCTTTTTCTTGGGGCAAATTAAAATATAATACACTCTTTTAACTTTTCTATCTCACTGCCTAGCTCTGACCCAAACTGTATTTCTGCCACTGTTTCACAGCCTTTTCCTGTGACACTGGCAGCTCTCTTAACTTGCATAGATCTTTAATTTTCCTAACTTAGCAAAAGGAAGTGCCGTTTATCATGCATGTAAGGCCAGAAGTTCAAAAGTGCTAAAGTAACTAGTAGGAAAGGGCTAGTAAAACTCAGGTCAGCCAAGCTAGATTCTTACAAGCCAGTGGACAAAGTCCAGGGCTTAAAGGATGGGCAGTTATTGTATTACCCATTTTGCATCCCAAACAGATGCCCAAGAACACTCCAAGGATGGTCATCTTAATTCAAGCTAGAAAATATAAGGAAGCAGGGGGAGTCACGTATGGGTCTGCTGTGCCCTTGAGAGGTATTGACCCTTGTCTCCATGGGGCCACAGCACCATCCTGACTTTTCTGCGAGGTGGATGCTAACTCATGTGCCTCAGCATGTAGCATTGCATGATGGCGTGGGGCTGGTGACCAGGGATAAAGCCATGGACAGCCTCAGCCTGTCTATGGTAAGGAATGAGGTTATTTTGATACAAGCCATGCTTAGTGTATGCCTACAAAAAGACACTGCCTTTTTCTCTGTGCTTGCTCTAGGTATGCAAAAGTGAGAAAAAACACCAACTTTTCATTTCAGTAGCCTGCCCTGTAGCAACTCTGTGGCTTCATGTGAAAATAAACACAGCAGAAGACATACAAAACCTGCATTGTACACTCTATCTGGTAAACAAAGTCTTTGGCTCCCTAAAGCTGCCTGGGCATAGCTTTTGAACTACTCTGAGAAAAAAAGTATCTCTGATATTCCTTGTAACATCTGTAGTAATCCCTTTCCTGGAGTAAACAAAGTAAGTACATTGAAAAGCTACAAACCTTACGCGGTGACAGAATGAGCATATATAAGAATAGAAACAGCTGATTTCCAGAAAGTGGTTGATTCTGATACTAAATATGCAGGTGAAGGGCTTTCCCAAAGGTTACTTTCCACTAATTAAAAACTATGTTCAGTGCTAAAGAAAAACAGTATTGTGGGAAAAAGAAGGAAGATGATGGGCTGGAGGGCAAAAGCTGAATGATAACCCTGGGATAAGACTCAGTAAATCCCTGAAATGGGGTTAGTGGATCTAGAAAAAAATAAATCTGACATTAAAAATTCCAGTTTTTTATTTTGAATGGCTCCTATTACCCAGAAGGAAATTTATGCTCATCTAAATATGAATAAAATATCCTCTTCTGCGGTTTACGTGGAGGTGTTTACCAATGGGGTTGTGAGAGCCCTGATGTTGCCAGCTAACATATTGATGTTCTAGTCACCAAGACCTTCACCAGAATTTCACATGCCCAGGAGACCACCCTGCAAGCCTGAAACAGCCTGAGTTGGGCTGATGGGAGGCTGTCACCTCCCAGAGGGATGGTCAGTGTGCTGGTTGAACTTACCCTTGACACAGGCCTGAACCTGCCCGTACCACTCCCCGCAGCTGTCACAGAGCAGCGTGAACGCCGTCTCCTTGTTGCCCATGACGTACCCCTGGGCACAAACATACAGCAGCTCATCCCCCATTTCAAAGCCAGTGTGGCCGTGCAGGATGGTGTAGGGGAACAACGGTGGGTCCCCACAGGGCTTGTCTGAAAAAAAAAAAAATGAGATTGTAGAGAACTTGTAACAGGCTTTAAATGTAGTGCTAACAGTGATGCTAAGAGAGTTACCTGAGGACAAAGTTACACACATCCAGAGACCTCATGCACCTCATCCCATTCATGCCCTTACCCTCCTTCATAGCTATTTTCAGCTGTAATTGAGAAAGTATGTATTGGGCTATAACTATGACGTTACCAATATGTAACAGTGGTGGATCTAGAGGGACTTTGTTTCCAAGAAGTCATCCCAGGATGTAAAGCTAGGGCTGTCTGCCTGCTCCTACAAAGGCTTGGGTACTTTGGAACTAGAAAGCAAACGCTTGCACATAGCCATTTTTCTTAATTGCAGAAAAACTTGTGAAATTGTTTGACACTTTATTGTCTGCTATGTGGTAGCAAGCAGTCAGAGCCTGAGCAATGACCCAGCCCACGGTCACAAAAACGAAAGGCCCAGATGGACACCAGTCTTTTTTCAGACTATGTCTAAGCTTCTAGTCTTCCTGAAAATCAAAAGTTTCTTCCCAGATACTCAAATTTCCCCTGTTTTATGTTAGAGACACTCTAAAATAAATGGTGACCCATGCTCTTCCACTTAACAAAAATTACATAGCTGTAACATAGCTCTGCTCTCTGTGAGACCCTGAAGAGCTAAATTTATTGGGATATAAGTTATAACAGGATGTTGTTTGATAATATTTCTGCTGACAGTACTAATAATCAGGAAGGAAAAATTACTGTAAACAATACCAAACCAAATTTCATTGAGTTTTTGGTTGCATAAGAGAAGTGCAAAGAGGAGGGAGGTAACAGCCAGAATCAGAATAAACTGAATTTGTACTTTAGGCTATTGTTAACAAGCTGGGTCAGATCTTCTAGAGATCTTCTGGGCACTGCATTTTCTCTTCTCTCAAAGGTCTTCCTCTCTCAAAACTGGTCTTGAAAGGGGGTTTGCCATGCCTCCATGTTCTCTACATTTTCTACAGTCCCATTTGGAATAGACATCTCACAGTTACAGAAAGACTAAACAACATAACCTGGAACACAAGAACATGATCTTACCAAGAAACACAGTGGACAAAACATGTAGTGTTGATACAAATAAACACTACTATATTCTTTTTCAAATCTCGTATTTTTTCCAATTATTGTAGAGTCCTTATTGGCTGTGGAAGAAGAACCAACTGCTCCATTTACCAAACTAGTTAAAGATTCAAAACCTGCTTTTGTCTTGACAAAAAACAACTGAAAATGAAAAGGCTAATAGGTAATAACTCAGGTAGTTTCATGGGATAAGGGAAACTTAGGGCCTAATTACTTATTTGCCTAAGCAAAGATTGTGTTCCTTGGAAGACTTTTCTTTGGAAGCTGAAAAAGTGACCTCCGAGACTATGCTCCTAAACACAGAGGAGAAACATCTTCAGAGAGCAACTTTGCTGCTTTGCTAGAGTCCATTTTTATGACAGCATCATCACAAAATCTTACAAACATTTCTGTTGACACCAATTCACATTCTCAATCTACTTTCTGCAAAAATTCAGGGTTTCCTGCTTTTGCCCTAGGGAAACTTGGCAAAATCCCTGTGAGTCCCAGCTGCAGCTTTTCCCATCATCAACACACTTCTGACCCAGGCATATGTAAATACGTGTTTATTTAGAAATACCACGTATTTCAGTTGCCAGTCGTTAACCTCACAGTGAAATGAACATCCCATGATAAATAGCCATACTCTGCAAGAGTTCTTTTGGATCAGGATTTTAGAAACTGTCTGATAGACCTGGGTAACCACTTCTCAAATGAGTATGCTGAAAAACATCTGCCACTAATTTAAGGCACATGCTACTGAAGTCAAAGCTTTGAAGTCTACGCTCCATTCTGTACACATACATATATGCTGTCTAACACCTTCAGAAGTTAGTAGGAGTTACGCACACACATACTGACAGAAAAAACAAGCTTTTGAGGCTACACAAAGCTCAGTTTATGTACAGTCTTATGGAGACTTGGCATCTGAGGAAGTGAGGAGCAGTTAGCAGCTAATGCTTTCCTGTGAACTGGTCGGATGAATAGATTGATGTGAATGAAAGGAATAAAAAACCCCAATTTATTTCCTCATAGAAAGGCTACAGACTCCTGCATTCCATGTGCTTTATTTATGTAGCTACTTCCATAAGTACAAGAGGGAGCTGTGTATCTGCTCTGGGGGAAGTATTGATCCCAAGGCTATGTGGGACAATTATGTGTCAGAGAGTATTCTTATCTATCAAGCCTTGCTTCTTAATCCTGTGGCCACAGGAAGCAGAAAAGTAATAATTACATTAGTTAAATACATTTACCTCATGGCAAATACATTCAAAAAGCACTTTATAACCTTCCAGGAAAGAAGGAAGTTAAAGGGAGCTTTACCATAAAATTTGGCAACATATGATAACTGGGACTAATGAGACTCTGCGAGACCTGGTCAATACATGAAGAGAAATAGAAGAGAGATTTAAAAGATCTTCATGGATGAACTATGTACATTGAACCTATGAATCTCTCATATGAGACTTCCTAAGTCTTTGCTGCAGAGTATATTGAGCGGCAGCATGGACAGGACAACATGACAACTGATACCCTGCAAAGACATACTGGAGTTCCTACATCCATTTTGATGACATCGTCCCCCATGCAAGATGTACAGGAATTTTCTGGATTGCAGCATCTTACAACTCCCTGTCCTGCTGCAGTCCCAGTTGCTATGACAGTTTCTTTTCAGCCTTTTGCCAAACGTGTTCTTTCCTGTACATGTGCACAAGTGACACTGGCCCAGCAGCTCATAGCACTGAGCCACTTCTAGGGAAGCCTTCAGGTTTTTGTCTGCAGCCTTTTTACCAGAAGAAATAGCGTGGGCTTGTTTGGAACAACAGCTTATGCTCAGTGCTGGCAGTCAGGCCATTTTCTTCCTTGAAAAGAAGAGGCAGATCTGGGTCATGCAGCATGACAGAGGGCATGTTGGCAGCAGCTTGTCATTTGGAGGAACAGCGCTGCTCTTTGTTAAGATGTCTACAGAGGTTGCCTGGAGTGATGACGCTGGTAGATGAGGACCAGGCTCCTCCAGTGCTGAGTGGGTGCTCAACTCTCCTCCTGGACCACAGCTTTTCCCCTCATATATCCTTCTACAAACCATCATGTTTTCTTGCTGCTTACTAAAAGATGAGCCTAGTGCGTTCTTCCCAGCAGAAATGCCCGATGTGCTGAATTGTTTTGCCTTGGTACTCGGGCCCCATCCATCCCTTCTCTGCCTGCTTGTGTGTAACATCACATCCTCAGACCTGGACACCTGGGATCAGGTTCTGAACATCATGATCACAGAGAGCTCTGGTGTCCTAACATCAGCTGCAACCAGGTGACCTTCTGGATACCATTGTATGAAGACATTGCGAATCTGAGCCACACAGTGACCCTGAGGTCAAACACCTAACAAGGCTCCATACATTGGCAGCTGACCTGCAGTAAGCAAGGATGGATTAGGTTATGCAGCAAGAGGGCACGGCATAGATGGCAATACAGATGTACCCAGAAGGATTTCATGTCAGCAGCAATTTGGCACAGGCTGTCTCCTGGAGTCAAAATCACCACCACAGTCAATAAAGAACTCAGTACACATGAAAAGAAATCAGGACAGAGTTAACATCCGACAACTGGAAGCAAGCGGCACAGCAAAGATGTAAGCATTGAGCATCACTATGTTAGAGTTAGTGTTGACTCTGGTTACAGACCTCTTAAAGACTCAGAAACTATTTTTTCAAGGGACTGAAGGCACATCTTGTTAACCAAGTTAGCACATTCAGCCATGATTGGCTTTTAGGACTTATGGGTACTCTGAAGAGTAACCAGCTCCAAACCATCTGTGGAAAGGAGTTTGTGGCAGGTGATTTCTTGCAGACTCAACACAAGTCACTTCAAGAACACAGCACCCCTCCTCCCTAATCCAGATTCTTCCAGAGGCATCTTCTTAATTTAAACTACAAATATCTTCTCAGTTTGCAAAGATTTTTTTTTGAGATGTCTTGATAAAATCCCGTCTGCAGAAAAGACAATGCAAAAAAAAACCAACATGAAATAGATGCAGACTTCAGCTTCCACACCACCTGGCAGAACTGGAAATCTATTAAAATCTAATTGTCTACAACTGCTACTTTAACTGTGTACCATGCTTTGAAAGCTGACACGAAACATCCTCTTTGAAATAAAACATCCTCTGTTACAATCACTCAATTCAGCAGAGTTTTTCCAGAGAGACCACTGGAATTTATAGGATGTCATCTCACCATTAAGAAATTGGAAAATCCAACCCTTAACACTGAGCCCTGTGAAAGATGAGTGTGGATGTTTGTTTTTCTTCTTGACTGCAGAGACATTAAAGCATATGGATTTTTTCTTTTTGGATAAAAATTCTGAGTACAAATAGAGCACAAAGAACCATAACTCAGTTATAGTAATAAAAGTGGTGCTCGTAAGCTGCCAATGCTAGGATGCCCATACTTCTTTTATCAGATAGGGCTTTCAAGAATAACTTCATTTATTAGTTTAAATGACATCATCAGGTAGCTGGAAATTCACTGTCAGCTATATGCAGAGCTCTGGAAAAGAAAGCTGTAGCAACGAAAAATATGAAAACTTCATACCCATGGCAAAGCATAACAAATATGAAGAAATGTTTCAAACATCACATAAAGCAAATCATAGTTTGATTGCTCTTTTAAAGTACACTTAATACATTTTCATGAAGATCACACTAATTTCTTTTTTGTTACTGCTGAAAAGGGCAAACTGAAATATGTAGATAAGCCTTGTAGACAAGCTTTGATGGTCATCTGGAGCCAGCAGGCATTTAACAAAGTTTTATTTGCTGATACAAATTGCTGCCTGTTTATTTTTTCTATGATGGCAGCAAATCAAAGCCTTACAGAATAGAGATCTTACTTGTTGCCTGTAAATATCAATGGGTCACTGAAAGAAAGAACTAGCAAGGCCTGGGAGCTATTAACAAAGAGATCTTTCCTTTATTGTGTTTTTAAAAAGTACAAGAAAGGGAACCAAGTATACGTATGGAATTGGATTGCATGTTGTCCTACTGGTAGGAAAAGCTCCATCTTTCTGGTTTTCTTGCTATATCTCGTTTATGCTTTAAGGTGGTTTTTTTTATGAGCTTTGATAGAGAATAAATACACACTCTGTGGGCCAGACCTGACTTATGTGTGACAGTCCATTTTCAGAATAGGTGGAATGAATATATTTCTACGTAATTTTTTGCTCTCAGGGCTAACAGAGAAACTTACTGACCTCAGCAGAACCTGAGCTGGTAGACAGTTGTCTTCCTGACTCTAAAGGCTACATAAAACATTTGTTTCTGAGAAACTGTGAAGACACATTTCTCTGTGCTGTGAAAACTGCAGCAATACTCACAGGACTCATAAAACATTACAGCTACAACTTTCCCTGTCAAGCATAACTCTTAGCACCAAATCCATGTAAAACATAACTCTGAGTACTGAAGGCTGCTATGATTCTTCACTGTGTATAGTAAATAATCCATTTCAGAAGCACAAAAATGGGGATCTCCTTCTTCAGTACTTCTATTCATAAAATCTGATCCTGTAAGTATATCCAGAACTCTTGGTCTCATCTGACTGCCACGACTAAGTGCTAAGGTGCTGAGGAGCATGGTTTAGTGTTTGATAGGAATGGTTGGACTCAATGATCCGGTGGGTCTCTTCCAATTCTATGATTCTATGACTGTCTGAACTACACTGACGTGTAAACTGAAGCTATTCAACCCAAGGAAATCTGTGTGCTTGTATGTTGAATGAGTAAAGATTAATTGTAAATCAACGCCCAAGAAGGGCATTTTGTTATGGTTTGTACCAGAAGTAAGTGGTTCAAGATGCCTTTTGCACAACCCGAAGCACGGAAAATAGAGTTCTGAAAAATTACTGTCATCAACTGAGTTTCTAAAGAAGAGATGGCTGATGTGACTGTTCCCTTTGCCCATTCTCAGCCTGAGCCTTTGGCTGATTTCAGCCAAGTCTGACAGAAGGAGATCTGTTGAGCACCTGCTCATTCTGATAAGACGAGTTTATAAGAGGAAAGATGCAAAGCCAGGCATCTTTGCCATTGGGATGGGCTCAGGTGGGACTCGGCTCTTACCCATTCCCGTAAGTGCTGCTGGCCAGCTGATCAATATTACATACAGGGGGACAAACCAGCACATTCATGCCCCTAAAGGCAGTCACAGCACTTGCTGCCTCTTGCCCAGCCAGCCGTGCCGGGACCCAGCACAGTGCCAAGAGTGCCCAGAAGGCCAGGAGATGAGGAGGAGAGGGTGAGGTTAAGATATGCTGGAGAAAGAACCAGGTAAATTTCATACAAGACTGCTGATCATTGGTTTGATGGATGTGGAAGAAATGAGAGGGCTTGTGGTTATTGTGTATGCAGAGATAGGTCCCAGCGTAAGAAACCTGGGATTTATCACTCTTGACAGGGCAAAACAACTAGCTTTTTGCACCTGATAGCCATACACAGGTATTAATACTAATGCATTATTGCAATAAAATCAACATTGTATCAATTGAAACCAATGTTCGCTTTTCTGAAAGAAAAATAATACTTGGGATGTTTCAAGTAAGAAAAAACTCATTAACTGTGACTTAGATGTGCACTTATTAGCCACATGTACAAAACAGCAGAACATATATGCTATACCTGAGGTTGTGGTGAGGGGCTGTAGTTGCTTCTTGCTGGATATTTACTTCCCAAAACTTGATGGTGACATTCTTTCCTCAGACAACTGCTGGTGTGTTGCTGTGTCTTACACTTGAATGCTAAGGCTATTTCATAGAATTATAGTATTATTTAGATTGGAATAGACCTTTAAGATCATTGAGTCCAACCCTTAACCTAACACTGCCAACTCCACTACTAAACTATATCCCTAAGCACCACATCTACAGGTCTTTTAAATACCTCCAGGCATGGTGACTCAACCACTTCCCTGGGTAGCCTGTTCCAATGCTTGACAACCTTTCTGGGAAGAAATTTTTCCAAATATACAGTCTTAATGGTGCAACTTGAGGCTATTTCCTGTTGTCCTGTCTCTTGACTCTTGGGAGAAGAGACCAATACCCACACCTCTACACCCTCTTTTTAGGCAGTTGTAGAGATTAGTCAGGTCTCTCCTCAGCCTTCTTTTCTCCAGGCTAAACATTAGTTGCCTCAGCCTTTCCTTTCTGGACTTTGCTCTTTTCAAGCCAACTACAGACTAGGCTCTGCCACATAATTTTTTTCAAACCTTTCTATTCATATATTGTCTCTGCATCCAATTTTTTTAATATGTATTCAAAGAAGAGGGGACCTCATTGTCACCCAGAAATATTTCTATATATAAGGACTATTTGAAGAGTGCTTTGGCATGATTGCCCCATTCTGTCATCAGTGAACTCCCTGCCTTGTCCAAAAAAAAAATTAATAAATTGTCTCTTCTTTGCAAATGATCTGAGTTTGCAAAACTCAGACCCAAGAGTTTTACCTACGCAGCCTCTGAGACCTATACACTACTCCTTTCCAACAAGCATTGTCAGACTGTGTTCTTGTCTTCACCTTTACTAGCCCTTTACCACATGTACTAATCAAATGCAAAAGGCAAACCCCCAAGACCCAACATCTACGTGTAAGTTCGGACGCAGCAGGTGGAAACAGACAGGGGAGCACAAGGGCACAATGGAACAATAGTGGCCAAGAGCAATGATTTCAGCATCCCACAGCTGTCCCACGCTCTGCAAGAGTTTTCTCGTGGGGGGAGGATGACAAAAGAGAGATTTAAAGGAAGACAATGAGAGACTTTTGCAGATGTTTACAGGGAGCTGCTCCTATGTGTGAGGAGCAGCATGGAAGAAAGCACAAAGGTGCTTCTGTGACAACATTAGCAACTGGGTGATGGGGCTGGCATCGCTCATAGCAGCACGGAGCCTGGAGTTGATATCACAAGGGCTGTTTTGAGAGGACGGGCAGTCAAACTCTGCAATTTTTAATGACACTGTGCCCATCAAATATGCATCACCTCTGCCACATCTCACCTCAACTATATTTACATTCCTACTGCTGCCTCTGACTGTTCATCAAAATTCCCACTGTGTTGTGGCCTCATCGTTTCTCAGTTACTGCTATCTGCTTGTCCCTGCTTTTCTTGGAAATGAGGTGCAGAACTTCACTGTGGACATCAGCAATCTGTTTCTGGGGTTCTCAAACTTCTTTGCACAATCCTGCCTATAAGTAACAATTTAATTTTTGCCTTCAGACTCCATCTTTGTTTGTGGGTTCTTGCATTCGAATATGAAAAAGTTTAAGCATCAACTTAAATCGGAAGTACTATGGTCTTCAGAATCATCCATGATATCTCAGAGTTCCCAGCAGGCTGGTTTACATGCATTAAAAAAGCCAAACCCAAACCAAAACTGAGGCAATGAAGTTATCGGCATACAAAAGTTCTATACTGACAGATATACAGCAGTGTGGAGTTTTTGTGGTTGGAAACCAGCTTTCTGAGTTACATTCAGTTACAGTGCTGAGTATGGGAGATGCTTCAGGCATCTCAGTTGTATTGGTGTCAGATATCTATTTTCCCCACTAAGTATGTTCTGTGAACACCAAAATGGGTTCTCCAAGGCCAGTAGTGCTCTTTGAACTTGCTAAACCGCAGCAAAGACAATGTATTTCCTGCAGTCAATGCCTTTGCAGCAGTTGATTCATATAGCAGGCTTTTACTATGAAGATTTATTTATTCCTTAATATTCCCTCTTTGCTTCTCAGCAGTACAAAAACAGAACGGAAAACTTTTAATGTTGCAAGACAGTAATGACTGTGCATAATTTCAATTCTATATCCGTGCTGACCTTCATCCTTTACACAAAAAGCATCATACTGGTCATTCAGAAAGGTATCGGTTTCGATTTTAACATCAATGGCTTTCACGCTCTGCTGTTTGCTGCCCGTCGTTCTGCACGTAATTGTCCTAAAATAAAGAAGAAAAAAAAAAGAAAATCAGAAATCTTCTGGAAGGGTACATGCAGGTGAAATCTGGAGATCTTTTATCACAGTAGTCAGGCTTTTCCTTCTCCTTAACCATGTAAGAATTTGTATATAAGGCGTTACTGTAGGAAAATACATGCAAAAAAACTAGGGAGAATTAGAAGTAATTAAAAAATGTTTGTTGTAGATGAGTTCAAGGCATAGGAAGCAATAAAGATTTTTTATCTTATTACATTCTGCAATAATTCTAAATATCAGATCAAGTCCCAGAGTATTCAAGGCCGTATTCTGCTCTCACATTCCAGCAGTACAGGTTCCCATCAATGGCACCTCAATAAAAACGAAAACTCATTATTTGGTCTGAAAGATTAGAAAGTAACAGAATTTAACATTAAAAAACATTAAGCTCACATATTTCGCTGCTCAAAGGCTAAGCAGTAAAAGGCAAGCTTAGAAAATTAATCTTGATTTCTTGGAAGAAATTTTTTTTTTTCAATAGCAATTCTACACCTTTGTGTAAATCCTATTTCTTCTAGTTTGCTACTCAGAGGTACCTAATCCATCCTGTTGCCCTTCTTAGGCTTGAACAAAGGTAATAAATCTGTATTCGGTTTTAAAACTCTGTGAATGCTGAACATGAAGGAAGAGATTACTAATTATCTCTTCTCTCAGCCATACTGGCTGCTTAAATCTAATAAATAGAAGACAGTTTGTTGAAGAAAACACTGGGTTTACTGTTACACTGAAGGCTACAAAAGCTGAGAAAATGAATTCAGCCCAAATTTTTGCAGCTGGATATTAATGGTGTGGGGTTTATTTTTTGTGGACAGCAGATTAGTAGAACTGTTGAACAGCCAGCTACTCTAATGAAAGCAAGACAAAAATTCTTTCCACAGAGGAATGCTTCCAGGGCAAAAAAATTTATCATTTCATATTGTGCAGTGGTTGAACTAATTTTATTGTCAGTCCTGCACTCAATTTGGGGAATAAAATGAAAGTTGATTAACAGCCCATTCATTGAGCATGGAAAAGATACAGTGGGAATCCAGTATTTGACCATGTACTTAAACACTATATAACAATTGGTTTATACAAGTCGCCTGAATTATGATTGTACAGACCATCTTTACTGTGGCATCTGATAACTTCTGAGCAGTTGAATATCCAACTTCAATGTTCTTTTAATGTAAAAAAACAAAAGCAACATGAAACAAGCTGCATGATTGTGGTCATGCAGACGTATCAGAATTGTTCCGACCACAGCTCTGCTCTGGCAAATGGCATGATATCATTCCCTACTGAATGCCCCTCTACAATTTCAAGTCAACACCCTTTATTTTTAGGGGTCACTTGAAGGACAATAGTGTTCATACAAGTTTAAAATAAAATTCTTTTGAAATTTAATGCATTTAAGGTCTAAGTCCTCTAAGTCAGTGATCAGGCACCTAGACAAAAGTGACCTGGTTTGCCAAAGACAGCGCTGACGACAGGGAGAATGAGGTCATCAATTAGAAAATGTTTGCATGTATTCACATATTGTTCCACCAAGTCTTACAAGGCCTAAGTGAAAGAAACAGTTATATTTCCCTTCAAAAAGTAACTTACCAGCCTTAACCTTTCCCATAACTACTCAGTCACTGAGGTAGTTTGATCAGTCATGCCTTGAAACTCTGATTGGACAGATACTGACATGTCTTTAAAAATTTGCATGTTTTGCCTATGATTGTGTGCTTCAGATAATCTTAAAAAAACCTGTTTTGATGATTGTTACCATCATAAAATTCTGGTCTCTGAAAATCTGGTCACATTCCTTTCTATGCTCAATGAAGGAACATAATTCCTGATACTTGGAACCAGCTTTTGTAAATTATATCTTGAATTTTCTGATTTCTAATTCCAGTTCCTAGCCAATACATTTTGCTTCTGCCTAAAGTACTGTGATCTCTTTATCATTTCTCTAGTAGGCTGAAAAGTTACCTGTGGGTGACACATCCTTGGTATATTCAGGTCATCTCCAAAACACGATACCTGTATCACATGTAAGGTTGTGTATCTGAAGAACACATTTTCCTTCCTTACATTTATTTTCAAGTATTGTACAATGGCTTACAAGTTTGTAGTTGATATAATATATTGATTAATTAATTTTAAGAGAATTTCTTAACTGCTATCCAATGAGACCAAACTTACAAAGGTGTATTTTGCATGTAGTTTTAACATTATACATAAAGAAAAGCTTTGAATGACATTGAGATCTTTTTAATGTATTTCCCACTAAACTTTTTTTCCCACATGATGTTTTAAATTTGTTCTTCACATCCGTTTCTTTTTTTTTCCTACAGCAGAGTAAACCCTGGTTAAACTTCTACTTAGGACTTAAATTTGGATTTTCACCGTATTAAAATTGATCTGATTAAACCTGCAAATATTCCAGTGTAATTTTTCTGAGATGAAAGAAATCATGTCTTGTACAAATACAAAAAAAAAGAAGGAAAAATAATCTATTTCATCTCTCACATTTCTCCTTCTCTGTCAGTAGCTTTCCACCACAAATTCAGTCCTGCAAGTTTTAAACATCTTCAGTAGGCTATTATTAACACTGCTGAAAGGAGCATCAAGAGTGCTCAGTAATGGGTCTAATGATCAGACCTGCAACCCTTTTCACATAGAAATAACATCTTTGCAGTCAGTAGGACTTGAGGTATGACTGAAAATATGCAATAATAGGTTCTTTTCTGTGAGTTCTTGGGGGTGGGTATATATTTACCTAATCCTAAAATGCTAGGTTTTCATCTATAATTATGAATTAAATATATAAGTAGTTTTCTCTCAGTTCTAAAAGGTAGATTTTGATGCTTTTAACTTTGTTATATTTTTCATTTGATGGCTGAAAAATGGTCATCCATTCAGAATTCAACATATTTTAACATTTCAGCAGCAGCAGCACAGCCATGCTGAAATAAGAAACTAAAAATTGTATATTATTCTTACTCTTTCCAGCACCCTGCTGAGAGCTTGTGGAAATGCGTTGCCTAGTTCGTTTCTTTAATATATTGAACTGCATAGGGGCTTGGATCATGGCTGAGAGAATGCCACAAACCTTTTACTTTTTTTGAGGATATATCCCCATACTCAAGCATTTAGAAGAATGTCGTTGTGCAGGAAACTTTAATTCTATTTATTACTACTTTCATGTAATAATTGAACTTAGACTTGTTCATTACTCATTGCAATCTGTTGCTTAGAGCAGTGTAATTCATGACTTTGTACCTTGTATTTAAGAAATAGCTGCCATTTTATTTCTCCTTTTATGAAGATCTTATGAAAGTAGACATGCTCAGAAGAAATATACTGAGTTTAGACCCCAGATCATCCATAACAATCATCTACATTAAATACACATCTGCTTGAAACATCCACACACCTGTGAAAATCAGTCTCATGTGGCCATGAACTCACAATCCGAGTATAAAAGTCAATCCCACACGCTATTGCTATAGACCGTGTAAGTACTATATGCTATCAGTAATGTAAAAAAATAGTTGGGAAAGCAGAGGGGTTTGAGTTGCTGACAACAGCCCCTGCTCTCTGATGGAAAATGTCTCTTTCACATCCTCTAGAAGCCTCGTCAAAAGCTACTGATAATCCTCTCAGTCCACTGCTTCCCCGCTTAGGAGGACAACCTGCTTCCTTATGCCTCTTCTCCTTTCAAAAGAGAAAGCAGGAGATAACAAAGATTCTGCTCTGTGTTGACGTTCAGCTTAATTTCTGCTGTATGATCAGATTCCTCCAACTACAAACAGTTAACAGTCCTTCCTCTGCACCTACCCTGAAAGAAAGATCAGAGATTGGCTACGCTGATCAGTGTCTTCCTGGGCCATGACTCAAGTACTGCATTCATCATGTGCACACACAAGGAGAAAATTTCTAGAAGTAATTTCTAGAATTTCTAGAAGCCTTCCATTTACTCTTGCACTGGGTAAATTTATTCTGATCTGTTTTGTAACCAATGAGTAATCAGTGGATTTCACACTTCTAATTCCTCCATTCAAGGAAATAGCAGAAAAGCTGTCATGTATAGTATTTATTTCACAATATGCCATTATATGCCATTATGTAATATATATTATTAAATACATCATAATGGTATACTCAATCCATGCTAATGATACTTAATTTTATATGTTGTATATATGCATGTGTAATAAAAATATATACCTATATATAAAATATATACAATAAACACATAATATTTATATATAAATTATCTATTTTTTTTTAACAGTAGCGTCCACTGGTATCCATGTCTGCTTTCTAAGATAATTGCATAGTAATTTTGTAATACTTGAAAATTATTCAGTAAATGTAATTTAAATCATATGGAGTTAACAACTGAGTTTATACGACATAGCATGATCCATCAGCACAGAAACCAGTAGGTGGGACTGGGATATTTTGTGGTCGCTACTTTATCTGCCAATTGATAGCAAGTTTCGTAGTCTTAGTCAATAAATTCACTGAACTGAGTCAGAATGCTCTTATTACATTTACTCATAGCAGTATGAACTTGCATATGAATATATTAAACTCAGAAGAACATCATCAACAATGTGCTATCTGAGGCACTGTGAAAGCCCAGTTCATAACATAATATAACGAATCTTCCTCTAATTAGAAAGTTAAAAACTTCATCACTTTTCTCAGTCAAGATAAATCTTTAACATCTTGTGCTAATTGTTTTCATGGGTCGGCTTTACCACTTCTGTTGCAGTAACTAGGTGAGAGAAAAAAAATCAGTAGTTTGGAAGCCAAACTAGAAGATTTTTATTCTTAGTCTTTCCCTTCTGTAGTTTGGGAAACTGCAAATTATAAAGCTGGCTCTACTGAGGAATAAAATATAAATGACATGTTCAGAATTACCAAAGGGAAGAAAAAATCCCTCAAAAGTCATGAAGGGGAGCACAGGTGGGCTTTGGAAAGTCAATTGACTAGTAACTATAGAGGCTAATTTTGGCTGGATGTGACCCAAAGAAAGCAGCTGCTAAGTGTGACATGAAGACATTCCAACAGCAATAGTGCCACTGGAAATGTCAAAAGGAGGTCTTACCAAGGCAGAACCAATATCCTTTAGATTCTTAAAAATACACACGAAAATGCAGCCTTTTGTGCTTAAAATTGTACTGAAATAGTAAGGCCTCTGTTCATTAAATAAATATGGTCCATTCATGCAGACTTTCATACTGTAGCCTAGTATGAAAGTTTTTATATAACCATTTTACTCTAATACTGCTATGCACATATAATATGAGCATTCTTAGCGCATTTAGAGAATCATGTTGCTTCCTGACTAGGTGGCTGCTCAAAGAAGCGACAGGTGTCACTTGGAAGTTTGTTTTATGCAATTTCATTTTACAGGCTCCAATTTAGTCCATTGCTTTCATAACAGATATTATTGATTAGACATTCTTTAAAAGAGTTACAAAAATCAGCCCATAAGAACTAACTGGTAAGTTAAAATCCTGGTATTAGTCACTTTTGTTCGTTTGCTAAAAGTAGGCAGATCACTCTTCTGCCTTCATTTTGGTGGGCTAAACAAACTGATCACCTTCCACCATTTCTGATAAGAGAAGTGCTTTCTTAGACTGATCACAGTCTTGAGTTTATCCCTTCTGAGTTTGGACATCGAGAATTACAGGTAGTGCCTTTGCAGTGCCTTGTTCAAGCCCTTTAGTACTGCCCTCTCACTCCTGGAAGAACTGTTGGATGTCCTGGAGGAGGACTGCATTTCCTTTTTCACAAATTTTAGGTGAGTTATTTTACTTTACAGCAGGCTTACTGCCATCCCGTGTTCTGTACACCCTGCTCTTTCTCATTCTCTTCTCAGCTGAACTGCTAGCTTAAGGCAGAAATTAGTCTTAGTCTTCATGTGATACTGTTATATTTAATTCCATTTCTATTACTTCATATCTGAAATTAGGCTAATGGTCCCATTCAATATTTTTATTCTTCCTGGTCTTAACAATGAGTTCTACTCTTCGGCTATTGACTTAATTCACTAGCATTACCCCACCTTTTTTGCCAAAGTTTGCTAAAGTTTTGCTAAAGCCCTCAAAGTTCATTAAAAACCCCTTCTTGTAGAAACACAGTTTAAAAATGCACAACCCAGCTAAGTAAATGGCTCATCCGAAGACTGTCTGTCTACATTTAGCAGATGGTGTTTTGGGTTCTTGTCCTAGAAAATACATTGAAGATTTATTTTCTTCTGTAGGATGCTTTTCCTGAAAAAGTACATTTTCTAAAGAAATCTTCAATTATTGGGCTGTCTGTTTTACAAGAACCATAGCTGTCATATTTTGCCCATGCTGTCTTCCCAGGATGTGCCAAGAAAAGATTCACATCCCCCTCAAAGCTGATGCAAAGTGGCTCATGTCCACGTTTCTCAGTGATATCATTCCTTGGAGTAAACTGGCCTTACATTAAATTCAAGTCTCTTGACCGAGCCTCACGTAGAAATGCCTGTTCCTGAAACAGAACTACTTTGTTTTTTTCTGAGACCTTCTCAGATAATTGGCAAGAAACAATAAGACAACATCATCTTCTAGGGAACATGACACCAGCTGCAGGCTGTGGGACTATAGCTTGTGACATGAAGGCACTTCAGAGTGCAAGACCTCCTCAGACGGTTTCATAACCAATTTTAGCATTTTGAATCAGACCACGTCCTGTCAACTATGTCTGGATTTTTCTCTTGAAGGGAATTATTTGACCTGCCTCATACACGCATCTGGGAACAAATTCATATGCGTTATCATCAGGCACCAGAGCACAGCCTTGAAATAAAACAGAGAACTTGCCAAACTGATATGACATTAGGACTGCTTCCCTGTAAATAAGCAAGTGATCATGCTAGAGCCAGTGCACCTGGATAGTTTTCATGGGGCCCACAATCCAAGGTTTTACGCACATACATGAGAGGTCTGGCAAGGGTTAGCAACTGACCCTTCTCTGATTCCTTAGATATTGCTTTTTTCTTTCCCCGAAAATATGCTGCTATTACCCTGCTGCCAGGTGCTGGGCAAGTTCTATGCAGTAGGCAGAAAAAGAAGTAGGTAGTCTTGTGAAATATCATTTCTGATTCTTATTATTACATTTCCCACTGGTGTCATCTGCAGTGAGAGCCCTGTTGTGTTTGACACTGTAGAAGCATTCAACAGGAGTTACTGCAAAACCAGAAGAGCTAACAAAAGGAAGGAAAAATAGACATGAAGTAATTTTCCTAGCAGCAAACATCTGGTCTGTGGTCAGCCAAGAAATGAACCCCAGTCTTCTGACTCCCATAGCAAGGCTGATTCTAGCTGACTCTGCTTGCTCGTTCCAGTTATTCCCCTGAAATAAACCCTCTAGGGACTGGGCAGGAACCAGCCCAGGGCAATTTCATGCAAAGGAACAGGTTAACTGCCCTGCAGGAAATCTGTCATAGAACAGAAGGTCTATGCAGAGCTTCAAAGTCCTTGCAGAAGGTATACAGGGCTTCATTCTTTTGTAGACAAATGTGGAGTGGGATAGGGAACAGGACGGTTTCAGATTTCAGTCCTAAAAAAGCGATGGAGATGAGTAAATTCACTATGAATACCTTAATACAAGCTGTGGAAGATGTTTACAATTTCTAAAATAAATAGACACTATTTAACATTCTGTGTGCGTGGTTGATCGTAAGAAAATTCGTGTCATGTTCACTTTCCAAATTTAAAAATACCAGAAATGAACATAAGATCCTTTGGGACATGCTGCTTGGTGCTGGAGGACTTGATATAAGTTTTGTCAGTATAACATCTGAATTCAAAAGATAGCCGTGAGAGCCCTTCCGAGAACTCTGACACCTTTTTTCATTTAGATTCTGGCAAATCACTTACCGGTTTCTCTGACTCACTTGTCTGACATGCAAATAAGTTGTAAGAGTGTCATTTTTAGTATGAATAGTTATTAGAGATCATCAGACAAATGAGACCTGCCTAACAAAATTTCATTTCCTGGAATGTAACAATGTGTTGTGCTTTATAAGTTACATATGTCAGGATTGACTTGTAAATGGTTTACTTCTGGGCTGCTAAAATAAGCTACCCCTTATTCTCTATCTACTCGTCAGTGCCTCTTCTCTAAAAATTCCCAAGCCCTTGGACCTGCCATTGACTTGCCTGTGCAAACAGCCCTGAACTCTGAATGACTGAAAATGGAAGACAAAAACATTTTCTTATGAAAATTTGAAAGAGGTTCTGTCCCCGGCTGCTCAAACCACAAAACCACCCAGTTTATTGTCTCTTTGGATACGCTGGCAGGGAGCTATTTGTTTCAGCAATTTCCTTCCTACATTGGTTGAAATGAATCATATTTGTCAAGACCTGCTGCTTGGGCTAGCCCACTTTTCAGGGACTAAAATGAGTTAGAGAGTGCAACACGAGCGTCTCTGCCAGCAGACTGGTGTCTTCTTCCTGCCCACCCTGTTCACTTCTGACTTAAAGACAGACAAGAGACAACCACCTCTACCAGAACAGATGAGAAGGCAACAGTTACTGAAGTGGGTCAGTAAGAAGAAGGTTCGAGTGAGCTGGGAAGCCACAACCTCAGTGAATCCAACAGAAGATGTCTCAATACAATCTCAAAATCTTTGCGTACTTAAATATGGATCCACATTTACATACAAGTCATCAGAAATTTGACAGTCACCCAAAATGAGCTAGTTCTTCAGACCAACTTCTCCTCTTTCCACATAGAAGAAGGATAGCCCAGAGAGCAGGCAATGTAAACATGCTCACACGGAGTCAGTGATGTGCCTCAGTCATAACAGGAGAAACTCCCATGGGTTTCCAGGACCTGATTTGCCTGTAAAACTAATAAGGACACAACAGCCAACAGTGATGGGTATATATTTACTAGGAGTGAGATTGCAATTAGTCACCAAGATCATAAAATAGCCATTAGAAGAGAACAAATCACTGACTTGTGCAAAACCTGGAAACTTGATCTAGAGGTGAAAAAGCCTTTACATCTCTGCTAGAGCTGCTGTTCAGTTTTAAGTCTGTGTGGTGGAAGGAGGATTAAAGCATATCAGAAGCTCTGCAATACTTTAATGTCTTCACTCACATCAATTTTTTGTGTTTACTTCTACTGCCAATGTCTAATCCATTTTTCCTCAGGGGAAAGACTAGGATACTTTCCGGGCACCAAATAAATAAACTAAACAACATTCTTTCTGAAACTGGGAACATCTTCTATCACGTTCCCTCCTATTCATCTCCTTTCTGATGCATACAGTCCAAGAGGATACGGGAGAATATTAGACCAAAGCCCTGTGATCTGCGCTGGACTCCAGTCAGCTGCTGGGAGGAATCCAAGGCTTTAGATCCAACCTGTAAAGGCCAGAACAGTTTTGGACCTGACAAACATGGGGAGGTCACATCTCTCCCTGGGCCATGTCACCACATTCAAAGATGTGGGGCTCCATCAAGATAAATAATATGAGTTCTGCTCTTGAAGAATCCTTTCTTTTGTAAATAATTGTTCCTGCTTCTGTAACCTTCTGGGCGCCCCCTCTCCATTTTTAATCAGCTGAGTGAGGATTGAGGTTTCTCTATTTACCGGCTGTCCTTTATCCTTGCTGTGATGTTGTCATTTATCAAGTGAATACCCAAAGTATTAAATAGGCAAGTGTAGATATATTTTTTTTAAGTTACATAACTGATTTTGTAAAATAATTTCAGTCCCTTCTTGATAGATTTTACATTCCTTTAATCATTCTTGATCTCTTTTTCTGAGCCTCTTTTATTATATTTCTTAAGATATGGTAGCAGTATTACATAAAGCATTCCAAAGGAGGCTGTTACACCAGTCTATATGTGTGAATATATACGTATGCATTTTTCATATTCTCCTTCCCATTCCACAGGTATTTCAATGACTTGATTCTTTGTTTGTTTATTTGTTTTTTCTACAGCTGCAGTTTGACAAAGGTTTTATTTGTGCTGTCCATAGTGATGTCCTCATATCTTTCCTGGGCTGACAGAAGTAAATCAAAACCCGGAAAGATATTTTTAAGTAGATTGCGTACTCCTCCTGCATGTGTTGTCACTGAACTTTACTCATCAACATTTTGCCCATTCACCTAAAACCCTCTAAAAATCTTTTTATTTTACTCAAGCTTGTCCAACTTGAGTAACCTTGTCTCATTTGCATGCTTTGCCCTCAACTGCTCATTTCCTTCTCCAGAGCTGCATTAACTAACAGAGAAACTACAATAGCCTTTTTAGCCATTATACTTTTCCTATACTTTGCCGTGGAGTCAAAAATATCTGGTTCAGCAAACCAAGTAACATGCATTCTGATGCTTGCCCAGCCATGGGTAAAATTGTCCCACAGAAAAGAGTATGAAGTTCCAGCTCTGAAGAACTATTCTACCTGGTGAAGCTCTCCAGTGAAGTTCAGATGTGGTGACAGCACAGCAACAGCAGGCTGACGTATCCCCACAATATCCTTTCTGGCAAATAGTTTAGAGACTTCCATATCATGGACAGGTTTACTGGAGGAACGGAGTACATAAAGTTGGAAGGGATGAAATACCTTCCTTCCCTTCAGATTGATATGATGATATGTACATTATCATGGTGTAATGCATACAATATTGTTATTGTATTCAATTTTGATATTGAAGATATTTTGGGAGAGGTCCACAGCTTGTCTATTAATAGTTTTTGCTACAGTGCTGCAGCAATTAATTGAGGATCTCTCAGGACTAATTAGTGGTATTACTTAGATAAAAGAGGGATGGTTTATTCTCCTACCCATCATCATTCCTCACTTTCATAATACAGTATAAAAGAACCTGTACAACAACTTTGCCATGCATTTCTTAGAGATGGATAGCTTTCCTGGTTCTTCAACCCCCATGACATCTCAGTAACTGGCTTAGGGAAAACAAGTGTTAGGTTTCAGATCACATTCTTATATCCAGAAGGATTCCTGGGGTTTTTTTTAATGATCAGAGTTCACACAAATTAATGTTCAAATAATTTTTCACTGGGATTTGTTGCTTTTGCTTGAAGTTGTTTAAATATCACCTTTCATTAATAGTAGCAATTTTCCTTCCTTTGGGAACCTTATCACTAAAAATACACAATCACTAATGCTTGCTTAAATAACTGAAAACTGTCACAAAATCCAATAATACATTTAAGTTTGGAAACTTGGAAACAGTATCTTGATGAAACTAAACTTTATCACTCTTGAACATTGACGGTATATTATATATTACCCTCTAACTCATGAGAACTTTGTAGAGATCCTCAAGAGAATGAATATATGTATTATGCTAAGGTTGTGGCTGGTAAGCCTGCTGAAGGAAAGCATCAAGAGAGAAGGGGCTTTGAATCTACTCATTCTCCTTCTGGGCAACTCCTGTATGGAACCAGCTTCAGTGACACAAGATATTCGTGCCAAACCTTAGCTCCTCCATTTTGGTGGTTTTTTTAACTGAATTTCCCATGATTTGGTCTCTTTGTCAAAGATGAAGCCTGTCTGCCCGTTCCTAAGGCATGCTCTGAAGCCTTTCATTTTGGAAGAGACCTAGCAGTGGGGATGGAGGTGCTTGGCCAAGTGCAGTGCTACACAGCTGGGTCTGTGCAAGACTGGAATAAGCCTGAATTAGCTTGATTTCAGGAATCCTTCATCCCCCACAGCAGAGTGGCACAGTGGCACGGCCATGCTGCTCCTGGCACACAGCTGGCATCTATGTGGGCGTTTATTCTCAAAATCTTAAATGACCGAAAGCCATTGGGACTTCTGAAGTACTCGTGAAGGCTGACTTTAGCCTCCTGAAACTATGATCAACAGAGGGAAGTAGCTTCCATCACAGGCTACGTTTCTGTTCCTGCTTTGAGCTGGACTCTGTGGAGGCAGCAATGCTTCCTGGAGAAGCCGTGGAAGGCCACTACATCTCCTAACACTATCTATAATGCAAGGCAAAGCTCAGCCTAGTGCCACATTGACTCACCTGAGCTACCTCAGATAATAAAATTCAGCACATCCAGTGATAGCATCAGCCCCATGGTGAGCTTTTCCAACAAACTCTCTACCACATTTACTTTATCAAATAGAGCATATCTGAAGTCATACCTATTTGAACATTCTTGTTGTGAATTTAGACACCCTTAAATACTTCAGACACATACACGGTTTCCATAAGAAGCTCACTTTGCTGAGCTTCTTGAGGAATAGACACTAACAGAGTCAGTGGGAGCACTGATATTCCAGCAGTATGCCCTCAGCCGATAAACTCCTTTAGGGCTCAGCACTGCAGACCAGGTGGAAAGGAACCACAATGACATAATTCAGAAGGAAAGAGGAAGAGGAAATTTCAGATCCATGAAATATGTGACCTAAGACTGATAAATATTTGTGTCCCTGCAATATTAGGCATACAAAATTGAGTCTGTGGAAGGAGTGGTGTACTTAGCTACATGTCACAGTGCTTGAATCGTGGCCAGTGTTTTCTAGTACTATTTTTAGTCAAGGTGGAAAATTCGCATGGCAGATATCATTACAATTCTCAAGAAGGTTTACATCATTGTCCTTACCCAGCAGAGCCACCGGCGAGCCATCCTGTGGTGCAGCCAGTGAAAGAACAGTCCAGAACAGCCCTTTTCAGTTCTTCTGCAGTTGCTAAGCGAGCACTCAGGTCAACACAAGCTTTCTCAGCTTCAGCTAAATCCAGACCCTGAGAGTTGTTCTTGGACTCAAGTGCAAACACTTTCCCTGTAGCACCAAGAAACAACATGTCACTTCTCTTAGTATTGTATTCAACACATATTCAACAAAAACATCGCAAGTTATCAACAAATAAAGTCTTCTTGCTTTTACTAAGTTCATTTTAAGAAGCAACCTATTTCTTGGAATGAGTAATTTTATCAACAGTGTAAATATCTTTGGCTTAGCTTTTCATTTAGTTGTGTTTATCAACAGAAAAGCAATATGGCTTAAGCCCCTGTTCATTCCCAACACATGTGAAAAGCCTGTCTTGCCTCCATTGGTCTGTGCTTCAGATCTGGAGAGAGAACGCACAATACTCACTCATAAACAAATACAGTCAGAGTCAGAACATCCCCGGTGTGCTATAATACTGGAATTCATTACTAAGCACAGTTACATTTATAAGAACTACATCTACAAAGTAAGTAAAATCTAAAATCCAGTGTTGCAACTCTCTCTTCCACATCAGGAATAGAATTAGACTTATTTTCTAAAATAAATATAGCATAACTCTATGGCAATTTGTGCTAAATGCTGCCATTTTGTTTTCTTATCTTTCTGGAAAGACAGATGGAGTTTTTTTCTTAGCAGAAGACTTTTTTGAATCAGCATGAGAACATATCTAGCAGGCCAATTTCTTGAGTTATTTTTATTTTCAGTTCAGTTCAGTTTATTTTACTTTAATTTATCTAACACTGTGAAGGCTGTAAGGGTGGAGGTCAGGGGTTTTGGTGACTGGGAACAAGGCAGTGAGGGCTTTGGCAATAAAGCGTGAGATGTTACTGGCTTATGGAATAAACATGTTAGTTGGATGTCTCCAGATAAAGAAAGAAATGATGCAACATTTTATGGCGCTGACATGTAAATTGCCAAAAGGATCTTCTTTCTGAAGATAAAATCCCTCAGAATATGTTCTAGATTTCAAAGGTACAGGTTTAGTTTGCTTCCAGGTGCAGGAAGACACATTTTGAGCACTGTTCATGCAGCAAATGCCTGGAAACACTTATTACATCTTATTTCAAAAGTAAATTAGTGGTAATGGTTAGATTAATGCATAGCTTCCAGCACATACCAAGTTCTCAGTATGTAGCTAGCTTTACACTCATAGGATATGTTGATCAGTAACAGGACCCCTTCAGACTGATTCTGTACCTAGTGGTGCCCCTATCACGTATTATTTCAACAAATTGATAAATATTAACTTAATCCTAAATGCAGAGAACTGATATAAGGTAGGTCTGTCCCTGACAGCTTTCTGTTCTTATTTGTGCACAGTTTAATCCACCACAAGGATCACAGCCCTTCCAGCAAAAAATGCTGAGTTTCTTTCAAGCCAATATGTCATTTGTGTTTACATTAGCTGACAAGGACAGGTGAGTCCTGATGAAGATTCCTACTTTGGTGGGAATTCTACCTGTGCAGAGTCCCAAGTCATTCTGACTTGGGCAGATAAACAAATAAAGTAAGAGGGACAAACAGTGACAAGAAGGAATAGAAATTCAGATTGCCCAGAGGGACCTCCTCACATAGTTAACAGTGGTTGACCAAGGAATGCAGCCCAGAAGCACAGATCAGTGTCCTAACCACTAGACTACATTGTGTCTTGCTTCTCAACTATAGTCAATACCATGATTTGTAACTAGAATAGGGGAGTTCACACAGAGAGGCGAAAAAAGCAAGCTTGTCATCACCAAACCCTCAGGGTTCTTTGCAAAATGTGCCAAAGAGTGCACGTGACTCTAACAGAGGCTACTATTTCCAGAGCCATGAGTAGACATAGCAAAGTATGCCTGAGGTAGAGAAAGAGATAACAAAAGCAGAAGAGTGTTTTTAAAGAATGATTCCTAAATTGCAGAATAACTTTCACTAATAAAGGTAAAGAGGGGTTAAATGTAATGTTTTACTGAGGCTTTGTCCGCACTAAAAACTTGTCCACATTCTACATTTCACAATTTGGCTGTCAGGTTTGAAATTCATCATCAAAGACATATAGGACAAGCTTGCGTAGCATCTGACTTAAATCATACATGTTAGTTTGATGTGGCAGTAAGTCCTATTTTCCAGCCATTAATATTTCAGTTAGAAGACTCAAAGAAAGGAAAATCATTGAGTTCCATCAACATATAATTAGAAGAAATTAAGTTCATCATTTAAACTTTTTACCAGTAATTGCCAATTATATGTTTAAAGGAGTAAAAGACTGAGGCTGAAACAGATTTCCGTTAATGCTGTTAGGTGTTTGCATGTACTTCAGATAAACTAACTTTTTAATAGAAACTATGAAGGGGACCTTTGAAAATAGAGTCTTATCCTTCAAAAAGGCATCTCAGATGTCCAAATTGTGCAGACAAATAGCTTTTAAGGTAATCTAGGAAGGAACTACTGGTTGAGAAAATTACAGTGAACCACTTTATAGGAAATTCTAGTTAGCCAGAAGTGGATAAAGAAGACTGACCTACTAACCAGACCAAGCAGGTCCACAAAGCTTTATAAGCCCTATGGCTATCTGCTTGGTTTTTAAGATGTGCTCTCTGTTTTGCCCAATTTCTTACTTAGAAAATATAACGGCAAGTAAAGTTCATTTATCTGACACTTGATCAAAGGAACAACTAGATCTCCAGTTTCCTGAGCCGTGTCACACGACTGAGGGGCAGGCACAGGAAAAAAATATAGGATGCATGTTAGCATGAAAAAATAGATAAGCATATCAGAGCAGGAAATCCTCTTAAATAAATAAGATCACAACACCAAAATTTAATTCTACACCTTACAGTGGTATGGTTAATAAGCTTGAGATATTCATGTATTTAATTTTTCTGACTTTTAATCTCAAAAGTGGTATAATTTTCAAGCTTGGGATTGAAACGTCCTGTTGAAGTATTTGTAAATATTTGTAAATTTGTAAAAGCACTGTTAGTTGAAATGTAAAATTGTTTTTTTTTAAAAAGGTTTATGTCATATACTTCATACCACAGTCAGTTTTGGTACTGGGGTTGTGAAAAATTCCACTGGTATCCCCTCTGTCTAGCACATTATAACAATATGTAGTAGTTGAAATTGGTTTCCTCTCTGAAATAGAATCAAGAAAGGTATTGCAATTCTGTTTCAAATGCATGGGTTTAAGTATGACACTGTACTATACTTCCATAAGGTGCAGGACTGAATTATCATGTCTTTGTGTTCATTTATGTGCAGAATGTTGTATGTCTTTGGTTGTGGCACCTCTGAACATCCACCATGTTTGAGCTCCTCAACCTTCTCCCTTCATTACCTGCCCTATAACACTTGCTTTCCACAACACAATGATGAGACAGGTGATGTGGAAACTTGTTCCAAAAACTCTACATAGTTTTCTGAAGCCTTTTCAAATAAGGCCTTTGGCTTCAAGATTAAGCTGGAAAACCATGGAAAGTAGCCTTTGTCAGGAGGCATAACGCTCATCTTGAAATTATCAGGTTCATAATTAAAATGTCTTTGTTTGCAGTAAGTTTCTTTAGGTTCTCCTTTGGAGCAGTGACGAAGATTTAATTTCATTGGCAAGACATAAATGATAGGACATAATTCTTCCTACAGTAAATTAACAGCTGATACCACATCTCCCAAGAAAAATTCACAGTTGAAATCAAAAACATTCTCTCTTCTATAACTGGCCTATATTATATCGGTAGCCTCTACCATCATCTGGTCACTATTATTACAAAATATTTGTTATATTCTGATACACTGAAAAAAGAACAACTTCTATAATTGTTTGCCCCTAAAACTTTGTCAACAAGAAATAGCTGAATATAGTTTTTGAGTTACCCATTACAGTCTAATTTATAACATACTCATAGAAGCATAGACCTCAAGGCAGCTAGGATTCATTTTTATCACCTTGTTTAATTCCTGCATAACCAGACTGCAGAATTCCCCCTGTAATTCCACCACTGAGTCCAAAAATTCATGGTTGAACTGGAGCATGTCTTTTCAGAAGGCATCCAGTCATGATTCAATGACTCCAAGTAATGGAGAATTTACAGCACACTTTAGAGTAAACTGTTCCAATGGTTCATTACTCTCACTCTGCCTTATTTCCAGTCTCAAATTTTGCTAAACTCAGCTTCTAACAACTGGACCTTATTACGCTTACAAGACTGAAGAGCTGTCTACAATCAGATACATGTAAGTGCAAAAAAAGGGACTCTTGAAACAAAACCAGTCCAAAACCTATTTCTTCATATTTTAAGGAATCCCAGTGAAATTAGCAGAGTTTTCTTGGTTACGAAGAAGACACAGTTTGGCTAATTATTCTAATACAGTAATAGATACAACAAGAAGTTCTGAGGAATACAGGCCTGGTTCAAAGCCCACTGAAATGAGTTCAAGGTTCCTCGTGTCTTCAGCAGCATTTGCATCATGATTGAAGAAGAAACATTAAACTGCATAGCCAGATGTATTTTGAAATAAAAAATTTCTCTGAAATAATATAAACTGAAAGCACTTTGAAAGGCATGCCCAGTGTGCTGATCTCATGACATGGTACTTACTAGTTCAAAGGATAAAACCTAATCAGTTTCAACAAAATATAAGAGGTGAAAGACATGAAAATTTGCAGCCTGATTTATTTTTACTTAAATGCGAAAAATGTCAAGCTGAGGTGAAAGAAAGTGGAGGAGAGGAAGGTCACTTCTATACTTCAAGAGCAATGAAACTTCTAGTTCTGTAGCTATGTGTAACAATGGTCACGATTGTAATAGTAAGGGTGGAGGATTTAGTAAAACTGTAAAATTACATACAGAGATTTGGGTAATTACCAGTTCTGCTTAGTGTTCATGAATGTCGAGTTTATTTCTTTGAGAAACTAAGTTGAATGATGTCTTATTTGATTCAAATTGCTTGAAATATTACATCATCATAAAAATAGCACAACTGGGAGGTAACCTTTGAGTTCCTTCTCGGCTAAATTCAATTTGAGCTTAAATTTTTATTTTACTACAGACTTTAGGATCAAATAGTTGGAACTGCTTATGTTATTTTTGCAACATGCAAACATACCTGCTGTTTTTGCAAGTGAGAGCCTGAAATGCTTAAGACACCTGCTACTCAAATGCAACTATCACAACAAAGCAGAAGAGCTAAAGCATACTTTTTTCCTTTTCTTTACAAAAAGGGTGCAAAGCAAGTCCAAGGGAAGATTATAGTAGGGTTTTTTCCCTACCTTTGACATTAGAGATATCTGGTTCTAGGTCAGAAGCGTGCAGCTCAGATGCTCACTTAATTGTGCCTAGCATTCTGGACTCAGGATCCTTCCATGTGCAAACTCTGCAATCACTATGGATGTTCACTAACAGACAACTGGTTTGACCAGTAGGTCTTCCACATAAACCAAATTTAGTCAACAGGCTAACTTCACTCTGGAACAACCAGTAAAGTTTTGCAATTACTGCTTTTTTTTTTTTTTTTTTTTTTCCAGCAGGAGTCTTAGCAAGGCATACGAATTGCCATAATTTCCTTGCTGACATGCTCTGTCTCAGAGCAAGTACTCTGCAGAAAACTATGGCTCATACGCATAGATATTTTAGCTGCCTTGAAAAGACAAGAGAGGGAGTCAGAAAAAAATAGCCGAGGCGACTCATGAGCAGCATGCATGAAGCTGCATCCTTGTTCTCCTACTCTGGAACAAATGCTAAGAAATTCCCCCACGCCTGCATTTGCACTGGTATGATTGAGACCCATCACGACAGCCGGTATTCTTTCCTGCTAACTGCTTGAACAGAAGTAGTAAACCGCAGTAAGTCGGAGCAGGAGCAGGCCCTTGAGGAGCCTGCTGTCTGTCTGACCCTGACCTCAACAGCTATGAGTAAGAACATTTCAATCATGAAACAAACCTGCAAAGCAAAACAAAGCTACCTTTTACTTCAGCATTTACCTTTGTCTTTCTGGAGTTTATCTGAAATATAGCAATATATGCTGCGGTAAATACTACTCAAAAGAGATCAATTAAGCTTTAAGGCTTTACGCGTCCACCAGACTTCGATGGTTTCCAATTTTATTGCCTGCTCTCTGTCATTATTTGTGTACAAGATGATAAAGTCTTCCTCAGGGAAAAATATTGTAACCAGTTTCAGAGGTCTGCCTGTAACAGGGGCCAGTCTGAATTTCACAGGGTTTTTACAAGGTAAATTCAAAATCCCTTCAGTGGTTTGCAAAGCAGTCAGTTGCTTTTAGTTAAATATAATAAATACACACATCCATATGTGTCATTCAGAATGGTCCTTTGGCACTTAAATGACATTGGCGTGTATTAGAGAAGCACAATTGTATTTTCACCTACAAGTTGCATAAATGGGGAGGGGGCTTCCAGCTTGGATCAGGCCAGTATCGAAGAGAAAGTCTTAATCGTGTTTCGTACTCTCAGATCTTCTAAAATACATAAGCCTATGTGTAGTGATAAAACTTAAAGTTCACAAAAAGTGTTTTCTTTTCCATCGATGTATAATAAGCCAGATGGTTTACAGGACAGTGTTACTGTTGTTTGTTCGGATATTAATATTAGGAGAACACACTGAATAATGTAATAATAAAGGACTTGCATATTTTTTTGCAGTGATAATTAGAACTTGAATAAAAATAGAAACTGCAGTATTATAGGAATGCTCTCTGACTGTAACATACTTCAGACGTTCTACCCTTTAATTCTTATAATTGATTTAACACGTGTGAAACAAACTGTTTGACAAACAGTTGAATGACAATTTAAATCGCTCACAAACTCTGCCTTAAAATGATCTCCAATATTTTTTTTCCTTTTCTCTTTAAGAGGATGTCTGTTTGGGAACCAAGAAGATGCCATTAATTCTACAGAAATAATACAAATTGGTCTATGCTTTTGAAAAGATAAGGCAATTCTTCAGGTGGAGTATTCTTAAGAAGGGAAATTATGTATTCCTATCCTGTCCCCTTTTCTTAAGTTCTGTGGACAACTCTATTTCATAAGTCTGCAAATTTTTTTCCTCATTTCAGAGGTATTTTGCTAAGGAAGGAGTATTTCTGAAAATTGGAATTGCAGATTTGCCTACTACAACACAGTGCAGCTGCCTGACACGTTTCTTTTACTTTATTAATAAAGAAAAATAATTTTCCTCACATTTACAAGACAGAGTTCTGTTATATAAAGGGTATTTTACACAAAATGGTAGAAATGTACAGTCAAGAATAATTTGCTCCTTTTCCTTTGCCACACTTTGCCATTAGCTCAAATAAATTTAGGTTAAAGAGTAAAAATACTTTGAGAAGAAAAAGAATAGGTTTTCTTATTGCCCTATCATATTTAAGATCTGTTCTATGGAATAACAGAGCAAACATTAATGGCAAAGGATTAGTGTACCGAAAAAAAAAAATCCTGAAATCAGGCATAAATCTATCACAACTGTGAAAGTAGAGAAATGTAGCCATTCAACATTGCTCTCCCAGGAAAAGACACAGTTGTTTCAAAAATTAATCCTGGTTTTGCTAAGGCAAGTTGGTACTTTTTACTACAGGCTTAGCCATTGCAGGTGTTGAGGGCAATAGGCTACTAGAAACTTTCAAGATATGCAGCTATTCAGGATTATCATCAGTGAGTAAAAGGTCTCATTTCAGAGTAACCAGTAGCTGGTGCTTCAGCCAAATTCATGTCCTGATCAAATCCCTCAGCAGCGAATTGCAGATGAAACTCAGGTGTAGAAAGGTGAGTAGTCATCTTCAGCGTGAGCAGTACTGAACAAAAAAGGCTCTAAGGAAAAGCTTTTGACTTCTTGTCTTCCCTTCCTTGAGTACCTGCCAGTATAAATTGACACTGGGGGGCATCTGAAGTAGGTAGAGAAGAAAGTTCTTTGGAGAAAAGATACTTTAAATTACAATGAAATCTCTGCTAAAATATAGCTGAGTCTTCTTATTCACATCCTTTTTTCCTCTGGCAAAGTTCACTATCCTGTCATTTTCTTGTAATAAAATAATCTTAGCCTTCTGGGATCTTATTTCCTTTCTCTGCTTAACCCCAGGTTATTTGTAGAGTCCCAAAAATCTCTGAATCAGACATTTCCTAACACAAACTGGGGCGTGTATTTAAGTTTCTTATTAAAAAAAAAAGTGGTTTTTTTGTTTTTTCTTTTTTGCAATAACACATTTCAACATACAGCTCTCATTCCAGCCATAGCAACCCAGCCCAAACTGAATGGGGGACTCACCATCAGCCTGAACAGAGATGATCTGAAGGATGAAGAAGACAGATCCTACACCCTGGAGAAAGGTGAGAGAGAATCTCTGAGAGCCTGAAGCCATTGCCCTGCTTGCAAAGCCCTCAGCCACAGGAGGTTGGCTGCTGAAGATTTTTTTCTCTCCTCCTCTGCACTTTCACAACGGGGTCTGCAGTGATGATTTCAAGGAGTGCTTTCCCTCGGCAGGATCCTGCGTCTTGGGTTTACCCTACAGGCGGGAGGGGTGGAAAAAGAAAGAGGGAGGGAGAGAGGAATCCTTGGCTTGGGTAGTGTAAAGGGGAGGGGAAGGCTGGGGGGAGATGTCCAGCCAGCTGGGGTTGGGGAGAGGCTTTATCCAGCCCAGTCTGCAGGGCAGTGCGTGCAGAGCCGGTGTGAAAAGTCACATTACCCTGTCGGTAAATACTTAATGGATCACAGTGGAAGAAATGTAAAAGCCGGGAGGGAGAGAAAAGGGGGGGAAAAGGACAAGCGCCCAGCAGAAGAAATCCCTGGCTGAGAGGAGAAGGGCAGCTAGATAGCTGACATTGGTACACGGTGAGTTTTCGGGCTTATCTATGCATCTCTGGAGGGATGGGATCAGATGTGGGGAGTGTTTTCTCTCTGCACCATAAAATCAGCCAGATGAAAGCTGCTGAGGGTTGCAGGTCAAGGACTGCCGCAGCAAGAGTGGTGATCTTCAGTTAAGGGGTGAGGAAAGGTGACAAATGGCACAGGATCCTGGTGGCCAAGCCTCCATCAGGATTGGGATTGGGATGATTACTCCTGCTATTTCAGACCCTGGGTTTGGGATGGGTCTGAGGAACTTAAAGTCAAACCAGGAGTCTGTCAGCTGATCTGCAGTGTTCCTGGTCCAGATTAATGGGTTGGTGCTGGTCAGGTTTGAACACTCTGAAGATGAGGCGAGTTTTCAGGTCCCACTAGCATTTACAGCACTAACACCTGTCCCTTATTCTCATTCCTCTTATATTTGTCCCAACACAACTCAAAAACCAAAACCCCGCAATAAGAGGAAACATACTGATGGTGACGCCAGAATTTATTTCACTAAATGTATAAATGGAATAGTTTTGTGTTGCTGTTGGAACTGATCAGAGCTCAGAAATGTTGTTTTCATATTCACATCCTATTTTGCTTTTATTTCAGCTTCTTAAATTTTTTTTCCCTTAGAAATTCAAAGCTGGGCAAAAAAAACTGCTCAGCCTGCTAGAAACTCCAAGCCACTAGGAACAGAATTAAGGACCTGATCCTCCCCACTGTCAGAGGCCCTAGTGTGCTACGAGGCAAGGTGCTGGTAGGCAGTTACAGTTGTCTTCTTATAATTATGAACCTGTCCAGTGTTTTTTTCTATCTGACTGAAATGACTCAAGATTAGAAACTTCTGCATACGATACTCAAGAAAGCAAGTAACACCATAACACTGGAAGCTTTAAAAATACCTACATTTGATACATTAAGGCAGATAATACTCTGATCCTGTTGACTTTTAAATAAAGACCTTCTTGTCCTTCTTTATCTCCATGCACGAAGTGCAAATGTACATGCTGAAGGCTATCAGATAGGTAGCCTTGAATTTTCTGTTTATCCAGAGAACCGAGGTGGCAGCACATTTCTTTACATTGCCTTGCCAACCTAACTTGTATAGAACACCTCCAGAATTAGAAGGAAGTTTCTTGCTCACTCCATCATTTAACATGGGATGGTTGGTGTAATGTAACTGCAGTTCACTTTGATGGAAACTGCATGCTCTGTACAACGGAAATTAACATATAACAAAAAAAGAAAATAGAAAGCTCTAGTGTTCATTTAATTTATTAGTGTTTCTTTTACTGGTGACTTAGCTAATGGCAAAAAATTCAGTTTTAACCCTCCAGTCAGTACACTAGTAGATTTACCCCATTAAAAAAAAAAACAGTAGACATGAAAAGATGAGAGAATATGGTGATTCTACACATTTTTAGTGAGATAGCAAAGAGATTTCAGAAAACTGAGTAAGTAGTTACAGTAAGCCACACAGCCATTAATATAGCCTTGACATGACCACAGCAATAGCTCCAGGTTTCCTTGACAACACATTATTTGCATTGAAATCAACATTAATCAGGCAAAAATCAGGGCTTTAGATTCTGGGCTTCTCGGAACCAAAAACTCTAAATGAGATCTGGAAGTTAATATGGTTAAAGCTTGATATGAGCCAGCAGTGTGCACTCGCAGCCCAGAAGGACAACTGTATCCTACGCTGCATCAAAAGACGTGTGGCCAGCAGGTCGAGGGAAGTGATTCTGCACCTCTGTTCCTCTCTTGTGAGATCCCCACCTAGACTATTGTGTCCAGTCCCAGAATCCTCAACATAACAAGGAATTTGGAACTCTTGGAACGGGTCCAGAGGAGGGCTGCGAAGGTGGTCAGAGGGCTGGAGCACCTCCCATACAAGGACAAGCTGAGAGTTGGGTTTGTTCAGCCTGGAGAAGAGAAGACTCCAAGGAGACCTTATAGTGACCTTCCAGTACCTGAAGGGCCTACAGGAAAGCTGGAGAGGGACTGTTCACAAAGGCTTGTGGTGATAGGACTAGGAACAATGGGCATAAACTGGTGAGGGGCAGATTTAGATTAGACATAAGGAGGAATTTCTTCACAATGAGGGTGGTGAGACACTGGCACAGTTTACCCAGGGAAGTTGTGGCTGCTCCATCCCTGGAGGTGTTCAAGGCCAGGCTGGATGGGGCCTTGGGCAGCCTGATCTAGTGGGACGTGTTCCTGCCCATGGTAGTGGGGTTGGAACCAGATGATCTTTAAGGTCCCTTCCAATCCAACATATTCTATGTTTGCTTGGAACTTCTGGCATTAATAGCACCACAATAGCGCATTGGTCAAAGTATACAGTGAGCGATGGACAATGTATTATGTCACATTACAAAAGATTAATTGTACATGCAGCTTTACGCAACTCATAGACTGTGCCTTTCTTGGGAGCAATGAATGTGCCGACGGTGATATTTTATAAAACAGTGCTTCACTATATGCAAACTTTTACACAGGGAGTGAGATGTGTGAAGGCAATGGGCCATAATTACGTACATACACATATGAATGTACACACACAAGACACTCGTGCACTGTGAAGCACACAGTAATGGTTTAGGTTCTAATAACTGAAGAGCATCTGTGTACATTTACATCTGGAATATGTCATTCAAGTTAGAGTGGATTTTTAATACTAAATAAAACACCTCAAAGAAATATAAGTGAACAAAGACGCAGTTGAAAACAGGAACATGTGTATTTACAATAGAGATTATTGTATTTGGTCTCTTCATATCTGCTGCTAGGAATATTTACTTTCTGCTATTAAAAAGTTATATATTATAAATATTATAGATGTAAAGGCTCCAATTCTGCAAATTCTAGCAGATGATCTTAAGCCTTAGCAAGATAGGGACCCAGGATCCTAAGGCCCTGAGCAAACAGACACTCTCAGGAACATTTGCTGTCTCAAGCCAAGATGGGCAGATGGTGGCAGATTTGTTAAAGTGACACAGCAGGCAAAGAATCTACTCTTTGAAGAATGCGGGAAAGTCAGAGGAAAGGTCACTGTTCATATCAGAATAAAGCACAACAGAAATAAAGTTTCAGTTCAGAAAAAAAGATACCTTTCTTCTCTGCCACTAAAGCACGAGATTCTGTTCAACTTGTTTCTCTGCATAATACAACAGCTTCAGACCATGACAGTCTGCATAATTTAGCTTGAAGGACTGCATTTAACTGGAATATAGGCTTTAGATTTACTTATCATCTGAAATTTTACTTCTTTTTTTTTTTAAAGAAAGAGATCTACCTTACTATGTAAGCAAGGTGGTAACTAAATTGCTCTAACCAGCATGATTATTAACATTTATCATACAGTCTGGAACTTCTGAAGTACTGTCTCCACAAGAAGTTGAAAAGAGATAGCAACAGAAATAGCCGTAGCGCACAGTCTGCAGAGCCTGCATAAAATGATGGCACAACTTGATAACTCCATGAGCATTTGTAGCGATCCATGGTCCGATATGAGTTATCATACCCAGACTTTCAGATGCCAGTTGATATATGTAAATGTGATTAAACTGTTTATTTCCTACAGGCCAGACATGTTGGCAGTGGCTTTCCCTAGATACAGTGGTGAAAATTGTGGAAATCAAGATTGTTTGGGTTCTGCTGCTTACTAAAACATCAACTTGTAAGTCTGGACAACCTCTTCAGACTCTCTCTCTTCACATATAAAAGGAGATAACCAATGTTACACACTGTTCTGATATACTCTTAGTGAATCAACGTGACTCTATAGATACCATTGTGGTAATTATCATTATCGAGGGGAATGTCTGCTATCCTGAAGTCTGTGACTTGAGCTGCAGCTAGAAACAGGACATAGAACCATAGAATCGTAGAATCATAGAATATTTTGGGTTGGAAGGGACCTTGAAGATGATCCAGTTCCACCCCCCTTGCCTTGGGCAGGGACACGTCCCACCAGACCAGGCTGCCCAAGGCCCCATCCAGCCTGGCCTTGAACACCTCCAGGGATGGAGCATGCACAACTTCCCTGGGTAAACTGTGCCAGTGCCTCACCACCCTCATTGTGAAGAAATTCCTCCTTATGTCTAGTCTAAATCTGCCCCTCACCAGTTTATGCCCATTGTTCCTAGTCCTATCACCACAAGCCTTTGTGAACAGTCCCTCTCCAGCTTTCCTGTAGGCCCTTCAGGTACTGGAAGGTCGCTATAAGGTCTCCTTGGAGTCTTCTCTTCTCCAGGCTGAACAAGCCCAACTCTCAGCTTGTCCTTGTATGGGAGGTGCTCCAGCCCTCTGACCACCTTCGCAGCCCTCCTCTGGACCCGTTCCAAGAGTTCCATATCCTTGTTATGTTGAGGATTCTGGGACTGGACACAATAGTCTAGGTGGGGATCTCACAAGAGAGGAACAGAGGTGCAGAATCACTTCCCTCGACCTGCTGGCCACACTTTTGATGCAGCCCAGGATACGGTTGGCCCTCTGGGCTGCCAGCGCACATTGCCGGCTCAACATCAGCAGTTAGATCTTGGCTTGGCTTGTCAGGCACTACGTAAGGGGATCTGAAATACCCACTAGACAATACAGTATTTACATACAAGCATTGCAATGACTGACATCTCTTAAACTATATGGAGTCTGTGTGACTGAAAGGCAGGCAGGAAACCTTGGTAGGACTGTACACCTATTGTATTCACAGATAGAACACCTACTGTATACTGGGAACCAAACTTATTCTGCAGCTGTATCCAAGCTTCTAACCCCCAAAATCCAACTGAAAAAGGGAAAGAAAAGAGAGGGAAAGAAAGATTTCTTTGTTTATAAAATGTGAATTATTGAGCAACAGTAACAGAGACAAACATTTTTCAGTGTCTGGCAGTCAGCAACAGTCTACAAACTGCAGGGAACTTTTTATTTTATTTATACAGAATGTTTGCACCTAATTAAATGAAAAAGTAGAAACGTGCAGAACTACCTGAAAGTAATTCAGGCAGCTGACAAAAAATAAAAGTTAAAAAAAGGGAGAAGGCATGTGCCCCACGTTGTGGGTGGTGTGTCAAACACAGGGACCTGTGTCATGGTACTGCTGACCCTGAGAAAGAGTGTGATTCTTACATTTACATCATATTACATAGGGTCAGACATTGTCATGTGATTGGCCATGACCCTCATATAAATCATTGCCATGTAAACTGTGAAAATAACACTTCATTTCTTGAATACTGTGCAGTCTCAAGAAAAGAATGAAGATAACTGGTCATAAAAAGGCAGCCACACTATTAGCAACATACAAGATTAACTCCATTTTTTTTCCCTGGCAGAGGTAAGCCAAACATGTGTCTAGTTTTGGCTGTTGTTATTTGACTGGGTGGGAGCGGTGTGATAATTTTTACTTTCTTCCTTTTCTAAGACTTTGCAGCAGTTTAATGGGCAAAAATCATGCCAAAATCATGCCATGTAAAAAAAGTACTCAAGTTTAGCTAAATTAGTACTCAAGTTTCTCTTTGGTCTCTGCAAAAGCCTGGGTAGAGACAGAATCTAGTAAATTGCCTGGGTTTCTCTCTTCAACCTGCAGACAAACCACTCCCACACCCTCTAGCCATGGTGTTCAGTTAGATGGGAGAAAGCAACTAAATTAAACTCAAGGCTACCTGCACCCACCTAGTCAATATCTGCTGACTGCCTTGCTCTGGGGACATGAAACAAACATAGGATGTGGCTCATCTTCTCATAGTCCCTGGGTAACAAGCAGAGAAGAGACAGCTCCTTTCTGGGGGTTTCATTGATGCTGGGAGTCTCTCTGAAACAGGGTGCCCACACCAGCACCCATACCTACATCAGAAGGCTGCCACACTGCAGATGTTGCTCTGAGATATACTCTATCTGGACATACAGGGGCAAGTGGACCAATAAGCAACACCTAAATTTCAGCATTTATCAGAGATCCTCACACCTTCTCCATCCACTCCCACCTTGAGTCCCTCCAGCCATCTGTGAGCCACATTTCATGAAGACTCCAGAATATTGCAGGGTCATAGAATATTAGAATCAGAGAATAACTAGGTTGTAAGAGACCCACCGGATCATCAAGTCCAACCATTCCTATCAAACACTAAACCATGTCCCTCAGCACCTCATCCACCATTGCCTTAAACACCTCCAGGGAAGGTGACTCAACCACCTCCCTGGGCAGACCGTTCCGGTGCCCAATGACTCTTTCTGTGAAAATTTTTTTCCTAATGTCCAGCCTAAACCTCCCCTGGTGGAACTTGAGGCCATTCCCTCTTGTCCTGTCCCCTGTCACTTGGGAGAAGAGGCCAGCTCCCTCCTCTCTAAAACCTCCTTTCAGGTAGTTGTAGAGAGCAATGAGGTCTCCTCTCAGCCTCCTCTTCTCCAGGCTAAACAACCCCAGCTCTCTCAGCCGCTCCTCAGAGCACCTGTGGCAGGAAGAGTTTGGCCCCAGCAAATGTATAAGGCACCATCTCTCTGGCACGTGGCACTTAGCGTGGAGTTGTCTTCCTGCAGCAGAATGGTGATCCAGCATCCCAGCTCTGGTTTTCAAAGGGACCCATTTAGTCCTTCAATTTGCAAAAGGACCCTTGCAAACACAGAAGGCATGCAGAAAGCTGGAAACAGTGTCTCTCAGAGCTGCAAATGCCCCCAGCCAGGTCTGGGGGGAATACACGAGGCCACGGTTGCAGTGTTTGTCATTTTTCCAGCACAGCAATTTATTTGCTATTTATTTTACCAGTTACCTAATATTTTGGCTTTTGTGTCTCAGCCTCCTTCTCCAGCTATTTCCTGAAAGTTTGTTTAACTGCATTTTAACTATGTTCCCTGGACCTTAAGGCACCCTTAATTTCTCATTAGCTGTTAGCTCTGCCCTCTAGTGCTGCATGCAACACAGGAACTGGATGTTGTGCTACAGACCTCTGGCTTTGCCATAAAGCCCGGCTGATGTTGAAAAGATGACTAGTCAAACGCTAAATGGTTCAAAATCTACATGTTGACTAAACTGATTTGACATCTTCCATGCTTCCTGGGAATGGGTTACCAGTCCATCCAACAACATATATCTGAAATACAGCCCACCTAAGTCACAGCCTATTACAATATCGATTGGCTCAACTGAAATTTGTTTATTGCTCGCTTATGTGGCTCAGCCTGCGGCTCTGATCCACCTCACAATCTCTCAGCTGCCAGGGATGTGACCAAGTGCTACTTTGAGTGGAACATAACTAAGAAACTTCTTCACCTCAGTGCCTGGATTTTGAGGTCAAGATGGAACGAATGGATGAGCCAAAGAGAACAAAGGGCTCTGCTGAGGCAAGAGGTTTTTATGGCAGCCTGTCACAGCCACCAGACATAGCATAGTCATGAAATGCAAGTGAGTTGCACCCTGCACACTTTGCAGTTTGCAAAGCATATGCAGGAACTTTAGATAGTGCTTTGCACATAAATGGTAGTATTTTTGAGTAGAGTTTTATACAGACTCTGTATAAGTGCTGTGTTTTCCTAATTCCACTCAGGGAAAATGACACTGCTGAAACACACTGAAGCAGCCAGGATAATGTTATCCTGTTTCCTAGCTCGGCAGAATTTAATCAGGGAGATGAAGGCATGGCTGTTGATATCAATCTTTGAAATATCTTCACTGCTTGCATAAACCAAACATGCCCTTACTAAGGGCACTATAGCATTTTCATAAGGCAATAGAAAACATCAGAAAGGCAAATGCTGAAGAAACTTTGAGTATTTCTTGTCATCGACACTCATTCAACCCTGGGAAGGAAATACCCTTCCATACTCCCAATCTCCACTTCCTCCAGGTAGCACGCTTGGATTTCACAGGCCAACCTCCTTAACATCTCTCTGTGATCTCTCCAAGATATGTGGGTACTGAGGAGAGCGGAACTGACCATCTGGGAGTGTAAAGCTGAGGAGTGATATGTGTAGGGTTTTATTCAAAGATGCTGGAGGAATTAGCATGACAGAGAGCAGATTGGAAAAGTTAATGCAGATGCAGCTGGTACCAAGCTGCTGTGGGAGTCTGGGGCACTGTACCATGGAAAGAAGGAGGATAGAAAGAAAAAGATCAAGCTCCTTAACTCTTAGGCTGGAGAAGTCGAATTTCTGTTTTCTCGATCCCTCCCTCCACATACTGCCCACAGTGTGGCTTTCCATCTTTTCAGAAAATACGTTTATCAGGTTCCTCACAATCTTCTCTGCTGCATCTTTTCCGTATGTTTTCTCCAATTCTCCAGCTTCTGAGTCTCATGCTGACACTTAGGTCTTCCATAGGGAGGAGGGATGGGGTAGCTGGGAGAATGATGAAGCAGAGACAGATTCACAGGACAGATACAGGACCAAGAAAAGTGCAGTTGATTTATTGCTAGTGTCAGGGTCATGTGCAAGGTGATCAGGACATCAGAGATTTGAGCAGGGGTCAGTTGGGATGGGCTGCATGGTGATACTGAGAATGATGTTTCAAAGTAGATCAAATAGCTAAGCAGCTTACAACAGCAGATCTACCTGCCATCAGTTTTACTGTGGCTAGGTTCAACTTCGGAAACACCATCTTGCATCTTCTCCCTTTCAATACCACACTTCAGTTAGCATCAGGGGAAGTGGATTCACAATATTCAAACCTTGTTCACACTACCTGCCAAATACCATCAGCAACATCTGAAGTTCAGTACACTCTCATCCTTCCAGTCAATCATCACGGGTTGACTAACAACAGCTGTTAAAATACACCCTACAAGCCATAATGACAAGAAGATTGGGCAACAACATAACATGCGTACCAAGAGACCAACGTCTTAACAGCCTATGAGATAATGTCAGCCTCTTGAACCGGTCAGCACTTAGAAGTGGGTTTGAGTTGAATAATCCACAGATGCAAGGCTACTAACATTGCAACCATCAATTTTCATTAACCACTACAAAAATAGGAGTGGATGATTATTAGCTAAAAAAAAAATGCTGAAAATATATACTTAAACTGAAATCAAAACGTGCACTCTGAGCAGTGGAAGGAGACGGGATATTTTTTAATATTAAAATATTTATTTAAAAATTTTAAAAAGAAAAGAAGTATTCTCCTTCATTTGGTAAAAGAAAAATTAACACTGTGCCCTCAAACAATCAATCATTTTAGCTTTACAAGAAGGACTTTTTCATATATAAATTTTATATTTCATTAGCAAATTAAATTGAACTCTGCCCTGAAGTTTGGAACATCTGCAATTTGTAATTGTACAAAGAAGCTGGGAGAACTGAATCAAAACAGAAGCTTTTTGTGCGTACGTGCATGCGTGCATGCACACGCACATGTGTGGGTGGGTGTGCTCATGCGGGTGTACAAGAGAGATGGAGAGAGGGAGGGAGAGAAAAAAAGGAGAAACATTTTCCTGGCTTCTTTATTTTTGCAGCTCAATATCTGGGAATAGGTGATTTCCAGACATGGATCTTATGTTGCAGACCTCCTCATATGCTGGTACTTCCAAAATTAGATTTGTGGCTAAGGCTTCCCATTTAGAGAGTTTCGATATTTTTTCTGTGCACCTTCTGAGCATGTGATATGTTTTACTGAATGTATGAAAAAGATGCTCCAAGGCATGAAATGAAGATAGATTTAAAGCTCAGTATTTGGGAAATTAAAAATAAGTTATGCTTAGGCATATTCCATAAGCATTCTTTCACAAAATGAAAAAAATAGTTGAATAAATAAAGCAGTATTTAACTATACAATAAGTATTTTCTGATTTCACCAGCTGAGGCATTGCTGACCAAATTAATTTACTACAAGCCAGGTTTAAATTAGCGATGAATTACTGACCAATAGATAGAGCCTGAAATAAGACCTGCTCGTTCTGGCTTGTTCTATGGTCTTAGCATATTTATCAATTCATCTTTTCTCCTTATCTCACTGATCTTTTTTTGGTCTCCTTCAGTCTTTTTGCTGCCCTTGTGGAGCACAACCAATACTTAACAACTAAGACAAGCAGTCTTAGAAGAGGAGAGATGAGTGCCCAAGAGCTTTGCACACGAATGCAAATGCAAACACAAATATTCTGTGACTCTGAATATAGAGAAATTTATTTTTAAAGTGTTTCAGCCACCTTTGCCAGTCAGAGTTGTACAACAAAAGCAGTCTCAGCTTCCCATCCAAGTCACAGTATCGGTGCTTCCACGGTTATTCCTTAGACTTCTCTGGTTTTGCTTTCAGCCTTCAGTGAAAACACTTCCTCCCAAGTCAAGGAACATTCTTTCAATTCTGCATTTGAAAAAAATGTCAGAGGAAAAAATCCCTGACATTTATCCTAGATTAAATATAGCTCATCAACTGTGACAAAGGTAAATCCACTCTCCTGGACTACATAAGTTATTAATTGCTCTCTATTCCGTAAGGACACACGGTACATGGAGTGGCTAAAGTGGGGCTAAACATGACACATCAATTTCAAATGCTGCAAGAAAGACTAGATGGATACAAAGAGAGCATGTTATTAAAAAGAAATCTTCAAATTCAATGACAGATTTAAAAGGAGATGGGGAGGCAGTTCTAGATACATTAAGTGTGATGTCTCAGATGATTGGGGCAAAACAATAAAAATGTCTAATAAAAGAGAAAGCAGTGAAATAAGAATTCTACATCAAATAAATGAAACAGATAGGATGCTATAGGAGACACATTAGCAAAAATATACAGAGGTGTAAAAGGGGAAGAAATTCTAAAATCAAGAACAATCTTCTACTTTGAAGAAATAGCCAGACTTCAATGTGTTCTGCTGAATTATTCCTCTGAGCTCTCTGAAAGTCAGGCATTACAAAATACTCAAACTATGGAAAAGCAGACTGTAACAGCTCTCGAACAGAGTTACATACCTGCTAGAGAAAACAAATGTTGCAGATTTAATTTCAGACCTAAGAACTGCAAATGTCCCTCCAACCCAACACTCCTAAAGATCCTGAAATTCAAGTTAATTTTGCCCTCCTGAAGACACATACATACAGAACAATGTGAGTGTGCAGCATTTAAAAGCTCGAAATCATCTGTTCTCAAAGGTGCATGTGCTGCTACCCATTTGCTTTGGCAGGGCTAATCCTTGGTTAAATATTGGCACAGATTCAAGTTATTAATTACAGATACAGAGCTATTTATAGTCTTGATAGCTTCCAGAGCCCCAAAGCAGCTGCCACACTAAAAGGATATTTGTATGCAGAATGATATTTCCTATTTTGTTTGCTTTGCTTTCTCCTTCTAAATCTTCCCCACTGTGAATATTGCCATCCTCCTGCTTCATCACCATTTCTACACTTGCTTTTCTTTCTCTGTTTTCTGTTTCATCTATTAGTTTGCTACCCCTCTTTCCCTAACTCCCTGTTCTCTTAACTTGTCTACTTTCTTCTTTCTCTGTCATCCTACCCTGGACTACAACAATAACAACAAAAAAACCCAAAATATGAGGAGAATAAGATGAAGGATTGCAACTCTAGTACTCTCGTTACACATCTCATGCTATATGGGACAAGAAGCCTTAGTATAGGGCTAGGGCTTGACTTGAGAAACAGTAATTTTTATTTGGAAAAGAGAAAGCAGCTTTCTAGCACACGTGGTTTCTGAGAAAACATCTGAGCATACCCTGAAGGCTAAGAAACCAAAGGCAAATAAAAGGAACCTCAGACTGATTATTTTTAAGCCAGAAGGCAAATAAAAAGGAACTCCAAGTTGATTATTTTTAAGCCACCATCATCACATATGATTTTGGAACACTTAGCGCTGGCAACACTGCAACACAGATCAAGCGTGGGATTTGCCAAAAATCAGTCTGAGCTTCCTCCATACGCTTGCTCCCTCTTCTACTCTTACCTATTAGTGCATGACTCTTAAAGCCTGACTGTTAAAATCTATTGCCTGCAAACTGGCAAAACAACAGTACACCCTGAAAACTGGTGAAAAGAAGCAGCAGTGATTGAAACAGTGAATAAAGGAATTCCACAGCTGCTGTGCTCTCTCCTTTCTTACTTCTCAAATGAGGATGGGCTTTGCGTCTGACCCTGAAACCAATGCACTCTTCTGCATCATTTCTAGGGCTGGTCTACCACAGAGAGCAAATGATAACAAAAATGAGTGGTAGTGTGACAACATAGGCAAGTGGTAAGCACTATTCCTCACCAGGTTCCCAGAGGTGGGAAGAGAACATCACAAGCCATAGCATCATCTTCCTCTTGGGTCTAGGGGGGGCATCTGATTTGCTTTGGTTTGCTTTGACGCTGTCCCAGGTAGTGGCTCAGCTTAAATAAGAAGCTTCTCCAAACTTGAACACATCTTTGTGATGGATAGAAAAGCGTTTAACTCTCATTACCTTTGCATTTTCTGTTTTGTTTCATTAGAAGAGGGAGCAGCATCAGCATCAAAAAATCAAAAAAGTGAGAACGTGTTCCCTGTTCTCAGTTGTTTCCTTCTGCTTGTGTAGCTGAGGTGTCTGGCACTCTGGTAGGTATCACTGCACTTCTGATTTGATTAATATAAGTTGTACTGGAAGTATCACATGACGTGCTCCTCTCTGAGCAGTTAGTATCTTATTTTTCAGTGATTTTTAGGCCTGTATCCATTTATTCCACTCTAAGCTGATCTAAATCTCAGTAATCAGAAACTGTGGAATCCATAAAGGAAATAGCATACAAAGAAGAAAAACAGCTATTTACAACTACAGTGACTGGGGTTTTTCCAAGAAATGCTGATTTTGTGTATTCCTCTGCCCATGATGTTTCAGTTTCTGCCGTGGATAGTCTGATAGATCTGAATTGGAATGATGTTCAGCACAGAAGAGGCAGAAAAAAAGTGCAGAAACCTTGGCAGTGCTGCTGGTGGCTCTTTGCTGGTGGCAAGGATATGGAGACTAATCAACACTGCAGTTCAGGACACAGTGAGTTAGGTCTTAATTGCTGAAAGTAAGCCATGGAAGGGATTCAGCAATTCCTATCCAAACTGAGCCTACCACAAAGGTTTTATGGGTGTATCGCGGGGAAGTGTGCCTACTTTGAATATATGTACATCACAAGGAAACTAAATATTTCTAAAGTCTCAGCAATGCTAGTGGAACATAAATTCAGGTTCACCTTTCCAGAACTGCATCAAGCCCTTTCTACATGTAAACATCACCATGTTCCTCCTCTACATGCAGGCACACTTATCTCTTTCCTGAATCTTCTGGCATTTTGAAGCTGTTGTGCTACTGGGTAAATGAAGACAAAACAGACTCTAAACTTATTCTAGCTTTCTCATGAACTGCATGGGAAGATAAGGTGCCTAAAATGAGCAGTAATATCTGAGGCTGAGTGGTGCATTTAGGAGCTGGCAGAAACTGCCTTTTGAAGCAGCACCTTTTTTAAAGTCAAAGGGTCTCAGAGATACAGCCAAATTGTTAGAAAAATTCCTGACTGTATTGCTCGTTTGTCCAGTTCATAAATCTGCCTCTCTGTTCTTCAAAGTGCCAAAAGCTATCTAGCCAGACATCCAGCTTTTATAAGACAGTCTAACAAGCTGTCTGGCTCAATTAGTTGAACTCTGATGGTGCTCCAGATTTTCAGTCAGCAGACCACTTCTTAAGGAAAATATCTACTCACAGACCCCATTCCCTTCCGGTACCGGTAGCTTAATCTACCATGTTATAGTTATAAAATGTTTCTTTCAGTGAACCACAAGAAAGAGCTCTGCAGTCCATCCACACACCAGAGTTTCAGATCCTTGATTCCTCAGCCTTTTTTCTTGGCCTTCTTCACTGTAAGTGGTGGAAGAGATATTTTCTATGGTCTGGTTGTGCATAACACAAGAAAAAAAAAAGCTGCATACTTTTTATGACTGAGAAATTCTGAGTACAAAAGTACTGTTTGAGATTTCTCCAGCCTGAACTCACTCTGTTCTTGGATAATCCTGCAACAGGCTGTTCTATATGATCACAGATGTAAATGGCCCCACAGAAGCTGGACTCTATTACCAAGTTAGACTGTTCATGGTTATTTCTAATCACTGTTTCCATTATAACTTCTGGTAAAAAGCTGGCATGGCTGAGTTAAACAGAAGCAGTCCTTATAAAAGCCCAGTAAGAGCTTTTCATCAATAAATAGTAAAACAGCAATCGAATTTCAGATTTGTTGTGATGTCTCTTCCTAAAAAAAAAATTACAGTGCTTAAAAAGACAACCCTAGCTGCCCAATTAACCTAATTCTTCAAGTTTTACCCTTCTGTCAGCACACATACAGAGAGATACTCTTTCTCTCCTGGCAGTTAAGGAGCAGAGGAGCTTTCACCTTCCCTTGTTTTGACTATTCACCACTAACAGCTTCAGTAACATTCCCAACAACACTCTCAAGAACCCAGATGCCTTGGTGGTCCCTTACCAGTGATGCAGCCATCAGTAGTGCAGTTACACATAGAAGACTTCAGGGAACAAAATCCATCCAGAAACCTGAAAATTTGGAGATTCAAAATTAATTATTCCCCATAACTTCATGCACAGTTGTGCACACTTGCCATGCAAATATGTTCTATTCTCTAACTGAAAATTGACAGTGATTATAAAATTTTCAGTCATTGAAAACACAAAGGAAAAAGGTAAATACACAATGGGAATACAATGTTATTAAAGCTCTTATGTTTCCAGGATATACTACATTTCAGCAAGCAAACCATGCAGATTCATTTTTGTCTGTGTTTTGTTTGGGGGATTTTGACCAACCTCTAGAAATACAAAATCAAACAAAATTAGATGCTACTTCTGTACACTACATGGTTGATTTAATTCTCTACAAAATTTCAGCTAAGTGCTTAAAGCGTAACACAGCAACTTATCATCCTATATGAAGCAAATATCAGAGGAGAAAAGCTATTTTTAAACTGGTTGACTTCAACACATTTTAGAGCAGGCCTCATTTTCGTAAACTTAACAAGTTAATATGATATTTTTACGAGAGATAATCATCAGGATTGTGTGGAAAGATGTTGGCGAAGTAACACATACAGCAAAACAACTCTCAAAATATCAGTCATTATTCTCAATTGTGTTTTCTATTTGATTGTTAAAAGCCAATCTTGTTGATCCAGCAATATACACCTGGCTTTGCAGCCACTGTTGCTGATTTGTAATGTCTTGGGAAATCCTATGCCTTTGAAACTCTATGCAAAAAAGGAGCCAACATTAACACTCAGGCTGAATTAGAAAATAGGAAAATACACGAAGTAAGTAGTTTAAGGACAAAGTTGTCTCTAGCTAAAATTAAGCACTGATTCACAGTGACATTATAAAAACACTACACTGTACATTAAAATTCTTAAACATCACTGCTATTCACAACAGGCCAATGCAAACATTCGTTACTTCTGTGTCCGAGAGTGAATTTGTAAGTTAGGAAAATGATGTCAGTATAAAAATATTCAAAACTAATTTTATCTGATTGGCAACTGAGTTCAAGTACTGAGATACTAAATAAATATTTGACAGCACCATTCCATAGCATAATTTATATCACATATGCACTGAATTAAAAGGAAACCTTTTCTAAACTGCATGCAATTTCCAGGCAAACCACTAAGCAGCATGATGGTGACGGCTGCTGTTGTGTCATGGTGGAGCACCTTCTCACCCTTGCAAAGGTCACCAGAGTTTTGAGTGAGTAATCAAAACCACGAGGCAGAGAATGGTACAGTCAGTCCAGTTTTATCACACTTGTGACAGGGAATTCAAATTTATACTGCTGAGCACTTCTGCTCATGGAGGGAGTACGAAACAAAGCTGAATGCCTGAACCTGTGTTTATGTTAGTAGGGTTATCATTATTGATAAGGCAGTCAGAGTTTTGCCTAGCAGTGGGAATTGCTGGAAAAATTCATTCCAGCATGATAGAGGTGTTGTTAAGATCCTATTTAAATCTGTGATGTGTCCCAATAAGTGTGTAGGAATGCATTCTTTGTGCAATGGCTACTACTGGCTGGCGCAGGATGGCAGAGAGAAACAAGAAGTACATAAGAACCATTAGATTTGATGTGCAAGCTCTAGGACTCCAGAGCTCAGAAATCCATTTAAAGAGGAAACCGAGATACACTGCTTGTTTATTTTATGTTGAGATCAAATTTGCGGAGGGACTATTCTTTCAGGTCCCCACTATTTTGAAAAGGTGGGGAAAGGAAATTTGGTGATTCCTGCCAAAACAAGGTTTCTATGAAAAGCTCTGTAATTTAAGATTCAAGCAAAGAAGGAAGAGTTTCACTTCATTAGAAGGATACAGAGCTGCATTTTAATAGTGTAATTATGGAGATAGAAAATCAAGCTTGTTTAACACCTTCCTGAATTTCTAGGATCAAAGGTAGAACTGAAATTCCCTCAAATTTAGAAGCTACTACGCAGAATTTTTATTTGAACCCCCGTAGAGACAGTAAACAGCTGCAAAGTTTAGCTGGTTTATACCCTAGAGGACTTATCAAAGGCAAGGCTCCTAACTAATTGTGAGAAAATATAGATAACACTTCTCTCAAATGCAAGCCTTATCTATATGTGACACCATATGCTTTTAAAATACTACATTGTACATGCTACTACAATCTTTTGGATGTTAAATACAGAACAAAAAGTATTCAATAATAGTTACACTTACAAAACAATCATCAAAAAATCTGTGGCTTTTTCCCCATTACAGAAAGAGAAGATTTGCAGATATCTTTTTATCAAAAATCAAAAGAAGCAAAATGGAAACAAAACCTCAGCTTATATTGTGAGATAAAATTAGAAATTACATTTTTCAGGGTTTTTTTACAGTACATTTTACGTCTCCTGATTCACGCTCTTCCATAACTTAGAGAAGCTTGGGTGATCTACTGGTTATTCTACAAATCACAAAATGTTAACTAAGATGCCATTAAGATTCTTGAATAATTAAATGGAAAATGCATACAGACAGTATTGGAGATTCTACATTAATCATCATTCTCGATCTAACAACTAACTTTCCTAGAGAGCACTAATACAGAAAAATGCATTTGTTGTGAAGCTTCACTAATACAGTACAGAGTCTGTATTGCACTTCAGCATTGTTCTGGGTGACAAGCATTATATGCACGTAAGCTGTGTCATTAAAAAAAAACAATTTAGGCAATCAGAAAGAGTGAAAAAAAAGAAAGAAAATAGTGGTTCTGAGAAAATAGTGGTTCTGAAAGAAAATAACGGTGATGGGAAGTCAATATTTTATCTTCCCAGATGCACAGTGCCACATAATTATATGTGAAGTAGCTGTTCACTATATATATCATTGCAAAATGAACTCTCTTTGTGTGCGTGGACGTTTCTTTGTGTGGCTGGACTGCTGGGCAGAGACCAACGGCATGAGGTTTAACAAGGCCAAATGCCGGGTCCTGCACTTGGGGCACAACAACCTTAAGCAGAGGTACAGACTAGGAGAAGCCTGGCTGGAAAGCTGCCAGGAGGAGAGGGACCTGGGGGTGTTGGTTGACAACCGACTGAACATGAGCCAGCAGTGTGCCCAGGTGGCCAAAAAGGCCAATGGCATCTTGGCTTGTATCGGGAACGGCGTGACCAGCAGGTCCAGGGAGGTTATTCTCCCCCTGTACTCAGCACTGGTGAGACCGCACCTCGAGTACTGTGTTCAGTTCTGGGCCCCTCACCACAAGAAGGATGTTGAGGCTCTGGAGCGAGTCCAGAGAAGAGCAACAAAGCTGGTGAAGGGGCTGGAGAACAAAACTTATGAGGAGCGACTGAGAGAGCTGGGGTTGTTCAGCCTGGAGAAGAGGAGGCTGAGGGGAGACCTTATTACTCTCTACAACTACCTGAAGGGAGGTTGTGGAGAGGAGGGAGCTGGCCTCTTCTCCCAAGTGACAGGGGACAGGACGAGAGGGAATGGCCTCAAGCTCCACCAGGGGAGATTTAGGCTTGAGATTAGGAAGAAATTCTTCACAGAGAGGGTGGTTAGGCATTGGAACGGTCTGCCCAGGGAGGTGGTTGAGTCACCGTCCCTGGAGGTGTTTAAGGTTAGGGTAGACGAGGTGCTTAGGAGCATGATTTAGGGAATGGTGGGAATGGTTGGACTCAACGATCCAATGGGTCTCTTCCAACCTGTTCATTCTGTGATTCTGTGATTCTGTATTGTTGCACTTCAACTCATGGGTATTGAAACACCAGAAATAAAACGTTTTCTATCAACATGCAGTAGGAGTTAGAAGGTTGACTCACAAGTCAGTACTTACTCAGTTACCTACTAGTCTTGTTTCCAAAGTTCAGAGGTCTCAATAACTTCTCACAATTTCTTCTGGTTTAAAACTTTTGGCCTAAGTGCCCATGCACAGAGGATATACACGCAGCCTTCTGATCAAGTTGGGCATGTTTGAATGACAGGTTTAGGCAAACTCATGTATAATTTGTAGCAGAAGTTTGGACTATCTTCACAATTTCAGACTACAGGGAAGTTAACAACTGTTAAATTTAATAGTATCTCTGAGAATATTAATGTGTGGTATAAAGCTGTGGCATACTAAATGACTACAGAATTTTTTAATAATTAAGCAGCTACTGTGATGCCAATGTATTATTACAAATTAGGTCAGCCTAGGTTAGTGAAATTCAATTAAATATATAACAGCTACACGTGATCCTAACTGCGCTTGGTTTCAGCTGAATTGTAACACATCCTGACATCACGGTAGGTTAAGTGTCAGACCAGACCTGACTTATTGTTTTGTTAGTAAAGAACAGACAGAAAACACCTTAGTTTTGCCAGGAATTAAATTGTATAAAGGAAACAAATATTTGCCACCACAATAAAGTACTGCTTTTCAATAAAATATTACTGAAAAATACATTTTTAGTAGGTGAACAACTTTAGCATGGGACATAAAGGCAATAACACTGCACTTCTTCTGACCTTTAATTACATTAATTTTCTTCCAGTTTTTCATACTTTGTGACCTCCTGTCATGACCCTAGTGCAGTCCTGCATTGTCTGTCAAAATGTGCTAGTTTCTCTTCTGGTCTTTTTCTGAGCTTCAATTTCCTGCTGATCTCCATGGTGCCTGGGGAATTGGTTTGGTTTGAAATTATGTTGGTTTACCACCCTGTGCTGTGATTGCCACTTCAAACAGTGCAAATACATATGTTGGTTTGGCTTATCCATGTCTTTCAAGTCCCAGATGTTATGCACAAGTAAATCTTACCACAGAATCTTTGCAACAGGCATATTCCTCCCAACTGAAGCTTAGTCCTCTACAAATATGCTCACACAAATGTCTCACTTCTCAGTATAATTTTCTAGTTCATTTCTGTAGCATGAAGTGGTCATTCTGGCTATCAAGTATCTTTTCAGCTGGGAAGAGCAAAAAGAAAAGCAAAGAAAAACAAATCTACAAAAATAAAGATAGATAAGGCAACTGGAACTGATAATGTTCATTGATCAGTGATTTCAGATTCCATAACATGGAAGGAGGGTGTGAAACTAAAACTCTCAGGCTTTTCCTCAGATGAGGAGCAACAAATGAGGGGAGCAAAGTGATTGCTGAGGGAATTGTTAACATAGCCACTGCCTCCCACCTGCCCCACTGAAAAAGGAGCCTGCCTCTCCTCATTTGCTACAAGGGGAACACAGACACCTTGATTATAGATCTGGCACATACCATGTATGTACTTCTATTGCATCTGTTACACAAAGACTGCAGCTCATCTTGCAATATCCGCAGCCCTAGAACTAGCAAAGACGATCAGCTGTGGCAGCAAAGGCAGCCGACTGCATCCTGAGCTGTATTAACACAGACATTCATTCCAGAGAAGCGATCATGGCTTTCTATTCCGTGCTCAGCAGACCACATCTAGAATACTGCATACGGTTTTGGATTGCCTGTACAAGACAAACTGGAGTGAGCTCAGTGAAGGGTCATCAGATGGTTAGGGAGGGCTGAAGTGCTTGTCCTGCGGGGAGATTGAGTACAGCTTGTTCAGCCTAGAGAAGGGAAGACTAACAGAAGCCCTTCAGTGCCTGGCTCTTCAGAGTTCTGCACAGTGGGAGGACGAGAAGACAACAGACATGAGATTAAAGAAGATGTTTTTTTACTGGCTCTTAGGAAAAACTTTTTCTCTATTAGGATAATCAGGCAGTGAACAGGTTGTGTAGAAACACTGATATCCTTGGAGATTTTCAATATCAAAGTGGCTAAAGCCCTGAGCCACCTGCTCTGCTATCAGAGCCAATCCTACTCTGAGTAGTAAGCAAGACAGGATGACTGCCTGAAGTCCCCTCCAAGCTGAATTATTCTATGATTCTGTAATTCTAAATCATGAAGTGTGCTGTTCTGAAAAACAGCTGCTGGAAAAGGCAGCTTCAGTTACCTCTTATGTGTTGGTTTCACCCTGTCTGAAATTCTGCAGGCAGATGAATAGTGTGTTGAGGTCTGAAATATTTTAAGGCTGTTCTAAATTCATGGCCATCTTTGCGATTGATAAGCTCTATAAATCTGACTCTTGAGAAATGCTGAGACTTTCAGTGTTTCCATTTGAGTTTTTTACTTCCAGCATGCTATCTCCTAAATCCACACCTCAAACCTGTACTGCTGCAGTATTCAGTGAATGCCAAGAATCCAGCAGGAGGATGACCATGGATAACTCCAGTGCAACCATGTGAAAATACAGAGAGAGCACGAGGACGAGATAATGCTGCAGAACACTATAAAAAAAAGTATTTGCAAGTTAAGTAGTTTAATGTCTATGTAAAAGGCTTTCTCTACCTTCCTCACATAAGATTACTTTTTTTGCCTTCACTTTAGAATTGATACTTTTTCACAGAATGTCACAGCATCCATTATTGGTACTGATATCTTAGCATTAATCACACATTTTAAACAATGATAACTCTTTCCACTTGTAACTTGATATTGCGTCATCCAACTGCCATGAGACCTCTGTATAACATTTGTTTTCTATCCATCCTCACTCTCCTCCAAATTCTAACTTTGTTTTCATGGTTTCAGAGATCCTAAGACTGCTCATATTCTGACTGGTTTCTGCCCTCAGTGTTAGACAGACTGTGACTGACAGGAAGAGAAAACATGTAGGGACAGTCACTCTGCTGCAGAAAACATAACATAATGGATGCAAAAATACATAGGCTTGGTAAAATTGCTGTAGATGAACAACATAGGAGGTAAGGCTCAGTCCAGCAAATGACCTTAAATAATACATTTATCAGTGTAAGAAAGGAGATAAGTCAGGAATTTCTTCACTATGAGAGTGGCGTGGCACTGGCACAGGTTGCCCAGGGAAGCTGTGGATTCTCAAGGCCAGGTTGGATGGGGTCTTGGGCAGCCTGGTCTGGTGGAAGGTGTCATTGCCCGTGGCAGGGGGGGATGGAACTGGATGATCTTTAAGGTCCCTTCCAACCCAAACTATTCTATGATCCTTTGGTACTGAGCTTAAATTGAAGTTAGAAACTGAGGATGTTTGTGAGATCTGGCATCTATCACCCATGTTGTCCACAGATCCCACTTATAAATGTCACTCTTCCAGGAACAACCTGGAGGACTTCTGTCCACCTTCTCCCAGTACTGGGGCATCATTTCAATGTCAGACAGGACCAACAGCAGCTATTCAAGAGATCAGGGCCTCTCCACGCACAAGGTGCGTGCTTTTATACTGCTTAGCACCAAATGCTAATTGGTAATTCATTGGCTTCCAAGGCAACCTTAAACCATACCAAATCTGCAACCATTGATATCAATGTCATCTTTCCAACAGACTCAATGAAATTGGGACTTCATCCCTAGACTAATTAAAGTACTTGTCCCATTTTGTATCTTTGAGGTATTTGATTTATTTGGCACACCTGTGTGTGTATTTGTTGAAATTCTGGATATCTTTATTCCTGCAAAGAGCTTGTTTTCCCAAAAATTAGAACAGCATCACAATACACGTACCAAAGAAGTACGTATTGCAATGGATAACCTCTATGAAAGCAGAGGGCATTTCACTGATAATTTCTAGAAAACCTTGGGATTGCTTGGCTGTTTCTATTTTCTCTATAAAGTATAGTTAAAGGAAAAAAATATTACAAGTGAAATTCACAGGATGAATTCTTGAACTAATTTCACTGATGTCAGTAGAATTACAGTGGAGATTAATTAAATTTTGCAGCTGTCAAGGAAAGAAGCTGTTAAAGCAAACTTAGCAATTTGTGTGTGTGTGTGCCTCTTGTTTCTGGTAATGAAAGGACACAAAAATATGGATCCATATATTGCCTTAATAACATATCCAATCTGAAATTAATATGATTGACCCTTCATAATTTATTATGGCCTTTGCTAATGTGCTTACTATAACAGATGGCTGAAGGGCTGCCATTAGCATTTTGTCACTATTTGATGTAAACCAAACTGGATGCTATTTTTAGATCTCATGTTTTCAATATTTTAAATATTTTTCCAACATAAAAATGCAGAGATTATGGAAATTCTTTAGAAATATTGTCTTGGCCTTGGTTTTTTGTGTGTTTTTCGATGTTATTGTACCCTTTTTTTTGGATATGTTACAGTATTTCCAATCAGCCGTTAGTAATAGGTTTACCAGTTGTTCCAACTTCCCTCAAAATTCTTGTTTTCATTTTTATTCCATAGAAGGCAATTTAGGGATTCATCTGCAAACTCAAAGCAGTACTTGCTGCAATTAATAATCCTTGTGAAATCAAAGTAGCAAATATCCCATCTAGTAATGGGAGTCTGGAAGACTGGAGCTTAGGTTGCAAATCATAGAATCATGGAATCACCAGGTTGGAAAAGACCCACCGAATCATCGAGTCCAACCATATGTTCTCTTAATTTTGGGAGGATGCTTAGGCAACCCACGTTTTGCATTGTAAGCCATGCTCTGTAACTCTTGCCTTCTATTTCTAACACCACTTCTGACCAGCTGTATCTACTGCCTCCATGCTTCACTTTACCTTGTTTTATAACAGAAACAAAAATCACCCAATGGCACTTGGGAACACAATGCTTCATTAGATAATTTGAGAAATTAACTGTGCAGTGAGAGCAGTACAGTGAGATCTTCAGTGGAAACACACCCTTCTGAAGAGTTCACGAAAAAGAAAATTTTCAAAAAGATCTTAACCCTATGCCTTATTACTAACTTCCACTTACTGTCTCTGTAGCAGCTTCTGTAGCAGTGTTTCTAAGCACTAAAGAACAACATCCTGATAACATTAATATTTATGCTTCATGTTGTCCATACAACAGTGTTTACATCTTGAGGCATTGAATTTCAGGTTCCCTATTCAGTCAACAGGTAACAGGTGGATAACTTCTCACAGGTCATAATAAAGAGAATCTATTCTTCTAATTTAAGTAACTAATTTAGATGCCTGAAACTCAGCTGTGCCCAAAACTGTGTATTGAAGCAACTGAATACAAACCAAAAGCCCCAGGCGTCCAGTTCAAAGCGGTAATTTGGGAAGGAATGACTCTAAATTAACCACAATACTGTATAAAATAGGTACCTACGCTATCTCTTTGTCTAAGTTCCCCACTGTGCTCCAACCTTCTGTTGCTGAGCCAGATGAGAAGGACCTTTCTGCATTTAAATATAATTCAAAGCCCAGTGTTTCACAATGTTTCCTTTTTTCAAGGAATCAAGCACATTTTTCGCATTTAAGAAATCACAAATAAGAAATACATGATAATGGAAATGGCAGAGGCATGAAATATCTGTTCTGTTAAAGCAACAGCATGTATTCCAAGTTTAGAGAAAGCAGAAACGCTGCCAAGGCATTTGACCACAATCATTTTCATTCCCCATTTTAAATTCTGGTATTTATCTTCTCTTCTGCCTTTACTCAACAAAATGCCATTCAGGTTTCTATGTGACAAGACAACACAGAAACAATGATTTTTCTACCAGTTTACCAACAGTTTTAGTTTACCGACAACTAACTACATTAAAAGGTTTTTATTTCCCAGTTGCAACTAACATTATTAGAAAATTCCAAGGCAACATGCACAATGTAGAATGGGTGCATCAAATATAATTTTTGAACTGCAGAATTGTTGGATGCTACTACACACTTAATCCAAACTCAATTAGCTCTACTAAAATTTACCAATAATTTGAGTGCAACAACCCAAAAAAATTTTACTAGTACTTCTATGCAAATAATTTACACACATTCCCCCAAAACACAAAGATACAGCAAAAATCTTTGCAAAAATATCTTTAAGAGTTCACATTTGTATCTATTAGTGAGTGGCTTTCAAATGTCTGTAAATTAAAAAGAAAATAAGTAAAAAGCGCAGCAGCACAGTTTACAAGCAAAGGATTTTATGACATTTTGTAAAGGGTATCCTATTCCATCACTGCTTCTATCATCCTAATACGTTTCACATGAGTGCAACAAATGGGAACTAATTCAAAGAAGTATTAAACAGCAAGTTTTATTGACATTTATTTTGACACAGGCAGAAGTTCAGGGCATGCAGTAAAATACCACTTTGATTGTGAACCTAAGTTTTATTTTTATTTGCAACCACACAAATTTTACTACAGTAACTTTTTATTCCCCTAATTTTGTCTTCAGATTTTTGAACACAGCTCTAAGCCAAATATACTAGGCTACTGGTAGGGAAGCCATCTACAGCCAAACTGCTGCCACAAGTCTGTACTGCATGGAAAGTTACTAGATATCCGTGTACTGTTGATAAATAAATGCAACAGCAGTTAAACATACTTACTATGTCCTTGTCAGGAAAAGAAACCAATTTTCCAAACTTTTATCAAACTAGTTTTCCCAAACAAATATCTTCTGAGGGAAAATGTGAAAGAAATTTCAACGCTTCTTACTTAAACTAGAAATTAAATTAAAAACACCTCAGCAGATCTCCTTCTGCATGCCAAATGAAAGCGTGCTTTGAAAAACACTTTAAATGTACCTTGTTAGAAGTATATATAGAGAAAATTCTGGAACTGGATACAGGGAACTGCTATAGCAGCTCTCTGGTTTTGTGCTTACTGAACAACTTGGGTAAGTAAGGATAACCAACCACATATGCAGTCATAGGACTGGTACCATGGCTTATCAAACTCTCACTTGCAGATAATAATTGTCAAACATTGCCAACTCATTATTATCTGAGTGACTGTAATAAAGTTCAAAGACTTTCATCAGTTTGATTCTTTGTTCTTTGTATAAAGTAATTCACTGCCACAAAAATTCACTAATACAGAATTGAGTTTTAAAACACCTCTTCAGATTCTTCTGAAATAATGGCAACAGAAAGAAAGGACCAACTTGCCCTCTCAAAACTAGGAAAAGTGGGCATGAGGGGAATGTCTTAAACACAAAGCTGCCATACATTTTCTTTTGGTGACTGAAAACGTTGCCTGGTTGACATTCAGAAGACTTCTTCATTTGTCTGAGACATCCTGATGTATGGGAGCATGACGAGAGTCACTGTACAGAGATCACAGCTAGACTGCTGTATGTTAAGTTGACCAGGAACACACCCACAAATCTGCACGTGCACAAAAGTTGGTGACTTTTGAGAAACATTGGACTGACTGCATAGACATGACAGTCCATGTACACCCAACTGCTCAGGCACCTCCAGACTTGCATATATTCTCTGCTTTCTGAACTTGAAGGACCCTGACTTTTCTTCTCCTGGACTTCCCAAGGGACTTACAAAAATCACCTAGATTGATCTTCTATTCAAAACAGAGCTACTCTTTTTTTATTGAAGTTAGAGCAGGTTGCTCATGGCCTTGTCCAGCCATGTTTTGAAAATCTCCAGCAGTGGAAACTTCACTGTCTCTCTGGGCCCTGTTCTATGCTTGGCCACTCTCATTGCCATTAATCATCTTACGTCCAAGTTGAATCTTCCTTGTTGGAACCTGTGACCGTTGCTTCAAAGTCTTTCTCAAGACATCCTCAAGGAGAGTCTGGTTTCATCTTCTCTACAGCCCTCCTTTTAAGTAGTAGAATACTGCAATTAGATTCCACCAGGTCTTCTCCTTTTCTAGACTAAACAAACACACAGTCCTTCCCTGCTTGGCATATGCTGCAGCCCCCACATACCATAGTGTTCCTCCACTGGACACTCTCCATTTTGTCACTATTTCTTTGATGATCAGGACCCAGAACTGCTCGGAGTACTTCAGATGCAGTCTCACAGGTGTTGAATAGAGAAGTATAAACACTTCCCTCAGCCTCCAAGCCACTCTCTTGCTAATGCAGTTTTTGTTGCTGCCATGGCAAGCTTCTGACTCGTGTCCAGATCATTGACCACCAGGACCTCCAGTCCTTGTCTATCTAACCAGCCAGTTCCCGAACTGTCTTCTTGTGGGGGAAAAATGCATCCTGGATGCAGGATTTTGCATTTGCCTTTGCTAAGTGTCCTTAGATTCCCATCAGCCCATTTCTGCAGCTTGCCAACGTCCCTCAGAATGGCCACTCTGCCTGCCAGCAAGTTACATGCTTCTCATGATCTAGGAGTGAGGTAGCACTTCGTCAGGTCGCTGGTTTGGAATCCCGCAAATTATCTGGGTAGGGTAGGGTACTCCTAACTTAAGGTGTGTGCATTACTAGCAGTATAAGGAAACTTTTGAAAAGGCAACAGCACCACAGAAGTATGAAACCTGGCAAAAATCTAGCATGTGCTGGTACCACGCTCAGGAAAGTAAAACAGTTTGGGAAATCTTGATCTATTAGTCCTTACAGGGCAGTACGTGAAAAGTCATGTCAGATATTAAAACATCTCCTGTTTATTCTCTAATGTGAATGTGTAGAGCATAGCAAAAAGCATCCTAGAAACAAGATATGCTCATCTGACCCATTTTTACTCCTAATGGCAATTAACAGATGTGGATGTTCTTGTCACAGTCATTTAATTTAAGGAAAGGTGAGTTCCTTCATATCTAGTGGAGTAGTTTAAAAGGTTAACTTCATACAACCACTTTCCTAAACACTTGTTGTTGGAGTCCTTCACAGCTGAGTTGTGTTAATGTGATCCGAAGCGAGTTCTTCATTAGTCTTGGGGCAATTTATTTTGAAGCACCACCCAGTAAGCTTCACAAGCCCCTGGTATGCTGTGGGAGCAAGAACTGCAAGAAATAACTGGGAACCGTAGCATCCTAAATTTACTGTGACCGTTCTCTGGGGTGTAATTTCATTTGATTTACATAAAGGGCAATGGGGAAAGGACAGGAAAGGTCTAACAATTAGCTTGTTTCAAAGCAAATGCCTTCAGCCAGTGAGGCAAATTCACATGTAAATTTATAAGCACATGGCCACTGCTAAGAATATTGACTCACTTCTTGACTCAAGGGAGTCCAATAATCAAAGGTCCCCTGCAGAGGCAGCGAATGCATGGCAAGTGTTCTCCTTCCCTGAAAAGGTTCATTTACTGCAGCCTGGCATCATTTGGTAACAACACACATGAGCAAAACTTCACTGGTTGTAGAGTGAAGTTGGGGAAAGCATAAACGGGTGGAATGTAGAAACAAAATTCCTTTTGCAAGACTGGGATACTCAGTCTCTGCAATGGCTTTCTGTAATCTGAAAGTCTCTTTGTGGCTGTAGGAACTAATAGCCCAGACACCCTGAAGCTGCTGTTTAGCAAGAGCTCATGAATGGCACTTGCTCATTTTCTCTCATAAGTATTTAAATTATTTTTCATTTCTTCTAAGTTTGGTAAAAAAAAAAAAGGAGGAAGGGAATTGGGTCAGCATTCAATGAGAGCCTAGAATCTTTAGAAGGAACTTCAGACAGTCAAGTTAAAAGGTCAAGCTGTTGAACAAGCTCATCAGCCTACAAAATATTAAAAGACATCACTAATAACTTACTTAATCAGTCATTCTAAAATGACCAATGCAAAGGCATTATCAAAAAAAACCCAATGATTTTTAAAGAATGCTACAATGAGAGCTAGCTGGGTATTTTTGAAAGAAAGTTTTCATCACACAATCCCACCGTCGGTTGGTTGGAAACAGGACACTAAACATGGATATATTATCCTAACGCTTCAGAAGCACATATTAGGTTGTTCCACAGAACAGAAATGGAGAAGACAGACCAGGACGTGTACGTGTCTGTCCACACATTTGTGAAGTCTCATTTCCACAACTGTTATTCCATAACAATAATTGCTTATTTGACAAAACTCAAGACAGTCTTGAGTAAACTTCTCTGAATTTGCAAGTGATAACTCAACATAGACCAAAAGGGGTCCAGGAAGTCAGTAGTGCATTGCTATAACATCATTAGCATGTTCCAGTCCAAAGATATGGACTTCCAACTCTCATATCCTAAACAAAAATACAGGTGGTAAATACATGGCTGCCTTCTCTTTTTGAGGGAGGATGAAACAAGGACCTTTCTTTGCCTTCTAATACATATAATATTGGTTCAAATCATTCTGTAATGTCCTACTCCTTCCCACAGTTTTCAATCAAATCTGAGCTGTTGTTAGGCCACAGAGCATTTACAAGCATTTTTGCCTCTTGTCTTGTCTCCCTTACATGAACAGATCCCGGTTGGGGTAATTATCCTGAACAACTCTTCATTGAACGCAGTTATTATTTTGAAATGTTCTTCTTTTTTGCAAAATGAGAATTTTTTTTTCTTCAGGTTGTTGCAACTAAAACTGACTCTAGCTGCCTAAATTTCTTTCTTTTTACTGTAGAGATTGGAAAATCTTCATATCTGTCTTCATAAGAGAGTCCAGAGATTTGCATAGAACTGAAAAAAAAAAAATCATGTGATAATATTTTCTTTTAATGTTAACCAAGAGAATTCAGAAACTGCTACTCTGGGCCTTCTGCAATTCAGCTGAACACGTTTAAATTGTTTATGCATATTTCACATTTCTGAGGCTTTCTTCCCTACAATACAGACCAGAGCAACAGTATGAACCGGGTCATTTCCCAAAATCTGGAGAGTATAAGACAGTAGCTTCAGAGATGTGTCAGCTAACACTATGTGCATCTACCAGCTATTCCGGTGCGGGTTCTGAGAAAGGACAGTTTTGTAAGAAACTATTTTTTACTATTAATCAAACCAGAATGTTTCATTCCTTAAAGGAATGAACACAGCCATTCAAAATAGAAAAGTCCTGTTATTCTACAATGGCCAATTGTATTTCTTAGAAGTCTGAAGGCCTGAATCAACAGAAAACAATACCTGCTGGAATATTTTTTTACTTCCCAGTTTTTCTTATCTTCCCAGTTTTGCATGTGGTATCATAACTGCTAAACAGATGTAACTTGTAGGCTTGCTATTAACAATATTGTATTTGGCTTTGACAGTGGTTTGCAGAAGCAAGCTGTACTCCTACTGACAGCACACATTGCTTTAAAGCATTTGGCTTTCTGACAGACAAGCTTCTGTGGTTTTTCCTGTAGTGATTTAAAGTGTTGTCATCCCCAGTTATCTCTGCACAGGGTTGCGAGCTAAAACCAAGCAGTTGGACTTCCAATTCCCTTACTTTCCCACCCCCAAGGAAAGTGGAAAGGGAAACTAGAGGAGAAGATTTGCGAGTTTGAAAATAAAACACCTTTAATATAATAATAATAATATAGGAAGAAAAGGAGGAAGATGAAAAAGAAGAAGAGTAAGGGGAAGGGGAGAAGGAGAAGAAGGGGAAGGGGAAGAAGAGGAAGGAGAAGGGGAGAAGGAGAAGACAGGGGAGAAGAAGAAGGGGGAGAAGAAGGGGGAGAAAGAGAGGGAGAGGGAGAAGAAGACGAGGAGGAGAAGAAGGGGGAAAAGATGAGGAGGAGGACGAAAATACTTTCATAAGAAAAATGAGTAAAATATATACAAATACATAAAATTGTGCCCCCAACCCTTGATGACTATATGTCACAACAAATGCTGCAAAGCAAGCATGGAGAAGAGGTCGGTGGCAGGAGGGAGCTGGACTCAGGAACTGCTTTCAGGAACGCACGGGTACAGGATCGGAGGCAAATAGACGGGTGAGATCCTCACTGGACCCTGGAGTATTTTGTCCAGTTCTGGAATCCCCAACATGAGCAGATGAAACTGTCGGAACCGTCCAGAGGAGGGCTACAAAGATTATGGGAGGGCTGGAGCACTTCTGCTACGAGGACAGCCTGAGAGAGGTGGGGTTGTGCAGCCTGGAGAAGAGAAGGCTCCGAGGAGACCTTAGAGCAGCCTTCCGGTACCTGAAGGGGCTACAAGGAAATCTGGAGAGGGACTGTTCACCCGGGCATGGAGTGATGGCTTTAAATTGGAGGGGATTGGATTTAGACTAGACATTTCGAAGAATTTCTTCGCGATGAGGGTGGCGAGGCAGCGGCACAGGCTGCCCCATCCCTGGAGGTAACAGAACTGCGGAAGGACCCGCGTCTGAAGGGACCCTCGGGGATCACCGAGCCCCAATACCCCACCCTGCGCCCCAGGTCAGGCTGGACACGGCTTCGAGCGGCCTGATGCAGCGGGAGCAGCCCCTGCCCGTGGCTGGGGTGGGAACTGGGTGGGTTTTAAGCTCCCCCCGCCCCATCCCGGGGGCTCCGTGACGGGGAGGCGGGGCCGCGCGGGGCGCAGCGCGCAGGGGCGGTCACGTGCCCCGGCCCCGCCCCGGCAGCAGCGGCGGCGGCTCCGGCAGCGGCGCGCGCGGGCGGTGCACCTGGCGCCCTCCTCGGGGCTCCCGCCCCGCTTTCCATTCCCCCGCCCCTCCTCCCCCGCGTCGCCACGACAACCGGCCTCGCCCCGCGGCGCCTCTGCCATGGTGAGAGCCCCCCGCGGCCCGCACGGCGTTATAGCGGGCCGGGCCCGGCCTCACGGGGCCCCGGGGGCGGGGTAAAGAGGGCAGGTGTCGGGCACTGCCGCGGAGCGGCCGCTGGGAGTGCAGGTGGCGGGATGGTGGGCTGGGGCGCCGGCCGCGGGGTACGCAAAGTGCGGGAGTGGGGCGCTTAGTACGCGAGCTGCGGTGCGTAGGGCTCGGGGGGAAGGTGCTGGGGGCGCGAGCCGGGGTGCGCAAGGTGCGGAAGAGGCGTGCGTAGAGCTCTGGAGGGGAAGGTATGAGGGGGCGCGAGCCAGAGCACGCAAACTGCGGGAGAGGGGCGCGTAGGGCGCAAGCCACGGTGCGTAGGGCTCGGGGGGAAGGTGTTGGGGGCGCGACCCGGGGTATGCAGAGTGTGGGAGAGGCGTGCGCAGGACTCGAGGAGGGAAGGTACGGGGGGGCCGCGACCCGGGGTACGCAAAGTGTGGGAGAGGGGTGTGTAGGGCGTTGGCCGGGGCTGCGCAGGGCGCGAGCCGGGGTACATAAGGTGCGATTGAAGGCGCGCAGGGGGCGACCCGGGGTACGCAAGGTGCGGGAGAGGGGTGCGTAGGGCTCGAGTCGGGGTGCGCAAAGTGTGGCGGAACGTGCGCAGGGCGCGACCCGGGGTACGCAAGGTGCGGGGGGGGGGGGGGGGGCGCGCAGGGCGCGACCCGGGGTACGCAAGGTGCGGGAGCGGGGGGAGGCGCGCAGGGCGCGACCCGGGGTACGCAAGGTGCGGGGGGGGGGGGGGGGGGGGGGGGAGGCGCGCAGGGCGCGACCTGGGGTACGCAAGGTGCGGGGGGGAGGCGCGCAGGGCCCGACCCGGGTTACGCAAGGTGCGACCCGGGGTACGCAAGGTGTGGGGGGGGGGAAGCGCGCAGGGCGCGACCCGGGGTACGCAAGGTGTGGGGGGGGGGGAAGCGCGCAGGGCGCGACCCGGGGTACGCAAGGTGCGACCCGGGGTACGCAAGGTGCGCAGGGCGCGCGAGCACCCTGCCCTGTGGCGGCGCTGATGTGACGCTGGGGAGCGGGGATGTGTCTGTGGTAGGCTGTGAAATTCTTCCCTTGGCGTGAAGGCTCGCTCATGATTCCTCGCCTTTCTTCTCCTGCACTTTCTCTCCTGCTGTTCCTTTCGGACTCAAGCCTGTGCGTTTTCAAAAATACATAGTGAAAGAAGGAGTCTGCCCAGAGCAGGAGGGGCTATGTTCGTAGGGTCGTAGAATTGTTCGGTTGGAAAAGACCTTTGAGACCATCCACTCCAACCATACCTATCTACTACTGAACCATATCCCTGAGCGCTTCATCTACCCATCCTTTCAACACCTCCAGGGGTGATGACTCAACCACCTCCCTGAGCTGCCTATGCCAGTGCTTCATAACCCTTGTTGTCCCTCAGTGGCGCACCAGGCCGGGAGAGGATGTGTCTGCATGACTGTGGGTTAGGTGTTACAGGTATCTTGCCTCCCTGTATAACACTAGAGCAGCCATGGCTGGAGCCTCACTGTGTGTAGAGCAGGTCAGGTGTGTTGTGCCCGGTGTAACACAAGAGGGATAATATATGTGGATGTGTGTAGAGCGGCTGCAGCATGATAGAGGTGTGTTGTTTCACTGTATAAAGTAGGGAGGAAGCTAACGAGTGTGCACGGTGGGGTGTTACAGTGTGGATGTATGGGCAACTGTGCTGTGTGCTTGTGCATGTGCAGTAAACCAGGGTGTGGCCAGGGATGTATGCGTTTAGGAGATGTACGGTGGTAGGACGTGAGCCTAATATTGTACCTCTGTGTGTCTGTATGCGTGTGTATCTGCTGTGATTTGGGCTTCAGATATGTGTGTGTGTTGTAGCAGAGATGTGACACTGTGCAGGCACGGCGTCATATGTCTGTAGTTGTGTCTGTATGCTGCTGTCTGTCTGGCATGAGCTTGTCTCTGTGTGTGTATATATGTAGTGAATGTTGGGTGTGGCATAGTACGGGGATATTTTTATAGGCATGTATACTCGGTGTGGCAAGGATTATCTTTTATATGTATGTAGATGATGCAGAGTATGGTGTTTTGTGTGTATGGAGTGGCAGTTGCTTATATTTGTAAGCATGCAGAGCTGTGATGGTTTTGTGTGTATGCACTGATGCATTTAAAAATACAATAGATTTGTGCTATGTAGGTGGTGGACGTGAGATTTGTTGTTTCTGCATGAAGGTGGTGTGTTGTGAAGTGTATGTGTGTGGAGGGTGCAGCAAAGGAGGGAGAGTGGTTGAGGTTTGCTCTGTGGGGAGATTATGTGGGGATGTGATGCTGTATGCGTATGCAGCAAGTGGCAAGGGAGAGGTGCATCATGGTGTTTGTGAAAGGAAGATGACAGGACATGTAAGGGGGAGTGAGTAGGGACAGACATGGCATGTTTGGAAATGGCATTTGTATAATCACTGTTTTCAATAACAACTTAATCGCTTGATGTCTTACTGCTTTGCAGTGATAGTTTTATACAGGAAGAAGGCACAGTTGCCAGCCTTTCACACATGGGGAAATGCACAGTGTTATAAATGCAGAAAATCACTTAATGTCTATATTTATGTGTGTATGTAACGACAGTAGATGTCCTGTAGCAAGTTCTGAAGGGGAAGAGGGAGCACTCAGCATCACAAAAGGACAGAGCATAGCCTATGGTGGTGTAACTTTCCTCTTCTTCCTTTGCTTGAAGGCTTTTTCATGCTCCTTTCCTTTCTTCACCTGCACTTTGCCTTCTGTTCCTTTCAGATTCTTGCCTATATGTTTTGTACCTAAGCAAAACATCCTTGAAAACTCAAACATGATGTAGAATAAAATACAAATAGACCATGTGGGATTGCAGCATGCTTCTGCATAGAATCGTGTTGGATTTCATTTGCAAAGGTTTTAGGGTGTATCTGTTGCTGCAAGGAGTGGTAAACATCAGTGAATGAGGCTGCAGGTGGTGTAGTATTGTTGATGTGATTATGATGTGACTTAATGACACGTCCCATTGCACATGAGTGTTCATCATGCATCTTGCTCCACATTGGAGAAGATACAATATCTTTAAAGTCAGTTTAATCAAACGGATTTATCTCAGTTTGTAAACTTAGGAAAAATGACAAACTGAAAAACAATGAACAAAATAGTTCTAAATTGTTTCACAGTATAAGTAAATATTTTCCACTTACCAAATTCCAGGTATGGAATTTTCCTTCATGGTTCATTTTGACATTCCTGATTAGGTACCTTTAGCAGTCTAAATTTAACAGGTGTAGAATCTGTGAGGAAGCACTGAAGTGTTGCTGCAACTGTACAGGTGAAATATCAGAAATGATACTGGATAAGCCTTAGTGCTCTGCAAATCCGTATGTTGGGCAGCTCCTTAGTTGCACTTGACAAGTGATAAGAAAAGGATGAAATAGTGTCAATTTTTTTATTCTTTTCATATTTTTCAGTTATTCAATGAATGCTTATACTTGAGTTGCATGCTCGTACATGGTTACTCCTGTTTAGTTTTTTCTTTCATAGATGCATAGTTTAAAGTTCAAAAAAGGTGAGGAAGGATTTAATTTTGACTAGGTAACACTAAACTTTTCAGTATATGGAGTATCAGTGTTTGTACAAATCAGAAGGACCATTAGTATTGCTTGTTTGTTTTGACAGTAGACAGGAATATTTAGCTATTTTAGAGAAAATTAGAGATAACATGGGGCTAGCAGATGTGGAAAGTTTAGAATAAAAGTCAGATTTTCACTGAGGCATAGCAACTATTTTTAGGTTAGTGTACAGAAGTAGTACTAATCTTGGCACTGTGACAACATCGATCTGAATGCCAGCAGAAGGCTACGCATTAACAGTACTTCAGCTGTTTTGTCAATTAGAAATCAGAATAACTGTGCTAATCTCATATACATTGTTATCAACATACAAAATAGTTTGGGTAGTGTTTCTACTAAATCACAAATACACATTTAATGAGATAGGGTAAGTAGGACAAAACCATATGAAATTGTGAAACCAAAGAGTTTTCCATCACTGTTCAGACAGTAGCCTCGAGCTAGTTTAGACAATAGCCACAGCATTCACTTGTGTTCTCCTAATAACCTTTTCAGGAAGGTGATGCGTATACTCCATGGAATTCTTCTTTTTTTTCTGTCTTTATGTTTTAGCACAATGCAAAACCGTTAGAATTTCTGATCATACTTGAGCTGCGTATTTTGCGTGACTTGATTTGAATGTGATAGGGTTGGAATCCAGCTGTCTGAGCTTTTACAAAACTGCTTTTCCCCCTTCAACTGTTAACACAGGGTGGGATATTCTAATCGCAAAGTTTCTGAGGAGGAAGATTGTAAACACAGAGTAGCTTCTAAATGGTAAAAGTCAGATTTGCGTTCTTAAAAATGCAAATTCCATGGTTACAACAGAAAAGGCTACACGTAAGGCATTAAAAGAGTATAATGTTGGATTTAAAAATCACAGTGGGCTGGTATCTCCTCTGTCAATTCCATATTTATTTTTCAGTATCAAGAAGTTATTTGTGTTTCTCCATTGGAGTTTAAACTAGTTATTCTTGGGCTTGAAGATTTTTTACAAGTAGTTGGTGAAGGTCAACTTTTCTTTCAGGCTGATTGTTTAAAAATGTACTGTGCTATGTATGTCTGAAAATCTGTGTGTATAGTGTGATTCTACAAGACCGCGCAAAAGCAAATGGATTACTTCTTTGGTGAGATTGAATTTTAATTTGAGTACAGTCCTTGAGAATGATTCCATGGTGGAAGACACTTTTGATTCTATTTCAGTACTTTAGAGTAGTCTCAAAGTTACTTGAATGGTCGAAGGGAAGTACCTTTTTCAGGTGTTCTGATCTTAGACTTTTGCAAATTGCATTTGAGCATCTGATGCCTAAGGAAATGTTTATTTACCTTGTCAAGAAAAATGAAGCATAGATTCTGTAAGATACATAATATTTGCTGACTCCAACCCTACCAGATCCTCTGTCCCTAACTCCACCCCCCAAAAACACCTCCAAGCAAAATTACAGTTTGAATTTAAGCCTTTAAATGAACTAAGAGAATTTCTGTTGTATATTGAGAGGTAATGGAAATGTAACAATAGTTGCATTGTTTAAAATACAAGGGTACCTCAACTGATACAATCAAGTGTAGCAGATCTCTTGAATGACTCTTTCTGGGCTGTTGTCTTTGCCTTGGAGGAACCACTGCACTTGTGCTGGAGAAGGACTGGAAATGTGCCCTTTTCTTGGCTTGTGCATTTATGAGTGCTTGGAACCACAAGCTGCTCCTGTGTAGCCCACAAGGAGGTACTTAAAGTTTGGTATCAGGCCGCTACTCTTAAAATATTGGCCATACTTCATGTTTGCCTGTGTTCTCCTTCAGGCAGAAGGAAATAGTAAACTCAATTTACATTGGATTTGATTGCTGTTCAACTGGTTAACCAGTATGTTCTGTAAATTTAAGTCAATAAGGAGACAAGACAACATCAAATCTGCATAAATGTGAAACTCTACCAGTATGTCAAGTTTGTCTTCAGAGGTTGAAATTAAGGTCAGAGCTTCATGGAGGAAAGGTATTTCCCTATCATAACTTGATATTGTGTAGCATTTATGTGAATATTAAGAGGAAGAATGTCTTGAGTGTGCTTGTACTTCTAAAACTGGTCTATCATCTACATCTTAAACAAAAGTACCAAGGTAATTTTATTTCTGCAGAAATTCAAGAGCTGTACATTTTGGCAAATACTAACAACTGAGTGAGTTTCTTAATTCCTTCTCTAAATCTCAGTCTCTTAGCTTTCTTGGAAGAGTTTGAATAAGATGTTTTGGAAATGCTACTGTGATGCTGTTTCCTTTAGTTACAATTGTTGCTTGTAATCATAAAGAGGTACCTAATTTTGTCTCTTAGAACTGAAAGCTTTTATTAATTATATGCTACATATGTGCAGCTGCAACACAGATTTTGTCATCTTTTTTTTACTGGTTCATACTCTAGGGAGGTTGCCTTGCAGAGACGTTTTGCTCACTGTAATAAGGATTTCAAACTCTCAATACTAGGAAAGACATCGTTTCTGACTTAGTGTTTGTGATGCAGATCAAGCACTGCTTGAAATGGCTTTGTAGAAGCTATAAAGTCACTTCTATAATGAACTGTACCTTTTAAGTCTCAAATATATTTTTGAAGAGCAGTTACGTTGGGAGAAAAACAAAAGTACTAAACATTTCTGTTTCACAGGTGCTTAGAAGAGGGGATTCTGCTTCAACCGTGCAGTCAGGACTTAAGCTGTAATTTCATTCACAGATCAAGCGAAGTACAGGAAGAAAACAAACTGCCTTTCTGGGATTTGGGATTGCATAGCTGGAGGGAGGACTGTTTCAGTCCATATCGGAATGGTGCAAACTCCTGCGGAAATGGGCCTGTGAAAGAATCTCTGGTGTGCATACGCTGGGAGGATTTCAGGTCTCCATTGCCATGCCATCAGTGTGTTAGTTTGCACACTAGCATTGGAGACTGGGATTAGAATTTAGCCATATGTATGGCAGTAAAACCAACTCTTTGCCGAAGTGGTGGTTTAGAGAAGTTTTGGAAGGTGTATTCCTAAGGGCTCTGATGAATTTGTGATATAGATTAAATTTGGGTGGCTGAGGCTGAATGGCTAACTAAACCAAATACTGCTGCATTAAAATAGACACACGCCACCACTTCTTTTGGCCTGATTTTTTCAGAGACACATCATACTCCAAAAGTCTAAGAATGTGTACTATATAGCATGATTCTACAGGACTGCATGAAACCAAATGAATTATTTTTGTGATGAAACAAATTGTCATTTTAACGCACAGTGCCTGTGAATGTTGTGATGGAATCTGCTGCAGAATCTGTTCCAGTATTCCTGCTTAGTGTCTTTAAGCTACTTGAGTGGTCAGAGGAGGGTACCTTTCTCAGGTGTTCTGAACTTAGGCTTTTGCAAATTGCATTTGAGTCTCTGCTTGATGCGTAAGGAAGGATATGCTGTTCTACTTGCTGAAGAAAAAGAAAGCATAGAATCTCTTATGATGTGTAATCTACCCTTGTGATGGGCTACAGTCAACAACTGCTTCACCTGTTTGATTTTAATTTTCTGCCACAGGTCTGTTGACCTCCAGGCCTATAAAGTAGATGATATTGGTTTCCCCATGTTCCAGTTAAAAGTAATCTGTATATTTTTTCTGTTAACTGAGTGCATTCTTTTGGGGTTTTTTAGGAATAATGTATAATTGCTTCATAATGTACTGTTTTTATTTGGAAGTGCAGAATATTAGAAGAGGAATAATGGATAAGTATATGAAGAAAGAAATATTCAGTCTTTTTTTTTTTAAATAAACTGAAGAAGAGATTTACCAATCATTATATGACTAGCAGATGATGAGGATAAAATTATCAAACCTGTTTTTTCAGTGTCTCTTCATGCATGTTTTCAGAATATACAGATATAGATTTAGCAGTTTTTTCCAAATCTCTTAGTGTTTAAACAATGGTGGTTGGATATTTTTCCTTTCTCCTCAGCTGAACCAGTCTCTAGTCGTGATGGGTTAGGTAAGAAATAGTTTATTTTTCTGTATGGTTCAGGTTTGTTTTGCCATCTCTGGTAGTGGTTGGAACAATACGCTTTGAAAGACAAAGTGTAGACAAGCTGATCATAACCTGAATGGAGGGTTAGTCTTCCATGTAGCTTCTGTGTCAGAGTAACATGGGGAAAGCAGAACTCGCAGATCTTTCTTGCAGGTAATAGTGTAATGCCTGTTTCTTTTGGTTAGGTATTGGATTGATCCTAATGTTTGCTATCATGCAGGCTACTGAACATCAGTTACATGATAGTGCGTACTGATAAAATGCTGTCTTTCAACTGAATTTTAGGCCTGCAAGTGTTGAGGTTAATCACTAATTCTGCACACCATTTTATTTCCCCTTCATAATTTTTAACAAGTCAAAGTGGGGACTGTCACACACAAGTCAGTCTGAAATGTTGACTTGGTACAGAAAAATTCATGCAACTGAGTTTGTTCTGTGCCTCTTTGGTTTCTATCAGAATCTACTATGAATTAAATGTTTAAATAAATCTGTATCGCAGCACCTTAAATAACAGTGCTGGTAAGACAGCAGTGTGTGAAAGTGCTTAATATGTGGGGCTAGTTCAGGAATATTGCTGTCTCTCTGGTGACTTTGTAGGAGTTGAAGTTAAGTCTTGCATTAAAGGATGGTCAGTTCAGCAAAAAGGCCAAGCTGACCTTTTAGGCCTTAATAGCCTGTCTGCTTGCAGTAATCAGGCCATACCCTTCAAAAGGCTTGATTGGTGATTTCCAAATATGTTGTTGGCAATAGGTGACTGCCCCTCTGGAAAAGCAGGGAAGAGGTGATGTGAGTTATTTAGTTAACTGCGAATGAGTTGGTGTGCTCAAGATAGCAGGCAAGGCTCCACGCTAAGAGGCAGTTGAGTCGGAGCAGCCAAAGGCTTCAAGATAGAGTTGTGCAGCTACAGACATCATCTCTGAAGTTCAGAAATTTCCTTGATCTGTCTCACCCAGTGAGAATAAGGCCTTGCAGAGACAGACCGATGCCCTCTGGTCAGATGTGAATGATATGGTATGAATACCAGTGCTGGAAAAACAGGAATGGTGGCTATTCTGGAAGAAAACTAAGCAGACGAGTGGGCAGTGTGGGCAGCTGCTTCTGCCTGACAGGTTTTATTAGATTGGACAGCACTCACTCTGGGGAAGCTTTAAAAACAATATAGCCTTCCTAAGTTGCCTTAGATCAGTGGAAGGCATTATGGAAAGAGAGAGAGATGGTCCCAGGTGTATGTGATCATCTTCTCTGAAGGTGAGCCTTGACTGTTTAAAAGGACAAACACATTAAGAACCAAAGGCTTTCGTATGAGGTGTTAGTTGTTTTTGTTCAGTCCCTTCCTCACAGCACTGGAAAAGAAAAGATCCTGAGGAAAGACCAGAGCAAAAGATCCAGTGGGTGTTTGGCAGCAAGGAGGGAGCTACAAGCCTAAGAAGACAATGCCCTAGGCTCTGTTGGAGGATATTCAAGGGGAAAAAAGAGATTGGCAACTATGGCAGTCCAGGATGGCTGGGATTTTGAAGTGCAAAGCCTGAGATGGAGCACAGTGAGCAGCTGGAGCATAGGAGCGAGAGCCTGGAGGGCAGATAGTGTTGAAATAACAGACTTTGCCAGCCTGTCTCTGCTGTAGACAAGCTTGGTTCAAGATGACATCGCCTTTGGAGGTTTGCTTTGGGGTATTGTTATTTTATCATTTAAACAGAAATTTGTGCCATGGTTTCCCTGTGCCATCAGCTGTTGTCTTTTATATCCCTTAGTTCTGTTGGCATTGCATGTCCATCTGCCTAACACTGGGTTTGTTGCCTAGATACTGTTACGTTTTGCTACTTGCATGGTGCTAAATGGTTCTGCTTGTCTGCCTAACTCTAATGCATTAATTGTACATTTCTGGAGGAAGCGCCAGCTAGCAGCAATTCCCTGACCATTGGAGAGCGCTCTGTAGTGTAACACATGAGATAATCTTCCTTTACTATGAAATTCAGGTTGTTTCCTTCCTCTTCCATTTTTCTCCTCGGTTTAAATATAGAGATTTTTAGGATGCCATTCATTACTTTAGTGTGCTCTTGAATCGCTGTGGGTAGCAAAGCTGATCTGCTGGCTTTCCTGCTGCTATAACAAGAGACAATTTCAGCAGCATGCTGAAGGGGACATGGCACAGACAATAATTAGACTGCTCTGTTGAGGAGGAGAGATGTGCAGCAAGCTGGAGGGTTTTCTGTTTGGTAACAAAATCTGCACATCAGGGGAACTGAATGAAAGTTCTATTTTCTCAGGATTTACCTTTAAAAGTCTTGTTTTTACAATGCTTATTACTGCATAAATAATATAAAATAAATACTGTTCTTGCCAGTGAAAACCTGAAAGACTTGATGCTTTTTACACGTGGCAGTATTTATTGTTTAACTAGGACATTTGCTCTGTCAACTGTAGGAGAAGAGAAATGTATGGATTTAATTCTAAACTGCTGCGAAGATCAAGTTCAAGACCATCTAAGGAACCTGAAGGTTCACAGGTCCATGGGACCTGATGAGATGCATCTGTGGGTCCTGAAAGAACTGATGCACGAAGTCGCTAAACCATCATATTTGAGAAGTCGTGGCAGTCCGGTGAAGTTCCCATTAACTGGAGAAGGGGAAATATAACCCTCATTTTAAAAAGGGAAATAAGGAAGGCCTAGGGAGCTACAGACCAATCAGTCTCACCTCTGTGCCCAGCAAGATCATGGAGCACATCCTCCTGGCAACTATGATAGGGCATGTGGAAAATAAAGTGGTGACTGGTGACAGCCATCATGGCTTCACAAAGGGAAAACTATGCCTAATTAATTTGGTGGCCTTCTACAACAGAGTTATAGCGTTGGTAGATAAAGGAAGAGAAACTGATATCATCTACCTGGAGATGTGCAAAGCATTTGACACTGTCCTGCACAACATCCATGCCTCTAAATTGAAGAGACAAGTATTTGATGGATGTGCCACTTGATGGATAAGGAGTTGGCTGGACAGTTGCACTCAAAAAGTTGTGGTCAACAGCTCAGTGTCCAAGTGGAGACCAGTGACAAGTGGCATTTCTCAAGGGTTGGTACTGAGACCAGTGCTGTTTAAGTTAATCTTCATCAGTAACATGTACAGTGGGATTGAGTGCACTCTCAGCAAGTTTGCAGACAGCACCAAGCTGTGTGGTGCGATTGACATACCTGAGGACTGGGATACCATCCAGAGGGACCTTGACAGACTTGAAAGGTGGGTCTGTGCAAACCTCATGAAGTTCAACAAGGCCAAGTGCAAACTCCAACACCAGGTATCAATACAAGCTGAGGTATGAGGGAATCGATAGCAGCCCTGCCAAGAAGGACTCGGGGGTGCATGTGGAAGAAGAGCTGGACATGAGCTGACGTTGTGCACTCACAACCCTGAAAACCAGCTGTATCCTGGGCTACATCAAAAGTAGCATGGCCAGCAAGTCAGGGGAGGTGATTCTGCCCTTCTGCTCCACTCTTGTGAGACCCCCACCTGGAGTACTGCATTCAGCTCTGAAGCCCTCAGCACAGGAAGCACACGGACTTGTTGGAATGGGTCCAGAGGAGGGCTATGAAGATGATCAGAGGGCTGGGACACCTCCATTATGAGAACAGGCTGAGAAAATTTGGTCAGCCTGGGGAGATCTTACAGCAGCCTACCAGTACCTAAATGGAGCCTACAAGGAAGCTGGAGAGGGACTTCTTAGCAGAATGTGTTGCAGTAGGGCAAAGAGTAATAGCTTTAAACTGGAAGAGAATAAATTTGTGTTAGATAAACAGTGAGGGTGATGGGGCCTTATCCAGAGAAGTAATGAAACAGGAGATGTAGAGCTGGGGTTTGAACATATGTAGTAAATGTTGCACTATCTCACCTGGGAATTTTTTTATTTTTTTTGCACAGATTTGTCTGTTGTATTTAGAGATTTTATGTAGTTAAAGCCACACTTTACTGGAGTTTGAGATATCCTGTCATTAACACAGGCAAACTTGCTACCAAATGCAGAAGCAAAGAAAGAAGACATTCTTTATGTATCCATGGTATTTTTAACTGTTATTTTGTATTACTGTATACAGGTATTTTGAGGTCATGTCCTTGTCAGCACTATCTGTAACTGAAGAAAAATAAATCACATTTGACAAGATTTTTAGATTGTTTTTCTTTATTTACAGCAGCTGAACACTTCATTGACTGATTGGTTTGGGTTGGTATTTTTGGATTTTGTTTTTTGGTTTTGTTTTTTTATGAGTAGAAACAAACCCAGAAGATAAGTGATAAAAACCAAGTTAAAATTAAAAAGGACATCAGTGTTTACTTCAAAGAGGTGATACATAAATGTGCTCAGGCTATTTAATGAATGGGTGTTTTATATTATCAGGAAATGTTCAAAGAATAAATATATTTTCCTGTTTGCACCTTTTGTCTTTTCTCTCTGTTTGCACACATTCATGATTGTGTTACAAAGGTTCATCTAGAAGATCTCTGCCTCAGTTGTCCCATGCCTGTTCTTCATTTGTGGGAAAACTAGTGCTGAAGAGCCTTTAAAGAAGGATCTCTTCTTTGAAGAATTCTCTTTTCTGAGGTGCAAAAGCAATAGATTTTAGAGGCTAACACACTTTTTTTTTTTTTACAGAGTAGAAGAGTGCTTTAAAGAGATGCTTTCATTTTGCTAAATAGTCTTGTTCTGCTAGAATAGTATCTCATGGTATGATAACTACAGCTAGCGCATACAAGAACACACAAAACTTACTGTTTGTGGGGAAACAGCTTCAAATTTGTTTGTGGTCTCAGCTGTTCCTTATGTAGCAGGCATGGTATTTTGTGTGGCTGGGAAAGTTGCATGTTTCTTATCTAGTAAAGGCTGCATTTTTTTCTGTTTCAGCTGGGATTCCTAAATGCAACTGTATTGGTGATACCTGCTGTCAGGTACTCAAAATAGTTTGCCCAAGCAACATTGACTTAAAAGTTTAAAGATATCTCACATAAACATATAGGGAGTATAAGCTTGTTTTCCATAAGAGCTGCCAGTTTAATTGTCGTTTTAAATCTTCTGCTTGGCTCCAGTAGAAAAATACCTGCTATTCCCAAAAATCTGTACTGTGATTTGTAATGATTTAACTTTTTAATGCAAGATTTATTGTTGGACAGACTCAAAAGTCTTGACTATGTACTGTAGCTGTTTGTATTAAAGAGTAACTTGCTATTCCTTACTAACTTGAGTGTTGTGTTGCATTCACTAGGTGTGAATATATCTGTAATTGTACATCTGTGAATCTATGGAGTAAGTTAAAAAATGATAAGAACAGCTTTTTTTACTGGTGAAGTTATGGCACACGTAAGCTAGTAGCAGGCAATGATGTAGTCTTATTCTATTTCAAAATATATACTTAGGCATAGAAGTGGGAAGTGCATGCTAGGTGATGTAACTTTTGACAAAATATTTGCCACTATAGAACAACTAAATTGGGAGAGGATTTTTAGTTGTCTGTGATACTGAATGTTCAGATTCTGAATGAGAATTAATGAGATCTGAGTTCACTTGACTGTTGTGCCACAGGTCTTGGATGCTCTCATGGAGGTAATTTCCTTTTTTGCAAATTCATTTTTTTGCAGCCTATACTGTACAAGAATATTTCCCCACTTTGCTTTTTAGTGATCTAAAGGTCTATAAGGGTGGCATATGTGTCTCCATTTTCTGTATGAGTGCTGCAATAAACACAATTTGGCCCGTGATTTGACTTTTTCTAAAAAATATCCAAATAAACATATAAGCTGCAAGCCATGAGTAGCATGATATTAAACTGGGATACATGCAGATCATTCATAGATTTATGAACTCCAAGCTCAGAAACAGTCATCCAATTCTAAAACCAGTGTTGATGTGCATAGCATATTTCATCATAAAGGCTGAAAATAATTACAGCAACAGGTAGGAGATGTAAAGCAGAACCAGAGCAAATCTGAGTGTGTGATCAGCCATGTGGAACTGCTTAAAGCTGAGAATATGTCTCTTCTGAAGGAAATAAAATGTGTAAATGTGGTGCTTCAGGATATGGTTTAGTTGACGTATTGGTGTTGTGTTGGTGGTTGAACGTAGTGATCTTAGAGTTATTTTCCAGCCTTAATGATTCTATGATTCTATGACTAGAATTGTCCAATTGAAATATATATATGCTTAGGTATTTTATGCTTTGAACATGCACAGTCACTGGTCTGTGAATAATTGTGCTGCTCTGATTGCAGGAAAAGGAAACTTGATTAAAGTTGTTGGTCCTCTTGAAAGGTGTTCCTAGATGTGTGGATAACTGCACACAGATGGTGGGTGAAGAAAGTGGCAGTTGCTGTTGTGTTAAAATTGAGAAACAGTAGTATGCAGTTAGATCTGAAATCAGGCTGGGATATAGTGGAAGAGAAAAGCAGTTCTAGATGGCAGCCAGAAGGAAATTCGAGTTTTCTAATCTTAGAGTATTCTTAGGGAGGTATGTTCAGAATTCCCAGATGTGTGCTTTCTGCTGTCTCTCCTTTTTTAAAAAGGTAAAGCCAAGCTTATATTGAGCTTTTCTGTATTTACTTGATGGTATCACCTCTTCCTTTTCTCTCTCTTTTTTTTTGGTGCTGTTGTTTGGTTTGTTGAAGTTGTATTTTGGTTTCTTTTCAGTTGGTTGGTTGGTTGTTTTTAACCAAGAAGCGAACAAAATAGTCACCAAGTATGTGATAAATGTTGATGGATGGGCTAATATCTATATGCTTGGATCAGGAACATATTCTTAGTGAAGGACAGGGAAAAGATTTCTTCCAGTTGTTTCTCTTGGTTGTGTTTTGTGTGGTTTTCTTATTTACCTCTTAGCATTCAGAAAACTCTTAGCTGGTTTGGATCTCTCTTTCTACCTTTTGTTTCTGGTAATGTGGACAGCAAGTGTATTCCTTAGAAGTCTTCTCTTACAGTGGAAATGATGGCTTGCGACTTTGACTTCCTCCAGTCTATGCCATGATTCCTTCCATTCTGAATCACCTTCTGCTTGGTTTATTGCCATGTTCCTCTTGCAAAATTTCTCAAACCTAAGTATTCATAGTCAGTTGTAAGTCCAGTCAGTATCTCCTTTGTTTAGTATTTCTAGTTAGCTGTTGACTGACCCTTTTTTCCATTTGCAAAACATTTTCCTAGATAATTTTAGTGTTGCCTGCTTTTCTCTTGGGCAATTTCTTTCAGTCTCTCTACTTTTTCTTAGGAGATATGTTAGTAATAGGAAGTTCTGGGTGAGAGGTATTGTCAGGTTTTTGTGTAGCATTTCTTGAGGCACTTCCCTTGTTTATATAGTAGTTGCTGTCATATCTGTGGCAATAAATTATTTAAATCTTTATTATTGTATTTTATCCATATTCACATACCCAGGTGAAATAATTTACACTGTAGACAGCAAAGGAAGAGAACTGAATAAGTGTGAAGTATCCAGTTTCTGTTTTCTGTAATGGGACAATTTTAGAACTGTGAAACTAGTGCATGCTTGTATGTGTCTTGCTATTGCTACAAGTTTTACTACTGCCTAAAATACTGCTTTGTGGGCTGTACATGTGGCTTCTGATCACTTGTTTAATAATTATTAAGTTGTTGCACAGTTTCTGTGCAGTCAAATCTTAGGACTAGGGCAGAGCAGGTGTATGCATGAGTGCAGCCCTGTTGTGTGTATTGAAATTATTCCGTTGTATTCCCAAATCGCATATTGAAAACTTGACATTAACAGTAATTTAAAGGAATTAAACACCTAAATAGAAGGGGAAAGGATTCCCCAAAAGCTGTTTTTCTTGTTGGTCTTTCTAAATGGTGCATTTTATTTCTGTTTCCAGGTTTTCTCAAATAATGATGAAGCCCTTATTAACAAAAAACTACCGAAAGAACTTCTTCTAAGGTAATTCTACATAATGTGTTAAGGAATAAAAACCTGAGGATCATTATTGCTTATGTGGCTTACAGGCTGTCAAGAACCATTCAGTGTCTTGAAATTAATAGTGACATTATCTGATTGAATTCTTGAACTTGTTGTCTTTTGGTTAGTCTTGATTTGGTTTAATATATTCAAATTATACCATACCATGGAAGATCTTTTCCATTCATATCAGAAAAAGAAGTGAAATAAAATGTCCAAAAAGCTTTGATGTATAGAGTGGTCAACTCTTCCATGCTATGCAATATTTTATCTGTCTCAAGAGCCTGTAATCCTTCCTCCAATGTAGTTCACACTCTGTGTGTCATGAACTTTATTGTAACAAAATCAAATATAAATTCAATTTAAACACTTCCAAAAAGTCTCTGCAGTGAAAAGCACTGCCTGTTACCATTACTAGCAGTCTGTGTTAATAGGAGGTAGAAACAACAGGACGATTGTTATAAATTTTATGAGTTTGCTGGTGTGCAGGTAGTACAGCACCAAGATCAGTAAGTTTGATGTGTGCTTGGGACCATGATCAATGTCTTCATACTCTCACCTTGTTGAAAGTTGGTTTCAAGCAAAGTGTAAACTGCCAGATGTGGAGGTATTGCACAACTGGATGAGACCACTTCAGAGCTGGAACTGAACCAGCTCATCAATGTCAGCTCATCTGCATGTTAATATTATTCCAGTCTACTCTTTGAGGGGGTGAGGAGAGATGTTCCCTTATAATGATGCAATTACAGGTTTTTAGTGGTTATGTTATTAACATTGAGCTCATGATTTCTTACTAATATGCTAAAGAGGTGTTAGGGTTAGCTTGTATGTACATCGTTTCATTTGAAGTAGCAATATGTCTATAATAATGGTGTTTTGCATCTTGTATCTGAAGAAAAGTGCTCTTGAAACATGACTTCTTTTAGTGTCTGTGCTATCGCAGTGCTCTCTTGGTGATAGAAAAGCAGCAGCCTATTGTTAAAGGAATTGAATTTTAAAAATATTTTTATTTTTGTTGAAAAATACTCATTCCATATGGTGACACCGTTGTAAATTAGACTCTTGGAACTGTTTAGAAAATGTGACTTAAAAAGATGTGTCACTGAATGATGCCCTGAAGAGAAATTTTAATAACTTCAGTTTGTTGCACTCTATGCCAAATATGAACCACCAGATAAAATGTAATTTAATATGCTGCCTCCTTAGCAAAGAATCATAACCTGCAAGTGCTTCTTTCCTAACAGTAGAACTCTCCAAATATCTGTGGAGATCATAGAATAGTTAATGTTGGAAGGGCCCTTAAAGATCATCCAGTTCCAAACCCCCGCCATGGGCAGGGACATCCTCACTAGATCAGGCTGCTCAAGGCCCCATCCAACCTGGCCTTGAATCCCGTTCTAGGGAGGGGGCATCCACAGCTTCCCTGGGCAACCTGTTCCAGTGTCTCACCACTCTCATGGTGAAGAAATTCTTCCTAATGTCTAGTCTAAATCTGCCCCTTTCCTGTTTATATCCATTCCCCCTCAACCTGTCACGACAAGCCTTTTTGAATAGTCCTTCTCCAGCTTTCTTGTAGGACCTCTTCAGGTTCTGGAAGGTCGCTATAAGATCTCCTCGGAGCCTTCTCTTCTCCAGGCTGAACAAGCCCAACTCTCTCAGCCTGTCCTCATTTGGGAGGTGCTCCAGCCCTCTAATCATCTTTGTAGCCCTCCTCTGGACCCATTCCAACAGTTCCATATCCTTATGTTGAGGATTCTAAAACTGGACACAACACTCCAGATGAGGTCTCCCAAGAGACGAATAGAGGGACAGAATCACCTCCCTCAACTTGCTGGACACACTTATTTTGTTGCAGCCCAGGATACAGTTGGCCTTCTGGGCTGCGAGCACACACTGCCAGCTCATGTCAAGCTTCCCATGGACCAGCACCCCCAAGTCCTTCTCTGCAGGGCAGCTCTCAATCATGTCATTCCCCATCGTCAACTGAAATTGGGGACGCCGCTCAGCTTAGCGTCATCTGCAAACTTGCTGAGGGTGCACTCAATCTCACTGTCGATATCATTGATGAAGATATTAAACAGCACCTGTCCCAGTACGGACTCTTGAGGGACACCACTTGTCACGGATCTCCATCTGGACTTTGAGCTATTGCCCACTACTCTTTGAATACAGCCATCCAACCAGTTACTTATCCACTGTACTGTCTACCCATCAAATCCATCTGTCTCCAATTTAGAGAGATGGATGTTGTGGGTGACTGTGTCAAAGGCTTTATGGAAGTCTAGATAGATCACATCTGTCGGTTTCCCCGTGTCGACTGCTGTGGTTATCCCATCATAGAAAGCCTCTAAGTTGGTCATACAGGATTTGCCCCTGGTGAAGCCATACTGGCTGCCATTAATCACCTCCATGTCCTCCATGTGCTTTAGCGTAGCTTCTAGGAGGATCTGTTCCATGATCTTCCCAGGCACAGAGGTGAGACTGTACCCGAGATGACTGTCTTTTCACTGCAATATATGTAAAGTGTCCCATTTATGTAATTCAACAGAATTTGTTGATCTGGTTTAGTGAAAAGTATCAGGCACTGAGAAAGTAAAGGCGTCTTTTGAAAGTACGTATTGTTTATGTAGTACGCCTCAGTTTTCATTGTAGGGTAAAACGAAAATACCTGTGAGACTGTAAAGATGATAAATTCCTAAGTTATTGTGTGTCTCCTAATTGCATGAGTAGCATCTATAAAATTAATGTGTTAGGGTTTACTGTGAGAATTCCTGCATTTAACTTGTAGATATCAGTTTCCTGAATTGGGTATTCCAACACCAAATTTGGTAAGTGCTTTAAAATGTTATATAGGGAGTAGCTTTTTTTTGTTTCACTGAGCAGTATGTTTATTTCAACACATGTCTTAACTATACAGGACATTTTAAAGAACTTGTCAGGAAAAAAAACCCTATGTGCAAGTAGTTCAACAGTACCAGTGGCTTAGCTGTTAGCTCTTGTATTCAAGATAACTCCTTACAGAGGAACTTGGAGGATATATTGGCTCACCTTGAATTTAACAAATGAAGGAAGCGATGCACCTAGGCACTGCCACTGTATTAAACGTTGTGTCAGTGTTTTGCATGGTTGAAGAGCTTCCTGGGACTGGAACAACACAATGAAATAGCCCAGGCCAAGCATACACAGAACTGGTTCAGCCAGCCATCTAGTTCTTGTGCACGTATTTGCAGTTTCAGTCATCTACCAAAGCAGCATTGCAGCTATAGCCAGGAGAGTTGATGATCTGAGAGACTGAATTGGGACAGTCAACTTTCTCAGTAAAGTCCATCATAATCTGATGCTGAATGCTGGGACTTGAGTGATGGTCTGCGCATAAGCAGAAAGAAATAAGAGTTTCGTAACACCCATAATATTGTGCTGACCATCAGGGCTTTGGAAGGGAGAGGAAGGGGGTGGACGGGAGAGATGCTCTGTAAACCTGCTTTTGAAACTGCAGTGCTGCAGAGACAAACTCATGAGGCCAGAGGCAGATTGTGTTAGAGGGGGTGTTATGATAGGACGTGGGTCTGAGTTCTATTCCCTGCAGAGTGTAGGTAGCTAGGGATATTTAAGGGCACAAACCTGGCTGTCTAAAGGATTTTTAGAGGGGAATTTGTTTAATGCTCCTGCACAATAAAAGCTTTTGTAAGACTGAGCCTAAATATCTTTTAACACATAAACAGTTTGAACTTATGCTACAACATGTTTTAAAATTATCTTGCTATGTGATTATGACAGGAGACATTAAATATTGCTGCACTGAGTATAAGTAATATCCTATTTTTACTATATTAACCATGCAGTCTGCCCTTTAATTAAAAAGAGAGTAAACCAGTTGCAGTGGAAACATTTTGCTCACAGTGAATAATAAATACTGTTGAAAGTATTATCAAATGCACTTAGTTTGATCTTGTTGGAAACCACTACAGCTCTTTTTAAAAAAACAAAATTTGACATGTGGAAAAAGAATGGTTAATGTCTGGAAATGAAATATAAACACAATTTCTTTCACTGTGAGAATTGGTCTTGTTTTCTTTTGCATCAAGTATTTAAACTTCTGTAATCTGACTATAACAAGCAATCCAATTTTTTTTTCTCTAAAATGGAGAAAACTTTCTGGTGGTCAGCTTAAGAAATACTGCCACTCTTATTCATTTATTGCTGTAGTTGCATACTCTGAAGTCGAACAAAGTAAGCCCCTGGTCTTATACTGGAGTTCTTACTCTATTATTATTGGTAATAATAATACTGATACTTCTACTAATATTATTATTATTGTTATTTCAAGCCACATTAGATTGGAAGGTTTTCACGGTAGCGTCATGCTCCTTGTGCATTTCCTACAGAATATATACTACACTTAAGTAAATGAGTGAAACCCTCAGCTTCTCAGGCAAGAAGCTCATTTGAAAGGATGCAAAACCAGATATTTCTTCCTTCTCAATTAGATAACTAGGCAGAGGAGGAAGAGGATATCTGACTAATATGGACAGTGGTGGTTTTGAAGAGGACACTCGTTTGGAAGGACCAGTTATACTTTGGGGTAGGTAGAATAGCTTGGGTGAAGAGTGGGAGAGCATTTCATTTGTAACTTCTTCTGGTTTATGGGCGTTTACTTTTCTTTGTACTATTTGAGTAGGTTTGGGTTTTTTTCTGGTGGAAGAAATGGGCTGCTTCTAAAAACTTTTTCTTGTAATACTGTTCAAGCTCAAAGAGAAAAAAATCACCCCTGTTAGCTGCTGCAGTGTCGTTATTTTGCCAGCTGGCAAGGAACATTCTTTTCCCTCTGCTCTTATGTATTATAAGAAGTGAAAGGTTGAATAAATCCTCATTTGTGTAATGTTTGAGTAAGAATCCTGTGGAGGTGTTATAGATCATGTAATTTAAACAATGTTTTCAGACAGTTTTAACTTCATTCTTCTTAGCCTGTGTGTTTATGGAAAAGCTTAATTTGATTATACAGTGCATTAGCTGTGGATTTGCATTGGTGTGTAAAGGTAATAAACCCATATCTATCATCAGAAAGATCAGAAATCGTGTCAGAGATAGCTTATTACAGTTTTAATGGTTACAACTTTTCCAGTTAGATGTCACAGCCTTGAAGATGATAATCTTCAATTATTTAGGGATTTTTTGTAAATTGCTGGAAGAAACAAATGGATTTTTAAAGTTACAGTATGAGTTTGAAAAGCATTGGAAATGAAAAATCATAATGTAATTAATATTAGAATGTTTGGACTTTCCAACAGCTTCCACGAATATTTTTTTATGTTTTCTGCTTGATAGAAACTAATAGTACATTTTTTAAAATCATGGTCTAGCCAGTGCTTTTGGCATGTAGAAGCACAGATAAAATTTGTTCATTTATATTTTAACTGCTAACGTTCTCTGCTGTGAGATTTTGCATGGAATTGGCAGGCTTCAGAAACAGAGATGGTTATTCCCTTTGGCCATTTAAACAGTTTTCAGTTTCTTTCTGCCTGTGAAGTCCCAAGTTCATAAATTGTACCATGGATGTAGAAGCTTTTATGAGTTCTGCTGTGTACCATACGTATTGGGTGCATGTACTTGAATAAAAAGTCTTAGTTATCAGACTCAAAATTTGAGTTTTAAAAAAAGATAAGTAAAGTTTTGGGATTCAAATTAGGAGAAGAACCCAGGAGCTGTGTTGCATCAGCGCCTTTTCTTGTATGCAAGAATATGCAACTTGTGAATTGGTTAATGAATTATTTATTATGTATGTTTTCATATTTCTATTCTTTGTTTTTATTACTGCACACTGCTTTTTGCTTCTCTTCTAGTGCGTTCATTATTGTAGGGAAGAAAAATTATGTAGTCAAACATAGTATTTGGTATAGTTGAAGTGGTGCTTTACCATCTGTGTGCTTATCTGTGAGGGAAATAGAAAAGAAAGGCCATACCTCAAATACAGGGTTCACTTTTGGGCCCCTCAGTACAAAGACAACATGGAGCATGTCCAGAGAAGGGCAACAGAGCTGGTGAAGGATCTGGAGCACAAGTCTTCTGAGGAGCAGCTGAGGGAACTGGGATTGTTTAACCTGGAGAAGAGGAGGCTGAGGGGAGACCTTATTGCTCTCTGCAGCTACCTGAAAGGAGTTGTAGTGAGGTGGGTATTGGTCTCTTCTTTCAAGCAACTAGCAGTAAGATGAGAGGAAATGGCTTCAAGTCGCATCAGAGGAGGTCTATATTGGAGATTAAGAAAAATTTCTATACTGAAGGAGTGGTGAACATTGGAATGGGCTGCCCAAGGAAGTGGTGGAGTCACCATCTCTGGAGGTGTTCAAAAAACATGTAGTCATGGCACTTCAGGACGTGGTTTAGTAGTAACGGTGGTGGTGATCTAACGGTTGGACTGGGTGATCTTAGAGGTCTTTTCCAACCTTTGTGATTCTATGAAATACACCAAATGTTACAACAAGAGGCAGTCATAATATCATTGGTATTTCTTAGCTACCTACTACTGTAGGTAGTTAAGTTGCCCACGATAGCTGTGAAATCTGAGAGTACAACATACTGATGTGAATCAAAGAACTGAAAAATATGAACTTTTATCTGAACTGTTCTTGGTAATAATTTAGTAAGCAGACCAACAATGCATTTGCTTTGAAGGGGAGAGGAAAAAGATCTATCATCTCAAACGTGATTCACTTTCTCCACTTCAAGGATTTGTATAATTAAATAGGACAATATTTTACCCTGAGCAGCACAGACTGCTTTTCAGTGTTTGACAATCTCAGGGAAACATTCCGGTTTTATAATGCACGTGCATTCTTTTATTTTGATTTTAGACCATGTTTTGCTTCTCTTTGGAGACCTCTACAGTAGTCTGCCAAGCAGTGACTGTATAACTATTTAGAGTCAGAAGCAACTAAATTGACACAGGTACATAAACTGCATTCATACGGATTATGACCCAATTGATTGTATAGGCATTGCTTACAAAAAAAGAAACTTACTTCCTTTGGTGTATTTACACAAATCTGTGGTTTCTGTAAAGGGAAGTCTAATAGTGCCTTATACAAGTAACTTCAGTTAAGTAAAAGAAGTCCACAGATCGTGGACAAGATAAAGCCTCTGGTAAGTGATTAGTCAAGGAAACAACAGAATGGTAATTCATTAGGATTATTTAAACTTACTGGGTGTTCTCAGTAGTCTTGCATGTTTTAGCAGCAATTGATAAATTATATCGCATTACAACATGATTTACCCAATATTAAATTGGATAGTCATTTAGTTTCTCTGTACCTTCAGCTTTCAAGATAGCATATCTAACTTCAAATATATATCAAGAATGCCGCAAGTTGCAATTTTCTGATTAATCAGCTTTTGTTAGAAATTTTTCCAAGTATTCTGAAGCTTGCGCTCTGTCTGAGAAAATGAAACATTCAATATCTTGGTGGTCTGCATGCCCTCTTCAGAAGATGGGAAAGATCTTGTATTGACCTTTTTTTTACACTGCTACGTGTATTGTTTTTCTGCTTATGAAATGATTGCCAAGATCAGTTCCAGATGCAAGCTTATCTCTTTCAGTTCTTTGCCTCACCAGTTGCTGCTTGTTTTCTGGATTCTTTGTATGAGATGCTGAACACTTGCGGATGGTTGAGTGATCAGTTAAGTTTGGCCTTTTGAAACTGGAGTAAGTAGCTGCCATCCTCTAATTTAAGTGATTTGGTTTGGTTTGCAAACAAATGCAAGAGTAAGCTTAAAACTGGATCTTTTGGGCAGAAATGTTTCAGATAGATTTCTTTTAAAAACATTAATGACAGGCTCAAAGAATGCAAGGATAAAATTGCATGTTGGTGTTCTTTTGTACTGTGCTAATGCAGAAGAGGTGTTTTGTAATGGGGAGATTTTTTTTGTGAAGGTACTTAGTAAGATTTGTGAATTGTGTAAAGGAAATACTCTCTTTAATGTCATAAATTGAGTGCTTCACCTGGCTCAAGTACCAATATCTCTCAGTAAGAGTATGCTTGTGACAAAGGATTAGTCATACTGAAACAAACAAAAGTAAATAACAAGGATTTGAAGCAGGAGTAACAGCCAAAGGGGATATAGCAATGACTTGCACAAGTCTAGCAATGATACATTACCATTAATTTTGTTTCACTTTATTTTTGTTTTATTTGCTATTAAACTTCTTTTAGAATCTGTTCTTCAACCAATCAAGACTTAATTTCATTTAGACCTTTATTTACCTTGGAGCTGGAGCCTTATTTAAACTCAGTCTCTTAACTAACAAATCATCAAAGCTAAATGTTCCGCAATATTAGTGATGTAAAGAAGCCACGCTTTTTATGTGGAGCTTTGGGAGGCAGGGGGAAAATATCATTCTTCCTGATTTTCGTGCTAGAAGTGCCATCAAAATATAAAGGCAATTAAAAAGATGCTTTAAGTCCCTACCAGAAAAAAACCCATTTTGTTAGATATTGATGCTAGACGGTATAAACAACAATACCAAATATTTACACTTTCATTTTGCCTCTAACTTCAAGTATTTACAGAAGATGTGAGCTTTATTGATACAGGCATCAGTAAGAGAAGTCTTTGTTCAAGATCGTCTTTCAGGCCAGTAGCAAAGCTGCAGTTTGGATCAAGTCTACAAAATCCTAATCCAGTGACTACCCAACTTTCCATAAAGTTTATGGCTGTAGTCATCATAGTTTATAGAGCATTCCTAGGCTACATACCTCAAAGGCAGCATGTTATTTTTCTGCATCTCTACCAAACCACTGGTGTGGCAGGTTGAGTTTATTTGATTTTTGGCTGGTTTGTGCCCAAATTATGTAACCCCTTGACTTGTGGGAAAAGGTAGATAGGATAGTTAGAATGGCCAGCAGGTTGGATTGGGACTGTGGGCTGCAATTTAAACCACTCTGAACTAATAATTAGGCTAGCTGCTTTTATTTAGTAAGATGTGTTATAGTTGCCAAATTTGTACTTCATAAAATCACTTCATAAAAATTAAATTTATATTTCAAAAGTTATAGAAGAGCTGAAGTTGGAGGTGAGCTCTGGAGATCATCTAATCGTGTAGATGTAGTATTCAGGGACGTGGTTTAATGCTGGATTTGGCAGTGTTAGGCTTGCAGTTGAACTCCCATGATCTTAAAGGTCTTTCCCAATGTAAGCGATCACATGATTCTAACTCCTGTGCTTTAAGCAGTCCCAGCAAGAGCAGGGTGGTCCTAGGCATTCTCCAGTCGAGTTTTGAATATCTTAACACACAGACACACACACCTGTGCTCTACATAAGAGCATCAATAGCTAAAACTTCGATAAAATCCTGATAACGAAAATAGAGAGTCATATGAACTGCAATGTGCAGGATTCTAGAAACTGCAGAATATTGTAGCTCATGTAGCACTTACAAGAAGTGATTAAACTGAACAATCCATGGGGCTTTTAAAGTTAGGAATCCGGATCATCCCCCTTTGACAAATGTTCCAGTTTTAGGAAGGCATGAAGGTTGTTGTGGAGTTGTCGATGTGCATGTGGGGATATTTGGAGTAGTACTCTTAGCTTGTTACAACTTCATTTCTAGGTGAAGCATGTGACTTGCCTCATTCATTTGTTTGAAAGAATAATTGCCCTTTAATTAATATTGTCTTGGGAAGAGAGAAGGGATTTTTATTTAAAAGAAAAAGAAGAGCAAAAAAAAAGAGATAGAAAAGAGAGAATTCCAAAACATTCTGCTTCCCTTTTGGAAATATCACAGTGAGATTCCTAACCAGTATTATTAGAGACTTAATGATGTTATATATTAAGATTTGTTTCTAATAACAGTTGTTACAGTTTTTCTAATTAAGTCTTGTGTTTTGCTGTTATATGATTTGAGATAACCAATGCAGTAAGACAATTGCTCAAAATTTAGGTGAACAGCTATTTTGAGTGAAACTAAGCTAAGCAAGGGTGCTGAAACTGATTCTAGCATATATCTGACCTTTTGTGAAACATCGGATAAAATGTTTTTCATGGGTTCAGCTTTTTTTGGACACAATACTTGTAAGTTTTCTGTTCGAATCTTTAACTCGGCTTCTAGAAGGTTACAAAAATATGGCCTTTTAAATTGCATTACTCATCCATAACATCCAGGTAAATAACTCAAAGATGCATCAGGGATGCAATCATGTGCTATCTTCTGTATTTTATTTTCAGAGCAAAGTTACTCCATAATTTGCATAACACAGTTCTTTCTGTTAGCTACATAACTGACCCTTCGAAAGAAATTACCACATAACGTAGTTGCTGTATTCTGTGTATTTGATGGTAAATGAAGCAGAACTGGCCGTTCTTAAATTTATCATCGGGTGTTTTCTTTCAGATACTGAGAGAATTACATACTGAAAATGTTGCAACTGTGTTAAATATGGTCATACTTTACAAATAATTAAAGTTGGGTTTTTTAAGGAGTAAGTAATATGATCTACTTGTATTGCAAGTAATGTATAGGCTGTAAAAAATATAGAAGGTGTCTTGTAACTATAAAATTAATCCAACATTATTTGTAGAGAAAGCTGACATATTTCAACTGAAAATAGATGTTAAGTGTCTTGTAGATAGCCTATTCTTTTGCACTTGCTAATATTTTTTTTAAGGATTATGCAACAATAGTCATCTTGGCAAAAGAAAAGGTTTGGCTTGTGAAGAAGTGGGAAGTTTGTGCCCCATTTGTTTCTGAAAGACTTGCTGTGTAGATCTGTTGAGAAAGGCATCTTAGCCTAAGCGGTTTGTAAGTGGAAATTTAAGGAGTAAAAGTTACTGAAAGTTTGGAATGTCACACAGAGGTTCTAGTTTAAGTGCTTTACTTCATAAAGTCACACATCTGTTGCCAAAAGGGATTTATTTTAATAATTGACCTGGAAAGTCAAGCATTAGATGAGTCAGTGAATGTGTGATTCATGTAGAAATTGATGTTTGTCAATCTTTTGCAACATGCTACTGAAAACAAACCTGACAGAAATAAACTAAAGGAATTTTTTTTAATTAAATAGAAAACAGCCAGACTCCTTAAGGTTTTACTATGCCTCACCATTTACACTTCCAAGACAAGTATTATTATGGAGTTTTATTGAATAAGATACTACTGAAATTTGCCAGTGGAGCAGGTTCTTAACTACAAAGTTGGTGAAGGTTAGAACACCACCAACACTAGCATTGATAATTTAATCATATAGAACTTTATGCATGCAAGATTTTACTGATTATGACTGTAAATTACTCAGCCTCTGTGTGTGCCTTCTAGTCTGCATGCCTTTATTTTTGTAGTAAAAGTAGTAGTTTGTGTGTACTGCTGGACTACAAAGACATGCCCATACCTCAGTAGGGTGTTTTGTAATGTGGAAGAAGAAGGGAGAGGAGAAACATCTATGTGTTATACAAAGAATTGTATACATATACATGTGTAAAAAATGTGATAATGTTTGGTATTTATTGAATATGACATTTTAGGAAAAAGAAAAGATTACTTCTGTGGTGGTTGCAAGGCGTCATGACCATATGTATTCAATCAAGATTAGTAGTTAGCAGAGAGATTGGCTGATGCTCTTTTCCCGTCACTCATTAACAGGGTATATTAAGTCATTCTTTCAGAAAATTCTGAGAAAAACTTGCTAAAAGAGGAAAATCAAATCTGTAAAAGTTGTACTTTTTCTTTCTGTGATACTTTTTCATGTGTGTAGGCTTTGCTCTTCCACATAGAATCTACACTCAAATAGCATATAAGGAAATTGCATGAGAGCAGGTTTGCTATGCAAAGAATTGTGCAAATCAATAATGAAGTCCCATTCTTAAGAAGTTCCTGAGCTAGAGTGGAGTCGAATTTCTTGTATGCTTGTTTTATAACTGGAGGGTGTGGTAAAGTTGAAAGGATCTTCTGACTAAATTATCTGGATGACAGACTGTTTCCAGTCATGCATTTATCTTTGTTATTTTTGTTTTCATACAGGTTGTCACCATTCTTCTTGTGCAAAACCACTGTAAATTTAAAAGATATGAAAAACAGAAGTTCTGAAATAGAATTCCATTCTCAAGTTATTAAAATAAGCCCTAAGTTATTTTTTTTCGCTGAAACTTTTTAGAAATTATCAGTTATTTCTGACATACCACATTTAGGGGTTTGGACCAAAAGTCACAGTATGTGTGTGTGGTACTCACTGCATGCATTTTGTTATCTGCTTTTTATCAATCCATATGTTATTATATCAAAATACTTAAAATGAATGAGTAATTGCCAGTTTATTTCTGCAAAAACATCTCTTATGACATTGAATTGGGAAGGGCCTTACAAAGGCTAGAGAAAAGTAGTTTGACACTTTCACAGTTTGATTTCTTACTCTGTGGGTGGTACACTGCACAGTGTTGAGGTTTGAGAAATAGCTGTTTCTTTCCATGGCTTTGCAGGGAGGGAAACAACATATTAGGAGCCGGCTATCTCTGTGTTTGGAAAGACACAGTACAGTCTTTTTATGGCACACAGGAATTATGAACCATGTGCAGAAATACATGGGGAGATACAGAGACTATAGATATCACTTCTGGCAGTTGGCAGGATCATATAAATGGAATCAAAAAGCCTCAAAAAAAAGGTGACTTAGGAGGTCAGTGCCCGTCTTATGCTAAGTTTTAGTGAGTCTTGAGTATGAAGAAAACCCCAGAAGAGTATGAATCCTGACTGTAACACTTTTAACAAGGCAAGGGAGAGTTGGCTGGAAAACTCAGCCTCATATTCAGTATGCAGTGGAAAAACTGACCATAGATTTGTTCAATAGAAAATTGAGAGAGGGAAATATAAGTGACTGTTATTGTCAGTTTGTAGAAAATAAGTGATTGGACAGTGACATTCTTTGAGATTAAACAATTGGGTGGCTTTATCAACCAAAATTACATGTTTCTACTCAGACATTTGACTTTAACATTTGACCTTTTTATTTTAAAATTAGCACAATGCATGTTAAAGGAATTCAGGATTGCTGAACAATTGTTGCAGCAATTGTGAAGTAGGCCAAATATTGTTCTTTTTTCTTTTATTCAAGTTTAAAACTTTGAAAATCACTGCTTTGGAAGTCACTGGAGATAAAAGAGATGGCACAAAAAGAACTGTAGCGGTAAGCTACTGTGAACACAAGGTACTCTTAAGGTAGTCCAAATAATGTGGTAAATTGGGATGTGCTCAAGCAAAATTAATTTTACAGAGTAATTTTACGTGGATAGATTTATGGGACTAAGGAATGCTACAGAAAGCTATGGCCTGGGGTGCGTACTCCCAGAAGGGGATGTCAGAGTGGAATGAGTGAGGTACTGTAATATTCTTGTCAGATGCTGTATCAAAAAGCTGTTACAGTGGCCTGAAATGGTTCTGAAAATAGTAGTAGAGAGATCATATTTTGCATGTGTACAGCTTTGTTGATACTAATAACTTTTTAAATGCTGCACATGCTTCTGATGCCTGGGTTTAAAGAAGTATACTGGAAAAATTAAGGATGTGCGGAGGAAATGAAATTTAAAGAACTAAAGTAAAAATATTGTTAAGAATTAAAGATGACATGATAAGTGGCTTTAAAACTTGATGAGGAGAAAGTACTAACTGCTAAAGCACTCTTTAATTTGGTGAAGAAAAGCAGAAAGAAGCATAAAGCTGAAAGTCAGACATTCACCTTGGAAATAAGGCAAACATTTTAACAGAGTGATTAACCGGTGGAACAAACCACCAAGAAAGTGGTGATTTTTCCATCTTGTAAAGGCTTTCAAATGAAGAATAGATCCTTTTCTTGAAGTTAGGCTTTAGCCAAATACAATAAAGGAGTTGAGGAACTGTGAGCTTGTACAACTCTCTGTGCTGTTGGCATGACGCTTGTATGTGCTGCAGGTAGTGTTAACATCCAAGGATCTCCAAGGCCAAGCTCTTAAGTCATGTGTCCAGAGTACTGTGTGCCTAGGGATGAAAGTTCTTGAAAAGTTCTGATTGTTTGTAATCAGATTCTCTGTTTTGAGCTTGATACACAATAACTATGAAGAATTTTGTAGCCTGGGATACTGGAAATGGGAATAGATGATTCTCAGCTTTACTATGGATCTATTCACTTAATTTCCAGTTGCCCTGTAGTAATCCATGCCAAAGACTTAAGTGGAAATTAATCCTGCTGCTGGCTGCATTAGATTCCATCAATATAGCTATGTTCATAGGAGAGAGATGTGCAATATAACCATCAGCTGCCCTACTTGGTAGTTTTTTCCACTTTTTAAAATGACAAGTGCCTGCTGATGTAGTCCTTCACCCTAAGCTCCAGACAACATCAGTATCTGATGCTGAGAGATGACTGGCAATGTCAGTGTTGCTATCTCTATCTCAGTCTGTCGGTTGCATTTAAAATCTCTTAAAGAAAGGCTTAACTTAAAATCGAAAGACTTTAAATTACTTTAAACCTTAGAGTCTTGTGTCTTGTTGGCTAGCTTCCCTGACCACTAAGTGTTTGCTAGTAGTTCTGTGAGACTACAAGTAGAGAAAAAAGTATGTTCTTGTGGTTACCATATAATACTGTACTATAGAGGGTAAATAAATAGAAAAGTGTGGAAAAAGTGTTTTCAAGCAAGTTGGCAAAATGTCTCATGGGAATTGTCAAAGAATTTACTGGTATCTCTTACCTATCGTAGTATTTGATTGAGTAATAATATTTCTGGTTTTGTGAGAGTAGGATAGGCAACATTGCAAGAAAGTTTCTTCTTTAGAACAAAAATTGAATACCTAAAAGCGTCATGAATGTTTACACTTAATGAATTATTTACTTTTTTACATAGAATGATCACTTAGTTTTTGCCTTGTTAAAAAGTCACTTCGTAGAGAATAGCACAAAAATAAATATACCTGTTCAGCATTTGGTTCTAACTTCCTTTTTTTAGCAGAAGTCACTCATCAGCATTAATCTCTTAACAGCAATAAACAATCAAACATGTAGACAGACAGCCAGACAACTCGGAGTAGTGGAGGTTTATAAAAAAAACATGTCCTCAGCATCTTACAGTTCCTTCTGTTAGTTCTTAACTTTAGTAAAATTTGATACATCGCTTCTAAAGCATGTCACATTCTTCTTTTAGGCAAAAATATTGTCATGAAAGAGTTTTTCACAACCCTTCCTTTCATAGTTACAAATAATGTAGAATCTGCTTTTTGTGCTTCGTCTTCTGAGATTCTGCGGTAATCCTCTGATTGCACGCATACAGCAGTACTATGAGGAAGCTTCTACAAGCCAAGAAGCTTTTGCAGCTCTTTAGCATTATCTCCACGCTCCCATCTTCTATTGTGTGGCTCATGGTAAGGGGAAAGGTGACTTCAGGAGAGGGTTCATGGTGGGTCATTGGTATAAATACTGTTCTCAGTTGAGAGAACACTTTCAGTGCTCACCTGAATAGTCCAGCAATCTTGCTGAGCACAGTGTGTGCTTTGTCCATAAAACTCTGCTAAGTTTCTTAAAGAAAGAGGGCGTACATGTTTGGATCATGAGGAGAAAATAGATATTGAGAAGAAGCACCTTCTGGTTCTGATATATTAACCGTGTTGACTTTCCTTAGATGATAGCTGTGATATTATTCCTGAAGTCTCAATATGCAAAATAATTTGGTAAAACGGTGATATGGCATTTAACTTGCTTCTTGTGTAAGTGGTATCTTTTCATAGAACTACAGAACTGTGGATCCATCTGTTAGTCTGAATTTATAATAAAACATTTTAATTTATGTTCTTTTCCTTTCTTTCTAGAATATTTTCTTTTTTGGACATAGTTACTTTGTGTCGATGTGCACAAGTTTCCAAGGTATGTATTTCTGTTGAGTTTTTTTGTTCTTTAGGAAGCTGTTCTCTTAATTCCTTGCAAATCATGGGCTTTAGGGCAATCTGCATCCTGTCAAAAAAATTCAAATAATTCTTTCAGCCTTTTTGTTTATTAAAACAAATAAACTGTGAGTCCAGTTTTGCATTCAGATATGGAATTAGTTGCTGTGTTCTGGAGTTCTGTTTAAAGGCTATGGAAAAGGTATCTTGTAGTGTATGCTCTGTATCTGGAGAAAGGATTAAGCCCAGTTTGGCATAATGGCATTTGCTCTGTATAAAGCATGTGGTTGTATAACACTATTTTTCAGACACATTTTCTGCTTAAAATTCCATGTAATATGGTTAATGTGCACCATGTGTCTAAGTAGTACATCCATTGTTTGCTTGCCAAGTAAAAAAGGTGTTAAGTAGATGGACTACTAGTAAAGGAAAAAGGCACACAGAAGATAATACAAAAAGAATGCTAAGTAAGCTTTTATGTTTGGCTTGTCTTAACTTTTTCCTTTGATTAAACTGAAAAATACTCTGTTTCTACACTAAGTGTTTACAATGAAGCATATTCTTGTATAACATGAATGAACTTTATTAACTCATGCTTTTCTTCTTTTTACGATGATTGAGAGTTTGTTGGTTTTGTTCGATTTGTTTGTTTGTTTGATTTAATGTGTAATTAAGTGTGTAACAATTTCATTCTTGCCCTGTTATCACCTCGGCCTGCAAATTCAGTAAGTTTTGTGAGCTAATACTAGCTTTTGTTAGGACCTTCAGCTAAAGCCTAGAATACAGTGGAATAAAACCAAGGTGATGGGATAAGTTTTTTTCTCTCAGAACCATCTGTCAGCTGGATGCAGTATTCTTTTTTTCCATCTTCCTGAGTGTTTTGTGTTTCTCTGACTTTTTTATCTCATTCTACATCTAACAACTCTCACTTCGACCGTGAAGGGCAAATTCTCAAACACAAACGTGTAACTTAGCACGTGTAAAGGAAAGGCCTGATCCCAACAGTGGAAACTCAGCAGTTCTCTGAAAGGTTTCTGTTCCTCTCAGAATAGTAACTAGTGAGGTTGAGGAGCTGTGGTTTTATTGGAAAGAATCTCATCTGCAGCTACTTTTCTCTATATAGATCTAGCAAAAGTAACTTAATAGACAGATTTACAAAAGCTTTTTTAAAAATGGAAGTATAAAACTTACTGTGCCTGTGTACATACTTTACGTGCAATTTCTTGCATTCCTGTATGGTTTTGGGGCATATGTCAGCCTTTGAAGTATATTCTGTCTAGGAGATCTGAGAGTCATTTCCACAAATTCTGTATATTTAACTAGTTGATATTGTATGACTACTGACATCTACAATTATATTTCTTTTTTAAAAAATGCTATCTGAATTTGTCTATTTCTTTATATTTGAGTCTGCTGTATTTGAATTGCTTAGAGGCAAATGAAGAGAGCAGGCAGTGGAGGTTATAAATAAACTGTATTTGTTTTCTGTAGGCATGGAATGTTTTAGCTCTGGATGGAAGCAATTGGCAAAGAATAGACCTCTTTAACTTTCAAACGGATATAGAGGTTAGTGTCGTTGGTGGTTTTTTTTTATTCCTATGGTGATGTTTAGAAGCATAGCCCGTTTTGAGTATCCCATAGACTGTGCTTGTGTTCACACCTTCTAAAGGCTGAATTTCAAGATAATAATATTGTGAAGGAGCAAATGGAAAAAACCTCTGTATTTGACTTTATTTACACTCGATGACTATTTCAGCTTTGGTTGCCAGCTATGAAGTAGTTAATTTTCATTTATCATATGCATACAGGGCACTAGAAATTCAAAGCTGCTCATTTCCAGAAAGTAAAATGTAAATGATGCATCTGGATTGACTGAGGTCTTTCACGACCTAGAGGATTATTTTATTGCTGGCCCCGAGTCTCTCTTAGGATGCCATCTAGTGCTGGAAGCTCTCTGGACACTTGGCTATAGGACTTGGAGACTGAAACAATAAAATGCTGAATAACTTTTCTTACCACTGATTTGCCTAGATTTTATTTGGCATGCATCTGAATACCATTGTATGAAAACTTGTTTTATAAGGTTTGAACCTTGCCTGAAATGAAGGTACATGTTGATTGAAGTCCTTTTCAGCATATAAAAAAAGGATTAGGGCAATCTTGTCTTGTGTAAGAAAAATGTCTGCATTAATACTACCATAAATGTGGAAAACAAAATAAGATATGACATCTGAAAATGAAGACAAAAATCCATGGGGAAAAACAATTCCTTAATTGAATCTGACCTGGTTTATTATTTGTTGTTCGGTGATACAAGTTAAATTTAGAATACAATAATGAATTTGCTTCTGGATTTTATGTTTTAGCCTCTTAGTTGCATGAGTAACATCCAGATGGGTTTCCTTTGCTAACCATGATTCAAACTGTTGCTAAAGCTTTACAGGAATGTATAGGGTACATTTTTTTCACTACTGTATAAAATTTTACTGCCAACTTCTCTGCTATACTGATGTTAAACATGAGAATCTTACAGAATTAGTACAAAGATTTTGACATCTACCTCTGCCTACGGTGTCTAAGAAGATTTGGAGCTACACTGTAATCTTTCCAGTTTGCCTATAAAAAAGCTTATGTTTCTCATTTGCTGAGAAATCATAAGGCAAGCACCACAGACCAGTCGCCCTTCTGTTAGTTTGCCTCGGAAATCTTTCTGCTATTTAGAAACACAGTATTGGTTTTTTGTGGGTTTGATACGTTAATCTTATGTTGTGCCTAGTGATGTTTCCCTTTGAGGCACTATGTTTGTAGCATGGGATTCAGGAGAAGGAATGAAATCAAGTTGTGATCCTCTTTTGCTATAAGAAGCTATTATGTTTTGGAGCAATTCAGTTACTTTAGTATATTGTATTTAACTGCATTTGTAATGTAAACTCCTTAAGTTTATTCATAACAGTCTATTAATAACAAAGAGCGACTGTTTCATAGGGTAGTTTTGAATGAGGCACACTCTCACGTTGGGTGTGTAAAAACTGTTTTTTCTTCAGCTCTTTTAGTAAGATATGTTTTTGGCTGTAGTACTATTTGGTCATGTTTCACGTATCATCAAGCAGTACTTGATCTGAGACTATCAAATAATGAAAAATTAGATTTTGCTGTGAAATTTTCTATCTTTAAGACCTCATGTGGTAGAAAATAAAGTGAAGGAAAGAAACTACAAATCAAAACATGTTTCTTTGCTGTCACAAAAATGTATGAAGATCTTGAAGTTACTTCTTCCTTAAGATTTCTTGGTATGTGGAAACAAATGTAAGCTGGGGTAATGTGAAGAACTAGGTTTTATTTGTAGTGGTATTGAGTTATTCAAATAGCTAAACACATTTGAATGCACTTAAGTTGTCTTTTTTTGCATGCTGTTTGTTGGAGTTTTTTACATGCTTAAAGGTAAATGTATTTGGGAAAACTTATCTCGTTATTTGTTTCTGATTTTTTAAAAAAAATGCATTAAACTTTGCCTTTTTTCTGCAGTATGGATTGAACTTGCATTATATGTTACTCATTGCAGACTTTATCCTTGTAGTAAAGGTATTTGTTCTCTGCTGAGATATAATTCTAACTAATCAGCAAGCTTTAAAAATACATAGTTTTGTTAGTATAATCATTTTCAGTTTGTTTTTGTGTAAATTCTTCTGAGATATAAGATAAACAATGTTACTTATGGACTAAGAAACAAGCTCTGATAAGAAAATATTTTCACATAGTGCTAGCCAGGACAACAAAATGTAAGAAACATTTTACTATATCTGTAAAATCATTACCATCCCTTATACAGAAGAAAACAAAGTCACTGATCTGTAATTTTATACATATTCCTTTAAAAAAGAAAAGAGACAGAGAAGAAAATAAAAGGTGACGTTAAGTATTGTTCCCCTTTGTTAAATGATCAGTGTTGATTTCTTTTACCTTACCCTCCCTAAAATGAGACGCAATTTGTTGTCTAGTGAGTTTTTGCAGGGGCCACTCACTTTTTGCTGTCTTATCTTGTTTTTACCTACCAGGAAAACAAAAATAAGATAATTTTATTTCTAAAAGGTTTATTTTTATTGTCGTTTAAATAACATAGTTTCATAATGCTACTCTTGGATTGAATACTAGAAATACTGTGCCATTCCATTTACTCCCAGTGTAAATGTTCTTTCAGGTTGTAAATAAGAAGCATTTTGTAGCAAATGGGGACTCAAGTAGGAGGTTTTGTTTGTAATCTGTGCTTCACCTTTTAACAGATAACAAAGCATAAAGTCTGTAAGCTTCACAGAGTTATTTGACATCCCCAAGTGTTAGGTGCAGGCACCCAAATATGTGTGTATTTATGACATTGTAGACTGACAGGTGGGCTCTAGCAAATCTTTTGGAGGCAACTGAAGTGGCTGCTCCCACCAAGGTGTTCAGCACCATTCAGTTGCAGAAGTTACCAGCCCTATATCAGGAACAGTAAATGAGGAGTTATCGGAGGCGGTAGTTTGGAGTCACGTGCTATCTTAAGCACATCTTCATGGGAAATATAAACTTAGATGCTGCAGTAACTGTGATCCTTGAGGAACAGGCATGCCTCCCCATTCCTGTGCTGCCATACCTTTGGAGCAGTTCTTCAAATTCCCTATGCATCTGACAAAACTGGAAGGTCATTTCAGCAGTTTTAATTGTATAGGTTTTGCTGAGACAAAAACTTGAGCAAAGGAAGAGGAAACTAAAAGTTGGCTTGAATAGCACTTCAGTGCCAGTGGAGATTCTCAAACAGTAGCTGTTTTTCCTTGAAGTAGCAAGAAAAATTCAAAGAAGTGTTGTTCTGATGGGATACAACTGGGGCTGATGTTCACTCCTGGCATTTTTAATATGTTTAGATTGTAATGTCAGAATAAACCCCAACAAAATCTTCCTTTTATTTTGTTTAAGGGTCGTGTTGTGGAAAACATATCAAAAAGGTGTGGTGGGTTCCTGAGACAACTGAGTCTGAGAGGATGTCTTGTTGTTGGAGACTCCTCTTTAAAGTAAGTAAAGTCCTACACTGAGACATTGATTATTTCCTAATGTCCAGACCAAACCCAGTTATTTTGCAAACATTTGTTTGCATTCCTGAGTACTGACTAATGATGAGATGGGCATACTTAAGTAAGTACTAAGTACCTTAATAATGACTAAATGAAAGTCAGTTTGAGATCAAAGTACAGCAACCTTTATTTTCTGGAGATAAATTAAGAAATGAGAACTGTGCTTTTCAGAAATGTGTCTTTTTTCTTTCCTTGTTGATACCTCTCCATTTTGAAGCAGTTAAAATGTTTTAAGTTCTATGCTCTGACATCCTACTATATTAATTTCATCAGGGTGGAGAGTCAGTCAGTTTATTGTTTTATCTTCTCATCTGAACTGGAGGTAACCCTAGCAGTGGGAGGAAGAATAAAGGCTGATATGACTGAGTGCCTAAAAAATTGAGAAAGCCTGGGGATTCTCTTTGTTTGATTTTTGCTTTAATATAAGAACAGGAAGACAACAGGAATATCTTGTGAGTCTCTTAAATAGAGACAGTGGGCCTTATTTACACATTATATAAATGGAACTGTGCGATTTGTTCCCAGAATATAGTTTGATTCCATATTTGCTTTTTCTGTAAGCAGATTGTTTAGTCTGACTTCTCTGTGGGTGTTTCTCTGTGTATTTAAACCCAGAGATCCTACCTCCAGCTGAAGGGTCTCAAAGCTACAAGTACTTCAGGGCTCAAAAAATAATTTGAAGAACCCTCAGGGTACAGCTTCTGCAGTTATGCTTTCCTCTGCTGTCACAGGAGACATTCAGTCTGACGTAGGGTGGCCGTTCTTCACTGGAAAATAAAAACACAAAGATTTTTGTTGAGCAGTGGGCATTAAGTTAGTGTCTTGTGACTTTAAGCTCTTTCAAAAATGTATAAATAGGTCTAATTCACTCATTTTTGTCTCTAGAGTAAATTCAGCCAGCAACTAGTAAGTAACCCAAGTGGGCATCCTGACTTCAAAGCTGAAGATTTCCCCAGAGATTTCCTTGCTTCTAGGACGTCTCCCTAACTGCTCCCTGGTTCATGGGCCACCTTCACGCAGCCTTGCCTCCTCAGGGGGGAAAGCATGTGTTATTACCATCTCCCAAAGGACTGGCAGCTGCTGTCAAAAAGTGGGTAGCCCTAGCCAGAGTTACCTTTCTGCAGTGCTCCTCCAAGTTCCCAGAGCATTCGCACTCATAGTCCTTGTGTCCTTGGTAGGGAAGACAATAGCAGAAGTGGAGCAGAGGGGGAAGGCAGGCACAAAGAGCAACAGCAACTACCATGAGGAGGAGATAGGAGGAAGAGCGTTTAGAAAAGTGTAGGAAGAAAGAATCAAGACAGTAGGTAACAATTTTCCTCCCAGTAAATTCTTTTTCACATTTGGTTTAGGATCCCCCATTGTGCTTTTCAGAACTATGGGACTACAGTGAGATATTAGTGGCATGGGAGAAGAGCTGGAGGGCTGGAGATGGGATGTTTTTAAATAATGGAATGTTGAGTAAAGAGATACTTATTCTTAGTATGCAGCAGTTCAGTGTATAGCATGTGTATGTTGTAGGGATGGTACAGTTAGTCATGCTAGCAGGACAGGCATAGCTGAGGTCAGATGCCAGCGTGGTACCGGTATTCACGTGTGCATACATAACAAGTAACTGCTGCAGATGGTGGTGTCTGAGACTCTACAGCAAAGAAGACGATTCGCCTCTGAAATTAGGCTATATTGAAATTACCAAAAGAATGATAAATGCAAGAGCTTTACAACTTTCAAAATATAAGCATAAGAAAGGTGGCATTGATTTTCACATACTTCTTCTGGAAGCGACTTTTTATATCAAGCTTTTTGTGTTGTTTCCAGATCTGTTAGTTTTGTGGGTGATAATGTTGTCTCTGTTTATCCTTCTTCTACATGAACTTTTGCTTAAAAATATCCAAGTATTGAAGTAGGTATTAACTAAGTACTGAATGTTTGTGGCAGCTCTGTCAGGACATGCCTTATGCTTGAATCTCAGAGCCAAAGGTTGCTGTTCCTGCAAGCTATTACAGAGTGTAGTGTCTTTCCAAGTGATTTGAAGTGTCTCGATTGTAAATCTCCCTCCAGTACATCAATTTTGGATAGGTGTTTTGAAAACTGAAGTGGAAACTCACCAGTATTGCTACTTGCTGGGCTTTTTTTTTCCATTGTTTTCAATCCACACTGGAGAGCCAGGAAGTTGTTACCAGCTGAGTGTGTAGTCGGATCTGTTAACCACGGCAAGCCTCCAGACAAAACTGTTTTTGTGTGTTTCCTCCACTCCTGCCAATAAAATCCATGCAGTTGGAGGAAACATGGGTATAAAAACAGTGTTCAGAAATGCAGTGCAGCTGTAAATATTACTCTGCAGAGATGAAAAGAAAGCTTATGTATTTCTCCTGGGTAATTAGCATAATTATACATACAGGCTTTTAGCAGTATAATAGCTCCAGTCATCCTTAGAGTTCATACTTAATAGTGCACACAGATGCATTTTAATTTTTAAATTCATAATTAACTAATTTGCAGCCCATGGGGCTTCCCATTAGTAGTCCGATAGGCTTGGGTCCCACTTGTGTATTGTACAGGGTACATTCGTTTACACTTGATGTGGGAGCAAGCTACTCCCAGACCTACAAAGACTTCAGAAATGAGGTGTTCAAAAACTCTCCCCAGCAGCTTAATATTTAACTGATGTGATATTTAAACCTTTCTGCTTATGTCTTTAATATTTTTAGTTAAGACATTTAAAGCAAGTCAGTTCTGGCATATATATGGCAGAAATAAACACCTTGCTTAAGTGGTATTTGAGAGAGGAACAACATTTGGTTTCAGGAGTTATCCAAGACAGACATATAAAATAACAAAAGGAAAAAGCAATCACTGAGACAGATGTATTTGAGACGTACGTTGTAATTACTCTGTGGCTTGAAGATTAAGCTTTTTGACTGAGGTGGAAGGAGGCAGGGGACAGAGCGCACTCTAGTGACTGTATTACAACTTGTGACATTAATTCTCCAGCTTTTTGCTGTTTTAGGACCTTTGCACAGAACTGCAGAAACATCGAACACTTAAATCTAAATGGGTGCACAAAAATTACTGACAGGTAAGTCAAAGGGTTTTTTTTGTTCTATGGGAAAATTTGGAAAAAGAAGTAGCTGAAGGTATTTTTAGTGTGTCTGCTGTTTTGCAGCACGTGTTACAGTCTTAGCAGATTCTGTTCCAAGCTGAAACATCTGGATCTGACATCTTGTGTAGCCATCACAAACAGCTCTTTGAAAGGCTTAAGGTAAGGAGATTCAGTGTTTTGTTTTAAAAGAATGTACTTAAAGAACTGTTCAATATTTAATAAAGTTTAAAAAAATCAGAGCTGAACCTTAATACTGTGTATCAGCACTGACTATATCCAATATCTAGGATTTCTTGGGTGTAGACTGTAATGTTTGTGTGTGGTCTTTTCTCATTTCTGTGGAGGCCTGGCAGAGTCTGCTGGCTATCATTAATTTCTAACAGTGTGTTTAATTTGAGTTTCCCACTGTTATGACTATTTGAAGGCTGGATTTAACTTTATGTATTTTTTTAATTCTCCCAGTGAGGGTTGCAGAAATCTGGAACATTTGAATCTTTCCTGGTGTGATCAGATTACGAAGGATGGTATTGAAGCACTGGTGAAAGGGTGTAGTGGACTAAAAGCTCTATTTCTTAGAGGTTGCACACAGGTACATAACTGCTTGGATGATCCTTTAGGAATAAAATTTTATTTTGGGTTTTTGAAATCTCCATGAATTAAAAAATACCAGTTTTGTTATAGTCTTTTGTTCAACATTACAAGATGTGTACTTACTTTGGGCTGCCTTGCTGTGCATTTAATTTCTTGTTTCTTTTCCTATGTCCGATTTAATTGCTAAATACAGTTAGAAGATGAAGCTTTGAAACACATTCAAAATCACTGTCATGAACTTGTAATCCTGAATTTGCAATCGTGTACAGTAAGTATTCTCTTAAGAATTATAAACCATTTTGAATACTAATTAATTGATCTGCTACACTTGAATAATTCTAATAATACATCTCTGCAATTTATAGTATTTTGTGTGGAATAGAGGTGTTGAATGATCTGGCTGTACCTGCCTCTGACTGTGGATTTGGAGTGTTGGGTTATTTCTTTTCTTCACATTACATCTTCTAGCTGTAGCAAGCTCTAGAGTAGAATTAACCGCACTCAGTCCAAACTGATGCACTGTGTATGCACTAAACCATGAAGTTTTACAGATGTGGTTCTTGTTCTCCCATCTGTTAAGGTCAAGCATTTGGGCTACTCATAATTTTAAGGTTTCTAATTGAGCAGAAACCATATTCTGGGTGACATAATTGAGAGTAAAATGCAATAGCATCATAATTGAAGATGATTTAGAACCATCTAGGTACCAGGAGAAGGGCGTGCCTTTTCAGTATTAAAGGAAGAACACATTCATTTGTAATGAAATGTCTAGAAATCATTCATGTATTTTTAATTCTACTTAGAGAGTACACAAACGTTAGATTTGCTATATTTTATGTTTGCTTTTTTATTGTTTCTGGTGTGAGTTTTTAGGAATGAGAAGGCTCTCCTTTCAGATTTTGAATGTATTTAAATGACTAAATGTCTGTAAATAAGCCTTAGAAAATGTTGAAATAAATTAGAATTCCAGTGTTTAAGTCAGGCAGATTTGAATAATGCATTTAGATGAACTTTTTGCTTTTGGAAGGTTTTCTGCAGTTTTATTGTTAGAACTATTACATCTTCTTGGGCTAAAACTTTCAAATCTGTTTTGCACATTACTCCTGAATGTATGTGGCATGGGACCATTTTTCTTAAGATTAGTTAAAAAATTTTTGGACTTAATTGATTTCTTTTAAGTGTCAAACATTTTGGATTGTTAGGAATACTTAAAAGTGACATTAAAAAATTGCAGAAATTAAGGATGACATGAATATAAAGCTTGAGCTTCTGTGAGCCAGTTCTTTAGTGAAAGAGAATTTTTAGGTTTTTCAGTCTGAATTTAGGAGCCCACTGAAGCCAGGCACCTAAAGATAGTGGGAATAAAAGGAAGTTCCTTCTTTTGGTCAGAACCTCAGTTAAGTAAATAAAGTCATTGTGTAATTTCCTCTCTTTTCCTTTTGCTGTCTTCCTCCTCCAAAGTTCTTTTTCTGTTGTGTTTTACCTGAGACTAATGAGCTATATCAAAGCCAGCCCTTTCCGTTTATTTTTGTAGAAGGCAAGTGTGTCAAGAGGTCTTGATGACAGTTATGAGCTCTCCTGTTTACAAGGGGCATTGGCATAGAAGTGTACCAGGCTTTTCCTCTGGCCAGTACGTTTGTTGTCAATGTAGGTATGAAATGCTAACCAAAAAACCCTCATGAGTGAAAGTATTTTTCTCTTTGAATTTTTTTAGTTGATACTCTACATATCCTACCTAGTTACACGTTCTTTAAAGCTTTCTTTCACTGGAGATATTCTGCTTGCTATGGCTTAGAAGCACACTTCCAGAAGCAGCCAGACTCTTGATGATCAAACAGCTGGCACTGATTTTTACACAGCAGGTCTCTATACTATATATGAACTGCACTTTAATTTTAGTGGCTCTGTTTTATGGACCTTGTAAAATGCCAGGCCAGCTCCAGCAGCCATGGAATAAACTGATATTAACTCTGGAAACTGCACATCTGAAAGGTACCATCGTTAGAGTCTAGAAACTAGGGACTCACGGACATTTTTTGAGTACATTTCTTTCCTGAGAGGGATGTAGGCATTGAAATCACTAGCAATTTCAGAATGGAAAATTTTCACATATAACTTGAGGGTTTTGTCCATCTCTGGCAACAGCATAAAAGTTTATGTAGTCCTTACTTCCAAAATAGTTCCTTTTCACTTCCAAAATAGTTCATTTTCCCAATAAAGTGTCATAAATATCTCTCAAATGGAACAAAACATTTCCAGAAAATACCTTCTTGTTTGTGAATGATGCAAATCCTTCTGGATCCACAAAAAGAAGACAGGACTTTCTAGTTTTCTGTCTGGAATAGTTTTCATTTGACAGAATGATTTCTAAATTTAAACTACAGATATTAAAAAGCACTGGATTGAGGGAGAGAATATAAGATGATTTTCTTTTGTGCTGACCTACTGCTATTTCTTGTCCTGGTTTTATCTATGGAAGGTAACATTTGTGGTATCAGACTCAGAAATATGCTATAGCGGTATTGGTGTACGTAGATGAGTAGCTTATAAAAGAAATGTGTATTTTCAGTTCAAAGTACAGTAGAGGTCTTTCATCATTGGAAGAGTAACATAGGCCAAGACATAAAATAGTATATTTTGCCAGGATTAGTTATTAAGCAGAAAAGGCAAAATCTTTAAAGTTAGGAGTGCCAGGAGGAGAGAATACTTTTTCCAGAATTGAAGACCTGTAAATTAAATATTTGCACACACACTCACCCAATAACCTAGTACCTGTTGCTATTTCGTGTGCTGCTGCATTGGGGCTATTTCTTATAGTTCCTGTTTCAGAGAGAAAACTTGATGATTCATATTCCAAATTTAGAGTTACTTTTTTCAGAATGTCTAATACAAAATAATTTTAAGAAATTAAAACCCATCTTTTGAGTAAAATATTTCAGCTAAAAACAACTGCCTCAGGTAAGGCAAGCCTGGCTTTTACATTTGTCTTCTATAAAGATCAGGTTATGTGTAATTGTTTACCTGTAACTCTTGCTTTGAAAATTATTCAGAGGTGAAGGGATTGGGTTCTACTACTCCAAGGAAAAACAGATGGTTTGCTGTCCTGCTGTCTCTTTTGCACGGTTCCTGAACTTACACAGTCACTGAATGACAGAACTGAACTCTGCAAGAAGCAAGCTATTTCACACAGTAATGTCTACAATTCAAACAAATTATGTGAAAATTATAAAGCAAAAGCGAAGTGAAAGAGGAAGACAGTGACAAACAACTCTGTGCTTCAGAGTGCCTGTGAGCAGTACTCAAGATCTGTGGAAAAATACATAGATAAATAGGAATTGTGTGTGTTTATTATCTTCAGTGTTATTAGTGAACACAGTTTCACAATAGTATTTTTTGGTTGAAAATCCACAGGTTTCTATGGTTCTGTGCAGTGTGATGCTAATAGTTCGGTAATACGACTGGATTTTTGTTCTCAGCTTGATAACAAAGTAACTCCGACCTTCTTGTGTGTTGCAGCAAATTTCAGATGAAGGCATTGTAAAAATCTGTAGAGGATGTCACAGACTTCAGTCGCTCTGTGTTTCAGGCTGTAGCAATCTTACAGATGCTTCTCTCACAGCGCTTGGTCTAAACTGCCCAAGGCTGAAGTGAGTATGTCATGATCATGTCGTGAGTGTCATGTTATTAATGGACTGATCTTAAGATACTCGCTTGTGAAGATAATCAGTTGAGATCCTCAGGTTTGATTTAGCTCTGTGGCTGTCGTATGAGTGTAGTCCACTCTACACTAGAAAACCAAGAACTTATATATGACAAATAAAACACTGAACCTAGCAGTTCAGTTCTGTGCTTCTAGCTAAATATTTTAGATGCTAATTACAAGCCAGAAGAAAAGAAGATACAAAGCCCATTATTTTTTTAAAAGGTAAAAATATCTGTAGTCGTGTGGTGCCTTATGATGTTTGTAGTCTGGTGTGGCTTTATGCAGTTGTTTGTCTTGCAAAAAACAGCTAAATCATACCTGAGTATTATATTTGCTGATTTTATAATAAATGTGGTTTTAATATGCCCTGATGTTCTTAGCACACTTCATACCAGAGTTTAATGTCTCTGCAAACATTGAGGACTGATGTTTAGAGGATTTGTTTTGAGTTATAAGTGTTCATCGGTTAATATTAACTTTTACATTGGTGTAATTTGCACTGACGCATATGTTATGGTCTTATTCTTAGAGGTGGGGACAGCTTTAGCTTTAATAACAAAGCTCAGTCATGCAGTAGCTCAATGATCGTAGAAACATCTTGTAAGATCTACTTTTGATGTACATTAAATTAAAAGATTTTTGGATGACACTAAATTGCCATTTGTGACAGGAATGTAGGATTTGCAGATTGTTACACTTGAGTCACAGAAAAATGAAAGAAAGCGTACATTGTAAGAATTAGGGGAAGTTACATTCAGATGCCTGTGTGCAATATGCTGTCATGCAGATTTCCTTTAGCTGACAACTTAGTGAAAAAGAGTTTTTATTACTGTAGAAAGTCTGTTCTTAGGACAGTTCCAGAATGACAATCCCTTTCACATAACTGTTTGTACTTACAAGAGCTTACGTGTATGGGTGTTTGTGTTTCTTGGGCAGTTATGCTGTTACTACTGGTTGTCTTCTCTCTTTCTCTCAATTCACAACTCAGACTGGAAATAAAGGGAGGTCTGAAGAGCTGTTAGTTGTGCAATTCTTCCCAAGGGCAGTACAACTGGTGCAGGAGTTTTTTTGACTTCGGTAGGTAAACTGTTAGCCCCTGTCTGTGCCACAAGGGGGAAGGCGTCTGCTGTTCTTCTCTTTTAGTGAGGAACGGTATAAGAAAAAAAATGACCTTTTCAGTGATTACTTCAGAGGAGTGAAAGGATAGATGATACAGCTGGTTACATCTAGACTTTTGGAATAGTGTATCGAACGTACATGATAAAAATTGTATTGGAAATCAAGGGAAAATATAATTCCACGCTTGTTTGTACCTTCTGAGTATTTTGGTGTTGAGTATGAATGAACACTGCCCTGCCTCTGTTGGATATGCTGGTCCTGTTAGGAAGCTTTTGAGCATTTTCTCTGCTATGCTACTCACTTCACTGTGGAGTCTTGGATGTCCTGTTGTGCTGGTTTCCACATTACTGCTGTGTTCTGCAGCATTTAATCACTCACAAATGATGCCTCCTTGAAAAAAAAACCTCAGCCCGCCCAACTCCCTTCAGCTTCCCCACCCCCCACCTCAGCTGTCTCTTCATCCCTTTTATATCGGCTCATTTAAGTGCTTGATACTTGCTTTGTTTTGCTGTTTTATCACTTTTTAGTGTTAAAATACTAGTAGGTGTTCTGGTGGGGCTTATCGAGAAAAGCACCCGTGAACCATGAGTGTCTTTGTCTAGGCAGGGCTGTGAAAATTAGGATCACAGGTTGCCTTTAACACAACCCATGTTCTTTCCCACCTGCTGCTAATACAACAGGGGTAGGGAGGTTCTGTGTATGCAGACATTCCAGGTGTCCCCAGAAGACACCTGCAGACAATGCAACTGTGAAGTCAGCCTCAGAGAACATCGCTTTATAAGAGCAGACAGTCTGCTCTCAAATATCATTTTGCCTCATCAGCTCCTATGCTAGGTACTTTGTCATGAATTGCTGAGTAGGCAAGAAATGTCAGCTGCATCTAGGAAAAGAACAGTACTCCGTGAGTTAAGTACCGTGACTAAAACAAAGCAAAAATTAGAACTTGGCTCATTTTCATGCTGACCGCTGCCTTCCCATCTGTTTTTATACTGGGACCCGATAGATGCTTTGCATATATATAGCTCAGTCTCCCTGTTCTGCTTGTTTAACTGACTGTATGCCAAATTTCAGGTAGGGTAGAGCTGCTAGTTGCCTAATTTCTTGCCCTCCCCTCATTGCTGTATTCTCCAGAGCTTTTCAACCAGTAGCATCCCTGCTATTTTGCACACTGCAGATGTCATTTTCCCCCACCCCCTTTACAGTCAGAAATTTCATAGGGTTGGGGATCCAACGGTTTTAAGTGTAGATAGGGTTGAAAGCAATTAAATTTGGTAAAGGATAACAAATGTTCAGGTGGTGGGTTTCTTCCCCCTCCTGACTGGCATCCTAGGTAACTTTCAGAGTGACTGAGAGTATTTTGTGATAAGCTGGTAACTGCCCTTGATGTAAGGACACAAAAAAGTTCCCAAATGTTGAAAGAATATCCAGAGGTGTTACAATCATTCATCCACCTGAAAAGCAAATACTTGTATTATACCTCTCTGTGGGCTGTTCTTCAATTTCCATCGCTCTTCCAAACCTCATTGAAGACTAGCAATCTGGAAGTGGTTATCAGGGATGGAGCCTATAGGGCTGCTTACCTCTAAACTCAGCTGCTCTCTTGCTTGTGTCTTGGAAAAGACTGATCAAGCAAAGTCATAATTGGAGCCCCCCATCTCATATTCTGATGGGGTTGTGTTTTTCTCATGCACACAGCATGACTTTTCCCTTTGCACTTCATCCATGGAGAGAGTGCTTTTAATGACATCTCAAGCCAGTGGAAGGATCTAGATGCCTTTAAGTGTTACCACAGCAAGAGGGTTTTTTGCCCATCTTGCCCTGCCTCCTCCCTCACAGACCCCAGTACGAAAGAGTTTGCTGTGATGAGTGGGTAAGTTCCGCTCAGTTTGTGCTTTTTGTTGCAAAGTGCTGCTTCCCCTTATTCATCTTGATACTTGTTGCAAAGTAAAATTGTTCATTGAAAAAAAAGAAAGTGACAAGAAAACAACAGTTGGAGGCCTGTTCTGTGTGCAGGTGGTGCTCTTTGGGGCAGTGACCTTTTTTGTCACCATTGCTTCCCAATACATCTCAAAAGAGTGTCAGATTTATCTCTATGAAACATTTATTTTCTTTAAGGTTGTGTTGGTGTAGTTTGTTTTTACTGCGGGCTTGGAGAATTTAAGCTCCTGACTTTCTGGTAACTTGCTTCACTGTGCTTCATGCAAAGGCTCTGAGTGAATTTCTAGTAAACAGCTTCTTGGTTTTGTGGCTTCTCAACATCCTGTGTTTAGATAACAGGTTCTGGATGCAGGCTTCATCTGCATATTCCTTCACTCAGGATCTAACCTCCCATATCTTTCCTGAGATAATACATGAGAAAACTTGAATGTTATGCTGTCTTACTGAAACAAGGGGTCAGAATGCCTATAATGACGCATAATTTTTTTTCCACTGAAGTTGAGAAGATTTGAGGAATGAATTTATTCTGTTCTGGGACTATTGGAGTCTTCAGATAAGCTGCATCAAAAGCTGCCTAGTGCTTTTGAATTGCAAATTACTTTGAAGAACAGGGGTAGGTGGGGGTGTGTACATATATACACATTTGCTGTTGGGAACTTTAAGTTGCAGAAGAAAGGTTTGCATCTCAAATGCATTTGCTTTTCTCTATGTTAATGTTTTCTTTAACATTTAAAACTTTTCCAGGATTTTGGAAGCTGCACGATGTTCACATCTTACAGATGCTGGTTTTACGCTTTTAGCACGGGTAAGGCTCATTTCAGAAGCCTAGAGCTCACCTTGTTTTCATTGGTGTTAAGCCACTACGAATTCATATAGTCTTGGTGGGAAGGAATACGAGAAGAAGAAAAATAAAGTAGGGAGAACCCAGCAGAGGAGGGGACTGAAAAGTGGCTTTATTTTTGGATTGTATTTAGAGATGCAACTTGATGTATTTTGCCACCTATCATTGCATTTTTCATTTTTTCCTTTCTTTTTTTATGTGGTATCTTTCAACTGCATTTATTATGCTTAACATAACTAAACTTTTGTTATGTATTCTACCCAGATTTCCCCTATAAAGATGACATGTACCATTGTGATGTTTGCACCCAATAAAAATCAGTGCAATAGGTTATTCTGAACATACCTTTAAGTTACAAAAATACTTACATTATAAACCGGAAATACTTGTGCCCTGATTCCTACTGTAAATATGTAAAGTAAGCACCGCGATGTTATCAGATGCTTCAAGTTAGGTGTGTATGCTTGCTGGTTTAGGAAATCTGAACACAAAAATAATACTCTGTAAACAGGATTTATTTACACTGCTGACATTCAGTGCAAAAGAAGGGTTTTTTTCCTAGCCACAGTGTTTAAACAGAATGGTTTTCTAATCATTCGGCACTACAGCCTTTGGCTCTCAGTAGTCACCTCAAGCCTGCTTTTGGGAGCTGCAAGTTGCTCCTATGCCTGTAAAAACAGAGGCTGGGGTTTAGGCTGAGCCAAGGCACCACGTGGTCTGGTGCAAGGTCACAAGGTTACATCATTTCTTTGAAATTTGTTATGTTCAGATACTGAAAGCACTTGTAAAAACTTGCTACAGATTTCTCAGAATATTGGGAAGATTGCTAGTAGAAATACAAAGTGCAGCTTTGAAGCCAGCCTTGAAGCGAAGCCTGTTTTAATATTTTCAGCATTCATTAGCAAAGAAAATTGCTTCTTTAAGTATGATGGTGAGGAAAGATGTTCTGTGGCTGTAAATGTGTTTCAGATTAGTCTGGTGCAGGTTCATGGACGCAGAAGTTGGATCCATCTATATGCAGATTAGCTGGCTTTAGTGCACAGGCTATGAATACCGTAGGCACAAATTGAAGTGGATCCCAGAAGGGTAAAGGGAAGCAGGGTGGGTGAGTACTGATACAGACTGTTCTAACCTTACAGGGCAAGAAGGAGAAATTTCACTTAGTAAGAAAAAGGCTGAAATGTAGTTTGAGAGGGAGGTGGTGTATTGCTTGTGGATTATTATTTTTTACCATTTCTAGTCCTTTGATGATCAAATAGCTCACAATTTCATTTTGGAAGTTGCACTATCCCATATTACTAGCCCTGTGCATGATTTTGTCTTGTTTTGTTTCATCTTTTGTTTATGTCTGATTTTGGTTTATTCTAGAATTGCCATGAGCTGGAGAAGATGGACTTGGAAGAGTGTGTTTTGGTGAGACTTAATATGAAAAGAAATGTTGAAGGTCCAGTGTAAGAATGCAATGCCAATAAGAACACTAGCACTTTCAGTTTAATGTGCTTTGTTTTTTATTAATAGTGCTGTATTTATCATGTAAATAAAAAATAATTATTGGGAAATTCTACACAGGGAAATACTTGAAGAGTAACAGGTGATTGGGTGTTCTGCAGAAGTAACAGAACCATTATCTGGTAGAGAGAGGGAGAGATCATATCTGAGGGTAGAGGATCGCTACTCTGCTGTCTGTTGCTTATGGTTGTTTGGTTTCCTTTATTTCTAGATAACTGACAGCACATTGATACAACTCTCTATACACTGTCCTAAGCTACAAGCGTTGGTAAGTTTTAACTCTTTCTTCATGAATTTTAATACCTCCCCCAAACCCACACACATACCCAGCTCCCGCGGTATGAAAACAGGCTGGCGACTGTATCTGGAAAGAGTTCCTGTTGTGGAATGTAATGGTGCCAAATATATATACAAGTTCCGTAAGTATTCTAAAAGAAGCAGGTTAGTTCTAAAATATTTACATGCATTGTATGATTTAAAAAAAAAAAAGAAAAAAGAACATTACCAAATGAGAGAGAAATAACCAGAAAGCTTTTATTTTATGGTTAACAGCCTTCATACTTGATTACTTAGTTCTGCTACCTGTACTCAGATCCTTCATAGATTCTCTTAAGTGTTCACTAATGGCTTTCTTAGGGAGTATGACACTTTATGTCAAATATTGAACAACCAATCACCCCCAGTGAAGATAGATGTAATCGCTCTATAATCAGTTTTGCATGCAAGCAGTTTTTCCCAAGGACAACATTTTCATAGTAAATTATGGAAGGAGGTTTTTTTTACTTAGACTTTTGAACATAATTAGAGCAGGTTGAGATGCCTTCAGTGGGGCACCCTGCTTACTGTGTTTCAAATAATTATTTTCTATAGGGAGTGGCTTTGATCTTTCAGAACATCAGAACCAATTTCAAGTGACAAACTTGGCTGTTCTTCAGTGAAGGCACTCTAAAATTACTACTGTGTTTGAACAGCAGCTCCTGTGTTTAGGGCCAGCTGTCCCATAAGTATAGATTAGTTATACTCTACTTCAGATCCACATGAAAGAGCATGTATATTTATAATCTCTTCTTAGATGGGATTAAAGGAAGATTTGCTGCTTCATTAATTAAATTGTGTTATGATTAGTAAGTGTTACTAAGGTAGCAATATGGATTTTTTTTTTAAAAGTAGCTTATTTGCTACCTTTATTGGTTTTTATTTTTCCTTATCAATTGTCAGAACTCGTTTCTGTACCATAATTGTTAATGTTAAGACAAACATGAGTTGTCAGGAGATGTGGAGCCATCTACATAGGACACTTTCCTGGTCTTCTGTGACAGATACGTTTTTGGTTTGTAATCCCAGTTGTAACCAGTAATTACAAGAGGTCACTGTACTGATTCTGCCAGTGCTTCACCAGAGATACCATAAATCCTCCTAATTCCAAAGTATTTTCCTGGTGCTGCTTCTGTTTGCTGGTCTGTTTGTGTTAGCCCACAGACAAGGAACTGTGGCATTGGTAAAATACCTTAACTTTTCTGAGGAAGCCCGGGGAACTGATTTTTTTTTATTGATGTGTATATTCCCTGTGTAGGAAGGATACTCATTCAAAGACTGTGAGTGAACAGTGCTGACTGAGAATTACAGAGAAAGTAAGAACAGACTAACAGGTGCTCAATACCCCGTGTGAAGTCATCTTGATACTTCAAATATAAAGTCATGTACTGTTGATGGTTCTGTAAGCTCTGGTTCGGTTGTGCTTTAGCATATGTTTAGGTGTATTTGCAGTTTAAACTAATATTTTGAAGTTGCAGAAATCAACTTTGAAGTTGTTTCTTGGTGTTTGGAGACTCTGTAGGCAGTGGAAATAAGCAAAAGCACCATTACACCAATTCTAACCAATGGTTACGTCTCCATCAGTATTGGAGTACTCAAATGCTTTATTACTTACTGAGCTGAAGCGTAATTTCTGATGAAAGTGTTTAACTGTTGTACTTCAGGTTATTAGAGAAGCTGTGAAATACTCATAGTGTTACTGAGATGAAAAGGCAGTTGAACTCTTCAGTTGTGCTGTTCCTTACTGTCACCCTACATCATGCCATCTGTCAGTTGTACACAGCATTTACTATGAATTAACAATAAAAAGAACTTTACTGTAGTGTTTTCAAGTAATTATCTTCATCGGTCCTTATTTATTTGCACTTCCTAATAGGCTTATGAAGTCAGAAGAAATCATTTAATACAAAGAATGTGTCGTTTGGCGTATTTGTTTTACAAAGTTCTAGGAATTCAGCTGTACATCCTGTATTGTCCCTTCAGTACCAAACAGAGTGTCTCAGGAAAGCTGAATTTTATAAGCTGCTTACTTCCTGAGATGGAAAACTGTTAATTAGCCAACAGCTTCACATAACCTCCTGTCCTTCCTTGAAACAGCATGTTGGTTACAAATCTTCTTTAACCCTGCAACTGCTAAGTGTTTCCAGGCTGCAAGCCAAATGAATTGCTCAGGACGTGTACATAAAGAAAGCAAGTATAGGAAAGAATATAAGTATTTAAAGAATTGATAGGCCTGCAGAGTGTAAACATGTCATAAGATAAATCAGTCTTGATAGGGGCGAGTGCTTCATTTCTGATGTCATTTGGAGACCGTGCACACTTATTGTGTTGTTACATGTACTTACAGAGTTACTGCCAGCTGCTCGTGCTTGGTGAGCAATTAAAATTGGTGACTCCATCAGAGTTGCAGGCCTGTCTCCCAGCCTCTTCTCTGGTTACATGTTCATCCTGGGAGAAGAAAAAAAAAGTAGTTGTGGGGCAAGTTGTTGTAAAATGCCAGACAAATGCTGTGTGTCTGGTAGCAGGTAAGAAATGCTCGTGACTGCAGCTAAAGTGGAACAGGGTAGGCCATGGCTGCTAGTTCTCAGGCTTCTTTGTCAGGATAATTTAAAAGGAGAGTGATGTGATGTACTGAGTGAAGGGAAGGATTGTGCCTCTGATTCAGATAATTGGCAAGAGATATCTTTGAGCATTAGTTACCTTGCACCAAGGTAAAGAGTGTTTCTTCATCAATTACTGTTTGAAAAAAAACTTGTGGCAAGGAAGTGCTGCTTCAAAACCCATCACCGTGAGACGTAGGTGCAAGTGCAGGCAAGACACAGGCCTGAGCAGAAAGCAGAGAGTGAGCTGAGAGCCCAGGGCAGGAGGAGCAGGATTCGTAGATCCTGCACATTTCTGGTGCAGAAGACTTGAGAGCATTCATTTTGCTGGCAACAAAGAGTGGTTTTAAGCCGCCTCTGAGGAAAGTCTGTTTCCTGTTGTTGTCATCATTGGTGCTTCTCCAAAAGTCATGAATTCCTTAAAGGAACCAGGAAACTGCTTTATGTGATGCTACTGCCCAAGGTGTTGCAACTCTTTCCATGCTCTTGAAATTCAAGGGAGTAAAAAATGCTGAAGAGGAGCAGAATGTTTTGGTTTATGCTGACTGTTGCAGAAAAGACCTGTTCCTACATCTGTCCAAGATGTTCATTACTCCTTGTATTTACAGCCTAAGGTGCTCATGGTTTTCCTGAAATCATCATTTGGCAAGTCAGTCCAGTTTGTTCATTATCTATGTGGACTGGTGCAGGCTTGATCCTAGTGGGATGTATGAAAACATGGTAACTGTGAAGCTATACACACAGAAACTCCTGCCAGTGGATCCTCATCAGTACCATCCATTAAAGTTGTCTTCAGTATCTGGCACAGAACACGTGCTGTTCGCACCCATCAGTAATGGAGGTCCGAGACAACTGGAACAGGATTCCCATGCTCAGAGAGCAAAGGGGCCTGAGGAGTTTGCCACTGACGCATGGTTTGGGACTCTATTCAGTTTGAAGCAGTTAAAACTGAAATAACAGCTCTTTTATTGATTAGAGCTGTTTGTCTTGTTAATTCTTCTGGTTTTCAACCGTATGTTCTTCTTAACTGTTTCCCCCCACCTAGAGTGAAGGAATGCAGAGGGCTTCTGATGTTTAGCTGGTAGGGTAACTTAGGGCGGAGTCATAAACTGTTCTCTTTTCTGTTGTAGAGCTTATCTCACTGTGAATTGATCACTGATGATGGGATCCTTCATCTGAGCAACAGTACGTGTGGTCATGAGAGGCTGCAGGTACTGGAGCTTGATAACTGCCTTCTGATCACTGATGTGACTCTGGAACACCTGGAGAACTGCCACAACCTGGAGCGAATTGAGCTGTACGACTGTCAGCAAGTCACACGAGCTGGAATCAAACGAATCAGAGTACGTGTGTGCTGACTTGTTTGGTGGGAATAGCCAAGCCACTGATAGGCAGATGTCCCAGGCAAGGGAGAGGGGAGAGTGTGGATATCATACTGTTAATCCTCATCTCTAGGGACATAACATAGCTGTTCTCTGCAAGCAGAAATAACTCTGTTTACAGCTTGTGATGCATTTGCTGTTGGAATGATGAGTGCTTATCTACTGCTTTCAGCATTTCTTCAAATACAGGCTACTATGCTTTCAGGATTGTGTAGTGGTATTCATTAACTCTCCTAAAACACATGTCCATAGACAGAGCCAGCAAAACATCTTCACAGAGATTTCGGTTAATGGGATGTAGGGCTGTGAGGCCCTGGAATCCAGCCACAAACTCTTTTCCCCTGTTTACCTCCCCTGATAGGACAGGAAGCGCCTGGCTTGGGAGGCAGAGTTTGACCAAGGTGTTAAACTTGCCTGTGGCTTCATATCCCAGATACATGGCCAGACATTTTGCAACTGGAGTGCTCATCCCCGGTAGTGATGTTGAGGATGGATGCCTTGTTCCATTCCGTGCTGCTTTCTAGGATGAGAGGAGCAGGGAAGATGGCAGATAAGAGAGAGACGAGTCCTCCCTGGGTAGCCAGGGGTCCAGTTTGCTTAGTTCTGGCCCATCATAACGCTGGCTTTTTGTCTGCAGGCTCATCTACCTCACGTGAAAGTTCACGCCTATTTTGCTCCAGTGACGCCCCCTCCTTCAGTAGGAGGGAGCGGGCAGCGCCTCTGCAGATGCTGTATTATTCTTTGACATTTAAGTGCAACCACACCGAAAAGTAAGTTTGTTGTTGTTGAAGAAAAGAAGGGGACTGCAAGGCAGTGGAAGGAGGCCGTTTCCCAACAGTCCTACTGGTGGTGTTTGGTCATCCAGTTTTGTGACAAGAAAAGCATTTTTTTTCCAGGTAAAAATCTTAATGTAATGTGCAGCTGTGGATTTAAGTTGGTGATGCTTTGGTTTGTATTAGTAACTCCTTCCTTCTGTTGGCATGAGATCTGAAGTACTGCGCAAACTGTGGCGGCACTTCAGCATAGCAGCTACTTGGTGAAAGTTCACTAAACTTGGAAGTTGATTTGCGTTTGTAAGCACTGTTCCGTGTGAAGTTGTGGGGCTCCCATCGGTCACACTGAGGAACCGAACCTGCCATTCTGTAATATACACAACAGATTAAATACCAGGTTTAAGGACAAATCAGCTTTAGATGATGTTGACCAAAAATACGCAGGGTAATCATGAGCTCTTATAGCAAAAATGGCTTATACTTTTCATGATTCAGCTTCATCTTTAATTACATAAGAGGAATCAATAGGTAATGTTAAAAGATAAGGTAGCACCTCAAGATAACTATAGGAATACAATACTTTCCAAGTTTTTGAACCGGGTTCAGTCGAGCTACGTGTCAGCATGAGGCTTGCCCGTCACCGAAGCATGTTTCATGCCTGATGCCATCAGCCTTTAAACGGGGCAAGAAATCCACTGTGGTCAAGCTTGTGTGCTCCGCTGTACCCAGCTGCCACACTCCTCCTGTGTGTCCAAGGTCACCTCCGCAGTTTGGAAGGAAGGGATGCGGCTGGTCTAGGAAGAGGGGTGCACTGTTCCTGCTTTTCTGCAGATGAAGAATGAAATCCAGGTTCAGTTACAGGAATGACGATGGAGCAAGGAACTCAATTCAAGCCCTTTGTCTTGCCCTGAGGGACGCAGCAAGCTGGGCAAATAAATCTGCAGGCGGGAGTTGAACCAAACCAATCCTGTGGTTTTCAAATGTAGAAAGCCAGTGGGTTTACTGAAACGTGGAAATACTGGCTTAAAAAGCTGCTGCTGGAGAGGACTCTGCTGTTCCTCCCCCTGCAAGGATTAACCTTTTTAAAAGGTGGGTGAATGCTGCATGTCTTTCCTGGACAACAGCCGCTGTGTTGCATTTGTGCTTCACAGTCACAGGCAATGGGGACAGTAAATGAAGGTCTCAACCTAGAGTGTAAGTGAAAGTACCTTGAGAGATGAGAGCGCAGTCCCTGGGTTCCTCTACTATTACAAAACAAGCCAGGCGGGGCTTGTTTAGTACAGCAGTGGAGGAGCACGGCTGCAATCAGAGTTCCACTCAGACACTGCTGCGAAGGAGAGCTTCAAGCAGATTTATTCCCAGCCAAGTCCCTGGTCCTGCTCTGCCAAGATGTGTTGCCTTTTGTTGGCTTTTTTTTTTCTTAAGAACATAATGAACCTTGTAAGTTGATTGCATTAAAAATGTACAAACCCAGGTGAACTCACACTGGTGGAGGACACTTAAATAAACAATCAGCTGATGTCAAATGGGAATTTGTTTCTTCAATTATTTCAAATTTAACCAAGTTTTCCATCAAAAGCAGAAGATTTGTGTGTGCAGGGTAACCCATAGAAATGGGTTCCTTCCATCATTAACCTTATCATCCTAGTACTGCTGGAGCAGGGCTGGCAGTTATGCTGGAGCTGAAGAGCAGAAGAATTGCCGATGGGGGGAGAAGAAGGAAGCAAAAAGAAAAGCACGTTTACAAAATTATTGAAAAACATTTATTATACTTAAATTGAAATGTGTACATCTTATTAAAAAACAAAAGCAATTTGCTGGTGCCATAATTTAATTCCAATTTCAAGTGAGCTGGACAAACTACTGTACAACTTTCAATATTCTTTAAAATTAGGTATTTGGATACTTCCCAATCAAGGATTTTTCCACTTTTTATAAAATATCTGGATTTGAATACGGTGTGAGCTGAAAAGACACAAGTGTCAGTTCAAGAAAATACAAGGACCAAACAATACCCAAAGATGAAAAAACTCATAGGCAGAAATGCTTAAGTACATAAAATTTTACTTTCAGTGCAGAAAAAAAAATAGGAAAGAAACTCTACCTTTGATGAATTTAAGTTTTCAAACTGCTACAGCTTTAAGAAGCTTGTCTGCTAAGCACTCAAACCAGTTATGAAAGAGGGAATGAAAAAAAATCAAAGTTGCTTTCGTACATGCTGTAACAGTTGTTTACATTGAACCCTGCAGCATAAAAAGCAAACCAGTCCCAAGCTTTTAAGCTAAGAGATTAAGGTGAAACTTTTCAAAGGCACAAAATGACAGCTCTGCAACTGTCACTTAATACCCTTTGAACTATTCCCCTCTAAGTACCTAAACCAGCTGAAACATGTTAACATAAGAAATGCCGTGCCCTGTCTTAACAAGAAATACTCAAACTATCAAAAAAGCAGATTGCCCACTTCAAAGAAAAGTAAATATTTGGTCATATGGAAGAGGCACTGTAACAGCCGTACAGCACGGAGCGGAGGGCGAGGAAGGGTCAACAGAAAAGGTAAGATACTTGTCCACAACAGCAACTACAGCGAGGCATTTACCTGCTGGGAAGGAGACTTAAACGGTGCATATTTAGTGTTTCTGAAGCAATTAATTCGCTGTTGCTAAAAGCTACGGCAGCCCCATGGGGCCAGTGGGTCTTCCCTCATCAGCGCAATCCCACTAAGTCTTGTAAAAACCCACCTCTCGCTGCTAGTATTTTTAAACCCACAACTTTACAAGCAAAGAGTTAAACTGCAGCAGTGCTCCGCAGAGAACCTAGGAAACTAAACATAAAGGATGCATAGGCAATTCTTTTCCATTAGATCTGTTAAAGCAAAACACAATTACTTGGTACCCCATAGGATTTATATTAATCCCTCCAGTAAGGTACTATTGATAATGCAGTTTGCTGCATGCATATATTGCATCTGTCTAGGGCTTCTCCTGAGCCCTTCTGGCATTTACACTTCTTACATACACTCTTATACACAATTTACACAGGAAGCTGTTTCGACAGCTTTACTCTCAAAGACCTGACAACCTCATCACGATCAGCTGAACGACTCGTCTCCACACGGATTAGTCTGTGCTCTGCTAACATCAAAAACTAAAACCAGCGTAAGGTACAAGCAAGTAACAGACAAACTGGCACAGAAAGGTAAATGCCCCAAAGTGAGTTTTACATTCATCTCCAACTGGATACAGGTGATAGAAAAGCAACAGCGCTTCACACTGTACCTACTGGCCATAATTTGCCTTGTTTCAGTGAAGGGCAAGCACCTTTGCTCACACTGTTCCGTGCCTGTATGAAAGCTGTCATGGCATTACACCTCTCATGAGGACACTTGGCTATGGCAGTGATAAGAAAGTTCACCTATCAAACAGCTCATTAGAAAGGTCATTTTGTGTTTTCAATATGAAACATCTTATATGGTGAAGTTAGATCCTAAGCTTCTGGATGATCTTCATAATCTTTAGGCAGGACTTCATTCTGTGTTGCAGTATCCGTCTAGCAATTCTGGGACGTCACTTCAAAATTATATGGAAACCTTCACCATTTTCAGCTGAAAGAGGAAAACAGTGTCAGTCGCTGTGTCAGTCCATAACTGAACTGTAGATACACAAGCCAGTGCACCGAAAGAGCACAGCACAGACTTGGGTTTTACTGGGCAGAAGCGGTTCTTTACTACTTTGAAAGATTAAATCTTCTAACCTGTGAAATATCAGTAACCTGGTAACACTTGAAGAATAACGAACTGCTTAAAATCTATTTGTATGCCGCTGTTTCTGACCTCTCCCAATTATGCATTAAACCCCCCTCATCTGGCACAGACAGGCAATGTCATAGACATTAACTTCTGCATGAACAATAAATATCCTTAGCATATGTCTTTAATCATGTTTTGTGATGCTCAGCCTTACACGAAAAAGCCAAATGGAAACAGTGTTAGAAAAAAAAAAAAACAGTTGACTTTATGTTTAGAAGCCAGGAGTCCCACCAAAAGTCTTATGAGAGACAAACAGGTCTGTAACAATTGCTGTCCTGGGGAGGGGCAGTTCACAAAGGCTTGTGGTGACAGGACGAGGGGCAATGGGTATAAACTGGACAGGGGCAGATTTAGACTAGACATTAAGAGGAATTTCTTCACTATGAGTGGTGAGACACTGGCCCAGGTTGCCCAGGGAAGCTGTGGCTGCCCCAGCCCTGGAGGTGTTCAAGGCCAGGCTGGATGGGGCCTTGGGCAGCCTGATCTGGTGGGAGGTGTCCCTGCCCAGGGCAGGGGGTTGGAACTGGATGATTTTTAAGGTCCCTTCCAACCCAAACCATTCTGTGATTCTATGAATGGAGTTTATCCTCACCAGAACAGTTTCAAGTTGGGATGCTGATAAAGTGAAGCAGGCTTCAAAACTACATCTCGTCTACAGCAACACCACAGCTTTTAACAACTTCCCACTTGTGCTCAACAAAAATGTTTGTACAATTTGAAACTGTATCTTCAAAACTGGGACAGTTTCTGTAGGTAAAATTTGCAGAGTCAAACTTGTCCACTGATGCTAGCCAATTCCTGGCACCGTCTAGAAATAAACTGGACTCCTAAGAAAGCGCTGGATTCATCGGAAACTCCCCAGGTTTAAAAGGGAGACTTGCAAAACACATTGAGGAAAACTGAACGGCAGCGATCATGGGCCAAGGCCGGCTGCGTCCTGGTTTAGCTGCACACACTCAAGTAAAATGATTCCAGTGACTCGACAGCACTGGGGAGAGGGGCAGCTTGTTCTGTGAATGTTCCCAGTCAAGCCCGCTAGCTGACGCTAAACAGCAGAGCTACAAAGTGCTGGCAGCAGGGGAAACGCACTGGAGCGCTCCCAGCTAAACGGCCACGTCCTGTCCACAGCAACAGCCTTCCCAAGGCGATTATTCACCTTGAAGAAGGTGAGCAATGGAAGAACAGGATTCTATACTCAGTTCTGCCAGCTAGCAGGGCTTGGTCAACATTTGGTTTCTGAGCTTCAGAGGTACTACTGCCAGAATAGGATAGGATTTCATTTCATTTCCATTTTAAAACCACTGTTCTCAGCAATTATTAACACCAAGCACTGTTTAGTGATGATGCTCGACTGAACTTTTTTAGTGAGGTTTGTTAGCAAGTGCTGCAATGGTTCGGAACAGAAAGCTTGGAGAAGAGACTGAGGTGCCGCACAGAGGCTGAACAGTCTTACTGAGAGAAGACGAACTCATGGATCTTTGCTGCTGCTGCTGTATGCCGATGGTTTTCTTTTGCAAGTCAGCCTTTACAGGCTCTGCTGTTACACTTTGCTTGGAAAAATTTTACTAGAACAATATTCTGCCTTAAAGAAGGCTTCTTTAAGAAAGGGCACTCTACCTTTAATTGTGGTGAATAAGAAACAACTCTCATCCTGAAAGTTTTGAACCATCTACAAAGGAAAAAAACCAGAGTTTTAAAACCCTCCTGAGTATGACCAGGGCAAAAAATAAATACATCAGGTATTAAACACAGCCTTCTACAAGCAATTGCGTATTCTGGGTTTAATCAGCAAGTGACAAGCACACACCACACTGCATACAGTCCTGTGTTTTAAGGACAATTTCTTTTACATTTTACTGTACATAAAGTACATGGGGAAACGGCCTCGAGTTCCGCCAGGGGAGGTTCAGATCTGCTCTCAGGAAAAATTTCACCATCCGTGGAGATATTTAAAAGACAGGTAAACAAGGTGCTCAGGGATATGGTTTAGTAGTGGACAGGTATGGCTGGACTCTAGGATCTCAAAGGTCTTTTCCAACCCAACAACTCTATGATTCTGTGAATGTACTGTTTGTTAATCAAGGAGCCCCTTTACTGGTGCCAGTGGTTTTGGAACTCTATATACATCTAGCAGATGCTTGAATAAGCAGAGTTCAGCAGCGTTTAAACGCTCCCTGCATTTGGGCGTGTTCAAAATAAATACACACTAAGCAATTAGTGCAGCATCCCAGAATTACATAGACCAGTTGCCCTTCTTTTCTTATACTTTGAGTTTATTCAGGTAGGGTACAAGTGACATTTAAAGAATCCTTCTGATGCTTCTGACGTAAAGGAAGAAATACTCTAGATGTCAGACAACACTAGGCTGCATTATCAAACAGGAAAAAACAGTAATAAAGAAGCAGCATAAGAAAATCATCTGTTTAATGCATAAATAAAATTTTTCAAGAAAATAAAAGTTTCCATTACCTGATCACTAACAAGAATGTGGATACCTGTGGGACCCTGTCTGTAAACCTGGTTGATCTGATGCAAAGGAATATTAAATGCCAAAGCAAGCTTGCGTGTTACTTCTGAGGCTGCCATTTCTTCTAAGTAGATTGCGTGATAAACTACAAGAAAAACAATTACAAATAAGCATGGTACTGTAACAATATGGAACAAATAAATCTTAGTATGTTTGTAACCTGGCTTTGAAAATTTTAAAAGCTGGAAGCCCTTACTTTACCCTCCCCTTGAAGCAGGAACTGCCATGACTTTACTTGCAAGATAAAGTCATAAGTGCATTTCTCTGACAAGGAGGAGGCTTCTACTTGTTTTGATGCTGAAAGCAAAATTCCCCATTTTTCCTGTATCCTGCACAAACAGACAGTCCTGTCAAACTGGATCTTCAGAGTCACAAAAATATAACTTTGGAAGTACTGTTGGACCATCTTGGAAGAAGCAGGCAATACATCTGACTTGCACTACTCCAATGTTGCATTAAAAGGGATGTGGAATTTTGATTTTGGTAAAGAAAGCCTTTTTCAACTGTCTGAACATTTCCTATGGATCATCTCAGAGCTGAAGAGGGGGTGTGTGAAATACAAGATAACAAACAAACAAAACAGTGAGACAAAGAAGCTATCGAGTTTGACGCTGCATTTGCAGCTCCATGTTTGTATGTCCCCCCATCCCAAACCAAAGACTGAAGATACTCAGAGGGAAAATACAAATTTGATAAAGACACTGTCCTATTTACAGATCCTCCTCCACCTCAGTTCTTGCACGGAGAGCACACAACTCCTATTGCAGCAGCAGCCTCACCAGATTTCAGTTAGCTGGGGAGGGGGTCTCTTCACTCAAAGCCAAGAGCAAGAAGAGAATAATTTTACATAGCTCTATTCTCTTAATTCTAAGGCTGACTGAATTTACAATTAAATATTTAAGTTCCTACCTGTGCTGAAAACAAACGGCTATCTCAGGAAAATAACACTGAAATCATGAGCCCATACGCTGCTTGGCTGCTTTTCCTTGTCTCCACCAGTTTTAGCTCAGTTGCACAGAAAATGACAGCAAAGCCTAACTGAAAATGGGAAAGAATCTACATGTTTTACACGCGTGTAGCTTTTTTTATATTTATCTGGTTAATGCCTTGCCTGTAACAACACAGCACAGCTAATGTGAGCTCCTTAATTAATTATCACATGACTACAGTTAGTTTATATCAATGGTCTGAAATAAATGATTTAACCCTGAGAGGTTTTAAGGTTGTTTATTGTATGCAGTGTCAAAACAACAGTTGCTGTTCTGAATACAACTTCCTCCACTTTCTCTGTAAACCAGAAACGGAAATTCAGCCTCTTCACTACTCTTTTTAAGACTGAGAAGTGGTGTGCTAAGAGACCCTCTATGCGTCGTACCGTATATTGCACCATTGCTGCTGTCACCATTGCCTGCATCTTGTCTTTCCAGTTGTACACTCCTCAATGGCTCCTGACAGACATAGATTGTTAAACGGGGCCTAACAGACCTGTGATTCAAACAAATCGGACATCAGACAAAAAGGTATTTGTGCCCTGGAAATCAGTAAACTGATATGTCACAAATGTAGATTTGTTGTGCCTAACAGTGGACTTGAAATGTTTTCTGTCACTGACCAAACAAAATAAAAATTAGTATAATGATAAGAGGTCTTCAGATGCTACTGCATTTTAAAAAAATATCTGTCGATTCAGGGTTCATCAACACGCTATTTGCTGGAATCCTGGAACACGACTGCCAAGTAACACCAACAATTCTTACAAAGGTCAATGGTAACAAATGCCCGTTTCAGTCAGGATCAAAACCATCAGCTGGGATGCTGTCTGTGTTAGCACACAACACTTGTAACCATCGCCTTGGGTCTTTCTTAGCTCCCCTGAATGAGAAGTTTTGTGTCTTGGCAACGAATGGCACCTGTTCTCAGGGCACCACAGGCACCAAGGCCCCTCCTGACACTGACTGCCCAGCCTGTGGGTGCCCTGTCCCTGGAAGTGTTCCAAGGTGGACAAGGCTTTCAGCCCACGGCAGGGGGGTTGAAACTGGATGATCTTTTAGGCCCCTTCCAACCCAAACCATTCTATGATTTCCCAATTCTAAGGACAGGGATTCTTGTGAATGACAGAACAAAACACACTCAGCCTCACGTTCAACATGTTACCTGGATTTCAGTGCATTATATAGCCGAATTCCATCGGCTGGACCACAGATTTGTACCAGATCTTCTCTTGTCAGCTTTAATAAATCAGCACCTGGAGAAACAAAAGAGGATTTTTATGAAGATTATTTTAGAACATTTATGCATTCCAAAATACATTGTATGCTCATTTAAACCGGGAATAACAAACTCCACCATTATAAAAACTAGATCGTGCAGACATGAACAAGCCAGTAAAATGCACAACAGGCATGAGCTAGCACTAAGGAAAAACAACCAGTTTTTCCAGAGGCTTCCACTTGGTGGTGTTCACATCTTTGAAAAAGCACAAGGCCTGCAAGGCACAGTTTCTGTACAGATAAACGACTGTTCTATATCCAGACAATGGTTTAAATGATTCTTAAGTGTTAACTGACACCTAGGTCAGTGTAGTTTAAACACACACAAAATTAAGAGCAAAGCTACCTGATGGTTTCTCACTCAAGGAATCATCCCAGACATTCAGCTAATACATCATTTCCTCTGCGCACTTAAGTCATTACAATGCACACTGCTAAAGGCTGGGAATAAGCATTCTGTGAAGACAACTGTTTCCCAGAACATTTTTTTTAGAAAAAGACGCTTCAATAAAAGATACTAAGCAGATCTAAACATGAAATGGAAGGAGCCATATTTCTTAGAAGCAGCTTGAGTGTCAACAAAGAAAACAACAGTCTGAAAAATCAGTCGCTGCAAGAGATGAGTGGGAGGACCAGGAAAATACTTTATTTGTGGAAATCACAGACGATCTAGGAATGTATTGGTAAAAGCTGGCAAAAACGATTTCTGATCATAACCCTTAAGTATTATAATAAAAAAAAGCCTACTGCACCTGAAGAAGTACAATAAAAGCTACATTACACCTCCTGCTTCAAAGAAAAACTATCAGCCAGTTAGAATTTGACTTCTATAAGCATATAACATTTAAAAGGAACAACTGCTTTAAGTTTTCCAAGGATCTTTGTCAGAAATTTGATACTAAAGTTTACTGAGAAAGCTTAGCAATCGCAAGATAAGAAACGTGGCAAAAACAACCCAGCAGCAGCAGACAAAATGGTCACATTCCAACACTGCAAGGGCAGACTATGAAATACTGTACTTGCTGACCATTAGGTCCATGGTGTTTAAAATAAAAGCATCATCTCACTGATTAACTAAGGATACTTTGCGTGTTAGTCTTGAGCTAGGAGATGCTGTTGGTTCAAGGGAAGCTTGTAGCAGTCGTGCCCACTGACAGGAAACTGCACAGCTAACAAGACAGCCTGCTGCTCTGACTGAGCAAAGTCATTCACTTTTCTCAAAGGAATCACGACTGTTAAAAAGATTTCATGAACTATCATCAGGAAAAAAGAAACTAGCTTCACTTTTGGGCGTTGGGGTGAATTCGTTCAAAACACAACTAGAAAAAATGCCTTCCGATGCAAACTGAACAATTAATAAGCAAATTAGTTAATTTACAATAAATATCAATGCATATTGTTTGAATTATTTTCCCATACAAAACTTGCTCACTCACACAGACTTGAAATAAAAGAAGAAAACTACGGATACCTGAGAAATTTGAAAAAAGCCTTGTATAGGTAGAGAACCTATTCTTGAGCAACCATTGCTGTGTTTCCTGGATTGTGGATGAAGGATGAAGTTGCTGTAAGAAACAAGAGGGAATACGGTAAGTCAGCTATTATATATTTTAAAACTCCCAAACCATTAAAAAAACTCCCTCAGTTAAACATTTCATCTGTATCTATTAATATAAATGTATGTATAATAAATCAAATGTTCTGACACAAATATACAATTACAGCTGTGATCAATACCAGAAAGCAAGCACTCACATCTCCAGACCCTTGAGAGGTTCCATCTCCTTGATGATTTGGGGAGGAAGAATTGCTACCGATTTTTAAAAAAATGGGAAAAAGAAGTATTAATAGACGTTTATTAAGCAAAATTTTTAAGCACTGCTGAAAAATAACTTGAAATTCCCAAAACCATAAATATCACTGTCAAATACTGCACAGAGTGAAACTTAAGTTAAACTCAAGACTGAATTCACCACACTTCTACATGCAAGTTGTCTGGTTCCTATTTTGTGTATTCTATATCAGCTGGAGAAGTAGCAATATTTTAATTAATGCCTTAGTAAAACACGTTTTCACCAATATGATTCCTGTTGAAAAGCTTGTAAAGATCATTGTTGGTTTTTTTCCTTGCAAATTATATTAACTGTGTATGAGGGTAACAAAGACTGTTCTTACTGAAAAAAAGGTAAATCATTGCCATAGGCAAAGACTACATGAGAACAGTTAGAATTATTTGCTATACAACAAAAGAAAAGAAGAAAAGTTTCCAACAACGTATAGTAAAAAAGAAAAATGCTGAAGGAAATGTCATTCCATTATAATTCAATCACATGATCCAAACTCTAAAGTAAATATATAGGTCAAAACAGTCTCTCATTTGCCAGTGGAACCAGAAACAGTTGGATTTACTCAGAAAATACTTTTTTAATAAAAGTGATTTTTAAATGTTATCTTTAATTAGAGTACAGAAAAGAAACTTACCTGTCTGGGACACTGTAGGTATTATGTTGAGCAGAGGTAAAAGTTGGAGCAGGAGTAGGACTGTTGTTTACAAATGTTGTAGGAGTATCAGGCCATGGTGAACACTGAAGATCAAGAGTTAAAACTTAAATTCCTCTTGACAATACATTTTTTAATCTAATGCACAGTTAATTTATTTAAAGCCAGGCGTTTTTTTCCCACAGAGAATTTTGTTTCATAAGTCCAAATAAAGATTCCCTCCATCCCACACATTACATACAGCTACTCCAGGTAAAAATCAGTTTTCTTTTATCTTGTTCTTTCAAGAAGACTCCTATATATACTGTCTGCTGTTAACAAAGTGAAGGTGGAACTGACAGAAGACCTGTACAGATTCCTCAGCTTAAAATAAACCAACCAACCCACCCCATCTGCTGTAAAAGCCTCTTTCACCTACAAGGGATGAAGGGGCTGTTTAAACGGCAGGTTTCGTGACTTGACAACAGGTGTTCAGCAATAGTAAGTAAAACCATGAAGCTAGACTTCTCCTTGTGTAGAACTCTAATGTATCTGGCCTGACAGCAATTAAATGTAACTGGAATTTTCAGTGGAAATTTTGGAAAGGGAAAATTTTTATTGATTTACTTCAGGACTAAAATGGTGCTTACATGTACTTTTCTCTGAACTGCCTGGTACGCTCCAAGGCTTATATGCAAATATAAGTCATCACAAGTATATTATGAGCCAGCTCTCCAATTTAGTCAGTTTTTTTTTTGGACAGGTTTTAAACCACCATGACAGAAGCCCTTCAAAATGAAACCACCTTTTAGTGTTTCCAATACCACTGCAAATTCAGTATTTTAAAGAAAAATAACAAACAAACATTTTGCTACGTTTAAAGACAGACAGGTTTAAAACAAACAAGGCATCAGAGAGAAAGTTAGCTAAGACCATGCCTGTTAAAATGACAAAGGTTTCCAACATACTTATGTACCAGCCAAATACCTAGTAAGGAAATTTCCAGAGTTATAGCATAGTCTTGCGGCGGGGAGGAGGAGGAAGGAGAGCAAGTACAACCTAATATTAATAGAAATGCATTTCAACAGTTTTGTGTTGAGAGACTCTTTCACTATCCAGGGGAAACAGAACATGAGCACAAAACCAGCCACAATCTTCTGTAAAACAGCTAACAACATTTCTGTACTGGATTGCAGTCTTCATTCACCAGAGCAAGACTAAGTTTCCCAGGATGATGCATACATTATAAAGAAATTAATCTTGCTTCCCAGGAGCTTAAAAACTAGGAAATTACTCCACCTCTCCAAGATCTGATTCAAATCAGTACTTGTGCCAGCCACTGTACACATGCTGCCTTTGATTAGAGTCAAAGCCACCCTTCAGAATACAAACAGTGCCATCTACACAAAGTATGCTCTTTCGTGCCCTTCTAGTATTACACACTCTTCCTCCTATTCTCTGTGTTCCCACCTGTTGCTTCTCTTCTCAAGCTCACTTTAACATTAATCTCAAAGATGTCATAATAGAACAGGGAGTTAAAAGTCCTTCATAGCCTAATTATGTGGTCGAAAGCCATAATTTTAATATAAAAGCTCAACATAATAACATTAGCTTTGTTCTTCTGAAGTATTTTAGAAGTGCAATTATATTTCTTTAATTTTCTGACATTCTCTCCCCAAATTTTAATGCAAGACACTTATTCAGACACAGAAACACAAGCTCTACATCCTTAACCACTACTCTTTCACAAGATTCTGTCCCAGCATATACATAAATTCAGGGTTAGGGAAGAATGCACTGGTGTCACAGACCAGCTTCTGAGCCATTCCCAAGGCCCGGAATGCAGTTAATGTTTTTGTCCTTCAAAGTTGAAGTTGTTCACAACAAAACTCTGAGTTAAAACACAGGGAGATGCACAACTAAAATATTTAGAAAAAGAAAATACCAATCCAAAGCAAGCAGCCTCTCTTCTGCTATAATATATTTTTTCTTCAGCAAATATCCTACTAACTACCACTGAGAGTGAATCAATTGGTTAAGAAAAGCAGTAGTAATTATAATACTACTGCAACATGCCCATTGGCTCGTTTCTCCTTTCTTCTGTCTTGTATGCTGTGGAGGGAAAACGAGTATCTGCGCACTGAGATACTAAATTCTGAAAGTTTTGAGGAATGAGGCAGCCTAGCATACAAAAATAAATGGCTACAGTGTACATTCTTCAATCATCTTCTAGCAATTAGCTCAATCTGCTTATACCCTCATTATCACTCATGCACAACTGCTCCACACTGCACAAACTGATAATGTTCAGAATCAGACAAATTCCTGGGCAAAGTCATTAACATAAAAAAGACTGAGAAGGGATGTGCTTTCTAACATCCTGCATGACAATTCTGCACTGGATGCTACAGACTCACGGTCTCACCAGTCAGGTTATTTCTTATATTCTTAAGCCCAAAACTGAGGTAACCAAAGGACATTCAGCAAGCTAATGATACTAAAACATAAGTTCCTGGCCACTGGATGTAAACTTAAAAATATCACTGTGTCACATGAAAGAATCCATCTCTGCAAAAAGCCATCACAGAACATAAAAAAGATTGGCATTATATCTTTACCTGCAAAGAAACCGAACACGTACTGGTAAATATTCAAAGAAGTTGGTTTTGATGTCTCAAGGCTAACTGCCCTCTATTACTAGCACCCTGATACAAAGCTACTCACGGAACTGCAGTCTGAAAATTATGCCTTTATTTCCAGACACTGATTAATTCTTGAAAAGGAGAAAATAATTTCAGTTTCAAATCTTTTAACATTCTTCTGTAAAGGACATGAATGAAAATATAAAGTATTGACCAATGGTTTAGCTGAGTTAAAAAGGAAGATAAGAAATCTTTCTAAGTATGACTTTTCAAACTCAGGATATGTAGCATTTAAACTCAGAATGTTCCTAACATGTAAAGAATTGCAAAAACTCCAGTTATGCTAAGGCACTGTTTAAATGTCTTTTCCCTTTTTATTTCCAATCTACCTGGATCTGCCCAAACTCATGCTTTACAGGAGAGTAAAACTGTACTTCGGCAAAGAACTCCACACTATTTTCAACCACCAAATCAACACAAAAACTAGAAGCTTGCTCTCCAAATTAGGCTCATTATGCTTGGGCACAGGAACAATTTTATTATACACAGGACAGAGCTTTTTCAAGGAACCTGTAAAACAGAGGGTTCTTACCCCCAAAACCCACAACTGTCAGTGGCAAAAGCAAAAAATGTCTGTCCATATAGGCTTAATCACTCTGAATGTAAAGTTATTCCCAAAATGTGATGTCACACAACACCACGTAGCCTTTACGGTACTGATAGTGTTATAAGAACAGGTAGATGTAAAGAGAAACAAATGGAAGAAATAATATATTCTTATGCTACTAAATTAGTTTTACTCTGGCTCCACTTTGACTCTCATAGCCCCTAGAAAGTTTGATATTCTAAATTTCAGTCACTTTCAGAGAATATTTCCCTTCTTCACCAACCTTGCACATCCAAAACTTAACGTTCCAATTTATTTCAAGGTCTACACCTGGTAATCTTCTGCCTCCCACTTGTCCTGTAATAAGCTCTATCTGCAAAAAATGAACGCTCAACCAAGTTTATTCAAATTATAGCTTTATATATCCTAGCTTGCGACACATAGCATAGGATGTACTAACATAAAAAACAACTAAGATACTGCAGACAGAAAAAAAGTGCCAAGATCTAACGATCACAACACAAATTTGCCTGCTTTTTCAAATTCAAAGCAGGGATAAGAATCCAGAGTGGGAGGTTTTTTCCTTCTTCTTCCTGAGACAAGCTCTAGCTTCTATACATTTGGAAGAGGAGAAAAAAAATTAACTGCCTCCTTCATAAAATGGCCCCTGGATGTAGGTCACCTGTGCATAAACATCAACTGTGAGTTCCAGAAGGCAAGGTTAAATTTGTGGCCTTTTACATCTACAGGAAGAAAAAAAAAAAAAAAAAAAATCAATGTTCCATACCTTGAGACTGCATTTTAACAAGTAGCTAACTCCACAACTGTCTGTTTGGAAAATATTGAGATAAATGCTGCAGAAATTGCAGTAAATGCACTGAGTTCTGAAACACCAGATGACTAAAAATATTACAAGAAGAAAAAAAAAAAACTAAAAAGAGAGAAAAAGTAATAAGATTAGGAATATCCAGCAAACAGAACAGCAAAATCTTGAAGGGGCAAACTAAAAAAACCAACATATAAAATGAGATGCAAAAAAGAAAGGAACAAAAAAAAGCCTATATAATCAGTTAGGCGTAGGAGGAAGATAATAATACTCAACTCTAAAAAGGAGGAAGACTATAGATTGGATTAACCTAAACTTCTGGAACTCAAGAAAAGATGACTAAAACTATTTCTGGGCATTCAGGAATCAGTATTGGCTGAGTAACAGCCAACACTCTTAACTTCCTCAAGAAAAATACACTCTAAACAATCCTCTTTTCCTTCTGTAATGCAGCCACAGTTCCTAGGACTTGTGAAGATCCATCATACATACAGATATAAGCAATATAGTGTCAATTCTCACGCTTAAAAGTAGGTCTTCAGGTTTTGCATCTAAGCCCCTCTGTGATGGCTGCGCTGCATCTGTGGTACGTTTGATGTGCACATATGAAAAGTCTAGTACCAGCCAAACTTTCCGATTGCTGCATTTGGGAAGACAGACTTGCACAGACAGAATTTGCCTAAGTAGAAACATGCATCACCCCCTGTCCATATTTACAAGGCCCATGTGAATAAGCCTGTCTGATGGCAAGAGAAAAAGGTGGATGAGTTTGCCTTCAAGCTGTAGATCAGGCAAAAAAGTTGTACACTCAACGTATCTAACTAAAAACAGTACTTAATGTGTGTGTAACGATTACCAAGGTTTCACTACAAATACAGCAAAAAAAAGTGTTTCGTAGTATTTTTATGGGCTTGATTTCTAATACTTTTGGTGATGGTTAAAAAGCACTGTCATGATGGAACAGGTTATGTGTTCAATCTGCTAATTATGCCAAGTTAGCAAGACTGAAAACATTTTATCCTAGAGGGATAAAATTCAAAATAGTCTCAACAAATGGACCAAATGATCCCACGACAGAATTGTATTAAGGGCAAATGCAAACCAGGAATAGTCAGCTGCACAATTAAAAGAACTGGAAAGCTGCACACAGCTGGTAGTCCAAAATAGCCTGTGGGTCATTCTTCATCCCAAGCGAAAACTGAAGAAATAAACAGACACACACACACACTGTCTTTTGTGGGTTTTAGAAAAGGCATTAGAAGTCCAGTATTACCTGCCCTACCTCAATTTTTCTTCACTATAATTAAGGTAATGCTCCCATTTATAGGAGCCTAGCATTCCAAGAGATGTTAAGAACAGGTTAGACAGCTTTCAGGTATTATTTGGCTATAGTTCGTCTCTTTCTGGACAAGGGATCTGTTATATATTTTAAAAATAACTTTTTCTATTATTATCGTTCCCATGAGCAACAGTCATTTAATGAAGTACTAATAACAACAGAAATAGAAGAGAGCATGGGGAAAAAACCAAAAAGTACTCCTCCTCTAAGGAACAATTCAAAAGATGCTTCAGAGGTGCTTTTACAAGTAAGAGAGACAAAATCCCATTTTCTCCTGCCTTTCCTTGCTCCCAGCCATTTGGAACAACCAAAAGACCACCTGCATTGCCAAAGAATGCTAAGGGTGCAGCTTAAAAGAAAGAAAAATAAACCAACCACCAAGAAAAGTAAATGGTAAACTTAGACAGCTCAGTGCTTGCAATAGTTTCAGAGGGCCAAAAAAGCTCAACAAAGAACCCATCTTACTTAAAAACATTGCTTGTTCCCTTCCACCCAGTTACACAATTTATAAACAAGCAGAGGCACACACTGAAGTATTTTATAACCTAAACTTTATATATCACTTTCACAGATCATAAAGACAAACTAAGCAATGTCTGAAGGACAACAGTCCAGATAGTCACTGCCTAAGCACTGCTGGGAAAGTGCTGTCAGCACAAATGTGACTGTTTTTTGAACAGGCATGAATTGTCTTCCACAGTCACGTTATTGATTGACATTTAAACATGCCAAATGGTTGTTTCTTGTCTGAAAAATGTAAGGTCTCCATTGATAGTCACCGTAAAAAACAGCATTTAAGAAATCTAAAACACTAACCTATGACAGGAAGAGGGCACAGGATGTACATAAAACTCATTTTGGGGGTCACATACAGGGTTAGCATACACGTGTCACGAAGACATGCTGGCTCTTCTGAACTGCATTAAACCTGCTTGGAGCACAATATGTAGTTGGCTAAAGGAAAAATCAGTAACTAACGATCAACTATCTGCAACACTACATGGCGTTTTAAAAATACTCATGTACATGGAAAGTTATATTGAATGCAAGTACAAATACAGAACAAAACACTAAATTTCACTGTTCTTACTTCCACTAATTACACATACATAATTAAAAAAAAGAAAGCTATTTCATTTCAAGTCACATAAATGGAAAAGCTCTTGACTTTTGGAAGTGACACACTCCCTCTGCAACAGTTTAAGTGTTAGATTTAGGAAGGATTCCTTTGCTGAAAACAAACATGGAGCAATTGGTATGCATAGAAGTGAATAAAATTAAGACACAGCAATCAAAATATTTGTACTTTATATAATGGAAGTTTCTCCTATATCTAACACTGCACAAGGTATCTTGCACAATGAAAAGGTAAGAAGTCCCTTACACTGCCTCGCTTTGCCAGAGAATCACCGTAGTCTGCTGGCAAAGTCCGCTTGCTGGACTTTTTCTGCTCATGTTCAACTGCATCTTCAATTATAGGCTCAAGCCTCATCTGGACAAACACCAAAGATTTGGATCAATTTCTTTTCATTATACAGTGAGGAAAGATCTAAAAGGCTTCTAAAAACTTCTGAAAACTTTAGAAAATGACATAGAACTCACTGATGTTTAAATTAAAAGAAAATACAAAAACCTACTGAGGCTCTGGCCTTAAATTCAGCAATCTCCAAAAAATACACTTTGAAGTTCAAATTTGGCAGACAATTAAATTCTAGATTCCCCCCCTTTTATTTTTTTTTATCTGTACCAAAAGGCTGTTCTAGGGTTCAATATAGCTAAACACTGTTCGATCTTAGCGTATTCAATACAAGCATCTACAGAGTATCTGAATGAAAGTTTACTAAACAAAATCTTAAAATTTAATGCTGCTGTTCACTGGACAAGTTTGTCAAATAAAAATTTTATCTTTGCGTAGAACTAATTCTTCACCAGCCCTTCCAAGACTGCAGTTATGTGCTGTATCTATGTCTTTACTCCTCAGTAAGCCAATGAAATCTTATTTTGTTACCTCTGTAAGAACTGTGGTGTCATATGAAGGCTGATACTTTTCTTTTTCATGTGCAGTTCTCTTTTCCATCTTTTCTCTGTCTGTTTTCTGTTTCCTGTCTGCTCCTTTTGGCTAAAAAAGAACAGTTACATGAACAAGAAAGCAGGTGTGAAACAGTTTTAAAACCGAAATCTGATCTCAAAAGTGAAGCAGTAATACAAAGATGTCCCCCAACTTTAAAAGTGTTTCTGAGAGATTTATTAAGGATCTGTTCTCTAATGTTACCTTAAAAACTTTGATTTGACAGCTGGCTGAATGCAGATGATCTGTATATTCTCCGTTTTCAGTCTGTTTAAAAGTGTCAACCTGAATCCTAAAAGGAACTCCTTTCTCTCCTCCATGTTTACGAGGGGTAAATTCAGTGCTGATACAATGCACCTGAAAAAAAATAAAATTCATGTCTAGAATACTTCTGAGGCTCCCTTTAATTTGGTGGGGTTTTTTTTATGTTACAAACATAAGGTACATTTCCTAAGGATATGTAACAAATTACCCAGCCTATCTGAAGACCAAGCTGCAAAACTAGCATTTCATTCCTTTTCTTGCCCACATGCAAATGATAAAAAACATTATATTTGAGCTGATAGGGAAGAGGGGAAACAACCAAGTGTGTCACTAAAATCTCTCCAAAAAGCAGAAGTCATTGTGGTTTCCTACTAAATGAAAACTTGCTGGATCTTAAGAAAAACATATGTGGATGACAACTATATCTATCATGAATATAGCAACAACTTCTTCAATGCATTATTGCCAAATGCACCATAGCTAGAATAAACTTCAGAGTCACTTGTAATAAATATTACCAAGGCCACTGACTGGAAGAGTTATTCATCTCATGTGAAATCAGTGTATTTTCAAATGCACACAACTTCCTGTAGAAGTCAGCAGACTTTTTAATCAGTATGTAATTGCCTCAAGTGCTGTATCAGCCTGAAGACTAAGTTTATAAGCTAGAAATATCCCTAAAAGATAACTAAGGAGAAGAGCAACATAACAGAAAGAACGCTGATTAATCTCACTGGTCAGCTACATTTTAGCAATCCTTACTAGAAAAAATGTCTCCAACTGTACCAGATCAAAGTCAATTTACAATGTGGAATTTAACCTATTTTGGTAGGCCCAGTAAGAAACACTGCTACTTCAAATGTTTATACCTTCTCTCCATAATAAAAACGGATCTGAGAAAAGAAGTAAGCTAAGAATTCCAATGCAAAACTGAACTTTCTGTGTAAATAATTTCCAGAGAAAGCATGTTCATATCAAATACACAACTAATAAACATCATACAAGGAAGCCTACTGACACAGTAAGAAACTACTTTGAATGTCTGATTTAAAACTCTTTGTAGCATATCGGTTTTCAGTTGGTGGCCTCAAGCCAAGCCTCTGCTGAAGCTCACCACCTGGCAACTGGGCCTATCAACTGAATACAAATAGTAATGAGAGCATTTAGAGTGGTATAAATTAATGCTAATACTCCATATAAGAAAATACTTGACCCACAGCAGCTTTCTGCAAAGAGATTTTTGAAAGCCTGAAACTGCTTTTAGAAGAAAAACCCACTAGAAAACCTTATGGAACTATCAGTTTCTATGAACTGCTTTTTTTTTTTTCTTTACCAAGCTAGTATTTAGTTACCATCCCATATATAAGAAACCAAGAAGCTTCGCAGTGCAAATATACTATTGTGTGTGACCTGAGAGGCATGAAACACAAACAACCAGTCAAGTGAAGTCTCAAACCTGAATAAAAGCAGATGTACATTTTGTTGGATCCCACAAAAATTCAACTGCATTGAGCTGGCTTGGATTTGTCTTGATATCAATGACTCCAACAGACATTGGAATATCTATATTAAAATAAGTAGCATATGTTTTAAAATAATCATATTCCAAGAAAACACTATGAATACATTTTAACACAAGGTTCCCACCAGCAAACACGGGTAGGGTAAAAAAGATGGGTTTTGGTGGCTTGACCATAAGTCCATAAACATTTTCTCAGGAATCCCAAAACTGTATTGATTCGACATAGAAAAGTGCTCTGGGTTTGGAGGTGTTTTCTGATTCCCCCATCCTTCTCCCACTCCCTCAGCTTATGCAACAATAAAGTGTTATTTCTACAATCTACTGAAGTTACTTCTGAATGTGTTCTCCTAATCATTGTAAGATTTAGTAATCAAAATTAGAGAGATTATTAACTGTATAAGGTTGCAGAGTTGCTGTCTTACTTCTGCAATGCCTAAAAGGTTTGAAAAGAATGTGAAAGTGGTAGGAACGCTTATATTCAAAATACACACTACACACTGTGAAAAAGCAGCACACAGAAAACTGTTCTGCGTTCTTTTCACCAGCCCTAGCATAAATGTGGCCATGATCAATTTAAAATTTGAAATCTAATTTCATACAATAGCAAGAGATAGAAACAATTATACCTAAGTCGAGAAGTCTGTCTCCAGGGCGGTTCCACTTCCAGCCTTCTAGCTGCTGGTGTTCTGTATATTGCAACCTTCTGTCATGGAACACAACTCTTATAATACTCTAAAAAAGAAGAAAACAAGTATCTGATAAGCCACAAAGTTACTATATCTTTAGAAACAGCCTGAAGATAAAGTAATAGAACATTCCAAAATAGCTACAGAGCTGATAAAAACGTATTTACAGCAAAAAATCTGGCAACCACAAGTCTCCCAAAATATTCCAGAACACAGAAATAGAACTGAGCAGCAGGAGATACATGAAAATGTGGTAAAAGAGAATTACATCTGATTGCATATTCTAAAGGTCACCATAAATTATATGCAGTGAATTGAGCAACACTGACAGCAAAGTATCAACATTGTGTAGGCAACACAAACTTGTTTTAGAAAACAAACACAAAAGACCATTTATTCTAAAAAGTGGTGAATATAGTTTGTCCTTTTTGTCACTGGGAATTTTGGGAATTTTTGTAGATTTTAAGACATAAAATTAACAGGAAAAACCCCTTCCTTATAAGCATACTTACAACATATTTATTACTTTAACTAACAGTAATGCACAACTAGCTGAAAATATTAACCTAAAAATCCTACAATATAATTAACTTTATTCAGCTAGATGCAATTAGCCAATAATACATATTTTTATGACCAGTTCTGCTACAACCATGCTCTCAGTTGTAAGGAAAGATCTCTATTCTGCTGCATGAATGCACATATAAAGCAACTTGTTACACAGAGGGAGGGGAACTAGGCACACACATCGCTACTGAACAAGCAAAACAGACAAACGTTTAAACTCCCACTTTTGTCACTAGCCTGCAGTCTTTCTTGTATTAACAGTGGATGCAAGTGTCCCAAGAACTTTCAAATGAAGTGCCTCCTCCAGATACATTGCATTTCCTTGGATTTATTTCACAGATAACAGAAATCACATGTGCGTACGTATCATATCGCTCATACAGACATATCGCTCCTTTTTAACTGCAAACTGGTAAGTTTGGAACTTGGAAATAGCTGCAGCCATCTTCACTAATATGAAACATCTTTTGTTGAAGTACTGAGATTCCAGTATTTAAGCGTCAGATTTTGACATAGCATAACAATACCTTGCACGGGTAAAATTTACTGGTTTAGACTTTTAGACTGCTTTGTCCTATTTTACCTACGAAATGGCTCACAACCAATATACGCACTGATAAAATTACAGCAGAGAGAGCCCCCAAAGCTACAAGGAAACAGCACCTAAGGGCACAAAAGAGTCAACGTGCCTATTAAAGCAGGTCAATATGCCAGGCTGTAAAAGGTTTGATTACAGAACTCACAAATCCCTGTTTTACACTTGGGCTTAACACTTCCTGAATTTCTCTCCTGAAATTATCATCCAACAGACAAATAAAAACAAGGATGTAGGACTATACAAGCCAGCCAAAGATCACACACTGTACAGTACAAGGCTGAGAGGTAAAGACTTCGCCTCCCACAGGCACACTATTCTGGTGTACTTATCACTTCCAGTGACAGAGTGACTTCCTTCTTCCCAACATAAGTAAGATTTTTCAGAAAATTTAGTAAAACTGTCAGGTGCTTGTGAAAAAAGTCCACCTCCCCAACCTCCACTAGTTCTTTTAATAATTTGTACCATGAACTGGACATTTTTCAGGCTACCTCATTCTTATTCTTCACATATTACCTCAGATGTACAGTACCTTCTGCTAATATTGAAGCATAAGGAGACAAACCGAGAATTAGGAACAGGAGCTCAGCTATGGAACAAACTGCTCAAGAAGCAGCACTATTACAGATCTGTTTTCCTGAAGATACATCTCCTATGTGCCAATATTCAACTGTTGCAAAAAAACGGGCTGGCACAACAGGTCTTCCGTAACTATTAAGAAATACATTCATAATGCCTCTCTGTTCTTTTCTAAATGATTCTCTGGTTTTCCTCCACATCTCCTTATCACTTGAACAGGAAAATGAAATGGCTCAGAAGATACTGGATCTAAATCTATCGACAACCAGGTATCTTAAGCTTTGCCTAAAATAATTCAATCTTCACTATGCAAGGACTGTATGTATCGGGTATTCATAGTCTTCATATTCATACTTTTTTAAGTATTATTCTAGTGAGAGCAGACAAAAACCCTCACATAAAATCTTCAGCCTCTAGACTGTATTTCTCTCATCTAACTCTAGATACCTGAATTTGAGACCACTGTTACCACAGCTTCCTTTTACTCAGGAGAAAGACATGCACATTGAGTGGAGATTCATTTAATCCCAAAACAGATCTAGATCAGACCCCAGACCTCATAAAGTGTACACGAAGTGATTGGCTCACCTTTAGTTATCTAAAATTACATGAAAATAACATAAGCAGGGAAATGCATACACATATATTCTTTTATTTTGTAGTAAACCTGAAATAAAACAACAAAATTAGGTTCCACTGTGCCTCTTTTCTTCATTAGTCAGATCAGCAGTTCCACCTCCCTCTGTGAATCAGAGTACAATAAAAGGTTAAAACCTACTCTTTTCATATGCAACCAGCAGAGGTTTGTCAATAAGCTATCTAGAGAACTTCAGCTCACCTTCACCAGTTTTCCATTGATCTCAGGTATGTCACCAGCTTTCCGATTATCTAGCATCCGTATTTCATAGGACTGACCTTTAAAGAGAAAAGGTTTGTATCAGTAAAACAATCACAGTAGAAACCTATTTTGTATTCAATGTACCTGAATGGCTGAACTATGTGATCATGTGTTTATAAGAAACTACAAAACACCTAAAAAACTTCCATTGTTCTCCTTAGTGGAAGAGTGAAGTAATGTTTAAAGCATATTTAGAAAGACTGGATACTGCAATATGAAACACTTAGCAACTTTATTCACACAGAAAACTGAAAATGATGCTTTGTTATCATGTCAGTATCAAATTAGATACAACCTGCTCTCACAGATTTGAGGGCCCTAGTACAGTTGAATACTTCCAGGTGTGATGTGTCACCAGGAATTCACACTACCAGAACTATTTCAACTTGAGCAAAAAGGATACTTGACCAAGAAAACACACATGTTAACCAGACAAATAACCTAGTAAAGCAATTACTAGTTAAATAGCTCACACAGACTAAGGAAGATTCACCCACATGTATTTTAAATTGTGTCCTCTTAAATGCACTCTAAAGTGTAACACTGCTCAGAGAAGGACAGGAGCAGACAAGACTAATTGTACCAAAACATGGTAAGATATGGAAAATGAATGGTGAACGTATTTTTTAAATAGTTTTTGTTTTTCATATAAGCTGTGCTGCAGGACTATGTCTTCTAGTTACAGTGCTGTCTATTGAGAGATTTTGAGTTGAAGTCCACAAAGTAAAGAAAAAAGCAAATTTAAATCCAGGAACAGCAATCCTAAAGTTTAAGAGTCAGGAAGGGGAGGAGTCTACAAAGCCATTGATACAGCCCAAAGCAAATAATAAATGGTTTGATTTGAGGTCAGAATACTAGCTGACTAAACTTAGGATACCAAGGTATCAGAGGCGAGGGAGGTCTTATCACATGACAATTACTTCATTAATATTATTTTACTCAGCAGTCAGTACCTTCTGTGGAAGGAAAACCAAAGTATCATGCAAAGTAAGCACAGTTTATGAAGTATTTATTTAACTGATTTCTGATAAACACAGACAAATATCAGCGAAATACACACAAACTCCAAAGGTAACTGGAAAGGTAGCTGCACTTGTGTTTATGTTTCAAACATAATTATGTTCTGGGCAGATACATATAGATAGTTTGAGAATAAGTGTCCTCTGTTGTGCAAGACTTTTTGTTTAGGAATTGACATTTTAACATTTATTATGACTTTTGGGGAGTGTTTTCGTGTACCTTATGTAAATATCATCCAATTAATTTGCTATTACTAATGGATTGTAAACCAGAACACAAAAATAATCTTGTATTTTAAGCTATTACTACCTGAAGTTTCCTCCTAAGAGTTTGATTTTATTAGGGGTGAGGTGAGGGGTGGCGTTGGGACACAGAAGAGAAAAGAACACAGAGCAAGGAAAAAAAAAAACCCCAAAATCAAAAAAAAAAAAACCAAAAAAAACACAGGAAAAAAATCCAAATCACCCAGACTCTAAAGGGGAAGCAATGACAATTTATAGTTAGGAGTCTGTGAATTGGACAAATCAAGACTACCTCAGTTTTGACATGCATTTCTTTTGGCTGCATCCACACATATCAAAACATGAAATACAATTCCAGTTTCAGACAGGACATGGTGCACTCACTATAATCATGCCTGCAACATATGTATACCAACCTTGATTCAAGTAAGTAAGAGTTTCATCATATAATTTTACTGCTGGAGATGTTGCAGCACACATAACATACTGGAAGGGTGGATGTTTGGTCTCATTTTCCTGTGGAAGGCTGGAATCTTCCTGTTTGAAAATAGGCAGTGCCAAAACATCACTGAAAAGAAGAAACAAATAACATTGTGAGACTGTTGGTCTCCTTCTGCCTGAAGTTAAAGGGAAAAAAAAAACTTACTCACAACTTAAAAAAACCCACACTGTGGAATACACACAGATTTGTGTCATACTCAGTTTATTAGTGAAACCAATGTGAGCAGGTTCCAAAACATTCTCCAGTAAAATGTTAGGCTAGAATACATAAGCAATGTCCTGAAACCTAAGCACATAATAAAGTTGTGTTGATCCTCTGAAAGTTTCATCTTCAGTTCTTGTCTCCACTGAAAAATATCAGTTTACTCTTAATTATTCACCTGTCAACATAGGCAAGCCACCTAATACACATGCAGCTGAGAGCAATACACTTACTTTCCTCTTCAAAATAACATATCCCCCACAGTAAGTTACTTACCTGTTGGCAGTCTTTCTCCCCTTTTAGTAGAATTAGATCTATTTTTTTCAGTCTTTTTATTTATGTTTTAGCATACTGAACAGCACAAAAATTATTATGCAGATTCACAAAACGTATGTTATAAAAAGCACAGCCAAGATACACTTTGCTTGTAGACATAAGACTACCAGAAAAAATTTGAAACTGCCAAGTTTGAGGAGCAAAGAGTAATCCATGCTGTCCACAGGTAGCGGTAAGAGACAGATTCACCACAACTGACAAACAAATCTGCTTGAAATAAGAGAACTCAGAACTAAATAATCTGTGTGAGCAACATGTTAGTTTTCCTTGTATACCATAATACTTCATAAATAAAACTTCAAAGCGATTAATGAGTTCTGTTCTAAGACAGCGTTTTTCTGGTGCTGAATTTCACAATGAAATTCTTACCAACAGATTCATGAAGTTTTCTTTTTGAAAACTATTTTCTAAACTGAAGTAGGATTTCTCATACTACTTCCACCTATTGATTCGATTTTTAATCTACATGTATCTTATTTCTCTTACATTGATCCTAATCATAGATTTAGTATATTTTGTAAAGATTTATAAACACCTTATCTGTACTGCACTATTACCTATATTTTCCACCCAAAAATTTGTTAAGAGAAATTAGGTTTTGCTATTTGTCATTTCTGGAGAGCCTGCTTTATTTAAGGAGAGCTCTGCCATTCCTCTTGAATTCCAGCTCATATCCAGAGTATCAGAAAGTATCAGTACCATAATCAATTTAAGAAGTGAAATTACAGCAAATACTTTTGTGTCATGGAAGGTTACAGTATAGACTTGCTCTATTTATGTGTTGGGTATGAGGAGTGCTGCTGGGGTACCCCAACTTTTCTTTCAGAGCATTCAGAACATACAGTAAGTTAAAGGCCAGCCACATCATATTCTGCTTCCCTGGCTACCTGGAAGAAGCCACCTGAGAAAGTAAATACACATGAACAATGACCAAGTCTAAGAAGTCTGTCTATACCTTGCAGAGATGGTACAGTCTCTCCCAAAAATAAGAACTAGAATTAGAAAAAGACCGAGAAGAGACACCCACACAGGCTCATTCCCACCAGAAAAATGCTACAAATAAGCATGAAAACAGAACAAGGCAGGAAACTGTCTGAAAAAACAGTACAAGTCTGCTGAACTATATCTTAGCTACTTCTGATGTCAGCTCCTCAAACCAAAGCCCAGAGGAAGGGATATTCCTTAACTAGTTACAAAGGCAGACAAGTTTCTTGTCTTACAAAGGAAGGAAGTTTCAGAGAAGCAGATGCTCTCAAAACACTTTACTTGATATGCAAAAGGAGCATCATATCCAGACACGGGCCAGAAAACGTCATCGATCTGCGGGCTGCTGCTTGAGGATGACTCAGACAACACCTAAATGCCTCATGTCATCAGTCAAGAGGGCAGCATGAGCAGAGGGCTGCCCAACACAAGAGGGAGCGCTGCGACAAGCAGAGAGAAGCATTGTCCCAAGACAGAACTTCGACGCTAGGAACCCCTGGAAGCCAAGCTCATCACACGCTTTGGCACATAAAGCACGAGCCCGTGTATTTATGAACAGGAACTTTAAACCAGAAAGAACACAGAAACAATGACAATGCTCCAAATACGCACCTAAGTGTCAAGGCACAACAAAGAAGGTACACAAATTATCTCACCAAACAAATAATCTGTAATTCACAGTAAGTTCTACAGCACTTACTTTCACATAACACATAAGGTCAAATATAGAAGTCTTTTGTGTATTTATGAAAAATATCTTGCAAGCCGTCGTTTTCCACCCACACTTTAAAGAGAAAAATGTATCTGGTCCGGCTTAAGAATGCGTGCTGCGGTTAATGAACTATTTACATTAACAAGGCACTGCAAGCCAACCAATACAAATGGAAGACAAATTTAGCCAGCTTTCAACTCACTTTTGTTAATACTTACAAAGTGCTAATGACTAACTGCCACTGCGGAAGCAAGGGGCGAAAAGACATCCAACTCCTCAAACATACAATTTATATCGTAAGGAAAGCGTAATGCGCATTCTTAAATGCCACCACACCAGAGAAAACACCCCAGCAAACAGCACAAGGCAAATAAGAATCTTCACTTATTTTCCCAGATAAAAACATACATTTCCCATAAAAGAAAGTCTTCTGGGTACTAGTACATTTCAAAGGAAAAGTGAAGCCAATGCAATTTAAAACGCCTTCCTAGACCATCCTTAAACAAATACTATTTAAATAACTTAATTCATGAAGAACGAAATATCAGTGCTTTCATGTTTAAACATACACCTGTGCCCATCTAAAAATAGGTAAAAGCTGCAGGCAACTAATAAGAATCAATAAGGTATGATTAAATTATTTCCCATTAAGATTTTAATGTCTTGGGAAGCTTGCTGTGAAGCGACTGGTCTACCCTCCAGTATGGCAACAGAGGTATGGCATAGGTTTTGACACCTATGCACTTATGGTTCAGTTACACAGAAGGTCTCACTAGGATAAAGAATTTCTGCCATGTGATCCCTACCATTTCCCTCTGCATAATATTGTTATGGGCTATGCTGGGATCTCTATCAGCTCACAGCAGAGCCCAACCCACGTCTACACAACTGCGTGTGGTAGCAGCAGGTGATAAAAAGCTCACTGTACAGAAACTCCTATCCTACCAACCACAACCTAAAGTCAGGCGTAGTGAGTTAAGCCCATTTCCCTCCTCATGACTCGTGGTAGCAGGGATATAGGTGCAAAATTTCTAACATCTACATTTACCGAGGAAATCATTAGGAACATGCAGCTTTGGGAAACATAAGAATACAAAAAGCATTCCCCCCCAGTTTTGAAGCCAGACTCGGGACTCCCCTGATGTTAATCCTTATAATAGCTCAAACAGGGACCATCTAAATTTCACAGCGACAACCATCTTCTACAAAATAAAACTCACTGGTCACACAGCAAAAGTGAAGAGAATGTGCCACCAGGTGTACTCAAGCGCAGAAAACCAACAGGAAATGGATGTTTAGTATTTTTAATAGTCCTCTTTTACTGAACAACAGTATCACATAAGTAAGCGATAAACTACACATAACATACGCTATTACCTAGTTCATGTTCATTAAAACTATGGAGATCCTCAGTTATAGTCTTTTTGCTACCTCTGTAATTTTATACTGATTCTATTATAAGATCCAAAAAAAAAAAAAAAAAAAACTAGGAGAGCAGGTCAGCCTTCTCAGCTCTTCCCTTCATCAGACCCCAGATATAATTTCTGCATTTATAATGAGACGATGACCTAACAGCGCTAATTATCTGCCTGCCAGTAAATCACTGGCAGTCTCCATGCTTACACATACTTCAGCATCCTCCAGTCCTCTTCCTACTCACCTAGTGAAATTTGATTTGTGCTGGCTCAATGCAGAATTGTGACAGGCACTTTTACTGCCAGCTTTGCTCTGTGCTGTGCTATTTAACACAGCAAAGAACCTCTTCCCTAAACTGAAGCACCCACTGGCAGAGATGCCCACATGGAGGAAAAATAAGTTTTAGCTGTGTTAAAATTATTTCAGGCTACTGAGGAAAAAAAAGGAGCTTTTAGAGGTGGATCCTGTCTTTTTTCTGCCACCGATAAATAACTTCTGGTTTTGTGAAGTAAAAGGCTAATTTACTTCACTTCCCTCATCTAAATGATTTTTTTACTATTAGAAGCAAGCTGAGGTTTAAACAAATAGCAATGTTTCAAAGGAGAAGCAGCATCTTTTGTTAGACTTCTCGATATCATGAAAAAACATATCCATTGAAATTTACTCTCCTGACAGGGGGAACTCAGATATTAAATTTTTGAAGTTATTAGCTCCTGTAAGAAAAGTCTTATCTCAGTGCATCACAATTTGTTATCTAAAGCACACGCACTGAAAGCATTCTTTCTTCCTAAAGGGAGGAGAATATTTTCCCAGAAAAACAAACAGAAACAGTTTTGTGACACACCAAGAGCAGGCTCTAAACACATCTCCAATACCAGATCTTCACTAGCGACGCTAGAGAAGTGCATAAACTAAACTTCACCATAAAAAAGAATGCTAGAAGAGGAAGCAAAGTGCATGTTAACACTTGAACCAAAACACCCAGTGGGATGGATCACGTGATAAGCTATCCTGTTTTATGTAGCTTACATGAGCAGGGTACAAAAAGACCAAGAAAAACTTAAGTTTGCATTCTCCATGTTTGTGAAATGTGTTTGATAGCCACAAAACCACTTTCGCTTCTAAAATTTAAACCCTCTTTTCAATAAAACCTCTGAAGCATTAAAAACAAAACAAACAAAAAAAACCAACAACCAAACATGCCTCATAATAATAGTGTCACAAAATAAATGAAGACCTTCCTGACCCTGACCTTTCAAGAACAGGAACTAGCACGTCACCAAAAGCCAAAGTCACATTGTATCAACCATCCGCCTTACCTGTCTTCTGGATTGTATACTTCTGGGTGTGAGTACTGAAGCATCCAAGAACATGCAGTTCAAAACACGGTTTATGAGGACAAATACCTTGAGAAAAATGTTCCTCAAGCAGTATTTGAATTACACTTATGATCTCAAAGCCAAGCTCTGCACTGTTAAAGAGGCCTGAACAAGCCATAGGAAAATGTAAGGAAATGGGAGAGCTGACACTCCCATACACCTTCCCTGTGTCCACAACAGCAAGCCTGATTTGAGACAAGACCTTTGGAAGGTGTTGCTGGGAAACAACTTTCTCTGAAGCAGTTGTCAAGAAATGCAACACGAATGAGAAATGTGCAAATTTAATGCTGTTCCTGGGAATCCTACAATCCATCACGGAAGTTCAACTGGTTAAAGGCATCAACTTACAGGGAGTATGGCAAAAACCCCAAAAATAAACCAAAGAAAGAACAAAAATCCCACTGCCAAAACCAGTGCCTTCTTTAGCTCTTGAACATACCAAGGAAAAGCTGTAAGAACAGAATTTGTTCACAGTTACAAATCTCCAGTCCTCCACACACCCCTCCAACTCGAGGGGGGCCAGGCAGCTGCTCTAATACACAACAGCAGCTGTAATATGGACAGCTGCTAAGTGGAGTAATGCAGCTCAATCCTGCACATCCATTCACCATCAGAGGTGACAAGGGACACAGAAGTTACATTACTCAACCAGAAGAGTCTTTTACCTTAAGAATTAAACTGGTCCCCTTGACCTTTTGAAATGTACTCATGTATTCAACAAGGAAGAAGAAAATAGAACAAAACAAAAAAAACAACGTCAGTGATCTGGAATATGAGGTTTACCTTTTCAACATGTTTTATGTGTGGTTACACAAAGCCAGCAGGTTTAGATTTGTGGGTTTGGGTTTCCCCCCTCCAAATGTCTTATTTCCTGATAGGAATTTACGTATTTGTGTGCCTGCACAGCGAATCAAGCTCCAGTTCTAAGCGGTACATAAGAAGTTATTTTACAAAGTCTACATATCAGTGGAAATCATTTTTTTCTACAGTGCAACACAAACATAGAACAAACCACTGCAACAACTTTTTAATTTAGTCTCTAGAAAATACCATGTTCACCTTAAGAACAAAACAAGACAACAACAGCAACAAAAACAAACTCCAAAAGAACTCACTCAAACTTTTCAGGATGTCTTGAATAACCACTCCTCTTTAAAAAAAAAAAAAACAATCATAACCTGTAGCAAAGTCTCAAAAAAGTAGGAGGCGTTAGGGGAAGTACTAACAGTCACTATGTCTGTCAGAAAGTAACAGCAGCCACCACAAGGAAAATGGGGCCTGAATGACCTAACTGTGTTTTTTCTTTTTTGCACAGTGAATATAAAGTTAAGACAGAAACTGTCATAACTCAATCATGTTAATCGGAGGCCAAAAAAGGCCATCGGGGTCCCAAAAGCAGAAGGAAGGCAACACCTTCCCTCTGTTTTGGAAACAAAGCTAAGTTGAAGGAGAAATCCTAACAGACAACCCTAACGACTAGTTTAGCCTAAGCCTTGGAGGACAGTAGATACACAAAGTTCCCTTCTAAGCCTTGGAGGACACTTGATACACAAATTTCCTCGCCATCCAAGGCTCTCCACAGCACAGTAAGGAAACACCACTGACTGCAGAAGTTTTCTGCTCTTTCCATCAAGGCAGCAGCCAGCTCCCTTCTCCAAAGACACTGCAGACATGCAGAAGATGCAGAGTCAAAATGACTCGATGCTCCAAAAATGGAAGCCTGTCTGGATGTATTTTTGGTACAGTCTTTTGTACAGACTTTCCCGTTTCAGAACTAAAAATCATCATTTTCAAATAATTTTTTAAGAACTCCAAGTTTTAACCTAGAAATATATACCAAAATAGCTACTCCCAAAATAACTGTCAAGCTTCAGTTTCAGCACTACAAATACCATTGGAACTGCAGGCATTTAAATAAATCCATATACTAAGCTTGCAAATTACACAGGAAAAAATCAGTCATTAATACTAATGTACTTGTCCTTATATTAATGCTCATTTAAGTTAATTTAAATCAATTCATTGATTCAATAATTCATTACATGAAAAATGGATTTCTGCTAAAGAAACAGCAGGCAGTTCCTCAAACTTTTCTTCTCAGTGAAAGAGCCTCCATTTTTGATAGTTCATAGCAATATCAGTGGTCCCCAAAATTAAACAATTCTTGCTGTACTACAATGCATATTATGACTGTAAAAAATCATTATGAGAGTCTTAGCTCTACATGACAGCATCATTACCAACTGACCTTAACAGCAATACTCAAAACTATGTTTTAGATGGATTTCCAAAAGGAGGGGGGTGGGGGGTTTTATTTGATACATCTGACAATAACTGTTAACAAGTAAATTGAATTTAGTGTTTATAGGCAGTTTCTCATTGCATAAGATGTTAGAACAGGAATCAGAAAAAATGGGTTTCAAGACCTTAAGGAAATTTTCAGAACTGTTTAAAACCATGTGAATCTGCAGAGAAAGTTTTTCCAGTTAGTGTCCTTTTAAAAACCAGTCACTGGTCACTGGACATGAGCAGTTTTTATAATACAAATAATCAGAGAAGCCATGTCAAATACTCTGCTCCAGGACACTGATTGATTGTCAGCTCAAGGAAGCATCAACTAAATTATACACAACCCTAATACAGGTGAAGGGCCTACATGCAGGTGGTCGTTACAAAATGGAGGGGCATATAGCTTGGGGAGCTCTCCCAGCGTTCTTCTCCAGACATTTCCTCCTCTTCCATCATCTCTTTTGTAAGGAAGTGGCAAATAATTAGCTTCTACTGGCGCACAGAACAACAAGAGAGTAATAACTTCACTTTTCACACTATGCCATTTGTCTTCGTTTTCCACTTACACATCACCATCAACCTAGCAGGCAATGATTTCCTAGAAGTAAAAATCTAAGTAATACACTTGCTGAAATCACTCTTAAGCCAGCAAATAATAATTGCCATTAGATGATCCCTTTAACTACACGTGCAGGGATTAATGCTACAAACCATGTTAGTACACGCTCCAAAAATACTTGGACTCATCAAAAGTGTGTAGCACCAAATGTAAGGGTAATGTACAAGACAGCTTGCATAGTATTACTTTTTAAGAGATGGTTTTAACTGGTACAGCTTTTTCTGTGGTAATTCAAAATATCCTGACTGGCAGATACAGACAACTGCAAATAGCTTAGGATTGCTGTCCACTAGGAAAGAATGACAGGAGCAGAACAAACAGCCTACACGCTGGCAGTAAAGGTGAAAATCGCTGAAGTTTCAAGAAACAAACCAGTGTGCATTACTTGGAGGACAAATGAAGTCTACAAAAAGATAGGGAAATCCTTAAGAAAATCTGCAGCCAAAACTCTAACTTCTACTCATACTTCTAACCCTAGAAATAACTGGATCGTGACAAAGAAGAAAGAACGACTCTTTAACAGGAGCCTATGCATTATCAATTGGTGCCTACACAAGCAGAAGATAAACCAGAAACCTAACGTGGAGAAGCCATCCAGGCAACTGTCACACAGGCGCCCACAAAAACGGGTACCTCACCTCATGGGATGAATGTTTGCTTGACAAAGACAGAAATGGGACAGAAGGAAAATTAAATCCAGGTGAAATCAGTGTATTTTCATTAAGAGAGAGATGAATCATCTTTTTCTCTGACCCAGCAAGTTTTAGAAGTTATTTTTAATTTTAAAAACAACACAAAACAAAAACACCATCAAATATGTGATTGATCACAAACCTGCTGACCTCACAATCAAAAATGCTACCAAAAGGGTCCTCATTTCTACTCTGCTGAAACCTTTATTCATAACTCTGAACAACAAGATTGCAGTTCGAACGCTTCACCTCGGGAGTGCCGCTCAAAATACACAGAACAGCTGAAACTCGTGGTGGCCAAGTTTCAGATGACCCCAAGACAGAGCACGTCTTCCATACAGGCTAGTCTATGAAGAACATAAAAAGTGCCAGTACTTTACTTCCCTAGACTCTCAATTATTGACTAATTCTGACAAAAAAAACTTGGACTAAAATCACTTCCAGCATCCTCAAAGCATTTTCCCTTTTTCAGGCTAATAAATCACTCAGGAATCATTAAGGTAGGGAAGGACCTCTAAGATCATCTAGTCCAGTTGTCAGTCCAACACCACCATGCCTACTAAACCATGTCCACACGCTCTATTCATAACTGAAATAAAACATGGTTATTTCGAACAAGCACAGTTTTATCTTAACTTTGCCAAAGTACACCCAAACACTATTTAAATAATAATACAACTACAGTGGAACCTGGAAAACAATCAAAACGTAAAGACACTGCCAAATTAATTAAGAAATGAAAGAGCTATGTAACAAGAGAAAAAAAAATAAAAGGAAAACATAATGGAAGGCATATAATATAGAGAAATATGAAAAAATAAAGGGACGGCCATACTGCTACCATATTAACTACCCCAATGTTTACTTGTGTGGGAATGACCATCTATTAAATTTTAAAGAAAAGAGCTATTGCTTGTTATGAACCAGAATCATGGAATGGTTTGGGTCGGACAGGACCTTAAAGATCACCCAGTTCCAAACCCCGTCCATGGGGAGGGACACTTTCCCTTAGGTCAGGTTGATCATAGCTTCATCCAGGATGATACTGGCCAAGAAGTAGGGAATAATCGTGTTAGATGGGACCCAGTTCCACAGCCCAGGGACAGATCCACGCTGTATTTCAGCAGAGCTCACGCACAACAGGCAAGATCCCACCAGCCCAGGTGCCAGCACCAGCCTGTCCTTTGGGAACAGGGTGGGGGGAGCTGGGGCAGCCCCTTCACGCCACACAGTATCAGGGGAGCAGCACCAAATGGGGGACACTGGGGAGGGTCAGGTCTCCCTAATGTCCTCGCTCCTCAGAAAAAGCCACAGAGATAGGGAAAAGAAAGCGGTGGTGATACAGAAAGTAGTTACTATTATAACAAATAGAGTTCATCCAAGTAGCTGCATTTTTTGAAAGTTAGACAGAACATCCCTCCGATAGCATACGGCTTTTAAAGCACTTTTTTTCAAACTGTCCATTTCCAGGCGCTGTTACGTCTTGTGTTAAGCATGACCTGTGCTAAACTGTTGTGTCTTTTTCTATAATCACCTCTGTTTACAGTCTCTCCCAATCTCAAATACCAAGTCACATAGAGAGCTGGAATCAACTCCGAATTCGCAAGAAATTTCACTGTTGTGAAGTTCATAACAAGCCTTAAAATCAGTCCTTGGAAAGTAACAGAAAACGCGTAAGATTGCTCAGAAAATTTATACACATCCACATAAGTGGTAAACACATTCTGCCCCACCTCCTCTCGCTGCACATGACAGAGGGAGATCGCTCCCTCGTGTTGCCTAGGAAAGGGCACTTGCTTTCTAGAACTCCAAAACGAGTCTTAAAGAGTTTATTCGTCGGCGTTTTCGGTGTCGGTGGTGGCACAAGGCAGCCGGTTGGCCACAGCAGCCACCGCTCCCCCCAGCCCCAGAGTTACCTCATGCTGTAAGCACCGGCTCCCAGCTCCTGCCCGATGCCGGAGAGGCTGGAGTCGAAGTCATGCACCAGCCCTGACTCGATCACTTCATCCATCTTCAGCACCCACGCCATCTTCTGCAGCGATCCCACGGGAAGAGCCGGGGCGGGGAGGGATCACTCGGACCCGCACGCCGGGAGGGAGCGGGAGGCAGAAGGAAGTGGGAACGACGCCAGGAAAGAGGGATGGGCAGGAGGATGCGGGAAAAGGGCTGGGAAGGAGCGAGGAGAGGGAGCAGGGGGCAAGAGGAAGCGGTGAGGGAGCCGGGAAGGAGGGGAGAACAGGAGGAAGTGGGAATGAGCGAAGGGCAAGAGAATGCGGGAAAAGGGCTGGGAAGGAGCGAGGGGCAGGAGGATGCGGGAAGGGCACAGGGAAGGAGCTGGGAAGGAGCGAGGGGAGGGAGCAGGAGGGAAAGGAAGCGGGAAAGGAGTGAACGACAAGAGAAAACGGTTAAGAGCAAGGGGGATAAGGAAGCGGGAAGCGTACAGGGAAGAAGTAAGGAGCAGGAGAAGATGGGAACGGCGCTAGGAAGGGGAGTGAGGAGCAAGAGGAAACGGGAAGGACAGAAAGAGGGAGCAGGGGGCAAAGGGAAACAGGAAAAGCGCTGTAAAGGAGCAAAGGGCAGGAAGAAGCGGGAAGGGCGCCGGGAAGGAGCGAGGGGCAGGAGGAAGAGGGGAAGGCACAGGGAGGGATGCAGGGGGCACAAGGAAGCGGAAGGGGCGCCGGGAAGGAGCGAGGGACAGGAGGAAGCGGGGCGGGAGGCGCGACCCCGCGGCTCAGCCCCGGGGGGGCCCTTTCCCTGCGGCGAGAGAAGGGCGCGGGGCCGCTCTCAGCATCCTGTGCTGCCCCGGCCGCCGCGCAGAGCTGCGGACCCGGGGGGGGCGGCCGCCACCACCTCCTCCTCCTCTTCCTCCTCCTCCCGGACCCGGCCCAGCGGCGCCTCCCGCCGCATCATTCGCGGGGAGGGACCGAAGGGGGGGAGGGGTGTCAGGCGCCGGCGCCGCCGCGCGCGGAGGGGGAGGAGCTTCCGGCCGCCTCGCGCCCGCCCCGGGGGAAGCGGGGGGAGTAGAGCGGGAGTTCCGGTCGCCGCCTCGCGCCGCCCCCGCGGGAGCCGCGCGCCGCCCCGGCGTGGCCCCGCTCGCCCGCCGCGCCGCCGCTCACGCCAACATGGCGGCCGCTTCCCACCTGCCTCCAATACCCTCACTGCGAGGAGGGGGCGGGGCGGGGTCCGGGCGCGGCCGCCCATTGGCTGGGGGCGGCGAGAGGGAACCAGTCAGGGGGAAGAAGGGAGGGGAGAGGGGAAGGCGACAAATCAGCGCGTACTTCCGCATGCCCGTCGGGCACCGCGGCAACCCGGAAGCGGATGGACAGGAAGTGGCTTCACTGCCCCCCGCCCCTCGCCTGCTGTGGGAGGGAGCTGAACGGGGCGGTGCTCGGAGGGGGAGAGGCGCTCCCGGTACGGAGGGGAGCGACATGGGCATCCGCACCGTGTCTGAGAACAGCATCTACCTGTGCTGCGTGTCGCGCTTGGCACCATCACTGCTTCTCTAGGGAGCCCGCGCCGGTGTTCCTACACCCTCTGAGAGAATCGCAGAGTCGCAGAAGAGTTTGGGTTGGAAGGGAATTTAAAGATCACCTAATCCCAACCCCCCTGCCATGGACAGGGACACTTCCCACTAGATTAGGCCGCCCAAGGTCCCATCTAACCTGGCCTTGAACACCTCCAGGGATGGGGCAGCCACAGCTTCCTTGGGCAATCTGTGCCAGTGCTTCACAGCCCTCACAGTCAAAAATGGCTTCTAAATATTTAATCTAAATCTCCCCTCTTCCAGCTTCAAACCGTTCCCCCTCATGTTATTCCTGCGCTCCCTGATGAAGAACCACTCCCCAGCTTTCGTGTATAAGTACTGGAAGGCTGCAAAAAGTTTTTCTCAGAGCTTTCTGTAGGCTGAACAACCCCAACTCTGTCATCTTAACCTTAAACTGTATGCATATGTGCTAACGTGGAAAGTGCATTACTATAAAGAATTTTATTGGCTTAGAATTAGTTTCCTCTGTTTCTTTTTGGTATTTCACTTGTTTCTTGGCCCGCTGTATAGCAACTTAAGTCCATTTTGTAGGTTTTGAGAGGAATTAAGACTGCCTTTCCCTCCTTTAATAGGCCAAACAAAGTTAAATCCAGGTGTATTCAAGTAACATCAAATTTGTCTTTCTGGAATATGAGTTTATATTATGCAAAAAAATCAATGAAGTAGCTTGATTTTGTGCTATTATTAAAATACATTATATTTTCCAATGACAGGATTCAGGAGGCAGCTAAGCTTTTAAGAAATAATTCACACCTAATATAATGGCCTGGCAATTGGAGAAGCCTAGGAGGGATGCAAGGAAGTACAGGAAGGGCCAGTGGTTTAAATTTTAATCCCCTCTGGTCATAAAATATCTAGTCCAATGAGGGGGTGCTCACAGGGTCAGGGCAAGTAACCCATGGCTTCATGTAAAGAAGAGTTCCAAAAAAATTTCAAGTGTTAGTAATTCAGAGGATTATCAGGTAATTTTATTAAAAAAAATCATTAAAATGGTACACCCTGTTACAGGCATGGAGTGAATGATAGGACTACGGGGCATGACTGTAAACTGGAAAGGGGCAGATTTAGGCTGGACATAAGGAGGAATTTCTTCATGATGAGAGTGGTGAGGCACTGGCACAGGTTGCCCAGGGAAGCTGTGGCTGCCCCATCCCTGGAGGTGTTCAGAGCCAGGCGGGATGGGGCCTTGCACCGCCTGGTCTGGTGGGAGGTGTCCCTGCCCAGGGCAGGGGGGGTGGAGCTGGATGATCTTTTAAGGTCCCTTCCAACCCAAACCATCCCATAATTCTATGAAAGTGTTGAGACTGTGGAATGCTATTTTGAAAGTATAATTACATGCTTTAAGTACTATTTAAGTAGAAAACAACAAGTTTTTCAAAAGATACAAGTCGGGAAGGCTCTAAGTTCATTAATGATTAACAAAATACTAGTTGTTATTTGAAGTGTACATACAACATCCTCAAAACTGAAGAGAAGCACACAGGCCTATTTATGATTTTTAAAAGCAGCTTGTAAATTAAGATTTGACTGCCAGCTTCTCCAGAAAACTGTGCTGGTATCTTTGCTGCTGTAGTTGATGTGTGAGTTCTTTGTCCTTCTGTGGACAGATGAACAATTCATTTGCATGGTTGAGGAAGCTTTAAAAAGGAACTTTATGAAGAGAGCATGGACTTACGGGCAAGTCACAAGCACAGGCACTAGTTACCAAGTTACAGCTCTTAGTGAGAAGAACTGAAATTACCACAGGCAAAATACCTCTTTTAAGCCTGACAAGATGACAACAATACCCTGAATTCATTAGTTTATTATTATGAGGAAAATATTTGTTAGCACTTCTGAAGATTGAGAACAACCCCAATAATGGCATTAGTTTATTTCAGTGACTGTTATGGGATGCGTATGGCAGGCATTATTGCACAGACAACAGCAATGGCTAAAAAGTCAGCTTAAACTCTGTCATTGTAGAATTAAAGAGTTTTAACTGAGAACTTAAACCTTATCCTAAGCGGACATTTTTAGACTTCAAGTGGACTTTATACAAACAAGGGAGAATAAGGAACACTAACCCCCCACCCCAACTTCTGTAAGTGACACAAAAGGAAGTGATGGTTTGAGAAAAACTAAAAGGAGTGCACTTTTTGCATCTGATAGAGATGAGACAGGATCCAAGACCAGAGAAGCCAGATGCAGTTTGGTTTATGCATAGCAAAACTGGTTTATCTGCTTATTCTATTTACATTAACATAGCTACATAGCAGTTTACAAGACTATAAATTGATGATTTTTATACTGGGAATCGTTCTGACATAAATTCCAACCTCTGCTGAGGGCATCTTGAGTGGATACAGTACAACTCATCCTCTTGCAGTTCAGTCTTTAAAGCTGGGTAAAGCTTGATAAGCAAACTGACTGTTAGCATTTCTGAAGATGTTATCTTTAGCTATTTTAGGACAAGAAGTGTATTTTTCTATTAAATTACAAAGAGAATAATTGAATCATTGAGGTTGGGAAAGACCTCTGAGATCATCCAGTCCAACGGTCAGCCCAACACCTCCATGCCTACTAAACCATGTCCCTACGTGCCACATCTGCATGTTTTTTGAACACCTCCAAGGACAGTGACCCCACCACTTCCCTGGGCAGCCTGCTCCAATGCTTCACCAATTTCAGTAAAGAATGTTTTCCTAATATCTAATCTGAGCCTCCCCTGACACAACTTGAGGCCATTCCCTCTTATCTCCCACGTGACAAGTGATAGGATGAGACCAATACTCACTTTGCTACAGCCTTCTTTCAGGTACTTTGTAAAGCAATGAGGTCTCCCCTAGCCTCCTTCAGACTAAGAAACCCCAGCTCCCTCAGCCACTCCCCATAAGATTTGTGCTCCAGCCCCTTTACCAGCTTCATTGCTTTTCTCTGGACACGCTCCAGCAGCTCAATATCTTTCTTGTACTGAAGGACCCAAAACTGAACAGCATATTCAAGGTGCAGCCTCACCAGTGCTGAGTACAGGTGCACAATCACTTCCCTGGACCTGCTAGTCACGCCGTTTCTGATCCAAGCCAGGATACTGTTGGTTTTCTTGGCCACCTGGGCACGCTGCTGGCTCATGTTCAGTCACTGTCAACCAACACCCCCAGGTCCTTCTCCTCCAGGCAGCTTTCTAGACAGGCTCCTAGTCTGTAGCCCTGCACAGGGTTGTTGTGCCCCAAGTGCAGGACCCGGCATTTGGCCTTGTTAAACCTCATGCCATTGGTCTCAGCCCAGCAGTCCAGCCTGTTCAGATCCCTTTGCAGAGCCTCCTGACCCTCCAGCAGATCCACACTTTCACCCAGCTTAGTGTCGTCTGCAAACTTGCTAAGGGAGGACTCGATGCCTTTGTCCAGGTCATTGATAAAGACATTAAACAGGACTGGACCCAGGACTGAGCCCTGGGGAACCCCACTTGGAACTGGCCTCCAGCTGGATTTAACACCATTTCCCACCACCCTCTGGGCCCGACCAGCCAACCAGTTTTCCTCCCAGGAGAGTGTTTGCAGGATGAAAGCACTGGGGACAGAGGCAGCAGTTTGCTGATTATGCCAGGACTGAAACCTAGTTAGATTAGACATTAGGAAGGAATTCTGTACAATGTCAGTGGTGAGGCACTGGCACAGGTTGCCCAGGGAAGCTGTGGCTGCCCCAGCCCTGGAGGTGTTCAAGGCCAGGTTGGGTGGAGCCTTGGGCAGCCTGGTCTGGTGGGAGGTGTCCCTGCCCATGGCAGGGGGTGTGGAGTTAGATGATCTTTAAGGTCCCTTCCTACCCAAACTCTTCTATGATTCTAGTACCTGAACTGGTTTGTGTGCTTTCTGCTTGAGGTAATCGGCCTTAAGGGCTGATCTTGTCAATTCCTATACACAGCCCTGTATTTATGAAAGTGTCTCCCCTGCATTGTATTTCAAAGCCAAAACACAGCTGCACACTGCCATCCAGACCTAAAAGCAGGTGCTCAAATGTGTGTTGGAAAAGTAACTTCAGAGGGACTCAAATGGTAGATCTGTGGATAAGGGTGGGGAAACAGAAGTAAATACAGAGAGGTAATGAAGAGAGACAAGGAGATAGTGAGAACAGGTCCTTAGAAAAGCTGGGAGGGGACACACCTCCTCAAGGTTGAACGGAGGCTGAAGAAGGATGGACATCCTCACTTTGCCTTGCTGTTTGGTTCCTTTTGCCCTGGAAACTGAGCACGTCACCTGTAAACATTATTGCGTTGGGGAACTCCAAAACCTGTTCTTCATTTCTGATTTACTGCACCAGTGGACAGAAACAGCACTGTGTTTGCTACGAGCTTGCATTAGCCAATCTGAATTTCAAATCATTCTGACCGCTGTATTGAAATGGATTGATTTTATAAAACTCCACTGCAGTTTCATACTTTGGAACCCAAATATAGTCTCAGTTCCCTTTTTTTTTAAAATGTAAAACTTAACACATGGCTACTAAAAATATGCTACTCAACAAGTCTACAAGAGCAGAAGTAATGTTGTGATACACTAACTGGTGTGAGACTAGCAACATACAGAAAAGCCATATCAAGGTAGGTCATTAACGCTATCATGTTTATATACACTGTATTTTGCCAAAATGTCATAAGCTAAAGTTTGATGCAGAGGGTGAACCACATTATGAATTGGAACTCAGTTCTAACATCAATATTATCTGGGACCTATGAGCTTAGCTCTTGCTGAAGCATAAGGATTTTTAATTATGGGAAAAAATTGAACACTGTTTACAAATAATGCATTAGTAATAAAGAGGTAAAGCCAGTTTGTAACTCACAGGAATGTGCTGATGCAAAAAGCTATATATTGCATCAGAATTTCAATACAAAGCGTTTAGCCAGTGTACTCGGACTGATACAACAAGCAGCCCACAGTCCTGATCCTGCAGGTCAGCAGAGCTTCAGCAGACAATCAAAGCAAATGTGAAACATCAAGGTTTTTATAAGGCTGTATTGCTTCATATAAGCAGAATTTTATCTACAGACCGCAAATGTCATTTGAAAAAGAAACAAAAAATTAACACATCTGTGAATATCATCTTAGGCAGTAAAATATTCCCATCAGTGGCCGTTCCTGGCACATCCCCACGGTGGCACAGTTTGCAAAAATCACAGAGCTATCATAAAGTAAATGTCCACTGTGTGGACTGTGCTGAGCAAACTGTCAAAGGGTCTGTGATCACCAGCACTTTTTGACAGCTTGAACTTGAGGATTAGCAAAGGCTCTGCAGTATATGTTCTTGCATGTCATTGCATTATAATAATAATTATTATTTAAACCTGCCCCCATTGCTTTCTTACCGCAGGTAGCTGCTGTTACTGGTGGGATACTGGTGATGGTGATAATGTTCAGGCTGACTGTGCCAGAAGAGCATTTTGGAATGAGTTGAAGCGTTGTGCTCAGCTAAGAGATGGTCACTGCAGTGACAGGAGAGAGGAAAGAGAAAACAAATACACACATTGAGAATAAAGTTGCAGTTGGGTTCCTCTCACACATTTATATTTAGCTGCTGCCAATAAGTCTGTTGGTGTCACTCCCTCCAGGAGAGGCAGGTAACTTAAGTCTTGGCTGGTCCCCACCTCCTCTCCTGCTCCCCAGCGTGGCTGTGCTGTCAGCTGCTGCCCAGCTGCAAGGATTTATTCCCAGCTGATGTGGCATCAAGTGCAGCCCAGACCTCACCATCACTCCCTGGTCAATCTCTTCCCCTCCCTCCGCACTGTTGGAGCGTCACTGAGCAGAGATGCCTGTTACAGAGCCAGGGGAAGAGCAATTTCATAGCCCTCCTGCCTCAGAGAGGCGTACAGCTCCCTCTATGTCGCACACTCACCTGAACACTATAACCTGCATAGGGGTGGCTGACTGAAGAGAAAAAGGGAGAAAGGTGGAATCTACAATGCTCTCTTTAAGGCAAGCAAGGTCCTTCCCAGTAGCATTTAGGCTGTATCCATTTTGCCTGTTCCTCCTGTATGAGTTCAAGCAGCAGGCTACGACCGAGTAGAGCTTTGTATTTACCTTCTTGCCATTAACCAAGATATTACACTTCCTGCCCCCTCCAATGAAAATACTGTCAAATTGCAGGGAAAATATTTACTGCAACAACTTCCCCCCCGGTCACACAGACAGTCTGGAGAAAAAATAATCATATTGGGATGCAAACCAGGTGCTTGGTGCACCCGTGTCTTAATGCTGTTTGCTTGGTTTGTAGACAGGGTTGTAATACTGAGTTTAAAACACCTAAAATAGTACCGGCAATCCCAGTAACACCTTGACTCTGAAAAATAAAAGGGGGCACACATCCAAAAAACTCATCAGAAAATATTTACCTGCAGAGGGCATCCATTCTGCTTGAAAAAGGGGAAGACTACCGACAGGCAGCAGCAGTTTGCTGGGTTATATTGGGTTTGCTTTGGTTTTGTATTTAAAATACCACCTCCCCCAAGCAGACATTGCTTGTTCCTTACAGTTCATTCTATAAAAAGACACTTTTAAAAGGCATTGTAATATTGTGACAACATTCAGGGTATGAAAAACAGAATATCAAAGTGCAAGCTTCTGGCAAACAAAAAGGAATGATGTCTTATTGGGGTGGTAGTAATAGGCAGCAGTCAAAATTAATTCAAATTAACAACATTGTTGATTCTTTGGGTTTTTTTTTTCTCGGCATGTGGTAGTTTGCCTTTAGCTTACCATTCTTGCTCAACATCAAACAGCATAAACAAAAAGAAAAGGCCAGAATAACAATAGAAGAGGAACTGTAAATATGGGAAGATAAAGAAACACTCACATGTGATGCCATCCAGAAAAGCAGACAAAAATTGGGACTGCTGGCTGAGTGATTCTAAGAGATTATTCTCTTCCAAGAGGCACCTGCGTGCCTCAAGGAGGGCTGCCACCACAAAGACCTGCTTGCATACACAACTTGATCTTTGCCCCAGCAAGGATGGGAGCTGGAGGAGCCTTTTCAAGGTTATTTTTTCCACTTATAGCTCTGTATCATAGGATCACCATGTTGGAAAAGACCTCTGAAATCATCGAGTCTGACCATACCCACCTGCCACTAAACCATAATCCTTAAGTACCTCATCTACCCATCTTTTAAATACCTCCAGGAATGGAGACTCAATCACCTCCATGGGCAGCCTCTGCCAGTGCTTGATGACCCTTTGGGTGAATTTTTTTTTCCTAATGTTCAATCTGAACCACTCCGATGCAGCTTGCAGGCATTCCCTCTTGTCCTGTCCCCTGTCACCTGGGAGAAGAGGCCAGCTCCCTCCTCTCCACAACCTCCTTTCAGGTAGTTATAGAGAGCAATGAGGTCTCCTCTCAGCCTCCTCTTCTCCAGGCTAAACAACCCCAGCTCTCTCAGCCGCTCCTCATAAGGCCTGTTCTCCAGCCCCTTCACCAGCTTTGTTGCTCTTCTCTAGACTCGCTCCAGAGCCACAACATCCTTCTTGTGGTGAGGGGCCCAGAACTGAACACAGTACTCGAGGTGCGATCTCACCAGTGCTGAGTACAGGGGGAGAATAACCTCCCTGGATCTGCTGGTCACACTGTTCCTGATACAAGCCCAGGTGCCATTGGCCTTCTTGGCCACCTGGGCACACTGCTGCTAAGCACCTTCCTAGCAGATATGAAGGGCTGCATTAGTCCCATTGATCACTTCTGCAGGTTTTTAATAATTTAATTTGATTTCAGTGACTGCAGAAAAAGAACATCTATCCTACCATCCAGTTTGCTCCATTTACTGGCAAGTTGTAAAACAAAATCACCATCTCTAGACTTAGACTTCGGCAAAGGTATTAAATGTGCGCGGCGCGTTGCATTTGGAAGCCCCATTTCCCTTTGCCCCAGCTGATCTCAAGAAAAGGACTACACATCCCACAAACCACTTTCACAACCATTCCTTGAGGCTGGCAGGACCCTTCCCCAAATAGAGTAGGGATCCATTTTGTTCTGTGACATACATTTCTATTACATTAGAAAGAGTAAAACCCCAGATTCCCCTTCACTTGAAGAGCTTTCAGTCCCTAGCACAAAATGGCTCCCACCTCTGTGCGTATCCCACAGAGCACAGGGGGCTTCACACTATCTGGCACTTCTCCCGTCCTGCTGGGTCAAAATGCAAGTGGGAAAGCGGCAGTTCTGATCAGTCTTATTATTTGTAAGTCCAGGAGAGAACGTGGGAGCAAAAGCAATGAAAATTCCCTGACTAATTAGTAACCTATTGCATTTTTATATTTACATGTATGTATGGGACACAACAACCCCGTGTAGCATGACAGGTGTGGGGAAGAGTGGCTGGATAGCTGCCTGGCATAAGAGGACCTGGGGGTGTTGGTCGACAGGCGGCTGATCGTGAGCCAGCAGTGTGCCCAGCTGGCCAAGAAAGTCAACAGCATCTTGGCCTGTGTCAGAAACAGAGAGGCCAGGAGGACCAGGGAAGTGATTCTGCCCCTGTACTTGGCCCTGATGAGGCTGCACCTTGAATACTGTGTTCAGTTCTGTGCCCCTCGCTACAATGAGGACACTGAGGTCCTGGAGCGCGACCACAGAGGAGCAATGAAGCTAGTGAAGGGGCTGGAGAACAGGCCTTATGAGGAGCAGCTGAGGGAACTGAGGTTGTTTAGCCTGCAGAAAAGGAGGCTGAGGGGAGACCTCATCACTGTCTACAACTGCCTGAAAGGAGGTTGTGGAGAGGAGGCTGCTGGTCTCTTCTCCCAAGTGATGGGTGATTGGAGAAGAAGGACTGGTCTCAGGTTGTGCCAGGGGAGGTTCAGATTGGACATTACAAAAAAAATCTTGACCAAAAGGGTTATCAAGCACAGGCAGAGGCTGCCCAGGGACATGGTTGAGTCACCATCCTTGGAGGTGTTTAAAAGGCAGGGAGATGAAGCACCTGGGGACATGATTTAGTAGAGGAAAGGTATGGTTGAACTTGATCTCAAAGGTCTTTTCAAACTAATGATTCCATGTATATACAAACTTACATCTGTTTATGTATACTAAAACCCTGCATGCCTATTTTTAATCTTTAGCACAGTAGTCTTTTTTACCAGCCCTTTTAGAATTAATTTTTATATTTTTAATAGCACAAACACAAAATATCCAAAGTCCTAGATTTGTTCTTAGGTCCAGACAGGCAACTTGCAGTCACTAAATACAAGCTCTCTAGCGGATCCCAGGCAAGCAGCTGCAGCTCAGAGTACTGCTCTGGCTTTCCCCTGTATGTTTTGCATGTGAGGAGTGAGGCAGAGCCATCAGGCCCAGGTGCTTCAGGGCTCTCATTGCTGTCCCGTTACTAGCTTGCCCAGCTGTTAACAAACCTTTGACTCTACTGACCACACGAGTGGACCATGATAAAACACAGGAGCATCCCAACACATGTGCCCATTCCATCTCTTGCCTTCACTTGATTTTTCAAGTATCATGCTAACACAGATTAAAAATAACTGAGTCATTGGTTATAGCCAAAAAGCTACTGCCTTGAGAAGATGAGGTATTTATTAATAGAGGAGGATGAAATGATGAAGGTTATTCTGATCCCAGTTTCTAACTTCCACGCAATATTACAGTGGAAGAGGAAAGTTTGTCTCTCCTTTTGTCCCTCCAAGGATTGACAAGATGCTTGACTTGCAGGTCATAGAAGCTTTGAGTTCCTTGTACAGGAAGCACTAGAACATGTAGGAAAGATGTTATTAGTGACTTTCTAGTACCTGAAGGGGCTACAAGAAAGCTGGGGAGGGACTGTTTACAAAGGCTTGTGGTGACAGGACTCGGGGCAATGGGTATAAACTGGAGAGGGACAGACTAAAGACTAGACATAATGAAGAATTTCTTCACCATGACAGTGGTGAGGCACTGGAACAGGTTGCCTGGGAAGCTGTGGCTGCCCCGTCCCTGGAGGTGTTCAAGGCCAGGTTGGATGGAACCTTGGGGAGCCTGATCTACTGGGACGTGCCCCTGCCCATGGCAGGGGGATTGGAACTGGATGATCTTGTAAGATCTCTTCTAACCTAAACTATTCTATGATTCACACTGAAATTAAACACCACAAAAAAAGAAAATTGGTATTTTTCTTTCTCTTTACAGTCTCATGTTTCAACCAATCTGTTACAAAGAGCATACGGGTAAACCTTCCAAGTACAGGATAGCTTGGCTTTGTAAATCAGGAGGAACTTCACAGATTATATTTAATTCTGGTATTGTGGCTGGCGAAGCAGCGCTGTATATTCCCCACACCCACACCTACTGCCCTTGACTAACCTCTAGACATAAAGGTATGCGGTTACACTGTCTTGCAAGTTTGGGGACAAATAAGGTGAGTTTTTTACCTCGTACTGTTTATTGTTAAGGGGCTGTTTCTGTTTCTTGCTTTAGAACCTGCCCAGTAAGCCCTAAACCAGATCTCAGCAAAGGAGCGTTGTATACACAAACAACAAGACATTATTTATTTAAAACATCTCTTGCTTCAGGGCTTGCTATGGCACGCAGAGTCCAACCTGACATTTAAGGTGGAGAGGCTAATGTTTTGCTCACAGGTGGATCTGCACTGAAGTGAAGTGCCTGAGCATATGGTGCCTTAAAACTTTAATTATTGGATATTTCCATAAGTGGCATCCAAATGATGAGGTCTCCTAAGGCATCGATTTGCTAATCTTTTTTATAGTGATCAGAATCCTTGCTTAATTTTCTGATTGTCTCTCTGAGAACTACAGCAAGTTACATTAGATATTGGTGTTATAACTGGTTATATACACAGACTGTCACCATTGCTCCTTGTTTTTAGCAACTAAAATTATTCTACAGTAAACAACAACACATAGAAAAACTCAATCAGGTACCACATAAGACATTGTAAATTCAGCATATATTCTGAGGAAGTTATTTAAAGCAATTTTTTGCTGTCCAGTGATGATTTTTTAGTCGTGATTAAAATGCTAAGTCAGTTAAAAATCAGAAGATGGGTTTATATGTGTGCAGGAGCAATCCCTACATATTTCAGCCTCCAAACACAGTATAGAAGAGGACATAGTTCTAGTTTGATGTGTCCTGTTTGGTCTTTGGACCCTTCTTGGTTTTGTTACAGTTGCTGGCAAAGGCAGGGTAACTTGGGAATGAAAACATTCATCAAACCAGAGATGAGTGACTCTGTTCACCTACATCACAGTGTGATACGCACATCTGCATCATGTTCCCTGCTTGGATGGGCTGTGAATCCACCATACATACATGTGAAAGGGGCTGAGACTTATTTCTTGCCCTTCCCTGTATGCACTTCCAAATACAGAACCTTTATGTCTTTCCTACCTATGTTGGTAGTGGGACTGTATTCGTACCATTACTTGAATGGTCTTAAGCACTGACAGGTTAACAATCAGAACCAAGAAAACCCTCTCCTCATTATCCATTGCTGCACTGAGTTGCAGTTCTCACATCTCCTGATGCATTAAGACTTGACCCAACCCAGTCCTATTGCTATGTCTGGTCATCCGAAGGTGGCAAGTACGTAATCCCTGTTAACAGGCAGTGTGCACTGTGTCTGTTTGGCACAATAAATGATGAGCAGCAATACCCACATATTCTCCATGTCCACCTGCCACCTTTATTCAGTATTGTCGGGTGGTTTTAAAGCTCCCAGTTTGGATCTGCTTAATGCTGAAGCACTGCAAGAACTGCCGCACTTACCAGTCCTTTCTCTGTGATACAGAATCATGAATCATTAGATTGGAAAAGACCGTTGAAATCATCAACTCCAAACGTACCTGCCCACTACTAAATCATATCCCCAAGCACCTGATCTATCCATCTTTTAAACACCTCCAAGAATGGAGATGGTAATTAAATCACCTCCCTGGGCAGCCTGTGACAGTGCTTGATAACCTTTTTGGTGAAGAAATTTTTCTTAATGTCCAATTTGAATCATTCCCTCTCATCCTATCACCTATCACTTGGGAGAAGAGACCAACACTCACCTCTCTACAACCTCCTTTCAGGTAGTTACAGATGGTGATAATGTTTCCCTTCAGCCTCTTCTGGCTAAACAGCCCCAGTTCCCTCAGCTGCTCCTCACAGGTCTTGTTCTCCAGACCCTTCACCAGATTGGTTGCTCTTCTCTGGACATGCTCCAGAGCCTCAATGTCCTTCTTGTAGTGAGAGGCCCCAAACTGAACGAAGTATTCAAGGTGCAGCCCCACCAGTGCTGAACACAGCGGCAGAATCACTTCCCTGCTTCTGGTGGCCACGCTGTTTCTGATAAAAACCAAGATGTTATTGTTCTTCTCGGCCACCTGGGCACACTGCTGGCTTACTTTCAGTTAGATGTTGACCAAGACCCCTAGGGTCTTTCTCTGCGAAGCAGCTTTCCAGCCTCGGAAGGCAGAGCTCCCACCAAAAAGAAATGGAAAATGGGAAAACCCATCAATAACGTTTTTAGTAGGCCCCCTAAATTCTAGTAGAAACCTTAGGATACCGGGAGCACAGAGACAAGGCAGCACAGCACAGAGCACCTGACCAGAACAGCATGCACGATAGCGCTGAGCATGATAAATATTTCAGCAGCTCCTTCTGATCATTTTGGTGAGGTACACTAGATGGGCCACAGCCTGTGCTTGGACTTCCTTCAGTTTCTCCCTGGTATGAGGCACTTGGCAAACCAACTTCAGATGTAAAGGAGAAGTATAGGTTGCTTCCAGTGCCTCGAGTGCCAGTTTACAGAAAACACAAGCTTGGCTTTTGCTGAAGAATGCAGTAACTTACTCTGAATCTAAGAGGATGCAATTAAGCCCTTGAGGTATGACCTGAGGAATAAATACCTTACTGACTTCCCACCTTATAGGAGGGAGGCATGGCAGGTTTTATCTTTGCTTTCTTCTGTTTCTTCTGCTGCCTGTTAGGAAGATATCAAGGCCTGCAGAGGAACTTGTCACATGGAGATCATTTGTAGGCACAGATAGATACAGATAGCAACACAGCCCAAAGGAAATTGTGATTTAACCCCTCACATCATACCCCAATCGAAACCTAATAAAGGGAGCTTTTATGGCTGTGAAAAAGGACAGCATTGTTTTTTTTGTAGAAGATTCAGCAGTCTGTAAAGGCAGACAAGTTCAAGTGTTTGTTATTCTGCAACTCTATGCATGCTGTGTGCCTAACTGTTTAGCCTAAAAATTCCCCAGTATCTGGACTTGCAAACTGCTGCAGCAATGCAGGCTTCCTGCATGTTCTGATACAGAAAAGAGCTCAGGTCTCATTCTTAATGGATAAAGCTCCTTTTTCCTGAGGGCCTGAGGCTGCTTTGGTACTCTGCCAGGTCTAATATTTTCTAGCATTGTTTTGTCTTGGCTTTGTGGACAAGATCCTCCAGCATCAGTGTTTTCATCTCAATGCAGAAGGCAGGACATTCTGTATACCAAGTAACTCCCCTTTCTACAAATACTACAAACCTCACGGAATGTTTAAGGTTTTTAAGAACAAGACCTGCAACTTATGGAGGGTTAAATAAAATATCTATACCACATCTTTCTCTATTCTGCAACAATCCTGTGGCTTTCCACTTCCTAACAGGGCAGGGACCTCCCTTCTTAAAAGGTTTGAGAAGCGATGGCTCATTAACAGCCTTCTGAGAAAAGGCAGCCTGAGAACACCAGCAGTTGCTCCTGAGTAAGGTTTTTAAGTTTCATCTGACAAGTTCCAAACAATCAGAAAATACCAAATTAAGATTTCTCTTCCTAAGCAACTACAGGCTACACAAATGGCGATACCCGCAAACTCTTTAGGGAAAACAGCAATTTCACCTGGGTAAAACAGTTGACTGGTTGGCCAACACAGCCACAGCTATCATCTGAAAGATCAAAAACCTAATCAAACACCTCAGGATTTCTCTATGTAAAACAGAACCACCAACAATGGCATTTAGTACGATGTATAAATGTTTTATCCAAGTCAGTTGAAATTCTGCTGGAAGGACAAAACAGAACAGGCCAGAAATTACTATTTTACCAGATTTTAGGCTTTTTGCACTTGTATACCATTAATTACATTTCCAGCATATCGTTTCAGATTAGCAGATGTAACTAAGCATTTTAAAACATGTCGATTTGCAATTTTAACTGAAACACACACATCCAACTCTCTTACAGGCTTGCACTTCTAATGTTTATCCAAGTTGAAATCAGTTTCCTCATCTTCCCTGGCATTTCAACAGCAACTACAAACATTCAGGCTGAACAAACTGGGCTAAGGAATGTTTTTTGTTATTCTATTTCCCCTAACCTAGGCAGACACTCAAAGCCCAGGGCGGATGTCTCCCTTCACCAGCATCTCTGGCAGAAATTTCTGATCCCAGAGTGCTGCAAGAGGACCGGCCTGAAACTGCTCCCCGATAGCATTTGCCAGGAACACATTAAGGGAGCTCCCACAAGCTACTCCCTTGGCTCTGCCACAGGCAAAGATGAACTGATGGTGAGGGAATAACTAACGAGTCCAGCTGAATTTTAAGCATGTCTAACTTAAATCTCCATGTTTGTTTCTACAGGCATAGATCTTCCCTGCACAGACAAGCACTGCCTTTGAAACTAGCCCGACACATAGGTAACAGAACCAGCTCTGCAACTGGTATCAGGACAAGCTTATAGAGGTTACCAGTTATATGCAGGTGTATTGCTTTTTCCACTGCAGAAATACATTTTCCATGTTTTGCCACCCATAATCTTCTCCGAAATTACTCCCTCAAAATATGCCTCACTATGATCACTTCTATCTACCTAAAATACATCAAGAGATAGAGAAATTTTGACAGAAATCATACAGCATTCAAAATTGTTTGCAGAATAGGAGCAAGCACTGATCTCTCCTCTCTGGTGACCAATGATCGGGCCCAAGAGAATAGCAAGATGTGCCCGGGAAAGTTTAGGTTGGCTCTTAGTGAAAGGTTCTCCGCGCAGAGGGTGAAGGGACACTGGACCAGGCTCCTTAGGGAAGCAGCAATAGCACCACATCTGACAATACGCCAGCAGTATTTGGGTAACGCCCTCAGACACATGGAGTGAATGTTGGGGTTGTCCTATGCAGGCAGGGGCATCAGACTTACGATCCCTGTAGGTCCCTTCCAACTCAGAACATTCAAAGTTTCTGAGTTACTGTTAAACAGCTGTGATTCTGTCTTGGCAGAAATTACCTATCAGCAAATAAAGAAACTTCTTCAACTGGGATAATCCAAGCTGCAGAGCTTGGGAGCCCCAAGGTCTTAAAAAATACTTCAACATAAAAACATACACATCACACAGAGAAAGAATAAATGAAGTTTGATTTTTTTTCCCCCCCCCACTAGCCGGACTAGCACAATTAGTCCCTCAAAGTTCCCATGTTACTGAAAGAAGCCTGGACACTTAACTACAAACTGAAGGGGGAAAATATAAGAAGTGTTCTTTAGAAAATGTAATACAAATACTGACTTTCATCATACCTGGAAGTAGACTGCAACTGCAAAACTGATCTGTTTACTCTTTTAATTGGGAGAAAACATGAGTTTTCTTCCTCCAGATAATACTCCAGTTCCCAAACTGCCCATTTTATCCCCACCATACTTACATTTATCGTGTTCTATATGTTTGTGTTTGCCAAGTCCCAGCCTGGCACAGTGGAAGTTACCACAATCGGCTGGACCATTCTCACTGGAATGTAATTCAACATATTTATTCCCTGCAAGATTATTTTCTTCTGTGATTGTTTTCAGAGGGACAATGGTCATATTCAGAATTTGAATTCTTTCACTGAAAGCTGAATTGTGAGCAGTTCATGCCTGCAATAGTAACAGGCTTTTTACATGGGTAGGTTTTTGAATGTATTCACATTTCATAGAAACTACTAAGAATATGGAATTGTTTCAGGGTACAAATGTTCTTATTGCTCTGAGACTCAGACCACAAATAATAAAGACAACTCAGTCTGTTCCAACCTTTATCTTCAAACACAAACAAGCAACCCAACTCAGGAAAATTTACACGATCAGCTCTCCTTTCAATTTACATTTACTATCCCAACTTCTGGAAAGAAGCTGAGACTCCAGCTGCACAAAATGTGTTACTGAAAATTCTTTAAAGCAAGCAACATCCAAGTTTGAGACATCCAAGACATGCATTTCCTCTCTTCATTCTGCATGTAGCTCTTTCCTTCTTCCTCTTTTTTAAGCCCAAACCCAACCTTTAAGGATTGCATTTCAGTATTCAAACCATTGCAATGACCTATCTTTAGAGAATATTGGAAAGAATGTAAAGAAACCCTTTCTGAAAGAACAGCGACTTATAATTGTCCTAATTTTTTCCCCAGAACTTTCTGTTAATCCATCAGAGAAATCACATCCAGCAAGAACACAAGGCATGACTAATCATTGCTCAAATTTAACCAAGCTAATATCCATTTATAATACAGGAAAGAAGGCAAGAAGCAATGCAGTGAATCTGACAACCGGCTGCAGGGGAAATAATTATCTGGCAAATACTTATATTCTAATGGTTCCATATTACATAAACAGATTCTGTCACTAAAAGCAGCTCCACCTTTGTTGGAAACAGAACTAAAATATTCACTGAAATACATTGCATTTAGATTTTTAATACATGGGATATCCACACTTAGAACATTTAAGGATGGCTTAGAGCAAAACTGATGGATAAACTCTGTGTAAATATCTTCCTCCTCCCCGTCTTGGAGGAAAATTTTTCAGTCATGTAGACAATAATAACCATTTCTTTCTTACCAACTTTTGTTTACACATAAAAAAATTTGGTTCATCCAGAATATATACTGCATCTTTCAATAACTTATTTTTTCAGTATGAAATAGCATCTTCAAAAAGATGACAAACTCTTGTCATCTTGAAACGATCTTCTGAAAATAAATATTACCTGTATAAAAAGCAGGGATAACATATGGGACTAGGAAGCTTAGACTTTGTGCAATTTTTCTTTAAGTGACCTTCTGCATAATCAAAATGTAAACAACAAGATTGTAGACTGAAAAACATTTTTTAAATACTAAAAAAAAGCTAACTATGTATAACGTACAAATAAATGAAACGGTAAACAAGAAACCTGCCTAGATGAAGGAAACTGCGTGTTCGTAAGAATTATACTCCATTTCCAAAACACATTTTTGTCTAGCATGTTCACAGCATGTTCTCAAATGCCAAGTCAGACCTAGTAACAAAAAGTATATAAAGAAACATCATTTGGACACACAAAAGATGATTTTTTTGTTTAAACCAATGTTGCATCAATCACGTTTATAATTTTTCTCATAGCATGTGATCAAATAAAACAGAAAACCAGAATGTATACATTGCTAATTTTTAAGTAATGTTATGTACATTTTATTGCCAGTATATGCACAATGGTAAGCATAGAACTATAAATACACAATGTAATTAAACAGTAGAAAACAACAAGGATGTTACACAGAACAAAGGAAAGAAAAAGGATACTACTTTCTTGATGTAGCTGCTAAAAAGGGCTAGCGATGAGTTATGACAGTCTTGGGTTTAAATCTTTACATATATTTCTACACCTTCTCCTTCCAATAAATCTCTGCAATGGCATTGCTTCTTTAACAACCACATCTTCACTTTTTCTATTGCATTCACTTCAGACTGAAGTGAAAACAACCTTTCATGTAACTACAAGCATCTGACGTTTTTACCCAGTTTTGATTTTCAGGGTTCCTAGCAAGCAAAGTGTGTAAGTAGTTTCTTATGATATTTGGTTGCAACGATGAAGACTGGAGTTTTGAATACACATTAAGTGATATCGGGGAAAAAAAAAAAAAAAAAAACAAGATTTCTGTAGATGGTTCTTCCATCGGGTGCTATTGGCAGTAGCTCAGTCAAAAATTGTCACCCTGAAGAGGTAGAGAGAATTTTCGCCTAGAACAGATCATCACCCTTGGCACTGCTATTTTCTCTCTTATCAGGATACACTTCCTACAACTAGACAACACCACAGTCAAAGGGAAAAAAAGTCAGGGGGAAAAAGAAACAAAGGTCCACCATTCCTGGGAAGGGCACTGTTTCATCCCATTTCTCAGTTAATTAGCTGGCTGCTTATATCGAAGACCAAAGAAAAAGAGAAAAGAAAAAAAAAAGAAATAGACAACATTCAGGGACACGTTTACTTGATCTTTGTTCTCTTTCCATTATCAAGTTTATAAATACAAAGAATCATTATTCACAATAAACTAATTTCTTTTTTCAAAAATGGAAAAAAAACCTCTGGAAACATTTCCACACCTTAATCCAGATGGGTCTTGAGGATGCTATTCAAGAAAACCATGCAAATAATTTGGTGCAGCTTTCCCAACTCATCCAAAATATATATTTCTTTTAAATTAAAAGGTGGCAAGATCCATAGCATTTGTGTCTCTTTCCCCACAACCCCCGGCACCCCCCTTTAAATTCAATGCAGAAAATCTTGGTGCTTTTAGGAAGGTAACGAATAAATATTTTTCTGCACTGTTGTCATAAAATCCCATGTGAGTTACAATACAAGTCTACTTGTTCCAGCAATTAGGTCAAGAGGAAACATTCTAGTGATAAAGATAAATACATACTGAGCATGCTTGGGCAGAGCACTCCATTCTGAAGCATCCTGCTTGAAGAACGGAAGGTGATAAGGATGGTTCACGTCCATCAAGTGACCATTAACTCTGCTGCTAATAAGCAGACTGCCACACTATGACCAGGCTGGCAATGCTACCCTGAACGGGCTGTCTTCCACATTAAAAGGTACTGGTTGCACCAGTCCTCTACTGCGCACACTAAATTCTTATTTATGCAACAAACATACAACCAATGAACAACATCACTTTTACAGAACTGGATCAATCCAGCTTTTTTTATAGGCGTATTTCTTAATCTCCAGAATATCCCAAACAAGCTGTAAATAAGATGATGAACCACCAACAGTGAAGGAGGCTCACTGCAGTTCAGACTAGTTCAACCTTGCTTCACATCACTTCTTGTTTCTAGCGAAGGACATGATACTCAAACAAAATAGCAATAAAAAAGTAATGTTACCTGCAGCTGAATAAAAGCAACAGAATTTATATTTTAACTTCTGAAGCTTAAAGCATACCTTTTTAATTAGCATTTTTAAAAAACCCCTTTTTTCATACAGTAACACTGGCAAAAGTTAATGGGAAGACATAGAGGACTGTGAACAGGATAACTGATGCATTAGATTACTTTTAGATTTTATTCTGCTTTGATCAACTGATGTTAATACTGTTTTTCCTTGGATTTGGAATAATTCTATTGCAACAGTCACATGCAGGCTGAGGACAGCCATTGGTTAAAGGGGAAAAAAAAAAAACAACCAACAACAACAAAACAAAAGGGGAAAAAAAAAAGGTTCCAGAAATTGTATGTAAGAATTTTCCTTTCAATGAAGAGGGCCTTGCCCTTGCTTTAGGAGACCTGGTTAACTCTTGTCAGCTTCATTAGCTTTGTCCAGATAAATCTGCTGTTGAGTCCCCTCCTCCAGAGCCTGTTTGTGCACGTTTGATGTAAAGGTTCAATAATTTCATCTGCAGATTTAAGCCAGAAATTCACTTCATTTAGTATCTGCAAACAGTATGGGCTACAGGAATGGTACAACAGAGACACTGAGCAATTTTCTTTTCCCCAAAAGCAAATTTATATTTTGCATAGTTAATAGAAAGGTAACAGACTTGCTAGTGAAAACAGCAAAATTTGTCACAACCTTCTTTTATGTGTGTAAAGAAGACAACGATCTAAGCAGCGAGATTAAGATACATAGAACATTCTCTTCAGAACATTCTCTTCAAACTACAACACTGTTCTAAATAAGGTAGGTCAGGTATTTTCAGTTAACGTTGAGGTTTTAAGGCTCCACTTAGAGTTGTTGATGCTGGTATTTACTAAAGCTGCCAATATGATACAGAATCACATTCAACATAAAAACTGCCAGAGAGTATTTTTAAAATACCGCTATCTGTATGAAACATTTAGCAGTAATGCATTTATTAATAAATTATTACTAAATATTACATTAATTGCTTTCCAATCAGACCTTGCATGAAAAAACAGACAAGAAATTGACCGGAAAGGCCATGCTGAATAAAGACAGCCATTATCACTACCTCAGGGGAAACATCCAGTAACTATATTGATTAAGCAGCAGCAAGAAACATAATACAGTATTTATCTTAATGCTCAAGTTCAAACACTTCCACAGATAAAGATCTACAGATTTTCAGATTTTCACGATGATGTTGTCTCAAGCCCCAGAGGGTTTCAGTAGCCCCCAACGTTATCATTCAAGTCTATATTTTTACGAAACCTTCCGCAATTCCAACCAAAACACCAATGCAAATATGCAAACTACAAAGCAATATTTCTTTGAATGGTATCTTTTACTTACTTTACTGCCAGTGAGTTGACTGAGATGTGGTTTTAGTTCATCACCAATTACTGCATGAATGGCTACAAGGCAGAAAACACATGCCTTACGAACACTGCTCTCTGAATTATCATAACCCTGGAAAGCAATAAAATTAACATTAATACCTTATCAGTTAATGATTAAAAGCCTCAGAAAGCTATTTACTTATTTACTATAATAAATACATTGAAGTCTACAGCAAATGAATGCTAGTGTTGCCCAATGAAGCATTCCAACAAAAGAAACAAACATGCAAATACAAAGCATGCACTTGAGAAGCAGGCTGCTTATTAATCACCACTGATAATAATTTTTCAGACCAAAATGAAAGCCCACACAATCCTGTTCATAAGTTACACTGAAAACAGAGCTGCTGTCATGCAGCAGGGGAGTACATAGAGAAAGTGTTCTTATTTTACAGGCATTTATTTAAAGCAGAAGACCACTCCTCTGAAAGGAGTATTCTCTTAACATCTGAAGATTCTTTTGCTAACTCCCATCTCATTCCTTATTGATTTTTCTTTTGCCACCTTGCTAGTACCCCATGCTTGCTTGTTCCACTTCTCAGAGGGTTACTTCTCTGCCTCTGCCATCCTGCAGATGCACTATTGGATCACTCTCACTAAAGACAGCAATCTGCAGAATGCAGCTGTCTGACTCCAAGAAATCTTTATCTTGATATCATGTGGGAAAGAATTTACTTCTACAGACAAAAGGAAGACAAAGCTCTGACATCCTTCTCATTTTACTAAACTTTCCCCAAGCAACTGCTTCTTTCCTCTTGCCTCCCCCAAGCCCCAAGTGGTAAAAACCTACAATTATACAAAAAACCAACACAGGCAGTTTCAGCTCAAATGACTCCAAGTTGGAAAAAGATACAAACAACAAAAAAACTATCTTATAAATAACCTTATCTACCTCACTAAACTGTAACTGGTACTTAATATACTACCAGGATTTCCTTTGAGTACTAACCATGGTTACAAATTTGCTACCTGCCAAACAAAGAGTTTGTTCCTACTATCTGAATTCTTTTAGGTCAAAGCAGCCAACAGCTATCACACAAATTCCTTCAAGAGATCTAAGGAGTACTCTTTTTCAAAAGTCTTTGCAATACATACAGATTTCTTGCTTGGTTAGTTTTTCTCTCCTTACCTGTATTAGACCTGGCACAATCTCTGGTAAAAGCTGGGTAAGGGTTTCTTTAGATACTCTTTCTATGACTTTCGTTTGCATTTTGATTGCAGCCAGATTAATGGGGTAATCTGCAGTTTGAATAATTGGACAAAGAACTTTGATGCACTGATCTGGGCTAATGGAAGTGGCCAGCATGGAAGCAGCTTCTTCAGCAGATCTCACCACCTATCAAAAGCATAAGGAAACGACATGGAAAAATGTTTTAGAAGAGGCTGTTACTGTGGTCTGTCACCTGGTAGTAATGATCTGGAGCACAAAACGTTCCTACTAAGAGCTCTACAATACTGTAGCAATGCATGAATTAAAAGGCCTTTGAAAATCTGTTTACAAGGTTCCCAACTGTTAGATCTACTTTTCTATATCTAAGAGTCTTCCCAGTATTCTGTGGCTAATCTGTGTCCTCAGCAATATACACACCAGATTTTCAAATCTGCCTTTTGAACTGGATCTGAAATTTCTCTCTTCTGCAATATCCTTCAACTACGTATTGAAATTACTTTTCTAAATCTGTACTTCCTTGTGTGGTCATTTGTTATTGCCTGTGAGGTCAACAATCACCGCAAGACATTTTCACACTGATCTCAAAAACCTCTTCAATGATGTGCCTGAATTGCTACTTCTAGAAGTCAATCTGGCTGGTTTTCTTCCTCTCTCTGTTAGAAAGAAACTATGGGAAGAAAGTAATTTAAGCCTGAATACACAGCAGAACAAGAGTAATTACGTAGGAAGTCAATAAGTACAGAAGTTTGGATACAACATGGGCACAATACAGAAAATTCACTTCTGATCTTTGTATTAGAGCAGCTCTGGCGCTGGCCATCTAACAACACAAATAGCTGCACAAAATCAGCCTTTTGTACATCAAGGATGTACAAACCTGGATTCTTTTCACAGCATCAGTGACACTCATGTGAACTATTTAATATTGGCATGGTTACTGTATTTGTCTTTATCTGCATGTATTATCCCTCATTGTGTATGCAGGCATTACAAACACTTCTGAGCAAGATCACAGTTACCCTTCAACTTCTGAAGCTCCTCACAATGCTCAGCCTTGACCAGCTTCACTCTTTGATGTGTTCCTGTGCATTTTGCCCTAATAAAATTGACAGCCATGCTCTCGAATGGAGCAGAGCTGGCTAAAAATGGAAAGGGCTGACAATTCCTTGCCACGTTCAGCCCCATCTCTCAACAAGGAACCTTAATGAAAACCAGAAGCTTGTTGTAGAGACCCAAGACACCTTTAACTTGGCTTAAGATATCATATAAGGAAAAAAAAACCCTCAGTCACTCCTTGAAAAGCTATAATTACACATTGTTGACTACTCTTGGACAGGAGACAAGGAAATTGTTATCAGGGCTGGTACTAAGCATCAGAGCACATAAAACTGCCGGTGTTTTTTTTCTGGCAAACCCATGTTAACTCATAACCACTGAATGATTATTAAGCACTTTATTTCCTCAGTAAGATCCGACTAATTTTTCGAACAATTGTTTGACAGCTATTTCATTTCACAATTATTTGTCATAACCTCAAACACCAGAATAAATGATTACTAACCTCCTTATGGGGATCCTTATGCGCTTCTAACGTCTTCATGATTGTGAGCTCTGCATAATTCTTAAACCTTGCTGGCTGGTTTCTTAGAATTTCTCTTAGAACTTTCAATGCCAAAGCTCTAATTGCATGCTAAAGATTCAATATTAAAATAAAAGAGTCAAGTATCTTTAAACAGATGTGTTAACATTTGTTCAGCAGCTGTAAGAGTCTTTAACGGTGGAAAAATACCAATACGCAACTATACAGCACAAACCCCAGTGTTAACAAATACAGCTGGGAAAAAAACCTTCAGTTCCTCACTCTTCTCCATCTCTCTTTTTGCAGATAATTCAGGCAGCACATCATAAATACATCGCTCACCTGACTTGAGTTATCTGCTCTATCCAGAAGTTAAGTCGCAAACAATTTTACTCTTTACAACTGCCAATAAAACCTTTAGTGTCACAGAAGGCGAATATGTTTTTTGAATTCCTTTTACAAATCATTATTTTCTTTAAATCCAAAGCACATGCTGGTGTCTAAAAACATGGCCCTTCCACAGAATAATTACAGTAATGCTCATTGTGAAGAGACTCAATCATGTGTATTTTAGAAATACATTTTTAAACCCTTTGCCACACATGATGTTTTGACACTCAATTCCACCAAGGGCTGTTAACAGATGAGCTTTGGATCCCAGTGAAAAATGTTTCATTTAATCTACTGTGTGAGAAGCAACAAAAACCAATACTGGAGAAGACAAGAATTACCGATGCCCTTTTTACCATCAGAGAATTCAGACTCCATGACATTTTTTATTTCCACAAGTTTCTGCTTTTCAACACTATCAGTGCCCTTCCTACCACTCAAAGTTCAAAGACACAAAAAACAAACCACATGCTTTGTTAACATTCTTAATCTGAATTTACCTCTTTATCTCCAAGTGTTTCAAGAAGCAAAAGTAGTATTGTTTTGAAGTGCTCATCCCAAACACCAAAAGACTCTTCTTGAGTTAACTTCATAAGCTCGTACAGGGCAGCTTTTCTTTCCTCAACTCTCTCATTATGGTTGGATAACTCTTTCAGTAACTCTGCAACCAGATCAGAATGGTCCATAGGAGGCTCTGTCAAAGAGCAACAGAAACACAGTTCTCAGATGATTGCAAATAAATATCAGTACCTGCTGTACAAATGAAGGCTGTTTTCTAGGACAGCTACCTGGCTTTTTTAGCATGCTTATATTTTTTGTCCAATGCTACTGAACAACTTCACAATCACTAAGAAAACCCTACAATGATATTGCAAACCGCCCTCCTCACTCCCAAAAGCCAGTATACTGCAAGAGTTTTTATGCTTGCAATACCCAAAGTGATATCCACTCTGAATCCTTTTTTATCTGATCTACACACAGAGTGCTACCTTTACCATAAGACTCTTCCATTTAAATATAAATTAAAATATGCACTACACATAAATATTTGATTACAGAATCACAGAATCACAGAATAACCAGGTTGGAAGAGACCCACTGGATCGTCAAGTCCAACCATTCCCACCAATCCCTAAATCATGCTCCTAAGTACCTCATCCACCCTCACCTTAAACACCTCCAGGGACAGTGACTCAACCACCTCCCTTGGCAGACCATTCCAATGCCTAACCACCCTCTCCGTGAAGAACTTTTTCCTAATCTCAAGCCTAAATCTCCCCTGGCGGAGCTTGAGGCCATTCCCTCTCGTCCTGTCCCCTGTCACTTGGGAGAAGAGGCCAGCACCCTCCTCTCCACAACCTCCCTTCAGGTAGTTGTAGAGAGTAATAAGGTCTCCCCTCAGCCTCCTCTTCTCCAGGCTGAACAACCCCAGCTCTCTCAGTCTCTCCTCATAAGATTTGTTCTCCAGCCCCTTCACCAGCTTCGTTGCTCTTCTCTGGACTCGCTCCAGAGCCACAACATCCCTCTTGTGGTGAGGGGCCCAGAACAGAACACAGTACTCGAGGTGCGGTCTCACCAGTGCCGAGTACAGGGGGAGAATAACCTCCCTGGACCAGCTGGTTATGCTGGTTCCTGATTAGGAACAGCTCTTCTCAAAACAATCAAATAATATCCTTTTGACAGAGAAGAGCATCATCAGCAGAGATAAAGTCATTATTCCACTCCACTCAGTGCTTCTCAAGCTGCATTTGGAGTACTGTGTCGAGTTTTGGTGCCTGCTATACAAAAAAAGATGCAGACAGGCTGGAGAGGGTCCAGAGAAGGGCCGCTAAGATGATCACAGGACTGGGAAACTTTCCATATGAAGTAAGGCTGAGAGAAATGGGTTTGTTCAGCCCTGAGAAAAGAAAGCTTAAGGGAGACCTTATTACCATGCACCAATACATAAAGGGTGTCTACCAAGAGAATGGAGCCTCCCTTGTTACAAGGTGTCACATGGAAAATACAAGGGGTAATGGGTATAAGTTGCTTCTGGGGAGATTCCGACTGGATTCCAGAAGAAAAATTTTTACCATAAGAACAGTTAAACATTGGAATCGTCTCCCCTGGGAAGAGGTGGATTCCTCTACACAGGACACTTTGACAGCGCTGGACCACCTCATTTAAACTACAGATCACCTATACAGTTGGACCAGATGATCCCTGAGGTCTCTTCCAACCTGACATTCTGTGATTCTGCGAAAATCACCACCAAGTTTTTAAAATATTGATAGCAGTGACACTCTGTAGCCATCCCAACCTTTAGATACAAAGAAATTATACAAAGATACACTGAGAAATAATGAAAAGACACTGTAGAAGCCTATGAAACAACAGCCCAAGTTCCTAGATTCACACAGGCCAAATAAACTGACTACCTTCCTGGTAAAGCTTTTTTTTTTAAAAAAAAACTGTTTAGTCAACAGAAAATGCCAATGCAATGTTTCAAATACAAATATATTACTAACAAAACACTTATCTTTCACCTAATTCCCAATTTGGTTTAATCTAGTTTTTCTTCCTTGTTGTAAATCTCTCCCACCAACCCTTTACCTTTCAATTATAAAGCAATCTGATAAGTAAATTCATACTGATAATACTGCTACAGGATGGGCTACCAGAATTACATGATATTGTGCAATATTTATCTCATTTTTACCCTTAATCTCTACAAATACCAAGTAATCCAATAACAGGATTACTAACAAATAAACTAAATCTAAATACAACATTTGCAAATACCTCTCAAGGAAGCAGCACTGATGATATATATATATATATATATATATATATATATAGACACACATTGGTGGTAAATTCAGAAACTGAACTAAAAGACTGAAAACTTGACCATTTTACCACTAGCACATAATGCAATCTGACACTTACCATCAGGAAACTGCTCTGCATCATCATCAAACATGGCTTCTTTCAAAGCAGATTTATTAAATGAGCTGATACCATCAGAATAATTGTATGGGTTATAATCCCGTGAACGTGGTGAAGAGTGGGGAGGCATTGTGTTGAGTAATGACGTTTTGTTATCAAGAGCTGTTCGGCCTGTATCGCTCACACCACTTCCTGCTCGTAGATCTACTATTCCAGAAGCACTGCAAATCTGCAGGAAAGGAAACATCAGATGGACATCTATGAAATATACACTTAAACTTTTTAATTAACTACATTACTAATTCATCTATGTAGTAAAAACTTTCAAATGGCAAAACAGTCAAATTAGCCTTTCAAATAAACTCTTCAAAACTCGCTTTCCTTCAAGAAAGCCTACATAGTCCATAAAAATGTTGTGAACTAGAAAGAGCTGTCAGGGAGGTGGATTCTCCCCCTCTACTCTGCTCTCATGAGACTCCACCTCAAATGTTGTGTCCAGTTCTGGAATTCCCAACATAAGAAGGATATGGAACTGCTGGAACAGGTCCAGAGGGCCACAAAGATGATTCGAGGGCTGGTGCATCTCCCATATGAGGACAGGCTGAGAGAGTTGGGGTTGTTCAGCCTGGAGAAGAGAAGGCTCCAAGGAGACCTTAAAGCAGCCGTCCTGAATGGGGCCTATAAGAAAGCTGGGAAGGGACTTTTTACAAGGGCCTGTAGTGATAGGGCAAGGCAGAACAGCTTTAAATCGGAAGGGGAAAGATTTAGATTAGACACTGGGAAGAAATATAGATATAGATAGATAGATAGGAATGGTTGGACTCAAAGATGCTGAGGGTCCTTTCCAACCTATTGATTCTGTGAAATTCTTCACCATGAGAGTGGTGAGGCACTGGCACAGGTTGCCTCGGGAAGCTGTGGCTGCCTCATCCCTGGAGGTGTTCAAGGCCAGGCTGGATGGGGCCTTGAGCCATCTCATAAGGTGGGAAGTGTCCCTGTCCATGGCAGGGGGTTGGAACTGGATGATTTTTAAGGTCCCTTCCAACCCATTCTGTGATCTCACAAGTTTGATGCTAAGAAGTTAAAAACATATTTAAGCATATATGTGTTTTAAAAGCTTTGATCTGAAAGCCAAAGTTTCACAGGAAAACAAGTTTCAAACAGTGCATGTAGCACTGGGAAACCCACAGTTTTGTATGGAATAAAATAAATCCTTTGGAAAATCAGCTATTATGGTGCAGACGTCTCAAAAACTGAACTCCAGCTGTTCTGCAAGACAATCTGTTTTTACGATTGGACTCAATGATCCCAAAGTTCTTTTCCAACCAAACAATTCTATGATTCTAAATGGCTAACATTTTAAAACAAACAGCTACTATTCAGACTTAGCATTTACATTTCCAACATGTGATTCAAGACCAGGAATGTTTATTTCTAAAGCTCTGAAGTGATTTCGGAGAAACAGCCCACTTCAGAAGTCCCAACATACAAATCTATTGAAAAAGTTGCTTTGTCATCTGTAATAAATCAGTCATTGGCTTGGTTTGCCGATACCTAGATGCACTAAGTTTAAATACTCACTGAATCACCATCTTCTTTTTTAGAATCTCGTTTTACAGGCTCATTCATATCTTCCTGGCTACGAAAACTGAAATTCTGAATGGCTTCAGTGACTCCACGGAGAGAGCTGTAAATATCTTCAGAATTCATGTTTTCAGTGTCATAGTCAAATGCACTGTGGATCACAGAGAAAGATATAGGAATTAAGATAGATTTATTTTGTGACCTTATATTTTTAAATACCTTCAACAGCTGGCTAAGGGAAGGGCTACGTTTTGCAGCTGCAACAAACTTCTGCACTGTTTTATGAGTATGAAACTATTATGATTTTTACAACATTCTTCCCTCTTTCTGAAAGAGTTCCAAAGTGAGCAAGACTTACAACACTCAACAGCTTTCACAGTAAACTCGCTACTAAAAACAAAATTACAAAATCCACTTTGTTGGCAACATTGGTACCACAAACTTAAAGACTAGAATATTTACCAACTACTATTATATTAGCCTCCCCAGTATCAAGCCTAGTTTGATGACCTAGGTGACCTACTCTGACATTGGCCAGAGGTGAACACTTCTGTTCCATCTCTTGCTAATCCATTTACACTCCATGGTGCACAGCTCCTTCCCACCTCATGGCAGCCCTGGCACTTGTCAGCCCCTTGCGGGAGGCTGAGTACTTTGCTGTACTGCTAGGCTGCAGAGAGAGAGGGATGACTTCTCAGCATATGTCAAATGGTGCAAAATTTGCTCCATGCTTTCTCTATTGCGGCTGCAATTTTAGATAGATTATAATGAAGTCTTGGATGCAGAACTGTAGCAACACCAGCCTATGTTACCTTGGTGACAAAGTGTTCTGTGATGTGTTGGTGGGGGAAGTGAGAGGACTTGACCAACTTGCTGGGGACCGTGGAGTAGGTCTTGTTAAAGGACTTCCCATGGATCCCTGGAAGAGGAGAGATGAGAAGAGATACTCCAGCAGGACTTAAGCTTTCTTTTTAACTTATAGTTGTATTTATTTTCTAATGCCCAGAAGCATTTAAAGAGCTTCTATTTAAGTACTTAGATTGGCTAATCAATCACCAGTAACTTTAATTAGGTATAACTTTGAGTAAAGTAGAAGATAAACTACTCTTAAAAATCACATTCAAACTTAAGCCACTTGGAGGCAAACATAGACTTGGCAAGTATCATTCTTTTGAGGAAAAAGAAATGGCATTTCATATTAAGTGTTATCTGCTACTAAGACAGAATTCTATATTGGATTTGGGTTGCCTCCCCTCCTCTGCGAACCTTCTCTGTCATACAAGTAACCCTACTGAAACAGTCTTATATTCAAAACATCAGTAACTTCAGAAAGAATAAGAGAGGTGTGGATACCTGACCACTGTTGCCTGTATTCCGGAGATGGTTATGGAGCAGCTTTGTGGCTCCATCTTGAAATGTTTTTGGTAAAGCACCCAACAGCATTGTAAACTCTGGAGTGTTGAGTTCAAAAAGGGAAATCAGCACTGACTGTGCAGCCTAGAAAAAGAAAACAGGTTGAAGACACCAGAACTTCTAAAGCAAGTTTATTGGTAAGAGATGCTATGATGAGTGACAATCACAAAATGTAACTTAAGCCTCCACCAGGCTTCAATAAAACCGTTAACTTAGGTGAGCAAAAGCAATTCATACTTGCTGGTAAGCTGGACATTCAGATATTGATAAATGCAGGCACACAATCATGAGATCACACTTCGTACAATCATTTGATCAAGTAGTCTTTCAGAAACATGCTTCTCAACCTCTCCCCAGCCCCCGATCCCTAAATATTGAAAGAATTACTGTAGGAACTCGGCAAAATGGCTTTTAAAAGGTTTGGTAAGTTGAACAAATTCAAAGAGAAGAATGGAATACGGCACGCAGGAACAAGCCTGCAATTCTTTCTCCTGCGTTCTGCAAGTGGTAATTAAAGACGACTGATAATCAACACACTACCATGAAAAGGAACAGTTATCACTTTAATTTAAAATTTAAATATTAAAAAATCCCAACCAGATACCCTAATTTGAACTGCGATTACAGCACTTTATGTTCTTTACAAACTATCCTACAGCCGAACTAGTTTCCTTTCCTTCCTCCTACCCTTCAACCCTCTCCCTTTTTCTTTTTGAAAGACAGGTAAACATCAAGAGGAATAATTTAGCTGACAACATATTCTAAAGGTGAAAACCGTTATATATCAGAGTGTAGTCTACTCGATGTCACCTCCCACACCCTGAATTTCAACAGTTCATCTTTAATGTCATCCTCATCCTACAGCATGGTTTACTACATATTTTTTTTTCACCTGAATCAGAAGTGAGATCTCTTTACTGGAAAAGCCCTGAAAAAGCCACACAGCAAGTTACACAATGGTTGGATTCCCTCTAGTAAAGGAATGTTCACTGCATGACTCGGTAATATTTGTGCAGTTTGATGTTTACCAGATCTGCTAAACAAATCTGTCAACATCGCAACTAAACAAACACATGGAATAAAGAGCTAGACATTAAGTTCTCCAGAACTGTTAAATAGTTTCTTTGTAGTACAGAACTCTGATTCTAAGATTAACCAACTCTAACTACTTTATACAGCTCACCATCAAGGTCTGCCATATGCTGGAGAGAACCAGTGCCTCGTGCCAGACAGAATGATAGGCAGGTTGCTTAAGCAGCAGTATACTTCAACCAAGTAGTTTAGAAAATTCTTTTAAACATTTATTTCCCTTCCTTTGCTTCCAGAGCAATGAACTGTAGCATTCCTTAATTAAAAGTGGAAAGCCAAGGTATGAGCACACATACCAACACACATCTTAGTATTAAGTTTAATGACAAAAATATTAACATGTTTGATGGCCACAAATTATTTTTGCACACTCGTGACTGGCTCTTTTCTTTATCTTTTATTCCCTTCTCCCTCTGACAGCCTTCCATTCAGGTGAACACCCTGAATGCCCTCTACAATCTCTCTTTAATGTTTCTCTTTTCCTTGTAATTTCATCTGTCTTTTAATTGAAACCGATACAAATCAAACCCAAAAGAAATCCAGCAACTGAACAAAGGCTTGAGAATTACCACTTTCCTTTATTTGTCCTGTTATCCATGTCTCTACTCCCTAACACCATGTCCATTAAAGTTGCCAAGAAAATAAAACATTAGACAGTCCAGGTCATAATCGAAAAGAAAGTGGTATCATCAAGTCTGCCCAAAATGAAGCTCAAAATAAAGTATAAATATTGATACTGACTCACAGAAGGCTTTCAACCATACAATTCTCCATTTTATCTCTCTCTTCCTTGAGAAAAAAAAAAAAAAGCATTTTAGATTCTTTGGAGGTGTTTCTTCTCCTCAGCATAAGCTCTCTCTCAATTCAGTCCCATCATACAGTCAACATCTTTAGATGTTTGCAGTAAGGGTTAGAAATACTCTTCAATTTTTCTTATGTTCTTAGAAGAAATCTAACAAGATTCTAATTCTTTCCAGAGGAATTCTAATCTTATAAAATTTTATGTTCCTGAAAGAAGTCCTGTGTCACTGAAATGCATTAAGAGTGCCCAACTTCAGACTAACAAAATAAAAAAGTATTTCTGATAATATTGACTGGAAATGTTCTTACTAAGTAAAAGACCCACCCTTAACTCCTCAATTACACTTAGTAAAAACTTTTACTTTGAAGAAATCATACTAAATGCTACAAGCTTATCAAAATGAATCAAATGAAAAAGCCTGCGATAGCAGCCTCTGAACCTGTTAAAGGAACAAAACATTTCATACCAGTAGAATAACTTTTGATTGGTGAAATTTTTTTTTCAATAGTTACTGAAGGCTTTTGGCATTCAGTTGCCTATAACAGCTGTTATGGAAAGAAAAAATAAAATGAGAAAACTTCATACAATTAAGGTGTTCCAGATGATTAAACTCACTGGCAATTCTTTCCATGATTCGGTTACTTATTGACATAAAAATGCTTATTAGAGATATGAATCATCAGATAAGACAACTTGCCACGTGCCTTAGTACTAAAACTTTACTGATATAGAAGATAGTGCTGCTTCAATTCTCCTCCATTTTTATGGTCTTACATGTGTCACTAGAACATGGTACTTGGCAAGAAAAGTCCAGAATCACTAGGTTGGAAAAGACCTCCACGATCATTGAGTCCAACCATTCATATCTGCCACTAAGCCATGTCCTTGAGCACCTCACCCACCCGTCTTTTAAACACCTCCAGGAATGGTGACTCAACCACCTCTATGGGAAGCCTCTGCCAGTGCCCGATAACCCCTTCTATGAAAATTTTTTCCCCCCGATATCCAGTCTGAACCTCCCCTGGTACAGCTTGAGACCATTCCTGCTTGTCTTGTCACCTGTCACTTGGGAGAAGAGGTCAGCTCCCTCCTCTTCACAACCTCTTTTCAGGTAGTTGTAGACAGTGATAAGGTCTCGGCCTCCTCTTTTCCAGGCCAAACAACCCCAGTTCCCTCAGCTGTTCCTGGTAAGACTTGTTCTCCAGCCTTGCTGCTGTTCTCTGAACACACTCCAGAGCCTCAACAACCTTCTTGTGGTGAGGGGCCCAGAACTGAACAGAGGATTCAAGGAGCAGTCTCACCAGTGGCGAGTAGAGAGGGAGAATAACCTCCCTAGACCTGCTGGTCACACTGTTTCTGATACAAGCCAAGATGCCATTGGCCTTCTTGGCCACCCGGGCACACTGCTGGCTCATGTTCAGTTGCTGTCAACCAACACCCCCAGGTCTTTCTCCTCCAGGCAGCTTTCCAGACAGACTTTTCCTAGTCTGTAGCACTGCACAGGGTTGTTGTGCTCCAACTGCAGGACCCAGCATTTGCCCTTGTTGAAATTCACGCCACTGGCCTCAGCCCAGCGGTCCAGCCTGTTCAGATCCCTATTCAATCTCTATTCAATCAAACTGCAAACAAAATTAAAGGACTTTTGTTTCCTTTAATTGGAAGGACTATTTGGAAATCCTTTCCCAAGACTGCATTAGTAAGTTTCTGATGGTTATTCTCTACCCCTTACCTATCTACATAGCTCATGAACATTTATTTTCACCTCATGACAGTTATGTGGAAAAGAGAGTTTTGCACTGGAACTGCAGCATGACAATAACAAACCTCTGATACTACCTTATTAAAACACAAACTTTCTTTTTTCAAAGGGTCAGCAGATATTTAATGACCTTTTGTTATATACAATGGATTTGAGAAAATCCATGGGTTGAACTCAGTTTGTCAGCAACTAGCATTCCTGTTATGGAATGTGCCATTGGTATCACAGAGGGCTGTCTTTGAAGTAATATTAGAACTGTATGGAAAATGCCCACTGAAGAGATTTTTATATCAGACAGTGTTAGAAATAAAGTTATTCCTTGTACTATGAAATACAATCTCAACATATTGACATCCATAACAGTACAACCTTAATGGAGAGTTTCAACATTTATTACTTCTAAATTTTTACTTACATATTCTTAAACATAATTTTTGGCAAAGTTTTGCTTTGTCACTTCTGAAACTTTATACAGAAAAATTAGATACTAACACAGATACTAAAAGTATCTTTTCTTTATGAAAGAGTAAGTTCGTTTATAAAGAAAAATAATTTTTTTGTTTAGTCAAGTATTAGATTCTCTTATTTACCAAGATACCTGGAATACACTACAATTCTAAGCTCACATTAACAAACATACCTTCCTAACATCTGAGCTTTTAGGTTCTGTGGTCCAGGTGATGATTCGAGACACTGCTAACCTAGTTTCACTTGAATTTACAAAATCTCCTGGATCCATCTGTTGTGCAAGAGTCTCTATGTATTTAAGGATTGCAACTTTGACCTGCAAAGAGAAAGAGAGTCAGGTGGACAATAAAAATGGTGTGCTGTGAGAACAAGTGTCCTCACAGAGTAATGTTCATTTCCTAAAATAAAGATGATTTTCTTTGCCGATTAAACTAAACATCTTGTCAGTACTGATACAAAAGTCCATACAATAAATCAATTTACAACTGGATATAACACTTCAAGAAGGAAGTTATTCTTCAGAAATTAAAATATTAATAGAAATCTTAGATTTCATTGGTAGCAACTAAATGATACACAAAACATTTCATATGCAGAAGCTTATGTTTAACAAAGAGAAAACAAAAGTACTCAGAATATTTAAGAATAACCAGGACTTTAAAGAATTATTAAGAACTTTTTTCAAGTATTAAAATGAAAAAAGAACATCATCTGATGAACCAATAACCAGCTCCTATTAGTTCTTACTACGTAGTTAACACTCAGCATTCTTTTATCAGAATTGAGTAGTCACTACACCTTTGAGGATAAGCCACACCAACCTTTCCACTGAATACTAAAAAGGTATGGAAAAAGTGTGGTTTGAGCTAAACCATGACAGGAATAAAATTTCTACAGAAGATTTAAGAGGGCATCATGTGCACTCTGTTCCTTTAAAGATATTTAGAGAACAGAGAGGTGGTTTTACCAGGAGGACAGAAAAGCTGCTTTACTCCCTCATTTATCTGAGCATTGTTTTCCTACTCCATTCTCTCTACTCCTTAGGCAGAATCTGCTTTATACATCCCAGGCTGCAGCCTCTCTCTAGCTAGTTTTGTCAAAATTGCACCACCACACAGCTCTGGGCTAAGGGCTGTTATGCCTGTTTGTCCCTTAAATATTTATCACCTCAACTCCTGCTGCCTTAGATATTAGGCACACAACCCATCAACAAAAGCAGTGAACATTTAGGCTACCTGTTTGAGTTAGCTGCTTTAATTTCCACTAATAATTATAGGGAACCAGAAATACCTACTGCTGACACACACCTATGTCCATCACAATCAGAAAGAAATAATTCTGGTTGTATTTTCAGTTTTTATTGCTCATAGCACAATTGTTCTGATTCCAGTCATTTAGAAATTTCTCTTGGTCATGAAAACTTGCAAGCCATTAAAAACTCAAGGTACACTAAGTGATACCACATTAGTAATAGCTGATCTGTGTAGATTAATAATGAATACATTTTCACAGCAGCTGTTAAAGCTCAACTTCTTCAAAGTTATACAACAAGCAACAGCTGGAGGCTTTCATCTTATGCAGATCAATATCAACAAATGCAGTACAAACCACACTGCTAGATTATCTCCAAGGAAACACACCCCACAACTGTCTTCAAAGCAAAAAAACTTAGGTTACACCTATTCAAAAATAAAAAGTAATAGTTAAAATTTCTAGATCACTAAGTGAAGCAATCATGACAGCACCATGACGCTGTTCACTGTTTAAATGTATATATTAATACACCTTAAAAATCAAAATTATTGTTAGGAACTGTAACACCCAAAACATTCAGAGAAATTTCTCCAAATTAAAAAAAAATTCTGAAGCACTGTACACAAGAGCATAGTATTAGAGTTTAAACCACTCTCACAAGAGTAAATCACACAGACTTCTGGAAAGATAGAGGCTCTTGAAAGACAGAGCTCAGGGTTCACACTAATAGAGATTTTTCCAGTGAGATAGATACCCAAAGCTAGGTTTGACAGCTACTTTCAAAGAGAGTGTTTTTCACTAATTGCTTTTGAGGGAAGGAGTTCTGGAAGGGGAACCTCTCTAAGCTCAAATATGTGACAGTATTATTATGGATGAAAAAAACACCCTGAAGTAAACTCTGTAACGGCAGCAGATCTGCTTATGATGCATTTTTGTCACTACTTCCAGTAAGTATGTACAGAGTTGAGATTTAGAAAGGAAAGGTCTAACAGAGCCCTCTTCAACAAGCCATTTAATCTCTTCAAGAGAACAGATAAAGAATTTTTGACGGCAATAAAAGCAACTCCAGGAATTCTTATAATTAATATTTTCCATAAATCTGAAACCACTGTCTGTGAAGTTGTTTAAGGACCTCTTGGCTTTCTTTGTACTCTTCTAGGTTGAATTTATTGTGCTTTTGCTTGACTACAAAGACTGAGACTTTTTCCTGAAGAGAATGTAACAGAAAGACATTTTGTTTAAGAATAGCACTGCTCTAGTAAGTGAGCTGAAATACAGATCAAACCACAATTAACACTATTACACTATTACACTCAAACACACAAAAAATATTAGACATAAATGGAATTAAAGTGCTTCATAAAAATCTTAAGCAGATAATTAAATGACAAGTTCTGGCACGAAAATACGTGCAACTACCTCAGGTGATTCACGAAATACTGTAAGGATGCTACATAGTCAGTGCCAGAAGGAAAACTGCTTCCCTGCCTGTGAAAAATTAGGGAGTTACAGTTTACTTTGTTGCATAAGGGTAAGACAGAAGAAATATTTCATGGAAAAAAAAAAAAGGAGAGAGGAATGTAAAGAAGCTGTTTTACTTAAAGCAGAAGAAAGTTCACCTCTTATAGTGCTTTTCTGGGATGCAAGATACTCGACTCTGCCTTAATCTGACTGAATACAAGCAATCATGCAAAGTGACTTCCAGACTGCCACATCCCAGGCGTCTGTCCCGAAATTACTGGATACTTGGGAGTGACTACCCCCGCCATTATTAAATCATTAAAATATAAAACTAAATGTTAATTTTGAAAGGTGGTCTCTGTGTACATGTCACTGGTCAGATGATAGGTTGCCTTTTTTTTTTTTTTTTAAATCCAGAGCATTTAATACAGATTTAGGAAAAAAAAAAATCTTGTGATTAACTGTGTCAAAAACCTTTGTCAGCAAATCAGTATTTTAAAAGGAAAGAGGGTTCAGGAACTTCTAATGAGTTGCAGTCACAGATGCTTAAGTCAATTTCTCAATGAAAGTGAGCCATTTGATATTCAACGTGAGAAAAATCAAAGTGATAAACTGAAGTATGTTTCAGGACTACAACCCTCCTTTTGAAAACCTATGCTAACGCCTATGAAAATAAGTTTAATAGATTATATCCTGTCTAGGAAATTTATGCCCATCCATGCATTTGACCAAAATAAATACATGCATCTGGCACCTCAAACCTTCAGCAGTTCACCACATCTACATGTAAAACGACAGCAGAAGAAAGTAAGATAGATACTGCACATCACGTCGTGCTGCACCCTCCATGGATTAAGCCAATACAATTGTATCTTCTCTATGTTTAGACCTCTTACTGGTCAGCTATCCCAAGCCACTTCTATGGCCACTCTGAAAGCTTGACTTTTGTTGTCCAAGACTTAACTGTGTTCTTAGGCGTAAGGACAACAAAGACAGTTTACTCTGAAGGATCATGATTATTTAGTATTACCACATGAAAACCAGGGAGGAAAGTAATTTGTAGAAGGGAATCCTTCCATGGAGCAAATTTCTGATCTATTATCCCTTATTATATCTAACCATCTCTAAGGATGCTGAAAATCCATTCTCAGATTTTTCTTGTTGCAGTGAAGGCTGTTTCTCAGTATATCTAGCTCAAAGGCATATTCTGCAACAACACAATAATTTATCAGGGTAAGAACAAAAGCTGAAGATTTCAAGAAATGGAGCAATGCCCTATGATTATCGATTCATCTGTTAAGACATCTCGGTGCACTGAGAATGAGATTTAGACAAAATATTCAAGTATGTCACTATTAAACAGATACTTCTACAGTTTATGTTCAATAACTTTACTGTTTGGTTCCTGAAGCTGTAGTTACCTCATAAAGATGAGGTAACTTTCTCTGAAATAAAGCTCACTTTCTCTTACACAGTTACATACTGTACTGTCCCAAAACCCCATTTTAAATACTCTAGATTTTATTTCAAACTAACTGGTGTCCTTCAATGGAGGTAATTTTTACCAGTATCTTCATTTCACAAGACTCTCTCCAATACAGGAAATTATTTCCATAATGTCTCCCACCAAGTGACTCAGAATTTTTAATTCCTTCTAGGTCACACAGTGAATATTCTTGAACTTAGCCCCACCTGAGCTAGTCCATGTCTCATTCCAAATTTACACTTTCATATACACTTTTATACTTGTTCACCAGCTATACTACTGCATGGAAAAAAAGAACATCCCAAACATCAAATTCACTTTCCTGGGGAGGAAAATCAAGTAAAACAAAAGCAAGCCCTATTTGTTCCAAGGATTTATTTAAACAACAAACTGATTTTTACTACCTCATTTGCTGTCTTCAATAAATGACAGCTGTCCCTTTTTAACACAGCTCTACGAAGCAACAGTGGTCAACGTAATCTACTGTCCTCAAAAGCTTAAAAATATAAGTTTTACTGTATTGTAGACAAAAAAAAGGCATATTCACGTGACTAAGTTCAACATCACTTGGGAAAAGTCATATTCTTGTGCAGTATCAAACTATGCAAAAATATTTCGTGCAGGACAGAGCAGAAAATGCCAGTTGTTATATGCTTGTTATTTCCCCGTTTACATCACTTGTAAACCTTCTTATGGTTTGATGCATTTATCCTAAAATAAACTCTCTTTGGAACCGTAAAATGTACTATGGAAAACATTTTTTACTTTCCAGTTATACTGATATGGCCATGCACCACAGAGTCTTATGGAAAAATGTGCGTAACTATAAAGCTACACACTGCTTTCAGAAAAGTAAGGGTAGCTGAAAGGGAGCTGCTTTTCAATAGAGTAAACCAAGTTCACATTGATATTAAAATAATTTAATTTTATTCAAGACCTATCAGGTTGAACATAGAAAGAAAATATATATGATCTAGGAAAACATGATTGGGAAATTACAAACATAAAATTAGAAAAGACTTGATAGAGTGAGTTTGCATAACCAGCTTGATGTTAGGCGGCCACATTATTGTTTTTCATTTTTACTGTATTGTGGTTTTATTAGATCTCTCTTGTAGCAAACATTTCATACTAGTGTAACTTTTAAAATTGAACATCTGCATGCTTAAAGTTTCTTGCAAAGGTTAGTAGCAGCACAGGAATGCATTCAAATAAAAATTGTTTGAAACACTGTAAGAGTTTGACATAGTGTTAAGAGTAAAGACAATAATTCAGACAAAAACCTTTGAGCTCCAAAAAGAGTGAAGCTGGTCCTGTAGTGCTGGCTTGACTGTCTGAAAGTTTACAAAAACAAAATCCACTAATTGAAAACCTTTACTTTTTTCTTTTTTTAAACAAAACAAAACAAAAGTAACAATCCAAATTCAAATATTAAGACAAGTAAATGTCTATCAACACATATTTTATTTGCAACGCAAGCCTGAAAATTCTTACCTTCAGACTAGGTGTTTGGGTCTGGTCAACAGTAAATCTCATTAAAATACTGAACTGGAGGTCATTTGGAAAAGATTCCCTGTAAAACAACCAAATCAAATCTTGTTAAATTGTATCAAATTTTCTTTTAATACCTGCTGAGAGGCACTAAATAACCCCTCATTCTTTTCAGTAAAGAAAAGCTTGAGTACTTCCAAAAGAAAAAAACATCTACCAGTTTTGCTGGTATTTTATCTGACTTCGGAAACATCTGCCTAGAATGTGAAAGACAAAATTTAAGAAATCTATGCTTTGAAGCAATTGCAACTAGCAAAAATAATGCAAGTAATAAGGAACGATATAATAACGTATGCCAATATTCTGATTCTAAATCTACACAATCCTGAAACGAACATGCAGCAGAACAGTATTTTTGTATCAAAATAAAGAAGTTCAAACACAAGCACTGCATCGCTGAACACAGGGCAAGACATAAAACACACACGGCTCAGATGCACATTTTGGAATCAGATAACCAAAATGCTTAAGCAGGTCCAGAATCTATTATTAGCTCTGCATTTTTCCAAGAATCTCATCACACATTTAAAAAAAACAAAAACCAAAAACCCAACAAAAACTAGAAGCGGCGTCAGGGTCTAGATTTTCTTTTTTTAGTGTTAGGTTGTTTTTATTACTTTTGAAAGAACTCATTACCTTGTGACGTCAAGTGCCTTCTGAACTTTTGCTTGTACTGACCCAAGCAAATCAGCACCCATTTTTTTCAACAGCTGTGTCAGCAGTACAAACAGCCAGTCCTGCAGATCTTCTTTATGGACCTGGATGAAGTCCACTAGTGTCTCCAAAAACATACTGAACACCTAGAAGGCAGAAGAAGATGGAAAGAGGGTAGGATGGGGCAAAAGAGGAAACGACACTGACGTATGCTGAACTTACAAACAAAGAAGAAAGCAGTAAGGGAATCAGAGGCAGAGAAAGGCAGTGTTTTGCAGCCAAGCAGGAAAAAAAAAAGAAAAAAGAAATCTATCTTGCTTTTTCATTGATTTTGATACAAGAGTACATTGGAAATGTTAGCCGACTCCTGTAGAAGTTTTACAATTAGGTATTCCATGCAGTTTCGTCAAGAAAGGAAATGCTTACTGTGATGGCTGGCGCAACCTCAATTTTGTCGGTAAAACTTATTTGTTTTTACCCTTTCAAGCTTTATCATTAGGTTGATTTGACATATTCCTCACAGACTACAAAAAACACTTTCTCTCTAAAACCAAATAAGCTGCTATAATTTCTTAGCAAAATGTTCATTGTAAATATCTGCACTACTCAGTACTGCAAAATCATGAAAGCTGGCCAATTCCTTTATATAAAATCTTTGTGGATCAAGTAGCAAGATTCTCCAGCTACTGCATGTATCCAAACATTATTTGCCCAAGTAGAGAAAAAAGCCAGGATAAATTTCAGATATGCAGGTGTTTAAAATACAGATGTACTTCTCTCTTTTCAAAAAAAGTAATCTATTGTGTTCTTTTAAATAAATAAAATTGAATACGTACAAATAATGTCAAAAATACTATGTTCAGTAAAAACAAAAGATATGTATATTATTGTGGTTATAGTAACCTCAGCACCCAGACCAGGAAGAAGGGCTTTTTAGAGAGAAGAGGTAAAGTAGGGCATGACAAATAGGTAACTTTGTTTAAACACTATTTTTAGCATCTCATTAATTTTAAGTTTTTCAAGACTTAAAGCGTAATTAGCATGTATGTGCTCTATACCAGTGTGGCCCACGGGTTTCCCATTTCTCTGACAAGCAAATGGGCACTTGGCTGAAAATGCTGCCTTCACAACCGACAGGCGCTCCAGCTCCAGCGCACAGCTGCCTGCAGAAGCAGAACTGCTATGGTGCAAAGAGGGCTGGAGGGAGATTGCCTCCTGAGTGTTTATCACATGGGTAAGGAGATAGGAATAGCTGCTGCAGAGGCAGGGCTGGAACCCCACATCCTCCTTCAGCTGACCTGTCTTGCCGTAAGGCCAAATTAAATCTCCTGCTGTCAATGAGACCAGGTGAAAAAGTCCATTCAGGCATCTTTAAAAGAAGTGCTTCAAAATTTACATTAGAAATAAAAAAATAAATTCAGAATCTTCCAGGATCTAAGAGTGACCAGGGAGAATCTCTTATTAGACATCTTAAATCCTGAAAAGTTGCATTAGAAGCACAACAATGTAAATTCAACTCAACATAAAGTCCATCGGGATGAGCTACTTCAATTAACTTTCCTTTTGGGGCAAATTACACTGAAAGCTAAAAATAATAAAAAATAAAAAGAAAATTGCTAATTCTTCTGCTATCTGCCTATATTCTTATTCAAGTCTGAGGTTTAATAATTACCTTCCCAGCAGTGGGAAGAAATTTTTATGCCTGGGATTGGAAATATCTTCTGTATTTGGCTGAATTGAAACAATATACCACTCTGTATATTACCGCAACTACAAGACCTAGGCAAAACCAAACCCAAAAGTACTTTCTACATTGTAATATGACAGTCACGGGATTTCACAGCTATAATATAAGCAGAAAATATATTTGATTTAGGCAAACAACCAAATATATTCTGCTACAGAGATTACAGTGCAGGAGGGGGGTGTTTTACAACTGTATTAAAACTCCTTCATACTAAACTATACAGCTTAGCAGAATTTAAAAACCAAACCTGTTTCTTTGAGTTTTCAGACACTGACATGCATATTTATTTATTAAAATGAGCAAGCTGAACAAACAGGTTACAACCTCTGATTTGATGCAGTAATGTGGACTTCTAATAATACTTGAAACATGTGAGGTGGTTTAAATTGAAATAATTATGAAGTGAATTATGAATCACTATGGCAAAAGTACTCTAAAGATCCTGTGCCAGTGTTTCAGCTGTTAAAAACACACATAACCGTGAAGTGAATTTTGTTTTCAAGCTCTGTTTGATTTTCAGGTTTACCACAGTGGACGCCTCGAGAAAACTCAAATGAGCTGAGTCATTCTGTTGCATTTAAAAAAAAAACAACAAACAAACCACACATTTTGTCTTAGGCCAAAGCATAAAGAATTTAAGAAGGCTGTAAGGGTGTTTAAGGTAACAGATGAATTTGGAATGTAAAATGGAACTCAACCACATTGAACAATGTATGTGGGTAATGCGATTTTTGCAGTTTCCACTTCTATGACGTAAATTAAAATTCTGAATTCAAGCATCTAAAGTTGAAGTTTTTAAGAATTTGACAGTGGAAAAAATAAACATGAAGATAATTACGAGTGATCTACCTCTAAAGTGAATTATCTCAGATGTGCCAACCACCACAATATAAAGCAGGAATGCATAACCAAACAATGTCAGTTAATTAGTAGATAAAGCACATCTCGAAACTTTACCACACAGTTTACATAATTGTATATAGCGTTTTATGATTGCAAAAGGCTTGACACTGCATGAACTCTTTGGGGAAGAAAAATAGAGAAAAAGGGTTAATTGCACATTCATGCAAGTAAGGTTAGGCTTCCAACAAATATTGAACCAACTTACTCTCTAAAGAGAGTTCCAACACAGGGGACAGCATGCAAAATGAAACGGAAAAACAAAACAAAAACAAAAACCAAAAGAACAAAAAAGGGAAAAAGATAAAAACACACAAATTAGTGGCCATCAATACAAAGTTCCTGTATGGAATATAAATCAAAAGAAAACAAAAAAGGTATTTCAAAACTTTTATGATAAATGTAATAATTTTATTGGGATATCCAATGTATTTTAAAAGTAAGCACTTGGCATGTCCTTCAAATTATTCTGCCTTTTTGTCCTCCAAATATTACTCTCTTTTTCTAAGCAATTCTCCCTAAAAAACAAAAGCAATGACAGGACAATTCCTACAGACAATTCAAGAGTCTAACATGAGATTTATGTAGCCGTAAGTGTGTGATAAAGTCACAGTTCATAAACTCTTATACTTAAAGGAACCTCCTGGTAATATAGCGATAACAATTAATACTTTTGCAATACCAAAATCAGGCAAGGTTTTAGTGACTGGAACAGACGTACCATGTGCTGGAACACAGGCCACATATTCAAAATCACAGTAACAGTATTTTATGTCAGAATGCCTAGTAAACCAAACAATAAAATCAACTGGAATAATTCAATGTAACACTCCTAAAGGCTTGATGAAAAGATAAAATGCTCTTCTAACAACTAAATTTTGCGACATTTTCATTTTCCCTCCCTGATTCTCCCAATACAAAACATTCCCCAGGGTAGTTCCAATACGTGCATGGCTGCAATATTAATTACCACAAGAACAAGCAAAACTACAGCAAGATGTTATTCATAATTTTGCTATTCATTCAGAAACCAGAAGCCATTCAACATTTACTTTTCTTCTTAAGTCCTCTGACTTAACTGTTCTTTTTTTTGGAACGCTTTCTTCAGTTTCTCTTTAACTGCTTTGCTTTACTCTTTTCTTCTGCATTTCTGCTGCGTGTGAGCAATTTTAATGTGATGCAAATGTGTGCAATGCAAATTTCTTCCATAACACATGATGTCACAGAGAGCAGCTAAGTCACTTTTTCCAGCGGGAAAAATAAGGACAGAAAAACACTAACTTAACCCGTCTACACTTCTCATTGCTCTGGGTTTAATTTTTCATTGCAACGAGGAGAAAGACTAAAAATTATGTAAAATGCACTGCAAAATTGAAGTAGATTTTCAGATTTCTGCTTGGAAAAGCCAATAGTTCTGAAATAACTGCTCTGTTCTGTTTTTTTCTAGGTTATCATTTAATCAAATCTGAAGTATGGACAAAGTGAGACATATTACACTCAACATAAAAGGTGTTTTTTTTCTAACCAAGCCTATAATTCAAACAAAATATGAAGCTATTTGTTTTTAACACGATACTGTTGTAACTTCATTCAGCTCCTTATCTACCTTTTGCTATGGGAATTTTCTGCATAGATGAAACTATACCAGTAACCCAGCTCCCACAAGAATTGTGAAAACATTATCAAGAGTAACTCAGTTAAAAAGATTTTAACAGTCTTAGAAGGATTATTCTGTTGGTTGTATCATCCATGTTGGGTCTTTACCTATGTAAAAGTGAATAAAACATTTTTATTTTTTTCCTACTAAGTCACAGTCTCCACCTTACTTAGTGAATACTAACGACGTTGTAAGAATTATTAAACAGTCTGAACTGCCAGCCCTACCTATGACATTTGAGGAAGACATCATAAACTACAGTAAAACAAAATACACTGGAAAATAAGTAAGTACACATTTGGTATAGTTCATCTGTGAGCCAACAGACTCATCTGGTACAATTTAGGATTTGAATTACTGCACCAGAACCTGTTGTTTCTAATTGAGAGGAAAAACACTACTCATGTTGAAGCAGCCTCTATAAACAACTCGACTTCTTAAAAATACTTACATTTTTTTTGCACAAACTGTTAATGTAGTGCAATGCATTTTAGACAAAACTAACCTTTATTTCAGTTATCCTGCAAAAAAAGTGGAAAATTATCTTGTTCAAAATTGCGAATTAAATGGCTTGAAATCTGATACCATTAACTCCTTACACAATTCAGTTTGTGAAATTTTTACCTGTGCAAATACCACTGCATTTTTTATGGCAACTGACTTTCTATTAATGTATGCTTTCAAAAGTTTACTGCAAGTAAGAAAAACCTAAACATACCTTACTGTGCGGGTCAGCAAACATTCTTGTGAAGATTTCACACAACCTTTTCAACTCAACACGACTGTCAAAGTGACAACAATACATTAGTCAACTTCCCTGCTGGTACTACCAGAACACTAATGCATCACGATTAGTGAAACCAACTGTAAAATCTGAATCAATTAGCCTAATAAACAAAGTAGAAAAAAGCATTTTCTTTTAAGACATGGAAAAAAAATGTAATGGATTTTGTCTAAAACAAGACTTAAAAGCAAGAAATGTCTTTTTAAACTAACATATGTGAAACTATTACTGACTATTTTAACAGAGCAAGTAATTAAAAAGGTAACCTATAGTAAAAGGTTTCTCCTGAATTAATGCCCAATAAATAAAAACTGTAATAATAAATTATAACATATATAAATAATAATAAAGGCCTTCCATCAATACTAGATACTTTCGTACTGCAAGAATTCTCTTGATTTTAAATTCAGTTTCTTCAACTGAGCTTTTTAAATAACTCTTATACATGAACTGCCAGAAGTGACAATAAGCTCCCTCGTTCCATCCCCATTTTACTCTCGCAGACACATACCTGCTTTCCCTCTCCCCAGCTTTCTACTCTCCCCAGCTTTATATATTCTTTAGGACATTATCCTCCTACTTCCCTTGTCTCATTTCAAAGTCTGAAATAAAGTGGTTTTCTGCCAACGTGTTTTCTTACCTTAAAGTTCTCTGGTTCTTCAATAAGTTTTGCAGGCCTAGAAGGCCTTCTTTTCTCTCTGACCAGTTGGTGCTGGCACAGCGATTTAGGACTTCAGCCACATCTTCTGTCTGCCTCATATAAGTTGGTATGCTCCCATTCCTAGAGCTATAGGACCTTTCTGAACAGGCACTTGATGCATCACTGTTGGCATCATCATCTGAGTACATCCCATAGGACTCATATCTTCTTCGCACAGGCTTCTTCTGTTGCACAGAAACACCCACATTAGCACTGATTTTCAAACAGACAATGCACATAACCATAATCACTAGAAAGGCCAACAGTTCAAATAATCGGTGTGACCCCTAGTCCCTGCAGTGACAAATGGCTCCAACTGTTGCAACAGGTCAAACTGAGTTAATGAAAATACTACCAATACTACCTTAAAGTAGTATTGGCTTGCAAAGTATTCCAAATATAAACCAACACAAATGCAGAGAAGACATACGTTTGATGAAACGTTCACCTAAAAGTTTACTTGTAAAAATCCATTAAATTGCATTAGGTGGTCATATAAAGACTATATTGAAAGTTAGTTATTTCATTTAAAAATTTTATATAAGTTACACATATAAGAATCAGGTCTAAACCTATATATTCTGTCATTTTAACTTACTTTGTACCAAGCATGTTAATAGCAAAACATTAAACTATTGAAGAAGTAAAACAGTTTCTATACCTTAGTCCGTATGTCTCCTAAGAGCTGTTAGCAGTGAATTATTGAAAAGAAACAGAAATTGAGAACAGGAGGATAAGGCATTAGCAGCATCGCAACTATTAAACTACCTACCACTGGAAAACACACTCTCTTATTATAAATTTTGCTCTCAGCTCTCTGTATCACATCAGCATATCATGCACTGCTGAGAAGTAGTTGGCTAAGCTTTCACTTCCAGGGAAATATTACATTTCATCTGTTGGTTGTCACAATGCGTCAAAATCTGTGTGCCTTATGCAGGAATATTTAAGCATGGAAGTTTAACACTAGCCGTCAATCGCTAAGTATGAAACATTCATTTAAACTTAGTTTTTCCATCAACTTCTCCATCTCTTTGACTTACTTCAATATTGAAATTTCACCATTGCAAACACTACTACAGCAGTCAATGTCCTACAAAAAAAATATATGCTGCAAAATCTGAGACCCCATAAAAACAAACACAAGCCAATAAAACACAATATGCAAATGGCCAGAGAAAAAAACAAAACTGGAAGACCATGCATCTGCAAAATAATTCCGTCATTCAAATTTGGAGGTGAAGCTACATACTCAAAGAAGCAGTAGAGTCAGTGATTGTTTTCCCCTTATTTACTGTCATCGTTTGCACAGGGTTCTCATTTTTGACTGCAGAATAACTTAAAGAATATCGCTATACAAACTACTCAATACATCATGTGATAAGCAAGTTTAATGCAGGCAAAACGAGCGAACACACACATATAAAAAATAAAAGAAGTGAAAAACCACAAAGACACAAGCATTTTGAAAAGAGTCACCATAAGCATAAAGGTTTTTTTTTTGAAGAAAGAGAATCTGAAATGCCAAGGACTGCGCTAAAGGAGAAGGTATAAAAAGATGTAAAGATCACCATATCGCTGCATTTCATGTGTCTTCTATTCAAACCAGATCTCAGCTAGAAGGCTGGTGTCCCTTTGGCTTGAGCAGTATTATAACTGGCCTATTTTTTTTTTCATACCATAAACCCAGTAAAACAATCCAGAATAATTTTGGTATCACATCTCTCAGAAGTCTACGTACTGCTGAAAAAGTATTGCTAAAAGTACTAAAGATACTTTTTCATGTAGTGCCGGTGTGCATAAATCTATAGCTCAGCCTTTCAAACTAGAGCCAGAAACTTTTCACATTCCGCAGACTGCTTTTCTATGGCTCCCTATTCCAAAATCCAGACTGACTTCCAGTTAACAAACCAGTGTTCCCTATCAACGTTGAAAACTTCTATACAAGTTTTTGCCTTTCTGATGTTGTAAACCACACGAGCTCACCATGAACTCTTGGGCAAGATTTCACAGACACCCTGAATCTCTTATGCCTGTGAAGTCACATGAATTTTAAGTAATGTGCCAAGAATATAGTATTAACCAAGAAATAGATAAATTGCCAGACTAAGAATATGACAAGAGTTCTTCAGATTCTCCTCCTTTGGAACTTTGTTCTTCTCTATCCAATCATATCTGACTATTAAGACTTTTTTTTAGAGTCTAATTTGTAGGTTTTTACCAAGTTTCCAAATAATCTCTTGGTTAAAAGAGAGTACTATCTGAACGCTTTAAAGAATTAGTTAAACTAGGTAACAGGTACCTATAAGCATTTAATTATATGCAAATAATATGTAATACCTAAAAGCATAAATAAAAATTTATCTGACTCATAGTATTAGTATTTTAAATTAACTGAAGATTTCAGAGAGTGAAATACAGGATGAGTTCAGTTTGGCTAACTGGGGCACAAGGGCTAGAGGAGTCAAACCCACCCTTCTAAAAAACAGTAAAGGTTAAGAAAAAGAATGGCAGAACCAGTTTTAAATCTAAAGTAACATTTTGAAAACACCCCCCTCTTCCCCCGGCCCAAAAAACCCCAACCTTAACCTTATGAAATGCTGCCTGTCAAGTCACCGGTTTGTCTCTTCAGCACTGATCTCTCGGACAGAACAACTTTAAAGGGAACCCAGCCTTACGCTAAGCAGAGTTCCTTAGTTGTCATCATTCCCAGCTCTGACAAGCCTTCAGCATATCCTGAAGTTTGTCTGGCTGTTGTGGGCAGCTGTTGGTTAGTGCTTGGGGCATTCCAAGAGAACAGTCCAAAAATATTTCCTGTCTGCCATGAAAAAACGTACATTTCTCAAAAGTTAAGACTTGTGCAGGGAATAAAAATTCCAGTACTTTGCAGTCCTAGCAATTCAGTTTCTCTTTATTCCTCCTACAATGCAATAATGAATGACAAGTTCTTTTTCATACTTTAATGTATAGATACCAAACATTTCAAGAGTGTCTACCCTACAAAAATTAAGTGTGAGATTCTTACCAAAGCATCTGCTACTGCCTCTTCCACGTCAGAACCTGTGTTCAAAACTCGCATAGCACTAACTGATGAAGACAATCTACTTGACTGACTAATTCCAAAGCCGGTACCTGTTTTAACAACAACAAAAATGAATACAAAGAATTCAGTCAGCATAGCAATGTGGGACATCAATAGTGTGCTCATTTAAAAAAAACCCAAGCAGAAGAAAAGCATTTGCCTAACATTTCTCATAAATTGGCTTAAATAATGGTTATTTTCATACTCTTTAGTGGTACAGCAAAAAAAAAGAAATGAAATAAGAAACCAGAATCGTATAGACGTTCTAGTCCAGTATCACGGAGGGAAAACCCCAGAAAACAATGGCTTTAATGGAAAGAACTTTCTTTTTCAAAATTAACGTCTTCTTCAATTTGGGTTTTTGTTTCAATTTAGAAAGAAAGCAAATACAATAGGAAGACTACTGAGAGCGCTGATTAGAAAACTACATGCACAAATAATGGTCTACAAATACTGAAAAATGGAAAAGTAAAAAAGATCTTCTGCAAGTAAAAGCGAAATTATTTTTGTTAAGGAAGAACAGTATTAACACTGGAGGGTGGGGGTGGAAACAAAAATCTAGCAACATAAACACATCTATCTGGACTATTAAAACCACAAAACTCAAATTAACATAAATAATGTTTTTTAAAACTGAACTATGAGAATAGCCAAGTGGGTGGAAAAAAAAAATCCAGGATGACTGCACAGATGACAGCAAAGTGTACTCATCCTTCACCTGTAACCCCATAAACTTCAGGAGTGTAGAGAGCACCAGTGGATCTGGAGTGATGTCTGGAAGCTGTAATAACAGGATCATACAAACCCTATCTATTACCATGGAACTGAAGTGCTGCAATAGTTGCTTAGATGAATGAAAGAATATTTATCAAAGGGGTCAGCTTTAGCACAAGAAACTGAATATCAACACAGGAGTAAAAAGCTTAAGAGAAGTTCTTCAACTATGCAGAATATGATTATATAGAATTATACAGGTTTATGTACACTGGACATTTCATGCATAATTTTTTTAATTTAAAAGTTAAGAACAGATTAAAAGCAAGGATGTTTAAGTTCAAAGAAGAAATAAAGTGCAGACACACATGCACGCACACACACAAACAGAATCCTCAGAAATATATTAACAAGTTCCACTGGTACCAGTCTTCCCTTGCAGAGTCAACTCAACTCTACATGCTGAAGTTAAAGCCAGAGCTCACGTACCAAACATGATCTACAAACTATGACTAGAGCATCGAACTTATTGTGTCAACAGCTGACAATGTGTATAAACTTTAGTTCCCGCCTATATGCAGATAAGTCAGCCACACCTAAAACTCACCACTAGGTAGATGAAAATTTTAATTGCAATTATTTTCAATTTTAAATAATTTAAAGCAATTAATATTCACATCAGTATTTTTTTCTTTAAAGAAACAAAATGGGAAATTGTAACATTTATGTTAGTTACTACAGCTCATCAAGATTCTTTAAAGTTAAGGAAAGTGGGAACCAAAGATCTTTAAGGACTTTTGAATAAAACTGAGTACACTTCTCCTTCTGGCACTCATACAAAATTGGTCTTCTAGAGATTTTGAAGAAGCTGACTCACTGTTCCCAATGTTTTCTTTCTTAGACCAAGAAAATTTAAATTTAATGTGTTTTTAAACAATTAATCATCTTGTTTTCAGTTAATTTAAGTTAAATTTACAGGCATATAAACCCCAGATATAATCTTATAATTTAACAAGTAACTGTAAATATAAATATTTTACATCTTTTGAATACATCAAGTAGTACAAATCAAAACAAAGAATCAAAAGAATCATCCTCTATTTGGATTAACACAGTCAATCTAAGAGTCTGATCAGTATCAAAATACCTCACAGTGACCAAATCCCATGCGGTGAATTACACCTCTAAGTGAATTCCAAAACGATCCTAAGTCCTGGAAACAATGTTGTGCTTATTCCATGTAAAGCTCCTTACACAAGGTACAGCAAGGTAATTTGTTTCAACCTAAACCTGCATGAAGCTGTTTCGCTAGGGAATTTTATTTTGCAAACAGTGCTTTGGTTCTTCAGAACTTTAAGTCTCATCACAGAAACAGAGACAGAACAGAGGAAATGAAAACACAGGCATCAAGGCTGATACAGCTTTAAGTACAAGCAGTAAATGGGATAAACCCTCTATTGCTTTCCATCAACAAGCCCAGAAAAAGAGAGGTACACTTAAAAATTAAAACTTTAGACATAAAACTCTAAATGATCCTGTCCTCAGATACTTCTGAAATACACTGAACAAGCTTTTAGGAAAGTGAAAGGAATATATATATTAAACTATACTGGATCAAAAATATCTCATGCCAAATGATATTTTCAAGAACAGTCTTTGTACCCTTCAATTGCAGAAACTGTGCAAGTATTTCCTTTTGTTGTTTCATATTTTTAGGAGTATGAATCAAAATAAGAATTATTTTAAACAGACAGAAAATTAATGTAATTTCTTGACTAAAAAATGGACATTATATTAGTCTGGTATTTGATATTAACTATATGTAATAGAAAAGTAGGCTCTTCCATATAAATTACAAATCACTTGCTTTTCATCGTGGCTGTTATCTCCCTGTTTATAATTTTATACCGAGATGCAAGATTACATAAACACTTCATATCAGTGCACACAGAGAAGCAATTACGTAGTATTATCATTAGTTTATGCCTCAAAGAGCTTTGCATTTGTAAGCTGAAATTTCTGTGCTGAGTATCAGATGCAATACAAATTACATTCCCCCCTCCAGCCCCATGTAAAACTGTCTCTAGCTGAGTTGAATTTGCCTTATGTAATCTTTCACCTTTGAAAAAGGTTAAATTTACTATTTTTGATAAAAGTTCACAGCATCTCATAAAAAGAGACTGGTCCAACTAACACTGAATGACATTCAAAATCATTCAAATAAGCAGTCAAACTAGAAGGAATTGTAGGAACTCTCATTTACTCCAGGTATAGCTGCCTTTTAACACTGGATTCTTACACACGCTTCTTTTTAATTATTCAAATACAAAAATTAAACCCCATTAATAAAAATAAAATCTCAGGTAGCATCTGCCCCAATTATGGTACTAGTTCAACACAGGATTTCTTCAGATAGCAAGCATTTGACCAAATCTAAAATGTAAATCAGATCTCGCATGCATGCAATTGAAGTCGAACTGTAAGGCTGCAAAAGAAGCAGAAGAACTGGAAAATACCCTTGTTTTTAAAAGAAAAGAAGGTAGGTCTGTACCACAACACAGCCTGTCAGATGTGTTTTAATAAAAGACACAAGTTTACTAATGGATCCTGTATTATGTCTACTTTCAATTTAATTTCCCAATGAACAGCATCTGGGCAAATTAGCATCAGTTACTGAAACAGGTTTCAGTTAATTACTCTTTACTTTCCCAATAAAACCATGGCCAATGGCAAGCACGCTGCCTTAACAGATGCCAATAGGCTTCCAGTGCTAACTGGCAGCAAAGTCACGTGCCTCCATTTGAGATAGTTTGAAAGTAGTAAATCTCTAGTTCCTATGTTTAACAGCTACTATTGCAAAGTCCTTAACTGTAAGCTACTCTTGAACAAATAGAAGAGGGACACATAGTGAAGACTTATTCAGACAAAAGATAACACTGAGGAAGATCACAGAATCATAGAATTGTTTGATTGGAAAAGGTCTTCAAGATCATTGAGTCTCACCGTACCTGTTCACTACTAATCCATATTCTCACAGCACTTAATCTACCTATCTTTTCTGTATGTCCAGGGATGGTGACTCGATCACCACACTGGGCAGCCTCTTCCAGTGCCTGAGAAACCCTTCAGCGAAGAAATTTTTCCTCACGTCCAATCTGAGGCTCCCCTGGTGCAAGTTGAGGTCATTCCCTCTCATCCTACCACTTGTTGCTTGGGAGAAGAAACCAACACCACCTCACAGGTTGTAACCTCCTTTAAGGTAGTTTTAGACAGTGATAAAGTCTCCTCCTCAGCCTCCCTTTCTCCAGGCTAAATAGCCCCAGTTCCCTCAGCCACTCCTCATAAGACTTGTTCTCCAGCTCCTTCACCAGCTTCTTTGCCGTTCTCTGAACACGCTCCAGTGCCTCAATGTTCTTCTTGCAGTGAGGGGCCCAAAACTGAACAGCACTCCAGGTGCTGCCTCACCAATGCCAAGAACAGGGGCACAATCAGTTTCAAATACAACCTTACAGATGCTTCCACGTGACCAAACAAGGAAAAAAAATCCCCAACATCAACCTTTACTAGTAACTTTGTAGTAACTTTGGCAAGCATACAGGGAGATGAGAAGCTTACCAAGAAATGGAAAGCTGCCTCAGAATACATTTCTGCTTCTGTAGATTGGTCTCTTATATACCCCATCATATTTACTTGCTTTAATAGCAAGAAGTTAAAACTGTTAATATTCCTTCATGTAATACAGTGGTGAGATTATAGCAAAGGAAACAAAATGAACCGTATTTTCTTTTTACACACTAAAATGATTCCTTGACTAGGGAGCAATTTTGACTACTGGCAGGGTCTAGCTTGTTGACACTGCGAAAGGCAGAAGGTGAAAGCCAGACAGTACTTTTTGCTCTAGCTGGTCACTGGGAAATGGATACTCTAACCACACCCAAGCAACGAGTGCTGTAATAAAAAGAGAACACATAACTTCAAAAAACTTTCCAAAGGCAGAATTGCCCTTTCAAAAAAAGTATCTATGCGCTGTGTATCACGCACCTTTCCAGCCTCGGTTATTAAAGATACGACTAACTCTAGCAAAGAGTTCATTTTTCAGCTGTGCAACTCATTCACACATTGGTCAAATCTCCACTGAAGTAAGTGGTGAGCAAGCCAGAGGAAGGGAAAATAACAGTGGCCAGCTACAAGCTAAATGAGGGAGGCATGGATTCGTTAGGTGCAAATAATGAAGAGCACAGACAGCCATGCACAACAAAAGGCTCCAAGTACTTACCAAGGGGTTGAAAAGAACGGACAGGGCTTGTGTCCCTGCTACTTTCACGGCTGGCCTCCCGACTGCACCCCTGACTCACACTAGGCCGAGGAATGCGGCTGCCTCGTGCTAGTATGATTCAGGGTACAGGCAAACAGCAGCACAGAAGGGAGAAGACATAAGAAAAGTTGCAATTTTAATGCAATTCTGTTTTGCAGTAAGAGTAAAGACGTATTTCTAAGAAAAAACACTGATGATCACGTTGTATCAAAAACCATAACTGCTTCTACACCCTATCTTGATCGTGCTGGCTTACACTACCTGTAGCCAGTTCTGTGACATTATCTCTTTGCCCAGCTAAAAATGGAGATTTACCAACTCTTGACAGAATACTTGAAAGACCTCTTGAAAAAGATGAAGAGGAAACAAGCGACAAAAAATTGAAGAGTATTGATTCTAAATTTGTGCTCAAGATCACGTTAATCAACAGTAACGCAAATGAAAAATCCCGCAGGTTTCTCAAGGAGGGAAACAAAGGTAATACAGCTGAAGTAAATATAAAACAAAACAAAGAACACCAGTAACACCATTAAAATCAACTGATATTTTTCATTCATTGTTTGTAAAAGAGTGTAATCAGGTTATATTGTGAGGTTTAAAAAGCAGGACATTCATTTTTGTATCACAGAAGTATACACATGCACACACATGCAGAAGAAAGTCATGAAAAAAATCTTTTCAGAATGGTATCACAGTTTCATTCAATGGATACGGGCATTTTGAGAGTGGAGATAAGAAGTGAAGAAAAGCGAAAGGGAAAGAAGAAAAAGAGATGAGGAAAAGAACAAGTACTGCATTCTGACAGGAAAAAAAAAAACAAACTTTCAGCTTCATGGTCTCATATATCAAAGACCAGCCTCAGAAAAAAGGCCCATAAGGCCTGTTTTAGATTTTTATCAATATGTATCCTAATTTATTATCCACCTGTAACTAAGTGCAAGCAGTACACATCTAGCACTTAAAGTAAGAAGAGCTATAAAGGAACCAAGACTTACTCAGTGGTTCTTACCTACTGACAGCCTAGAAGGACTAGCTTCTCTACTGCATCCCTGACTTCGTGGGATTTTGCTTCGTTTCTGTGCAGTTGCAGGATTGACTAACACTCTCTGAACTCCTGTGTTCATAGTGGAAAGCGTGGTTGTTGTCAAAACTCTTCCAGGAGACCCAGACCTACTGCCAGCTGAATACAAAATGAATAAATGTAAGTAACATCACAGAAGATAAACGACCATGGTTAAAAAGAAAAAAATGCTCAAAGTTAATAGGAACGTGGTAGTAGTTTGAAATGGTCTGAAAAAAATTACAAGGTAAAATGTGAAACAGAAAACCCTGGTACAAGTTCTCATAGTGCTACATAGACGGACATAAAATTATCAGTGCAAGGAAGCATTTGTCATTGTATTTAGTGCTAGATACGCACAAGGAACCACAATTAGTATTTCTAGTCTTCATCAAAAGTTTCAATGTCCCTGACATGAACACGTGTGTTCATTTTTTAAGCTACATGGTCTCACTAATTGCATTTTCTATTAAAAAAGAAAAGAACTGCTGGAAAGCTAAAAGGGACAACTTTAAAGTAGTGATTTCATAATTATACCAGCTCTTCCAAAGCAATCAACATCATAATAGAATAACAATTTTCCTAACTTTTAAACTCTTCTCCTTTGCATCTGAAAGCATGGGGTCTCAAAGTGCTACTGTCTCAGAAGTTACAAAAAATGTCTCTGAAGACACTTAAATATTCACGTTCATTTCTGTGGAGGTTAGCCCACAGGTTCTAGAAAAACCTTCAACTTGTTTAGAACAAGCTAGAAAATTGACCAAGACATGGTATGGATCAATAAAAGACACTTAATAAGTTACATATTGTTGTAACTGTTAAAATTAACACACTGTACCCATAACCAGAAACTGGTCAGTGATCCCTAATTTTGATTTAACTTACAAAAAAATTAAGTTCTAAGCTCTAACAAAGAATCCACTCTTCTCTAGTTATAAATAATTAAGACCATCAGTTGAGATATTGCTTCCAGCTGCAAAATTCAAGAAGTTTGACCAAATAAAGAGCAAACTACAATTTTAACCAAAGATTGACTACATACCGATACAAACCTTTTGTCAATATTTCAAAAATAATCAGGTAAACTGTATGACCACAGCTATGCTGACAGACTTAACATGCAACATCTCAAGTGAGTTTCATGGATTAGTTCTTATGAGACACATTTTACACAGATACAAGTTGATGAAAGCTTGATCATATGGGAAAAGAAAGAAAATCCCAAATGAAATAAAATATATGCTGGGTTGAAAAAATATATGCTGGGAGAAAACTAGAACAATGTACCATGCATATACTTCCAGATTCATTGTTTGAATTCAAACTTGAAATGATTATTTAGCAAAATCCCTTTTCCAAACTACGGACCTATTCAGCAGAAATGATAAAGAAAATGGTTCACAGCCAGGAAAAAAACAAGCGTAATTTCTATAGCGAAAAAAGAATAGGCGAATCTATAAAACTAATGCGGTCTGCAAAAATCAGGGGTTTGGCAGTTCCCTCATACCACGGCATTTCAGCTTAGACTTGATATAACCATGGCTTCTTCCTAGCCTCCAGTATTTAATCTCACTTTAAAACAATAAAACTATAGCCAAACTTTTTGCTGTGCAGGAGACTTCTAGAATATTTGCTTTAACAGCTCAGAAACCTGAAAAAACATACTCTTCTCAGAATATGCAGAAGAAAGGCAACCACTCATTCTAATATTTTATTTATCATTCCACTGCACAGCTTATCACTATAGTGTAAATAAATAAACCAAATGAAGCTTAACATCCTCAAAATATCATGCTAACAACAGCACTGGCAGACTGTTGTCAGTACTACCAGCAGAAGCAAACTGAATGATGATGGGATTACCAAAACAGTATTCCAAGATGACAAAACCTCCCATCTCTACTACCTCTGAATAAGAACCACATCCAATTAGGTAACTGCAGCATATGGAAAAAAGCAAGCCAGAATTTCTGCTGAATAGGGTCCTTAAATGAGATATGTCAAAACAGGTGATCAAACAATGATGTATACACAAATTCTGTAGACTCTTACCACCAATGGGGTTAGCAGACTGTGATCCTGAACAAGTGTAAAGGCAGGATTAGGGTAGGGGGTTTATAATCCATGAAGAGGGAGTGAGCAGAGCAGATTAAAAAATGGATGGCAAACGGAAATAAGAAAGCTTTAGTCATTTCACACAGGAAAAAAAAGCCACAAGGGAGTTATGCTAAAGCAACGCTTTTAAGTAGCTTCCACAGTTGAAGAATTAAACTTAGAAGGTAGATGAAGCAAAGCTGCACAAGCAAGTTACAATTCTTCAGCTTTCTAAGCAATAACTGGATAATGCTGAAGAATTACATTTCAATTAAATATGAAACTGTAGCCTTCATACTACTTCAAAAGAATATTACATTGCCAACAAAAAGTTCAAGAAGTTCAACAGCTGAACAAATATTACACACAAGGCCAAAACTTTTTTTTTTGACAGACAGCAAAGGAACTGAGCTGCAAGTGCAGTGGATGGCAAACAAAAAAAAAAACAAACTCACAATGGCACAACTGAAAAGACTTGCATAGAATTTCAGGTTTTCCTCTTTAAAAATCAATCTAAACTATAAAAGTAAGAATTTGTTTCCATTCAGAAATTGAATTCTTTTTGTCTGAATGAAGATGCAATGTGATTTCAGCACACCTTGCGGAATTAGCTGACAACCAAACAAGAAGGGAGAGGATAAAACCAGAACAACTTTTTCCCATAGACAGGAATAAAATAATGAGCGATAAATTGGATATGAATTTATGTCACAATTTAAAAATATAAGAGGAAGAGTAAAGGGCTAAAAAAGCATTTTTTGTAAAAGCATTCAAATTTGCAAGTCTTTCATAAAATGATCTTTGAACAAAAGTGCTAAATAGTTGTAACCCTAAATTTACACAGTGTCTTTGTTACTGCGGTTTTTAAAAAATAAAAGCTTATGTCTGATATGAAGCTATTCTCCCACTGTAGGCTGGAGAACTAAACCAGCTCCCAGTAAATATCGTGCACCTTGCTCCCCACAATTCTCTGAACACTTTCATTCAAACAAAAGAAACATTGTCCAAACAGCTCGCATACGGTGTCTGACAATTCTCCTTTGCCCTCTTTATCTTCCTTAAAACATCTCAGAATTCTTGTTCTCCCCCACTGACAGGTTTTAACAAGCTATATGAGCCATCAGTTCTGAGCTGAGGTAGTAATAAAAGCCTATGAAGATTCATTCAGGCATTTAATTTTCACACATCATCACACGCAGACAAATCTAGTTATCTCAGTATCTACTCTACTTATTTCTTCAGATACTAATATTGTGCAAAAATGAATTCTCTTGGAAAAAACCCTGACATTATTAGTAAAAAGAAACTGAAAAGGCTTCAGTTTGTCATACAATATTAATTAAACTGCCACTATATTCAGGGAAACACTGTTCACCCAGAAGTCTTATGTTGCTACCTAAACTTAACCCCTCCTCTACATAGTTTATCTATTACCTTAACTAATTAAGAATTCACCAAATCTATTCAAAGTACAGAGGTATTTTCAAAAAGCTTATTCCAGAACCTCCTTAGTACTAATGAAGAGTCTTACAGATACTGCTAAAAACTTTCATAATGGGAAAAAGTGATACGATGGGACTCTTATCTCCCCTTTAAAATATTTACCCAAATATTCTTAGCTTATGGTATAGTATAGTCATCTTAACATTGAGAACACAGGAGTTTTGCAAAACCTTTGTCACAGCCAATAACTAGACTTCATTTTCAAGCTCTTACCCCTCAAACACTTGTGGGATTAGAGCACTATCAAAGTAACAAATTACTGAAGAGAATTTCTGTTGCTGGACTTCCTATTTAGCTGTTCAGATTTTTTTAAAGTTCTATTTCTCAAAACTTGCAAGGATTGGATCAGGTTTGTTTGCTGGAAAATGAAGTAATGCAAAACTGTACTCTAACAGGAAAAAAACCAAAACCTAAACTGTTCTATCTGTTTTGTAAGTCTAAGTCATGCTATTTATGATAACTGCAGTCACTGCAATGAAAATAAATGTTTCTGCCAGAAGAAAAATTAGGACTTTTATTAAGATGAAGTGAGTATAGTTACAAAAAGCAAAATTGTATTGGAAAATTCAAAACCTGCATGATTTACTGGCTTTAAAATATTAGAGCTGACAAACTACAGGACAGGTTAGTTTACTCCAATTTTATTGTCAAGCTGTCTTCCTTTCATTAAGTTCACTGAACTTCACTTAATTAGACTAAGATAAGTATCTGAAAACACTACAGAGCTTAGTCAAAAGATGACTGTTGCAGACATGAGATGTGCAAACAAACTCCTGTAGGACAGCCAACGCAAAAGCATGTGTGTGAATTAGGTCTTTTTAATTAACAACAGAGCGCTCACCTAGATCAGGAATTTTGCACTAGATTTGGTTTCTAAACACACACAGAAAATTACTGTGGATTAGCTGATATAAATAAATTACTTCATTTAGCCCTGTGATTCACTGTAAGCTAACTGATTATAAACTTAGAGTTTAGTGGTTTTACTCCAAAGAAGAGTAAACTGTACATAACAGCTGCAATACAAAAAAGGGAGTATATACCCAAGGGTTACAGCTGTGCCTTGCTTAAAATGAAAATAGACATTTATGGCAGTAAAAAGCAGACTTTTTGAAAAATGAAAAATTAGGTTTTGCAGGTAACACTGAGGACATCATCCGGTCTACCCACTCTTCTGTATTACAGGTCTATGAGTCACACGGAACTGACAGAGAAGTTTACTGGTGTTTTGTGTTGGGGAGGTCAGAAAGGGGGGAAAAGAATGTTGAGAAGTTATAATTGAAGACAGGATTTAAGGGTAGATTTCATTTTCTGTTATAATATCTAATTTAATTGGCAAACTAAGTCCTAACCTAGTGTTTTGTCCAGAGAAAAACAACATGAATTAGAAAAGCATGCAAATACCACTGACCCAAAACACTGATAAAATACCTTCATTGCTGTCTGGCGATGATGAACCTAAGGCACAGAACAACAACTCAGTATGTAGAGGTCTTTTAAAATTAACTTTGACTGTAGCCATTGGTCAATGAACATGTGCTTAAGCATCTGGCCTCTGTATCAGGTATAACCGACAAACGGAATACATACGCTGAGACTGTGACACCACTTTGGTTCTACTCCGTCCTCTGGAATCTGTTTTAGAATTTCCAATACCAACAGAAGGCGTTGAAAGCTTTGTTCGTACACGACCTACAAAATAAAAGTGGCATTAACTCAGTTTTTGATGGCAAAATAGAGAACAAATAATCAGTATCATTTAATAATATTTTCCTAAGTTTCTGTAGATAAAAAGCAGCATAACAAAACTCAACCAATGAAAATTCACTTGGGATAATTAGTAGAAATTTGAACACCTTGAGGATTTAATAGCTGAAGAATCACAATACTTCCCTGATGCTACATTTTTCAGCAAACAATTTACACATCATCATTTAAACAACCTGAACTAGTTAGCTAGTTCTTGTTTCCTACATAAATAGGTTGATTATATTAAAAATGGGGAAGTCATTAACTATAACAGGCAAAGCATATGCTAATATTGCTGTATCAGGTACACTCTCGTCATGATTACTTCTGGCTGTAATTCTAGTTCTGCTGTCACAAAACTACGAAAATTATGTTGATGATTTTTTGCACAGGATTCTGAGTTTTCTTCTTAAGTTCAGTTCTCTTTTTAGAAGTCTAAATACTAGCCCCTCTGTTACTGAGGATCATATAGTTTTCCTGGCCACAACAATGGCAGACTTCAACAGGACTTCCCAAGCCTATTACTGCACTTTGCAAAGACTATGTGCACTTCTGTACTTCTGTGACAACGTGATATAAGGAAATACTACGCACCTCAAGAGACAGAATAAACCGAGTATCTACAACTAAAATCCGTCACCTCTCTCTAGAATGCCAAACCGCCTTGGTTTTGGCTTAAAACTTCATTACCCATGTTCCTCGTAACATCTAGAGTATACAACAGAATTACAAAAGAAAGACAGACCCCAAATTGGATTAATTATACATAACCGAGATGATTTGTAAAAGGAAAGAGTAGAGCTGTGTACTACATTTCCTAAGCCAACCTCTCAATTAACAGAAAAATAAAACAAAAAGCCAAACATGCTAACCATAATTATTTAAGTTGCAAGAACAAAACCCCAAAAGCTTGCTCAGGATGGATCTAACTCAACAAGTAACTCACTTTTAAACACAGCACAATTAAAATATTTTCTAGACATGTAGAGTCAATAGTTGACCCAGAAAAATTAGATGCACAGAGTGTTATTTAGTTCTAGCCTCTTTAGGCTTTCCACAGCAGAATGTGGTGACCAACCAAGTTAATATTATTCATCCAAGTAGAAGGAATAGCCATAGATGAGAGTCTACAAGAAGAGAATCAGGATAAAGGAGGTTATTCACTGAGTTATTAGAAAACAATATGCTGGCAAGAACGGTTACTAGTCCAAACTCTACTAGTTATCCCCGTGCAATGGCAACATTTTCCCACTGAGAAACTGTGAGACTGCAAGGCATGTAGCTGCATTCAGAATTTGGCCCAACAAGGGAGGAATACAGAGTGCCACTATTTTGATACGATATTAAATTATCACTTGGAACCTGGTTCAAATATTATCAAAGTAAAAAATCCAGTTTGCATTTGTAAGACAAATGAACTGTTAACTCCTTGTAGTCTCTATATCCACTCACTGATGCCAGGTTTAAATGTTAATAGTGTGTTGAAAATGAATTCCCAAGTCTCAGAGTGATGAGTAATAGTAGCACCTGCTTCCCAGAGCATGAACATATTTGATGAAATATTCTGTGATGAGATTAATTTAAAAAGCAAATGCAAAAATCATAAAGCTCCTGTATTTTCGCACTAAGAATGTTAAGCAATGACACTTCTACTGCAGATGAGCAATTGAGAATTAAAATAAAAGCAAAAGAACTTAAAAAATACTACATGACAACCAAGTATTAGATGCATAAGCTATATGGAGTTATGAACCTCCACAAAGCCCCAGAAAGACCATACTCTTAGCTTTAAAGCTTAATTTGTATCAATGAAAATATGAAGCTGAACGTATTAGCTATTCTGACAAAATATTTTCTTACCATCTTCAGAAGCTGTTCCTAAACAGGAAAAATAATAAAATACATGATATTCCAAACAACACTGCATGTCTCCAATTCCTTTTGGAGATTAAACTTATGAATGGTGACAGATTTTATCAAGTCAAGGGGTCTAAAGCTTTTGTGTGGCAATTCCATTACAGAACTGAAGCGAAATTGCCAAGAAGCATTCATACTACGCTGTTAGTGATTTACAAGAAAACAATCAGTAGCACTGCCTTCCAAAGTTGTTACAAAACCAATAAACACATCAGTAGAAAAAAAAATCTGAGATAAGTCAACAAAATGACATGTACAGATCAAAACAGACATCAAAAATATTTTTGCAAGCTCTTCTGAAAATATAAAATACTATGCTTAAATATAAAATATAAAAAGTGTCTCAGAGAATAACACAACGATGTTGTTTCCCACACTGGACAGCAATAATTGGATAGAACTGTCAGCAAGGAGGACTTCTCTGAATTAAGTTCGTGATTACTCTGAAGATCTACACACATAAGGATCAAGTTTTATTCAGAGAACTGGGAGTAATATCAGCTTCCTGAAACCACATCACACTTGAGCAAGTATGCCAAGCTTAACAGGACTTGATTATGACAAAATGAGAGCTGGACAAATCTTTTAACTGACATCAGTACCTAGGAATCGATGGGGAGCTACCTAAACTGCAATCCTTCCTCTCTCGTAAGTTCCTTTGAAACAAATCTGGTTACTGAAAAAATTATATATTAGTAGCTATATAAATGCCTCAAAATACCAAAGAGTATTTCTGTTTTGGTTTTACTTTATGCTGTTCCTGCCTTGTAAAAGAAATACAATGACTAAAATATCTGTAAAGTGTCTTTGGATAATCTGAACTTAATTTCCTCAGCCAATGTGGCTTCAGCTTTCTCATATTATACTATATTCAAGCCACTGTTATTAAAAATTCCTTGTAAAAATGAATTCAGTGTAAATGCCAATGCTTCTTCACAAATTCAGTTACAGTAATATGTATGTAGGAGCGCCTCACATTTTTCCAGATCAGATTTGCCAGTTTGTATAAAACCCTCAAACCTTTAACTACCTTCTAAAATCCAACAATATTCCAGACCTAGATCTTGGAAAGCAGGTTCTGTGCAACACCTAAGCCAGGCTAACAGCTAACTGCCCCTCAAACGGGTGACTCTACCTCTCCTTCTCCCCACTCCTTGTGCTGCCACGTGGTTTGGATTGAAAAAGGCTCATATCTGCTCCAAAAGCTAGACAGCAGGCTACTACTCACTTTTGGTTCATGAAATCATTTTTCCAAAGTTTGTTAACCTACAGTGATTGATAATAGAGTGCTACACATAAAAGCAGTGGTGGCCAAGATTAGTGGGAAAAGGAAAAATAATTAGTTCCTCCTTGTGGCAGTTAGATCAGAGCAGCTATATCATAAACTATAGCTGGAGAGCTAAGCTGTTTTCATTCTGTCTTACATGTTATCCCTACAGATATCCTCTAGAAAAAACATCCTGTTACGCTGATCAATTATATAGCACTTCCCCTACTGTTTTTAAACAGATGCGTGAGATACAGTTAGTTGTGACTACTGGTCTGAATAGAAGAAAAAGCCTTGTATACATGGTGACAATACTGGTGACAATGTGCAAAAGCTCAAAATCAGTGTTTAGAACAGACAGCTATGAATAAACCTAACGATGTACAACAGAAGGAAATCTGATACACAGATAAGAGAGACAGACACTCCTATCCTGTATAAACACTCCTCATTTTATTAAAGCAGGCTTGCCATCTGCAACACTCAAAAATGTCTCCAATTCCTCCAAAAACGTACCTCTCAGGAAACTGATTATCTTTGCTTTAAAATAATTCAGTGTTCCGAGTTTTAGAGATCCACCTTCTTACTGTCTTAATTTCGATGAAAAATATCACCTGCCTTGCTTCCAGTTAACTAGTCATTCTTCAAAACATGTACTGTTAATAAACACATATGACCATATGACGAGAATTATTAAGTAAGCAGTAAACATAAGTGATTTGTAAAATGCTCTTCGGCAATAAATTGGACCCAGAATCACCAGGCACCAAGCTGTCACTTTATCATATGGGAAGCACTATTTACACACATCTGAAACAGACAATTGCTATGAAAAGCCCAAGTCTCAAATGTCTTGCAGATAGGACAAAAGTATATGATAGCTCCTTCCATGTGTTTTATACCGTGAATTAAAAAAAAAAAAAAAGCAAGCACTAAAACTTAGCTGGAATACTTCGTAAGTAGTTTTAACAGGTATGTCTTCCTAACAAACTATTCTTCAATAGAGGTACATCTTGTTACAGCCTTTACAGGCACCTAAATTTACATAGCCAGACTAGAATTTGACAGAGTACCTTTGAAGAGAGGATTTTAGGTTTATTTTTTTAAGAACCCTTAACCATGTGGTCAAGCATCTTCTGCTCTCTCATCGCTGTTCTAGCAAGAAGTCAAAACATTTGACTTACAGCTAAAACTAGGAAAATGCAATCGAATCAGAGCTAGTTAAAAAAGAACGTGTATTGCTTATATAATTACTCTGTAATTAATACATATTTTTAAATGAACAGGAGTAACACCCAATTTCTGATAAAGTTTCTGTTGTTGATACAGACCAATCATCAAAACCATTGACAAATACAGCAATAACATAACACACACATTAAGACATCAAGGTTACGTAGAAGTTAATGAAAATAGCATAGTATTTTGTTAATGAACATACAAACATATTAAACATCAATAATTTTACATAAAAGACTCGATTAAACATTTAATAGAACTACAGGATAGATGAAACAATTTCTTACCATCCATCTTGTCAGAAGTATCCTCTTTGTTGAAAAAGCAGGCAAAGAAACATGGAAAACTTAGTGTGTTAGAATAAGGGTGTTCACAGCAGAATCATAAAACATTAATTAAGGAAAATACATTAATATTAAATACAGCAGACATGTTTATCTAATTCATGCATGTATAAGTAACCTTAAGTAAAGTTGGTTTCTCTCAGCCAAAGGTACAAAATTACAGAACAGGGTACAAGTGCCCTGCATGGGATGCTCAATTTCTCCCCATTACTTAGATTTCAACAAACTCTTGCAGTAAAGTATTTATAAACTGTTTCATGCTTGGTGTCAATAGTTACTGAAGCATCGGTGCACATTAATATCGTTACTGAACTGCAATATTTCCATTTCTTATGAAATTTGCTACTAAGCACGAAGACCCAGCTGGGGTGAGGGACAGAGGGCAAAAAAAACATAACAATGAAGACAGAGGACAAATGGGAAAAAGTTCTACTCTGGTTTAAAAGCATAAAGGGTTTACCAGTTCTGCTGGAAGGTACTGCATAGTTATTCTGACAGTAATGATCAAAATATTTAGAGCGAGACATATATAATTACAGCTCATGTATCCTCATAAATGACATTAATACTTGAAGATGTTAAAAATAGTCAACAATTAGAATAACTAAAGTAGAAAACATCCTCCTGTTTCTTGAACAGTCTTTAAAAATTATAAATAAGCAGGAGTTTTTATAATAACAAAAAAGGAAGAGACAGGTAGAGAAAATTGTAGATTACTATGCTCATGAATTTGGGGCCCTTTGAGGCTCTACATTTGGCAGTTGTTTAAGCAAAAAGTAAACATTTTTCTTTAAGCAAGGGTTAAAATTAATTCAAGCTCTAAGAGACAATGTTATTTATTTTGGTACTGACCGCAACACCTAAGATGATGTGAAAACCATTCTGTAAACTTACTAGCATTTTCTAAGCATTTTAGTATCCTGGTCAGCTTTACCTTGACTATTCTGTCATTTAAGTTGTAATATTTTTATTAAGTATAGCCAACCCCCTTACCACGGACAGAGGGAAGACATTTACAAAGCATTTTGTGAGAGATGGCACTACCTTGTATTCACACTCCAGTAATTTTAAGGTTACCTTTTGAAAACCAAGAGCCAACAATATTTTGAGGCAGATTCCATGGTTAGTCCGTGGCCAAACACAAGTCACACTCTCTACACAGATACGAGTAGACAGGCTATGTGTCACTTAAATTATCTTGCCACTGTCAAAAAACTGCTGAGTTAAGATCAATCAAGTGCTACTTCTTTCCTGTTACTGTAAACAAAATTGGTCTCCTTGACTGCCACTGCCCTTGTAGCATCTGATTGTCTTACTGTTAATATCACATCATTTTGCCATGTCCAACCACCACTGTACTCTCCACATGTGATTGCACCTGCTAGCCAGGCAAAGCTGTCCAGCTACTCAAATCCTTCAAAAGAACATGACCTGGACTTACTGCCTAGTTATTCCTCTTCCCGCCTCACTCACCAAATCTATAAACCACAAACAGAATTAGCTGTTTCTTTATTTCTGTTATTTTCCTGCATAAAATCACCAGTATTTGCTTCTCTAAAATCCTCTGTGCCCTTCTAAACCCTTGCTTACAAAATTCTGGACACGAATCATATATGGCTTACAATGTTCTGAAAGGAAGCCTATACTACAATCAAGAGCTAATTTTCTGTGAAACTATCCCAGCCCAAAGTAGTCCCTATATTCCAGCAGCATGGAAACAGCAGAGTAACACAGTGATAATTCAATCTTTGTTTTCCATGAAACCTTTTTTCCTTCTGCCATCACGCTCTTTGTCACTTCTCACAACAGCTGAACTCCAAAACAGACCAAGCATATTCTGATATTGGAGAATAATCCTACCTACTTCAGGCTTTTAGGCATTAAGTTCAGAGGAACTGACAATTCATCAAGCCGTAACCACAAGCAAATCTACTCGCACCAAACAAACTGAGCAGCTGAACTTCAGTGTCGTTCTGCCATCCAGCAGGTTCTTGGGTTCCCTTGCTGGGGGCGCTAGGGGGAGCCCACATCCAAAATTACTGTAATACTTCTAGTAGAATTCAGTATTTAGTCAGCACTGGTCACACTCATAAACTTAATCCTAAAAACCAACGCTGTTCAAGCCATTTCAAGCAGGCCCTGATGACAGAAGAATCACCTCAAGGTAAATCAGAAGAACTCTCTCCCTGTCTTGTTATCACCTTCAGCAATACTGATGTTAGGACCTGCCTTCCTGCTCATCCAGCCGGCACACAAGCAAAGAAGAAATAACTCCTGTGAACACTGAACCTCACTTCCCCATTGCTACTCCTACAGTATGGATAATGTAAAAGCAACAAAAGCGTGCCTGTATTTCTTTACCCTTCCCAATTAGTGGAGGTTCCAGCATCTACTACTACCACCATCAAATATTTCTCTGCACTCTTTTCATTTGCAGTACTCATGTCTAACAACAATGAAGACTCCCTTACATAAAAACATTCATGTAGTTACACCAACATGCTTAGGAAGAAATCAATGTTGCTATTATTGCGTAAAACACTTCTGTGTTATGTGAAGAAGCCACCAGTTACTGCTAGAATGTCTTTTTTAGCATTGTTGTAAAATAGTCTGCTAAAAAGCTGAGAAAAAAAGGAAAACAGAGTCCTAACACTCACTTTCCTATCAGTTCTAGATACAAAACAGCCATGATCACCATCTGCTGTTAAGAGAAGGTACAGCTCTTTCTAATATTTAACTCCAGATTAAAAACTTCCTAAGAGCATAGCAGTGATACAGTCTTTGCATTGGCATTCTTCCAGCACAAGAAAACAAAACATCTAGTAAAGTTTGTATGTTACTTCAGAACACCTGCTCTTTCACAGTACTTCAATACTACTAAATATTAAGAGAATTTTTCAAATGTAAAAGTGTTTTCCTGTAAAGTTTTTGGATCAAAAACCTCGAAGAAATATTTCACAGTATTGTAAAGATGTTTTCCTTACCTAGTGAAGCATAAGATCCCGGAGGCAGACCGGCTGCTGACAAGCGCCCAGGTCCAGCTGACTGTCCAGCAGCATGGCGGGCCTTGGCACCTGCGGCAGCATTGACATCGATGTCGCTGCGAGACCTTTGCAGAGTTCCTGGGCTTGGGGCACTCTTGCTGCCTGGAACTAGCAATAAAAAAAAGATTAATGATACTTGAAAGGTTAACATCTTCTATTAATGCAGCATACCTGCAAAAAGTACAGAAAGCAATGTAAAATAGTTCTAAGTCAAGTTAATGTTAGACAAATTATTACTGAGGTCAAGAAGCAAACCAGACCTGGTGTTGTCATGCAATTCAGATAAAGAACATTTTACCTTACAGTAGTATTTATCTTCATTCAGCAAGAAATTTTACCATTATTTAATACCAGCTATGCACTCCCACCCTCATGCAAATTACACAACGCGTGATCTATCACATTATTGAACGCTTCACAAAAGTAAGGAAATTCACAGCATCCCTTGTGATACCAAGACAGGATATTCACACACCTCAGCTAAGAGAAAGCCACAGGCAAGCTGAATGAATACCCTGAATTGCTTTAGGGTCTAATCTTCTAAAAAGTATTTTTTATATTCATCTCCTATTGTTTACTGAGTATTAACTCAGTATATAATTTGATTTTAACCACAGGTTTAAGTTGAAACGTGACTCCAGTTTAACAGTTTCAGTATCCAGAAAGCAAGCACTCTCAATTGTTTGTCATTTGTAAAAAGGACTTCAATGATTTACTCCACAAGAGTTACGAATATATTATTTGAAAAGAGAATGAAGACATTAAATTCTGAAAACTTAGACAAAATTAAACTCTTTAATTACAAGTCTGTGGTTTTGTTTTTTTCATAAAGAGCAGCACCTACACAGGAACAAATGAAAAGTACGAGTCCTTTATTTCCAACTGCTGTAAGCCTAATAATCATGAATAGATCATAGAACTATGTTTTCCTTCTTTGAGAGTAACTACTCTACGATGAAACTCCATGAGAGATGACCAATTAATAGTACCAATGCACAGTGAATCACATTTTAACTCTTTCAACAACTGAAAATACATAAAATGTGAAGCAAGTATGAGGTGATGTCAGCTCCAGATGCAGTTAGTAGCGACACCATTATTTAACCTGAAAAAAGGGTAAATGTTTAAGATGGGAAGATTTTAAGATGCATTTAAAAGTTTGAATTCAAAGAAGATAAAGAGCAATTCTTGTTCACAGCACTACATAGCAACCACCATACCTCTGCCTGCAAAGCTTGCTGGGCTGGCTGCAGACCATTTAGAAGATAGAGGCCGACTGAAAAAAAAGATAAGAGTAAGAAAGGCAGAGTAAGTCTCATGTATCAGATCAAAAGACAACCACAAAGGACTGGGGGGGGGAATCTTTTATTATTTTCTCCCCTTCAGTTTTATCAGTGTATTTTAGATAAATACATTAAATACAGAACGATAAGAAAAAAAACAATCATCTAATTTTGTGTATTTTATAAACTTACATCTTCATCACGAAGCATTAACCATTAGGTTACCAACAGGCATGCTTTGCTAACACGAAGTTCAGAAGTGGTCACCGAAACACTGAAGGTGGTCAGTATGAGGATTTTAACCACAGGGTTGGTCTTCTAAATCAGCAGTTGATCAAAAACAGCAGGAGCTACACAAAAAGCCTGACTTATCATAGAAATTACGTGAAGCAGTGTCTGCAGTAACAAAGAAAGCAGGTGTATAATTCATAGGCCTCCTCCACTCCTTCTCTCCCAAGAACCGAGTTACAAATTAGAAAGGAAAATGCAAGAACTTCCAAGCAGATGGAATTCCCCATTTCAGTATCAGAAGGTCCCACAATTTATAAAAGGAGAAAACCCTTTTTCCTCTGTTTTCTCTCTGTTTCCTTTTACTCTTACTGCAAAAATGAGCAGTTGCTGAAGCAGATTCTTCTATCTACTCTAGTTTAACTGTGAGGCCTTCCTCCTGCCTGGCTCAGAAAGGTAAAATGCATTCAGAGGTCCCAGGAAAAGCAAAAAACTAGTACAAGAAAGCATGATACTTGATTCCTTGATTCATATCTAGCATCTAAATATTTATCTGACTGGGACATTCTGTATTTACTGAAATAGTTGACTGATCAATAGTCAAATTACAGCCTGAGTCTAGAGTCTCAGCTTTAGTAAAAACAATTCCTCTCTAACTTTAAACCTTAAAGTGGAGAGAAAAAAGATGAATGATAGTGTATTTATCCAAGTTACTAACTCAGGTGCTCAGTGATAATACAGAGGTCAGTACAGTTACCTAACTCCTCAGAGAAGATCATGTATTTGCAACTTATTATGAATAATACCTGCTTTTCTGACATTACTAACTGGTGATTTGGAGGTATTTTACTCTAAGCGAGTCAAGAAGAGCCAGGCAGGGCTCCTTGGGCACATCCTTACAAGTTGCTCCAAGCAGAAGACCCAGCCTGTTCACAAAAGCTTGTAACGATACGACGAAGGGGAATGGGTATAAACTGGAAAGGGGCATATTTAGGCTTGACACATAGAAGAATTTCTTCAGTGGGGGAGTGGTGAGGCACTGGAACACATTGCCCAGGGAAGCTGTGGATGCCCCATCCCTGGAGGTGTTCAAGGCCAGGCTGGATGGGGCAGCCTGATCTAGTGGGAGGTGTCCCTGCCCACGGCATGGGGGTTGGAGCTGGATGATCTTTAAGGTCCCTTCCAACCCAAACAGTTCTATGATAACTATCACAATTTCAGCACTCGCATCATCTATTGCAATTGACATTTCCTTTAAGCTGTTTCATATAGGTAGACACAAGTCATCACAGTCCTCTCATTCCCCATCCTCTTTAAAACCATCTTTGATCCGTGATCTGTAGGAGTCGTAAGTTTAGAGTGTCAAAAATCAGAGGATCAGACTTTTAGGAAAACCATACCCAAATTTTTAAGTTAGTCTCTACAGGGAAAACTCAGCATCCATACTGGAAACCAGAAATATTATTTTGGGTAGCACAGAGAAAACAACATGAATCCAAGGGGAAAATTACTGAAAAATCAAGTAACTTCCAGTATCATGATCTCTTCTGTCTGTCTTTTATTTTACTCTTACCTTTCTATACTGCACTACTTACATATCTTACAGGATAAGGAAGTAAGACTTATTGAGAATTTAAGAGTATTTTAAGATTCTAATTTCCCTGTAATTTAGTTTTTAACACTTTATTACTAGTAACTCATTAACAGCACTTTGATTTTCAGGCAGGCAATATAGATTAATTTAAATAGAGTAATTAATCTTTAAATAAACATCTGTGGAAAATGAAGTGTTAGCAATAGCTTACGTTACAGACAATTATTTTTAAAATGTCTTTTATAACTACAACTCTCACAGGAAAGATAAGACTGGATAGAGGAGGAGGAAAGCCTCTCATATTTATGACAGCATCCAAAAAAGGAGAAAAACATTAACTTCCAATATGCTGGAAGCAGTTTTTGCTTTCAAACCAAAAGTGAGCAGACAAGTTCTCTGGCTCTGGAAATGAAGCACCTGAAATGAAATCTTAACAGGTTTAAACATTTTGAAGAAGCTTTCTAGAAATTAAAGGTAAAGGTTACCACAAGTTACTATTTTACACTGCTAAAAAGCCAGAAGATTTCTTCTGCTACTGGTACCCAAGCCAGCTTATCTAATCAGCTCAAGACTGCCTATAGATTTTAATGCACACCTGACTGCAGCACAGATTCACCGTCTAGTAATTGGCATAGCTGCAAAATACTGCTAATACATATTGAATATGGTGAAGACAGTAAAAAACCTCTCTCTGCTCTGAGTGAATCTCACTGTCAACATCCGTTTTTCACACTTCCCACTGAAGAATGAAAAAGGAGTAATGTCATTATTTCTTTCCTACACTTACTCATTGCATCACAATGCTGGACATCAATATGTAAACCGTGATATTTTGGTGTAACAGAGGCTGCTAAAATCCAGCTAATGACTGCCTTAATTTTTAACTGCTATATAGCAAAACATGATAAAATACTTTTATATTAAAAAAGAAATTAAAAGTGACAAGACACAATTGCAACTTTTTTCCTACACCACAGAAGCCTGGCTCATTTGCTTCTAAGAGACAGTTTTTATTTGTTTATAGACTCACAAAGAGTTAAGAGACCCTTACTTGAGGCTCTCCTGGGAGCTGGAGGATGACCTGTCAGACTGTGGGAGAGATGCTATACTGCCAGAATTCTTCAAGTAGGTCTGGAGGCTTCTTTGATAGGGTGGCTCAAGAGAATTGTACAGTGTCTCAGCTTCACTAGGAAAGTGATTTCTAAGCCCCAGATAAGCCCTGCAAAACAAGAGAATAACCACATGTAATCGCTCTTTATTTTCTTCAATGTATGGAGTCAGGAAGTAAACACTACAGAATGAAGTAGGGATGGGAGGGAAAGGAACTCATACTGAAAGTTTGTAATGCATACAATCCTACTCATTAAAAGAAACCAGCTACAATAACTGAATTTATCTTTTCAAAAATTGGAGTTCATCCTCTGAAATTCTGACATTTGCATACATTTCTGTGGGGAAGCAAGAGAAGTTCTTTCCTGGCCTAGCCACTACTGAAAGTGCTGCAGTTGTTTAATGACTTACTTAGCAGGGGGAGCAGAAGGGGAGGACGATTATGCAGCAATATCAACCTCTAGAGTATTCTACCGAAATAGGAATCCAAATGCTGCATGACAGTTTTAACTGCCTCAATTTTACAATGCCTTTTGCAAAAGAAGCTAGGTATTAATTTACGACTCTGAGAATAAAAACATCAATTTTCAACCTAAGTTTTGCACTCTCCCTCAGCCACATCAGCCACTCACCAACAATTAGATCCTTCAATCACTCATTTAAAATAGAATTTTTCAGACCAAAAAGTAGTCAAAACTCACTTTCTTGCCTCCACTCTTGCTTCTGCATCAGCATCATGAATGCCTTTCTTGATTGTTTCAACCAAGACTGCTGCATGCCTAGAAGAAAGACATTTTTCATCCTATTTTCCTACAAATTATATCTTATGTAGTAAATTTTTACACTTGAATTCACATTATTTTAAGTAAAAATAGTAGTAAGATAGTAGTTTTTTCTAAGATATGAAGAAATAAACATAAACTAATGCTTAAGTACACTGATGACAGAACTGCACCTTCTGTAAAGCTTTAGGTAAACTTCCTCATTCAATCTACAAGAATTATAATCTATAATCATACACCCACCTATCATACTTTAAATTATTTAAAAATACTTCTTTAAAGATACCTACTTTCCTGAAATGGAAAATCTATTTCCCCTTCTACACTGACAGTAAGAAAATAGAGAAAGTTGAGATTAGTAAGCTTGCTTTCCCAGAAATTAAAGTTTGAAAACTTTTGGCATATGAGTTCTAAACCTCAACACAGGCTCAAAGTGCCCACTGCCCATCAGAACAACCAAAAATTGTGATGATAAACAGACTTGTATTCAAGGTATGTTTGGGTTTTTGGGGGATGTTGTAGTGGTTTTTTGGGTTGGATTTTTGAGGCGGGGGTACACACTCTGACATAAAGAAAGTAATCTTCCAATTGACCCCTTTCTCAGGAGCACCAGCAGGCACTGAAAGGTAGCTACAGATCTGAATGAATTCTTCAGAGCCTTTTCTGGAGTTCCTGCAGCTCTTTTGCTCTCACTCCATACTTACAGTAGAGCTGCACGCTGTATGTATCTACTGCATGCAGAGCTGATGCACATACTATTTTCCTATGTACCCGAAGAAACTACAGTGTGTTCTTAATCACGACCAGAACAAGTCCTCCTGCCTAGTCTCATCTGCCCTCTTTTACGATGAACACACAGGTCTCCTCTGCTCAGGAGAAAGGAGAGATGCTTATGCATGCACCTTTGCTGTATAGGATACATGGTATATGTGAAACTCTGATATAGCACAGTATGCACCGGTCACACACAGTACAGGACAAGAGAAGGAGGATAAGGAGAAGAGGTAACACAAAGTCAAGGCTGGCACACACAGATCCCCTTCTCTAACGAACCACATGACCTGCTGTGGTAGAAAGGCTGTCTATGCTAGAAAGGTTGGCCAACACTGAATGACATAATCCAATAAAAGGATTCAATTAAAAGATTTCTGTCTTAAAACTCATTAGCAGCTTACTCTAAGGAAAAAGTATACTGGTCCATACCTTTCCAATGAGTGTGTTTGCCACTCTTGTAACAACAGGTCTAAAAATTCAAAGGAACGCCTAAAGAAAGAGAACAAAGTTTTAATTAATACTCACTTCCCTAATATGCTTATGGGACAAATAACTTCAATCTTTCCCCCTGAGGGAAACAAATACATAAAACTGAAGTGAGTTTATCTTGAAATGATGACTGGTCACCTTATTGCAAAGTTAAAATATTTTGTATACAAAGCAAACATGCAGGCTAACTAATTCAAAACCCCTCCAGAAACAGATGTGGTTTAATTAACCATCTGCTGCTCAAGTCACTTTATTGCAGATACACTACGTTAGTTTTATTAGCTCCAATATAACAGACAAAAATCAATGATGCTGAAAAACTGTACAATGATAAGATCTTAAAATTAAAAAAAAAAATCAATACTTTAACAATTCAGCTATTAAGTCACAACATAACATTTCTACAGTAGTATACTTCTGTCCCAAACACTACTCCTATTCTTTCACCTGTTGTTACTGAGGATGTAGCATAAAGGAAAATGCAAGACCATTAATACACGGCCCTGAATACAGAAAGAACTCCTAAAGATTTGCTGCCATTATACAGAATTATGTAACCTTATTCATTATTAATTCAGAATTCTTGACAATTTAGCAGACAGCCATTAGCAAAAAGCATACTTCAAAATATGTCTGAAGCTAGATCCTGGTGAAGAAATCAAAGTGATACTGATTAGGAAGGTGCAGATAGCAAGTCTTCAAAATGGTAGTGGGTTCTACTGTCTGGAACTATTAATTTCTCTGGTTATGTTGCATTTTTGACCTGTTCTAGAGAAGCAGATTTCATTTCTATTCTGACTAAATCCATAGGACACCTATGAGACATGGCAAGAAACCCTGAAAGGCTTTTCACTACTATAACCAGCCTATTTTTCCTTTTGTGGCCACCTTCACTGATGCTCACTTTAGTGTGAACTGCAGTACCACACCACCGACAGTCTAATGCTCCTCAGCCAAGGCACAGTAAGTGAAGGCACTGATGTCCTCTGAATTGTTTTGCAGTCAAACCAGAAGTTATGACAGGTCAGTATAATCCGGGCTGAGATAATACTTGCTTTGGATGCAACAACAACTTAGACTTAGAGCAAATACTTTAGATGCTCAAGCTATTTCTTGCATACACATAGCTATATTGCTTTCAGGGATAGCACGGACCCAGAAACAGCTTTAAGTGCTTTCATAAGAATATTGAGCAGAAAATTACACACTGTCAGAAATGAACTCATTTTGTCAAGAGCCAATCCAAGTGTTTAAGTATCATGTTCCTGGAAAAAGCAACATGCTGAAGATGCACCCCTGTTGTTAAACCTGATAACACACCGATCTACCACATCCTAAGGCAGCTGTCTCCATCCCACAGTCCCCAGCACGGTGGGTTTATTATTTCTGGGCGCAGTATCAGACACTGTAGCTCCATGTGTTCACACCACACACAACAAAAGTTATGAAGTCCTCCTGGCATTAGGAGAGCAACATTGCATGCAGTACACTGCAGTTGTTCAATAAGAGCAAACCTTGCTACACCTGTCAGGTCTGGCCTTAACTATAAGCAAAAGGCTCAGGCTGGTTCTTCTCTAAGACGTGTATCTGTTTCATACTCTCCCAATGCTTCTCAATACCTGTGTTGTTTATTCTCATTAGAGAGAGTGACACAGACTCAACTACAGCTTTCAAATCAGACGGTACTTTTTTCAACAAAAGTTAAGAACATTGTAAATTAGAATAAATCCTGCAGAACATACAGTGTACATCCTCCAATAAGGCAAAGCGTACCACTCCTCAACATCATCTGATGTAAATTCACTGAAATTCATTTTAGTTTCCTTGGTAACGTTGTCTTGCGTATTCACAGTAAACAGCCACAAACCTTTAAATCTGTTTATTTTCAATATATGATCATCATATTTTAAAAAGCAACAGCTTTAGTAATTTGCAACTTATAAGGTACTCACCTCCTAACTGCAACTGATTTTGAGGTACAGTTGCTTGTTATTAAAGGTATGAGTCGTGGCACATGGGTATGCTGACGGACAAAAAAAAAAGCAATTAATGAGAAAAGCATTTCTGAATTTGCACTGCAGTAATTAAGTCAAACAGTATTAGCAACATAATAAAAACTGCAATCGTTTAAAATGCTTAGTGAAACTAAATACTACTAAATAAGAGACTGCTGCTACCATGTAAATTGATTAAACCTATTTTCTCTCAAAAGGTCGAGCAGAAAGCATGTCCAATGCCATCAGCAATCACATCATTACATACAATATTCAGCTGTCAGAAATCATATGAAGGCACAAATATAAGCGTCTTCTCAAAGTAGCTGATGTTATTTTAATCTTGCCAAAGGAAAAAAGAAACAGACACAGCAGTCTTAAAAATCAGTAATGGACCAAAAGTCAAATCAATCAATATGAAACTATGGGCATTCTTTTAGGGATCAAACAACAAAGTCAGTACTAAAAAGATCAAGTTCCTTATAAGACAAAATATGTGAACAAAACAACAAAAGCATAACATGTCATATAAGCAAGCTTAGGTATATAATCTACATGGAAATACCTATCATCCTCATGGGTAAAGTAACCGCTGAACTCACATTTAAAGCAGCTAAGATAAAACTACAGTAAATCCAAACGCAATACTTAAAATAAGAATGAAAGCAGTCTGGCTTCAGCTTATCTTAATTAATTGTAGACAAAGTATTAACATTTTAATTCCAAATAAGAGTAACATGGTTCAACAATTCCATTTTCAGTTCATTATTGTATTCCTTTCTTGATTAAACACAACTTCTAAAGCAGCCCCAAATACAGTGTGAAAAAGTAGCCTGTAAAAAAAAAATGCTTAAAAAATACAGTATTGAAAAACTTAGTATGTCACATATCATAATCTCTCCTTAGGTTATTGTTATATGATCTAAACACGTTAACCACTCAGAAAGTAGAGAGATAATTATCAGGTCTAAGAGTGCTGACAACTTCAGAATTAGGAGGGAATGAGTCAAAAAATCCCTAAGAGCCTTGCAGTTGCATTTGTTCATACTGATATAAACAATGTTTTAGGGGATTTATTTGTGTTTTGCATCATTATCAAACTGAAAAGTGGCATAACACTGCCAGAAAGAGAACAATAAGCAGTATCAGGGGAAAGAATAAAGCATTTTTACAGATGGAGAAATCTGTACGTTCCAAGTCTTTGGAGCTATTGACATGGTAGTTTTTTCTAGAAAGTGCTCTGCAAAGGAATCAAAGCCTCAGGCTTGCTTTCATTCAGCTTTACGACTGCACATTTCATCTTTATCCTTTTAAAACTATAATGATGCATGCTTCCTCCCAAACCACCTTGTAGCTCAATTGCCCAAACTGAAATCCACCTCCCCCTAGAAAAGATTCTCTGCCATCACTCCCATCTCATCATGATGCACCCTCCCCTGACCCATTTGAGTTTTTTTACATTGGTTTCCTGATTTACTGGCAGTGAAGTAAGAGAAACCAGACTACAGTGTTAAGAACTATCTGAAGAATAAATGTGAAATCCGAGAAACCAAAGATGAGATGAAGCTCTTCAAGAACACTGGCTCCCTCTCATTAGGTACACTCACTCCCACAGCACTTAGATACTCAAGCGCCAGGATCTCAGCTGGCTGGCAGTGGCTTCTGGTAGGAGTTTCTAAGCAAAACACTGACTCTAAAAACTGTAATGGCTTGGGCTCTATGGATTCAACTGGTCACAGACCCCCTGACCAACTCTCATGTAGTTCAAAGCATAGAAGTTCCGAGCAGAGTGTGGGGCTGCATTTTGTTTGACTTGATATTTCTTTCTTTCTTTTTCCACTGAAACCTGAACTGTTGGAACACCTTGCATAGGCCATTTACTGCATAGGATTTTCTTGCACCTGTGCCTCCAAAGTACTACATTAAATTACAGCTGAGAATAACAGACATATAAACAAATGAGTGCAGCTCATGTGTAGGCTTCTCTCCAATAATCAGTGAATCTTTATTTCATGTTGCTTTTCTAGTGCCTGATTTGGCTCCTGCAAACAACAAGACAGGGTTGCCTTCTTCAACACCCATGCTTGTCTACTACTACTGCAAATGGTACTCTTCTCTCACAACTTCAATATCCTGTGTAAGGTGTATTCCTTCTCCACTATCAACTCCATGCCATTATTCATCTCACAATACATCGTAAGAGTCTGGGGAAAAAATGCCAGTGGTTCTTAACCCAAGTGCTAAGGCAAAGGTAATGCAGAATTCTCAGAACACATTCTCAGAGGTAGGATTAGACAGAGTAAGTACAGATTCCAAAACATCTTGAGGACAGCAACAGTAAGTGTCAGTGATTAAGCCACTTAGGTTTCCAACAACTTACAAAATTAAAACTACGAGTGAGATCATAGTGAATTCCAGTGAGTGCCCAGCACTAAGAACACCACAGATTTAATGCTGAAACTACAGGCAACTCCCACTTCTACCTGAAACACAGAAGTATCAGGAGAAGTCCCCAAAATCTAACTATCTAGGCTATATTACACCTTAAGACACCAGTAAGTAGCAGATGCTTAAGGAAAATTGAAAAAAACTAGTATACAGCATTCCCCTCTTCTATGCACTACAGTTTTAAGGACTGAGCATACAAAGTCCTTAAACTGAAGGATTAAAATCTCTAGTGGGCCTTTCTTCCGTGAACTTGACCTTTCTGAACTGGTCCATGAACACCTGGCCTCTTCAATGTTTTATCAGAAACTCCACAGTTCCAGTTAATTTTTAATTATTTTTCTCCTGTAAAATGAAATGTTTTGTTGTTTGGTTGTTTTTTTTTAAATAATCTTATTAGCTTCTTAACTAGTAGCTTCACTTTGTCCTTTTCAAAACAGCAGTTAAAAACAGCTACCGCTGAAATACACTTGCCTTTTTACAATTAGCATATGACAAAAACCACCATGAAAACAGACATGCTCCATCTTGACTACAGTGACATGGCCAGCTGGCTTCAATGATTAATAACATTTGTCCATCTGTGAGAAAAACTACTTCTCCTTTAAAGAACAATTTATAATCCTGTGTTTCAGAATTGTTATTAACTCTGCTGAGAGCCACTACCTGAATATTCCTGGCAAGCAAAGTGAGAGAGGTACACCTACCCGAATAATGAATCTAATGGCTGCACACCCTGAAGTTGCCATCACTTTGGCGCTATTGGGAACCAGGTTAAAAAGAGTAGGCACAATAGCTTCAGCGCCATGATCAAACTTGTTTCCCAGAACAGTTGAAAGATGGCTATTTAGGAAAAAAAAATAAAACTTGTTATAAAAAGTAATTTCTTTGTCTTTAAATACAGAAGTTCACTGTACATGTAAAAGATTAATCTTTCCCAACATAACTTAATATAATGCAGGATTCATGGAACATTTTTGTTACTTAGCAGACGAGATTAAGAGGCTGAATACTAATGACTTTAATTTTGTAATGAAAAATACCAGTACCACAATTCTGAAGACTAACATTCTTATGCTCACCTAAAATAGTGCAGTATTTCTGCTTTTTAATAAAGAACTTGCAGTCAGCAAAACATGACACATCAAATACATCTAACTTTTAGGTAATGAAGAAAGATTCCAGGCTTTCAGGTGCTTTTATATAGCACTTTCACACTGCTCTTGACTACATGTTCAGAAAGGTTAGCACTATTTTCTCAAAGCTTCAACTTCCCTGGCAAGGACAGCTGCATGTTTCAACAGGTCCCCAGGAGATCAGAAGAGCAAGGGTCTGGGGCATGCCTGTTCCAGACAGCCCCTGAAAATCAGTGGTTGCATTAATGACTTTCACAAGGAAAAAAGCCATGGAAAACACAGAAGTGGGACAGACTGCTGTGGTGTAAAAATAAGGCTTTTCCCCTCACACTTGAAAGTAATTACAGTCCCCAAGATGGTAAGGGCGAAGTTCTTATTTCTGTTCAGCCACGGATTCTAAAATTATCACGGACACAAAAGGTACTACCTCACTAAAATGCCCAGTGTTCAAAAAACTACAAGGCAGCTCACTTTATTATCACAAGCAGACACAGTAAAGTGCCATGCCAGTTACCCATGCATAAGCGCTCCCAAAACTAGCCCCACCAGTACAGTAGTACTTCCAGCAGTTCATATTAACTTATACTAAATACTGAGTGTAACAATGGTTACTTGTTCTTCAAATACAATCTGTTATAACATTAGCGACTACGTACATACCACCTCAAAGAACAAACTCCACTAAACGTTTCTTCATTGAGGAGCGACTGAGAGAGCTGGGGTTGTTTAGCCTGGAGAAGAGGAGGCTGAAGGGAGACCTTATTACTCTCTACAACTACCTGAAGGGAGGTTGTGGAGAGGAGGGAGCTGGCCTCTTCTCCCAAGTGACAGGGGACAGGACGAGAGGGAATGGCCTCAAGCTCCACCAGGGGAGATTTAGGCTTGAGATTAGGAAAAAATTCTTCACGGAAAGGGTCATTAGGCATTGGAACAGTCTGCCCAGGGTGGTGGTTGAGTCACCATCCCTGGAGGTGTTTAAGGTGAGGGTGGATGAGGTACTTAGGGGCCTGATTTAGGGATTGGTGGGAATGGTTGGACTCGACGATCCAGTGGGTCTCTTCCAACCTGGTTATTCTGTGATTCTGTGATTCATCTCTATGGCTTCAGAAGTTGACTTGACTCTTTATCAGTCAGTGTACAGCAGTCCAATAAGATAATCTTTCCTGTAACACTCATAAAGCACCTTTAATTCAAATTCATGCTAAGATCTAACAATGTACACACAAGCACATAAATTGTACTTACGCTACAGTAATGCACGCCTCTCTAACCACCTGGGATCTGAGATCCTTGGCCGACAGCTTGAAAGCACCATCCAACAACCGTAAATGCTGGAAGAATCCATCATACTGTGCAGCTCCAGCAACAAGCAATGACCGAACTTTTTTCAGCTGAAAAAAATTAAGACATTTAGTTTAGGACATTACTAAAATGCATTTCAAAATAAAAAAAGTAACAACTTCATTGCAAAAATGTACATAGGCATATCTTTAAAGCAAAGCAGGTTTTGGAAATATATGGCAGTAATTAAAAAAACTGTAAAAAAAATCGACCCCTTAAATTTTATATCTAAAAAGTCTTATAAATAAATATATAAATCAGTTCACGTACCTGTTTCCAAATAATAACATGCCATAAATATGATAAAAAATACACTATATACAAACAAATATTTTAATCCTTTGAGTGAAACTTATCATAGACACACATAAGATGGTTGCTAACAATTTACCTGCAGAATATGTGATTTTGCATAAATGCCAACTGAAACATACATGATGGCTTTTGGAAAAGCTTCCGCTTAATTGTCAGCAAAAATGTATTTCGGCCTTTTTAAAACACTTGCCCAAACTTAATTGGTGTACAGAAATTCAATGTCTAAAAATTAAAATAAGAATTTATTTGATTATCTGGAATGCAATTACTTGAAAAAAACCAAAACATTTAAAACTATCCAGCTGCTGTGCTTTATGAAATACACCCACCCACACATGAAACCAGATAAAAAATTTACCGCATTAGTTCGTTGATCCCAATCGTGTTTGTCATCTGAGAGAATTTCCCTGATTTTGTTCAACGTTTCTTCAAGTTCTCGACTAGAATAGATCTGCAATATTTTTAAAAAGGAAGATGTATATTGTTAACATCTTGGGTAACCTGATAAAGGAAAAAGAGCTTAAGACGACTAACAATACAACGATACCTCTAAAAATCTTGCCCCAAAAGTTCCAGAGATCTGAATAAGAGGTATAAACGGGCGTTTTAAGGCAAATCTTCAAGAATATCATTGAGAAGCAGATATTCAGTAGAACAAATGAAAAAGCTGAAGAATCAACATTTTCCTCAAGATTTCACCTCTGTGATGATCGAATTATGTCTAGAATTTCATTAAATCAATTTAAAAAACATGCAGAGGTTTTAGATAATCTGCTCAAAGAGAACTGCAATCCAATTTCATTTTAACACTCACTGTGCAGTTTCCTGAGCATATCAAATGAACTTAACTTTCAGTAAATATGGGACCTTGACTCTGTTGACAGCTATTTTTGTTCCAATGCTTTAAATGGAACATGGTTATGGAGGCCTCTATATTTCATTCTGGAATATCAAGGAGGTGGAAGACAACCATGCTGTAAAATGCATATGCATCAGGATTGTAAGATAAACAGGGTAGGAAGCACTTCAAGAAACAGACAAATTAGTGTGTTCAGGGCAGTTTCACTATCATGTGGAAAATGACTTCTGAATATGCTTTACCAACAAAATGAATTTTTTTATTTCCATAGAGGTGTGGAAGCTTTTCCAGGGTAGACTGCAGAGGCAGCTTTTAGTTCTATACAGGGGGCATGATTACCTCCATAAAAACCCCAAAAACCCATTCCTCATAATCACTGTTTTCTTCTTCATTACAAGTCAATAAACATCCGATGGATAACTTAAATGAGGAAATGATATAATGACAACAGTGCTCCTGAGTACAACAGACTTTGTACTCCATTGCCCATAAAACTGAACATGCGTTTTGTATCAACATTTTATATACTTGCATATAATACTTGCTGCATAACACTAATGCACTCTAACACTAATTCTATAAGAATTCTGTTCTATTATGAGTAAATATTACATGTGTCCTGGTAAGCATTTTTATCAAATTAAACTTCCATTACCAATGAAAATTCTTATTTTCCTTTTAAAAGAAGAGGCAGAGAGTAGTCACTGGTTCAGTAAGACAGAATTTCGCATTATGGTGACCCTAATGCCATGAGAATACATGACACAATTCAACCTCCTCAGGCTCCCCCTTTACCACCGCGCACTTTGCCCAGTCTCCTTCCAAACTGAAGGTTTTGACATACAACAAACTAACTTTACAAGAGGAAAGGCAAAAAAACCTGCCAGCTCAGCAGCCTCTATCAGCTCATCAAAGAATTGCAACAAAAAGGGAAGCAGGATCACACCTTCTGATGGCAGCTAACTGACATTTGTTTAGTGTGCAGCTGAAACTTTGTCTAATGTTTGAGTCAAGGTACAAATATTTTTGTAAGCTGCCTCATTGACTAGATCCTCAGAAACAGGACATTTTCTGTTGCCAGTCTCTGTGTTATCAGCGACCATGGGCTGTAGTAACTGCCACAGTATTACCTATGCCAGGCAACAGACAAGCACAGAAGCAACACGTACAATGGGTTTCTGTCTGCCCTATATGCATTCCTAAGCAAAGAATTTATGTTTTACTTCAGTTACGTGGCACAAACAGAAATGGATCTATGCAAGTCCTGCTACTAAAACTGGCACTGTAATGAGGAATTTTGAAAAATAGCATAAACAAAGTAACATAAAGCTCTTCCAGAGTTAGACAAAGATTTCCTCCATGCGATATGAACTATAGAGACAAAGCATCTTTATAAAAGTAGACATTATTTCCGCCTACAGAAGGAGATCTAACAAGTAACTACACCATCATCCTGGGAAATAAAGACAGAACAAAATTACGTATCACGAGAAGGGAATCATACAAAAGCTTTCCGGGATTTGGGGACTCTGGCTGACAGTTTTTGGTTGTGTTCCACACTTCAGCTGTTCAAGAAAAAATTACTCAAAATAGGCATAGGAAGACACAAGCATGTTAAATGAATCACTACATGCAAGTACCAAGTATGTGCAATTCCCACACTTAAAGAACAGAAATTAAAAACTGATCTTTCAAATAAGCATGCAACAAGTGCATTAGTGTTCAAATAAGGCACTACATTTTAGGAGCTTTTTATGTATTGCTAGAGATGAGGACATGTATGCCAGACAAGCATCATGACAATTCAGGCACTCATATTTGAAAACAAAATTCTTGCTTTTAAAATTATTTTCCTTTATTATTATTACTTGATTATCCCATGAAATCGCCATCCTAAATTTTCCAAATAATATGGAATTTTTTTCTGATCAAAATAAACACAAACAACTGTTTTCAGTAGCTCCCTGGAAAAGATTAAGAAAAGTAATAATGGATTTTAGTTGCAATATGTTGTGATTATAATTTGTAGGACAGTAAAAAAGGTGGCTTTTTGGTAACTAAACAACCGGAAAAAGTAAAGAGCTTTCCATGGACAATGTAAATAACGTATACCAGAAGAAAAAAAGTACCAACACTTGGTTAGAAGACTATAAAATTACAGAAATTTTAAAAGTAAACTGATATACAGCATCACAAATACATATTCTTGAAGACAAACATGAATATACACAGTCTCTTACCTGTACAGTAGGAACATCTGTAAATGCCTTAATGAAGTCATCCTCATCCACAGCTCCAGCTCCTCCTTCTTTGGAGGAACCTACATAAATATAAAATAACTGTTAAGGATTATGTAATGCACATCCAGGTTTTCAAACTGACATAAACATCTTTCACAATGGCCATTTTCAAAAATTTAATATAACTTACACAAACCATGAACATTCACCCTGTGTAAAATTGCAAGACCTTGAACCCTGATTTCTCCATGAATGAGAAAAAAGTTAAACTAATGTTTTTCAAGAAGGAACAATTGTGAGCAGTTTCCAATTTGACAAAACTAATGACTTCATTTTATTGTATTTAATTTTGTGTATAACGTGTTTAGTACAACAACCCTCTAGTAGCCGCCTGTACAGAATTCTGGTACCTGCCCCCTGACAATATAAGCATACCCCCAAAAAGCATGTAATTTCACATTATTTACCAAAGTAAGAGTTATTTGTCATTACATTAAATTTCTCAAGACAGATTTTCACATTAACACATGTGCCACAAGCATTCAGTCCTTTTCAATTAACCCAGTCTCGGGTTTTGTTGCTTGTTTTGTTTGAAATCTTGCAAAGTAGCCCTACGCTTACATTGTGCTTTCCAGTATTCTCCCGAGAAACCAAAAAGCGTGAAGCATGTTTCCCAGCCTCAAAGCTCTGAAAATTTCAACAAAGAACGCAATGACACAGTGAAGGGAATGCAGTGTTGGAGCAAAATCTTCTCACAGTGCTCATCCCCATGCGTGTTTCACAGCAGGGCTCCAGAAATGTATCATCTCAAGGAAACCCAAGAACCTTCTGGACACGTTACTGGAAAACCACTGTACCAAATATGTTCTCTCTCCAAAAGCTACTATGATGGCTACGCAAGCAGTAGGGCAGTTACTACTTCACAAGGTAAATGACGGAACTGTTTTCACATGACAGGCAAAGATGCCCCAAATTCCAAGCAGAACAATCAGGAAGAATGCAAACTTACTGATCTCACACTGGCATACGATTGCTAAATTTCATGATACTAAGGTGAAATTAAGGCAATTACAGGAACTTAAAATCAGTCTCTGGGTTTCCCTTTTTTGCAAATACTATGGTTACCAAGAAAGTGAATGGAAAGGAATGGAAAGGAATGGAAAGGAATGGAAAGGAATGGAAAGGAATGGAAAGGAATGGAAAGGAATGGAAAGGAATGGAAAGGAATGGAAAGGAATGGAAAGGAATGGAAAGGAATGGAAAGGAATGGAAAGGAATGGAAAGGAATGGAAAGGAATGGAAAGGAATGGAAAGGAATGGACTTAAGTTTGCTATCAAATCAAAACCCAAGCTCATCAGATCCAGGCTACATTACAAGCTCAGAACTCCAAAGTAAATGGTACAGCATAGCAGAACCCTTGGGCTTATTCAATAATTAAGACAGGCAGATAATAGAACAAAACAAGTTAGCTGCGTAGATCAGTTCAGTAGACTATTTCCTGTGGAGAAAGGGGGCATGGGGGGCAACAAAAGACTCTTACAGGAAATGAACTCTTTCAGACAGACCAATAAAATAGATGCCACGATGTCCTACCTAAATTACACCACCTACTGGTGCAATTACTGAACACAGCTGAAGAGATGTATTTTACCAACTACAGGATAAATAAAAGCCACCAGGAAAAAATAAGAATAATAAAATAAAAAGCTCATCATCAAACTCTTGGTAGCTTCACTTTTCCAAAGCATTTCATTGTTTACAATCCCTGATCTCCCGTTTATAGTGCAGGGAATTAAGCCTGCTATGGTTGTATAGTTGTGTAGTTTGAAACACGAGGGACAACCACCACTACAGATTTGATGGCACGCTTATTAGATCTGAACACCTCTATGCAAAACAAGATTTCTCAAACTGTTTTCATTCTCAGGACAGTAGAGAGAAGAAGTCCTTCCACAAAGTGAACGAGCACCTGGCTGGGGGCTCACACCCAGAACAAGTCCTTCTGCCACACAAATATGCACAGCTCTGCTCCTAAAAAGAAGGATGACTTGGTCAGGACAGAATTTTGCAGGGTGGAACCTCGACAAGAAATAATTTGGCACAGGAGCATCATGTGAAACTACGTAGTACAAACAGCCATCTGCATACTCAATTCATAAACCCATTTTCCTGCTCTGAAAATACTCCAATATTTAAGCAAGTCTCATAGTACTGAAATAATCACAATCAATACACAGTAGTCAAGAAAAGGAAATGGAAAAGAAAGCTTGATTAGCCAGAAGGATACCTGATTTTTAAAGGTTAAAATACAGATTTCACATGGCTAAAGAACTTACTCTTTCTTAAAATATTTAAAGTTATATATAACCAGTTCATAAAAAGTTTCTGTTCAATTAAAGCAAGCTAACTCACTGTCTTAGTCACAAAACAGTAAACCCCATGAATTCCATATTACACGGTTCTTGACAACCTGTTAAAATTTATTACAGCAATCCTGTGACACCAGAAGCTAAAAAAACTCTGCAGTTAACAGTCTATAGAAGTCTTGTATTCAGATACGTAAGTACCCAAATACTACAGCTGAAGTGGGAGGAGAATAAAGGTATTTTTCATTCCCATTGAATGCTTACAAATTTTCTGCAAAGAGATTAAACTCACAGAAACCAAACATTAAACATTGACACATACAGACCATGAACACAAAAACCAGAAAACGTTTGGATTTCAAGCATTCATTGTGCACTCCTGTACATTATGAGGCAGAGATTAAAATGGGATGAAGTTGCCTTTGCTAAATAAGTAGATGATGTCCTCTGTTAAGTCTGCCTTCAAGTATCATACAGCCTCTAAAATGAGAAAAGAGCATGGACTATGTAACAGATTTTCCATCCTGAGGGATAACAGAACATCCCTTTACCTAAGGAATAACAATGTATGACTTGAAACAGACAAAAGAAATATGAAGGACAGACTACTACTAAAAATCCATTTAACATAGTCCAGGCACACAATACTTCCCACCTTCCCTAGACTCAACAGCTAGTTCACTTCTACAGACCAATTTTCTTGAGATTAATACTCTCAGAAAACCATTCTATTGCTTCTTTGCCTGGTAATAAAAAAGGTTAGGTGTTTCTCTTGGTAGCTGACACTTTTTTTTTTTTTTAAGGTTATCACTAAAACCACATTCAATTCTATTTCTCTAATCATTCTTGACCTTTACTGCATATGGTACTAAAACATGTGAAGTAACTGTCTTCTCTTTATATGGTACCCAAGTCAAAAGTCTACACTGCATCAGGAGGAAAAATACTGCTCAACCCTTCCCTCCCCCTTCGTGATCTCTTCATAGATGTAGTATTTGCCTATTCACTTGTTCACTGTCTCTGTAGACACTAATCAAAAAAATGACAGAATGCAACCCCCTGTTTCCCAGTCCAGGAGAAAGTTTTTTTACTATGCTAACAAAATATTTAGTCACACACGTAGGTGCCTCAAAAGAACTTCTCACGCCTTTGTATGGCTCAGCTTCTCCTCCACAAAAGCAACAGCAAAACTTTACAAAATCTTCATTTCAGACAGTACTGCCTACAGACTCAAAATTGATGTGTCTGATATCTGTCAGAGAAGACATATTTTGATAAGCTATTTTGCTGTTGTTGTTACTTACCTCCTCAGACCAAGCTGTCATTATAAATTTCTTAGAAGTACCTCTCGAGTGTTAATGCCTTTCACTGAATAATGTATGTTCTTAACCTTACCCACAGAACATAAAATTCTTTGACTAAGTACAGAGAAGTTCAACTACTGCATTCCTAATGGCAAGGACACTATAAACAAGTCTAAGGGGTTGTAACCCCACTGCATTTTGAGTCTTTACACGCTCAGCAGGCAACTAAAATTCAGGCCCTCACCAAGTGGCTTTTTCTTAAGTGAGTGCAGATTACATATCCATACCTTTGGTCTCAGCTTACAGAATCAAACTGGGCCTACCTCGGCTGAGACCCCAAAACAAAATGCATCTGAAGGAGAGGGACAACAATCCACACAAAACATTGATCTATATTACTTGTTAGTTTCTATTCATGATCTTCATTTGTTCTTATCCTTCAAGCACCCTGGTTAGAGAGACTCAGAAAGACACCTGCAAGCCGAAGTCATATTTACGAAGCCAGTGAGATTCTACCAAATATAACAAACAGGCTTGATAGAGAAGTAAAACGCAGCACCTGAAGCAGCTCTGAGTTTTACAGGGGGTTTGTGGTTTGGGTATTTTTTTTAAGCAAGTTCAGTAAGTCTGGGGATAGAGGCAAAGGAAACAAATCTCTTACTTCCTGCAGACTATTAGAGTGAACACCTTCCTAAGTTAAATGTAAGGATTTCTAAAATTTTATGAGGCCCTAGGAGTCTTTTTTTTTTTTTAAAGTAAGTTTTTTACAGACACAAAGCTTTGAGTTCAGCATTGCGAAGAGTTCAACACCAGAAAGAGTACCGTATGCAAGCAAAGGAATTATTCAGTCTCTCACAGAATCAGTTTTCTCATCCAGGAATTAATTCCTGCTGTTGAGCTCCTCCCCTCTTCCAAATGGAATCTTTGAAATTTTTCCATCATATCATGACTTTGGACTGCTCACTTGCTCTACCCCCTTGACACTCCCCTCTCTAGAAAATTACATATTATAGGACGAAGAAACAACATGACAACACTATATGGGAGAAGACAGATACCATGACAGCGATATTGGACTGCTATTTTTGTTTTGAAATGGAGAACTGTTAATTCAAGGCATGTTTAACTGTTTAATAAAGTAGTATAAAAGCAATGTCTAAAAATTAAAAAACGGTCAACTTGTATTTGGCAACTACTCTTTACTAGCCTGATTTGGCTTTTCTTGGCTTCCGTGTGTCTTTGACTAACATTTCAGAATAAAAATTTCCCTGTGAAAAGAGGGAATTTCCATATCAGTACAAGAACTTAGGAGTAACACAAACTCCGAAACGCTGTTTCACTTTTTGTTCTTAAATGCTTTTCTCACACTTCCCCATCAAAAAATTTTAACTATTTTCTGATAAAACATGCATTACAAATTATTAGCAAACTTTGAAAAAGGTACTGTTATACAAATGTCTTACTTCCAAATTCTCTAACTGTACACAGTAACTGTACCTTACCAATCAGCACATCTAGAGTAAAATGAGGTGGATTACAATTTTTTTCTGAAAGAAAAACAACCCCAAACCCTAAACCTACACTCACATCTCAACTAATTCAAAACCTTCACTGTTTATCTACCAGACACTGAAGCATAAATGAAACAAGCAGGTAATTCTGAGGTTGGTTTTGTGTCTTTAAGTACTGTTACTCTTCTGGTTTTGTAGGACAATAAATAATCATCTGTAAATTAGTACCTGACAGCAGCTTCAGCTCAGCACAGGATAAGAGGACAGGATAAGCTCAAGTACTTAGCTTTCCATATAATAGGTTGAGTGGCAACTCCCACTCACTCCTACAGACCTCTGTCATCCTAGCACCAGCCCAGCTGAATCACAATGGTGAGTGGCTAAATTGAGAATAAAGTGGGCAAGAAGAATGGTTTTAAGGAGGGGAGTTCCCTGGGCTGCTTCATTGGAGAGCCATATAAAAACCGTGCTAGCACAATCCATTTGATGACTCAAGATAAAACCAAGTTAGTGGAGATAGGGAAGAAAATTACACCCCACAGCTTAAACAGTACAGATGCTGAAAGCCTAAGTACCAGAGGAAGAGAGTAGAGCAACACTCAAAGTAAACTCTTGCAAGGACAAGAAGGACAAGTGCAAAAGACATCTCCTGAAACTGACAGCCCATCTCATTAAACACAAGGGGTGGGGGGTGGGGTAAGAAAAGAAAAATCTGAAAAAGCATTAATGCAAAACAAAAAGCAAAAGCACTGACAAGAGTTACAAATAAGCAGGTTACAGAAATCAGATGGTGCTTCCTATAAATTACAGTAAAAAAATTTCTTGATAACCCTTTCAAACACAGTGACATAAAACTTAATTGTGAACAGAGTTCTTCAGCGTGGTACTTGCAACGGACTGGGACAGTGCTCAATAACCATATTCTATTCCCAGTCCTAATGGACAGATATTGCAAAGGCCACATTTAATGCTTTCTTTTAATATATGTTCTGCTGTTTAAGTCTCTGAAACTCAGATTTTTCCTGAATTTTCTGTAGCTCTTAAGTAGTCTTTCCAAACTCTACTTATTTATCATCCGTAGGTCATCCCTTATTACTATTTGATAAAACTGGCAGCTTACTTTTAAACAGATATCTGTTGCAGGGCCAGGGATCTGAATTATTACCTCTGAGATGGCAAGGGTGAATTTTAAGATGATGATTCTGATAAAGCCCTGTGTATAGACTGAATTTCAGTAGCTTAGTAAGGAATACTTTATCTTTCCAGGTATCGTAAGTTTACTACTACAATTAATAAAACAGTCCAGAATAATATCTTTTCACAATTCTGCCTCTCTAGAACTTGAGCCAAAAAGTAGCTAAAGATTGAGAATCTTCAAAAATTGCCTTCACATTTGAAATTACTGGGTCATGTAAAGCAGTTTCATATACTTTATACACACATCCTGACACATTAACAGAAACCAGTGGTCTTACTTGCACTCTATCAGTGTTTTAAATAGTCTTATTTCCACATTAGAAAGACTGATGTTTGGATTTCTATTGACAAACTTGAACAAAAACCTCACATAAGACAAGTAAAACACTGTTCTTCCATCTTAAGCAGCTGAAGAGAGCACAGGGGTGTTCCTAAATCAGGTCACCAAGAGTCATTGAGCACAGATGCCTTCAAGTTGTCTGCTTAAGTTAGGAAAATATTTGAGAGCAACAAAGAAGAAGCACTTGCTCGGGTAAAAAATACTTGGATCAACATTAGACAAAGGGTTTTTTGTAAACAAGGCAGGTTTACTTTTAGATAGTTACACTGGTAATTCCTCTGGGATGGATATTATTAGACTAATTTAAATAAAATTACACCAGCGTAATAATTTGTACCAAATTATACTCCCAGCATGATCTGTACCAACCAATGTATAATTTTTCTGGTGTATCTGTTAGCATCACTTATTGGCTTTGCTATACAAGTCAAGAAACAGATCACACTGCCAATTGTCACAGTTCTGCCAATAAAACTTAAGGGAAGAACAACTCATGAAAAGCTGTAGTGATCTTGGGTTAGATAAAAATTTTCATCATCAGAATTCCAGCTGACTAGTGTCCATTTTCTGAGGGAAAAAACCAAATGCACCTGGAAGCAAATAACTCCTCATTCTCAAAAATTTCTCTGTTACTCCAAATCTGTCTATATTCCTAGTGCTTTTGCAGGCACACACCTTGTCTACTAGAGAAACCTCACAAGTAGAACTTGGGAAACTGTCGGGGGGATTACCTTATGTGGTGGCTCAACATCCATGTCTGATGTAGTTATTATCCCTCCACAGATGGAAGAGAGGAGGAAGGAGAGGAAGAGCAGAAAGAACACGTACTGGCCTCTTAGGCCACTCCAGTTTGTGATTTATTACCTTAAGCTACAATGCCTTTGACTTAGGTTGAACTGCCTCAGACAAAGACTCCAGGCAGAAAATCAGCATCAGCAAACCTGTTCAGTTGTTCCAACACAAGTCACTGCAATTTCAGAAATAAGATGTATTTTTAAATCATCAGGTACAACACTAAACCCAAATAAGCCTTTTTTTTTTTTTTTTTTTTTGGCAGAACCTTAACTGACAAAGCCTTCACATTGTTCTAAACCAGATTAGAAGACAATTCAAGTTATAACAAATGGTTTAGCAGAGTAGAAAAGCCTTCACTTGGAAGTCCACTTCAAGGAACTGGCAGATGAATTCTGTCATGTGCAGCCCTAGTCACTCACATTCATTCTGAACTGACTTGTCCATCTCAGCTCCTCCAAAGCCAAAAGCCCTTGTCCCTGAGGCACTCAGAAAGTCATTCAAGCTGAAACAGCTGCACAAACAGAACAAAATATCAAAGTATCTTCCAATATCTTCATAGTACCTTCTATTCCTTACTTTATTTGCCTACATTAAAAACTCGGTTGACATGGTTAAAGAACTTCCCCAGAGATCCCACCTCTATCACGGCTCCTTCATTAAAACATTCCGCCTACATGGCTGAGACATTGCTCACGAGCAGAAGCTCCCACCCAGCAACAGAGTGTGCTCTCCCTGAGGACTGAGATGCTAAGCAGATCTCTGCGTGCAATTACTCACCCCAGGAAAGAATGGGAGCAGAAGAAACAAGAACTTAGTAGTGAGCTATGCTTATAAGGAAGAAAGCAGTGCAAGGTGTTGAACTACGAGGCTAGCACATCTCACTCCCTGATGTGTGCCACATTAGTCAAAAGCAAATACAAGATTTGTACAAAGATGAGACACAAAATAACTCTTACACGGATTGGAGATGCGTGCATTACCACGCATACCTTAAAATTTGGAGACACTCTTGAGACGGAAAATTCCTTTAGAACCTTGTATTGAACATTACATTCTCTAAGAAATTTAGTCAGTGGTATTTGAAGCTGATTCCTAACACTGAATGCACAGTTTCAATAACTTTAGCCTCAATTCCTATGTAGCACAGATTCATGGGTATAAAAGATTAATAATAGTACCTCTTATTTTCACAATATGCTATGGAGATCAATCGAATTCACAAGCACTTGTGAAGCATGTAGAAAATATGACAACTATAAAACACCATTAATTTATTTATTATAATTAATACAAGGTTTGGACAGTACACATTAGATAAGACCAAACATTGAGCACAGAGAAAAAGACAGCAGCTCCATGACAGCAGCAAGAATACAGAAATCTGATTTCTTTTAGGCTTATCTCACCATTGATTAATGTCCATTTCTACCCAACTGGAAGCTCATACAGTCATCTTTCGGCTCATGTACAATGTCCATGCTCACACAGTCGTATTTCAAAGCACTCGTGTATTTCTTTACTGGCATTCACTTTTCACAAATACTTAGAATAACATACATTTGTGATCCTGGCTCACTCATCCAGTTTCAACAGGTGAGCTTTAAAGTTATGCTAATTTTATGAGCATGACAGCATTAGTCTGATTTTCATTTTTTAATACTACTTTCTAATAACCTAATATTTACATTTTACTTTAATGTGTTTCTAGTTTTACACCTGAATAGGGAAAATTGCTCTAATTATCTTATGTTACAGAAATTACTGAGAACAACTAGGAATACAAACAGTTCATTTGTATCATCTACACTTTGTTTTGTAAAATAGATTGGTTTGGAATACTGTGAAGTTGTTGTGGTGTAATAGTTCTAGAAAATAACAGTATTTTCATTAATATTGTCAGTTCTCTTAAGTTTGCATTCTGTTCTGAAACAATTTTAAAAGGTACTTACTCTATTAAGAACAATTAGATCTAAAATTGCCTGTCAGGGCAAGTTACACAATTACGGTTTTTAGTATGTTTTAGACAATACATTTTTATCTTTCACTTCTAGAAGTTCACTAGTGTAAGACAGAAGGTCAAATTTATTTTTATTGTTTTCTCTTATATTTTAATAACATTCCATTTATTTGTTGCAAGTGATATTTGCACCTTTCCTGAAAATTCCCTATACCAATAATAAAAATAATTTGCATCTTACGCTTCTACATTCCCCACTTCTCTATTTGAGAGCACACACAACTGTCTAAAGAAATGAAACAGTTCTGGGTTTTTTTTAAGATATTTCCTTCCTCTCAGGGGAATCCCACTTGCTACCTGGCCACAGCCACAGTTCATAAGGACTCAAAGTGGTAGGGTCAGCTGATTTTAGCTCAGCTTTCTCCTCCCTCTCTCCTCTTTTTCCTTCTGGATTCACCCATATGAAAAAAAAAACAAATTGCACATTAATTGCTCCCCCCTCTTACTGTTAGGAAAAAAAAAAATCAGTATTCAATGTCAGCAAACTAAACATGGGGTGGATTGTCCTCCTTACTCTAATCGCTGCCTGATACCACCTGCTACTAGGACATTTGGGACTACAACACAGCAAAGAGATGTCAAAAGAGGGTTAGACAGTGCGGTGAGCTCTTATCTCCAGACCTCTTAACTTCTGCTCCATTGCTACTCTCTTCCTATTTCATCCACTTTTAAGCTGCCTTCTAGGCTATGAGCCTTTTAATAGACGACTACCAGATATAGTATAGTGCTTATAACAACATAAATCCTGCAATCTAATTGAAGCTTCTAGAAATCAATGCCAAGTAAAGTGAAGTAGTATGAATGATATGCTACTTGTCCTCAGGTGACACAAAGGGAGACTAACTGACACACACATTCTCTGGAGGCATAAGTGTAGGTGTGTGTGCGTGTAGATCGTTATGATTTATCACATTCATTTATTTATTTTTATTCAGCTTCCTCATTAGAGTTGATTTTTCCAATCCACCTGCAAAACAAAGTATCTGTTAGAGGAATGGAAATCCCACCAAGTGGAGAGGCATTTATAATAATGGCCAAGGGGAACTGACCACTGATGCCATGCAAGGAAACCCTGTTCCGAAGTGCTGTTCAGCGGAGTAAACAACAAGCATCACCATAAAATCCAACAACTCTCAGAGAGCCTAGAATATTGGAAGTCATCTACTTCCCTAAATTCTGGATTATATTAAAACAGCAGCAGCTCACAACTGCAGAATTACAACAATTCTATGGGCAAGGATCTCTCACATAGGAAGTTAATGGACATTCCTTGTGGGGACAAGGATGCAAACAGGCATTTTAAAATAAATCCTCTGCCTCAGACTCCAATATCCTAAGCTGATCTCAAAGGCTGCTCAGTAGGACAAAAAGACTGATTTCAGGTAGGATATTGCAGAAAAAGTCTTGAGTTTCACAACAACTTGGAAACCAAAAAGGGAAGCCAGTGCCACAGAATGTTGAGGAATGCTTTCCTGGCCAAGATTATCTCTGAGCAGTTTTATGTCATACAAAGGAGCCAATACAGAACAATGGGGGGGAGGGGAGGAAATCCTAGTTTATTTTATATGACAAATACAGCATTTAGGAAATCATTTAATGAGGGCTAAACAATTAATAGAAGAAAAGCTTCTGAACTTATTTTCTATAAAAAATGTTGGCACGGATTACTATGAAGCTCTTTTTTTGTGCAAGTAAACACAGAGCTGTCTTCATGAGTCTTAAGACAATCAATACAGCAAGCATGAGTTCCCCCTGTTTTAAGTCCATTCACTAATAATCTCTATTTGCAGTTCCGTAACTATTTGAAGTCCTCTTAACAAAAATGTTTAACTACAGTGTGCAGTTTTAATGAGGTTAACCTCACCTGGCTATAATTTCAGAAGACAAACATCCATTTTTCAGTAATGCATTTGTTTTATGCAGAGTCTTTCTATTTAAACTGTTTCCTACTGAAGCCCCTAAACACTCTGTAATATCAGTGCCATTTTAATACATCTCAGCAGAGAGCTGTGTTGCTGAGAAGGAAACAAGTACTATGATGCTGATAGAACATACTATAGACAGATAAACAAACTAAACTTAAATTTCCTTATGTTGGGAAGAGCTTCCTACAGTTAAAAATGTGTTCCTGTAGTTAAGAAAACCATGTGCTGTGTTATTATAGTTCTCAGACTTCTTTTGCCAAAACTATTCATTTGGTTCACTCAACTTTTACAATTACTTGATACCTACCTAAAGGGAGACATTTTCGATGTTTTTTGAGCAGCAGACTTAAGGAGTTCTTTTTTTAAGAATCAAAACCATCCTAAAACTGAGGGTTATTTCAAATAACTGCAGCATCAAACCTCAGACTGGCACACTGCAGTCTTCATTGGAGACCAGATCCTTCAAACAGTTTAAGAAAAAAGGTTACATCACAATCTTTATGTGGGCAAAAAAATGCTTTTTGCATGCACATATTTTTTAACAGAAATAAATAAAACGCTGTGTCCTTGGAGGTTACACTTCATATTCTTCGCACTTGGCATCAACAACATTTTTACTCCAAAATATCTTATTAAACAGCACTTATACTAAGTCTGACATTTGCATTAATAACATCCCCTTTGCTGTTTTGTCACTGGATAAATCATTCTAAAGCAACATAGGTTGTTTCAAAAAATATAACGTTATTTATGTAAGCAATGTGCAATAATGCTAGTTGGTCAATACACCACAGATTAGAAAAAGCCAACAAACCATAGGTAAAACCACACGATGCAGCATCTTCCTTATGAAGACAACTACAAAACATAGCAAGTCCACTTTCTTTCAAATCAGAACATTAAGAATGGTGTTGCAGCCCTACAAAGCTTCTCATAAAACATACAACAGAAAGTTAATACCAACTTTTGTCGTGACTGGGTTTCAACAGCAAGGTTTCCTTCCAAATGCCATATGTCTCTATCGAAGTACCACCATTCCTGTATTTAATCAATTTAAAACACTATTGACTTAAACTGATATCCTGGGAAGAGAAACAAGGCCGGTTTTCTTGTTGAGGTACAGACAGAGGTTTCCTACTTACACCTAGACTACACAAAACTTCTAATTTCTGTTTACAAGCGAGCAAATCCCTAGAAGACTTGGAACAGGATGCTCACATTTGCAAGAGAACCCGCCAAAGCCCTGTAAGAGATCTTGAACAACACAGGGACAAGAATATAGCTCATTTGGCTAACATAATCAATTAAGCATTTCCTATTGTAAATTGTGACATTATTTACAACCTAAATGCTGCTTGCAGTATTGCTAAGAAAAAGCCCATGAGTATCCATTTCTTTAAGGGCAAAACACACATGGTGCACATTCTCAGTAAGAAGACCTTAGAACAAAGGGGTATTTCCAGAGGCTCTGGCACTCAAATGAAGAACAAGAGTGTCAGCTGTGCACTTCCTGGCAAAGGACTAGCTCAAGAAAGTGTATTGTCCATGGAATAAGAAATATGCCAAACAAAGGGCTGGGCCATTGAGTTGAAGATCCATTGCTTCTCATTCATCACAAGCAAGAAGGTCAATGACTGAACACCTCCCAGCAGCAAAGTCAGATGAGAAACAGACCGTCAGATTTCTTACTCTAAAGACAGCAACTGCTCGGATGCTTTTCTGGCAAGCTGTCTTCTACAGACTTAATCACACCTGTCAGCTAACACACAAATTCTACAAGCTCTGCCAGACCCACAGCCAAGAGGAAAAGATCTTGCACAGTCATTCCCAGCACAAGGAGAGAGAATTCCAGCCCAAGGAGGACACAGCTATTGCTAACGTACATAGCTGTTTCACCTGCCATCCTGGACAACAATTTTGCATTTCCAGAGCCACTAAATTGTATTTCCTACATTACATGGGAAGTGCCCAGCAGTGAATGAAATCTCTCTTTGTGTATCGGATGGGTGCTTTCACTTGAACAAAGTATCTGGTCACTGGTGGAATTATCCATTTCTTCAATAAGAAACATTTTCATGGAGTATATAATGAAAAGCCAAGCACACATGTATCTGAGGTATAATTCAGCAGATAACAGCATAAAGAAAGTGAGCAGCATGACTAAGAGGTTTTGATTTTCTTAGCCTTAAGACAGGACAGCCTCCACTCCCTTTTAGAACCAGGAAAAAGCTGTACTTTCTTTATTAGCATCTACAGCTGATAGGAAATGACATTGTTCTAAAGCAATATCACAGAATCGCGGAATTACAGAATAACTACGTTGGAAGAGACCCACTAGATCATCGAGTCCAACCATTCCTATCAAACACTAAACCATGCCCTTCAGCACCTCATCCACCCGTGCCTTAAACACCTCCAGGGAAGGTGAAACAACCACTTCCCTGGGCAGCCTGTTCCAGTGCCCAGTGACCCTTTCTGTGAAAAATTTTTTCCTAATGTCCAGCCTAAATCTCCCCTGGCAGAGCTTGAGGCCATTTCCTCTTGCCCTGTCCCTAGGATATCCTAGGAAAAGGATCTCTGGCATATGAAAGGTTCAGTTTAAATGAATGGAACTAGCAGTAATCTCAGCCTACGCTCAACACAATTTCTACCTGCACTAGCAGTTCTGCCTGATCATAGAAGCCTTGCAAGAAGAAGCCATTAGCAAAGGTCTCTTCCAGCTGTGCATCAGTGACATGACTTTGTGAAAAGAAATTTCTGTGATTTTGCGATTTTTGGGAAAACCAAAGAAAAAGCAACACAGTTAATGCAGCCACTGCTACTTCTTCCTCCAGGGCTGAACCACAACTTCTTCGTATGTATATACATAAATATGGAAGAGTCATGAGAAAATTTGGGCAAGCAGGACCAACAGGTGGCAGAACTACAAGGTGAGCAGTTATGAGCCTGAAATACCTGTAACCAGTGCTTAGGAGTGAAAGGTGAAAAGTAACACTCCCTTTGATTACAGGCTTGGAATGCAGTGAGCAGAAGGATTTGGGACTGCAGGATATAGCAGAGCCTTAATAAAAGAGCAAAAGCAGACAACCTGCAGAACCATAGATTTACTCCATAAAGACGGCAGTTCTGAGGCTGGACAAGTCTCAGGTGCCCTTTAGGCACTTGCAAAGCTGACCCTACAGAAAATGGATATGAAAGAGCATCAAGGTTTGTTTGTAGACATAAAGATGCATGAAGTCTCAAGATAAGGAGAACATGGTGCCCTACCTGGACTCTTCAAAGACCGTGGTTCCCTGTGGAATAAAACTCTCTAAACCCAACATTTTGTCCAGTAATGACAGAATACTTCTAGACACGTGCCCTGTTCACATACATTTCTCCGGTAGCCATTTCTGATACTGTCAGATAGGACAGTCGACTACACAGACCTGTTGTCTGACCTTGTATGGTTGTCACATGAATAACATTACAGGAAACTCCTCACTTCTGATTGGCTGGCGTGTTTAAGAAATACATTTGGCATCTAGACTAATATTCTCCATTAGGCTAGAAGATACAGGGTTTGTAAATACTATGCAGAAAGGTAAGGCTCTTGGCGTAGATGTTTAACTTGTCTGTCTGCTAGCAAGCTTGTTACTAGACAGAATTAGTTTAAACACTGGTGACCTAAAAAAAACTGTATGGAGAAAAACATTGAAAGATAAAAATAATGAACAACAGGAGTAACATGAAGACAAATATTAGCTGCTAAAAACGAAAACAACAATATTCTTGCTGATCAATGGTGACAAGTGGAAAATGCTGAAGAGAAGAGACTGAGGGTCCACTCAAGGAAAACTTGAAGGAAAAAAAAAACCAAACACAAACTGTAGAAGAATTAAACTAAGTAGCATATAATTTATATGTACTCAAAGAAATAAGTACACAAGCAGATAACAAGGCCTGTAAAAGTTTCTCCCTAGCAGACATCAAGAAAAAAAAAAAGTAGAGGCAGTTGAGAACAATTGAAGACTGGAAGACAAAGTTCCGCCTTCGAGCCATTTGGCAAATAATACAACGCATAACATCTTTCCTACAAAATATTAAGGTGAAAATGCACCATGGTCAAGCACGTCAGCAGTCTGCGCAACCACACCACAGATGCACATACAGACAAGCACTGTAAGAAAAATTTAATCAACATTAGAAAGGCCAGCAAACATTTAATCCTAAAATTTCAAAATTCTGACTAGAGGCATACTGACAGAATAAGAAAGAGGGGGAAAAGACGCACATGTGAACACTTTTCAGTAATTTCAGAGTTGAAAGACTGTAAAGCAAAGAATGACCAAAGGCTCTTGGTTTTGGCATGCTTAGATGTTAACCTTATTCCACGTATTTGTTCATTTTAATTTTTTGGCAGTATAGGAGGAGGATTTACAATAATTTTTGTGGTTTTTAATCTCCTGTACTACCGAATTTTCAGATAAACTGAAAATCAGGCAAGTGATTATTCTGTTCTTTCTTCTCCTCCTCTCCAATTTCCATTTTTTTACTGCAGAGCATGTAAAGTGAAAGTCGACATGTAAAAACAATTTTGGATTAAAAAGCAGCTATATTTAATAAAATACTAGTCAAAGAAGCACATACTGGAAGAAACAGGAATCTCGAGCATTGCATTCTGGTACTATATATGTTAGTCCTGTGTGCAAACCACCATGCTCCAGGCTGAAGGAGATGACATTATTTGTGTAATAATAATAAATACAAAGAGTAAATTTCAAGAGATAACTTCCTTTTGGAAGTCTTTTACACGGGACTTTGATTCACAGTGCTATCAATTTTGAGTTACACTATGTCAGTGTTAGTCCCGCCCTATGGGAATCTTTTCAATTCATCAGGAATTCTGAAGATTGTATTAGAAATACAACACATTTTCAAAACATTACCTGTATGTTATGAAAATTAAAATACTTAAGGCAGCTTGTTTGGCATGTGTATCTGTTTTCAAAATTTATTTGCAGTTCACAAAACGGAATCTTACATCAATAAGAACATGAAAAAATTACTCATTCAAAAATCCATTATTGAAAGCATCCATTATTAATAAAACCCCCATACCTGAAGCGTGGTATATTTCCACTTAATTATGTATTTTTCTGAATGTGTACATGAACCATAAAAAAACCTGTCACTTCTGTAGCAGTAAGCTCTTGCTTTTGTTAGATTACCCCTGCCCTAAAAAAGTGTGGATTTCCATGTTCAAAGATTACAATTAGCAAGCATCATCATTACACTGCTTTGAAGTCTACCATGTCAAAAAAATCCTGGCAAGGGTTTTGGCCCTCAATTTTAATCATTCACAACCACTTTCACAATACTGTGACAGCTTAGGGAACATTAGCACAAGTCGTTCATGTGCAATACACACCTCTGTTGAGGTACAAGGTTGATGGCAAGTACTTTCTAGCCATGTGAAACAGCGCAGACCCGCAGTAAAGATTTCATATACAGGGACCTACTACAGAATTTCACACTATATTTATATATACAGTACAGGGTGTGTGGATTCATCACAGAGGCACCCATATAATCATTTTGACAACACAACTGCTACCTCCAGATGTGAATTTTATTCATAATATGAGAGGCCTTTATAAGCTAAAGGTACACTCAGAAAAACAGACAGACACTCAAACACCTTCACATGTGAACAATTACGTAAAACAGGGTCCCTTACTGTTTTCAGCTCTGCAAGAATGCTGCAGTCATGAATTAAACATCACCATCCAAAGTTCTCTGTTTTGAGCCTGCTCTGGCAAGGTTTCTAGGAACACACATTAGAATCTGAATAGCTTTACTTTACCTCCAACCTTAGGCCCACCAGCTGATCCTGGCTTTCTTGCACTGTTTGAAGGATTTCCTGGCTTTTTAGGTGCAGGAACCTTGAAGGCTGAAGCAGCTGATGATGGCCTATTTCCATCCACCGACTCTTCATCATCAAAGCTTTTATCTAGAAAAGGATACATTAAATAAAAATACAACTATTAGAATCGATGTATATTTATTTCCTAAGCAACTATTCTGCTTCACATTTCACGGGGTTTCACAAAACGTGTAAATAAAAACAAGTATTTATCACTTTGTCCTCTGTCTCTGACCTAGGAATAAAATGACAATGAGAAATAAACAGCATTTTTTTTTGTCTTAAGTCATTATAAAATATTTTGGTTTCATAATTAACCACGGTAAAACTGAAAATAAAAATGAACCCTACAAATTCATTCCCAACAAAGGGAAAATATCTTTGCAGAAACTGAAAATTTTTGCCCATTTCTTAATATTCTGCCCAAAGGAAAGCCTTTAACATATTTTTTATCATTCCAGTCCACCAAAGATAAATGCCTCTCCCTTTTCTTCTTTCACTCATGCATGCATTTTCTGCTACACATCCTCCCACAATGTGTCTAACCAGCACTCCCTGTCTCCTTCCTTCCACCCAGATTTTTCAACTTACAATCACAGATCCTCTTGCAGATCAGCCGCCTCATTCCTCTGACGGCTCTTCGATCCCCTCACCCTAGGACGGACCCAACACCTCACATGGCCACATGCAGTAAATTCTCAATACTAATCAAAGATTCTATCAAAAACTGCTTGCAAACACCCTAGATCCACCACTGAGATTTGTGCCGGCATCTTTCTCTCCCTTCCCTGCACTAGGTGCCGCACAACCAATGAGCTGCAAGGTGACATCATCTTCTGGGAGCCACCGCCAGAGGAAAAGGTAGAAATTCTCCATGCAAATAAATTGATTCCCACACACAGTATTTACCACTATTCCAATCCTTCATTAAAAAAATTAGACAGACAGACAACACTCTGGGGTTTGGCCCTCCTCTTTCCTATAAATTCAGGTTTGTGTATTTTTAATCAAGAAATTAATTGTAAGTGACTAAATAGAAGTCTTAATATGAAATATTCAGCCTTAAAAAAAAACCCAACCCCAACATATTCCAACAGCAGAATTTAACACTTCCTCAATCCACTTAGGGAAGAAGGTTTTATCTGTAAGCTTGAACACGGAAAACATCAGCCTATGGCTCCTATCATAAATAAGATGGGCGAGGCCAAGACACAGCTGCACTACAGTAATGGAAAAAAAATTAGCATATTACCTGCTCTAAAACTGCCATCTCTAAAAAAACCCCGAAATTCATTGTGAAGCTCTGTTATCTCTGGAATGGTGACTGTTTACCCTATGCTTATTCAGAACTTGCTCCCAGAGAAATGTCAACTATATTTAATAATAGCCTCCCAAAGGAAGCTTCACAGCTTTCATTAAAAGGGTAAAGCAAGGTTTCATCCAACAGCATTTGCAGCACCATCAAATGACAGAACATCCCACATTTAACCTGAGACCGCTGCTGCTACAGTTAGTACATTTTTCTAGCATTAGCAAAAAGCTGTGTGCTGCACTAACAGATCTCCATGATTAGATAAGAAACAAAACCACCACAAGAAACATCTGGCTGCATATTGACAATTTTCACTAACATTACTTCCTTCTCTCCTAGAAACACTGATTTTTAAGAGCATCTTGCTAAGAATAATCATGTTAGTATACATAAACTCTCAGAATTGGGGAAAAGGCATCAGCCCCCCTACTCGCCTGATCGTTGCCATGGAAACAGCATTCCTGCTCAGTACACGGGCTGAGGCAGAAAACGTTTTGATTCCTGCTGCTTTTACTCTTAGTATCTTAAATAGAATCAGACATCGAGATTTTTGAAGAGAGGAAACTACTAAACCAAATGCCAGCTTAAGTGCAATACACCGCAACAGAAGTGTAAATAGTAATGGTTAATTATCTAGGATACCTGCAATATTACAGGTAATTTAAAAATAGCATTAAGAAATACCTAGTATATTTTTAAAGGGTATGAACTGATCAACACTGATACATGAATATGCTATCATAAGCACTGATTAAAAATGAAGATATCCTTTTAAAATAAAAATGTCTTTGCTGTTTTATTTTTAAGTTTGCTAATACAACAGACAAGACTTTCAAGTCACTCTCTGGCAGGACTACAACGCAGCACTGATATACAAATATGGCACAAGAAGCCTTAGAAAAAATAATATTTGCAGTATGATCTTAAGAATAGTAGGTGAGCATTTGCTTCTTTATGCAAAACTTTATATTCAAGAAAAAACTAAACAATTACATACTCTGGGAACCAAAGGCTCATCTAAATTAATTTTGTTACCAAGCTATTAATTACAAAGGAGTATAGAAGATGGAGAATTGCAGAAGTGACTACTCCACCCCAAAGTGCAAAAACCGAATTTCAGAAAAATGCCAAGGCAAACATTCCCAGGTACCCACAAGTTGTGTAAATTACAGGACAATATATTAAACAATACTCTTAATTACTTTGTGGAGTTAAATAATACTTTTATTCACCTATAATGTTGTTAGCACTGGATTAAAAGCCTACACTATGGAATAGCTTCATGCAGTTCCTTAGTCCACATAAACCCTAGCTTTTGAACTATTTTTTTTCATTTATAATGTATACATATTTTTAAGAGATGTAAAACTGATCTGTAACACTGATATGTGGGCGTTCTTAACTGAATTTACCATGATTTATGTTGAAATAAATTTTAATTTAAAAGGCAGTCAATGAAAGTGTTCCAAAATTATACCACAGTACCATAAATGTATCAAATCTATGGGTGAAAAGGATCTGTTTAAATTCTATTAAGGCTAAAGTAATAATGCAGTTGAGTTTCTTTTGTTGTGCGTCGGTTTGTTTTTAAACAAACACAATCAGAAAAATTTTGTACCATCTTTTACAGAAACCCCAGGTTTTCTCCACTCTTTTGGGCCCTTAGGCTTTTATTTGCTGAGGCTTTAACAGCAACGCAGCCCCCAAGTGATCTTTCTTTCAGAAAGACACTTAACTGTATTTGTGAAGAACTGAAACCTGGTCTGCATTTATAGCAGTTAACAAAACAAAAGCATATTTGCTTCCAGTACATCTGCTTTCCACGTGCTCTCACTCATGTGCAAAAACACACTTGTTTGGATCTCTTATAAAAGCATTTCCAGATACTCCAGCACAAAGAACCCCCTAGCTCAAAGTACAACTGCTACTCCACAGGGTATAATCAAAGTGCAGTCCTGCTCAAGCCAGCTGAGCCAAACTTGTTTACTCTGTGTTTTCATTTTGCCCGTGAACCAGGGCTGGAGCTCTTGACTGTCAACTTGCAGAACATTATGATAGTTCTACTGTCAGTATCAGTCCACTAACATAATTATTTTCTGTAACATAAGTCATAAAATCCTAAATATAATTGATATTTCAAAACAAATCCATTGGAAGTATGCAAACACTTCTACTCTAAAATGGCTAGATAATTTTCATTCTGCATAATTTTGAAGGCCAAACACTTGCAGTGTGTTGAATTTTACATATGCAAATACACCTGACAGCTGAGAAAGCCCTACTCAAACAGCACTTTGCAACAAATCTCTAAGCTACTTTGTAGCTGTTTGAATTCCTAGCAATGTCTCGAACATCCTACACAAAGAACACAATTCATGAAAGACACTGAACCTCAATTCAAACCAAGCTCACAACACTGTTCTTGTACAGAATATCTTCATTTAAAATCACAATGCGCAAGAAGAGCTTTGGAGGTAAGCACATTCCACAAAGAATCTGGAATCTAGTACTGCTAAAAGGTCCTGAAGAAAGGTGATGAATAGAAGTGTTCTCGCTCTGATAGAAGTTCTCTTCCAGATTAACAACTTCATAGCATTAAAAAAAAAAAAAGAAAGATAAAAAAGATATTTCGAGAAAAGGTGGTTCTTCTACTTAAATGATACAATGACACGATTCAACTTTCAAGCACAAAAAGTCTTCCCTTCAACAGAGCAGAGCAGCCTGTACCACAGGAGTGTCCTGCATGCAGGTACATACAGCAAGTGCAGCAGTATCAATGAACTGCTGTGCATTTCTACAATACATTTTCAAAGGAAGATTCAAAGGAATGGTCTAGTGAAAAAAAAAACCACCAAAATAACCTGCATCAGACCCTAGAGTCTACCATACTTTCAAAACCTGGCATTTACCAACATTACTCCAAGACTAAATCCAGACACACCTGTTCAATTATAAACACAGACCAAAACCTGAATCACACAGAGATTTAAATACTAAAACTCTCTAAGAAACAAACTATGCAATTTGAACTAAAAGTAACTAAGAGAGATGCAATATCTTTGGGTCTTGTAGCATTACTCTTTGGGATCAGATTCCAAATATGTAGTATCTGTTTTTTAAAGTATTCAGAGATATCAAAGGATAAGCATTTACAATCAAACTTGATGCTCAAGAAACATCCTAGTACTCCCAGCGCTAAAAACTTCTGAACAAGCTATTTACTGTGATTTGGCTAAAGAGCAATATGACTGACTACAAACATATCCAAAGACAAAGGAGAACTTGAAACTTGCAGTATCTAGAGAGAAAAAGATTTTATTTTTGAAGAAAATTAAATCAAAATACATGCATTGTTACTGCAACTCAAGCCATTCCCTTAGCTGGTCTTAAGATTCATAGGATACATGTGAAATCTAATATCTTAACATTTTGTAAGTCACAGTCAACAAAAGAAGAATAAAATACAGTATCATCTAGCCGGCTGCAGACATAGAAGTTCTATATTCTACTCATGCTACTCCGCAGCAGCCAATCTCAAGTTAACTGATCTTAAAGCATATCCCCAAGTAACACCACAGGGAGGAAAAATCCTGATCCTCTGCAGCAGCACTGAACAAGGCCACAAGGCAAATCCCTGTACTGGATCACTACTGACATCTTACATACCTAACACCACTAGGGTCATAAATACCAACTTGCAGTATTTCACAATAGATTGAAAACAGTCAAATCAGAGAATATATATCTTTAATAAAACTGCTTTTCAACTTTTAGAGAAAAACATGCCTTCCTATACGAAGTTTCTTTCAAGTACTGCTAGCAGATACCAAATGCTTTTGAACTACTGCGAACAGCTCCTCTTTCACACCACAAACTGTTTATAATGACATGATTGCAAAATCATGCCCAAGCAAAACAACGAGTAGACGAACTTGTTACATTTCCCAAGTAACTTCTATAACTTGCACCTACCAAGATTCCCAACTTGCCAGTCTTATAATTTACAATTATAAACTGCATCAATTACTCATAACATCTGGGTCTGGATCATTAGCTCAATTCCAGATGAACTGGTACAGCCTACAACAACTCCTGTCAAGCATGAAAATGAAGCCACAAGCACTACAGATGCATCAGGTTAGTTGATCCTGCTAATCCATACTTCAAGCCAATGCTCCACATTATTTAGTGAGCACTTTATCCCTTACACATCAGGCATTCCATACAGCCAGAATCTGTTTGTCCTGACACAAAGGACAGGATTCATTTGCCTAAGCACAGTCATCTAAAACCAGTTTAGACAGTCCTGGGTATCCTGTCTGGCTGCCAGATGACATTCCAGAAGGGCACAGATCCCTTGCAGGTCCCCTGTCACGCTTATTTGCTCCCTGTGGCTACTCCAAGACACATCAAGTGGCACTAGAAGCCTATGTCTGGGCAGCTGATTCACACCTAAGATCCTTTAGATCTACCATAAACACATAATTCCCAGGCACTCTCCCTGTGCCACAGCAGGTAGATGATTTTTGAACAATTAGGAAACAAATTACCTCGCAAAGACAAAATTCTGCTTCCCACAATGATGAAGGTGTGTTTCCTCAGAAGATAACAAGAGTATAGTGACAGAAGTAACATGAAACTACTTCTACTGGATTTAACTTTACTTCATGATACTGGCTCTGTTTCTCTTTCCATTCCTCAGAGAGACAACTGTACCTGCGATTCAGTGCTAGCAAACGGTACTTAAATTCTGTGCAACACATTCTGATGCTCTTCAGCAAAATCTCGAACTCTTAACAGAGAGACTCCTTTTTCCACTGTAACCTCACAGGGGAAGGGCAGGTGGTGGTAAATAAAAAACTATTAATGGTAGAACTTAGTTCAAAATAACCCCGGTGTAATAAGGCCATTTGTGAAGCACAATATATTGCTTCACATGTCAGTTTTCAGGTAGTTCCAGTGGTCTAGTGTCAGTAAAAAAAAAAAAAAAAAAAAAAAAGAATAATACAAGGCAGTAAGCATGGGGAGGAGCTTTCAGTTACAGGAGTGAGGCAAATATTTATCAGCTAAATTTATGCTGCTGATCCAAACTCAAATTCCGACAAAGGTCCCCTAACTTTTCAACAAGCCAAGTGCATTGAAAGCGCTACCAAGCAGCTACAGCACAGAGGCTCATACCAGATACACTTTTTTTTGGTCTGGCTTGTTTTTTTTAAGTGCATCTGAGTGAACAGGGCAAAAGAGAAGAAGGGAAAACAGGACCCAACAGAGATACTTAGAAAAGAAATATTTAAGAGTGGTGGTGACACTTGCCGTGGTACTTATCCACATTTCATACAGGTCTATCCTAATGATACTAACAACCATTTCCCTCCACGTCTCATGAAGGAATATGTTCAAAAACGATTTAATTCAGAAAAAAAAACCCAAAACACGTTCCAGTATTATTTTTCTGACCCCCAAAGAAAAGCTACTCTTACAGTTCATCTCACTATTATCTGGCTGAAAGACAAGATTTAAATACAGGTTTCAAAGTGACAACACGCCAAAATAAGCCACTGAGCTAATTTCTCTCCCAAGCAAAGCTTTATCCTGTTTCTAGTTTTGGAATATCTCCTTTAAACCTAAGTTATTTTCTCATTTTTACCTATAAAGTTGAAGACAGTTTCTCCAAGGTTTGCTATATTTTTTACCTTTGCAGCACCTGTAAAATTATTTCCACCATGCAGTTAAATATCTAAATAAATAAATAAATTATTCCTTTAATCAGTTATAAATTCTTGCAATTGACCTCTCCTTTGTTATACATTTCTCAAGTGCTTCTCATAGCAACTTACTGAAAAACAGAGGTGCAGTCAATATTATTGTACTTTAAAACTCATCAATTTTATTTTATTTACAGCTTTCCTCAGGCATGTTCCATACCCTTCTGAATCAACACCTAACAGACTGTAACCTATTAGTAACCAAAGCACAATTTTATTAGGTAAGAGGGAAGAGAAAGATAGCTAGGGACTCAAGAATTCATGACAAGGCAAGACCTAAAATAGGATTCAACATTAAATAGCAAGATAAATAAATAGTACTTATCTAGTATTATTGTTCTTCAAAATCTGCAATATGTTACTGCTCTAGGCCACACTGTTTGGGCTATACTGCACTATGCCCAGCTCTACAAAGTTAACAAGTAAAGCATCTTTTGAGCAGAGGGAAGGACAAAAATTTAATTTGTTATGCCTTGCATAACAAATTAAACGCTGATAATTTTGACTCAGTAGTCATAACACAGAGGGACTACTCCGCTGTTTTAGCACAAAGCAAAACATGCTTACCTCAGCACAGGTGTTTTGCTCTCCTGTGAAATACCAGAAGTAAAGCTGAGAAGGGCAGTAACTTCTGAAGAAATCAAGACCCCTGGCAAATTAGTATGAGTACTGCTGTAGAAAGTCTCCGTCGAGACAGTAATTAAAATAAAATTAAGTAGTTCATATAAAATAGTAGTAACTAAAAAAAAAATTAAAGGCTAGAAGAGAATTTTTACTTGATGTTTGGTAAATCTGTGAACCACTAAAGAGACTCTTAACTTGTATCAAAAGTTACAGTTTATTTAGCTGTGATAATCTGTCTGAGTTCAGGCCTTATTTTTGGCCTAACACTTCACTCCATTGCTTAAGTCACCTTAGTTAAGAGCTACCACTTCAAATACATTCTTCAAGTATAAACCATGCTATTCATCTTTACAATACTCTGTAACTCAATAGGTAGTTTTTACTCCATAGGTCTGGTTTCATTCCTAACTGTCCATAAATTGCAATAATATTATAAGCATTATCAATATCTTTAAATTCAGAAATGTGAGAAAAAAAGGCCCATCACTTTACTATGTGTAACAAAACTCAATCAGATGACTGATGTTCAGTGAGGAAGAAATTGTGGTACTTCTAATACTTAATTCATTCACACAAAAACAAAGCATTTAATGATCCGATATTTTCAAACTATCAGTTACATCATCACGAAGATAAAAGAAACAGACATTAGGATCATGTCCATTCACCTTTAACATACATCACATGTATGTGATACAGAAGGGCCAGGGGATACCTATCACATAATATCAATAGGTTTGCAACATGTGAGCTTAAATTGTGATTTACTGTTAGAGGCTGATATTCACAAATTTACATCTATCAAAGACGTTATTTTAAAAAGTAACGGAAAAGTTTGCAACTAGTGTGGACTATTCTATGTGTTAAACTAAATCTGTACACTGAAAATCTAAAACAGCAAGGGAGATTCACAAATAAAACATATGTCCTAGAAGCAGAAATTGTCACTCTAATATGAACCCACAGCACGTAAGATGTAGAGATTTATTTTTTTTAGTTTACTTTAAAACCCTGTAGTTCAGGAATTAGAAAATAATCTTCATCTCTGAACATGAAAACATGCACACCACAGCACAGAGCAAAAGAGGTTGTTGAAGGCATTTGAGTTCACTTACCAACCTGTTTTCTACCACACACATACAGCAAATATGGCTGGTATATAGTTAGGTGGCTTTAGTAGCTGGCATTACTCCTTTTCTTTCGTAATAACATCATAAAATCCCAGAATAATACATACTGCCTGCTTCTCTCAGTGTTTCTAAAAAGTTGGCAAAAACCAGCTCAATGCTGCAAACAGAGTTGAGACTCTGTTTAGAAATCAAGTTCAATAGCAAACCCCATATTGCATAAGTTGATTGACCATACGACTTTCATCAGGTCAACACACAATACAAACCATAACAATAAAAGGTTATTTCAGCAAAATTTTAATCTACCAACGTTAATTGTTTAGGTGACCATGGAACATCATCACAGATCTCTTGACATTTGACGAAAGCAAAAATACCTAATTTGAAGAAAGCAAAGTTCTACAGTCTGTTATGAGCTTTGTTGTACAGCTTTATCCACTCTCCACACCTTTCCTCAGGCTCAAACCATCGAAAGCTCGAGGGCCTTTGAGTCTCAGCTGCAGAGAAGAATTTTCACATCAATTAAATACATGTGAAGCTGTACTGAAGAAATTTTACAGCAGTAGCCATGAAAATCTTGTTGTCCATACTCAACTTGAAACTAAACTTGGGAGTTTTAAATTGTAGTTACTTCTTGTAAGAATCTACAGGCGTAGTTGGTTTTCAAAAGGCTCTTTCAAGTTAAGCACTGCTTCTTCCTTACAGTCCCTACAAAACTGTGTTTTGATGAAGGAGTTGGGAAAGGAAGAAACTACAAATCCAAACCTGCAACTCTTCAAGATAGTTCTATATATACAGAGTGGAATTTCTCCTTCAGGTGAATACTACAGGAGATCTTTCGCTTCTGAATGCATTTCAGACACCTGAAATGATCCAATTAACAGCTCACCTGTTCATCGGTATTTACTACAGTAAGATATCATTAAAAGCTCATTAAAAGCAACATATAACAGTACAGGAAAAAAACTAATATTCAACAGATAACAAAAACGGAAATTAACCTTGCAAAGTAAATAACCAATTTAGTCAGTTGAAACAGTCTTGCAATATCTGTCAAAGAAAGTCCTTATTAGACTTCAAATTTCTCTTTGGGCCACTGACAATTCTAATGCTTATTAAAAATGTACTTTTTTTAAAAAAAGAAAACCCTCATAATATTAAAAATAGTTTGGAATAATCAAGGATATTTCAAAACAAATAAGGAAACCAATGAAATATGAAAGGAATTTTTTTTTTTCTTACATAACTTGTTCTTAAAAACAAACTAAAACAGACTCCACAAGCAGCCAACACTTTCAGAAGCCAGTTTAAACCTACCTGGAAATCTTTTTAGGGGACTGGTGTTTCACTTGTAATGAACACCACCCTCAAATTCACCAGAACTGAACACTAAAAATTCCCTGACACTTTAAAAGTGTCATTTAGAAATAGGAAGACAAAACTTATTTGTAGGTACTATTCTAAAATATATAAAAAAATAATTAAGTGCAGTTATCATTCCAGAATCCACGCTGGTTTTGAGAAAATAACCCTGTTAGTCATTTGTTTGCAGCTTTGTTTTTAAGTAAGAAACATTCCCAATTGTATCTTCCCTCCTTGAATTACTTTTTTTTAAATCCACGTCAATGTTGAACCTCACTGCATTCACCCATTTTCTGAGTAGAAACTGTCTTTTCATATAGCCTTTGGCTTCTTTACACACTCCCTCCCTCTCCCACTCAGTTTTTTCACTGTCTCACTGTTCTTTTACTGCTATCAGCAACAGTATGTGTACTTTTTACACAAAACACTGATCAGAAACTATGTTAAACACTGAGAGTAGTATATGACCACGCTGTGAAAATCTTTGCACTAGTCGGGTTCAGAACCACAATCGAATTCCAGCCCCAAGTACTTGACCTTCCCTTCTCAGGCACAGTGAGCAAAGCCATTTCTGAAACTCACGGTGCCCACCAATTGCTGACAACAGAAGAGGAGGGGTGCGGAGCAACTACAGGGAAAGAAGCCAATGCAGGCGCAATAAAGCACATTAAAAAAAACAGACTTAAAGAAAAACAGAAAAGGGAACAAGAAATGCTTTTCTATTCCCCAGAAGAAACTTCTGCTGCTACTTCCCCACCCCTCACCCTCACCCCAGGAAACAGCTCTGGATGGTACAAAGCAGCACAGTTATATCCCACTGAATTTCTAGGCCAGTGAAGTAATTGCTTCATTGCCGTCATTGACCAGACTCTGTTGGTTTAAAAAGCAAAAATTAGACACGTGCATTAGAAATGCCTATGTAGAATTTTATATATGCATATAAATATCTATCTATCTATATATATCAAATCAAACTAATGTCTCAAATATCACTACAGTCTTTGGACCTTTACTATGTCCAATCTTTTTTTTCAGTCAAAAGTAAAAATATTAAAGCTGTACAGCACCCACATTCTACAGAAACTACTAATCATATTAAGGACTTAGGAAGACAGCTTTCCCTCAGAAGACCATCAGGGAATGGAAGATAATTGTTCTTGTGCTGTAGAACCATGCACACAAAGCTGAAGTATTCTGAAAGAAGACGAAGTCCATAATTCAATATGCGTATGTAGTAATATATAAAGTCATGCAACATCAATACATTGTATGCCAGTATAAATTGATTTTATTAATGGGTTTTTATCTTATTCATTCTATGACTCAAAATAGCATACATAATATGTTATTTTGCAACTAATGTGTGCACCAAATACGTCCTCTTACAAAGCTGATTATATGCTTTTAGATAGCCCTCAAATACCTTATGTCTGGTACTGCAGTATGTTTAGTGCATCTTAAAAAAAACCTATGTCTAATCTTCCCCTCGTGGCCCTTCATAGTTTTAGGCACATAATTCTTTCCTTATTCTAATCACCTTGTTGGACTGCGAGCAAGACAGTCCCTGACTTATGAAATAACAAAGCAGCATAGCACAGACTTAACAACAAGATGTGAAACCACTGACAGAAGCCAGTGATCACAAACCCTGAAGAAAATGCACAAAGCGATGTGCTGAGCACCTCTGTTAGCAACATCCTAAACACCCTAATCTGGTTATCAACGGATAAGGGTAGAAATGCATTATCCTCTCCAAGGAATAAGAAATCCAGAGTGAGGAAGGGTTCCTGACTGGTTTTTCTCAGCCTCAGAAAACAATTTGCAGGTCAAACACAGTCCTACATTCCCACAAGTATGTGAAATGCCTTTAAAACTAAGCTAGTGCATGCTTTCCCACTGGCATGCATTCAGTTCAGTAGAAGGAGCAGTCTAATTGTTTGCTGGGCCACAAACACAGTACTGTGGTTTCTTCCTCTACGTTCTTCCAGCAGAAAGACTGGAGAGCTTGAGACAGTTCACATGAGAGCAAACAGAAAATCTAGTTCTTCCCTTTAATCTTTACTTGAGAAATCAGATTAAGATTCAACAGTTAAGCACCATGCTTTATTTACATTTCTGCTTGTGCTCAAGAAAACTGGAGAAAATTCCAAAGGGTTACAATAAACCACTGTCCTGCATTCAAGATAAAACATTGGAATTACCACCTCTATATAGAATTTCCAAACATACTATGTTCATTTTTGTAATGTACCTAGGCTGCTTAAGTAAGCAAACCAAATAAAATCTGTCCTTTGAAGTATCTGCATGACAGCATCCATCAAATCAGCATAGTCTTGCAAATAACAAGTTAAGCATACAAATTGGCCACAACACAGAGACATTTTGTCAAGAAAAGGCATTTTTCAAATGCTACAGAATCACTAAACTTGAAACAGATTGTTTCTTCTATGTTGCATATATTAGGAAGAGGCACAGGATATTTGCAAAACAAAAGACCATGGCAAAACCTAGCTTAAATTCAGAAAGAGAGATCAGAAAGTTTTCTCAATAGTAACTAAGGTTTTGTTTTCCCTAGCAGTTTCATAACAAGACGTCAGAAGACTGAATTCCTTGCAAATGTGGTAAGCAGTAGTTTTAAGAGAGACCAACAGCTACATAATCATCCTACACACTGTTAATTGTATCTGGCATTATTGCTCAAAGCTCCTACACAGAACGTCAGCTGACTGCCTGAACAGTACTTTGTTCTCAGTGCCTTTGTTAATGACGAATTAAATTATACAGAAGAGAGCTCCACAGCCACCCTCACTTTATAAACCTCGACCATTAGAGAACCACAAAAGTCCTATGGCTTTGCCTAGGGAGTACAGTCATTAACATGCTACAACTTGCATCCTTAATCAGCATGCTACCACAATCCATGTTTACAACACAGAGAACTGTGTTGCTTCCCAGGAGGGAAACAAAGATGAAGAAAAACATTCCTAGCAAAAAATCTCAACAAGAAAGAGCTTACTACACGTTCAGTTCTACAAAGCCCATGACCTCCCTTGCATCTTGCAGATCATTTGACAAACAAAAATACAAATGTCAGAGAACTGCCTGATTTTTTTCTAAAACTATGCAGTCCAGACTTAATTTCACTGCTTTGGCCAGAGTGATCATTCCTTTCAACCTCTAACACATCAAAGAACGAAGCGAAAAACATACAGTTCACGACACTTTAAGGAAAAGTCTTTCTCAGGATTCCAACTGCTGGCTTTTTTTCAGTGAATTCAAATAAAAGTCTCCTTAATCTAAACATGTGCTCTTTTAAAGACCATCTTCTTTAATTTTATCCAAACCCACATATATAATTATTTGTAAAAGCACAGCCCTCCTACTGGATTCCTAAACTTGCTGCAAGTCAAATGAACATTTCTCAAATTTCTCTGAAAATAATATGGCATACATAGAAAGTCATCAAGTTATTAAGCTCAAAAAGCCTCCTGTCATGCAAAACCACGTGACAAAAACAAAACACGTGCCCAGTTTCTAATCAAAAAGCAGCAATATAGCCTATATGGCTTTACTGACCTACTTTCCGTTTGGTTTGTGTAACAGTACACTGTGCGCTGAAGGAAATGTAATAATAAAGACACGGGATGTTAAACATGTATTCCTAGCCCTAGAAGTAAGACATTTCTATCAATATACTGAACAATTGTAACTTCCTTCCCAGAACAGTGTAGATGAACACACACTTGTTTACAATGCACTGTAGTAAATCCAGCCTTCCCTTGCAGAGCTGGCAAACACAGCCAACACCAGCACAATAAGGGGGGGTATGCAGAATGCCAACATCAGGACGCAACAGCAACTGCCCGCACTGTAAATAATTCAGATCCACGGGCCATCCCAGATATCCACGCATGGCTAAGATTTAAAGATAGCCTGGGGCTAATGAGCTCTAGTGTCGAGGCAGCCCTGCACGTACAGCCCGTGAGCGGTGGGCTCCAGAGGCACCTAACTACATCAGGATAAGATGTCAACCTGCCACACAGAGGACTTAGCATGCTTAATACGGTCAAATCTCGCTTTGGCAGGCGGAAGACGCGGATGAGAGCTCTGCAAACCCGCCTTTTCCCCCTCACTCAGGGGAGCCCCAGCAGCCTGCCTTTCCCCCTCACTGGAGGGAACTGCCTGGCATCCATCTTCCCCCCACCCCCGCCCCGAAGGGGAACCTGGCACCTGCCTTCCCCCCCTCACTGGAGCAGAGCCTGCCCTCCCGCTCACAGAGAGAAATCCGGCAATCGTCTTACCCCCTTACAGATGACATTGCCTGGCACCCACATTCTCCTCCCGTTGGAGGGGAACCCGGCACCTACCTTGCACCCTTATGGAGCCCTCCCTCCTTCAACCTCACAGAAGGGAGACTCGCAAACCTACCTTACCTCCCTCACAGAGCAGAGCCTGCCACCTGCCTTCCCTCCTCACTGGAGGGGAACCTCGCAACCGCCTTCTCCCTCTTACAGAGCGCAACCCTGCAGTCGCTTTCCCCCTCACCACAGGACATGGCCTGGCACCCTCCTTCCTCCCCTCATGGAGCAGAGCCCGACACCTGCCTTCAGCCTCACAAGAGCCCTCCCTTCTCTTGACAGAGGGGAGCCAGGCACCTCCTTTCCCTCTCTCAGGGAACAGAGTTTGACATCTGCCTTCCCCCTCGCTGGAAGGCATCACCTCGCAGTACCCTTCCCTCCCTCATGGAGCAAAACCTGGCATCTGCCTTTATCCTCATAGGAGAGGAACCCCACATCCCGCCTTCCCTTCACTGGAAAGCATCACCTAGCAGTCCTCCTTCTCTCCCTCAAGGAGCAGAGCCCCACACCCGCCTTCCCCCTCACAGAGGCCCCCCTTCCATCGACGGAGGGGAGCATGGCACCTTCCCCCCACAGTGCAGCCCCCCCAACCCGTTTTGCTCCCTCACCAGAGGGCATCACCTGGCACCTGCCTTCTCCCCTCATCGGACGGCATCGCCTGGCTACCCCCTTTCCCTCCCTCAGGGAGGACAGTCCCACACCCACTTTTCCCCCCCTCATCGCAGGGCACCGCTTGGGCGCCCCCCTTCCCTCCCTCCTGGAGCCCCTCCACCCCGCACACGCCTTTCCCCCCTTCACCGCAGCTCATGGCCTGGTGCTCCCCTCTCCCCCTGGGGGCGCGGAGCCCCGTAGCCCCTTCCCCTCACGCAGCCCCGGCGCGCACCCACCGTCCCCGACAGCCATCATAGCGCGGCGGCCGCCGGCTCCCTGCCGCAACAGCCGCCGCCGACCGCCTCGCTTCAAAATAGCAGTCCCGCCTCGCGCCTTCGCAGCCCTGACCCGGCCCCCCAGGCCAGTCCCGTCCCCTACCGGGGGACTTTTACTTTGCGGCTCCGCCCGCTCGCCCCTCCCCTGCCGCCGCATCACGTGCGCCGCCAGGGAAGCGCGCGGTGCTTCCCGCCCCGGGAGCCCTCAGGGCGGCGGGGGGCCGGGAGCCCGGCGGGGCTTGGCTGCCGTCAAAAAACAGCGGAATAGCTTTCATGGCAGCTAAAGCTTCATCTAAGCAACTGTATTTGTTGAAAGTCAAACAGGAAATCCCTCTGACAGCGTGTTCCCTTTCAGTGTTTCCTTTTCCAGACACTGTTCATTATTTGGGTACGAAAACACCTTGTGTGTGGTGTGATCTGTGCTGAGCAGATACCGCTTCTTCTATAACCAGCTCTGCTTGCATCCTTCCCCTACCTCAAAGGCAACGTCAGGCAGAGCCAGCTCCAAACTGGCAAAAGTTTTGACTGCTGTGAAGTTCGTAATGACGTTAAAATCAGTCCTTGGAAAGTAATAACCATAGAATCATAGAATAACCAGGTTGGAAGAGACCCACGGGATCATCGAGTCCAACCATTCCTATCAATCACTAAACCATGCCACTTAGCACCTCATCCACCCGTCCCTTAAACACCTCCAGGGAAGGTGACTCAACCACCTCCCTGGGCAGACTGTTCCAGTGCCCAATGGCCCTTTCCTTGAAAATTTTTTTCCTAATGTCCAGCCTAAATCTGCTGGAGCTTGTGGCCATTTCCTCTTGTCCTGTCCCCTGTCACTTGGGAGAAGAGGCCAGTTCCCTCCTCTCCACAACCTCCTTTCAGGTAGTTGTAGAGAGCAATGAGGTCTCCCCTCAGCATGCTCTTCTCAAGGCTAAACAACCCCAGCTCTCTCAGCCGCTCCTTGTAGGACTTGTTCTCCAGCCCCCTCACCAGCTTCGTCGCTCTTCTCTGGACACACTCCAGAGCCTCAACATCCTTCTTGTGGTGAGGTGCCCAGAAAAATATTCTATTACGTAAGATTTCTGTCCCAGTGCTTTCCTCGCTGTGCACAACGGATGGAGAGCACTCCTTCGTGCTGCTCAGCCCTGACACAGGGCACTCATGGGAGCAACGCCAAGTATACAGGAGATTAAGGGGAGATTGATTGGGACTAAGATAAAACATGAAGCTGGTACCAGCTTCATGGTTAGACTTGATGATCCAGTGGGTCCTTTCCAACCTAGTGATTCTATGATTCTATACCAAGCATATTAGAATAAACATTATTAAAAAGACCAGGTGTTCTGAGCTTGACACACAGGATGACAAATCTTGAATGTGTGACAAGGCCAGGCTGGAAAAAACTGCCTGGGAATAAATCAGAGATACGGCTGAGAAAAGTAATGAGAGTGTGCAATAGACAAAACCAAAACCATCCTGTTTGTCTGAAGGTCGGAAAACCCAAGAGCTGTATAAAGATCTGCCTGAATCAAAGAAGCCAGAAGTAGAAGCAGCACTAGTAGTACTTTCTTAATGTGATTCTGTATGCCATGCTGATTAAGAGTATAGAGAAAACTGCAAAGTCTGCATCTCCTTCATCACCATAGGTGCTTGCTTTCTAAAACTCCAAAATTAGTCTTACAGAGTTTATTTTACTGGTGTTTTTGGTTAAAACCAGAATTGGGGTTGTTCAGCTTGGAGAAGAGAAGGCTCTGAGAAGACCTTATTGCAGCCTTTCCAAACTTAAAAGGGGACTTTAAGATAGATGGATGAAAACCTTTTAGCTGGGCTTGTAGGCAGAGAAAGGGGTAATGGTTTTAAACTAAAAGAGGAGAAGTTTAGACTAGGTATCAGGAAGAAATTTTTCATGCTGAGGGTGGTGAAAATGGAACAGGTTGCTCAGAGAGGTGATAGATGCCCCATCCCTGGAAACATTGAAGGCCAGGTTGGATGGTGCTCTTGAGCAACGTGATCTAGTGGAAGATGTCCCTGCTCACTGCAAGAGCCTCCATAGTCCCTTCCAATCCAAACCAATCTTTGATTCCATAAAACAATAAAAAATAGGGAAAAAAATTAAAATCCCACAGAAAGCAAAAGAGAGCTTGTTGAAGGAAGGTGCTCTTTGACAGGACTTTTTTGACATCACCTCAAAATCTCCATTTCTGTTTACAGTTTATGCCCAAATTGATGCTTTGAAGTGACACACTGAAGTTAGAAAGGGTGCAATCCCATAAAGTGATTAAAAAAGGGAAAAAAAAAGTACTACTTCCAATTCGCTTCCTCTTGCCTAAGGGAAAGTTTAAAATGCAGACAGATGGACACACAACCATAACACACACCGAGCACTCAGAAACCACACACTTGCAGGAGCAGAGGCACAGTTCTCCACAGTAATGATTCAAAAAACTCATGCAAGTTACTTAAAGACCGGTGGGAACAGCAGCCAGCTGAGGCCCTTTGATTTCAAACAGGCTCAAACCAACTGCTACGCTTCATTGGTCAGTAGATTTTCTTATTTAAAATCATAAACCAGCAGGAATATCAGGTGAAATTTAAAATAATGGGGCTACATTCTAACCATTCACACTGAGCAAGTAGAAGCAATACACCTAACTCAAACACCTATAAAATAATAATGGCAACTATCACTAGTTTCTGTAATTCCTGAACCATAGACATTCACACTATGCCACACTGGTGAGCTCTGTCAGAGTATGTCGTCATTGTCTCCATAGTAACTGTATTTCCAAAAGGAAAATAGCAAAGGGAAATAAAAAACAAGAGCATAATGTGGAAAAACAGATACACATTTGTGCTATGGATTTTTGTGTGTGTCCCTTTTTTTTTCTTAGAACACTCGACTATTTATCACCCGTAACACAGCTCACCCCCAGCTGTGATACCAGCATCACCGTATCCTACCTGTCACATTTTGTGTTTAGAAAGCTCAGTGCTATGAGGCATACTATTAAAATGGGAAAATTGTATAGGTTGAACACGTGCAATTTATATTCAGCTCAAATTATCCTGTCTGCTGAATGAGGCAAAGTAGAGAGCTCAGTATTATTGTTTTCCTTACTTTTAATTTCCTGTCTCAAAATTTACACACTACTACGCGACATAGGAGTCTGTTTAAATTATCTTAGAGAAAACAGTATTTACAAATCTCAGGCAGCAGAAACAAGTCCTTTTGCAGCTTTGAGATTGGCTGCCAGTTCTGTTTCCATAGAAATGAACATTCATTTGCTGACAAATGGGGAGGTGCTTTAAAGAACCTTCTCCGGTTTGCAGGGTTACATGCATTTCTGGTGGACTGGAAGGGCAAAACTAGCAGCACACATAAGATTTTGCAAAAATCCTGACATGATTCTCTTAATATAAAACATCATTATAAATGTAAATAAATGCAAAGGTTGTAGCAGCTCATTCATTAACATAATTCACATTAAAAAAATTATGTCTGTTTTTACTGCCCACTGCTGAGGGCAAGGGAGGATGGGGGAGAAAATAAGTAAAAAAAAAAAATCATTAAAGGTCAGTTGCAGAGGAAAGTTAGCAGTGTGATATTACTTAATCCTTTAAGTCACCCTCATCAAGCAAAAGTGCCAAGACTCTTGCCCAGTGCCCTTGTGCCTTCTCATCTGTTGGTTTTTGAAACTCCTTGCTACATCCTGCCCCAATTACTTAATCTATAATTGTTTCCACAATTGTTTCCACAATGATTTCCACCTCATCTACAAAGAGATCAGTCAGTCTCTAAGGATAATTCATTGCCCTCCTCCTCTTTACAGTCCCATTAGGGACCAGATTCAATAAAGGAAGGCAATAACAGAACACTAAAGGCACCGTTTGTACTAGGTCCACTCTAACACAGTCACAGGGATGAAAAGGGATTAAATCCACCAGTGTGCATAAGTCTGCAGGTACAGTGTCTTTTTCTCTTCACCTTGTGTTTACCAAGACAATCACAGAACTGTAGAATAGTTTGGGTTGAAGGGACCTTAAAGATCATCCAGTTCCAACCCCCCTGCCATGGGCAGAGACACCTCCCACTAGATCAGACTATGGAAGTCCTCATCCAACCTGGCCTTGAACACCTCCAGGGATGGGGCAGCCACAGCTTCCCTGGGCAACCTGTGTCAGTGCCTCACCACTCTCATCATTAAGAAATTCCTCCTTCGGTTTCTATAACCTGTCATGTATTTAATAAAAGTACAAACTGTTGAACAGGTTTTTTTACCCCTTGCAGCCCCCTTTGGAAACATAGCCCTATACCTCCCTACCTCCCGAACACTACTCCAAACTATCCAAAGAACTAAAAAAAAAAAAAATCCTCGACACTCTAACAGATATATAGCCATTAAAATTTGGCCTTTATCCAGAGATGTTTGTTAGAAGCTGGTACAAGGCTTCAGGAACTCAACAATAACTTTCCATTTACATGTGCAAGTGGTAAATACAAATTGTCTTTCATAGAATAATGAAGGACAAAACCTAGATAAAGCACTAACAATGGAAAAGTATCTTTTCAATAGCATAAAAAACCTGTCCATCAACAGCTAGACTAACTCCAAGCAAAAATACAGAAACCAACATTTTAGAGGGATTCCGTCTCTATGGCGCCAAAACAGAATTGTAGTAACTTTGGCATAAGAATTGCCACCTACAAGACAGAATAAATGGTTTATACTGCTGTAGATCAGCATTAGTATCTACTTTTTACACATCACATAAAAATGGCTTGCAGAAAACTAAACTTAATCAAGTCTTAAAATAGAAACTAAAAGCCCAAAATTGCTACATAGAATAGTCCAGCAACACTGTATTTGTATTTTCATATATATTTGAATTATTTCAATGCACTTATATTGTCTTTATCAATTTTCCTGAGAACTACCAACAGAAAAAACCCATGTAAAATGCATGTTTGAACGTCTCAAACCTCTGCAGCAATACTAACTTTAAATGCAAAAGCTTAGTTTACCCTTCCACAATGAGTAGATTTACAATCTAATAGAACCTTTATGCACAACGTTCATCCCCCAAATTAGTATGGTTTCTTTTGCCTTTTTTCAATATTAAACCTTGCAAATCTATTTCTGTATTCTTAGTGTTCAAGAATAGCCATGTATTATTTCAAAGCAGAATGCAGCAAAGAAAGTTGTAAAAACATATTCCTTTGAACCTGCAGTCTCTTCTGTTTCCACACCAACAAGAAAAGGGTGAGAACGTTTAAAAGGGAAAGGTCTATTTGAGTACATTAACAAATCATATGCGCTCCTCAAAATATTTCTACTGTTGCACAGTACCACTTCTTGGATCTAGCAGAGCCTCCTTTTCAGTCAGCATAGTTGCTTTGAAAGGAAAATAAATGTCAGCACACCCTACCCTATAAAACAAGATCAACTGATGCCTTGCAGAAGACACACAATGAAGGTTTCAAAACCAACTATATTAAAGTCTCTCCCACAACACCTCCTTTGTTTTTCTGTTATGTAACAGGTTTCTTAAAAAAATTAGTTTTCGGTAAGAATGATGGGTTGGCTCTTTCATACTATAAAATGCCATATCAAGAATCCAATAGAAAGTAGTAAGGATTCTCTGCACATTTTTTTCATGAAATATGCCAAAAATAAAGAGCTCAAACTCAATTTCTTTGAATGCTGCAGTCACCTATTTTTATAATCTAGAATTCCATGTATTATAACCATTAGTCATCATTTTAACCAAGAAGAAAAACACATCCATCACTAAATTACCATTTTCTTTTAGAAAGGTACAGTAAGATAGGATAAAGGTTAATCTAAACTTTTTTCCCCACCCATGAATACTTTGCAGCATTATTGTATCCTCTGCTGAGCACAACTGTAACTTCTTAAAGATTCACTCTTTGCTTCCAGTCTATTTCAACACGTTTTCCAACTGTTTTCTAACTGCAATCCAGCAAATACTTTCAGTAATACAGTGTAAGTTCACTTCACTAAGCATTTAATTTTCTTAGTATTTACATATGTTTCTAGTCATCCATCTCACACTGATAATGCCATTATTTAGTTATCTTGCATTAATCTTAAGCTGATTATAAATAAACGATCTTTCATACTCACCACCAATGCTACTTAAAATCATATTTCCAGAGTTTCTTACTTCATCAAATTTTGCAAAGATCGTTTGCAACCTGTAAACAACAAGAACAAAACATCTTCACATCTCTGAAATTCCCCAGGTTACTAGTAAAACCAGATACCAGTTTATGATCATATATAATGCAGTAATGCGGAATATACAAGCGATTAAGAGTATCTAGAAACAACTCCTAAAGGACTCCTCTTAAGTCAGTTGTGCATCTTCACACAGATGCACAGAAAACTAAGTCAACCTAGCAAAGAACAGAACTGAGAATTGTTATTAGCATAGCTAATATTCTAAAGATCAGGTTCAGTAATAGTATATGTTGTGTTCAGATGACAGTGATATTACTCTACTTATATACAACACTAAAAGGCAACAGTTTGGCAACAAAAGGCAACTACAGGATGTTCATGTGGGGAAAAAAAAGAGGGATTACTATTTGATTTCTTCAGAGACAATTACTAATTTTCCTCAAAATTTTTGTTCCTCAAAATTTCCTCTTTGTTTATGAAAATGCTTCCGCTGTAGTTGGCACTTTCAGAGGATTAAAAAAGAAGGAAATACTTTTTTGTAAACTTAAACACTGAACATTTTTGTTATGTTCAACATAACCACCGATGACTTAAACTCTCACAACAGAAAACACACTGCAAGTGCTTAGGTACACATAAATAGCAAAACCAAAAAAACTTACAACCCCAAAAACCTATATTTGCAATCTAGTCCCACAAGGCAGAAAATGCTATTCAAGCAAGAAAGCTGGCAGAACTCTTGAACAGCCATTGCTCATCACATCTGCAGAAAACTCAATAAAACCCAGAAATATCCCTCAGAAAAAAATGTGACCCCCACACCAGCAATGGGTTTGTATGGACGTTAATACAGCTGCAAACAAGTGAGAACATTGTCTTATATTTCTCCAAAGACTTTTCTGCACTGTAGACTACACAGAATACAGTAATATCTAACATGCACATGAATTTTTAGCTACGAGACTAGCAGGACTGAATCCTGACCTTAGACGCAGAGTTCTGAACTACAAATTACATGATAGCTTGCAACTCTCCGCACAGGTACAGTTCAGCTCCCTCACCAGTATTGGAGACTCTTGTTACCCAACTGACAATCTGCTAAAAGAGGAAATACTGAAACGCTCCGTTTACAACTCACAATCTGAACAATTTTAAGACAAAATAAGAAAAATGGATAAAAACAGTGCTTGGGTACGAAAATACTCATCAAATGTAAAGGAGTGAAATCAAAGATTTAACCGCAACTTTCTTCGTGCACACATCACTTTCACTCAGTGATCTGTGCCAAGAGGCTGTGCACTCTCGACTGTGCATAGTCTGCCTCCTCTGACACGCTGCATACTCCTTTCATTCATGAGCATCTCATTTATCTAATAATAAATCACAGAATAACACAATCGTAGAATGGTTTGGGTTGGAAGGGACTTTAAAGATCATTTAGTTCCAAACCCCCTTCCACTAGATGAAGAATGCAATAAAATCATGAAACAAGCCAGACAATGATATATAAAGCCTGAGCCTTTCCCAACACTTCCCAGTATTTCAGGCTTCTCACAATGCATTAGTTTCACCTTCTGAATACTTCAAAGCCATCTGCTAGAGAGAAAATTTGTCCTGTATTTAACAGGTCTACAACAAGAAAAACCTGGGTTTAGCTGAGAATTCCACAAAAAGACCTATCGTACTGCAAGCACCTAAAAAAACAAACTCCGAAACCTCCTTAATCATGTAAGTCAATAACCCATAACACGAGCAGTTATTCTACCATCTAAACTTATCTCAGAACTCTATGTAGCTCAGCAGTAGTTTGCATAACCTCCCCCTAATACACTTGCCAGGCTTCTCTCTGGAATCTATTACCCCTCCCTTTCGCGCCACCACTGCAGCCACAGCCAAATGTCTGAAATGGCAGCAATTCACATGTCAGACTACATCGCTTTAATATTAAGCCTCACTCAGTCTTCTAATGAAAAGGTCAATTTGTAAACCAAAGGCATCTTTTTGCACTTAAGCTTCAAAAAAGTACAACTCCAGTTATTATATTAAAGGCTTTTGGGGCAGTAGCATTTACTAATGACACATGGAATCCCTTTAATGTGCTATCAAACATACAAAGTGAAAAGTTCTCGCAAGGATCAATACACATAGAAATGATGGCATCTTGCTTTCATGAAAGGAGGTTAATGCATTTGCTCAGCAGGAACCATAGGAAGCATTTTTACTGTTTACCAGTGACTGTGACTTCCCCTCAACACTGCTGGATTCTGTATTAAATACTGCATTAACGGTCCATGTAGTTAATGAGGAGAACTTAATGTTAAATCTGAAAGGCTGAAACTGTTACCCTGACAGAAATTGAACATGACGACTAGAGAGATTAACATATTTCCTTGAAAATGTCACTTTAATTTTTATATCCCGTTAGGCCGATGTTATGCATTTGGCACACACATTTTAGGGAAAGCAAAAGAAAAATTAAAAATCCTGCTGTTTTGAACTTTCTTTTTCAAAAATGTTTTCCTGAGCTTTTTAAATAAAAGAAAAAAATGAAATGCTTCCTTATAAATGCTTAATAATAATAATAATAATAATAATAATAATACACACATTGCCTCTTGCTTTGGGCAAAACATCTGAAAAAGTACTAATTACCAACATGAAAAAATGTTTTGTCAGCACTGGATGCTCTGTAGTCAGTGGTGCCAGCTGGAGAACAACACAGCACTGCCACTCCTAAAGCATTCAAAGTCTGTCTTTATGACCAGAGGCACACTCTGTTGTATTTTGTCATAATTGCATTAAAAAAAAATGCAGTAAAACCACAGTCAAGCACTACTGTAAATCCAACCCTCTCTTTAGTACAGCTTACAGGAACTCTAACTACTACTTTACAAAGACTCTCGCAACAAGTTTCTTCTTCCCACCCAGCTCTTGATGTTACCATCTTCTCATATTTCTTCACGCAGCCACAGGCAGCAAGGTAGCATGGGCTAAGGTCTCTGAAATTACTACCACCATGGTGAGCTGGGGTTGTTTAGCCTGGAGAAGAGGAGGCTGAGAGGAGACCTCATTGCTCTCTAAAACTACCTGAAAGGAGGTTGTGGTGAGGAGGGAACTGGCCTCTTCTCCCAGGTGACAGGACAAGAGCAAATGGTCTCAATCTCCAGCAGGGGAGGTTTAGGGTGAACGTTAAGAAAAAAATTTTCACAGAAAAGGTCACTGGGCACTGGCAGAGGCTGCCCAGGGAGGTGGTTGAGTCACCTTCCCTGGAGGTGTTTAAGGCACGGGTGGACGAGGTGCTGAGGGGCATGGATTAGTGTTTGATAGGAATGGTTGGACTCGATAATCCAGTGGATCTCTTCCAACCTGGTGATTCAATGACTCTATGATGGTCAATTTAAGAATGTTCACGAGTTCACTTTCTGGCAAGAGAGCCTGGCCAAGAGGAATCCAAGAAATTTACAGGGCTGGGTGAAGGCTGGTTCCACTGTCATCAGCAACAAGGAACTTCCTTGAGAAGAGCAGCATTGTTACTTTATTTCATATCTGCAAGCCCAAGTCTAGATATGACATGCATAATCCATCACTGAAGTCATCAGTCAACAGAAACACTATGTCACCACTGGAAAGAAACATGATATTCTTTCTCCAAAAAGGCACAGGCAGGTCTTCTGCAACTTCACATCTGGAAGTAAAATCCCCATTGACGAGAAACACATGTTGAGGACAGCAGGCCACTTCTGCACAGGCTGGATGATTGTTGCGCTCTCAGTGAATGAACGAATGAATGTATGAGGCTGTAGCACTTCAAATGGGGGTCCTGGCAACATGCTAAACGCTCTCCTGTGACAGGTGACAGGTCGCTATCAAGGATTAACATATTATGGCGATTACATTCAATGACAGGAATATGTACCCTTCTAAGACACCGCCTGGGCTGACAGGCATGCACATGGAAATGCAGATGCTAGCAAAGAACAGGCACGAAACTTCTAGACTTGAAAATCCAATTTTTATGACCATGCCAGAGAGAGTTCAACTGTTCACATGACAGGCAGAGTACCTAAAACTTTGGTGCTTGTAATGAAAAAAAGCACCACTCTCCTGTCAATAGCAGGAGGTTAAAGAAGAAAGGCTGGTAACTAGTCTGTTCTTCACGTCCAAAGCAAGCCTAAAGCATGAAATGGCCCATATGAGACCGTGCACTTATTCCTCCTTACTTCCACCTTCTAGAAAAAGAAAAAAGGATCTTGCACAAACATGTGTCCACATCTGGACACACAGATGGACCTAATCCACAACATCAACTAGGACAGACAAGTAGGATGTGCATACCACATAAAATGTGGTATTCAGAAACGCACAATGCAAAATGCTTTAAACATTTCAGGATATGAAGTTGTGGCCCTTAACATAAGAACTAAACAAATTAGTTTTATGCATTTGTGTTTCTCGAGTAACAGCAGAAAACCTGCCAGATGACTTCCTCAAAGATCTTAAAAAGCTTTTAAGGCTCAGACTAAGCAACTGCTATCCAGAGTCATATATGCTATTTCCAGTCAGGGAAGATAAGCCACACAGATTCCATACTGTAACAAATACAATTTGGCCCATATATAACAGAACAAAACCCGTTCACTATTCTTGGCTTACAGAACAAGAAATACAACATCCACTTCCAGTATTCACATGTATTAACACTAATACTTTAAGGCGCAATACCAAAGACCGTCAAACCTCTTTGGCAGCAACTGTAACAAAAGGGAAAACAACATCCAAATTTCCAACCACTGACTTACATACTGATTTTTCTAAAAAAGGAATCTGCTTCAGGCAAAAAAGCATGATATTCTGAGATTTGTCAGTTGAAAAATAACAAACAGAAAGAGGAACTTACTGGTTTTATTTTAAACAAACACAAAAAAAGGTCTCTGTAAAGAGTAAAAATGCACTGAAGAAAATACAGTAGTAACAAGTAGAGCTGAACTACAAAAGTAAGATCCCATCTTCTTTGACTATCTAGACTTCAATAGGTCAAATAACCTTCTCTAAAAAATCCAGTATTTTCCATAAAGGCAAATTTACCAGGAGTAGACTACAAAACCTTCTAAGCCTACTATTATTAAAATTACTAGTTACTTTTGGCTTTATGCAGAAACAACATGTACTTACCATTTGCATATTTAAGGAAGTTTAATAATTTCTCAAGACAATGCCTGATTAACTTTCGTGCCTTCCTTTCAGCAGACATGAGCTCTTATTTTCAGTGCTGTAGGGCAGAGTGCATTCAAGCAGCAACACACAGATCTCTAATGTGTAATTTGTTACATAAACTAAACAAGCCTGCATTATATTAAATCACGTGTGCACCAAATAATGAAGTAATGGGGTTTTCCACTAATATTTATGTTTACACACAATTTTTTAAACGCCACTTCAAATACAGGGGAGGAGCTGCAGTACAGTTCTTTGAGACTGAAGTCAATGACTAAAAACAGCTGTGTCTGAACTACAGATTATCCATAATACTTAAAACCTTTAAAACCTACCCAGACACACAAATATGAACACAGACTCTCCTCAAAACAGTGATAAGATGATACTCTACATCAAAGGTTTTTTTACACAGATCATAGCTCCTGCATAACCACATGAAAATTTCAATGCACCTAAGCAAAGGGAAAACTTCTGACAGGCACTGGGGAAGAAACATCTTAAATTAGGTCTGCTTCTGAAGGAAAAACAGTCTGAGCTACCACAGAGCTAATCTGTCTTTCCTGAGCTTTGTCAATCACCTTGTCACTTTTGTGAAGGAGTAAATAGAAACTGCAGGAACTCTGCTCTCTGTCAGGGATGGTTGGGACAGACACTAGTAGCCCCACACTCAACGCTCAAGTAAATCCTAACTCCTCCCTCCATCCCAACATGGAAACTACTGAGGACACGGGACCGAGACTCAGCTTATGTATTATTTGGCTTTGACTATCAGGTACAAAACTGTTGAGATGAAGTGGCAACAACCCATTTAACATGCACCAAGTAGAGCCTGGCTTCTTTATGTAAATGCAAATGGTGGAACTACACTTGCTTTTAGATCAGGGAGAATTTTCTATTCAACTGATTCACACAGTAAAAATAACAATTTGGCACCTACTTCAACTAAATTAAAAGCTGTTGATTGCCCTAAGGATACAAAGCTCCTCTGCTGTTTAATCCTATTTGGATCCCAAGATTTACTCAGTTTGTACCACACGGAAATGTGAACAGGATGAGTGCTGAACCTTGAGACACAACATTCACAGTACAAACAAAGGCTGTTGTTATCCGTACTCTTTTGCTCTTATTTCTGTCCCAGAAGACATTCAAGACTATATCTTAATGCAAGAAGGATCTTCTCTGGCATGTTCCAATTATCTGCTATGAAACTCAATTTTTGGAATAGGCAGGGTAAGCTTTTGTCCAAACAGCCTGAACTCTGCCTGGAATGTGAAACAATAAATTCAACACTAGTCTCCTATAATATTTTTATACCCTACAAATCATCATTCAAAATTAGGACTAATAGTTTTCTAGAAGGGTCCGATTAAACACAGCATCCATTCTGATATTCTCTGTGACATCATGTAGTAGATACATTCAAATTTATCAAAACCAGGATGTGAGATGAAGACTCAGAATAAAGCAGTATGTTAATTGATAATGGGTTAACATATTAAAACAATCTACACTTTTTAAAAAGGAATTTTAAAGATTTCATCCTATAAACAGTCTTCCCACTGAGCACGACTTTAGGCTCTACCTTTCCAAATTAAACAAATCCTTACCAAGGTTGCAACAAAACAATAGCTACTTTTATTTCATACAAACTAATCTACACGCAGCACAGATCAGCCTTTGAAAACTTGAACTGCTTATCAGAAACAGAAAGGACCTATGAAGTACACATTTTCAAAACTTCCTTGCATCTTTTGCAAGAAGTGCAAAGTGCCCCGTTCTGGAATCCCCAATGTGAGAAGGAGAGGGAACTGTTGGAATGGGTCCAGAGGAGGCTACAAAGATGATCAGAGGGCTGGAGCACCTCCCATATCAGGACAGGCTGAGAGAGTTTGGGTTGTTCAGCCTGGAGAAGAGAAGCCTCCAAGGAGAACTTATAGCAACCTTCCAGTACCTGAAGGGGCTATGAGAAAGCTGGGGAGGGACTATTTACAAAGGCTTGTACTGATAGGATGAGGGGCAATGGCTATAAACTGGAGAAGGGCAGATTTAGACTAGACATAAGGAAGAATTTCTGCACAATGAGGGTGGTGAGGCACTGGCACAGGTTACCCAGGGGAGCTGTGGCTGCCCCATCCCTGGAGGTGTTCAAGGCGAGGTTGGACGGAGCCTTGGGCAGCTGGTCTGGTGGGAGGTGTCCTTGCCCATGGCAGGGGGGGTGGAACTAGATGATCTTTAAGGTCACTTCCAGCCTGAACTATTCTACGATTCTATGTGATGGTATGTGTAACAGTCAGACCTATTAACACGTCTTCTTAACGCTCCTTTCTCACTGAACCCCAGAACTACAACTTCAGAATTGGAAGCACCTCTCTCTCATCTGACTTTGGCCCATACACAAACGTCTAATGTGGAAAGGACTGATCAGATGTAATCAGCAAGAAACAAGGAAGGACATTTTTTTCCATTATAACTATCTTCCAAGAAAGTAGCAGCTTGTTGATCTGCCACACTTTCGCTGCACGCTCCCACACGCACACATAACCTTGTCCTCTCTCACACATGCACAACTCACAAGAAGCACTGATTTAAGTGCTTCAGTTGAGACTCCTCTACACTGAGGCTGAACAGCAACTCTAAGAATAAGATGAATATATTCAAGTATTTTCTTATTATTTCCAACCTGTGCTCAGTATATATTTGCTTAATTTTGAAACATTTTTCTGCTACTTTCCAGTTCTCAGCTTCTCTAAATCAGGGCGTTTTAACCAGTGCTTTAACTGTGAGGCTGCTTTGCAACACATTCCTGCATGCCTCTTGTAAGCAGGAAAGAACAGCAAAAGAAAGTCAGGAACACTAGTAACATCAAAACTAACTAGACGATAAAATAAAAATTGTAATAATTTTTAAAGAAAGGTCTTAGTGAGTTTAAAATTCTAATAGAGAACAGTAACACATAATGGCTCAGGATTACAAAATCAAAACAGCTAACTCACCTTCCAGGAGGAATTCCTCTCTTTGTAAGATCTATTCGTACTTTTTCTCCCACATGTCTATAAACTTCTACAATGGCTAGTATGGCAGCATCTCTCACCTGTGAACATGGTTAAAACTGTTAATTTCAGGGCTACAGAAACCAAAATGTTTGCTTTGCAATCACTAATCTTCCAGTTACTATCGATCTGCACGCCAACTCATTTCACAAAACAGTTGTAACAGTGAGGATGGAAGAGAAAGGAAATACAACTATTAATTCAGGATGGTGTTTCTTCCAAGTTACAGTACCTCCAGATGGCAAATGAAAAATCCTAGGAAGATATCTCTAAAGGGAACTTCTGGTACTGACATAAGAATATTATTTGTGGAAAAATGTGCTATACTTAAGACTCTACAACACGAAGCAAGACTTCCAAAAGTCAGCCCCTTCACTTAGTCTTGACACTTCATCTTGCTTTCATCTGTTTCTACATACAACAAGGCCCTTCTAGAAAACTAAGGACCTGCCTGCCCACAAGAGCGGGTCAAAGTGGTCAGTACTGGTTTTCTTTACCATCTTCAACAGGAATCACATAGCACCACGTAAGCACAACAAAGGGAGTTATACAAGACACAGGAAGGGGAAAGAACGGTTATAGCAAGGAGATAGAAGGCCTTTTTAAAAAATTTAAACAATAGTCAGAATAAAAGCTGCCACAAATGCATGTTAGTAAATACCATTACTCTCTAAAGAACTACTGGAATTACTTTAGTACTGTTCTTTACAACAGTTTGAACTAAACCCACAATTGCTTTATCAAGATATCAACTACATCTTTACTAGTGATCAACAAACAAGACAAATTCTTAATGGATTTTCTCTAGAATAATGCTACACTGTTCACAGGCCACAAGGACTTTGCTGCACCCAGAAAATAAGGATAAAGACCTATCCTGTTTATATGCCTACCTCCTAACAATGCTACCTCCTTCCTCACTGTACTCTTAAGTCTTTTCTCTCAGACACAACTTCAAATAAATCAAGAGGGAACTTATCCATTTCCATTGAAGTTCTGAAGTTCAGATGTCACCATTTTGAACTACATCTGGATTTTCACTGCAGGTATTTTTGCTTAATTAACTGATTTTAACTACAGTGCTTGCATGTGCTCAAATGCTATATGGGTTCTGTTCAGGAAATTATTACACATGACAATGCTCTCTCTAGCAGATTTGGCAGACTATTACAGGTCTCATGTAGAGGGTCCTTCTGGAGACAATTCTTCCTGTCAATATATTTTTTTTTCCTTTTCTTTCAGCATGCTCTGTAGGAAGCAACTATTTTCAGTAATGACTAGTTTTGGCCTCTGAAGACAAGACTAAAAAGGCTAGTATATTGCTGCCTTTGCAACTCTACTTTCATCTTCCAGTGGATGGACCGATTCAGAAGAAAATGGATTTATTGTTGCTCATGGTGGAAAATAACAATCCATTGTACACAAACAGGTCCGTCAGCTTTTCTTAAATGCTTACATTTATTTTGCTTGTATTCCTCTGCCAAAACATAGTTGCTGAAGCATTGGTAGGTAAAGAAATCCTTACCTGACTATTGGAGTCACCAAATGCTGTGCACAGATGTGGTACCAACTTGCTGAGGATTAGTGGTTGTGCACCATAACTAAAAATAAAATAAAATAAGTTAAATGTATTTTTTTACAATAAAAAAGATACTTTATGCAGAAGTGAACTTTTAGCTTAAATAAATACAATATAAACAAACACAAACTTATATCCATCAAGATCTGTCTCTCTCCTCCTAGTCCTTCGCCTACTTTTAAATAAGACAAAGAACCTATACCTTTAGTCTTTCTTTCAGAAAGGCCACAAGTTAAGTTGTTTGATCTTTTGCATTTACTAATTTCATTGAATCAGACTTCCTAAAGTATCAGTTTCACAGAAAAATGACATTCAGAAGGACAGACCCATTATGTCTCCATAGAAACAAAAAGCTTACATGTTTAAGGTAGCAATAAGACACAAACACACTCCTTCTCGGGATCGGTAATTCTTGTGTTTAAAACCAACAGCAAGGCGTTCCCAAATGTACTATAAAAACAGAAACAATTGTCTTTGATTACCAGGAGCACAATACAATGTAATCATAAAATATGGATAGGATTACATTCATAACAGTTGGGGGAAAAAATAACAGGAGACAGGTCCACTGGAGAAGTAAAGGCACTTCTCAGATAAAATTAAGTTCTAAAACACACAGTATGGAACACAACACAAAATATTTCTATGCCAGAAACAATTGCTAAAAAACCATCCTTGAGAAATGTGAGTATTTTTATTAAGAAACACAACACACAGAACATAGAGAATTGTTACAGTGAATGCACACAAAACACTGACGCTACAAACTACTGACTCAAGCAGAAGTTGCTGTATTCTTTTTGCTCCATATTCTGTTTCCCTGCCAGAATTTCCTCTCATCCATTTTAGCTCGTCCTTACCCATACTCCTGCTGCCTACTTCTCCCCTAGTCTCACTTTAACTGAAAAATGAAGAAACAAATGTACTTTTTGTCCATTGATTTCAATTCCTTTGCTTCCATTTTTGTTCTGCTTTCTCTTCTCCTTTTGTGCCGGTGCCCTTCCTGCAGGACCATTCCCTGGCTCCCCAAACCCTCATTTACCTCTCTGCGCGCTCCTTATTCACTGCCTCCATTCTGCTTTTCCCTCTCTGCTCTCTCTCTTTACCTTTCCATCTCCCGGCTCTCCTCTAGCTGCGCATTAGGCTGTAAAAGGCGTCCACAGGGAGCCTGGGATTCCCAGCAGGATCTGGGAGCAGACGCGGGGGCTCCCACTGCAGCCCCCTCCTCCTTGCCGCAGCGTTGCCTGGCGATAGCTGCGCAGCCCCAGCAGCTGGGGCACCACCGCCCCCTTCCCTACCCATTTGGTGGGGCCATCCCAGCACCTAACGGTTCCATGAGAACCTGCTCAAATGGATTAGATAACAAATTATTCCAAACACACTCGGCTTCCCGAAGGAAAACAGCCCTCACAAACAGCTACTGATCAACAAAAACAGAGAGTGTTAAGAGCAGGGAATGCTGCATCCCATTTATTAATGAGGTAGCAGATGGAAAATTTTCCAATTAGAGCCTTGCTTGATGATTTTGTCCCATCTGAGGTTTCTTGTTTGTTTGTTTGTTTAACACTTCATAACATTTAGAAAAAAAACCCAAAACCTTAGACAAGCAGGAGATGGCTTGTCAAAGCTGCACAGCTTTAACAACGAAGAACAGGATTTTATGGAAGAATCATCCTTCCAATCAACCCACTGTCCTCGAAAAACATGGAAAAAAGGAAATATCCTTGCTAGGTGAACAAAAGCACAGGCAGAAAGGTAACTGTAGAGTACTGAAACTAACAAAGCAGACCAAAGAGAAATCTAGTCTTTCATTAAATTAACCCTACTTTAAGAACTAAGTAATTCTAAGCAAATTCGAACGACTTCTTAGAAATTTCAACTTTCACAATTCGCAACCAACAGCTGGCATCAACCTCCCTTTGTCTCATTCGTGCATTTATACTACCTATATCCTTACTTTTTTCCTGCCCATAATCACCTACATCTAGTTCCCATGTATTAAAAAATAAAAACAGAAAACAAAAAACACAAACAACAAAACTCAAACACATTTAAAACAAGAAAAGGGAACTGACAACAGGACAAATTAAGTATTATTCAACAGCACACTAGAACAAGTCAGATGAGCTGGATTAGAAAGAAACTTACAGGTCTTATCCCCCCAAAATTATTCCACCCAGCTCTTCTAAAGGGATTTTTCTCCGTGCCAAAGTGAACCTAAAACACTGTATTTCAGTGTTGGAGGAACAGGAGAGATTTCTCTATTTTGGTCCCTGCTGTGAGGATGATTGATGCTTTTCATCCAAATTTTTAATGATACATAAACTGTCTGCTGTGCAGACAAGTGAAACCAGGTTTCTCCCATGCTAGGGGAGTTAAACCTTCTCTTACACGCACTGTTCCTTGGAACCCATGAGTCTTGTATTCTTGCTGACACTGCGAGCAAGCTTCAAAGGGGCACAGGGCACTGCCTAACTCTTCAGAAACTTTAAAATGGACTAGTAATCTGAAACTCTTTCAGGATGAGGGCTTAGCACAAAGCAACTGTCACCATATTCCTTATCAGCAATTGTTCAAATGAAGGTGTCTCCAAGATGCTCGGCTGTGCTCTTACCCAAATGCTGCTACTGTAAATGTAGGTGTACTATCAGGTCTGCATGCCAGGTACTCAGGAGCACCCTGAGCACAGGAACATGTCACTCATGAACTACTTGTACTTAGGCATGAAAAAAATCCTGCAACTTTGTCAATGAATATGATCAAAACTAGATCTCATGAAAAGGTAAAGGCATGTCTTTGTGAATGACACTACTACACTTTGATGCCTAAATCCCAGCCAGATCTGTGACCAAATCAAATGAGAAAATGCCTCATGTTGGAAGGGAGAGAAATATGTTTCTATAGTTGCCTAACATGCTACCTGCTTTTCCCATTAGGCAAAAAAAGCAATTGCGAACAGATTTCTCATTACAGATCATGTCTGCAAAATTTTAGTCTCTGTGTGCACTCAAACCTATATCCATGAAACAGATTTACTTCAGAAGTTAAAAGCTCGCTAAGTTCCTACTGGCAACCAAAGTCCCCAGAGTTCCAATTAACATCGTTGTTCAAACAATATAATCCTGTTAAATAATCCTAAATTTTTAAGACTCACAGAGTAAAAATATAAGATCTAGCAATTAGAAACCACGTAATGCTAAGAGCTGTAAAAAGATTTGCTTAACTCAAACTTCAACTTAAGATGACAAGTCAGAGGGCAACTTATCTCCACCTCAGTTTGTCCAAGGTCCACACAGCATGTTTGTCATACACCTAGAAAGCCAGATTTTGTGCGTTGAAACTCACCATCTCAACTGCATGACTATTCCTACGTGTTCAAAAACAAAGCTGATTTTAAAATAAATTCAGACCTAAACAAACTTATTCCCGTAACACAAGTTCAAACCCAGGAGGATGCTTCAAACGTGCTTTAATTAGTCCTGCCACATGAGATGAAAGCGTCTACTTGGAACTTAGCTACAATATGCAAAAACTGCAGAATTGCAGATTTTTATCTTTCGCTGAACAATGCATCAGTGTCACTTCATTAAGAATATCTTTAACATTTACACCATTAACAGTTACCATAACATTGTGACATATTCAAAGTCAAGCTCATGCATAAGTCAAAAGCTCACTGGAGGCCCTCATCTGAATCCACATTAAGTAATCATACCATAGGCGGTGCTGCTTCGTACATCAATTTCAATATAAGATTCTGTGCTTGCTCTCGAACTTGGTCTTTGGCATCTCCCATACGATCTATCAAAGGCGGGAGAACTACAGGAGAGGGGAAAAAAAAAAGAAACAAGATTAAACACCCAATGAAGATTTTCTAACACTTAAAAACGTATCCTGAATACATGCCATTCAAAAATAAGAGCTGATTTTAAGTTGGTCAAAATATGTATTTCTCAATATATTACAAGATTAAAATGCATTGGACTGAAATTCAAGAAAACAGTATCTTCGGACAGGCTAAGCAGAAAGCAAACTTCCTGTCTTAAGAACTGTATAAATTACTTCAGCTTAATCTTTGAAAATTATGCCAGCAGCTTCTAAACGCCTGGCTTTTCTGAAAAATAATGCTAGGTCTGGTGAGTGTGAAAGAACTGGGATAGGGAAAATGGACTACTTAAAAATCAGTGAGATTTTGCTGTTTAATTACAAAAAAAATAAAAGCTTTAAATTCTCCTATTTACACAGTGTATTTTCTGGAAACACTATCTTACTTCAGGAAAAGTATCAGTAAAAGTTACTATTTTAAAACAAGTGTCCTTAAATAATATTTAACTAAAATCGCATGATAGCTGATGATTTCACATTCTAAAAATCATAACACACTCAGAACAAAAGGACTTGCCAATTCTTTTCACTTGCTTATTGGCGAGAAGTTTATAATTACATCTGATGAACAAATTAATGGTACAATATTTAGGAAAGTTACCTGAATGAACGCTTATATCATCACTTTGCAAGACATCCTGCCATACTGGTTTCCCGTACTCCATCCAGGCCCTACACACACACTTTGTGAGACTCTCCTCCTCAGCACTTATGGCACTAGTCCTCCAAAACGAGGGGTGACAACACGGAGCATGCTGTCATCCCTCAAGATGACATGGAACTGAGATCAGATGTCACCTCCCACTGGACAGTGCTTTTAAAGTTAGTATAAGCATGCAAAGCACCACCTAGAAAAACCTGTATCACACGCTGACATAGTATTTACCTGTCAACAGCTCAGCTTTCCCCATTAACTTTTGTATCTGACTCGCTCCATGGTTTTCTAAGAGCTGCAGGTACCAGTCACACAGTTTCGGCTGAACTTATTATTAAACTTATTATTGTTGAACTTATTCAACACAGACCACAACACTCACCCAACTCATCCTTCTGCTCCTGCACTCTAGGTAAACTGGGGCTAAGTTTGCAATTGCCATGCTATTTATTCCAAGCTTCCAAAACTTGCATAATGTTTATCTTGATTCTTTTGGAGACTTGCTCATATTCCAACAAAAAGAAGGTAGAGTAGCAGCTAAAATCCCCTTTTGCTGCATTTGGTGTTACATCTCAGAACATCTGAGAGTATTTTACAGTTGCTGCCTGATCTCTCTCAGCTGCCGACTATAGAAATAATTTTCCTATTCTACTCATAGAAGAAATAATTGTATTTTTTTGAAAGGGAGAAAAATCTGAAAGGATTTTAACAGCACTTAATGATTTCACAGTAATAACTGAACAACAGTGTTATCAGCAAAAGAAAGGGAACAGAATCAGTACTCAGGAGGTCTCCTCAGTCCTCTGTTCCTACATTAAAACCAGCAGCCATTTCAGCACCATAATTATTAAAGGGCAAACACATTGCTGAAGTTTGTATTTTCCCTCCTGCTGTATCTGAATATTTCCTAATTGTCCTAATATTTAATTCTGCTGGCTCTGAATAATTCACTCACATCTTTAGCCACCATTATCAAGATTTTTGCATTTTTCATCTATCTTCTCTTCCATTTCTGAATAAATCACAGCTACGTTTGTTTTACAGTTTGAAGAGAAGAGTTTGGCTTTTTTTTGTTGTTTTGCTTTGGATGTTTTGTTGTTGTGGGCTGGGTTTTTTCATTTTATTTTGGCTTGGGTTTTCTTGTTCTGTTTTGGTACATTGTTTTCCATTTTGTGAAGAGGAAACATTGAAAACCGGAGAATTGAATTTTGGGAGAATACAGCTGAGTTGTCCTCTAACCTTCCAGTGATTCTCACATTATTGATGACATTTTTCTTCCCAACAGCATTTTTCATTACTGTTTACAGCACTTCTAGACTGTCCTTTTACATGTACCATATGTTACTGGTGAGCTCTACTATACATTAACCTGACTGCTGGGCAGCTGAAGGCAACTCTCTCTTTCCAGAGAGGGAAACAAACACAGCCACTGAGAAGATGTTCCAGAGGAGGGAAACACAGCAAGTGCCAGTCTTGCGGGAACACAGCTCCTTTGTGACTAATTAGCATGCTGAGTCAGTTGACGGAGCTGCAGATACCAGGGCTCCGCTCGAATCACCAAGGCGAGCACAGAGAACAGCTACTAGAAGCTGCTGAACAGAGGTGAGGTCATCAAGTCAAACTCAGCTTCAACACAGCCTGCAGATTTCAGTGTGCAGAGCTACAGAACACACCAGCCTTTGTCACTCCTGGAGCGCTGACAGAGGGACAATCTGCTGTGGGAGCTCTGCTAGAAGGGCCCTCATGTCTGCAGGTTTGACTTCTCTTTCCTCCTAAATCTCTGGTTTTTGTAAGAAGGCACAACACTTTGTTTGCTTAAGACAAATGAAATGAAGCTGTCAAATGCTGGCAACCACCAGCTGGTTTTCAGTTTAGTCGTTCATCTTCTCTGTCAGAGTAAGCTCCAACAGGAAATTATGTGAAGTTGGTTGCCTGCTGATGAAGTCTCAGAACACTCAACCAGAAGAGGACCTCCACTAACTTATTTCAATTTGGATTCCTAATGCTTTCATCACTTTTTCCAAAATGTTAGGCATGTCTAGGGAGAGCTGTAGTGAAAAGCAGCGGAATTGTCAGCTGCCCTTTCTATGAAAAAATGGGAAACACACCTCCCTACCTAAAAAATCTGACATTTGAGACCCTCAGGTCCATCACAGGATCTTGTTTTACTGAATCAGTCTTCCCTTTTCCCTGCTCCAAGCCTTGTGGCCACTCCTTGCTCCTCTCTAGTCCTGCCCAGACAATATCACAGAGCACAAGAAACTTCAGGTTCTCATAGAAACCTCACCTAAGTCCAAAGCAGGAATTACAGCTGAGCATCAGAGATGATAGTACAATGTGGGCTGTTGCTCTGCATCAGGATAAGCCGGTGCTGTCACCAGAAAGAGTAACTTTGCCTAATTACAGCCCGAACCACTGTTCCCCCTGATAGCCCATACCACTAGTACCAGTATTTGCCTGATTACAAGGTGAACAGACGACATACTCAAACATTCAAGGTGAAACACATCTGTCAATAAAAAAAAAAGCACAAGCCAAGAGGTATATTGGAACTGAGTCAACAGGAACAGCCTGTGGAGGTTTTGACACCTTAGAAGTATCTACTGTGTGTTTGTGCACTAAGATTTTGTTAAAAGATTTTTTACCTTGGCTTCTATCTCCACCAGGAACAGCTGAAGTCATATTCACAATACAAGAGCACCCTTTACCAAAAATCAAGTCTCTGCTTTCAAGGATTAGAGCACCACTTACATCCCAAAGATGACCAGAAGACATATCACTAAGAGCAATGTGTTGGGTTTTTCCCCTCTAACTTCATTTTAAATACAACTGCAGAATCCTTTTGCCTGCTACTTTTCCTTTAAGTTTTATATGCCTCCTCATCAGCATTATCAAATTAACATCCATCTTGATGCTGCAGTGCAAATATATGTATTCGGTTGTTTCTGTCATCAGCCTGCAAACTAAACAATCTCAAATAGAGTAACAGAATGCTTTGGGTTGGAAGGGACCTTAAAGATCATCTAATTCCAACTCCCTTGCCATGGGCCCAGACCCCTGCCACTACATGTAGGAGTTAAAAGAAAGGTAAGGAAGGAGAAGTAGGGCTATACACGAAAGCCGTGTTCAAAGCAGTAGTCTCCTAACTAGTTACCCAGTAAAATATATAATTTATCACATTCAGGTTAGATTCATGTGTTCCTACTGCTTTACATTAACCTTATCCATCTTACTTCTTCTGTGTCTTCAATTATTTTCAAGGGACTTTGGACAACCCGATAACATATGACAACTTTCTTCCTTTTATTTATTTCTGCTAATCTGCAGAGGAACATTACACTAAATTTAGGAGACACTGTTTCCCTCTGCAGTTGCTGGTTATTTTTTGCAGAGCCAAGATGCACTATATCTCATTTGATGTGCCTTTTCGTCACTTTTTAGCAGATTGTCAAAGTTTCCTGTCACTGCCAGCCACACCTGAGTTTTTCCTGTTCAGATTTCTGCATCACTACAATACAATTTTAGAGGTTTTGATTACTGAAGAAAACTTAGTAGCGTTAGTAACAATAATCTATAACATACATTCTACCAGATCTACTTCAAACTGACCTATTTACATCTGAGCTGCTATTCCTTTTTCCTAACTGCATAATAGTTGCCTTTCTGTTATATCCCTAACAGAGTTTATTATCCCATCAGTTTCTTTTCACTGTTTGTATTTCTTTTCTTATCCCAGTAAATATGAACAGATTTTCAGTTATACAAATTCACATAATTATTTTATCTGCACTACTTGGTCAGCAGATGCAAGAGTTAAGGCCAAAATCAGCCTGGAAAGCCAAGAGTCCAGCCTTGAGAGATTAAATATTTATTTGCTCTACCAGGACTAAACATGATCAACAAGTAAATCACAGAAGTCAGTGCGCAGAATGGAACCCAAAGTATTTTTTTAAAATCCTGAGCAGCTTATCTGTACAGAGCCCTGGAGCAGCGAATGTCACAGGTAGCACAAACAATTTCCTTTAGTTAAACTTCAACAAGAGTTCCCTCTGTTATGACACAAACTTCCTCCCTTGATGACTTATATCTGCTCTTTCTAAATGCCCGTCTTCTGGCCACCCTCTTGCTCCTACCCATTTCTATGAACCAACCGCAGTCCACGCCTGCTTTGCTGCAAAGACTTACAAAACAGCATTAAGCAAATAAGAATCTTGACCAGGAAAACATCATCTGCGCTGGCAAAAAATCTGTTACTAAGAGGTCTAACTCCTTTATACAAAAAAAAAAAAAAAAAGGGCTTTGGGAATAGAAACAGATTATACCTAGGTAGCAATATCTTTCTAGTTTACTTGGAAACCTTGCCAGCTCAAGGCAGCAGCATTAAACATCTGCTATTAGAGAGCAGGGAGGGACACAGCTGCCTCTGCAGATACAGCAGTCTCTGTTCTTCTGGGTAAGACGCACAGGAGAGAAAGGAACCCCACAGAGACTCCTACAGGGCCAGCAAAAGGGCAGGTCTGACAGAACCACATGGCCAAGGGTTTTTCCACAGAATCACAGAATAACCAGGTTGGAAGAGACCCACTGGATCGTTGAGTCCAACCATTCCCACCAATCCCTAAATCAGGCCCCTAAGTACCTCATCCACCCTCACCTTAAACACCTCCAGGGAGGGTGACTCAACCACCTCCCTGGGCAGATTGTTCCAATGCCTAATGACCCTTTTCGTGAAGAATTTTTTCCTAATCTCAAGCCTAAATCTCCCCTGGCGGAGCTTGAGGCCATTCCCTCTCGTCCTGTCCTCTGTCACTTGGGAGAAGAGGCCAGCTCCCTCCTCTCCACAACCTCCCTTCAGGTAGTTGTAGAGAGTAATAAGGTCTCCCCTCAGCCTCCTCTTCTCCAGGCTAAACACCTCCAGCTCTCCCAGTCGCTCCTCATAAGGCCTGTTCTCCAGCCCCTTCACCAGCTTCTAAGCAAAGCACCATTAGCAGGCTCTCAGAGACAGCCTCACTGAAGAAATTTTTTCCTGTGAGGGTGGTGAGGCACTGAACAGGTTACCCAGAGAAGTCCTGGGTGCCCCATCCCTGGAGGTGCTCAAGGCCACGCTGGATGAGGATTTGAACAACTTGATCTGGTGGAAGGTGCCCCTGCCGCAGGGGTGATGAAACTGGATAATCTTTAAGGTCCCTTCCAACTCAAACCATTCTATGAACATAAGTACTGGAGGGAAAAAAAACCCCAAAAACAAAGCAAAACCTTTTTTTTTTTTTTTTTTTTAAAATGAGACATTCATGAATCCATCAGTATCTCAGTCTTGGGAAACATGAGAAGAGAGCCTGCAATTCCAAAGTGTTTCAAGAGGTTTATTAGACCAGAAACAGAACTAGAATGTTGAGAGGTGTTCATGTCATCTACTGAAATTTTTCAGCTCTAGGCCAGGTTTTTAAAGAACCAGGATTAATTAGAACCAAATAGAAACACCAAGGAAGTCTTTCTTTATTGCTATTGAATGGCACTGCATTTCTAGGCGTCATACAATGAAGTGTCTGCAGACAATGAGCAGATGGTACTCCGAATCACAGCCTATCACTCAACCATGAAGCACGTCAAGAAAAATTAATTCCTACTCTTAATGAATTCCAGTACCAGCCAGCCAGAACATAAAAAGAATTAAAAGGCTGCACAGATTTTTAATTTATTTCTCACTAAAGCTTAAAAGAGTCTCTTGCCAAGACGGAAGAAAAAAGTCACGGCTTAGATCAGCGATGACCATTATCTATAGAGGGAACCATAGAAAATATAAGGATTTTCTGAGATGCTTCAGGACATTAACCTTTTTGTTAAATTTTAAAATTCAACATGTCTACTCTGGAGAATGAAAGTACAAATAATGAAGACTCATTTAAAAGCCTTTAATAATACTAAAAAAAAATGAAAAAAAAAATTGTTTAAAGAAATACCACAACACAGACAACACAGCTTTTCCCTAGGTCAGTCAGCAATAAAATGAAAAGGCAATATTAGAAAAAACACTGAGTGGCATTAGATGCAGCAAGGTATCTTTGAGACAAGATTTCTCTCACATAAATAGAAAAAACTTGCTTTACATTATCTGAGCAATTCAATTTCTTGAATAATTTCATAGTTTTCTCTGACATCTGAGGTTGGCAAGATATGGGTCAGATGGTCTTGAAGGTGCCTTCCAACCTAAATCATTCCAGTTTTATACACATGTTCTGCGATTATTTATAATCTGCAATCCTACAACAGATTGTGCCATTAGTCTCAACATTTAAATTTGATCAATAAAAACAAAAAAGAAGAATAAACATCAACCAGACCCTAAAACTTGAAGATCCAATGTTTCTCTACATGCTACATATCCATGGTAGCTCATGATAAAACAGTTGGTTTTCACGGAGTTGACAAAAGCATTTCTCTATGCATCATTAAAACCATTTATTGAAAAGTCTAATCTGGATTAAACTGCACACTTCACAGATTTCCATCCAAAATTTTCAATCATTAAGCAGAAGAAAAAGTAAAAATTAAGAACTTGGGTGTCACTATATGCAATCTTACTCAAACAAATATTTCCAAATTCTTGTGCCAAATGTTTTTAATCCAATTTCACTCAAAAATGAATGCACATTGCAAGCCCTTATAACTGCTTTAGAGTACATCTGGCAATATACTTGTATGCTTAATTACAAAACCAAATTTTAAAGAGCATTTAAATTATTCTGAAGAGTCTAATTTAAAGGTTCTTCTATTACTTCTAGAAGCCCCCTAGGAAAGAATTTAAATACTTCAAATTGGTTTCACATCTTAGTATACAGCCCTACAACTACCTTATGAGAGTATTTTTACCTTTTACTTGTTTCTTTTCACAGTAAGAAGAATTTGAAACTGCTATTACACATCTACACACATTAACATATGGGGGTTTTTCGTGTAAAATGCGTTATCTATATTCAGACTTATACATATATGTACATAAACAAACATAACCTTTATCTTTGTTTGGTCTTTAGGGGTCAAGTTTCTTTATTTCAGTTTGTGGATAATTGAACTATGTTTTACAATATCTTGTAAGGTCATATGCAAAAGTGAATGACAATGTAATTATACGCTAATGGATAGTTCAGTATATGCAGAATATGTCATAGCACCACATTAAAGGTAAAACAGATTCCATATACCTTTATCATATTTTTTTCTTTTTCCATTCCTTTGACAATTACAAGAGGGAAAAATAACACTCACTCCATTTATTAAAAAAACCTACAAGTACCACTAGAGACTCTTCCCAGAACCTCTATCATCTAGTCACATTTGCTCATAATTCTGATATTCTCTTTTATTTCTAATACATAATATTTTAATAATTTATGACATCACCTGGGAAAAGAGATTGTGACACTGTAATTATGTTCTCTTACATAATCTCTTTTAACCACAGAACAATCTGCAGTTTTAAATACTCAATCTTTACACTGCTTAATCTTTTCCAGAATATTACCACCTAGTTTTATGAACTAACACAAACTCTGATATTTATTACTTGCAAAGTATTTTGAAGAATCTTCACTGGAAGAAATAAAAAAAGATAATCTAAATTTGTGTGTCTAGTTTCCCATAACATTGATGCCAGCTGCAGGGAGCACGCAGTGTGGTTAATAATAAAATGATAACACCTTGGAAGAAAGTTACTGCAACATTAAACTGTTGCCTAGGAAACGGAATTAAGTCTCTTATCAGGCATTATACTTCAGTACAAAGATCACTAACATGCTCTTCAGAATACAGGAAAGCATCTGTCCTACAACTATTGCATTGATTTTGCTCAGATCTAATTTACAGCATAGATGTAGGCTGTGAAGATTGAAATAATAATAAAGCATTTGTAGTTTTTTTTTCTTCTTAGCAAAAAGCCTGTAAAGATTATGAGGGTGAATATTCAGTCACATCAGTTATTTTTCTCTGCACTTAAAGAAATCTATCCCCATCATAACTGAACAGGAAATTAAATGGGGAGGAGGTGAAGATATTATGCCATGTTGTAGTTGGGTAACGTGCTATCATATTTCCATCATTTTCTGAGTTCCAAATCACAAATAAAAACATTTCACAGTCACTAAACTAATGCCCTTTATTAAGACAAAATACATTTAAGGTTCCAGGTATGACAGAAACACAGCTATAAAACTGAAACTTCACCTGGGAAATAAGATTCACTGTGTTTTAAAGAAAGGTAGAAAGTCTAGATGATCAGGCTTAAAGACTTGTGGTGAATCGAGTTAAATCCAATTGGCAGCTGGTCACAAGTGGTGTTCCCCAGGGCTTAGTGTTGGGGTCAGTCATGTTTAATAACTTTATTAATGATATGGATCAAATGCACCCTCAGAAACTTTGCAGATAACGCCAAGTTGGGCAGCAGCATTGATCTGCTTGAGGGAAAGAAGGCTCCGCAGAGGAAGAGGACAGGCTGGACTGACGGGCCAAGGTCACTGTAGAGTGTTTAACAAGGCTAAGGGTTGGGTCCAGCACTTGATCCACAACAACCCCATGCAACACTAGAGCCTTGGGGAAGAGCAGCTGGAAAGATGCCTGATGGAAAAGTATCTGAGGCTGACGGTCAATAACTGGCAGAACAGGAGTCAGCCATGTGCCCAGGTGGTCAGGAAAGCCAAGAGCACCCTGGTTTATATCAGAAAGAAGTGTGGCCAACAGTAAGGAAATTATTGTCCCTCCTGTACTCTGCACTGGTGAGGTTGCGCCTCAAATACTGTGTTCAGTTTTGGGCCCCTCACTACAAGAAGGACATTAAGCTGTTGGAGCTTGTCTAGAGAAGCGTAATGAAGCTGGCGAAGGATCTGGAGTATAAGTCTTATGAGGGACTGAGGAAACTAGGGTTGTTTAGTCTGGAAAAAAAGGAGGCTGAGGAGAGACTGCATCACTCTCTATATCCACCTGAAAGGAGGGTGTAAGAAAGGTGAGTGTCAGTCTCTTTTCCCAAGTGACAAGCGATAGGATGAAAGGAAATTGCCTCAGTTTGCTCCAGAGGAGGTTCAGAGTTGAAAGAATTTCTTCACTAGAAAGAATTTCCTCACCAAAAAGGTTATCAGGCGCTGGAACAAGCTGCCCAGGGAAGTGGTTAGGTTTCCGTCCCTGGAGGTAGATGTGGTGCTCAGGGACGTGGTTTAGTGATGGAGTTGGCAGTGTTAGGTTAACAGTTTGACTCAATGATCTTAAGTTTGTCTTTTTTTCCAACCTAAATGATTCTATGATTCTACTTTCTTCTGGCATCTGTAAAGGACTCGCTACAGTCACAGTTAATACACACCGAGTTACCTGTAGCACAGAAGAGACAATATAGCTTTTTATAAAAAGTGGTATCTCATAGCCTTTTAAGAGCTGTGTAGAAGGTAACTCAGCTAACAGAATACAGTTGGATTTTCACATAGTTCTCAAGAACAGGTCCTTACAGGAAGGAATGTACCTTAATGATAAAGTCGTGGAGGAAGAGACACCACCCTGGACAGTGGAGCCTAAATTCACCATCACTGCATGGGCTGCTATAGTAGACAGCCTCATGAATATATTAGTTCCATCTTCGGGAAATAGCAACGTAACAGAGAAACAGATTAACAATAATTATTAAAGCAACAGATGACATAATAAACCCAAACAGGATTATGCCAAAATAAACATATGCTACATCTGTGCTGTTACGGCTTCCTCAGCTTAAAAGCATTACACCAGAAAGGTACTGAAAGAGGAAAAAAGAATAAAAACTATGGAACCATGTCAATATAAACAACAATTAGACTGGGACTCTTACCCAGGATAACAGAGGAGTGACACAGAAGAGATCCATAAAATGAAGACTGTCAGTCAAGAAAATAAATGATGGCTCAATGCCTCTAACACAAGGTCTAGCAGGCATCAAGTTAACAGGCAGCCAGTACAAAACAAGAGTTGTGTGATTAAGTGTTGCCACAGAAGACTGTAGAAGACAAAAGCCTACACGGGTTCAGAAAACAACCAGATAAAGCTGCAGGAAAACAAGGTGACAGAGTGGACAATGAAGATTTAATCTGCCTCAGATGGAGCTGAACTGCAAGACTGCTGACAGCTAGGGCTTCATACTCAAGGAGTTATCACTACATGTTTCTCTCGTCCTTACTTTCTTCTCAGGCATCCGCAAATGGATTAGTGTCTGACACGAGCGTGTGGTCTGACTTACCAGAGACATCGTCAGATTATATTAGAAGCCAGATCTGCAGAGTCAACACAAAACATGACTTGGGAAAATGCTGGTTCCTTATGTTTTGTTGAAGGAAGCAGTTCTTTTGCTCACCAGCATGCTTTTAATTATTCTCATAAAGCCTGGACTATCCACACTCCCAGACAATTACAATAAAGTCTTTATATTACTACTTCACTGATGAAAACAGAAAATGATCCAAATGTTGTTATAAGACTTGCAGTGACAACAAACAACTGAAGACAATTCATACAACAAAGCGTGCTTTTAAAAAGTCATCTAAAAGATAGTTTTCTGTCTTTACTAAAACTAACATTTCAGTGTCTGTTAAGCTTATATAAACACACATACTTTACAAACAGTGACTTGCATATTCAGCATAATGCACTCCATAGGTCTCAATTCTGGAGACACTCAGAAGACCAATTTCAGTTGAAGGCAATACTACTCAGCTTTTCTAGAAAGTATTTCTGGAATACATAATTTCAGATGTCTACTGATGTTAGACATGTTTGACGGTTACCCCATGCCAATACTCTTTCCTTTTTTTAAAAAAAAATGCTACTGAATACTGAGATTTAAATCTTTAATTTGCTCAGAATCTCAAACTACTCAAATACTGGGACAAAAAGATAGCATTTTCAAACTATTTCCAAATAGCTCACACTTAAAAATAAACAAACCAGAAGGAATGACAAAAGCTTTCCAATAAAGTTGCTGTAATTTGAAATTCTACACATCACTAAATTATAAATCAGAACAGAATAAAACTCTGAAGCCTAGCACTGTTTGTAGCTACAAATGCCGACTATTGAGAAATCAATATTTTGCATAGGACAATAAGCCTCAAGTTGTCTTACACTGCTCTGATACAAAACTAACCAGCCAAAGAAAAACTTTCTGCAACAAAAGGTAGGGAGGTGCTACAGGGTGATCTGGACAGGCTGGACCCAATAGGCTATGACCAAAGGAAAGAGGTTCAACAGGGCCAAGTGCACTTGGGACGCCACAACCCCATGCAGCACTACAGGCTTGGGGAAGAGAGGCTGCAAAGCTGCCTGGCAGAGAAGGACCTGGGCGTGTTGGTCAACAGCCGACTGAACATGAGCCAGCAGTGGCCAAGGTGGACAAGAGGACCACCAGCATCCTGGCTGGTGGTCAGGGATACCATTTAGAAGTGGACAGGTACGGTTGGACTCTATGATTTCAAAGCTCTCTTCCAAACAAACAATTCCACGATTCTATGAAAACAGATTTAAAGTCCATAGCGGTGCACTGCAGTAGTTTTGCAGCATCCTGGAATATGCTTACAATGAATTTCATTAGCAACTCGTCATAAACAGTGCCTTGTATTCCTAAGTTTTCAGATTTTGCCGATTTCTTAATTATTAGATAGAAAAACAGACATGTAAAGAAGAGGAAGCTCAACAGTTTGACAATTTGAGATAGCTGGGGATGCAGGAACAATATGCGAGACAATTCACACAAACAGGACATTAAGCTAGAAACGTCTGTTAAAAACAGTCAGTGATGCAACACTGGTGCCCTAGTATCACTATCTCAAGGACAGCAGCAAGATGAGATGAGCAGCATAGTTTGCTTGTATCTCCCAGAACAATTGCTTCATATTCATGCATATGTAGTCATTAATTTGAAATATTTGAAATTAACTCGAGTAAACGCTTCACACAAGAAGAACAGTTAGTACTTATCTTTTTCCCAGAAAAAAGTTTATACTACTATAAGCTACAGTCCAGTTATCTAACAGGAGGAGGACCACATAGTCCTCTGAGACCACAGGCTTCAGCAGACGTAAGGCTCCAATTAAAGTGATCTACAAATAAAACCTTCAATCTTTAACATAAGTTGAATGTAACACTTAGGTTCCAATATGATTATTAGATGACTGTCTTGGGGAGTGGTGAGCAAGTACAGAGCGTGAAACTAATTACTCAAAAGATACTCCCGTAACCTCTAAAAAATCCCTACCACCACCTAGAAATCAGTGACTGCCTGAGAAATTAATATTTACAAGGTAATATAAAATAATTTAAAGATTCCAATAACAGCAGTAAGATGCCTACCAATATAGTATAATTAGCTCAGAAAGCTTTCAACATGCTCCACTTCAGCTTCTAGGGGCAGGGGGAAAAAAAATTAATAAAAAAAAACCCAACCAAAAAACCCTTGTCTTTAACTTTTTGGTGTTAATAAAAATGAAGTTAGATTTCACTTACCAGTTCCTATATAGGGTTTAAAGCGTCCTGATAGCCTGTCGACAAAGGCACCTAAAACATCTAGCCCCAGTAGTGCTACCTGTTGAAACAAAAGCATTAGATATACAAAATAGATCACTAAAGAATTCTTTAGATTTTAAATAAATTAGCTATACCTATGCAAGCACGCTGAAAGACAATATCTTAACCTAAAGATAAATTAAAGTTCCAGTCAGAGAGCTGGTAATTCCTGGAAAGCTTTCACTAAGACAAAGTTATCAGAATATGTTTGGAGGGGATCAAATCTATTTATGTATACCAGAGCAGTTCAAATTTTTTCAGTACTTGTCTTCAAACAAAGAGAAAGTACATATTCTAAATCCAATGTTTTATTATTTCCAACTACAAATTATTAAAATTCAAATTAGTAATTATGTGGACTGAAGAGTTGGAAGAAGCTTTTATTCTTTTTCCTCGCCTGGATTATATATTAGGACTGCAGTTCTGTCTCTCATTTTCTTTAAAACTTGACTACAGAGGTCTAACTCAGTATTAACTGAAAATAAAAATTCCTTCAAAACAGATACCAGCAAGGCTTTAGAAACCTGGTAGATGCTATAATGTCTAAGCTGCTGAAAGAACAAAACAGAAAGCAGTAACTACTGCTACACAAAACCAAAAAATAAGGGGGCAAGGGATGCAGACTGTACTTGGAAAAAACAAACAACTTAAAACACCCCCAAACATAAGTACTAATACAGATTGGGAGGGGAAAAAATAATCTTAAACAGCTCCCCAGATGCTGAGAGCTTACTTCAATCTGGCTACTTAGCTCATCCACTAAGGTCATTACATCATTTTCCAATCTCCCAAAAGAAAACGACTGACAGAAGTTAATACTGTCTTCCCTTGTAGTTCAGACCATACTATTTGGCCATCTGCTTGTTAAGCTGGGGGAGTTTTGTTTCTCTTACTTTAAAATTTAATTTAAAAAAACAAACCATAAAATAAAGGAAGTTGAAAATATTACCAGGATTATGAGGAATTCCTGCCTGTGAACAGAAACTAGATGAGAGCACAATATCCACTAAAACAAAACAAAACCAGGATCAGAAGCTATCTGTTAAACCACATTATTATATGAAGGCAAAACACTTTTTTTTTCCACCCTTAACTATCCTGCATACTGTTCCAAGACTTCATTCTTGATTTCCTATGATAGCTCACTATGAACACTAGAACCTGCATTTTCACATCTTGTCAGTACTTCGTTTTGCGGCTTCTAAAGATGCAAATGCCAAAACGACCTCCTGAAGCTTGGGTATTTTTAAGAGTTTTTCTTCCTCTGTGTTTTCCAGTAAGTCACACACCGCAAAATTTTCCCCACAAAGACATGAGCAGAATTATTCCCTTCTATGAGCTACTTATTTTCATAAAACTTGGAACCACATTTCTTTGGACAACTCTGAGCCTCATCTGTCACAACTGTCCACACTAGACAACAGGCCAAAACCAATTTGACCGGAGAGGGATGTGAATACACACGGCCACCGCACACAGGATCATGTGAGTCTTGTTTCCACAGGAAACAAGACAAATATAGCCCCCATAAAATCTAGGATCTGAATTGACTGCATAACAAAGCAAATTTTAATAAATTCAGTATTAGTACAATAGATGTCCTTTTAAACTGGAGATACGAAACATGCAAGTTAGTACAACTAACTTGGAAATATACACTATTTATTACATACTATAACAAAATAGTAAATTAAGTGGATGGCATCACTGCCTTCAATTCATACATCGACAAAAAGTGACTGCATATCTAAGAATACATAGTGCTACAAATAACTAACTTAGACAAAAGAACCTAAGTCGGCTTTTATGTTAATGTCAAGGCTTCCCAAAAGCTCTTTCCTTTAATATTCTTTTCCAGATTGTCAAGCTATGAGACTTGAGATAAAAATCTCAATCTAAAACGTAATGTCTGAAAGAAATACAACATTAATTCTTGATATACATTGTTTTCCTCTGTTTCTGTTTCCGGACAACAAGCCCCTCCCTAAACTTGTCTTCTGGTGACAATTTAAGATACTTTTCCCATGCAAGTACTTTGGGATCTATTAATGCACAAACTACAGCCTTTCCCTCTGTAAAGGTACTGACAGAGAGTCTCTCTTTTCTCCACAGATTTGATTGTCTTTACAAAACCTCTCTTCAACACTTCCACACAACAGTGTCTCCTAGATTTAAAAAAAGTAAAGCACACATGGTGTAAGATGGAGAGAATTTCTTCATTAGTTCCCTCCAGTGCTTAGCCTCTAGGGTCTGGAGGGGGTTTGCTTGGGGTTTTTTTTTGTTTGTTTGGGGGGTTTTTTTGTTTTTTTTTTCCTGGCTGGTTGGGTTTGCCTGGCAGGGATTGTTTGTTTTTAAAGTTTCACAGGGGTTGAAACAGCCACTTATCCAAGATTTGAACCTCTATATACCTAGGCATCAGAGGGTTGACAACTACCAAAGAAATGACTACTCATCCTACTATGACATTACAGCCAACAAAGAATCTGATTACATTTGTGTAAAAGTATTTTATTTTCATCAGGAGCACCCACTGAGATAATGGCTGCATATTCCATGGTTTTGTATCCTTCCCTGTGAATGGGTAAAGTTGAATCACCGTTTTAGGATCCAAGACGCATTTATGTGGATCAACCATTCAAGCAGTTGTCTATAATGGTGTTGGCTCGTTGTGACTATCAAAGATTTGCTTAATGAATGCAGCTGGTATTCAATAACTAGCGTACAAAAGACACACTGATAAATACTGTCAATTTAAATATCCTGGTGAGTAGTTCTGTCTTGTGAGATCCTTACAGTATGAAAATATATGCAGTTCAGATGGCATGGGACAAAACAAAGCTTTCAAGTCATCTTTGTAAGTCAGAGTGAGATACAAAACTAACATTGTTATTAAGAAATGCAGAAGTAACATAAATGGACATTAAATTCTTTAACAGCTCTTTAACAGCTACTAAACAAGAACCTTTACAGAGAAGAGGTAAGTGAACAGGTTACCACAGTCTTAAAGGAGCAATCCTCTACCTACAACATGATGGTTACTCTTTAGCTCATAGAGCTGTCTATAGTCTGCAGTTTGGAAAAGATGACAGGTATGAAATGTCACCGTATCTGCAGTGTGAGAATGTATGACATGATCTCAGGCTGGATGTAATGGGAAACTGCTCTAGCTACAAAATTGGCTCTCATTCCACATTTCAAAACAAGTCAGCTGCAGCATAACACTGCAGAATAGACCAAATAAACTACTCCTTAGTGGTTTTGTAAACTGGTCTTAATGTACACAACGTTCCAAGTTTTAGCATCTCCTAGTAGGGTAGGTATCACATGTGCAGTATGCAAGCACGCTTTTAGAAGACGTTGTAACAATTGATGTGGGGTCACACAAGCAGCATTCAAAAACATGAGAAAAAAAGAAGAAAACGCCAAGGGTCAAGGCAGAGCTGTCTGCAGGGAAAAGGGTACCAAGCTCTTGGACACTGTGAGGGACCACATACCAACACAGGCTATCCACTATTAACAGAACAAAAGTCTCAACAGCATCATGGCTCTTTCCCCACAAGCTTCAATAAATGATGTATTTCTTCTGGTATTAAAATCATTGGATTTTTTTCTTACTCTGCATTCATTAAGCCTTTTGCCTGCTGCCTAGAAAGAGCCTTTGTATGTTGAGACTGATTCATCAGCTCACTATTGTTCAATGCACTTAAATACTGCTTTTGAGGTTCACAGTAGAAGAGCAATTTAGGCTTATTTGAACTGAAGTCGGTTGGTTAGTTTTTCAGCTACTCCTTAACATGTCTGTGTTCAGGACTATCCTTGACTTTTCAGCTCACAACAAAACTGCCAACCCAACTGAGAAATATTTCCACTGTTCCGGAAAGGACTAGACTCTTCAGTGAAATCAAGATGTTCCAACCAAAATGTGATTATAAACTGTGCCAGTGGCTAGTAATTAGGCTTATTTCTTTCTCTATAGCTTGTTCCTTTGCTGGCCCTCCTTCTACATGTTCTTCCCAGCACTGCCACTGCTCTTCTGTGGGTAACTTCCAGTCATTTAAGTCTTTGCTAGAAAAAAAAAAAAATACTGTTCTTCAGACTGTACATGATTAACCATGCATAGTTTCTATCACTCTCACTGTGAGAACTGATTCTCCTCATGTCCCATCCCTGGGTACATCTAGGGGGCACAACATTGCCAGGAAACCATCTCTAGTTACAGAAGTTACAGAATCACAGAATAACCAGGTTGGAAGAGACCCACCAGATCATCGAGTCCAACCATTCCTATCAAACACTAAACCATGCCCCTAAGTACCTCATCCGCCCTCACCTTAAACACCTCCAGGGATGGTGACTCAACCACCTCCCTGGGAAGCCTCTTCCAATGCCTAACCACCCTCTCCGTGAAGAATTTTTTCCTTACCTCAAGACTAAATCTCCCCTGGCGGAGCTTGAGGCCATTCCCTCTCATCCTGTCCCCTGTCACTTGGGAGAAGAGGCCAGCTCCCTCCTCTCCACAACCTCCTTTCAGGTAGCTGTAGAGAGTAATAAGGTCTCCCCTCAGCCTCCTCTTCTCCAGGCTAAACAACTCCAGCTCTCCCAGTCGCTCCTCATAAGATTTGTTCTCCAGCCCCTTCACCAGCTTTGTTGCTCTTCTCTGGACTCGCTCCAGAGCCTCAACATCCTTCTTGTGGTGAGGGGCCCAGAAATGAACACAGTACTCGAGGTGCGGTCTCACCAGTGCCGAGTACAGAGGGAGAACAACCTCCCTGGACCTGCTGGTCACGTCATTTCTGATACAAGCCAGGATGCCATTGGCCTTCTTGGCCACCTGGGCACACTGCTGGCTCATGTTCAGTCGCTGTCAACCAACACCCCCAGGTCCTTCTCCTCCTGGCAGCTTTCCAGCCAGGTTTCTCCTAGTCTGTACCTCTGCTTAGGGTTGTTGTGCCCCAAGTGCAGGACCCGGCCTTTGGCCTTGTTAAACCTCATGCCGTTGGTCTCAGCCCAGCAGTCCAGCCTGTTCAGGTCCCTTTGCAGAGCCTCCCGACCCTCCAGCAGATCCACACTTCCACCCAGCTTGGTGTCATCTGCAAACTTGCTAAGGGTGCACTCAATGCTTTCATCCAGGTCATTGATAAAGACATTAAACAGGACTGGACCCAGGACTGAGCCCTGGGGAACCTCACTTGTCACTGGCCTCCAGCTGGATTTAACTCCATTTACCACCACCCTCTGGGCCCGGTCATTCAACCAGTTTTTCACCCAGGAGAGTGTGCGCCCGTCCAGGCCAGAGGCCGACAGTTTCCGAAGCAGAATGCTATGAGAAACTGTATCAAAGGCTTTACTGAAGTCCAGGAAGATACATCCACAGCCTTTCCCTCGTCCAAGAGTTTAGTTACTCAGTCATAGAAGGTGATCAGATTAGTCTGGCAAGACCTGCCTTTCATGAACCCGTGTTGACTGGGCCTGATCACCCGGTTCTCTTGCAAGTGCTTCTTGATAGCACTCAAGATCACCCGCTCCATGACTTTCCCCGGTACCGAGGTCAGACTGACAGGCCTGTAGTTCCCCGGATCCTCCCTGCGACCCTTCTTATAGATGGGCACGACATCAGCCAGCCTCCAGTCCAGCGGAACCTCCCCAGTCATCCAGGACTGCTGGAAGATGATGGAAAGGGGTTTGGCCAGCACATCCGCCAGTTCCCTCAAAACTCTTGGGTGGACTCCATCCGGCCCCATAGACTTGTGGGCATCTAGCTGGGCAAGCAAGTCTCTAACCACCTCCTCTTGGACCTTGGGAATCTCATACTTCTCTTCCAACCCCTGGGGTTGTGCACAAAGGGAACAATTTTCCTGACTGTTAAAGACTGAGGCAAAGTAGGCATTGAGCACTTCAAAAGTGCTCGCGTTTGGTCATAGGATCTCTGAACAGTGTATGGAAATATTGAGTGCACCCTTAATAAGTTTGTAGATGACACTAAGCTGGGAGGTATTATCAATCTGCTGGAGAGTAGGGAGGGATTTGAACAGGCTGGACCACTGCACTGAGTCCAATGGCATGAGGTTTAACAAGGCCAAATGCCGGGTCCTGCACTTGGGGCACAACAACCCTAAGCAGAGGTACAGACTAGGAGAAGCCTGGCTGGAAAGCTGCCAGGAGGAAAAGGACCTTGGGGTGTGTTGGTTGACAGTGACTGAACATGAGCCAGCAGTGTGCCCAGGTGGCCAGGAAAGCTAATGGCATCTTGGCTTGTATCAGGAACGGTGTGACCAGCAGGTCCAGGGAGGTTATTCTCCCTCTGTACTCGGCACTGGTGAGACCGCACCTTGAGTGCTGTGTTCAGTTCTGGGCCCCTCACCACAAGAAGGATGTTGAGGCTCTGGAGCGAGTCCAGAGAAGAGCAACAAAGCTGGTGAAGGGGCTGGATAACAGGCCTTATGAGGAGCGACTGAGAGAGCTGGGGTTGTTTAGCCTGGAGAAGAGGAGGCTGAGAGGAGACCTTATTGCTCTCTACAACTACCTGAAAGGAGGTTGTGGAGAGGAGGGAGCTGGCCTTCTTCCAAGTGACAGGGGACAGGACAAGCAGGTATGGCCTTTAACTGAGCCAGGGGAGGTTCAGGCTATATACCAGAAAACTTTTTCACAGAAAGGGTCATTGGGCACTGGAACAGGCTGCCCAGGGAGGTGGCTGAGTCTCCATCCGTGGAGGTGTTTAAAAGATGGGTAGACAAGGCACTCTGGCACATGGTTTAGTGGTTGATAAAATGGTTAGACTTGATGATCCAAGAGGGGTTTTCCAGCCTGGTGATTCTATGATGCCATGAAATACAGATTCTGCAGATCACAATCTGTGAATTAGTCATGAAAAGCTAACAGTGGAATTATGGAGGTCACCATCTGCAGCTCCAGAAGAATGAAGTTAAGGAATTGGACTTCCTGTCACTGTGAGGACAGCTGTGGTATCACTAACAATCAACTGGCAAACACAAACCAGCACGCTAAACAATTAAGCTGGGCAGGAACAAGCATTGTTCTAGCACTGTAATACTAGCACATGACATAAGAAAATAATGAGATTCTTTTAAGTCTCGTCACCGAAGCTTAAAGGCACACTTTCTCAAACAATCTTTGGCATCTTTCAAGTAGCTAAACATGAGATAAACACAGGTATGTAAGTGCTCTTTCTTCTTCTTCACTTCTTTAAGTTTCTTATTCTTAGTTCTCTTTAATCATCTCACTGAAAACACATCTCTCCTGTTTTGTAGGACACTCAATCACTTATTGTTCCCTTTACTGTTTACCATTCCAATTCTGTCCACATCGCCCACATTGCTGAGATCTACCCATATTCCACTCCCTCCCTTAACCCAAAAGCTTGCACAGATATCAAACCTGCTCTGGCTGCATGGGCAGAAGCAACCTTCTATTTTCCTGGGTGGTTTCTTCAGCTTAGGTGGTTCTTCAGCCCCAGCCAGGTCAACTTCAGACTCCATTCTTCCTTGTACAAAAAAAGGCATTGCTGTAATCCTCCCACTCAGCATGAGCTGGGCAGTTGCCTCTGCTGACAGCAGCCAAAACTGCTGTCCCAGCTGCTGAAGCTACCACACACGTCATCTATATTTTAGATATTTTAGCTGCCAAGAAAGCACTGTTTCCATGCTCTTGGTTCTTTCATCTTCAAGGGTACATATGACACACTTGAAAGACCTGTACTATCTTGTTTTTTGGTCTTTTTTTTTTTTTTCAAATGTCTATCACATCACTTCACATTACAATGAGAGGGGTTGCTGCTAGGCTAACATGGTCTTCAAGCTCACCAATTTGAGTGGCAATTCCTTTAACAAATGCAGAGCTGCTTCTACCTGAAAATGAAAGTTTACTGACTTCAAAGCAATGTTTTGGAACTATAATTTAGACTACAAGCTGAGATTCCCCTGAGAGTATCAAATCTTTGCTATGGCTAAAGCTACACATCAGCTGCATTCCTCACTGTCACAGAAGTGGTGTAGACTACCAAAACTCTTATGATAGTCTTCCTTTCATAATCCTTCTCTGACGGCTGACCACAAATCATTTCAGCATCACAGCAGAAGCAACCACACTACCAGAGGATTACTGAATCAATCACCCATATTTATCCAGAGAGTGAGTGAAGACTGTAGCCCAGCACTGAAAAGGCTTGGTTTCTTCAGAGATCCTTCAACAGAGATCCTTCCTGGGAGGTCCTTGCTACTTCGACCTCTCTTGAATAGCAGCCAAAATAAGCAAACATAGAGCCATCATAAAAACGTTAAAGCTTATTAAAAAAAGGTCTGTTTTACCGCCCTTTCCCCATGATGGGAACTGTAACATTCCTCTCTCTCCCACATTCAGAAACATTAACTCAGTTTTCAAGAACAAATCAGTGTAACACTCAAAATGGTTAAAGGAAAAATGTTTACAACTTTCTATTATTTCTAAATCTCTAATGATCCTCAAACTGACTTGAGTTCAGACGAAAAGTGTGGATGTCCAAATCTTTTCTGTATTCTGTTGACAATATGGTGATCAGAACTCTAAAATGTGTCCTGTACTGCCTCCAGCTTGATCCATCACAGGAATATCTACAGATTGCTTCATACGTACGTTAAATGTTCCTCCCTTGACCACTGCCATAAGTTATTTCACAGACATTCTTCCAAGGACAGTGAGCACAAAAACAACTACAAAATATAGCAATACCTGACATTTTAAGCCATTTTCTTTTTGAGACTGTTCAGCTTAAACTTTATGTGTTGCAGTGGAGGAATTTTGAAGACAGAATGCAGGGCTCAGTAGGAAGGCAGTGAGATGTATGGTATTTCTCCCTAGAATACACAATATACTTTAAAAAAAAAAAAAAGCAGCTTTTTTTTCATTCCCAAAGAAAAATGCACTTGAAAGTCTTCCTAAACACATAGATGGAGCAAAACAAAGAAACAATTTATTTTAGGACTTAGTACTTCCAAAAGAATGTAATTCTTTTCATGCCCAAGGTCTCCTATTTTCTTTCCTATTTCCTCTTATTTCAATTGTATTAAATATACTGGGATTCCCATTCTCTGCTACTCAGTCCTAGCCCTGCACCAGCTCCTCTGTTCTGCAGAGAAAAGCCTTCACGCAGCTGAACAGTAACCGGCTTTAGGAAACCAGTCTAACAAATGGACTCTCTTCCCTGAGCCCATTTACTGTGCAGCCTCACGAGCACTCTGGTCAGAGCACAGTGAAGGCACAAGGCAGCATCACAATTCAGCAGCTAGGGAAAGAAGTGCTTAGGTCAGCAATGCTGTTAAAAACAGACACTGAACTACATATGGCTTACATTGCACAACTGCTGTGAAGTCTATTCTGATCGATGCACCTCTCTTGCACACTGCACAGAGCTTGGAGAAGGTCACAAGTCATACCCAAATCAGTCCAACCGCAGGCTAAAAGGGATAGCCCCACTTCCACTCTTGACCTGCACATGTATTTGATCTGATGCACTTAAATCTCCCACATCATCAGTTAAAATCAGCTTGTCGAAATACTGGAAAAAGAATTCAACATCAACAGAAAGTTAAGAGTCTCAAGAACGAGGAGAATGCCCAGTCGTATGAGAAGCAAAACCGCTATTTCAACAGCGACCACAGTTAAGCTAGATTGCACAAACTGAAGCTGCAAAAACATTTGAGAACTGTCAATTCCACCTCTGGAGGAGATGCTGAGAGTTTGAGACTATATACTCCACATTCCTAATTAAAGGCTGGACAAAATTAGTTTTAATTAACCTTAAAATAATTAAAACTTCTTGCAAGTTTCTCTTCTGCAGCTCTGCTTATTATTTGGCTAACATCCAATATATGTTCTATAAACAGAACATAAATAATACATGAAAAAGTAATAATTATTGTTCAAGAAAAAGAAGCAAATCATCAAGTTTGAAAACTAAGACTGGATTTGTACATCAACAGGTCGAACCACGTTCTCATTACATAGAAATAAGGCAAGTAGTTCCCACATGGCCAAGATGAAACAACCAGCTTGAAGAAAGCAATAATGATCTTCATCAAAGAACTCGAAGTCAAACTTCTCTCCCCCACAAAGACATTTAAATTACCACTACTTGCTAACAAAGACTAAGGAAATTCCAGGATCCCTAGAGTAACTGAAAAATAAAGGTTGAGGTGGGTCCTCTTTCATTCCATTTTACTGTCCTGAGGGGTTACAGTCCTACAACTCACTACAGCTTCTGCCTTTTGAGTAGCATCTCTTAGCTTGTGTTCAACTTCAGACCCAGAATAACCCATATAATTTCTTCCTAATCACCACTCCTCAACCACATGCCCCACGTTCTGCATTTGTGTGTTCAGCTATTCTTACTGAAATGTAGGACTTGACAGGTTTTTGTTTCTGAACTTTTCTTTTTTTTCCAGATCTCAGCATCAGCATTTTTCTTCAAATAATTTTAAATTCTAGCTTCCATCTCACACACTTCGATGCAGTCAATGAAGATAACTGCTGCTTTCTCTTTGCAAGGGCTTCACTTGTCTCAGCTATTAGCAAAATTACAGTTCAAATCTTCCCTTCCTTTCTGGACACTGAAAGCTCCTCCTGCTGGCCTTCAGTTGAACTAAAAGCAAAACAAAAATACTTGCCAAACCAAGAAAACACAGCAAAGCATTACTGGTATTTTAGTATCTTTCAGAATTTGGTGTTGAGACAAACAGCACTAAGAAAAATCTTACTCTGCAGGAAGCATAGTATAAGAGATAAGCCCAAGGACTTGCCACAAAGAAACAGATTATCCACACTATCACAGAAACAGTGTGAAATATGACTTCTTTTCTTTGCCTGGCAAAGAATCTGTTGCGCTGAGACAGAAACAGAGATTATTATTTTCCTACTGGAGTTGAGAAATAAAGCAAGCCAAAAAAATTGACTGCAGAGGTAAGAAATCCAAAGATAATTCATAGTCACATTACTCTTCTCATGTAAATTTATCGTGACAAACTACCAGAATTTTAGTCATAGCTTTTTATTACTTCTGATCAGGTGTGATCTGCATAAAGAATGGAAAAGTGACTTTATTGCTCAAAAAAAAAAAAAAAAGTTATATGAGGGTAACTATTCAGTTTTGGTGTGCTTTAAAAAAGCCACACACTCTGCTTAATGCCAAGTGTGGACTTGCAAAGCTCTGCTTGAAAAGTAGTATTTCTCCATCCCACGTCTTCAGCAGAAGTTCAAAGCAGGTTTCCAGATTACTTATTTGAGCCAGACACAATGCAGTTTGAGCCACCAGACTGTACAAAGTTCCATAATCATGTAATTATTTCAAGTGACTACTGAGTATGAGATACATAAGAGATACATCCAGGTTAACTCAGTAAGGCAGCAAATACCTATCAGCAGTGATATCCTCAGAACAAGGATTTACTGCTTGAAGATCACCTGAAAGTTGGAACACAAATCTTAGCACTGTTCCAGTTTTCTGAGAGGGCCAAATCTTACAGAGTTTGAGAAGAAAAGATTTTTTTTTTCCTCACAGCCTTGCAAAAACAGTCATTTTAGGCAAAAAAAAAAACCCAAACCAACCAACCAAACAAAAAAACCACCAAAACCAAACCACAAAACACCCCCAAACCAAAGCTCTGTATCTGTACGAAGAGAGGTCAGTCCCAACCAATATGAAACAAACTGGATCACAGCAAAAGAGTACCAAGCAAACAATTTTCAGTTCAGTGAGCAACGCTTTCATTCTAACGAGATCCAAAATAAAAGCTTGAATTATTCACATCTTCTAGGTACTCCCAAGCGTTGCAAAGCTTCCAACAGCCTTTGGAAACCAATTTATCACTGACTGCACAGACATCCTAAATGAAATCCTCATTGAGGTCAGCCTTTAATGATGACTCATCTCTCTAGGTCACTCCTGGTGTTCTGCAATCAACTTGCACTAGAACTCCCTTGCAAGTAAGTTAACACATTCTTAATCCCACCTTTTTGATTTATCAGTAACTCAAACTGATGATTGCGTTTTCCACTTCAAAGAGCTAGATTAACTCAGAGATTTTCTCATCTGCTTTCTTACTTTCGAACTAACAGATTTTTTATTAAACCACTATAAACAGCTGCAAAACTCAGAAAAGCAAAAGCAAAAGATGGCCAAAATCTTTTTGAGACAAGTTAATTCAACCTTGCCAATAACAAGTCCATACTCATTAACTGAACATGTATTCTCTTTTCCCGACTCATTACCGAGTCTGCCAAAACAATCCTCCTCTTCCCTCCAGAACCTTTCCCTGCTGGTTATGTGAGGCCAAAAGTTCCCAGAGTGGCGTTTCATTTTTCACTTCTTATGCACAGCATAGAGTCAAGCCTACAGCTCCCAGATCATGCACCTTTTCCTTCTGTATGCTCAGCAGAGAATGCAACATGCCAGAACTGAGTTTCCACCTGAAAGGAAAGATACAGCACATCCAGGGGAAGTTACATTAGTTCCTTCATTAATTCCCTCATTATCCATACTAGTCACCTACAGTAGAAATAATGCTCCTTCTCAAAATTTCCTCCAGCCTTCCTCACTCGCCACTCCAATTCCATGCAGCTCAGCAGTTCTGATAAACAAGCCAGTCACTGGCCATTATCACTGCTCAATTAAACTGCCACGCCAAAAAGGAGGCACTACTTACTTTGGGACTTTGAAAACCTGAAAGACCTCTAGCAACATATAAGAAGAAAGAGACGATATGCAGAATGGACTAGAGTGCTCTACATATCCTCAGCAGAGGAAAAAGTAACGAACAGGTAATTAAACATAGAGTCAACAAAAATAAAGATTACTTTAATTTTTTTTTGAAAATACACATTATTCTGTGATATTCATTATTTCATATCATTCAAGCCCTGAGTTCAATAACAAATGTCGTTCTAACATTTAAAGGTGTAACATCTACACTTATATAAGATGCAAATACAAAAATAAGATGCAGACCACAGACTTCAAGAATATTTTTAATTCTTTTTGAAGTAGCAGATGCCGGCAGTCACCACCATAGCCAGGAACACTGGAAATGATTACGAGCAAAACATCTAAGATCTTGTGCTGCTGTGGTTAATATTATGTACGTAACACACTTTGAACTGCAATGTTGAAGGTACGAAGAGCTGCCAATAAGCAGACATAGAGAAGAGGCAAGAAAATAAAATTGTTTGTGATTATTATGCAAGCAAATTTTAAAATTCTTGGAATATGCAATACTCTTCACCTCGTCTCATATGACTGGAGTACTACATATCCCCCACCTCTCCTACGGTTCTACAGCCAAGTTCTGCCACCCTGCATCATCAGCAAGCACAAAGTCTTGCATAATTAAAAATACATCTTGAAAAGCAAATTTCAAGTATTAACGCCCAACGATTCCCATTTAAAAGTGCGAGGAAATAAAATCTTTTACATCAGCCTGTTAGCAATAAGTCAGTATCTAGTGCTCGTTACACAAAAAGGTATTTTTAAAGGCCCATCTAGGTTTCACAGTAATCAATTATCACCCCAACGAGGACTTTAAGAAGGAAGACATTATATGTGTCCAACGTAACAATATTTCCCCAAGCTAACCTGACCTTTAATGACAAATACAGTTCCAAAAGAAATAAATCAGACACGTAAAAAGAATTCAGCCTTCTTAGTTTCAGCCCTCAGGCTCAGAAGGGCGATGTGCAAACACCGGCGAGCGCACAGCACCGTGAAGTCAACGGGGAGAGGAGAAAAAACGCTTTTGCGAGTTACCCCTGAGCCTAAGCAAACAGGGAAAAGCAGCAGCAGCCGCCGCGCCGAGTTCCAAGGGCCGAAGGGAAGGGAAGAGGCGCAGAGGGAGCGACGGGGCGGGGCGGGACAACACAGCGCGACAGCGCCCCCCACCGGCCAGCGGGGACACGGCAGGCACAGACAGACAGACACACACACAGAGGCACAGACAGACAGACAGACACACACACACAGAGGCACAGACAGACAGACAGACACACACACACAGAGGCACAGACAGACAGACACACACACAGAGGCACAGACAGACAGACAGACACACACACACAGAGGCACAGACAGACAGACAGACACACACACAGAGGCACAGACAGACAGACACACACACACAGAGGCACAGACAGACAGACAGACACACGCACAGAGGCACAGACAGACAGACACACACACACAGAGGCACAGACAGACAGACACACACACAGAGGCACAGACAGACAGACAGACACACACACACAGAGGCACAGACAGACAGACACACACACAGAGGCACAGACAGACAGACACACACACACAGAGGCACAGACAGACAGACACACACACAGAGGCACAGACAGACCGACAGACACACACACACAGAGGCACAGACAGACCGACAGACACACAGAGGCACAGACAGACAGACAAACACACACACACACAGAGGCACAGACAGACAGACAGACACACACACAGAGGCACAGACAGACAGACACACACACACAGAGGCACAGACAGACCGACAGACACACACACACAGAGGCACAGACAGACCGACAGACACACACACACAGAGGCACAGACAGACCGACAGACACACACACACACAGGCACAGACAGACCGACAGACACACACACACAGAGGCACAGACAGACCCTGACAGACACACACACACAGAGGCACAGACAGACTGACAGACACACACACACAGAGGCACAGACAGACCCTGACAGACAGACTGACCGACAGACAGACACACAGAAGCACAGTCACAGACAGATCGACACACACACACACACACAGAGGCACAGACAGACCGACACACACACACACAGAGGCACAGACAGACCGACAGACACACACACACAGAGGCACAGACAGACTGACAGACACACACACACACACACACACACACACACACAGAGGCACAGACAGACCGACAGACACACACACACACAGAGTCACACACAGACAGACAGGCAGACACACACACACGCAGACAAACTGACACACAGACAGTCATACACACACACACACACACACAGAGGCACAGACAGACCCTGACAGACAGACTGACCGACAGACACACAGAGGCACAGACAGTCACAGACAGACCGACAGACCCACACACACGCAGACAAACTGACACAGTCATACTCACACACACAGTCACAGACAGGCCGACCAACAGACAGACCCAGGGAATCACAGACAGAGACAAGGGGACACTGACACACACACACACAGATGGTCTCACACAGTCACAGACAGACAGACAAGAGTCACAGACAGAGTCTCAGAGTCACAGACACACACACACCCTCCAAAACATACCACCAAAAATTGCCAGCATGCTGTCCTGGCTGATAAAATCGCACTACTGGCTGATCAAACGTACAGCCACAGCCGTAGGCGTGCGGAGGAGGAATCCTGCTTTCACGTGGATCCGCCTAAAACGCATCATAAAAAAAGCGAGAGGTGAGTCATCACTGGGCTGCAAGGAAGGCACCGTAACTTCCCATCGACAGGAACGTCGCCTAAAGATGGGATGAACAACTTTAAACTTGCAATGGGAACCCCTAGGGGCACATTGCTATGACCTGTAAGGGAAGGACACACACACACTTCACTGAACCATGGAAGACACGCAGAGAGATGCACTAATTTCGTTAGGTCATGTAAGACAGACACACTCATACTTCATTAAATCATGTAAGACAGACACACTCATACTTCATTAAATCGTGTAAGACAGACACACTCACATACACACTCTTCATTAGACCGTGTAAGACTCGGAGAGGCACAGTCACAAAGATACACTTCATTAAACTGTGTAAGACAGGCACACTCACACTTCATTAGCCCATATAAGACAGACACTCAGAGACACTACATTAAACCGTGGAAGATGCACACACAGACACACATACACTCACTTCATTAAACAGAGACACACTCACACTGAGACACACTCAGAGACACACTCACTTCATTAAACCACACAGACACACTTACACACAAAGACAGCACTTCATTAAACTGCGTAAGACGCACACACTGTTAAATCATGTAAGACTCATTCAGAGACACATTCACTTCACTAAACTGTGGAAGACACACAGGCACTCACTTCATTAAACCATGTAAGATGCGGACACACACACACTGAGACACATTCACACACCCATTTCATTAAGCCATGAGACACACACATAAGTACACTCATACACACAGACACTTGAATAAAACATGTAAGACACACACAGACATACACACACAGACTTCATTAAATCGTGTAAGATTCAGGGACACACTCACACAGCGACACGCTCGCTTCACAAAACTGTGGAAGACACACAGAGACACTCACTTTATTAAACCATATAAGTCACGGACACAAACACACTGAGACACACTCGCACACTCACTTCATTAAGCCGTGAGACACACACAGACACAGAGACACTTGAATAAACCATGTAACACACAGGGACACATGAGTGGAGCAGGGAAAGCAGAAAGGAAAAAAAGAAATCCCCACTTCACTTGTTCCATTATAAAAGATACAAGCCTGCTGTGTAATATAGTTGCAAGAGAGGGGTTTTCTCCTTGAATTACACGCAAAAAACCCCTTTAGCCAACCACAAAAGCAAAACCAAAAGCTCCATCGCTGCTTCTATCAGGGCAGAAGAATCTAAAAAAGAAAATGATAACCAACCTTCCCCAGATTTCTAGATCTCCCCTTCCGAGAAGGGAGGATAAAAACTGGATTCAACGTAGTTTTCTACCTCAGAGGAGTTTGATTCCTTGCTCGCATCCGATTAAGAAGTGGTGCAGAGCTCCGCACCTCCCTGCATGACGAATCATGGTCTCCCTCGCGCCCAGCCTCGCCGAGCCAGGCAGCCTCACCTTAAAATTGCTGGAGTTGACCCATCCTGTTAACTCGTCGATGACTTTGTCCAGGCGCTGCTGGTCCTGCTCCAGGTCGGGGCTCCTCGCCGGGTCGCTCAGGTATTCCAGCAGCTCCTGGCCGACCTGCATCCTGCGGCCCACGTCTTTCTGCTGGACCTGCTCGCAGAAATAATCCATCCCGCCGGGCTCCATCCTCGCCCGAGGCAGAAAAGTTCCGAAGCGACCTTTCCCCTGGCTCTCCTCGAGGCCGGGAAGCGCGGGCGGGGCGGCACCGGGAAGGGAGAAGCCCCCGCGGGGAAGCGGCGTCGATCACCGAGCCCCTCCGAGCCCGCTCCGCCCCGGCCCCTCCGTGCGCGCTCCCCGCATGGGTGAGGGGCGCGGGGAGCTGGGGGAACCGCGGGACCGGGGGCTCGCCGTCCCGGGAGGGCTCCGCGCCGCCGCCTCTCCTCCTCCTCCCGCACCGGGGGAAGGGAAACGAGGAAAGCGAGGACGGAGAGGGGGGCTCGCGGCCGGTCCCCGCCGCCTCTCGCTCTTCGCCGCCCTTCTCACCGCCGCGGGCACCGGCGGGGCCGGGGCGGACCGTTCATGCTCCCGTCGCCTCCCCGCTCTCCCGCGGGGCACCTCCCAAACTTCGGCGCCGCGCAGCGCCCCGCCGGCAGCGAGCGGGCGGATCGGCCCCTCCCGCCGCGAACCCGCCCCCGGCCCTGCGGCACCGGCCCGTCCCGTGGAAGTTGCGTCCCGTGTCCGTCCGGCCCCGCCCCGCGCGCGCAGCCACACCGGGCGTGGCGCGCCAAAACTACGCCCCGCCCATTCGAGGAGACCACGCCCCCTCCTCACCCACTCGGCACTATCATTCCCGCCCCTTATCAAGACCACGCCCCTCAGCGGCCCATTCGCACGCCCCCTTTACACAAGGCCACGCCTCTACTCGCTGTGGCCACGCCCCCCACCCATGTGGCCACGCCCCCCACCCGGCCCGAGCGCGCGTCCGCGTGGCCGTTCCCACCCCTCCCCGCGCTGCGGCGGGCGCGCTCCCTCCTGCGGCGGGTTGCAGGCGGCGGCCGGGCGCGCATGCGCTCTGTCTCCCTCACCCCTCCCGGCCCCGTGGGTAGGGAGGGAGGAGGAGGAGGAGAGGAGGAAGGGATGCGAGGGGTGTTTGGGCTGTTGAATCGAGGCTGAAGGGAGATGGGCGAGGGGCTGCTGCGGAGGGGCATCCCTCTCTCCTCTCGTGAGGACCCCGCCTGCAGTGCTGTGTCCAGTTCTGGGATCCCCGACATGAGAAGGAGATGGAGCTGTTGGAACGGGTCCAGAAGAGGGATGCGAAGATGATCAGAGGGCTGGAGCACTATGAGGGCAGGCTGAGAGAGCTGGGATTGTTCAGCCTGGAGAAAAGTCCGAGGAAACCTTAGAGCAGCCTTCCAGTGGCCACAAGAAAACTGGGGGGGAACGGTTCACAAGGGCATGGAGTGATGGGATGAGTGGGAATGACTTTAAATTGGAGGGATAAGGTTTAGACTAGACATAAGGAGGAAGTTCTTCACAATGAGGGTGGCGAGGTACAGGCTTCCCCATCCCTGTGGATGCCCCGTTCCTGGACATAACAGAATCACAGAATGGCCTGAGTCAGACAGGACCCGCAAGGATCATCAAATCCATCTCCTACCTCTCTGTAGGACAACTTCAACATTCACACCATGGGCCCAAGGACATTGCGCGGGGTATTCAAAGCCAGGCTGGGTGAGGTTTTGAGCAGCCTGGTCTAGTGGAAGCTGTCCCTGCCCGTGGTAGAGAGGTTTGAAATGGATGATATCTACAGTCCCATCCAACCCAACCCATTCCATGATTCTATGATCCAAGGCTGGCAGTGGTACCTTGTTGTGTTTTTGCCTTCGTCAGGGGTGCCTCAGTGGGGCTGCTGCCTGCACTTACCATGGCAGAGGGAAGCTGTAGGAGAACTGGATATTAGGAAAAATCTCTTTACTGAAAGAGTGGTGAAACATGGGAGCAGGCTGCACAGGGAAGTGGTGGAGTCACTGTCCCTGGAGGCGTTCAACATATGTGTCAATGTGTTGCTTCGGGACATGGTTTAATAGGTGTGGTGGTGATGTGTTGGTGGTTGGACCGGATGATCTTAGAGGTGTTTTCCAACCTGAACAATTCTGTGATTCTATGAATGAGCAGTGTGGGCAGCAGAGCTCTGTGGGATGGTAAAGCGCAGAGCCACCCACTGCGGAAAGGGAAGGGAAAAGAAGGGAAGCTGTTGTCTTTCCAGTGCTGCCTTGACTTGGTTGAGTGGTGTCCTGCAATCCCCTTCACCCTGTGCTCTGCCCTGGTTTAAGGTGGCTGGACCCCAGCGTGCTAGGTTTGTGGGCAGGTTGCTATTAAGCTCTGCAGCGCAGTTGACCCACCCACAGGCTGTTAGGAGCTGACTTTAGTAAAACAGAGACCCTTTAGTGCAGAGCTGTGACTTGAGGTGTTGTTTCAGGGTCAGTTTAAACTGGTCCAAGTCCCCCTGTTGCTACAAAGGAGAGAAGCAGTCCTGTCCCACTCCCTCTCTCCACCTTGTCCTAGCAGCAGGTTCACCTGGCCTCTCAGGCCTCCAAAAGTATGTCTGCGGTTTCACATGCAGGGAAGGGAAAGGAGGATAATTCACTTTTCCCCTCTTGGTGCCAGAGCTGCTGTGCTTGGTCCCACTTTTGTCCCTGGGGTGGGTCCTGCACTCCCAGACTGCTTTGGATTGTTTTAATGGGCTTAATGGTAGAGTTGGTATTGGTGAACAGGGCTGGCTCACAGGTCCCAAGGGCAGAAGCATAGGGTGAGAGGAAATGGCCTCAAGTTGCACATGGGGACGTTCAGATTAGGCATCAGGAAAGATTTAATCACTGAAAGGGTTACCAGGCACTGGAAGGGGCTGCCCAGGGAGGTGGTTGAGTCACCATCCCTGGAGGTATAGAAAAGGCAGATGAGGCGCTCAGGGATCTGGTTTAGTAGTGGACAGGTACAGTTGAACTCAATGTTCTCAAGGGTCTTTTCCAACCATATGGTTCTATAAGTGTAACATCCCCTGTCAATAGCAACTAGCATTTCGTTGATTCACACTCCTAAATTGCCCCTCTCTTCGGTTAAGCAAGTGACAAATTTGGTGTGGGTTAAGTACAAAGAGACAGCCAGAAGCTAGATAGCAGATGAGGACTGGTGGGACCTCTAACAGTGACAGCCATTGACTCACTGTTAGAGGCGCAGGGAGGATCCGGGGAACTACAGGCCTGTCAGCCTGACATCGGTACCGGGGAAAGTCATGGAGCGGGTGATCTTGAGTGCTATCAAGAAGCACTTGCAAGAGAACCGGGTGATCAGGCCCAGTCAACACGGGTTCATGAAAGGCAGGTCTTACCAGAGTAATCTGATCACCTTCTATGACTGAGTAACTAAACTCTTGGACAAGGGAAAGGCTGTGGATGTATCTTCCTGGACTTTAGTAAAGCCTTTGATACAGTTTCTCACAGCATTCTGCTTCGGAAACTGTTGGCCTCTGGCCTGGACAGGTGTACACTCTCCTGGGTGAAAAACTGGTTGAATGACCAAGCCCAGAGGGTGGTTGTAAATGGAGTTAAATCCAGCTGGAGGCCAGTGACAAGTGGGGTTCCCCAGGGCTCAGTCCTGGGTCCAGTCCTGTTTAATGTCTTTATCAACAACCTGGATGAAGGCATCGAGTGCTCCCTTAGCAAGTTTGCAGATGACGCCAAGCTGGGTGGAAGTGTGGATCTGCTGGAGGGTCGGGAGGCTCTGCAAAGGGACCTGAACAGGCTGGACTGCTGGGCTGAGACCAACAGCATGAGGTTTAACAAGGCCAAATGCCGAGTCCTGCACTTGGGGCACAACAACCCTAAGCAGAGCTACAGACTAGGAGAAACCTGGCTGGAAAGCTGCCAGGAGGAGAAGGACCTGGGGGTGTTGGTTGACAGTGACTGAACATGAGCCAGCAGTGTGCCCAGGTGGCCAAGAAGGCCAATGGCATCTTGGCTTGTATCGGGAACGGCGTGACCAGCAGGTCCAGGGAGGTTATTCTCCCCCTGTACTCAGCACTGGTGAGACCGCACCTCGAGTACTGTGTTCAGTTCTGGGCCCCTCACCACAAGAAGGATGTTGAGGCTCTGGAGCGAGTCCAGAGAAGAGCAACAAAGCTGGTGAAGGGGCTGGAGAACAAATCTTATGAGAAGCGACTGGGAGAGCTGGGGTTGTTTAGCCTGGAGAAGAGGAGGCTGAGGGGAGACCTTATTACTCTCTACAACTACCTGAAGGGAGGTTGTGGAGAGGAGGGAGCTGGCCTCTTCTCCCAAGTGACAGGAAACAGGACGAGAGGGAATGGCCTCAAGCTCCACCAGGGGAGATTTAGGCTTGAGGTAAGGAAAAAATTCTTCATGGAGAGAGTGGTTAGGCATTGGAATGGTCTGCCAAGGGAGGTGGTTGAGTCGCCGTCCCTGGAGGTGTTTAAGGTGAGGGTGAATGAGGTACTTAGGAACATGGTTTAGGGATTGGTGGGAATGGTTGGACTCGACGATCCAGTGGGTCTCTTCCAACCTGGTTATTCTGTGATTCTGTGTGATTCTATGATTCTGTCATGAAAGTTTAGCTCAGTTTGAAGATGGCACAATCTGTCTGTCTCTCTTACCTCATTAGGCCTACCATGAGGAAGGGTAAGACTGCAGGCAAGCAAGATGCTTCCTCAGGTGGAAACTGACTGAGGAACCACGCCTGGAAATTGCAGTTTGTAGTAAACCAAACTAAATTGGTGCTACAGTGGTCCCACTTGCCTGCTTCTCACAAACCGCGTTTTCAGGAATTCTGCAATTCTTTTCTGTCCCTTGAAGTGACATCTGTGTGACCTAGCAGAGGGCTAGCTCAGGGAACTGATCTGGCAGAAAAAGAGATCTATGTCCATGGGCATAGTAGAAGGCAAGACCACAAGGAGCCTTTTGTTGGTTTTGGTGTGATGTGGCAAATTTGGGATCCCAGACTTGATAGAGCCCTAAGCATTACTATAATGAAGATACTTAAAATGTTTATAGATGCCTTTAAACCAGAAATATATGTATTGTATTTCAAGCTTATTGTAATTTCACAAAAATATTATGAACTGCTTATCGTGTTTTCACAGTGAATTTCCCTGTGCACATATAAAACCCCATCATTTTGGACAGAGCTGAATAGTTCTTGTCCTGTGTGTTCAATGACAATTACAATGATGGTTTACTAATCTGTCCTTACAAAGATGGAATTCCTAATTGCTTTTATTGGAAATGGGACTCCAGAAAATAGCTGAAAATGGAAAAATAAGTATAAGAAAAAGTAAACCTGCAGTCTTTATTTATTTTTTTTTACCGTGGTCTAGAATTAGATTCACTGCTCTAAGTTTAAAAAGTAAAAATGAAAGTTTTAAAAGTAACCTGTTGACTTAGTAAAATTGGCTAAACACAAAAGAACTGATCAAGAACTGTAAACAGTTTCAGTCCACCAAACTTTCTGAAAAAAATCAGGTCATTTAAAATTCATTTTTCATTATAGTCCAAGTTAGTCTCCATCTCTTGAAACAGAAAATTGTAAGCAAGAAGAGAGGGTAAATCTCGTGGCACTAGATTTTTAGAGTCTTTCGTGGTTTGAAGCACGCATACTGATTAGATAATCTGATTGCTGCGAACAGTATTGAAGCTGAAGAGAAGGGTGAAGTGTAACATGAGACACACTTGAAATGCTGAAACTGTTTTGTCAACCCAAAGACAATATCACAAAACTATGTTAAGGGGAAAAAGCCATGCTGATACATTTGGCTTCCCTCCTCATTTCGCATACCATGTGTTTTCTTAGAAAACACAGAAGAAAATAATTGCCTTACTGTAAAATCAGAGGATTAAGCTACTGTATTTCATCCTGTTACTGCCTACCAGCACTGGTGCCTTCGCACTGCATGGACTTTGATAGAATATTAGAAAACTGGTAGCCTTTTTGTCACTGAGGTTTCTGATAAAATCAAGGCGATTTCCTTTGACATCCTAGTACTGAAAAGAACTATCTTTTATGTGAGATCAATAAATGTTGGTCGATTTTTTTTTCCTCTGCAAAGAAATAGCATTTTGAATTGGCAAATAGAGCTTCTGGATACTCTTTTTTTTTTTTTTTTTTTTTTTTTAAGCAAGACAGGAGCAGCAGCACTCTAACATTTAATCTAGAGCAGTTCTTCAGCTTGGACAAAGGACGCAGGTTTGTTGTTAGATGTTCTCACAAAGTCCTAGTGGACTTTATACCTAGGGATGTGGGCTAGGCTCCAAAAAGAAGGCATTTTCATTCAAGCCGAAGATCTTCTAAAGCCTCTTATTCTCAGTTAAGGAGATTGCTTCCTTTGGAATGCAAACTTCTTTTTGATATGCAAGCATGTGAGCATAAATCCACTATTCTTGTGTACTTGTACAATGCACAATATTTTGTAACACAATTAAGCCCTATAATTGAATGCAGAATCAAAATTTCCTTTGGTCTTCTCAATATGACTTGCTAGCAACCAGAGCAATTACAGCAGGAGCTGAGGTAAATGACACTAATCCAGTGAGGCGCATTTCCGACCTGAATTGCACACCAAACCAGTACAAGTATGCTGCACAGTTCTTACGTGTAATGTCATGTTCTGGAAAAGATGAGAATCATACAGGGAAATGGGCTAGGGAGGGGGAATGCCATGTTCTTCATTCCTTTGGCTGATAAGAAAGTGTGTACTGTGTTTGAGCTTCTGTTCCCACCCACTTTCCTTTCCTAACAGTAGCTTTAACAGGCTGGGACCTCATGCAACCCTGTTATCAAACTCCTGTAGTAGACCTGTCAGTCATTCCAGCCAAAAAGCTATTTCTCCTTCTGAAAAATTCTTTCTATATGGAAGATGATGTCCTATGACTGAAAGAACCATAAAAAATCCCTTTAAACTCCTCTGATTAAAAGATCTCTTTATCACAAATAGCAAGCACAGGCCATAATAATAAAACTAGAGTGAATTTAAACATGAGTCACTCAGAAAATTTCCGCAGATTACACTTGACGTAGACGAAGTTGACGCTGAGGAAATCTATGAGAAAGTTGTCCTTGCATTCCTGTTGGATTCCTCAGCAGCTGGGACAGCATTTCTACACCATGTTCCACCCCATTGGCTTGAAGTGAATGTTCAGATTGTGCCTTGGATGTGGTGACCTTCAATCATGTACCACTTCCTTTTAATGTATTCTAGAATAACCATATGCTTTTGTTTGTTTATAGGTTGGAGATCAGTATATCCACATTTTCCTTAATCCTGTCAGTAGTTAAAATAGCATCATAATGTGCTATTTTAAGCAGAAATGTGGCATTTTTTTATTATCTATGTCATGGCATAGGGTATTTATTTTGCATCTTTTCTTGCATTAATTGTAAAAGGATGATGTGTAACTTTTTTTAGCTGAATTTATCACTGTTCTGAACTGCTCCTTCCAAAGAAGAATATCAGAGTGATGGAATAATAAGTATCTTCTGCATATTAATCAATTAATTCACTAAGGAAATTTCTTTTGATGATGTTGCAATATATCTACCAAACTGGTTAAATTCTTGCCAATTTTTCTCACAGGGCCTTGAAGATGAAATTAGATGCAACTGTACTAAAAATTGACTGGGTGAACTCTGCTACATTTTAGCTTGTGTCATGAATGTTCTTGAAGTGACATACTTAATATAGTTCTCTTTCATACGAATATTTATAAAGCAGTCAGAACTTGAAACAAGTAATCTGGTATTGGTTTTGTACCTACTAACTCAATTTGATTACAGAAATGGTGGGGGCTGTCAGACTGATGCCAGATTACTGGGTTACTTCAAGGCATTAATTTGTTCCTTATTGTCAAATATGTTTTAACATGTAGATACTGCAATTAAATAATTCATCCTCATAAATCTTTTATGATTTGTTTGCTAATTTTCTTTATATGTGTGATACAGAGAAGGAAGAACAAATGAAAAACCATGGGTAATGAAGAATAGTAATAATAGATCAAGAGAATAATGTCAGAATTAACGTGTAAGTGGCCACTTCTTTTTTATCATATTAATCTATCATGTCTTTAACTACTTAAAGCACTGCTATATAACTTAATATCCTGCCACTAAGCACAGTGGCAGAAATATTAGTCTCTTCCAGTAGAGCTGTTCAACTGTGGTTTGCCAAAAGAATGATTTCATCTATTTTGTGCAGCAGGTTAGTTCACTAGACCTTGATCAATTATGCTTTTCTATCTTTAAATTTCTGTGATGGAATATGATACGCCTGTGCTTAGTGCAATACCTTTGTATAATGTTGCTGTGTAATAATGTCGTGTCATGCTGGAAAAATGCTGTGATGCAACAGCTCAACAGTCCATGAGTCCCAAATTCTTTAAGTTATTAAAGTTAAGCAATTAATTACACTTTTAGTCAAAATACGTCCAAGCACTTTCTCAGTATAGGTGGAATAGCTGTGTGTTGTCGTGCTACTGTTTGTAACAACAGTATAGAAGAACTAGAAAAGGATGCAAAATGCTTGATTCAGCTGACCTGAAAAGTAAAAAACTAGTAAGCACACAGTGTACTGCACAGCAGTATCAAAGGATGTGGAGAGGGGTGCATTTTGACCTTGGACTGGCAAAATCTCTATTCTTGCAAAACAAGTCACGGCATTTTTATTATCTGTGGGAAGCTTACAGGGCAGAGAATGTAAAACTGTGCAGAATGGTATCCTTCTCGTCACATAAAAAAAACCTTTGAAAAGTGTGTTGATACTCTTCTTAGTAACACCATTACAGTGGCAGAGTGTGCCTGTATTTACACAAACCAATCCCATTCTCCTTGTGTGGGAATTAATAAGGAAGGGGAAAAACTTACATGATCTGATTTGTTCATCTTTGGTCGGGCTTTCTTTTTTTTTTCAGTAATGCAAACCATGCTATAAATAGGACCAGATTCAGCAGCCATTTATCACTTGAGTAACTCCTACGCTACCAGTATTGATCAAGAAAGGTTTTACCAGGGAAGTAGAGCCTGCAGGGTTTTTTCCTCAAAAAGAGAGAAAGTCTTCCTTATATGCATGTAGTTTAATGCATACATCAATTCACAAACATATAGTTTAAAATGCTTTTTTTCATAAAAATGCATTTACATTCTTTACTTAATTTTAGTTGATTGAATTTATTGACTGTTACCCGATTTTTGCATGCTTTTCCTCTGTAGGTTTTTAAAAAAACCCAGCCCCTTGTCTGGCTGCTTGAGAGCTCCCTCTCGTGGTAAACTTTCCTGGAAGATCTTCCCAAGTATTCCGGTCCCAGAGGCATGTGGTCGAGACTTTTACCTACCAGGTCGATTACTGGTGACAATGTGCAGCAAAAGCAAGAAGCCAAGCTAGCTGTTGTTACAGATCATCTTTTCGCTTGGCTGCCCACCCTTTTCACATGGAAACCCACTGGTTTGGCATGGATCAGTTGGTATTTTGGGGGAATTTCTGTAAATGAGTAAGCATATTAAAATTATTCATTTGTGTTCTAGGAAAAAAAAATGGATTGTTTGGTTTTTTTACTTTAAAAAGAAGGAATTGTTGTACTTATCTAGAGCAGTTCAAACTCTGTTGTTCTCACATCTGAGTTGGTGCTGCTAGTCATGCAGTTTAAAGCAGACTGTACTTACTACAGCCTTCAGTTTTGACCAAATCCTCACTATTAGGGGTCTGAGCTGTACCAGAGCGTGGTTTTTCTAAACTACTTTGCAGTTCAATTCTCCTATTCTGTCTAGGACAAATACCAAGGGTTTGGAAAAAGAGGTTCAGCCATTCTTCCCTTCCTCCCAGGGCCCTAATTCTTGACCTGTGCCTCAGCTGGGAAAAGATCTGGATCTGCAGTGTCAGGGACTAGAGCAGCAGCCACGAACAGTTTGCGTAACACAATGTGGTGGAGTCATTGCAACTGGCTTTTTGTGTCTCCTATGAGAGAGGCTGAGTCATGCTTCTTGGTACGTATGCAGCAGCCGATGCGAGGGACCATGAAGGTTGCTTCTAAGGATACAGAGGGTGCACCAGTTCTCCCTGTTTTCCTACAGTTAAAGTGATGACCTGTCCAGATCTTCTGAGCTAGAGTGAATTATACCATTTTAGAATGAAAATTGAAATGAGATAATGGTCATAAATACAGCTTTGACAATAATAGCACTGAAAATGAAGTAAAATAGTGGGGAAAGTGAGGTAGATTATGGGGAAAGACTGTAAGGTTAATTTTCTGTATTTGTGGGTTCTGAAGTGGACTGTTTAATTAAAAGTAGTTGGATTCATAGTGTTTTAAGAATCAACAGATAGTTCAATCTGTCAAGAAAATACAGTATTCAGTCACATATAGTTATCTACCTGGGAAGCAAGTAACAAAACCATGCGAATCCAAGCAGGTGAATTTTTAAAAGTAAAGCTGCATTCATATTCTATGGCTCTGACCAGGTTCAGGGATTGGGCTTGCTATTTTTCTCTTTTTTATTTGCAGAAAGAGATTGGGGTAATGGAGTGCTGTATAATGAGGGAATCTTTTAAAGGAAGCATATGGAAATAATTTATTGAAGTACTAAAATTAGTAAATGTGTATTATAATAAAAATGTAATATAAGTGTCAGAACTGAAATGATAATTTCTTATTTAAACATATATGCACAAACCTGTTTCAAAGAATTCTTTAGAACAACTTCTACCTTTTCTTTGGTATTTACTGAACCCCTTGAGATCTTCAGTTTACTTCCCAACAGACTCTACGGCCAGTAATTTATTTGATGTTTGCAGATGCTTTTTGATACATATATAAAGAATTTGATAGTCATTTACCCTAATCTATAAACTTGCAGGTAAGAGCTTCATAAGACAATATTTAGATGCCAATTTAGTAGTATTTTGATTTTTTAAAAAAGTATTTAATTTCTACATTCTGGAATGGAAAAGGTTAAAGAAGTGAATGTACAGATTTGATATACAGGCACTTAAAATAGGCAAAACTTTTAGAGTCAAATTATGAATGGGGGGTTTGTTCCCCTTTTAGAGCCTCTATCTTTCACCTGAGAGAACACACATATCCAAACTGCATGTCTGGGGGACTATTTCACTACAGGCAAATCAAAGAAAATAGGTTGTAATATAGGCAACAGTACAATATTATGTTTTTATATGAAATGCCAAGTAATATACAAATTCGTGGCTACAGAAGTGGAATCTTTTCGATCTTCTTTAAACTGAATAATCACAGTGTCTGTGGAGTCTCAATTATGAATTCACTTTTTAAAATATTGTATGACTCATAGCAGAAACATTCTCGTATTCATTGCCTTTGCCAGCATTTAAAGACAATAAGTGGCCTTTTTAGAAGTAAATTCCTATTGAAATAAAAAATTCTGCATACGGGTATTTCTGCATACAAACATATCCTGTGCTATGGATTTTCCAGAACCTTTGCCCATCACATATGTGAGCAAATGTGTCAGTGCTTAAAGTGATGACAGATGCATATCCCAGCCCCCAGCACAGTATGTGCCTGTCTTTGCAGTGTCTGAACCTTCCCCTGCATTCATTCTAATGGATGTCACACCAGACGCTCCTAGGAAATTGGGAATATATAAAAGCGAGAATGACTAGCCAAACCCCATCTGTGATCAGACTTCATTTGGTTTAGATACCTGCTTATGTTAAACACGATTATAAGCTAGTTTAAAAACCAGTCTAGAGCCTGATCCTTTTGGAAGGAATAGACTGCATAACCTCAGCTAAAATAGTATCAATTCAGCATCCAGTAGCTTGTTTTGTTTAGTAAAACAGCACTGTTCTTTCTTAGGTCTTGACAATGTAACTTTTATTCAAGGATGCTTGTATCAAGCAGATGTTCTTCTAGGATCACATTGGGTCCTGTGAACCGCCTGGGGATCACTGCAGTGAGGGCAGCAGCCAGGACTCACTGTGCCCCATGCATGCAGGAGCCGGGCGAGTGGAGCGGTCCCCTGGCAGTGCCCAGGGTCAGTCAGCAGCCCCGTGGCTGCCAGACAGGTCTGCAGTCACAAGGCAAGTCCTAGGTCAAGCCAGGTGTCTGACTCAGTGAAGTGCATGACTGGGGCTCAGGCACAGCCACACCTTACACAGGGGAGCCCGAGCTTAAATGCAGCTCCCAAGCCAAGTGGGGAGGCCTCCAGTGAGGCTCCTCTCAGCTGTTCTTCACCCACCAGGTTTTCACAGCCATCCGATCCAAGGTTACACAGCTACACCACATCAGTGCTGGCCTCCAGCACACGCAGTCAAACCTCTGCTGGGGGACTGTACATAGGGTCTTCATGCTGTGGATTTAATGGTTTATTTGGAGCCTATGATTTGTTGGTTGCAGTTAAAATAAACTGATTCCTCCCTTCTGTGTACACTCGCTCATTTTCTAAGTGTAAAAATACATGGGTTTTTATGTTTACAAGAATATAAGTGTTGCTTTGTGCTGGTTTTGGCTGGGATGGAGTTTATTTTCTTCATAGTAGCTAGCATGTGGCTATGTTTTGGATTTGTGCTGGGAATTATGTCGATAATTCAGGGATGTTTTCATTACTGATGAGCAGTGCTTACATAGAGTCAAGGCCTTTTCTGCTTCTCACATTGCCTCACCAGCGAGTAGGCTGGGGGTGCACAAGAAGCTGTGAGGGGACACAACCAGATCAGCTCACCCCAACGGACCAACTGAGCAAAGGGATATCCCACACCATAAGATGTCACTCTTGGGAATCGAAGCTCAAAGGAAAAGGAGGAAGAAGCAGACGTTTGGACTCACAACATTTATCTTGCCAAGTAACCACTACACACGATGGAACCCTGCTTTCCTCCAGATGGCTGAACACCTGCCTGCCAATGGGAAGTAGTGAATGAACTCCTTGTTTGCTTCGTTTGCAGCTTTTGCTTTATCTATTAAATTGTCTTTATCTCAACCCATGAGTTTCCTCACTTTTACTCTTCTGATTCTCTCCCCTGCCCCACTGCGGGGGAATGAGCAAGAAACTACTTGGGGCTTAGTTGCTGGCTGGGTTTAAACCACATTTGTCTTAAATGCTTTAAGTATCTGGTACTGAACATAGAACTTGTATCCCAATTCTGTCACAAAGCTACAGGGTAAAGGAGGAGTAGGAGCAGTAAAACTGGTCCATCTGAAGTGCAGATTTAAATTTGAAGTGGACCTGAATGACAACATCTAAAATTTCAACAGAGTTTGATTTTCCACCCACAGTTCACATTTATTAATCTCTGTGGTTTTCCTGGGAACCATTATAAATCCAAGGACTAGTTTAAAAATTCAGATGTAGACTTGGGCTGAGATTCAGAAATCCAGAAAATCCTGTTATGATAAGGCTTAGTGTCAGCCCTTACCTAAGCACAACTTCCTATGAGAGTGTTGCTTAATTGTAACTTCTGAAGTATGCCCAAAAATAGGAATAAAGCACATCTTGGCAATGGCTACAATTCCTCATATTTATGAAAGCAATCTTCGGGCATGATGACATTTTCAAAACTAGAATCCAGTTATATGTTTTTTTGGGAGAAAAAAAAAAGAATTATACTTCAACAGAGGATAAGAATCTATTATTCTCCCAATCTCGTTTTCCTAAAGTATGTGTGATGAAAGGAAAGTGCTTCCTGATCATCCACTTTGTTTCTTCAGGCAAACTCTTCACGTGATCAGATTTTCCTAACTGAGAAGACTTTTAGAGAAGCTACAACATTCCTGGCACTTTTGTAGCTCTACTTTCTTTTCCCTGGGATCCTGGAAGTTTCACCAGGACTACGCTCTCCAGGTTTTGCTGGGACAGATTAGACCAGCAACATTTTGTTTGTTTGATGCCATGTAATTGATATCTTGATGCGGCTTCAAGAAATGCTGACTTGAGCCTAGAGAATGAAGCAGCTATGCTGGCTATGTCTGTGCTGCATCTGAGGTTACTCTATCCGTGTTCACACCGCAGACTACAGGGTGCTTCCAGACTATTACAGGGATGTCCATACATAGGGATACGCTATCGTTATGTCAGAAAAAGAAATCAGACCTTTTGGCTTTGAGTGCACATTTGTTCAACTTTATGTGTGTAAAGGTGTGGTTTTGTGCAACCCAAAATCTGCCTCTGAGGCACCATTTCAGGAAGCACGGCATTTGTATGGTTATGTGACTATATTCCAGGCCAGGCCAAAAATTTTATGCAAGGAGTATTATTCAAGATAAAGCATTTTTGCTGTTCTTCTTAGCACAGGTTATAGCCAAACAGAGTCTGCCAAAGCTGGCTGCAGAGTGTCTTGCTAGGCAGTGCTTGGCATGTCAGGGTGTTCAGCTGGCGTTGCTGGAGGAAAGTCTGCAGCTGCAGGTAAAGTAAAAACAGCCAAAGTAAAAACAGAGTTGTAGCTGCTGTGGCTGTGCTCCTCCGCTGCCAACACTGCTTTTGCCTTGTCATTGTAAGTGGGAGGCAGACCCTGGCTCTGACAAGCACCAAGCGCTTAGCTCTTGTAGAGCTGGAGCTTGGTAGGAGGCCTTCTCTCGTGTCTTCGGAGTGTGACTGATGGTGTTATCAGCCCAGCAAACTGAGTGTATCACTTGTGCTGCAGAATAACTGCAGGAGCATGTCACAGGTGAAGGGAAGCGCTGGTGGTGCAGGCTGTGGTGTGACCTTATAGGTTAGATTGTCCCAGCAGCAGGGCTCGAGACCAGACCAGCCCTCCTCCTTGCACGTATTGGTGGACATGTGAGGAGGATCCTCTGCTAGCTTAACTAGGTTACTCTCGCAGAGCCTTGGAGTGCATATAAATAATTGACAGTGGACAGTCAGGGTTTCTGGCCTCAGACAACATACAGCTTAGTGAGGCAACACAGCAGAGATCCCAGAATCTGTATCATAAACTCCAGTTTCAAGTATACTCTCTATCTTCCATGCTAAGACATAATCATTACATGAAAATCCAAGAACAGAGCTATCACAAAATGTTTTCACGGGCCATAATTGCTTCCAGTAGTCCATGTAAATGAATATTTAATGCAAACAATATTTTTCCACTAAGAGGCACACCCCATCAAAAGATAATGCAAACTGTATCTCACAGAACTGGGCAATGGCTATGTAATCGCTTTCAAATGTATCTGTAATCTGTAATCTCTTTTTACAAGCAGGTATTTTGCCTGAAGGGTCGTACAGCAGCGGGCCTTTCTGAGAGTCATCAAGCCAAAACTCATCATATGGTTTCAGTATAAAACTGTTATAGATATTTTACATCTTTCCAGCTGTAATTAAGTTTAGCTGCCATTACTCACTCCTATTTTAAGTACTACCATCACAGTTCAGTTGCAGATTTACTTTCTTCCCATGACCGCTAACTAGCAGTTGGTTTTATGAGCCCTGTTTTTTTTCCCCACTCTGACTAAACTCCATTATACGATAAAATCTGACTTAGTCTCAAATGCATTCTGGTCACTGTGCTTTATATCATATGCCAGCAGTCATAAAGTAGAAAGCTGATCCTGCAAGAAGGAGAAAATCTAATATCAAATTAATACATAATAACTTTGTATAGTGCAATCTTTTGACACTAAAAGATGAATTTTGTCAGCACGGCATTGGCAGTTGGTAGTAGATTCATAAGACACACTACTCCTCTCAGTAAAAAAGCCAAAAAGCATGGCATGAATATTATTGCTTTTAGCGTTATCTTGTGGATAGAAAAAAAAATGAGGTCTCTATCACTTCTATCAGTATTCCCTATTTATTTAGGCAGTGCTGAGTATGAGGGTGGCAACATGACTTACATGCTAATTGGTTTTAAAAGTTTTTTAATTCCTCTCTATACGTGAATTTTTCAGATAGAAGGGAAGACACACATTTTGTTCCTTAATGGTAACAATGTTGTAGGTTGTACAGCACAACATGACAGCTATCTCTGCGCTGAAATATGGAGCTAATTGTCTTGGGGCAGTGCTTTTAGAGGCTTCGGCTCTGAGAAGCCATTCTGGTGGTGGCTACATCAGGAATCTCTGCACTCTACATTAGATTAAGTAATCTTGTGCTTTTCCATCTGCCTTCATCTGGTAGCTCTTTCCAGTTGTGTATTGCTTTCGACAGCAGTTTTTATTTGCCTCTACAACAACTCCTGCAGTTGTTCTTCCTCTGCAGCACAGTAGTATTGACAACACCAGAAAATGTCAGACAGCTTAGTTCCTTTCAGGTGTAGTACAGAGCAGAAAGCAAATGCAAAAATATGTACTTATCTCCATTCTGAAGCTGCCACAGCCCAGTTTGGTCCCTGGAAAAATTCCAGCTACCTTAAGAGTTGCCCTAACTTGTAGCGTAATTGCTATGTTTCCCATAGGACTTTTCAGCACTGTACATGGCAAGTACTAAAGAATATCTCAGCCACGCCTCAGCCTGCTTTCATGCTGGCTTGCACGCAGAAAGATCTTTACCAAATACTCTGAGTCTAGTAATTTTGTCTTTTTTTTTTTTTTTTTAAGACCTTTTCTGGTATAGATGTTCTTGGGAATGTGAAGAGAAGTAAAAGGGGAGAGACAGAAACAGTTAATGGCCACAATATGTTAATGAATTATACTAAAACAGAAAACCCTGGTTCTGGTTCTTCTCCATGGACTGGCATGAGAGTTCTTCTGGCAAACAGATTCTCTGGTACATTTCAGATAAGTCTGTTAATATATAATTGCTTTAATAATTGTCTAACCTAGATAATATTTACAAAATATTCCTAAATCTTTGCAAAGACCCTTGCAGGCACCTATCATTATTTACTAGGTATAGTGGCAAATAAAATCACATTCCCTGTGTTCTTTGTTGAACATGTAAAAGCACTGAAAAATTTGCACTCAACTTCATAGGGCACCCTGAGCTTGATGGTTTTTCGCAAGAAGTATTCTAAGTCATCACCTCAGCTTGCAATAATTGCCTACAGTCCTCCATTCCTTACAGCATTCCCATTACCATTTCCTAAAGAGTCGACATTCTTAATTCCTCTGTTTCCTTGCATATAATCTAGCTAATATCTAATATGCCATTCTCAAACATAGTTTCTTATTCCATATGAGCACATGAGAAAACAGGGAGGAAAATGAATTGGAGCAAACTCATCATTTGCCTGTGATGAGGTGTGGTGCTGGCATGCTGTCACAGCCCAAGAGTGCAAATTAGTGGGTACGACTTTAGCACTTCTGAAAAAAAATTCTGGTGAGCCTTACGTTCTCATCTGTAATTTTTATCTTTGCTTGTAACAAATACTACATCACAAAGAAAATTTCCCGTCTTGCACTGAGCTGGTTTTTGGGTGCATACTTTGATGTGCATATATTTAGTCATTATATGAATTTTATACAAATGGAGATGGTTACCTTTGAATCACTGCATACATTTCTGGCCAATAAAACAGAACATGCAAATAATTAGCATATAAACATTAGGTAGATTAAATGAAAATTCATATGGAATCATCTACATAGTAAAGAAAATAATATTTAATTGCTTCATCCCTGAAAATAGGTACCTCATTCGTCACTGATAAACTGCCAAGCCAAGCAGGTAATACTGGTAAGATCCAAATGGAAAAAATGTCAGTCACGAGGTGGAACAAAACATGCCATGGGAAAATGAATTGACCTGCTGTGATGACTCACATCTAGCTAACCAATGTGAAGCATATTTGTTGAACCCTGTGAAAAGTGGAGGAAGCTGATGCTAGGAACAAATGTAGATACGGGGGTTCAGAAAGGATACACAAAAACATGATCCGGAAAGCAGACAGACACACGCATATCTGATGTTATCAGACCTACAGAAGCATGAAGGAGTCTATTGGTAATAAGGTCTTTCCTTTTTACTTTGCGAAATTCACTTGCTGTCCTAGAGTAATTCCAAGGACAATTTAATGTCAATTATGCCTAGTCATCGTCCAACTCCTAGCTAAGTAGTTTGTAGGTAGTGCCGGCTGATTGCAAAAGTGACTGCTGATAAGCCTGTCAATGCTTGCACGGAGAACGGATAGTATTTAAGCATTCATTTGAATATAATATTTGAAGCAGGAATATACTATATCATGTCCCTCGAAATATCTTATTTGTATATGTTAATATCTCTACATCTGAAAAGAGAGGAAACAGTGCTAAGTTGCCAGGTAGGCTTACTAGTTTGAAAGGAACTCGGCATTAAAGTTTATATCAGTCAGTGTGAATGGAAGAAATGTTGTACATATAAATCAGCTGAATGTCTGAATCTACAGAAGTAAAGATCAGTCAAGAAAACGGTTCCCACTCCCCCAAGAAATGACTGATTACAATAATTTCAGTCTGCGTGTACAACAATAAGAACTTCCTGGAACTTTAGAGGGAATGTCAGGCAGAGCAACCTGAGAATTTATGAAGTAACTATTAGGAATAACCTCCTGAGTTTGCAGGACTTAATTTGCATGCAAAATCCCTTACAGTAACATCTTAGGTACTGGCATTAGTCAAGCCATATCCAGATACTTCATGCCAGGATGAACTGAAATCTGCCCTAATTTATATAAGCTTTGCAAAGATGTTGACTGTAGTGCAGTCTTATAACAAAAACTGGCTCATCCAGTGTCTCTCAGACTCTCCCCTTTAATGTCTCAGTGAGTCTCTGTGATGTCCTATGGATGTCCCACCACAATTAGAAGCAACTTGAGCCACAGTTATCTCCTTTGATGAAAAATGCATTAGAAAAAGGCACGTTTTGTAAAAATGCCCTTGATCAAATCATCCCATTCTTCCCTTTCTGTGCAGAACCATACTGTTATTGCTGAATTTTGTTGCCTGCTTGCACCACACATGTTTGTATGCAGCCAGGAGAATGATGAATTTTTTTTGCAAACTGTGCCAGTGCAAGTTTGTCTGTCATTTCTCCTTTGAACATTGCAATGCAAGCTTTTTTAGGAGAAATCCTCTAGCAGTGTTGTCAGTAAATCCTGTCACCATTTCTTTATCCCCAAATTTTTGTGCTTGGACCAAACTTTGCAAAAGAGCTGCCTGTACTGACGTTTGTTACATTATGTAAGAGAGAAACTTTGTTCTGATTGATTAGGCAGGTCTTGCCAAACTAACCTGATTGCCTTCTATGACAAAGTGACTCGGATGATGGATGAGGGAAAGGCTGTGGATGTATCTTCCTAGACCTCAGTAAAGCCTTTGACACAGTTTCTCACAGCATTCTGCTACGGAAACTGTCGGCCTCTGGCCTGGACAGGCGCACACTCTCATGGGTGGAAAACTGGTTGGCTGGCCGGGCCCAGAGAGTGGTGGGAAATGGTGTTAAATCCAGCTGGAGGCCAGTGACAAGTGGGGTTCCCCAGGGCTCGGTGCTGGGTCCAGCCCTGTTCAATGTCTTTATCAATGACCTGGATGAAGGCATCGAGTGCTCCCTTAGCAAGTTTGCAGATGACAATAAGCCGAGTGGAAGTGTGGATCTGCTGGAGGGTCGGGAGGCTCTGCAAAGGGATCTGAACAGGCTGGACTGCTGGGCTGAGACCAACGGCATGAGGTTTAACAAGGCCAAATGCCGAGTCCTGCACTTGGGGCACAACAACCCTATGCAGAGCTACAGACTAGGAGAAGCCTGGCTGGAAAGCTGCCTGGAGGAGAAGGACCTGGGGGTGCTGGTTGACAGTGACTGAACATGAGCCAGCAGTGTGCCCAGGTGGCCAAGAAGGCCAATGGCATCCTGCCTTGTATCAGGAACGGTGTGACCAGCAGGTCCAGGGAGGTTATTCTCCCTCTGTACTCGGCACCGGTGAGACCACACCTCAAGTCCTGTGTTCAGTTCTGGGCCCCTCACCACAAGAAGAATGTTGAGGCTCTGGAGCGAGTCCAGAGAAGAGCAACGAAGCTGGTGAAGGGGCTGGAGAACAGGCCTTATGAGGAGCGGCTGAGAGAACTGGGGTTGTTTAGCCTGGAGAGGAGGAGGCTGAGGGGAGACCTCATTGCTCTCTATAACTACCTGAGGGGAGGTTGTAGAGAGGAGGCTAATGGCCTCTTCTCCCAAGTGACAGGGGACAGGACAAGAGGAACGGCCTCAAGCTCCGCCAGGGGAGATTTAGGCTGGACATTAGGAAAAAAATTTCCACAGAAAGGGTCACTGGGCACTGGAACAGGCTGCCCAGGGAGGTGGTTGATTCACCTTCCCTGGAGGTGTTTAAGGCACAGGTGGACGAGGTGCTAAGGGGCATGGTTTAGGGATTGATAGGAATGGTTGGACTCAATGATCCAGTGGGTCTCTTCCAACCTGGTTATTCTGTGATTCTGTGATTATGTTTGGAATGGGTAAGATAAAAACCTCATATTATACACAAGTTTAACAGCAGGACATGAGGATCTTCACTGCTTTCAGAAGTGGATTCCCTATGTTGTTATTAGAGGTGGCTCTTTGTAGGGCCTCTAGTATGTGTATTAAGGAGATGTTTTGAACCGGGAAAAGTCATAAACCCCTCCCTATATGGGCCATGGAACAACCTTGATCTCAGTGTCTTCAGACTTTTCTTTGGTCTTTCATTTTTTTTTGTAATGTCTCAAGCTACTCTGCACCTAAGCAGGTTGTTTCCAGAGAATGAGGATCACAGCTGTTCTTCTTGGACTGTGCTCCTGAAGAACAATTAATTCAATTCCTGCACTAGAAGGAGAAAGCTTGAATTAATAGCTTTTAAATTAGGTCCTTGCTTTATTCCTTACATGCCTGTCATTCTCCTTGGAACTAACGTCAGGCCTTGGCCCTTGCTGTCATCTCCTAATACAACTCCAGCAGTGAGATTCTGCTCTGTCCAGCACATAATAGCAAATTCTTCCTCCTGACTGTAAGATGCTTTTACGTAACAGATTCCATCTACACAGTGGCAACAGCAATATGCGCAGATGCGAATATGAAAGACTGACCCATACGAACATGCTGAAAGGGACGTCTGGCTTTTGATTCGTCTTGGTTTAAAACCCGTCAATGTCACTTTACTGAGTCGGCAGAGCACAATATTTCATTGTTTATCTGAAACAGCGAGTAGGTGGCAAATAACCCAGCAGCGAGAAAAGAGCTGAACTGTACATTTGGGCAGCCACTGGCACAAGAATAGAGGCACATGCCCCCAACCTAAGGATGATGCTTCCATTCTCACACATGAGCTATGAGCTTGTCTCTCTTGGGCACATGTCCATAGCCCACAAAAGGGATAAAGTTTATTATCATCGTCTCAAAAAACGTTGTGCAGTCCTTTGTGCTTTGTGCAGTAAAGGAGTTCTAGATATCCAAACTGTGACTTGCTACAGGCTCTTCTCCACCTGAAATGCTGAAAACAAAATACTTCACTGTCAACGGAGAGGCTTGCTTAGTGGTGTAAACCTCTGACTTGCTATAAAAAGAGTCTTAAATGACAGAACTAAACTTCAGCAGTGTTTTTAGTGAAAGTTACCAAGTGAAGGTATTTCTATTGGGATCTTATTTACCTTCCCATATATTCCATGGAGCGATAAGTGATGCCTCTGTACTAGCAAGCATTATGCTGTATAACGACTGACTACGTAATTCCCTACTTCCATTCAGACCTATTTCAAGCTGTGTAAAAGTATATCTATTTGAATATTTTATCTTTTCCAAATAGAAAATACTGTTGAAATAATTGCTAAGTCAACCATGACTTATAAAGGATTTTCCTCAGTTAACTAGATTAAATTTCTTTCAAACCTTCAGTGTAATAAACCTAGTAGTCTTCAATTTATAAATGGAGTTTTCTAGTCAAGCCTTGTAATTTTAATGTAATAAACAGAAAAAGGTATATTTCTAGCATTGAATATGTGGGAAAAACCAATATAAAATTTAATTTCATAATACAAAATACCAACAAAGGACAAATATTAATTTCTGCTTCTTTGAAGGCTACTCAGTCCTTTGGTGTAACAAGTATTTATATTGAATTGATGACATGTTTAGGCAAAATATTTTTATGAAATTTGAAATACAACACTTTGCATAAAGCAAACAACATTTAAAGTGAATAAAATAAAGCCATCACTGTAGGTATACTCCATGCAGCAATAATTAAGAGAGTCAAAGTTACCCAGTTATCTTTCATCTATTTTATTACTTCCTAGTATTGATATATTTACATTATTTTGTAATACAGAATTTGAGAACTTTCTGACCTAATTAGCCAAGTTTTTAAGAGCAATTTGTAAAATAAAAAGCTCTTCTTTCTTCTGGAATGAATAAATTATCACATACTTAAAGTTGCAGTTGTTTATTATTTAAAAAATTAGAAGCAGTGAAACCACAGCATAGTTAGGGAAGTTGCAAAACACCTGTGTTTCAAGGTCATTAATCCTTTTTTCTTTTAACTTTTAATTAAAGATGTAATAACATCAGAATACTACCCATCTCCTGTTGGGGCTTCTGAAGTCCTATGATAGTTCAAGGGAATGTTTATAGCAAGAGTAAGTGCAGTGCAAGGCAAAATTCAGTCCATTATCACAAAAAAGCAGACGTTTGATTTTTCGTCTGCTTTTAATGCAATGTGACAGGTACTTTGTTTTCCATTCCCAAGGGCAAAAATTATTTAAAACTCAATATTTTATATATGTAAAGTAGAATTAATGATTTACTAAGTAACATCAATGGTTCAACTATGAACAAAGGTAGGACAAACCTTTTCATTCTTTCAACAAACTTTCAGAAGGCAGCTCTGAACTTTTTTTCAAGCCGCATATCACATTGTACCAAAATGTGCCAATTACAGAGTTTTCATGCCAAAATCTAAGTCAAATACGCCTGCATGACTTTTGGATTTTTCAGAAACCTGTACGCAAGGCTGGGTTCAGTAAATAGCTTTGCAATCTGCCTGGGATTAAATGACAATGATACTCTCTATTACATCCACCTCTTATGCATAGTTGCCCCATAACCAATAGATGGGAAATGGGGTGTAAATACATATCCTCGCAAACACAGTCTATTCAGAGTAGAAGTGGCTGTTTGAGGGGCTACTGGTCACCTAACTTCTATCAGTATAACTATAGAACCGTACATTTATGCTTTTCTTTGTATCAGGATAACTACCTCTGTAAACATTGCCTCTTTTGAAATAGAGAGTGAGTTTCTGGAGGCAGAATGTGATTGTACCCTGATGTACCACATATAGGACTATGGTAATGCAGTTAAATAGGAAGCAGTTTTATTCAATGCATCGCAAAGAAGCATTTTGTATGTCTGTACTTTTACAACTTGCTTGAATCCTAACTTTCAGCTTTTGGCAAAAATGTTTTAATAGTCTCTCAGAAAATTCTTACTGAACTAAAAGTTGCTGCTGGCTTCTACAAGCTTTTCTGCTTTGTAAATCTTGTAAAACAGTGATATGAATATTATAGGCAGTAAAAATACTAACAGTTAAAAAAATCTTATAAATCCTTCTGCATGAGACATAATTTTACCACAGATTTGTAATAGGATATATGAAAGTACTTTAGCAATACTTTTGGTGATCATGAAGACCCACTAATACAAATCATGATGTAGGTCATGAAGAGCTGTTCCTTCCTATTTATGTGATGCTTTTGAGTAACAAACATAGCACTATCATTATGTGATCAGTAATATAGCACATTTCTGAAGCCCGCTGAATCTTGAGGAAAAATCTAGGCTCCGCTCTAATTGGCCTAATAGCTAATATTATTGTGATCTTTTGTGGAAGATATTGCACTAATGCTGGTTGGGTTGCCTGTTTGCCCTGCTTCAGTCTATCTACAATGCAGCAGGGAAAATTATTCACCTAGGTCAACAATTTCCCAGCCTCGCATAATCTCTCTCTCTTTCATCTCTCATCTAAGTTTGTATTACTTCGCCTCTGTCTTCTCTTTAGTCTTCTCTGACTCCTGCTTCTGCTCCTTCTTGGCATTCATTTAACCTACAAGGTTCTTTTCCGTGCCACTAGCTATGCATGTGATGCTCTTCTTATTCTAGAACACTCTACCAGCACTCTCTCCTCAAGCTAAAATCAGATATAGTCACTATTTTTATTTAGCTTGTGGTTAAAAGGTGACTTTGTTATAATTACCATTATACACAAATGACTACCCTAAGCAAATACACCAACAGTATTGATTTAGACCTGTTTTCACCCTTCTCCAGCCCTTCATTTCTTCATCCTGACCTGTATCACACCTGGAATTTAGACTGAAGAAGCATTTTTCTTATTCAGCATTAGAACAACAGGAAGATGGTATAATATATTGTGTATTCTTGCGAATGCAGCTTTACAAGCACAAAAATAAGCATGGCTCCTGCCCATCTGAGTTGCTATCAATCTATCTTCTGGATTAGGTGCCTCCTCACCTATACAATATATAAAAATCTGATAAATACAAATTAAAATTGAAAAAAATAAGCTCAATAGTTCCTCTAAATTTTGAAACAAAAGGTAAAAGAGTGTCAAATCTGAAAGAAAACGTACAAATTCTTCCTTGTGCTTTTGATTATGGGCTGTTAAAGAGAAATATCATTCATAGGTCATGAAAATTTTACATTTTCTTCTAAATGGGCAGTACAACTAGATGGGTAACTTGGATCCAATCAGAGTTTCTTCTGACATACAACTTGTTATCCGCATTCCCTCGTTTTGGTAACTGAAGATAAACACTCTTGAAACTTATGGCCAAAAGACAATGGTGATAAATGATCTGGTCTTACCCTGTCACCAAAAGATTATGTTAGGAGTATCAAAATGAGGTTGGATCTGAGTGATTAAATGAAGCTTTAGGCAAGAGGACCATTGGATTTAATGAAATGAACAATTAGGTCCCTTATCACTTCCTTTTGCTGATTTTTGATTTGCTATAGCATCTGTTTGCCAATTAGTGCTGTTCCTACAGGGCAACTCTTTCACTATGGATAAAGCAGCGTGGTCAAAATCTACAGAATAAAATAGGGCAAATACAAAATAAGATCTCACATCAATGAAATATCTACACAGAATTTGTGAACAGAATGCAAACATAAAAGAGAACATCAGAGTTGAGTAAGAAGATTTCTGTCTAAAAATTGTAGACAAAACCCAGAAAGCATGCAGAAAAGCAAGTCTGCAAGCTGAAACCAAACCTGACTTTGAAAACTGCTTTTGCAAAACTGAGGTGTTCTACATATACATGGTGGTTGTTTAGGAAAGAGGAAAACTGGAAACATCTAATGATCTGTCTACGGTAAAGTTAAATTTATCAGTGGCCTTGGTAATGCTTAAATACAGATATAACTTGTTTATGCATGTTACTTAAACATATTAGGGAAAAAATGTTTTAAAGTGGTTTCCTTAGATACCATGGTAAATTTGTTGAAGAAGGAAGTAGTCTGTTGTTTAGAGCACAAGATTCTGAGTCAGTATATGTAGATTATGCCCCCTGACTGATAACTATTGACTACGTGGCTTCCTCATCTCTGAATTGGGAAGTAGTACTTAACTAGTCAGAGGTAACAAGGAAAGAAGTCATTACTGCTTATAATATTTTAATAGTAATAATTACAGCAAAGCCTTCACAGTACCATTTTATTAAGAGATCTGTGTAAAAGAAGCAAATCACCTGTATGTTTGAAATTCTGGTAACTTGTCTAAGACAGAGAGAAATTTCTGTGCTGTGTTAGCGGACTGTTTAGGAACGCAGTCCTTGCATTTGTTAAGCAACAGCCACCTAAAGGTCACCATAGCTCCAAAGTAGAAGTATGATCTCATAGCTGCAGTTCTTGCCCTTCCCTGTTCACACCCTTTCTCTGTTTATGACCGTTACGCTGGATGGTATTGATGGCTTCCACCCTCCATATATAGTCACCCACATATCTGGTAATGGTGTGTAGGCTAACTCTACCCCATAAGGTCTTGATGTTGGAAACAAAGGGAGGCAACTTCCCAGCTGACTGGATCTTAAGACTGCTCAGAATCTAAGCCTGTGAGGGTGGAGGTTTTCCCAGGAACAGGAAAGTGGAGTCAGTGCAAGGCTGACTCAGGCTAAGAGACCAAATGCTTACAAATGTATGCAGGCAACAAAACCTGGGAGATAAAAAAAGCAATGAGGAACTCCTGTGCTCAGCTGTAAGGCAAGATAACTTACTTTCTGTATTCATTGTATGATCATCCGATAAAAATCCTTTTTTTTTTTCCAAATGTAAAATTAAGTCAACCTCTATCTGGTTTTGATTGAGCTATGAAACACTGAGCTGGGTGTTTTACTCAGCACAGGGAGGCCTGAGTGCACCAAGGACCTGTTAATATATACATATATATTTTCATTTTCTGTGAATATAGCAAAAGTTTGCAAGAGAAGCAGACCAGCAAGGCTCTAAAGGCTTGAGCCCCACCCAAGGTGATTAGAAGCAGCAGAATGAGGAGAAGTCCATCACCTCCTTCCTGTGCCTATGCCCAAGAGAGCCGAGCTGCTGTTGCAACATATCATTTCTGGATTGTATACAGGAACGTTTAATCCTGGAGGAGCTGCCCCTCCCAGTGGCGACGACTGATTTCCCACGCTTTAGCCTTGTCCTCTTAAACCACCACTTCAGATGTTTATCAGATGTCTACTTAATATAGCACACTTTCAGTAGGAGGGGATCATCAGCTTTACTTCACAGCAAAACTCATGGTCTGCTACAATATGAGACCAAATCCTTTGGCATAATTTTAAAAGCACTTTTACCACTCCTTTTTATGGTATGATCACCTCAGAGCTTATGTAATAAGAAAACAGCAGGCTTACAATCCTGGCTGTCTGGAACAAGCAGCAGAAGAAAGGGGGAAATGAGAACATGGCTTGAATATCCCTTTTCAGACCTCAGAGAACTCAGCCTCACAGATCACAGTTTTGCCTGTTTGAACTACACTGGGCTGAGTCAGCAAAATCAAGTGTGATGTGGGTGACAGATCTGTAATTACAGCAACACGTGAATCTATGCCTTCTGCTGCCAACAGAGACATTTCAACACTTGTTACGGAGAAGATAAGTTTCACTTTATGGAAAAGATTGATTCTTAGGGTGAGTTTAGTATGGTACCCTTTACTCCCATCTAAGGCATGAAATCTCCCTAACTTTCCAGCATCTACTATATTTCACTGGCACACCAACGCTTTTCTTACCAGATGGTTAAGTTTCCTTTATCACAGCTAAGCGACATGGCCAGGTCTTTCACTTTTCCTCCACAGGCACCACTGGAGCTCTCTGCCTGCCCCAGGCTCCAAATGGCCTTCCTGGTACTGCCCTCCTCCAGCATCCACACATCCATCCACAGAATCATAGAATTGCTAGGTTGGAAAAGACCTTGTGAGATCTCTGAATCCCACTACACCTTTCCACTACTAAACCATATCCCTGAGCACCTCATCTACTCGTGTTTTCAACACCTCCAGGGATGGTGACTCAACCACCTCCTTGGGCAGCCTCTTCCAGTGCCCGATGACCTTGGGCAGCCTAGGCCAGTGCTTGAGAATCCTTTCTGTGAAGGATTTTTTTCCTGATGCTGAAGGAGGGAATAAATCATTAAGAATAACAAGAATTGAATATTGGTCAGCTTGCAGTTATAAAGAATGTGACTCTAACAGGAGTTTAGCTTGTTTACTAGTTGAAACAAGGACAGTCCCCCAGAAAGAACAAAGGACAGATCTGAGCTCACCAAGAGGACACAATAAGGATGGAGATTATCCAGAAAAAGAGCATCAGAGGGTTCTGAAGACACAAAGGAACTGTGATGTATATATGAGTGTGGATGATCAGATATGATCATGAGTTCTATGTATGTTTAACCAGTATTTCCCAGGATATGTAACCAGTGTTTCTCGGAATCTATATGAATATGCATGTTTAATCAGTATAAAAGTGCTGTAACCAGGCTCAATAGACACACACATTAGGTGAAATGATTCCCTGTGTGTCTGACATCGTATTACGTATTAAAGCAATACCTGCTTAATAATCAAATTGGCATTGATTACTGAGTTTGGCTTTTTCACAGCATCAATGCCTAACCTGAACCTCCCTTGGTGCAACTTGAGGCCATTCCCTCTCATCCTATCATTTGTAACTTGGGAGAAGAGACCAGCAGCCACCTCTCTACAACCTCCTTTCAGGTAGTTGTAGAGTGTGATAAAGTCTTCAGCCTCCTTTTCTCCACGTTAAACAAACCCAGTTACCTCAGCTGCTCCTCATAACTCTTGTTCTCCAGCCCCTTCACCAGCTTCATTGCTCTTCTCTGGACTCGCTCCAGAGCCTCAACATCCTTCTTGCGGTGAGGGGCCCAGAACTGAACACAGTACTCGAGGTTCGGTCTCACCAGTGCCATGTACATTGGGAGAATAACCTCCCTAGACCTGCTGGTCACACCATTTCTGATACAAGCCAAGATGCCACTGGCAGGCAGCATCCATCCATCCATCCATCCATCCATCCATCCATCCATCCATCCATCCATCCATCCATCCCCCTGCCTATCCCGCTCCCCGCTTTGGAAACACCCGACACCTGGGGGTGAGAAGGGAGAACGCTTTATTTATCCAGCCTCAGCTCGAAAGCTACGGCGGAGCCGGAATATCCCATCAACCCGTGACGGAGCCTCCCTGTAAACAGCACCGACAACAACACCCCGCGCCGAGGTGCACGCGCCCCCAACCCGGAAGCGCCGGGGGGAGTGCGGGTGGCATTTCCCGTGAAGCACGGGACGGACATGCGCATGCGCTTCCCCCCTCCCCACAACGCCGAACCCGGAAGCGCCGGGTGGGGGTGTCTCCCGGCACTCGGGACGCACCTGCGCATGCGCCCAGGACCCGGAAGCGCCGAGGGGCAGGGCGGCGCGCGCCGGGACCCGGAAGTGACCGGGTGTGCGTGGGCTCCGCTCCGGGACGCGCGGGGCCGCGGGGCTACCCAAAGCGACAGGGACAGCGGTGGCGGCAGCTGTTGCCGCCGCCCGACCGCTTCTCTCCGCGCAGCAGCGGCCGGCGCCATCATGACGAACTTCATCTCGGTGCAGCTGAAGAAGGCCTCGGAGGTGGACCTGGCCAAGCCGCTGTGCAAGTTCATTCAGCAGAGCTATCCGGGCAGCGACGCCCAGGCCGAGCACTGCCGCGCCGCCGAGGAGCTCAGCAAGCTCCGCAAGAGCGCGCTCGGCCGCCCCCTTGATAAGCATGAGAGCGCGCTGGAAACACTGCTCAGGTACTAGGGTGCCCCTTCCCCCCCCCCCCCCCAATTAGAATCGGACTGAGCACTTCCCCCCCTCCCCAACTGGAGCTCCCTTCCCCCCTAAACTGGGCTACACTGAGCCCCCTTTCCACCCCAAGCTGGGCGGGACTGACCCCCTTTTCCCCTTAAGCTGGGCCAGACTGAACCCCACTTTTCCCCCTAAGCTGGGCTGGAGTGAACCCCCTCCTTCCCCCTAAGCTGGGGAGGCCCGAGCCCCCGGTGTCCCGCGGCTGCAGGGCGGGGCGATCGCTCGTCCCGGAGGAGGCGGCCGGGGCGGCTCCGGTTGCCCGCGGGCCCGTCCTGAGCCCGCCCGGCTGCATCCTGGTGTTTCTCCACCCTCTCCACCTCGTAGGATGAGAGTGTGAGCAAGGCTCCTCCCGATCAGCTTCCCCCGCTGAGTGTTTGCAGGATTTGGTCTAGGCAGAAATTGCAGAATGTTTCACTTCTTGGAAAAGAGCAGCTTTTGATCCAGTGCTACATTTTGCTGTTAGATCTGAGAGCTTTCTCTGTAGTTTTATTTATTTTTTTAAGTCGTGTTTTCCTTCTATTGTCTGTGTTTAGCAGCTTTTTCATGTATATGCAAAGTCACTTCCTATTTTTTTTTTCCCTTAGTGCACTTGGTTTGAAACATAAAATCATTTCATTGGAAAAGACCTTTCATTGGAAAAGACCATCGACTACCTGTTCACCATATCTCTGAGCCCCCGTCTGCCCGCTTTTAAACACTTCCAGGGGTGGTGACTCAATCACCTCCTTGGGCAGCCTCTTCCAGTGCCTGATGACCCTTTCAGTGAAGAAGTTTTTCCTAATGTCTAATCTGAACTTCCCCTAGTGCAACTCTAGGCCATTTCATTTGTTTGCCATCAGAAATCTCACTAGTACCTCTGTTGCGATGGAATCATTATAGGTTAGGTGAGCGAAAGACTCATCTGTGCCTGTGGCCCCGTAAACTACATAAAGCCTATTTTGGGACTAACTGCTATATCGTCTACAAAAGCACTTGCTTTTCCCAGTCTCTCAAGAACATTTAAGGACCAGAGTATTGACTTACTGGGGTAATCCTGTTGTTCAGTTTCTCTATGTTGGAAATACTTTGAGCCCATTTATTTGTAGCTCATCTACTTACCGAGGTCACTGTGATTCACTCACTAGATTAATACTAAGTACACACTTCTATTAGCAGTGCTGGGATCGAAGATTTGCCATACCAGAATGTGAGTTTTTGTATAGTGGCAGCAACTTTTTTTTTTTTTTAAGAAAATAAAAAGATAGGTCTTCTAGTATAATGAGAAAGGCAGATGTGACACATTTGTCTAAGGTCATAAATAGAAATATGTTTGATGTTCAGTAGAATTTCTTATTTATAAACTTAAAAAATTGAAGAGGAATGGGAAAGAAACAAGTGGCTTGAAAAAGAAGGCTAGAGTTTTAGGAGTTACTGATTGTTTTTGAGTTTATCAGCCCTTCTCTGGGTGTTTAGGCTATAAAAGTTATGACTGTACTAATCATGTTTTACAGTATATCTCTAGTTTCCTGTTTGTTACTGTGTATGTTTTTAGAAGTACTACTTTGTATATCTTTTGAAGGTCAGGGAAATAATAAGCATCTGTGAACTGAAAGAGAGACTCTGTGGTAGCCAAATTGAAAGGCATATTTTCTTCTCTCCAATGCTGGAATCGGACTTCGTTTTCTGATGGTGCCAGTTCAGTTAGTGATGGTGCCAGTTCAGTTAGTGATTGGTTTCTAGCTGAAATCCCTGTTTGACCCAGCCACATCGTATGACTTCACCCTATCCTAACAGCTCTAAACTACCAAAAGGGATAAGCCCCTTTTTTCAGTTCTGGTCCTTCTCTTATGCCATTTCTGGAAGGCAGAAGTTGTACACGGTTTTCTGACAGGTGGGCAACTTGAGGTCAGTGGAAGGTAAAATGAATGCAAGAGCTCATTCAAAAGAGGATAAAAGCAGTGTTGCTGAAAGTTAAAGGCCTAAGTGGGACTCTTTTACTGCCAGTAGGTCGTGAAATTAATTCAAGCCATAACATGCAACTTCACCTCAAGCTTTCTCTTTGAATAGTGAAGAGAAACCGCTTGCAATACCAGTTTTCCTTTTGAGTTACTTCCATATGCGGTGATGTGTTCTCTCTGCTGTTGATTGGTGATCAGCAGATGACTTCAGCTGGCCCTGATGCTGTTGCAAGGGTGCTTTACGTGGCTCTGTGTGGGTGCCACCTTATGTGCCACACAAAGTGAAATCCCTGCCATAAAGGAGCTGTGGTAAGGCATCCTTTTATAAACTGCATTGTTTGGGAATATTTGTTCCCATTATAGTGGAAGTGAGATAAGATGAAGAGCTGAATTAACTATAAGTTAGAGAAATGAAAGCTATCGGGTACATATTTTCTCTTGTCTCTAACAAGTTATGAGTGGTTTGTCCCTGTCTGACTGTTTATATTCCTTAGAGTGGCTGGAAAATAAGTTTGTTATTATTCTGTAAGAGTATTGTGACATATATTCTGTTAATACTCTGTAAGACACAGTTACTTTTAAGAGCTAGACTATCTGCACACTCAGAAGTTAGAAGCATCTAGCTGAGTCTATGATTGAAAGAGCACAAGCGTCCCAGTACCTTCTGTTTCTTTGAAAATTCCCCACCTCTCCAACTTTCCAGTATTTTCCCATTGTTATTTGGGATTTGTACTGAGTCTTATGTTACAAGTAACAGCTTTAGTGAGATGTTTGTTGAATTTGGAGTTAAAAACTAGTTTGTTAGTGAAGTAAGGTTGGAAGAGCTAATTACAAGGTGGGTTCCCTTTGCATGCATTTACTGCTCTGTGGCTTTTTATAGACCATAATACCTAGTAGAGCACTGTGGACCATTTAACTGTTAAGAAGCGAGGGTTTAATCTGCTAGGGATTTGCCCTTGATTTTGTGATCTTTAGAAGTCTTGTTTTGCTGAGTACCTACTACAGAAGTTTTTCTTTTATAGAAGTGAACTTTGGTTGCAGCCTCATTTCCTAGGCAAACACTGACCAGTAAAGCTTGGAAAGTGCGGGCTGTACACCTCTTCGACTGATGAACACAAATGCTTTTCTTGAAGTATTTGAGGTACGCAGTGAAAAGGGGCAGTGTAACTGGGAAACCCTGCTTCCAAGCTTTCTTTGTTTTCTGAGTATCTGAGTGCTCCAAAAGTTATGTTGGTAAGCTTGGTACAGATGTTTCCCCTTCAATTCTGTCATAGCAAATTTGATTTAGTGATTTGGTTGGTTTAAGTTATTTTGAGTATAATTATATATGTTCTTTGCTTCCTCTCTTAATACTAAAGATAGCCCTGACTTAATTTCTGTTTTCGGAAGGGATGGGGTGGTGTTGCGAGTTTAATTGGTTTCATTTTGTCAACCACTCTTACAGTCCTTTAAAAAAAAAGAGGAGAAAAAAGGAAGGAGAGGGGAGGTGTGTGCATGTAATTTTATTTTGAATGGTCAAATTCTCTGAGAGCTGGTAGTTGCAGTTCTGGTTTCCAGTTGTGAATTTAGGACTACAGTTCTTATCTAGAAGACCGAAGGCAGATCATGATCTCTTTGATGTTCTTTTGAAGGAGATTTTTCATTATGATTTTTTGAAGGAGGAACAGGATTTGAAATTCTTAATGCAATACATATATTTAAATTCTAATTTAAACTTGGACTTCCAACTCATTTGACTGCTGCAACTCATTTTTACTACCACCTAGGATTGATTAGTGCCTGTTTTGGTGTACTTTGAGAGCTATATCTTTGTTGTTGACATTTGCCCTCCCTTTCATTGCTGCAGCTGGTATGTTTGCGTGTTTTTTTGTAGTTCATTGCTGTGGCACAGCCAAACACAAAATGCTCATCTGTGTTGCATGGCAACTTATGTTCTTTGTGTCATAGTTAAATTATTGTAAATTTTGTTTTAAACAACGGCTTTGTTTACCCTCATCCTTCAGTGTGTAACTGATTTGTGCATCAGATGTGATCTTTGATATTTATTTTCTTTGTACTGCTAGTTTTATGCTGTTCTGTGATTAACATCTTCATTTACTAATTTATTTATATGCATTTGGTTTATGTGTACTGTTATATACATTTAGCTGCTGCTAAACCAAAATGATTTTACATGTTTTCTTTCAGTCTGCAGAGTTTTAAAAAGCTCTTGAATCTTGAGTAGGACTTTAATAAAAAGAAATGCCACCACACACTTAAAATAGTAAAGAAAAATAGTAACATGCATTCTGAACTAGTTTAAAACGAACTAGACAAAAAGACCTATGTTGCTGGTATTCATTGGTATTAAATGCAGCAATGTGCTTATTTGGGAGGAAGATACACCTCATTTTTTTTTTCCCGTTGTGGTTCTATTGACAGACAAAGAATAGTCTGTTTGCAAACAGCAGATGCCAGGCTTCACAAGCTATTTAACCAGCTTTGCTTCTTGGCTCTCCTCATGGCAGATGAGGACACCGTAATCATGGAATGTGGGAAGACAACTCAGCCTTATTGGTGGCTTTTGGTTAACAAATGAAATTGAGGGAGGAGTAGACAGCAGGGAAAATCTTGTTTTCTTTGTGATACTATGTGAAAATTATATTGTTGAGACCAGACAAAGGCAGTGAAGTACATTTAAACATATTGGCTGAAGTGATCTTCAGTGCTACTATTGAACTAAGTTTTGTACTGCTTGTGTTAATCTGTGTTAGTGAAAACTGTGAGGTTAGGAAATGGGGGGGGGTGGGGAGGAAATATGTGATGATGTGATAACTCAGACCGAAATTAAATTGATGAAAGAGCATCAACATGCAAAGCTGAATATCTTCAACTACCAAGGGGATGTCATTCTATATGATTTTTGTAGGTAAAACCTTGGATGTAAGGTCACTTAAAAATTTTGTAACTAAATTATATTTACTGCTTCATTTCAAGTTTTTAAAGCCAGTATGTTTCATGTGTTAGCTTCATAAATGTTGAAAGATATTAATTACTACACTGTCACATAGTTTAGAATTATCAAGCTCGCTTACTGCCAATATTTTAATTCATTCTGAAAACACCTTTTATAAAGTTAAGCCTCTTAGAGGAGTTATATTTGAAATCTGACTTCATAACAGCTGCTCTTGTACTACCACCCTTAATGCAAAAGTGTGACAAGGTAGAATACAGGTTCATAGATTTGTGCAGACAGTGAGAAAAACTGTCATTAACTTCAAAATCCACATTAACGTTTGGTTCTTGTGTTGGTTTTTTTTCCTAGTTATACTTTTCACATAGGTGCTAAGTTGTTAAAAGTAAAAAGCTTGATTTAATTGCTGTCACAGCAGACATCTGCAGACTTTTATTTTTTTTAACTTTAGGAGCAATTTCTTTCAACTCAGTTATTAGTGGATGTCCTGCTGGGTTACTGTTGTAAATTATTGTAGCTTCTGATATCCTTTAGTGTGTTGTGTCTTAAGTTGCAGTGGCTCTGTTAGTACAGGTTTCTGGCTTCGTTATATACATTGGCAAATATAATTCACTGAAGAATATGCTAACACTAATATTGTTGTATATGACTTAAAAACACTTCTTGAATTTTTAAACATTTATTGCTTCCAGATTATAGGCCTTATAAGTCTGCTTTGTGTCTAGATCATTAGTAATTAATATTTAATAATGTAATGTGAGGGAATAGGAAGAATGTTAACCCTGTTTTGGACTGTGAAACTCATTACTATAAGGTGTTTTGTATATTAGGAATATAAATTGTTTAAAGAAGAATTTGACTATTGTAATATTGGGTGCATTCTTGTATGGCAACAGGAAACAGGCTTCACACGTTTTGTGTTCTCTACAGTTTCTCTCTTCTGCATCCAGCCTGTCATGCTTAACAAGTAGTGGAGGTGTAGGGTACAACTCAGGAAAACTTTGAATTGCTAGCTATTGTCTGGATAGATTGTGTGAGGGACTGTGCTATACTTGCTGTGTTATCTTTCTGGCATTCTTTCTTAAACATCTTCCACTGTGACTAGACAAAATATTGGTGCAGAGAAACTTCTGGATTTAACTCACTGTGTTCTGCTACAGTATAATGAAAACTGAGCTTACAACTAATGGTATCTGTAATATTTCAAAAGACACTGAAGTTTAAACAGATGAGTCAGAAATGGTATGAAATGATGAGATAAAATATTCAGATCAAGAGAGTGCAATGCAGCTTGTTAATATTTCGTTAAATGCTGTACCTAATTTACTTTTGCAGCATGAATTGATGTCTAATATATTCTCCATCTTCCTGCATATACATGGGATGTCCTTTGCATGACATTGTTTTCTAATCAAGTGTCAGAAAATGGCATGGGTCAGCTTTGTCTGTGCTACTCTTCTACTTCTGAGATGGTGCTTCCATATTATCTGTGGAAGACTGTCTCCTATTGAACTTGTTCCTCCACTAAAGAAAAAAAAGATTTTTAGGCAGAATTTCTGTCCTGCAAATCCTGCATAGTTCCAAATGAGCTTCACAACTTGTGTGTGGGATTTTTGTGCCCTTTATGTGCCAGTATAAGAAAAAAAAACTTCTTAAATTTGATTTAACTGTTTCTTCCTTTTTTTTTTTTTTTTTTTTTTTTGTAGATACTATGATCAGCTGTGTTCAATTGAACCAAAGTTCCCGTTCTCTGAAAATCAGGTAAGACGACTTACCAAACCATTAAACTGAATCATGGCACTAATGATGTATGACTTCCAGGCAAGTACTTAATCCACTAAACAGTTCTCTGGAGCAAGGCATTTCATCTCCTAGAGCCCTGTTTTACTAATCTCTGTTTTCTGGTTGTTTGTTACATATAATCTATACTGAAGGTTTACTTCTAGTGGCCATAACTACCTTTGTTTTATGGATGCTGAAATGTTTCAACTTTGCCTAGTGGTCACTGCAATCTAGGTCAGACAGCTGTGCTGATTCTTCTTCAACCTTTTTTTTTTTTCCTAAAAAGTCTATTTTATGCTATGTTATTTCATACTATGTTGTAAAAACTTGTAAAAACATGATTTCTATGGGAAAACCTTTAGAAATGGATGGAATATGATCTCTGGTTTTTGAAGTAGAACAGATGTTTCATTCACAACACTAACAGAATAAGTCCACTTAAGACTTTACTCCTGCCTCTGCAGGAATATAATAAAATTATATAATTTATGTGGAGATGTGTTCTTCATTAAGCTTTTTTTTTCCTACAATATTTCTTTAGAATCCTATCTATAAGGAGAAATTCAGCTCAACTCCTGCCAATTTAGGTATTCCTCAGATGGAGACTGGAATAGCTCTTTAGACTTCTGTGTTTTGGTGGAAAAAGTTGTGTATTTTCTTTGGATATATTTACAAGTAGTACAGATTCTCCATTTCTTTCCTGATCAAATCATATCCTTAAAAGAAAAGGTTTCTTTAAGACTTAGAGGTGACAAGTAAGGGAATAGCTTTAATGCCATTCAGACTGATTAGAGTTTTGCATGTAGCTGCGTTCACTTGTAGCTAAGAACTACACTTTGTTTTTTAGTGTGCGAATGTTTGATATGGTGATCTGCAAATTCGGAGACATGGAAAACTGGAAAACTTTAGGAGCAAGTTGTGCAGATCTGTAAACTGTTCCATGAAAGGGAAGTAGTTGTCAGCCTAAGCAGCCACGAACAGCTGGGGACCTGAACTTGCTAAACTAGCATTGCTGCTAGAGGAAGAATTCATTATCAAACAGTCCTGTCCTCTTTCTTAAGTCATTCTCCACAACCACTTTAAAATGAGGAATTTTGCTGTCTTTGATTAGTTTGATCAGCTGAATAAGGAATCAAATTGTGGAACTTCATAGCAGATTCTATGAAGTAGTTAATGGACAATGCAATTATATGCTGGAAACGTAATACAACATCCTGTGTTTTAACCTGCATTTGCTTTTCTGAATGCATTTCCTGATAATGTTGCTATTGAATTAACTCATAAAACTGGGTGAATTTTGATGTTACAAACCAGTACCAAATATGCTAGTAATTTGGGACAGTGCAAACTGCCTGGTTGGGTGGTTTCCTTTAACTGTGACTCTACCTGACTGTTGAGACTTTTTGGGAGAGAAATAGCTTGCTTTGGAAATAAACTTCTCTGTTACTTAGAATATAAGAAGACATGAAAGATTAGTTTGAGAATTAGTCTTGTCTGCCTGAAATGTTTTGAGCAAACTAACAGGAAGGAAAGACGCAGAATAAAAGTTTTTTTAAAATAACTCTTAATGATTTCCTAAAACTTCCAGAATGTTTGTAATATTAGAAGTTAATTAAATGTTCTGTAGAATTAGAATATGAAAGGATAAATGTGTATTTGTAGTATTTACTGAAGAATTAAGTATTATTTTTGGAGATAAAAATCTTTCTATTTCACAACTTTTAGATCTGTGTAACATTTACGTGGAAAGATGCTTTTGATAAAGGATCACTTTTTGGAGGATCTGCCAAATTGGGTAAGTGAATGTTCTGAGGTGCAGGTATTGATGATATTAAGTTTTGAGACCATTTTAATATATTTGAATTGTTAATAGTCTTTCCAGTATTCTTGACATAGCTTTCAAATGAGTTCAACTATATTGGTAACAGATTAAGTACATCGGCATTGGTAATGAGTAAATGAGCACTGTGCTAAGGATTGCTGTAAAATTGAGATTTTAATATTAATTTTCCAAGGGCACAAATAGTTGCGCACTGTGATAATAGTTGTGTTGTGTGCTGCTCGGACTTTTTCTGGGAGGAACCACAACTGGCATTAATCAAAATTATTCAGGTTAATGTTGTGTTGCAGTAATAGGTTTTTCAATAATCCTACTCTTTCTGTTCTAAATTAATAAGATCCTCATCAGACATACTTGTGAGTGGGTGAATTCCCTCCAGAAGAAGGGGACTGATGGTAGCAGGCTTCAGTAACCTAGTCCGATGTCACATTTTGTTAAAGAGAACAGAAGGATTTGCCTGTGCCCTGAAATGATTCTCCTTTCACTTCTTTTTAAAATATTTACATCCAGATTTGGACATTTGGAAAGAATGAAAAATAGTATCTGTTTCCTGCAAACATAAGGAGTTTGAGTCTGCTTTGTTTTTGTCATATGGGGACAATTCTACACTCTAGATTCAGGGCCATTAAATAGATACGAAACACTTGTCGGTGGAGAAACAAAAACTAGACTCTTTTGAGTTAAGTGAGGAGTAGATCAGTTATGTGTTATCATTCTTTGGTGCTTCTTTTATACCTAAGCATTCATCATGACTAAGCATTGATGACCATTGCACTTTTGAATCTCCAGACAAAGCCTGAAAAAATGTTAGAGTACTTGTTCTCTTTTTATTTTTTTTAAAAGTTTTTGTGTCCTTAATACAGTACTCTGTTAGCATCTCCTCAAAGTCTTTGCAGGTTTCCATGTTCTGAATACATGCGTTAGTGTATTGTGCTTGTGTGAACTGTAGGTGTAATAATACACTGCTTTCTTGTGTGTAAGCAGGTGGTGCACATCTTTCCTTGCTTTATTTTCTAATTGTTCTAAGAAGTCATTCCCCATAATTGGAGGCTTTTCTGAAGATGCTGGGTTTTTTTTCCTCAAAATTTGTGTTGGTTCTGTTGTCTTTGGGGCTTGCATTTCATGATGTTTGAACCTGTTTCATAGTCAAGTTTGACATATTTGCTTATGACTTAAACATAGTCAGTGAATTGCACAAGATTTATAATAATCATGAGGAAAAAAAATCAGTAATTATTACTATGATTACCCTGAGAATTTGAACAAATGTAATGTTACAGCATCTATAGAGAGCTTACTTGTTTGCAGGTTAATTATATGTGAATCTAAATAATGTGTGAGTCAGATGGCCAGAGATTTATACAACAGACCATGTGAAATATCAAAGAGATTCTTAACTGCCATATGAGTAATGAGGAGTTAACAAGCAATAGAATAGATTTTATTTTAAAACTTTAAAGCAGATTTTAGTGGAAAGAAATTAATGAAGTCTTTTAAGAATATAACTTTACAATGCTGTATCACAGAGTATTCAGATGCTGCTGTCTGGATTAACTATAGTGTGTGCGTGTCTCACTTTATATCAAACCAGAATTAGCAGTGAGGGTTCTCAGTGTAAAGCCAAGTTCTCAGTTACCGAGGGAGCAAAATTTCTGTTGTCTTCTAAGAGGAGGCAATCCTGTCTCTGGATGGAAATTCAGTGTAATACTCCTGAGTTCCATGGGGCCAAGATGTGGAGGTGTGACTTGAGAGTCCTGGCTCTTGCTGTGGGGACAAACTGTTTCCTTCCAGTCTTCCCCTGAATCCCAAGTCTGCATTACAGGAGTAGCTGACAGATACTGTGGGTGCTTGAAAAGTGACCCAGTTCATGAACTATTTTGGCTTAAGTTAATAGGTAGAGCTATAAGCAGATGAGTCTGAGGAAAATCTATATTGCTAAACAGCAGTTCTCGCTGTAGTAAATCACATTTGAGGTGCAGTCCAGAGTATAAAGTAATTTTGCCTATAAAATTGTTTTGCTCTTCTGAACTTTTAAAGCCATATTTTCTTTCTTTTCTTGTGTTTGTTTTAGTCTTCTGAATGATGTCTAAGTTGTTCAAAATTATTTTTAGAAAAATCTAGGAAGTAAACTGCAGAAGAGAATGATCTAGATAAATGACTTATCTTGATGAAATACAGTGACTGTGTAACTATTTTCAGTCAAGGAAACAAAATGGGGAAGATGGTATGTCAGATTTGTAGTTGCTTGTCTGAAAACTTAGTGCAGGTCAGGGAGTGCCAAGATAGAAAATTTGGAGGTGTGCTAGATAAATATGTAGCTGCATAAGGATGCTGGATTTTAGTGAAATGCAACATTAAGTGTCTCTTTAGTACCTCGATGTTTTAAGGATGACTTAAATGTTGCACCTGGGTTTGTGAAACTGAAAATTCAGTAGTTGAGTTTTATGTCTTCTCCAAGAGGAGTTTGGGTACCTTTTTTAACATTAGCAGGAAACTAATATCTGCAGTCTTTGGATTTTCTAGTGCTTGTGTATTGCCAGTAACCTTTTGAAAGCAATTAATAGATTCAAAATGGTTCCTGTTCAGGTATTGCTGTTTCTAGAAGCGTGGGCTCCATCCAGTGGGACAACGAAGTACTACAGGAGCTGGGTCTGGAGAGGCCACGCTGCTATGTATTGAGCACAAGTAAATTGAGTAAATCCCTAGCTGTTTCAGTACATGTATAAACAAGGTATTTGCCAGTATTTTCAGTCTGAAACAACAGCTTTAGGAAGTGGAAAAATGCCCTGCATTTCAATAGATAGTATGATGGAACACACAAAAATCTTTGGTCTCGGTGAGAGAAGGTTAGCTAATCTTGCATTTGAGAATGCCGTAGATGCATGTAATTGGGCAGTTATTGCAAAGTGGTTAATGCATAGAGGTTAATACTTCAGGCTGTCCTTCAGTAATGCATGCATTTTTGTATCTTCAGGAGCCAAAAAACTCTAGTTAGAAAGACTTTAAAATTATGTTGTGTATTGTGTAGACTTTCATACTGCTGCTTTATGTTTTATGTCACTCTGGTTCCTCGTGTCAAAACTTTTTGTGGAAGTACTAAATTAAACTATGTAAAGCCTTCAGGAGGAAGGTGACTGACTTTAAAAGTTCAATATGATTTTTCTTTGGTGTTTTTTTTTTTTGTTTTGGCTTGAAACTGTTCATATCTTTTAGTACAGCTGCTAGCAGTGTGGGCCTCACCTGCAGGATGCTAGAGTACTGAAGTTTATTTTCTTAACAGTATGGGTAACTGTTTCTCTTCGTTGCAGCTCTGGCAAGTTTGGGGTATGAGAAAACCTGTGTTTTGTTCAACTGTGGAGCATTGGCAAGCCAGATTGCGGCAGAACAGAATCTAGATAATGATGAAGGACTAAAAGCTGCAGCTAAGCACTATCAGGTACAGAGGCTCCCTGTTTATGCTTAGAAATTTAGGATTATTATCTGAGAACATCAAATAAATACATCTTCATTTTAAAGCTATATATATAAATACCTAAATATAGTTACGTATTTCCCCCCTCTTAATTGCAGTGTGGCTAAGTACCTGGTCTTGGCTAGTGTTTATTTACTGGCTTTGGAAGATTTAATTCCCCATGCCTCTTCTCCCTAAGCATTCTGGTTACTAATGGCCTTCAGCTTAAGATTTAATTTATTTTAGCTCATACAAATTTTAGTTTTAACAAGTTATACAGTAAAAACGTCTTTCTTCTTCATGGAATGCTTTACAATTTCTGTGTTCTTATGCTGTTAGTTGTAGCCAATAAAACTTTATAGTCCATCTTGACAAAAGTGTTGGTGTAAGAGGCTTCAAGAGCAAGAAGCTGCAAGACATTGTTTTTAGTGACTAAACAATAAATAGAAGACCTTCTAAAAAAACCCAAAACAACCCCAAACTATTTTCAAAAAAAATTGTTCCATGTAATATCTATGTAAGAGAAAAAAAAGAATTTGGAAACATGAACGATAATATATTATTCTGTTTTACTTAGTTTGCGAGTGGTGCTTTCCAACATATTAAGGACACAGTTCTGTCGGCTTTGAGTCGAGAACCTACAGTGGACATCTCTCCAGACACAGTTGGAACTCTCAGTCTTATTATGTTAGCTCAAGCCCAAGAAGTCTTTTTTTTGAAAGCTACAAGAGGTATGTTTTTATTTTTGGCGGGTATATTTATGTGCTCATTACAACTTCCACAACACCTTACAAGTGTTTTAAGTTATTAAGAGCTTGTAAAAGGCCTTTCAGAATTTTTTATTTTTGCCGTTACTGATTCTGCCTTCCCTTGCAGGTCATTAAACACAAACTACAGATGCTGCTTAAGAATTTGTCTAAGGTTCTTCTGTCAGTGCAGTTGTCACGTTTGCTTTCCTTTCTTTTTATGTACCTCATCATTAGCCTTCACTGTTACAAAGGATTTTCCTGGTTTATATTTTTACCTTTTCCCCCTGAGACAAAAAGACATTCTCTCAAAGAATTGAGAGTATTGGAAATGGTGCACAAGGGTTTTAACGCTATTGTTCTATTCCTCCGTCAGGGGAATGATTTAATGAAAACTTAGGAAAAAGATGTGATTGTGCTAGGAAATAAAGGGAATTTCCAAAGAGTTTAGGCAAAACAAATTCTATTTGATTGCTTCTATTTTTAAGAGAAGAACTTTTGACCCAGTCTAACCAGGCGAATGCCTTGGTTATCTTGCAAAGTAAAGTACTGTGGGTAGAATGAAGAATCGTGTCCTTAACTGTTAAAGGTTTATTGTGAAATACTCATTCAGAGGCTGCATATTTTAATACAACTGTTAAAGAACATATGCTTCAAAGAATTTTCTTGTGGAACAGTAATGTCTTTGGTGCAACATTTCTTACTCTTTGCTATTCTGCTCTTCTTTCTGTATTTACAAGAAGTTCTGCATCTGGAAGTTACAGATATCTATAAGAAGAACTAAGGACAATAAGTTCATGTAATTGCTCATCAACTCCTCCCTCTCCTCATCTTAGTTGGAATACAATGGAGGACATCAGGTTATTTTAACTTGGGATATTTCTTCTCTTCACAGGGACGATCCCTAAAAATTGTCGTAGCCTTACTGCCTTTAGGAGAATCTCAATGAGAAACTGTTGTCCTTCAGACAACTGATAAATTATGTTTATTTATTTATTGTGCTGTTAGCAATATTTGTCTCCTCTTATTTGGACACTAGGAGAATCCTGGCTGGAAAGGTGCCAGGAAGAGAAGGACCTGGGGATGTTGATTGACAGCTGGCTGAACAAGAGCCAGCAGTGTGCCCAGGTGGCCAAGAAGGCCAATGCATCTTGGCTTGTATCAGAAACGATGTGACCAGCAGGTCCGGGGAGGTTCTTCTCCCTCTGTACTTGGCACTGGTGAGACCGCACCTCGAGTACTGTGTTCAGTTCTGGGCCCCTCACCACAAGAAGGATGTTGAGGCTCTAGAGCGAGTCCAGAGAAGAGCAACAAAGCTGGTGAAGGGGCTGGAGAAAAGGCCTGATGAGGAGCAGCTGAGAGAGCTGGGGTTGTTCAGCCTGGAGAAGAGGAGGCTGAGGGGAGACCTTATTACTCTCTACAACTACCTGAAGGGAGGATATGGAGAAGAGGGAGCTGGCCTCTTCTCCCAAGTGACAGGAAACAGGACGAGAGGGAATGGCCTCAAGCTCCACCAGGGGAGATTCAGGCTTGAGATAAGGAAAAAATTCTTCATAGTTAGGCATTGAAACAGTCTGACCAGGGAGGTGGTTGATTCACCTTCCCTGGTGGTGTTTAAGGTGAGGGTGGATGAGGTACTTAGGGGCATGATTTAGAGATTGGTGGGAATGGTTGGACTCGACGATCCAGTGGGACTCTTCCAACCTGGTTATTCTATGACTCTATGATTGCTTTGAAGTAAATTTGTGTAACAAATGCCGGAAATTTCTCTTCAAAACAGAAGCAGATACTTATCTAATTTTGCATGGGAAATAGATCTTTCTGTCACCTTCTTAATTTCTTCTTATTCAGAATGTGAAAAAGGCAAAGCAAGGCTGATACAAAATCCACATGTGCCCAGTGAACTGAAGATGTTTGTGACTATGCCCAAGACCACAAGTCTGTCAGTATTGGAAGAGCAGTAAGGTTTATAATCATCTCACTGGAGGCTGTAGTTTTTGCCAGGTGTAGAGAGGTTCCTTTCCCTGTCAGGAAAGATATTCTGTGAAGAATCTTGTTTGACAACATTACTGACTTCAGGAACTGATTCGTCTAGTGGAAATGCTTCAAAGTTTGATCTCAAAACTGAAATTAGCTTCTTGCTGCACTGATTATTTACTTCACTTGGATTTTTCTGTTTTTTCTCTCATGTGAGACAGTCCATTTAGCAGCCCACCAACTGATAATGTTACTTCTGATAGAATTGATTTTATTCAGAAATTGAAAGGAAATGGAGAAGTTTGGCAAAACCCGGATTGGTCAGTCAAATCTAACTAGAGTGTGTAACTACAGATCAGTTCTTTAATTTCTGAGCCTCTTTTAAGGCACTCATTTTCTTTAAGCGTCTTTAAGTCTGCATGTATGTGGTATTCAATCTCTTGGCTTGCATTGTGACCGCAATTTTTTTAAGGTAGATGAGTTAAAACTTCTGATGGTAAAATAATTCTTTCTGAGCTGTCTGCACGGACAAGTGAGTCTCCTAACATTTCCTTTATTCATGGAAACATAGTTAATATGCCAATATTTTTTTCTTTAATTAGAGCTCAAGCTCTATGAAGGAAGATGCAACTACCACACACTAGGTGGGGCTAGAAGGACAGTCTATTTAGGTTTTACTTGTTTTGGTTTTATTAAATATTTAGTGCGCATGACAGAAACATTTTACCAAAGTAGTAAGTTGCTAGATCTTGTAAACTTCTTTCTCTCTGTCATCTAAATCCTGTTCCACAGTGAAAAGATCTTTCTGGCATACCTTACATGCATCTACTTCACTGAAGGTAAATATTTTACATCATAACTCGTGCCTGAAGCGTTATAGGTAGTTGTGTGGATATGCTGGAATGAGAAGACATCTTGGGGATTCTTTTGATGTTATATTGGTAATTGAGCATAATCAGCAGATGTCTTAATTTCAACATACCCTCTACTCATATTTATCATTTTGGCAGTATGTAAAAATCACCTGAAATCGGAGGACATTTGTTTGCAAGGACAGCTATTTAGAGTAGTCAGTGAATGTTTGCATTGATTGCTTGCCTCCTCTTGGAAGGCTGAATTTCTGTTGCAGGCCAGAGGTTATTATAAAAGGTGATAACGCTAGATGCACCATGTTCCTATTGTAACAGTTTTGGCTTCAGGAACAGGGTTAGCTTTTGAGACAGGGAATACCTCTGCTGCTAGGCGCACACAGCCCTGATATCAAGTAGTGTTGTAAACTGCCATGGAAAGGATCAGCCCCTTCTGTTCTGTTGCAGTTCTGCAAGCTTTTGAGAGTTCTGACATGGGGTTGTGTTAGAGAACAGATCCTGCTGAAAATTAACCATTATTTGCTAACTAGATTTCAGCTAAATTCTTTCATGGTGGCAGCACAAATGCCAAGGTAAAGCATCACTCTTAATCCTGCATAAATGCCAAAAGATGTCTTGTACAACAGATTGAACTTTAACGATTTAAGTAGAAAATCTGGAAACTGCTGCTGAATGTCAGGAGAGAAAATGGGATCACTCTTTTGAGCTGTAGTGTAAAACTTTACCCTTAGAATGCATTTGTTGCTGTTTGAAGATGAAGTCATTTACCTGTTCCCTTTGAAAAACTCATGATAATCATAATTGTTCTTTGTTTTTTCTCCCAGATAAAATGAAAGATGGTATCATAGCTAAACTAGCTAATCAAGCTGCAGATTACTATGGTGATGCTTACAAACAATGTCAATATAAAGATACTTTGCCCAAGGTTAGTAATTTTCACTGAAGTAATTTGGGGATTTGCTTTTCTTGTGAGTAGTTGCTATTATTTACAACACACTTAAAATGTATCTGAAGAAAAGCTGATATATTGCTACATTTAAGGGAAATGAACCTGTAATTGGAAAAACAGTGAAGAATCTAGGAAGCAAAAGATAGTATATTTTTAAGTAAGTAAAATCTTACAACATGAAGTGTGTTTATTTGTAACATGTTTAATTTAAAGTGAAATTGAAATGATAGCATTGAGGGATGCCTTCTTAGTACTTAATGCCTTACTAAACCTGATTTTCAGACTAACACTTTCTAATGGGGCTTAATTGGCTTCTAGTCTCAATGTTTTCATGTGAAATTTGCTCTCATGTTGATGGCATGAATACAGTTATATTGTCCACGTACCTGTTAAAAAACTCCATAATTGGAAGTCATTGTGTGTCTTCTGTCTTTCTCTCTGCCTTCTCCCCTCCCTCCACCCAAAACCAATGTTGATACTTGTAAACTGTCTCAGCGTGTCTTGACTGTTCATATCAGTACTGTTGGTTTTGGAGGATGCAGGAGGATCTTTCTCCATGGTCTTTGAATATATACCGTGTAATGAGTACTTTAAAAATGAGCAGGTTTTCAATGTATCAAATGTACCAATTATGTTCAAATCAAAATTGTAGAAAAACCTTTGGTGCACTGTTATAAATATAAAATTTGGGTAATATCTACTTAGTTTTGATGTTGTTGGACTCTTAAAATGTCTACCTGAGTAGGAGATTGTCTTCCATAGTGCTTTTTTGGTGAACGTTCCTGGGAAGCATCCATTTTTTGCTAATTTGCAATTATTTTTTATCCCTTAATAGTTTCAAAACTGTGAAGTAACTATCCCGGCTTCCAGTGGTCTGTCTTGTTATAAATGTGAAATATACCAGATTTAACTCAAAATACACTAGAAAATGTATGAAAAATATTTTATCAGAGGTGAATGGAACTGGTTGATGTTTAATTTGTAGTCTTAGTCAAATAACTGCAAAATTATTTGCTATATGCACTTATGTTCTCTCTGGGGAAAAAAAAATCAAGTAATGTCTTTTTTTCCCAGAATCTTGTTTCTAATGCAGTATAGAGTCTTGATAATAATGGGAACTGTATGGGTAAGGGTACTAAAGTAGAAGTATACATTTTTATTCTTAAGCAGTAAATGCATAAGTGCCTTTGTAGGCCAGTTAGTGGCTTTTAATATATATATATATATATATATTTGATTTTTTTTTTTTCTGAGAGGCAATGAGATGCAACAAAGCTATTGCTCCCTGTTCCTGTAGCCAAGTAATCTGTCAACTGATTATTTGAAAGAATATAATAAGGTTTGCTGGTTCCATGAGTTAACGACACCTCTAAGGACAGTTACGTATTAAGGAGTGTGATAGAGAACTTGACTTGATCAGCCAAGAGTCCAGTTGCAAGGACAGCTCTTGGACAGCTTTGTCTTACAAATTTACCCTCTTCTTTATTTCTTGGGGGGCAGCAAGTTTGCACAAATGTGAAGAAATAACACTTTGTATACTGATGTCTTTAAAACCTCACTCTGGTTTTCTAGTGCTCCTTGATTTTAGAAATAAAGCATTAAGGCTAAGTCCTTGATCAAAGGCCATGCTTATACTGTGGGCTGCAGCATGTTTTCTTCATGTCTTGGTTGATGCTTCTGCAACGATAAGTGTGTTTATATTGAAGTAAAAATTGACTTTTAAATTGCTTTCTGTGTCAATAATTATTGGTCCTCTTTATTTGTTCTTCTCTTTCGTATTTGTAGTGTTACTTTCTTTGTAGGCCTGTTGCTGTTTTCAAATGTAATTGCTTTGTTAAATTAAAAAAGAAGAACATAAGGCCTGTTGTTCTACCCTTTATTTTAAGAACACTTTGTCTTGGCTTTGTCTTGGGGCGTTTGGGTGTGTTCTAGCAACTATCCTATCTAATACATGCATGCATTTCTAATCTTTGTGGTAAATGTTGTGACTTCATGGCTTGAATTTAAATTGTAGTTCATCTGTAGTAATGGACACAAAGAATTTTGCAACAATAGATTAGAAAAAACCCAACCCACTGGATTCAATCCAAGCAAAGTCATGTGGTCTCTGACATTTACCTCTGATGTTTTAACCTATCTAAACCATTAATTGGGTGATTCTAATTTCCTTTTCTTCTTCCTTTTTCTTCCTGCATCCCATGTTTTCTGTGGTGGTTAATGTGGTTGGACTTTGCCCTGGTCAGTATTTTTATTTCCAGGAGGTGTTTCCTGTTCTGGCTGCAAAACACTGCATTATGCAGGCCAATGCAGAATATCATCAGTCTATTCTGGCAAAACAGCAGAAGAAATTTGGTGAAGAGATTGGGAGGTTACAGGTAGGTAACTTTTTTCCTTGTCTGAAAAATATGAGGAAACTTTAAATCCTGAAAAGCTAGCTCAGAGTTCTAAAATTCAAATAGCTAAGAATTAAACATATTAAGAAACTGCAGAGCATGTTTATCACATGAATCAAATAATTAGCAGCTGCAAAGAGGATAGAGATCTCTGTAGCTTTTACAAAGAGGTGTTTTAATGATGTTTAGTTAGTTTGATATTGCTTGACATGTTAAGTCTGTGTCTGTACGTTTGCACAGGCTTCTTAGCTCAGTATATTCTCCTAATCAATGATATTTACCTAAGCAATGATATTTAAAAATCCCTAAAACATTAAAATTCTGTGTGGTCTATACTTAACTCATTTCCTGCAATCCTGATTTAAATCTGAATATTTTTGAAAAAATGTCCAAGCAGTTGTGTTTTTAGTCATTATAGTGTTTCGCCTCTATATCTGGTTTCTAGAGGGACGCAAATATAGATGTTGTCAGGATTAAGGTCTTCTCATGTTTAAGGTATGGTAGGGGGAAAAAGTGGCTGAAAATAACTACTTTTTTTCAAGTCCCCATGTCTTGGAGCAGCACGTCATAATTTTTTTCCAAACTGACTTTGTAGAATCCGTGTGCAATTTAATTTATTGATATGCAGGAAAGTTGAGAGACTTATGTAAGACGACCATGTTGACATTGTGAAAGTTATAATTATGCATTTATTGACTTGGTGCAGGATGGAAACTTTTTTTTTGTTTCTTCACTTCTCACTTTCTGGCAAACAGTTGTTAGACTGTATCACAGAATCACAGTATGTCCTGAGTTAGAAGGGACCCACAAGGATCATAGAGTCCAACTCCTATCCCTGCATGGGACAACCCCAATTACACTGTGTCTAAGGGCATTGTCCGAATGCTTCATGAATATTCTCAGGCTTGGTGCCTTGACTACTATTCTAGGGCTTCACCACTCTCTGCATGAAGAATCTTTTCCTAATGTCCAACCTGAACCTCCCCTGGCATATCTTCCTGCCATTCCCTCAGGTCCTACAATTGGTCACCAGAGAGAAGAGATCAGTGCCTGCTCCTCTTCCTCCTCTTGTGAGGAAGCAGTAAATTGCCACGAGCCTCCCTCAATTTCCCTTTCTCCAGGCTGAACAGACCAAGTGCCTTCAGCTGCTCCTCGACTTCCCCTCTAAACCCTTCACCAGCTTTGTGGCCTCCTCTGGACACCCTCCAGTAGCTTTGTGTCCTTTTTATACTGTGGTGCCCAAACCCACACACAGCGCTTGAGGTGGGGCTGCACCAGTGCAGAGCAGAGCAGGACAATCTCCTCCTTCGACTGGCAGGCAACACTCTGCTTGATCCACTCTAGGACAGAGTATTGTGTTCTGTAATTTATGGCACAATGAAAAATGACAAAGAATCTCAGCAAAGGTCAATAATACTTTTCTTCTAATGTTGCTTAGGTTGCTTCACAATCTGAAGAAGTTTTCTTTAATTGTTGGGAGTTTATGTAAACCTTGACTGACATTGCTTTTACTGTTTTTTATCCATGTTCACAATACAAATATGATCAGGATTGAACAGATATTTCATATTGTGTGTCTCCTGCAATAAATTAGGTGCAGGAAAACCAAGTATCTCATGGTTGCATCTGGGCTGAGTGAACAGAAGCGAAGGGACTGCAGACCTTGTATTTTATTTTAATTTGCAATACGATTCAAGCATAGTTTCTGTAGCTTCTGAGCTTAAGGTGAGATGGGTGTTAGTGACAGATGTCAAAAGCAGGACTCTTGCTTCTTCCTTCATGAATATGAGCAAGTGAGCAGGGTTTGAGAAACAATTTGTAGTACCTGCAAAAGCAACCTATGAATTTCATGAAACAACATCAGAATGGTATTTTTCTTTTTTCTTTTTCTTTTTCTTTTTCTTTCTCTTTTTTTATTGTGAATGGGTGTTTGAAGCATTATTGCCTCTAATTCATTGTCACTTCTGGATTTTGGGGTAGTCATAGTGAAGCTGTTGTGAGATACTGGCTTGACTACTGCCTGTTCCCCCCCCCCAGTGCATTAATGAGTAAAATCTCCTTTTTAATACATAAAAGGGAAGAATATTTATTTAAGGAAATAATAATATTGATCGTATGTGTTGGTAGTAGTTACTTGACTAACTGGGAAGCTCATCTGTTTTCCCAGTATATATGAGAGAGAGAAAGAAAAGTTATTATTTTAATTTTAACCGTATTTTTTTTTTAGCATGCAGCAGACTTGGTAAAAACAGTGGCATCTCGTTACGATGAATATATAAATGTTAAAGATCTGGTTGACAAAATCAACCGTGCACTTACAGCTGCCAAAAAGGACAATGACTTCATTTACCATGACCGGGTTCCTGACCTGAAAGATTTGGAAGCCATTGGAAAAGCCAGTCTTGTTAAGTCTACTCCAGTTGTTGTTCCCCTCAGTCAGAAATTCACTGGTAAGCAACGTGTGCAGAGTGCATGGTGTAGTGTTTTGTTGTGAAACTCACAACCACCGAAGTTAATTTGTACCATGAAAAAATAAATGTTTACTTTTGAATTGTATCAAGTGTAAAGGAGTGTTTTTGGAAGTGCCATATGTATTCCAGTTTGTTCTGCTAATTGATGATGAAAAATACTGGAAAAATAAATCACAGGTTGGAAATCATTCCCTGCAATGTGCCCTTCTCTTAAAGATTTTCTCAGCAACTGCATTTTCTATACTAAATCGACCTGAAAATGTTAGTTTGTTGGCTGTACAGAGGAGTTCTGAAAAATGATCCTCTCTTCCATTTCACATTTTCTTCCTTCAAAAAAGCAGAATTTGAAATGAAGCTGTAGGGAAAATCGGGTTTTTAGTCCTACAGTTACTTTAAATATAATGCCTTTAAACTATTTCTAAATCAATTTCAATCTTAAAATCTGAAATCTAATCTAAAGACCAATAGAGATAGATTTATTTGAAGACCACTTGGATAGTGAGGGGGAACATCTTAAACTATTCAGATCAGTCTCTATAGTACAGCTTGCACAAAAGAACTGTGAAGATGTTTGTGTCCTTTTACCTCACGATGCAGCTTGAGTAATTTATACTACAATTGCAGATCTGTTTGAGAAGATGGTTCCATTGCAAGTTCAGCAATCTGTGAGTGTTTATAACCAGAGAAAAGCAGATCTAGTAAATGGCTTAATAGCCCAGATGAGAGAAGCCACAAATCTGGCAAATGGGTAAGTAAGGCTTCCTGTTAAATTTTTCAAGAAGAGTTAGGAAACAGCCTGTAAACACTGGTTACCTTGCAGCCTGCAGACATCTGGATTATATCAGCAGTTTTTTGTTACGATGTGTTAGCCTGCAAGCTTAAGCCTTAGCAGGGGTATTTAGAAGTACTTTTCTTCAGGTGTTAATACTGAAAGCATATTCAGAACAAACAGTATTTAATTTTCTTCAGTCTTTCCTCGTTTTTTAGGAGCCTGACTCTTGCTGAGAAAAAGTTCCAGTTCCATTAATCTATAAGAGTTTTCACATTCCAGTTGTCTGCCTGATTGTACCAGTGAGTCAATACATGGTATTTTTCCCCCCAAAATTTTGTTCTATATAGTTATAAATAGAGCATACTTCAGGCTGAAAGATATGAATGTGACTCAAGGCAGTTGGTTCTTTATCTACTAGATAGTTACTACTGAAAATGTTTGCCATATTTTGTAAATGCTAAAAAACTAGGATTTGTTTAGCTTTGTAAAAGCTATGAAACGGTCTCTGGTGAGGATACACGAGTAATAAATTTAGAGTTGTCAGTTGGAAATTTCTGTCCGTTGTACTCTGTTTACATTATAACTGTCTGTGTGATTGATTGTTTGGATACCAGTGTTATTTACAGGATAGAACCATCTAATGCTATGAACAAGTTGCTATTTAGCGTGTTGACTTTTTCAGTGTGTTGGCTTCCCTCAATCTTCCTGCTGCTATCGAAGATGTGTCTGGTGATACTGTTCCTCAGTCTATTTTGAACAAGTCTAGGTCTGTGATTGAACAGGGAGGAGTTCAGACTATTGACCAGCTGATCAAAGATCTGCCTGAACTTCTACAAAGGAACAAAGAAATTTTAGATGAAGTAAGCTCAGCAACCGCTAACACTAACACCTTCTTAAACTGCATCGCTGAACTTTTTCTCTTTAAATAGCAATAGAAAAAGTGCATGATTATCCAATATGCCTGTAATATTAATAGTACTTTAAAAATATGCTATTTAAATTTTTAGTCTATACAGAAATTCTGCTGTCACACATGGATGTTCTCTTACAGGTATTTTTGTTTTAAAATTGTTGGGGAGGATTCTTAAGAAATTTGGATGATTTGTGTCTTTTTTGCCTGTTTTTTTGTTTTCCAAATTAAATTTATAAAGGATATATGTATGTATTCTTTGTATTTTCTATACTAGCTGTATATTTGATAGCTAATTCATGCTTAGAATGGCTTATAATGCATGTAACCTTTTACTCTTGTAGTCATTAAGATTATTAGATGAAGAAGAAAATACAGACAACGACCTGCGAACAAAATTCAAAGAGCGCTGGCAGAGAACACCATCCAATGAGCTCTATAAGCCTTTAAGGACAGGTAGAGTTCACATCTTGTGCTTTGGATTCTGGAGATGCTCTAAAAATGTCCATTTTCATTTTGTAAATTAAAGTAGTTCAGAATTTTGATATTATTTTTAAAGATAAAAATTCAGTTTAGAAGAGGTTACTCCCAAATATCCTTACTGCAATCTGCAGATGATGTGATAGCAATGAATTTGCTGCTGCTTTTGCACCCCAGGAGTGCTTGTACGTGCTGTTTCAGAAAGCATATGTGGTGAAAAACAGCTGCCCTCCTAAGAATATGTCTGCAGGTATCTCTGAAATACTTCAGTGTATTTTTCTTTGTGTATTAACATCTCTTGTTTTGTATTTTACATGAAGATATTCTTTTTGGTGTTTTGTTTTAATTTTCCCAGCAGCTAGTCAGACTACTTAGACTCATCACTATAGCACATTTTTTTGTATGCTTAATATAGTTTTGAAGCCAACAAGTGACTGGTAACACTGCCTTGATTTGACAGAGTTGCAGGAGTTGAAATCTGTGGAGCAGCTTGAACAAGTGTTTTTTCATATACCGTTGTATGCTTTTCTGGAGAATTAATATACGTGCCTAGTTGATGCTCTATTTAAAATATAACTTAAGCTTAAGTTTAATGTATAAGTCTTAACAACTTCATAACGTTCAGGCTCATGACAATGTGTGAAGACTGGCTGAAAAGCGTGAAGACTGCTCTGCCACACGATTTGTTTAGAACAGGTTTTGAAAGGATATAAACACCCGTTTTTCCTTCTCACCACCAGAGGGAGCCAATTACCATAACCTTTTGAATAAAGCTACCCAAGCAGATGGCCAAGTTAAGGAGCGCTATCAGACTCACCGGGATACGATTGCACTTCTCTGTAAGCCGGAGTCAGAACTCAACGCAGCCATTCCTTCTGCCAACCCAGCAAAAACATTACAAGGAAGTGAGGTAAACCATTGAAATTTGTCTCTAGTTTGAATAGAAGTACTGTTAGTCTAAAAAAGTGAACTTGCATGAATTGCTGTGGAAGCTGATCCTCAGCTGCTCTTGTTTATGTCATAATTGATGCAGGAAGTAACATTAGGATAAGAAGTTGTCTTTTTTGTTCAAAATCTGCTTGAGAATATTTTGTTACACTTACTCTGAGCAAGCTCAGTTGCCACGGACAGCAAGACTGGTTGACTATTATGAAACGATCAGTCCTTTGTGAATATTCTCATTATGTAGGGTAATGGGGTGTAGTGCTTAGGTTCTTGGAGCAATTAGGCAATGTAAAAGGCTTGGCCTAGTGTTTTCAAGTATTAAGCAATTAAACCAACTTGCTTTCCAGGAGCATCGTGACTTATCTGCAACAAAATGATTATTTTTCTCGTAGGAGTGATTTGAATTTGGTGGTTTTGACTGCCGTGGTTAGAATATGTAATTGAAAGGTATCTGCTAATTTTTAGAATAAATAGATTTAAAAATCTTTCTAGTAATTCAGTGGTGTTAGTGGAAGCAAGTCTTTAGAGAAGAATATAGCTTGAAAAATGCTTGAAGATTTTTGTTTAGTTGCATTTTGTCATGGCTTGTCATCTTTAACATGTTTACATACAAATACTTATGGAGTAGTGTTGTCAGCACCACTCAGGAGTGCAAGATGGAAACAAGTAGTGGAATATATTTCTGCCATAATTCCTCTAAACGTGCTATCTTCTGACAATTTTTATTGCCTAGGTTGTTAATGTCTTAAGAACTTTGCTGACCAATCTGGATGACGTTAAGAAGGAGAGAGAACAATTGGAAAATGACCTGAAATCTGTAAATTTTGACATGACAAGCAAATTCCTGACTGCACTTGCACAGGATGGTGCTATAAATGAGGAGGCTATCTCTGTGACTGAGTTGGACAGAATTTATGGAAGTTACAAACAGAAAGTGCAGGAGTCCCTAAAAAAGCAGGAAGAACTTCTCAAAAACATTCAGGTACAGCATCTTGCATGTCTTCCTTCCCCTTAAACTAAGGAGCAACAATTCCTCTACCTCTCCAGTGCTTTGGACATGTGACTTTTGCATTCTGCTGTTTTGTTTGTTACTCTGTCGTAGCCCAGTTGAGATACTCCTTTACTTCTCTGATCCCTGAAAAATACAGCGATGTTTTTTTTGTATTCACTCAGAAGAAATGTCAATTTTTAGCAGACTCTCTGAGCTCCAGTGTAAATACTCTTGGACCTTTTCTTGGTCTAGTTTTGCAGATGGCCTTGCCCTTGAAAGAAGCTTGACCCCAGTGTATTAAATGGTTTGGTTTGTTTGTTTTTTCCCTCATGCCATCTTAATACTTCTTTCTGGGATAACAGGAGTCCTGTCCTTACTGTCTACCAGAAGACATTTTCTGTCTCTGAAGTACTTTTTGGTTTATTCCTATTTGCTATTTACTATGTGCTTGACTCCTGACATGTGGAAAGCTCATCGAGGTAAAAATTAATGAGAACTTTACAAATCTTATTTATAAATTCAGGCTTAATTTGTCTGTTACACTAGAGACAGGTACCTGAAACGTGTCAAAAGGAGTCTTAATGCTTGAACAAGTGATGGCAGTGGTTTGAGTAATGATGGAGCCTATTTGTGGACAAGATTACTTGAAGCTTCAGACTGCAAATTGGATTGCAAGAATAAGAGACTTCCCAAAGGCGGAAAAAAAAATCTAAGTGACACATGGCCTATGTTTATCCAGGATTTTATATTTGGATATCTTTTAACGTAATAGACTTTAAAAATCTTGATGGAAGTTAAGTTGATGGTTGAATGTCTTGGAGTTCAAATTTCGCTTCTGCTGGCAGCTGAAGTAGTCTTTTTAAGTTTGCTTTTTTATTTATTTTCCCAATAGAAATGAGATGTAGGTCGTTCTTCTGTAGGTTTTCCACTTCCTTGTCCTTTTAGTATCCTGACAAGGTCAACCAAATTTGAAGTAGCACTTCTTAAATATACTAACTTTCTGTATGATTTTATGAATACCAATGGAGAGCAGTACAGGAGAGCCTGATTAGCATAACCTCTGGAAGAGAGTCTGCTGTATGAACTTGAGAATTAGCTGAAGGCAACCCACAACAGAACAGATAATTAGCTTATACATACTGCCTGTGTGTTAAAACATGTATAGTTCTGAAATAGCCACTGCACTTGGTGAACAGCAAGTACTGGGAATTACAGTGTGTGGATGGAGCATGAGGAAAGGTAGGCATTGGGAAACGGGGGTAGAAGCAATGAATAGGAGGAAAAATACCCCAAAGGACACGGGATATTATGTGGAACAGGCTTGCATTTTATTTTCACTGCTTTTTTTTCTACCCTTCTTTTAAGAATGCACATCAGGATTTTTCGAAGATGAAACAGTCAAACAATGAATCTAATTTAAGAGAAGAAGTTTTGAAGAACTTAGCTGTAGCAAATGACAACTTCGTGGAACTTCTAGCCAATTTAAAAGAAGGCACAAAGGTATGGTAACATTTAGGGGATTTAAAGAACCTTTTTTTATATTTACACATAGAGACATGGATCAAAAATCTTAATAAACTTTGCAGACATGCTAGATGAGACATACATTTTTGAGGATTTTGCTACTGAACTGAGGACAGAAAGCTGCTCAAATTTCGATTGTTTTGACAGCTGTGAAAGGCTTCTTTGTCCCTATCTGACAAGTAAGCTTTTCTGAGCATTGCTCTATGTTAAAGTAGGAAAAGGTGTTAATTACAGCCAAACTCATGCTGAAGCACCCAGGTGAGCCATTTTATATGCTCTCCTGTGGTATTTAATCACCTTATCAAATTTGTATTTTATGTACTGCTACTGCAGATACGTGGAGAGATGAGGAGGACTTTATTTAGCTTTTTTTTTTTTTTATTTGATAATGGGCTTCTGGAAGGTGTCTTGCTGCTTTTATATTAAGTGCTTTTTGCAGAGTTAAAAATCCGCAACTCTGAAATTTCTGTTCAAATGAAATGCATGGAACTGACTGAAGGCAGTAAAATTGGGAAAAAAAGAAGGAATTATACTTCAAAAATTAAATGCTAAACAGAGGAAGTGGTCTGGTTTTGTTTTGGTTGTAATTCTACTTCTATACCATCTTTATATTTCTATTCGCATGCACATGCACATATATGTAAACTGACACAATTGTAGAATATTGCAGAGGTGCATTACAGCTGGCTAGCATTTGTTTTTGAAAAGCAGAATAAAATGCACTAGGAATCTTTACTGGAGTGGTAGCTTCAGGATGCTGTGATAATACAATGCCTATAATTGGATCAGTGTGTAAAAAAATGGTAGCATGGGATTCAACAATATTGATGATGTGTGGGTTTTTTGTGTGGTTTGTTTTTTCTGCTAGTTTTACAATGAGTTGACAGAAATCCTGCTGAAATTCCAAAATAAATGCAGTGACATTGTCTTTGCTCGCAAGACTGAAAGAGATGAGCTGCTCAAGTAAGTTTTCAGTTTTTTAAGTTGTGTAGAAACAGTTAAGTATTTATCAGAAATTAATCTTTAGGGACATGCTTATGAAGTTACTTGACAAAACAAGAAAGGGAGACTAGGTGTGTTATTACTATCACCTCTTCTTTGCCTTAATGGTAGTCCTTCACCCCCTCCCTAGAAAACCTAGGAAAGCTTGGGAAAACAAATGGAAAAATTTTTGTAGTCTGCTCTTCTGTGACTATATACAGTTCAGCGTGAATCTCTTTCGTCTTATCATGATTTCACTCTCAGTTCTTTTTGGCATGCATCCATTAATTTTATCTTATAATTTCTGGTGAGGAGCTTCTAATTTCTGCACTTTGCTCCTTCTGTTGTTTTGATTTGAGAAATTAGATAAATGGTTCAGCCTATGATTGCCTTCCATGTGCCCCGGTACTGTGGTGGGAAAAACTTTGGTATTCCACTTTCAGTCTGTAGTCTCAACTGATCTGTTTTACCAGTGTTTAGGGTTTAGGTATGTGAGTTGCCTACAATGCTGGGGAGAGAGGTAGGTTTTGTCCTTCATGTAAAGGAAAGTTTCTGATGTTGTAGTTGTCGCTGATGAGATCAGGCTGGTATAGTACGCTTCAGCCATGACTTTTAAGCTTTTGAGGAAAGCATAACTGAAAAGGCTTTCCTTTTAGTCAATATTCTTGAGCAAAGTATGTAGTCTTTTATGAAAAGAGCTAGTTGTTATTGAAGTTTCGGTTGGTGAAACTGCAGTTGTACTCTGCACAGGCTATGTTGTGAATAGGATGCTCGGCCCTCACATTTTACCTTTCCTAACTTAATCTGTTGTGGAATTGTTCTTTTTCAGTTGGGCATTGTGCTTGTCAATTAACAGTAACTGTATGCAGCCCCCTTCCACTTCCTACATTCATAGAATCATAGAATAACCAGGTTGGAAGAGACCCACCGGATCATCGAGTCCAACCACTCCTATCAAACACTAAACCATGCCCCTTAGCACCTTGTCCACCCGTGCCTTAAACACCTCCAGGGAACGTGAATCAACCACCTCCCTGGGCAGCCTGTTCCAGTGCCCAATGACCTTTTCTGTGAAAAATTTTTTCCTAATGCCCAGCCTAAATCTCCCCTGGCAGAGCTTGTGGCCATTTCCTCTCGTCCTGTCCCCTGTCACTTGGGAGAAGAGGCCAGCTCCCTCCTCTCTACAACCTCCTTTCAGGTAGTTGTAGAGAGCAATGAAGACTCCCCTCAGCCTCCTCCTCTCCAGGCTAAACAACCCCAGCTCTCTCAGCCGCTCCTCATCAGGCCTGTTCTCCAGCCCCTTCACCAGCTTCGTTGCTCTTCTCTGGACTCGCTCCAGATTCGGAAGCTGTAGGCTATGCCTGACCAAGGCTTAGATTTTAATATCTTCCATCTCTAATATGTTAACATTCAGTGTTAAAGCTGTAGGTTTAGAGTTTGTATAGTATTCAGTTGAATCTTGCAGTGATATCTTACTGCCTCATATGCCAACTGTTCACTGGCACGAAACGGAAGGTTAGGGGCAACGCTCAGATTTGGGATAGTTGTAGTATATCTTTATAAAAGTGATTTCTCAGTGCACTCTACCAACAGTTCAAGAGAATAAAATGTGTTTTGCCTGTTTAACCTGCGCCTGTTCCTATCGACCCCTCCTACTCTCCCCTCCCCAAGGCTGTGGGCTCCATCTTCACTTAAAATAAATTTGAGTTGGTTGCTTATTTAGAACTTGCTTTTTCCCCCCCCTCGCCCTGTATAATTATTGCCTGTTGGAGAATCAGTTTTAATGCTGTTCACATTTTCAGATTTAATTCATTTGGTCAATTTCTGGTCAAAATGTACTTCCCTCTGAATAGCACTGCTGTTCTCTAAGCTTTGCACCATAATTTTAAGAAGAAAATCGTTTCATCCATCTGTTACGTAATCTTTTTAGACATTAAGTTTTGGTTATATTAGTTTCAGCATAATACAGCATTGAATAGTTACTCTGCTACCTGTAACAAATACTTTGAGATATGCATATGTAACAGAGCATCAAGACAGTATTTCCAGCTTTTTCTCCATCATTAATTTTTACTGTAGGGGTAACTGTGAGGACAGTTTTCTTGGAGTTTTTGTTTGAGTCTTATCCAAGTTTTGACAGAAGTTGCCAGTTTTGTTGTTCTTTGGAGCTTATCTGAACTCCTGTATAATATACGCTTGTATATATATGCCTGTAGTTTGTTGCTGACTAGACCATATATCTTTTTCAGTCTCCTGGTCTTCTGTTTCAGAATGCTAGGTGTCAAGGTCTAACTATTATGTATTGCTCACCTGTCATTATTATTTTTACACACAATTATATGAAATTGTAAATGCTTTCTGAAGTCTCTCTGAAGAATCTGCCTATATTTAAATATTGAATCTTTGCATTGAGAAAATGCACTACATCCCTCTGAATATGTAACTTAGAACTGCTTCCTTGGAGTTTTCATGACAAGCTGACTGTAAAATTTGCTATTTAATGGCAGCTTTGTAATACAACATGGCACTAAAGCCTCTTGATATCTTACTAAAGTAACTTACCAAAAGTAATTCTAGCAGTAGAGATAGAATAGAGAACTTGAAAGCTCAGGTGCTGAGCCATTCAGTTTTTTGCCAGAGTTTTTTTAATAGTTATAAATGATATTGCAGACTGTCTGGTGGATGCTTCCTTTTTTTTTTTTTTGTTAGATGCATGGTATTTGCATGTAATATTATTTAATTTAGAGCAATTTATGAGCAATATGACACTGCTTTTGTTCTATATTTTGGCATCTTGTTACATGTCAAAATCACTGAAATTTACTTTTATACTTTTCTGTTGCCTTGAGGTTTCATTACGTTCTCAGGAAAGCTTCCAAGTTGCTAAATGTTATTACTGTTCTATAATTTCTGGTTCCAGAGCTTTTGGCTAATTCAGTGATCCACACCCAGTATTCAGTTGAACAAAAAGACACCCTTAAGAAAGCTGTTAGTGTAACAATTAATCAGAGGGTTGGCCAGAGCATTGCTTCCATGGAAGTGTTTTGGACTCCAGATTCAGGTTAAGCTAGTTCAGCGATCGTGCTTTACATACTAGATTTAGTCTGTTGCTTCTTTTTAGCTTAGCTTGCTGAAGTGTATAACAAACAACTCTTAAACTAAGCTGTATGTTTGTTTGTTTGTTTTTAATAGAGATTTGCAGCAAAGCATTGCTAGGGAACCCAGTGCTCCCTCTATTCCTCTGCCTACCTATCAGAACACATCAGCTGGAGGAAGTAAGCCTGCTGCATCATCAACTCCTACTCCAGCACCCAGGACCATGGTGGTAAATCAATGCTACAGAATTAATGGGCTGGAAATAGAGTGTCCAAACTGATAATAAAAATCATAGAATGGTTTGGGTTGGAAAGTACCTTAAAGATCATCTGTTTCCAATGACCCTGCCATAAGCAGGGACATCTCCCACTAGTCCAGGTTGCTCAAAGCCCCATTCATAGAATCATAGAATCACCAGGTTGGAAGAGACCCACCGGATCATTGAGTCCAACCATTCCTATCAATCACTAAACCATGCCCCTTAGCACCTCGTCCACCCATGCCTTAAACACTTCCAGGGAAGGTGAATCAACCACCTCCCTGGGCAGCCTGTTCCAGTGCCCAGAATCTGGCCTTGAACACTTGGGACATCCGCAACTTCTCTGGGCAACCTTTTCCAGTGTATAACTAACCTCATGGTGTAGAATTTCTTCCTTGTATCCAATCTAAACTTGCTCTCATTTGGTTTAAAAGCATTACTTGTCCTATTGCTACATGCTCTTATAAAAGTCCCTCTCCAGATTTCTTGTAGGCCCCCTTGAGGCACTGGAAGGCTGCTGTAATGTCTCCCAGGAGGCTTCTCTTTTCTAGGCTAAACAACCCCAACTATCTCTCAGTCTTTCTTTACAGGAAGTATGTTCCATCCCTCTGATCATCTTTGTGGCCCTACTGTGGACCCGCTCCAACAGATCCGTGTTATTCTTATGCTGGAAGCCCAAGAACTGGACACAGTACTCCAAGTGGGGTCTCATCAGACTGGAGCAAAAGGGGAGAATCACCTCCCTGGCCTACTGTCCACACTTCTTTTGGTGCTGCCCAGGATACGGTTGGCTTTCTAGGATGCAAGCACACATTGCTAGCTCTTGTTAAGCTTCTCATCCACTAGCACCCTCAAGTCCTTCTGTTCAGGGCTACTCAAAAGCCATTCTCCACCAAGCTTGTAATTGTGCGTGGGATTACCCTGACCCAGGTGTAGGACCTTACACTTGGCCTTGCTGAACTTCATGAGGTTTGCACAGACCCACTTCTCAAGCCCGTCAGGGTGTTTCTGGATGGCATCCCAGCCCGCCAGTGTGTTTACTGCACCACACAGCTTGGTGTCATTGACAAACCTGCTGAGGGTGCACTCAATCCCGCTGTCCATGTTACTGAAGAAGATGTTAAACAGCACTGGTCCCAGTAACAAACCCTGAGAAATGCTGCTCGTCACCAGTCTCTTCTTGGACATTGAGCTGCTGACCACAACTCTTTGATTGTGACCATGTAGCCAGTTTCTTTTCTAATGAGTGGTCCATCCACCTGATCCTTGTGTCTCCAGTTTAGAGACAATGTTGCGTGGGACATTGTTAAATACTTCCTACAAGTACAGGAAGGTGATGTCATTTGCTCTTCCTTTATCCACCGATGCTTTAACTCTGTTGTAGAAGGCCTTCGTCAGGCACGATTTGCTCTTAGTGAAGCAGTCACCTCTTTATTGTCCACATGCCCTATCATAGTTTCCAGGTGGATATGTTCACAGTGGTGAGGCTGATTGACCTGTAGTTCCCTGGGTTTTCCTTATTTCCCTTTTTAAAAGTAGGAGTTATGTTTCCCCTTTTCCAGTTAGTGGGAACTTCACCAGACTGCCACGACTTCTCAGATATGATGGATAGTGGTTTAGCAACTTCATCCTCCAGTTCCCTCAGGAACCACATGTGCATCTCGCTGGGTCCCATGGACTTGTGAACCTTCAGGTTCCGTCTTGCACTGGTTTTTCTCTTAGAGCAGGTGATTCTTCATTCTCCTAAGCCCTGCCTTTCTCTTTCGTGACTTGAGTGGTGTGGGTAGAGCACATTCTGATCAAGACTGAGGCAAAAACGTAATTGACCTCAGCCTTCTCCATGTCCTGGGTAGTTATTTGCTTCCAGGGAGGGCCCACATTTTCCCTAGTCTTGCTTTTATTAGTGGATTACCTATGGAAGCTTTTCTTGTTGCCCTTGACATCCCTGGCCAGATATAATACTGTCAGGGCTTTAGCTTTCATAACACGATCCTTGTGTACTTAGAACAACTCCTCTGCATTCCTCCTAGGCTACCTGCCCTTGCTTCCACTGTCTGTAGGCTCCCTTTCAGTGTTTAAGATTGACAAGCAGTTCCTTGTTCATCCATGCAGGCCCCCTGGCATTTTTGCCTGACTTCCTCTTTGTTGGGATGCATTGATCCTGAGCTTGGAGGAGGTGATCCTTGAATATTAACCCTCTTTCTTGCCCTCCCCCCACTGCCTTCCAGGACATTATTTCACAGTACCCAACCAAGCAGATTGAGGCTTAAGTCTGCTCTCCTGAAATCCAGGGTAGTGAGCTTGCTGTGTGCCCTACTCGCTACTCTAAGGATCTTGAACACCACTATTCCACGATCACTGCAGCCGAAGCTGTCCTTGAGCGTCATGGTTCTCACTAGCCCTTCCTTGTTGGTGAGAGCAAAGTCCAGTATAGCTCCTCTCCTTGTTGTCTCCTCTGTCACTTGAAGGAGTTGTCATTGATGCGTTGCAGGAACCTCCTGGATTGCTTATGCCCTGCGGCGTTGTCCCGCCAGCAGATGTCAGGGTGGTTGAAGTCCCCCACGAGCTTGTGAGTGTGAAGTTGCTCCTGTCTGTCTGTAAAGGGCCTTATCCCATCCACTCTTGGCCTCATCCCATGGCCTCATCCTCATTCCTTCATCCCGTTACATGATCTGTAATTTGTGTTATCGCTCTAGTGTATTGGTGTATTTGGAAATGTCTTGAAGTGAAATAGAGGGCAAAGTCTAAAGTCTTTGCAGAGATGCATTAGGTACTATTGGTGTTCGTAATTTATACCTTTGAAATGGAAAGCTTATTGCTTTTTAGATGCTTTATAGCATTATCTGTATAGAGCAAATACAGAATCTGTTTAAAATTTTGATTCCTAGACTTCCAGAAGGAAGCTCCAGCTTAATTCACTTTGTCTTTTTAGGGGACTAAACCACAGCCACCAGCACGGCCACCACCACCAGTGATTTCTTCAGCAAGCAGTTCCTGTTCTGCATCAGCACCCTCTGGAACAGCTGCAGCTCCTGCTGCTCCTGCTCCCTCTCCTGCTCCAGGAGCCAATGCACCTGCAGCAAACACTGCACCTTCCCAGGCACAGGGACCTCCTTACCCAACTTACCAAGGATACCCAGGGTAAGCTAGAAGTACTTAAGCAGTTCTTTGTTATCCCATTATCTAAATGCACTTGTTTGTTGCATGTGACATTTTAAAATCAGTTATTGTCATAATTGAAAATTGTGTTTAGTGTTTGAAGAAAGTTTGGTTTTTTTCCCCCCCATTTGTGGGAAGATTTATTTTAGTTTTTTGTAGTTTGGCTTTTTTAAAGGCAAAGGGAGATAGGACAGCAGTTCCTTAACTGTGGTTTGTGGACTGTTGCCAGCCATTGCATAAGTAGTTGGTGGAGTTTGTCTCAAAAGTGTTGGCATATCTCATTTTTCAGATATTGGTTATCTAGCTAAAGATGATGAAAAATACAGAAAAAAATCCTGTTTAGTACTGTGCTTTTTTTTATGATGCTTTTTTTATGAAGCTTTTTTCCATCTTTCTGTAGTCATCACAAGGATTGAAGGCAGCTGCTGTCTCTTCAGTAGCAGGCTCAGCAAATGTTAAAATATGTACAATGATAATAAACATGAGAGATTCAATTTAGATCAACTCTAGTTCCAGAAAGTTGCCTTTACTCCACCTTCTGCCTGCATTTGTTCCATGCATTATAATTCTTTTCATGTTTGATCTTTGAAAGTTATCACGCTTCCTGCTGTGCGTAAAAGAAAATGAAAGCACTCGTGGTGGTTGCATGTCTGTTGTATCTATTGAGTTGTTATTTGCAAATTTACATCATCAGTGTTTTAACAACTGAACCATGCTTTTTTTCCCTCCTCCACAGGTATTGTCAGATGCCCGTGCCGATGGGCTATAATCCATACATGTACGGTCAGTACAATCTGCCATATGCACCCTCGCCTGTGTATCAAACCCCTGGACAAGCACCATATCCACCACCTCAACAACCCGGATACCCTTTTCCTCAACAGCCTTATTACCCTCAGCAATAAAGTATCTGCAAAGAAGTTCTGCTTGTTAAAATTCGGGAGAAATTGGCAATAAGCATACTAAAACTTTTAGCTTCAGTTAAGGTACCATACTGAACTGTATGCAGTCTATAACTCCTGTTTGTTGTTAACTGCTCAAAAATGTCTAGATCAGTTTCTGATTACACTAAGCGCTTTCAAAGATTTGCTGCAGTAGATTAGACTGTAGACTAACGCCAGAATTGGAGCTTAATTCAGTGATCTGAAACTGTACACTACATGTCAGCTAAACCAAAACATTTCTTTGCAAAAATCCTATAAGTAACAAGTGGATTCAGAGGAGAAAAATTAAGCAGCGTGTGCACTGAGTGTGATATATTCTCCAGAACCATATAGCTTCTAATCTCTATTGGTTTGTATTTTTTGAGTTTAGTTAAATATGCTATTTTTGTCTAATAATCAAGGTCTTGTAAATCATCAGTAAAAAAATAAATTACTTAAGAATGGTTTAAACACTTTGCATTCTTGTTACCGTAAAAACATTCTGTGTGTCTGCAGGTTCTTTCATTTGTACCTTGACTTGCATAACATAACTTACCAAACATTTAGCCTTACAACTGAATTTCCACTTCTTTTCCTTGATTCTTTATTTTTATGACAGAATCTATAATTAACCATTTAAATGTTCGTAGATCAAGTCTTGTAGGTAGAATTTTCTTACAATTTTGGAGTGTATTGGACTAAAACCCACTCATTACTATTTGAAAGAATAGTTGCTCTTCTATTCAGAATGCTACTTAAAAGAAAGAGAGATCAGGTTCCCTCTTACAGGACCAGAGACTCGTTAGTCTAACCCATGTTTCTGAAGAAATGTTTTTTGGAAATGTATTATGGCTCAAAATAGGGCAAGTATTGATTGTTGGAGCTTTTCAAATCATGTTTTTAATGATTGCTTTTTTCCCTTGAAAAAATTAGTGTATTCCCTCAGGGAAGTTACCAGTGGAGAAACTTTTTTTTGTGGGGAAAAAAGAAATACTGTCTTGTAAATTAAAGCACATTCAATGTTTACTTTTGTATCCATCTTCTCAAGTGATTAACAACCTTGCACTACATTTTGCATTAGGTAGTGTGGAGTATAAGTTTGTGGTTAGTGGCTTCTACCAAATATGTGCTAACCGCCTTTCAGGCTGTTTTTAAATTTTTTTTTTTTTTTATTTAAGCATGTTTGTCTAGTGAGGGAACTCTCCATTCCTTTAGCCCTTGACATGAGTTACTTGGTTTTGTGGGACAGTTAATTTCCTGAATGCTTCATACACAATGTTCTGGCCTTACAGAATAGCTATGACAGTAGTTACGTTAAATGTTACTGCTTTGTTTTTCTATTTAAGTGCCTGATTAAAATGTTGAGGTATATTTTAATGTAGGGGTTTAGAGGGTGCCAGTTATTGTAGCATTTGGGTGGAAACCTGATGGGATTTTGAATACTCTTCCTCATATGGAAAGCAGTGTACGTATCCATACGAGCTCCTTCCTTTCTGTCTCAAGTTCTTGCTACGTGATCACTCTGGTTACTTTGTGAAGACTACTTCAATACTCCCTGACCCCCATAGAAAATGTGGTATGAATCAAAAGATAAGAATAAGCATCCATCATAGAACATGACTATCTAATTCTACACAAATTTATTAACCCTGTAGAAGCTCAATAATGTGAGGGAGTAGGATGAAGTAAGAGTACAGCATCATAGGTAAAACCGTGCACAAGGACAGGTGCTTTGCTTTTCTTTATAAACGTTGCTGAATGGGGTGGCACAGGAGCCTCTTGAATTTTTTTTTTCCCTTGAAAAGAGACAAGTGAGGATAATGAGGAAAAGCTAGGAAGAAAACTGTAACCAACAATCAAAACCTGATTTTACTCTAATGGGAAAAACAGTAGTTTTCCACTAAGTTCACTGTGTCAATGTGAGCAAGCGCAAGTCTAATGCAACATTTTGAGTTCTGAATTTTTAGAATAACTGACCTATAGCTTTTTCAGTTTGCACATTAGATGGCATTTGAGCTATTGAGTTTGTTTTTAGTGCCTCAATTTATAAAACTTGTTTTAATGCTGTATAAAAATTTAGCTTGTTCAGCATAAAGATTCCTAGGACTGATAATTCCTATAAAATTTCATAAATCTGGAATCACTGTCAAAACATTTTTTTTCCCGTTTGTGTTACTGATTGCTTTAGTTTACTATTATTTGAATATGTGTAGAAGTTTGTGTGTTACATTCAGCTTTCGAATGACTGCTTCTCTCCCATTTTTATTTCCTAAAGAGAACAGAAAAATCTAGAGATGTGTATGTATCTGCTTTTAAGCACGCAGCTGTCATGACTTCGGTTGAAATGTTATCCTGTTCTTCTATAGTTTATTAAAAAAAAAGTTAGAAAACCTGATTTCACGGCTTTTCTCTTGAGTCCTTTGGCTTCAGACAAATGTTACATTGGAAAGGATGGAAATAAGTTATGGGACCTGAAGTAAGTTTGTGTTGTGGTGAAGATATTCAGCTTATCAGCTACCATGTGAAACAGCAGCCTGTGTATATGCAGATGCTTTATGGTACAGCTACTGCTCTGTAATAACAGTCATGTCTAAATCCTGATAGTTGTGCTTATTTTGTCCAGAGCTGTTGGAGTCTTTCCCTTTGAGGAAATGGTAAGGTCCTTCTGCCTGTGGAAACTATTAATTCAAAGTTTGTTTTCATGAAGTCATGTTAGGCTGGGTTTTGTATGACTCACAGCAGCTTGAGTGTGTTGGACAAAGCCAGTGAAGGCCCTGCGGGCAAAGTTAACTTGTTCCAGCAGATAAATGGCCCCCATGGGCACTCCAAGAATTTTTTTAAGAAAGAGACTGTATATTACCCTGTTTGTTGCAATTTTTGTGTGGAACCAGAAGTTTACAATTGTGTTCTTTTAGGGACTTTGAAGTCAAGTATTTGTTTTGTCTTGCATCATAGTTTCAGTGGAATTAATGAGCAAAGCAAGTCTTACCAAGTCTTAGGAAGCAAACTAATTCCTGATCATCAGTGAAATACCAAACTACTGCAGGGTTAGTAGGTCTTCCCTCAATTTTTTTTTTTTCCTTTTTAATGTGGTTTCAGGCCATACAAAGAAGTGTTCTTTGGCTGTCATTTCACATAGTATGTAGGATTATTTTGAGTGCTTTTAGAGCTCATTTATGGGATCTAGTCTGAATTACGCTGAACATAGTCCTTTGCTATTTTAAAGTACCTTGAGGCAGTATTTGGACCTTGATGTTGTGAAATGATGTTGACTATTACTAGGTAGCTGAAAAATATAAGAAAATTCTTTGGAAAGCAGTTTTTTCTTTTTGTATTAGTTGGGATGTGTACTTGTTTGTTACTAAAATAGGTTCAGTTCTGAAGAGGCACAGGGCCTGTTGGGGTGACTGTGCGGCAGCAGCCGTGCTATCCCAGGTCGTTTTGTGCTGCGAACGGGACAGATCGTAGCTCACAGTATCCAGTGTGTCAGGTCCCTGTAACCCGTCCCCCTTCCGTAACCTGTGTTCTCACAGGAAAACAGCTTTGATGCTGTTGTCCTAGGCTCCTCTCAGCAGGGAATGGTGCTGGGCACAGAACGAAGCACAGGGAATTCCACTTAAACATCAGAAAATCATTTTCAACTGTGAGTGTGGCCTGATGTAGGAACGGGTTGCCCAGAGAGGCTGGGGAGCCTCCATTGTCAGAGGTATTCAAAGCCAGGCTGGTCTGCTCCGGATGCTCTTGTGTGCGGAGGTGGAGCGTGTGGTTCGAATATTGTACCTTTCTTAGAATAGTGTTGGTGGGTATGAGGGAACCCAGAGGTTAAGCACCTTCAGAGGATCAACAAGTGGCTGCGGTAAGCAGCTGGTTCTGTCGCTTACAAAGAAGCTGTCGCAGCCTTGGACTTGATGCACATTTGGTGTTTGAAGCACTTTGACCAGTGGTAACTCCATGTGCCTGAACCTGAATCTAGGAGCCCTGAGCTAAGGAGTCCTATCAGATGGACGTCTGGTGTGGGAGCAGCTCCTGGAAAGAACTTTTAGGTGTTTGGGAGGTGAGTGTTGTATGTGTATGATCATCTCATGGAAAGCCTGCACGATCCACTTAGTGTGGAAGAAAGGGAATTGGCAGCTCACATAAGGAATGTTTTGTGGGCCTGAATCCACAATGAGACCACACTCACCCAGGCTGGTCGTCATTCCTGTTGGTAGCAATGGTCTTTGTTGCAGATAACCCTCATGATCTTTTTATTTAAAGTACGAGTACTAGCCCTCTGTCCTGCTGTCTGCAGGCTGGGCTGCTGTCCAGGAGCTCAGGCTCTGGCTAAAATCTTGCCCTTGATTGCACAAAGAGCAGTGCTGCGTGTTTTCTCTGGTGTGGCTTGAGCTTCAGCTTTTACCTTTACCTCCCCTTTAATTCCTTGTTTTCAGCTGGATTACGCAGGGAAAGAGTGTTGCTGTACATTACATTTCACATCACCAGGGCACTCACATCACCTGGGGCCGGCATCTGCTCCGTGCTACCTGGTGTCTGTGGGGCACATCTGATGAGCTTTGCTGATTTGCGGGGAGTATGACAGGTCCTGAGTTGCTCCAGAAATGCCCAACTGGGGAGCTTGCTGTCCCAGTCTCCGTGCAAGCACACCTGGGCTGGGATGCTTGGGATAGAAGCTGGAGAGGGGCAGATTTGGACTAGACATTAGGAAGAACTTCTTCACCATGAGTGAAGTTTTGATAGTGTTTGAAAGGAATGGTTAGTGTTTGATAGGAATGGTTGGACCTGATGATCCAGTGGATCTTCTCCAACTTGGTGATTCTATGATTCTATGACTTGTCTCTGACGTGTATTTATCCTGACAGAATATGAAAACAGACTAAGCCAAGTGGTTGTGTTTTTAAGCTTAGGTTGAATACTATTGGATGAAGCTAACTGAATTTTCAAGACTTCACTGTGTTTAGTTGCAAAGAAACTGTCTTGAAAGTTCTAGCTCTTGATGAGCTATTTCAGCAGAGCAACACTCAACATTGCTTTTCTGTATTGTTTATGGGGAAGATTTGTTTTCCATTCTCACTGTTGACTAGTGTTAGCCACCTGCTAGCTTTTTAGCTTTATTATGGCTTTTAAAATTTGTATTTAAAATGATTAGTGTTTATTATTTTAAAAAGTTGATGTCCTGTTTTTTGTGACAGTTAAATACTGCTAGATTAAAAAAAATATTTACTGTTTTTTTCCCCATCTGTTCTGAGTATTTTCCCTTATGCTGTGATGTTCTGACAAATAGCCAGCACCTTTAGTCTTAGATTGAGATTTTTCTGGTATGGACTTAAATTTGGAACTGTAGTAACTTTTACTGGCAAGTGTCCTGTTACTGTTAATCTGGAATGATGACTCTAGTCTACATCCAGCTCCCCTAAATGAGTGCAACAACTGTATCTCATTTGTATTAGTTTTGTTTTCGTTTTCATTTCATTTCATTTTTTTGGCTGGGCACGCAGGGCAGTTGAAGGATTGTTCCCAGCAGGCAGATTCCCCACTGGTTGTAGGCTGAGGTGATGAACAAGCGTGTGGTTACCGGCCCTCCAAGTCAGCATCTGCCTCATGCGTGACGACAGTTGATAGCAGCATCTGGGTGTCAAAACCACATTAGAGGCTTGATTGTGGCTTCCACTATGGATGCTGGTGTGATTTACACCTAAACCAGATTGGACCTCAAGTAACCTTTAACCTAGGGTAACCTGTGTCCTGTGACCTGAAGTAACCTTTATCCTAAAGTAACTATCCTTTGACCTCAAGTAATAATGTCTGTCTGCTGACCTTGAGTAAACTTTGATGTAGATTAACCTTGGTCTTGTGACCTCAAGGAACCTTTATTGTCAAGAAACCTCTGTCCTTTGACCTTAAGTAACTTTAGAATAACCTCTGTCCTCTGACTGCAGGTGACTGCTGTCCTGTGATCTCAAGCAACCTTCGACCTCAAGTAACCTTAGTCCTGTGAGCTGAAGTAACTTTTGACCTCAATTAACCTGTTCTGTAACCAAGTAACCTTTGACCTCAAGTAATCCCTGTCTTGTGATCTGAAGTAGCCTTTGACTGCAAGTAACCTCTGCCCTAACACAAAAGCTGGACTGGTCTCACCCTGCAAATCAGCCTAGAAAGTAACCTTTGACTTCTAGCCTCAACTAACCTTTAATGTTGGGTAACCTTTGTCCCATAGCACAGCCTGGACTGGGATCACTGGGAATCCACCTTCAGACTTGCTGGCGAGAAGCAGTGTTGCATGATGAGGACAGAAAGAGTGCAGGGCTGTGGTACGAGGAAGACAGGAGAAGCTGGAGGTTTTCCTGCCCTACGTGGAGCACGATGTTAGCAGTGGGAGTGCCCTTCAGCTTCAATGTTGGTAGCTGGTTCCTCTGCAAACCTAAAACCCCTAGGGCAAGGCAGAGGGCAGGAGAACCATCACTTGTGGCATTTGAGTTAGTGTGCCCAGGCTTTTCTAAGGCTGACTTCCACTGACATGGAGTGGTTGCCTCAAATAGAAAAGTGCCTCATATTTTGGCTTGTGCAGTGTTTACAGGTTACTGCATTTGCCTGGGGTTTGCTGTCGATCTGCCTGCTTTTCAGCATGTGGCAGTGAGAGTATGTATAACACGCTGCAGGTACAAGCTCTGGTGTCCATGGAAGTGGCCTTACACTGGAGAACTAACAACAGTGCTGCCTGTGTGAAGTTGTACCTACCTATTGTTAAAACTCTCATTTCTCTATTTTGTATTTCCTACTAAGGATTTTCTAATCTCATCATTGTCGCACCTTGTTTAGCCTCTTAATTTTTGCCAGTTTAAAGTCAACTTTTTCAAGTCCTATATTCACAGAAGACAGGACCAGGCTGTGCTGTTGGAGTTCTCAGAAAATAAATGGCAATGGGATGTGCAGAAACACGGTGCTGTGTGCTGAACCTGCACCAGAGGGCAGGCTGAATTTGTGTAACTGCTAAATGCTCTGTGTTGCCAACAGACATTTTTTTGGTGTGGCTGTAGGCAAAAAGAGATTTTGGGTTCATGCTTGTGGAAGGACAGCCAAATCACTTTAATTAAAGCATTGCCAGTTCTAAGTGCCTGTAGATATCATGAACACTCTTCTGTTGATGACCTGGAGCCTAAACTGTAGAACCAGTCAAGCGCAGAGACAACTGCGTCAGCTGCCCATGTTCACCATCCTGACTAGCTGCAAACTGGACTCAAGGGTGCGGTGAAGATGAAGGGAAAGGTAAGACTTAACAGTCATCTTAAACCGTTTTATTGCTCTGCAAGATTTGTGCAGCTTTTGGGCATTTTCTACCTTTAGTCTATGTACCTGGCCAGTCTCTTTCTCAATCTACCCAGTGTGGTTTGCAAATTCACCCCTTCACTCGATGTGATAAGTAAAGGATATGGAGCATGTGCTCCTTACTCGGAGCAGTGCAACGTTACCTGATTAGGTTTAACCTGCTGCTGCAATGAACTGTCTTTATAGTAAGTGGATGGCAGGTGTTACTATGGCCCATTCTAGGAATGGGAGTAGGAAAAAGGAACGCGTTGCTGGCAGGAGAAAAGTACATCGGCAGTGATGGTTCTGTCATTGTGGGACAGCTACAACACCAACAGCAGGTGTTGCACCAAGGGGATGAAAAACACTTGGAGAGGGAAGGTACCAAAGTCATTGGAGAGGAGAAAGAGCTAGGATAAAGTGGAAGGAAAGCTGAGGGACAGCTGATAGGCAAGGAAAAAGGGCTTGCCGAATGGATTTACAAAGAGGAGAGAGCATGGAAGAGATTTTGAAAGCATAAAGTCATAAATCGTAACATTTTGGGTGGTATGCGGAAAACAGAGTTGAAGTGATTGAAATGGAAAGGGCTTAACAATTGACTGGTGTGAGATCGCAATGGTTGTAAAAAGGAGAAAAGAGATGGAATGCTAGGTGTACAGGCAGAGAGGGAGAGTTCAAGAAAGGATTTTAAAGGTGAAGGAAACTAATTTTTCCCCTCTTTGGGTGAAGGGAGAAATGTAATGGTAAGGAAAGGAGTTAGTCAAGAAAGTGATTCCATTGAGTTTGAGGATCTGAGACCTGGGTGAAACCTAGGAATTGATGATAGACAGTGAGAGTCTTTAAAAGGGAAGAGGGAAGTTGCAGCAGATCAGGTGGGTCTGACAACGTTAGCACAGGCTGGCTGTGGTGTGCAGTTAGCTCTTTGAAATTGGTAGGATCATCCTTGGAGTGACCAGTCTGAGTAGAGGAATCAAGGCAGGTGTTTAAGTGCCACTCTCCAGTGCTGGATTAAAAAAGGAGTGATGTAAACCCCACAGCCTATAAAGGAAAGGAGAGATACTAGGCCAAGGTGCAAGAGCCCAAGAACTGGGAGTAGACAGAAGTACCTCAAAGCAAATAGAGTTTCTTATTTGAGAAAGCTGACTGTCTTCTCTATTCAGCTTCTCTCTGCCACTAGGTATATTTCATCAGCGAAGGAACATTTCATATTCTATTAGTAAATTTTTCATTAGCTGGAAGTTTCCAGCGAGTACTTATTTCCATAAGCAGGAAAGGCGTATGTGATCTAGCACAGAAACAGATGTGGATCCTGCAAAATAAAACCCTGCTTGTTGCTTTGAAGTAAACAAAAAATTGCAGTGTGCTTTGAATCCCTGAATGTAAGGAGGAAATAACTAACTAAGGCTGTCTGGCAGCTTCCGTGCAATGCACGCTAGGTGGCATTATGTGGAAAGATATAACATAAACCCAAATTGTCCAACGCATACTGCACTGCTGTTAAATCTCTGCATCTCTACCGTATCATCAGCTTTGTGTGGAAAATTTTGAACAGCATTGTTAAGGGTCAAGATGAAATGATACAAGCTGACGGAAGAAAAAGTTTTGCTGTGCTATGAAGAGAGTTTGTTTTGGAAATATTAGAGAAATCAAAATGCTACCTGTAAGTCTCTCTAAAGCCAGAGAACTGTTTTCTAGATCCTTTTCTCTCCTTTGGCTACATGAAACAGGGTTGTTGGTGGGGCATAACGATGGAGCCTCTCCATCCCCGCCCCTATTTACCTTGAAATAACACTCCATGCTCATTATTTTTAATTAAGGGGCAGAAAGGCAGTAGGTTGTGTGAAATACCAATAGCAATGACCTATGTCATGAAGGTTTATAACCTTTCTAGTGCAAAATATTTCTCCTAATCTCTGAAGGGGAGGTAATAGTGGGCATGAGAGTCTTCTGCTTCCTCCCCTCAGGACAAGGGCCACCGCTTTGGATAACTGCTTATGCTGTTGGGCAGCAAAAGTGAAGTGTCCCAAAGGTGACCTTGCTACTGAAGACTTGCTTGTTTCTGCCATGATGTAAAGCTGATTGTAGGACCTTGAATATTATGCAGGCTGTAACAGGCAAGTTACAGAAGGGGAAGAACATGTGCCTTGCGTGAAGTTACTTGGGCTAATTTTTTAACCTCTTATGGCTTTGTGGTGGCTGCTTTTGTGTGGCCTCTCATCTACCGTGGAGAGGAGCGTGAGGAGGTGAGCTGAAAAATCAGGGTAGTGTAAGTAGAAACTTCTTGTGCCTTAGTGTACTATTCCCTTTATCTGCACTTGCTGTCTTTTGGTATGGCATGTGGAGATCTGTTCCCTGCGCAGCTGCAGTAATATTCACGTGGCACAGAAAACATGCTGGTGCTTGGAGCACACTCAATACATTTTTGATTGAAACTCTGTGTGTGTAACAGGAGGTACAAGGGCTCTGTTGCAAAGAAGGTAATCCTGAAATATTTCTCAACTGTCATGCTGGTCACATTGAAATAGACCCTAGGTGTAATTAGAGTTTTCTTTTTCTGGAGCGTTGGTTAAGACTGGTCACAGTGTTTTTATGTAGCTAACCTTAAGTATGGATGATTTATTAAAGCACATACAAAATGAGGTTGATGGGGCTTTATCACAATAGCCCACCCAATAAACTAGATCCCACAGTGGTTGAATAAATGCAAATGTTCTAGGTAGCAGGTGTCTCATTCAACTAGATCCTCTGCCTCCATACGTGCTCTGAGTAGTCAGTACCTGTTGTGGAAGCGTTGCTTTGCATACTTTACATTAATGCCGTGCATGAGGAATACCAAATACAAACAGAAATTCACAATTGAAATGGCCTGGAATTCTAATTGAGAACCATAGAGTAAGGCTGAGAGCAAAATCGGGCTCTGTGGGAAAGCATCTAGTGTGTGCTTCTGCTGACAGCCTCTCCTACCGTGAGCAGAGAAATGGCTGCCAGTTCTTGCAGGAAGCGGATTAGAGATTAGAAAGTATAGTAAAAGATGACAAAGGTACAGCTTATATGCTTGCATGCTCTTGCAGCCTACTAGGGTGCAGTCTTGTGTAACTTAGTTCTTGTAATTGGATTAGCAACAGTGAGAGTGGCACAAAAAACTATGAATACAAAGGTATGATAGAGGATTTCACATATTTCTGAAATGAGGAATGTAATAATGGGTGCTCAGCATTTCTCCCTAATTTAGCTTGATGACCTGCCCTGCCCTTTTTCTTGCGTACTTGGCTGTGAGAGGCAGCGTAGTAGCTTATTTGAAGGAATGAAGAGATGGGCCAGACTTGGTTGACTGTGTTATGCTTTTCTGAAGAGTGCAGACGGTGAGGCAAGGCACCCAAGTGATGGACAAAGAGGCAAGACAGGTATTAGTTAATCTGTTGGCATCCTAGTGACAGTGTCTAAATGTTAAGACATTGACAGTGTCTAAATGTTAAGACATTGACAGTGTCTAAATAAGAGCCTTGACTTCCAAAACCAAGAACCGATTCCCAATGATCTGTGCTCTGTGGCAGACAGTAAGTCACAGTGTTTGATGTCCAAGTAAGTGTGAGCTTTCCTACTGGAGCACCTTTTGGAGATGCAGCAATTACAGCGGTGGCCCCACTCTCCTCTCATGCAGATTCCTTACTGTCTAAGGAGATTTTATTTATTTTTGTTTTTAGCTGGAGAACTTACAAATTCACTTTTCCCTTACCTGGATGCCTTCATAAAACTTTGCATCTAATTATCCTCAGAACCTCAACTTTACTGTCAAATTTGTTCAAAGTGTCTGGAGGCCAGGAGAAGAATACACAGATGCACATACACATGTGTGCATCTGCTCACGCCCTTACAGGACAGCATCGTCGTACAAGTGCTGTTTCCATGGAAACAAGACTAAAAAAATTGAATAATGGAAATTAGAGACTCATCTAACAAGTATTTTCTATTCTGGACAAGGTTATTCTTATCTATATGCTCTATCTGCTTGTGTCTTTGTGGGTTTCTGAAAGACTGGATTTTATTTTGTTTTGTTGGTACTCTTTTCCTCTTATACGCAGAGAACGACCCTCAGCAACAGCCCCTGCTGCTATTCCTTCTGAAGAAAAATGCTGCATTGCATCAGTATGTGCTGGAGCACCTCAATGAGATCAGAAATTCATGTTAAGGATTTTTCCCCCATGTTAGTTGTTCTGCAACCTTGTCATGCAAAAAGCAGCCCCTGGGGCACTGAAATAGGTAGCCTGAAGCAGGCTGTGTGCTGATGGTTCTCCGTCTTTGAACTGGGGACAAGCACCTGCCTAATGCCAGCACTGCAAGTGTCGAAAAGGCACATTAGGCACTGATTCATCCTTGCCCTGCAGCTCTCCCAGATGGCTGTTCAGGGCAGCTGGGCTCTGAGCCCATGGTCTAACTCGCATTGGCAACTGGCTGTGCGTGTCCCGTGCCCTGCCCCAAGAAAGCCACCGCAGCCAAACAAAGCCTTTAGGTGGCTACAACAGCGCTCTTGCTATTTGCATATAAGCAAGATTCTGCACTTCAGAAAAATCTTACATTTTATTTCATAAACATAGGCATCTGCTGCTAATTAAAGTAGCAGCATATAATTATACCCTTTCTTATTAGTAGATATGGAGTCTGACAGTTGCTTAGATACAAAATAAGCAACTACAGATTGTCTTCTGCACTTTAGCAAGCACAGGGAGCTGGAACAATAATGTCTTCTGTATTATCTTCAGTAAATGTGCCTGCGAAAAATATGTATAATCTCACTGGTATCTTATAATTTTAGCTGTAAGGTTCTTCAGCTATGTTTCTGCTTTCTTCTATAAAGTACCAACCAAAAACTTTCCATGGAGAGGGCAGGATACTTCCTTGGGGACAGCATTAGACAGTGCAGTTAATAGCCAACATTTTGCTTAGACCCTGTTTTGTAGCTTTCTATTTCCAGTGAAAGTAAGTTTCTTCTTATTGATTAAAAAAAATCCAGGAGCTAGCACAGGTATCACTGTAGATACCAGCCGATAAATAGGAACATAAAGTGTGCACACATTGTAGCTAATATTTTTAAAAAGCAGATGTTACAAAACATGGTTGTCTCATTTTTATGGGCTAAGTTCACAGCCAAAGCACTCTGGATATGACAAGATAGATCTACAGCTTTCCTAACAAAGTCCCTATTGCCTCTTATCAGAAAACTCATGATGCTATATTGAGAAATCACTTTTCTTGCCCCACAGAATATGTCAGCTATATCCCAAGAGCCAAATTTGAATGTGTGACCTTTTCTTTTCTCGCACTCTGCTAATAACCCTCAACTTTTTTGCTCACAAATCCAAAACTCTGTTGATATGCCTACAGTCTCACTGCTCTTGTTATTAAACTGTAGGGAATGCAATCAGAGCAGTTAATGCCACAATAATCCTTCTGATCCGTGCGGTTATCTCTCAGGATATCAGAAATGGTGCTGCCTGCAAAGGAAACGATGTATGTTCTACGTAATTCTGTACCAGCAAACCTTTGGAGGAATACACTGAGCTAACCTTCGAGATGCTGAAACACTTGAAGCCTCAATGACGTTTTAAGCAACTTTGTTATTGACTAGGAAGAATGTTCAGTATTTCCTGATGGAAATGATTAGCCTATTGCTAAATAAAGAAAAAAAGTTCGTTTTGGACAAGGTCTTTCTTTCCCCTACAGCGCTGTTTGTGAGAGACCTAAACAAAGGAATGAGGCTTGCAGGAGATGCTGGTAGGGCTTGGGCAGCAGGGGGTGCCCAGGGAACGCAGCAGTCAGCCTTGCTCCTCTGGAAACCAAACCGTAGATTTTCTTCTCTGGACAGTTTGGAGAATTAGGAGTTGATGGAAAAAAAACCCAACAAACCAATCCTGAAGTTTCTTCTTCACTTAGTTAGAGCAGCTTTACCAGTATTTAGGGCACTGTTTTGTGGAAAGCTGAAGGCAAAGTTAATATGCAGACAAGCAGCTGAAACCTGCTCCTAGGCAGAGTCAGTCCACTGCTCAAGCTACCAATCAGATCACTGGGACAGCAGCTTGCTTGCACAAGGAGATAATGGGATTTATTTCAGTCACCTGCATAATTTCTGAGGTCCTTAAGTTCTGCTAACTGGGACTTTTTACCACTTGAGGGTCAGATGTGAAATGACCTTGCTGTACAAGAACCTTAATTTCTGATTTTCCTCATCCTTCCCAAATACAGGATAACAGTTGTCGTCTCTGCTAACTAGTACTAAATACTTTAGCCAGCAGGATGTCAGGCAGGAGTTTGGGTTCAAAACAGAGGTGGTTGTGTGGTTTCTTGGTTGTAGCTTACAAGCAGTGTTATTCCCAGGAATTCTCTCTTGGTTCCTGCAAGTCCAGGAAACAGGTTGCTGATGGAGGGTGGGGAATGATGGTTTGCTTACCACTGCCTGGTGGGACTGACAGGTTGGAAGGTTAGGCAGGTGGAGTTAGGTTGTGCAGCATAGTCAGAAATTACTTTTGTATGCTTGTTCCTGTTCCAGATTTAAAAAAAAAAAAAAAGGAAAGGGTGGAGAAAAGGAGAAAGAGGGAGGAAAAAGAGGAAAAAAAAAGAAAAAAGCAAAAAAAAAAAAGGAAAAGAAAAGAAAGTAAGTTAAAAAGAAAAGACACCCTCAAACCCCTCCACCCCTAAAAGTGCAGTGATTGGGTGTAAACATTGTGTAAGCATTCTATGATGGCTGAATGTTGGTGGTTTTAGAGCACCTCTTCCTCTCTCCAGATGGCCTCTTAGTGTTGGTGGGTTGTTGCTGTCCTCCCTCTTCTGAAGCATCGCTGGTTTTAGATTCTGCCTTATTATTTTGGCAATGGTGACTTTCAGTAGCTGGCACAAGCACCTGATCAGTCTACTTGGCACTTTCCAAGCTGAGCAGATCAATAGCACAAGCACCCCTAAAATGTGGGTTAAAATGCTTTTTGGTTCGAAGTTTTTGTGCTATGGACAACATTAGAATGTCAATAGGTCAAGGCCAAGGTGCCTTTTACTCCTGCTGTGTCAGTTCTGGCATCTGAATCCCTCTCCTTCCAGTGTGTGAGCTAGTTGGCTTGCCCTGCGCTGCATGACTCCTTATGGTCCACTGTGAACTGACGTAAAGGAGGAACCACGCATGAAAAGACCAGTACTTAGAGACGTAGGGGCAATATTACAAGAATGTGAAGTGCTGCAGTGAAGAACTCTCAACATCTTTTACCATCTCTGTTTTTGCTATTGGGCTGTTTCCCTTTCCTTCCCAGAGTGATATAAATTTACCATCTCAGTAACATTAATTTACCAGATTCATTTCTCTGAAAGACTCCCGACAAGAGGTCTGCATTGCAAGCTTCTGTGCTCTCTACCTCCCCAGCAGATTTTTCAAATATTTGATGTGGGTTCAGAAGCTTCTCTCTTCTGCTGTTTTTATTTCTCAGCATGAACTTCGTGGTCCCCAGAGGAAGATTCAGAGTTTAAAGGTAAGCAAAACGCAGCATCACTCAGTATGCCTCAGGCTCTTCCACACAAAAACCAGAAACGTAACAATCCCTTCACCTCCTTCCAAACATAAGCACAGCCCTACTTCCCGTTGGTCAAAGTCATGCAAAAATCGGTAAGATCCTCAGTATAGGCAGCTGAGTTGGCTGCTCACCATTTGTTCTGTGGGCACTTGACGGTTGTGTGAGATGTTGTTTTTTAAGCAACTTTCTGATGAAGTTCCTTGTAAATTCTGCCCCCTCCAGAGCACCGTGGATCCATTTCAGGAAATCAAATTTAAGACCAAGGCAATCTAAGAGGTTACCTACCACAGTCTTTCTTGACATTTTGGCTTGAGGCAAGACATGTAAGTACATTTGTGTGCTGTGCCAAAAATGTATTTATCTTTTTTTTTTTTTTCCTTGATATGAAGCATCTTCTAGCCCAAGCCCAGGTGCTGAAGTTACCTAGTGGCACTACAGATGATTTGTAGGGATTTGCTTTGTGCTTGTGCAAGCTCTACTGTTAAAACATGCAAGGCTTATGTGTGATAAGAAACCAGTCTTCAATTAACTTGTATACTCGCTCTGCTCCTTACTATCTCATTTTTTTTGTAGACCTCATTACACCTCTTTTCCTGTACTTTTCAGGTCCCTCAATTTTTTTATAAGATTTAAAATATTTTTTAAATAGAGCTTTTTTTTTTCTTTTTTTTTAATGAGAGATTCCCCTCAGCCAATATGCCTCTTTCCAAACAATGCCTCAAGCATCTCTCATAAATGTCCTCCAAGAGGCTGTGCATGTCTTGTCCAGTGGTTCAGTATCCATTTGCTAGTCACCTTACCAAGGGTTTTGCTACTTCAGCAGCACAAGAGCGGCAATTAGACGTTATTTTCCCTTTTTGCTCCATCTGGGGAGCATGTTTGGGCTGGTGTAGGACTGGTATCACTGTGGAGGCATCACTGCAGGCAAATCTAAGCAGACTCAATCTGAGGGAACTCTCGGAGCAAATGTGTCTTGTTATATGCAAATTACAAACTACTACAGATTGAGTTTCTAATGTAACATATGTGGTTTGTAAAAGAAGATTCCCGAGAGGTGGAAAGGTTATCTTCCATCTATAATGGGTGCAAAATGCCAAAGTACCAAGATGACTTCTTCTATTACCACATGGGCCGGAGCAGTATTTAATTTGTGGTCTCACAAATGTACAGAGCTCATACAAGCTTTAAATGTAATCAGCCAGAGTAAACTGGCTAGCAAGAAAGGAGGAAGTCTGGACCCAGGACCTGCTTTGAAGTGTCATCTTAAACTGCAGGTATCACCAATGCAAGGGAGAACCTAGAGCAGGGTCGCCTTTGGCAGACAGCTTTCTTCTGGCTGGCTGATGCTTATGTGTTGCAGTTAAGGGATAGCTGAAAGGTACAGCTAAGTGGAATACCTTGCTATATTTTGAGGCGTCTAGCATCAGTAATATCTTTGCTCAAAGGTATCTTGGAGAAACCTTAAATTGTACCGTAGCAGAAAACTGGATTTCAAGTACAGGTCAAGTTTGCCTTAACTAACATTGTGCTTTTCTTCTGTGACTTAACTTTCAAGATGTTACTTAAGAACTTGCCCCATTGTTTTGCCAGAAACAAATAGTTAAAAAAATGCTTTTCTCCAAAGCTTTTTAGCTGTTCAGGTTTAACTTCAGCAAATCTGACAAATCTGGGATGCTGTTGCTTCAGTGAACTAAAAGATACTTAAATAGTGCTGTTGCACTGAGAAACTGCTTTGGACCCTGCAGTCCAGGCAAAACGGGGAATCATCCATACTGTCAGCAATGCAGTCATGTTGTTTCCTCTGAAAATAGCTTTGTTTTTTTAATAAAGTGTGGGTTTCTACTATTTGTTAATCATGGTGTAAACAGTGATGCTTGATCAAACATCCTGACACCGTTATAATAAGCTGTGCTTAGGACATTAATGGAAACACCTGTGCATAGGCTACAAGAGAGATGAAAAGCATTAGAGACTATTTTTCTGACTGTGTCAGTGTGTTCAAGATCCTTTGGTTTGTATAGACTAGCTAGATAACCTCTGTTTATAACTTTCCCTGTTGGATTTCTTCTTTTTCTAAATCTACTCTGGGTATCAAGCATTGGGTGTACAGTCTCAGATCCAAGTCACCAACTCATATGGCATTTCTGCTCAGGGCTGTACTGATTTTGTTTAGGAAATTCAGCAACTAGGAAAGACCGTTGTGACACTTGGTGGTTTCTCTGCAAATACACCCTTTGTGACATGTTGCTCTGCTCTCTAATCCCCTTGAGCAGATGTTTTGATCCCCATTTTTTGACACAATTGGTCCCCATATTTGACATACTTCTGACTTGTACTACATTTGAAGTGTTTCAGATTCACCTCCTGTTTTTCCAGTGGTTAGAATATTCTTTTCTTGCATTCTCTGTGTATCCCTTAAAGGCACTACTGTGCACAAGGGCATCATTCAGCACACAATATTTCATTCATAAATTTTCCGAGGCACTCTTCTAGGCCCAGCCAACAAGGGCATTTGTTAACTGGAACAGGTTTTCATCCTATCTGATCTGTGGAGTTGACTGAGCCTGCTGAAAGCTGACAAGAGATGATTTCTTTCAACTGTGAAGCCTTGAACCGTGAAGTTCACAGCATTGCTCATCCTTTCAGAACACTGTCATAATTTGATGGATTAATCAGAGTTACTTAGCAGGGATGCTTACCTGGTGAGGAAATTCTCTAGCTTTTGTGCCTCTTGTGTACAAAACTCAAGGCCAATGAGCAGCTGCATCTGGCTCAAACTGTACTGTTAAACTTCAGTGCCAGGACCTATGTGAGTTTAATTTTTCACAAGTGATTTTTTTTTTTTCTCCTTTGAAGATACTCCTGTACTTTGTCTTTGTTGAGGTGCCCTTTTGCCCCAGTAGCACTGAGGAGACATGTGTTTTCTATCTCTAGCACATATTTGTTATTAATAGTCCAGTCCATGTCAGCATTATTGTTTAAAGGGTATTTGTGCTTCAAGTCTTTTTCGAGTTCTGTTGACAGTTTTGAAATCAAACTTTTTGCCCTTCCCCAGTAAGTCTTTCAACTTCCTAAAGCTTGTCTTGGGAGGTGATCCGTTCTCAGACACAAGACCATGCGCATGTGTGTGTGCCAGTTTCCTGAGGCTCAAATGCTCTTTGTCCTAAGGAAAGGTCACAAAATGCCTTTTGCTAGTGAAGCCAAGGCCCTCGTTTGTGTTGGCTGTCAGATGGCAAAGGCAGGACTCTTATGGCTACCTGCATGAATGGCTGGACTCGATGATCCGGTGGGTCTCTTCCAACCTGCTTATTCTATGATTCTATGCTTAAGTCAGACTTTACGGTTTGTGATTTCTTCTTGCATGCCTCTACATGGCAGCCTGACATTCAGGCTTCTTTCTTCTCTCATCCTAAAGAGAGGTCAAAAGCAAGCTATGCTTGCTGCTTGTCCTCCTGCCTGCCCTGCTCTGTGTACCATGGTCTGTGCTTTTGGCAGCTGCCTAGGCACCTTGTATTAATACTTTGATTTTAGTTTCTCAGCTTTTGATCAGCTCTCTTTTAACTATCTGTCATCTTATTCATCAGTGAGATTACTTTTCCTCTAAGGGGAGATACTCTCGTCTTCTGTCCTGTTTTCCATTGTATTAGAACTACAACATCTTTGCAGTTCCTGGACTTAGCACTGCAATGTACTTTTCTCTGACATGTTGCATGCAGCAGAAGGCAGCTTCTCAAGTGATATCTCTCCTGCAAATGATCTCACTTTTAAATAAAGCTCTGTGGTACCTGGGTATGACTATGCTGTAGCTGTGTCAGGACTGAAGGGAGGAGCGTGTTTTGCAGAATGGCAGGGTTGTAATTTCAGATTGGAGTTGGACCCTCATGCACCAAACAACACTAGAAAATGATGATCTCTCTCTTTTGTAACTCACCTGGGCTGCAAGTTCAGCTTAATAGTGCCTTATTCCTGGTAATGGGGATCTTCAGAAGTTCTCTAGTGTTGGAAGGTTTGGATTACTTTTTCCCCTCAAGAGCTCCAGCAGATCAGGAGAGACCAATATGGTCTTATTACAGCTTCTAGACTCCTGACTGTCATGAAAAACCCCAAAGCAAAAGCTTAACCTTTTTCCTCAGTATTTTTCTACAAATTGTGTTCTGTTAATTGAAAGCCCTTTTAAACTAACAGTTTCAGAATACCCTTCTTGAATAGTCATTAATTAACGTTTGATCTATTTGGGCACAGCTCCCAGTATAAAAATCTTCTTGATTGTTGAAACCATTGCAATACAGAGAGCTTTTTCACCATTTAGGTAGCTTAACTATATATATTTTTAATGCTTTTGTTTCTTCCTTTTTCTTTTCCCCTGCAGTTCTGCTGTAGTCTGTCCTGGAAATATCCTGAACCATAGATTTCTCCCCTGTGCTAATTCTGTAAATGCCATAAAGCCTTATAGCTTCCACGTGAAGGTTTTTTAACCTTCTCTTACCCAGAAAACAAAAAATTCCTGGCTGCTGCAGAGGAATTCAGCCTGCTCTTGGATGTATTGTTTCAATACAGCTACCTCTTGGCTTGTTACATATTCCACTTCTAGATGAGATGCAGTTTTAAAAGTAAAACTTTAATAAGTTGTTATGAAAAAGGGAGGAAATATTCAAAATAAAACCCCTTTAATATCTGAATGCACACAGCTTGTTCCAGCCTCACCACTGCTGAGCATTAGCAGCGTGGTGCAATGAAACCTTACTTTTTGGAGTTACGAGTTGTCTTTTCCACTTCCAACCTGCTGGATGCCCACCCACTTTCTCTCCACACCTGTCTGCACCATGCTGTGTTGCTCCATGTGGGAAGCCCAAACCTTCTAGCCCACTACCTTGCTCCAGAGCTGGGGGCAGCTTTTGAACTTGAAGCACCAGGAGGTGCCAGCATGATGCCTGGGCTGATTTGCCCCTCCTAGGCTGCTCCTAGGAGGATGGACTGCACAGCTTTGCACTCCTCTAACTTAGTGTCATGCTGACAGCCCCTCCTGAACCTTGCTAGATCCTCAGTCTCTCCAAAATATCCAGATAAGAACAGGTGTGGAGTTCTTTTTCTTTTCTATTTGTCAAAAGGATTGCAAGATGTTTTTTTTTTTCTACAATTGGATTTGAACTTGCCCTAACAATCCAAGCCTTTTCCCTCTTCATATTAAATTACTTGAGCATATTTCTACATAGAACTGCACTGAGTATAGCATGCAGTAAAGTTAATAATAGAAAAGCTAAGAAGTTAAAAGTAAATCTGGAGTTTAAAATTAATTCATGTTAATAATGCACACTTCTACTCTATGAAATTCCTTGTTATGTTTTTACAGAGCTGTTGCAAAAATCTCTCCATAAGAAGGCTAAAAATCAAGTAAAACTTATAACTTTTAAAGTTGTTTATGGCTTTAATACAGAAGCTGATGGTGTCCGTTGGTTCACTGATTCACATGGAGACCTTAGGAACATGGGAAGAAGTCAAAGAAAGGTCATGTATGTCCTTTCATCTTTCTGATGCTTGTGATGCTACTACAACACACTGCAACACTAGTGAGGCTTTACTGCTGATGGCTTGTGAGTGTGCCATCAACTCCAAATGCTGTCCTAGCATGAGATTTAAAAGAGAATAAACAAACGTGTTCTCTTCACCTTCTGCTTTGAGTTTTGAGGTTTATACAGGATTCTTTTCTAAGGCCTGAAAGGCTGAATGCTTTCTCCCTTTATTTCTAAAAGGTGGTAAAATTTCCCATTGAATTACCTGAAGTAAAATGTCTGAAGAGACAGAAGTATCTGAATATCTGGGAACAGTTAAGCCCTGGCATGATGTTGGATGCTCAGATAGGCAGGAACCTATTGGCACACTTGAGGATTTATCTTCATGAGTTTTCATACTGCTAGTGCTGCTCAGTATCTGTTCTTCATTTAGTGGTACTTAATGGACTCAGAGCTTTTGATACGGAGCAGTTTGGAAAAATAACATTGACTTAGAGCAGTTTAACAGTTCCTACATGCAGCACAGAGTCACAGAATCAGCAGTTGGAAAAGACCTCCGTGATCATTGAGTCCAACCATTCCTATCTGCCACTAAATCATGCCCATGAACAGCTCATCTATTCGTCTTTTAAACACCTCCAGAGATGGTGACTCGACCACCTCCCTGGGAAGCCTCTTCCAGTGCCCAATGACCCTTTCTGTGAAATTTGTTTTTCTGATGTCACGCCTAATCTTCTCCTGGCTGAGCTTGAGGCCATTTCCTCTTGTCCTGTCCCCTGTCACTTGGGAGAAGAGGCCATTAGCCTCCTCTCTACAACCTCCTTTCAGGTAATTGTAGAGAGCAATAACATCTTCCCTCAGCCTCCTCTTCTCCAGGCTAAACAACCCCAGTTCCCCCAGCTGCTCATCATAAGACTTGTTCTCCAGCCCCTTCACCAGCTTCATTGCTCTTCTCTGGACTCGCTCCAGAGCCTCAACATCCTTCTTGTGGTGAGGGGCCCAGAACTGAACACAGGATTTGAGGTGCGGTCTCACCAGTGCCGAGTACAGAGGGAGAATAACCTCCCTGGACCTGCTGGTCACACCGTTTCTGATACAAGCCAAGATGCCATTGGCCTTCTTGGCCACCTGGGCACACTGCTGGCTCATGTTCAGTCGGCTGTCAACCCACACCCCCAGGTCCTTCTCCTCCAGGTAGCTCTCTAGCCAGTCTTTCCCTAGTCTGTAGCTCTGCTTAGGGTTGTTGTGCCCCAAGTGCAGGACCCGGCATTTGGCCTTGTTAAACCTCATGCCATTGAACTTTGCCAAGCAGTCCAGCCTGTTCAGATCCCTTTGCAGAGCCTCCTGACCCTCCAGCAGATCCACACTTCCACCCAGCTTAGTGTTATCTACAAACTTGCTAAGGGTGCACTCGATGCCTTCATCCAGGTCGTTGATAAAGACATTGAACAGGGCTGGACCCAGGACTGAGCCCTGGGGAACCCCACTTGTCACTGGCCTCCAGCTGGATTTAACACCATTTCCCACCACTCTCTGGGCCCGGCCATCCAACCAGTTTTCCACCCATGAGAGTGTGCGCCTGTCCAGGCCAGAGGCCGACAGTTTCCATAGCAGAATGCTGTGAGAAACTGTGTCAAAGGCTTTACTGAGGTCCAGAAAGACCATATCCACAGCCTTTCTCTCATCCAGCATCCGAGTCACTTTGTCATAGAAGGCAACCAGGTTACTTTGGCAAGACCTGCCTTTCATGAACCCGTGTTGACTGGGCCTGATCACCTGGTTCTCTTGCATGTGCTTCATGACAGCACTCAAGATCACCTGTTCCCTGACTTTCCCTGACACTGAGGTCAGACTGACAGGCCTGTAGTTCCCTGGATCCTCCCTGTGACCCTTCTTGTAGATGGGCACAACATCCCCCAGCCTCCAGTCCAGTGGAACTTCCCCAGTCAGCCAGGACTGTTGGAAGATGACGGGGAAGGGGTTTGGCAAGTACATCTGCCAGCTCCCTCGATACTCTTGGGCAGATCCCATCCGGCCCCATCGACTTGTGAGTGTCTAATTGGGAAAGTACATTTACTGAGCTGGAAATACCTAGTTAGGAAGGTATATATAAAAGAAAGAAAAACATTCTTAATATCATTAAAAAGAAGTAGAAAAGCTTGGCAAACAGTCTGTCAGTTCTAAACGCAGGAACGTGTAGAGGTTACAGGCCAGTTTTGGGGACTTGTGTTTTAATCCTTGAAGAAAAAAAACTGGATGGATGCAGCTGGCTGCATAAGGTGTCAGTGCTCATAGCAAATGTGTGACCTCCTTCTGCAGCCACCTCCACAAGGGCAGACCCATGGCCAGGCGCTTACATAGACAAATCATGGAGGTGGCCTTTTTCCTGATGTTCAGCTCTAAAAAGCAATGAACTCCACTTTGTTTGGGATCCTTTTGCCTGCAGGCAGTGGGCAGCAAGAGGGAAGACTCAGGTGAAGGCAATGCCTCCCCTCAGGCCTGCACCAGTCTCTTAACCCCTTAGCAGATGCAATAGGCCTCACCTGGGGTTTTTCCCCACCCCGACTATGCCCCAGGAGCCCTATTTTCTGAGCTGTCTTCTGCCCTCAGGGAGTAGCTGGTTTTTGCTGATGTGAGTCATGTAGGCATGCTTTCTCATTGGATGCCTAGGTCTGTGCTTAGGGCTCGTCCCAGCATAAAGGGTAAAACATGACCAGCTACATGGTAATTTGATGCTTTTGGAGGGGTTTGCACTACTCTGACTACATTGCTGGTGCTAGCCTGCTTCCTCTGTCGCACCTAGCTTGTGTATACCTGCACGGTAGTGGTATGCAGGAGCTGCCTGTCTCTCTGAAAACCACGTGCTGCTCAGGATGAAAACAGCAAGCATTGTGCTGCTAGCTGTCAAGGCTAGCGGAGTTCACAAGCTCTCTCATGGATATAAATGAAATCCAAGAGCTTAAATGAGATCCCCCTCTGAGAAGAATCCAGAGATCTCTGAAGGAGAGGTGGAAATGGGTGCCACCTCTCTCCCACATACAGAATGACAGCTCTTGTAAGACAGGCTGCTTACAAAGGTTCTGTAAGCCCCTAGTCCTCTTTGGATATTTGTTTTGTAACTCAAGGAAATCTGAACTTGATGCCTTACTTTTCCTTGTTAATCAAGTTGTCTTGGCCTTGGAGCTGTTTTTTCTCAGGGGTATAGGACAACTCTCACCAGCCATCTCTGTGACAAGAAGTCAATGCAGCGCCAGCTGGTTCTCTGTTTCCAGTTGCCCAGGGTCAAGGAGGATGGTGGTATGGTGGAACACCATGCCTAGAAGGTCCTCAATTTAAAAATCAACAATTACGCCCTAAAACAAAAAAAAAAAACCCAACCTGATGCTCAGAGCTCCTTGCATAGACCTGTCTGTGCAGAGAGCTGGCTGTGTAGAGGCATCTCACGGGCAGTAGAAAAGAGAGAGTTGTCCTTTTCTCATTTTCAGGCAGCCCAGAAGATGGTTGTGGCTGCAATGCAGGATTTCACCACCACTTGCTGTTTGGTTTTCACAATGTTAGCAGGGTGAGCTGAAGAATATAAGAGGAAAAGGGAACAGATTTCTTATTTTGGGGTACAGGTGACTCTAGGAGCCCCTGCTAGTCTTGTACTGGCCATCTACTTCCCCAGTGGAAAGCCTGAAGGAGCAAAAGTAATCTGTTTCTTACTGTTTAGCTGTATTTATCTTCTCCTGTTGCCTTTCTGCCTGGACCACCACTAATGTTCCCAAAGCACCTGAAGTCATTTATTTTCTACCTCTGCCTGTGGCAGTGGCATTGCACCCTAGAAGGTTTTGTTTGAAGCCTTCTGGGCTTTACCAGGGGTGCTCTAGGCATGTGAGAAAATAAATAGACCTAGGAACAGTACGTGTCAAATCCACAGTGGTTGTCTAGACTGCCAAGGTTTGTGTATGTTTTCACTTCTAATAAGCGTACATAGATACATTACTAAGTAACTGGTAGACAAACATACTCTAGATGCTGCAAACTTGCTGCTTGTATGGTCCTCTCAGGAGCCATTAGAACAGCATCAGCTTCCCTTTATAAACACTGTAACATTTCTTTAAAAACTTAAATTACTTTTGATGGTCTCTATTTAATTAGGAAAATCTTCGCTATGCTTATCTTCTTTTATGAGCTTTCCTGGGTCATCCAAAGTCCTCTGTGAATAAGGAGGATGCTCTGTCATTACTAGGTCTGTTCAAGGCTGACTGCACTGAACTGAGCTGTGCATGCACTGACCAAGGTTCAGGGGTTTTGGGAGACATCAGCTGAGGAAAGGAGCCAATTGGCTGATTGTTTTGAATAATAGTGAGGTTTGGCATGATTAAATGGCTACAGGCTTCAAAGGTAACAAGGGTTTCATTCTTTGTGATTATAAATGGCTGAGAATCAAAATGGGTCCATTTATTTCCACAACTGGCTGCTTAGGAAGTGCCTAATTCATGCTTTGAGTAGCATAGGTTTTCCCCTCCTTCGCATCCTCAGCTTCTGATGATCTTCTACATATACTTCACCCAGTTGCTGTCACTGATTTGACCTCTAGATCTTCATCGGCAGATTTCTTGCCTGCTGGCTTGGTTATATAGGTGCTGGATTCAAGATAGGGTTGATTAGCAGGGTTGCTGTTTGCAGGTCATAGCCAATCTGGCCTCTGACGGTGAGCTTGGAGCTTGCAATCTAAACGGATTTGAGGAAGGGATGCGTGAGGGCAAGCCAAGCCTCTTTTGCTCCTATTTTACTTGGGTAATTTCCCTTTTGCTCCTGTATCTTGCTGGCAAAGGCACCTGCTGCTTGTCTGACAATTGGATAAAATTCAAGCTGGAAAAACTCATGAGATATTAAAAACTTCTGTAGTTTCAACTCCTGTGTATCTTCCCTACTTACCACAGGCAAGGCAAATCCTCTTACCTGACTGTTAAATAAGCCCAGTGGAAATGAGCTGTGTGTGTTTGACCAGCTGATCTCTGCTGGAGCTCCTGGGAGCCTGCTTGGCCATATCCTGCATTATAGATGTTTTCTGAAGCTTTATGGGGACTTATGGGTCATCCTGAGCACTCTGGCACTGAAGAAGCCCACTCTGCTTGGTAGAGTCACCTGAGGTGACAAAAGCAGTTTGAGCAATTGATACAGCTTGAAGTTACAGATGAAAAGGGAAACTTCCTATCAAATAATTCAACCATTCCTGTAATGCTGCTTCCCCTAGGCTTGCTCTCCTCATGACCCTCTGTTGGCCTGTGCTTACAGGGGCCTCCTCATTGAGGAGGGCGTGGCAGAGGAGAAACTAAAATGAAATCGGTCTCTTTTTTTTTCCTGAAATTGAAAGACATTCAGTTTTCTAGAGCGTCGTGTCAATCTGGTCTTGCTATGGAGCAAGATCCGTGCCATACATAAATACAGACATTGGGGAACAAAATGTAGTGCAAACCAATGTCTTATTCCTGTATAAGCTGGAATGGTTGCACCATAAATATAAAGCATTCAGTTTGTGTTTAGTGCTGTACAAGAAGTCATGAAAGGGGATTTCTTTTCCCTTTTACCGAAGTCATTCAAAAAGATATGAAATTAAAACCCACAGCTGATTCTTGTGAATTTTCCTTCCTGGGGGTATATAAATATCTTCAGATATTTTTGTTTTGGACTATGTTTGATACTCACATAGCCTAGTGCAGAAGGTAAATGTAAGACAAGTAGCTCTAAAATGCCTCTTTGAAACATTTCGGAGGCTTCTGAGCATGGTCTGTGCTGAGGCATAATTGACATTACAGCATCTATCCTCCCTCTCTTAAAAGTTAAAATTGAAACATAAAACCTGTTTTCTCCAGTGCACTCCCCCAAGTCACAGCCCAAATGTTGCTGCTTGTTAGCAGTATGGGCTTTAAAAAAATACACCTTGTCAGGAGGTGAGGGAAAGCACTTCATAAACTTTGTAGCTTCTCTGTTGAGGCAACACCTGAGCCAGCTGCTCCTCCAGGTCTTGCCAAGACTTGTGCAGGCACAGCTCATAGTGTTCATCTCTAGCAAAAGCAGAATTCTCAAACGAAGGTGGCATTGAGAGCTTTCAGAGCTCTGGGTTTCTCACCTCAAGTGAGGTAAGTAGCTGCAAAGCAACGAGGCATCTGGTAGGAAAAGTCACTCAGTCAGACAGTATTTCAAAATCTGCCAAGACTGGGCATTTATCTGCTATTAGTCAGCACCCATCAGGATAGAAACTAATTGAAGCCAAAGGGACCACTCACGGTGTAACATACAGGGCAATGTGAGTAATGATAATGCTATTTGGCCTTTAATTAGACATTTACAGTTCATTTCTGAGCTAGAGAGCTCAGGTTGAGTCCACTGCTTCTGCATATGAGCTCCTTGCGGATTAATTTGTGGCTCCCACAATATATGAAGGGCTGGTGACTGCAGAGCTGCTGATGTGTGCAGGTGTTTGCACCACTTCCATCCATCACCTGAGAAATCAGGCTTTTTCTCTTCCTTTGTCACAAAATATCTGTGGTCTCTCAGGTGTCTCAAATCTTGCTGATTTCTCTCAGTAGCTGCTAATTTACAGCAGTTTTGCTGCACAATAACAAGCCTGGCTAGCTCCCCGCTGCTTTCTTTGCTGGTTGTCTAGCCGTTAACCGGACCAGGAAAGTTCTGTGGATGTCTGCCACAATGCAGGGTTTTTCTTTCTCATTACTTGTGTTGCTGTAAGTATATTGGATTAAAGTTGAACACCTGAAGTCTGTGGGAATTAAAAGTGCCCATTAACATCTGTGCAGGGAGATTGGTTCTCAACAGGACTAGATGGAGTTTTGTTTTGTTCTTAGTGCTGGGTTTGTTTTAGGAATATATTTTCCTTGAAACCTTTCTTGTTTTTGTGTTTTTGCCTGTGTACTTCAACAGGCAGACTGCCTGCTCTGGTGATTGCTGCTAAAAAAGCTTGGATGGGCAGGAAAGATTAGCAATACTTTTCAGTGCACCTTTAGCATGTTTCCTTTGAGTTCTGAGGCCTTTCCTGGGATCCTGTGCTCTGACTACTGTCCTTTGATGTGGATTGCTGCTACGGCATTGACTCTGCTCATTAGATTTAACGTTGCAGTGAATTCAGAGATGTGGCTTATTGTTAATCAGCTTCTCTGTTAATCTCACATGTGTCCTTCTGCAGTGTACAAGCTCCCTGAGAACTTTATATTAGAGTCTCTTCTTGGCTTTGTCTCCTGATTTCTGTTTGTGCTTGGCATGAGCAATTATATGTATTGTAGTGGGTAACATATTACTTGCTGAACCCTGCCAAGAAGAAAGTCTCCTATTGTAGTTGTTGGGGTTTATTTATTTATTACAAATTGGCTTCTGTAATATCAGTCCTCGTTGGGATCACCAATATGTTTTGCTGCACCAGTACTGCAAGCTAGTCTCATCTTGACAAGGATACACACATTTTAACAATGCTCTCTTTAGAAAACGTGAGTAGGACTGACGAATTAATGTTAATACCATTGGTCTTCTGCATTTCTACTAATGAATCATCAATGCGATATGCTTTTGTTTGAGTTTTCAAGTGGGCACAGCTTCAGTGCTACATGAATAGTGAAATCTAGAGCTGAGTATTCAGCGAAGGGCAGTGAATGCTTATTGCATGGAGGGGAGTGGCACATATTTGGGCACCTCAGGTCCATACTGAGTTTAAGCATAACAGTAGCAATCAACTTGAATATGATTGCTGCAAGATACACTTGTTCACATGAAAGAGGACCTCAAACAGAGCCTACAATATGAATTACCAGACTTAAGGGTGGGAGGGAAGCTGCTGAGGAGAGATGGGCAAAGAAAAAATACACGAACTTCTGCCGTTTCTGAAACAGAAGCTTCTAGATTTAGATCCTGTCTAGAAGCCTTACCCTGCAAAAATAACAGACACCATAGTACTGGGTAGGATCCTCATCCAGCTCCAATTTGTTTATGGAACTGGAAAGCTTGGCTTCTCTCAATCCCCAGCTGCTGAGGCGTTTCATAAGGACACGTAGCTGGTGCTATTGCTGCTAAAAGAGGGAGAAAAATGAAACACAAGTAGTCATATACTTTATCAATTAGCATATTAGAGCTGGAGAAATAATTATGCCTCCTTGTCCTTGGCAGTTTCCTGTTTGCTGGAGTTATTGCGCCTATTTCTCTGGACTAAAACATACATCAGAATATTTCCTGCTGCTGCTAATATGGGTGAGGCAGAGAATTGCAAAATCAGTCCTTTTGAGAAGCAAATATTTTCAGCCCTTCACTTTTTGACTTCTCTGCCTTTTCACTCTGTTCTCCGAGGTGTGAAATCTTTTAATTTCTCTGTATTTAAGTGTCACCCCTGAGGATGTGGCTCATCAGTAGAGAGATGGACACAAAGTTTGTGTTCTGCGGTTTCTTTATAGGGACACATCTATCCTGAGGCAGTTCTGCTTTTTAAGTAGCAGGAGGCTCTAGTGAGTAGAAGAAAGGTGTTTTTCACTAGGAATGATAAAGGGGAAAGGCTTCTAAGAAAAATGCTCCCCTAAATTCCTTCAATTGTGTGTTGATAAGGATTTGTTTCAGCTGATGGTCCAAAAGTAGAATTTGGTCTGTGGAGGCAGCATAAAAAGATGTGGGCATGCTAAAGGGCCTTCTTTCCCTGTATTGCTCTGAGCTTGGAAGGGTTGCTTCTCTGCTTTTGAGACCAGTACCAGAAAGAAAGAGAGAAATCTTATTTACATTACAAATGAAACTGTGTGGTGTACCTGGGCTCTGACATAGAGCTCTATGGAGAGCTTCCAGAAGTAGTTTTCTCTGTGTAGCCACCTATCCTTTCCTTTGTCCCCTAGATTGTTCCCACTATCATGGTGCCAGGATGCCCCAAGGAGTTTTGCAAATTGAATTACCTCATGCTGACTAACTTACCTGAAGGCTCTGAGGCATTTGTGCTTTACTCCAGGTGTTCAACACCATTTGGAACCAAGTCACAAAAGTTTGCTTCTAGATAGATGCAAATACCTTTGGAGTGTTTGGTCTTGCTTGTGGAAAGGCAATAATAGCTATGTTGAGCTTGCTGGCAATACTGAAGTATTTATTTAGTTTTTAAATTCTACCATGGTCATTCCTGCCTTTACAGTTTCTGTTCAACCCAAAAGAAAGTACTCAGACTTTTTTTTTTCCACACATAAATCTGAAGGAGAAGGACTTATAGCTGGTGTGGTAGGTGCAGTTTGAAGAGCGTTGATTAAGTGAATGGAGAATAGGAATATTCAGGTGGAGAACAAACATGAGGCAGCTGCATAACAGAGATTTTTTTGATTTTCAAACCTCTGAAGGAATATTCCAATAATGAATCTAGACTCGCTTTATGCAGGCATTGTTGAGATCAGCATGACTGTTCATGTGTAATTGATACAGTAAAGCTGTGTTATTGACACTCAGTCAAAAATAAATCTTTTGGATGGTGATGTGTGGAACAGTGAAGCATTTTGAAATGTCCCTTACCTTCAGACCATTCTGCTGACTGAGATGTGTGGGAGAGGTTGGGCAAGAGTCCTGTGAAAGGAAAAGCTGCTTAAAACAACTTTCTTATAATCTTGTAGCTGGGGTAAGTTTTGTTCCTCTTTAAATAGATCAGCCTGAGAAATGTTGATTTTCTGTCTACTGGTTTAGGGCATCTCAGGAAGATGTTTTATGATGTTCAGCAAATGCATATAACGTTTCTCAGAGTCTTTCACTACTCTTGAGGGAACTTCTGGGATTTTGCTTTTTCTGTTAAAGATGATGGCAGGTGTGTAAGAATCTAACTTCATAAGCCCATGATCTTGAAGCAAATGAATCCATTTCCTCCAGTTTCCTATGGCTTTAATCTCAGTAGGCTTTGATAATAACAGAGAAAGGCCAGGTTGTTGTGATGGACAGTTTAATCTTCCTTGCCTGGTGGTAAGATACACTGTCTGATCTAGAGAACTGCTAAGTATAAACTGCCTTTTTAATGCTGATAAACAGTAAGGGGAGGGGGAACCTAGGGAAATGTTACATCTTAATTGTAGTTCTCTGCTGGGAACAACAACTCTGGTTCATCCTTGGTCTTCTGCTGTTTATTATGTCTCTCAGCCCCACAATAATTATTTCTTTAACCCTTAGTAGGAAGGTGACAGAATATGTAGCATAGCAGTACTTGTATAACAGCTTGATGATGGGACTTCTTTGTCCTTGCTTTATTATATGACTGAAACAACCAGCCAGGTAAGTATCTAGCTGATTCTTCTGTGACTTTTTAAACAAATTCATAATCTAATTGATGTCTTAATACAAAGGGAAGGAGGTTAGATAATCCCCCTAGTCACTTACAAGAGAGTTGGCTGCATTCTTAGTTACTTCATCCTCTTCTTTTTCATGGAAAAAGGGTAACAGAGGAACAGATTGAAAATATGTAACAACTTAATCACAGAACTGTAAGGCTGGTAGTGACACTTCAAGTGTTTGTCACACCCAGCCCTTTGTTCTGCCCTGGGAAGACACAGGACCCTTTCAAAAACTTTATTGCATCTTACCCCTTTATAATAAGATAGGGCTGCCTCTTATTAGATTTTTCAAGCTGATCTGACATGAAAGAGATTAAAAGTCCTACAACCTGTCAGCCAATGACCAAGAAGCCTACAGGTTGCCACAGCTTGGAAATACAAGGATGGATATTGTTTGAGAAGGTCTGACTTGGGAAAACAGAATGAAATTGAGTCTAGGCTGAACATTAAGTCAATATTTCCCATGGTGAGGTCTAACATTCTTCTGGGACAACAGTAGCAGAAATGCTGTTATGTAGACTCCCTGTGTGAGTGTTTAAAAACCAAAAATTTGCATGTGGCCCTATAAAGGATTGTACTATGCTGTTAGAAATTAATGTGCGTTGCCTTGACAACACACACCAGCTGGACCAGTGTTAAACTGTCTTTCATGGGAGCCACCTGTTGCAGGAGCCACTTGCTTCCCTAACAGCAAGTTACTTGTTAGTTAATCTATTGCAGTCTAAGGAAGGGCCTAATCTTATTTCACAAAGATGGATATTATCACTAGTTCATCCAAGAGGAGGCTTAAGTTCATGGGAACTCAAGAAACAATTTGATAACCAAGGTCTCCCAAACCTTGCTCTGCACTTCAGGTATGCTGACCCTGAACCGCTTGCGCTGCTGCTGGTGGCACCTCAGTTCAGCCTGATTTCAGTGTGCTGCAATGAAGCCCTCTCTTTCCCATCAAGCCCTCCAAGTCCAGAGTGCTGGCCTACCCTGCCAAATGGGACCTGTTGCAATTCCTAATTGTTTTAGGTGGCTCGTTTTTCCTTCTACTCCAAGAATCCCAGATCCAGAAGCACTTAAAAAAGCAGGCTCAGTTACCTACCACATAGGTGTGGGGCATTGTCAGAGGCACATGATTGTGCTCAGTGTGGCTGCCTCTGGCTGGCACCTGGCCTCTGCTGAGAAACAGCACAAAAGCTCAGCATTTTAAACAACTGGGAATGTGCAGAGTTTTGCTGTTCATTCTTGAGGAAAATGATCCCTTTCAGAAGAATAGGACCTACTGTCAACACAGTGTCATGTGGAAGGGGTGATGTTAGCATCTGAACTACTTTCTGTGACACCTGTGTGGGGTACTGGTAGCTCCCCCATTATCTTACTGCTGTGAGATGGGAAAGGATAACTGGCCTCTGTTTGAAGTGCAGCCTGTATGTAACTTTTACAGTGGTTTTATGTGAGCCTGGGAGGGCAGGCATTGGAGGGCATCTCTTTCAAAGAGCAAGAAGGGGCTCATTTGGCTTTATGTAGTGTGCTTAAGAGGTGGAATAAACTTAAATATCCCCTTCAATTTTGTTAGAAGAAATCCCATTTGCATGTTACACCATTATTAGCAGAGACAATGAGACAAAATTGGTATCCTGTTGATTATGGGCATGTTAATGATATATATTTCTGCAGTAAAATAGCATTGCAAGTCTGTTCCCTATCTTAATTTTGTGCTGTGCTGTTTGAAATGTTAATGAAGCAGGAATTCTCAAAGGTCATCCCCTGAATGCATTGCAATTTTTTTTCTGTTTTGTTTCAGAACAAATTAAACGAGGTTTTGTTCCTAATGTTGCTAACAATGTTAACTTTTCTGTTTAATTAATGAAGGTGTGGAACATGTCTTTGCCCTAGTCAGTGAGTTAAATGAGGAAAGCTCTGTATTTTCCTTCAAACCATTCTTTGACCTTTTCCTTCCATGATGTGTGTCCTGCCTTTCCTCTTTCCCCCAGCAGTCCCTGCTTCTTTCTCTTCACAGGTTGTGTGAAAGAACGGTTAGGAAAAAAAAACCAAACAATGAACAACCAGCATAAAAGTGCAAATGTAGCAGAACTGAGCACTGTATTTTCTGAGGAGCCATTTATCATCCTCAGAAAGTTTTGATTCTCCACAAATAATAAAGAAAAGGACTGGTAATTGCTGTTTGCATTTAATTGACAGAATTGTGTTGGGAAAGAAGGAGAATTTCTTCACTGCCTTTGCTGATGACAGTTGAAGGTTGTTTTAAACTTTCCATTGCTACTAAGTCAAGAGATTGCCCCTTGTCTGTATTCATGATTAATCCAGCAGGCAAGCTTTTCATTTGTTTTTAATACTATTGGGTGACAAGGAAGTGGCAAGTGTAAAGGATGTTTCATCAACTGAGTCTGTGTGATAAAGCTCTCCAGGTTTGTAATATTCACCTTAATATTGCAAGGTAGTGCCTGCTTCAGCTCCCGCTTTGCAGACTTTCTGTTGATTTCACTGGAAAGTAGATGGAGACTCTTGAGTATTAGGTGCTTTAATGCATAAACCTCCATACAGCCTCCTAGGCGTCTCTAACATGTTCTGTCCTGAGCTTGGAGCTATTCAATGGTTGCTAAACACACAAATGTACTTTGCCTGGCTTGTTCAGTTTCAGAGTTAGTTGTTGCTGGGGTTCTGTAAAGCTGAAAGCTGATGGCAGCAGCTCCATGCTGAGAGGAGCGTAAGGCTTGTAATGTACCCAGGGAGGATCTGAGGAGGTTTCTCGGAGTCCAGAGCCCTTGGTCTGTCTGTAGAGGGACCAGGCAGCAGTAAGGACTACCAGTTGCTGGAGGAGACCAAGATGCTGGAGGTTCAGAGTCTTCACCAGCCAGACTGCCTGCCCTCAGGCCCTTGCTGCCAGCCATAATCCACGCATGAGGACTTCAGGCAACAGTGACCTCCCAACAGAAATCTGTGTCCTCTGCATCCCCTGTGGTATTAGCACCCATTGGGACTGATGCAGCTACCCAAACAGACCTCTCAAGGGAACATATAGCCTGCCAAGTCTCCAGCTGCAGGATATAGCAGGGGTTTCTATTGATGTCTGAGAGCAGTAATGTAACTCCTATGGGAGGTGTACACAGATAGAACAACTGCTCAGATTGGTGGCTGAGCTTCAGGAGGAAGAAGATAGGCTGAATAACATCTGAGAGTCCAAGGAGATTGACTGGTGAACCCTACTCTGCCCTCTGTAGAGTAGAAATAGAGTAGAACACATGGCAAGGGGGATCTTGCACCCTCTCCTCACTAGGCAGAAGGTAGTAACTTGAGGGAAAGAGGTGAATGGATACAAGTCCTCTGGGGCAGTGGGAGCAAAACTTTCTCTACTTTGTTTTCCCAGATGTGCTTATACAACAGATAAAGGCCCTGGAATTGGAAGGATTAGGACACGATGAGGTGGATGATGATGCATCTATACTAGAGGAGTAAGCTAGATCAGATCAGTCTACCCTTCAAGTCTTGAGCACCTCCTTGAAGAAAAAATGGTAGGTTATTGTCATAGGGTGGCTCCTTTCTGAGGGGATCAGAGGCCTCAGTTTGCCAACCAGACATACCTTGTAGGGAAGTTTTCTGCCTGTCTGGGATGTCTATTAACAACATTGTCGGGAAACTTCCTAGACTGGTATGTCCCTTGGATTATAATCTGCTATTGCTTTTTTGTGTATTAATGAAGTTGCAATGAGAAGTCCAAGAGAAATCAAAAGAGACTTCAGAGCTTTGAGGAGATTGGTAAAGAGATTGGGAATGCAGCTAGTATTCTCCTTTATTCTCCTGGTTGTAGACTTTGACATTGAAAGAAACAATGACACAGCTTATCAATACCTGTCTCCAAGGCTCATGTCACTGGCAGAATGTGGAGGATTTCAGTCATGGGATGGTGTATGCAGCACTGGGCCTGATGGGATCACCTTTCTCAATAGGAGGATAGCAGGGCTGATAGAAAGATTCCAAGGGTCAGAGGGCTAAAATCAGGCCTACTAGAGGTAAACTATGGGGTGACGGTGTTTTAGGGAGGTGTGCTAGTGAGGGCTTTAACTCTGCTCCATGATATACTGGGTAGAGCAGTGCACATTCAACATGTTTATTTGCTAATGCAAACAGTATGAAGAATAAACAAAATGGGCTAAAAGCTTTGACTTAGTTCTAGAGCTAAAACATCACTGGTATGAGTCGAGACTTGATGGGAAAAGTCCTGTGATGGGAGTGCTATGATGGACAATTACCAGTGGTATTCATTCCAGGGTACTAAAAGAGTTGGCCAGTGTTATTGTGAGACCTCTGTTATTTAGAGGCAAGCAAAAAAGATGGTGAAAGGACTAGAGGGCACAGCCTGTGAGGAGTGGCTGATCATACTGAGTTTATTCAGCTTAGAAAAGAGGAGGCTGAGGGGTGACCTCATTGCTGTCTACAATTTCCTCATGATGGACAGCAGACAGTGAGATGATGATCTCTACTAAATGTTAAATGAAAATAAGGGCTTGGAAAAGTGTGTATTGGTGTATGACTTATACTAAAATTTCTTACGCCTCTCCTTATAAAGTTTAGAGCCTTATCTTCCCCTTCCCGAGAAACAACAAACACAATGAAAAAACACACAGTGAAGTGGCAGGGTAGGGAGAGAGAAGCCCCCAGACCCCTGTATAGTGCTCTCTACAATATGCCTGTTCTGGAAAGTTAGACAGTTTAGTTAGGTAGATGCAAGTCACATTGTGCTATTGGTCAGCTAGAACATTTTTTTTTAGTATGCTAGATTTTGTCACAAAGTCCAGCCTTGTACCCTAAGCACAAGCACATCCATCAAGATACATTATCCTCTCTAGGGCTTTTTGTTTTATTTTCTTTAAATAAAGACTGTATATCTGGCTTCATATTAGAAACCGTCTTTGAGAGAAGATTGATGTTTTCAGCAGATTTTGATATTTTATGATATTTACAGAAAAGCGCAGAGGGAAAACAATGTGACAATAACTTTTCTTGAGTACCCTGAATAGTTAAAGTTTTTTGTAGTTCCTTGGCAAGAAATGGGGTTTTTTGTTTGTTTCTTTTGTGAGATAATTATGAATTTTCGTGAACGCTCCTTGCTAATCTGGTTTAATGACACTAAACCCAAATCACATTATTTTCCTAGGCTGTGTTGGAGATGTGCTGCATTAACCCAAAAGAACAAAGTATGGATATGACAACAACAGTAAAGAGAAAAAAGGAAACCATAGGGAAGCAAAATTCTTACCATTTGTGGCTTTACCCCTTGCCCAATGAATGACACAGCACTAGAGGAATAGGCACTACTAAAATGATTGAAAATAGCATTGTCCTTGAATCTTGTCAGAATCTAAAGGACTTTGGAAAAAGATTTACTCTTAATTTTATCTTCTTTATTATGATGTCTAGCTCATTACACTAACAAAAAACCTGTGTTTTGTAGGATTGTACTATTTTATTATAATATGCTATTACTTCTTGCTTCCTAAGTCTAACCTTACCCAATTTTTCAGTACCAAGCTTTATGACTGAGCCTTGGTAATGAACTCACAAGGTGAAGGAAAAAACTTGGGTATTTGATTTCTCTACAAGACACCAGGTATGGAATCTCACGCCCCAATGATGTGAAAGGCCATATCATTGGACATGAAAAGTGCAGCCCTCAACAAGTCCCAGCTAGCTGGGAAGCTCTTTGCTTCTAGTCTCCACAGATCTATTGTGTTTTCTGAGGAGAGTATATGCCAACGCAACAGTAAAATGCCAGTATGGGTTCCCCATTTTCTTCCATATTCTCTTGCATTTTACTCTATTCTGCATGTGTAAAAATGCATGCATTGCGTAATTTGTTGAGATTGAATAAATCTTAACTGTCACTTAACACATTTGGTGCTGGCTGTGGGGTAGTACAGCTTTTAAAAAATCAGTAATGATGTAGCCAGTTTAAAAAGAAAGGTAGCTTCTAGAAACCCAGAAAGTAATACAATTTGAATGATTTTCCCTTGGCTGGATCATAATAGCTTGTCCATGCAGGCTATGCTCCAGATAACGAGTTGATAGCAATTTCATTACCAACCCAAGGATGTAATATGATCAGTCTGGAACTATCTTAACATTCATACATAGGGCATGCTTTAACATATATGTGCCTTCTTAGTCCTCATAAGAAATTAAAACAACATCCTGATATATTTGTATCCAGCTTGATATTTTGTCATGGGCACTTATTACTTAAAAGGCTTCTTCTTGGCTTTAACGCGTACTGAGGTTTGAATTTCCCTGTGCTATAATTTTGCTTTCTGCCCTCCATAAAATACTACAAGAACTTAAACTGTAATTAGTATGCGAGTTACCTGTGGTATTGTAAAGTACTAACCCACTAACTTGTCTTTTGGCACTACACGGCTCTCAAAAATGGAGATATTGTCTAGGATATCATCAATCTTTTCTTTGCAGTTCAGAAAAAGGATCCATTTTTTTTGATAAAAGACCCATTGGGCTTCATGTTCTATAAATCATCCTTTCAAAAGAAGGCCTCTGAAATATCAATTCAAGGTATTCTTACAGAATATAACTTCATAGAATTTTCTAGGGATGGAAGATAATCCTTGTTGCCTATCAAAAAGGAAGATCTGCACTATTTTTCATTGAATTTTCCAACTTTAGAACAAGTTCTCTAAAGGCCTAATCTTTAGTCTTGTGTACTGCATGAAGTCAGAGCTTTTATGTCAAAACAACATTTCTCTAATGTCCAGCAGAGTCTGAGATAACTGAATTTCAACTAGGATCCTATAAAACAGCATTCCCCACAGTCCTGGAAATCTTTAGCCCCTTTAATGAGAAATATTGGCATATTGCGTGTGTTTTTTGTTTGTTTGTGGGTGGGATATCTTTGGTTTCTGTTTGCTTTAAATAAGGAACTGATTTTCTGTCCCTGAAAAACTGCTTTAGGGATCCTGCTAAAATAGCCCTTCCGTCAGGCCTTTCTTATAACTCAGTTTGAATGTGTGTTATTTTCTGTGGGTATATTTGATATTACATTAACTTATCCTGGATTTACCTGCCTGTACCAAGGCTGTAAGCCAGTAGGTGATAACTGTGTGTCCTTGGTGGAAGAGCTGAAAAGGAGGTTGCCAGTTGTTGGTGCTGTTATGCTATGTCAACCCTGCAGCCGGAATAAGTGTGGGGTGCAGTGGGTCTTTTTTTTATATTTTATTTTAAAAACATTCATGTTTTCAAGTTTTTCATTACAAAGGACAGAAATATTTCTTCACATAGTGTGAAATTTTCTTGTAGTATGAAAATTGCTGCCATAACTTTAAGGAAAAAGTGATATCCTGTAAAAATGCCTGAAAAAATTGCCAGGGGAGGCAACATAGCAGTCCCAGGGTGGTTGCCTTTCAGTGGTATAAATAACGAGCAGACCTTAAATGCGCAGCATTTATCATCCCTCAGAGGCCTTCAGAAAGCTGCTGTACAAACTAAATAATAATAAAGAATATATATATTTTTACATAAATAATCCTTTCTGTTTCTAATCTATTGATTTATTCCTGCAGTGGCATATTGTTTGCAGTATTTATCTCAAGGTATTGTTATCGATCTCTATTGTGCAAAGGAAATGTATTTATCTACATGAAACTACATTGTTGGAAGGTACTCGTGGCTGTACTTCCAGTTTCCTTCTCTTTAGCAATTATACTGTATCTTTATTTCCCCCCCAATTTATCTTTTGACTCAGAGCAGCAGGATGTTTGGTGTGGGCTGTGAAACAGATTTAAGAAGTCAGAAGTACTTTTAATCCAGCCCTAACTACTTCAGTCTGTAACCTGCCTGTGGAAATGGTGTTATTTGTTTCCCTTTTTATAGGTTTCTCGCAGGGACGTCATCAATCTGTACTTTAAGCATTTCCAAAGAAGTGAGGATGGTTAATAAAACAGGGGACAGGGTGGTGGTGCTGGGAGCCTTCTGAAAATGCATCCTTAGTAAAGCTAAATACAGTAGCCCTAAAGAGTGAGAAAGGCACGAAGTTCTGAATGTAGCTGGAGGCCACACAGGAAGGATGATGTGTTATGGCAAATGTTCCTCAGCCTATATTCCCCGCTGTGAGGAAAATGTGAGGATTCAAGACTTCACCACACAGTTGTCTCATCTAAAACTGTACAATGAAGAGTAAGAAGCCTTTTAGATCTGATGCTCGGATGAGGGGATAAAAGAGAAGAATCACACGTCTATTTCTGTTCACTTGTCCTTCACAACATTAGAAACAGGGTGGTGGTTTTTTAGATTTCAGTAAGTCAATTATTTCCTTGTTTTTTTACTTGGCTTGTATTATGGGTAGTGTCAAGGTAACCAACAACTACCAAAGCTTTGCTACGGTTCCTATGGGCTTTCTCATCCTTATAAAAGGGAACAGAACTGCTTTCTTTTATGAGACCAAGCATCCTGAGCTAATCCTCCAGAAGATTTAGAGCAACGAGGTGCATCTTAGCCAAGCTGCATGGACTGGCTCAGCAGCTCATTCCTGAGGTCTGAGGGGAAGAGGACCATCCTGGTTACTGGCATTAGGAAAATAAAATCTTAACCCACAGCAGGATGTTGGAGAAGGGGTTTGAATTCCGGAGAGTTTATAAAAATTATCCTTAAAGTACTCCTTTGGTTCTCCTTGTGGAGCTCAGATGGCCATTCACTTCTTTCCTCAGGATAAGCCAGCCCCACAGAATTACTGTGGAAATCTGCTGGCTTTAGCTTCTTGTTTGACTGCCATACGTGAGGAAATCCATATCCTCCTTGCCAGTTGTTCAGCAGAACAAACTTGCTTGTTCCTGGGCTGCTGGGTGAATGGGATTTTGGAAGGATGCTTTGTGTCTTTGAAGTCTTTTCTGGGTAAATATCATTAATCTTCAGAGTGATTCAGTTCTTAAGGTAATTTGTGGCTTTCTTTTTTTTTCTTTTCTTTAAATCCTTTAAAGGCGTGATATGGAAAAACTTCTTTGCCTCAAGATTATCCAGAGTAATTAGAACAATGTCACTCAACTCAGTAAAATCTTTTATGGATATTTTTTCCTCTGCTGTGTTACAATTTAAATCCATGATGCATGGGAAAAAGTGCAAGTTATTGTTCATTTATTCTGTATCTCCCCATACACTGTATTCCTAAAATTAGCCAGCACTTCTTTTTGGTTTTGTGGCTGTTAGGATGTGATATTGAGCACAATTGGTTCTTAGAGGTTGCTGTCTCTTTGGGAAGCTCTGAGGTGCTTTCCACTGGTGTCAGGTTTGCTAATTGCCCTTAGGAATGTATAAAATCCTAGTGTAAAGGATGACTATGCAACAAGGCAGTACAACTGGAATGTCAGACATCACTGGATATGCTGCTTCCCTTGCCTATGAGTCCTTATTAACAAAAAAGGGAAATCCCTTGCTAACCTACCTCCACGAAACCCTTGAATCTAGGAGAAGATTACTACTATATTATTAGTGTCTAGTGTTTGTGTTTCATACTCCATTCAGTGTAAGAAACAGACTGGACTGAGGCCTTTGGAGGGCTATTAATATGGTCAGGGGATGGACTATGGGACATACTGGGAAGACTGGAGGACATGGGTGTCAGTTTAGCCTTGGCCAAGGAGGAGGATCTAGGGATCTGTTTGCAGCCTTTGTGTCCCTCACAGTGTGGCTGTAAAGAAGATGGAGTTTTCTCAAGGATAAGAGGCAGTGGGCAGAAGTAACAATAATCAGAATTCTTATGGGATTAACAGAAATCACTTCACAACAAAGGATGCCAGAGCACAGGAAATGAGCCCAGAGAGGCTGTGAACTCAAACTCCCAAGACTTTCTTATTTTGACGGGAGCAGCCTGGTCTACCTTTGAAGCTGGCTCTTCTTTGAGTGAGGGATGGGTGTAGATGACCTGCAGATGTACCTTCCAACCTGTATTTTTCTATGTTTATTAAAATTGTGTTTATTTTTTTCTTTAAAGAAAGGCTACCTGCCATGCTATTTTCAGTTAACATGTTGTCTTTGCTAGAGTACTTGCTATGAATCCTTTTGGTCCTCAACTAGGAGCTGAATATGATTTGTTGATGTCAACTCTAACTTGAGCTGTGACTTTTCAGGCCATGTAGAACAGATTGGTCTCATTTAGAGTGCTCGAGATGAGAAAGAAACTGGCTTTTCTCTGCTTCAGTGCTTCATTTGGTTGTGGAAAACCTTATTGCCCAAATGTGTCTCATATCCACCTCCTGCAAATAGCTTGGTTTGGTGGAGGTCTGACTGAGAAATCATGGAATTCATGGAATGTTGTCCCCTTTTGCTTGCTTGTCACTTTAGATGTTGTTCATTTGGATTAATACTATTTCAAGCACTATCCATTAATTAGAGTTTGGATTGCTAAATGTGACATTCTGTTGTACCTCGTATAACCATTAATCATCATATAAAGGAATGACAATGCTGTTTAGTAGCCTTTAATAGCCATTTTACATAGATGTAAGTGACTATAGAAGATAAAAGAAGATTTAAGCCAGGCCTATGTTAGCTGCATATCTGTAATAAGTGTTTTCCAAGTATTTTGTTTTGTCTGCCTTATTCTTTGGACTTGCTGAAGGGTCTCTCTTTGTTCTTTTGGTTTTTGGCCTTGTTTTCCTATGCTTCTCAGGGATCACTTTTTTTTCCCTATCACAATTTATTCCTCTCTTCGTGCAATAATGAAACATCCTGCTAGTTTCTTTTTCAAAGATCTGACTGACTTATTCACCACCTGAATCTTGGAAATGAGAGTTTGATCTGTAGCCTGCCAGATCCAGAATAATTCTTCGTTCACATTTTTATTAGCTCGCATTCTTTATTGGAAGATGCAATATCTTACAAATTGCTGAATAACTACACAATGTTTCAACTTCTCTCTTGTTTTCTGTTTGTGCTGATTTCCTAGCAGCTTCCACCATTCCCTATTTGCCTTTACTACAGTCTGCTCTCTGAACAGAGTTTAGTTTTCTCACTTCTACAATCCTTTGGTATTCTAGTTGTCCCATGTGAAGCTTCTAACAGGTCTGATCTTGTCTTCTGAATATCTTTTTCCAGATATCTGACTTCAATAGTTATCTTTCACCTGGTAGCGTCCTAGGGAGAACTCTTTCCCTGTACCTTTGTGAGTGAGGTACCTGTCTAGATTGCTCACTTGCTGAAAGAATTTAATAGAAAGCTGTTATTTGTAGACATTTCTCCTGCTGTGTTTGAAGGACAGAGGAAGACAACCAAGCTTTCTCATGAGCCTGGGAAGGCAATTTAACAGCAGGTAGTCATGCAAAAGTCTCATTTTGAGGACTGGAAGAGTGATTTCTATAAAAAATAGAATATGTCATCATGGTCCATATTAATTCTCTGTCTTTGTGGAGCAAGACAGTCAGGCTTTGTCTTTATGATCTGGAAACTCTAATTTTGGTTTGACAAAATGCCTGGAAAATAGTGGGAAAGAAAAAAAATTGGTGCCAAAGGCCAAGCTAAATATTCTTCTTTAGTGTTTCAAGCTTATTGGAAAAAACCCTTTTTTGTCAGTTTGATTGTTGTAACCCAAAATCCTTTTCAATGCTCCTAAGAGTTTGGGAATTGTCATAAACTGCCATATGCAAGGTACACCTCATAGTACCTTTCCAGGGGTATGGGCAAGAACACACAACTGCCTGTAAGCTGGTTCTGAGGTAGTTGCTGACTTTGTTCACGTCCTGAGATGTGAAAAGATTGCATCACTAACATTTTCAAATGGTCAGTGCATGCACTTACGTTGTCCTTTCCGTTAATCTTGACCTGCAACCACCACGGCAATGCTGCTTGCAGCTCAGCTATGCACTGATTAAGGCTTTATTACAAATATTAAAATTGGAGGCTTCAAAAATATGAAATCTATTTAATACAGTTGTGCAACTGAGGTAACAGAGATATTTAGAGAAGAGCTGGTAGAAGAATAAAGAATTAGGGAGCAGAATGTCAGTAAACCATCAAAGGATTAAGCATGGGCTGTGGAAGATGTGTATGGGTCTGTACAAGGAGAACATACGGCTAGGAAGGTTGACGGTGTAACATCTGCTCATAATGCGAGCTATGTCCGTGGTGCTGCTAATCACTGGAGCTTGTGAGCATACTTTTCCTATGGGGAAAAATAATTACCCAAATAGAAAATGTATCATAGATGATAATCAGGAAAACAATGTGCGATACAGCATACTGATAACATGCGTATGGTATAGCCCATAGCTTGGGTCGTTTGGATCAAAAGTGCTGGAGTGTTAGACACCATCACTGGTTATTTAATTGCCAGTGATGTAATGTGTTTACTGCTTGTCAAATATAATAATAAATTCTGTATTTAACTGAAATGTGTGGCAACGTAATGTTGAGAGAGTTGGGTTCATTGAAAAAAAGATGGCATAAGAAATGGCTTCAAGAGCAGTAAAACAACCAGTAGGTGATCAGTTGTAGTCTGGAGCACTGTCAGACATTTTGGGGTCCTAGCAGTGGTAGCATTTGAAATGCAGACACTACTGTGAGGAGGCAGTGGACAAACACTTTTTTTCCAGTCCCTTTCCCTTGAGGAGAAATAATTTGGGTACCAGCTGTATTTACTTTTTTTTTTTGTTGTTGTGTGTACAGTCCCTTTGCCCTCTTAATTTCTTTTGGTAGAGGGGAATGTTGTCTTCCAGCTGACTAGGACCTCTCCCAGCATGTCATTGTGCAGGAAGGAAGTTCTTGCCTCTATTTCAGGGTGGGAAGTGCTGCCATTTAAGTCAGTGGAACCACTCTGTTGCAAAACTTTACTTTTATATACATCAGGAATCAAATTAAAGAAATTGTTTCAGCTGCTTGGACCAAACTGTTTCCCTTATTTTGGACCCATTCACTGCTTCATCTTCATGTATCATAATTCTGTAAACAAGCTTTATTATCAGTCAAATTTCTGGAGCTCTTGCAGATTTTGTTTTATGAAAATTTTCCCCAGTCTAAGTAGGTGTTTCCTATGCAGTTCAGATTATATTCACAAATAACTTGCCTGTGTTTGGATGCCCCCACTGGCTCTATGCCTCAGCATGCGCCATAGAATTACAGATGAATTCATTAAAATGCTTAGGCATTCATTGCTGACATTTGTTCTGTTTAACAGAAATAATTTCTTCACCATCTAAACTTAGCTTTTATGACACATCAAAACTTTGGAACATTCTCTTTTCAATTATTTATAAACCTTACAAGTTATTTCTTAATTTTTTGTTTAGTTGTTCCAGATCACATTTTTATGCAAGCATGCATTCATATAATAGCACACCCTTCCTCTTAAGAATACAAACTTCCAGCTTCCTAGAAAATGCATCTTCTACGAGCTGTAGGATGAAGGTACATGTCAGGGCCTGCTTCTGTCACCACTAGTGTCTGGTTTCCCTTCTGATGGGCACAAAGAGGGAGGTTCTTTTTTTTTTATCTATTAGGAAAATCGGAGGCTGACAAATCTCCTAGGGCAAAATCAAATACAGTGTTTATTTTGGATACAGGCAAAATAACAGACACACTTAGAGTTGCAGCTTCCCAAAGTTACAGAAACAGCTATCAAATTGGTCAGATCACAATCTGATACTCTGAACAGAGACAAGGTCACAAAAAAAAATGCAACACAACTTGGATTTGACATGCCACACTTCTGGGAAAAAAAGAAGGCCCAGTAAGATAAGTAAGAAAGAGAAAGAAAGGTAGTGAGGGGGGAGGTGGCGGGGGGAGAAGAAAAGAAAAGTCATTACTCCAATGGGGAATGGCAGTTCCTCTGGAAAACACGGTCAATCCGACAGCAATTCTTCATGAACAATTCTTCAGAAACATGTGATCTAATAGTTCTTTGGCAGCACTTCTGCAGGCTGGTTCTATTGGGGTTGTGGGCATGCGTGTACCGTGCCTTCTTGGCAAGTTCTGTTTTTTAAAGCGAGTCTGTGTCCCATTAGGATGTGAGGGGTAGTCTCGCTGTGCATGTGCAGAAGCTCCTTTGGGAAGGTTCTCGAAGTGAAGCGGGGGTCTCCAGGGTAGTGCTTGCTCCTACACCTTCCACTCTCATTGTTAGCTACGAGCCACTGAAAATCCATCCCCTCAGGTACATGTAGCCTTGCAGTCAGGCAGTACCAGTAAAGTTGGTCTTTACAGTACAACACAAACTGCTCTGTTAAAATGCATAGACCACAGCTATGTTATGCTTTTGAAACAAGAGTACTTTCAACTTATATGTGTTTCTTTGTGCTGTAACCTGCTCACTGCTGCAAGTAATTTAGCAGCTGGAGCTGCCTAAACAAGGATTGCTTTGTAACTCAACTACATTGCAGTGACAGAAAATGCAGGGTACGTTCTGTCTTTGCTCATCCTTTTACTAAAATTGTGGAGGTGTTCATGGCTAAATCTGAGCTTGATTAACTTCAACTAACTGATAGATAGGCTCACTTTACCATTATACACCCATTCTGAGAGTTTGTAATTGAACAGGAACGAAGAAGAAAAGAGGGTGAGGGTTTATTGACAGAACAGCACGTTTTGTGTTCAAACTTCAGTGCAGTCTTGTATTATCAACTAAAACATTGCTTTCCCAGCATATAGCTGCTCTCTGGCTGTCTTAATCATTTTGCATTCTAACCTCTAACAGTGACTTCAATATGTTAGTAGCAGCAGGGTCGCTCTCTAAGTGTGTCTGAGGAAACATATCTCTTATTTTGTTGTTGTTGAATTTGAGGGGGCATAAAAAACCCTCACATCTGCAGCATAAATACATTTTGCCTGAATGTGGCAAACCCACACAGGGTTTTGAAGTTTTTAAGTTTGGGGATCTTTTTCTAGTTTCCTACATCTGTAGTCAAGACACTGAGGAAGAGCAACCTCTCTAAGTTGATCTGCCTTCATAAGTCTCCTATTTCTGATTTCTGCAAGGGTTCATTTTTTTTTTCAGGTTGAGAGGCTTTATTTTTACTGACTTTGTAAACTTAAATTGCCCAGCCAGCCACCTGGGAGGGTGGAGATAGCACTAAGGTGATTTGGAAGCCTCAAATCCTCAGATTTGAGTCCTCAGAACTGCAAACCTCTCTTTTTGCTCACATTGGAGTGTGCATCTTTCAGGACCCGTGATTGTTTGATTTTACTTTCAGTGCAGAACCTCTCTTGAGTTTTTTGTGACTGCACTCTTGCTAAACAGGACTTTTTCTCTTTGCAGTGTTACAACTGATTATTGGTGTTGTAACTAATGCCTTTGCTATGCACTTTTCCTGTTATTTTTCAGAATGGATTTTTTGAAGGCCCATTTTATAGATTCTGGGTGATATCTTGTTGAACTTTTCTGAAGATGGGATAGAACCTATCAGTGTTGTTATTTAAGATTGAAGGGTGCATTAGCAAGAGCCAGAAACCTACTTTCTGTATGGATATTGACTTCTGTTTTTCAGAAGCTGCCTTCCACTCACATTTTTCACTCCTGGAAATTAATTTCATGATCAAGAAAGGACCAAGAACGCTAGTTAAAGTGATGTTTAAGGCCAGGTCTACTTAGAAATGCAAGTTCTGTAACCATAGAGCTTGCTTTCCAAATAAATCTAAACTGGAAATGTTATACCCCAGAGGTATACAGTGCACAGCCTGGTGCAAAGACTAATTTATCTTGATATGTTGTCAAGCAAGCATCTTTCTCCCTGCCATTTCCTGCATGTCCTTCCCCTAACAGTAAGTACTCCTAGCTGCCTGTCCTGAGGCACTGCTCTCTGTCCAATACAGAGTATGTAGATTTGCATCTCTGCTCTCTGGTATCACTGAAGCCTATGTAAAAGGTTGCAAAACTAGTATTTATTATGCCAGCTCAGCTATGAAATACTGCCTGTACCAAAACAAACCTAGTGGTCTCTGGTCAGAGAGCAGGCAAGGACTGCTGCACAAAGACAAGCCCTTTTCTGCTACCTTAGCTGGCATCTGGTGATGATTCAGAGCCTCCCCTAACCAAACACATCCATATCTGTATCTGGAGCTGAAAAAGCTCAGCTGCAAGTAGGAGGACTTACATATCCTATAGAGCAAATCAGAAAAGAAGCACCACAAGCAAGTCGGTCAGCAGTAGGTTATACCTAAGATAGAGATTTCTAAAGCAGAAACCTGGAAATTGCATTCAAACAAAGGAAGTGAGAGACATGACAAATTTCTGGTGCTTATTAATTCTAATGTCTGGGCATGAAGATGACTAGAAGTTCCTTAAAGTGAACCCTTTGGGTCTGCCTATGGTAAAGCTTTGTTACCAGACATCCCTCTCTTTGCAGGGAGTGACTGAGATTCATTTTGAATAGAGGAGCTTGCTACCATTTATGAGAAGTTTGCAAAGTCTTAGATTATGTACGTCCTTGGGTGTGAAATCTCCATGCAAGTCCTCAAGCAAGACTCCTCTTTATTGTTTCACAGTAAAACAGTGCCCACACCGTTGTGCATTTTCCCAGACAATGTGGGATAGATGCGCACTCTATGATGAACACAGCATTTAAAAGTTAGCAAAGAAGAGGATCATGTATTGACACTGCAGAGAACCTGAGTAAGAAGTTCATGGTCACCCTGCACTATTGAGTCATTACAGTGTGGAACTCTTACTGCTGCACTCTGTACAAACTATTAAACAGACAAGATAGGATCATCAATGAAATCAATTTAGGAGTGCAAAAATCTGTGCATCAGCGTCTGTAAATTGGGAAAAGTAGAAACCCTGAGCCTGGAAAAGTTTTACAGGTATGTGACACTTACTTGCTTTAACCAAGCCTACAGGAGAAGAACTGAAGATGACCTGTAAAGTTCTGCTGTTTTACCAGTTATAAAGATGATGGTGTATATGTAATAGCATAGTAGTAACTCAAAGACCTGAAAGAAGAGAGCTCATTGTTGATATTTTCTAGTGAGGAAAACGAAGTCTCACCTTTTGGATGAGTAGAGACCTCCCAGTTCCCTGAGGGTAGGTCTCTACTCATTTAACCGTTCAGTAGGAGCCCATACTAATTGAATGCCGCCTGTTTCTTCCAGCTAAGCAGAGGTTAACAGAACAGAATCACAGAATGACCAGGTTGGAAGAGACCCACTGGATCGTCGAGTCCAACCATTCCCACCAATCCCTAAATCATGCTCCTAAGCACCTCATCTACCCTCACCTTAAACACCTCCAGGGAGGGTGACTCAACCACCTCCCTGGGCAGACCGTTCCAATGCCTAACCACCCTCTCTGTGAAGAATTTCTTCCTAATCTCAAGCCTAAATCTCTCCTGGCGGAGCTTGAGGCCATTCCCTCTCGTCCTGTCCCCTGTCACTTGGGAGAAGAGGCCAGCTCCCTCCTCTCCACAACCTCCCTTCAGGTAGTTGTAGAGAGTAATAAGGTCTCCCCTCAGCCTCCTCTTCTCCAACATTCCAATAAATTTCAGACTTTTCTTGTTTTAGAAGCCTGGCTGGAAAGCTGCCAGGAGGAGAAGGACCTGGGGGTGTTGGTTGACAGTGACTGAACATGAGCCAGCAGTGTGCCCAGGTGGCCAAGAAGGCCAATGGCATCTTGGCTTGTATCAGGAACGGCGTGACCAGCAGGTCCAGGGAGGTTCTTCTCCCCCTGTACTCGGCACTGGTGAGACCGCACCTCGAGTACTGTGTTCAGTTCTGGGCCCCTCACCACAAGAAGGATGTTGAGGCTCTGGAGCGAGTCCAGAGAAGAGCAACAAAGCTGGTGAAGGGGCTGGAGAACAAATCTTATGAGGAGCGACTGAGAGAGCTGCGGTTGTTCAGCCTGGAGAAGAGGAGGCTGAGGGGGGTCCTTATTACTCTCTACAACTACCTGAAGGGAGGTTGTGGAGAGGAAGGTGCTGGCCTCTTCTCCCAAGTGACAGGGAGGACGAGAGGGAATGGCCTCAAGCTCTGCCAGGGGAGATTTAGGCTTGAGATTAGGAAAAAATTCTTCACGTAGAGGGTGGTTAGGCATTGGAACAGGCTGCCCAGGGGGGTGGTTGAGTCGCCGTCCCTGGAGGTGTTTAAGGTGAGGGTGGATGAGGTACTTAGGAGCATGATTTAGGGATTGGTGGGAATGGTTGGACTTGACAATCCGGTGGGTCTCTTCCAACCTGGTTATTCTGTGATTCTGTGTATTTTTTAATAAGATTGTGACTAAAGACAACAGGTCAGCCTTGTGGCCGTTCCTGGAGGATACAGTTCAGAAGCGTAGCACACAAATAGTAGCAACTCTCTTTTCATAAAATGCATTGCTTCTGTTTAGAGGCAGATTCTGGCCTTCATGAAGCTCTGAGGAAAATCCGTTGAGAACTCTGGTACAACAGGTAGACAGATAGTGGCAGAATTTAATTAATATTTATCATTAGGAATTCTTCGTTAACTGATGAAATGAAATCAGCATGGAAGAACAAACAGAAATGGAGATTTGAATAGCCCAGGTTCTCCTCTGAAAAGGTAAGTGACGACATACAAAAGTTGGGTAACGAGCTCTTTCAGTGGGAAGACATTTCTGGAAGATGTTCTGAACGTAGATGTTGGTAGCTGATTTGTTTTCCAAGCCGTGCCTACGCTGGATAGTTTTGTTCTTGCAGGAGCCTGGTACTTGCTGACACATGATCGTTTATGCCTGAGGGAGAGTCCCAATCTCAATATTTGGGCTGTGTGCTCTATGTGCCATATAGATGTCAGCATTTGGTCCTATGACCTTCCTCGAACTGACACATACCATCCCAAGCTCTGGAAAATGTATACATGCACACCCACTATTGCACAGAGTTCATAGAGAGGACACATGAATCACATAAGCTTTGTTATTGAAATCTGCAGTCTTTGACCTTTGCTTATTTCTTTGTAAATGTTTCTGTACACGTTTGTGCCTGGTTTAAAAGTGACAAAATCCAATCTCACTTTATGCTTGCACTTGTTTACTTCCAGAAGGTGGTTTGGTATAGGTGCTAATAGAAATGAATCTATTGTGAAAACAAAACAAAAAGACCTAGAGGTGGCTGGATACTCTATTTTTTTTGTGATTAAAGCTTTTTCTACTGCGTTATCTTCAAACCAAACTTGCAGTTAGGTAATAGGGCAATAAATGTCCTAAGCAAAGCCCTGAGACCCTTATTAGATAATCTTTTCATGGAACAGTTACAGCTTTAGACAGTACCTTACATGACACTAGTTATTGGATGGCCAATTAGTAAAGGACAGGCAGTTGCTATAAATAAAAACATCAAAACCCAAACAGCATTTAAATCTTAAGTCATTAAAGGGATGAGTCCTGAACTTCAGTGTAATCATTAGCACCAGGGCAAAATAGATGGAGTACACTGTGACTATCTGCAGCTGCTGAATACCAAGTGTAAATGGTCATATAAGAGGCAAAAGAGGGTACATCATGTTGAGACAACATGTTGCCATGAAAACTTGAGAGGAACTGGAACATGCTAATGAGACCAATTATGCTGAAAAAAACCTTTACTTTTCTGGTAAAATGGATTCAAAGATCAAAAAGGGATTTAAGGTGTGATCGATTTTTGTTAGAAAATAGCAATGTATTTCACTGTGCAATTGAAGAATCTTAGCATTTTTCCAAATCAAAATGAGACTAAACAGTTTTGCAGATTATTAATAGAAACTTGCATTTATGCAGGAAAGTGAACATTAGTAACCATTAAAAATACTGACCTGAATGTGCAGGTGCTGTTGCATTCACAGATGTGGAGCTCTTTCATATTTTACAGTTGAGTGAGTAGTTTTTCCATATGCATGTAGTGCTCTCCTTTGAAATATCACCAAAATGTCTGTTCTTCTTTCATTCTCAAAGGAAGGTCTAGGAGTACATGGCATATCGGCACATTGGTACTTACACAGAGCAATTTTCCTGGGACAGGATGCTAGTTAAATTTGAAACAAAAAGAGCACGAACTAGAACTCTTGCCCTCTGTTGGGTAAGGTGTGAAATGTGGTGAAACTAGTAGTTAGCCTATGAAAATTGTGAAAGTTGGTCTGTTGTGGTGGGAAACCCTCTGAAATTCCACCAAGTAAATTTGAAATGTACTTTACAAGGTGTGGTGTGTAATAGATCTGTTTCAGTCCCAATGAAGACCAAATGACCTACAGTGTGCTCTTAGCCCTAGATAGTCCTCCAGGCTACCCCCAGACCTTTTTAAAAACATTACAGAAAATGGAAGTTTCAGTCCCAATGAAGACCAAGTGACCTACAGTGTGCTCTTAGCCCTAGATAGTTCTACAGGCTACCCCCAGATAGTGACTGTGTATTTGTTGAAGTCCTGGAGCAGGATAAAGAAAGCCACAGAAAGCTGGCTATATTGCAGAAGAGTGGTGGTTTTTTTTCCTGTTTCCATTTACTTTTCTCCCCTGTTCGCTGAACTTTTCTGACTGTGTAGAATGCAATGTATTATCACTCAGACCCATCCAAAGAGATGCAGCCCTTACAGGCAGGAAAATACAGCTCTTCAAGTGCAACTGATATAAGAAGAACGCCATGCATGCTTTACAACTTATTATTGTTGAAAAAACAATATTGTCAATCACGGAGCAATCTTGATTAGTCATAGTCTCATGCAGACATATATTTTAGAGAAGATGAGATTCATGTGGAATAAGGATAAATGTTCTTAATAGGTTCTTTCATTTGACCAAACAGTAGTAATAAACTTGTAATTGTTATATGTGTGTTTCCAGACAAGTCAATAATTTGCTTCCAAACCCACTCAGAATTACATGTGGCTTTTCATAATGAAAAGGTTTGTTCTGGTTCATCTTCAGCACGTATCTTTTAATCTTTCATTGAAGATTGAACTGAGGCCTAATACAATTCTTGAAATAGACAACCTCATTATGCTTTGCTAAAAGAAAGTCCTGTCTTGCAGTTTTAAAGTGGATTAAATTAAATTTGACAAGCCTTCTATGAAAAGAGGAAGTAGGGAGACACCAGGATCACTGAAGTCATCACTAGAAAGCAGCACAACTCTTCATCCATGTCCTGGTAATTTTGCTATAATTTGGTATGGGCAGAATCTAAAGAAAATGGCATAAATTCACACTTGGCCTCAAGCTCTTTAATTCCTTAAGTAAAAAAGGTCTGTGAATCTGCATAGATAGAGCAAAATATGTCCTACTAAGCTCCTTTTCATGGGTCTAATTTAATTAACTTCAGAAAAATGCCCAGTCGTCTGGGAGGGATGCTCTAGGCATCAGTAAAGCCACTAGCTTCTTAACTAATTCTGTTGCTGCCAGTTTAAATTGTCCTAATAAATTTACAAGATAAGAAGGCTAGATGGAAATGAAAAATACCAATCTTTAATCCTTAGGACATGCAGAACTATTCTGAATTGTTGGGAGTTTTTTGAAAGCAATTTTTTCCCCGCTTGTGAGCAGCCTTTTGAATGTTTTGGTCATTATAAAAGTCCTCAGAATTTGTCTTATCGTCGCAAGCCCCAGAGAGCCTCAGATGTTGCCAGGACTTGAAACAAGTGACTCAGTGTGTCTAGGTGATGAACAACTGAGAAGGAGTTTGCTTTTGTATATGTGCTATGGCCTCGTTCCTTGCACTGGCCTTACTGGAGTAAGATGCTTTGGAGGTAGAGATGGGAGCCACAAAAATTTCATCAAGAATTGCCAAAACAGGGATTTGTTTTGGACTGAAAGGTCTGAAGGGCTTTTAAGTGTCTTTAAAAAGTTGTAGTAGAGAAGGCTATGCTTGGAGCCTGTCCTAAGCACCAGAATGAAGGTTTCTGGAAGCTAGTACAGAACAGGCTTATGTTTTCAGGATTTGGATTGATTATGTTTAGAGATCTATATGGTACCCAAATTCTCATCATAGAGAACTATGGCTTGATTGATTTGCCCACAAGTAGTCTCATTTGAAGTCATCTAAAACATTCTATCCAACCTCCAGCTGTCACTCCAGGTCTGTCAAGTGGCTGTCTCTGATATCCCAGAGAATCTCAAAGGCTGGTCCGTGGCTGATACTTTGGCATTAGATTCTGGATATACCTGCTCCTTGAAGAGTAAGGTGGGAAAGGCTTAGTGGCAGCTGAAAGGTGTTGGTATGATTGCTCTTCCTTGGAAGTTTCACTATGAAAAGACGGCTCAGTTCACTGGGATTGTAGTTACGGAGTGTGCCTGGAAGTTAACTCAGTACCAGTGACACTGAACAGGCTAGGCTAGACACTCCTTGCTACTGAGCTGAGTAGTCTGTGCCTTTCACTATTTTGACTGCCTGTGCTCTCTGGACATCTGTGTGATGGGTAGATCCCAGCATGAAGGCTGATGCCTTCCTGCTCTGAAAGAGGTGGCTCATTTGATTCTTGTGAAGCTGAAGCAGTTTCTTTATGTTCACTTCTGAGTGGAAAGTTTTTGCATGCCTCCACGGCTCCACCTGGGCTTTGGATCAGAAATTTTGTACATTCAAGATTTCTTTCAGGTGCTGTGGGGCAGAATTTTGTGTTAATTCCTCCTTCTCTTGGGACTTTTAAATGTTTGGAAATGCATGGAAATATCATTCTTGCTGTACAAGTGAGAAACCTGAGGCTGGGGGTTCCTCAGCATATCAGCTGCAGTCATGTGTGTTCATTAGCTACAGTTACAGTTAAAGATAATCTGATTTTTTAAATTAAAAACATCACAAATAACAAGAAAGTTAATAAAGAAAATACTGTATGCTTGCATGTGACACTGAGAAGACTTGTAATCTATACTGTATAACGTTATATTAAGAATCCCTACAAAAAAAATGCAATGGCTTGTTGTAGATTTTATCTTAGTAGGAGAAAAGTGAATAACAGATATTGAAGATATCTTTTTCTGAATAGTAATTATTTTTAATGAAAACAGACTTTATTTCTTAATTATCTTAAGGTGTATGTCTCAGTCTGTTTTTACTTTGCTATCAACAGAAATGCAGTATGGTTAAACATAAAGTAGCTTCAGCAAATAAAACTTTACTCAAGTCTTACACAGGCCCTTGATATTGAAACATCTTTATTATCAGTTTATAGACACTTAAAATATTGTTGTTCTATAAGGTTAATTGCTCTTGCAGCTTCAGTTATAACCATTACCTGGCCTGCCTTTTATTGAATTTAATCCATAATATACTTATATCTACAGTCATATGCTTCTTCCATTTTAAATACTCTTACATATGTTACAGAAATTAAAAAAAACTTTTTTTAAAAGGCTTTTTAAAGGATATTGTAACTTTTACATCATATCTGGCTTCTGTTTGTTTACTTGCAGAGACACTAAGAGAGAAGTCTAAGTGTAAATGATATTGGAATGTACCTGATGCCCCGACTAAAATATGGGTCTTGTCATACTCAACTGTTATCTCTGTTCTCACCCTTGTACCTGTCTGCTCTTTTAGCAAAGTTGAAGAAGGTGTTTACCGCTTTTAACAGCTTGGGTGTGAAAAAGAACCCTTAGGGAGTCCTAAATGGATTTATTTATCATCAACCTTAAAACAGTAATGCAAGGACTGTTATATCTTCAGCATGAGTAAATAGTGGGGGAGAAAGATAGTGGAATGAAAAAAAGTGAGGTGATGCGATGAGTTGTCATAGCATAATGGCATATAAGCATTTGCACACTTTGCAGGGGCACTTGCCTGTGTGCAGTGCTCCTGAGCATGATGCACAGAGAGGTGATTGCAGTTGACTACAGGGCAGCTTTGCATGCAGCTGCTTGCTCTGTATGCCCAACAACTTAGCAGAGAGCACAAAATGCAGTTTGTAGATGCATAAAAATATATGCTGAGAATGTAATTCTTTAGGAGCAAATATACTGATCTTTTGACTCGAATTGTTTCTTAATTGAAGCACAAACCAGCTCCTCTTATACTTCAGACTACTTGAAATCATGTCTGGTAGGAATGTATAACTGGATCTTCGATGAATGGTGTACTTATTTCTCCACCAACAGATGCCATTTAGATTAATGAATAAGGATTCTCCTGATAACAGCAATATCTGATGAGGTTATCAGATTCTCCTAAATTAAAGATAACTTGGAAATAACATAATCAGATGTTATTGCTGCAGATACAAATTTTCATAGCCCAAGTGGTAGTTCATTTTTGCACAGCTGAGGAATTCCTTTCTTTCAAGTTCTGGTAATAATTCAGCAGTGTATTTGACCAAGTTTATATATATAAATGTGTTCAGGAGCACCCAAAAATGTTTGTTCCTCCTCTGGGGCTTTCCATCATCAGAGTTTTGTCTTTGTCTTTTCTTGACCCTTGTATGGGGCAGGGTAATTTCAAGTCAAAACTTCCTTTAGTCGATTCACAGATAAATGTGTTTCACCTATCATTTTGTTAAATTAAGCGTAAGTCTGAGATGTTAAGTTCCAGTCCTAATTAAACCTATATCAGATCTGAGGTGTCTGGACCTTGAGATTTTAATTTTCATTTTATTACAGAGTAGGGATCAATCTTAAAATCCCCATTTTTATCCTTAATGTTTGAGGAGTGTTCAGTGCTACATTTTGTGGTCTTAACCAGAGTGACTGCCCTAGTGGTAATGTTATACAGCTAAGTATAAGTACTCTGTATGTGGATAATACCTGGGCTTAAGTTTTCTTTGCTCACTGTCTCATCAGGCATAGCAGAGGCTCCCGTGTTTCAAAAGTGTTTGCCTAGGGAACACATTTCATACCTTTCTCAGTCAACTACTTCTTACCATTGAGGTTTCCAACAGGACAAAAGTATTTGCGTGTATTTCTGATTTCCTAATGGAGAAACCAGTCACTCTAATGTTTTTTAAGGGCTTGAACTTTGAAAAGGTCTGTTTCCATATGGCTCTTTTATGGGAAGTAGTGAAAAGATTTGGAAGAAGAGACCATCACCTTACAGTAGCTGTGCATTAATATTCAGTGCATTACATTAAATTTCTGGGCTGTTTCACTAATTTAGCTGTGTTCTGCTATGTTTAGTGGGTGGGAATCAGAACAATCTTGGCCTTTTTTTCTTTCTAACAGCTCAGGATTTAGTACAGTCTAGAAATTATACAATCAGCCCTGCACTGAGTGATGCTTATCCGCAGGGCAGAGGTCCTCCTGTCCACACTCTTTCTGACCATTAAGAATTCAGTTTACTCTTAATACATTTTAGAAAAACAATCAAGGAACACATACCATTGCAGCTGCTTTCTTTGGAGTGTCCAGTAGGACAAAAGCACAGAGAACTTGGCACTTTCCAAGAAGGACAGAATCAGTAGAATCCCAATCTGTCTTCACACTTGTTGGTGGAGGGGGCCAGATGCCTGGGAATGCAGAAATTATGCTTGGAAGAATGTCTGAGAAATATTTGCTTTTTAAATAATCTTTTGAACAGACCTATATATTTCTCAGTAGAAAAATCCTACAGCTATCCCCATCCCTTTACAATCTCCCTATAGTATTATTTGCTTTGAAAGGTACAATCTGACCTTGCTTTGTTAGCACATGATTTCTGGTTTAAAAAGTGTGCTGTGAGTAAAAGAAGTCATAGAGTAGGATTCATCTGCCTACAACTGAGTTTCCTTTACAGTCAGTGTAGATCAAATCAGGACAGTCAATATATTCTGGAGTGCAATTCCTGCTGTACTAAAGCAGCACTTGAATGGGTCAGATAAACCATACCTGAGAGGCTAATTTCACTGGCACAGGCTGCCCAGGGAGGTGATTGAGTCACCATCCCTAGAGGTATTTAAAAGACAGGTAGATGAGATACTTAAGGATATGATTTAGTGAGAGATATGTATGGTTGAACTCGATGAGGAGGTCTTTTCCAACCTGGTGATTCTATGATTCTGTATTTCAGCATGTTGTACTTGTGCTAGAAGTGACATGCTAAAATTAAACCATTTGAATTTATGTAATGTATAGGAAGGGAGTGGATGTCCTGTGGGATTTTTTCTTGACACAAGTCTTTTACTGTAAACCTAGAGCAAGTTAGCATTGTTTTGAGCAGAGGCTGGATTGTATGACCTCCAAAGATCTCTTCCAGTCTAGTTTATTTGGTGGTTCTTTTGCCAAATAGTCTTTTTTACTGCATGATTATTTAGTGCCAGATTTGGAATAAGTCTGCATTTGGACAGCTATTCAGATCACAAGACAACTCACACTCTTGGATGTGGACCCTGTTACATTTTCTGACCTACTGCTGAGGCCAGATGAGGAGGTCTGATTAGCTTTTCTCACTTACATGCGGCTGGATATCTTCAGGTACCCAGAATATTGCTTTGCAGTACTAATTTTTTTTTTCCTTCCCTACAAAGAATAAATATATAAACTACAGTGGAAGAAGGTGTTATTCTGTTCTGCTAGGAACATTCTGTAGGACTTGGCATGAGTATCCTGGGAGTATGAGCTAAAGATGGTGAACATATGGTAAAGCCCAGGAGGAAGCACACAGTTTTAGTTTTCAAAGATTGCTCTTGGATTGTTATACTAATGTAATGAAAGGACATTAAATGAGCTGAGGTTATTAAACCCTAAAGGTTACTGAGTCCTATTGGGGATCACATTCAAAATGTAATTAAGCCAAATCCAGATATTTTAATTTCTAGCTGGAGATTTATGCAACATAAGCTGATTCTTTTTCCAGTTCTGAACTTTATTGAAAATGGTCTTGTTAATTCACTTATTTCTTTTTAGAAGTAACTGAATTGACATTGTTTAGGCCTATTTGGCTGCAGTAGAACAGTAAGTACAAATATCAAAGTCACGGTTCAAATCAGATGAAGTATCTGGGAAGAGAGATGTTTGTGCATTGTTCTGGTTTGAGTGGTACTGAAGTACCGTTCCTCCTCATGCCCTGATTGCCAGTACTGGGCTGGATATTCACCAGAGTAATGGGGCACTTATATGTGGAAAGGCCACCGTTCTTACTTATTTCTTTGGAAACCAAGGACATAGTTAAGTTGGTGGAATGTTGTAAGTCGAGAAGGTAAGAAAGGATCACACCTGCAGGGAGGAGCAGACAGGGCAGGTGAACCAAAACTGACCAATAGAGTATTCTCTTCCACATATGTCATACTCAGTAAAAAACAAGGGATGACAAGGATGAGGCCCTCTTATTTGATGGCTGGCATCTCACTCCGTCAGTCTTTCTCCCCCTGATCCCATATTTGTGTATTCCTGAATCCAGTTCCTAAGTCCAACTCCTGTCTGCTGTTGAGTCCAGTCTGGGACCTTCCCCTGTGCCTGCTCTGCAGCTTCAGTGGTGACATATAACCATGGGTAGAGGGGGCTTCAGTTTTGTATAATTGTATATATTTTATTATTTTCTTATTAATAATATTTTCCTTCTTATTATTGTTGTTTCATTAAAGCTGTTTTAGTTTCCACCCCACAGGTATCTTTCATTTCCATTTCTCCTTCCCTGTGGGGGAGCAGATTGGGACCACAACTGCTCCCATTTAGTTGTCAACCAAGTCAGGGAGGAGCTAAACCATGACACCTCCAGAAGAGCAGCTCTGGTAGTTTTGTCTTGAAAAGGTGCTTGTTAGCATAGCAAACGCATGAATTTATTCTATATCCAAAATCCTTCCTTAATGCTGGCAGCATACTAATTACTTTAAGAAAAAAAAAAAAAGGATGAAGGGGCAAGGTGGATGGTGATGGAAGATGGGACTAAGCAGCGTCAGCATCATGTAAGATATACCCAGCTGAAAGGGACAGAGGGACAAAGTGGAAAAGGAATGTGCTATGGGCAAGGGAAACAATTTTGGGTAAGGTCACACTGAGGGGGGAACAGGTTATGAATGCCAACAAAAGAAGGGCAGACCTGAAAAGCAATCAGATGGATTTTCTCTGCAGTGAGGAGAGGCAGCAGCTAGTTGTGACATTGCTGTTCCGGCTAAGTTTTGAACTGTGGCTTGTTGCATCTGAAAGATGCAGCAGGTCCTCCCAAAAGTGGGGGCCAAGTTCAGAACTGAATTTCCTGGGTGTGCAGGAATAAATAAATCGGCTGGCTCATGAACTAAAATGGGTGGAAAGTGGATCGCTATGGAAAGCCAGTGCTCCACAGTAGCTGATAGCTTTGCCTCAAGTGACCCTGGCAATTCTATGAGCTCTCTGTGAGCTCTCATCTGTGTGGTGGGTGATGCTGGCAAAATAGGTATAATGCAAGCGAGGGATCCAAAATCTTTGTTGTTTTTATTAACGCAAACTTAATATTGTACCGTGTTCCTGTTTGCCCTTAGACACACAAACCTGCACTTTATGAGTTGCTGTTATGTCAGGGAAATGAACATTCTCCTAATGGAGTCTGCTGGGCTTGGATGTGTTGGTTTGAGCGCTCTTTGGGCTTATGCTCTCCATCTGGTGTGCGGTTGTTATTGGAGTTTGAATAACCATTGCTGCCCTGGGCTGTGGGAAGCTTGGCGTTTGCACAGAGGAGAAGGGAGGGAGAGCACAGGCTTTGTGGCGAGGAAGTGAAATTGTACAAGAAAGCCTTATTTTATCAAAGGAGTAAATCTGTTGCTTGTGTTGGTGCTGAATGCCAGTAGTTGAGTACAGAAGACATACAGAACCAAGCACTCAAAATGCAGAAAGTCCAGAAACAACCAAGTGCAAAACAGACTTAAGTACTTAAAAGCCTAGAAATACACAACTGCGAAATTTCTGAAGCTCAGCTTCAGCTACATGTGTAAGGAATAAAAAAACCCCCACCCGGTTCCCATTCCTCATCTCACCTGAAATCTTCCACAACAAACAATTCCTTCAGGTCTCAGGTGTTTTTGAAAATTAGTGGAATCATAAATATTCTTATACAGCACTCTGAACTTACTACACGTTCAAAGAGGAAAAAAAAATTGTATTGTGCCTTAATAATGCATTTCCATGCACCACATTTTACTTGAATTTCTTTTCAATTTAAACTTACGCTGGAATTTCTTTAGCTTTATGATTCTTGTTTGAGGGATTATTACAATATTCTGATAATGTTTTTGCCTTTGCTATACTGCTGTAATTCTGGACTAATGTAGGTTTGATCTAAAATATAGAATGGAAGACAGCTAGTGCTGGAGTTTGAATGCACTTTTGCATATTTAAAGAGGCCTCCTCTTTGGTAAAATTGTTTGAATAATGCAGGAAAGTTACCCCTGTGTTGTCTGACGGTTGGTGGAGAAAGTGCTGGATAAACTGGAAATACTGTTCAGTCATTCCTCTTGACTCCTACTCTTCCACACAGTGTTGAGCGCAAGTGAGAGCTCCAGGGACTGGAACTGATTTTATAGATTAAACAGGTTCCTTTTTATTAGAGCTTATTTTCTCAGCTTTACAGAACTAAGCTTAGTGCCCTGCTGTTGATGTCATTTTAAAACCTGTCACTTAGGCATTTTTAAATTTTTGACAGACCAGTTATAATTAACACGATGGGCCTAAATTTCTCAAGTATTTTCTGCTTTTATCTTGAAGTATCTGGTACGTCAACATAAAGAAAACCCCAACTAGTCTCTCACTTCATAATTTTTAGGATACTTTAGTCTTCCACCTTGCAATAACTATATCTCCTGAGATATTTGTGCCTTTTAGTTTTTCTGTTAGTTGTTTCTGTTAGGTGCAGTACATGCGGGAGCACCAAGTCTTAGTGGCTGCAAATATGGTTTCAACATTTGAATTGGTCATCTTTTCTTTATTCTCTCTTTGTCTAAACTAGCATAGACTGGATAGTTTAAGATGTATGACACATAACAACTGACTGAGAGTTTCCAAGTGAGGTGAAGATCTTTGTGAAGAATGTCCATCCTTTTCAATAAGAGCTGCCTCTAGACCCCAGAAGTCCTGGTACTTGTTCCAGCTATGCCTAGTGGTCTGGAAGGAAGGAGAAAGATGAGTCTGATCAGGAAATAAATCTGTAAACCCACAAAGCATTTGAAATAGGAAACTTTCTTGCTATCTCTGCATATATTCAATGTCTGTGTTGTCTGGTGATACCTCTCCCACAATTACCAAAGGTTTTGTTGTGTTGCTATTTGTTTTGAAGCTATACTAGAGCACTGCTATGGTACCAGACTTAAATTTTGAGGGTCAACAGACTGATCTCATTCAATAGCAAGCTTCATGGTCACCTGTCACTGGTGCAGTGCCTCTGATACATCCTGGTACAATTTTCCTCAGAAGAAAAGATGACAGTTTTGACAAGGGCGATGAAGTGCAAATTTCTGAAGCAATATAAATGGGAATGTGTTCACTGAAGAAAGGAGAAATTTCCTTTTGGGATTAGGGAAGAGACAGAAATTAAATGAATCCTTCTTGTAAATGTTATGCACTGGGAAGTGGTAGAGAGAAACTCTTTGTGTGCTTGGCTGAATGATGAAGTTAGCATGAAGTAAACTTGAGAATGAATTGTATAGACAGTTATATAGGCAGAGCCTGATTTTTTTTTTTCATAAAGACAGTATCCCTTGTCACCTTAATGCTGTTGATAAGACTCCCAATTTTCCTCTTCACAGGTTTGCTGGATGGTTATTACACATTTTCCACAGACAGGGAGATGTAAAATGTTAGTTTGAAATACATTCTAGCTGATTTTCTTTACAGCTATGCATTGGCATCTGGATGTTGGATTATTATAATGGTTCCCTTTTTTTCTCTTTATTATCTATTTTCCTTTCAGTCTATCAATGTCTGTGATAAGGTTTGATCTAGTATTATTTTTGAGTGTGTTTCTAAGAGTAATCAGACCTTTGGAACTAGCATAAATGAAAAAGATAGGTTTCTTGTTGTCCTTTGGATGCAGAAACATAACAGCACCTACAAAAAGGCAATATAAAAATGATGAGCAGAATGCAGATTTGCTGGAGGGTCATTATATGCTCCTTAGGTAAGAATAGGCTGATAATTCCTTCGAGTGGAAAACCTGGAAAGGCATTCAAAATGGAGAACTTGATATGCCTAATGTAAAAAGAAGATGATTTAGTGGAACCCACACAAATTAGTATTTACAGCTTTGCTACAGGAGGGAAAAAAATCCAGTGGCAATTTCTAAATAAGTTCTAGTGGTGACCCATGCAGTATACCTTCTTCTTTTAAGCACACAAGGGACCTCCTACTATAAAGATTGCTAATGCTTTAATTTAAAATCCTACTTAAATATAGTTAAACTGAGACCTTAACTCTCTTGACATTAGACATAATTATTAGGCAGAACAAGTACTGTCTTTTGTTAAACTAACTGGTAGAGCTGGAATAAATAGGCAAGCTTCCGGGTTTACAAGGATGTGTCTGCTTTTTTATACCTTTCCTAGTCAGTATAAGAAAATAAACAAAATAAGTGTATTTTTTCTTTCCATCCAAACTTTCCTGGGAAGATCATGGAACAGATCCTCCTAGAAACTATGCTAAAAGACATGGAGGACAGGGAGGTGATTCAAGACAACCAGCATGGCTCCACCAAGGGCAAGTCCTGCCTGACCAAACTTGTGGCTTTCCATGATGGGGTAACCACATCAGTGGACATGGGAAGAGCAATGGATGTAATCTATATGGACATTTGTAAAGCCCTTGACATGGTTGCCTACAACATCCTTCTCCTAAACTGGAGAGAAATGGATTTGCTGGGTGGACTGTTTGATGGATAAGGAATTGGTTGGATGGTTGCACGCAGAGAGTTGTAGTCAATGGCTTGATGTCCAGATGGAGGTTCGTGACAAGTGACGTCCCCTGGAGATCTGTGCTGGGACCAATGCTGTTTAATAATTTCATCAATGACATAGACAGTGAGATCGAGTGTGCTCTCAGCAAGTTTGCAAATGACACCAAGCTGAGCGGTGCATTTGTCAAACCAGAAGGACAGGTTGTCATCCAGAGGGACCTGGATCAGCTGGTGAAGTGAGCCTGTGTGAGCATCATGAGGTTTGGCAAAGCCAACTGCAAGGTCCCGCACCTGTGTCAGGGCGATTTGTGGTTTCAATACAGGATGGGGGAAGATGTGATTGAGAGCAGCCTTGTGGAAAAGGACTTGGGGGTGCTGATTGATGAGAAGTTCAACATGAGCTGGCAATGTGGGCTTGCAGCCTAACAGGCCAACCATATCCTAGTCTGCATCTAAAGAAGCATGGCCAACAGGTTGAGGGAGGTGATTCTGTCCCTCTATTTCGTTCTTGTAAGACCTCACCTGGAGTACTGTGTCCAATTCTGAAATCCTCAACATAAGAAGGATATGGAATTGTTGGAATGGGTCCACAGGAGAGCCACAAAGATGATCAGAGGCCTAAAGCACCTCTGCTATGAGCACAGACTAAGAGAGTTGTGGTTGTTCAGCCTGGAGAAGAGAAGGCTCTAGGGACACCTTAGAGCAGCCATCCCATACCTGAAGGAGGTGTACAAGAAAGCTGGTGAGGGACTTTTTACAGAGGCGTATAGTGATAGGACAAGGAGGAATGGCTATAAATTGGAAAGGGAGAGATATCGATTGGACATTGGGAAGAAATTCTTCACAGTTATGGTGGTGAGTCATTGGAACAGGTTGCCCAGGGAAGCTGTGGCTGCCCCATCCCTGGAGGTGTTCAAGGCCAGGTTGGATGAGTCCTTGGGCAGCCTGGTCTAGTGGGATGTGTCTATGATTCTGTGATTCTATGAAACATTTTCTTGCTTATGGCCTCAGATTACAACTCCCCCATCAACGCTGGAGTATACGTTAACTATAACTTGTACTGTAGTTGTGCTAAACAAACATATCTTAAGAGATGAGTATTGGTGGGAGGGGCTGCAGTTTAATTGGATACCATATTCCACTGGGAAGCATAACAGGCATAAAAGGAGGGAGCACCAGGGAGAAATAGCAAAAAAAAGCGTGTTTGCATAGGTCAGCTCTCCAAGTTAATTTCAAGGAGCAGGCATGTTCAGGATTACGCTTCAGAAGCTGCTAGTAGCCTCTCCTCCTCCTTGCTGGTAGTTATTTAAGGGCTTGATGTTGCCATCAAGAGGCAGTTTTAAAGGACAGGTTAAGGCATATGGCTAGAATTGATATTAATATAACTGAAGAGGTTACCTGTTAATGTCCAGTCGATGTGGTCTTCCAATGCTAATCTGGCCTCCCTGTCCTGTCACAGACCTCAGGGAAATGAAAGGTTTAGGGAAGCCTGGGGAGTTCAGACCTAGCATGTGTGTTAGGTTCTTGAAGGAGTCAGAAAACATTTTAAAAAATTGGTCTAAATTGGGGTTTTGAATGCCAGAGGATCTGAGAGGTTAAGGTTTGATGTTAATGTAAAACATTAGCTGGTGAGATGCTTGAGCATCTCTCCTTTACTCACGTCATAAAATAGGTCTAAAACCTGCTGGGATTTTTGAGTTCAGCAGGATTTTAACAGATGCTATCTATGTACAAATGGTATCTGCACCATTTTGTGGTGCAAACAGAAGCTGTGGCTACTATGTGCTGTTCTCCAGCCATCTCTGCCATTGTGGTGTAGTATCTGTTAGAAAACAATGCAGGTATCCCTGGGCAGCTGGAAAGTCAAAACAAGCAGACCTTGCTGTAAAAATTAGCCTGTTTTGCAAGAATAATTTATTCACCTGTATTTCTCTGAAATTGTATTTTCTAGGAAAAAAAACCCCAAAATGTAACTGATGAATTTCATTGAACATACATCCAAGTCTGCTAGAATAGGAGTCTAATATGGGCAGATTTAGTACAAGACTTTGGAAAAGGGAGTTAAGTCTCCCAAAAGATGCAGTTACATCCTCTCTGCTGCCCCGTACTAGCCAATGTTGCCTCCTAAGCTTGGTAGGGCCTTCTGCAAAGGTGAGATGTACAGTGCTTGGCCCCAGAACTAGGTCTGGATCTGAGTAGACAGTGATTTATATCAGGATTCAAACCATGTGTAAGCCACTTCTGTGAAATATTTATATTCCCAAGAAGAATTTTATCATGGGAGGATTTCCCAGCAGGTGAGACACATACTTATGCAGCCTTCATTTTTCATACTCTGATTTAACTGGGTCTGTTCAGGAATTGAATAATTGCTATGTCATCATAATTTTTGCTTTTTCTTAGAATTACAAGTTTAGCTGTTACCTGTGAAGTTCCAACCTGAGCCTGATAATGCAAGAACAAAGTGCTGCTTTAGACTACAGGTGAAATTTAATCTCGACTTAAATCACTTTGCATAATTCCTGTAAAAATCTGCAATGTTTCTAACACCACAGCTGCTTAACTTTGAAGGACAGTAGGTGGTGACTTCTTCCAAACCAGCAAAAATTGTGATATATACAGACCCCATGGCTCCTGTTAACACTACACTGTTTGGGCAAATCATTCTTAAGGATGAAGTGGCACTGGCAAGTCTTTCTGTGAGAGAAGTTCAGTTACTGCCCCCATGGCTACTGGCTTTCTGGAGCATGTGCTCACTAGGGGAATGCTCTCTCCTGGCTCAAGCACTTTCAGGCTGTTGTACTTATAAAGATTTCACTTAGAGTTAGAGGACTGAGGAAAGCATTTCCAGCGCTTTCCACGTTCTAACTGTCGTCACCTATAGCCCTGTTATCTGGTGGTTTCAGAAGGCACTGAGACAAAGAGACAGCCCAGGCTGTGCTGCCTGTGAATGATTTGGCCCACGTCAACTGCTTATTTAACTTATCCTAGTTGCTTTTTTAATAAAAAAAAAACAACAGAGCAGGGGAAATATATGTACGTTTTGCAGTAAATCTGATTGTAATATTTGCTTATAAAAGTATTTCCAGTGATATCCATAGGAGCAACTTGGGATCTTTGTTTTACCTTCTCAACATCATGCTCAAAAATGGATTCTTTAATCTAAGATTTGTACTGATTCTTTTTTTTAGGAAAGCTATCTTGATCATGTGTGCATTTTCTATCATTGCCTCTTTACTTTTTTCTGTTAGAGAATCTTTTCTGCCAACAATGACCACTCAAAAAATCATAAAAAAGAAAAATAAAGAATGAAAACCTAGACATAGTCAAGATTAAAGAAGTCCCGCTAGTTACTAGTATTGCATTGCAATATGAAACACAATTCTCACCAGCCAAAATATGCTGTGGATTACTTTTGGCTTCCCAAGATTGCTTGTGTTGTTCAAGGAGCTCTAAAACACAAGGCTGAGCTAGGCAGAGAGTAGTTCAGATGAACCTACTCCATGTGGTTTTATAAAATGCAAAGCTTATCCCCTTTGCAGCATAACAACTCATTTGTCATGTTTGAAGTTTTTTGGGACTGTTTGCTTTCAGTCCCAGAAAAAGAGACATTTTGGAAGTTGGACTTGAGAAAGAGAGACTGAGGGACTTGTTCCAGGCTAGAGAAGGGAGCTGGTATTAGGACTAAAATCTGGTTTCTCTCATTCCTGTCAAAGGTTTTAAAGACCTATGTGATACATTTGATTTCCACTCAACTCAGCATTATGGACATCAAGGAAAGCCAGCTGTAGTCTAAATCTACTCTCCTTTTAATTTTTCTTTTTTTTTTTACAGAACAACATCTGTATTTCGTTGCTTCATCTCTGCTGCAACAGCACTAATGCAAGTTTCAGTGCTGCTGTGGTGAGAATACCAGGTGATTGTCAGGTGACATCTCCACACAAACGATAATTCAACAATTCTGTGAGTTACCTGGTGGTGACAGAATTTTCAGAATCAAGGGTATGGGGATAATTAGGACTCTTGGTAATCATTCTGTGCATTTTTATTTTTTCCTTCTCAATGAAATGAGATTCACGTGGATTAATTACTACCTGCTATAAATAAACCCTGCAAACGGCAATCTGCATCGCAGAGGCAGAGGGTAGATGTCGTTTAATATATCACAGCTTTCCACGCACCTGTTCACCCAATACTGTTGCCATGGGAACCTCACTTTATTAGAGAAGCCCTGCATAATTAGCATGGATTGAGGTCTATATCAATCAGAATAATTTGAGGAGTACGAAGAGCCCAAAGGAGAAGGCAAAGCCGCTTGTCTCTGTAGGGAAGGTATCAGATCTCTGCTGCGTGGTAAATAGTGAGGCAGTTACTGGAAGAATTCAGTGGAATTAACAAATCTAAGGGAACCAAATTATACAAAAGGCAAAAAACTTTGTCCCTTTGGTTGTCGTTATGAAGTGCTGTTAGAATGGGCTTTGAAAAATGAACAAAGACAAAAATAAAAAAGATACTTGTGTAATTAACTTGCAGGCTTTATCACAAACTAAGAAATTTCATAGGGTGCAGGAGCATCATCAGTCTAGGAGTCTGGCAGTGAGACACAGCACTGCTGGTAGTGCACAGCTATACCTTTTGGACCTTCTTTTGCCTATATCAAGATAATGAAGATTAGTTCTCTGAAACAGATGAAAGAAGGGTAGTAAAACATGTACTCCCAAACAGTTGTTTCATAAGCTGTTGTGCCTAGAGTTCGTTGCTTTTTGCCTAAACCTGCAAGACGTATACAACCCTAGAGATGCAGTTATCCAGCCAGCATATCTTCATAATCACAGTGCAGCAGGTTAAGGATAGAGCAACAGCTTTTAGCTCTAATTTCTCTTCCTTCTTGTCAGCTTGTGTCAAACATCACTTTACAGAAAAGGGCTTAATAGTTTTGTAGAATACCTGGTATTGAAAAGCTGTTTTGAAAAAAAGTTGGAAGAACTCTGTGCGTGTCCATGCACAAGTGACTGAGTGAATCTTCTGCTAATATTATCTTGGCTGTGAGTTTCACCTAGATGTGATAGAACATTAGTGGAGTGACTGCAGTATGGGAGCTGTCTTAAACTTTAGATGTATGTGAAGCAATAACTTTGAATTTTTTAGGGGTCCTGTTTAAATGCAAGTGTCAATGTAGTATTATATTTCTGAGTCAATAATAACTGTTGATAATATGTGCCATCAAAAGGAAAAGATTATGAATACCTGAAAATTGGTGCTCTTTAACGTTAGAAATGTCAGGTAATAGTTTCAAATGCAATGGTTAAGTCTGTGGATGTAGTCTTTTGGACTTCAGTAAAGCCTTTGACACAGTTTCTCACAGCATTCTGCTTCAGAAACTGTCAGCCTCTGGCCTGGATGGGCGCACACTCTCCTGGGTGGAAAACTGGTTGGATGGCAGGGCCCAGAGAGTGGTGGGAAATGGAGTTAACTCCATCTGGAGGCCAGTGACAAGTGGGGTTCCCCAGGGCTCAGTGCTGGGTCCAGCCCTGTTTAATGTCTTTATCAATGACCTGGATGAAGGCATCGAGTGTACCCTAAGCAAGTTTGTGGATGGCACTAAGCTGGGTGGAAGTGTGGATCTGCTGGAGGGTCGGGAGGCTCCAAAGGGATCTGAACAGGCTGGACTGCTGGGCAGAGTCCAATGGCATGAGATTTGACAAGGCCAAATGCCAGTTCCTGCACATGGGGCATAACGAACCCTATGCAGTGCTACAGACTAGGAGAAGAGTGACTGGAAAACTGCCTGGAGGAGAGGGACCTGGGGGTGTTGGTTGACAGCGACTGAACATGAGCTAGCAGTGTGCCCAGGTGGCCAAGAAGGCCAGTGGCTTCCTGGCTTGTATCAGAAATGATGTGACCAGCAGGTCCAGGGAGGTTATTCTCCCTCTGTACTTTGCACTGGTGAGACCGCTCCTTGAATACTGTGTTCAGTTCTGGGCCCCTCACCACAAGAAGGATGTTGAGGCTTTGGAGCTAGTCCAGAGAAGAGCGATGAAGCTGGTGAGGGGCCTGGAGAGCAAGGCTTATGAGGAGTGGCTGAGGGAGCTGGGATTGTTTAGCCTGGAGAAGAGGAGGCTGAGGGAGGAGAACTTATTGCTCTCTACAACTACCTGTAAGGACCACCGGACACCAGCACCTGCTGCCCAGGGAGGTGGTTCAGTCACCATCCCTGGAGGTACTTAAAAGACAGGTGGATGAAGTGCTCAGGGGCATGGTTTAGTGGTGGATAGGAATGGTTGGACTCGATGATCCTGGAGTTCTTTTCCAACCTTTCCTGTGATGCTGTGGGTAGTACAGGTACTCCAGCTAAAGGACTTCTGGTAAAACAGTAATGTGGTTAGGTGTAGTATGTGTATTGTCTTGACTTTTGAAGTTGTAACTACTGAAATCAATCTAGATTAGAGGAATTTGTAGACCCTATGCAACAGGGAAACTATAGGTCTTGGGTGGCACTGGATTGGCCTATGCTACTTCATATACGTTATAGCAGAAGATCATATTAATTTTCTGTATTGGGCAGGCTGTGAAGAAAACAAATTGAATTAAAATCACAAATTGTTTTAGTTCATCTCCATGATATTTTAGTCCATATACTGAAACCCTCACTGAAGGGGCTGGAGAACAAGTCTTGTGAGTAGCAGCTGAGAGAGCTGGGGTTGTTTAGCCTGGGGAAGAGGAGGCTGAGAGGAGACCTCATTGCTCTCTACAACTACCTGAAAGGAGGTTGTAGAGAGGAGGGAACTGGCCTCTTCTCCCAAGTGATGGGGGGCAGGACAAGAGGAAATGTCCTCAAGCTCTGCCAGAGCAAGTTCAGGCTGGACATCAGAAAAAAATTGTGACTAGTGACTCTCAGTGCATCCCAGTGACCCCCAGTGTTTTCCGGTGACTCAGTGTGCAGGAAAGGGTCATTTGGCACTGGAACAGGCTGTCCAGGGAGGTGGTTGAGTCACCTTCCCTGGAGGTATTTAAGAGATAACGGGTGGATGAAGCGCTGAGGGGCATGGTGTGGTGATTGATAGGAATGGTTAGACTCGATGATCCTGGGGGTCTTTTCCAACCCAGTGATTCTGTGACCCCTAGGATTTTGTTAACATAGCAACTTGTTGCACTGTTGAGTGATATACCAGAATACAGACGGGAGAAAACTCCTTTGCTACATGTGAGCACCAAGTCCAGAAGAGAAGGTGAGGTTCTTTACCTCTGCTAATCCTTGGTATTGGATGGAGAGACTTCCAGCTGTTCTATATCTGCTATCAGAGGGAGGGAGGACATTTAATGTGTACAAGGACAGCTTTAGATATTGCCGCCACAAAATGTGGAAAAGATACTTCTCAGAGATGGTTCTGTGGAAAGGCAAGGCAGAAAATTTGGCCCTTGGTCCTCTTAATCAAGGGAGTTCCTCACTGCTAGGTTTCAGAGATGCCTCTCTTCTTCTTCCCCCTTGAACTCCTTTCTGTGAGGTGTCACAGCTTCAACAGTAAAAACAATGCACACTTTCTCCCGGAATGGGTGGCTAGAGTAATCACTTTGGAAAAACAATTTTGAACCCCTTCACTCTTCAGAAGGATTCCAGAAAGGGGAGCTATGGATGCCTCTCGTTGCTGCACTTACTACAGCCTGGCTTTGCATCAGGACAGAGCTGGGTGCAACGGTAACTGTCCTGGCAGGCTTTGAAGAACAACTTAGGGAGCATGAGAACTCTCAATGAAAAAGGAAAGTGCTTAAGGAGTTTAGCTGTTTCTGGGGAAAGACTGCAATTGAGCGAATTCCTTTAGGTTGTAACTTTGGAGGGAGGCACCTATGTTCATCAGAAAATACTGCTTTTAGGAGCAAATCTATCTTCAAGTCACTATTTCAAGTTAAGCATTATTGCTCTGAGAGTAATGATCCAACCTAAATGCTTCCATAAATTCAATTCATTAAAATAATATTTCCTCTGGCCCCAAAAGTGCCAGTTCTTATAAACTACCCATTTGAAATCGTTAGATAAGTTTGGGGGTGTTATTGTTCTTCAAGAGAAAAATGTTGCCTTGAGACTAGGAATGTGTTTGCTAGAATTTAGTCAATTTTAGAGACGTGTTCTCATTGGAGTTATTCTTCGTTTTACTTTTGTATAAAGGAGAGGATATTTAGGTCTTTATCTCTAGTGCTGCAAATCTGTTTATACCTGTACAGTGATAATTTAGAGAGAAAAGGAAAATAATAGTCAGAAAAGCTTAAAGAGTGTGGAGAAAAGTTTGGGAGGTAATCTTTGAACTGCATTAAGATTGAAGGATATCATAGATGAGCAGTTAGAAACATTTCTGAGCCTAAATTAAGTTATTCTGTGAACTAGTAAAACAGCAGGCTAGAATTTTCTGTGTGTCTGGTTCCATTTTTTTTAAAGCTACATGTTTTGTCCTGTCTATTAAAAACATAGTGAAAAATTTATGTCTTCCTTAAAGATATTACCATCTATTTACGTATGCACCACATACATATCTGAGAGAAGAAGGTGAATAAAAAGGTCTCCTGGTAGAAAGCCTTGAACAACTGGATGGAACAAAGATTATTTTTAAGCAGATGCTTTCTGTTTATGAAAGGGACTGGATTGTGACAGCAGGAAAAAACATTGTAGGTTTGAATTAATTAATATGGAAAAAGCTTGCAGCTTGAACAAATTCCCTGACTGCAGCATTATTGGTACTTTAATGGCAGTTATCAAGAGATCATCCCCATGGAGATGAAATATGAGTTTGCCTTCCCCTCCAACTTGTACCCACTTTGGTAGTATGGAAAACAACCACTATCATCTAAAACTAGAGTGGAAAGTACTGATTCATTTCATACATGCCTTCAAAGGCCTCTTTCGCCATGACAGACTTTACCCACTATCAATACTAGTCATTTAGAGGTGAAATGAAAGCCTGGTATGTTCATTTTCACTTTGCCGAGCAAGCCAATATACTTGCTGTAAAAATGAGATCATACTCTAGGCTTAATTTTAATGTGTCTTGCTGAAAATGCAGGGACTATAAGAAAATTGTTCTACCTCTGAACTTACAGTAGTCAATGGAAGGTGATGAACACTTCAAAGGTAGGAAAATGGGGCCAAAGATTTCTTGATATGTCTTCTAGTTTGTGATAACTGCAGCAACAGAGCTGGTATTTTTTATAAATGCAGAGAACTTCAGTAAATTCAGAAAATGTTATCCTCACACCAAAGAAGTTGTTTAGTGAACAATGTTCAATAAACAACAAGAAATGAGATAGGTGCAATTGCAGGAAAAGATTTAATGTCATGTATTTGGAGTTCTGTTTTTGCTCAGAAAGTACTTGATCTAGTACGTGCCTTCTGGACCTAACATAATAAGTTTCTTCTGGAACCTGACACTCACTTAAGCCTATCCACCACATCAGAGAATGGTTTTCAGTTTGCTTTTGTTGTCCTTGCCCCAATTCCTTTTCTTGCCTAATTTATCTGTCTTCTCTTGTGACTTGCTTGAAATCAGTCAGGACCAGAGAGCTAGAATGGGAAAGGTAAATCAGTGAGCCAGAATCAGATCTGTAAGCTTCACCTCTTTGGCAAAGCATGTGGTAGGTCTAGACCTTCGTTACTTCTGTTTCATAATTATGCTGTGTTATCACACTGGGTTTGTGTGTAATTCTGGGGGAAAAAAAAGAGGTTTTAGAAAGTGACATGCATTTCAGATATATCTTATGTAGCCACACAAGGCATGTTCTGGGGTTACATGTTGTGGGGGAAAGAAAAGGAGTGGGAAAACATTTCCATAGCCCAAAAATACTGTTACCACAGTCAGTGGGTACATTTGCTTTTGATAGCATATGGGGCTTGGGAGTGCTTTGAAGAGCAAAGGAATCCAGAATTTTCCCATATGAGCAAGCTAGGATTGTTATGTCACGTATCCTTTAAGTTTTCATTAACCTGTTTTGAGATTCCTGTGTCAGGCATGCATCTGAACATAGATCTCAATGTACAACAATGCACTAAAAAAAAAAAGACCTAGTTAATGCTGGTGCAAGAAAAATACAGCATTCTAAGCCTTCCCTTTGAAACTCAGGGAATCTTTAAAGGTTTGTAGACAGCAGGGCTGCTTATGCTGCTAAACAATGTCTTCTGCCACTGACACAGCAGCACCTTGTTTTTGTAGTTACTGCGGCAGAATCTCTCTTTCTATCCCCCTTTGGCTGCCCATGGAAGTTATTTACAACCTCAGAAGAAAGATCAAACAACGCTGTGATAACTAGCCCCTATGGACGCTGTCAGGTTTCCAGGTCTGTAAGACAAATGTCGCTTCTGGCTTGCAGCACCCTGTGTGCTGTGCATTTTGATGTAGATTTTTATTACCTGGCAGGTGGCTTGGGAGTTATGGATGGGAAAAGGGCTAAGATCAATAACAGAGAATGATCAAGTCATGTCAGAGAGGGGTCAGCAGGCAGCAGTTGTGGAAATTGCCCCTTGATGTGACTTTTGGGGTGGGGGATGGAGTGCGTAGGGGAGTGCCTTGATTTCTGAAAAGCATCCTGCTGTGTTAAGAGTGCCTAATTATAGCTGTCACTGTGGCTAGCTAAAATAACAGAGGGCGTTGGGCAGGGATGGTTAATAATTGCATTTTATTCTGGTGGTTGTTGGTATTGCTGCCACCTCTCCATCTTTCATTAGGCCGTGCTAACCCAAGTCCCCAAAGGTGCAGGCTCTGCCTTTTCCTGTAGGGTTGGGAGAAGTCCTGAGAGACCTTCTCATCCCACGTAAGATTGACTGCAGCCATTTTATTCCTGAGACTGGTTTATCCTACCTGCTTCTAAAATCTCTAGTGTCAGACTCCTTTAACGTGCTCACTTTTGTGCAGCAACTGGAGCTGCCACTGTTTTATCTGCAGACTTTTCAACATAGGATTAAGTTTTCCAGCTCAAAAAGGCAAGTGGCTAAGACTTCTGGCAAAGGATATGGGCTGCTATTTTGCTTTTATCCTGCTATGCTTCTTTGAGGATCAGAGAAGTACTGACTTCTGCAGTAAGACCTGCAGATATTGTTGTTTGATTTCAGTGACGTGCTAAAAACTGAGGAAGCTTCAAAACAAAACAAAACCTTGCAGTTTTTGCTCTAGATGCACAAACAGAGCTATGACAAGGAAGGGCCTTTTCAAAGTTTCAGACAGAACTCGATAGCAAATTTAGTGACCTCTTCATTACATCTTGGCTTGTGTCTCCTTGGAATTAGATGAGCAGCAAACTCTGCAGTTTTCTTCCAGTAAAATCCAGGAAGGTCTCTGTAAGCGATTTCTCTGTGTTAGTCCCTATTTATATCTGTAATTAAAGAAATTAGCATCATAGTTATCTTTCTAATTTCATAATGATCTCTTTGAAATAATAGCCTAGTTCCAGGTGTTTTATAAAATAAAACAGCTAGGGAAATTAATTTCAATTAGAAAGGAAAAAATACAAACTGAAGCAGAGTTTTATTAAAAAAACCCCACAAATTGCAAACCCCGCCCCAACCAAACCCAACATGCATTTATTGGATGGTACTTCATTTAGGTAATTAAATCTGTGCAGTGTGAATGAACCATTGGCAGCAGTGCCCTTTATCAGATGACATTTAGAGCACATTAATCTGCTCAATTCTGTGGCTCCCCAGCAGCTTAAAACACATCTGGAGGCAAAAAATCAGTGAATTCTTAATGGGAATGAATAGTCTTTTGGTATGTAGTACAGATGCTTTAGGCTTTCTCACTTGGAAGATTTAGTAATATTGAGAAATCTGAGCTGTATAGATGTAAATTAATAAGCAACCACAAATTTACAGTGTAGGCATGTTGGAGTTCAGAATAAAGACAAGAGGACTCATGAAGGAACACCCTTATCTCAACCATTACTTTGTTTTCTTTCTCCCTAATCTTTCTGCCAGTACCTTTTGTATTGTCTATGACCACTACAAATCCTACTTTTCTCCTGGAAACAGGGTTGTATGGGGAAACTCATGAGGAATATGTGGGAAGGAGTTCACAGAGAGCTGCCAAGGCTGGCAGATTTTGGGAGAAAGTCATGCTTATTAAAGTTCAAAGTCTAAAGTTGAGTTCTGCAGCAGCACCTCTTCTCTTTTCCAGCTTTAAGCAACCCCCCCAAGATGATCACTGGAACAGAGCTCACAAGAACAAATATGGCCTGAAAACAAATTATTAAGGTCACAGCTCTCTTCTGGAGTTTTTCAAAGTGTGTCTATTGCTATTACTCCTCTGAATCTGCTGCTCCTGTCAGGAATTGCGTGAGTGGTATATTGTAGCACCCACCATTTTGCCGGCCCCACTGAGCTATTTAAGTTTTCAAAGTATTGATGCAGCCCTGCTGGGGTGTGGAGGGTCCTTGATGAAGTTTCAGGTTTAACCAAATGCTTAGTATAAGTGAAGTTTGTTTGAACGCATGAATTTGGGCATAACTTTTGGAACTGGCCCAGCCAGCTTTTACGAAAATCTTCTCTGGTAGGATCCCTAAACTTTTCTTGTGTAGGAATTAAAATTGTTCTCAACCAGCATAGGGAAATGCTGTAGCAGAGGGTGAAAATGAACAGGAAAGTTCACTTTACTTTTTTAGAGGTAAAATACAGTCTTGAGGACACTCATTGTCTGAAATTATGTGCTTCTAGGCTTTGAGGGATCTTGTTAGACCTGCATGTTATGCTATCCATGTGTTATTTCTATTTCAGAGTAAGATCTCGTGCATGTCACCTCATCCCACCACCCACACCACCTGAACTAAATGACTGTTTACAACTGAAATACTTACTTTGAATTAAGTGTCAGTCCTTTAATTAATAACACGGGACTACAAACTCAACAAGGAGGTCTAGGGTGGGCACTAGGAAGAAATGAAATCAAAAATGACCAGGATTCGTTCACAGAAAGGACATATTTCAAATGGAGATTGTGATTACAGATTGGAAGAACAAAACCTGAGCATTTAGGATCTCTTTGAAATTAGTGCTTCAAAAAGCATTTAACTTCTAGGGAAGACATTCTGTGGACATTGCAAAACACCAGTGAATTTGCCTTGAATATATTTTTTGTAATTGTTCTCTTTCTGTTAATAAATAAGGCTATTGCTGCTTAAAGACTTGATCCCTTGCAGCCTGTCTTTTTCTCTCTTCTTGATCCTGCAGTGAAGTCATAATACTGTATTTTTGTGATACTATGGTTATTTCCATGGCAACTGACTGATGTCCAAAGTACGGGATCATGACTCTAGTGTGGGATCAAGCAAGAGGAGAGAAAGTCCTTATTAAAATACACTTTGTCAATAAGAGGAAAAGGAACTCATAAAAAATCCTATTCATTTTATTATGCACTTCCTTCTCTAACTGAATATAAATGCAAATGAAAAATACTTATTTTAAAGAGCTGTTTTTTTTAACGTGTTTGTATTGATGAATAAAATGTTGGTTTGAAAGGAAACATGAATTAAAGAACAGCATATATAACATATACAAAAACTTGCTTGAAATCCTGATGGTAAATTTTTTTGAAACAGAGGAGTGCTTTTTAATACCAATAGACCCATACAGAGCAATGAACATGAAAGATGGTTTGGCAGACCTTCCCCAGGGAAGATTACATTTATGCATTTGTTTGTAGGCCCCTTAAGGAACTTCTTGATCTATCCCAGCTGTAGTCATGCTCCATTAGGCTCCCCTAGTCATTATATATCTCTCTCAAGACCTCACAACACCCCTGACAATTGTTCTGCCTCCAGTCACCCACACCAGGGAAGAAGAAACCATGGCCTCTGAGACGTAGTCTGTAAAAGCTTGCAAGTGTTTAGCAGAGAAGACCACCTCCTGCCCTACCTTGAAACACCCTGAATCCAATAGATATTTTGGAAAGCTTCATGAAGGCCAGGCAATTTTAAAAGAAACTAATTTGCTATTGGCAGTCCAGAGGTATCAAAAAAACTTACTGAATAAAAGCTCTGTCAGGGTTACTTTTGCTTTGTGTATTCCCCTTTGCTAGAACTGGGGCCAGCTTGGAGAGGGCACTGCATGAAAACTTTCTAGATATTTCCAAACTGGAGCAAGAAAGAGGCAAAGGATACTTGGGTTTAGTAAGTCTATGCTGCAAAAGATGCCCTTGGTGCAACAAGCGTTTGGCCAGATTATCTTCTGTCATACAGTGTTTAATGCAGAGTGAGACTGCCTCTGAACATGAAACTGTCGTTCGTACCGTTTACTTCCTCCAAGACCTTGTTATAAACAGTTGTCATGCCAGCAAAGAATTGCCTGGTTTCTATGCTTCTGTGAAGTACATGAGGAAAGGCTCAAATTATGGTTAGCTTCCCTATAGCAGAGATGAAGGATGGTGAATTCAAAATGGCTAAGACTGGAGCATGATTCCCAGCCTGTTGCATGCTGTTGACTTCTGAGAAACCATCATAACTTAACTTGTGTTACTCCAAACCTTCTTTCCGACTTTTGCCAGCTGAACAACATGTCAAATTTTCTGTTCTCATCCCATGGGCCTGATTCTCCTCTGACTTACACTGAGGCATATCAGAGGCACTACCTCTGATGCCAATATATTGGTATAAATGAGAAGAGAATCAAGCAGTGGGTGAAGAGAGTCGTAGGCTTCAGGGTCTGTTCTTCTTTTGATGCATGCTGTGGTGTGTGTGTATTCTATTAGCACCAGTGAGAGGAGAGATACTTAGTTCACTAAACAGTATTTTTTCTTCTCAGCTGCCTAAAGCTACTCAGCATAAGCCTGTTGAGAAAGTGATCGGAGATTTAGGGGAAAGAATGCCAAAGAGAAATAAGAAAAACAAAACTAATCCTAAACTAAGCAACTGTACGAATTGTGGGAGTTTTGCCTTTTTTCCCCTCTTTCTTGTAATTTGCAGGTTTTTTTTAACAATTAAGTAACTGTTCTTAATAGTTCTGAATTTTTGGAGTGGCTCTGTAAGTGGGGATTTGGACAGCCACTGATGAGGGTGGGGGCAGAATTACAAAGAAAGTTGAAAATGGAAAGGTGAAATCACTTCTCTGCCCATTTTCTTTATTGCAATTTTTGCAGACCTCTATGGAAGTCCTACTGTTGCTGTTGTTGGTTTGCTCTTTTCCCCTTACAACAGAAATATAGAATCATAGAATCACCAGGTTGGAAAAGACCCACTGGATCATCGAGTCCAACCATTCCCATCAATCACTAAACCATGTCCCTCAGCGCCTCGTCCACCCGTCCCTTAAACCCCTCCAGGGAAGGTGACTCAACCCACTCCCTGGGCAGCCTCTACCAGTGCCCAGTGACCCTCTCTGTGAAAAATTTTTTCCTAATGTTCAGCCTGAACCTCCCCTGGTGGAGCTTGAGGCCATTCCCTCTTGTCCTGTCCCTTGGGAGAAGAGCCCAGCTCCCTCCTCTCCACAACCTCCTTTCAGGCAGTTGGAGAGAGCAATGAGGTCTCCCCTCAGCCTCCTCTTTTCCAGGCTAAACACCCCCAGCTTTCTCAGCCGCTCCTCTTCTTCTCTAGCCCCTTCCCCAGCTTTGTTGCTCTTCTCTGGACTCGCTCCAGAGCCTCAACATCCTTCTTGTGATGAGGGGCCCAGAACTGACCCCAGGATTCGAGGAGCGGTCTCACCAGTGCCGAGTCCGGAGGGAGAAGAACCTCCCTGGCCCTGCTGGCCATGCCATTTCTGATATAACTCCTGATCTGCACGCCAGCTTTGGAACTGTTACAGTTAAGTTGTATTTTACCTCTCTTCTACCTTCTCTGCCATGTCTTCTAAATTTCCAGTCTCTTATCAAAAAACTTATTCTCTTGCCTTAAGATGTATGCATAAGGGCAAGCTACTGCTTGATGTTGTGGGGTAAAATCCACTAATTCTGCTGTTATCTGAGTCCAGGCATTGCAGCAAACTAGCAAGAGTTAATCTTTATTAAGCAAAAGCATATAGGACCCGCAGAGGCTCTATAGTTGCACTGTATTCTCATGCTTACCATTTCCTTTATTGATTTGCCTGTCTAAAAGAGTACTTCTAAACTCTGTGGGTGTTTTCCAATTAGATAAAAGGCAATTCATGTCACCCTGCTGCAGCTCTAACAGCCATAACCAAGAGAGTGCATTGAGGAATTCTCAGCAGAACAACCTAGTTTAATCAAGGCGCCCCCCTTCAGCGCTACCTCATCTGCAGGACATCTCTCTTCACATGAAATGCTTCCTTTATTGGAACTTTAGAGAAATGGGCTACATCTACGTGAAAAGCTGTGGCTGCAATTTATGGGCCAGCTATATGATTAGCAGAGAAGATGCATGAGCTTCCGTCTCTTGGGTTGTTTTGGGAAAGAGCTACTTTTCCAACAAGTGCAATGCATGCAGAGCTCGTTACCTCACTTCAGGGAGAGCTGCCAGTGGTGTCACCCTTTGCAGCTAGGGACAAAAACATCTCAGAAGATTGCCGCTGCTACTTATGTGAATGATACTGCTGCTGCCGTGAGAGCTGAATCTGAAAAACCTCCTAATGGTCAGAGCTGTGCAGGTGTTTATTGAGTGTTATGCATTTGCTGGAGAATCTGTCTTTTGTGGCAGAAGCATCTTTTCTTGCATGCCCAGAGAGCTCTTACACTCTCCTTACTAAGACAGTGTGAGCTGATGGGCAGTCCCTGGGCATAACTGAGAAAACCACAAAGGGAAATGAGAGTTTCCAATATGAAACTCTGTTTAGCTTAACAGGCTGCATCCTATCCTGGTTTTATCCTTTGAATTTCTCTTTGCTGTTGCCTTTCACTCTCCTCTGCTGCATTCTCTCCCAGCAGGTGACCCAGCTGAAAGACTTTAGGCAGGTGCTTCTCTTCTCACCATCAGCTGGGTCCCTGTGCTTCTTGCTTTACTGTCCAGCACCACGTCCCTACCACTCTCTTTGATTGCTCTAGCTATGCATCCCACGTGATGCCCATGGAGACCTTACATGTCTAAGTCTGCTTGCCACCTATATGTAGAACCACTAGAGTCAACTCGGGTGGATAGAGTGAGTAATGGTATTTAGGATCTGGTATTTAGTGCTTGTGCACTGCCCATGCAGAGCAGCCAGAGAAAGCATGCTATGATTCCAGAAATTCTGGTTGTGATTTTGAGCATGTTCTTTTCAATTTTTCCTGAGTTTGAAGAAAGATAATTGTTCCTTCTTGCTTCAGAAACTACTAGAGCTCTTTCTGCAACAGCATGAAGCAAAAGAAATAGCTCAAGTGCTGCTCTGAAGAGTGCAGGGATAGGCTGCATATAAGACATGACTTGGACTCTCTGGGATTTGGAGGTCACCTGCTACCCTCTGTCTTGGGGCAGCATGCACAAAGCCAGGAAGCGTGTCAGTGTCCAACATAGCCCACCAAGCCCAATTGTTGAACTCCGCTATTCACAAGATACAGCTGCACCACCCTTATGGCGTAAAGAAGTAAGTCATGGCAAAAGGTAATGCACTTTCTTTGTGTAATGTAGCATTTTCCAACCTGGTGATTCTATGATTTTGTGATTTTACTCAGCGTGAGCAGATAACGCTCCCAGCAGCAATTCTCCTTCCATTGCCACGTGTCAGTGAGACTGAATGCTGTAGCAACTCTGCAGTCTGCTCCCCTGCATTCCCTTTTCAAAGTACATTAACTGGGCTGCTTTTCAAAGTCTCGTTACTGCTGCTGTTAGTCATAAGACTATTTTAATCCTTCCATTGTGTATGACACCCCTTAGGTGGGATGTTTCCAGGCCACAACTCTCAATCCTTAGAGGTGCTGCAGTTTTTGGAGGAAACAATGTTGAGGTCTGGCTGGCAAACCTTGCTAGCGTTACAGTTCGCTGCCAGTGAGAAAATACACAACGATTTGTCCTTCTTCTCCCCACCACTGCAGCAACCTCCTGGCTAATCTGGTGCTTTGCATAGCCAGTACGTTAATGCCACCTGGCTGCTGTAAGGCAGAATGGGAGATGGCTCTCTACTTGCCTGTCTTTTGGGATGTTACTGGCCATGTTAATTCACATCTGTCTTCTGTAGCCTGCCCATTTCCCATTAAATTTGCAGGAACTCAATTATATCGGAGGCTTATACTTTTCTCTTTCAAATTTGGGTGACACTAGCTATTGACTTCAAATGATGAGGAAACGCTTGTAAATTTACACATTTACTAGACAAGGAGGACGAATGTGTAAGCTTCCTGTTATTAGAAAGTTAGGTTAAAAATGAATAGCAAATGCCTGGAAATTTACAGTGTGACTCTCACATCTTTAACATCATCAGACAATATTATACTTGTCTATACGTATTATTCCAGTGGGGAAAATTAAGGAAAAAAAGCCCAGATAAGCGTGGTAAATTTCACCTGTTATTGAATCATGATAGGGAAGCAGAAACTGAATGCTAAGAGTAATATAACAAGTGAGTAATATGTTACTTATTTGTCACATTGAAAGAATGAGAAAAATATGAAAAAGAAGAGTAAATAAGTAATAGAGGAGTTCAAAACACTTTGATGGCAATTTACTTTTCTTTCTTTCCAAAAATCATGGCAGTTCAATTTTTTTCAAAATGTACTTTTAAATACCTCTAGCTGTAAATCTTCCAAGTATGCTGAAGGACTTACTAATTTTAAGAATTATTTAACCTTGCTTTACATCATCTAAGAAACGTAGGATAACTCAGGAGTATGTAACGACTGAACAAGCACTGCATCAGAGGGCAAGATGAATAGATTTAAGGTTGCCATGGGTACTTTGCTTTTGAATTCCTTCACTTTTGACTTTAAAGTCTAAACAAAAAAATCCCTGTAATTTTTGGCTTTTGTAGTTTAGCACTGAATAATCACATAAATTAATGGCTGACTCATGGCTGCAGTGTAACTATTACTGTCTTGAAGTATAATTCCCCATATGCAGACAAGCTTTGTTTTTACCTTGTTCTCCAAGTTTTTAATTGCCTGGCATTTTGCAGTACGGTGTAAAGAGCAGATGTTCAGAAACCATGTAGAAACTGAAAAAAAGGAGAAACAGGTTATCTTATCACTGAGAAATATCCTCTGGCGTTTGGAAGAATGGAAGGAAGATCAATGAAGACCAGCATTGAGCTAGGGTTTTTATGGATACTAGTCTAGGCTTTAAAAAAACCATAAATCAGAAGTAGTCTGTGAATAAAGACATGTAAATGGCATTGATTTGGGGAATATCAAATTGCAGAGCTTTTCTTCTTCTTTATGCAAAACTCATGAAAGCCATCTGTTGCTGTGAGGAGGTTAACTGATTCTAGCCTGAAAGTTTCATCAGAAAGTTGTATCATATCTGTTTGATGTTCACACTGGTACCTGGAGAGGTGTGCAGATCATGCAGTAGGTACTGCATTGAAATACAGAAATCTGAAACCATCGCAGGAGGACTGAACTTGCCACCTCTGTCACTTGCTGCAGGGACTGCTGTCTTGCAGGCTGAGGCTTTGAAGCCCACATTTTGCATTCTTTAAACCTTAAAATACCAAGGCGATGCTCACCTCTCCTGTTGAATAAGTACAAAGTGAGACCCAGCATGTAGTAGCTCCCTAGGTGCAAAACTCTGATGAATCTTTCCACTGCAGCTTCCATAGAGCCAGGCAATCTCTGAAGTAGCTGCCCCAGTCACCAGGAGCAGTATGGCTGTTGGGTGAGTCTTTCTCAGCTTCGGTGAGAGTTTTGTGGCTTATTTTGGGTCATGCCTTGCAACACTTACTCTATTAGCTAGTCTCAAGCTCATACAGAACCATCCCGGGTGGATGCAGGAGCCTCAGTTGCTGCTGCAGAGGTGTAATCCTGGTCCCACATGCAGAGTTTCTCTCTTGGCTAACAAAAGTCCTCAAAGACAGGATACACCTGTTGTTGTCCCTGTTGCCTGTGGCAGTGCGGGTATGTTCCCCCAATTTAAAAGATGTAAAGTGTCTGAAAGATCATCCTGTCCATCTGCTTGGCTGGCATGATTGTTCCCCACAGTGTATTTTCAAGTGTTTTATCTCATGTAATAGTTTAAAGTGATGGGGCTAATGTTACTTGTCTTGAGAGACATATTTAAAAATACAAGACTTCCTTGTTGAAAAATATTTCCTGTTCTACTGCCATTTTGCAATTGCCAGTGCTAATTACCATTGCCATGTTCATTTGTAAAACAATGTAGTGAGTTCTGAAATAAGCTGATTCCTGCTGGTTCTGAGAAATGCAGCGGGATGAAGACCCATCCTGTGGGAAACTCTCCAGTAAAACAAAAAATTCTATTATAACTTAAAGCAAAGCATTGAGATATAAAAATTTCTTCTGAACTGAGGAGTTCTTGATCACTCCCCCTCTGCTTCTTCAAATAATAAAAATCATGTGTTTAAAGTTTGACATTATTTTAAAGATTTTAGTTTAAATTTTAAAAATAATTTTCCATTTTATTTATCTTTCTTCCCACACATGAGAAACTGGGATCCCTGCCCCTGAGACTGTCCCCTGGCAGAAATATTTTTTATACAAGCCCACAGATCTGACTTCAAAGCAGACTCTCAGGTCTTTAGCCAAAAATCCAAGGAACCCAAGAAACCCTTACTGGTGCTGTGCTGGAGGCCAAGGAGAAATTTGTCTGGAATTACCTGCAATTGCCACAGTCCCACAGCTCTTTTTTTAGCCAGTATCTTCCCCCGGTAAGCTATTTTGTTGGGAAAAAAATCTGATCAGGTGTAGGGATAGTTCCTGTGTAAGTGAGCAGAGAAATGATGGTTATGTTGGAGCACTGATGGCAGGACTAAATTCCTTCTAGTTACAGGAGATACATTGATACGATATTCTGCCTCTTCTCGTCTTGAGATGTTCTGGGAGGATATCTTTTTAATGGTAATGGTTATGTGTTATAAGATGTGCCTTGAGACAAGATGCATTTTATATACTCTTACCTGCATTACAAATGCAATGCTTGTGGTATAAGTTGATGAGAGTTATTCTTGACAGAGTTTAGTCATTATTTCAGCTTCAGTGAATTTTAATCATGCTTCCTCTGTCAAACACAGCAAATATTTCCATTCTTCTCTCAGGCAGCTATTTCCTTTTCCCTGTGGCTCTCAGGAACAGAACAGAGCAATAGAAACATTGCAGTTAGTTTGTATGTTTATGTGTGTATGCTCTTCATTTAAAGCACAGCATTTAAAAAACCATATTGTTTTGGTGAAGCATTACTAGTACCCTAGCTGACTGATATTCTTCAGTGCCTGTAAAACTGAAATCCACTGGAATGTTTAAGGCTGGAAGAACAGGTAATAGTGGAGGGGAATCTGTACAGAGAATTGTACTTTTTTGAAGTCCAGTTGCTGGAAGAGTTTGCAGTTTCTAGCCAAAACAAACCAAGATTGGGTCATTTGAAGTGGAGGAACCAGAAATCTCAGTAGGATCAGCAGTTCTCATGTTGGGGTCTGGAGGCAGTAGCTCTAAAATTTTCCTCTCATTTATCTTTGTGGTGTATGCTTTAGTTGAGGACAAGTCATTCACTCTGTCTCTAGATTCAGTTTTCCTGAAGATGATAGCATTTGCAATGATTAAGAAGAGAACTATTACGCTAATGAGGATGGTGGGGAGCTTTTGTTTCTTTGTTTGGTTGTCTTTTGTTGCTTTTTTGTTTTCTTCTCCAGTTTAGATTCACTATAAAGCAAGTCGTCTCTTTTAGCATTTTTTTCTGAAAAATAATTCATAGAACCATAGAATAGTTTGGGTTGGAAGGGACCTTAAAAATAATCCAGTTCCAACCCCCTGTCATGGGCAGAGACACCTCCCACCAGATCAGGCTGCCCAAGGCCCCATCCAGCCTGGCCTTGAACCCCCCCAGGGATGGGGCAGCCACAGCTTCCCTGGGCAACCTGTGCCTCACCACCCTCATAGTGAAGAAACTCCTCCTTATGTCCAGTCTAAATCTGCCCCTCTCTAGTTTGTATCCATTCATGTAAGAGTTTATCTTAGCATCCCATCGTCCACAAAGTTGGACTGCTTGTTGCAGTTTTAGACTACTTTTGTTTCTTTTGCCAGTATACAGAAAGGTAAACTGTGCTCAGCTGAACTGAGGACGAAGAAAGAGGTGGAGAAGAGAAGGTAGTGCAACATATTAATGGAGGGTATTCTCAAATAATAGTCACCATACTCTCCTCTGCTGTCTCCTGGGTTCCAGGGACTGTAGAAGTAGTAACAGGCTTTCTTCCTGGACAGGTAATCAAAACCACAAAACCTTCACCTCATGGGAACAAACCACATTTGTGGCAGTGGAGTCTCACCAGGGGCTTTAATGGATATTTGTGAGTGAGCCAGTCAAGGGAGGCAATGATGATTTAGAATTAAAAGAAAAGACAAACTCCCCAAATCAGAAAAATAGAGACAAAATGTCTGTGTAAAGAACATGAGAGGAGCTTTTGTAGGCTGCAGAACATGCCTAAGGCCTAGCTGTCCTAGAGGACTCTGAAAGTACTCTCCAACTAGTATATGTAAAAAATTGTAGAATAGTAAACCTAAAAAGGTATGCAGCTGGTGACAAGAGAGATCTGGACATCTGTTTTGCCAAGGGTCAAACTTTCAGTCTCGACCAGAAGGAATATACAACTCTGATGGGAGATCATATGTGCCAGTGTACTCTCTTCCTACCTCTAACTGCTCCTTACCTCTGCTTCTTAGGGCACTGTAATTTTAGCATTGTCTATCTGAAATCTTCAGCTATTTCCACTGTTCCGCTGTTTCATTGTTCTTACTCTTTCCCTTTGGATTAAACTTTTTTATTAAAAATGGCGTAATTTCTCTGTCTGCTGTGAAGGGGAGGAACTGAAGCAAAATTCCGGTAAATGCACTTGTTCTGGAGGGAAAGCAGCTGGAGTGGAAAAGCTTTATGGAAAGGGACCGATCTGCAGAATTAGACAGGAAGAGAGAAATAAGAGGAGATCCAGTGAAAACAGTTGAGTTACACAGATACATTAACATGCTCTTCTTATTGTATTTGTATTTCACAGAAAAAATCTCTACAGACAAGAAATGGAAAATAAATCTAATCTACATCCAATTTATCCTGTGTTTCTTAGCAGGATGGCTTTCTGTTGGATGGTTTTCCACTAGGGTTGTTTTCCTGGGATAGGAGATCATGTTGTAACCATACCTCTTCAGCTCCATAGATTTCACTGTTATTTAGATATTCCCTTTAGGTGCTTCTTGTCTCCTATGAATAGCTACACACAGGCTATCTCAAATTCTTCTGAATTTGAGGCAAAGTAATAATATCTTTGATATTGAAATGAGATTGTTTCCATTACAACAGGCTTTGTATTTACTAACACATGTACATTAACTAGAACAAGCCCTGTTTTGTACAAATTCTTTGGAGGATTATTCCATATAGTTGAAACTTAGAGTTTCCTAATAAAGATAGGCTTGTAACAGTGCTGCAGAAATTTCTTGAAATTGAAATTTCTATTAGTCAGGAAGACATTTTATATAGATATTCTTTGTGCATGGGCTCCCTCTGGAGCTTTATCTTATTAAAAACTCAAACCTTATAATACTTTCAAAGTTTTTAATCAAAAGCATCAAGCAAACAAATGAAATAAATATTTGTTTCTGTCATTGCACCTTTCAGTGCAAATCTTTTCTTTATATATGTGAGATACATGATCAAAGTTCCACCACATTATGACAGCTGAGGAAATGAGCCATTAGAATTAATAGCTAGTTGGACATTAAAAAAGCCTTGGGAGAAAACTGTCCCACACAGCACAAGAATAATTAATTACAGTACTCTGAAGATCCAAAGTGCTGTGTAAATCCCAGGCATTCATCACACCATTTAGATTCTGGTGGCTAATAATGGATTTGATTTTGCTTTCCATGAATCATCATCAAAGGAAATTTTGTTTCACTGAATATTTTCACTGTTTTCCATATGTATGTTATTATAGTGTCAGCACACACAAAGGAGAAACATTTAATTTATTAAAGTCAGACTGCCAACGTTGGTGCATGTGCTCTCAATGCTTTCCACTGAGAAATTCTAGATAACCTTGGAGAGAATTGCACGTCTGAAACTTATTTGATGATGCTGAGATGTTTACCAACTTTTCTTTATTTTGAATAAACAATAAGATCTATGTTGGTTTCATTGGAGGGGAAGACAGTGAAAGTCATATTTCTTGAACATATTATTACTGTTTGAAGAGCTTACAGACAACACCATTCTGAGGAATATTTTTTCTTCTCTTTAATTTAATAAAATAGGAAGTTATTGTGCTTTAAGCAGCTGCATTTTCTTTTCGTTAAGGAGAGATTCTGAACTACGTCAGTAAACAAATACAGATTATGTACTTTAATATTTATCAGTGATCTGTATGCTGTGCTGTCTTGACATGAGCACAACTATAGTTCTATTCATCTCTTAATGCATCCTGGCTACGAGCAAGGTGTATCAGAAGTTTTGTTACAATTCTGACCATTACTATTCTCACAAAAGAGATTTTCAGTGCCTTAACGGCTTAGAGGAATTTCTGTTGCATGGAGGCCTGGCTGGATTTCTACTTCTTTTTGAAGATATTTCAGTGTTGTTTTGGTTTGTATCCCCACCCACCCCCAACATGAGGGGCACCTTGTACCTTTTATTTACAGACAGTGTTGTGCTGGAGATACTACTTGCATACTTCCTGCAATGAGTCTATGACTCCCTTCAAAGGTGATCTGGTAGTAAAAAGATTTTCTGCTGTAGAGCTCAGGGAAGGGAAGCCACGACGTTCAGTAATGAAAATAAAGATTACTCAATCATTTTTCCTAAAAAATTCCCCAAACTCGTCAAAAATTTTTTTTTGCTAGTAGTCATCCATGAGTGACCCATTAGCACTGATACTGCTGTTCTGTGCATTATGATCTCTCATCCTGGTCTATTGCTCAGATTCCTTCTGTGTCTTATCTTATGGTTTATTTTCCTCTTGATGTCTATTGACCTGGCTGACTTTTCTGAGGCAAGAATGTTGTGGATGTTCGTATAGTTCAGAGATTCTTTCAAGTAGTCTGCAAAAAGTGTGTATTCCATTATACTAACGTTAATATTCCTTGTTTGGGTTTTTTTTTTGCAACTCCTCTTTACTTGTTAGAAAAAGTTAGTGGTTATGAAAATCTTGATATTTAGTTTAATTTCTCAGCTGATGCAAAGCTAACAATATGTAGATTTAAAAAAAAATTATAAAGTCTTTATCCTTGACACTATTATAAGCTGAGTGACTTCTTCAGTTTATAATTCACATTTTTAATATAATTTGCCAGTGAAACATCACATTTTAAGTTTTAACATTTACTGCTTTACAGAAAATTTTAATTTCCCAGCGTTTTCTCATAATTAAACCCATGGTGCACACTGTGTAACTTAAAGGGCTGTAATAAGCAGGACATCATATGAATTGTTTCACATCACTGGCCTTTAAAGCAGACATGTCGAACTTGTTGTCATAGATAAAAAAGTAGGAGAAGCAGCAAAGTCTAGTAGGGAAAACTAGTATTGAGTCGTGCGCCTTGTGTTGTGATTGTGGTCCTCCCTCAGAAACAAAGTTTGCTGAGACCGTGGCAAAACGTGAATTTCCTTTCAGGCTGAAAGCCTTTTCTGAGTGTCAGTTGCAGTCAGGTTTGGGGCACAGTGCATGCAGGCATTTCAACCCCAGGTTTCCTATCCTGGGTACAGTCACTTTTCTCATGTAGCGGGAAATTCACAGAAAGGGTCATTGGGCACTGGAACAGGCTCCCCAGGGAGGTGGTTGAGTCACCTTCCCTGGAGGTGTTTAAGGCATGGATGGGCGAGGTGCTAAAGGGCATGGTTTAGTGTTTGATAGGAATGGTTGGACTCGATGATCTGGTGGGTCTCTTCCAACCTGGTTATTCTGTGATTCTGTGAAATGGTGAGAAGGGCTTCACCCTGGCAGTGACTGTGTGGCTAAGGTCACACAATATTGGTACTTTGGATGTAGAAAGCAAAGCCTTGCCCGAGTTGAGCCCAGAAGTGCAGCAGAAGTTGGATTGCAGACAAGACGCAAAGGTGAAAGGGACAGGGACAGGAACAGCCATATTAGTAAATGAATATTCTGAGTATCTAACCACATCCCATAAGCTGGAAAAGGTCTTGTTTTACCTTAGTGACAGCCCCAACAGCTTGGGGCTAGGCAGCTACTGCCATCTCCATGATTTCCCCTTCTCTGCTTTGCTGAGTGGATCTCAGGTGTTTTATGAACAGATGAAACCTAAAGTTTGCCTTGGTCCTACACTGCTAACAGGCATTCTTTTCTTTTGTGTGGTAATGCAGCTACTGATGCTGCACAAAGCTGGCAGGAGAGCCCAGCTCGTTGTGTGGATTGGGAAATAACGTTTAGTGGTTGATCTGCAAGGCAAGGAAGGAGTGAATGTGACTGTGTGGGCTCAGCTGTTTACTATTTGCAGTGTGAATCTTTCGTGAGACTCAGGCTTCTTAAGAAAACCCAGTGAAACGAATGTATGATACTAGCTCAGGGTGTAGTCCCTCAGTTTCCTGGGGTTTGATTACCTTAGGACAGTGCTTGTAAATTTTGACTTCGTTCTCCAGTTCCCAACTGAAAACTAACTGAATGTTATGTGATTGTGTGATGTCTGCTACTATGCCTTTTTTTTTCTCTCTTTACCCTAATTAACTTGTGACTTGGTTAATTTTAAGGTCATTTCATGAAAAGACAGAAATTTCAAAAATAATGAGTTCCTATTATTTTCATGAGAGTAGGTGGCTGGTCACAGAAGACAAGAATCTCATGCTTTGCTTGTGAGTGGCTTTCTATCTTTGCATTTTAAAATAACAAAGTTCATGATGGCAGAATGGGGGTTTACATGAGGAAATTTTCTGTACAAATGATGCATTAATTGGTTTATAGTCCAATCTGAGGTATGTCTGAGGCTCCTGAATGTTCTGATCAGCCTGAAAGGTTGGTGATTCGTAGGAGTTTGACACCGTTGCCAAACTTTCTGATTTATGAGAACATAAAATGTTAAAATATTCATTTTCTCCTTATAATTGGTAATCCTGGGTCTCCTGTGGGAAAGGCCTATTTCACATTAAAATAAAATAAAATTAAATGTCAAAGTTATATTGACAATGGCAAAGATTTTTTCTGTTTAATTAACCATAGCATTGCATTTACACTTAAAGATTACTCATGTCCAATTTTGCTTTCTACAGATAATATTCAGAGAGTGCCTCTATGCACCTGCAGTTTTTATTCCTCAGTTTATATTCCAGAGAGTTGCATCACACAGAAAATTTCCAAGAAATAGCCAGGGAAATCAAAGTTGTTAAAGGTCCTATAGCCACTCCACTGAAGTATTTTAATCTCTGTTGCTGCATGGATACAAAGCTTAAAAATATTTCCACTGACCCATGTTTGTTCTGGATAATATAAATGGCTGCTTTTGATCGATGGGATCTGTCTTTGCAGAGACCAAGAGGCTGAGTATTTTAGATCACATGTGATTATGGTTTTCTCTTTGATTCCTGCTTGTATGAACCTAATCCAAAGTGCAATGAAGGATATAAGTCTTCCTTCATGTGGCACTGGAAGAAATATATAGATAGAGCTATTAAAAAGATTTTGGCAGTTTGTTTTTTGCCAAAACCAAAACGGCTCTGTGATTTCTTTTGGGAGCAGGAAGGGATGCGTGCATGTTGTGTAAGTATGTTGTCTGTATACATGTGCATAAACCCCTCTATTTGTGTGTATATGTATTCTTATATGAATGTGTAAACGTGTGTGTACATAAATATGCACGTTTATGTATATGTAGGCAGGTTATTTTGCTGCAAGTGGGACAGGTTAGGTGCAATCTGTGAAACAATCTGAAATGATCCACATATCGTATGTTGAAAACAGAACAGTTATGAAATGGTGAATGTACATAATGAGAATACAACAAAATGACTTGAAAGGTGAGCTAATCAAATGTCTCAAAGATTTAAGAGAATGTAGGGGAAAACCTCATTACAACTGCTTACAATTGCTGTTGCTGTCCTGTGCAAACAGACTGCAGAACATTTTGGAAAAGAGATATTAGTAGCAATGGTGTGTTTACAAGAAACTGCTTTAAAGCAAAGAGAAAATACATTGAAATATCATATAATGTATTGACAAGTAGCATAATACTGTTCAAATTAATTAAGGGCGTATTTCAGTTAGGCTTACATTGAGCCAAACACTGTCTCTGTTGTAGCTGGATACAAAAGGGCTTTTGCAGGAGTGGAAATTGTGGGGTTATCCTTGCTTATGGTGTTAATATTGTGTGTTTTGTTGGGTCACAGCACTCGTCCACCATTAAAACAGACATATCAAGTTTTGACCAATGTTAAGGATGGAATACATTTATAGTAGGAAAGTGAAGGAACAATATCTAAACTGTCAAAGTACAGAAAAAGCAACACAAAGGAGTAATAGTGAGGACAAGGGAAGAGTTGGTCTTCTGCTTACCAGTTCTGCTCTATCTGAGCAATATATGTTGAGAAATTACTAATGCTCCCTTAGCCTTCCAGCTTTTAACAAGTAAGAACAGAATAGATACTTCTTGACAAATCTGATGTTTTTAAATCAAGTTGGCTTGAGAAAAGTCACCCAAAGCTAAAGCAGTGAAGAAATGCCTCGGCGTGTTATCCACAGACAAAATACTGAGGGTGTCTTAGACCAAATATTACTGAATATTTTCATCAGTTGCCTAGAAGACAGGGTAGAGACCATATTTGTTAAATCCACAGATGACAGTAATCCACGAGGAACCTCCAGAATATGTTAAGGGAAGACATATTTTAAGTGACAGACTGAAGCTACTATCTGAAAAAAATTAGAGGCTATGTAGTAGTGAAAAGGCAAGACACAGATAGATAGGAGTAATCAAATATGTGATTCCAGGATGGCTAAGTCATGTGGAAAATGGGTGAAGAGGAACACAGTAAACTCACCAAAACAAAAACAAAAAGAAAGGATGGTTCTAGGATGTGTAAATGTGAAGTAATTTGTTGCTTAGACATTGTCAAACTACTTGCTTAGAGTGATTTGCCCAATTTAGGCATAGCACTTCAAGGAGGATGTGGACCAACTGTTGAGTGTTCATAGAAGAACACTCAAAGATATCAGAGATTCAAAGACACAACAGAATGGACAACAGTTTCTTAGAATAGAGGAAAAGTGAGAGTGTAAGGATGTGGTTAACATTTTTCTAATACTCAACATAATATATGCAATATTGTGGATAAGGGTCAGAAAAAAGTTGGGAGGGGCTTTCAGGTAATACAGCCACTGAATGAATGTTTGTAGCTAGTGTGTGAGCAATTGAGTGATGTACATTTGAAGTAATAAGTGTGAATGGATAGCAGCTAGTTAAAGGCCTTAAAATGTTTTCTTTTAAACTTGCCTCACTTAAATATAATGCTAGAAAATTGACTTGCTTTCCTGGGTAAACTTCAGTCATCCTAATAAATATGCACAATGATGTTTGGATAACAAGAGACAGTATTACCAAGTTGATGTTTAATTGAGCTAAATCCACATATAATCATTCTTAGCATAATGAGGCACTGTAGCATTTAGATGAAGTAAGCCACTCAGAATATTTTACAATTGTTCCATTGTGCTGCTGCTTCTTCTCTAACATAGGCTGACAGAGATGAGGAAATGCTCTTTTGAAATCCATCTCCCACTAGACCAGGCTGCCCAGGACCCCATCCAACCTGACCTTGAACATCTCCAGGGATGGAGCATCCGCAACTTCCCTGGGCAACCTCTTCTAATGCTTCACCACCCTCATCGTGAAAAAATTCCTCCTTATGTCTAGTCTAAATCTGCCCCTCTCCAGTTTATACCCATTGTCCCTAGTCCTGTCACTACAAGCCTTTGTAAAAACTCCCTCCCCAGCTTTCTTAATGGAAAGGTCACTATAAGGTCTCCTAGGAGCCTTTTCTCCTCCAGGCTGAACAAGACCAGCTCTATCAGCCTGTCCTCATATGGGTGGTGTTCCAGCCCTCTGATCATCTTTGATCATCATGTTTTCATTGATTTTCTTTTTACAAAATTATTCACTGTTGTATGTGAATAGACAGAGCTTATAAAAATGCCCCAAAACAGCTAAGGAGAGGAACATGAGGACCAAATGTCAAAATGTTAATGGTTCCAGGGAAGGTCTTCCTTGTACAAATCTGGAAAAGACAAACAGGCGTAGCCTTTGTCCCATATAATCCTTTATCATCCAGGTTTCTTAACAATTAAGGGAAGGGGAACAAATGGTAAAGTCCACAGTTATTTCACATTTGTAGTTAGAGGTTTTTTACTGGGCATGATCTGGGTTCTTTGGTCTCTTTCAACCCTGTCTATGCTGGAGATGCAGAACATAGCCCTCTCTTAAAACCACCATTATTTTATTTTATTTTTATTTTAATTTTATTTAATTTTATTCTTTATTTCTGTCTTCTCTCAGAAGTTAAATGCTCTTGGAAGTTTCTTGAATTGTTCATGATGTTGTCCCATAGGAGAAACTGAATTCCTAATCTTTCTGAACAGTAATTTTCTTTAAAGATCTTCCTTGCACTTTCTGTGCACCTGCATTAAAGTGCACAGAAAAAACACTTCTACAGTTTCAAAAAAGTAATATGCCATCTCATCTAAAAGTGAATTCAGAGAAGCAGAGAACAATGTTTGGCTCATTTCCTGAGAAGAGCAGATGGGGATTCTTGGCATCCGTTCATTCTTTATTTCTCAGTATAGAGTTAGGCACATTTTTAAACAATCTTTGCCTGTTTCTTTCTCCAGAATTTGGTCATCCTGAATTCTAGAACAACTGGATCTTTTCTGAAAAAATAAACGTCAAGATGACCTAGGTCAGCAACTTCTTTTTTCCAGTCGTTCGTGTCAGAGTGTGACTGATTGTGGATGACAATGTAAGACAATATCTTCTGATATTGCTTTAGATGAACACTTGTTCTCTGATTTCTTACTGAAAGCTCACTACGATCTTGGTATTCAGAACTCAACAGTTTCTGAGGGGAATAACTTCTGTAAAAACTGAACTGGGAGTTTAGGTAATGAAACAGTTTTCTTGAGTCCACTATGTACAGTGGTAAAAAAGAAGAGGAAAAATGTGAACTAAGCAATGAAAAATATGGCAGAAAGTAGTTAAGGAAAATAAGCACTCTGTAAGTTTGTGCATATTTTACATTAAAGCAGTATAGCAGACCTGGTTAGAATTTAGTCTGTAAGAGTGCTAACAGGGTTACCTCTAACCTTATTTTGTCCCTTAGGATAATAAGAATAAATTGTTTTTCAAAATATGAAATAATACTGGGATTTATTAGGTATGAATCCTTTCAGCTCTCCTAAGGGCACGTGCATCACCAGTAGATGTTAGAAATGGAAAAGCCTTATTCAGTCATGAACAAGGCCATTAATAGGTTTTATTCTCTGGAGTACAATTTCTAATATTGTGCTCTCCTACTTTTGTATTCTCTCAACAATAAGGCTGCCTTATCTTTTTCTCAGGAGGCCATTCCACAGCCTAATAGGAATCACTATCAGGAAATACTCAAGAATCAAGCCTACTGTTCCCAAGAGTTCTTATGCTGCAGTCTACAGATAGTCATTCTATACTAAGCTGGTGCTGATCCTTCAACACTGTCAAGTTCAATCCGAGCTTTGGGCTGCCTGAGTTTACAGGATGGTTGTCACTGGAGGCGAAAAGTTTACTATGTTGCTGCTGGATTTGTTTCACCTAAAATTAATTCTGCACAACACTCCTGAAAATTTGTCCTTATTCATGAAATATTCTGATTAACGACAGGACAGTGACTGATAGCTAAGCAACAATGGCAAAACAAGGTTGCTCCCAAAACTTGTCACAGGAGCCACATTATGAAAACTTTCATTCCAGTCATTCCTCTGGAGCACGTTAAATATATCCTCTCTGTGTTTGTTATTGTCTCTTCTGGGCATTTCTAGGCTTCTGATATCTACCTTTAAGGATGGTTTGACCAGGTTATGGATATGTCGCTCTTTTAATTCTGCTTTATAACTGAGTCCCTTCATCTACTTTGTCTTGCTTGTCTTTGAACTCTGTCCTTTTTACTGACAAGCAGCAAACACTGCAGTCTGCTGCACATAGAGTCACTCTGGAGTCAAAAAGCAGGGATTTTTACTTCCCCCATTGCTGAAAAGCAGCTGTCATAAGGCTTAAATATATGTATTAATTTTACTGTAATTATGCTCAGTTGTGTGAATCTTTGAGCTCATCTCTAAAGTCAGTCATGGCGTTACCTACAGAATAAGAAGAAAGCAGGATGCATTGCTAGGGATATTTTATTACCTACTTCATCATAACCACTAAACTAGTAGTGAAGTTTCTCCTCTGTAGTATCTACCGAGTATATTTTTTTATATGCTTGTAATCTTTGTAGATGTTTGAAGAAGTCTTAAAATCTCTGTTGGCTGTGCATTTACTGAGGTGCCCTGTTGCTGGCTTAACAAGGAAAACAGCCCAAAGCAGGAACTTTCTGACAGCCAGAGCAGAGCAACCAATGAAGTCCATTTAGAAATCTCCCACAGCTTTTTCTTGGCTGAGGACTCCTCAGGGCTCTCTCTGCAAATAGTTCTGTCCATCTGCTGTAAGCAGAGTTGTGTATTGTGACTTGGCTTTGCAGCCAAGCCCACTCAGTAATCTACATGCAAGGTATTTCCAGCATTTAGTTGTTAATCACATCTTCTGCTTAAGAGTAAGTGTGACTATATTAATGGTGAAGAGAGCAGGGGGCATGTTATATACATATGAATGCTAGTGTAAAGGGAATATACTGAAATAACTTTCATTTTACTTTTTTCAGAAGTTGCCAGTTTGCCTTTTGATGTGAGGAACAAGATAAACTACTTGACCAAGTTTTCTCCGTTTTTTGTCAATATCAACATCAATTCAGGCTGCAGAATCCAGCAGAAACTCTATGAATTTATACCAGTGAGTACAAAATTTGGACCTTCGCCTGCACAGATTTTTCCATGGTATTAGCTCTAAATTTCCTCTGTCCCAAAATGTTCTCTTTGTCCATATTGCCATACACATTGAGCCTTTTAAGAAGTGTTTAATAGATCAGATCTCTGTTAAAGTGGATCAAGGACTCTGGCAACATGCTGCTCTTTGACATCTACTAACGTAAAGCTAGTATACTAAACTAGTAGGTAGCTCTGTTTACAGTGTCTGGTTAACCTTTGAGATGTCCTGCAGTGTACCTTCCACCATGTGTGACTTTCTCTCCCAACTGCATTTTGTCCGTCAGGAATAGAGAAGCCCATCTGTCTTGGATGGGTCGTGTTCACAGTCTAAACCTGCTCCGCGTGTGTTCTTTCAATTTCTTTCAGGCAAAAGGGCAGATTCACATCCCGTATCTCCTCTTCCCGTGCATTTTTATGAAACTGTTGCCATTCCTTCATAAAGTATATCTATCTGCAGTGGCAGCCTCCCATAATAGAGGGCAACCCCTTTGACAGTATTTCTATTTACAACCATTGTTTCTCTTCATTGAGATGCACAATGCTATTTTTGTGAAGCAGGGCAGTTCATGGGGCTTCAAATTATATTGCTTTATTTTTATTTTTCTTTATCTGTTGTGTTGTACATCTGCAGATTCTAATGTGCTTGACACCAGGTTTAGCAGTGCAGGCAGGCATTCTGGTTTTCAATTTTCTGTTGAGCAGAACATTAGAGGGTGAAAACCCACATTTCGATGGTATTTATTAATTAAATAGTGCTAAATATAAACAGGAAACTAATTCTAAGGTCTTTCAAATAAGCACTTTATTTTGATATAATTTCCCAATACCTCTTTAAATTAAGCATAATGGAGAATATTTTTTGTGCCTCGCTAAGAACTCTCTGAATTCATGCCTGTTAAGTTCTACTCCAGTCTCAGACCTATCTCTGGGCAGGTGGAACATGCAAGAAAAATAGATTTGATAAAATCAATTGTTAATTTAGTTGTGCTATCTTTTAGTGAGACTATGCTGAGGAAGTACAAGTAGCAGTTTAAGGGAAATTCATTTCCCTATGCAGAATGGACAAAGGTTGGAAATGTGGCTTTCCAACCATACTCTACTTTGTACTTTACTTCCTATGTGAGTTTAGCCTAGCCAATATTTATGAAAATGGATATCCTTGTATCATTAGAGACATTTTTGTTAATGTAAACTGACACACGTGAAACCCAAGTTTTGTCCCACTGCAAGCAAAGGCTATTAAATACATACCTGCAGTTATCAAATCTCTTCTTTAACTCCTTTGGTTTCCCATGTCTGTTTTCACCATGGCAGACTTATTTTGTTCATTTGGACATCTGATTTGGGCCCAAGTCCTGCCTCTGCTTTACATCCTCAAGAAATCCTACCTGCTTCTGCTGGGTGACCTGTAATGATGATGGCTCCAGCAATGCTGACCCCACTCCCTGGCATTGCCTCAGGCATCCCACAGAAGTTGTTTCACTCCCAAAGAGAGGCAACTAGACATCCCCAAATGAAAGTAATATGATCTCATAGTAATATGATCAGTGCTGTCTCAACAGTTTTTTTGGTGGCTGCCAGACTGAATGTGGCTCATAGGATCCACCAAGGTATGTTGGATTCCAGAAGTTAATCAGGTAGCCCTAGTTGAGTTCTCTGAATAACACCGGATCTCTCTGATAGTGTAGCTTTTAACTTCATTTTTAGATTAAAACATTTGCCCTGGATTTCAACCTTTTCTGTACAACTAAGGAAAAACATGCTAATGTTCAAAATCAACTGGTACAGTCAAGCATAGACATGTTTTGGTACTTTAAAGAAGCATCAAGGCTTATTATAGCGAAACAGGGACTTGTATTTGCACATGATTTTGTAACTCTAATCTCATCAGAGTTAAGACAGCCAAGATAAACCTTAGGCAACTTCACACTTAACATACCTTCTTTATGCAGTTATGCAGTTTTTAGTGTGTATTGGAGAGTTTCTGTTTTTAATATACAGGCCTGACTTTGAGGAGGAGAAAAACATGCTTTTCATGCTGAGAACCACAATTAAAAGTAATTGCTTCTCTTTCCTAAGTAAAACATGCCTTTTAAAAAATATAATATTCACTACTACCCAGGGGAACACTTATGCCTTGAGAGACAGTTTCTGTATTTCACTTTGTAGGTGCTCCTATCTGCCTCTCTTAAAGCAGTTCTTCCTGAGAAATGAATGAAGCAGTTTCCTGAAAAAAACCCAAACCACTAGTATAAAGGAAAGAGGAACACAACGTACTGGAAGTAGAAAAATGTCATAAAAGTGATCATTACATCAATCTAAATGCATTCGTACAAATTGCCTCATAAATATAAACAGTTCAGACTGCTGTGATAAGTAGAGACATTCTAAGGTTGAGATGTTTTATATACAAGTCTGATGCTAATTGTAAACTAAAAAGATCATATTGATGAATGAATCTTGTCTTGCATTTTTCTTCCCTCATAAAATAAATAAATTGCAAGGATTGAAGTTGTTTTGCTTATAAACCATTATAAATAAAGGAGGATCAAGCTAATACCTGAACTTTGAGAGGAGACTGAGCAGTGTAAAATGGTTTTGGAAAGCAGTCCTGACCTGGTAATGAATTTTTCTGAAATGGCCTAACACAGAAGCCCAGATCACAATATCCCACATTTGGAAATTGGATTTTTATGCCTGGAGAGGAAAACAGACCCATTAAAAAATGCAGGTTTAGATTATATGGAAAAGGTAGATGTGTCTTTCTGCATAGTTCATGCCTGCCTGGGATAACGCATGGTTGTCTGACACAGCCGAGAGGAAGAGGATGAGGAGATCCTCTGTGATCATCGTCCTCAGAAGGATGAACAGTAAAACATTCACAGAAACACAGATGTGGGGCACATTTTTGCTCTTTCCAGGTTATGAACTTTGTTTTTAATGTAACTACTTCACAGGGAAAAACACCTGGACAGGTGAAAAAACACCTGAACGGCTGAGAGAGCTGGGGTTGTTTAGCCTGGAGAAGAGGAGGCTGAGAGGAGACCTCATTGCTCTATATAACTACCTGAAAGGTGGTTGTAGAGAGGAGGGTGATGGCCTCTTCTCCCAAGTGAAAGGGGACAGGACAAGAGGAAACAGCCTCAAGCTCCGCCAGGGGAAGTTTAGGCTGGACATTAGGAGAAATTTTTTAACAGAAAGGGTCATTGGGCACTGGAACAGGCTACCCAGGGAGGTGGTTGATTCACATTCCCTGGAGGTGTTTAAGGCACGGGTGGACGAGGTGCTAAGGGATATGGTTTAGTGTTTGATAGGAATGGTTGGACTTGATGATCTGGTGGGTCTCTTCCAACTTGGTTATTCTGTGATTCTGTATTCGTTTTGCCACCTACCTTAATATTTATGTTCCCCAGAGTGCATGCTAGAAACAGTGCAAACGTCAGATTTTTGCCAAATACTGCAGAAATGAAACACAGAATTGTGTGCCCTTGCAACCCTTTAAAGAGTTAAGAAACTGGTGGGATTTACACAGTGCCATCATGTCTTTCTGGCTTGCACAATTGGCCAAGTTAATTTCCCAATTCTCTTTGGTCTTCCTCCATAGTTCAACAGCCTGTGCAGATAAAACTTAATAAACCACAACCATCCCCAAACAGCTTGAGTCTATGAAGTGATAGTCCAGGCTTTCAGGAGATGTGAGCCTCTATATGTAAAAGCCTGGTTTTCACAGGCTGAGTTTGTGTAGCTGTAGACATAGCAGGTGCTTTTCGAAGCAAGGATGAGGTAGGTGCTTGTAGCACTGGTAAGGTGCTTGGGAGATCTGGTGCCCTGACATCCTGCTTTCTTTAGATTTCTTAAAGGCTTTGGGGTACATGACTTTGCCTCTCAGTTACCCAGTTGTAAAACAGGAACAGCAGTCCTCCTCTGTTTCTCAGAGGACTTATGAAAATAAAGCCATTAAAGACTGTGAAACCATCTGTTGCTATGGTGATGAGGCTCATTTACGTGCCGAAGCACCAAGATTAGAAACTAATATGTTTCCTTTTAGAACTTATTTAGGATATGGATGGGTGGTGCTGACATTTAGGGTCTGGTTCTGCCTCCAGTACTATGTTTATTAACTCTCAGTGGGGACAGGATCAGTCATCAGGAGATTATGACAGACACGTTTTATTAAACTCTGTTGTTTTTAATGCCTAAAACTGGGTCAGTTGTGTCTCATGGTTGCCTATTACACCAGATAAAAATGATGTGCAGGATTTTAACACCTGTCATGACTGTGAGATGCTTCTCCACTTCTTGTCAGGTGTTTGGAACTAAGGTGAATGCAGTTGAAACTAACCTGATCGCCTTCTATGACAAAGTGACTCGGCTGCTGGACAAGGGAAGGGCTGTGGATGTGGTCTTCTTGGACTTCAGTATAGCCTTTACTAAACAGAGGATTTTGAGGGACAGGGGGCATTCATCTAAAAGTGTCAATTTAAGGTTCGTTCAGTCATTTGAAATCAATAGATCTTTGGCACACCTAACACTTAATTAACATCACCTGAAGTAATTTTAAAGAAGTCAACACAACATAAACTACAGAAGTTTATGACATTATGTAGCTGTTGTGGTGCTAATTTTAGTGTGATAATATATTCCAGCAGATGCCGCATATTAGAACTCTTATTTTCTCTCTCTTGGCTTTGTCTAATGAAACAAAAAAAAAAAGGAAAAAGGCAACATGGAAGGCAGCCAGGAAAAAAGGACACAGGTGCACCAGATTTTGTAGACAAGAGACTGACACAAGCACACAAGGCTGCTTTATACACAGCATTAATTTTTACAATGTTAGCAAGAAGACAGGAAAGCACATTCTACCTAGTCCTCACTGTCTGACCTGAAAAATGTGCATTTGTTCTTATCCATATTTTCCTTTACCAATGCACGTCTGATTTGGGATCAAGTAAGAAAATGCCTTTAACAACAGGCACAAGGAATGTTGTTCAGCTTTTCAGCAAACAACATGGTGGTCTAATCTCCCACCAGAGGCTTGCTCCAATGAAACAGACAGGGTCTCCACCTTCTGTCTTCCAACACTCTATCTTATGATTCTGTCTGCAATCAACATGAGCCACACCGTAGCTTGCAAAATTAGTGTTGATGCTGGCTGAGTGAACATACCTAGACTGGTCTAGAATGCAGATGGCATCTACCTGTGTCACTACATTAAGCACAAGGAGCTAAGACGAGGCTCCACTGAGCCCACTGGAGAGTTTAGTGGCTTGGGTGAAGCAGCTGCTGTTGCAGCAGAGCAGTTGAAATATTCAATATGAACTATATTTCATTTTTTTTCTCTATGTGTTTGCCAATGCCTTAATCTCACTCTGCTCATTTTCTCCGCCGCAAATGCTCCTCCAAGGGAAGAACAAGTGTCACTAGAAGAAAACAGGAGCAACTGTTAACAAAGGGACCTGTGGTCACTCCTTTATTCTGGGAAAGATGGCAAGCACCATTTTGGTTAACACGAAAGCTGAACCAGGACAAAGATAAAAGCTTGATTTGAAACAAAGCCAGAAATAAGACTGGATATGGGACATCAATGCCTGCTATTGATAGCAAACAGATTAAAGAGGTATATTTTCCTTAATGGTTTATCTAAGTGACTACAGAGTCAAATATACCTGGTGTTTTCTGACATTTGTGTGAGCTGTCATCTCAAGCATGTATTTCAGTAGAATGACTAGTAAGATATCCAGTGCTGCCTTACTATAGCATGTATCAGAATGCATACTGGAATTCTGAATAGATAAACATTTAATAAAAAAAAATCCCCACAAGAATCAGACCTCAGAGCTGTCCTCATAAATCCCCTCAAACTCTAGAATGACCTCGTGGATGATCGGTGGTCATGTGATGTACATTTCCGAGAACAATCTGGCTCCTGCTGGGTCACATTGTTCCTAATACATTTCTGCTCTCTCTGCAACTTTGGCTCTCAAACACCTGTTGCTGCAGCCACAACTCCTACAGTCCCAGCACTGCAATGGAGTGTTCTCCATCTCGACTATTGGACGAGGGAAAGGCTCTGGATGTATCTTCCTGGACTTCAGTAAAGCCTTTGACACAGTTTCTCACAGCATTCTGCTATGGAAACTGTTGGCCTCTGGCCTGGACAGGCGCACACTCTCCTGGGTGGGTAACTGGTTGGGTGGCCGGGCCCAGAGAGTGATGGGAAATGGAGTTAAATCCATCTGGAGGGCAGTTACAGGTGGGGTTCCCCAGGGCTCAGTGCTGGGTCCAGTCCTGTTCAATGTCTTTATTCATGACCTGGATGAAGGCGTTGAGTGCACCCTTAGCAAGTTTGCAGACGACACTAAGCTGGGTGGAAGTGTCGATCTGCTGGAGGGTCGAGAGGCTCTGCAAAGGGATCTGAACAGGCTGGATCACTGGGCAGAGTCCAACGGCATGAGGTTTAAGAAGGCCAAATGCCGGGTCCTGTACGTGGGGCACAACAACTCTATGCAGAGCTACAGACTAGGAGAAGTCTGGCTGGAAAGCTGCCTGGAGGAGAGGGACCTGGGGGTGTTGGTTGACAGCCGACTGAACATGAGCCAGCAGTGTGCCCAGGTGGGCAAGAAGGCCAATGGCATCTTGGCCTGTATCAGGAACGGTGTGACCGGCAGGTCCAGGGAGGTTATTCTCCTTCTGTTCTCGGTACTGGTAAGACTTCTCCTTGAATACTGTGTTCAGTTCTGGGCCCCTCACCACAAGAAGGATGTTGAGGCTCTGGAGCGAGTCCAGAGAAGAGCAACGAAGCTGGTGAGGAGGCTGGAGAACAAATCTTATGAGAAGCAGCTAGGGGAACTAGGGTTGTTTAGCCTGGAGAAGAGGAGGCTGAAGAAAGACATTATTGCTTTCTACAGTTACCTGAAAGGAGGTTGTAGAGAGGAAGGAGCTGGCCTCTTCTCCCAAGTGACAGGGGACAGGGCAAGAGGAAATGGCCTCAAGCTCCACCAGGGGAGGTTTAGGCTGGACATTCACAGAAAAGGTCCTGGGCACTGGCACAGGCTGCCAGGGAGGTGGTTGATTCACCTTCCCTGGAGGTGTTTAAGGCACGGGTGGATGAGGTGCCAAGGGATATGGTTTAGTGTTTGATAGGAATGGTTGGACTTGATGTTCTGGTGGGTCTCTTCCAACCTGGTAATTCTATGATTCTATGAAATGTGGAAATTCAGCAATGGGGAAGGTGGTTTGCGTAATCCCTGGAGGTATGGGAGGAAGGAGTGGGGAAAGTATAAAGGGGAAGGATCTCCTTATTTCAGGTCTGTGGGAGTGCGGTCATAAGGGGTATGCTTTGGATGAATCAGAGGACATGGGGCAAAGTGCTTAGTGAAAAGAGAGTCAGTGATATTGCTGTTGAGGGGGAAGGCTGATATAACTTTCTTTCACATGGTGGTTTGGCCTGCAATAGCAGGCTTGATATCCAGAGATTGACTGATTTTGCAAGCCCCAGTTGCCCATCTTTTCCCAGTGCTGTGAGGATATAATCAGTCCCTTAATACAACTTACTACTATGGAATAATTTAAATTGAAAGGAACATGTAGGTCCTCTGGTCCAGACTTCAAAGCTAAATCAGATTACTTGGATTCTTGTCTAATCAAGTCTTAAAAATCCTCCAAGAATAGATATTGAACAACCTTCCTTGGCCTCGTTCTCATTGCTGGTCCACTATGAAGAACATTTTTTCAATATCTTACCAGATTTTTCCTTGCTGCAACTCGTGACTGTTGGGTCTTTATTGGCCAATTCTGAGAAAAATTGCCAAGCAACCTCAGCACCTTGAAGCCATTTGAGTGTGTCAACAGGATACTTGGCTTATTAGCAAATGCAGTGCAGTATGAGCTCGAGCCTTACTTGCTGGCTGGACCCAAACTATAGCTCTGTGTGGGACAACCCTGTATCACCTATGCACTGCCACTCATCCTCAGTTTGCCTGGGTCTCTCTTGCACTATGCTGCTTTGTACCATCTGTGTTTGCCCTTGGAAAACAAAAACATATTTAGAATGGGGAGCTTCAATAACCACTTGGTTCGAATAGATGAAGCATCTGGTATCAGACATAAGATGTTTGCTTTTAAATAGCCTATTAAAATATGAAGTATTTTATCTAAATCTGATCTTGAGAGAAGTCCTGAAGATCTATGTCCAATTTCCAGATGGACTAACTTAATACCTCTGTGAATTATTTGACACATTTTAAATGTATTCCTCTTTTCCCTGCACCTGAAACAAAAGTGTCATAATACTGTGTCAGGATAGCTTCTTGAATTGTTCTGATTCTTATACCTAGGAATAAGCTATTAGTTTCCAGACATTTGGATGGTCTCTTTAATATTTTCTCTCTTTTTAAATTTCACATATTTTTCCTGTGTATTTGTGGCTCTGGGTTATTCTAGCATTGATACCTCAACCAACCAGTTTTGTCCAGTGTTTTGTTCCTTTTTCCAGCTGCCCTATAACTCTGACTTTTTTCTGATACAGTAGGAGCATAATAGGTGGTAAAAAAAAAGAGAAGCTAAGTGCTTATATGTTTGTGCTTGACCAAAGTGAATTTTTCCTGGTTGTTAACCAAAGCAAATATGACCACTAAATGCAAAATTCTCTGAAGAAAAAGAAATCCAAGAAGTCTTCCTTATTTTCTGTATTTTGCCAAGGCTCTTTATTCAGAAGCAGTAGGGAAACAAGCATTATCTTCTGACATCCAGGTGAGACATTGGTTCTAACTGGTGAGAAATTCTACTTGTAGAGTTATCTGAGCATCATGGCTAGTATAGTCAGTAACTGTCTTTAAAAATAATAAATTATCTATGTAGAATACCAAGGTAAATATCCTTCTTTACCATTATCGACTGTTTAGTAAATAATTTGGGAAGAAGGATTCATGTGTTCTAGAGTTTATTTGGTCATTCTTGGCTCTTTCAGTTGATTAAGCTGAGGCTCAGATTCTACTTTCCTGTGCCTCTGAGCCATTGCAATGACTTGCACTTTTCACATGCTTCTCTTATCTGAAGTAAAAGCCAATAATCATATGTAAATGCACTTCAGAAATTCCACAGGTGCTAGGTGGAAAACTGGCTTCTAAACTGAACTAAGACAGAGTTGGATGTTGCTGAAATATAAAAGTGAAGGCTTTATATCTATGTTCCTGCTGCTGGGACCATGACTTGGAAGACATTTACCTATTCAGATAATCTCCTGAGTGGGGCTTGAAAAAAACATGGGAAAGGAGCACTGCAAACGTCTTGTCTGTGCCTCTGTGGTGGAGGGAGCAGGGCTCCTGGCTTCTTTGTTTAAGTCTATTGGCCTTAGACTTCATTTCGCCAAGGATATTTTCATAAAGGGGTTGCAAAGATCTCTTTAGACTTCTTGTAATTAGCAGATTGTAAACCATTGCCAAGACAGTAATGTGATCTTGCAAAAGCTTAGAATGGTTTCTTTGCCCTGGTTTCTCAATGGATGATTTGATTGCTCTATTATCCACTTGGACAGAAAGGAGGTGAGGGGGTGGAGGTTTATCAACGAACAAGAAGTGCATCATCCTGGTGTTTCCTGTATTGTTTCAAGCATCTGGGTGAATCTGTAGAGAGCAAGGCATGCATCTAAAGGCCCAGACTATTTTTCAGTCTGTTTTCATTGTTTTTCAAACAGCTTGCAGCTTTGGTGTCACGTATGCAGGGTGAATTTACCATTTGTTATACCCTATATTAGGTAAAAGACTTTTGGGGCTGAAAGGCTTTGGACTTCACTGTGTTTCCACACCAGAAAACAGATTTAAATGCTACATGTCCACTACAAACTTAGGCTCTGCTTTAGAAGCTGGACCAGTATGGTTCAAAGGTCAATGAAGCAGATCTGCTGATTTAATGGGTCTGGTTTTGGTCTTACCTGATGTGATTATGCTGGCAAGCTTCTGTGGTGGTATCAGAACAAGAACAGACCTTCTGGGGACAAATATAGATATCTGGATTATTTTTATTGAATTCAGCTCATTCCTTGCTCTCCCTTGTCCTGACTCAAAAGCCAACTGCCCAGGCAAGGGATTGAACAAACTTTCCAGGTTGGTACTCTTCTAAGAAGATTATTATGGAAGTTGCATCACTTGCCAATGGTTCAAAACAAACCAATTAATCCTGCTGTGAATCCTAAGGAGACAGAGGCATCTCTTGTGGCTGTGAAGGAGGAAAATGTAGGTTTAAGAAACACCCTGTCTTTACTGTGTCTACATTGGCTACTAAGGGCAGAGGAGCACCAACTTTAGGTAGTATGTCAGTTTAATGTGCATTGGACTTTGCTATCATGCACCAATTGCACCATGTGCTAAAGAGACCTATAACTAGGGATGTGATTTCCGAAAGTAAGATATGGTGGTGGTTGTCTTGAGTTGTCTTTAGTGTCACCTTCTTTGCCCAAGGAGGGAAATTGTTTTAATTGACTTCATATTTTATCTAACAGCAAAACTGAGATTTCCTTGCTGTCTGAAACAAGAAGAATACTTTTCTTCAACAAAATAAGTAAAATATCCCAGTGTTAGATGAGGGAAGGGAAAGAGTCAGACTTTTTACACCTCAGTGTATCCTTAAGAAAATTTCAAATGTGGTAGTTGGAAATCAATGAAAACTTCATGGGATTTAAATATTAAGAAGCAGAAATTTGGCTTCAGGTAAAGGACAGCATTTGCATAGTAACAAGAACGACTCATGTTGTTAGGTGAGTGTCTAACTAGAATCTAACGTTCCTGTGCATCATTGACCTTTTACCTTAGATGGTAATCGGAAATGGGCTAAGCAGGGTAACTAATTCTCCATCATATCCAGCTACAGGAACCAACTGCAGAGAATTCCTCAATAGAGTGTAGCAAGATGAGATGCTGAACCAAATTTTATCACTGCACAGGTTAAATTCTCGGGCTTTTTTTGTAGAAGTACTGAACTTTGTTGTTTTCTCTTTCTTCTCCTTTTTACCATGAAAACTATACAAGATGAGGGGAACTCTTGTAGCAACTACTTTGGAATCTAATCTACTTCTATAGTTTAAATTATCATAGAATCATAGAATCACCAGGTTGGAAGAGACCCACCGGTTCATCGAGTCCAACCATTCCTATCAAACACTAAACCATGCCCCTCAGCGCCTCGTCCACCTGTGCCTTAAACACCTCCAGGGAAGGTGTATCAACCACTTCCTTGGGCAGCCTGTTCCAGTGCCCAATGACCCTTTCTGTGAAAAATATTTTCCTAAAGTCCAGCCTAAATCTCCCCTGGCAGAGCTTGTGGCCATTCCCTCTCATCCTGTCCCCTTTCACTTGGGAGAAGAGGCCAGCACCCTCCTCTCTACAACCTCCTTTCAGGAAGTTATAGAGAACAACGAGGTCTTATATACAAGCATGTGCTGATTTATCTTCTTAACCATGTCTCTCCTCTGCCTAGAATGATAATTTTCAAGTATCCAAAGGTAGAAAGGCAGTGAAATGCTTCTGTTAAGTTGTGCTGTTTTATAGTGCCCAAATGGAAGTGATTGGTTCAAACATAATGTTCCTTTCGTAAATCTTTAAACCAGACTTCCTGCAGATAATTTGTTTCAAATTCCCTTCCTCATGTTAACTTTTTATTATGGTTTAACAGTTCAAGCAGGTCAGTATCAGTATAGGTTAGGGGTTGGCCTGCTGGAAAGCAGCTCTGCAGAGATGGACCTGAGAGTCCTGGTGGACAATAAGTTGACAATGAGACAACAATGTGCCCTCATGGCCAAGGCCAACATTATCCTGAGGTGCATTAAGAAGATTATGGCCAGCAGGTTGAGGGAGGTTCTCCTCTCTCTCTGCTCTGCCCTAGTGAGGCCACAGCTGGATTATTGTATCCAGTTCTGGGTTCCCCAGCTCAAGAAAGACAACAAAGTACTGGAGAGAGTTCAGTGGAGGGCCACAAAGATGAATAGGGAACTGGCTCATCTCTCATATGTGAAGAGGCTAAGAGACCTGGGTCTGTTTAGTCTGGAGAAGACTGAGAGGGTATCTTATCAATGTATATGAATATCTACAGTGGATGTTAAGAGGAGTGGATGCCAGTTTTTTTTCAGTGAGGCCTACTGACAGAACAAAGGGCAATGAGTGCAAACGGGAAAACAGTAAGTTCCACCTGGACAGAAGGAAAAATTTCCTTGCTGTGAGGGTGATGGATCACTGGAACAGACTGCCCAGGGAGGTTGTGTAGTGTCCTATCTCTGGAGATATTCAAAACCCACCTAGATGTGCTCCTGTGCAACATGGTCTAGGTGGCCCTGCTTTAGCAGGCAGGTGGAGGTTGGACTAGTTGATCTCCAGAGGTCCTTTTCAACCACTACCATTCTGGAATTTCCTATGACTGAGTTTACTGAGGTTTCCCATTAGGTGGAGAAGTCAGCCAGAACAGGAACCTAAACACTTTAGCCACTAATCCTGTTGCTATGACCAGCAGGTAAGGTCATCTCCCATTCTGTTACTCTGTTCCAGAAATACTACATTTTTATCACTTGTGAAAAAAATATACCCAAAGCCAATGCTGTTTTTAGTACTTTTCCCATAATTTTTATTTTCCGATTTTTCTTCTGTGTCTGTAAATTATGTTCTTATTGGACCTTGAAAATATTCCATATAACTACTGAATCCAGCCTGAAAATAAAATTTTACTTTCATAAGCAAGGCAAGGTAAAATAGATGACAACTTTTACTTTTAATTGCTTCTCTATGCAAAACATGCAAGTGACCATAGTGCATAAAATAAGAGACTCAGGAGTTATGTAGTCAGATAGAGTCAAACAGAGTGAAAATATAGGACATCTGCAGCAACTCTCATTAGTTCTGGGTGAACTGAAACAGGTACTTGTCTAAGTCCACAAAACATATCTTTACTTGAGATTTAAATATACAGTCTGTTAATGAGTTGACTTTAGGAAACCTGTGCAATGGCAGAATTAGCTGCTGGTAATTAGGAATGATGAACGTCTGATAGTTCCCTCGAAGGCAGCACTCTGCAGTTTCTGATCATGCAGTTTCCTACTGTGGCTGAGGATCCTGCATTTTTTATTTTTAATAAACAATGAGGTTTCTTTCCTCATTTCCATTACGGTGAATAAAGAATTTCTCCACTTCTTACTGGAAAGTGATGCAAAGGAAGAGGTATCTTAATCAGTTTCCACACGGAAATCTTTTAAGATCTTGCTGCTGGATGTATAATGCTATAATTTTCTGCATGTCATTTCATGTGCCATGTAATTATTTCCATGGGAGGAAATGTTATATGTTATAAGAGTGGAGCTTGCTGCTACTTGAAAGAATTTTGGCCTGCAGATTAGAATAATTTTCTGAGAAATTTACTGACTTGCATGTAGTTCTCCAGGTTTTATTTCACTATAGAGGTGAAGCCTTTTTTTTTTTTTTCTTTTACTAAATGCTTTTAAATGAGCTAAAACCAACTTACCTAGTCTCTTTGTCTCATAAAGGTGTATAACTGTCTGTGGATGTTTTATATCATGTTTTCAGAAGTTGTAGAATAAAACAACTCTGATTTTGAGGTGTTTAAAGGCGGGTGGATGAAGTGCTGAGGGGCATGGTTTAGTGATTGATAGGAATGGTTGGACTCGATGACCCTGTGGGTCTTTTCCAACCTAGTGATTCTGTGATTCTGTATGATTCTGTGATTTACTTTTCATTATTTATTTGGTATCTTCTTGTATCCAGCAAAGATTTCTGCCTGCATTGAAGGCAGATTCAGCATGAACTTACTTCACTGCTGTAAATTGGATTTGAAACATTATGTTATTTTTTTTTCCCTAACACAGGGAAGTTTAGCTCCCCTAAAAAGAATAGCTTCCAACTAATTTGTTGGTATAGTTTAATCTTTTAATAATCAACACTTAATTTTGGTTTAATCATGCCGCTCTTACTTCCTCTACTATAATATCATAGGCAAGGTCCTGAACCTCTGCCTGCCTTAAGTAATCCACTTAAAGGTGGTTGTCTAAATAGCAACCTACTTATATTGTTACGGATCAATTAATTTATTAAGTAATTAGCTGGAAGCACTCTGCAAATTTTGAGTGCTATAGATGCAGATTTTATCATTAACTATGCTTCAAAACTGGGAATGCTAAAATATTCATTGGCAAAATATAATGGGTACTGAAAAAATATCACATTAGCTCAAAATAGGAGAGTATATTGGCTGGGTACATGTGTGTGAAAGTGTTCGCGATATTGGGAGTGGAAATGAGGACTAACTTGCAGCAGAGATAGACCTGTATTATGTAAAAATTTTAACTTTGTTCTTGCCTTTTATGGTCTGCATGTAATCCTTCCTTATGACCTTTCAGAGCTTTTTTTGCCTATCTGACAGCAAGAAAGGATGAGCTGGAAATAAAATCTATTTCTTGGTATTAATTGCTGCAACACGTGGTGCTTTTTGTATGTCTGTCTTCTTCAAAGTTCGCTCCTGCTCAAAGCGTGTGCTTCCTGCTATGTTGTGTTTAAGGGCTTTTAGCAAAGCAATGGCGCCGATGTCATACTTTGATCAGCAGCCTTTGTGCCTGCTGAACACCCTTGATCTGATCTGTGCACCCCTCTGGATTCTTGATCTGTGAGTTTTGTTTGCTGTAGTTCTTGACACAGTGTTATGCAAAGCTTGTTAAAAAGCTGATGCTTCCCCTCTGCCCCTGGATTATTTTTCCCGTGTTATTTTTGTGACCTCTGGCTGAGGCATAGACTCTGCTTACCTCATATGTGAATTTGCTGTTGTTTACACCAGAAGTAGGATGTTCTAACTGATCTACAGCTATCTAGGTTATGAAAATATATATTCAGCAAATACCACCTCTTTGTTTTGTTACTTTTCTGCCTTCTGTTCTTTTCACTCCCTCAGTATAGCTCAGTCTGGGCAGTCCTTGAAAGAACTGCTTACCCTGGCAGATTTTAACACTCACATCCAAGCACTAAGGTTCTTAATCCTAATATCTGTGTAGCCTATGTACATACCCACAGGATTATACCCATTACAAAGCATCACTTCTTTGCTTTCCTTCAAAAGTAGGTGATAGCCAAGACAGGCAAGGTGGGTCACTGGGCAAGTGGAAGCAACTGGCTTTTTCTCTTATCCAGCTGGAGGTGATTCAGACTGCTGCTAAGAGTCAGAAGTGATTGCAACATGAGCCATTGCATATTATTTGAGGCCAAGCCCTAGGTATCTTTTCCAAGATGCTAAATATTGCTAACATGAATAAAATGCATTTTTTTTAACCCCACAGTGTGTGTCACACTTTCATGTTTCTGAATAAAACATAGTATCCCTGAGTTTTACTTTAAGATAATTTTAATGAGATAAGGGACTGCATGAACCTCATCTAATTTATCCTCAATAAAATATAAGTGACAATTGCCTTGAGATCTAGGTGGCATGAAAGCAGATGTTTATTACTTACAGCACATATTTGCAACAAAAGATGCATTTGTATTTAAAATGTATTGCCACTATTGATCCAGACTAGTAATACATTTGCACTAACGATAAGGCACTTTATGATCAGTCCTGTGACATGGCTTGTCAATCAAAGACGAATTGCTGCTATATTCCACTCAGCCTTCACAGACACAAGGTCAAGGTAGTGAGAGCATGCAACTGTAGAGTCAGCTCTTTCAGTATCAAAAGCTCAGTATTTACTTTTATTTGCTAAATATATGAGAAGCAGAATTTCTGGTCTTCTGACCATCTAAGTTCAAGAACAAAAGCTGAACTTCTATCTATGCTTTTTATGCCATGTGCAGCATTTGCTTTCTCTTGCTATAGCTGAGACACCCTGTGTTGCAAAAAATAGATATTCTGCCTTTACTTTTAAATCATTCTGGTAGGGATGCTGGCCCTGATTCCACTCTCACGCCAGTGTCATCTGAGTAAAGAGCATACAATAAACATGTTTTCTTTAGAAAGTGCCATGTGGATTATTAACCTTCAACTTACTTTAGTGTATTAGATTCCTAAAAATCCTTCCTTTTGTGGGTTAAAATAAACCCTAATATGGGCAAGCATAAGCGTCTAGCAAACAGCAGGAATAGTTTTATCTTTGCAGTATAGGCTCCTTAGCCATTTCTTTACGTTATGCAAACAATTTGGGGTGCAAATAACATGGACTAAAGTGATTTGAGGAAGGAGAATTCATTGTGCTTAGGGACAGCTGCTTTAATCACTTCATCTTTATGTGGACTAATAGGACTTGGCTGTAGAAATATCATAAAATGCTCATTCCTAAACCAGCATTGTGGGAGCTGGCTGCTCTGCAACAGCAGCTGAAGAGACAGTTTGCTTTTCCAGTGCTATAACTATGTAGAGAGGGAGTCCAAATCTGTAAAAACAAATCCCATGTAGCAAACAAAATTAAAAAAATCCCCACCAGCTTAAATGATATTTCTTTTGAAATGGGAGCAAGAGAACATGGCTAACTTTCTTCAATCTATTTCTGTCATTGCAGCAGGACTCTGGTATTAGTTTCATAATGATGTTCAGATGTATAAGCACCCTTTCCTTTACAACCTCTTATATTATTTCACAATTTCATGGGAAGAGTTTTCCTGAGCACAGAGATATTCCCAAATCCCTAGCCAAGGAGCCAGGTGGATTTAAAAAAATGAACAGAGATAACCCCCCTGCCTTAAGGCAGCTGGATATTTAGCCTATTGCTAAATTGGTCTCCTTTTTCCTTCCCCCTTCCACTCTTGCCACACGAAAGTCTCAGTATGACTCGGGCAGCTGGCAGCCTCCAGGTCGCTTGCATGCTGTTGTTGCCCAAACTGCCAAGCCTCAAAATTATTCACCTGACATAACAAGATTATATGTTTCCCTCAGAGCAGAACGTGGCCCTTTTCAATCTCATCTGTTAATGCTGATTCTTCCTTCTAACTCAGCATCTGTAATAATGTTGATTAGGGCTGATCACATAGAGCTAGGAAGGGTACAGCATAGGTGGTACTCGATACAGAGAGATGTGGAAGGCTGGTGGAGATGGAACATATTTGTTATTTAAGGCTCACTAATAACCATAGTAGTACTGTCTTGGATGCCAGTTTTTAGATTTGTGTGTTGAAACATCTTGAACAAAATGTTAGTGAGAGCATTTCTGCAGAGTCCTGCTGACTGAATTCAAGGTGCTGCTGCATTTGCCATCTGCCTGCGAGCTCACAGTGGTAATTATAGCGAGTCTCACAAGTGCTGGAATGAGAGGTATGTCAAATATATTTTCCTTCCTTTTGAAGGTAATTTTCATTTTCTCAACTCATTTGAAACTGTATATGATTATCAGCTGCAGGTGTGAGAGCCACACAGAAGACAGACATGTGTACACACCCACGGAGCAAGATATCAACTCCAGGGGTGTCCAGAAGAGCTTACATACTAATATTGGCACATTTAAATGAAATGTAGTGCTGGGGAAAATTCCCTCATTATTACTGCTCCTGTCCTTACCTGTAGAATCTTAAAGTCTCTCTAATTAGTGTGACAATATAAAAGAAAGTACTTGATTTTGCTCAGCATCACTGGAATGACATGCACTGGAATAATATAAAAACTGCTGAAAGTGAAAGTCATTTGCAGTTTGCTGAAACTTCCCTGGGTTTCTAGTTTTGGTTGAGTTGCTGCTGTTATTTGTAGGTTGTTTCAAAATCTTGCAGGTTTAAAAAGGATTGTGAATAGCAGAGAGGGGTAACTGAAGTAGATGTTATTAACAGTCTTCGTCGGAGTGCTGCACGTGTTTCATTTAGCTGCCATTCAGAGCACCTGTTTGTATTCTGTGCAGTTGGTGGAGGAAAGAGGAGTCTGGAGGCTGATCCAGAAGACCTGTTTTAGGTGTGTGTATTCCCTGCATGATTGTTATGTGATGTACAGTGCAGCCAATAGGATCCTTGCCCATCAGCCTGGTGCTATTGATATGTCCTTCCACAGGGCAGAAGGGAGAGTGTTAACTTATGAACACAACCATGGTGAGGATAAACAGTGTGAAAAGTTAAAAGGCTTCATTTGATGTGTGAATGCCCCTGAGGAACTGGGGTCCTGGAAGTGATTTTATTTGGAATGTGATTAAAGACCTGGTGAACTTGAATGTCAGCCACCTTGGAGGAGGAGGCTTGGATCTGTTGTGTCTCATGGGAGTGAGCTGGATTCAGGGGGCTGCTCTAGTCTTGCAGTAGTCTGCCCATCCTCACACTGGGGAGTACAGGGAGACACCTTTCAGGGCTGTGCCTGGGATTAATTTTGAAGCTGTGGAAGACTAAACCAGCAGAAGGAAGACTAGTCATCACAGAAATTCTCTACTGATCCACAGAGAAAATTGGGATAGGAGAGAGGAATGAGTGGAAGCTTGATCTCCCTGGATTTCCTTGTGGGACCTGCTTAGTGTGACCCACTGAAGGGGATGGCATTTGTTTGAAAATTTTTGGCCCCCTCCCCACCCTGGATTTGCCATCTCTCTGACTCTGGTACCTGACCAGGTTGTGGGAAGATATTACTGGGAGAAACTCTCTTGAGCCACAGCTGTCCCTTGTTTCTCTCTTAGAAGAAGAGTGAAATGTTGTTCAGTTTGCATGTTCTCCTATGTGTGACTGTTTGAACTGCTTTCCAGGCTGCTTCCCCTGGTGAGATTGCAAAGATAACATCCGTGCAGGGAAAGAGCAACTGAAGGTGGGTTCAGAGAAGGAGACTTACAGACCATTTAGGCCATGGTTAGGTCTTAGGGGATACAGAGAAGAGTCCAGACCTCTCTCAGCCTGCTTAAACAGGATGTCCTTGCATGCTTTCAAATAATCCTGGTACATTTGTACTTGTAGGTTCAAGGGTTGGATGTGCTCAGTAGTTTAATACGTCAAAGGCAAGAATAGACTTGAGCTTTCCTAATTTTATGCCTTAACTAAAAGCATGGTGTTATGGTCATCTTTCCTGTTCAAGATTTAAACTGATTCTAGTGCAATGGAATATCTTATACTTCTCACACAAGAAATTCTATATGCATCTGTGACAAATGAAGTCTTGTTTCCTATGGATTTGTATTTCACAGTAACTTATGAACTTGGAATAACATCTTTTGCACAACTAGGGTATATGCCATCTTCTTTCCTCACCTTATTCTGTGCCTCAGTCTGTAGACACTCTGGTGGCTAATACAGGCTGAACTCATCTAGCAGTGAGGGCAACTTTCCCCATTGAGGGCAACTGCTTGGATAGTGAACTGCTTTGCACAAATTGGAGGACTTCACTTATACTGAACACTCAACCATTCTGTCAGAGGTAGCTGAAATTAGCCAATGAGGTCAAAAGTTATTGAGGAACATATATAGAGTGTGATCACATAAGTCATGTTTCCATAGGGACCAGCTAAAAATACATCTGTATGAGTACTCAGAATCTGTCATGATGAACTATTATGTAAGTAGGGTTATTTTTTTTTTCTCCTCAGTAAGAACATTGCAGCTGCTTGTTAATAATTTGTGGCAGAATTTACAGACAAGTTTACAAATCATCATATGTGCAATTGACTGTGTACTTATTATATTGTCTGCCTTCTCTCCTGCTGACTAAAATGGGAAATTAACAGAGCATCCTGTCTCAGGCCTTAAAAACATTCAGAAGATTAAGAATAGCCTTAGGCTTAAAAACTTCACCTGGCAAGGCAGAGTTCTGTGCTAACAGTCATATAAACATAAGTGTTGTAGCTACAAAACTCTAAGTGCTGTTTATAAGAAGTAGAGAAGGCTGAGAGGGCCTGTATGTCATGAAAAGTGCCGTATTGCACTGTGGATATTTGGTATTTGCAAGTAACGAGTTGTTGCAGTCCAGGAAATTGACACCAAATAAATTATTTAAATTATGAACATATTCTTACCTTGGAATAAATGTTGTTAGGATAGCAGATTTTTGCACAGTGATGCTTTGGGTTATATTAGATGAGACAAAGGAGGTATTTTACCATAAGGTGACATATAATATCATACATTCTCCATGATTAAGATGAATTTCTGTGCTCGTACTACTTTTCTCTGTGTTTCCAGAAGCAGGTTAGGAATTGTCTGTTGCAGCAAACTAAAGAATGGGACTGGATGATGCATTCTTAGGAACCAAATCACTGAAAACCTCCAGTTTAAAAAACTGTACAAAAGTATCCAGCATTACACTTTTTTAAATAATCCTATAGCTTGTTATAATATTTTGTCTCAACTTCCTAGAATTTATTCTCTAAATATCTGGAAGCATTTTTTCCTGTCCTGATCTTTTATTTTAAATTTCTTTCAAAACCACACTAGGGTTGAAATTGTAAAGCTTATCATCAAGATTTTGTGTTCTTGGTGATCATTTGTTTCTTTTTTTATTTTTTTAAAATTCTTATTTTAACTATAAAACAATGTAAGACTGTATATATAACATTAAATTTTGCAGAGTGTATATAATGCTGTACTGCGTGTATCATTCCAAAGAGGGAGAAGGAAAGAGTCCATATATCTTCTGAACCTCTTAAAATGGCATGCCACTGGATGGATTTTGAGTTGTGAATATTAGCAAATGATGAATAACTTACAGACCCAGAGTTAATCATCAAAGATATTTAAATTAAAAATGAATTCAAGAATTCAACATACTGTCTATGGACAATTCATTGATTGAAAAGAGAAAGGCTGAAATTAATCAAATAAATAATTCATTGTAAATCATGCCTTTCTAATTATAACAAGGAGTTAAAAATGGATCAGCTTCTGAAAGCATAGCTGTATCCTACTACACATAGTATCACCTAAAGCATAGCTGTAGAGGTATAATCCCTGTTCTAATTCCTTTTATTTTGGGGCAATACTTAGATACAGGCTAGTAACAAAGGCATTTGCTTACCTCATTTGCTAAAAGTGTTTTTTTTGTTTGCTTGCATAACAAAGCACCCTAAGCTTGCGGTTCTGCAATGTGAGAAATACCAGCCTCCAGTCTACAAATCTTCAAACCAGCAGCCTGCACTTAACTGATATTTTGACCTTCTTCTCTCACCAACTGCCAGGTCAGAGGGCTGGTTATAACAAGATGGAGAGCAGACCTTTCTGAGCTCTCTTTTGTTCCTCAGAAAGCTGCACTTGCAGATGCTCCTGCGCTTGCTGTCTCTCCTGTGGAGCAGCCAGCAAACGGATTGCTTTGAGGGCAGATGTGGGGACCTTGTCAGGAGCTTTGCTCAGCAACTCATGTACTGCTGGATTTTCATAGAATCATAGAATAAACAGGTTGGAAGAGACCCACCGGATCATCGAGTCCAACCATTCCTATCAAACACTAAACCATGTCCCTTAGCACCTCATCCATCCATGTCTTAAACACCTCCAGGGAAGGTGAATCAACCACCTCCCTGGGCAGCCTCTGCCAGTGCCCAATGACCCTTTCTGTGAAAAATTTTTTCCTAACGTTCAGCCTAAACCTCCCCTGGCGGAGCTTGAGGCCATTTCCTCTTGTCCTGTCCCCTGTCACTTGGGAGAATAGGCCAGCTCCCTCTTCTCTACAACCTACTTTCATGTAGTTATAGAGAGCAATGAGGTCTCCTCTCAGCCTCCTCTTCTCCAGGCTAAACAACCCCAATTCCCCCAGCTGCTCCTCATAAGATTTGTTCTCCAGCCCCTTCACCAGCTTTGTTGCTCTTCTCTGGACTCGCTCCAGAGCCTCAACATCCTTCTTGTGGTGAGGGGCCCAGAACTGAACACAGTACTCGAGGAGTTGTCTCACCAGTGCCGAGTACAGAAGGAGAATAACCTCCCTGGACCTGCTGGTCACACCGTTTCTGATACAAGCCAGGAAGCCATTGGCCTTCTTGGCCACCTGGGCACACTGCTGGCTCATGTTCAGTCACTGTTAACCAACACCCCCAGGTCCTTCTCCTCCTGGCAGCTTTCCAGCCAGGTCCGATCTCCTCCTGGCAGCTTTCTAGACAGACTTCTCCTAGTCTGTAGCCCTGCACAGGGTTGTTGTGCCCCAAGTGCAGGACCCGGCATTTGGCCGTGTTAAACCTCATGCCGTTGGACTCTGCCCAGCGGTCCAGCCTGTTCAGATCCCTTTGCAGAGCCTCCCGACCCTCCAGCAGATCCACACTTCCACCCAGCTTAGTGTCGTCCACAAAAACTTGCTAAGGGTGCACTCGATGCCTTCATTCAGGTCATTGATAAAGACATTGAACAGGGCTGGACCCAGGACTGAGCCCTGGGGAACCCCACTTGGAACTGGCCTCCAGCTGGATTTAACACCATTTCCCACCACTCTCTGGGCCCGGCCATCCAACCAGTTTTCCACCCAGCAGAGTGTGCGCCTGTCCAGGCCCGAGGCTGACAGTTTCCGTAGCAGAATGTGTCAAAGGCTTTACTGAAGTCCAGGAAGATACATCCACAGCCTTTCCCTTGTCCAGCAGCCGAGTCACTTTGTCATAGAAGGCAACCAGGTTAGTTTGGCAAGACCTGCCTTTTGTGAACCCGTGTTGACTGGGCCTGATCACCCGGTTCTCTTGCATGTGCTTCATGATAGCACTCAAGATCACCTGTTCCATGACTTTCCCTGGCACTGAGGTCAGACTGACAGGCCTGTAGTTCCCTGGATCCTCCCTGCAACCCTTCTTGTAGATGGGCACAACATCAGCCAGCCTCCAGTCCAGTGGAACTTCCCCAGTCTTCCAGGACTGTTGGGAGATGATGGAAAGGGCTTTGGCCAGCACATCTGCCAGCTCCTTCAATACCCTCGGGTGAATCCCATCTGGCCTCATAGACTTGTGGGTGTCTAGTTGGGCAAGCAAGGCTCTGTCCTCCTCCTCTTGGGTCATGGGAGCCTCATTTTGTTCCTCTAGCTCCTGGGTTTGTACACAGAGGGGACAACTTTATTTACAATTAAAGACTGAGGCAAAGAAGGCATTAAGTACCTCAGCCTTTTCCTCCTCCCCTGTCACTGTTGTTCCTTCTGTGTCCAATAGGGACTGTATGGTCTCCCTAGTCCTCCTTTTATTATTTATATATTTATAGAAAGATTTTTTGTTATCTTTCACCGACTTTGCCAATCTGATTTCTAGTTGAGCCTTAGCCCTTCTGATTTTTTCTCTACACTCACTTCCCTCCTGTAGTCCACCCAAGAGGCCTGTCCCCTCTTCCAGAGCCCATAAACATTCCTCTTCTTGATATCACTCAGGATCTCTCTGTTCAACCAAGCTGTTTTTTTCCCCTGCTGGCTTTTTTTCTGGAACATGGGGATGGCTTTCTCCTGAGCTGCTAGGATCTCCTGTTTGAAGAGCTCCCAGCCCTCATGGGTCCCTTGCCCTTAAGCACTCTCTCCCATGGGACTTTGCCAACCAGCCTTCTGAAGAGTTCAAAGTCTGCCCTCTGGAAATTTAATGCTACTGTCCTGCTAACCACCCTCTTCACTTTGCCTAGAACAGAAAACCCTATCATCTCATGATCGCATAGTCCTAGGCTCCTCCTACTGCCACATCCCCCACAAGGCCTTCTCTGTTCACAAACAGCAGGTCCAGGAGAGCACCTGCCCTTGTTGGTTCATTCACCAGCTGTGCAAGGAAGTGTCTTCCACACACTCCAGGAGCCTCCTAGACTGCTTCCTTTCTGCTCTATTGTACTTCCAGCAGATATCAGGAAGATTGAAGTCTCCCACAAGAATGAGAGGCACTGATGTAGAGATTAACCCCAGCTGTTTATAGAAGAGCTCATCAGCTGCTTCTCCTTGGCTGGGTGGCCTGTAACAGGCTCCCATCACAAAATCTACCTTCTTATGGGTTCTTCTGATTTTAACCCACTGGCACTCAATCTCCTCATCACCACAATCCATCTCAACAGTGTCCAAGTCCTCCTTTACAAAGAGGGCTACCCCGCCTCCTCTCCTTCCCTTCCTACCCTCCTGAAGAGTTTGTACCCCACCATCTCTGTACTCCAGTTATTTGAGTCATCCCACCACATTTCTGTGATGGCAACGACATCATAGGCTCCTTGCCCTACAACAGCTTCCAGCTCTTCCTTCTTATTACCCATGCTGTGTGCATTGGTGTAAATGCACTTCAGCTGAGCTGCTGAGCCTTCAGCCCTCTTAGACGGAAGAGAGTCTATTCCAAACTGCCTGGTAACTGGAGTAGCTATCACCAGAGTGCCCATATCTCCTTTACCACCCCCAGATGTGTTCTCCCCCACTTTCTGTGTGATGATGTACTGGTGGTCCTCACCAGCACACTCTCTCCGAATCACCAGTGCCCCACATCCAGGCTCGCTCCTGTCTAGCCTGGTCTCAACCCCCTCCCCCTTCACATCTAGTTTAAAGCTCGGTTTATGAGCTTAGCTAGGTTTTTAGCAAGGGCTTAAGCCCATTTTAGATGGAGGGTGAGGAAGAGACAGCACAGAAACTAATGAGATGTGTACAAATACATTTGTTTCAAGGCCTCCAGAGCAGAGAATCACCAGGACCTTCATCTTCAGCTTCCTGAACTCTTTGATATCTGAAAGCTGGGTTTAGTAAACCGCAGTAATCCCACTCCTCATCCCACTGAGCTGCTAGCGCTTGCCATTGCCAAAGCCTGTACTACTGAACAGGCAGGATTCAGCATCTATTACTTTTTGTTTTAGCTTTCACTTGCCTTCATCTGTACTAGCAGAATGAGGAGAACTTTCTTCTCAAGTGTGTGGTTTGTTTTTTTTTTGTGTCTGCAAAACAAGTCAGGGTTGGATAGTTCTCATTTGCAAGAACTGCATTACACAGGCAAGGATGAATCCAGCATAGGCCCTACACTTGCAGAGGTCCTAGTTTATCTCTTATCATGATAAGGGCTAGCAGCAGCTGTGGTGAGAAGACAAGAGCATTGAAATATCACGAAGTATCTGTATACATTTTGAGAAAAATGGCTTTTATTGCTTTAACCACTTTTTAGCACAGTGCAGAACAAAGGTAGGCTAGAAATCCTGAGAGTAAAAATAGCTTGCGTGTGAACTGGAGCATCCACTTAACTACAAATATCACTTTTCCAAGAAAGCTACAAAGTGTCTGTCCAGATAAACCTGCTGTGATGACTCAAAGTTTGAGATGCTCCATAGTGACGTGTTGAGCATTTTGACTATCTACACCTTGTCTTGTATTTGGTACATCATTGGGTCAGGCAACAGCTGGGAGCCCAACTTTGTCACCATGCTATAGAAGTGCCTGGTCCTATAGCCATCAGAAATTGCTGAAGATACTAGTTTTCTCTGCAGTCAAATATTAAAGCAGAATATAACTTCTGTATGGTACCTGTAAGATGACTGAAGAGTGAGGTGGAAGAGTCAGAACAAGATGAATATAAAGAGGATTAAAGTTGACTTTCTGTCAGCTATGCCGTATCACACTAGTAAAAATAAAATCATCAGAATAATACAATGTCACGGATGTATTTACATCAGCATTTTGTCCTCTGAAAACATATTAGCAGCAGCTTTTGCACCATCCTAGCAAAATGTGCAGTGGCGGAAAATTGCTTACCGTTAGTAGACAATAAAGCTTCCATTTCTTACCCTTAAATTTCAGATCCCTAAATGCTACATAATAGTCTCCAATATGCTGGTGACTTGGATTTTTCTAATGTTAGCAATTTTGAATGTGCTCACAATGTTTTTGCCTTAGTGGTATGAAAGCAATCAGCACTGCAGAACAGGGAAAAAAGAAGGAAAAGTCCAATACTATGTATTAGTCAGCTTCAAAACATCACAAAGTTCAGACTGCCATGTGCTGAATATGAATGTGGTAGAAACGTTCAGAACAGCAATCAAATAGCTTTTAATGTCAAATGAAATTACTCTGGGAATCTTCTAAGCCTTCTTCTTAAAGCACACTGGAACATAAATCCCCTACTTTCATTTGATTAGTCCGAAAGAATATAGGCTATATTATTACATCTAGAAAACATAAACAGAGTCTTAGTCATTAGCATCACTAAATACACAAATTCCCTTAGGTCCTTATTTTTTCTTGTTCTGTTTTTCTGAATGGAACAGGATCAGTAAACTTTTAAAATAAAAATATACTTTAAACTCACTGACATGTAGTTATAAATAATTTATTTTTATAAATAAAGGGATTTTCAGAGGTTTACATCGGCTCAAATGGAGTGTGACCACAAAATTAAAAAAAATATTTTTAGTGATTATTAAGAACTGTGGATAAATTTATTTTGCTCCTCATAGGTGATAAGAATCTTTGGTTGACAAACTCTCCTACAGTAGTAATGATCAACTTTGGCAACATAGTTTTGATGTAATTAAATTATACAAATGTTCACTCAATCTGTCCTTAATGAATTTTTGCAGCACTATGCACATTTTACTTTTTTTTAACCTGGGAATATGCTAACAGAAAGTGAAGACACTTGTGCAAAGACACTGATATGAAAAGGAATAACAAGCTCTTTAATCTCAGGAAACACCTCAGGATTTATGCCTATGGCTTAGTTCTATTAAATTTAATAAAACTTAAGTATGAACTTAAAGTTAAGCATGCGGATAAGTGCCCTCCTTTTGCAGGAACCCTTGGGCCTGCAAGAAATCCTTGCTTCCCCTCATGGGCTCTTTTTGAAAGAAGTTGCACAGAGCAATTGAAATGGCTGTATTTCTCCATGTGTCACCATTATCTTATACTGAGTAGACACACAGGATATATTAAGCGCACAAGAATTTAGTCTCCCTTGCTGGTAAACTCTTCCAGCCTCCAGTGCTTTGAGGTCCTCAGCTTACTATGCTGTCTTCATGCTTAGACTTATATGGAAATTTTTGTTTCTTTATCTTCCCTCCAGTATTTATTTATTTATTTATTTATGCCTGATCAGGTTTTGCAGTTGTGCATATTTAGCATTCCACGGTTTTGTAAGGACTTCTACAGTTTAGCTATGCATTCTTTGTTTTAGGCACATTTTGAAAACTTAGCTTGATGCCTACTAGTTTTTGGACTAGAAAAGAAAATGAGCAATTTTTTTCCTGTTCTGCCTATGCTCTCCATGATCTTGCCACTCTTCTTCTCCATCTCCATTATTTCTTTTTTTTCAAACTGAGGAATCACAATTCATTAGTTGCTCATTGTTTGGAAGCTTTGCCAAACCTTTGATCATCTTGATCATGTCTCTTTGTGCCTGTTGTAGCTCAATTTATATTCTTTCTGAGATGAAGGGGGTGGAATTGAACACAATAATTAAGATGTGGGCATTATTATGCTTTTCAGTTTTGGTCTCAGTTCCTTTCCTAAGCATTTCCTAGTATTCTAGTTTCTTCTTTTTTTTTTTTTTTGATAGCTACTGAGCACCAAGCTGTCAGGTTCACAGTAGTATCTGTTAGAACTCCATCATCTCTGTCCAGAGCGATAATAGCTAGTTCAGATCTTTGAAGTTAGCAATCCTTTTTTTTTTTTTCTTTCCTCATGTACATTACTTTTCATTGTCACTTTCACACCTAACGCAGGGTGTGGTATTGACCCCTTTAACACAGACTGTTATTTGACAGCTGCTTTCTGTGTTTGGTGCACACATCAGGCCAGAGTTTGAACAGAATCGTGTGTGTCTTGGCTTTAAGAACTGCAGTGGAGCCGTGGTGTTTTGCTTTGACAAAAGAGCTGTCTGGTATGTGGAGTCCCTGTAACTCTTTGTCTAATCCAATAGGTGGCATGATATGTGTTGTAAGAGATAATTGAATAAAAAAATGGAAAAGCTGGTTTGTGTGATGGACAAATAGGGATGATATTTTGGTGTATCTCAAGTTCCCTCAAGATTCTCATCAAGTAAGAGGTGTTGCCTCTTTTGGTTACAAAATCATTGTTGCCAGCTACTGGTTTTGCAACTACATAGGGTAGATCTGTTTCTCAGCCAATGCATCTTCTTGAACAAATCTCTAGGGCATGCATTTTCTTGACAATCAGGTCACTTTTAAACATCCACTTCTGTGAAGATGACTGGAAGAAGTCTGATGTTATAGTAGGGATGTAATTTCTATGTGGTTTTGCAAATGTTATTGAGGAATCTTATCTTTGGCTTAACCCACTTCTTTTGCATCTGTATTTGACTTGAGACTGTGACTATAATAATAAGCCATAGTTTCTATGGAGTGCTTAAGTAAATGTCAGTAACAGGATTTTTCCACAAATATGTTTTTACAGAGAAACAGTCCATATTTTTAGGAGTGAGACATTATGCAGTCTCAGCAAAAGATACTATTATTACCCCTGGCTGTAATACAGATGAAATAATTTGTACAACACTCCTATGTTTGCAAAAACCAGTAATAGGATGAAAAGTAAAAATAATAGCACTCAGGGATGGGCCTACCTATCTAAAGATGCTACTGATACTTTTATTTAAGTTTATTTTCCCTCAGAAGTCAGGTTCTGTGTGTGGAAAGAGAGAAGGGTAAAATCAGCAATTTTTCCTCCAACCAGGATTTATGTGTATGTTCCAATTAGGACAACAGATTATGTCTCAAATTTTGGAAAATTTTCACTTTAAAGTTGCAAGCACATATATGCTGTACAATATCTGACATCTACTCAGACATGTAGATATTTGTTTTGACACTGTGACCATTGCAGGAAATATATTTTTTAAGAATTTTGAAACATATCAGTGTGATAATTAGAAGTTGGTTCCCACTTGCCAGTAACACAGATCTTTTAAGTAAAATATTTTCTGTATTATTTGCAGGCTGCTTTCCCTAGTATTCACTGGCTGCTTCTGAAACCTGCGGTATTTCTGCAAGATGTCAACTTATTCAATAACCTATTCAGCCTCTCTCCCTCTGCTCCTCCCCCACTCAGTATCTTGAAGCCCAGGCCAGGACTTCATTGGGTTCTACTGTTGTTTACTGATTAGTTGAAAGATATATTATTTTGAAGTCTTGCAGTCCCAAAGACTAGGACAAGATGACCTTTTTCTTACTGTCTGAATCTCTATAAGCGTGCCATAAAGCCCTTAAGTGCCTACTTCTTTCCAAGCACGCTAGATATGTTTCCATACTGCACAACTTATCTCACATTAAGTCCAGACCCAGGCCAAATGATTTTCCAGTGTCTGCATCAATTCTTGCCCAGAAGGGCATACACAATGCCATGTAAAACCACAAAATAAAAGAGGATTTTCTACAGCTAAGGGACTACATCAGCTACCCCCAACTATGTTGTGACCATAAAATGCAGCATTTCCTATGTTAGTTGTTCTGTGCATAAGGTTGGTTGTTTAATTTTGTGCCTCCTCTGCTATTATTGAGTTGTAACCTGATGGTATTCACTATAAATTGCTATGAATCATTTCAGTTTTTTACCCTTTCTTTAAATTCCTGGCATTGTCTACTTTTCCTGATTTTGCTTAGCATTTTTCAGGAATCCCATCATAAATATGCTGGTTCCTCATGCTTGTGTTGAAAAGGTGATCTTTTTTTTTAATTCATAACCTTTACCATTTTGCACTGCTCTCTCATAGCCATCAACATGTCATGTCTAGTTCCCTCTTTCTTACATATCTATCTTCTTTCTCAAAACCTGTTCTCTCTTTTATTTTGAACAGCAAGGAAGATCTGAAAAGCATTACAGCAAAAGGTAAAGGCAAAGAAAGAAATGTCAGAGATAAGTATAGCTTTGGAAAACTTCTAGAAGTAATGTTGGGAGTTAAGGTAATTTGTGATGTCAGAAAAAAAATATCTTTTTTCACCCGTGAATTTGTCATTGGAATTTTTATCATTATAGGATAATTAGAGGATAATTCTCCTCAGGCCTTGAGCTTGGATTCTTTTTAACCTCCTTGTAGCATTCTCCAGTATCTTGGTGCTCTGGAGCTCTGGCCAAGTCTTAAAGGAGAGTCAGTGGGGTACAGATTTTTAAATCTAGACACAGGAGCAGTTCAGAAATTTTGGAAAGTTTGAGTCTTTGTTGAACTGTTTGCATGGAAACAGCTAATCTCTCCAACCCACATAACACTATGTTCATTTGTTCTGTTCAGTTTTTAAGTTCTTTGAGGCAGGCCTGTAAGCATGTTTGTGTGGCATGTGGCAAGGACGGCTGTAGTAACAGTTGGTTTCCTACTTCAGTAGTACGTACTTAAGCTCACTATTTGATTAGAAGAACGATAAATACACAGTCTGCCTGAAATGCACTATTAAATTGGTGCCTTAAAACAAACATTTGGATCTCCTTACTAACTTCTTCCAGGTGCATGCACTTCTGTGGTTATAAGGGCAAAACATCTTCTGGTTTGTGTTATTTTGTGACTGCCCTCGAACAAAGCTCCCCACTGCTGGGGATTGGTTTCAAACCATTGTATTTGCTGAATCTTTAAGAAGAAAGCAGAAGATTGTTTAAGAAGGTATTTTATACGTGGCTGCAATTTATGGCATCTGCTCTTCTTTCGTCTGCAGCCTTGGCTCTTACTAGATTGTTCCTTCCTGTGCTCTGATGGGATGGCATCATCATGGTAGTTCATGCAGTAGACAGCATGGAGGAATGCTGTGCTTGCTTAAATGTGCTTACTGAGGATTTGAAGAATGTAAACTTCTCTATCTCTATTCAGCACTGGTGAGCTCACATCTAGAGTGGTGCCACTCCTGTGCAAGAGAGACATGGACATATTAGAATGAGATCAGTGAAAGATCACAGAGAAGACTAATGAATTGGGGCATTTCTCATACAGGGAGAGGCCGCAACAGCTTGTGGTACTTCATTCTTGGAAGTCAAGATTTAGGGGGATCCCTTCAATGTATATAAATACCTGACGGGAATAAAGAAGGGGGAGCTGGAGTCTCCCAGTGCTGCCTTGTGACAGGACAAGATGCAGCAGGCACAGATTGAGTTACAAGAAATTTAATCTAAGCATAACTTTTTTCTCTGTGAGCACTGGCACGGGTTTCCCAGAGAGGTTGTGGAGTCTCCATACTTGAAGGTATTAAAAAAACAGATCCTGGGTATCCTGCTTTAGCTGAAATTGCCTGAACATAATGGTTGGAAGAGGCAGTCTGCAGTGGTCCCTTCACACCTCAACCAACCTCGATTCTGTTGTTCATGTTAGCTTTAAGTCATCCTTTAACAGCTCATTAAATGAAACTAGGCTTTTATAAAGGGAAAACAGAAGTCTGTGTTGCTTCCAACAGTTGTAGTACACCATCAAGTAAATGCCTCAGCCTCCTGAATGTACTTTTTTTGACTCTTCTGTAAATTTAATCCTTTTTCTGAGGAATTTATTTTCCCTCTTTTTTTTTTTTTTTTTGACAAGTAAGGGAAGGCTTTCAATAGAAGCTGAAAATTATTTTCTCTGTGTTATGGGAAGAATTCTGTGTCCAAATGCTCCTAAATTTTGTCTGATAATACCCAGACATACTTTCAGGACTATAATTGTAATTCAAATATCAGTACTGTTCAGTAATAGAGTGCAACTTAATCTTCTCTGTCCTCCCATCTAACTTATTCCAATTCTGGAAAGAGGAACTTGTTGAAGTCTTACTGCAGGTGCAGGTTATATTTTAGCTCAAAATCTGCCAGTTAACTGGTTCAGTTAGAAGTTTTAAGAAAATGGTGACCTCCACAAAACCAAGAATTCAGTTTTCAGTGCTTTATAGTGCTTCAGGTATACACACTAATTAGGCCTCTCAACACCCCTGTGATGGAGATAAGTTGGTGTATATTACAAATTAGTAGCTAAGGATGTTAATAATTCAGTCAAACAGCTATTTTATTTAAGCTTTAGTCCTTTGACTTCTAATTACATGCTGTAACAACCACACTATACTTCTCTTGTAAGGAAAGTCCTTTAATAAAGAGCTTTATTTCAGAAAGTATCTTGTTCCCTCCTGCTGATCAGGAGAGTTCTATCAGACAGCTTTCCAAATCAGTGTAGCAAAAATGATGGGTTTTACTCCAAGACAAACTTTGGAAGGCACATTTTAAGTTTGATTGGCAGAAGCAAAGGATTTGGGCAAACTTGGCATTAAATGAGGTCAGCAGTTGGTTAAAATGCCTGAAGCACTGTCAGTCACTTACTCTCAAGTTCTGCTTGTGAAACAAGAAAATATGCTGGTAGCAGCACCTAGGAATCTTCTCTCTCACTCTGCCTCAAATCCAATATTATGTTCAGCAGCCTTGTAGCTTTATCTGCTGGAGGAGATAACCTGTACCTATGGTTTTCTTTTTAAGCAAGGAAGGATTTGAGTTGTGGAAAAGGAAGTCCTTACAACAGGTCTGAGAAAGGGCAAGTGTGATCTGCTGTGCCAAATTAAGCCAACTGGTTCAGCTCTTTGAATGATTCATAGCAGCTTTAAGATTAGAGCTGAATGATTCAAAGCAGCTTTAAGATTATTCCAATATTTTCCAGGTCAACAGTGGCCCCAAGCAGCTCTTACAGCAGCTAGAAAATTGTGTTCGTGAGCCGCTATGGCCATTTGCCTCTGTCACCTCCACAGGGAGGAAGATGTTGGTGTTTCTGGATTTGCGGTGCGTGAATTCCTTGTGTAAAGGGAATCTCTGGATTGTCAGCCAGTGTGGCTTTGTGACATCTTTGTGCTATTTCAGAGGCATATATTAGAGCCAAGTTCTGTGCTGAAATGGAGCATAAGACGGTTACTACTACTTGTTAGGGCACAGCTAATTTCCATCTTTGAACTCAAGGAGACTATTAAGTTACTTCCACCGTTTGCACCATCTATAGAGAGACATGGATGAGAAGCTTCTCCAAGGTTTACTTCCAAGAACCTTGGACCATCTGTGAAGGATGAAATAGAGTGTTGAGATGTGATTTGCATCACTGTTTCTTGTAAAAGGTGTTGATCAGATATGGGGTTATACAGGTGTTTATACTGAGTGGTGGTGATGGTGTGGCAGGACCTGAAGCAGAAAGGCCTGTGTGGTTTCCTTGATGTCTGGACCCAACTTTTTTCTCCAGTGACAAATACTTGAGGTACTAAATCAAAATCTGAATGCTTCCTCACCAGTTTTTGGTCTCAGAATGCTGACAGGGCACTTACTGATGTCAGTGTCATCACAGCTCTTATGATGCAAATCGTCACTCTCTGCTACCCAGCAATGTCTCTCAAGGGCCCTATTTCACATTAAAAGGATGGCCTCTGCTCTCAATAACCCCAGAATAAATCTAGAATAAATTTTATATTGTCAACAGCAATTATACATGCCATTCAGGGCATTAGTTATGGATGCAGGTCCTGCCGAAAAGTTGATTCACATCTCTGTTGATTAGAAGGTTTGTCTTACTGCCTAGTACAGATATTTCTCATCTTCTCAAATTTTGATATGGATTCTTTCATTTCCTTTGGATTTTCATCCTCATTTTGTGTTGCAAAAACTTGCCTGTGAGTGCAAAATACGACCAGATTACTCATTTCCATGGGTTATTTTGAATTTGAGCAGACTCTCCACCAATAACTGTGACCTGTTGAATTTTGCTTTGTCACCTGGCTACATTCACTTGGATTGTTTGTTGGGCAAATTGACTGATGCCACTTTGGACAGCTCTGATTTTACTAATAGATTGGGGAAAAAGTTATCTAGTCACTCTTTTAAAGTCTGATTTTTCCCCCCTCAATTAATTTAGTAGCAAAGAGCCCCTTCTTAAAAAAAGAATGACGACCAAAAATGCACAACTAAGAAACTTAAGGCAAAACAAGATTCTGCAAAATAAGACTTATGAAAAATGTATTAGATGCAGTAAGCTGAAACACTGTTTCAAGTGTGCAGATGCTGTGATACCTCTCCTTGTTTTTCTGTCAGCCAAGGTTACTACCAAACCATTAGAGTTCACTGGGTAAACCACTGAACACTGTGAATGTTTCTACTATATTACAATTACAGAAATCAGGTTACCAAGTAAGTTTATGCTGTTCCACTGGGAGTATTTTTAGAAAGTTTAATAGCCCCTAAACTTTTTCATTTCTAACCTGTCTTGGGCTTGCTTCCTGACTGCTCATTTCACTGTGTTATAAAAGCAGATAGAAAAATCAGATTCTCGGCTTCAGACCTCACCAAAACCATCATTCCTATTTAAGACAGCAGTAGTCATATATCATTTCAGGCTGGATAGCCATATCTTTCTACATCTACTGCAGTAACATAGCAACATGTGGCATGGCTTGAAATGCTTCTGGTCTGATTAGAAGTGTTTACATAAGTCTGTATAAAGCTTATATGAAAAGATCACTGGCAAGGATAAATAACAGGAGTCTAATTTCCAGTTCTGAGTACCTCACACATGAGAAAGGTGTCTTTAAAATAGGGATTCTGTTGATAAGTTCATTAAATGACTGCAGTGATTACATGGATTTTGAACGTCAAACAGGGAGTTCTGCTATGATTTACAGAAAAAGGATTTTTTTACCTGTCTGATGCACGTCCACTCTAGTAGCTCCAAGTATCTGCATCCTGTCCAAGTGCACCTGATCAGAGCACCTGTTGTGGCAAAGACCTTAAGAATGCACATAACTTTAAGAACGTTCATTATCCCTCTTTCTTTAAAGAGCACTACTCAATTGAGGAAAGTGTCCTTGAAATGAAGAACATTTATGTATATGTTGCTGAATCAGAACAGAAGTACCCAATATATTACAGGATTGCATTTATGAACTATGAACTCCTTTATAGTTGCTTTACATACATGGCTGAAAACGTGATTGTATTAGCTAATTCAGTAGTCAGAAGAGAACGTTGGAAACCAGCCTGTAAAAATCACTCCTTGCTAGGATATCAAACAGCTATTAAAAATTTAATTGATTAAGGATTCAGTATAATTCCAGAGAAAGGTGGTTAAAAACTTGAGTATTTGCCTTCTCAGTGGGTTTACAACTGAAAAGAAAAGCCATCTGCTGGGAAGCTGCATTCATTGAGTGTGCATTTTTACTTTTAAATAGAAATACGTTAGCAAGTAGATCAGCAAATCAACCTGACAAATAAAGTTTATTTATCTATCACTATTTTCCCTGCCTTGTATTTCTTGGGTTGCTCCATTCCAGCAAAATGCATGCACAGAGGAATAGGAAGGCTGGGGAAAGGCAGAGATCACCTAAGGATGAGCAGAGCACTCTGGTTGAGTATGGGTCTGGGGCATTAGCTGAAGATGCTGTAAGGGAAGTGCTGTCTTGACTTTATCTTTTTGGAAGAGTAGGAGAAAATTTTCAGTTTCTTTCCCTCAGGAAAACCTCTTTCAGTACTCTGGGAACCCAGCAGTAGATGTCCTTTATTCTTTTTCAAGTAGTTTCTTCTAGTATGCTGGAATCATATCAGTGGGGCTTTGCACTCCTTCTGGAGTGAACAGGCCACCTTTTGAACCATGTCAGGAGATGACTTCACACGACTGTAGCTGTGGTAAGTGGTGTGGTAGTCTGCTCAGCAGGTCTAGGTCTAAAACCAGGTTATTAAGCCTTACCTCTACAAGACGACCTGACCTGGTACAAGCCTCTGCTTACATGAGGTGCTAGTACCTAGCTGAAGTTCTGGATGCCTTTCTACATTTAAATGGCAAATTCAGTCTGATGAATACAGGAAGCAAAAAAAATAAGGTTTGCTTTGTTGGCTAAGTATTTCACACTTGTAGAACTAGAGACTGAAGGAAAGATTTCATGAGATCCCTTAAAATTTTGTCCTCTCAGCCCTTGTTAACACAATTTCAGAATTTCTTATTACATCTCTTTGAGTGTGCATGTAAAACACATATCTCTGGCCTTGCGGTTTGTTATGTCTATTCCTGATAGCAGTATGGACTAGATGACCTTTAAAGGTCTCCTCCAACCCAAATTATTCCATGACTCTGTGATTGTTTGCAGTTACTTCTGTACAGGAGAAAGATCAACCTTAACTGGACAGAGTCATAATGAACCAAGAGTGAAAATTCAGCCAGATTTAAACAAAACGAATGGAACAATGATGAAGATTAGTTAAAACCATTAGAACATGTTTCTGGACTATTGCAGTCCCCACTTTTGTTTTCTGGAGTGGGCTGTGGGGAGCCAGTGTTGTTCTTGCTGAGTTCCTAGCTGCACGCAGTTTGTGGGAAGGGAAGATTTTGGGCAGGATGCTCCTCCCACTCTAGGTCTCCACTAGTGTGGCTCTATTAGCCTTACCGAGGTTTCTTATCTCATGTTTTGTTTTCCTCTGCTATGTTTCATTGCGTGTTTTTATATAAACCAGAGATATGTGTTTTTCTAATTTTGTCTTATCTATGGGTTTTTTCTGTTATGTTCTATTCCATCAGTTATTGCACACAGAGCATGGTCAGCAACCAAGAATCCATTTCACTCAAATATTTAATTTCTCAGCTGAGAACTAGTGGGTTCATGACCAATGCAAGTTCCCTGCTTGAGAAGAAAGGTCTGAATTTTGCTAAGCACTGACGGTAAAGGTAGCCAGCCACGGTACAACAAGTCCTCACTGGTGCCCACGTAAGTTAGAATATTCTTGATGCCAACAGGTACTGAAAAAATTGAGATATTCTTTCTTGCTTTTGAAATGTGAAATAAAATGAAAACAAGTACTCCCAGGGTGATCCATAATGATATGCTTTTCTGTCTGTAAGTCAGAATGAAAGAAAAAAGCCTTATGTGAAGACAACAAGCAAGGATCACAGGATGGTTTTGGTTGTAAGGGACCTTTAAAGGTCATCCAGCTCCAACCTTCCTGCCATGGGCTGGGACACCTTCCTCTAGATCAGGTTGCTCAGAGCTCCATCCAACCTGACCTTAAATATTTCTGGCAACGGGGCTTCTATAGCCTCTCTGGGCAACCTGTCCCAGTGTTTCACCACTCTCATTGTAAAATATTTATTCTTTATATCTAGTCTGCTAAAAACTCTGTCCCCATCTTTCTCATAAACCTCCTTCAAGTACTGAAAGGCTACAACAACATTTCTCTGGAACCTTCTCTTCTCCAGACTGAACAACTCCAACTCTCTCAGCCTGCCTTCACGGGAGAAATGTTCTATCTCTCTGTTCGTATTTGTGGCTCTCCTTTGGTCCCATTCCAACATATCTATGCCTGTCTTGTGCTGAGGCCTCCAGAGCTGGACACAGTATTCCAGGTGGGATCTCATGAGAGTGGAGTAGAAGCAGAATCACCTCCCTTGACTTGCTGGCCATGCTTATTTTGATGTAGCCCAGGGTACAGCTGGCCTTCTGGGTTCTGAGCACACACTATCCGTTCATGTCCAGCTTTTCATCCATCAGTATCTCCAAGTCCTTCTTGGCAGGACTACCCTGGATTCTTTCATCCCTCCATTTGTATTGATACTGGCAGTTGCCCTGACCCAGGTGTAAGACCTTGTGCTTGGCCATGTTGAATTTCACGAGGTTCACATGGGCCCACTTTTCAAGCTTGTCAAGGTCCATCTGGATGGTATCTTGTCCCCCAGACGTGTCAGCTGTTCCACTCAGCTTGGTGTCATCTGTAAACTTGCTGAGGGTGTACTAGATGGCACTATCTGTGTCGCTGATGAAGATATTTAATGCTGCTGGTCCTGATATAGACCCCTGAGGGACACTAATTGTCACTGATCTCCATCTAGCCATTGAGCCATTGACTTCTACTCTCTGGATGTGACCATCCAATTGATTCCTTATCCACTAATCAGCCCACCTATCAAATCACTATCTCTCCAATTTAGAGAGAAGCTTGTTGCAGGGGATTGTGTTGAAGGCATGGTCATATTATAATAATATGACTGCATCCCCCTTCATCAAAATGCTTTCAGAAGCATAAAGCTCTTCTCACAGTGTCTTCCCAGGCCATTTGTAAGCAGCTACTTAGCCATTATCTGATTAGATTAATACTAATTCATGAGATTCAGTACGTGTAGCATGACAGAAGATGATGTAAGATAAATCTTTGTAGATTTATCTTGTGATAGAAGCAGATTATATATTGCTCCTTTGTGGATAGATTAATTTGTTATTGTAACAAGTTTTTGAGGTTCTCTTTGGTTGTATTTTAAAGCCTCTAAAAGCCAAAATACATCCATTTCTTCTATGGTGTTTTATGATCTGGTAACGGACATATTTTTGGGTGGATTGAAGTATTAATTTCAACTTTTTGATTTATACTAGGACTTTGTTAGGTTACTTCAAGTACTCATATCAGTATTTACAACTCAGCTGGTTCAGAGAGAAGGGCGGAAAAAGTTATGTGCAAAGGAAAAGCAAAATCCGTTTGAGCTCTTAAACATCCATAGATTTCAGAAAACCAGCTAAGTCCAAATGGGACTCCAAATGGGAGGAAGGAAAAAGTATTTTTTTAAAGAGCAATGCACAGAGAAATGGGAACAGAAAAGACCACCCAGGCTTAAGCAAGTCCATTGTTTTGCAAGTGCTTATGCCACATGATCATTTTAGGAAGGGGAACATACTTCACCTTAGTACTAGGAGTTCTTGTTTTTCTTCGGTTTCTTGTTGTCACTTTCCTCTAAGAAGATGGCTCTTCTTCCTATCTCCTTTTCTGTTCTCCATCTTCAAATGTGATCATGGCAAATTGATGCTTTTTTGTCCTTTAGCATAACTTGTTGTTTTCCCTTGTAGATGTTCATTCTCTGCTGTGCTTCTGGACAGCATTCATATCTCTTGAAGCCATTGTTTCACTTCTGTTCACATCTTTTTGGAAGATGAAGTTGTTAATTTCCTTGATTATCCTAATCGGTTGCTCTAGGTAGATTATATTTTTTTTCTCCGTTTAAATATGGATGCCTAGAAGTGTATTGCAGAAACCATATCTATGTCAACTATGGACTGTACAATGGCACTGATACTTCTTTGTTTCTACTAGAAATGTTTTACCTCATAACAACTAAGGACTGTATTTATGCTTTCTATCATGGCTCAGTCAGCTTGTCCTCCATTAATACCACCAGGGCTTTTCTCCTTCTGTCATCACTGACTAATGAGTTCTCAGTTTAGCAAAAAAATTCTGGTTTCTGTTCTCTAAGTACAAGGTGATGCCGCTTTTATACAATGCAATTTGATTCCATTTCCGCTGCTCCTGTTCCTAAATGTCTTAGATTCTTCCTACACAATATCCTGATACTCATCTTTAGCAATGTCATATCTCAGTAAATGTCATAACTCAGTTCTGATTTAAACTGGACACTTTATATGAAAGTATGAGACTTGACTGGTTCCCACTGATATTTAAGATGCAGAACAGTCAGATCCTTTTTGTCCAAGAACTTAATTTTAAATTGAGACTGCTGTATTCCTTGTGCTAATCTTTATCTTCTCTTATTTGGTATTTCATCACATGATTTTTTCATGTCAAGTTTGATAAAGACCCCATGTTTCTTTCATCTAGAAAATCCCCTATCAAAGAAAACCAGTAAGTTTATTTTGTGCTGTCATTAAAACCATGTCCCCAGTCGTTATCTTTTCTATGGGCTCTATTTTCTTTCTTTGCTGCTGCTATTGGGCCTATACACAGACCTAAATATCTCCTGGTAAGACAGCGCAAACACTCATTTAAAAAATCCCTCAGTAACTTTAAAAATACTAATGGTGGTATCTTTTCACCTCCTTTAGAAAGCTGATCTCTTTCTTCTTAGAGTCTGATGAAGGTTTGCAATCACATCCATGTTTTATGAAGACTAGAAGTCATGAACCTACAGAATAAAAATAATATTTTAAAAAATAGGACCCCAGTTCCCTCATTCTTCATAGTTTGAGACTTATTTTGGCTTCTAGATGAAGTACATTTTATTGTTTTATACCACTACCACATGAATACTTGTCTGCATCAAAATGCGACAGACAACTAGAAGGGTCAGTAGCTGAATATCTATTTAAAAGACAGCAAGCTGTAAAACAGCTATATTTTAAAATTATTTTTATATTTTCTCCTGATAAAATTTAAAGGGAAACATGGAGGTAAAAGAGTAAGTTTGAAAGAGCATCTGCCTAGGTTATGCTTGACTTTATCTAGGGCTCTATGCACGAGCCTTCCTGAGCTCCTAAATTAATTCTTTATTGCAAAAGAATGAATGTTAACACTACCTTTCATTTCAGTTGTGCCATTTCAGCAAATTTACCTCTCTGAATCACTAACTGAACTCAACAAAAGGTTTTTATCTGCTGATAACTTTCCATCTGGGAGATTTGAAGTGCCAGATGACATTAGATCTAGCTCAAAGATGTTATTAAATTCTCACCTTAAATCTGACACACAGAAAGCTCTTGTCAGGTCACATGAACAAGATGATTGCATTAGTCATACTCCAAGAGTGATACACACATTTCAGTAAGTTCACTATATTGAGACTGAAGTTTGATCTATGACAGTACACTTCATACCTAAGGTGATGTGGTTTCTTCACTTTGGTGTTTTCACTAGTTATCTTCTTGTCTTTGTAATTTAAGCCCTCTTTGCTCTAGAGCATGCATTCCTCAGTATCCTTGCTGCTTTTGTAAAATTGATATCTACTGCAGTAAAAAACCCCACAATTAGTTTATTCAAGAGTTTTCTTCATAGTTCAGCTTGAAATCAACTGTACCATTTTGAAGAATATTGTCCATGCCCTGGCTTCTGAATTACAAAACTAAATTAGCATGACTGGCATTGTGTGTGTGTGAATTTATGCAAGGATCTACTTGTGAAAAGTTGAAATACACCAGCTGAAACATTGATGTATTATCACAGAATCACAGAATAACCACGTTGGAAGAGACCCACTGGATCGTCGAGTCCAACCATTCCCACCAATCCCTAAATCATGCTCCTAAGCACCTCGTCTACCCTAACCTTAAACACCTCCAGGGGCGATGACTCAACCACCTCCCTTGGCAGACCATTCCAATGCCTAACCACCCTCTCCGTGAAGAACTTTTTCCTAATCTCAAGCCTAAATCTCCCCTGGTGGAGCTTGAGGCCATTCCCTCTCGTCCTGTCCCCTGTCACTTGGGAGAAGAGGCCAGCTCCCTCCTCTGCACAACCTCCCTTCAGGTAGTTGTAGAGAGTAATAAGGTCTCCCCTCAGCCTCCTCTTCTCCAGGCTAAACAACCCCAGCTCTCTCAGCCGCTCCTCGTAAGATTTGTTCTTCAGCCCCTTCACCAGCTTTGTTGCTCTTCTCTGGACTCGCTCCAGAGCCACAACATCCTTCTTGTGGTGAGGGGCCCAGAACTGAACACAGTACTTGAGGTGCGGTCTCACCAGTGCCGAATACAGGGGGAGAATAACCTCCCTGGACCTGCTGGTTACACCGTTCCTGATACAAGCCAAGATGCCATTGGCCTTCTTGGCCACCTGGGCACCCTGCTGGCTCATGTTCAGTCGGCTGTTGATCAGCATCCCCAGGTCCTTCTCCTCCTGGCAGCTTTCCAGCCAGGTTTCTCCTAGTCTGTACCTCTGCTTAGGGTTGTTGTGCCCCAAGTGCAGGACCCGGCATTTGGCCGTGTTAAATCTTATGCCGTTGGTCTCAGCCCAGCAGTCCAGCCTGTTCAGGTCCCTTTGCAGAGCCTCCCGACCCTCCAGCAGATCGACACTTCCACCCAGCTTGGTGTCATCTGCAAACTTGCTAAGGGAGGACTCAATGCCTTCATCCAGGTCGTTGATAAAGACATTAAACAGGACTGGACCCAGCACTGAGCCCTGGGGAACCCCACTTGTAACATTATGAATGACTGAAATCAAGTAGGCTTATTTATTCATTATTTTTATTTCATTTCCCCCTTTTCCTGGCTTCTCTTAACCCAGTAATATCCAGATGTCCTGAAACAGATAGGTTTTCTTTGTGTGTGTGTGTATGTATCTTGAAGGAAACCAGTGCCATTGACTGGATTTGGGGATTAAAATAAATTTATCTATGGATTAAGAACTCTATGTGCCACTTTTAGTGGGTGTTATGAAATAGGAATAATCTAGCTACAGAATTCTTAAAACACTTATGTACTTCTATAACCTAAATCATCTTAGTTTCAGAGCTCTTCAGCAACTTGAATGTACCTACAACACCCATGTGAGTTTAAAAAGGCTATCTCCTGATTCTCCTAACAGGATAATTGATGTGCAGAAAGAATAAATGGCTAAGTCAAAGCCAGTAAGAAATCTGCAGCAGACACAGAACTAAAAAACAGTTCTCTGCATTCCCAGGCTATTGCCTTGAACACAAAGTTATTTCTCCTTCATTCTATAATAGCCTTAATGAAACCAGCAAAACATCTCCTATAAACTTCTGTGCAGGGGAGCTTCTTTGACAGAGTGAAGAGGGAAGGCAGACACTTGCCCTTCCTGTTTTCAGACCTGTAACTCTGTTCATGGCATCTGTTGTTGGATGGTCACAGGATGCTGTACTGACCTGAATTGTGTCTCCCAGCTCTTCTGATAATTATAGGTTTCTAAGTACAACATCTTATAGATGGTGAAAAGGGAAGATGAAGTGCTCAGTAATTGTGTGTATTGCTGTAAAATGAATCTGTGTGTAAGCTGGGAATCAACTTTTGCTTTCCTGAGAAAAGGATAAGTGCCATCGGACCTGACACCATCTTTGGAGGAAACCCCACCTTGCCAGTCATGTCCAGGGAACAGCAGCAATGCTCAGCAATGCAGTAGGCATCTTGCAGTTAATTAAGATCTGCAGACGGTTTAAGAGAGTATATTTTAAGTTACATTTGGGTATCTGTGTTGTGCACAAGTCTCAGAGAATGCTGATGGCCCTACTTTGCCTATATTACTTTGCAGAGGTGCCCCAGCCTCTTACCAGCACTGGTATGTGTGCCACACAGCCTGTATTAGAACTTTATGTCCCGTGACTCAAAAGCATAGAAACTGTATACCTATATGTGTCACATTTGTGCAGTGAAAACATCAGTTGCATTCTGCACTAAACAAAACCAGATTTGCTAATTTTGATGTCTCTTTTGATACTGTGAACTCTAAGCAACACTATAAGGAAAGTTCTGGGAGTCCCAGAGCACCATCAGATGTCCTTTTCCAGCGCTGGGGCTAGATGTGCACTTCAGCATGGACTATTTTGTAGTCAACCTTCCTTATCATCATTATATTTTCTCTTACTATTTAAATATTTAGCCTTTGTTCTACTCTTCCTTTCCAATTCTGTTTGTTGTATTTCTTTTGGCTTTCAGATCTAATAATCCTATCAAAACATTTTGATGCACACCACTGACTTATTTGGTGTATTGTTCCATCAGCCTTGTGACTTTTCAGCCTGTTAATAGGTGTGTTTCTCATGCAAAGTCCTCTTCTATGGCCCTGTGTTGCTGAGAAGATACTTCCCTCTCTTTCAGCATGATGCTGGAACTGAGGGCTGGCCAGGACCATGCCATGGGCTGGCTCCTGGAGTATCCCACTTCACCCTCCACATCCCACCGCCCTAGGACAGTGCACCAAAGTATCTGTGCAGGCATGGCTAAATGGCTGCTACTGCTGTTACGGGCAGCAAGGCAGCAGTATGGGAGCCAGACAGCCTGCCATTTCACCCTCTGCCTGGTCCGCTACGTGGATGGTGCTGCAGATGGATGGGGTTTGAATTTGCTGGTGAGCCACCTGAATTCTGTAACAGATGCAAGGTTCTGCCCTGTGGCAGGTGTGAGAAGAGATAGAAGCCATGGCTTGAGGTATCCCTAGTCTCATGCTCTTCCTAGATTTTTTGCCTTCCTGGTATATCAACAGTGACATTTTCTAAAGCTTTTTCAACTGAATGTACTGGCATTTATTTACAACTACACCTTGACTGAGTTTTATTTTACTCTTTCATGCATAAACCACATTGTTTGTGAAAGCAAGGGACTAATAGGAGACTAGAGTCAAGTTTAGTACAAGCAGGTGTTATGCAGTTTGTCACTGCATGACTCTGCTAATGCATCTTTAGTCCAGGACTCCGGTACCCCTGCCATGTTTTTAAGTGCAGAAAGATAAAAGCACACTGTACCCTGGAGTGCCTTTAGTCTATAAATGTAATTCAGAAATATGGGAAACAGTGCTCTGAATCTGATGGCCTTTTTCAACACAATTACAGAAGCAGCGTGAGATGTTGAACATTTGCAGCAAGGACACATAGAGCAAACAGGAAGATGCATGTGCAGGCTGTTAATTCAAGCCTAGGTAAGCTTCTGACTAAGGTTTTAATGTTTTTTTTCCTTCTAAAATGATGCTTCTATGGTAGTAGTTTTTCTGAGAAGACTATTATGACCTATACTCATCTGTAGAGCCATGTTTAATTATGAGGATACCTCACACTTTTAAATGGGCCTCTACAGAGTTCAAGGATATGAATCTAAAAAAAAAACATTGAATATTGAAATATTTTTATTTGACTGTAGATGAAGATGCTTTAATCTGGAAAAATTGTGTGTGGTTTGAAATGAAATGAAATTAAATGAGATGAAATGAACAACAGATGAAAAAGGATATTTTCTCTTGAGAGGGACAGAAAAGACATTCAGTCCCTCAGTGCCACATTTGTGTCTCTCTTTGTACTTTCATGATCAGTTCCATGATGGTACCAGAAACCACTCTTGAGCACTCAGTGTCCTCAAACTCCTGCTGATATTAATGTGAGTTGAAGATTTTCAGTTCTGTAGGGGAGATGTTTAACTGAGGGGGTCACAGGGAAACGTATGCCTGCGCTGCAACCTCCAGATGCACACCAACAAAGTATTAAACCACATTGTCAGGAAAAGCCAGGCTAGGGTGAATTGGCTGCTAACAATTTTTCAAATCGTTAAACAGTGACAAATCATTCCTCTAGTTACCTGTTGAGACCTCACTGAATAATCAGAGTCTGTAATCTATAATCTTGGACTCTATAATCTTTGGATCTGCACATCTGGGAATAGTTATGGACTAGACAAAGAAAGGATGGGCAAAGCAAGCATCAGCAGATACACCCTTACTTGGAACAAAAGATCTCTATCCTTTCATATACACAAAATCAGGGGGAGTTTTTTCCCTGATTTCACTCAACAGCTTATGCATGTAAGAAGTTGACATTGCATTTGGCTTTCTGTTTCTTATGGCCATAGAAGCAGTTTTTGTGAATGGGTAGGTGGATAAATCTCAGTTTTTCTAACTTGGTTCCCTTTGATGGGAATGCCTAATGGAAATATATGATATCTAATAAATTGTCCTGGCAATGAGTTATGACACCATCTTAAGAAAAGGTTTTGGGGCAGGCAGACGTTGCAAAACCTGCCATCTGTTGCAAGAGTCCTTTGATCTATATGTTTGTGCAAATGAGTGTTCATACAGCTGGATGGCAGCTCTTTGAAATACTATTGATGGAGAAAGGCACTGCTCTTGCCATTCTATATTCATGAGTTATTCTCTTTAGTATTGATGCTGTGAGAATTTTTCACTCCCCAAATTTGGATTCCACAAATTGTGTGAGAAAAAAAGAGGGTTTTTTTTTTTCGCATCCTAACGGAGTAAAATTCTCAGCACTAGTTACCAGTGTAGATACCAGCACTGAGTGTGCTTGACCAGGTGCTTTCTTCTACAAAGAGCTGAGATTGTGTCTCCATGGGTAAATATCATCATCAGCCTCAAAGGCTGGTCTGCAATTTACTTACCTGTAAGGACTTGGTCCTTTCAGGGTGCCATCGCTGAGCATGACAAATTGCCTACGTCTTCTTCTGCATTTCAGCATTGCAAAGCCTTCCTCAGGAATGCTGATTTCTGCAGACAGGAAGGTCTTTGCATAAAGTGATGCCAGACATGCACTAAGGCAAGCAGAAGCACCATGTGACCCACAGCATGAGCAAAGCCCAAGGGCCATGTCCAGAGCTTCTTCAGAAACATTGACCTCAAAGGGGCTGCATCTGCCTCGAGTTGTGAAAAGGTTGTGGGCTGGATTTAGATGATGCTTTAATGGCATTTCTGCAAGAGAAGCTGAAGCTGCTGACTTGTGCCCTTCCTCAGATACATGGACCATTCTTCAGGGATGTCCAGACAATGGGGGTTCAGGCTGTCATTTGTACTGGCTATGGCTGTTTCTACAGAGTGGAGGACTTGAACCCGTGCTAATGATACAGATGAAGAAGAGAAAGGGCATGGCTGTTGCTGGAGTTAAGCGTGCTCTCAAACTTGCTTGCAGCAGGGAAAAGGATGTTCCTGTCTCTGAGAAGTTCCTCTGTATGCTTTTGCTTCAATCAGTTCTTCTAAAGTTTATTTGCCTTCTTTTATTATGTCAGGTAATGCCTGTGTTTAGCAACGAAGTATGCTGTTCCTGGCTGGTCTGAATTAATATATTTTAAACTGTCAATAATTAATGTGGAAATCAGAAAGAATAATGCTGTGGAAGCTGCAGCCTGAGACCTGCTGCCTGGCAACAGTGGATGTACATATCCATTATATCAGGAAATTAGAAACGGGAGCAAGAACTGATCTGTCTGACATTTTGTAAGAGGATATAAATGGGCCCGCTCTGTTAACAAACACTAGATTTATGTGAGGATATGAATGATACATGTCTAGGGAAAAGATATTATATCTCTTATGAGGGTGCAGTTAATACCAGACATCAATTAAGAACAGATCATTAAAGCCTCTGGGTAATCTTATTTTTGGACTAGACCAGAGAAGCAGCCAACAAGGACTGATAGAAGGGTTATCTCAGTAATAATCTCCACATTTGAATGTAGCATCTCTCATAGTACGGGCTAAGTGAAGTAACATCTAGACTGTAACAAAAATAACCTTTTCAGTTGGAGAGACTGTGCAGTGAAAAGTAATAGCAGCTTATTATGTTTGAAGTAGTTGCATCAGATAGGTATATTAAGATATGCCAGTCATAACAGTAGAGCAGGTATAATAATGGTTGGCTTATGCACTCACTCTCCGTCCTCAGAAGGGTAGCTTTGCTTCTGTCATATTCAAGTGATGTGGGTTTATCTAAAATATTCCATCTGCACTGATGTAGTGACTACAGCCAGGGTCACAGGAGGTGACAACAGTGGATTTCAAGAGCATGGGGCCAATCTCTTTTCAATGGTGTTCAGTGACAGGGCAAGGGGCAATGGGCACAAACTGGAGCACAGGGATTTCCATCAGAGCATCAAGAAAAAATTCTTTACTGCGAGGGTGATGGAGCATTGGAACATGCTGCCCAAAGAGGCTATGGAATCTCCTTCTCTGGAGATATTCCAAACCTCCCTGGACATTCTTCTGTGCAACCTGCTCTAGGCGAACTTGCTTTAGCAGGGAGGGTCAGACTAGTTGATCTCAAGAGGTCCCTTCCAGCCCCAACCATTCTGTGATTCTATGACATTTTCTTGTTTCTTACTGCTCTGGCTAAAATAGTCCTTCATATTGAGAGATACAGTGTTTTGATGGTACTGGTACTGAATCTGAGCAGTTGTTTCCAACTTTTTAACTTCTGAACTAGAAGCTTTATCAGCACTTATAATTACCAGCCCTAGCACTGCAAGTTGTGGATTCTGTTTGCAGGGGAGAAAAAGGAGCTTTGCTGCTCTGGTATCTTCCCAGAGATTACATTCTCCTCTGATTCCTCCCGTGGTGAGAGATCATTTGGAAGAGTCTTTTCCAAGAGCTGCCATCTGTGCAAACCCTAGTGAGACCCATTGGAGGAGCAATGCTGCCAGGCACTTCTCCTTAAATGCTGTGGTATTGATGTCCATCTTTTCCTTTCTCACCACCTCTCCCCTTTCCCCTTCTCCCTCCAGCATGGAGTCCCATGGAATCATAGAATCCATAGGTTGGAGAAGATCTCTGAGATCAAGACCAAGCCTACCTCTCCACTACTAGACCATATACCTAAGCATTTAATTTACCTGTCTTTTAGATACCTCCAGGAATGGTGACTCAACCACCTCCCTAGGCAGCCTGTTCCAGTGTTTGATAACCCTTTCAGTGAAGAAAGCACCTACCTCTCGAAAACCCTTTTTCACTAATGTCCCCCCATGTCCAGTAAAGGATGGAGAATCTCCTTGGCCATCCTTTTGTTATTGATATATTTATATAAAGATTTTTTATTATCTTTCACAGAATTAGCCAATCTAAGTGCTGATTTTCTCTCTACATGATCTCACTTAATCCCTGTAGTCCTCCTGAGATGTCTGCCCCTTCTGCAAAGTTCATAAACTTTCCTTTGCTTTCTGATATCCACCCAGAATTATCTGTTCAGCCAAGCTGGTTTTCTACCCTGCTGTTTTGTTTTCCAGCACACAGGTATGGCCTACTCTTGCACCGCCAGGATTTTCTTCTTAAAGAGCATTGAGCCCACTTGGGCTCCTTTGCACTTAAGGACTGTCTCCTGTGGAACTTCATCAACCAGCTTTCTGAACAGTCCAAAGTCTGCCCTCTAGAAGTCCAAGGTGGCTGTTCTGCTGACCCCTCCTCCTTACATCTAGTACTGAGAATTTGATCATCTCATGATTGCTATGCTCCAGGCATCCTCCAACCATCACAAGTCGCAAAAGGCCTTCTCTGTTCACAAACAGCAGGTCCAGAAGGGCACCTTCTTTAGTCAGCTCACTGACCAGTTGTGTCAGGAAGTTGTCTCTCACACACTACAGGAACCTCCTAGACTGTTTGCTGTATTATGCTTCCAGAACACATCTGGTAAGCTGAAGTCTCCCACAAGGACAAAGGCTAGCGATTGTGAGACTTCTCCCAGTTGCTTGTAGAATAACTCATGAGCCTCTTCTTCCTGGCTGGGTGGTCTATAGCAGACTCCCACCATGATATCTACCTTGTTAGGTGTTTCACTGATTTTTACCTATAAGCACGCAACCCTATCATTACCATCATTAAGCTCTAGGGTATCAAAACCCTCTTTGACATAGAAGGCTACCCCACTGTCTGTCCTTCCTCGCCTGTCCCTCATGAAGGTTTTATAGCCAGCCATAGCAGCAGTCCAGTTATGCGAGTCGTTCCACCACATTTCTGTGATGGCAGGTATATCATAGCCTTCTTGCCTTACAATTACTTCTAGTTCCTCTTGTTTATTGCCCATGCTGCATACATTGATGCAAATGCACTTCAGCTGGGCTGTTGATCCCGTTACCACTCCTGAGGGGAATAATCTCAGCTCTTAAGTGATTAGTCACTATATTTCTAACCCATCGGTAATCTTTACACCTGTGCTGCCATTTGAAGTTCTGTCCTTCACTTCCTTTGAGGTGGCAGACCAGAGGTCTTCACCCGAACACCATTCCCCAGACACTGGAGTGCCATTCCCAGGCTTTTTTCTATCAAGCCTGGTTTTGTCCCCCTCCCCCTTCACATCTAGTTTAAAGGTTTATTAATGAGCCCTGCTAGCTTCTTGGTAATTATCCTTTTACCCCTTGGCAACAAGCATACCCAATTCTTGGACAGAAAGCCTGGTGCGGTATAGGCCAACCCATAATCAAAGAACACAAAGTTATGCTCCTCACACCAGGTTTAGAGCCAAGTATTTACATCTTGGCTCTTCCTATTCCACCCCTTGTCATTCCTTGTAGTTGGAATGACAGATGAGAACACCATGTGTGCCCTCGATCTCTTCACCATACATCCCAAGGCCCTGAAGTCCCTTTTTATTGCCCTCAGATTTCTTGTATGGATTTTGTTACTACCTACTTGGAAAATCAATAGAGGAGAGTAATCCATGAGCCTAACCAGGATTGTCTTTCTACAGCTTTAACTAAGGCCCCAGGCAGGCAGCAGACTACCCTATGTAATGGGTCTGGTCTGCAGATTGGGTTTCTGTTCCCTTCAAGAGGGATTCCCCTATGTCAATAATCTGTCTTTTCTTCTTGACAGAGGTCGTTTTGGTGGATGGCTAAGAGTGTCTTAACATAAGGAGCATTTCTAGGTTGTGAGACCTGCAAGTCTTGCTTGCTTTGTGGGTATCACAGCCACAGCTCTCCAGAGCTTGACACAGCCTGAAGTTTGTCAGGTTTCTAGCAGTGTGTTTCAGCTAACCCTTGTTCATATCTGGAGTTTTCTGTTTCAGAGACACTCAGAGTAGGCAGTTGTGCCAAGTACCATATAAAAGGAGAAAGCTGGAAATGCTGACTTACTGAAGGGATTATTTCCCACAGGCTGTTCATACAATCATGCACAGTGTTCCAGTTTTCTGCTTCCACAACTCCCCCCAAAGCCTTCTGGGATCCTTAGATATTTTTTTCTAGTAATTATTCCACTTTGTGCATTTGAGTATTTTCCACTACCTTTGTTAACTGGACAAACAATTGTACTTCACGCCCAAAGGCAAGAGAGAACCTGTGGAAGTTTTTGGAATTGAGGGATATATTCAGAATACCATAAAAGCAAATCTGGTGTTTACAACATGAGGCAAAGTAGAGTGATTTCCAAAAAACCCAGCTTTAAACATCCCTATTAGAAAGGCTTCTACTTAAAGAGCTGGCAGTAGTATAGCTGGCTTCAGAAGTATACAAGTTTATTTTATTACCTGCCTTGTTGCACTATAACTAGCATGATTCTTTGTCAGGCCATGCTGTGCCTCAGCCTGCAGCAGCTGTCAGCTCCTATGGTAGAGAAGATAAGAGGGAAACATATTTCATGGTGCTAGACTCTGGACAGTGCCCAGCTTGCTCTCATTTTCAGAGCAGCTCTGACTCAGATTTCTGCCGTGGGCCTTTGAAGTAGTCATGCTGGCAAACAAACAGTCTGTGAGGCTGCATCACCCTTTCAGAGCACAAGCAAACTTGCATGTTCCTGAAGCTGAAGGATTTTAATTATTTTTTTCCTTTTCTTTCCTGGCAGTCTTTTCCTACCTGATGTTATTTTTCAAGTTTATTTTCTGCTGCCTCCATATGAGAACCTGATGCTTTCTTTGGTGAAGTGCTGTTCCTCGCCCTAAAGAAGAGTAAGCTAAGCAAGCTTTGCTGAGCTTACTGAAACAGACGGAGTCTGTAGCTCTTCTTGATGCCTCAGCCTCAGGTTTAGCTTCAGCTGCTGCTGTTACTTGTTACCACCCGAGGTCTCACTGAAACCCGAGTTCTTCATCTTTTCTATGTACGATTAAATTGAATCAGCATGGTTCCCCAGAGAACACACAGACTAGAAGGGGGTAAATAAGACAGGAAAGAGTAGATGGTGAACTAGTTATCTCTTCCATTTGTACTTTTAACGAGACGAACTAAGAAGGCAATTTAATAGCAAATCTCACTACAGCTTTTTCTGAAACATCTTTGCTGTGAGGCTGGGAGAGACTATAGCTGGTGTTCTGATTAAACAGTGTGCTACTGAAGGGCATCTAATCAGTATTTTGGCTGTTACGATAGGTCCAATCACATATTTGAAACTACAGGAGATGTGAGAGCCTCCTAGTTGATTTTTCAAAATGCTTCCTTTTCCTCATGCTAGATAAATACGTAATATCAAGGTTTATTCCAGCTCACATTGATATCCCAAATTCTCACAGAATATTATATAATAATTTACTGGTCTAGCACAATTTGTGTAAACATTTAATCTCTCATCATTTTGTGTGTATATGTTGCTGCTTCCCTCCTTGCCTGCCTTAACTGGACATCAATTAATGCTCCATAACCAAAGGCAAGAAATAATCTTTTGAAGTCTTGGCACAGGACGCAGGAACTTTGAATGACATTAAATTATCACAGTGATTTGTTTAAATGATTAAATTTTTTCAAGATTATTTTTTCATTTTATGTATTTGAATCAATAAAAAAATACTGCAACTAAACCCCCATAAAATAAATAAGCATGCAAATGTGATGCATTCATTAAAAGACCACCAGATCTTTATGTCTCCATCAAAACACTGTGCAGTTATGCTGAGCATGGTAAGTTCATCTCTTCACTTTGCCTTTCCAGGTTTCTTATTGTATTAATTTTTCATTATGTGCTCCACGGTTCATCTGGACTGGCACCTACGTAATGTCAGAATCCAGATGATGACTACTTGTCAGATGGTCTATATCCCTTTGTGGTCTTCTTCCTTTTCTCATCTGGTCCCACTGTAAAACTTATGGGTCTTAATAAGCCTTGGAATAAAAAGTAGGCAAGTATGACACCAACACTCTTTGCTATCGAATGCATAGAACAGAAAAGACTTCACAAGAAGAATCTGCATTCCCCTTTCTTGTGTTATAGATAGGGTCATTGAGACCAGGCAAAATGATTCAACCTTAGCTACCCAGGAAGAAAATGGCAGAGTCAGGATGAAGAAATAGGTATATTGAACTCTGGATTAATCTGCTTCCCACTGGCCAATACTGCCTTTGAGGCCCTGTCATCTGGAGAATGTTGTTTTTCTTCTTACTCACCAAGCAGCAAACCCACATAGAGATCTGAGAGAGAGCAATCCTACTGAAGTCCATGAAGAAGGCTTGCTTGGGTCTTATTTCTTCCCTCAGTCATAAAAAACATGTAAGATCATAAAGCCCCCCCTTCAAAATAGTTAACATATGGAAGTGTAAAAGTATCCTGTATTATGTGCAGAACAGAGGACACAAGCCAAGAATGGGTAATGAATTATATATGGTTGCTAAGTATCCTGCTCATAGTATTATAGATTTGAGGATCAAGAAATTCTTATCCTAAATACATGTGCTGATTCACTGAGAAAATGTGCCGTGTTAAATCACTGTGTCATAATTCTTACCCATGCTGGGGTCAGACTGGATGTTGCAAACTGTGTTGTAAAAACAGCACATGTGAGATTTCACAACTATGAAATTGGTCTGCTTTAAACACCCATTCAAAATCTGTCTTCACTTGAAAAAAACTAGGAGATGGGAAGATATGTCAGTGGAAGGATCACCCTGCTGCTTGCTGTGTTTTATAGCCCTATTTGCCTTATCACCATCTTCAGGAAGCCTTCTGAGGGCAGGCCACAGATCAAGTGAAACTCTGGAGTGACCCTAAAGAGCTGTCCATATATTTTTATCTGATGTTTCAAGAACCCTAAGAAGTAGCAGCAAATGCCCACAGTGTTAGAGCTTATAATAGCAACACTGCTGTGTTTACCATTTCCACTGCAGAATACATCAGCATTAATGTAAATGTAATAGCAGATTATGTCCATGATATGCAGCAGACAATTTCCTGTGATACCTTTTGGGGTAGCATCAAGTAGAGGGATTTTTACTGCTATCACAGCCCACATGGCTCTCATGATTCTCAATGTCATTTTTTTCTCGACAGGATATAGCATGATTGAAGAGAGTGACACTATTGTGATGTCTTCAACATTATTATTATTATTAAGCTTTTAAGACTGCTTGGATATCAAGATTTAAATGAAGATTAGTAGCAGAACCTACAGTAAGGAACTTGCCTGACACAAAAGAGGATCTGCATTTTCAGTGGAGAACTGAGGATTTGGTGAACTTTGGCCTCAGATTTCAGTAGTTCTTTTTTTTTTTCTCAGAAACATTTACGCAATGAACATTGTCACACATACACATTAGGTCACAGATATGTTTTTTCTTGAGAGGTAACAATGAAAAATGTGAGTGAAGGCTACTTATGTATTTTGGCAGAATTGGTTTGAGTACAACTGGTCTGCTACAAAGCATTTGGCCTCTTGAGGTATTGATTAGAATATTGCCAACCTCAGCAAAGACAGCTGTTTAACGAGTGTGGAAGGATTTGTCAGCAATCGCAATGAATTTTCAAAATCTTCACATTCCCAAAGCCAGCACTCTGCAAGGTGCCTCCACTCTTCTGTCTTACTGTCACTGCTAACAAAAGCATTAAGGATTTGACAGGCAGCAAGGCTGTTTTCTTTCAAGACAATACCGGTACATGTAACAGATAGATGGGAGGTGGTCTGTGCTATCCCCGATGCCCAGGCTTGGCCTGGCATTTTGCATTGGTGTTGGGTTCCTGGAGCAGCTCACGTAAAACTGCTGTGTTTGCCATTTCTTTGACCTCTTGCTTTCTGTTTCTTAAGTAGCTCTTTGGAATTTTGTTGCTGGCCTTGGAGACTCATGTACAAGTTGCCTTGGTGGTTTTTTTTTTCCCGTTGTCTTCTAATTTATACTTCAGGTCTTATTCTTCATTGGAAGTAAATGCATATGAATAGTAGGAATATTACATGTTTGGCAAACGATGTTCACAGCTGAAATCTTCACATGCAGTACAAAGCAGCTATTTCTGCTGAGATGGATGGATGATTATTACCTCTTTGTTTTCTTGTTCATTATCCTTTTGAATTAAAACCTCTTTGCAAAGCCATTATCCTAGCTTTAAACAGCTCTCTATATTGAATATGTCTCTGCCTCTTCTACCCTTTTTGTCTCTGCTTAGATTAAGTTCTAATTTTCCGAGATTTCTGAGCTCTAATTTCCTCATTGTTTCATATTTGTACAATATCCTGTTCACAAATTCAATATGTGTGTACTCTATTTTGTTTTGAAAGTGCACATAGGCCAAAAATTAACAGGAACCTTCTCTAAAAGCTATATTTGCAGCTGTCCTGTCAAGCCCTGTCCTCCTACTCTGGAAAGCTGTGAAAAACTGCGAAGAAGTGAGTGTGCATAACAATGCCCTTGATGGCTGGAGCTGATTTATTTTTTAAACCATGGCTTTATTTTAACAGTTAGACCAAATACAACACCCTTCTCCTTATCTTGTGTTTCCCCAACTCTGGAATTGATGACAGAGATGGGTACATACAGGAAAGGGAAACGGGAAAAAAAAGATGCAGAAAACCTCCAAGGAGGAAACACAGCATCAAGAAGTGCTAGCTACTACCTTCTTTGCTAGACAAATGATGGAAGGAAAGGAGGTTCATTTAAGAGTGAAGAAGAGTTAGATGCTTGGGAATTTGTGAGATGGAAAATAATATCTAGGTAACGTTGATGGTGGGGAGTGATGAGAGGTGGGGTAAGAAAAAGTAAGACCAGTAAGGGCTGTAAGAGATGAAAGGGCACCAAGGGACAAAAAATTTAAGTGAAGAAAAGGTGTAAGAAAGAGGGTGGAGATTATTCAGAGGCAGATTTTCATTTTTCCTGTCACTGTGTATAAGAGTTCATTCTGAGAAAGCTTGTGCTGGAGAGAGGATGAAGAAAGGGGGCGCAAGGTGGGTGTAGGAGGAGGGAACAGGTTTTCAACTGTCAACTTCCTTAGGCCTGACAAATAAAATACATTTTGCTTATCTGGAGAGCACATACAATTTGTGTAGACAAGTGTAATTGTTTATTTTCAGCAGATAAATAGGTTTTCTGTTGTAGGTAGGCATATCTGCTTAGAAGTCTGCTACGGGGACATTTACTCAACATCCCTTATCACCCCTGTCCTTCATGTTGTGAGTAGGTTATATCTTCAGCGAGGGCGTCTTATTTTTCTAGACCTTAATTGCAAAACTCACTGGAGCATTTAGGACTGACTTAACAACTGCAGATGAATGTCACATGAGACTGACGTTTTCATGGGCTGGCCTGGTGCTCCAAGCACTTCTGTGTGGTCTGTGGTAGGATCTGCTAGTTGCTATGAGAAAAGATTGAGCTGTCAGAAAAAAAATGCAGGTCATAGGCATTTGAGTACTGACCCATCAGACTGATGGATTGGAAAGAAAGCACACAAGATTCTTTTGATATTTTGCAGGCTACAGTCTCTCTGAATCACCTAGAATAAGAAAAATAATGTATTGATAGCTTGTATTTGCTATGCTGAGAGAGACTTAAGATCCTCTTAGGGTGCAAAGAGATAGACACTTGTGTGAAAGGTGCAAGAAACATTTTCACAGCTAATTAAGGATGAACCCCTCTGTAGAACTTTACTTCTGAATCTCATCAGCAGCTAGTTCATATCCTGGAGCACAATCTCTTAACAATTTGTGCAAACACTGCTTAGCTTAGCTAGCATAATAAGAGACTAACATCCTGGCAGCCCTTTAACTAGCAGAAGTCTGAATAACAGTTGATAATTTCCTTCCATCTCTGGTCATTACTTTTGCATAAGTGTGAAAGTCAGCCTTGTGTTGTATCCATCAGTCAGTATTGTGTGGCCTTGTTATTCATGTTCTGCTAGTCCATTATGGGAGAAGAGCATTAAATGTAGGATGCCTGCATGATTGACAAATTGCTCTGGCTATTCCTCTGTGCATTGCTTTTTAACAACAAACAGTAGTTTGTCAAGAAATGAACAAAACAGCTACAGATATACCAGCTTTTCTCCTAATTTTACAGCTATTAGGAGGCAGTCTTGTTTATTTTTCCCTGTGTACAACCTTCATTTTGCTGCACAGCTTGGAACGCTGACATTTCAATATGGGAAATACTGATTTTCTGAGCCTGATACAGAATTTTCTGAAACTAGTTTTGAGGCATGGACATTACATCATCCATCAGGGAAATCAAGCTAAACTCAGGCCTCAAATCTGTCTTAGCTCACAAATGAAAAAGATCAGCGGACCTAAGTCCCCAACAGCAGACATTTATTTGCCTTACAGGATTGCTGAGCAGTTGATAGACCTGAGAAATTGGTATGCCACAGAGAGGAAAGGGCCAATATATTTCCAAGTTGGGAGCTTTGTTGTAAGTATTGGCATACTTCATAAAAATCTTATGCATTCTGGGGTAATATACACCACCTTCAGCAGTGTTTTTATGAATGAAGGAGAATGATAATAACTTTAAAGCCTTTCTAGCTTGTCATGGATCAGTTAGCAGAATCTGGAGATTGAAAGGATTTGCTGAAGGGGCCTCTTTCTTTTACTCCTCAACTTCTATGGTTACTTTAACTTCAGTGCTAACTCCCAAGTGTTAGCTAAATGCCCTAAGCTTCAACAGGGAAAAGGTAAAGAATTTGTTTCTGAAAATCATCTTGCATAACACCTGTATAGTGGCATATAGTGATGACTGACATGATACACATTGATTTTTCAGCTCATCACCTCTTGTTTATCAGACCAAACAGAAAATTAAAACCACTATGCAAAACACTTGGGCCTCTAGTGCTTAATACTAGATTAACTGGCTGAGTGCTTGCTAATCTTGTGCATGCAAACAAAAATGTTTGGTGACCTCCAGCTAAGAAGAAGATATTTTTTCCTCTTGGACAATGACCTGGTCACTGTTGTTTCTAACTGTCAGGCCTGACTGACTATTTTCTTTGGTACTAAACAGAACTTTCCCAAAATTCACCAAAGAGGCTTTGACTGTTCTTTCTTGTTTTCCATTTTTTTTTAGTTGAAACAGGCAGGCGACGCATCCAACCAATGTAGAATTTAGTTTTATGGGAAGAGAGGTTCTCAAGGAGAGCTACTCAGTGCAGTTGTAATGCAACAAGGAGAGGTATTCAAACCAGCCTTAAAGAACAGGTTTGAAAAGTTCTTTTAGGAGATGAATGATGTAGTATTAGAAGAGTGGCATACCTATCACCTGCCATCAATAGGTGTAATACTATCAGGACCCCAACACAAACCACGTGTTCCCAGACCATATAATTCAAGATCATAGATGCCTCAGTTTGTGAAGTATCTCTCTGCCAGCTGTTGCTGTTCACTGTATAGCTGCACAAATGCACTTGCTTTCTAGCTTCATCTCTTTACACTTGCCTGTTATTTTCTGGTGGATTGGTAGCAGAAATCTTAGCTTCTGGAAAGTCACACCATAGGCCCAGAAACATCTGAGTTAGGGTCTCTGCAGTACTTCTTAAAAAAACTTCTGAATTTGTTTCTCACATGAAGATAATGCATGGGCTTCGTTTGTGAGATGGCAGTAACAATCTTTTCTTTGGTCTGTCTTCATGATATGTCATGTAGTAAAGATCTGAGCTAATGACCTCCTCCCCCCTTCCTGGATGATTTACCCTCTGCTGGTGTTTCTCCTGTTTTTCAGTTCTTAATATGCCAAAAAGAACAGCTCGCTTCTGACAGTGAAATCACATTTGCAGGGGTTGACAAAAAGAAACATTTGTCCTTATCTAGTTTCTGAAGACAGCAGATGCACAAAAAATGTACCATCCTCTATATCGAGTTTCTCAGTTGTCTTACCTTGTGAATGGATTCTCTATACTTCCTCCCACTCCTTTCCTCCTATCCCTGGCATGGGACAGGGAGAAAAAGGTTAGAAAGATGTATTGTTTGCAGTGCTTATTTACAGCCCAGAGGAAAACAAAGGGGGAACCAAGCAAATCATGAAAGCAGATTTTCTGTCACACACAAAACAGACTGGAACTGTAACGAAGCCAAAGTGTTTAAATTTATAAAGTCATAGAATGTTGGTGAAGGAGTGGGATTATATTAGGGAAGGAAAACTTTCAGGTCTTAAGCTTAGATAAAGAGTCTGGGAGATATAGGGGCTAGCATAGGTTCCTCCTATACAGACAGCAGCCACTGCGCAAGAAAACCAGGAACATTTTGTGATGGGAGCTGGTGTTCCAGATGTCAGCGATGGGCATTGATTCTCCTCCTGCACAGATGTAAATCATCACTAGTGCTGCCTTGGAATGTCAAAAACCATGAGGGGGATATTCAGACAGTGAAGCATAATCTTTGCTTAGGGATAGAGATACTTATGCAGACTAGCCAAAAGGGTGCTATGATTAAACTGAAGTTATGCTATTTTCTGAAATACTGCTTTCAGATGTCTCAGAGATCTCAGGCATTGACAAAGATGAGTAACTTATTTTGCCCTCTTTCAAACACAATCTGAGGATGAAGACTTGTGTTGCATTTTGCAAATTGGGAAAACGAGGGTAGGTGCAGGATGACAGAAGAGAATACAAGAAAAGGAACTGAATAAAAACTGAAGCACTGACTGGAGAGCATAAAGAGCAGGTTAACAGACTAGAAAGACAGCACAAGGAGAAACAAAAGACAGGTACATTCTGTATATAGAAAGAAAAACCTGATCAGGTAAAATATTTTTAAACAGAACAGAAACAAATGAGGGTTTCCTGAATTTCCAGGCTCTGTGGTTTGGCATATTTTTGTAATCTTTGTAATAAATTTGTACGGTAGGCAGGTAGTTTCAAACCTAAACTATGGCTGATAAATATCTTCGTGATTTGTGATGATTAAAGCCTTTTCTCTCAGGCTCTATAGTCTTTCTTTTGTCCTCTCCTCCCAGTTTCTTCCTTACTTTCTTGCTTGAAAGAACCTCTCTGTGCTATCTAGATTCTGGGCAGTATCAATGAGAAACATGTTTATCTATCACAATGAATTAACAGAATAGCAAAGCACCTTTGCAAGATCCTATGACTCGACACAGGTTTACATGTATAAATAAACTATGTGTAAGTTCTCACTGGCAGAAGAAGGAATGTGTGAACAGTAGTGCCTTTCTAGAATTAAGTTAAATAAACTTTCTTGTATAAGTTTATTACATTAAACCAAGGAAGAGTGAGATTTCAACTGATTCTCCTGAAGTCTTCCTAGCAAAATGAGAGGTAGTTAAACTTTTATTTCTCTAAATCAAAACAAGTATTTGCAAACTTACTTCTAGATTTCTTGTAGGAAAACTGTCTAGCTCCCTAGGGAGCTAATTTTAGCCCTTTGAGAGATATGAATAAATCAGTATCATTATGACCATCTTACAGGTGGCTAAGCTGAAGTAAAGATTTTACTCTTTGGAAACCATAGATATAGTCAGTGCTGTAGATATGCAATCTTTCATCATGATATAATACAATGCCTGTTTTAATCCTGAGGAAGGCTAGACCATTTTTGATGTAAATGGGGAATAGTTTGATGCAAAAAAGCATGCAGAGGGTGGTTGATCTTACCTAAAGCTGCCTAAGAATCAGACAGAGAATTTATTTTTCAGCGTGAGTCATTTTGTTTAAAGATTAAACTGTAAAATAAATCTTCTGATAGTTTAACAATTATTTCAGTGTAATGGAGATCTATTTACAGTCTCTTCCATTAAACTCCTTTACTGTCCTTGCCAGAAATTTCTCAGGTCATGATAATTTTCTATGTGAACTAATATTTCTTCCCAAGTACATGCAAAATGTATTTACTTACATGATTATGGACTGAACCATAAGCCTGTGAATCAGGAGGTCTCATTTCTTATTCATAGTGTTGTTTTAGACTTTTTATAGAATCTTGGGCAAATTGTGTTGCTAAAGATTGTTATATCTATCTGGTTTTTGTGAGGAGGTAGATCTGTGGAAAGATCAGGATTTTTGCCTAGAGAAGGTTTGAAAAACAACAAATTGTCCTTTTATTTGCATAAGTGCTCATTATGCTGGTAAGTGGATTGTCATTTGATCTGAATACTATGAGCTTAAGGATTGTTGTGAAGTTTCCTTAATCATTATGTAGCTGCAGTTACAGTGCTATCCATGTAATTTTCTTCTGAAAGGCTTAGGGAAGTCATGTCTCCAGAAAGAGTCTTGTTAAGCTGTGAAAAAGAGAACTACTGTCCCTACTTACAATTAGGCTGTAGAAAATACATCACTACTGTCTGCAATTATCCATCGGGGGTTTATCCTAGGATCAATGTACAGTGAAGATCTGGATCAGGACATGTGGGTCTCACTGCATCGCGTCTGCTGAGCAGATCAAAATGGAGTTCTTCCTCCTGCCAAACCGGAGATATTTGCTTCTGCCGCTCATATGAGAGAAATCTGGATCACTCACTGCAGGCAAATTCACATTCTTTGTCTATTGGTTTGTAAATGTGCAACTGACTGTAAAATTGGCACATATGGCCCAGAAACAGAACACAATTTTTATGGATAGGGTGGGAGACTAGGTGTTGACTGACCACTCTGTTGACTGTAAATATGCAAACCTGAACTGGAGAACGTTTGGCCTATGGAATTTTATTTGAATTTAACACCCAAATGTGGCACCAGGGAAGCATACTGAGAGGAAATTGTTTATTAGACATATGCTATGTGTATTTATGCATATGTATTCTATGGTGGTGCTAGAAATAAATTTTATGTATTAGCCAAATCTGGATGAAAAGGATGCTACTTTAAAAGGATTAATTTCTTGGGTGTTTAGAGACAGAGAAATGGTCAATTTACAAAAAGAACATACAGTTACAGCAGATCAAATTGACAGTTAAAAAACCCCATAAAATTTCTAGCATATTAGCAAATTATTATGTATCTCATTACAGACAGACTATAAGAATAGAGCAATGAAAAGATGGCCAATTGCAGATTCTCAAACAGAACACTTTGTCCAGATTGGACAGAATAATTAAATTAATCAAGTGTGAGTGTTGAATTACCCTTCAAAGGTCAAAGGAAAAAAATCAGGACATGTCTGATCTTCCCAAAAATGCAAGTTCACTGTGCAAATTAATGACTGCATCAAGACACTTTGTTAGCAGTTGACAAGACTTTCACACATGCTCACATCTCCCTAGGTGTATTAAATCTCCCCTTTTCAGAAAGAAATTATGGAGTAGGGAAAGAAGCATGTGATCCTTTAAAAGGACATTTGGAAGTTAACCAAAGAGATCTTGTTATCAGCTCTTTTAATAAAATGCTTAATCCTCCCCTTGCCACCCTGTCTATTAAGAAAAAGGCAATATCACAGAATCACAGAATCACAGAATGACCAGGTTGGAAGAGACCCACTGGATCGTCGAGTCCAACCATTCCCACCAATCTCTAAATCATGCTCCTAAGCACCTCATCTACCCTAACCTTAAACACCTCCAGGGACGGTGACTCAACCACCTCCCTGGGCAGACTGTTCCAATGCCTAACCACCTTCTCCGTGAAGAATTTCTTCCTAATCTCAAGCCTAAATCTCCCCTGGTGGAGCTTGAGGCCATTCCCTCTCGTCCTGTCCCCTGTCACTTGGGAGAAGAGGCCAGCTCCCTCCTCTCCACAACCTCCCTTCAGGTAGTTGTAAGCGTAATAAGGTCTCCCCTCAGCCTCCTCTTCTCCAGGCTAAACAACCCCAGCTCTCTCAGCCGCTCCTCGTAAGATTTGTTCTCCAGCCCCTTCACCAGCTTTGTTGCTCTTCTCTGGACTCACTCCAGAGCCTCAACATCCTTCTTGTGGTGAGGGGCCCAGAACTGAACACAGTACTCGAGGTGCGGTCTCACCAGTGCCGAGTACAGAGGGAGAATAACCTCCCTGGACCTGCTGGTTACACCGTTCCTGATACAAGCCAAGATGCCATTGGCCTTCTTGGCCACCTGGGCACCCTGCTGGCTCATGTTCAGTCGGCTGTTGATCAGCATCCCCAGGTCCTTCTCCTCCTGGCAGCTTTCCAGCCAGGTTTCTCCTAGTCTGTACCTCTGCTTAGGGTTGTTGTGCCCCAAGTGCAGGACCCGGCATTTGGCCGTGTTAAATCTTATGCCGTTGGTCTCAGCCCAGCAGTCCAGCCTGTTCAGGTCCCTTTGCAGAGCCTCCCGACCCTCCAGCAGATCGACACTTCCACCCAGCTTGGTGTCATCTGCAAACTTGCTAAGGGAGGACTCAATGCCTTCATCCAGGTCGTTGATAAAGACATTAAACAGGACTGGACCCAGCACTGAGCCCTGGGGAACCCCACTTGTAACATTATGAATGACTGAAATCAAGTAGGCTTATTTATTCATTATTTTTATTTCATTTCCCCCTTTTCCTGGCTTCTCTTAACCCAGTAATATCCAGATGTCCTGAAACAGATAGGTTTTCTTTGTGTGTGTGTGTATGTATCTTGAAGGAAACCAGTGCCATTGACTGGATTTGGGGATTAAAATAAATTTATCTATGGATTAAGAACTTCCTCCCAGCTTGGTGTCATCTGCAAACTTGCTAGGGAGGACTCGATGCCTTCATACAGGTAGTTGATAAAGACATTAAACAGGACTGGACCCAGGACTGAGCCCTGGGGAACCCCACTTGTCACTGACTTCCAGCTGGATTTAACTCCATTTACCACCACCCTCTGGGCTCGGTCATTCAACCAGTTAATATGATAGTGAACTTGGCAGAATATGGAGTCTGAATGTGTGTGAGACTATAACACCCCCAGCAGCTACACTACTTCTCTTACTGAGAAATCAGTAGAAGTGTCTCCTCCATTTGTATCTATGGGGAGCTTAAAAAAGTTCTTAGGCTAATATGCTTTTTTGCTTATGTTACTGACTCACAAAGTGACTTCTGCTTTAATTTGATTAGAAAGACAAAGGAAAGATTTTTTGGTAACTTCTTAAATTATATATCTTGCACATATTTTTACATCTTTTCTCGAAAGATTCTTTGCTAATGCAAAAGAGCTCTATTTTGTCACAAAGGGAGCTTTGCAAAAGTCAAGTTACTATAACAACGAAACACACTTTTTCAAACCAGCAACCATACTCTTATGCTAGCTTTTCTCCTTCTTTTATAATCATAGAATCATTTAGGTCAGAAAGGACCTTTAAGATTATTGAGTCCAGCCATTAACCTAACACTGCCAAGTCTACCACCGAACCATGTTCCTAAACACCAAATCTACATATATTTTAATTACCTACAGGGACACCCACTTCCTTGGAAAGCCTGTTCCAAAATGGTAGATACTGTAGATGGTTACCCTCACAGACATGCACCAGGTTTATATAGGCTTAAAAAGGTTCACAATTTGGACATATATTTGAGAGACATCCAATGTTATACACACAGATACCTTACTTCATCTCTACTGCTAATTTAGAAATGAAACAAGAACAGAGGAATAAATTTGTCTTAGTTGTTCCTGTACCAAAGTACCTATTTTCTTTCAATGTGATCTTTCTGAAAACCCAGTGGAAAACATTAACTAGTATCATCAATGGATAACTGCATTATTTACCTACTGGTGTGACTGGGATCTCACTATGTCTCTCCTTTCTCTTTCTCTGCTGTGGCACCTTGGAGCTGTTGGCAGCTGAGGGAAGATGAGCAATCTTCAGACAACTCTACATGTGCTAGAGGACTAACAGGCAGTTTTCAAACCTAGAGGCATGGGCAAAATTGTGTAAATTGTCCTTAAAAATTGCTCTCTGCTGTCCTTACATGTAACTAAGAATTAGATCCTCTAGATCAAATAAGAAAGCATGGTGTAGAACAATTTATAAATGGTCTGTTTGCTAAGCTCTGTATTTCCTTTTTCACCTTATACTTTCCTATATGAAAAAATACCAATAGTCTTACCATTGCATTGTCAAAAATGAAAAAAGAAATAATGTAGATGAATGCACACAAAAAGTCAAAGCATACAACTCAGCTTTGATCCTCTCTGCACTTCCATCTGTTCTCCCCAAGTAAATTATTATGATATGGGCTCTCTACTTAAACTGCTGCTTTTTGTGAAAGAAAACAAGCTGGGGTAAGCTATTAAGAAAATAACACTGTTAGTTTTAAAGCTGAAGTGGGAAAAAATTACTTCATTTAGGCCACTCAGGGATTTTTTAAAACTGGAATTGGTCTTCCCTGGTGTCTATTAAATGAATAAACCCCCAACCTTTCTGCAGAAATCTGCCAAACTTCAGATGAAAAGCTTTTTGACATATGGCATGATGATTGATATAGAAGTTGTTGAAGACAGCAGGAGTGAAAATACTGGGGAAAAGCTTTATCTCTCAGGGCTGGAGTGTGCTGGGGAGACCTACTGCAAATAGTGGTTATGGTAAAGGAACTTTGCCTAGCCTCCTAAAGTGATGGTTGTGGCTTGAAAAGCAGAAGTGCCTTTACATGTGCATCAGAACATTTTGAGTGAGGTCTTCCATGTTGCTGTGTGTTCCTTTGTCAGCCAGGACCAGGGCTTTCCTTGTGAGCAAGGAATTTGGAGGCAGAGAACACAGATGAAATGAAGAGCTAGTAAAGAATACTTGCCAAGATAACCTGGTGCAATAAAAGATCCATAGCTGAACATGATTAAGCATATACAGTGCACATTGTCAAGACTTCAGTATGTTCAAATGAATATGAAATGATGCCTGGAAAAGACATTACTAATGGAAGGTACCAGCAGCTAGAAATAACTTCCTGAATACTACAGTGAATAATATGTGGAAGAGGAAAGATAGCTTACTTGTATTAGCCTCTGCATTTTTATCAAGAAGATGCTGGTGATCCACAGAAGTACTAAATGGGGTGTGATATAATGATCAGTTGAAAGATTCATAATACAGATGTGAACAGAGTTCAGAAAATAAACAGCATGGGAGAATATATTGGAGGACTGGCTGTGGATGCAGAACAGGATATAGCCTAAAGAGACAAATGTGAATTTCAAAGGGGTTAGGAGTTAACTTCATTGGTTGGATTAGAGTTTACCCTCTAAAAGCTTTCTTTTAAAAATTCAGTGTGACTCTTAACTATTTGTTTCTTTTTTGCTTTGCCCAGGAGTTTGGTTTGATGTCTGAAAGGAAAAGAAATCCATTTCATGCCCAAATTTGAACTGTGAGAACACTTTGGCAAGAACTGTGAGCAGGCAGCTGAAAAATTTAGAAGAATCAGAAATAAATCAAGCTTGAGAGCCTTTATATGGGAGATTTCTGAACTCCATTTTGCACAGAGTGAGAAAGAGTTTAAACAATTCAAATGAAACTTGGTTAGATATTGTATATGTTATAGTTCATCTCAGCTGAATTCTTTATTGTTTCACTTGAAGTTATATTTTAGTGTAGTGAAGGGTCATATTTGCAAAAACTATTTCCCACTTTAAGGAATGAAATGGAAAAGATAGTTTTTTTTATAGTTCATTTGCATCCTCATGGTGAACTCTTCTGCAAATCTGGCTAAATATTTTGGCCTTTACATGACACTGGGCTTCTTCTAAAATTCTGTCTTTAAATATGTATTTCAAAAACACAGATGTTATTGCTCTTTCTGTAAACAAACCAAATTTTTTCAATGCTTAATCTATTGCTACTGTAGTTTTATACACTGCCGAGTCTTATAGACCCCAGAACAGGTGACTATATACACCCTTCATGGTGGGAGTGACCTGTGCCACAAAAGGGCTTGAGAACTCCTTGAGAGCACGTAGGTGGGCAAAATCGATTCCTAGTGCCTGTGAACCTTCCCAGACTCTCTTTAATGCACCCACAGGGATGTAACCCCAGAGGCTAAACTCTGAGTTGCTGATGCGGTTTTTTATGATCAATTCTTGCACTTTAATACCTCAAATTATGGTCTAACTCAAAATAAAATAAAAATTTCAGGATTACAGCCCTTTCTACAGCTGAGGGAGGAAGAAAACCCAGAAAGCTTTGATAAATATATTAGATGTTTAATTGTTCCATTTAGTACCTGGTTGGTAACAAAATCAGACGCATATGGTAATAAGGTTACGTTTTTACTATTACAAGACACTTCGGGACATTTTGAATATGCAGGGTGCAATGATATATTAAACCAAATTGTAGTTCTGTATTTGATGATTTTGCATTGTTAGCATAATATAATTTAGTTTTATCATAGCAGTAAAGAGGGAAACATTCTGATAATAAGTTGCTTTCATTATCCATTTATATGACTTCTTCCTACTTGATATTTTATTACTTTTAAAACGAAACAGAAAGCCTTTACATCCAAAGGGAATGATTTAAACCAAACAAAACCCCCAAAAAAACCAAATGCCAGTCATATTAGTTCTGTTTCCATCAGTATTTAGCAAGGAGAATTGCCATAAGAACACAACTTTAATATCCTTCACATGTTCCATATTTTTACAGAAAAGCCTAAATATGATATTTGAAAATATGCATGATAGTAAAAAAATATTGTGCTTCTGATTCTCTCAGGATGTTTGAAGGAAATGGTTTGGGAGGAATAATATCTTCTATTAGGTCAACTGGTATAACTGGAAAAAATTGAGAAGCAACATGTATGCTGTTTTTTCCACCTATATCAGTTTTGCTAATAAAAGCTATTATTTCTTTCTTGAAATCTCACCTCATTTAAATTGTATACTCTCCTCCATTAAAAATCTCGCTAAGATAGTCTTTGTGCAGATTCTCATGTCCCTTGTTCTTTTCCATTATGTTCATCTAAGTCTAGATCTGGTCATTCTCTTTCAGAGCCTACTCCTTCCTTCTGCATTTGGATCTTGGCCAGCTACACCAGTGGCCACAGAAAGATCTGCCATCCCCTTTCTGTTGTTGCTGCCCTCTCTCTGACCTGTCTTGCTTTTCCCACAATTAGTTTCCCTTTCTCCCATGGTAAACCTCAGTAAAAATACCTCTTCTGTTGATGGTCTGCTTACCTACTAGTTGCTCTGTATTTTGTCTTTAACATGCAGACAGGAGATGCACCAGGAGCAGGGTTAAATATCCTTTTCTTTATTTAGAGTTACACACCATATTTGCCTGGGACCATGCCTTATGCCCCTACTGTTGGCCTGCTGTCCCCCACAGGGTTAACTGTAATGAGATAGGGCCCTGATAAATCTATGGCTGGGGAATATCTGAATAGTGCTCTGGTCCCCGTTTAATGTGCCTGGTGGTGGGTTCTACCCACCCACAAGAAAGGAGACATTGCAAGTGGGATTTCAATCTGTGGCTGTGCTTCCTTTTGTCCCTCAGAGGGAAAGTACACCTGCATTTCGGTATCCAGTCTTAACCTGCATTTTGGTATCCCATGTTACTGCTTTGAGTTGTTCTTTTTGCAATATAGATGTAGTTAGTTGCACCTCTTAGCTATGGTCAGTCATTAAATAAGATGGTGTTATTAAGCTAATTAAAAAAAGTCTAGCAGGAGAAGAGAGTGCATACTTTTGCACGATGTACAATTAACCTTAAGTGAGCGGGGAAGGGAAAGAGCAAATTAGCAAACCAGTTATCATTATTCAGTTACCATGCTCAGCTTTCCTCTCTGTTAATCAGGCAGATTGTTACACGCTTTGGGAAGTTTAGCTGACTTGCCACATCAGCGCAAAGCAGAATCTCACCAAGGAGATCACACAGTGTTTCCAAAAGCATCTGAAGGAATTTATAGCTTGTGAATTACAAGAGCAACTCTAATTAGTCCCGAGAGGCAGTTGCATAAGAAAAACTGAGAGCATTGCCTCGTCATATTTGCTGCCTACTTGTAATTTTCATATGAGATTCTGAAAATGAATGTTTTCTTACAACTGAAGCCCAGAGACCCAATGACTAATAATACTCCTGAGTAAACACTGTCCTGTATTTGCAGCCCTACAAAGGTCGGTTGGATACTAGTACTTTTGCTATGTGTCAATATTGTCACAGATGTATAGAGGTCCAAGCTGGAAGACTCTGCAGCCACCTGGGAAAGGTCTGAAGGAAAATTAAAGTCCTGGTAGCCTAGCAGTAGACAAACTCCTTGCCAACTGGTTGCTCTTTGCTATGTTTTTATTTTCTTTTTTGATGTGTATATTTTGCTCTTAAGCTCTGGAGGTATGAATTCTTCTCAGGGCGTTCCCAATGCAGTCTGTTCCTACAATGTGGGAATTGCTGGAAGATTTGCTGTGGTATCAGTGAACTTGATTTCAGAAGGACAGGAGCATGGATATGGGTGAATCATTCCTGTATACTTTCTAGACCTTACCATACTTCCTGGCCCATTCCCAAATGTTGTTTTCACTGGAGCTGAGTATTTGAAACAGTGCAAACTGGCTGCCTGCCAAAATTCAGGGACCCTGAATTAAAAAATGTTCCTTATGTGAGATCAATTGAATAGGGATTGTAGAGTCAGACTCACAGATAGATGGTTTTTGAGAACACCCTAGTCTGAGACATAGTTAAGAGTTTTAGCATAGGAACAGTTTCCTTGCTATCTGCTGCAAAAGCAAACGTGAAATGATGCAGTGGCTATCTTAGACTTCACAGGCCTCCGTGCCTCGATTTAGCAGTCATTAGGAACAGTTTTATTTGCTAGTTAGGTTAAGAACTTCAGGTCAATATGCATAGCTCAGTGGCACCTTGTATCAGTACGTTTGACATCATATGAGATATAAGAATCCTCTTATCTTCTCAATCCCATAATTTACAGTTGTTTGTCCAAAGCCATATTTTGATATTTTTCATTTCTTATATTGAGACAGAAGCATCTCAGAACAGTGTTCCTAAAATGAATATTTTCGAATGTGAATATCTGGAGTTAAGCATTGTTTAAGTACTCCATTTTTCACTAGGAATGGAGAAAAAAATTGACTATGGAAATCAATGTGAATTGTTGGAAGTTCTTTTTTTCAGAATTGAGTTGTTTATTTGGTTACTTATATATGGATTTATGTGGTTGTCATTAAGCACCTAAATATGAAATGCTTGGCCTCAGGTAGTTTGTGATTTCTCTTCTATTTATCTTGATTACTGTATGTTTCCTGCAAATCCCTTACAGGAAAGTGAAGAAAATCTTCACTTTCCACACTGGTGAAAAAGAAATATTTGAATTATCAGCTTGATGATTAAAGAATTTTATTAGTTTTAAGGGTGAAAAAGGACATCAGAGATTGAGAGGAGAAAAGCAGGGAAAGAAAAAAAAGGTATACAAGGTAGGAAGAGAGGATGAAAGGCAGAAATGAAAATTAGATATTATTATTGATTCTTATTAATTCTATATTATTGTTACAAATTATTGTTACAAAATATTATTATTGTGAATTATATATTAGTAAAATATTATATATTATGGACAGATCATAAACAGATATTAACATGAGTGTTTATCATTTACATTTTATGTTGGATCACAAATTAAGGAATTATTTGCTGTCTCAATTTTGGAAACAAAAGAATCTACCTTTTTTGACTGTTTTTTAGTTTTATTTTTAATACTGAGAAAATCGGCTGCCTATCCAATGGTAGGTATCCAATGGTATCCTGACCAGCATTCACAGATAATATTCTACAAGTTGAATCAGGCTGTTTGCAGAACTAGAATTCTTTGTAGTTCTCAGTTGTCATGTTTGTTGTGGATAAAGTGGTCTTTAATTGACTGAAACACAGAACAGAGGCTTCTACTAAGATCACTTTACTTTGAGGTGTGCTGCATGCTGTTGAAGCTCATTGACTCCCTGAATCAGTACCTCATACAATACACCCCTCGAATGATAAAAAACAGCAGGTAAGTATGGTCCATTGGAAAACTTGTACTCTACTGCTCTAATAGGTTCATTAGATATAATTGTTGTCTATGCTATGTGTTTCATAAAATAGAAATAACGGCATTATACCAGCATCTTTGCTCTTGCTGTAACAGAGGATAAGTGGCTTTCTTTTGCAATGATATTTGTCCATTAAGCATTCCAGAAAGATGATATATCTTGCCAAAGGACAAAGCTGTGACAGTAATGTAGTCCTCAGGAATTAATTCTGCAGACTTATATGCTAATAAGTATAATTTCTAGGCCATTAAAAAATTTATTTTGAACTCTGAATATCTTTGAATATCTGATTAAAAGCCATTCAGCCCCACATTCAGTTTGCAATGAGATGCCATCCTGACATCCCTGCACTAGATTAAAACACAAGCCTAACTGCTCAGGGTTTGCATGTGCTGAGAGAATTGCAGCAGGACATGTTTGATCACTGAAGCAAGAGAGAAAGGACTGTGATAGAGTCTTGATCTTTGTCTGATCCCTGAAATGATACTGGCAAATTGATCAAGTCAGCAATATGTGCAGGTTGTAGTAAGGGAGAAGTGTATTAGTTGCTACTGAGAGGAAGGTGAGAGGTGGACTGTCATCAACTGCTTCTCTGCAATTCTGATTAGTCCCTCTTCCAAAACACTGCAAATGAGTTAACAGAAAAATTGAGGTGAATCTCAGGGATTTCCATCATATTACAATGCCTGGGTTGCTCTGTTTGGTTCTCCCTAACCTAGAAGATACCCCTTTTGTGCATTCTTAGTGGTTACATTCTTGATTTTGGCTTAATTGCTTCTGCCAGCCATTGTGCACTTTCCTGGCAATGACCTTGCAGAAGATGCAACAAAAAAAAGTAGTGCTGGTAGCACAAGTGGCAAAAGAAAAAGGGAAAAAGAAATCTTTTGGAGAGATGACATTTTGAAATAACTTGAGTACTCTATAGATGGACTTAAAGGACCCTCTCATCTTTTCAGTGTGTTAACAAATACATTTAATGGGCTGTAGGCTCAGTCAGTCAAATGATGAAATGAGACCATGGTTATCTCCAAACAACTCATTTACTGCACCTTTATTTTTGAGGCAGTAATGCTTCTGAGAGGATCTGTAGATGGCTGCCATTTATCTAGACAGATAAACTCATTTATGGGAAAAGCAGAGGCAGAGATACAAAGATTTGAAGTGCTAATATAAAGCCCAAGGTCCCTACTGTCCATGGGATGCTCATATTCTAAGGTGAGGGAAACTCTAAATGGATCTAGAGAAGAACCACTCCAAAGGGGAGATGTGGGACTATGTTCCTGTGAATTCCTTTCTATGCAAAGATCAAAAGAGAGTGAATGCCAGAGGACTGCTGACATGATGTCATGACAGTCACCCTTCAAAGTGAGATTAATTGGCAACAGGCTTACTTTGAAGGGACCTTCCTGGCTGCAGCATGAATCAGGAGCATGCAGGTGACAGTCTGCAGATCAGTGTAGATAGGTCTTGGCTGTGTGCATATGCTGTGGAGCACAGCCTCATCTCAGATAATGATGAAGAGAGACAGTCAGAGATAAGGATGGAGTGAGGTGGGGAACCTAGAGAAAGGATAGGAAAAGGATGGAGAGAGAAATGTTGAAAGAAAGATGGAAACTGGCTGGGAAAACAGAGTCAGTATGAGGGGACTGAATGGAGCAAGAGAAATTTGGGAATTGTTTGTATGGATTGAGAAGGGAGGTGGCAACAGGGCTAACTTAGCATGCAGGCAGGAAAGGCTGCTACCTGCAGCCATGAAAACACAAGCTAGCCAACAGATTCATAATTTACTTGAGGGAATGACAGTGGGCCAGGAGGGCTGACATTTGCCAATTAGATTAAACAGTGAAGAAGAGAGTGTTTGTATTTAAGAATAGCACTCAAATTCACTCTAAATTGGAAAGAAATGCCCAAGAAGAAAAATGTTTACAATGACTTATCTTTCTGCACTTTGAAAACTCTGAATCTTTTACCTGTTTCTCTATTCAGTCCTTTTCCTTTTCATTTTTTTTTAGCAATTTATGGCCTGACCACTCAGGTTTTATTCAGATAATGTTTCCTTTCAGTCTCAAATTAGTGGAGGTTTTGCCTAAGTAATGACTAAATTATTTGGTTCTTTGAGCTATTATTACAAGTATTATAAAGCCATTATTCATTTTCAGGCAATTTGTGCATGTACCTGATTTGTGCCCTACTTGAATTAAAAAAGGACAGTTAGCCAAAGCCTATACAGCAGGAGAGAATGGTCCACTTCTTACAGGACTCTAACCGCTGCCAGTGTGCAGTGCTTTCTAGGGAATACCTAATAGTAATTAACAATGAATAATTATAAATTAATTTCTAATTATAAAAGTGCTGATATTTCAGCAAAAAGTGTTGTGCTTAATTGAGTGATATGGTCTTTCTTTGAGTGTTTTTAGCAGATTCCTAGTTGAATCAAAATTGAAAAAAGAGTACTTCAGATTGTGAACATGTACATTCAAACTTTTTCTGTCATAAAAGGTATAAATGTTGAAGACATCTGAATGACTTTCGTTGGGGTTTAAAAAAAATCAGAACATTTTTTGAACTGCTTTATCATTATGATGCAAAAGAAGTTTTGCTTTGCTTTGCTTTCCTTTTGGATGTCTACATTTCTGCTGCCCTTAGCATGTGAAGTTCTCCTCATGACTGTGTCCTTTGCTGAACTTTTCAACTGTGCCATTGGCATCAAAATATATTTCAGATTTTCCTCTGATTCTCTGCCAGCAAATATCCTTCTATGCTCACATGATATCAAGGGGTTGAATTTCTCTCCGTGGGTTGTATAGTTCATCCCATAGTCTCTCTAATTTAGAATACCTTGTTACTTTAACTTTATTTCTTTAAAGGCTTCAGCTTTTTTTCCTCATTACCCCAACTTCGGTTATAGCTATGTTCATCTACCTTAAACCTCAGTTAACTGTTCTGTATCTTATCCATACACATTTTAGAAAGTAAAAAAGTCTTCTGATGTCACATCTGCTGCATGGTTGGCAAGGACATCCTTGCAACCTGTATTTTTGGAAAAATGTCTGAGGACTTTTTTTGCCTGACACTTGTGCTTCAAGAGAAGTGAATCTGCTTTCTGGCTCAGAAGCTCATTGCTAAGAGCAGGAGTTTTATGCTTACATATTTATTTATTTTCATTTTTTAGTACCATCTGGATGTGACTTATTTTGTGGAAAAAGAAAACCGAATCAATCTTGCAATGACAGAGGACCCTAAGAACTTTGCTTACTATCCAAAATATTTTGAGACCTAATAAAAGCAGCCAATCTGCCATATATTGATGATCTTTCTCCTCTTTGCATGTACTTTCAGAGCTAATCCAGTGCTCCAAGGAGGGTGCTTGTGTATGAAAAAAAGGAGTTCTTAATTGTCAGAAGCCTTAGCATACTGCTCTGGTACATGGCTGTGAAATGCATTTCATGCCTCATCTATTACCTAAATGAAATGTGAAAGCAGTTCACACCTCGCTTACATTTGCGCTGTTTTATGGAACAGCATAGATACAGCTCCACTGAAAGTAATGAAATGAGGTCACCAACCTCCTTCTCTCTCCTTGGATTGCATCCATGTGGCCTGATCCTTTCAGTTCACTAAACTGGAAATGAATCTATTTCTCTGAAGCAAGTTACTACGAAACATCATCATCCTCCAGCATGCGGTAGTTATTGGTAATTTACAGAGATGTAAGGTGTCCACACCAAAAATAAAAATGTAAGCTATGCATTTACATGAGTTATATGAACCCCGAGTGATTCCTCCTGCACTGAACAGAATATAATCAAGGCAAATAAACAGGAAAATGGACTAACCTGATATGGAAATAACATAAAAATAGAAAGTGAAAAAAAAAGTATGCTTCTGTGCTACCCTCTCCTTGGCTGATTTTGCAGCAGAGAACTGCAAGAGTATTTTTGAAGGGCTGAGTACAGCTGAAAATCAAGGCACTTAAGAGGGCTTTGGGAATCATAGATGCTGCTTTAGATCTATTTCTGGAGAGATTTTAACTCAAGAGCCTGGCTCCTTGCTGCCTCGTATTTCACACCAGGATAGAGAAGTGCAAAATCTCACCTTTCTGTCTCAATATGATTATTTATTTTTTTCTTAATTATTAAACCTTTTCAGGGTGTAAATAGTTGTGTAATAGAGAATGGTGAAGGCTCAAGAAAATAATTGTACAAATTCAACCACTTCCATCAGCTGAGCCCTAGTGTTGAGAATAGAATGGAAATCTAAATCTTACAAAGTACCATGTACATTTTTCATCTTGCTAGCATGTCAGAAAATAAGGACCAAAAATACTAGCTTTCTTCACCAGGGTACCCTTGTTTTTCTTCTAGTGCTCTGTGTTTGTTATGGGATCAGGCTGCCTTGGCTGGGTTTCACCTTACATAACTCTGAGAGTACAAAATAGCCATGCACATCTGAGCAATCAGCCTTGACTGCTGCTATGAATGAAAAGAGACACACATTTCAGTTGCATGGCTATTCTGTATATATTTTACAGGATAATAGGGAGCAGGATTTACAGGTGACTTTTTCTTTCTGTTGTCTGCAAAAGAAGTTTAAGATGCAAGTGTAGGTACCAAGATTAAGCAAGATATATCTCTATCCTTAATCTGTCCACTAATGGAACAAAGGAGAAAATTCTCATTTTTTTCCCTGAGCAGAGACAATGTAGGTTGCAGTCACATCTTCTCAGTGTTATGCAACAAAGATGCTAATGGTTCTCCATTCATTTGATAACTGCAAGAAAGGCAGATCAGGGATGCCAGTGCATTAACAAAGAAGCAAACAAAACAAAGCTATCTTGCCCCCCACCATTGACAGGAGAAATATTATTGATCAAGTGGAAAAAACCAAAACCTGTTGAGGAAGAAATGCTGTTTCCAAGCATTATAAGAAGAATCAAAAACATTAAGAATAAGGAATCCAGAGAGTATAAAATACTGCTTGTGTTTCTCTTTTAGTGTTTGTAAGAATGACAACAGGGAAAGTCCTGGTCCTGCTGGTGATGTGAGACTATAATGTTCTGAAATGCTTCTCTTATGAGGCTCTGGGGTTAAATCATTATATGAGCAAGAAAACTTAATGATTAGGTTTCTTCTAATGGCTGGCTCTTTGACTCAGTTCTGTACAGTGCTGTGTGCCCTCAGACGCCACTGAAAGTGTCTGAAGTGATTCACAGGATCCCTCTCTTTGTGCTCAGTTTTAATGAGACAGAGAGACTTGTTTGATTTGTTCCATGATTCAAAGATGTGCCTAGCAACAGTGTTAATGTTTTTCTCTCTCTCTGTGCAATGACACTTTTACTTTTTTTTCTGTTATCGTGTGCCTGTTGTTTCTGCAGGTCTCAATAGGGCCAGTCTGTGAGGTGTCTGGCCTGGGCTACACAGGCACTTGCATACATAGATTAATACAGTTCACACCAGATTTGGGTTCATTTCAGTAGTGTGACCTTGTTTTTAGGTTGCTTCACTAGGGAGCAGCACCATGCTGGTTAAATTACTGACAAAATAAGCATTCTCCTCCTACTCTGCAATTTGCAATACCCTTGCCAGGTTCAGAAAAATCTCTACCCAGGGCTTTTTCTAGCCTCTGTCATGCTAAATGTTTCAGGTACGTATTTGGTTTCCCATTTCTGTTATATTTTACTTTGCTTCCACTTTGTGGTGGAAGCAACACATTTTAGCCATGATCAGAGGATTTGAGCCATGATTCCACCCTCGCTTCTCCTCTGCAAGTAACCTTTCTGGGAAATACCCTGGGAAAAAACCTCCTTCAGTATAAAAGAAGTAGTGTATTTGCTAATGAGGAAAATTTCTCCAAGGCCAAATGTGTGTGGATGTGGAAAAGTTTACAAGGAGTCTTTCTGGACCTGAGGGATTAGGTGCAGTGTCTGGTTTCACAGTGAGAAATCCAACCCTCTCTAAAAATACTGATGAGATTTGGAATATTTTGTGGGCTGGAAAGAGGTGAGAAAACCACAACTCCTCTATATTTAATTCGTAAACACTAGGTTTATCGATTTCTGGTGTTCTGATCTAGTCATGCACCCTGGTAGGCTGACATTGCTGACATTTCTAAATGTGATTTGATCATATGTGCAAATGGCCAAACACTTCGTTGATGGCCAATGCACTAAGTCCGCTGCAGACTTTTGTAACCTGAATGCACGTGCAAAGCAATGCCTGACAATGAAACTAGAGAGCTAGTGGGAAGTGCATTTTAGCAGGCAAACGGTCCTATTGGTGCCTGACATAGTATAGGATCATCTTCATGAGTGAAGGGCAGAGTATTTGGAAATAAATAGACCTCATGATAAAAGATTTTTTATTTCTTTGGGTGTTTTACATCTTTCTAATATTCATAGGAATTCGGGTCTCACCTGAGTCAGTGATGGGCTAAACCACGCATGGTGAGAACATTTTGCTTTTCTTCCATTGTGTCAGTCTGTTCACAAACTCCCGACAGATCGTATATTTGAAGTTGTTTTAGGTCAATGTAAATCATGCAAGCAGTTAGGTAATGTTTCCCTTGGCTTGGCAGCAAACTCCTGCTGGTGATCTAAATTGTAAAGCTCAATGTCATGAAAGAACTTCAGTGAGCATATTCTTTAGGTTAGTGTAAAGGTCAAGAGTAAGTATCCTTAAAGAGTTCATTTTGATCAGTAGCAAAAAGTTTCTTGGCTTTAGCTCTGCAGTTTCCAGCACTGATCTTGAGTGTGCCAGACCACTACACCAGGTGCTTGGAGCAGTGAAGTATAGTTTATGTAGGATCTGTCCATACTCAGAGCTTCTGATCTCTGGAAATAATCAGACTTGAGATCCAGCCAGATTTGCTAAGAAAGCACATGCAGGCCTCTTGGAGCAGTCTCAGACCACCACACCCCTACCACAGGGTAAGCTGACAATGCCACACACGTTAAATTAGCAGCATTTGTGGAGTAGAAGAGAGGAGGGAAAAGAGTGAGGAGGGGAAAAATATATAAGAGAGTTTCTCCTAAGTGGATAACAGGACAAATGAAGATACTAGAGATATTGGAGATATAAAAGAAGTTGGAAAAGGGTAAGGGCAAGCCCTGTGTTACTTATCTAAGGCCAAATGATTCTTATTTTGTCTGGCAGAGCAACACTTTCATGGAATAATGATTTTTTTTTCTCGTATTTTTGCGTTGGAATAAGGCATTCTTTCTAAAACTGCAAAAGCTCCAATAAGACTCTCTCAAGTTACTTGGATTCCCATGAAGATCTTTACACCTGACCTGAAAAAGAAGACTCCTGACCTCTGAGTCACTTGGTCAGTATTCAAACTTTCCTGCTTAAATTATCCATTTCAAAGAAACTACTATATATATGATTTGCAAATTTTTCCTGTTCTGTTGCAAAATAATAGAAGCACATGGCAGTGCTACTAGACAATTCCACTTCAGTTCCCATTGTACTCTAACCCAGGGGCAGAAGTCATGCTGCTTATGAGGGATGGTGGAGAAAGAATCTAATACCCAGCAGTTTACAAAATCTGGATTATTTATCAGCCTATCTGGAACTTCATGATCTCACTCCAAAGGTTACAGAGATACTTAGAATCTATTGAAAGTCAATGGCCCGAAGAACTTTTAGGTTTTCCATCTGTCCTCCTTTTCTTAGTATCTGTGCCTCATGTAGGCAGATCCTCAACTAAATTGTGAAATGTTGCATCTATTATCCCAGGACTTACTGTTTAGATGAGCATTTTAAGATGCCAGAATATTGAATATAGACCTCTTAGTGAAAACATAGCATGCTCCATCAAGAACTTGGCTGTTCAGATATGTGTCAAGTGTTCTTCAGAAAGATACTGTTTTATTTTTAGTTTTGTTTAGAAGAACATGGAAGTGTTAACAATTTATTCACAGTGTGAGACAAACAGATATTAATAGAATTTTAATGAAGGCCTCTCAACAGGATTTGGATTTTTTTTATCAAGTGTTTTATGTGTTCCTGTTAATACTGTGAGAGTAAAAAATACAGGCATCACAGGACAAGTATGGAAACAACTGAACCACATTGCCAGAAAATGCAAGAAGGAAAAAAACAAGGGAGCCATTTCAGCTGGACAGTACCAGATGCTCTGTCACCATCACCACCAAAGCCAGAGCAATTATTTCCAGATTCCCTTACAAATTGTCACACAACGGCATGAACAGAGTTGGGGGCACTTGAAATGTATTTTCATATATTGCTCCAAGGTGAAAGGCACTCTCGTGTTTTGGATTCATCCTTGTGTCTCTCTTTAAAAATTGCTTCTTAGTTCTGACTTTTTTATATATGTAATTTAAAACAGCTGCTACCTACTGATACTCCCTTAAAAGCCTACATTTTTAAATACACAGAGGCACAGTTTCAGGCCTCCAGCTTCCCATCCTTACACCTCAGTGACCTTCATAATGCCTCTGTCTACTGAGGTGATAAAGAGAGAATGTACTTCTGTTGGCCCTTGCTCTCTGAAGTGAAATATTGAAGCTTTCATTTTGTTAGTGAGAAAATCCTTGCTATGCACTCTCTCATCTCTGACCTCATATTTTTTTACTGCATTGTAATCTTCTCTTTGGGCCGTTGCTACCTCTAACACCTTTTTTTTTTTTTTTTTTTTTGTGGGGAAAACAAGATGTATCCATGGAAGGCAGCTTCCCAAAGGCTGAATGACCTTCCCTGACAAAGAAACTCCCTTCATTAGTGGACAAGAAAATAAAGGTCAACTATCACCAAATGTGTGGTGCCAACCTACTTATTATTTGAATGCAATAAGGATGCTGGTGACTTCTACTCTATTAGCCAGCTTTATAATTAGCAGTTTCCATTTCAACACTGCACATTGTTGAAGAGCACAGCTTCAGGTGCAGTTCATTCCCAAACGAACAGTTAACTCTGTCCTTCTAAATATTTTTGCCTTTATAGAATCTAAAATATTACCTGCTTTTAATGTAAAGTATGGTTCAGTCACATTTACTTTGTCTGGTGTGGGTAATTTAGTGAGTTCCATGGCTTTCACCCACCAATTTTCTTGAAATGTGAGCACATGAAAAGGCATAATATCCTGGGAGAGACAGGAGTGAGTGCTCATCCAGGTCATCACCCCTCCCAAGAAAATATTGGCTGTAATCGTTTGGGCTAATACATAGGACTAGGATATATCAGAACTAGTGAACTTAAATCTTAGTGTATATCAAAACAAGGATCTGCAGCTCTAGTCAATTCTGTAGATATTCCCTTAGTAGATTTCTCACGTGTGCCACTGTCACCTACACTCACCCTGTCAGTCTTGGGCTTTCAGTATGGTCGCTAGAGGGAATTGAAGCCTAAAACCCTTGCTTTTATATAAAGATTTTAAAGGATCTTTCTTTCAACTAAGTATTAACAATACTGAAAACAGTTTACTCACCTCTTCAGGAAGACAACTAAATTCCTAGGCTTTATTCAGAGAAGGACTTTGCTGAAGCCAATAGAAGAAAATAAGAACCTTGCTCTTCTGTTTTCAAAGGCTGCAGTTTATGATGCCTTTCACAGCAGAATACTGTAGTGATACCCTAAAGGTAAAAAGAAAAACCACAGCTCCAGTTTGGTTTGCTCTAACAGCTTGTGCTCTTAGGAGCAGCTTCCATTTCAGATTTTAAACTTTTATCTTGGAGGGCAGGGCAAGTTCACTGCTCACATCTAGCAGGAGCTTCTGCCAAAAGGACAGTTCAGTTTGATTCCTGACACTACATACTCATAAAAGAAAAGAGGAAGAAAGATTCACTGGTTATGAGTGAGTCTGTGTTGGCAGAAACCCTTCCCTCTCGGGCTCCTATTTTTATTAGTTTCACTCTGTATGATGGCAGCTTGTTTTACCAAGATGCCTGTGAGATAGCTGTTTACTTTTATGGTCTCTTATGCACGTCCACCTGTATCAGGACAACGGAAGCTATAATATACTTCAGCTTTCTTCATGGAGAAACATGTTATAGTCACAAGAGACACCAGACAGATCCCTCTTCCCCATTAGATTCAAAGAATCACCTTTGCACTTGTTTATGCTATAGACATCTGTGGTCTCCCTGGCAGTGCAGGAGATGCAGACACTTTCCCCTAGTCTTTGCTGTCCCCCACCTCCTACCTACAAGTTTCATTTATTATGGAAGCTTCACTGGTAATTGCCAGGCTTTCCAGGCTGCTGTGTGCATGACTTTCCCCTTAAGAATTAATTCCAAAGTGACTTAAAAAGTAATTTATTTTCTTTTCATGCTTTCCCCCTTTTTATCTTATTTTTATTTTTTATGCATTTCATGTGCTGAATATTAAATAGGAAAACAAGGATGTATATCATCTGGAGCTGAGAAGGAACACAGGTGCACCTACTAGGCAGTGAGCAAAACCAAAACAAATCATTTAAAATGTTTTGATTCACTATTGCACACTCATACTTTATTCGTCAGCCCAATGTGACACCTCAGGTCTGCCTATGTGTGCACCCAGCTCGGAATAGAGATGTTTTCTTGGCTCCTTCACATTCTGAATTTTTGCGACAGCTCTGCTCCAAGTTGCTTGGCACAGGTGCTTTCTGAAGCGTACTGAAGTGCGGGAGGATGGAGGGAGATATGAGAAAAGTAGAAGTTGAAAAAAAAAAGAAAACAAAAATGAAAGAATATATTAAATATTTATCAGAGTATTTCTGTCCCAGATTTGCTATCCTCACTTCTACTGGTTATTGGCAAAATTTCCAGTCTGCGGTTCTGGTGCATTTTGGGAAATCTTTTGTCTCTCTGCTCACTCCTGTCCTAGCAATGAGAGGAGGTGGGGTAGGAATTGCCTAAACACGAATGTATGTAACTCACACCATCTTACTGTAAATCCATAGTTGGGTTTAGTCCACTTGTTTTACTCTGCAAATGGACCCAGAGAGCAGTAACCCTGACTCCTGGCCCTTTTCAGAACCCTCTAAGTGCAGAGTGGAGCAATGAAGTGTTAGAAGTGCATGGACTCCCACATTATTTCTGCTGTAAATTCTACATTGCAGGCTGTGGAAAAGTGTGTAATAGGGAAAAACCACAACATTAATATATGTTTATGGACTTGGAGATAACCATTACTTTTCAGGAAAAAGATCTTGGAGTTTTGACAGATTCTTCAAAACATAAGATAAGTTTTTTGGTGGAAAATCAAATAAAATATTAGGAATCACCAAGAGAAATTAGAGAACAAAGTGGAAAATAATCTTTGTTCACACCTATACCATATGCATTTCTCATCTCCTTGTCTCAAGAAGAACGTAGTGTAACTGGAAAGGATTCAGAGACAATGAGGCGAGTTAAAGACATGCAACAACTAAATAAACTAGGACTCCTAAGTCTGGAAAAGAGATAACAAAATCATTAAAGGCACAGATAAGGCAGACAAGAGTTGATGCTATATTTTTTTGTGCCAATGGGAGAGCTAAGGTGCGTGGGGTGAGGCTAGAGAGTGGTAGGCTTAAACCAAACAAAAGATAGCGGATGATTCCTTATGCTGTGGGCAGCAGCATCTATACAGCTCTGCACCAAAGCAAGTTATGGATGCTAACACTTTGCAGTGAGTTTGAAGGGAGACTAGAGAAGTTTATCTAGTTCCCCAGTCACTGTAGTTCTAGAGTGGTAAAAGTGCTTTCACCAAAATAAAAAGATAGTGGTCATGAGATGAGCCCGAGATCTGCGAATGATGAATGGATTCCAAGCTATTAATTCTCCTGAAGAAGCAGGGCTACCAAAATGAGCACTAGTTGGTTTGAATGGTGATGCCTAACCCTTTTACCAAAATCTTCAAACTAAAGGTCGTGGATCCTAAATAGTCATAAGAACAGTCAGAATAAGATGCTTCCCTAGCGCAGGTAGAGGAAGCAGTGAGGAATAAAAGACAGTGGTGTATTAGGACAAGAAAGGATGATCTGAGAGAGTTTTCTGTGTGTATTATCAAGATGCGTTAATAGGGGTTTTGCCATGCTGCCTGGAAGGGCAATAATTCACATATTTCATAATTTGCTGTGCCATTCCTGGACCCACCCTATGGCCAATGTTGAGCCAGGAGAGACACACTGGTTTGAAAAGGCACCTAATGAATGGGCTAGTAGGGAAAAATCACAACTCACTGGCAAAGGATACAAAACACAATAAAACTTTGGACATGGTTGTACCAGAGTTGCCAAGATAAAAGCAGGAAGATATTTTCTTTAAAAGACAATTAATTCTCTGCAATGGGGTTATTCCTTGATAGCAGATGAATGACTACAAGAAATATCTCTAAACCAGTGAATCAGAAATAGAGGACTGTAAAGTGCAGATTAAATACATGTACGTGTCCTGTAGATTAGATAAGAGAATGAAGAAGAAATCCCTACTGGAGAACAGCCCTGTGCGTAGGAAGGGGATGCCTAGGTGACAACACTGTTGATGCAGTAGGACCCTAACCAGAAAAAACAGCTCAGGACAGCAGGGGCTATTGAAATATTCACAGAATCATAGAATAACCAGGTTGGAAGAGACCCACCGGATCATCGAGTCCAACCCTTCCCACCACTCTCTAAGTACCTCATCCACCCTCACCTTAAACACCTCCAGGGAAGGTGACGCAACCACCTCCCTAGGCAGACTGTTCCAATGCCTAACGACCCTTTCTGTGAAAAATTTTTTCCTTATCTCAAGCCTGAATCTCCCCTGGTGGAGCTTGAGGCCATTCCCTCTCGTCCTGTCCCCTGTCACTTGGGAGAAGAGGCCAGCACCCTCCTCTCCACAAACTCTCTTCAGGTAGTTGTAGAGAGTAATAAGGTCTCCTCTCAGCCTCCTCTTCTCCAGGCTAAACAACCCCAGCTCTCTCAGTCGCTCCTCATAAGACTTGTTCTCCAGCCCCTTCACCAGCTTTGTTGCTCTTCTCTGGACTCGCTCCAGAGCCACAACATCCTTCTTGTGCTCAGGGGCCCAGAACAGAACACAGGACTTGAGGTGCCGTCTCACCAGTGCCGAGTACAGGGGGAGAAGAACCTCCCTGGACCTGCTGGTCACGCTGTTTCTGATACAAGCCAGGAAGCCATTGGCCTTCTTGGCCACCTGGGCACACTGCTGGCTCATGTTCAGTCGGCTGTCAACCAACACCCCCAGGTCTTTCTCCTCCTGGCAGCTTTCCAGCCAGGCTTCTCCTAGTCTGTACCTCTGCTTAGGGTTGTTGTGCCCCAAGCGCAGGACTCGGCATTTGGCCTTGTTAAACCTCATGCCATTAGATTCTGCCCAGTGGTCCAGCCTGTTCAGATCCCTTTGCAGAGCCTCCCGACCCTCCAGCAGATCGACACTTCCACCCAGCTTGGTGTCATCTGCAAACTTGTTAAGGGAGGACTCAACGCCTTCATCCAGGTCCTTGATAAAGACATTGAACAGGACTGGACTCAGGACTGAGCCCTGGGGAACCCCACTTGTCACTGGCCTCCAGCTGGATTTAACACCATTTACCACCACCCTCTGGGCCCGGTCATTCAACCAGTTTTTCACCCAGGAGAGTGTGCGCCTGTCCAGGCCAGAGGCCGACAGTTTCCGAAGCAGAATGCTGTGAGAAACTGTGTCAAAGGCTTTACTGAAGTCCAGGAAGATACATCCAGAGCCTTTCCCTCGTCCAAGAGTTTAGTCACTCGGTCATAGAAGGTGATCAGGTTACTCTGGCAAGACCTGCCTTTCATGAACCCGTGTTGACTGGGCCTGATCACCCAGTTCTCTTGCAAGTGCACTCAAGATCACCCGCTCCATTCATCTGAAGGACAGTGTTCTAGAAAAACTGCACTGGGTTAAAATATACTTGATTGCTAGAAAGCAACCAGGTAGGTACTGGAAGCAAAAGTATAGTAAAAAATGTGTAGTTTAATTCATAAAGCAGTCATGATGATCAACCAGAGGTGGCAGAGAATACCTGTTACCACTGAGAATAAAGACTCTGCATCCTGGATGAACTGTGTACACTTTTCACTGAGGGGTATTGCAAGAGCAGTCACATTTTCCTGTGTTACGTTCAGTTTCACCTACCAGGAGGAGGAGGTGAGTGAGCATTTCTTACTGCCTTAAAGATGTTTTTTTGTTTGCAGGGAGATAGGAATGAATTGGTTATAAATTATTTGTAACTCACTTAAACTGCATGCTTCTAGAAATATAATTTGGAAATTAGCTGTTGATGTCAGTGGAGCTGGTTACTTCTGGTTCTGCACTTGTAGACATGCAGCCACAGACAGGTGAGATGATGGCAGATGAGTTTGCAGAGCTTACCCCACCAGTTTCTGCTTATAGCCATCAGGCTATTGTGATCAGGTTTCAATGTGCCCTGTTCTTCAGTGATTCAAGTTTTTCAGTGATTCTAACCAAGAAAGGTCTGCACTGGCTATGCCAATGTAAAATCCGTCCACCCATGAGCATGACTGTGCATTAAACTGGATTTGTTACACTGCATTAAGCATTGAAGAGGGTGTTTATATTCCAGATTAAAGAGGTTTTATTTCAAGTTTCTTTATTCCAGTACCAAACCAAAGCCTAGAAAAGGAGGACCTGCATTTCTATCCAGGAAGACACTACAAAAACAATCAGGAGAAATGCCAACAGATGCCTTTTCTTGAAGGGGACTTTAGGTGTTTTAAAGGAATAAAAATATGTCTCCTTGCAGATCTAAAATGTGAGAGCTTGCCCCTCTGAAGTACTTTTCAAGCACCTCTATACAAGAAGTATAAAAGAGTAAGCACAGTTTTGGGTGAGAGGAAGGGTCTATTGTTTTTCCATTTATATTCTCTGGCTTGGTCCCACTGTACATGGTGGTAAAAGTAACAGCTCCAGGCACTTGTGTTTACCTGGTAGTGCATAGCTAGCTTGGTAACTATTGCTAATTCTTAGTCAAACAGATTTATCTGTATAACTCAGTCTTTTTTGTGTGTAATAACCTTTCTGCATGGATTGCTTTTCCAAGATGGTTGGTAAAATGAAATTGGATGCCATTTTATTTGTACATCTGCTACTAGTGTTTTTATTTACTTGTGTTGCTGAATTATTGTGTAGCTTATAATACAGACAGTGTTTTTATTGGCGATTTTGAGAATAAATATATCTATGGAGATAAGCATAGAAGAAGAAGAAGCCAGTGGACATAATTCCAAATTAGCAAGGAAGATGTGAACAATTTACACAGCTTCAGAAAACTCACATGCCAATGCACTGCCACTGCAGAGCATGAATTTGCAGAATGTCCTTCTGAAACCTGCTCAGAGCCATTATTGCCTCCTAGCTTTGGAAGTTATCCACTTGGAAGGAAAGCACCTAGATATATCTGCAATAATTGGGATGATACATGCCAAATGCATGTCAATGAAGGTTTCAGTAATGACTGGTTTTCACAAATCATGACTATCCCTCCAGTGTATCTCTGTCATCTAAAACTCTGTTTACCTGGAAAATGCTGATAGTGGATCCTGCCAGAATTTTGTATTTATGATGTTGAGGTAGTCCATATTATGATGGGATTATTTGGGGCATTTAAGCAAGAGATTGGACAGAATTCTGTTCTGTGAGTCCTTTTTCCAGTTGATAAGTAGAAATTTTGTACCGTAAGGAAACCATATCTTTACTAGAAAGCTTCCCAAATGTCCACATGCATCATAAAAATGGGATACATTATGTTCAAACTGAAGTTTTCTTAGTGAAAAAAGACTGGTGAAAAGACAGATAAAGACACTCCTATTCTAAGTACTACAAAGGGATTTAGTCTTGAGCTGCAACTGTCAGTTGGTGCTATTTAACTCTTGAGCAGTAAAGCATTGTATGACATAATAGACATGGTAAAATGTACAATTTCTGGCTGCAACAGATCCATAGCTCTCTAGGATTCAGAAACACCAACCAGGTTTTAAACTTTCATTGGAACCACTTGAGAACAGTTGGATATACCTAGTAAGAGCTGAATACATACAAGCCACATGTCTGACTGCTGACTAGCAAGTCCTGAGTGGCAATATTGGTAACCTACTGACAGTAACACAGATAAGAAAGCATTGTACTGTGATTTCAAGAACAGTGTGATGCTGTTGAAACTGACCCTCCCTCATTGAAATATTATGACTAGATGGCCATTGTGGTAGCAGAAATAGGTGATGCAGATCTCAGGTAATCAACTTATGCACAATATATTTTAATTTTTTTATAAACATGTTAATTGTTACATGAATATAGACATGAGCAAAGTAATGCACTCAATAGGATCTGTCCTCTCCACACAAGTATGATTCAGTGAGTCCATATGAAAACCACACAAGGCAATTGAGGCATAGCATAAACTGCAAGACCTGCTGAAAATGTTCTCCTGCCATCTGGTTAGGATGAACACACTCCATAGAATAAACCATAGTGACAGTGCATTCTCAGAGCTTATGGACCGTGCCTGGTTGCTAGTACTGTGTTAAGATGAAGAAAATAATGCTAGAAGTGATACAGCTTTTAATATTTGCCAGGAGATATCAATGAAAAATGCTGTGAAATGCAAAGTAGATCCAAAGTAAACAGTCTTTTGAAGAGCAAAGCAGCAAGTCCCAGACCAAAGAACACTTTATTTTCTAGCAAGCTGACAAAGTCAAGCCTAAATAGATCCTTGAACAAAGAAGAAGAGAAAAATAATCATATTACTGAGAGAATCTGTCGATGCTGCACTGGAGTTCATGTGCAACATGTTGACTAAAGATCACTGTGTGGAAATTGAACCCAAATTACCTCACCAAAATACCTGTACTATTTTACAGGTATCTAGTGACTCAGACGATAGCTACAAATCAGTCATAACCCACAAAGGTTTGCTTGAGCTCTTTCTGCATTCAGCAATACTATGTCTTGCTCAATATCTCAAAAAGCTGAAACACAATATTAATTAGGGCACTGTTAATGTAATGTAACAGACTGTATAAAGCAGCATGTTCTCTTGGAAATGCTGTACTTGAAGAATTTGAAAGCACGTAAACCTAACATTTAGGCAAACAGAACGCAGCAGTCACCTGACCTTTATCAAGCTTGACAGCGCTGTGCAAACGCAGATTTTGGCAAATGTTTTCACACCAATATTCCAAGTCCAAAAGGAAGTGAAATAGCCCACTAAGCTTGTGCCATGGAAATCCTGGAGGTAAACCCATCTATGTGAACTCCTCCTCCTGGGTCCATGAGGTCTGGGCTGGACAACTGATGACAAGAGGAGTTTGGGCAGTGGATAGATGTCTGCATTGCTATCACACAAAGTTGTCTGGGCATCTGGAATCCCACTGTGTCTATTCCTTACCAAATCAGTAACTGCATGTGCAGGAGGAATGTACTCAAATGCCCAGAGACAGGCAAATGGCAAATATGAATCGATCAAAAACTGATTATAAGGATGAGAATTTCAACAGAGATTCTGAAGAAGAGAATTATGACATTAGAAATTTTAAAAGCAGCAGTATGTTCAAAAAGGCTCGCTGCAAATCTAACCCACTTTTATTAAAGAAAAGCATATAATTACTTTCCTGACATTTGAAAAATTATTTTTCCTTCTAATTTGCCTTAATTGCTGTAAGAATCTTAGTTTGATGATACATCTAAAAAGCATCGTAATGCAAAATATATTTGTTAGGTCAGAATTTAGGAAGGTACTGCTATTAAGTATATAATAACAACTGCTAAGTTACTGGTGAGCAAAGATTATTGTAATTAAGAGGAACCTATGAGAGATCTGAAAAATAAAATCAAAGGAAAAACCACTCAGGTGACACCAATAACATATTTCGTTCCATGACTCCTTGACTTTGAAGACAACTTGGGGTAATCCAGTAAATTGTTATGGCTTATTGTGAGACATTGGTATTAGACAGTTACAGACTAGAGCCTGATGAAATTTTTAGTAAAGTGGAAAGGCATTACTGGCTAGAATTGAAACAAAACAGAAATCTGGTAAGAGCTTCATCAAAGAAAATGCATAATGTAATGCAACCAGAATAATTTTGTGTGACTTGAGATGAAAAAATTATTAATATTTTTCATATTATTATTCTTCTGTAAAATTTTTCACTCCTATTGTTAAATGCTATTAGATTTTTTAAAAAAGAAAATTTAGATCCATATTTTTAATGAGAAAACAAAATGGATAGGGTTTCCTTAGGATTTTTTTTTTCTTCTTCTCTCTCTCTTCCCCCTGAAGTGATGAAATGCAGAACAGGAGAGTGTAGCTGAGGCAGTGATTTGATAGAACACCCTTCACATGCTTGTCCTGTTAAAGGGAATTCTTTGATTACAGGGAGGAATTGGCCAGGGAAAAAGTTGTGTTCTACCTATTTGTGGATGAGGTGGTGGTTTGCAATGTTGCTACAAGACCTTTGATTTCTGGGGCAAGGTGTCTCCCCATTGTGCCTCCTCTGCCTGGCTCCTCCAGACTTCCCAGTAGACACCAACTTCATTGCCACATCCAAGAGATGCTTCACCTTCTTGTCAGAGTGCAACAATAAAATGATGCTTAGATTTGCAGAGGGGCTTGTTTAAATGAAGGGTACTGATAGCTGGCCTGTGGGGAAGCAAGAGGAGTGCAGCTGGGTCCTACCAGAGGAGTAGAACTGTTGGGTGTGTGGGAGTGGGCTGGGGGTCTCAGACAGGCTCCCACGCTGGCCCAGCACATCAAACCTTACTGGACAACCAGTTTGACTGATGGGGTGAACAGCACCTGCTATTTTACTGTTGGGGTTTTATGCCAAATACTTCCCTGGGATTTTTTCTGCAGTGACACTAGTGCCCTTGATGCATGGCCATCACTATTGTATGGTGAGTTGTGTCAGCACCAGGACATATATCCTTCCCTGGTTTTATGTTTCTGATTTATGAAACTGCAAGAAATCACTTTTCCTCCTCTGTGAGGAGATAAGTCAAAAGTTGGCTTGTTGTTTTTTTTTTTTTTCACCTAAAAACAACTCTCCAAGTTCTGCCAGATGAATTTGGGTGGAAAAAGACTAAATAAGGCTCCTAATCTTCTTATGCTTTCCACACAGAGAAAGATAGACAAATGTGGATGTGAAGGGAAAGATTTCTGCTCATCATGCATCTCGGAGGTCAACGCCCCTCACATTACCTCACTGCCTCCTACCTTTAGGTGATCAAATAGTTGGATAAAACCAGGAGACAGGCCAGAGCCAGACAACTTAGATCTGGAGCAAGGTTTCAAAGTCTCCAAAAGTCAACTTCCTCAGCAGATCTGGCCTTAAGTTTGAGCTTACTGGGAAAATAAATTTCAGCTGCAAAACCTCCACATGGGGTGTGAGATCCATTTCACGGCCTCAAATGTGGGCGGTGGGAAAGAGTTCTGGCATCAGATTTTGGCCATGTTTGTTTCTAGCAAAGCAGAGCATTATTTTTAACTTAGTTCTGTGGAAAGAAATTTATAACCCCACTGAATTCATCAGCCTGTAGCTGCAATTTCCAGAGTCTCTTCTGAATGTATTTGCCCAGTGCAGTGCCGCACCAACTGCCAGGTAAAACTGTTCCTCAAGAAATACCACATCATGCCATTACATTCTTAGGGAGAAATGTCTGTGTAGTAGTCTGATTAATTGGTAACTGAAAGTAAGTTTCATCAGCATATCTTTAAAATCATAAGAACATTTTCCTTTTCAAAGATGTTTTAGGGCTAGGATTGAAAATGGAAGTGTAGGCCAACTTAAACCGTGTTATCTTTTGAGGCAAGCCAGACTTTCTTGTTGCCCTTCTACTTGCATGCTGGGGTCTGCACCTTCCCTTCTCCTCTTCATACAAAGAGGTGACCTACATAAAAATTATCCTTTCTGAAAAGCCACCTCAAGGGAGGGCAGTTATGTGCAACCTGCAAATAATCCTTTGTGGTGATTTCTGGTAGCTTCCTTATTGTGGAGATCTTCAGACTAGTATCTTATCTCACAGTTCACATGCATATGTTTAATTTCTCTGTGGGGCACTGGGGCCAACTCCTTAAGTGGTGTAAATCATGATGGAACCACTAGCTATGTTGACTTCAGCAAAGCTCTGATGATGTATAGCAGGTGAAGGTCTGGACCCCTATTTAAAAAGAGGGTTTTATCAATTCTGAATTCCTGGACATTATTCTAACATGTTGCTTAAAAACAGATAGGGCTGAAATAAATAAATAAATGCCTAAAGTCAAAAATATTATAGGATGTGGCTCTGTTTCCATGGAAACTTGATCTTTTTCTTATCTGGTTCTTTTTCTCTCTGTAAGCCAATTTAACCTCTCAATCTTTCTATTAAAACCCCTCCTCATTAAGCACAAGGTTGCAGGGTTTTTTTTTAGAGAAATGCAGGCAGAGAAATATCAGCTTTTTTATCTGTTCACTGAATTAAAAACAGTATTTGAGCTATAGGGAAGAATATGCAAGAGAGTGAAGGTAGAGGAAAATATAATTGTATTAAAAATAAAAATATGAATCAGCTTGGATAATCACTTTGTAAATTGATAGCAGGCACACAATCCAAAAGTCAGTATCTTTTCTTCCAGTATTCATTCCACTTTACATTAAGAGATAGTCTGTCACTTAGGTGTACAACAGGGTGCAGTTTGGAGTAATATGACACTATTTTAGTTACATAATGGTATGTGACCAATAACATTTAAAAGCAGAATTTGCTGCCTGACTGGCTTTATGGGTTGATGTTGGAGGGGGAGTCAGATATTGTGGCAGTTCTCTGTCTCTCTCATTTTCATTTCTGAGTCACTTTTCTCAGCCATGGTGACAGGGCTTTCACATTGAGAACTGCCAATAAAGGATTCAATTATTTTCTGAAAGCCTCCTGCTAATTAATTCATACTCTGAAATGCACCTGAATGACAATGGAGGCTTCTGAGCTATTTCTGAGTGCTTTCAACTGGGCTGAGTTGCTCTTTCTGTCATAACTTTGGACTAAGCTTTTGTCCTGGCTGCATTCCTTGTAATCTAGTGGTGATTTTTTAAAACTGGTGACCTGGCCCAGACAATAACATTTTTTTTCCTTTCTCCCTCTGTTTTGTGATTGCTGAATAATGTAGTGAGCTTCAGCAGCAAGGTGCTGAACTTCCACTGAGGATAGGAGTCCAAGTGCCCAAGTCAAGAGAGATATTACAGAAAATTATATAAATATTTCTGTGTTTTTGTCACCTGTGGCAGCTAGTATTTTTTAAGCACGTTTTGCATAAAGATCTTGCTTCAGTAAGCTTTAGGCTGGTCCTGATCTCAGTGTGGTCTTGTTGGTCTGATGAAGTTGTGATTTCTTTTGTGTAGAGAAAGCCAAGCAGTTTGACCATGGCTAAGATCAGAGGGCCTGAGAGCTCCATAGGGGTGAAAATGCTTTTTCAGTTTTCTGAAGAAGCATTAGTCAGATTTATGTGGTGTATGTAAATATTATTCATAGACAATAACAAATTACATGCCTGAGACAAAGATACACATTAACATGTCAAACAATATCTTCCTTTCCTATTTTTTCCATGCTCCCAGCCACTGAAATTCCTCCTTTACATGGCCTAGTTTCAGGACATGTCTTCTACAGGAGTTCAACCCAGTCATGTCTGAAAAAGCACTTGGGAATGGGATGCTTCAGATGTCCCTGTTCCCAGAGCTCACACTTACACAGCTTCTCTGGCAGCGGGGAACTGCAGCTGGCTCCTCTTTGTCATTACAGCGCTGCAGCTCTCTTCCTGCAGCACTATCCCTTTCCATGTCCTGTGAACCTGGTGGCCAGGAGGGAGCCGGGGCCAACCAGAGACATCTAGCCATGCTTTGGACTTGCTCATGGAACAGTAGTAAAACTGGCTTATGTGTTGTTGAGATGCCAGTTGGGACTGCAAGTGAGAACCCTGACTGTGACAGAGCCACTTTTCCCATCCTAAGTAATCAGTAGAGCTTTGCATCAGAGAAGCGAAGTGTAAAAGTAATTGAGTGTGTTGAGTTTGTCATGATGTGGTAAAGACCTGTTGAGGCTACCCAGGGGCCTCATTTGAAGTAACCAGGTTGGATTTCTAAAAAAATCTTCCATGCTATGGCCCAAACACTGGCCATTTATCAGGATGTCCAGCCCTGAGAAGGAAAGGCTGGACATCTGCAAAGTGGGCTGCCGGGTGAATAACATTTTGATGGGCTGGAAGTAATTCTTGCCACCTATATATGCACCTGCTCCTCTTTCCTGGGATGCTGTATTTCTGTTACCAAAACTAATACTATCTCTCATACGGTGAAAGTGTCTCTGTCACATGCTTTGTACTCTTTGTGTGACAAGGCCCTGCTGTACCAAAAACATGTGACCAGATGTGTGCTCATTATATGATAGGATCTGTCAGTCACATAATGACAAGGCAGAGGTTTACTTCCATTGTGATAAGGCCAAAGGTCAAGGTGAACTGGGAGACAAGGAGTTAGAGGAACAGTGATAGGTGGCATGAACTGCACATCTAAATAGTTGGATATCAGTGCCTGATGTCTTATGAAAGAAATACATGCTGTTTGTCTGGGATAAATAAAATTGGGGAAAGTCTTCATTTCCCATTGCTAGAAATGATTTCCACAGTTCCCAGAGAGGCACAGATTTAATTAAGTATGTAACACTTCCTCTAATTATTTCTTGGGTGACTTTGTTGAGACTGGGTAATGGGAAGGAGAAATTCACACAGAGGAACAATTAAGCATTACTATTCTTGATTTAGAGTCTTTTCTTTAGGTAGGAAAACATGTCCTCTCTTAATCCCAGGATGCCTCTGCTCTTGCACTGGACATCCTCTTGAGAAAAAAATCTTCTCTCAAAAAAAAGATCATAAGGTATGTCAAGGAGAGATCTTTGTGACAGGAGTGTGCTGTACCACCAGCAAACTTCCCAGTTATAAGTTCATGGATACAAAGGCCAGAAGGAACAATTTATCTTGCCTGAGTTTCTGCATAACACAAGACAGGATTTCACCCATTAATTCCTACATCAAACCATAACTTCTGCCTGAGCTAGACACTGTTTACTGTATAAAATAAACCAATCAGTCATTGGTGCTTTATTTCCCACCATGGGATTATCTCATGTGCTATGGGCGCACCTGCAGTGGAGAGGGGCTGCATGCCCACTGCATGCCTTCTTGCCCTCTCCTGGGTTAGTCAGATCATCTGACAGTGCTGAGGGTCTGTGTGTGGGAAGCAGCTCTCTGGGGGGCAGAGTATTGCTGACTTCTGGACTGTGGTGCAGGGAAATCATAGAATCACCAGGTTGGAAAAGACCCATCGGGTCATTAAGTCCAACCATTCCTATCATATAGTAAACCATGCCCCTCAGCGCCTCATCCACCTGTCCCTTAAATGCCTCCAGGGAAGGTGACTCAACCACCTCCCTGGGCAGACTGTTCCAGTGTCCAATAACACTTTCTGTGAAATTTTTTTTCCTAATGTTCAACCTAAACCTCCCCTGGCGGAGCTTGAGGCCATTCCCTCTCGTCCTGTCCCCTGTCACTTGGGAGAAGAGGCCAGCACCCTCCTCTCTACAACCTCCTTTCAGGTAGTTGTAGAGAGCAATGAGGTCTCCTCTCAGCCTCCTCCTCTCCAGGCTAAACACCCCCAGCTCTCTCAGTCGCTCCTCATAAAGCCTGTTCTCCAGCCCCTTCACCAGCTTTGTTGCTCTTCTCTGGACTCGCTCCAGAGCCACAACATCCTTCTTGTGGTGAGGGGCCCAGAACTGAACACAGGATTCAGGGAGCAGTCTCACCAGTGCCGAGTACAGGGGGAGAATAACCTCCCTGGACCTGCTGGTCACGCCATTCCTGATACAGGCCAAGATGCCATTGGCCTTCTTGCCCACCTGGGCACACTGCTGGCTCATGTTCAGTCACTGTCAACCAACACCCCCAGGTCCCTCTCCTCCAGGCAGCTTTCTAGCCAGACTTCTCCTAGTCTGTACCTCTGCTTAGGGTTGTTGTGCCCCAAGTGCAGGACTCGGCATTTGGCCTTGTTAAACCTCATGCCATTGGTCTCAGCCCAGCAGTCCAGCCTGTTCAGATCCTTTTGCAGAGCCTCCCGACCCTCCAGCAGATCCACACTTCCTCCCAGCTTGGTGTCATCTGCAATCTTGCTAAGGGTGCACTCGATGCCTTCATCCAGGTCCTTGATAAAGACATTGAACAGGACTGGACCCAGCACTGAGCCCTGGGGAACCCCACCTGTAACTGGCCTCCAGATGGATTTAACTCCATTTCCCACCACTCTCTGGGCCCGGCCACCCAACCAGTTACCCACCCAGGAGAGTGTGCGCCTGTCCAGGCCAGAGGCTGACAGTTTCCATAGCAGAATGCTGTGAGAAACTGTGTCAAAGGCTTTACTGAAGTCCAGGAAGATACATCCAGAGCCTTTCCCTAGTCCAATAGTTGAGATGGAGAACACTCCATTGCAGTGCTGGGACTGTAGGAGTTGTGGCTGCAGCAACAGGTGTTTGAGAGCCAAAGTTGCAGAGAGAGCAGAAATGTATTAGGAACAATCTGGCCCAGCAGGAGCCAGATTGTTCTCGGAAATGTACATCACATGACCACCGATCATCCACGAGGTCATTCTAGAGTTTGAGGGGATTTATGAGGACAGCTCTGAGGTCTGATTCTTGTGGGGATTTTTTTTATTAAATGTTTATCTATTCAGAATTCCAGTATGCATTCTGATACATGCTATAGTAAGGCAGTACTGAATATCTAACTAGCCATTCTACTGAAATATATGCTTGGGATGACAGCTCACACAAATGTCAGAAAACACCAGGTATATTTGACTCTGTAGTCACTTGGATAAACCATTAAGGAAAATATACCTCTTTAATCTGTTTGCTATCAATAGCAGGCATTGATGTCCCATATCCAGTTTTATTTCTGGATTTGTTTCAAATCAAGCTTTTATCTTTGTCCTGGTTCAGCTTTCGTGTTAACCAAAATGGTGCTTGCCATCTTTCCCAGAATAAAGGAGTGACCACAGGTCCCTTTGTTAACAGTTGCTCCCTGTTTTCTTCTAGTGAATCTTGTTCTTCCCTTGGAGGAGCATTTGCGGCGGAGAAAATGAGCAGAGTGAGATTAAGGCATTGGCAAACACATAGAGAAAAAAGTGAAATTTAGTTCATATTGAATATTTCAACTGCTCTGCTGCAACAGCAGCTGCTTCACCCCAGCCACTAAACTCTCCAGTGGGCTCAGTGGAGCCTCGTCTTAGCTCCTTGTGCTTAATGTAGTGACACAGGTAGATGCCATCTGCATTCTAGACCAGTCTAGGTATGTTCACTCAGCCAGCATCAACACTAATTTTGCAAGCTACGGTGTGGCTCATGTTGATTGCAGACAGAATCATAAGATAGAGTGTTGGAAGACAGAAGGTGGAGACCCTGTCTGTTTCATTGGAGCAAGCCTCTGGTGGGAGATTAGACCACCATGTTGTTTGCTGAAAAGCTGAACAACATTCCTTGTGCTTGTTGTTAAAGGCATTTTCTTACTTGATCCCAAATCAGACGTGCATTGGTAAAGATATGGATAAGAACAAATGCACATTTTTCAGGTCAGACAGTGAGTACTAGGTAGAATGTGCTTTCCTGTCTTCTTGCTAACATTGTAAAAAATAATGCTGCGTATAAAGCAGCCTTGTGTGCTTGTGTCAGTCTCTTGTCTACAAAATCCAGTGCACCTGAGTCCAATTCTTGCCCAGAAATACAGGGAATACTTGATGCTGGATCTACATTAACACCAAATTTTGTTACAGACAATGGTACTCATCAGAAGCTTCATCTTCATCAGCCTTTTCTGCAGGGCTGCCAGCTACCAAAACTCCTGGAGTGCTAGTAACACTAAGGTCTCTCTATTTTTTTTTTTAAATTCTGCATTGTGGTACCACTTTGAAGATTTTTTTTTTTTTTCAGAAATGACCTCTGATATTTTAAAGGTGTGAAGGAAGTTTGAAAACATGAATCTTAAAGCTGAAAAACACGTTTTAAGAATTTCTACATAGAATTTATTGAGATCAGATTATGTGATCAGTGGCTTCAGAATACTCTATATCCACTGCATCCACTATGTGAAAGCATTGAAGCACTGCTAAGCTTTGTTATTTAGCCTTTTACTGCTTTTATCTTTTTTTTTTTTCCTGTCTATCTTCCACGTTGCCTTTTTCCTTTTTTTTGTTTCATTAGACAAAGCCAAGAGAGAGAAAATAAGAGTTCTAATATGTGGCATCTGCTGGAATATATTATCAAACTAAAAAATTAGCACCACAATATCTACATAATGTCATAAAGTTCAGTATTTTATGTTGTGTTGACTTCTTTAAAATTACTTTAGGTGATGTTAATTAAATGTTAGGTGTGCCAAAGATCTGTTGATTTCAAATGACTGAACGAACCTTAAATTGACAGTTCTAGATGAATGCCCCCTGTCCCTCAAAATCCTCTGTTTAGTAAAGAAACTTCTGCCACTCATCTTATAAATCTCTGCAGTAGCTGGTAGCTTGGCATTGAATTTCCTGATAGTGCTGGCATGTATATAAAGCCTGTCTTTCCATAGCAACTCGAGGTGATCATGGTAACAAATGCAGCTAAGCCATATATGCATATTTTATTCTGCTGCTTCCCATCCAGTTTGCCTTAAGTGACTTTTTCTTTTACAGTTATTATAAAGCTATCATACAGAATTTTAGGGAGTAGTACCAAGACATATAGTTAAGTTTTACAAGACTGAGATGAATTTAGCAATTATCCTTCCCATACATTGCCTTGAATAGCAGAAGAAGGACTATGGGAAAGTGACTGTTTCTCAGTGGAAAGCAGTTGGAGCACTGTGCCAGCTTAAATTTCTTTAAGCTTCTTTCAAAATCCCAATCATGCTTCTTGATCCAAAGTATTTTCTAAGTGTGTACTGCATTCATTGCCAATTGCTATCTTATTCTTATTTTAAGACGAAGAGGTGGTGATGGATTTATTTAAATAAAAGACAAAGGAACATATAAGAAGATGAGTGCTGGAAGAAAACAGAAGGATGGGACTGTAGCAATAGTTTCACCCACTTTGACTGGTAAAGCACAAATCTCGTCCTTCTAAAAATGCCAAAATGCTTTAGGTAAATCTTAAGAGTTGTTTGATTATGTCATTGACTGCTTTCACTAAGTTGCTTTCAAGCTTTCTGCATAAATGCCTAGTGACAAGAGGATATAATCTCCAGTGGACACTCTGCAGTTTGAAAATCCCGTGGCTTCACCCCAGTCACACCCTTTCCCAGGGGATCTGCAATGTCTTCCCCTCTTCACTTGAAAGAATTCATCCATTATTCAGCATATTCAGCAAGTCAGACCTCTGCATGTCGTTTCACAATGGCTGCAAATCTGTTCCCATCAGATATGGAAAAGGAAAGGCTTTGCATCACCTTGCATTCTAGTGAAGGGCTGGCTGTTACACAGAAGAACAAAGGAAAGAGAGACGTTTCCACAAAGAGCTTCACGTGGCAGACATGGCAGAGCAGCAGTGGGCAGGGCGGGCTATACCAAGCAGTAAGAGACATTACTGTTCAGGAAGGAAGGCAGTGCTCTGAGCAAGCCAGAGCCCAACAGCCATGTTCATAAGTCTCTGTGTATGATTATAGAACACAATTTTCTATCCTGCACAGTTGTGCCCCAAATCATGGAGTTGTGGCATATGACATGTAAACATATGTTGGAAAAATGTATTTTAAAGGGGGCTGCATCTCCTCTGCATGTTTCTCAAAAGATCATTACCCCCTGTGGAGCACCCTCTTCTCCTCTATCCCACAGATTTTGTAACTGCAGCTTTAAATCTGCAGCAGGCAAACCTTAAAAGCAACTTCATCATCTCAGCTGCCAAGAGACCCCACTATATTCATCCAGATCATTATACCCTACACAACTGTGTAACCTACCTAATTTTTCCTTAATGATTGCTTTCTAACATAGAGAAACATGCCTTCCAAATTGACTCACTCTGCAACTGAAAACGAGCAAGGAAGCAGAGGCAGAGAGTGATAAGGAAGTATCTGACCTCCTGTTGTAGTCTCGTCTCAGATCAGGAGACAGTCAGGAAAGGTTACAAGGAGCACAGGGCTAATAATGAGTGGCTGGAGGAAACTGGCCACAAAGCTGAGTCACAAGGTGGCTTTTTTCCAACTTGCAGAACTTTGTACTCAGAAAATCCTCTGCTCTGGCACATAGATACGTGAATTAAATTTGCTCAGACATATAAAAAAAAAATCTGGATATTTACTAACACCAATCAATCTGCAAGAGAGTCCTCCTCTTTTTCAATGCATCTACACTTCATTAAATCCAACATAAGACAGAGTAACATTGTGCAACTGAATTATGATTAAGCTTGTAATAACAGCAGAAACATCTGTTGATGCTGAGCAACAGGTATGTCAGCCTTCCCTGCTTTTTCTCCTTTCATTCTTTTCATGAACAACCCAGTCTAGACAGTGCTGCCAGTGGAGATGACAAAATTACTCAGACAGACAAAGTTAGGTGTGAATAGTGCGGTGTATCAGGACATCGAGTATGATAGGAAGAAGAGATGAAACATGGTTTCAATCCAATTCTGTTGTAAAAAACCTGAACTATCCCTAAGTGCTCTAGTCCCATTGAGAGGGCAAAAGCTATGAAGGCTGATTGCAGGAAATACTCAGTTAATGAGAAGGTATTTAGCAATATAAGAAGTAATTTGGTTAAATTTTTATTTGGATCTCAATTTTATCCATTCTTAAATTACAAGATAGTATAGATGTAAATGAAACCAATATTTCCCTGTGAAGAAAGAATTTCACTTAAGCTATAAAATAATTAGAAGATTATTGTAATACCAACCAGTCATTCAACAATAGTATTCCCAAACTAAATGCTTTTGTGGACATATATGCCCTGAGCTGGGACTCCTTTACACCCTGACCACATTACAGTGCTCTTGATCAGAACACTGAAAATATTTCACTGGCCCGTCCCTGTAATCAGAATGCTCCAAGTGCATTTTATTTATTCTTTTTCTTAGCCTTTTACTTTGGGGCAATTTCCTCCACCCCCCCCTCAATATTTTCTTTCTTGAACATCTAGCTCTATGCATTCTGCCAAGCAGCTAACATTACTGCTGATGGGCAGATTGAACTCCTTCTTCAAACTAATGATTTCATTGTCTGAAGCTCATGCTGATTTTTGAGACATATTTTAAAGGCTGAAATCCCAAAATACTAGAAATATTAAGTTAATGTGGCCATGGCGATTCTTTTGAAAATAATAGGGAGAAAAGGAAGAAAACACAAAAGTGAATAAATATGTAGCAATAGAATTTTTTTTTTAATCTTTAAAACCCTCATGTCACAAGAAATAGCTAAGGAGTTTCTCCTTTCACTTAAAGCAATGAGGAACAAAGAAGCTACTGCACCACAGAGAGATGGAGAGAGGTGAAAACGATCCTGCTTAATGCACAGCTGTGCCCTGGATGTTATGCCTAAGTCTCCCAGACATCTCACAAAAGAAAAGGATACATCAATGGTTCCAGACCAGTTTTGCTGTCAAAGCAAGAACATGGGCAGCAAGGAGAGGCATTTCTAGAAAGGTGAGTCCCAAAAGTTTTTTGCTTGTTGCTTCTGCTGCTGTATTTTTTGAAGCCTCTCCTGGAGCCTCTGTGAGGGGTAGGAAAAAAAAACATATTAAGAAATAATGTTTTGTGCCCCTGCAGGACTGTATCTCAAGGCCATGCACACAGGGCACAGGACTGCAGGCTGACTCATAAACAAGCTATTAAGCTACAAGTCTTTCATGTCTGGTTATTGCAGAGCTGGAAGGACTGATATTAGTGCTATTCCTGGAAGACAGATTTAACAGCCTTCACAAACTTCACCATTTCACACAGGATGCTATGCTCACGCAGGTCAAGCCTTATAAATGCCAGGTTCATGGCACAAGTAATTTCCTGGATCTACTCACCTGCTCAGAGTCCGGTTACCTGTTCTTGTAATGCTGGTATCTAGGTTTTAAGTGAGACTCTGCAGATAAGGTGGCTGCTTTCTAAGAGCCATTTGCAGGATTGGGCCCATAGGCCTAATGTTCTTAAGTTTTCATTGTAATTAGAGGTCCTGGGAATTAAGCTTTTTATTTTTTTGAAGTCTGATCCAAAAGTATATATAAAAAAGAAAGAACAGAAGTCTACCTCTGAGTCTTCTGTCTCTGAAATGTAAAAGAACGTGGTCGTTACATGGAGTATGTACGGGACCACAAGGCATCTGCTTGTCAAATGTCATATGCATCCACTGTTTTATAAGATGGGAGATATTTAATTTTTCTTATTCTATTATGTTAGGGGATCTTGTGAATTTAGGGGGTGAAGGTGGCTTCTGGTGAGCAGATGATATGTCTCAGGATTCATCTGTTGCTTGATTGTTAAGTAAAGTTGCAATCCTGGCTCTTTTTTCATCCTTTCTTTTCTGTGCGTGTGCACATGCAGTCTTGCTTTCACTAAATACAGATTTCTTTATGTGTATGCAGGATAGAAGTATATTTCTATCAAGCTGGTTGCAATCAAATGGAACATGCCAAATTTCTCAAAGCAAATACAAACTGCCTGTTACATCTCTACTAGGACATAACATAGAAGCCAAGTCTCATCTCAGTCCTATCCTTGGAAACAATTAATGCTCACTGATCTGAGTCCAAACTTCTACAGCTCATATTGCAATGTTCCTTCCCAATTATGCTTAAAATAAAGTGGCATGGGTTGTTTCTATATAAGGAATATCCTAATGTATTTTGTCACCCAACACATAGTAAAAGTGTTTCAGGGGCCAGGAAAAATGGTCTCTGTGTGTGTGAGCTACAGCCACATGAGTCCGACTACATGTATTCTCTCAGCATGCTTCTCTCTTCTGAAACTGAAAAAGCCCAACTCCAGCAGTATCGTTTTTTCCTGTCTTAAAGAAGAAAAGAGGGCAAAAAAAAAGATGGTGACACAGGGGGAAAATGCGTGCTTATTTTGCCATGGGCTTTGGTGGAGGGGAGTATCTGAGATAAACCAACCCAACCAGATTATCCTATGTATGATGTGTATAGTGAAGTACCACTGTGGGACTATTGGTGATGCTGTGGGACAGCATCAGTGGCTATTCCAGGGGAACCAGTTATTGGTAGAGATTGTGTTTACTGCTATGCAGTGTACTAGCCTGCTTGCCCCTTTATCAGCTCCTCTGTCCTGTCTTGCTCTATGCAGCTCCTGAAACAGGAATAATCGCAAAGAGTTTCAGTGAAATCCCCCAGTATGGTCCCCTACTCCTTCCACATGCTGCTAGACCTTCCCTTACCAATACTTCTTTTTTAAAAAAGAGACATGTTCTGTTGTGTCCAGACATCAGGGCTAAAGAGTTGCAGCCTTTTCCATCTGTTGGCTAACCTGCTGTTGCTGCCTTTGATCCTTGAAAGGCCTTACCTATTCAAAATAGACTGTGCTGTGTTTGTGGATCTGGGACAGAAGTATTTCATGACTATGCTACTTCAGGTGTAGATCTATGTGCTCTGGCCTGTTCACTAATTACAGTTTAACTCTTTGGGGGTTTTGTCTCTGAATGGGTCAGCCCAGTTCAACAAGGAGAGGATTATTGGAAAACCAAACCTGAAAGCACCAGAAAGGCTTTAGGAAAGAACATTTGGTTGGCAGGGAGGAGAGAGGGAAGGACAGTGTTGAACCAGTGACTGAGTTGTTGGTATAGCTGATACTCTCAGGGGCTCCTCCAAAGCCACTGCCAAGACTGACAGTGTTGCCAGGAGGTCGTTAAATGACTAAACAGACTTTTGGAGAGGAGAAATGAAGGATGACTGCTGCATGTGGGATACAGGACCCTGTGTTTAAGCAGGATTAGTTGGGAGCCTTTCAAACTACCTGGATCACACTGCATACTCTAGCTGCTTTCTCAGATGTGCACAAGGGGTAAGGAGAAGGTGTGCATCTTCCCCAGTCCTGCTTGGCCTTGGAGAGGATGCCTCTGTTTTCAGAGTGGAGAGGTAAGAGTAGCTCAGTTTTTTGGGGGACAGGCATGTAATCTTCATTCACTAGTTGTGGTTTTGGCACATTCAGAATATAACAAGGTTTGAAATATCCATGTTTCCTTGATAATGGAACTTTCACAGTCTGAGTACTACTACTTTCTACTTCTAGAATTAACATTTTTAGGTCAGAGGATTCCTGGATATGTTTCTACATACTTCTTTTGTGGTGCCTTTCTTCTCACCCAAACCTGGTGTTACCAACAATGCTTTCCTCCTTTTCAGTCCACGCCCAATTTACTGTTCTAGAACCATACCTGGAGTAGTGCAACACATCTCTTAAAGAGTTAATTTGGTGTAAACCAACCAGAAATTAAATTCAACATTTTCCCATTTTGCTGCAGAGGAGCCATCTTTGTATACCTTAAGCCTCCATCCAGCTTTTTCAGTTTTTAGACACCAGAAAAACATGTCTTCTTCCTTCTCAAACTTGGAAACATTTTCCTTCAGACATCCTATCAAAATAAAGGACAAGACTGAGCCATTTCAAAATCTGAAAAAAAACCCCACTTTCAAGTTCTCTATAACTGCAAAACTTGCTTTGATTTCTACCACACTTCTTGGAGCAGGAAGGGATAAAATGCAATAGAAATCAATCCAATATAATATCTTTTCTGTGTGGGTAGCTAAGGGACTTAAAATCACATCAAGGTTTGATTTATGATAGTAAAGCTGATGAGTCTAAGCAAATTATCTGCTTAGAGAATCATTAAAGGACATTCAGAGTTACCGATGGGATCTTCTTTTACCTGTGTTTTCTGATAACATTTCAGAAATGCTCAAGAGACACTCACAGCTCAAGTGTTGCATCTATTAAAGGATCCAACAGGTTCTGGCTAAAGTATTATTTATTATTTTTATTACACTATCACCTAAATGTCAGATGATTCACAGCTGTTGCAAAAAAGGTACAATCTTTTTAACTCATAGCATCTTTCCTACATTACAGGAATTTATAGCAGACATTTTGCAATCTAGGTCACTACTGAGGTGAAATTCCTACCCCCTAGAAAGCTGCTCTTATACCAAGTTCCTCTCCATCACCTTGTGTATCAGGTCGCATTACATCATACTGTGCCATACAATGTTATTAAGAACTTCCTTCCATGTTCCCTCTCCCAGTTGGGGATGGTTTTCCCCCATGGAGCATCGTTTGCAGATACAACCATGTGATTTAATATATTTGAGCACCTGGTGGTCCCTGAAGGGTTTGCTGAGTAACAGACTGATAAATGCTTTCTGGATGCTGCTGTCACTTTGGCCTCTCTTGGAGCGCTATGGTTTGCTGAATAGAGGAAAGCAGAGGGCTTGGATTCCAGCTTAAAGTCATGGGGATTGCACTTTCACTTAATTCCCCAACTTCATACTTCATCACCTACCACACAGCTCTTGGAGGAAAAAGAATAGAAGTAGATTATATACTTGGTAGGAGCAGCAAGTATATTTAGTTGTTGCTGATCTTGTAACTTTTGTTACTTTGTATGTGGCTATCCATCCATTCTTGCCAATTACCAGTGTGGTGCTTTGACAGTACTGGAATGAGATTCACAGCTACACAGTCACAGCTTGAGACTTTGCAAATGAACATTCATAGCATGCTTCTCAGCTTCCTTTTTATAGAAAAAAACTGGCACTTACAATTACATACTTTTTAACAAATACTTCTTCTGCATCTCTAGCTCCCAAGTTTGTTTTGTGATCCTAAGGGAGCATCCATGCACTGCTAAACATCCCAGAAATAAAACGAGAGAGAAATTATGTCCTTTCATAAGCAGGAGTAGCTAATAGATGTTAATAAACGATGATATCAGTCTTCTGATTCACTCTTTGAAAAATGTTATTAATCTAAAAGTCTTATTATTATTTTTGGCATCATTAGCTGTATCTAATTCAAGAGAAAAGCTTTTCCAGCTAAAAATTTTTATTTTGTGGGAAAAAATGGATATGAAGCATTAACACAGCAAAAACCTCAAGGCTAGAAGAAACAATTTCCTGTTCTTAAATCTGCTGTAATTCCTGATGAAAAGGAGATGATAAGTGACCAGTAGTAATGGTCAGCAGACAGACTTACAGTGCTGCAGGTCACAAATGGCTGAGGTTGGTATTTCTCTCAAGGATGTTAAAGTGAATGTCTCATGTCAGTCTTAGAGTAGCCGAGTGCTTTATTTCAAATTTTAGCTGGCTGCCAAATGCACCTTAGCTGAGTGCTATCTGTCAAATCATCTTGGAAAAAACCCAACCAACTAACCAACCACCTAACAGGAGATAGCTGGGGGATTTTTTTTTTTGTTGTTGTTTTGTTTCTGTTTTTGACTAGAAAACAGATGAGCAAAACCTTCTCCTTTTGTTTCAGGCATTTGCTATGTGGCTGCAGGGCAGGGTGACCCTTATGCTATACTTTTTGTTAGTTAGTTTGTTTGTTTCTTCCTTCCTTCCTTCCTTCCTTCTTTCCTTCTCTCACAGATCTCATGCCTCTTCTCTTCCTCTATGTCTTCCCAGCATCAAACTGAGGTTAGTGTACTCTGGATTCAGATCTGGGGACTGACCTTGTCTCCTTTGCAGGAGAAGCAAATGGTGCCTGTCAGTGGTGCCTTAATTGAGCTCATTCATTCTGAGAAAAGAGGTAGAAGAAATGACTGCTGTCTTCAAACCCTTCAGCAAGGTTTTCGTGCTTGCTCTCCATCAAGTGCTTTCTCTGTGAATCCACCACAGCCATTCTCTTCTTTACAAAGGTAACTTTATCTAACCAAATTCTATCCAGCAAAGCCCTTTAACTTTTAGCTTCCTAGATTAGACCAGCTGTCCATGATAAATGTAGTGAGATCCTCAGGAGATTTTCTGAGACAATTTTCCGTTGTATGTTTAGGAAGTCTTGTTTTCCAACAGCCTGCCAGTATACTATTTAGACAATACAGTCATACAGTCAATAATTGAATTACATGATTTTCATAAATTATTGCAGATAAGAGCTAATTCCATCACATAAAAACACTTCCTTGTGTCAGTGACATTACCAAAATCAAGGTGATAATGTCTGGTATGGGACAAAACCTGCCAGAGCTAGAGACTGTAGTCAGAAAAATAAATGGAATTTGCTTCACCTGGAGTTGTGAAGTACCACCAAAGGCAGAGTGGTGAGTCGCAGTTTGTAAAAGCAGTTGGGAGTACTAGTCAAACACTGAGGTGCTTGAGCATGTGTTTATCTACCCTTGTTTATGAAGAAATACCTATCAATAGAATTGTACTAATGTGCCAAATTGCCTGAAGAAATCCTAGGCATAAATATTTCTCAAGGAAGGAGGAAGAGAGGAAACATATTAGTGAACACTCCTTTTCAAAACTGAGTTAAAATGCATTCCTTTTTTAATTTTATGACATATTCTGCAGTCCTAATTCACACAAAACTGTTACTGTCATTATGTTTCCCCTGATAACAGACAGGAAACCCTAATACCTTATTCTATAGGAGTGTTACAAACCTGATTACTTTAACAGTGTGACAGTGAGGTAGGTATGGAAAAGTTTTAAATCTGTAGTTAAATATGAGTGTTGATGGTAAAACTGAATAAATATCACATGCTTATTATTTTTCTCATTTTCAGGTTTCAAACTAGAATGTCATCTTCCTTTCTTTGAGTTCATATTGGAGCATATTATTCACATTTTTTTTTAATTAATTCCCCTCTTTCTCTCACTGAAACTAATCATCCAAGTTTTTTTAGTTTTTATCTCTTTCTTTTTGGTTTAATGTTTACTTCTGTTCAGCTATGGAACTTAACTTTTGGAAACAGATTGTGAGTTGGGTTTTTAAAATTTCTTTCTGCTTTTGTTACTCTTTCTTTTCAGTCTTACTGAACCCTCTGATGATTCAGAAGATGGGAAAAAGAATCAGTTCTGTTCTCTGAAATGCTTATAGTTACAAAAGAAGAAAATAGAATGAAGTCTTGAAAATCTTGGTAACTACAGTGCTTATTTAAATTTATATAAGGCATCTCATCAAAAAAAAGAAAAAAAAAAAACCCAACCAAAACATAATATAGCATTTCTTACACAAGTCTTGTCCTCAACCTAATTTTTCTTATTATAAGAAAAATTTCCAGATGACATTTTCCAGCTCCAACCGTAGGAATGACAGAACAATTGGAGCAATGAAACTTTTAACTTTTAACTATTGTTCTTTTCCTCAGGTTAGCCTTGGAAGAATACACTCACCTTCTTTCTAGCATCGAATCATTTTTAGCAGATGACTGCAATATAATTTCTTTTTCATTAACATCAATCATCATGATAGATATCTTGATTCTAAGATCTCCTGTAGTCATCTGCAAATATGGTGGACATGCAGAAAATACTACCAGACAGTGGAAATGTTTGAACAATTCTGGTTTGTCATCAATTTGCATATATTTTTGCTGAGTTTATTTAACTACAAATTTATGGGGCACAACAGTGCAACATGTAAGATATGGACAAACTACGCAGCAGTATTGTCATCACAGTTAATGATGTTCAAAAGGGACTAAGGGGAGTCTGTTCTGTTTCAAAATCATGTATTGCCACATATACATCTCAGTATCTGTAAACTGCAGTCTCTCAGGCAGTATTGTACTCTCTAAAGAAAGAAATGAAAACATCCTTTGCTAGCAAACAGCTCATGGGCATGGCAATCAGATTTGATTTAATAATTAATCTGCAATAATGTTATCTAAACAGGAAAGGACCATCAATTTGGCAACTGAGTGGATAGTATCTGTTTGCTAATGCTAGGGAAATGTTTTCATCATGAAAGAAAAACTAACCCTGAGATGAAAGTCGTGTAAGCTGTAGACTTATGAGGACAGACTCTGGCTCAGCGTGTAGCAGCTAAATTCAGTGCAATTTACAGTCCCACAGTCATGATTAGGATTCTAGTACAAAGCATGGGAATTAAAAAGTTTCTGTTTGGAGAGTATTTACACATTACATTACATCTTCAGGAGCTTAAAGTCATCTAAGTGACACACGCCATGGATTTCTTCGATAAGCCAAGTTGCACTGGCGTCAGGGTGTGCCAGATCAGTGATGCAGCTTCTGCCAGTGCTCTGGCCCTGCACTGAAATCTGTGCACTTTCCTGTAACTGAACTGGGGCTGAATTTCTCATGTTTCAAATTCCTACTCTCCTGTGTGCTGTTCTCTCTCAGCCTGTCAGCACAGTCTGTGTGTGGGTAGCTTCCACAATGTGATCTGTCCTTTCCCTTATGTGCCTGAAACCTTAGGCACCATTGAAAATGCTACCTGATGGCTTGGAAGCCTGTGTCTGTGTGTACAAGTGTATATATATATATCCATGTTCATAAAATATCATGCGTATTTATGTCAATGCCCAGGCAGCCAACATAAACTGTGATTAACCTCTCTCTCTCTCTGAAATTCTTGTTTCAAAAGCAGGCTAATGTCACAATGAGACCTAGGTGCCTGCAGATGGAAATTTTCTGGGATTTAAAATCACCCTAAATGCTGAAATGTCAATGGGTGTTTAATGTCAACAGGCTTGTAAAAATCCCGCCAGACTCTGGTTTGCACCTCTAGATACTAAAATATGGTCCAAAAAATGTTGTGGTTCCTCCCTGTTTCCCATATGTGAAATCTCACATTCTTCTGTGGTCACATCAGTGATGGTGTCAGCTCAGAGAGCGCTACTGCTGACTGAGCTGAGAAGGGGCAACTCTATGTGGCCAGTTCACCACGGAGACAACGTTCTGTGGGGATAGCTGCCTGCAGGGAATGATTACAGTTAGGGTTATGGTTACAGTTGCCCTGTGGAGAGCTGTCTCCACAGAGAGCTGACTGCAGAATGTTGGCTCTGCCGAGCTATACCAGACTTGGCTGGGCAACCGTCATTGCTAAGCAGCTTGGGGGTACCCTAGGGTTTACGGGAGATGATAAACAAATTGGGCACTGAACTGTTACAACCGACTTGCAGTGAAAAAGACTTAGCCCAGTGCTAGGCTTTAAGATCTCTATGCTTTTCTAAACTTAAAAATGAAGGGAAGAGAGGACATGAGTGTTATCATTTTAAGATCTTACTATCTTTCTGTTGGTTCTAAGGAAAAATTATCTGGGAATGTCAGGTCTTGTTCCCTCAGTTTAGTTGTTGAAGTACTGTTTCAGTAATGAATTTTTTGGCATTCAGATTTCCTGCATTTTTTAAAATAGTTGCTAGCAGAAACACCAGTATGAAAACCAAAAGCAATTCAGCCAACACCTGTGTTTAAAACAGGCAGGCTGAAAGGTATTTCTCCTCCATGTGGATTCTTTCTTTGGTTAATGTTTTCTGCATGCTGAAGTCGAAGTATTGCACACTGTCTTTTTTTTTGCTGTAGGCTATTTTTTGGGGGGGAGGGGTAAGGAACAGTATTTAAAAGTATTTATGTGAACAAAGACAGAGGTTTGTCATTAGCGAGATTTATTTTAGAAGTGCAAAGCAGGTTGCTTAAACCCTAATTCATAACTTAATTAAGCTCTGACTTCATTTAAATTGTTTCAAGTGTAAGAAACCCAGTATCTGCCTTGCAGTCTAAGGTATATATTTTTCTAGGTCATGCTATTAAAGGTTTTCTCTGAAAAAAAGACTGCAAAGAAAGTCTGGTGCATGTACAGACTAAGAGGGGACTGAAACCATTGGGATCAATGGCAGGGAGACACTAACCCTATCAGAGACATTTAACAATCTTGTAAGGCACTTATCTGTATTTTTTTTGGAGGATATAAACATCTAAAATTGTCCCTAAGCTACTTAGACTTGATAATTCTGCAGATACTGAAACGTCTAAAAGATTTAAGGCAACTCAAGGAGATGCTGAGATTTAGCTGATCTGAGCTGCTCCCAAAGAAGCCTAGCTCTGTAGAGGGAACCAAGGAATACTCACTTCCCCAGGTGAAATCTGATCTTGCAAATAACTCTCTGAGATTCTTCAGGCATTTTTGTTCCTGTGTATTTTGATTATTTAATCCAAATACTTGTATGAGTGCTCACATACCTTTGAGGATTTATATGGTAGATGGTTTGGCTTGCACCCATATTAAAACCCCTAATATTTGTTAATAGTAAATAAAGAAAAACAAACAACTTTTCAGGATGTCTTTATAAAACTATATGGAGTACGAATAATCTCCTCTGTCCTTTTTGGATTGTTTTTAAGATACTGTAAGATACTGTAAGAATTACTGTGTGTGTACTAAAAGCTCATGAAGAAATATATTGGCAGTATTATTTAGGTAAAGACCTAAATTTTTGGCTAAGTTTTTCCTTTAAAAACATAGCATTTTTGTCTAAGAAATGCTACATCCGTAGAATTACAATCACAGCTTCTCTCAGTCCATGTTTTCTTTGATAGCCATATATATGCAATACAAACCTACTTACATTAAATTCTTAAATTGGTACATATTTAGCCCAGAATGCATGGCAGAGACACTAGTGTTTTGCAGTTGTTATTGGTTGCTTTGTCTGGGCCGTAACAGCCTCTAGAATGTGCTTTTAACGTTAGGAACAGTGAATAATTTCTTCACCTTCAGGGTGGTGAGGCACTGTCACAGACTGCCCAGGGAAGCTGTGGATGCCCCATCCTGGAGAGGCTCAAGGACACGTTTGATGGGGCCTTGGGGAGCCTGATCTACTGGGAAGTGTTTCTGCCTGTGGCAGTGGGGTTGGAACTAAATGATCTTTAAGGTCCCTTCCAAACTATTCTACGATTTTATGATTCTATGAATATTGACTTATGTTTACTATCTTGGCTGCAAATACACATCATGGATTTTTCTGTATTTCTAAATAACAAGAGGCAAAATAGCAAACCCTGAGACTGCCAAAAAGGAAATAGCAAACATAGATGAATATCATTGCAATTTTTGTCTGCAATTTTATTATTTCTCCCTATAGGATTTTTTTCCCCTTGGGATGAATCATGTGATAAATCATGTGAGGATCTCTGAACTGCTCCTTTGAATCTGTAGCAAGAACCCAGAAAAAAAAGTGACTTGGCAAGTCACCTTTACAGAGGAAAACAACTTGTGTCTAACTTGAGGCATTCAGGACAGATTTTGCCTTCTTGAGCCTAGAGTTCCTCCTTTGACTACAGTCATGCCTACATTAGTAAGTAGCGCAGCATAAATTGACTTGGACTGGAGAGCAACAAAACTGGTACCGTGAAAGCAAAATTACTTCAGAACTAGTGCCATGTCAGGGACTTACATCAAATGATTTTTGTAGATACAGTAAATTTTATTATTGTGCAAACAACAAAAGACTGCAGCTAAAACATCACAACTAATCAATAAAAAATGAGAACTGTCCAGAAATATTATGATGCATAACAAAACAATTCCAGGCTTGTGTATGCAAAAATTAATTGTGTAGGCTTCAAATCTCAATGATATTGTTTAACTGTTCTTCCCAGAATCTAGGCTGACTCTCAAAGTATTCAATATCTATCATTTATTTTTAAAACATTTTAAATGCAGTAAATGTTTAAACTTTAAAGAAAATTCATTTTCTTTGTCCTGGGCTAAGTTTGCTATGAAGATTTTGTTGTATTGCTAGTTAGATAGATGTTCTACAAATATGAATATGAATGTAGTAAGACTCTTGAGCCCACAATTAAAATAAACTGGCATTGCTTTATTAAAGCTCATGGGGGCAGATTTGTCTTAGTAGAAAAGTTTTCTTTTGTCTAGCTTTGAAAAGTGACTCAACTTGATTAACATCCTAATCATAAAACACAGGGTTCTGGATCTGGGTAAACCTTAGTACTTGCAAGAGAAGTAAACAGTCACCCAATTCAGGAGCCTAAAATAATGCTGAGGATTTTTTTCTTCACAAAATGAGGACCATCCTTCTCATGGGCACTGGATTCTCAATGCAGTCCAAAGAAATAGTTTGGGAGAGATGTTCAACATTTTTAACATTGTCATTCAGTGCCCACAGGTATTTCAGAAGCATACCTGCTCTGAGACACAAATAACCAGCTCAAGAAATCCTAAATGAAAATCATCATATTTGCGGCTCTGAAATAATCCAGGATGTAATGACAATTAAAAAAAATTTTTTTTTCTTGTTAAAAAAGAGAAGAAATAATGCTACATTTTCCACTGTCAGAAAGAGTAACTCATTAATCTTTCTTAATATTATACTAAGACTGAAGAACTGGTTTTATTTTTTTTATCTCCAGTCCTGCCTGTGCTTAAATAACTTTAGTGTTGAATTAACAGCGATGATAATACTTGCTGTGCAGCAGTATCGTGGTCTATCAAGGTGTCACTCCTGCTAATAACTTCTCTGTTTTAGTCCATGTTTTCCCTTTTATTTAAGGAAACATTTTTATAACAGGAACATTTTAAAGCTTGCTTATTTTTTTGTAATGCTCTATAGCAAACAAAAGTGATGGGTATAAAGCCTAGCATACTTTTTAATATGTTGAAGTACTACATAAGGGATTTGGCTGTATGAGTCCCATTAAGGTATATGGGAAACATCTGGCCAGATTCACTACTATTACCTTAAAGTGTAGGTCACTATGTTTGTAAAGAGCACAGGATTTTGAAAGTATTATTTAGTGCTCCTCTTTTTGAACCTGTCTCAGTTTTTATTTTCTGTATTTAACTTGTGGAAATTATTGTAGATATAGAGTCATTCTGGGGTCTGCATTCTGGATTATACCCTGTTTCCCACCACTTCAGTTTTTCTAGTACTGACTGTGTGGAAGTCTTCTGCAGTTCTTCTAACAATGAGCCATTTGGGGCACTGTAAACATGTAGCCTGATTCTATTCTAAATACTATTTATTATAAGTCATGAATTCATTTATGTTCCCCTTGAAGAGTCGAGGCAGGTAAATGTTTACCTACTGAGGAATCTTTCTCATTTGCATGCTGAGAAGTCTTCTGAAATGCAAGCCTCCTGGTTTCCCTCTGTCTCCCCTGACTACAACGTGTTATTTAAAGCTTTTATTTCAAAATTACTAACTGACATTTAGAAAGGCTGATGTGAAGGACGGGGACAAAGGCTATTTAGACCTCGTTATGAGAGGATGATCCTATACCTAAGTCTCTAGTGTGGGAACAAGCACAAGAGAAGCTCCCAGGGAAAATGGAGAACCTGGGTTTTGATGAGTTAAAATACATAGTGAACACTACTTGCAGGTTTGCAGAGGTATAGATAGAACCCTGCAACTCCTGCCTTTGGAGCCCTCCAGGGTAATCCCTATGTGGAAGTTCCTGGCTGGCTCTTGCTACTGGGGAGTGCAGTGAGATCAAAAGTGCCCAGCTTTGGGGTGACCTGGTGGTGGTGGTAGCTTGAAGAAGCCCTGTGGAAAGTTTGCAGAGGTGAAGGTGCACATATCTACACATACACACATACACACACACTTGTATCTTGCAAGGTACATACAATCTGGCTACCTAAGCATCTCCGTTCTGGTTCTGCTTATGCTTATGCTACTTTTGTACTGTCTGGTACTGCATGAACCAACAGGAAAAGCTTTAAAGAAGAAAGAGCAAGAGAAAGACAAGAAGGCAGGAGGAAAGGATAAGAAACCACATACAACAAGAGAGGATGACTGGCACATGCTGCATCCAGTCTTTTTTTCCTTATTGCTACTTATCCCTTCACTCCATTCATCTGAGCTCCATGGCAATTAGGTTTGGGATGCATTTGCAGCTGATAAGGGCAAGTTTTTTCCACCTAGATAGTAGTGTTTACATTGCACTTCAATATTTTAAAACAGCTTCAAGGCTGCATCTTATGTAGCTAGAACCTATTTTTCATACTGGAATCTCAAGAGGTCCTTGCTGTCTCCTTCATCATTCAGTCATCCACTCCTGTGTAAAAGGTATTTGTGTATTATGGCAAAAAATAGATAGAATTGCCTCCTTGTAATTATGTAGCGGAGATCTTTCTGTTACTATCGCAGAATTATAGGGGTTTAAATGCCTTCGAACAAAACTGAATTTTTAACATAAAGTGAAATGAGTAGATGGGTTCATTGTTTGTGGGTAGCTGCATGTACATAAGACTGTTGGCAAAAAGTCTAGGTGTTCTGTGTTTAGACATGACCTTTACATACATGATTTTCCTGCTGAAAGGAGCGTCTACCTGACATTTAAGTGATAATAATTAGACATGAACAAAAAGAGGAAAAACCAAAAATATTTCTTTGATTCCTTTGCCTGAGCTCCTTTGAGTGTCTCCTGGACACAGTGATAGCCTCTCTGGCATGTAGAGAACCAAAATCATGCCAGACGGACCTCCAGAGGCATCACTTACTTCATCCTCTCTCAATCTGAACAATCCTTTATTTTTCTATTTCCTGGATACCGAATTTCTGTCCCTCTCTGCTCTGTGGCTTCCTGTCAGCATTTTAATTTCCAGTTATCAGTTCCAACCCACCTAAATCAGTGCCTGACATAGCTGAAACCTGGCTGCAGCAGCAGGTTCTAAGAAATGCCCCAGATGATGGACAAATGCCCCAATTCTCTCAGCATCTGCGCTAACCTTGAAACCCTTCCTACCTGGTAGGCACAATGCAATCAAAAACTAATCACTGAAATCAAGCTGGGATTTGATCTTGGGAGTTAATAGGAGGAAAAAAAAATGACTGTGCAAATAGGATATGGCTTTCAAAAGGGGAGATGCACAAAATTGTTCTTAATCCCCAGCATCTCAACAGTGTAGTGATAGGAGGACGTGGCAAAGCCTGTCAGTGTCTGTATTAATCCAGTTAATTAGCAGAAAAGGACAAAATCCTCTGGAAGCACCTATGAGGCAGGCAAGCTGTCTTTATATTTCATTAGAATGATTGTTTTAAAGGTTGCAAGTAAAACTGTGCCTAGAGCTTTCCCTTACTGTTATGCTAAAGGTGGGGCATGTCAGAGGGCATGTGGGGCTGAGGGGTAGCACGGGGCAAGGAGCACTCTGGCAACCTGGTTTCATGAGGAAGCAGTGTGATAAGGAGAGAGTAACTTGAGCTACAACCTGCGCAGTCTGTGTGGTTTTCCTCTCCCTCCTCTTCTGCCTTGCTCTTTCAGCAAGGAAAAAAAAATCCTAGGAAGAAAAAAAAAAAAAGGAAAAGGCTGCAATGTGTCACAAAGGAACAGACTGGCAGACATCTGCCTCAGCTTTATTTATTTATTTCTTTAAAAAAAAAGGAAAGTGTACAGAGCCAATTCTTCACTCCAGAGCCCCCATTCCCTTAACAAACCAAATGGTGGCTGTTGGCAGGGTATTGACAGCTTGTTAATGAAGGAATTCTTGACAAAATGACAACCTGTGTGGGATGCCATGTGAAGCCAATCCTCCCACAAACCAGTACTAAGTGATTAGGAGGTGGTGAAAATAGCAACTGACTACTGTTGGGGAGAAGAGGAAAAGGGGAAAAAAAAATCTCCTAAATTAATTATAAAAGCATTTCTGGTTTGAAAAGTATCCCTGCTCTCTTTCCCTAAGACACAACAGTTTTCCCTGAACTATTTTATTATTCGAGTTTCTTTTACTGGGCCAAAGGCGACATCTCAAAAGACTAAGCCTGACAACTGTGAATTCCATGCCTTTTTCTCCACAAATATGATCAGTAAATGAAGCACTAATGAAAATCAAACAAAAAGTTGGCTGCTGGGGGTGCCCCTTCTGCTCCTCACAAGGGCCTTGTCTGGTTCACCTTGCTCTGTTTTTCCCTTGATTTTTGTCTGATTGCTTCAGGCAGATGGGCCTGGCTGTTAGCAGCTGCAGTAGGTTTTAAACCCCTGAGAGCAGGCTGGGTGATGAATCAGCTGAAGCAGAGTGCTTGAGTTACAAAGTGGGTCTTGCAGCAAGGCACATTTTTGAACAGTGGCTCTGCATCACAGGCTTGCAGCAGCAGCAGCAGTCTCTATGTGCACAACTATGACACCAGCATCAGGTATTAAAGCATTGGTTAGCAGCAGCTGTAGCAAAATTCACAGCTTGTGATATATTTCAGGTGGTCATTCCATTTGCCTTACTAGGAATACCATTCTTCACCCTGTCTTGCACGTGAGCTTATGATAATTTAGCTAAATGCTTTGGAGAAAAAAAGCAAAAAATAGTCTGTACAAGAAGGGAAATTACATATTCTGTTCTAAATGTTGATTTTTTTTTCCTGGAGGCTGAAAACTTTTGAAAAACTGTAATGTGCAAGAATCAATTGAAATAAAAAAAAAACATAAAGCAAACAAAAAAAACCCCCAAACAGTTTAGAGAGCTGGTTTTGTTTGGGTTTTTTTGTTTGTTCATTTGTTTTTCTCTTAAATGGAAGCTGGAATTTTGAGAAATTCAGCTAACTTTGTTGTTTTATACTTTTAATGTCTGGACTCTGCCCACCTTTTACTGCTTCTATGAGTGACATATAGTTTCTACAATTATAGTTTCAGATAAGCAATACTGACTGAAATGAAGATTTTATATCTTCACTTTTCAAAATAATGTGGAGAAAGGGAGAACTCATTGACTTTGAAAAACACTCAAACAGCTTATATGCATTTTCTGTTCTTCCTGACTCTTGTTATTGAATAAGCAAAAGAACCTTACTAACTTTTTTTGTATCTCATCTATCACTCAGGTAATTTTGTTTCCATTTGTGGCTTTTGCAGTCATGTTCTGTTAAAACATTTCAGGAGCTACAAATAAATAATTGCCCAAGGAATTATTCATTGATTCTTGAAGTGGACGGATAGTAAGAGCTTCATATATTTAATTCTGTGAAATGTTTTTGGTAGGAATAGAGATTGACTTAGTTCTGGTTTACTGTGTGAGGTCAAGAATAGATGTAAGAAAGAACACTTTAAAGGTTAAAGGTTTAGCTTTACAGGGAGCTGTCAAGACATCTAATGTTTCAATAACCTGCTGTACTAGAGAGAGGCAAAAGCCAGGTCAGAGATATTTTATTCTTTCGAAGTATACTATCAGAGCTATGAAATAATTTTTTATGCTGCAAATAGTCAATTGTGTTTTGCCTCTATTATGTGCCTTAAATTACTATATTATTTTTCAAGGACTTCTCACCTCAGTTTTCAAAGAATTCAAACCAGTTTTTGATGTTGGATAATTATGTTGCTCAGTAGCATTGGTGAATTAATGAGTGGACATAAATGAATGTTTCATAATTTGAGTAATCAGCATTTTTTGTGATGTGAAGAAGTGTAGCAATACTGATCGTGAAATTTTTAACCTATGTAAATGTATTAATGCATATTAGCATTGGCTCATAAGAATCTTGAATAGCATAGATGGAAAAAAACAGAACTGAAGGTCATTTCCTTTTCATTTCTGGCTGCTGAATTAAAGATTTTGGAAGTTTCATCTGACAATGAAATTGAGAAATTGCTCTAGAAAACATGGAAAATCAATGTACTGGGTTTGTTCAAAATGCGGATTATGAGCTCCTTTCTTTTTGAGAGGAGTTTCTGTATTCTCTGGCTCTGATTATAGGGCCACAGGATGCTACCAACAAAAGGAAGTATATCCAAATACAAAGGATGCCAGCCTTTTCAGATGATGACTATATTAAGAAATAAAAAATTAGTCACAGCACTTAGTAAAATTTGGACTGTACTGTAGAGGATAATCGTTCCTTCAGGTCAGTATATACTAGCTGTAATAATCTTTCCCACAAATGGGGAAGAGAAGGTGTGTGACCCCTTTGTGTTTTAGTTGGCAGTTTAGGGCTGGCTTGGTGATACTAAATTAGGGAGAAGCTCATTTACAGTAAATAGGACTGCTTGCGTGACTGTGTTCCTGGGGTCAGGTTCTTTGCTCGTAGACTGAGAGACAAATATAAAGGCTACCACTGATTTGAAATTCTCAGCCCTCAGAGGGATGTTGCTGTCTGTGCTAATCATAGATCTTGACCTCCAACTTCTGGTACCTGTGAGGGAAGTGGAACTAGCATTGGTTTCAGTGGAAAATTCTCTCTTGCATAGTAGGTAAGAACTCATGGTCATCATGTCTACAGAAGGTGACTGTGAATAGGGCTTGCTTCTCTGACATGCTAAGTAGAACACATTTTTTATGTCAAGTGCTTTGCAGGCTCAGCCTTAGCACTCTCAGTCTTCTGCAGTATCAAACTGTCAGTGAAGAGCCATATACCAGAGAATCTTTTCTTGCTCCAGGGTCTGCTTTGTTCAAAAGCAATCTGAAATGCAAGTAAATTCCAAGTAACTGCATGAGTGAAACAGCTGAAATGTTGTCAGCAGAGAGACAGACATGTGCAAGCAGTGTGGACTCTACTAAACTCGCTCGCATGGAATTCGTTCAGCTGCTAAACAAGAAAAAGAGATCTTGCTCACTCTTTCATTTCTTTTAACAAATCTGTACATTTCTTGTGGTAGCTAAAGTAAAGGGAGAAGGTTTTTCAAAGCCTGACCAAGTTTACCTATTAGTACCTCTTTATGTATGAGCTCCTATTAAGCTCATATTCTTAGAAAGGCATTGGATTCAATGTGAAGCATTATAATGATACTCCTCAAAGATCTTTCTCTTACCTTATAGATGGGGATATGTATGCCACTGAATTTAAAGATCATGCTGTAGGATTTCAAGTGGAGTAGCAATAATTAGCTGAAATAGAAGTGCCTTAAATGTGCTTGCTTTTGTGACATTGCAAAATTATGTTTAATATTTGCACATTGGTTACATAAACTGACATTCTATCTAATCCATAGTAATATTATGATTCTTTCAGAGCTACATGCCATTAGTATTTTTTCATATTTCTTGGGATCAATCAAACATACTGAATACTTGACAATTTTGAAAACAAAATTGCTCCAATACGTGTTGAAATGTGGCCTAAGGAACTCTGTTTCAGTGGGTGATTTTGAAAATCTTGACCTGACATCTGTTCTGAAATGAATCAAGAAAATGTAGTTACTGTGTGTAACACTTGTGAATCCTATCCATTCAGCACCAGATCTCAACTCCTCCAAATTCTGTGTTTGTTACAGCTTCACAGACAGCAAGTTCTCTTCATGAAGGCTACTAACCAAATGTCTAAGTTAGAGCCTGCAGTTTGAGTCTGTCTAGATCTAATAATTTCTGTACAGTAGGTAAGGAAAACAGCAGTAATCAGTAAGCACTCTCCTTTCACTCAGTATTACTCAGGGGCACACCAAATAGGGTGTTTGTGAGTTTTAGAGCAGAACTCTTCTTTCTCTATTTTTATTGTATAAGTTTGAAAAAAATCCTGATAACAGGAAGCTGCCTCCTCCCTCACTTGCTAGCACCAGCTTCCATGCTTGTGTGGGTGCTGACACTCAGCATATCTATTGCTTTCTGATAAAAAGTTGCATTCCTACCAGTGCTTACCGATCCCAGCAAGTGGTAATAGCTGTAAGAGCAAGCTGTAATCTGGAATTTTGCCTTTCTGTACTGTAGCTCACTTACCTTTTCCCCACCACAACACCCCAGTGATGGACCCCAGTGCCTGCTACTGTGTAACTGCACAGTTCCCCACAGGGTGAAAACCTGGTCCTTGACTGTGACTGTGCCAGTATAGTCCAGGTGCCACAAATTAGAGCATTCTTGGAGCAGGTAGATTTTACTTAATCTTAGATATACACTGAGGGAAGATACAGATGAAGGAAGCAAAAATGTATGTATGTGGCAATGCTACGCATACTTCCAGAACTTCCAGAAGAGTAATGGCACTCTGTTGAATTGTTGTTACATAGTCAATGTAATTTACAAAAAAATAGATCTAACATGGGTAAGCAAATAAAAATGAGAAACTGAAAAGCAAGGCAAAGAGAGGTAAATGAAATCATCCAAGGAGACTGCAATTAAACCATGGGAATTTCTGACTCCCAGGCACATATTCAGCTCAGTTCATCGGACCCTGCTGCCTGATTATTATTTAGAGTGAAATGTATGCTGGCTTGTTCACTTTATTTATTCACTTTAATCATCTCACAGCTCATTCCACTCTAGGGCATTGCTGGTGGACAGAATATTTATAATTTGGAGAAATCCTGAGCCTGGAAATGGGTGAATTGCTACAGCTCTCGTGCAGTTGTCATTTCATGGCAGTAGATCCTCTGATTTAGACCAATGAACATTCTGGACCAAGAGAAACAGGGCTCGTTTAGCAGGCAGTAATATATAATTGGGAAACTATGTGTTGCTGCATCGTTATTAGGATAAAAACTAGGGCTAGGAGACATTTGCTCGATCTCAACAGCAGGCTATCAATATTCTCAGCAGCATTATTAGTATTTATTGAAAATCTTTTGTAAAGCACTGCAAGTTTACACAGAGGTAATTTACATCAGATAATTAGGATGCTTAAAACCATATATGGAAGGATAGATGCTAGTAGTGTTAAGTACTTGATTGTATTACATTGCAATGCTATTCTAGGGGGATTAGAGCATTTTCTGTCACTGTTGATTGCATGGCAACAAAATGAGAAGTTTTTTACATGCTTTTTTACATATTAAAACTAGTCTGATCCTGCACAATCTAAGTAATGCTATCCAGTAAAATGCAATTTAAGTGACATACCACAAAATGCTGAATCTCTTGTTTTGCACAGACCATGCTGTCTGCACATACAAGTACTTTTTTAGAGCACTTACGTGTAAACTACAGACTGCTTTTACAAGTATGCAGTTCTGAAAGACAATATTGCCAAATGCAGCCATTTTAAGCCATATTTATTGATTGTTTCTTATCATAAGACGGTAGTTTCCCTTTACAGTGAGGGAATAATATGCCATTAATGCCATCAAGTTTCCAGATTTGAACTTGAATAGTTCTATTTTCTGAACTGTGAAAAAAACCTACGTATTAGTAAAACTTTTTCCTGTCTGCACAGACAAGATTTAATTTCTGTTCCACATGCTGTGAAACTTGCTGTTTGTCCACTAGGAGGATGTAGTTCTGTATGTTGTCTGTAAATTTAGTGTATGCTTAAGTTTAGATTGGAACTTCAGCTACACAGCAGGCCAAGCTGGTGTCAATCAGCCCTTAAATTCATGCTGTGTTAGATCCCTAATCAATATTTTGAGCCTGGTACAAACCTCACAGAATTAATTGGGAGGTTTCGACCTGTGTTAGTGGTCTTGGTAATAATCTAGTCTGCTTAACAGAGTTTTCCAGCACAGGCATAGGTCTGACCGTGCCATAGGCCTGCTTGATCTCACAATGGGCAGTCAGTAACACTACACTTTGAAGAATTTCTTTGCTGCTTCCTCAGTGTATGTCAAGAAGTGACATCTGGGTTAATAGTTTATCTGCTGCATATCTGTAGTCATTTTCTGACTCTACTGAGATGCTGAAAGGAGACTAGATGAGACCACGTTGGTGCCGCTGCAGTAGATACTGCATTTCTTTCCACATGTGAGCTGTTAGAGACTATGAAAGACTCTATGCCCACTCTTTCCTTAAGCCCTCACACAGGGACCAAGCAAAATGCAGTGTTGTGCCTGACAAAGATTTTGCTAGGTCAGGGCTAAGAGCAGAGGTGCAGGGATCCAGAAGCATTACTAAAAGGGCCAATCAATACCAAAATCATTCTTTATCATTCATTCACAGGAAGAAAAGGAATGTCTAACTTAATCATTCCTTACAGAAAATAAACAGGCATCTTGTCAGCCTATGAGAAAAATCATTCGCTGATGCCAATATAATGTTGCTAAATAACTGACTGGATCAAAGGTGAAATTTAGTTGATTGTGTGTTAAATATCCTCTCTCTCTCTCCATCTCTGACATAACACTCTCTCTAATGCACGCAGAGTGAAAATGCCCAGACAGCAGGCTGAACAATTTCCTGCTTGTTGCCATAGAAATTTGAGATATTATCGAGTACTGTGGCTGGATGGCTTCAAGAGATACAGGGTTTGATTCTTTTTCACTTAAATGATGTAAATCAGAAACAGGTCTCCTGAACTCAAGGAAGACTAGAAATGGTGTAGATGAGAAAAGAATCAGTGCTATAATGTCAATTATTCTTTCCTTCTTTGGTAATTTTTTCACTAAGCAAAAGGAATAAATGAATTTTTACATAATCCACAGCATATCTGTTGTGGCCAAATTAAAAATACTGAGCGGACTGTTACATTTTTTTAGGATGTTTGCTAATTACTGCTAAAGTCTTTGGTGTATGACTTGAGTACTTCTCAAATTCATAGTACAGATATATCCTTCACGGTAGGATTTATGTCTGAATATGGAAAAAAAAAAAAAAGATGAGTAACTGGAAGCATTTGAGGAAAGTGATTTGTCTGGCAATGCTCCAGTAAGCGGCTTCCTTATACCACTATGCATTTGTCAGGTAAGAGTTTGTAGGCTAAGATACAACTGAGCATCCTAATAATCAGCATATGACTATGACATCTAGCTGTGGTCTGTTGTTCTTGTGTTGAAATAATCGGTTTGGCTCTCTTGTGCTCTTTGTGGGCAGGGAAAAGCAAGGGAGAGGAAACGAATGAGACTGAGCTTCTTTTATGCCAGGCATGTGTATGTGTAAAAGTAAAAAAACCAACAACAACAAAAAAAAAGAACACGTCCAGGGAGGTTCTTCTCCCTCTGTACTCGGCACTGGTGAGACCGCACCTCGAGTACTGTGTTCAGCCCCTCACCACAAGAAGGATGTTGTGGCTCTGGAGAGAGTCCAGAGAAGAGCAACAAAGCTGGTGAAGGGGCTGGAGAACAAATCTTATGAGGAGCGGCTGAGAGAGCTGGGGGTGTTTAGCCTGGAGAAGAGGAGGCTGAGGGGAGACCTTATTACTCTCTACAACTACCTGAAAGGAGGTTGTGGAGAGGAGGGTGCTGGCCTCTTCTCCCAAGTGACAGGGGACAGGACGAGAGGGAATGGCCTCAAGCTCCACCAGGGGAGATTTAGGCTTGAGATTAGGAAAAAATTCTTCACGGAGAGTGTGGTTAGGCATTGGAACGGTCTGCCAAGGGAAGTGGTTGAGTCACTGTCCCTGGAGGTGTTTAAGGTGAGGATGGATGAGGTACTTAGGGGCATGATTTAGGGATTGGTGGGAATGGTTGGACTCGATGATCCGGTAGGTCTCTTCCAACCTGGTTATTCTGTGATTTGTAACAGGGCATTTGACCCTTGCTCAGGGTACCCTTAGTTCTACAAGTCTCTGCCCACCTCATGCAACTAACCACTTCAAGTGCTTTCCTGGGAGGGAAATTCAGTGGGCAGCTGTGAGGGATGTTTTGATAGAGCTGTTGAGGACCCGAGACTCCCTCTAGCTCCAAACTTACTTATCAGGACGTCAAATTGGCTTGGACAAAATCTAATCCAGAAGAGGTGTGACCTGGGGGTGTACTGTGTTTGCAGCCTGGGCATGGACAGGTGCACCATCACTTATCTGTCACAGTCCCACAGTTTCACCCTTGCCTGGAAAAGCTCATTACCGTGTATAGTGCCTAACAACAGCTGTGTTGGGGATCTGCAGATTCCAAGGCTGGCCTTGTTGTCTGTACATGCAATTATGCACACATGGTTTCAAATATGTTCATTCAGGCTTGTTCTGAGTCTCCAACATGGAGTGTGTGGAGTGTGTTATAGAAGGGATATGAACCACTGCTAGAGGAATCTTGAATTTATCACATACAGGCAGAAGTCTGTCCCTGTGGCTTATAGAAGCCTCAGTCTACATATACAAGTTTTCCAGCAAAAGTCCCTTATCAGATAGCTCTTCTCCAGGGATACTTTCCTTCCCTTTCAGATATTTATATTCACAAGGATAAAGATTTTCCATGTTATATCTTTTCTACTGTTTTGTCCTGTACTATAGGGATTCCTAAGCTCAGGGCAGGAGTAGCATTAGGGCACTACTCTCACTACTTTCCTCTGTCTAGCAAGGTGACTCTGTAATGTTTACACTTTGCTCTTGCCTGGTAATATTTTTATAGAACTAATGCATGACTGCCTAGCAATAAAACTGCTGGTAGATATTAATGCAACTCAAAGGCTGTCTGCCGTGAATGAGCTGTGTGTTCTACAGCAACTTTATTGGGAACACTGTGGACTTTCACATTTGGATCATGTGTACATACAGCAGCTCCATGAATCATGTATTTTTTTCCTCATATTTGAACTCAAAGAAAAATTAATCTGGCCCATCTGCAGCTGGACTCATTTAGAAAATCTGATTGCCTTCCAGACACCAGCCATCCATGCTCCAGGGATGACAGTCTTCCCAAATGCTAATTAACTGAGGACAGAAGAAATCATCACAAAACATTTCCACCTCTGTGCCTGCAGCTGTAAATTCAGAATTAAAGTAATTTGGGGAGAAATAATGTTGTGAAGTGTCACCGAAGATTTGCAACTGCCAGTCCTTTTCAAGGAGATACGCTTATAACAGGGCACTGAATATGATACTGAAATATAATATTCACTTGTATAGTGATTTCTTTGTTCTGACAAAAAAAGGCAAGAAAAACTGAGCCTAAAGAAAACATCTACATAATTCAGATTAGAAATTTGACCAGGAAAATACAGAGACAGGGTCTAGAAGTAACTCAGGTATGGACCTTTGACATCTACTCTGTTCTCTGTTAAACTAAGCCAGTGAGAGTCATTAGGACTCTTTTCAAAAATAAGATGTACCAGGAGAAATGGCAGAGCTGTGAGGCTCAGCTGCTAAATAAGGAAACCTAAATGAGCAATATCTTCAACTCCACAGATTTATGTTATACCAGCTGCCTGGAAGAGGCAACTGTTAGTTATTCAAGAAGAATCACATGCAGTTAAGTCTTACATGTTAAGAATATTATGTCACTGGTAACTGCTACATGCAAATGGGGAAGGTGAAGGATATCCATAAGGATTCCTCAGTGATGACTACACTTCTGCCAGTTCTTATTTTTTACCATAAATCTTATAATATGTGGTGTTTTCTACTAATTCTTGGTGCTATGACAGAAGAATCTAAGATTGCATAGGAAAGAAATAAAACAGTGTAGGGAAAAAGAAAAAAGGCTAAAAACATGGTTAAAAACGTTCCCCACCCAGAAGATAAATTAAAAGAACCTAGCATTTTATCATTAGCTTAATATTTGTCCTTCAATAAAAGCAAAAATAACTCCTTAGCTGCAGGTTTTTGCTCATCACAGTGGCTCTGAGCCCTCTGTGTACTCCCATTTATACCCAATCTGATTTCCCAACGGAGACCTTTGTGTGGATGAGTACATTCAGGGCTAATCCAAATCCCATTAGTCAGTCAGAATTTTTAAATTGCCTTTAGTGGTCTTTGGATCAGTGCCGTGATCATTAATAACATGTTAGAAATGGCCACTCCAATGTCTGGTTACCAGAAAAGAGTTCTTATAATAGTTTTCTGCTGCAGCAGGCCAAACCAGTGACTGTTCTACATTTTTCTGTAACACTGAGCATAATAGGTCTGTATGAGGAGGGTGAAAAAAATGTCTTCTGCCTTTCTGTCTTCCAAGTATCTCCTTTAGTTTGGTATGCCTCCATCATTGTCAGTGAAAGCTAGATGCGTTGGTAATGAATTAGAATTCAGCTTCCCCTGAGTATTCTGCACTGAACAGTTTTTAGAAGAAATAATTTAAAAAGAATGACAGATTGAGAGCAAAAGCAGTCCCAGAAGTTTTGCCTCCACTTTATGTGTGACTCAAATCGAGGGTGTCCAGCTGGTTCAGGCAGAGTTTGCAATGATTTTAATCCTTGTAGTTCCTGCCTCTTTGGAAATGTGTTATTAAACAAACACCTGTTGCATGGCTGCATTGGTAAATATATGTGTTATTCTGTGACTGTGAAGGCAGCAAGGGTAGCAAATTTCAGACAGAATCTAGAATATTAGTGTTTACTAATACAGTGAGCCAGAGCACTTGACAAATACACAGCAGTGGGGTTAGCAATTCATGAAAGGTGGCAGAAAGCAGACAGATTTTCAGTGACAATCAGAAAGGCCAGTGAAGTACTGGGAGCTAAGTCCAGAAAACCTGTAGACAAGTGGTAGTGAAAGGTGACATTGACTGGCTTCTTTTGAGGGGGAAGACTTGATGGCCATTGGGAACTTGTGGATCCCCAGCCTTAAGCTGATATGAAGCAATACAAATCAGCTGAAAAGCAGCATCTTGCTTACCTCTGGCTCTTGCTGGGTTTCTGCTGGGAAGTCTGGTAAAGTAAACACAATCTCACCAGCCTTCTATGAAAGGCAGCAGTAAAAAACCCTAAAGGTTAATCTCTTTGACCATTTATATCTATTTTTATAATATTTCTAGTGCTGTGATCCTGGACACTTTAGTGAAATCACTCAGTGCATAATAGCTCCTCTGCAGCTGTCTCAGGAGCTGGGATACTTCCACAATATCTTGAGACAGCTTTTATTATAAATGTGAAAGACTTGTACATGGGAGGGAAGTTTGAACCCAATGGACTTAGTGCACACAAGCAGGGAAAGAATAGGAGTATCTGAATATGGTGCTACAAGCTACCTTAAACAGCAATCTCCAGGTTTCTGAAACAGAGGAATTCAGGGGCCAGAATAGAGCATGCTGGACTTGTACCACACATATGCCCAGCTTCTTCCCCATGGAAACTAGCTATGACAGATGGATAGGGTCTAATCTTAGTCTGGACACGACCCTGGCAGACATCTAGAGTGGAGATCTGGCCAGAAACTTGGCTCCAGAGTGTAGATAACATCACTTATTGCAGCAATTTATTATGTGATTTGTAGAGGTACACAGATAGGGCAGTTATTATTTCAGCTAACACTAAAAATACATAGTGTGTGGTTTGCTTCATGTCAGCTACCCTGTGTGATGACACTGCTAGAGCCATTTAGCCGATTATGGCAACATCTTATATGACTTTTTGATTTCCTATGTATCCCTCATTGAAATTCCTTTTGGGAAAGGCCCTTAGAGTGTCAGACTTAAATCTGTCTACTTGTGATGACAGAATTTTCATACTCCTGTAGTGATATTCATTCCTAACAGAAACACCCTGATGTTTATTTGATTATAGTTCAGTTTCAGCTTGATTCCTCGAGCAATAGTTTAAACTATTTGAAAGTAAAGTGTAGGCACATAAAAAATGCGTGGAGAAGATGAGAGATACCCGAACATGTAAGGCACGTGTAAGGCACACAGAAGAGGATGTGGCGTACAGTGCAAAGCTCTGTACCACACGGACCATGCTGGAACTGGAGATGAGAACCTTGTTTCTTCTATAGACTGATGTGTTTCCAGTTGTGGGGTTTTTTTTCAGCAACAGTGTATTCCTATAAAAGGCAAACTCTATTCACTAAAAAATACCTACCCAAATCCTATTTTTCAGAACAGTTCTGAAGTATGAGCAGCTGTAAGTTCAATAAATAGCGCTTTCCATAATTACTGATGGAATTTTCTTCAGAGGAGTGGCCATGCCTTACAGGGATTGTGGATTTACTTAGTATGGGATTTAAGAGGGAGATTTGCAAAGACAGAATGAGCAAGCAAGTATCTAGTTTCTGTCATCAGATAAAGCTATTCATTTCACTCAGCTTTACGCTCTTGTACATCCACATTTTATTTGTGTTCATGTGCCTGATCCTCTGTGTTGGTGTGGTAGTGCCAGTCAACTAAGCACTGAACTAATTAATTACATGCCTTTTACCTTGCTATGTATGAAGCTCTATTTAGCATTCAAGTGATGCTCCATAAGGTTTTTAATTAGGCTATCCCACCTCCGCATTTGAGCTGTGACAGTCTGAATCTGTTTGATCAAGAGAAGGAGCAAAATATGCCTGAGGTGACCAGTGCTTGGAGTGGCTCCACCCTGATTTGTTTGTGTTTTGAACTTGGTGGTTCATAACACACTGAGCAGACACTGAGCACTCCCAGGGAGTTATTTGTGCAACAGGCCCTTTTATACATCTTCCTCCAGGTATGGTCAGTTTAAACTGTGCCAGCCACATTATGTAGCCAAGAGGTTGTTAATAAGACTGAAGTCAAATCAAGTGCCAAACCAAATAAATAAAAGTAAACAAGGTGAAAATAATGTTTAATGAGTCATATTGACTTAGCAGTACATGCAAAGTGAACCTTGATTTAAAGGCCCTGCAAACTGTACAAGCTGACAACGGACTGCATTGATCCCTGGACAGCAAATTCCTTCAGCAACCTGTGCAACTTAACCACCTTGTCCTTTTGGAGGCTGGCCTTGGGTAAATGCCTTCATTTCTTATTGCTGGAAGCTGGTTTGGCTATCAGGTCTTGCATTGGTGATTGGTCTTGGATACTAAGAGTGTTTTCTTAACATAGCATAAGCAGGTAAATAAACTGCTTGATCTGGAGATCTGACCCATGACTCTGATTTCCTTCACATCTTTTTGAAAGTAGAGGAGGAACAGGGTTAGGTTTGTATTTCTGTATGTACAACTGTTGTGGCTTTAGTATGCTGTTAATGAGTGCCAGAGTGTTTTGTCTGGCATTATAAAATCAACCAACCTAAAAAAATCCCAGCCTCATTAATATGCAGTGGATGTAGGTGAGCAAGAGATCTGATTACCTTTCTCCTCTGTTTCTGGATGAATATGTGGATATAATGCAAATAAAATGACCTGCTAATGACTTTGGTAATGTGATTTCTCTTAGAAGGGTATTTAGACACGGCTATGACATAGCTGAGAAACAAGTTGTGGCTTTTGGCACTTATTGCTCCATTTTAGCCACTAGCTTAATTTCTGTAGTTAACAAATTGCTAGAGCAATAACTGTAGCCTCAGTTTAGCTCACAGTGAGTGTCCAGGCTGAGATAGAGTAGTCCATGGCAAAACTCCCTTTGGTTTCAACTGGGCTCTAATCCCTCCTTCAGCATGCAGTTCCTGGAGTTGCTGAACGGCCTGCAAGATGTTTTTAAGCTTTTAGATGCAAAACAAGACATAATTAAGACCAGACTGAGGACTGACTCTTAAAATCTGTGTGCACACTGGGCATGTGAATGAGTAGGTAGCAGTGCAAATACAAAGCCTGTAAGAACAAATTACTGATTGTGTTTGTCTGCTGGTTTTCTACCTGCACATGAGATACCTAGATTGTAAGAGTGGGTCTGGCACTTGTAGGTTCTCTTTTAAACATTTTGGATACACACATGTGCATTTCTTGCACCTATTGAACCTACCAATCTGCTCTCAACTCAGTAATATCATTGCCAGCATTTTCTTGTGACTCCAAAGAATGTCTGTTTGAATGCCTTAAGCAAGTGAGGTGTATATTAGATTTGACTGAGGTCTTGTAAACCGTCCAGAGAGAAACAGCAGCTGTTGAAGGTATTATTGTTCTCTGCCATGGTTGAAATTAAGGAAAGCCTTACACAAGATGATGAAAGTTTTCATTTTGAGTACAGGTTTATGTTACAGATTCCTAACAACTCTGGGTATTTCTGTCATGACATAGGGAAGATCCTTTAGAAAAAGATTAGCTGTTTAGATTCACTCCTCTGCTAGCACAAAACTTGATTTTAGCATGCTAACACCTCTATTGAGTGCAACCACTTTTTTATAGAAAGTTCATTAGCTCTCACTGGATTTTTCTTTCAGTGGATGGATGTCTTTCTGCCATGTTACTGTCTGCTGGATGGCCTGCCTCTTCAGAAGTGGAAAAGTATTTTCATACGTGGTATGGAGTGGATAGGTTGACCATTATTTTTTGCCAGAGTGTTACTCATGCTGTGGATGTTTTCCAGTAAATGAGGCAGGAGGCTCTCAGTAGAGGTCAAAGGCTGAGCAGAAAAAATACGCTGAATGTCAGGGAGAGAATTGACAAGCTTTTGGTAATGTTTGTGGCCTTGAACTCTTGTGGAAAAGATGGAGCAAAAAACCATTTACACTAGTGGGTAACTAGGAACAATAGCTGTTATGTCTTATGAAAACGGCCCCTTGAATATTTGGAAAACCTTCAATGTGCAAATATGCCTACCTTATTCTTACTCTCTACCCCATTCTTACATACTTATCATGTATAAATGTAACCTTAATATTATCCTGATGCCTGTATAATCCTAACATTAGCCTATTGTTATGCTCTAGCATCAGAGGGAAAAGGAGAAAGGGTCTCATGTTTTTATTACTGTTGCAAATGTTTATCAGAGTTAAAGATACATGTTAAAACACTGCTCTCTTACAGTTGTGTGCCCAATTCTGACAGATACATCTGCAATATCCACAAAATATTTCTTTGATAGGAATGGTTGGACTCGATGATCCAGTGGGTCTCTTCCGACCTGGTGATTCTATGATTCTATGAAATAAGTAACTAGAACAGGGCAGCATCTACTTATTTTGAAAAAATGGCAGACCTAAGGCAGACCACATCTTTTGCAGAAGGCAGTGAATGATTTAGGCATATCACAAGCATTTTTTTTCTTTCTTTCTCCAAAACTTCTCTGTGGTTTAAGCCCTGATTCTCTCGTTCAGCTATAGTGTATTGTCTGTAAAGTCTCCTATTAGCATGGATTTTTAGCACTATAGTGAGCACCCTGGAGGGTGAAATTAAATGTAGATGATGACAGAGTGCTGAAACTCAGCAGAATTACAGTTTCAATTACCCAACTACAAACATAGATCAGAGACATATTCCTAAACCCTCAGTTCCATCTGGGTCTCAAATGACTTCAAACTCACATACAATTTCCTTGTTCAGTTGAAACTTGTCTTATTTCTGCTCGCGGTCCATTTGTTTTCCTGGGACAGCCATTAAAGATGTTTAGTCTGGGAGGCACTAAGAATTGCTTTAGAAACATGAGCTAATATCACTGTTGGGAAATGATCTCCTGCCATCTCACACTCTGGGTCTCCAAATGACGTCTGGTGCAAGTCCAGAGGCTGAAATTAGAAGGTACGCTGCAGCTGCTTAAATAACCCAAATTCATTGTAGATGATTTCTCCCAGAGTATAAAACTGTCTCACTATGTGCATGATGAGCCAGCCTCTTTTGAGACCTCCAGGCACTGCTAGATAATAATCTTATAATCATAGATATGCAATACAATAAGAATTATTATTATAAATGTTGACTTAATAGTATGGGTGAATATATCAACTCTGGCAAGTATATCCAGATTTTGGATAACTTGTTTTGTTTTGTATGCTATTTAAGATACCGTGTATCTAGGCTGAAATGGATGGATATTAGAGTCTGGTCCATGACAAAAAACAAACAAGCAATAAAACAGAATATAGGTTCAAATATTCTTCTGGTAAGGATAGTATAAATACTGAGCCAGGAAGATAAGCATATCAAACCATCAAGTTTTAGAGAAGAAAAAAAAGTTCTTTAGAGGAAAGACTTTGGAGACTTTCTCCGTCATACCTCTCCCAGTGAAAAACATTAGCTTGCCAATTATATATGAAATATTCTACCAGGTTTTGCAAATTATTACATCTTGACCAGGCTGAAAGTCCAAGATAGTGTCAGATGTTAGCTCTAGTCTTTCAACAAGTGCCACATTATAAGTAGCCACATAGCTCAAGCTATTAGATCTTTAGGTAAAGTGAGGATGTCCTGGGTTGATGCTATTATTTCATCTTGCTAAGAATTTTAGGGAATATGTGGAACAGCTGAATGGAGTTTCAACTCTTTCTGGTATGCTGCTCATTACAGAAATAGGGATTAATAGAGAAAGAATGTATCAAGCTAGTTAGAAATTGCTGAAAGGGTTATGAATGGTGGGCCAGAACTTCACTTGGCCTGAATTGGCACAGCTCAGTTCAACCTGGAGAACTGTGTTTGTTTAAAATCTGCTGAGATTCCGGCTCATTATATAGAAACCTGTATCCATTTACAGTTCATAGCAAGAAAAGGTTAAAATTTAAGATCAGAGAAGTAAAGGGTTAATAGATAATAATACCTTTTCCCTTTCCCCCTTTTTTCCCTTTCCCCCTTTTTTCCCTTTCCCCCCTTTTTTCCCTTTCCCCCTTTTTTCCCTTTCCCCCTTTTTTCCCTTTCCCCCCTTTTTTCCCTTTCCCCCTTTTCCTTCCCTTTCCCCCCTTTTTTCCCTTCCCCCTTTTTTCCCTTCCCCCTTTTTTTCCCTTCCCCCTTTTTTCCCTCCCCCTTTTTTCCCTTCCCCCTTTTTTCCCTTCCCCTTTTTTCCCTTCCCCCTTTTTTCCCTTCCCCCTTTTTTCCCTTCCCCCTTTTTTCCCTTCCCCCTTTTTCCCTTCCCCTTTTTCCCTTCCCCCTTTTTTCCCTTTCCCCCTTTTTTCCCTTTCCCCCTTTTTCCCTTTCCCCCTTTTTCCTTTCCCCCTTTTTCCCTTTCCCCCTTTTTTCCCTTTCCCCCTTTTTTCCCTTTCCCCCTTTTTTCCCTTTCCCCCTTTTTTCCCTTTCCCCCTTTTTTCCCTTCCCCCTTTTTTCCTTCCCCCTTTTTTCCCTTTCCCCCTTTTTTCCCTTTCCCCCTTTTTTCCCTTTCCCCCTTTTTCCCTTTCCCCCTTTTTTCCCTTTCCCCCCTTTTTTTCCCTTTCCCCCTTTTTTCCCTTTCCCCCTTTTTTCCCTTTCCCCCTTTTTCCCTTTCCCCCTTTTTCCCTTTCCCCCTTTTCCCTTTCCCCCTTTTTCCCTTTCCCCCTTTTTCCCTTTCCCCCTTTTTCCCTTTTTCCCTTTCCCCCTTTTTCCCTTTCCCCCTTTTTCCCTTTCCCCCTTTTCCCTTTCCCCCTTTTTCCCTTTCCCCCTTTTTCCCTTTCCCCCTTTTTCCCTTTTCCCCCTTTTTCCCCTTCCCCCCTTTTTCCCCTTCCCCCCTTTTTTCCCTTCCCCCCTTTTCCCCCTTCCCCCTCGTTTTCCCCCTTCCCCCTCGTTTTCCCCCCTTCCCCCTCGTTTTCCCCTTCCCCCTCGTTTTCCCCTTCCCCCTCGTTTTCCCCTCCCCCTCGTTTTCCCCTTCCCCTCGTTTTCCCCTTCCCCCTCGTTTTCCCCTTCCCCCTCGTTTTCCCCTTCCCCCTCGTTTTCCCCTTCCCCCTCGTTTTCCCCCTTCCCCCTCGTTTTCCCCCTTCCCCCCTCGTTTTCCCCCCTTCCCCCTCGTTTTCCCCCTTCCCCCTCGTTTTCCCCCTTCCCCCTCGTTTTCCCCCTTCCCCCTCGTTTTCCCCCTTCCCCCTCGTTTCCCCCTTCCCCCTCGTTTTCCCCCTTCCCCCCTCGTTTTCCCCCTTCCCCCTCGTTTTCCCCTTTCCCCCTCGTTTTCCCCCTTCCCCCTCGTTTTTCCCTTCCCCCTCGTTTTTCCCCTTTCCCCCCTCGTTTTTCCCCTTTCCCCTCGTTTTTCCCCTTTCCCCCTCGTTTTTTCCCCTTTCCCCCTCGTTTTAACCCCTTTCCCCCTCGTTTTAACCCCTTTCCCCCTCGTTTTACCCCTTTCCCCCTCGTTTTACCCTTTCCCCCTCGTTTTACCCCTTTCCCCCTCGTTTTACCCCTTTCCCCCTCGTTTTACCCCTTTCCCCCTCGTTTTACCCCTCTTCCCCCTCGTTTTACCCCTTTCCCCCTCGTTTTTTCCCCTTTCCCCCTCGTTTTTCCCCTTTCCCCCTCGTTTTTCCCCTTTCCCCCTCGTTTTTCCCCTTTCCCCCTCGTTTTTCCCCTTTCCCCCTCGTTTTCCCTTCCCCCTCGTTTTTCCCTTCCCCCTCGTTTTTCCCTTCCCCCTCGTTTTTCCCTTCCCCCTTTTTTCCCTTCCCCCTTTTTTCCCTTCCCCCTTTTTTTCCCTTCCCCCTTTTTTCCCTTCCCCCTTTTTTCCCTTCCCCCTTTTTTCCTTCCCCCTTTTTTCCCTTCCCCCTTTTTTCCCTTCCCCCTTTTTTCCCTTCCCCCTTTTTTCCCTTCCCCCTTTTTCCCCTTTCCCCCTTTCTTCCCTTTCCCCCTTTCTTCCCCCTTTCCCCCTTTCTTCCCCTTTCCCCCTTTCTTCCCCTTTCCCCCTTTCTTCCCCTTTCCCCCTTTCTTCCCCTTTCCCCCTTTCTTCCCCTTTCCCCCTTTCTTCCCCTTTCCCCCTTTCTTCCCCTTTCCCCCTTTTTTCCCCTTTCCCCCTTTTTTCCCCTTTCCCCCTTTTTTCCCCTTTCCCCCTTTTTTCCCCTTTCCCCCTTTTTTCCCCTTTCCCCTTTTTTCCTTCCCCTTTTTTCCCCTTCCCCTTTTTTCCCCTTCCCCTTTTTTCCCCCTTCCCCTTTTTTCCCCTTCCCCTTTTTTCCCCCTTCCCCTTTTTTCCCCCTTCCCCTTTTTTCCCCCTTCCCCTTTTTTTCCCCTTCCCCCTTTTTCCCCCTTCCCCCTTTTTCCCCCTTCCCCTTTTTTTCCCCCTTCCCCTTTTTTTTCCCTTCCCCTTTTTTTCCCCTTCCCCTTTTTTTTCCCCTTCCCCCTTTTTTCCTCTTCCCCCTTTTTTCGTTCCCCTTTTTTTTCTATTCCTTTTTTTTTTTTCCTTCCCCCTTTTTTCTCCCTGTAAGTGTTAATGACCTTTAAAGCTGCCATAGTGTTTGGGGTGTTAGAAATTTTTATGTTGTTGCAGAATAAATCCAATGTGTTATTAGGGAGGTAGCAAAGCTATATTTCTGTTTGTAAAATTTTTATTTTCAACTACACATTTACAAGAGACATCATAAAAAGTTAATATGTATGAGAATATTTAAAAAAAAGGAAACAACAAGAGTAATCTATCCAGCTACAAGCTCTTAGGCATCTCTTCATAACTGTGTTCTTGCCCTGTTCCAGGCACAATCCAGTTTTTTTTTCCTTGCTAGCTTTTCCCTCCAGACAGCTCAAATTAAAATTTAAATTCTACACAGGAAGCTATAAAAAGTCAAATGTTGGGCCTTCTTTCTAGAAAAAAGGAAGCTGTGCTGGAGGTCTGATGGTGCTCAACAGAAAGGGTATGGCTGTTGCAGAGCTATTTTGTGACAAATGCTTCCCTTGCCTTTTGACCTGGCTGTGTAAGGAACGATGTGGCTTTTGCCAGCAGGGCTTCATGGTGCAAGTGTTGCCCTGTGATGGCGTCTGCTGGAGTGGCTGAGGGAGGCAGCCGTGGGAGATGCAAGCAAGCGCAGCCAAACATTTCTGCTGCCTGTTTCCATTGCTGTGTCTTCCAAATGCAGCACCAGGGGACTCCAGTTTTACAACTTGTATTATTGGTACAAACAGCAATTGCACACAAAGTGGGTGCACCACACGTTGCTGAGGGGATCAGAAAAGACTCAAGCTCTGCAGAAATAAAAAAGGGAGAGTTTTGTTCAGCTGTAAGCTCTTTGGCAAGTTTATGGCTTTTGAGAAGTAAAGCTGACAGGCTGATAGGGTCCTGATGTTTTGATGTATTTTGTGATAGAGTTCAATAATAAAAAAGGCCCAGACACAAATGAGTGGATTCATTTTTCCCTTGAACTGGAATAAATCAGGAGTGGCAGCATTACATCAAAGCTGTGTTGGTGTAAGTAGCATTGAAATGAGGTTCGTTTAGCAATGCGATGCTATGAAAGACATTATTTTGCATAACCCTCCTCACAGAAATGAATCATTCCCCTTTTTTTATGCCACAGGAAAAGCTGTTCATGATACTTGGCTAAAGATTTCCTATTTTCAGACTCTGTCATCTGCTGCTTATGATTTTAACCCTTCAGGCTGAAATTCTCCAGGCTGGCTCTCTGTTTTGGGCTTCACATTTTTGTGAGGAAAGCTGAAGGCGAGTCAGCCATTTCTTAGAACACAATCTGGAGGAAAAATATTGTGTTGCCCCTTTTAGAAAATGAAACAGCTTCCATCATCTCCCCAGCTCCTTAGTTTAAAAAAATCAAATGCTCTTAGCAGCCTCCTCTCCTGCTCCAGGGCGGAGCTCACTTCCCAGCTGTATCTGGGGCTGCTGAGAGAGCCCTTTGCCAGCCTGGTTCTTCTCAGATGTGGTGAGGCTGCGTGCTCCAGCTTGCGGGCTCTGTGGGTCACAGCAGTGGTTCTGTGTTTTCTTAACCCCTCTGAAATGGTATATGTGTAAGGTGATAAAGGAAACTTCATTAAATAACAAAGCAGGTACAGGTTCAAAGAAAGTTAAGGCTGCAAGGTTAAACCTTCAAGGGCTATGAGATGCTGTTCTCAGACTCTATGAATAGGAATTGTTTGGTCAGTAATCCTTTTCCACAGACCTTATTTATCACATAGTTACTTTTTCCAGTATTTCTTTTCAGTCAGGTCCATATGTGGCTGTGGGCCGGTGTTCAGGGCACTCAACTGAAACCCTGCTCCCTGGGCATGATGTCTGCTTCTCACTGGATGCCTGCTGAGAGTTATCTGTGTTGCGTCTAAATGCTTGTGAGTATTAATTGGTTAGTGCTTGTGAAAGCTGCGAGAGGTGAAGAAGCCCCTCTGCCCTAATGATGAAAAACAGAGGCCTGAAAATAGAGACTGTGTTAAGTTTTTAAAATATAAAACATTGCAAGATGGGGGATGACATGATTGAGAGCTGCCCTGCAGAGAAAGACTTGGTGATGCTGGTCGATGAGAAGCTTGACATGAGCTGGCAATACGCGCTCGCAGCCCAGAAGAACAACTGTATCCTGGGCTGCAACAAAAGAAGCGTGGCCAGCAGGGCAAGGGAGGTGATTCTGACCCTCTATTCCTCTCTTCTGAGACCTCATCTGGAGTACTGTGTCCAGTTCTGGAATCCTCAACATAAGAAGGATATGGAACTGTTGGAACGGGCCCAGAGGAGGCTACAAAGATGATCCGAGGGCTGGAGCTCCTCCCATATAAGGACAGGCTGAGAGAATTGGGGTTATTCAGCCTGGAGAAGAGAAGGCTCTGAGGAGACCTTATAGCAGCCTTCCAGTACCTGAAAGGGGCTACAAGAAAACTGGAGAGGGACTGTTTACAAAGGCTTGTGGTGATAGGACTAGGGGCAATGGGTATAAAGTGGAGAGGGGCAAATTTAGACTAAACATAAGGAAAAATCTCTTCACTATGAAAGTGGTGAGGCACTGGCACAGGCTGCCTGGGGAAGCTGTGGCTGCCCCGTTCCTGGAGGTGTTCAAGGCCAGGTTGGATGGGCCCTTGGGCAGCCTGATCTAGTGGGAGGTGTCCCTGCCCATGGCAGGTGGGGTTTGAACTAGATGGTTTTTAAGGTCCCTTCCAACCCAAACTATTCCATGATTCTATGGTTCTGTGTCACTTCAAGTATCTGCTAAGGTGGAACATCAAGCCTGAAACTCTAGACTGAATTTCTGATTAGTGTGCTTTATGGAAATATATCAAGTTACTTATAAATATTATTATAATTTCAGTCCTGGGTGATCAGGGATTCTGCAAATCTGGTGCCATGTATCTTAAACCAGGTACCCAGAATACAGTCTTCATACAGAATACTGGCCACTGGCCACATCTTTGAGCACTGTGCCCAGCATTGCACAGAAATTATTTATGGTGTGAATTTAGGCATAAACATTGTCCAGTCATCTGAATAGGTGAATTCAGTTTTCACAGGTTTCCTGACAAGGTATCTTTTGAGACTTGGCATAGCAAGTACCCAAGTATCTTGGGGGCAAGTTTTCTTTCTAGTGTCTCTTGTGCTAAGCTGTTTTCTTATTTATTTACTTAAAGACTTCTTAGGTTGGGGAACAGCTCATCTCTTGTTGTTCTGTAAGAGTGCTGCTTATAAACTTGTTCTTATTGTTGTTATATAGAAAAAAAAATTTAAAGAACAAAGAAATGTGCTGTTCTAGTTTTAATATTAATCTTTCACATTTTCTGAAAGGGATCCAAAGCATAGGTCTTATTTTGGTGTACTGTAATTTCAACTGTGCAGTTTATAATAAAGTTCTGCAAATGATTTATGTTTGGTACTCTTGATTGCAGTGAGATTCCTATGCATATATATATATATATGTATAATGGAAGGCATATTTCATCCTATATTTGTAAAACATAAGTGTACCTTTTGGGCCCAAATATTCACTGGTTAGAACTATAAAAATAAGTTTTATTTTTTCCTCCTCTTCTGGCTCTAAGACACTTTCTTAGATGAGAAGCAATGAAAATGCACTTAATCTACTATCCTCAAGTGATAGATATTACATACATACATCTTTATTGAACTAATTGAGAAAAACTTGCATATTTCTTGTTGTTTTTAGCTATCTTTTTTCCCTATTGTTCAGTAGGAATACTTCTTTTTTGAGTGTTCTAAAATGAATCATTATATTGGCTGGATGAACAAGTAATGGGCCTTAATTAAAGAATGAATTTTGTAGAATGAAATTCATACAGAAAATATATCCCTTTTGAACAACAGAACTATTTAATACCTGAGCTGTAATAAATTCTGTATTTTTCACTTGAATGCTACGTCCTATTACAGATAGATAAAACTAGCTGTAACCTCTGCTTTTCACAGTATGTTTTCATAAAGGATAAAAATTATGTGTTGCTGGAAAATATAAGTAGGAAATTTATTGGGGTGTCAGTACAATAAGCATACAGAGAATAAAGTCTGAGGCTTTTGGCTATTATGTATGAAATTAATGTAGCAGAACTCAGTGTAAGGTCTTATTGAAGATTAAGGTAATAGTTATGTTAAATACGATTGCTTGCAGTCACTCTCATTTTCTCATGGATTTCTCCCACACACTTAGAATCATAGAATAACCAGGTGGGAAGAGACCCACTGGATCATTGAGTCCAACCATTCCTATCAAATACTAGACTATGCCCTTTAGCACCTTGTCCATCCGGGGCCTTACACACCTCCAGGGAAGGTGACTCAACCACCTCCCTGGGCAGCCTATTCCAGTGCCCAATGACCCTTTCTGTGAAAAATTTTTTCCTAATGTCCATCCAGATGCCTTGGCTAGGACGACTGGTGTGCCACATGGAGGACAGGGTACTACAGAATCATGGAATCATTTGGTTGGAAAAGACTTTTGAGACCATCAACTCCAACCATACTGTTGTGCCATCTGTACACCTTTGGGGATCACCTCTACTGGTGAAGACAAGTGCTTTTTGCACAGGTCTTCCATGCCTTTTTTTGACTCAAGAGTTTGCTCATATTAAGAAACTCATCACAGAATTTTGGTACGAGACACACCTTGTGGAGAAGTGTTGAAGCCGTGCTTACTCTTCTACTACTACACATCTTTGAGGCATTCAGTGTATGGATAGCTGCAGCCTGGCTGCAGGTATAACCATCTGCTACAAAGACGGAGGAAAAAGCAGATTATGTGCGTGGCTGATCTGGGGAAGGTGCCTGCTTCAGTCAAGTCATGCATATATATAAACACAGATATTCAGGGTCTGGTACCTCCAGCAATAGAAAGTTAGCTTGTTAACAGTGTGTCAGGTACCTAGATTACACCTCAGATGCCCAGTATAAAAGTGATTCCTTATCCAACATCCCAACAGTCTAACGAGGGTGTTGGGAAAAGAATAACAGGTAACTAAAAATGGAAAATTGCAGTATGCAGGGAGGTGTGTGAACTTGTTCCCAGATCTCTCATTAAATCCACACTTCTAGTGGCTTCACACAGTATGTATGTTTTCCACATTGCTCCAGAGCAAACCAAGTGAACAAGCAGATAGGGCCGCTGCCCCAAAACACTTGCAAGCCAACATTTGTTTCAGGCTTGTCTCTTGAAAAGCTAATGTTTACAAATTGCTGTAATCGACTTGGAAGAGATATGGATGCACTGTAGAAGAGAAAATATTAATATTATTGATTTGAAGTAATAAAATATCTTTTTGCTTCTGTGCTCTTTCAGGAGACATTCCTGAGGGACCGGATGACAGGTCCCTTATTAAACTGGCAGCAGGCATTTTGAGACAAGAAATTACGTATTTGATTCTGGCATTTGTATAAAGAAAACAAAAATCTCTGAAAAGTCCTCAGAGATGGAAGAAGAGGGGGGAGGTCACTGGTATTATTACAGATGAGCCATTCATATTACATGCAACAAAAAAAATGAAAGTTATCATTGCAATTCTGTTTGACGTGAGTTTCCTTTAGAGAAACTGATGTGGCTTGACACAGTGTAATCTGACATAATGTGATGTGACGCTGTAAATGTGAGGTACCATGGGTAGTTGTAATGTATAATTTGACACACTACCTGTGCTGTGCATGAGCTGGCAGACAGCGTACTGTGATTTACTGAGTACCCGAATTGCTTTTAAATGCCAAGCTTACCATGCTCACAAAAGTGAGCTAGCAGTTGTTTGGTCGTTGAGCCATAGACTAAACCACTGTGGGCACACAGACACACTTTTGAGTTTTGGGCTGATGCAGAAGCACAGATGCTGAACAAAGGAGTCATAAAATACAAATTGGCATGTTGAAAAGATCTCTGTTACCATTATAGAGATGGAAATAAATGGGACCTGTTTTCTGCCATGAGCTTGCAGAGAGCCAAGCTGGTCTGCATAGTCCAACACTGCTCAGCCAGCTTGGATGTTATGAAGTGCAAAGATTAACTTTGAATCAGTGAGCCCAAGTCCCTGCGCTCTGGTGGTTCCAGCAGTCTCCTGTTCAATAAGGGCATGTTGTTTAATGTTTATGAATTTTCTGTTAAATACTGCCTTTTGCCCAGGAAAAGGATGGGAGCAGTCAGGGGTGCACCAATATGTGCTTTTACTGCAATCATCCAGAATTGCTGGAAATGGAAACAAGTCTTTATTATTTTTGAAAATGAGAACAACAGAGAAATAAATCTATAGGAATGAATGGAGAAAGAAAGGAAGAGAGGAAAAAACCACAACCAAAACCCCAACACCCAACAAATGGAGAGCTCAGTTTCAGAGAGAAGGAATGTCCAGTGGTCTCTTTAGCATACAAAGATTTTTTTCTATGTTAAAGTAGGAATTATTTTGAAATGAAGAGTATGTAGACTTACCAACAAAGCACCACCTCAGTTAACACTTTCTCCAAAAGCAAAGAGTGGCGCCCATGTTATATTGGCAAAACAGTTCCAACTTATAAACAGGAAACAGTGAGCTCTAAGAAGAGGAAGAGGGAACATGCAAAGAAGTGTTTTACAAGACACATCAGATGAAAGCATCACCTGTAAGATGCATGAAAGAGTTCTTCTGTAGTGTTTAGAACTGATAGGGCTCCAAACTCCATTTTAGAGGGTGTCCAGTTTAGGGGCTAATGATTTATTGGCTAGGTTAATGTAAGACTTTGAATAGGCAGACAGTGCTCCATCATCTGGAATAATGGGATAATGGTCTGGGATTATCTAAGTAATAGAAAAATCTGAGACAATCCAAACATGCTAGCATTCTCTGTGCATTTACATAGAAAGACAATCTGAATCCATCTGAGTTAATTAGGTGTGATTCAGGGATGGTCCTGGTAATTTCACTCCACCCCCATCTGGTACTTCCTGGTGCCCTGGGTATTGGGCGTAGCGCCACCTGTTACAACATCAAATGGGCCCTAAGGAAATATGGACCAAGTTGCAAAGACGCTTGTTCTGGGTAAATCATTTTGGGTTGCAAACATGACTGGATTTTAGCTGACTGTGAGGAAATTCTATCATGGACTTCCTGCAGTTCTAGAAGTGATAGATTGAGTGGTATTCACAAGGTCATTTAGCACAGGTTGTATTGTATGAGAGATCTTAGGGCCATCTTTGTCCTGGGCATTGCACAGCACTGTTCAGAAGTGATCATCCTGAACTTAAAGCAAGAGAGCACTCTGTAAAGTTAGAAGTACTTTTTTTCTGGAAGGAATTAGGAGGACCTCGCAGGTCTGTAATGTCTGCACAGTTAGGCAAAAACCGGTTGGCATCTAGGCTTTCAAGTAGTCCTTCTGTTAAGTGTTTCCACTGTACCTTTTTCAGTTTTCCTCTTGCGCAGCAGGCATGTGGTATCTTCTTCATCCACTCTGGGAGGATGATGATGAATGACGCAGAAGACACCCCCAGGTTCACACACCTGACTTTCTTTCCTAGATGCTGGGAAGGAGAACGACTTTTATCTTAGTATGTGATCAGGACATGGTAGAGCATTCCCACCAGCTCCACACAGGAAGGTGAGTCCTACTTTGTAGATGTAGCCATAGAGGGATTTCTGAGCTGGCAACAGTCCTTGCATTAAGGGATCTTTCTTTAGCTTATCTAGACCACAAAAACCTCTGATTAATTTGCTGTGCCAGTATCCATGTAGCGTTTCTATGCTGGATTATATAAGAGCTAATAATTATTGTTACACAAAGTACATAAGTGTTTTTTGCTGCCTCTGTGCAAAGCATTTAAAAAAAAATCCACAAATATCTCCCTCTCCTTGTCTTTTCAGAAATGTTTTTGGATAGTCTATAAATGTGGTTTGATTTGCATGCACAGTTTTTCTGATTCTCTGGAGAATAAGTGCATTGTTTTAAAAGTTGTAATTATGAAGCTGTGTTATAAAACAAACCAATAATTATTTCAATGCAAATATTTTCAAAGCCAACAAGCATAACAGTTTAAAATGTTTTTTTCTCCCTGCCTTGTCCACTACTGAGTAACTGGATTTCTGCCCATCCTGCAGTTCTATGCGTTCATCACACAGACCAGAGCAGAGGCTTCTCTGCAGGCAGAGATATGGCAAACCAGAAAAAATCTGTGACCAAATTTTTGACAGGTGGAAACTGCCACAGTTCTGTGGGTTTAGTGACGAATTTAAATACTCTCAGTATTTTTGGCCTTGGGTTCATGAAAATAGTTGTGTCTGATGAAACTGATAATTTTCAACACCCTTCTCCCTCTGACCCTTACTGTTCAGCTCTAGGGAGACTTGGGATGAAGTGTATTTCATGTCTCAAGGAAATGGCTGAAGCTCTGTTTTCCAAGTCAGTTATTGCTTAAGACACACTTGGCATTTAGTGTCATGCATTATTTCCAGTTTGATCCAGTCTCTTTCTTGGTTCTGACTCTGTTAACCTTTGGCAAACCTAGAAATGTGTGGGACCTAGTGCATTTGCCTCACTGGCTGCTATGTTGTATAACTGCTGCTGTGCAGAGAGGCCACTCATACAGGCATGGCTCTTGCAGAGCTGAGCACTTTGCCAAGGAAACATCAGAGGTTCTGGACCGAGACTGGCCATGGCACAGATAAAACAGTCAGAAGAAGAGCTTTTGTTTTGAAACAGAAAGCACAGCCATATCTCAGAGTGGACTCTTAGCTCCTGCAGAGGAGAAAAAACAGAAAAAGTGCAGGTGTGTTTTGACAAAAAAAGCAACCCAAACAACAAATCCAGGAACAGAAACTTACTGAAAGTCAAACAACAACAATGAAAACAACCCAGAGTGCTTTTTTTATGCTTAGTGATACCTGTTGAACACTCATGCAGACTAAGGAGAGCTCTGGGTCATCTTTTCATGCGGCAATTCTTTAAAGACTTTCTAGCTACGCCTCTTGAATGTGAGATAAAGAAATGCCTCTGCGTGTTGGTGGCTTTTTTAGACTTGACCTTAAATTCATTGTCTGAGTTTTCAGCTTTGCAAAGCTCCCTAGCCATTGATACTCCTGGCCAAAGAGACCTGCCTAGTTGACATGGGAATTATATCTTCTCAACTAGCACCTGCTGGAGTTTGGATCGGGTAGGGTACCTGTGGTACTGCTTAGACCAGCTGGGCTGGGACTCTGCTCCTGTTTCTGTCGAAGCTGTACTTCTTCAAAGCTATGACAAATGTCTTTGGCATATGAGGGCATCCTCAAGTTCAGGTGATGCCCAGCAAAACTAATCTGACAAAGGGTGTATGCGCTCAGCACTGGGATTGTGGGGAGATATACAAACATCAGTTGTGAAGTCAGGTTAAAACCAGCAAGTGGTTTTGGTGAGGAGGAAAAATGCACATAGTAGTAATGTTGATTTATTTTGTAAAGCTGAATTACTTAATTTCTGTGTAAATTTTTGGCCTTTTTTTTGTTAGTTGCTTACCTGATCTGAGTAAAATGTGGAGAAAACAAAAAATGGACATATAACCCCGAAACAAAAGAAACCTTCCATATCTATTATAACATTTCACTTTTACTGCAAATGGATGGTACACTCCTCCCACAAGTCATGAGTATCAAAATTGAAACAACGCTTTTTCTGCACACTGAAAATTTGGCCAAGTCAGTTCTTGCTCAGCCATAGTCTGTGATCTCTACTGTGCTGCTGCTCTTATGGAGGCTGCAGTGGCCTGCTACTGACTCAGGCAGTTCTGCCTTCTGTCACTGTTACCTAGCAGGACCCAAACTCTGTCAGATACTGTGGCTCCATCATCATCCTTCACTGCAGGAAAAATCAGAACTCTTGCATTAAATCTCTCAAGCTGTTTTACTGGCTGTTTCTCATCTAAGGGTAAACATAAATGGTTTAGCAGGTAGTTTTGAGAAATCTTGGAGGGCAGAAGATACTGGTTTTATTCAACTGAGGGGAAGAAGAATATAGATTTTAAGCCTCTGAAGTTAAAAAAAAAAACTTACATGGAATCTTTCTTGCAAAAGTGAGTGGGTTCTTAAAAAAAAATGCAAAGAGAATGCCTTCTCATTTTAATTTCTGCTACTGTGGGTTGTGTGTGACCTTGACAGAAGTTTACCTGATTTTTTCAGGGACAGTAAACACCTACAGTGACTGAGTTTGGGAAAATATCCACTTGTTTGCCATGATGGAAAATCAGGACCTAGTTATTTAGAACCATAACAATCTGGAATTAAAAGCTGCCTGAAAAGGCTGGCCATTGGATACCAGCACTAGCCTCAGAGAACTAAAACATGGCCAGCACATTGAGCATCATTTTAGCTCTTACAGTGTAAAACATTAAGAGAAGAGGCAAGAGTTGACAAAGAACATCATTATTACGTTCTGTGAAGGAGGTAGTAACTGCTTCTTACTCTCCAAAAGGAAACTGTGAAAGAGGAAAATGAGTAGAGTAACAAAGTGAAAATATGATTTTTCTGTATGTTTGTTGATACCAAAATGTCAACATCAGAACCTGTTTTAGAAGCTCTAAAACAAGTGAGTTAAAGAAAGTTGAACTTTTGTCATATTCTGCCCTTGCTTTGATACATTGTAGTAGGAGAGAAAACTATCCTTTTTCAAACTCCATGCTGAAGTTATCTATTGTAACCTGCATATTCTGACAGAGAGGCAAAAGAATCTGAAAGCTCATTCTTTGTCTTACTGTTACCTGAAGCTTATTTGTTTTATATATTACTAGTGTGCATTTTTATGATGTTCCTAGTCCTACTTTGCAAAATACTGTACACTCTTAAAACTAAAAGGTGTTCCCTGCTCTGGTTACATTTTTATGTTTCTATTACTTGCATACTGCACCATTTTCTCATCCTCCTAGTACCTCACCAAAATGGAGCATGGGACTGAGCTCATCTGGAAGTGAATAGTCAGATTCAATCCCGAGCACATACAGTCAGTGGTCTGACAAGAAATCAGCTGTGGAAGAGGAATGACAGGAGAGGTTCAGCTACTTTTTTAATGAACACAGAAGCTTGGTCATATCTGCAGGGGTCAGCAGTGGGGCATAAAGATGTTTCTGCTGTGCTGTAGCAATGGTGTTTTCTTCACATGTGTGTGTAAAGGGCACATGATAGAAAAAGTTCAGAAATATTCAACTACTTCTGCTAAAAAGCTCACAGCATGGGTTTGTTTCATTCAAGCTTGCTGTAAAGTCAGAGTGCTGTTGGAAAAAAAATCCCCAAATGGTGTGATAACATACCGAAAAAGCTCATTTTAATGGAAGAGAATTTTTGGTGCTTTTTTCCCTCTCAGTGGAAATGAATATGCATAAAAAAAGAATTAATCCTTGCATAATGGCATAAAGAGAGATGCACGGTCTTTCCTACTAAGTATTCATGAACACTGACATTGAAAAAAAGGAAAAAAAACTTGCTCGCTAGTGTATTGTAGTTCATACCTGACAAAAGGGCATAACCCCTTGAGAACTCAGTAATGCTTGTTGTGATTGTTGCCTACTTACTCTTGTCCCTAAAGGACAGCTGCTGAAGCATGGGCTCTCCTAATCCATTTCAGTCCAAAGTCCTCTGGCTGGATTTAAAACATTGCTGGATGGTGTATAAGGAGCAATGACATGATTAATTATTTAGGCACAGTTGTAATGGAAGTGGCCAACTGATAAACTGGCACATAAACTGTTTCAAAAGTCCACACATGACTATGCCCTGATAATATCAGTGACATCAAATTGAACTCAAATAAATACATATGTAGTCTTTCTACATATGTAGAAGGTTTCTGAGGCTTTCTGAATGTCTTCTAAATGTGGATACTGGTTCTTCTCTTTCTGTATTTTAAAGGACACATAGAGAGGTTAAATGATTTGCACAAGGTTATTTAAGTCCAGAAGCAAGGAAGATAATTTCGTTATTTCATTAAATCTACTTAGATAAAACTCTCTAACATACCCAAACTGATTTTTACATAAAATATGAAGCAAGAAAAGCATTGTTATTTCTGTCTCAAAGTAATGCATTCATATTTAGTGAGGGGGAAATATCAAAATCTGTCTTTTCCAGCTATTTGACTGACAGGCTTGTCAGGCTTGTGCTTTTAAGAAGTTTTATAATATTGATGTTTGATAAACTAGTGTGGATGTGTGTGTGTGTGTGCATATACATACGTGTATGTATATATACACATATGTCTTTCTCTACATTAGGATTTTCTGTGCATGGAGGTACTTGAGAATTCGAACAATTGAAATGCTAAAATAATGATACCGAGGGGTTTCTACTACTGCCTAGGGAACATAATATAATTGAATTTAGATTTTTTGCAATATGCATAGATTATCCTAAGAGTTCATTTGTTCTTAAATTTATTATTGCCAAGTTAATTAGACCTTCTGCATTGCACCAGTGGCTGTTTCCACATTATTTTGTTGTTTTGTTTCAAGTTAGCAAGGAGTATCCAAGACCAGGGCCATAAGCTAGTTAATACCAAAACCATATTAGTGACACTGGAGGAAACAAGAAAGATGAAAACAGTTTTTATCCTGAATCTTTTACTACCCCAATAACATTTTTCTTAAAACCCCATATCCTGGAGATACGTAATTGTGACAATCTTAACTTTAAGAACAGTAACAAAAGAAAATTCTGCCCTCAAAGCTATAGCAAAAAACTTCAGTACTGCAAATGCCAATGAGTTAAAGAATCTGGAGATGAATGAAAGGATTCCTATTTTTGTATGGTAGAAGAATATGTTTCTTAATGCTAATACTAGGGTCAGCACTGGAAATACTTTGCTGGGATATGCTATGGATCCAGCATAATTAATTGATCCTTGGCAAGAGGTTCTGGCAAGGTGAGCAGCATCTCTGACATGAAAGAACAGCAACAACATTAAAGGTCATGGGAGAAACTGTACTGTAAACATCAGTAGATGAAATTTGTTACCTAAAATCTCTGAAGGAAGAGTCTTCCTTACATTATCATAATAGTTCACTAATGCTAAATCAAGATCTCATTGACTGGTATAAGTACACTTATAAGTATATTCCAAGAAAGACTTGGGTTGATTTCACAATTTTCTTTTGCAGAAAGAGAGGCTCTTTTACTCTTAAGAATCCTTAATTTCAGTTTGGCTTTTAATGCGTAACATGCGTATGCACGCAAAATCCCCAAGCCCCAAGGTCAGGGATTAAGCAAATGACCAGAGTATATTCTCCATAGCATAACTTCAGTTTAAGTAAACTTTTGGACTCTTCAAATAGAGGTGACAGGAAGGGAAGAGCACAGTCTCCCTAGAGATCAGGACCTGGCCAGGTATGAGAAAGATACCTGTCAGCTTTTTGCAGTCCATTTCTTTGCACCATCTTGCTGTCTGAAATGGAGCTTATTTTTTTTCTGCAGGATGTTTCTAGAGCTGTGAGCCTATCTTGCCTAGCTGCCTCCTGCCTAATGATTGCTGCACCTGTGTTTGCTTAAATTAGACACAGGTTACCTGGCAGTGGTCTAATGGCATCCAGTGACAAGAAATACCTTAGGGACTCATTGTCTTTCCCAGGAATAAACCAGGATTATTGAATTATCATTTCTGCCCCCCTCCCCACACAAGGTGATAGCTTTCCTGAGTGACAGGAGAAAAGATGAAACCAACTGAACTAGATTAAGGGATTTCTTCTTATTTTTTGTTTTCATTTGTTCCTGTTTCCCCAACTGTGGCGCCATGAAACTGCAGCTATGCTTTACCTTCCTGTTAATCTTCAAAAGAGAAGTAGAGGAATGTGGGTCCTTTCTCCAGCTCTATTAGGAGACAGAAACTGCAAGGTTGTATAAAGTAGAGGGAAATTAGGATGTTATGGGCTATTGCTTACAAAGGAATTTGCCTTGTAGGTAATAGGCACAGAGGATGCACAGCTATGAGTAAGGCATGTGTAGAATTATTTCGTGGTGTTCCACAATGGCACTCAAATTACAATACCTCAGCCCTCCTGTATAAAATCCAGATGCTGGAAGACAATAGGAAAATGCATATAGGGAGGTAACTCTTTTAAAATGTGACAAATATGGGGCAGGTGTTGGTCGTTGTTACCTGTGCCTAGAATTTGCTTATTTTGTCAAGATGTGAAACATTTGTCTTTTTTTCCCTGCTGACTGAGAAAGGTGAAAGCTACCTGTCTGGCTGAGAATGCCCCTCTCCAGTTCTTTCATTTCAGCCCTTTAGGGTTTTGCTTAGTTTTGTTTTCTTTTAGGGAAGTGTTTAAATGAGAAGATCCATGAGACTAAATACAACAAAAGGAGGAAGTATCTTATGTTCTAATAGGCTATTTGCCTGGAAACTCTGGCATTCTACTCCCTCAAAAGATTAACTATTTTATTTCATTAGTTTGTATAAAATGCAAGCTTGATGTTTCATGGTATAGTGCAGGTGATGAAGGCAGAGCTGAACAGGGTCCTTTGTTTATGCAGGGTTGCAATTTTAATGGAACATATCTGTTTTCCATCTAAGTCTTGCTTTAGAACCATAAATCCTATTCTGATCCTGGCCCCAGATGTTTTTTTTTTCTAGACCAGAATGAGATTCATTTGATAAGAAAATTGCATGTTTGTGTAGTTTTACATGTAAAAGTTGAAGAGCTGGATTTTCAGTCTTTTGACTGGGGAGATTACTTCCTCCTCATTCCTGGAGGCTATGATTAAGCAGTTTTGGATGCTGAACTCTACACAGAATTTTCTGCACACAGCTAAGCCCAGCTTGCTTGGAAGCAGTATTCATCTCTTGGTGGGGGGGACAAAAGCACACTAATTTACCCTGCTATCAAATGGTAAAACACGAGTCATCAGAAAGTGCCAGCAGTCATCTCTTGTGGAAGAAGTGGTCACTGAAATTGCTGCTATAAAATGGTCCTCAAAGCATATCTACATAGCTAGCTTAAAGCTAGTTCAACATATTTATGTGGTTGGCAGTCCATGTGTACATTAAACTAAAAACTGAGTTGTGGGACTTGTACTCCTATACTTTGGGGAACCTTGTTCTGTGCATGCTTTTTCAGGCACCCAAATTTATATTTTGTTTTGTGAAAGACAATGGTTAGTCATTCTCTTAAAATATTAATTTCTTCACTCCTTTCCTCCTGCTTGTAGCACTTTGAAAGTCCATCCAGACCAATTTTCATTGGCTCCTGCAAAATCTAATTGATAGCTGTATTTTGTAATAGAGCATACAGGAAATTAGTGTCCAGGTTCTCCCTGATTTAAGTAATTTCAAGTGGAGTCCAAGGGGTTTGTCATATTGTTCTGTGGGGCAAGATTACATTAGGTTAGATTTCAGGTTTCCAGCCTTCCAAAGGTACCTAAGGAAGCAGCAGCAAATTAAGTGTTTTAAAATGCAAGATGAGTCTGTTCTCTTGAGAGTGCTGTATTAAGGAAAATTATTCTGAATACACATGGCAGGATGGAATGCCACAAATTACGGTCATCCACTGCAGAAATAAATAGCGAAACAATAAGAACAGAACAGACTTCACTGCTTCAAAGCTTAGAATATTTCATCTACCTTCCCACCTCCATTAGATGCAGCAATTAAAAAGTGGGCCATGAAACTGTTCAGACATAGAAAATTAAATAGAGCTTTGAAGACATCACTTTAAGTGTCTATCGTCTCTAAATGAAGAAAAAGGAAAACAGAGGTTATCATTTGATATTTGGCTGCAGAACAGTCGGAAGGTTTCTAGGGGGTGTGTGTGTCAGCATCCTGTAACTCAATTTCTGTGTCCTTTCCCTGTGCATTTAACCCTCTGTGTGCTGTGTTGCCACATATTCCCCACACAACTGCAGTACAGGTTCCCAGCTCTCTATTTCTTTAACCTGATCAGTACAGACAATGGCTGATGAGGATTCAGGGCACTGACAAAAATTTGCTACTTTAATCAGCAGACTCATGGCTCTCGCTACTGAACTGCTGCTTATTCTTTACAGTATTCACTCAAATGGAAGAGGATCTGTGTGAGTCACTACCATGGTTTTCTTTCATAGCTGAAATGGAATCTGTGTGTTCTCCCTCTTATTGTTCAGCCTAGCTCCTCTGATGCTGGTTGTTGAGTGTTTGCAAAGTGTGTTTGTGTTTGTGTTCACAAGTGCTACAGAGAAAGCCTTCCCTCTTAGGATTTCATAGTAGGTTTGAGCTCAATGAGTGTGGTCCAGCACCAAGCGCTGCAGAGACCCTGAATTGCTTTGCTGGAGTCACCTGTAACTTAATTTTACTGATTGACTCAGGGCCTCTCTCTTTGCCCTCTGCTTAAAGGTATTTTGGCCCATTTTCCTCTAGATAAGAGCATTGCCCCACACTTACAAGGTTACAGATGAATGTTATTGACACCACCCCCCCCCCCCAAGCCGCCTTATTACTTCTTCTCTCCCACCAGTTCCTATTTCTAATGCTCAGGCTGTGGCTAGTGTGAATACACTCCCCTGTTCACCTGGGTCTAAATTAATTGGCCTAATTTAGAATTCTAACATGTGGTTTTAAGCTGTTGCCAGGAATGGATTGGGTCTGTGGGAGCAGTGTCTCCCTCCACCCAGCACAGACGGAGATTGTAGCCTTGATGCTACAACACAACATCGTGCTTTATGGCTCTCCTTTGGAAACCTCCTAGCTGAATTGTAACTGAGCTGCCTTTCTAATTCTCTGCAAAACTTTCTAAAGCAACCTGTTCATGCTGTGGGCCCACAGAGATCCCTAGTAAATGAGTGTGGAGAAGGGAAGGGAGTTAATTTCACAGTGTTTTCTCCTGAATGGTAGCAACTGAATTAACTTCTGATATAAAAATGAATAAAGCGGTTTGTTTATAGCTATGAGGCTCCTGATGACAATGCTATCAAAACCATTTTCCTTTTTTTAATTCCTCTTCTCTGGATTTTTCAACACACCTGTTGTGAGCTGCTCTGAATCCAAGCTCATTTCACCATGAGTTGGAATAATGCTACTAGGGGAAAAAACAGAAGTTAGATGTTTGTGCTAATATACAAAAAGCTTAATTTGTAGACTTGTTACAAGTTACTTCCTTGTTGTTTTCTATTGTTTGACTTTTGTTTCTTGCTTCTGAGGTTTCTGTTGCTATTTGAAGATTTTCTGCAATGTGAACTCTGTCTTTGATCTTGTTTTGTTTGTTCTTGATGTTTTTGCAATCCAGGCAGAAGAAAATGGTATTTGGAAAACAGTAAGTTTAAACCTTTCAGTGACTGCTTATTGTTGTTAGGAATTCAGAACATGCTTTTAAAATTTGAAATATTACTGATTCTTGTACAATCTATGAGAAAAACTAAACTTTTAAAATTTTTTTTGTCTGTAAAGAAAAACTACAGTATTAATTGAAATACTCACCAAGTGAAGCAGTTTCAACTGCTAGTGTTGTCTGATGACTGTTGCAGTTCTATTCTTAATTCTAGGAGCCTAAAATTAGAGCACTAAATCCAGACCTGCATATTTCAGTGGTCTGGCCTGAGTTTATTTGAGAGGGATGCTACTGCAATGCTGAAGGCTTTTATTTCAGCCATATTGCAGACTGTTTAATTTTTCTGACAGTGGTACTACTAGGAGGATTCCTAAATATAGCTATAGAAACTTAGCAGTAGACATTTATTTTCTGGTGTCTTGGACAGAGTTATATCTCTCTGAATAGGTGTCAGTTATTTCCATGCTAGTTAAGAGAATTTTGGTGGTGTCTTATTCCTGCATTTTCTTTTCTGTAAAAATTATCATCAGTCCTTAATTCCCTGGGAATATAGCCTGGGAGAACTTGTTTTGTTAGTATTTAGTAACTCTGTGCCCTAGAAACCTGTCTATGTCTGGTAGTATGGCCTGGGATCTCAACAGAGCTCAGATTGTAGTCACATAAAGTCTTAACATGTTGTTGGTTTTATATATTGTTATATGATATATCTTCTTGTATATATTGTTTTTACAGATAGTATTCCATATTATGAGTAGGCTTCCATGGTAACAGCCGTATTCCAGGCAATCTGGAACAAAACTGTCCTGTAATTAAAGAGCATATTCTTCTATTGTTTTTTTTTCTGTAAAAGGACTGATTCCCTTTGGCAGTTTGTAAATTAAACCACGAGTAATTTTGGGGCTAAAACATAAAGTAAATAACATGTGAAAAGGAAAGCCTTTCAATCATCTCTCCAACCTCTATTCCTATGATAAATCTTAGAAACTTTTGCATTTTTTAGTTGTGCTTGTTTTATTTGTGATGAGTTTTGGTCCCCTTTTTTTTTCTGGAAACTTTAGCAATAAGAGCTGTTTGTGATGGTTTGTTTATCTTGTGATAGACTGAAAGAAAAGGGTAGCATTATTCTTTTATGCCTTTAAGTAGCAACCAATGTGTCATGTATGACTTCAAAGTGGAGGTGAAAGTGGCTCATGGTGAAATGAGGTTACAAATTACTTATCATTTTCTCTTTAACTACTTGATCTTTGACCTGTGTATGTTAAACCCTCTTAAATGTAAATGTTGAAATGTGTTACAAGATGCTAGATAGACATAATATTTTTTTCATTTAGTTAAATTGTGAGACTTGCCAGTGCAGCAAACAGATATAGTTGGTGTTACTTCTGTTTTTTTTCAAAGTGAGGGAAAAGAGGAAAGGTGAATGGAGAGGGTAAGAAACCCCTGCAACCCTAAGCCTTAAGGACAAGTGACTAAAGTACTTTTATCCTTTATTTAAGAGAGGACGTTAGTAAGGGTTATGACCAAAGGTACTAAAATTCTTTGTGGTTTGCTTATAACATTTATCAACAAAAAAAAATCATCTTTCTGAAAACTTTTTCTTTGCTGCCTTGCTGAGATACTGCATCAAAACTTGATCTTTCTGCAGAGGAAAGAATTTTGAAGGTAGAAAATTAGAACTTCACCTTTGCAGCAGCTAAGCTGGCTTCCCAGGTGAGCTGTAACAAAACTTAATTTGTTTACAGTTTATTTAGGGAATAAAAAGTTGCTTATGCAATGTCTAGTATTTATGGTGCCAGCAGAAACTCATGTTGTCAAAATGAAAGGAAACAATGTTTTTGCAGGCCTAGGGCTAGCGGTGGCTGCTTGGCTTTGCCAAACTATGAGGAACACAGTGTTCTGTAACAGGCTTATCTGTGGCTTCGGTCCTTGAAAGCAGCAGGTTGTTGGCATCACTGCCAAGTTCTGTGGAGCAAAATGAGCAAATCCTTATGCATGTTACACAACTGTTGTGTATTTCTGTGGACGATTTACATATAATGTTTTAAATTGGTTTAAAGAAAATTGCAAAGGTTTAATGCTTAAATGCCTCAGAGTGACACCTGTAACTGAAACGTGACTGCCTCAGAAAGAAAAGTCAGACAAGGCGAGTATCTTAACATGCACTTAAGGTGTGATGCTGGGCAACTTGGAGGTCTCTGGAAGATGGTTTGTAGGATTTGTTAGGAAAATGATGGATTGAGAACTAGACACTTGAGATGTTTGAGATTACTTTGCAGATAAGGCACAGAAGGTGACATTGCAATTTTCTCCAGCTGGGAGGAACAGACCTCACTCTCTTTGTCCTCATTTAAATACAAGACCACTCCATGCCTTTGACCATAACTGTCAAGTCTAGGCACTGTGCAAAACAACAGCCTGTTGTGTCTGTATTGGCTGTGGGGTAGCTAGTCTTCCACTAGTCATTTCTTTTTTGGACTGTTTTTTCAACAGAGCCCCTCTTGGGTTATGTCCGACAGTGAATGTACCAGTGAGCAGGCCCAATCGACAATGTTAATACACTGCTTCAGAGCAGTCTCAAATCAGTGTGTTTCTAGAAAGACATAGGAAATACTATTCATACACAAGTACAACTATGTTAAAAATAAGATTTTAATTCTTTGCCTCATAATGGCTCCATAAGGTATTTTTCCAGTCCTGCAAAATCTTTAACTTTATCAAAATGATGTGAACTTTTCTCCTAAGTACACTAAATAATTACTAAATTATTATTATTTTTTTTTTACACTGATATCTGTTCATACTGGAAAATCCAGCTGAGATCAAGGCTGTGTAAGGTTAGATGTTGAGTAAAGATGCAGTAAGATGTTGTCCTCCTGCCACAGAACATGCATTCTGCTGCAGTGTATGGGAATGATTTTGTAATGAGATACATCTGGTTTGCCTAGACTCATCCAGCACAGAGATTGAACTCTCTCTTTGGTAAATATTTTTTGGTATTTATCAGATCATATCTAACCAATGTTTCTATGACAAGTTTGTTTACCTAATGAGGCTTCCTCCTCTGGTTGAAGTTTTTATATTGGCCAAACCCTGAACATGGGTTTGGTTTTATATCTTGTAGCCAATTCCTCTTTCCTGGTAGGAACAAGTTGCTTGGAGAGAAAGGAACAGAGTTTACCTCTATTCTACCATATATCTCTTGATTCAGATTAGTAACTTGCAGGAAAAGAGTATTGTAGTTTGTCAGAAATCATGACGTGTCCAAATACGAGCTATTCACTTGGTTCTGAAAGACCTAGCCTAACTAAGCTTTTATTCACTAATTTTTACCCCCAAACAGTGACAATCCTAAACTGGGATAAAAATTTGCCCCAGTCTCCTAGAACATTCACTTAAAATATCACACTGTTTTGCTTATGAGATCCTTTGTGCTCCCCAGGATCCCTGACTGCTGCTGTGTGAAGCTGCCAGGGGGTGACGGTTTTGCTGCTGTTAATCAGTACAAGTTGCTAGTGCTGCTGAAAGGATTATATTGGTTTTGTTCAGCAGCTTCATGGGCTCCTGGGGCTCCCTGGTGAGTGGGAGGCTGACCTGCAAGTCACAGGCTGGAGTTAGGCAGCTGGGAGCTCAGGTGGCTCTGAAACTCGCAAGTCCTGACATCTAGCTCCTTCTTGCTGAGGAGGCAAGTAAATAGTTACAAACAGGCACATTTCCTACCCTCCATTTGCTTATGTTATGTCAAAAGAAAGCATTTCTGTGAAATGTTAGTATTTGACAATTTGCAGGTTTATGGCAGAATAAAAATCAATTAGGAAATTTGTCACATCTGGCTTTTTGCCTTGATTGCATTGGACTTGGGAACAATCTGCTCTTTGAATGAACAGGCAAAACGTACATGTTTATCTCTGCCTAAGAAGCAATCCATAGCAACATGTGTTTTACTCATTAGGCCGTGTTAGTTTGAGTTTCATGCTATGAAGGAGCCACAAACATGTAGCTCTTTGCTTCTTGGAAAGCAGACAAATCTCTCTTTGTGACTTACTGTGAGGTCTTTGACAGCTGTAGTCAGTGAAGGCACATTATCTCTCTTGGATTTAACCGGTGATAATTCTTGCCTGTACACTAGTATGTTTGGGTGCGTTCCTGCACACAAGCAAAGTGTAGATGGTTGGCACTTGCTTTGTGTATGAGAATGGGTATAACCATAATTGTGCTGCTTCTACAGGCTAAAAACATTTTGATTTAATTTTTAATTTAATAGTCTCTTTTAATTTCCCTTCTTTAAAAGGAGAGTATTTAAATGTCATTGTTCTTACACCTTTCTGAAACACTCAGCATCTGCATATCTAAATTCTATTGGAACACTTTCTTTTTTTTTTTAATCTGTGAATAAAGGTTTCTTATTTCATCACTTACTTGACAATAAATGGCCTGAAAAGAAAATGCATTCCACTAGAATTTCATTTATAGCAAAGTTTCCCTAAAATAAAATAACACTAGCAACAAGAAAGAATGTAAGTCCCTTTCCATCATCATGGCTTATGTTATTTGTTATTCTCGCTCCTTTTTTTTTTTTTTTTTTTTTTTTTTTAAAATGCTTGTTTGTATGGAATTGTGTGAAGGTAAGTAGCTTAATTTTTGGTGAGATTGCTGTGTTCCTCTGCAAACCTTTCATTTCTATTAAGTAATTCATCTAAGGGTGCAATTTGTTTTGTGTCAGTAATTATGTACCTTTGCATTGCTGTTCAAGGCTTTTGTAGCCTTAAGGTCCTCTGGATATTCTTTTGTAGTATTATTTTAACCTAAGTCTTCATGACCTTCTATTCTTTTGTCTCAATATCAAGTTTTCAGGAATCACTTAAAGAGTAATATAACCCCCCCCAATCCCCAAAACTTGAACCCAAAGCAAAACCAAAAGCAGCACTTTATTGCTATTCCCCCCCCGCCCCAGCTAGTTTTGCAAACATTTTATTAATACTGATCTCTGAAGTCAGTATCTGATATTTCTTGAGTGTCTTGAGGAATACTGGAAGTGATCCATCAGCAGCTGATAAACTAGAAAATTTTCTGTGATCCAGAAAATGACTTAATCCATTCTCCACCACCACAAAACTCAGATTTTTTTTTTTTTTAAGGAAGAAGATGGATGTTTTCTTTCTTAGAAATTTGAGTTTCCTGTTGCCATCCAACTGTGCTGGAATGTTTTCTGTGCAAGAGGAAAGGGGGGCCCACATCAAGACCTAAAATGAAGCCTTTCTTTTTGAAGGCTGTTCAGTAACCAGTTGGAACGACTTGCTGCTTAATTTTAAAGTTGTAAAATGAGAGGATGAAACTATAGTGTCTACATCTTCAAAAATTAATTGAGATGGAGGGGTTTTAGATGGCCAAACCCATGTCCTGTTTTAATTCCTGTGACAAATGAAAAATCCAGATTTTGCATTTTGTACCTGGCTTTGGTGTTTCATCATTGCAAAGACCTTGTAAACTCTGCCTTCATTTGGAAGATGGAAAAGTCTCGTGGCTGTTAGGAAACAGTTCCAAAGTCAAAGATTGCTGAAATGAGTTTTCAACAGAACATTTGGGTGTGAAAATTAACCAGCTCTTGGCTTTTGGGGCTTTGGTCATAGCTGGTTTTAGATAGTGTTTTTTTTTTATGGAAAAAGTAGATAGCTTGTCCAGCGGCCATTTCAGAGAAGGTACAGTTTCTAATTGTCACCTGATTACACGGAGCATTTCTGCCCTGTTAAGCAAAAATTTAATGTTATGTATTTAAGTAAATAAAAATTTAAAGCATTTAAATTCTTATGAAGTGTATGTTCCTTGTGCAATATTTTTGCTCTTTTAACAGAAGTTGTTTGAGAAACATCTTTTTAGAAGGCCATAAACAAGAAGGAAACCCACTAAGTATATTGTCAGTATTAATAAGCTATTAATTTACAGTATCCCTCTACTCTGCCTTGAAGTCTCTATAGAGTCTGCTGTGGATATAATTTTTCATAGCAAATTCCCCCCATAAAACAAAGGACTAGCTGTCAGAGACAAATAGAGTGATCTATAATCTTATTTAGGCTTATTGTATCTCTGGGTATTCTAGCTTTTTCCAATTTGGAGTAGTGGATAACAGAATCTGGTGTCATGGACTTCTGGTGTGGATTTCCAGATCTGCAAGTCACTTATATTTGCATCTACAGGATTTCTGTAACCTTTAATACATTGTACTAAACTGCACTTGTGTTATCCTGTATGCGTATGGAAATTTCTTTTCAGGAAACCCTATGCAAGATCTGGTTTTATCTTGGGTTTGATTGGGCAGTACAGCTTTGTTTTCTCAACTGACATGCTTTTTTTCTATCTTATATAACCTGACAGAGCTACAGTGGCAATTTCACACAAGATAGATCTGGCAATATGTGAAGTACGTTTTGGAGAAAATGGCAGGAAGTGATGGATGAAGAAATCTGTCACTAGCTGGGCTTAGTAATTTTTTTTTCTTTTTCACTTAAACTAAGAAATGCAGACAAAAGTAGTCCTTGGGAACTGGCTTCCACTGGTCTAGGAGAAGGGATTTTGGCTATGAAGTATGAAATTATGGCTTTCGTTCTGACCCTGGTGGATCATCTAAACAGATGCAGATTGTTGTGTTTTTCTGTCCCTTCCTCCTCTTTCCCACTGATGGTTATTACTGTGGGTTCTAAAATTAAGCTGTGCAGCTTGGTGGCAGAGTGCTTTGCATGGTGCTTAGTGCAGCAATGATTGGTGCTTGGAGGAGCTAGTGGGCTCCATATTATTCATAAAAATTTCCAGACAAACAACCCTACCCAATTAGTGGTTCTTAAGCCAGATACACAAGTTAAAATATTGTTTATAGGAGTATGTTATGGCAGATGCAGAGGAAAAAAACGTAGCACTTACTGAAGTTTTTTGACTATCCCATTGCAATGTAGTGTCATTCAATTAAAAATAAATGCATTTAGAAATTTCCAGTGGACTCAAAATACAATTCTAGCTACACAATTTCTAGCCAACGCAGCTTGTATAAACACAGCCCTTTGACACAAAACCAACTTGAAATGTATTGAACTCCTTGAAGCTGGAGATTTCATTGTGTCAGTTACCCACTGTGTATATTGTGCTGAAAAAATCCAGCACCTGGCATAGAAAGATTTAATCAACCTGGTTTTCTTCTTAGAACATTCTCCAATCAGGGTCCTATTCAGCACATAACGCTGTTGCTGACATTACTGAAGTTCATAATGACATATTTTTCTTGCTGCCACAAAGGAAGGTCTTTCAAAAATTACTTGCACTGTTTCTGGCCCTTAATAAGGCCTGGGATGTTGTGAATCATAAAATTCTTAAGTGATTTCTTTTGAAAGACACCTAGCGGTCTAGCTATTTGTTCAAGAATGGCTGGTAGTGGCACTTTTGTTACTGGTTCAGGTTTTATGCTTTTTTACTCAGTGCTGAGCAGCTTAACTTAAGGACATGGTGTCTCTAAATTGGGATTGACTGTTCAACTCAACTGATATTAAATCTTTGTCTGGGAATTTGCTTACTAAGGGATTGATCTCCCCCCACACCTTATATTATGTACGTAATTCTAATGACTTGTGATTTATGAAAGGCAATCCTAGAAAAATAAATTAATTGCCTTGGCATTTGCAAAAATGGATCTTGATGTGCAGGTGTAATGCTGTTGAGGGGCAAATATAATGAGGAGTTGGCTTGAAGTAAGACAAGAGTGTCAAATGGATATTCTCTGAAATACAGAATTAGGGGATTTCTTGGCTGTGGGAGTAAGAAACAGTTAAGTTGTAATTCTAGGTTGATTGTTTGGTTACTCTCCAACTTTGGCTTGTTTGTTTCAAGGTCCAAACTTTATTGTTGTGAAGTTATCTGAGTTGTTTGTTTTTAGTTAGACTTATGCCAGCTGAATGACTCAAATCCTTTGCTCCTTCAAACACTAAAAGGCAAGACTTCCAAAAGTATCTTAGCCCTATTTTTGAGAATTATTTAAGAGTCTAAATTTATTGAAAATCAGTAAGACCACATAACTCATCTCTGAAAATAAGTAGTACAATTATAGATCTCTCGGATGGTTTTGGAAATATTTGATCAGAATATTTATACTGAAGCAGTTTGTGGGCAGAAGGATGAATACTCCAGAAGCAGAGTACGTTAGAGTATAACTGTTACTTTTGCTTGTTTAGATATCTGGGTTTCTTGAATTTGCTTTCTATAAATGTTCAATTTAACCATTAAATTGGTAGCTTCAGGTTTATCAGCTCAGGAGTTGGGCTCTGGGAAAGAACAGAGTCATGGCAGAGAAGGAATGAATTGGAATGAATTTAAATCAATAATAACTCGTCTGATGTCAAAATTTGACAATTTTTCAGAGACAAGACCCTGCAGAAAAGAATCTCCCTCTGTACAGGGAACCAGTATTTATTTGCCCTAAAAATGTATGTATGTTTTGGAATGGCTGAATGCAGAGGAATGCTCTATTCCTAGCAAGTACTTAAAGTGTGATATACTTTCTCAACCATGGGACCCTCTGAGAAGACCAAGGACTGCTGTGATCCACCTGACCAGGTGGGGCAAAACCATGTTTGCTAATAGGCTGACAAGGAGAGATTTAAACCAGGAATTGCAGGAAATGGAAAAAACAATCCATGAACAAGTGAGGACAAGAGAGGCCTTACAGTTAACAAAACAGGGATGAAGTGGGCTTAAGTGCACATAAATAAAGGAGACAGCATAATGGAGGAAGCTTTCACAACTTTACTATGAAATTGGCACAGATGGATACCTCTCTGAAGTGCCTATATACTACTGCTTGCATGGGAAACAAACAGTGGCCATCTGTTTCTGTAGGATTATAGTCTTGGTGGCATCAAAGAGATGTGGTGGTATAGCTCATACAATGTGTTGCCATGGATGGATACAAGCTCTTTAAAAAAGACAAGCCAAGATTTCCCTTTATGTGTAAAGGTAGAAGGAACTTGGAGCTCTGCTTTGATATGGATGATGGAAGCTTATGGGTCGGAATTAGCAGACGCACCAATGTGGATGGTACAGTAGCTGTTTGCCTACAGACTGCCTGCTCAAGAAGGTGTAAATAATGCCTCCAAACATCTGGAAGAAACCCTGTGTTCAGAGGGAGAGGATGTTTCCTCATGGGAGAGATTAAACACCCTTAACTGTGCTAGAGTAACAACACAGCAGGGCAAAAGCAATCTAGGAGGATTAATAATAAGTTCCTGAAAAAGGTGTCTGGGGAATTAATGAAGGAAGGTGCTTTGTGGGACCTGATGCTTACAAGCATGGATTAAATGCTTGCAAAAATTAAGGTGAGAAGTCTTGGCTGCAGTGACCTTGAGATGGTGGACTAAAAGATCTTGAGAGGAACAATCAGGGCAAATAGTAGGATCAGGATCTTGGAATTCAGGAGAGCTGACTTTGGTTTGTTCAGGGACCTGTTTGAAAGAATCCCATGGGATACAGTCCTGGAGAGAAGGGATCCAGGAGACCTGAATGGTATTCAAAAACGACCTGCTCCAAGCTCAAGAGTAAAACAAGCAAGGGTAGAAGGAGGTCTCTATGGATGTAAAATGAGCTTCTGACAGAACTTGAATATAAAATGTAACAATACACATAGTCAAGTTGACGCAGGAGGAATAAAAAAATACTGAGTGTATAGAAATGAAATTGGGAAAGCCAAAGCCTGCATGGAGCTGAATCTCTCAAGCAATGTCAGAGGGGATGAGAAGGGCTTCTGCAGGTGTATTGGGAGTAAAAGGAAAACTAAGGAAGATGTGGGCCTGGTACTGAACTGGGGTATCCTGATGACAAAGAACATGCAAATGGCCAAGTTACTTGATGCTTTCTTTGCCTTGGTCATTACTGGGAAGATTTGCCCCTTGGAGTCTTAGCCCCTGGAGACTCCTGAGAAAGCCTCATACAAGGAAATCTTTCTCTTGGTGAAGCGGGATCAGTTTAGGGGAACACTTGAACTTGACATGCATGAGTAGATGGGACCTGCAGAGGCCATCCTACATTTACAGTTCTGTGATTCTGTGTTTTAAATAGTAAAATAGTCAAAAGAACTGATCTGCTTATAGCCAGTCCATTCACGCAGAATGATGTTGAGTCAGCGAATATTATTTTTATAGCTTAATTTGTTCACTTCAGTATTGAATATGGGGAATTATATTTCTTGACTTGTGTGCCATGCTGGTTAGAAAATGATAAATTTGCTTTTCTGCATAGATCCAGAAAAGTCCACCAATTATTATTCCAGACCTAATTTGACTTCTCTCACTATTTTTAATGGTTCCTGTACTTAATTTCTGAGCTCAAGAGTTGCCAACTTCTATAATGATTGCTCTACAAATCTACAGTTTTAGTTTCAAGAAATAACTCTGAGAAATTGCATTGCAGGAGGACTTCTGTACTTTGAGTTCAAAACTCTTAATGTGCTTTTTCCTATAAATCTAAAAAAAAAATTTGCTTTTTTCAGAATGCGTAGACAGCAGTAAATACTGACACAAAGTACTTTTCATTCCCAAAGTGCTTTAAATTTGTTGGGTAATTAATATTCACAATACTCTTGGGAGATTAATGTATTTAATTATCCTCATTTTATAAGCTCTGGGAATATGAAGCAATGGCACATGGGACTCAACAAGCTTTGCTTTTTTTTTTTTGTTTTTTTTTTTTTTTTGCATTACTGCCCCAGTACCAAAAAATTGCTTTCCTGTATGATGCATCTTTAGTACACAGGTAAAAAAGAGGAATGACCTTGAACGGAGTCAAGATCTGCTTTAGCATCTAGCCTGCTCATAAGCAGATAGCTTTTTTCAGCTATGAAATTCCTTACTGTTATTCCATGGCACCAACACCAATTAAATTCGTCTTGGAGAGGAGACATAGAACTACATTTGTCCATTTATATTAAAAGCTGTTGCAACTTTTTTTTTATGTTTGGCTTTGTAAGCTTTGCTCATGAACATGTTGCAATGAGTGACAAAAACATAGATTAACATCTTTAATAATATTTTGTAATAAATTAGAACCTGATGCTTCAGTACCATTACCTTTTTTTTGACCCTTTACAATCAATCAGCTCTTACTGGAAAGAGGAAAAAGCAGGGTAAGTACTCTTTTTTTCAGATTTTGTTTTGAAGATTTATTAATTGCTAGAAAGATGAGGGGGAATAAACTGTTTCTTTTTCAAGTATGCAATAAATTGAGGGCAAAAGTAGTTGAACTACTTGGCTCCCACATGGTAGTAGTGTGCTTAATTCTTTCATAAGCATCCTTATTAACAAACAGCAGGGCTTCATATAGTGATCCTGGATGATTCACTCAGCCTTCTAATACAGGAAAGGACGTATTTTACAAGTGTTAATACAGATATAGATTGAGTAGGTAAAATGACTTGCTTCCTCCTGTGTAGTTAAGTGAGTCCGCTGTTTTGTCATCTTGTATATTTAAAGAAAACACAGGTATTGAAATTTGTCTAGTTCCATCTCTTTAATGCCCTAATTTGGCTGTGGAGTAGGTAACTGGTTTGTTTTGTAGTCAGATATTGTCCACCTGTGAACAAATAAATCTTTCTTTACTAGGAACTGTTGCTTGCTCATATCAAACAGCTTACAATTGTTGACTTTGAGCAAATAAGTTTTGTGGCACATGGCCAGCCGTTCCCTCGGCTTTCTCTGGTGTTTCTTCACTGCTTCTAAGGCACAGAACCAGTCTAGCACAGTAACCAGATGCCAGTGTTTACCTATGAAAGTATTTGCTGAAAACTAGATATATTGCCCTGATGCTTACGTTGTGTGATACTAACTCCAGAACTCTTCATATCTCTCACTTTCTGAAAAATGCTGTTAATCTCAAGTGTTTTTTTGAATCAGGCTGGCCTATCAAACACTGCTTTATTTTAGGTCTGCAAGTCTGTGAATTAGCTACTGATGGACGTTCTCTTGTGATTTGTTATAAAATGGTTATATTTAGAGTAATATTATCAAGTTCAAGGCTGGGCTCCCAGTGTAAAGCAGGACCGTCTTTTGTCTTTAGTCATATGTAGGCTAAAATATGTTGTGAATAACATTCATGTGCTCCAACTTATTTCTGCTATCTCCAAGATAGTTTTAGGCACTCACCATGTTTAAAATGGAGATTTAAATGGCAGTTTTATTTAGTGTTGTAGCAGTTTTTTCCTGTATAGATGGATGGATTTGGACCACAGTTGTTGTGAGTTGTAAATTTCATTGGAAAATTGTACCTTTAGAGGTATTCTAATGAAACTCTTGCCTGGAAGTATTCCTTTTTTCAGCCAAAGTGACAATGAAGAAAAGGTAGAGTAGTCAATAGCCCAGACATTTAACACGCTCTTCTAGCCTTAACTAGTGCGCCAATTTGAACTGTTATCACCCACCGCTGAGATGAGTGTTCTTGTTGGCTGTTCAGTTATGGGTCTGCTTTACATTTCATGTGAAGAACTAAAAACTTCCCGAATTGTTCCCAGTCAGGCTGTTGCCTGATGGTTAGGATGCTTGTTTGAACACTGAACTTCTGTTAAGTCAGGTAATGCAGGGATTTCAGCATGGCTAGCCCACATCCTGCATGAGTGTGTTAGCCATTGAGCAAGTCAAGTCTTGGGTTCCAAAAGGAGTGGGATGGTATTTTTTCCCCTCTTGTTTTAACACAAGCCTGTTTTTTTTTTTTTTTGGTTTTTTTTTTTGATAGGCTTGATTTCTTGTGGGTCCTGAGCAATGGGATTGGTTTTTTTAATCTGCAGGATGGACGAGCTCTTTTGTTCCCAGGTCTGCTTTCACTTTCATTCAAGCAGAGAGGGCTTCTGAAGTGTGTGTAGGAATATACTTGAAGTGCTGCATGCTTCCATTCTAGGGCTGACCAAATTCATTGTCCTGATGATAGCTGCGTATTAGTACAGATATTGCTTTGCAGAAGGGGGTCACAGCTGGGGGTATGGATGTAAAACTAAATGTCATCCTTTCTCAAGTTTTATATGTCATTATTGGAAAAAGAGAAGACGGGGGTAAGGGTCAGTAGAACCATAAAACCAGATTTTTTTATAGTGATGTTAAGTAAATAACTTTATAATGTTATTTTTTAGTGATTTAATTAATACTGTAGTCTATTAAATAGAATAAGTTCCTATGGGAGGAAGGGGATAAAAGCAATATAACATAAAGAGCTCTTCCCAAAATGATTGGAAAAAATCCCAAACCAATGGAAAAACAGCCCCCAAATTGAGTGCTGCACTTTTCAAGGTTGCTCATGTCAGACGTAATACTGATTTCAAACCAGCTGGTTCTTCACAGTAGTTATGAGATCTTCTAGCTTTAAAAAAAAATATTGATTCACTCAAATGACAATGTAACAGGATTTGGCATCCCAATATATCCCCTTACACCCCACTTCACAGAATCACAGAATGACCAGGTTGGAAGAGACCCACTGGATTGTCGAGTCCAACCATTCCCACCAATCCCTAAATCATTCTCACTTCAGCCTCCTCCCTCTCTTCTCTCCACTTCCTTCATTGCCTTGTAATATAAATAAAAATAAAAAAGTAAAATACCAAACCACTGTCTTGCCATGCCTTGTGGGATAAAATTTCTCTGAGACTTATGTGAACACAGAGATAGTGAAATGAACAAAGTAACTCTGGCACTCTTTATTCCAGCACTGATTTAAGCTCACAACCAGCCTGAGCTTTAGTACATTGTTGAGGTTATTGTATGTAAATTCTGTGCATGTCCTGGTTGGACAAAGAAGGATATCACCTCTACTGGCAGAGATCTAAGTGGGGAGCTAAAGGCAGCAATGATCTAGGAATGTTTATGCAGGTAAACTGCCTGGTATCTTCTGCTCTTGTTGACTTGAATGGGAACATTGATGCTTTATTGTCCTTTTGACATGACTTTGAGAGTGATGGTTTTGAAAAAAGCTAGGCTAGATGTCTTTCATTCTACTGACTTGCACTGGAGACAATAAAGTCGGTACTGGGGATATTTAGGAAGAAAAAAATGGCAGTAGCAGAAGGAACTTGCTGGGTTAGTGACCCCACTACTTTCAGAGAGCATCAACAACTATGCTGTACATCTATTAAATGGAACTGTTTAAAATGAAATGCTTCTGGACTCTCTTCTTCTTTCTACCAGTCTGTTCACAAATTGTACTCATCTCATGACCTGAAGCTTTTATGAATTCCAGACAGAATGTGTCTAGGAACATTTTTAACCACTGTTTTTTTTTGCTTAAACACTTTTCTCTCTCCCCAAGCTCTGGCATTTACTGTTGAGATGCCTCATTTTGCTAAGCTATAAAATCAAGTCCTCCTAGCTGGTTTATGTGGGTGGCTTTTTGATTGCTGTCTTTCAGGGCTTTCTTTGGTTAAATGGAAAATCTGTACATAACCCTCCAGGTAAGGTCCCACCAAGGCTTGGTATGAAGGCTTTTTAATTTTCTCCCCAACAACAACTCTTGTGATGTGCTCTCTGTCTCTTTCATAGGGAAGTCACTCGCCTTGTCAGCCAGGGAAAGACTGAGTCTGTCCCAACCTCGGCAGAATGCTCCAGTGGTGCTATGTGGAAAACTATTATCTAAGCTGGAGGAGTGGGTGGTTAGTATAAACTTGTTGCTGGGAGTGACCGAAGGGGAGATAACAAGAAACTGTTGAAAGAATCTATAAGGCTGGAGGGAGGTTATTAATGGAGTTCCCAGGGACTGGTTTTGACATTGATCTTATTTATTATTTTCACTAATTACCAAAAAGTAGGATAAAACCAAGAATGTGCTAATGAAATTTGCTAGTGGCTTAAAGTTGGAACTGTAATATGTAACAGGAGACTGTTCTACAGAATTGACCTTGATTGAACAGTGATGAATTGGAGATGGAGATGAATTGGTATTAAAAACATGTGAAGTAACAGGCTTGGAGGAAAAAACTGTTTCTGGGATTCTGCATTTACTGAAGGAACAAAAAGTTTGAGGAAGTTTCAGCTGTTTAGTTAAGTCAGAGGATGGCTGTGCATCTTGTTTAAAGTGTAGAGGTCTGATCCTCCTGCCACTGGAGGGAGACAAGGACCAACAAGATTAAATACAAGTTAATGCTAGATGATGAGGAAGTTTACATGTAACAGCTGGAGGCAAGTATGACCCTTGTGATGTGGAGGATAGTTTTTCGAGAGGTCTGTCTTCAGTTGCATCCTGTTTAGATGAACAAAGTACGTGACAATGGATGTCACATGGGAAGGGAGGACACATGAGGGGTCAGCTAAACTGCTTTTTTTATTCATGGCATGCATAGCTTTGAGATAGTTAATTTAAGAAAAAAACAACAAACACAAATACCCCTTGCCCCTCAAACAACTAATCAGGAAAGTAATTTGTCTTGATTTAAAACAGTCCTCAGGATGATGAGAGAAGCACTGCTTATGTAGCTGCTCTTAGTCTGTGCTCCCTCAAAAACTGCAGTTGGTTTATTTTAAAACTATTTCTTATTTAATTGTAGTAGAAATGTTATTTATTCTGTGTTCTGCATTAATTGTACTGTAATACTGTTACAAAGTTGGTACTATTGCAGTTCAGCTTGTAGACTAATTTCTTTTTACATCTCTTTAATAGAAGGTCAAGAAACTACAGGCAAGCCAACAAGACTTCATTAAAGGCAATGTATGTGTAAAGTCATGAATAGAGAGAGATGTTAACAATAACACCAAAACTGATGGAGAGGAAGTATTTGCAAAGAAAAGAGAATAATCACTTAATCCTGTTCTCTGCTCCAAACTGACAAAATTGCAATACTCCAAAATATTCCTGCTCAAGAGCCAGGACATTAGATGGTAGCAAGACTTACAGACTGTAATGATTTTTTTTCTAACTTTGGGGAAAAAAAACCCAGTTAAAGGAACAAGGATAGATTAGATGAGTCCCTAAAGTAGTTACTGCTCCCAATTTTCTTTCCCACATTATTAATCTGGATGCCGTATGGATGCCACACTATTAATAATGAATGCCATTTTCCACTATGGAAAATGCTGTGCAACCAACACTATTGTCTTTATAGTTAGCCTCTACAATGCTTGGTCACAGATATCTGTAGTGTGCAGATTTTAAAAGTTAGAATTGGAGGAAATAATTGCAAATCAAGGAGCTTCTATGCAGTTTGCAGAACAGCTTTTTCCTCTCGCTTGCCTGAACATTACTCCATGACTGGAAACTACCCCCTTGTTTTTTTCTTATTTTTTCCTTGTTTCTTCTCTCTTTCAGTGGCTTCTTTAGGCCGGTGTCCTTGCTAAAAACAGATTTTCTTTCTTTGTTGTAAAGTTCCTATGAACATTTGCCTGTTTTGGTAGAAGTCTTGGTGGTGCTATAGCATTCACATTCACAGGATATAGCACCTTTTGTTGCTACTTGGCTCTGGTGATACTTATGTTAGTGTCTCACCTGAAGTCTACAGTTATTTTACTCCCTCATGAATATGTTAATGAATTATTTCACTCTTTAAAAAAATATATTGTGGTCACAGAGCCAACTTTGCATCTTGGGGTGGTATTTAAATAACTTATCTTCATGGAAAATGTATAAGTCTAGGTTAAAAAAAGGGTAGCAAATAAATTCAGTGTGGCACGAATCTGACATCTGCATTGCAAAAAATATTCAGTGCAAGTAAATTATGCATTTTTTGTTACAACTGTTCTGAAAATATACTTACTAATGTTATTTTAATTACAACCTTTATTCTACTGTTTCTAAATAAGCTTTCTACTTGGCAACTTACTACCTGAAATCTGATGTTCTGAATGTTTCCTTATTTCCTGATATGAGATGTACCTTTTATGATTACTTTTATTTCTAATTTTCCTGTCAATCAAATTTGTATTTCAGCCTATTGTTTTCATTATACCTAAAAAGACACAGGTGCATAATACTACTACAATTGTCTTCATGTCTTTTCACTTAATTTTCTTTGTATATGGACTTCACTGTAGTGATTGTTACCCACTTTTAAAAAATAAACTGTGCTGTTTATTTATGACATTTGAGTTATTTTTATTCTAGATAATTCCTGGACGTGCTATCATACTAATAAGTAATGCATTGTTCTAAAATTCATTAACTCAGTATCTTATACATAAATTGGAATATTAGTACTGAACTTACTAAGTTACAAGTATATTTTTGTATTTGTAGTTTCTGCTGTTTTTGTAAACTGCTAAAAAGCTCATTAAAAAGCTTGACAATAAGAGCCATACAATCTACTTTCCAGATCAAAGTAGTTCAAAGAAATCTAGATGTGCATATATATTTTAATTAATTTTGTATTTTTTTCAAAGCCCACTCCAGTCATTAGTCATCTCCTTCATTTGGCATCAGTATGTTTAAACAATTTTTTATTTTACAATACTTGTAGTGGAGTCATTTAGGCAAATAAATACTAATCCATGATTTGACTGAGTGGGTACTTAATGCAACTCTTATGACCACTGAACTTCAGCGTTGCATAATCTGTACTATTAGTATTCCATGGGTAAGAACAGCAGCTATTTCCATTGATTTTAGGGGAAATGACAGCTGGGAAATCTTGTTTTAGAGAAATGCTGTGCTTTAGCCAGGACTGACTTGGAAGTCCTTGGCAGAACAGGTCTCCCAGGTTACAGGCTAATGCTCTGACTCATCTTTTTGTTCACTCTCTGCATCCTAAATGCATTGTATCCTCTCCTTATCAGCTCCTTGATAATGTGATTTAGCTCATCTGTGTTATTTGAGTTGGCTGTGTAGCTGTTCTTCAGCTCCATGAAAAAGCAAGATGGGGATTCTCTTCCCTGGTATTCCAGATTGCTCTTGGCCTCAGTCGATTTGCAGGTAGCAAAAGGGAAAAGTACTGTAACAGAGATAGTCCAAGAGAGCTGAATCCTAAATTGCAACAATATTCAAATGTTAGGAGGAAATACCGCTTCATCCTCTAAAGATTTGATTGAAAATAACAACAAGAAATTTGTGTCTTTTGTACAAAATAATAGTTTTTAGGTTCTAGCTGTGAAGTGAATGAGGAGTATTCCAAAGTAAGTTACTCCTTTCTCTGTGTGCACTCAAGGGCGTGAAGGGACTTTAGGGTTTCAGAACTTCAGAAAAATAATTTATACTTTTCATTCTACTGCAATAGACTGTTTGGGTCCCGAGAAGTCACTACCACTAAGATTTGTATTTCAGATGCCATGGCTAATGGAATGGAAAAGGAAGAGAGTTCAATGTAGTACCAGAGAGTTTGCTGTTCACTTGTGAGAACTCCAGTAAGTAATTTACACAAATGGGACATGAAACTGGGATCATAACTTAATTGAGGGGTTATAACTGAGCCCTCCAGAGAACTAAAAATGTTTTTGTTCAGGTTGTAAATGTAATGTGGTAAAAGTTCCTTGGTGAATTGTTTGTGGTTTCAGCTCTTCCTAAAGATATAGGCTGGGGCAGAGACTGGCACTGTGACTTCATGATGTGAATCCCTTATGTCTTTCATGTTGTGAATAGGTTTCTACTGAGGTCTTTGTCTTGGGGTACCTTCAGCACTGAGGGGAAAAGTAAAGCACTGATGAAAATTACTCTGTGAAATTATCGTTGTATTAATGATGTGAGGTGAATGCTTCCATTCTCTGCAAGATGTTCATTGTTCTAAAACATGTTAGCAGCTACATTCAGGTTAATTGCAATCAGCTGGTGTATTCTAAAGTGTAACAGTCTCCTTTACCTCAGATATCAAATTGAGGTTCCCTGCCCAGTGTAGGCAAGCCTTGAAGGGGTATGAACTTGAGCCCACAATCTTTTGCTGCCCATGGAATGAGAGTTCTTTGATTGTGCTCATTAGTAACATATTAATTTTAAAAGGAGTTTTGCTTGTATGTAGATTCCAGGGGCAAAATTTTCATGTGGAGTTTAAAAAAAACCTTAATTTTCAAGTCAAATAAGAACTCTAGTCTTAGATTGGGGTATGATTATCTTTATATATTTGGATGCTTGAAAAAAAATTCTGTGTACAGGACTGTTGTGTTTCTTTGTCTTGCTTTAATAACACACTACTTAAAATCTGTTGTGTTGGAGTTAAAATTTGCCATCATGGATGACTTATAAAAGATCTAGGTGCTTTGGGTCTTGGTGAGCTCTACTAGGATGCTTATATATACTTAGGTAAGAGGTAAGCCCAACTGCAATCTGAAACAACTGGTTGAGTTAGCCCCAGTTAAATACTGACTGTGTTGGCAAGGGCTGTGTCTGAGGAATTGATTTTTTTTTAATAGCTAACTCTGTATTCTAGAGAATATACAGAGTCATACTACCCTTTAATAATAATTTCATATTTAACTTATGTCTTTCTAATCTTTTACTCTTTCTGAAAAAATGATCATGATTAGAATACTTCTGTAATGTCATTTAGCTTTTATAAGCCAGCTGCTTGTGAAAAAAGTGTCTTAGTAGGTTGACCCGGAATCAGTTATAAGCATGAGAGGATGCCCAGCCTAAAGAGATAGTGACTATTTGTATGCTAACAAAAGTCTCTGTTCATTTGGAGAACTTCACAGTTGAAGAATCAATTGGATTTGCATATCCCAAAAGTTTAGGAATTGATTTCCTAAATGATGATATTCAGGGCATAATCATAATGTCTGCCTGTTTATTACATGATCAAATATAGTCCATGGTGGTGAATTATTTAATCTCTGTGGAAACATGGAGTTTTCATGATATGTTAGAACTGCAATGGGCACATTTTTTTTTTTTTTTCAAAGGAATTAAATTGTTCCATCTTCTAAACATATGATCTGTGATGCCTTGAAGGCTGCTTGGAGAGGTAGATAATTAGCTATCCCACTGCCTAGAGAAATAGCTTGGAGAATTTTAGAAGCCTTATGCAAATAGTTTAGGATATTATACAAAATTAGTTTCAGTTAGACTCAAATTTATCTAATTTAATTTAATTATTGGGAAAAGTAAATCTTTGAGGAAAAGAAAAAAAACTGACAGAAGGAGAAGACAGGGCAAAAAATACGCTGGCATATAGACTTCAACAATTAGATACTGATGGATTTATAGCTGCCATTCACTTTGTAGACTCACCCATAAGGCATCAGTAATGACTTTGTTTTATAAGATTCCATCAGAATTAATACCCTAGTCCACAGGTGAAATAATTTCTTAACAGAATTAAACCCTGTTGCTGAATATAGCTGTATCCTATTTTGGGAGACTATGAACACAGCGAATAAATCTACAGCCTCCTGTGGTGTTGAAGTCCCATTTAATTCTGCACGTTTTGCTTGAGGTTTCAGGGAGTCTCTGGCAAAGAGTGGACAGTTATCTGAAGGGGGAAACTTGAGAGTTTAACCAGACCTGATTGCCTATGTGCATAAACTGTGGTGGTCTGTTTTTTATGTCTTGTGTGGTATTTCCAGCAGTCTTTCCAACCCTGACTTGGTTATGGGTGCATCAAATTTCTTAATCCAGGGAAGATGGTCGGGAGATTAGAGGAACAGGTGGTGCACAGCTGATTGCTGATGGCTAACTGCTAGCTGCCTCTTCAATATGCAGGGCTCAGGCAGAGATCAACAAGGAAAAGGAAATATATTGGAAGTAGCTCAGGCCTTACAGCCTAGCCTGTGGTTTGGTAGCTGAACTAAGACCAGAGAAGCTGACAACTGGCAGTTGTTGCCTGAGGTAGGTAGGAAGGCTGCCAAAACAGGACTATACAAGCAGGGAAGGCTGTTGTTGCATGGAGGATAAAATGGCATATGCAGCATGTTAGAGTGGTGTGAATGGGTCAGTGGTATCTATACATTAATCAAGTGCAGATCACTGCTGAGATGATGGACATCTTAAGAGTGCTTATTACAGATAGATTTCTGCTGATTCCATCGAAGCTTTTAAGATTCATGCCCTCTCTTCATTAGCTGAATTTCTGCAGCTTCAGTGAGCTCTTGTTTTGTTTCAGCACATATGATAGTTCTGGAGGTATTTTAACAACTTCAAATGTGATGTGACCACTGTAAAAGCAAATTCATTGAGTGGTCTGAATACGTGTTTCTGTAAAAGCTTCTTCAGGCAGCAGTTGCTTCACTTGCTGCTTTTGTAACACGTGCTGGAATTTTCATCTAAGATGATTCCTTGTGACCTCTTTGTTTTTCACTAGTATTTTGTGGTGAACTTCAAGAATAGGTGCTTGATTAATTGCAGTAAAAACATTTTTTTTTCATGGCAAATGACTGTTTTAAGCAACAGTTCTTCCATACACTCATTGGTAAAGGAGCTGTGTTGCTTCACAGGGTGAATACAGTTTCAAAGAAACTCAAGAGCAAATTCAAGTTCTTAAGGTAATCATCACAGGTACAGAAACATACATAGTACATTGTTTATATAGTAGTAAAGATAAAGGCACAATTTGTAATAATTTGGTATATAGCTCTGAACACAGGGTTCTGTTGACCTGTAGTTAAAACACTTGAAATGCAAACTTCAAATGCTCTCCTAGAAGTCCTCCTTGGGCCTTACAGCTTGGGGAATGTAACTTAAAAAGAGATTGTTGGCCTGAGAAGTGTGGTAGTTTCTTTTGGACATAGCTGTATATACTTAAATATTATTCCTAAAAGAATAAACTTAAGGTTGTGTACAATTACATATTAACATGAAACTATATTTTATAGAGTTTACTAGTTTTTTTTATCTTCAGAGTGTCGTATCATTCGGTCTATATAAAACAGATGCTTGATGAGGGCACTCTTGTTTTCAGTTCTCTGTCACTGGGAAACCTAGTCCAAACTAGTCAGTTGAAGAAAAGAGCCAACACCTGGTTAGAAGCTAAAGGATGGGTTAACGATCTGTTACCATAACACAATACAAAACTGCCAACGCTGACACAAGAAGTTAGCCATTCAATTCTGGGATAGCAGAGCTGCCTTTTCTGCCCAAAACAACATTTGGCAGTACAGGAAGATTGTTTATATCTCACCCATGCATACTGGAATTCTATATGCTTGTGTGGGATCTGTTCTGGAGATAATGCAAAAATAATAATTAAAAGAGAGCCTTGAACTTCTTTGCAGTTAGAGAGCTGCTTGGAGAAAGACCTTGTTATACTTGGCTTATATTATTTTAAAATAGGTACTTATAATTAGCTGTTGAAATTGCTGAAAGGCTATCACCTTCTCTTTACTAGAAAGTTATCTTTCTGTTTTACAACATTTTATTGTTACTGTGACATTCCTCAGGAATGGGTCAAGAATCCTTTCTAGGACCTGCTACTCTCATTCCATAATGAGAGCTGTTCTTGGTCAACACCTACAGGCAATATTGAGCAGAAACCAAAGGAAGGTCAAACATCTTCCTTTGGTTTCCATTTGAACACCAGGGACATAATTTTTAAGTGTGACTTAGGTTTAGTACCTACTGATCTGACCTTATTTTAGTTAATCATTCATTTACTTCATGTAGCAGTATCTCGACGACAGAATGTCTTGAAATCTTTGAGCATCCATTACATAACTACTCACTTTCTTTACAGGCACCTCAAATGCATAGGCAAATCACCGAAACAGCACAGAAAGAAAATATCTTCAAATATGCAAGAGTTAATAAATTCTGTCTTCCAGTTTTTAATCATGGTTGCAGTATGGTGTTTAAACTGGGAACCAAATGCAGAAGTTATGTGAAACCCATACTTTTGGGTCTGATTTTGGCCTTTACTGGTAATTGACAATGTTGTAATGTCAGAAAACTAGCTTTTAATTGTTAAATGAAAAAATCAATTTAAAACTGAAGGCCTGATAATAAACTTGGATCTGGAGGTGGATCTATTTTAGTACTTGGAAGACCTTGGTTGGAGGAAATGGAGAGAAACATGTTTTTTTCCACAATACCATAATCATCTTTATTGACTTATCTCCTAGGTTAGAATGCCAAATAATAAATCCTCTTTCAGCCAAGAAGAAAAATATTATTATTGCATGTATATGTGTGCTAAAATGCTTTGTTAGTTATGTATCGGCCTTAATATGTAAGAAATTCCTTGGTATTTGTGATAGCAACAGAACCAATAAAAATATAGATACAGAAACACATGCTGTTTGGTTTGGAGGCAAGAAGGAACTAACATTCTGTAAGCATCCAGAGGGAGAATAATTCTTCTTTTCAAAATGTGGAAAAAATATTGGTTAAAAGCAGTTGAGCTGCTAGATAGCAATGAATGGTCCTTTGTAAGCCAGCCTCACAGAAAGCAAAGGAAAATCTCTGGATAATTCTCCTTAACTTTAATAAATATCAAGTGCTCTCATCCTTCAAGGCACATATTGACTTGCTAACCTTCTTTTAATCTGTCTTAATCTTTCCTAGTATTTACCTCCTTATGCAATAAATATGGAGAAGACAACAGGACCCAACTTCATCTGTATTTTGAACTTGTGCCATTTCTTTGCCCATGTCAGTGAAATTCATATAGATCTTGAGATGAAAAATGAAACTTGCTATATTACAAGTGCCGTTACATGGTTTATAGTAATAAACCTGATGAACCGTTTAGACCTCTAGCTGTAAGCAGAACTACCCCACTTTGAAAGAGCTACAGAATATTAGATATTTTTGACCTTTGATAGGTATTTCTTGTGTGATAGAATGTAGTATTATTATATCACTAGACAGTTGAATTCCATATTAAATTAAGTGTATTACATGACTTCTAATAAGGTTCCTTAGATGGCAGGTTCACTAGACAATAATGGAGCATCTCGTGCAAACATGTACTTCTCTAAAAACTCAATTATTACAAGCATATTTTTAAAAGAAAATGCTGGTATCTGTTCAGATCGCTGATCTCCTACATTGATTCCTGCTGTACTCATCTGTTTTGCAGCTTCTGAGCAAAAACTGTGGAACAGTGGAAGGACTGTGAGTAACTACTGCTTTTGTTTGTCATCAGTTTCAGTATCCAGTGATGCTGCTGTCTGAGATGTCAGGAAGGGGACCTTCTGTGGTGTCAAAACCCAGCTTAAGCCCCTGGATCACTATGCAGGTACTGAATTGAGCAGTGCTTAGATGCAGCATGGTGCTGAGGGACAGTCTTTCATGGTTTTGTGAAAGCCAAATCCTGCCAAATCAACCTAATCACCTTCTGTGAGAAGGTGACCTGCCTACTGGATGAGGGAAAGGCTGTTGGTGTGGTCTTCCTGGACTTCAGTAAAGCCTTTGACACAGTTTCTCACAGCATTCTGCTTCGGAAACTGTCAACCTCTGGACTGGGCAGGTGCACAGTCTCCTGGGTGGAAAACTGGCTGGATGGCCAGGACCAGAGAGTGGTGGGAAATGGAATTAACTCCAGCTGGAGGCCAGTTACAAGTGGGGTTCCCCAGGGCTCAGTGCTGGATCCAGCTCTGTTCAGTGTCTTTATCAGTGACCTGGATGAAGGCATTGAGTCCTCCCTTAGCAAGTTTGCAGACGACACTAAGCTGGGAGGAAGTGTGGATCTGCTGGAGGGTTGGGAGGCTCTGCAAAGGGACCTGAACAGGCTGGACCGTTGGGCAGAGACCAACGGCATGAGGTTTAACAAGGCCAAATGCCGGGTCCTGCACGTGGGGCACAAGAACCCTGTGCAGTGCTACAGACTAGGAGAAGCCTGTCTAGAAACCTGCCAGGAGGAGAAGCACCTGGGGGTGTTGGTTGACAGTGACTGAATATGAGCCAGCAATGTGCCCAGGTGCCAAGAAGGCCAATGGCATCTTGGCTTGTATCAGAAATGGTGTGGCCAGCAAGTCCAGGGAGGTTATTCTCCCTCTGTACTCGGTACTGGTAAAACTTCACCTCGAATCCTGTGTTCAGTTCTGGGCTCCTCACCACAAGAATGATGTTGTGGCTCTGGAGCGAGTCCAGAGAAGAGCAACAAATCTGTTGAGGGGGCTGGAGAATAAGTCTTATGAGGAGCGGCTGAGGGAACTGGGGTTGTTTAGCCTGGAAAACAGGAGGCTGAGGGGAGACCTTATTGTTCCCTACAACTACTTGAAAGGAGGTTGTAGAGAGGAGGGAGCTGGCCTCTTCTCCCAAGTAACAGGGGACAGGACAAGAGGGAATGGCCTCAAGCTGTGCCAGGGATGGTTCAGACTGGATATCAGGAAAAAACTTCTCACAGAAAGCATCATCAGGCACTGGCACAGGCTGCCCAGGGAGGTGGTTGAGTCACCATCCCTGGAGGTGTTTAAAAGATGGGTAGGCAAGATACTCAGGGATGTGGTTTAGTGTTTGATAGGAATGGTTGGAGGACTCTATGATCCTGGACGACTTTTCCAGCCTGATGATTCTGTAGTTCTATATCTCTGTTCTGTCACTGAATGGTTGGAGTAGGATACTTGCTCCTAGTGAAACTTTTATGTGTATTGCTACTACTGTTGCCTCTTGAGGGTTTTGAGGTTGTGGAAACTGTTGGGATATCTGCTGTTGCACAGTGCTCAACTGAGCTGGTCCTTCCAGATGAATTTCTTCTCTATCCTCAGTGCATCCTTAAATTTACTTAACCAAACTTCCAATGGTCTTGTGAAAATGAGATTTATTACAGGATTGTTGCTCAGGGTGAAAGATCTGCATGTGTGCATGGAAGGAAAAGTCCATTTTAAACACAGAAAAGGAACTACTATTATGCTGGCTATGGGAAGTGAGTTACGGGAGGGAAGGGAAGGAGTTGAAACATACAATGACTACTGAGGAGAAAGAGGAGATTGGACTGCAATCTACTCTCCCAATTGCAATCTTTGTCCCATCTTAGATACCTCAGTTGCTATGTGGATGTCTGATTTTGTATAGTAGTGATTCATTGTCAGTGCTGAGTCATCTATAGCATGTGTCTTTGGTTCTGATTAGCAAACTGCTGCAGATAGAAATTAACAAACCTGCAATAATTTTCATGGTATTTAATAGAGCTAGCTGCATGTTTTGCAGCTGAATAGTCTCCCTTCAGAAAATCAAAACATTTCCTTGGAAATTATTTATTTCAGGGAAAATTTTTAACAGCAGATTCTCAGAACTTGTTTCCCTTTGCATGTTGTCATGGCATAACATTCAAAAGGATAGATTAGCCATGAAAAAAATTATGCAGTTTCTTTTCTCACCAATTAGAGCCAAGAGAGATTTCAAGCTCTAGGAATTTTATGCGACTAAGGAATTAAGGGGACAAATTGGGGTCTTCTGCAAAAGTACCGAGTCATCATAAGTTTGAGATCTGCGTTGTGTCTTTGAAGAGAACTGAGCTGAGATCTAGACCAACTCTGGCTGTTTAAGTAGAGCTGTTAATTAGCACCATATCCCGACATAGCTCTGTTCCTTGATACTCTTTAGCAGGAAATTGTAAAATATATTATAAAACTCGAAGAGTCCTAAATGTCTCCTACCTCCGATATTGAAAACAAGTACTGTAGTAGGGATAGGGGTAGACCATTCATGCTATTTGTTTCCTCTTCCTTTGAAATGTAATGTCTTATTAAAAGCTTTCCCAATAGGATTTTTGGGCTGGAATTGTGCATTAAAAGTGCAAACACAGTTTTTATTCTCTTGCCTACAAAAGAAACAGTTAATATAACAGTATATTGTTTAGAGAAGCCAATAATACCTTAAAATAGGAGGAAGAAAAATTTTTAGCAATGTTTTTGAGACTAAGCTTCTGCTGAAATGCATTGGATAAAAGAACAATGAAGTAGCTGGGGATACTCAAGTATTTTGGTGTCTGCCTTTGTGAAGATTTGGAACCGATTGAATCAACCCCTCTGTGAGGGTGGTAGTCCCATTATGTTTGTTATGGGGTGAGTGGTGTAATTGTTTTTTCCGCATGTTCAATCAAAAAGCTAATATGTGCATTATTGTTTTGCTAGTTTTTAAGCCCTTTTCTCATTACAGTTATTGATCTTGATTAAAAGCTGTTCTTCAAATATTTGGGTCTGTTGACATGAAGGGATTCTTTTCTTCTCTGCTACCAGAGGGAAGGTATCTTCATTTGTGTTAATTGCAGGTGCCTGATACTAAATGCAAACACCAAAGCAGTGCTTGAGTTGAAAATTCAAAACTGTGAGGGAAAAAAGAAAAAGGAAAAAAAAAAAGCTGCTAAGATATCCTTTCCTTCTGCATTTATCAGAATCGTGTGCTTTCCTTTAGCACTGCTATATGTCAGAGAAAAATGTCATGAACACTTTTTTGAAGACATATAATTTTCAGGTTTTGTCGGTGAACGTGTACTGTCTCAGTCCTTTACCAGGAGAAGAGGGAGTGTAAGATAGTAGCAGAGCGTAGAGGGTATAGAAATACACAACAATCAAAATGCAATAACTTGGTGCCAAAAGGAATAGTGATGTATGGTTCTGTTGAATTTAGACAAAGCCAGACCTGCTATTATAATTTGAAATGTGTGAATGGACCCTTGTATCAACGATCATGATGGTGTGCATAGGCATGAATCTCCAGCTAGAGTCTGCAGGAATGCTGTAGACTCTTACAATAGAAAACTTTTTCAAAAAAAGCCACTTGGACATGAATGTACAAGTGTATTCTTTGTCCAGAGATTTATTTGGTTAGAGCCTTATGATGATGCTTTGTTTATAGTAACTTTATTCATTATTACAAAAGAAAGCCTCTGCTAGGTTCAAGACGTCCTGAAGACTGTCTACGTGCTGCATCCCATAGTTTTACAGGCAAGAGAGAAGGATGAGATAATTGGCACTGATTCCTATAAAGCCTAGGAATTGTATACCAGATGGACTGGAGGAAGTTTTTCAAGGCTAGCAGGGATGTGTTAGTTATAATTTCCAGGATTGTTTAGTCTAAAGTGTTCATAAACTTTAGTAGAATTTCCCCATGGCAAATGATCCTCACTTAGCATTTGGGCTTGATTTGTTGCCTGAAATGGATTTGGTCCTGCTTCTACCTTTTGGATCTTGTTACATACTTATCTGTTGGATTGAGACCCTTCCACTATAGTTTGTGTTGTCTTGCAGGTAGTTAGAAGTCATCATTAATTTACTCTTCTCAGTGAAATAGACTGATTTATTATTATTGTTCTCCTGCAAGAGGCCAAATAATTTTAAAATAATTTTCATGACTCTTCCCTGAATTTTTCCATGGTATTTTTCTAGGTCCAAAAGAAACCTTGGAATCTTTTGTGACAAAAATGAATGCTAACTCCATCTCAAGAGAGTCCTAAATGAAGTCCTTTTTGGGTTGTTGATTACTTGTCTAGAGGATGCTCATGTCAATACTTCATTTCAGCTGGCAAAACCAAGGAAATAAATAGAGGCTTTGTTGTCTTGGAGGTTAAATGCCTTGGCTGGTTTTAATCTGATGTTGAATAAGGGTATCTGCCCTCAAGTCAGCTGTAGACCTATGGCTACTTGCCTGGAAATCTCTTCTCAGATTGAAATTGGCAACATCTTCCCCAACATGTGGACAGGGACCCATCACTTTTTTCCTGATGGATTTTTCTTTTAATAAATTCAATATGTTATGATAAATAGATTTTTCTGCTTGAGAAGTAGAAAGAGATTGGGGAAAATGGTGCCAGCAGGGATTCTTAAAGGGGCTTTTACTAAAAAGTGTATCTCTCTTCTCAGGGGTTGTATTTCTTTTTTCAGTGTGTGTATGACAACATGAGTTTAAGCCCAGTTAATACAGTGCCAGGAAAAGCTTAAGACCTGGAGACTGTAATGAAAAAATTCCTCTTCTCTCATCACAGAATCAAGTTTTGCAGGTGCTGCTCCCACCACCTTGCCCCAGCAGAGCTCTCTTTCCTCACCCTTTGGAGGGTCTGATCATAGCGCAGATACTTGCCAAAATGAGTGAAGGCTTTCAGGTCTTTCGGTGATTAATTCAGAGAAATGTCTTGGGTCCCAACAAAGCAAGAACTCTCAAAGCCCTTTGATTACAGAATCATAGAATGGTTTGGGTCAGAAGGGACCTTAAAGACTGTCTATTTCCAACCCCCCCGCCATGGGCAGGGACACCTTCCAGTGGATCAGGTTACTCAAAGCCTTATCCAGCCTAGCCTTGAACACCTCCAGGGATGGGGGCATCCACAACTTCAACATAGCTTTGACCTATTTTTAAAATAGAACATAGACAAGGTAAGTTGCAGATGCATAATTTCACCTGTCTGCCGTTATTTGTCCCTTGTCTGAGAAGTAGAGAAATTCTACAGCGTGCATCTCAAACATGCATAATCTGTTTACCTTCACCAAAAATTTAATGAAAAAGTAAGATAAATGAATACTGTCTTAAACTGAAACAATTTCTATTTTACTGATATTCCAAATCAATTTAAACTGTCATCCCTAATTTTCTTTGTTCAATTCTAAATGGAGATGCACCCATTGTAGTAACGTGGGAAGATAATAGTCACTCTTATTCTTAAGGGATTTTTTTTTCCCCTTTTTAGAAGGTCTCATGTTAATGAGGCAGATGCTCACTAGCAATATCCTTCTAAGAGCCAAATAATTTATATTTAATTGAATATCATGAATATTCTTTGGTTAAGTCAGAAAGCAAATAGAGGTATGCTTGAACACAAATATTGATATAAAAATCTATATATTCTTTGAAGAAATTTTAGAGAGACCCTCTCTTCCTACCATCCAGAAGTCCATTAGAGATAAACTCTTACAAGATAGGATAAGCTTTTAAGGACACACCTTCTTCTTTAAGGTATTGCTCTTTAAAGCTCATTTGTCATTTATCTTCTCATTTGGAGTGTTACATGGCAAATTACCTTCTGAAAATACAGTATTTGATGTTGTGCACCTCTTTATTTTTGTGCCTTTAGTAAAAATTGAGATTTTACTAGAAATTTTTTTTCCTTTAATGACTTTCCTGATGTGTTTGGATTTCAAATAATGTTTTAATTTTGTCTAGTTCTGTGTGACATTATTCTGCTTTTTGTGAATTACATTTAAAAGATTATTCTTAGATATAATTCTAGTCAAAGAGTTATTATTTAATTTTGGAGAAATTTTCTCTACAATAGAGGCAACACCCCTCCAGTCTTCCCCTTCTCCCTCCCAAGAATAAGGGAGACTGGAGTTTTTTGTATGTGGTTTCCGCTGTGAAGTATGATAGGAATACAAAAGTGATCAGTCATCATGCCATTGAAACTGTTTCCAATTTGATTTAGCTTCAGATTTATTGAAAGAGGCAGTATTGATTACTGCAGCTAAAATAACTGTAAGTTATTTCATATGACAGAAGACAAATGGGATAGTTTGGAACATGAGTCCAACTCTCATGCAGACTTTTATCCTGTTTGATATTTATCCTTCTAGGAAATAATTAGGACTATGATTATTCATAGTTGAATGTGCTATGCATAATCCATTCTACTGTACTTTATGAAGGTGTTTTAGTCCTCAGGTGGTTCTGGAATGCCATCTTGAAAGATTATATATTTGGACTAGAAGCTTTTTCTTATCTCAGAACTTCTACCTATAGAAACCTATATCTTCCTACTTCTGCCAGCGTTCATCATCTCACATTCTGCCACTTGCTGCCCGTCGGAAATTTCAGAATCAGAAATAATCAAAAGCTTGTTTCTGAAACTTGATTAATACATTGGGTGACAAAGCCCACAACATTAGTTCAGGTTAATGAGATGGCTCTTGAAAAACCGAGATAATTGTTCAAAAATATATTTGATTTAATTTGATTCAGTGAATAGCTATTCCATTCCTGGATCAGGCATGAGTCTTGCATACGGTAGCTAGGCAGTTCACTGATGCTTAGCCATCAGGGGCATCCTGAATGATTGTTTTCACTAGTTTTACTTAGTGTTTGAGTCTCAATTAATAAGAAAAGCCTGAACTACATTTTCACTCTCTTATTGGAAATAAGGTCAAAGCTTACATAGATACTGCAGGAAATTGAGCTATAGGATTTTAATGCAAAACTTTTACGTGCATAGTTGATCCCTGCTAGGGAAACTGAAGTGGGAAGGAAACTTTCTTCTGATTGCCACACCACTCTGAAGAAATAACATCATGTACCAGGGCAGCAGCACCGCTTTATTGCCAAAGCGCCGAAGCAGTGCTCAGTTGCTAGAGGAGACGTCCTACTGGAACAAGGAGTCTTGGCAGGTGTGTGTGCACTGCCTGTCACCTCCCTCGTACCTCCACTTGTCCATGAAATTCTGCCTCTGATTCCTACAGTACTGTGGGAGTGGGAGAAATGGCTCAAAGTCGCATGTTAACTTCTGAGAAGATATTTCATGTTTACTTATATATACAACAGCCTACAAGTAGTCTGAGCACTTTGGATTTCAGTTAAGTTACCTACAGTGATGACCTTTTCCTGGATGAAAGTGTGGCCTAAAGCATGATAAAGCCTGTGTAGGAGTAGCTTTTGTGCCAAAGGAAAAATAAAACAATATAAATTTTAGATACTTCAGGTTACTGTGGCTGTTCCAAATTCCCAGTTTGTGTTGGAAAATAATGTCCGGGGTTTTGGAAGTAAGCATAAGGACCCTGAGGGTTAGGCACACAGTTGCCCCCTTAAGAGGAGAAGCAAGTTTGCATTTCTAGTAGTGTGTTTTCTGATGCTTTATAGAGTGCTGTATTTCCACTTCCACTGTGTTCAAAATTAAGTCATTTTCATCTTCTAGGTGAATTTTATTTTAGGAGTCATTGCAATTGGTATACAATTGTGTTCAACACTGGACAACCTCCATAAATGGCCATGTAACTTTTTACTCTAGATCAGAGCTTACCAACCCTCTGGGGTGTGGGACTAGGTCATTATTCTTCTCAAGCTGCCTGTAGACCTAACATGACAACTTCACTTAAATCTGGAAGGATGTTTTTTGAAAATAAATGTTATTGATTTTTTTTATTTTTTTTTAGAAGGCAGGCTGAATGTTTTCTAATACCTGTGGTCTAGTTGCAAGCTACTTAAAACTCTGCTTTTCCCTTATAAATAATTCTTGACTGTGTCTTGAAATAGAATAGTTTTATAGGATTTAATTTTTGGTTCAGGTATAGAAATAATTGAATAATTAAAAAAAAAAAAATGCTTCCCAAGCAAAGTTGCAGTCATATACTCTTAACCCATCCCCATTTCAAAGTAAAATAAATGTGCCTGTCTTCCAACAATGTGTTGACAGATGAGCTGCAGCAGTTGAAGTTACCTCTCCCAGGTATCCATCCTTCCCGGAAGGAGAGTCAGAGAGACAGAATATGTCTGTGAGCCTCAGGCTGTTCAACACAGTCTGTCAGCCTTACTCCAACCCATCAGAAGTGTAAAGCAAGCCGTCAGAATTTGCACTCAAGGGGGAAGAGTTGCGAATACATTTTTTTTTTCCTGCTGACTGTGCAGGCAGGGTGACAATCTTTCCCTGTGGTGACAGCTAAATGATGCCAGCATCTTTTACTGCCATAGATAAGTGTACCTCAAATACCTAAATGCTTCTCATATATTTAAAGTTCCACCTGTCTTGAGGGTGTCCTCTGCTTAAGGTTGGATCAAAGTCTTTGACATCTGCCTTGAGGTGAGAGCATTTCATTCATGGTAGCGTTCTTGGACACTCATACAATACTAATCTTAATGCTCATATTAATGCATAATCCAAGTTTCATACCTTAAGTGCATATAAGTTGGGGGAGAAAGTTAACTCATCATAGAATGGTTTGGGTTGGAAGAGACCTTAAAGATCACCCAGTTCCAACCCCCCTGCTGTGGGCAGGGACACTTCCCACTAGACTAGGATGCTCAAGGATCTGTCTAATGTGGCCTTGAATGCTTCCAGGGAAGTGGCATCCACAAATTTCCTGGGCAACCTGTGCCAGTGCCTCACCACCCTCAACATGAAGAACTTCTTCCTAGAGTCTAGTCTAAATCTCCTCTCCAGTTTATAGCTATTCCCCATCACATTTACAGCCATCATAATATCAGTTTGCCTACTTACATAAGTTCTCAAGATTACTGGGAAAACAGCTGTTGTATGTAGGAAAGCACAATATATGCCAAATACAATGGTTAATGTCAAGCATGGAGTTAATGAGGCCTTAATTTTTATTCTGTGTAGCCAAAACTTTCTGCCTTTAAAGGTATCTTCAAGGGTTTTTTTTTCTTTTCTTAATTCGTGCCTTGGATAGATTGTTAAGGAGTCTACCTTCTTATGTTCACTGAAATGCTAGTGCTTTCTTCTTGACAAATCAAGCTGGAACACAGAGGTGGTGTTTCTGGTTGTCAAATTGCTCTCTGAAGAAAGTAAATATTCTTAAAAACACCAAACGTAGGCCTTTAAAAAAAGAAATTAAAAACCCTTTAAGCACCCTCCCCCCACCCCCTTACTGCTTCTCAAACGAGGCATAAACCCTTTTCCTTTCTTTGTCCCAAGTAATCTGTCATCTTTAGTACCTGTTGCTGCCTGTTACACTACTGTTAGCAAGCTATTAGTTATCAGGAGCCTTCTCTTCCTTTCCCCTCACCAGTATACTTGGAAGAATTATCAAGATAATGTACTAAAAGAATTGAAAAGAAACGCAGTATAGAAACATTCTTTACTGTTTGAAGCTGCACTTCTGCATCCTTTCCAGAGCTGGCTAGATCACTGTTAGTTTGGAGGACTGTTTTGCCGCAAACCCTTCTCTTTGCTTTTCAAATTGTGTGCTGATTAAGTGACTGATGTCACAGGTCTTGATTGAGAGGTCTGTTGTGGTGATTACATGAGAGTAGTTGTCTAGTGCTCCTAATCCATTTAAATTGCTTACAAATGACTTGCCTTCATTTTCTCTCTTGGTTCTTCTATTGTGTGATACCTTCTTACTCATATGTCAAGGTGAGCTAATTCCTTGTGCCTGAAGAAAGGGCTCACGTAATCCCACAAAGTATGAGAAAAACATGGCATTTAGCATAAGTAACTGTTGAAACTTTATTATTAGATGTGTCTGGATTTTCATTAGAAAAGCAGTTCATCTACCAAGTTGTGAAAATTTCCTTAATTCTCATCACCTCAGTTATCACACAATTCTATCAGATCCAGAGGACAGCTATTGCCAGGAGTTACAGGGCTATGGGACCTTCCACAATGATTTTATTGTCAGTAATTGCTTTCTGGTCCTTACAGTGTTTGAGCTGTACAATATTGACTGCACAATATTTTTAGTGTTCTCCAGGGCATTAAGTCTTTTGTAGATGAAACAAATCTCCTTTTTCTGTGCATGCTGAGCATGAAATTGCAGGGGTGGTTAGGCAATGTAGCTGAGATGATGCACTAGAGTGGGGCAGGTGGTTCTTCTCCTTTTCCACCCTTCCTCTCTCTCTTGGGCCCTGCCCTGGGCTGTATGGCCTTGTGTATTCCTTGCATTTATCCCTAGCTCTTTTATGACCTTGCCGTAAACTAATTGAATTCCCTACCCAAGAAGAAAGATAGTCATTCAAGTTATTGGGTTAGTTTCCTGCTGGATTGTTGAGGTGAATTCTTTTATCATGCACTTAGAAAACATTAAGGATTGTGAATAATTGTCCAATAGGAAAAGTAGCAGAGGCATTCTCCTTCTAAATTTTAACTCCATATGTTTAAGTAACACAGATAATGGCTTCTCTTCTATGAGCAATACTGAGGAACTGGGTAATTTTATTTTATAGTGAAGCTCTCTTTTTTGCAGTATCTGTAAAAATAATATTTCCGCAGCTTGTTACCATCTAATCAGAGACAGGGTTTTACTTTCCTCTTTTATGAGCTACATCCCTTATTTCAGATAATTGCTTGTCCCTGTTATTAGCTGACTAGTAGATGACCATAACATTGATTTTAATAGCACATTATACCCTGTGTGGACCCTGGGAGACTAAAAAGGCTTAAATCTTTAAGCATAGAAAAGCAAAATATAAGTCTATTTAATTGTAATTCCTGAAAACTGTAAAGCATAGAACAACATCAATCAGCGGTGCCAGGTAGCTGTGGTTTTCTTGATGTAGCTTGAATTTATCTTTCATATAATTATCTACATTAAGCTTAAAATTTTGTTTTGAAAATATTTTGAGATTTTTTTTTTATCATCTTTGATTTGATGCTTTTTTTTTTGAACTGATATTAAGGAAGAAGATCAGAGTTCCCCAAAAGGAAATTTAAAACCCCCTAACTACACCTGAGTCAGCAGAACTTTTTGATTTCCCCTTTGCTTTTTTTCTATATTATAATGGAAAAGTTGACTCAGCAGGAAAATATAAACATCATTCTGAAACTGTTAGAACAATTTATTAAATTGCTATATGGATTTTACTTGATTATCTCAGACCTCTGCAGCAGGCATATTTTCCCCATTTCTAATGTCATTTGAGGCAACGGGAGGTGCTTGAGAATTATCCGTATCTGACACACCTCAGCTAGAAAGGAGCTTGGAGTTGGTAAGCAGGTATATGACTCTGTATTAATGCAACTGCTCTTAGGAACAGATGCAGCCTCTGCAGGAATGGGCAGGCTAACCATCCCTAATCACATCAGCTGGCATGGGGATAGGATGCCTGTCTGTCTTAACTCCCTCCCCCACCAACTGCTGGCCATTGACATCCCTGGGGCCTTGGGATAAATCTGCACTTGTTTATTAGTATTGTCAATTCTATCCAGATTTAGGAACTATTGTAGCATATTAGCATTTGAATAAGATTGGAGCAGAGATATCAGGTAGATTCTACCCAAGTTTGTTAATCAGTGACAAAATACATTTTTCTTCTTTTGAGTTGTTTTGGTACTTAGAAAACAACTAGATAAATAAAATTCACATCTTCAAGCTACCCTGATTTCTATTGACAAGTGTACTTGTTAAAGTTTTATGTTTTAAAGAAGCTCCCATTTTTAAAGGCTGAAAGGTTAACAACTGAACACAGATTGTCTCCAGTGAATCAAGCTCAATTTGCTTGAGTTTGTTGAAAGCAATCTGCTCCAAAGAAGCTAATTAGAGTGAAGACTGCAGAATGTCTAGGCAATACCGTATGTATGTTCTCATATATGTTGTGTATTTCCTTGTGTGATATCATATAGTTGTGTCTAGCTTGCTTTCCCTTTTGGTGGTAATGAAAACAAAATACATCTCCCTCCAAAATGTCTCTTTGAACCTGGTGTGATACAAGAAGGATGCTTTGATACTGGTAACTAAGTAACTTTGCTAACAAAAAAGATATTGTCAGCTTCCTGTGGTTGAATTGATGTCTATTGAATGGCTTAGATGACATAAAGTAGGCAAACCCACACATTTATTTAATTAAGGATACTTAGTTAGAGCTTGTAATGTTAAGCAAGTAAGTGTGCTTTCCATCTGTGTTTTTATTTGTATCTAATGTCACAGTGGATTTTTTTTGAACTTGAGAGCAACAACTGAGAAGCCATCATTGCTGTGATTTGCTCCATGCAATCTTGAACTTGTTTGATAACCCCAAGGCAATTGGTCTGGGGAACTGGTGGTGGATCAGATCTGATGTGGAGTCCACCTGAATCTAAGCCCTGTAAGGACTCCTTTTAAGTCTTTAGCTTCAGAGTAAGCACTTACACTGGAGTATCTGCCACCCACGCGTACTTTTGGCCTGAGACCTGAAAAGTCTCTGCTACTGTGAAGAATATTAAGGATGTTGGCAATAATTGTGTCTATAGGGTAGAAAATGCCTAGATTTTATGAAGGTGGGTGGGTGACATCCCTCGTAGATAAGGAAGTGGCTGCTTTTCAACAACTACTTTACTGTTTCAGAAGCTTTCCTAAATCCTTCTTTGCCTTCCTTAGAGCTATGTTTAAAGATAATCCAATTCTGTTTTTAAGCCCCAAAATGTTACAGCTAAAAATAGATGCTGAGAAACAGGGGTTTATTGTTTGTTTGTTTCCTTTCAAAATAAAAAAAAAAAAGCACAGAATATCCAGGGGGTGGAGGGAGAAATACTTCCAACAGCTTGATCCGCCTTCTCTTTGTATGAGATAGTGAGTGTGAAAATCTGGGAGTAATTAATCAATGTGGACTTTCCAGATTCATCATTGTTGAAGTGCACCTGTGCCAAGCAGCATTGTGCTGATCCTGGGCAAAAAAATTGCAGCATATTCATTAACTGCCTCTGGTTTCTGTGCCTCATTTGCAGAGCAGAGGCCAGAAAGAGGTGAGGTTTTGGGTTGTGCTGAGCCAGTGCTATACAAAACAAACAGACTTTGGCTAAAGAGCTAACTGTTCTCTAGGGTATTTTTTTTTTTCTTCCCTTTTTGCTGCTTAAGCTTCTAACAAGAATGGAAACTATACCTGAGCACTAGTGGTCTTTTACCCAGTTCTATATACTATGCTGTCCCTATAACTGTATTTTTAAATAAGATTAGTAGGCAGGAGCTTGTGCAGTGGCATATAGTTGTGGAGCCTATCTTCTTATTTTGTGTTAGGGAAGAGCCTGGCTGCACAAGCGGTTACTGGAAGGAGAGGAGCTGCTGAAACGCACGGGCATGTATGGAGCTCATGTCCTCCTCCTTGGCTGTGAGAATTCCTTCTGCCCAGTAGTCATTACTGTCAGCTAGGCAGTCTTGCTTGTGTTTGGTGTTCTTGCATCTCAGCTTTGCTTGCTGGCTGGTGTACACAGGTGTTGGATTTATTTACGTATTCGCCTTGTCTAAGCAAGTGTGGTCCTAAAAAGTTTAACTTGTTGGAACTAATTTTTCTGTCAAAATGTTACCTGTGTTTATAAGGGATTAGAGGGAAAAAAAATAAATGGAATGTGAAACTTCCAAAACAAAGACTGCGGAACTTCTGAAGCATGCTCAATTTTTATTTTTAATATATTGCCATATCTGCTATTACGATGTGGGTACATTTTGTTTTATTTTGCTTACTTTTGTGTCACACCATTTAATAGAAAAAACTCAAGATCTTTCAAACAGTGTTAATTAGAAATTGCTCTGGAGGATATTGAAAATAATGGAATATCCTTATACTAGCATCAATAATGGCTACATATAATTATATAGCATACTACATATTTGTCATGAAATGTGAAAATCCCTGCCAAATCTGGAAGAAATAATTGGAGATTCTGAGGTAGTATTTCTGAAAGTTCAACACAGTTTTCTGTTCAGAATTGCCATTTCATGTATGATTTTCATTTGTTTTGAAATTTTCTACAAAGCAGAAATACAGATTTTTGGTTAGCTTTCATACTCTCATACTTAAAACAGCTTTTTCTAGAGCAGGAAAGCTATTCATAATCAGTATATTCTTATGTTTGGAATATTAGACTTCTGAATATAAAATACAATCGAGGATTTAAAGGAGCTCTTATTCCAGTTGTGCATATGGCTACCAATCAGCATTGAAATTATATGAATGTATACTACATCATTCATTCACTTTTTTTTTTTTTTTGTCTTTAGAGTTTAGACTAACTCACGTATTTTTTCACAATAAAAATTTTCACTTAAAAATAGGAGAGAGATACTGGGGTGTGACTGCCTGATAGACTTCAAGAACTGCTCCTGGAGTATAAATAATAATAAAATAAATATAAGGATTTAGTAAATTCTGCAGAGAATCTAGGAAAATTACAATCCATGCCTTGCACAGATCCCAAGGTTTTTGTCCATCCACCTTGTACACTGTAGAGGCTGTGTTGTACTTGTTTCTCCTAGGCTGTATATTGTGGCTGGCTTTTAACTACAGTCATGTGCAATGCCAGCAGCTCCTTAAGTCTGGCCAAGTTAAATATCTTGAATGTTCAATGTATATATGCAGGCTTGAGTGTTACTAGTCAACTGCAATGATGCACACCAAGTCAAGTAAAAGGAACCACTGTGTAACTTAAAAAAATGTCCTTCTCTTAAGACCAAGGCTCCAAATCCCAACCATTAACTAAAGTTGTCAAAAACCAGCATAACAGGAATAACTGTAATCATTCCACATATGGTTTGGTAATATGAATTATTGACCTTGATAATATCAATAATAAACTGAAATGGCAATTTGTGGTGTTGCAGACCTTGTTTATGAGGTGCTACTTGCCATTAAAATAAATAGGTGCTGAGGAGAATTGATGAGTGTCAGAAAGCTTAGATGAATCTGGAATACCTCATAATGAGACAGTAACCATCCAAACCATTTTACTCGTCTTGTCATCCACCAAAGAGTCAATTGTATTGCTATGCATTTTTGTTGGCATTCCTGCCCACCCCACTGCAGGTAGGAGATGATTATGTCATACAGTATTGTAACAACCACAAGATGATAGATAACTGTGTGAAAGTGAACTGTGTAAGGACATGAAGCATGCAGGAAAATAAGCTTTCAAATTATGTGTTTGCTATGTTTCAGCATTTTGGTTTTGTTCTTTTTTTAAGGAAATTATTGCTCCTTGGAGGCCTCTTCCTCATGGGGAAAGGGAGAATGCAGCTAGAAATTTAAATCTCTGTGCTAGCAAACAGAACTAATGCAGCTATATTAGAAAGTATCATCAAGGTGGTGTTCATAACTTTGGGTTCTACAAGCTCATGCTGTTGTTGGGTTTTCACTGCTGTAGACTGCAGCAGAGCTGAAATAACTGGAACTAGCCCAAGTAAAAGTGGGATAGTGAACATGGGAAACTGACAGAAACATCATCTTGATAAAGTGGTGCAGTACTCCCAATACCAGCCTCTTGGGACTGCAGTGTTTTAGAACCCACTGGGCTCTGGTAGGGTTTCTACCTCTTCCAAGCTCTCAGGAAGTTTAAGGTTTCAAACTCTTTACACCATTCTCCTTTTGGCCTGGACCCATTGATTATGTTCAGTCATGGATATACACCTTGTAGCCTGAAGATTACAAAATTAACGTGTGGTGTGCTGAGAGCTACTTTCCTTCCCTTTTCACCTTCCCCCACAGGACACTTGCATCACGTTCTCCTGTGATGCCCCAGGATTTAGCTGCTGGGAACCAAAATAAATTAACATAATGCAGGGTCATCTGACAAGGAATTAGAAAAAAAAATAAGAAAGAGTATCTCGCTGTAGGAAGTCAAAAGCCCTTGAACTGTGACTTTTTGAAATGCCTTTAGGTTCTTCATACCTTATCTAGCTTGACCCTTTTAATGAAACAATATGCCAGCAATATTTTGTGTTGGGTAACGTTTCTTGCCCAGTCTTTCCTGCTGGTCATTCTTGCAAATCTTTGTTTGTGATGTTGACTGACTTCCCTAGTCAGAACAAAATCTTGCTCATAAACACAGCCTGCATTTCTGCTTGAGGTGAGAAATTCCAGAACTGCTATAATTTTTTTCTCCACCTGTGTCCCTTTCACATTCTTGTGCTACTTATTGCAGGAGATGAGTTGGTGTTTGAAATGTAGTCAAAGTTCCAGATTTGCAGCCTTGATGGCTGTCAGGTAGACTTTTAATCAGGTGTCTGAAAGCCAGGCAGCTGCTTGGAATGCTGTGTAGCAGGGGAGGCTTAAAGCTAGCCTTTACTGCAAAAAACCGAAGTAGAATATATAATTTAATATAAATTCCATGCTCCTCCATGCAAAGGCAACAGTATAGTCTCTTTTGTATTGCATAGAGCTCTTCTCTAGGATGCCTGCCAACAACCCCCCTGCATTCTTACTGTCCAGCACCTTGTTATGGCTTTGAAGAAGCAGTATGTGTGCATTGTTAGCTATCACTTTGTGAAATAAACTGCTTTCAGAACTGTTATCTAAAAGCTGAGATATAAGCTGCCCTTATTTCACAGCTAAAAATGCCTTAATGGAAGCAAAAAGTTACTGTATTAAAAATACATTTTCTTCTAAGGAAGGGGGAATTGAGATGCCATCTGTACTACTTTTGGCTCCAGTTCAGCTCCTTCAAATGAATGCCAAATTAACAGCAGCATTTCTCCCTCCCCGCTTCCTTCTCCATCCTGTAGCTCTTTATCTAAGCCTCATTCAGAAACCTTGGGAAAGTAAGGGAATATCACCTGTGAAGAAACTTCAGTGGGGATTTTAAATTTATTCTGTGTTTATTTTCTGTGGCTGTTACAGCCCTAGTATTTGATTCCTGAGGTCTGACTTCCCTTCCCTGCAGGGAGGACATTGTTTATATGGGAAGATTGAGCAGAAGGTTGTGTAGGTTCTTGCTGTGGTGTTGCTTGAAGTTACTGGTCTCTGACACCACTGGCCAAGGTCCATGGACATCCCCTGACATTTGTCTCCACGTGTTTTCCTCACCTCTAGGATCTTCCCTTGTTTCCCCAGACCTCTCCCTGGGCCAAGATCTTCTCTGTCTTTTTTTTCTGAGCACCCTTCTTCATTCTGCGACCACTTTTTCCATTCAAGGCAGCAACCTTTGGCACCGGGTCTTTATTCCAGAAACAAAGCTCCCTGTTTCTCTGGCCTAAACTGTGCATGTGCAGAAGCACAGCAGGTGATGAACCTCTTAATTGGTGGGTCCATCGCATGTCTTTTTATTACCTACAGCTAGCAAGCAGCAGCCTCCTGCTAGAGAGTTCAGGAGTTCAGGTTTTGGTATTCACCTATGCGCTTAACATGCAGGTATCTGCTTCTTGTTTGTGTTCACAATTGTAGCTGTTTTTTGCAGTGATTGGTGCAATTCCATCCTTGGACCAGCCACCAAAAAGAACAGAACCTCAGGTTTTAAAGGTGTATTTTTTTCATTTTTAATAATTTTGATTACGTATATGACATTTGCATAAGACAGAAGATATTTCTGAGGTGGAGACAGAGTGCCATTTTAACAAGTATTATTTCTGCTGACATAGGCTAACCCTGTTTTGAAGAAGAAATTCAGTTACAGTGTGCCTGTTCCACATATCTAGTTATCAGCGCAGTATTTTCCAAACTGCAGATTGCAAGGCTAACACAAAGAGAATAGCTCATTTTAGTGCATAATATACAATTCTGACTACCTGAGATTGCTAACTTAACCTCCTCTATAACAGTAGGATTAGTTAAAACTCTCCTGAAAACCTTAAAAATTCTGTTCACCACACTTTTGAATAAAACCACTTTTTTTTTTAATTAGTTAATTTAGGTAGGGAAAATATTTTGAAGTGGCTGGGAAAGTTGCTGGTTCTTGTGCCACTGTGTAGGTGGGAGGGTTTTTCCTTCCCCCACTTGTTTTTTTTTTATCTTTAAGATGATGTTTACTGCTCTTCAAAAGAGAGTCAAGCTCTGATTTCTCCTTTGGAGTCTTGTTTTGTAGCCAGATTCCTGTGACAGAAAATGCTTTGTCCCAGCTCTCATGAAGCTTGTTCTGGTCTTTGTGATCAGCATTGTCCCAAAGAAACACAACTGTTTAGGAAATTTATAGATAGCAATTTGGTCTCCAGTGTAGCAGAGGCTCATCTGTTAATTGCTTTGAAGATTAAAGTCAAGACCTTGAACTAGCATCTGAAATTGACTTTAAAGATAAGCCCTGGCCATGAACTTCCATCATTTCCTTCCCAAAGCCTTTAGCATTTAGAAGATAATAGATAAGCAGGATATCCAGGACAACATCTAACTGTAAAAGATTTGTCTTACGGAGACCTAAATTGTTTCGAGGGCAAAGCTACTTCTCTCTAGAGCTGTTACCCAGGGATCTCTCCAGAGAAGATATCAGCAATGAAAAACTATGATCATTAGGCCAAATAGCCATACTGAAATGACAACAAGTCTGTCACATATTGATAACATCCACTATGTAAATAACAGTCAGTCCAGTTTGCTGATTTGAATCAATAAGATGATTATTTTTCTTTTAAATTAAGATGAATCAATATTTTCCTAGGTGTGACGTTATTGCTTTTTGATGAAACAATGCTCTCCTCTTCTCTTCCGGTACTTCACTACACTGCTCACTCCCTCCCCAACTCCAAACTTAATTTGGATTGAATCGAAATGTTTTGCCTTAATGAAGTGAAGCATCTTATTCTGAGGTTGTTTAACAACTTTGTCATAACCTCTTTTTATCAAGGCAGTTTTATTTAAAAAAGTTTTCCTTTTTCACACACTGAAAATGTTGAAGAACTTTGGGCAACTTAAATCATTTGTTTAGAGATGTTTAGAAATAATCAAATTCCCTGGTAGTTTTGGTTACATCAGTGAAAATGTCATTCTTCAAGACCATTTCCCCTAGTCAAGTATGATGCTAGCTAATAGGGATGTTTCCTTAGAGATACTCTACTGTCGGCATGTTAGAAGCTGATTTGAATACAATGTTTAAGTGAGCCCTGTGAATTGTATTTGTTTTTATGGTGTTTGAGACCAAAGCCTAAGGAATGGTTGTTGTGCTTGATCAAGTAAAAGGACAAAGTTGCAGGCACTTCATGCATCTCAGGGCTTGTAGAACATTGCTAAATGGGGGAGAAATTGAAACCTTCTGAGTAAGACAGTGAAAAGAGATTTAATTAGGAGGGGATATATTTCAGATGAAAAGAACATCAGACATTGAAGTGGAAGGGTGAGGGAGAAGGGGCTGAGGGATAGAGAACAAACAAGCAGTTAGGGAAATATAAAATGGAAATTACTGAAGATGCTGCATGGCAGGTAATGGGAAACAGTATGAACAAGCGACTGTCAGTGAGTAGTCTGACCAAAAAGTAAGAGGTATGTTTTGACGAACAAAACAAAAAGCCTCAGTCTATGCTGGCTGTTTCTGCTTCTGTCTGGCTTCTCCTTGCATTTCCTTTCCTAGGATTGCCTTTCTTGAAGTTAATTTTTTGTCTTAACATTGGTGAGTCTGTTGAGAGCAGGATATGACTTGCCCGTCTCATGGACTCGGGTAATACAATCTGTCCTCTTTGTACTGCCTAGCCTGGGACCTCAAACAATGAATTTATGCTTCTTGGTGCATCCCTCCTTGTTTATGTTTTATGTGGTTGTAGAGGGATAACTAATATAAGTGACAGTGTTGCTCAGCTTGGGGAAATGTAGGAGCCAACAGTAAAACAGTTCAGGCAGCCACAGGCCCTTCTAAACTGCAGCCAAGGGTGGAGTTATTAAGGAAATTTGGAAATACGTATGGAGCCTTGAGTTCTGTTTCAGGAGATCATGAGGGCACCTGAAAAGGGAAGAAGAGAGCCTTTCCACCCTTTCATTTTGTAAGAGGGAAAGAAGTGAGGAGTAAAGGACTTCCTTAATTTTTGGAGCTCTTACTCAGCTGTGGACCTTTCTGAAAATGATGCTGGGAGAGATCAGTGTTCCCTTTTTGCTCAGTGAGCAAACCCCTCTGTTCTCTCTCTGCCCCTCCTCACTTCCACTGTTTCTTGATGTTATATAAACTGGATGTTGTTCTTTCTGCAACATCCTAGCCCTGAAGCTGGTGCTCTATTTTGAGAAGCAAAATGATGAAAAGAGTATACTATGGTTTGGTTCAAATGGCAGTCCCTCTTATGAGCTCAACTGGGGCTCTCCAAAAGAAGAAAAGTGCCTTCCTTTTCTATTTTTTATTAGACATAAATGTATGATGTATAAATGAGATTCTGGTTACCAGCATGGAGCTGCAGATAACTTAATTTTTACTATCAGATTATGTGTAGCAAAGACTGGCCACTGAGAACTTGCATAAACCATTTGTGTGACGAGAAATACAGGGCAATGCTATAAAGCATGGTATTTCTTCTTTGCTCAGTTTTTATTGTAAGAATATGTTAAAAGTTAAGCTTCAATAATTACTGCTTGCAGGTAGCAGAGACGTATCAGTGCTCCTTTGCACAGGGATCTGCTACCTTTGTTAAAACTGTCCTTTCTGAAGAAGCAATTAGCAATCCCTACTTTATTGGCAAAAATAAGCAAATGGATTATCTTTTTGCTAGTAACTTAATTAATATAGCCTAAATTTTAAAGTTGCCAATTATTTAACCAATGCAAAGGAAAAAATCATTCTGTCTCTACTTGCCTGAAATTTTCAATGGGTCACTCATGCAAGTCAATCCCCAGCTTTCTCAATTTCGTAACCAAATGAATGGACAGTCTCCAAATGTTGTAGGGAATTGTTTGATCTGCATCATTGAACTGGAAGATCTGAATCTTAAAACAGTCTTTCTGATTTTGTCAAGTGTTGAGACTAAGCATTAAAATGAGGTGAAAAAAATGAATATCAAAGGCAAGAGAATTTTGATGATTTCAGATATCAAATAAGCTGTTGCTGAGTTAGGCTTTGAGTGAACTCTTGTCTGAAGGAGCAGACCACATCTACAAAAGGGTCATTTAGTGACATTTCTGCACCAGTGACATTAGGCTGTTTTGGAGGAGAGTTGATGAGAATATTGGTAACTGTTCACTTTCTTTAAAATTGGACCATATTGATTCATATTAGAAATGATACCACGAGATGTTTAAAAATCTATTTATTATCTGTTACAATTTTCTATAAAGATGCTCACTATTTCAGACTAGTTCTTCAAGCACTTGCTGTTAATATCTCCATAATTTCAGGTATGATTTTAATTTGAGGTTTTGATTGTCCATAACTGATTTCAGCTGAATCTTTTTATTCTCTCAAGCGCTCTGCTCTGGATTAAAGACCCTTGTAATTCAGAATTGTGATTGTCTGCTCTCTGATTGTAGCTGGTGTGTCTTGCTTTAGATTGCTTTCCATGAGTCTGGCTTTAATTTCCTGAATAATAAAGTTCTTTCATAAGTGGAGACTTAATAATATATATCAAAAAGTTGTCACAATATATCTGACTTCCTTGAACTTACTAAATGTGTTAATAAAGATGAAGATAACTAAATGTAACTATTAAACAGATTATCATTATTTTGCAATATGAAAAATGTCATTTGAATTGCTCTTTTGGACTGTAAGGGAAATGATCAACTCCTTGGGAACAAATTGTCAAATAAATGCAGATGAGGAAAGGGTACAGGAAGGGATCAATGTTGTTTAGGGGTTTTGTTCCTTTTGTTCTTTTTTTTTATTTGTTTGTGTTCGTGATTTTTTTTTGTAAACTTTTTGAAGACTGCATTCAAAAGTAATTGGACTTTCTCTGCCTAGTGTGATCATATACAATTTCATTGTGAGGAAAGAAATAAAAGGACGTTTCAATAATCTGGGAAAGATTTAGCTTACAAAGTATAAATCATTATGTCCTGTTAGCTAATTAAGGACCTTTCTAATTACTAGCATTTTGCTTTGAAATGGTAATTGCACAGACCTGAAGCTACATAAGTGAGTGGGGAGCCTTCCCTACATCATTTATACAACACATTTCAGTGGGCTTTGAGATTCACACCTGCATGGGCCATGCTTGAATAACAATAAATATAAAGATAACTATTCTTTTCAGGATGCTATGGGTTTCATTACAGTTCAGGATATGAATCTGCCTGTTTTCCATTATATTTTTGAATCTGGCAGTATAATTTAACAGTAAATTTGTAAATATAGTTAAGAATGGGAATGGGAGGGAACCATAATGAGTGGCAAAATGCCTGAGTTGATTTTGATTTGACTGTATACTTTATTCTGTAGCTGTAACCTGCTCCCTAGCCTTTCCATAATTACCTGCAATCGATGCATACTGTTTTCTGTCAACACCTTTGTTTACCAGAGAGAACCTATGGTTGGCTTCTCATTGCTTTTTCCCATTGCTTGGTCTTTCCAAAGTGAAGACACAGCTGGAAAATCTGAGCTATTTTTTTTCCTCAAATAACCACAAGTGTATGTTACCCTGCCATAAAATGACTCATGATTTAAGTGATGAAACAGCATCCTGCACTTATCAGAGATTAGATTCTTATCTTCTGGTTCTGCGCTTTTTTTTTAAATATAAATTTATGTTGCTCACTTTATGTTTCAAATTTCTAGGGGCAGGGAGAGACCTCTAGCATTCTGAGTGTCATGCAGTGCAATGAATATTATGTATATTTATATGTCACTACACAAATACTTTTTCTAAATGGAAGTCTACTCTTAAGTAATATTTTGTTTTCTCATATTTTCTCATCAAATAAAAACACCATTGGATTTAGTATCCATTCATATTTGACCTGGATGAACAGTTCCAGTTATCATCCTAAGCCTTACCTCAATTGTAAATGCTTTCCTAAATATATAACATTAGAAAATTGGAAGAGAGAGAATTTTGCATAGTCTCAACCAGAAGCAGAAATAATGAGACAAAGTAATGAGCAGAATTTCCATTTCTGGAAGGAGACAGCGGTTTGTGCACTATGTACCCAAGGTGTCAGCTGTATATATTGAACAGGTTCATCTTAACATCTGATCTGTAGAGCCAGCTGGACAGAACCACGGGAGGACAGCATGTGAGACAAAGCACATCTCATCTCAGCTTTCCTTGACACCTCTTCCCCTTCTGAAATCCTGAAAGCTAGAGATGAGGTCTGATCTAAGGAATGGAAAGGTCCTGAAGGTCTATGCACCATGAAACTTCTTCAAAGTGTCCTCTAGTTCTGTTTCCTCACCAAATTTTCCAGTGCTCTTATAGCTGTCGTGATCCCATTTAAAGGCCCTTGTGAAAATGTTACCATCTTCCAGTAGATGCAGCAGTTTTTAAGCCTCTCAGAATACAGGATTTGAAAGAGATAAAATGTTGAATCCACAATGCTGTCCTTACTGTAGGTGAATGCATTGCTGATATGTCATTCAGACCTTTTATCTAATCTCACATAAGAAGAGTATTTCCTAAAAACAAGAAAACCTGTGTAACATACATGTTTAAAATTAATTGTTGGGCTCTAATGCTACAACTGTATCCTGAAGTTTCATTTTAGTTCTACTAGGCATCTTTTTATGAAACATCTGAAAGGAAAATTGGATATTTCTTGCAGAAATTCAAACCTGAAAAAGTTGTTAAGTTATTAAATGGGGGTAAAATATCTTTTTTTTCTTTAGGAAGTCTTTAACTAACCAGAAATTATGAATTTTTTTGTATCCTTTTTTTGAACAAAGAATAAAGTTTCAATTTTAATTGAAAATGCTTAAACACTAACAATGCTTCTCTAGCTTACAAAACTGGAAAACAAAATTATATATGCTGAGATAGAGGGCTACTTTTTCTTTTTTAATTTAACATGTTTCTTTTATGAAGGTATATTTTTCTTGAGGGTGTGCACATTTCCAAAATTGACTCTTTCCAGTGGAAAAATACTCATTTAGACAAGATGAATATTGGCAGGCTGTTTATTCAACAGCTGTAGGTACAATTCTCATGATTATGACAGTGATTTTTAAATAAAGGGACAGTGAACGTAATGTGAAAATTGCTCAAAGTTTTAGTGTAGAAAGATTCTATGCAGTATAGCCTGCTCTTGAAATACAGTCCCTGTTTCCTCTCTATATGTCCACACAGCTCAGATGCAGTCTCTGATGGTGAATCTTCTCTGTGAACATGTAGCCTGTTGCTGCTGATGCATCTAAGAGCAGCCTGTGTTATTCTACCAAAGCCAGATACACCTCAGTTGTGTTTTCTGACATTTTGAGCATCATTCTTTTGAGGCTGTCAAAAATTGAAATCTTCCAGGAATACAGAGCCTTGGGAGTGGATAGGTGCTCTAAGGAGGGAGATATCTTGCCTTTCACAGAACTTATGTCAAAAAAGGGAAAAGCAGCTACGTTAGAAGCGTCTGCGTGACATGTAGATAGAGCATGTGTAGTTTTGTGGCAATCCTGCTGTCCCTTACACAGTGCTCTCTTCGGATGTAATGAGGCTCATCTACAAGTCTTAATAATCCTTCAATATATTATTAAATACCAATTACTCATGAACAATGCCACTGTATGTGCTTGAGGTCAATGTAGCATGCAAGTGATTTAATTAGTGCATCATGGCCAGTTGTATTCACTTACATTGTTTTAATTAGAATGGTAATTAGAACTGAGTATGTATGTTTTGTCTTAGAGTTGCAGTGCCTATACATATTTGTTGCTGCTGTAATTGCTCCATGCCCTACATCTTCTACCACCCCTCATTTATTTATTTATTATTAAATTAAGAAAAATTAGAGGTGATACAGCTATTGTATAAAGGTTATTTGATTCAGTCTGACTATGTCACCTAATAATGTAATAGAATGATCTTCAGAAATGCCTGTGAGATTGAGCCTTGTCTGTGATCTGCAGTCCTTTTCTGTCATATTGGATCTTTGGTCCCAATTAACTCATGCAAAACCAGTGCAAAAGTAAGGAGACAGCTTTTGTTTCTTTCAGTCACTTTGAGTGCTTTTTCTGACACTCAATTCATGTTGTCATCATGTAGTTTAAATACCAGCTGTGATCTTATTAACGACATTAGCTGCAGTATCTTGGAGAATTTTGCCATTAACAAATTGACCCGAATGTTTTGAGAGAGAAAGTGGAATGGAGAATGAAAATGCAATTTCTATTGAAGTCAGGTTTGCAAATAGATGCAACCTGACTTGGAGTCTGCATTTAACATCTGAACACATAAGAGCTAATAATAATTTCTGTTGCAGTGGAACATCTGTTAGATAATCAGAGCTTGAATTAATGGGAAACTGAAAGCAATTAGCTAAAGGTTACAAATTAATTAGTATAATATTACTATTAATCTGGCCCTTCCATAGCTTAAATGGCAGTCAGACATCATAATGTAAAAGAAATTATTTTGAAGGACCCCAAAATCTTTGTTTGGAGAACAAAACTAATCAATGAAAATAATTTATGTAAAGTTTTGGGAAATTACATTAAACCAGTCCAGCAATTTCCTTTAAAATTAATCCTTTTTATTTTCAGTTTTAAACTTTTTGTCTCATTTGAGGTCAAAATGGTTGGTTTTCACTCTTTGTATCATCCATATAGTAGAATCTCCTCAGAAGCTAATGCAGCTTTAATTGAAGAAGGCTTGTTGTAACTGAAATAAATTGTTAATTTTGTTGTGGATAATAATGTGAGAGACCATCTTACTTCCTTGACCTCACTGGCTGCTACGAACACATTCCTGCTTTCACTGTTTCACTGTGGTTTTGGATTGTTTTTTTTTTTTGCTATTTGGGAGTGTCATGTGGCTACTAATTTCAAAAGGGGGACAGATTCTTTTTTGGTGGCTGATGGGTTGCTTTTTGTTTGTTTGCTTGGTTTTTGTTTTGTTTTAAGATGATCAATATGTACCTATTTGTTGAACATTTAGAAGCCTGTCTCAGAGCTGAAGGATTTTGGTGGGTGGGTGGAAATGTGGTGGGCGTGTTGACAAGCTCCTTCACAGTTATGAGGATCTTGTCCCTCCAAGGGCTGTGCTTCCTGGAAATAAACTGTTGTCTGAGAAACTGAACTACCAAATTAAAATCCCTTATGGATTTCTTTTTGTGATATGGTTGGAGTCTCTGTGGTCAAACAGAAAGTGAACTTGTAGCTTTCCTGCGGCTAGGCAACTCGTAATCTTTCTTGTGTGAATTCTCTAGTGGAAAATAAGTTGAGCTGTCTCTTCTGTCTTTCCTTGGGCAAGGGCAGTAAAAATGTTTCTCATTTATCCACTTGCTTGTTTTCCAAAAGTGTGAAGACACTCAATATCTTTGAGACAATTATTGCTTTATTAAAAATAAAGCATTAGGAGCTCAAAAATCACTAATGAAGGGAGGGAAGTGACAGTGCGTATATGTATATGCGTCGCAGGATTACATAAGCTTTGCTTCCTTAAAGGCACACTCAAAGGCTCAGTGTTACATTGGCAGTAAGAGCTAATATAGCTCTTCTTGAACTGTTACATCAACGTCCTCTGTTGTCAGATTTATTGCTCTTGATTCCCAGAACAGGTGGATGATGTGGTTTAGTAAGGGTTGAGCTAATATTTTCTCAATAAGGCCTGCAAGGTCATAGTAAAAATCTCCTTTTGGTTTTGTGCATTTGAAAGAAATAAAGTGTGTTTTTTAGTGTTGTCTTCCAGCAACTGAGAGAAATCCTGTGATGAAAATTTTTGCTGTATATGCCAATTTATTTATTTTTGTATCTTTTTAAACCATTATTTTATTTTTTGTACTGAAGAGACTTCTAACAATACTGTAACACTAGTAAGGAAACATATAAGAAAATGAACAACTGTACTTCATGCACATTGCTATATTTATTTCTTTGTTACCAAATCTGTCCTGGTCCCAAACTGGCAGCTCTGTGTGGCAAGCTTGTGCTCAGTGCAAGTGTCAGTCACTTTGCAAGGTTTGCTGTGGTGAGTTACTTGATACAGGCCATAAAACTGGCTGGGCTGTCTGAACAGACCACTTTTGAAATATCTGCTAAGTCTCCATCCAGAACTTCAAAATAGCTTATTTAACATGCATGGAAAAAACCTCTTTTTGGCATCTTTGTAGTCTGTGCTGTGTTTATTAATAGAGTCCCCCTTGAGATTTTTTATTTGCTTGGTTTCTCCTGGAGGGACGCCCTCATCACATCTATGCAGCAGTTACTGCTGCATTAGCTAACTAATTTTTAATAAAATTGTGTTACACTTTTAGCATCTGAACAGGAAACACAACTTTGAAAAGGGAGAAGGGCCAGCGTACTTTCATAAGCTTTCTTACAAAGTTCGGTCACTGTAAAACACACTAAGTCAATTGGGATGCAACCTGCTGGAAACTTGGAGGGATCTTCCTGTCTTCTAATCAAGAATCTTTTCCTTTTTGAGTGGAGGTTGCTAATCCTTTATTTAACTGTAGATAGCAGTCCTCAGAATTGAGGCTGATGCACCCTGGTGCTATTACTGGCTCTGGTTACACCTCTCCTGTCACTGTGCAGCACAACCTGAGATGAGGACCAGCTTCTCAGCTGGACCTTGTCCTCTCTCCTTGGAGGGAGAGCTGCTTGGTATCTGGAGCTGTCATTCTGGCATACTTGCACACAAAAATAGTGCAAAGCAATCCTTAAAGCAGTAAAAAATTATTCTAGATTTATTCCTTAGAGGACTCCATTACACATGCACACAGAGCTTTGCATTTTCTCACTGCCCTAGGCTCCCCATATGTGCTTAGTGCCTGCCTCACTGACACCCTCTCCTGTGAGTCAGCAGTCTAGGAGGGAAGGATGGGCATTACAGCCATTTTTCTTGCTCCTGTTCAGAAAAGAAGCCTGATTCTGTGACACAGAGAATAAAGCTGCTTTCCCCAGCCCTTTCTAAAACATACACATTGTGCTCAGTGTGATATTTGCTTCTTATTGGCACCATTCAGTGTTTTGTTCAAGTGCCCTTCCAATTATTACTGTATATTAATTTTGATTAGACAGGGGGCTTCTTTGTGAGTCTTGACTTCCTGCCAGTAAAATCAAGTGTGAGCCATGGGAATGAAAAGCAAATGTTACTTTCAGAACCTTGTGAAGAATATATTACTTATAATTCAGGGTAAATATATATAATTTTAAAAAGAATAAATGTCTTTGTTGGTAGACTAGGAATCGAGATAAGGCATCTGCCCCTACACTGAAAGGCAGAAGAATATCTAAAATAGATGATGTATCTATATAAACTGTTAAATTTATTTGTGTATTTTCAGTGCTCAACCTGTGTATTCTTTCAATTTTTAATCAGCTCTTCCTTTAATGGATCAGCAGCTGCTATATAAATCAGAGTAGAAGCAGTGTTCTCCTAGCTAGAAAAAATAGGAATGGCATAGGTTCCTAAGCTCCACATCACAGAATATACCACAAGGAATTCAGCTAAGAGTTTATTCAGGAAAGTTCTGTCATCTGTGCTATGGAGAATGGGGGAGCACTGTGTCATTTTCCCTGCCCCCAGTCTCACTAATGAGAATTCTGCAAGCTTAACTCTCAGAGCTTATGAAAAGGGAACTGCAGTACTTGCACAGAGCTTTTTGGGGGTGGGGTCCAATAAAGGAGTTTTGAATTCATTTCTTTGCTTTTTCTTGCTCTGCTTATTTTTCTAGCAGAAGTAATTGTCCTTCTTAGTCCCCTTGTTCACCTCGTTCCCTTCTTTGGCTGGTGACTACTGAGTTGTCATCATACATTACTTACTGTTGAGAGGATAACTCCTATGGCCCTGCTGTACATAGCTCAGTCAGCAGCAGGTGCTGGAAAAGCAAAGCATGTCAATATTTCATGCATTTAAAATCAAACACATTGACTCACATATGGCTGCTCCAAGGAGCACTATAAGTCAGTCTGCTTTCTTTTAAGTAGTTATGCTGAACTGCTATCACTAATGTACTACCAGCCTGGCAATATAAATGCTATTTTAAGTAAACAGGATGAGAAAGCAGCATTAGGTTGTGAAACGAAGCACCTGAAAATTAGAAAACAGCAGATTTATGGTTGAGGACTGAACAAGATTTTTGTATGTATCGCTATGATAGGAAAATCACATGAGATTGTGGAATTACAGAATGGGTTGTAAGGAGTGTGCACAATGGGAGGCAAGGTTTTGTATGGACACTTGGAATTTATTTCATGCCTGATTTTACAGGTGCAACATTATTTTAACTTAACCTTCTGTTTGTAATATAAGTCTACTAGAGTTAGAACATCATACACTTGTTTTTACTTTTTTTCACTGCTTAATCCCTGCTGTCTCCTTGAAATCTTCCTTCAGAATATGATTTGAGCTCTGAATTTTTAGTGTAGTAGTATGGATCTCCAAGAGCTGAGCTATAGAAGTAACTGCTGAAACCGGGCAGGGTGTGAGAAGGCTTGCAGATCATATTGGGGAGACGTCGGGTTATTGGCTATGTTTGATTGAGGAGGAGTAACTAAGATGTCTAGTTGCTTCTTCCATTTGTTGTACACATTTTAAGCACAGTTCTCACCTCTTTAGATCTGGCAACACAGACCTTGGCTTGATGTGTTCATGTACCCTTGTTTCTTAACGTTCTAGCAGAAAGAGGACCACTCAAAGGGAAAGAAAAATTTCTGTCTGACTCACTGCCAAACTGAAAGCCAGAAAAGAACATGTCAGGCTAATGACTTCCAAATTTTCAAGTCTTCTGCATTAGAACTTAAACCAAACAACGACAAAAAAACTCTTCACAAGAGACCTTAGGCTGCCTGCTTAGAAACTTCGTATTTAGGGAATGTGAGTAGCTTCTCCAAAACATACTCATGCACAAATCCCAACCAACCAAGAGAGTGCCTCACCTCTTCATGGAATCATAGAATAGTAAAACCAGATTGGAAGAAACCCACTGGATCATCGAGTCCAACCATTCCTATCAAACACTAAACCATGTCCCTCAGCACCTCGTCCACCCGTGCCTTAAACACCTCCAGGGAAGGTGAATCAACCACCTCCCTGGGCAGACTGTTCCAGTGCCCAATGACCCTTTCTGTGAAAAATTTTTTCTAATGTCCAGCCTAAATCTCCCCTGGCAGAGCTTGTGGCCGTTCCCTCTCATCCTGTCCCCTGTCACTTAGGAGAAGAGGCCATCACCCTCCTCTCTACAACCTCCCCTCAGGTAGTTGTAGAGAGCAATGAGGTCTCCCCTCAGCCTCCTCTTCTCCAGGTTAAACACCCCCAGCTCTCTCAGCCGTTCCTCATAAAGCCTGTTCTCCAGCCCCTTCACCAGCTTTGTTGCTCTTCTCTGGATTCGCTCCAGACCTCAACATTCTTCTTGTGGTGAGGGGCCCAGAACTGAACACAGTACTCGATGTGTGGTCTCACCAGTGCCGAGTACAGGGGAGAATAACCTCCCTGGACCTGCTGGTCACGCCGTTTCTGATACAAGCCAAGATGCCATTGGCCTTCTTGGCCACCTGGGCACACTGCTGGCTCATGTTCAGTCACTGTCAACCAACACCCCTAGGTCCTTCTCCTCCTGGCAGCTTTCCAGCCAGGCTTCTCCTAGTCTGTAGCACTGCACAGGGTTGTTGTGCCCCAAGTGCAGGACTCGGCATTTGGCCTTGTTAAACCTCATGCCATTGGACTCTGCCCAACGGTCCAGCCTGTTCAGATCCCTTTGCAGAGCCTCCCGACCCTCCAGCAGATCCACACTTCCACTCAGCTTAGTGTCGTCTGCAAACTTGCTAAGGGTGCACTCGATGCCTTCAACCAGGTCATTGATAAAGACATTGAACAGAGCTGGACCCAGCACTGAGCCGTGGGGAACCCCACTTGTAACTGGCCTCCAGCTGGATTTAACACCATTTCCCACCACTCTCTGGGCCCAGCTGTCCAACCAGTTTTCCACCCATGAGAGTGTGCGCCTGTCCAGACCAGAGCCTCACAGTTTCCATAGGAGAATGCTGTGAGAAACTGTGTCAAAGGCTTTACTGAGGTCCAGGAAGATACATCCACAGCCTTTCCCTCATCCAGCAGCCGAGTCACTTTGTCATAGAAGGCAATCAGGTTAGTTTGGCAAGACCTGCCTTTTGTGAACCCATGTTGATTGGGCCTGATCACCTGGTTCTCTTGCATGTGCTTCATGATAGCACTCAAGATCACCTGTTCCATGACTTTCCCTGGCACTGAGGTCAGACTGACAGACATGTAGTTCCCTGGATCCTCCCTGCGACCCTTCTTGTAGATGGGCACAACATCAGCCTCCAGTCCAGTGGAACTTCTCCAGTCTTCCAGGACAGTTGGAAGATGATGGAAAGGGGTTTGGTCAGCATATCCGCCAGCTCCTTCAATATCCTTGGGTGAATCCCATCTGCCCCCATAGACTTATGGGTGTCTAGTCAAGCTAGCAAGTCTCTGACCATCTTAGCCCTTCTAATTTTTTCTCTACACAATCTCATTTCCCTCCTGTAGTCCACCCAAGAGGCCTGTCCCCTCTTCTAGAGCCCATAAACATTCCTCTTCTTCTTGATATCACTCAAGATCTCCCTGTTCAACCATGCTGGTTTTTTTCCCCTGATGGCTTTTTTTTCAGAACACGGGGATGGCTTTCTCCTGAGCTGCTAGGATTTTCTTATTGAAGAGCTCCCAGCCCTCATGGGCTCCCTTGCCCTTAAGCACTGTCCCCATGGGACTTTGCCAACCAGCCTTCTGAAGAGTTCAAAGTCTGCCCTCTGGAAATTTAATGCTACTGTCCTGCTAACCACCCTCTTCACTTTGCCTAGAACAGAAAACCCTATCATGTCATGATTGCTTAGTCCTAGGCGTCCTCCTACTGCCAGATCCCCCACAAGGCCTTCTCTGTTCACAAACAGCAGGTCCAGGAGGGCACCTTCCCTTCAAAACCCACAAAACCAAAAAAACCTTACTGTTAATCATACTGCAAAGATTAACCTACTCCAAAAACAAGAAAATCGACTTTGGGACTTAGAAGCCAGTTTTTAGTCTTGTTAGTATGGGGCAGAGACAGCTACTGAAGAAATCTGTGAACATTTCAGCTACCTTGGGGAGAGATGAAAGCATAGTACATTGACATTTTTGTCCTCAAATTATTCTAGCTGATTCTTTGTACCATTGATGGACATGGAGTTGAGCTTTAACTATGTACTGAACATAGAAGAGGCACTGCAGAGCACAAGGAAAGGAAAAATAAGTGGAAATGTACTGTATGAAAGTATTTTCTCTAGGAAATTAAATTCTCAATAGAATTTCATTTTTCTAGGCTAGAATTTTGTCTCTAATATCAGTTTTATAACTACAAAACCAAATTAATTTGGTGCTTGTGTTTTTGAACTGATTGAAAAGAATTAAACTTAATGTATTATTTAATAGGGAAGATATGTTATTGCCTGTTTGTTGAAAAAAAGAACTTTTACTTTTTTTAAGTTACTGTATAGTAGTGGTATTTTCCACATGCAAACTGGAATAGTTTTTAATTGTCATTTCTACACCATCCATTGTAAAACACTGTAGAAATCTCAGACCACTCTTGCTCAGAAAATAACTCTGCATGTTAATGGAGCACTTGCAAAGTAATAGGTATATCACATCTGACATGGTTTTGATATTTTTTTTTTCCTAATTTTGAACAAAATTATTTGCTCTTCTCTTACTCTCCCCCTTCTCATTCCTTTTCTTGATCTGCCTGGCTTCAGGAGTTTTGGGAGTCTCAATACTTAATATGAGGGACACTTACTGCAACACAAATCATATCGATTCCAAGGAGACAAAACATCTCTACTTTGACTATATTGCAAAACTATGGAAGATGAAACCAGAAGCTAGATAATCCTCATTACTATGGACTGAGAGAAGGCATCAAAGGCAAGACTCTCCAAATTAGTAACTAGAAAGCATATGAAAATTAACAAAGCAATGTAGGCTTTATAGGAAAGCTATGTTTTTAGAAAGATTTCTAAAGGCTTGTTTAAAGGAAATTATTTATCTCAGCTCTTCTCTCATTTCCTGAACAGTGGGTGTGAGTGTTACCTCCTAGATACACTGTCACATCAAAACTTCCATATGTAGATCCCACCCAATTTCAAAACCTACAAATGTATTTAACTTCTCAAAATCCTTTCACAGAACCAGGGAACATCAGAACTCTATCACCAGTTTGTGCTTGACTTTTCAGAGAGTTGTTTTACTACTATGGATAGGAGCAGTGTGTCTGATGTTAGTTCACAGGTACATTAAACAAAATCTGCAGTGTGTAAGATATTCTTTTAATTTCCTCTAAGTAATAAGTATCTGCTAATGGTTTCGGGGAATAAGAAATGAAATTCCTGAATTTGTTCTTAATTCTTTGCCTTTTTAGCAGTAGCCCAGCAGTACAAAGAGATTCTCTCTCCCTTACATCCTCCCATACCTTTCTCTAACTTGCTGAACCGGGGTCTTTTAATTTCATAATCAGGGTTTTCAAAAACAAACGCTTGATATATCATTGAAAGGTGTCTGTGCAACTGTGTGTATGTTTATATACATGTTCAGACCCAGGAATTTAACGTCTTTTTTTCTTAATTTGCATCAGTATTGATCCCAGGACTTCCAAAACTAACTGTGCAGCTTGGGCTGAAGGAGTGAATCTCTGGGAAAGTAAAAAAAATAGGCCATAAGTAATTAAATGTTTACTTATTTATGTTTATGTTCTAGACGTTCTTCTAATTTATATGTATGCATATAAATATATATGCACAATATGAAGAATTTGACTCCTTTTTAAGGCTAAGATATGGAGTAAAGAGAAATCCCAATCCTTTGCCCTATTCCTAGTCTGGCTCCCTTTTTAATTTACAATGGTAGTGGAGAGACTGTGGGCCTGACCTGCATCATCTTCATTCACCACACTTAGTTTTTGTCTTCCTTGAGGGAAAACACTGCTGCTTTTTAGCATTAAGTGATTGTCTTCTAGGCAAAAATAAGGAAACTATCCTCCAGCCTTCAAACAGAAAACTACCTTCTGTAGCTTTCTCAGGCCAGCTCTATGCAACGACTCTTCTTGGGCTGGACTACCAAGAAACTAACAATATTTTTCTGGTTGTATTTTAATGGAAATATGCAACTGTGTCTAACTGACACAGCTGAAGTAACCTAACAGAAAAATATATTATTTTCGCCCATTGACTGTGTTCACTGAGACCACATACTCTGGAAATAACAGTATAATTGGAAGCTGGGCTGGTACTGTTGTAGTTCCTGTTTGTCTATGCTGTAGAATGGTGAATGGATTTTTCAGACTTTCTGAGTCTAATTCTGGGGCATTGAGAAGTAAAACTCAACAAAGTATATCTCATAGGGTAATGTAAATGTGGTAGGTCAATTAACTTTCCTTTATCATGGAATGGGGGACTTCAAAGAAGTCACTTCTATTTCTCTGCTTTTACTGTGGATCAGCTGGGGAGGGTGAGCAACTGGGCTTCTCACATTATAAATGTACTTTCTGATGGGATTCATGTGGGAGATATGCTCAGTGCAGGATCTAAACTATACCGACAGGATTGATCCAATTCTTATTAAAAGTATTCCTGAAGGAGGACTTGTACTTTAGTATCCCATAGCTCAGTGATTACAGCACACGTCCAGAATGTAGGATACCTGGTTTCTCAGATGACTGCTGGCTTGGAGATGCCCTCACCGGGTTCCTGATAGCCTCCACTTAGAGTGAAACTCTGGAAAAGGCCAACTTCTAAGGTGCCTCCTTCTCAATAGTATGTCATAGTTACAGTTTTAAATGGATTTACACAAACAAGTCCTGAAATCAAACCCTTCAAAACAAAATTCAGTTTAATCTGAAGGATACTGGCTGCTTCAAAACAAACTCAAAACAATCTCAAATACCAGAAACAGATGTTAAGTAATGAGTGCTCCATGGCAGTAATGCTTTCTTGCACTGATCTAAACTTCTTCATATACTACAGTATATGAACTTTCTGAGACGAGCTGGTGTCTCATGCGTTGCATAATCTAAAATTAGAACTTTCCTTCAAGTTTCTGCTGGAAGCTATAATATTGTCAGTTTTTGTGCATGGAGTCTGTTGAGACTCCATTGTACCATGTTGGTAAAAAATAAAGGACTTTTTAATCAGGATTGGTAATTGTGCTCAGCACAAGAGAGCATAAGTAAATCTTTAATAAAAATTGCATATGGTTTGCTTTACCAGTCAACATGAATTTTCTCTCTAAAAGTTTCACTGAAAGCTATTTGAAAAGCACCTGACTAAATGAGGATGGAGGACCTTTAGAACAACTTAAAATTTAACAAACAGCCTGGCCTCATTTGACAGCACTTCTTGTCTAGACCATTGACCTCCTGACTTCCAGTCACAGACTGTCTCTGCTGCTACCAGCTTTCTTCTCAAAGGCAGATGCCTTTCTAAGAAATAGTCTCAGACTAAGAAGCTGGTATCCAGTTAGCCTTGAACTCTGCACCTAGCAGTTACTCAATTCTGTGGAAGTCATGTGCCAGCTTTCTGTTCTGCTTCATTTAAGAGATTTAGATCTAATTATTTCAGTGTCCTACATACCAGTGTTTTCTCAGCATGTCTGCATCTATGTAAGTGAGGGTTGTGCAGAAATGCCTGAGATGGACTGAGCTGAAGCAGCAAAGTCACTGTGGATCTGCGTGGTGGTGTGCCAGATTCCAAAATGGTCCTGAAATAGATGCATTTACATTTTCACGTTGGCACCTTTCATCACTGTTTTTTTGCTTGGGACATTGCACCACAAGGGTATGAGCTAAAGTTGTCTGAACTATCTCCAGTGTCTGTGCTGTGATTTCACTTTGCAGTTTAAGTGTGCTCTTAATGATCTGAATAATACCTTCTGCTCATGGCACTCCTAGCTTCTAGCCTTCCCTTGTCCTTCTAATTATACATTAAAAGAAATAGTGGTAAACTTAGGCCCTGATTTGTCATAAAATTCTCCCACTTGAATCTAGAATTGCACACATCCATGTGTGCAAACAAATGTTTGGAGAAAAATTTTCAGTTCCTTTCTAAGAATCAAGATTTACTGGGGAGACATTGTGGTGGTGTAGCTAAGGGACAGTCCAGGAACTGGGCTGTTCTGCTGCAGTGCTGTTGCTCTGACTGCTGAGTGCACAAAGGCTGATCTCATTTTTGATTCTCAGAATGCTGCAATGAAAATTTATCCTCGAAATGACAGGTCTCTAAAATATTAAAATCCTTGCATGTTCCCTGCTGTCCTCAGCTCACCCAGCCAGCTGGCACAGAAAAACTGAAGGAAAAGTTTTGATACTTTCCCTCTTCAGTAAAGAAGGATTTATGTAAGTGCATATTGGCATATATTCATGTATGAGCACTTGTACAAGTACTTGCTGAAAATACACTTGCTGTATTAGTTGTTACAAGCTTCTGCAAGTTTAGATTTGTTTTCCTCTCCCTTTACGACTATTAGAAATACTGGCCCTTTAGTGCTACAATTAGGTGTTTATAAGGTTATCCTTCTGTATGCAATAACACTTAGCTGAAAAACATCCAGTAATTTCATTTTTAAACAAAAGATGGTTAAACTAAGGACTATAAATTTCTTAGGGAAGTAGCTAGATTTTTTTCTTTTTACAGATGCAGAAGATGTCCACAAAGTCTGTATTATTTGGTACTATTCTCCACAACTCTTACTAATTATGAAACATAATACATGAGGATAAGGCTGAGGTACTTAATGTCTTCTTTGCCTCAGTCTTTAGTAGTAAGGTAAGATATTCTCTGGGTACTCAGCCTTATGAGCCAGAAGACAGGGAGAAAGACCAGAACAAAGCACCCATGATCCATAAGAAAATGGTTAAAGACCTGCTTGGCCAATTAGACATTCACAAAGTGTATTGGGCCACATGGGATCCACACAAAGGTATTAAGAGAGCTGACAGAAGTGCTTACCAACCCCATTTCAATCATCTACCAGCAGTCCTGCCTGATTGGAGAAGTTCCAATTGACTGGAGGCTGGCAAACGTTACATCCATTTACAAGAAGGGATGGAGGGAAGATCCAGGAAACTATAGACCTGTTGGTTCGACCTCAGCACTGGGAAAGATCATGGAAAAGGTCACAAGACAATAAGGTGATCAGGCCCAGTCAGCATGGGTTTATGAAATACAGGTCCTGCCAAACTAACTTGATCACCTACTGTGACAAGGTGACCCACTTAATAGATGAGGGAAAGGCTGTTGGATATAGTGTACTTCGATTTCAGTAAAGCCTTTGACACAGTTTCTCACAGTAATTTACTTGAGAAACTGAATTCAACTGATCTGGACAGGTGTTGGGTGGAAAACTGGATAAATGGCCAGGGTCCAAAGTGTCATGGTAAATAGAACTAAACTTGGCCAAGTGGCCAAGAAGACTAATGGCATCCTGGCTTGTATCAGAAACGGTGTGACCAGCAGGTCCAGGGAGGTGATTCTCCCTCTGTACTCAGCACTGGTGAGAGCGCTCCTTGAATACTGTGTTCAGTTCTGGGCCCCTCACCACAAGAAGGATGTTGAGGCTCTGGAGCAAGTCCAGAGAAGAGCAACAAAGCTGGTGAGGGGGCTGGAGAACAGGCCTTATGAAAAATGGCTGAGAGAGCCGAGGTTGTTTAGCCTGGAGAAGAGGAGACTGAGGGGAGACCTCATTGCTCTCTACAACTACCTGAGGGGAGGTTGTAGAGAGGAGGGAGCTGGCCTCTTCTCCCAAGTGACCGGGGACAGGACAAGGGGGAATGGCCACAAGCTCTGGCTCATATTCAGTCACTGTCAACCAACACCCCCAGGTCCTTCTCCTCCTGGCAGCTTTCTAGACAGACTTCTCCTAGGCTGTAGCACTGCATAGGGTTGTTGTGCCCCATGTGCAGGACCCAGCATTTGGTCTTGTTAAACCTCATGCTACTGGACTCTGCCCAGTGGTCCAGCCTGTTCAGACCCCTTTGCAGAGCCTCCCAACCCTCCAGCAGATCCACACTTCCACCCAGCTTAGTGTCGTCCACAAACTTGCTAAGAGAGCATTCGATGCCTTCATCCAGGTCATTGATAAAGACATTGAACAGGGCTGGACCCAGCACTGAGCCCTGGGGAACCCCACTTGTAACTGGCCTCCAGCTGGATTTAACACCATTTCCCATCACTCTCTGGGCCCGGCCATCCAACCAGTTTTCCACCCAGCCGAGTCACTTTGTCATAGAAGGCAATCAGGTTAGTTTGGCAAGACCTGCCTTTTGTGAACCTGTGTTGATTGGGCCTGATCACCTGGCTGTCTTGCATGTGCTTCATGATAGCACTCAAGATCACTTGTTCCATGACTTTCCCTGGCACTGAGATCAGACTGACAGGCCTGTAGTTCCCTCGATCCTCCCTGTGACCCTTCTTGTAGATGGGCACAACCTCAGCCAGCCTCCAGTCCAGTGGAACTTCCCCAGTCAGCCAGGACTGTTGGAAGATGATGGAAAGGGGTTTGGCCAGCACATCCGCCAGCTCCTTCAATACCCTTGGGTGAATCTCATCTGGCCCCATAGACTTGTGTGTGTCTAGTAAGGCTAGCAAGGCTCTGACCATCTCCTCTTGGACCATGGGAGCCTCATTTTGCTCCTCTAGCTCCTGGGTTTGTACACAGAGGGAACAACTTTCTTTACAATTAAAGACTGAGGCAAAGAAGGCATTAAGTACCTCAGCCTTTTCCTCATCCCCTGTCATGTCTGCGTCCAATAGGGACTGTATGGTCTCCCTAGTCCTCCTTTTATTATTTATATATTTATAGAAAGATTTTTTGTTATCTTTCACTGACTTTGCCAATCTGATTTCTAGTTGAGCCTTAGCCCTTCTGATTTTTTCTCTACACTCACTTCCCTCCTGTAGTCCACCCAAGAGGCCTGTCCCCTCTTCTAGAGCCCATAAACATTCCTCTTCTTCTTGATATCACTCAAGATCTCCCTGTTCAACCATGCTGGTTTTTTTCCCCTGCTGGCTTTTTTTTTGGAACATGGGGATGGCTTTCTCCTGAGCTGCTAGGATTTTCTTATTGAAGAGCTTCCAGCCCTCATGGGCTCCCTTGCCCTTAAGCACTGTCTCCCATGGGACTTTGCCAACCAGCCTTCTGAAGAGTTCAAAGTCTGCCCTCTGGAAATTTAATGCTACTGTCCTGCTAACCACCCTCTTCACTTTGCCTAGAACAGAAAACCCTATCATGTCATGATCGCTTAGTCCTAGGCGTCCTCCTACTGCCACATCCCCCACGAGGCCTTCTCTGTTCACAAACAGCAGGTCCAGGAGGGCACCTGCCCTTGTTGGTTCATTCACCAGCTGTGCAAGGAAGTTGTCTTCCATGCACTCCAGGAGCCTCCTAGACTGCTTCCTTTCTGCTCTATTGTACTTCCAGCAGATATCAGGAAGATTGAAGTCTCCCACAAGAATGAGAGGCATCAATCTAGAGATTAACCCCAGCTGTTTATAGAAGAGCTCATCAGCTGCTTCTCCTTGGCTGGGTGGCCTGTAACAGACTCCCATCACAAAATCTAACTTCATATGGGTTCCTCTGATTCTAACCCAGAGGCACTCAATCTCCTCATCGCCACAATCCATCTCAACAGTGTCCAAGTCCTCCCTTACAAAGAGGGCTACCCTGCCTCCTCTCCTTCCCTTCCTATCCCTCCTGAAGAGTTTGTACCCCACCATAGCTACACTCCAGTTATATGAGTCATCCCACCACATTTCTGTGATGGCAACGACATCATAGGCTCCTTGCCCTACAACAGCTTCCAGCTCTTCCTTCTTATTACCCATGCTGTGTGTATTAGTGTAAATGCACTTCAGCTGAGCTGCTGAGCCTTCAGTTCTCTTAGAGGGATGAGAGTTTGTCCCCAATTATCTGGTAACTGGAGTAGCTATCACCAGAGTGCCCATATCTCCCTTACCACCCCCTGGTGTGTTCACCCCCAATTTCTGTGTGGTGCTGTACTGGTGGTCCTCTCCAGCACACCCTCTCTGAATCACTAGTGCCCCACATCCAGGCTCGCTCCTGTCTAGCCTGGTCTCAACCCCCTCCCCCTTCACATCTAGTTTAAAGCTCGGTTTATGAGCTTAGCTAGGTTGTTAGCAAGGGCTTTAGCCCCCCTAGGAGACCCACATGTCCCATCCTTAGCAACACATTCTGGGGGTGCGTGAGCCACCCCGTGATCAAAGAAGCCAAAGCCCCTTTCCTCACATCAGGCTTGGAGCCAGGCATTAATCGAGTTATTCTTCCTGACTTCCTGCTCCTCTCTGTTTAGTCTGGGGATGGAGCAGAATACTATCTGAGCCCCAGAGCCCTCCATCATTTTCCCAGTGGCCCTGAAGTCTTTCTTGATGGCTTTGGTCTTTCTGTTTACTAAATCATCATTACCAGTTTGGACTGCTATCAGAGGATAGTAGTCTGTCTCGTGGACCAGGGAAGGAAGTTTTCTAGCTACCTCCTTCACTGATGCCCCCGGTAAGCAGCAGACGTCTCTGTGGAGCGGGTCTGGTCTGCAAATGGATCCCTCCATTCCTTTCAGGAGGGAGTCCCCTACAACAATCACCCTCCTTTTCTTCTTAATGGAGGATGTTTTTATCTTTTTCTGAGGATGGTGCAGGCTAGGGAAATATTCTAGGCTGTGGGAGCCATCATCCTCAGGATTGGATTCCACTTGCAGCACATGGTACTTGTTCACCAGGGGGATCTGGGGTTTTGCTGTCTGGTTGAGGGGAGCAGGTTTCCTTCATCTGGAAGGAACTTGCTGCCATTCCCCATCTCTTGTAACCCCAACCTTGCAGTTTGCAGGTGGATGGTGTTTGGACATACCAGCTCCAGCAGGCTGCTGAGTGAGTGAGAGGGCACTACTCCACTGGTCTATCTCCCTCTCACACTCCCTGATGGTCCTCAACCTCTTCACCTCCTCCCTTAACTCCTCCACCATACGAAGGAGCTCCCCCACTTGAGCGCAGCTTTCACAAGTGGAACCAGTGACTGAGGCACGAGCTGGTGTGGGAGGGGGCACTGCCTGCAGCTCAGGGTCTGGGGAGCTGCAGGCACCCACTGTGGCTCTGGCTGGGTGGCAGCTTCCATCCTGCCTGCTGCAGCACACGGAGCAGCTTTAATCTTCTGCCAGGTGGCCACCACAGTCTTCGGTGTCCTCTGTCTAGTCTCTAGGTCCTCCCTGCGCCCTGCCTTCTCGCCCTCCCGCCTCCAACTGCCCTGTACCTCTTTGCCCCACTCCTGTTTGTGGTGCCCCCAGGGGCCCGTTTAAATCTCCCGCGGGAGCCGCTGGGACCGCCCCCTCCCGTCAGGCCCCGCGCGGGACCAGCCTGTGTGTGCCGGCTGCCAGGAGCCCTGCCCCCGCCTGGGTTTTTCAGGGATTTTCCCGGCTCTGGGAAGCTCTCACCGCCTCAAAATGTTCACCCCACCGCAGAACTCACCGTCCTGCTGCCGGGTGCCGCCGAAGAAGCAGGAGCAGCTGAGGGAGCAGCTGAGGCAACTGGGGAGCTATGTCAGGGGAGGTTCAGATTCTACATTCAGAAAACCTTCACAGAAAGGGTTGTCAGGCACTGGAATGGACTGCCCAGGGAGGTGGTATTTAAAAGATTGGTAGATTAAGTACTTAGGGATGGGATTTAGTAGTGGCCAGATACAGTTGGACTTGATGATCTCAAAGGTGTTTCCCAGCCTAGGGATTCTATGATAGGTGTTACACTGCTTACAGCAGTGTGGTTAGCTTGCACACTTACAGCATTTTCATAGACTTCAGTTCGCATTTTCCAAACTGACTTTTATTACACACATAGAGTGATAAATCTCATTGTTTCTCATGAGATGTGGACTCTTAAGTTAGTGATAACTGTACAGGAGAATATAAAGTGAAGACATGTTTATCTGCTGAAGGTAGGAGGGATGGGGGAATACAGGGCGAGGAATCCTAAGTTGAACAGGAGCAGTGAATTCAGAACGGGAAGTGGAAAGTGTCAAGAGCTCTATGTGGTACCTGCACTCAGGACTGTGCGAGGTGTTGATGACGTTGTAGATGATGTCAAGCAAGTACAGTAGATATGTGATGTGGAGACAGCTGAAGCTGTTGTAATGACAAACAGAGCAAAGTATATATTTAATCTGGAGATTGGAAAAGGATGAGGAGAAACTTAAATAGTTAATAGTCTATAAAGGCAGCATAGTAAATTCTCCTTACTGTGATGTTTAAAGAAATGAAGTTGTATCACTGTCAGTAACAGGAATAAAGCACAGGTTTATAACAGCCTTGACTAGTTTTCAAGTAAGAAATCCAGAAATTATTTGAGGATAGGATGCCATATTCATACTTATTGTTACTACAGACTGTTGTTACTACAGACTGTTGTTACTAAAACCAAGTTGGTGGTTGGGATATGTACATATGTGATACTTTTGATGAAGTTTCCGATTCCTATAAATTTTAATTTTAATTTATGCCTCATTGTTTATACTGTCTGATAATACAATGACAAGGTTTCTACTTCTTGAAACTGTTGGAAGGAAACTTTTCCTTAGGTGCATACATGTGGTATTTCACTGTTACTCTTGGTCCTTTCTCTTGTAAATGTGATGAATAGTCTCTTCTTCAGGGGTTAGGACCTTTCTTTCTATAAGTTTCAATACCTCTTCTACGTCATAGCTTCTGGCAAATTTAGAGGGAGGCAAATTGGATATAATAGAGATTGAGTTCTTTTTATAACCTATTAAATAATTAAGCCCCTTCTACATCTGTACTGTCCAAGAATGCTTAATCCTCTCAGTTACTGAACCTGATCATTTCCCTATGTGCCAAATATTCCTTCAAGAGTCTTTCCTCATAACGATTTTGGCAAAAGACTTGTGTTCTTTCCCAAATTATATTTTCATAGGTTATACCAGGTGAGTGTCTGATTAGTGTAATTTAAGATTGCATAGCTAGAGATTTATTTGAAATTTTCTTTTCTTAGAAATGATGCACCAAGAAATGCCTTTCCTTGTTTACTTAATTTGAAAGCATTAGAAAAAAATCAGGTTTAATTACAGACTTTATTTCAGGAACACATAATAAACGTGTTTAGCTGCTGACCACTGAAAGGGTAATTGGATATCAGGGACAGAAAGTCAGCTATTTTAGTGGGAGCTGCAGGAGACAACCTTCAATACATTTGAATTATGTATTTCAAATATTACTTTTTCACATAGGACATTATTGGAACATGAATCTTTTTTATTAAAATAAAAGATCTAGTCTTTATAAAAGCATAACATTTTTTAAGACTGAAAAAATTGAGACTCCTTGAAAAGGTGACAGCATTTATAACAAGGAAGGCAGATGTGATTCATGTGTATGAAAGCTGGCTGTGAAAGCAGAAAGCTTTCTCCAAGGGTTTATAATAAGCAAGAGGGGCTTCTATGCAAGTCTTACAACATTAAAAGAAAATATTCAGCTGGAGAGAAGTCATTTATCAGGACACGACACTTGTGATTCTGCTTTCCCCAAAGTACCAATTTTCTGGTGAAAATGATCATGGTTCATTCTTTTTTCAGGGGATGCTATAGAAAGATGTCAGCAGAATGCTATACTTTTGTACTTGATTTAAATACACAATATATTAAGTGTTTTACTACTCCAACATTACAGAATTATCTACGGCTTTGTCTGATTTTTCTTTTCTTTTTATGAACCAGCTGAGCACAAAAATAGCATTGATGAGTGATGTGCTGCTTTATTATCATTTTTATTTTAGGGTATGTGTGATATTTTGTGTGTGCTAGGCTTTCTTGAGGTTTAATAAAGAACAATCAGTTCAGCTAGATTGCCATGACTCTTAAGAGATTTCCAGTGCAGTGAGAGGTTGTCCTGTCCCAAGTTCCCACGTATTTGCTGAATTTGGTTTATACCATGCAGAAAATGCTATTCTACAGCTTTGTTCCTGATAAATATGGACTGTAGGATGTTATTAGGTAGTAGGAGGGCAAGATCATCTTTGCAGATATGAAGTTGTAAATAAGTGATAGACAATAGAGAATACCAAAGAGGAAAAGAAAATAAAAGGGTGAGGTGGAAAGGAGTCCAAGCTTTACCTAAGGCGAAAATTTACAAACTGAAGGGAGTGCACAGTGAGGAGGAAGAAACCTATCTTCAAGTTCTTCAGAGCTGGGAGATAAATGCATGCCAAGTTAAAACAGAGGGCATTATTGGAGAAAGGTAAATGTTCCTCCCATCTTTAGAAAGCACAAGAATGACTGCAGGCCAGTTGGCCTCAACTCTATGCCATGAAAAGTTATGGTGAAAGTACCTAGAGAAGCCATCTCAGGTATGTGATGAACCAGCTGACTGGGAATCGCTAGCATGAATTTACCAAGGCAAACTGTAACTGACCAACATGGCCATTTTCTATAGTGGGATGACTAGCTCTGTGAACAAGGCAAGAGAAATGAATGCTATACACTTGGACTTTAGCAAGACATTTGCTGTTGTTTTTCATAGCGTCAAACTGAGGAAGCATGGACTGAAATTGTGGAATACCAGATGACACAGAAAGTGGCTGGCTCATCAGCCTCAAAGTGGAGATGTTCGAAGCCTAACTGCTGCTCAGTTATGAGTAGTATTCTTGAAAGTTTGGTACTGGAATGTGGTATAAGGTTTTCAGCAGCAGTCTGGAAAATGAACTAGAATACACTTCAAATTCACAGGTGATTCCAAAATGGGGAGAGTGGCCAATGTAAGCACAAGAAGGGCTACCTTTGATAAGAGCATTAGAAAAAGGTGCACAGGAACCTTGTAAAGTTCAGCAAAGCTGAATGCATTCCTGCACGTGGGATGGAATAAACCCCTGCAACAGCACCATCTGGGGACCATCTGGCTGACAAGGAGCATCGCAGAGAAGGACCTGAGATTCATGGTGGCAATGAACACACAGTGTTCCTTTGTGAGGTGAAAGGTAACTGTATATTAGCCTAGGTTGACGAAAGTGATTGTTTCTCTCTTTGTCTGTCACAAAACAGTATCTGGAGAACTCTGTCTACTTATCCCTATTCCCCACCAGTACAAGAGACGTATTGACAAACTGGTGCAAGTTCAGTGGAGGATCACCCAGCTGACTAGGAGTGGAAGAAATGCTGAATGAGTTCAACTTGTTTAATGAGGAGAGATATAACACTCATAACTAGCAGTAAGGGAAACTGTAACTGAGTTATAAGGTTAAAAAAAACCCAGAAGTCCACCATGAGTCTAGTTAAGTAATGGAGCAGGGCCCAAAGAGATTGTGAAATCTTCATACCTAGAGTTCTGACAAAACTTGACAGGACAGTGTCTTGAGCAACTCGGTCTAACATTGAAGCTGGCCTTACTTCAAGCAGAAGCTTGAACTATATGTCTCTGGGTGTCTCCTTCAATATAAAATTATTCTGTGATTCTCTGAGTCGTCTCAGTACTGTACTTTTGATAATTACAAAAAAAATACCGATTGTTGGGTTTTGTCATGACTATCCACTGCACTTATCTGTCTGTATTCACCAGGAAAATAATATTAAACGCTTCAACATTCAGCATTCATAGTGAACAACTTATCATTATTAGTAACTGCATTACTAAATATATAAAAAGCCTTGCTAATCACTGGCCATTGTTAAAGATTAATATAGCCTAAATACTTTCTGAGAATTTTAACAAACTGCCTCTTCAATTAAAAAAAAAATCACCAGAGCACAGAGAATGATCAAATGCAGAAAAATACAGTTGAAAATGGACATTCTTACTTGTTTGAAAAGGTCACCTAATCAATAGGATCATTAACGTAATGTATAATCAAGTAGCTGGGTGTATTCAACAGTTTCCCTGTACATGGAAGTTATGAATTGAATTTAATTGTTCTCAGACTGACATCTTGTCTGGAAATCAAAGTGTTTCTTTAATAATTTTCTTTAACCACCTTGACTTATCTTTTAGCCACATCAGTGTATGAACTCTGAGCTGTTACTAGCAGTCAGCCTGAAGAAAGATTTGCTGAAGCCTGTTCTTGTTTGCTTGAAGTCTTCAAGAAGCAAACAAGAGGGGCATGGCATGTGTGTTCCTAAAACTGCTTTTGTTCAGAGCTCAGAAGATCTTTTTAAGGACTAAACAGTAACACTTAAAGCTACCACATCCAGGAATATCAATTGAAGAAATGCATTGATGAATATTTACACTTTGTGCTAGATGATTACAGTATTTAAGAACCCCATAACAAAATCTCAATGGAGATGCTGAAACACAATAAGGTTTGGTTCAATGAAGGCCCTCTTGATAAATGCTGCTGTTCTCAACCGATGGTTCTAATGCCACTTTTGTAGATAATTCTCCCTCTGTACTTGGCACTAGTGAGACTGCTCCTTGAATACTGTGTTCAGTTCTGGTCCTGTCACCACAAGAAGGATGTTGAGGTCTGGAGTGAGTCCAGAGAAGAGCAATGAAGCTGGTGAAGGGGCTGGAGAACAGGCCTTATGAGGAATGGCTGAGAGAGCTGGGGTTGTTTAGCCTGGAGAAGAGGAGGCTGAGAGAAGACCTCATTGCTCTCTATAACTACCTGAGTGGAGGTTGTGGAGAGGAGGGTGCTGGCCTCTTCTCCCAAGTGACAGGAGACAGGACGAGAGGGAACGGCCACAAGCTCCGCCAGGGGAGATTTAGGCTGGACATTAGAAAAATTTTTTTCACAGAAAGGGTCATTGGGCACTGGGACAGGCTGCCCAGGGAGGTGGTTGATTCACTTTCCCTGGAGGTGTTTAAGGCACGAGTGGATGAGGTGCTAAGGGGCATGGTTTAGTGTTTGATAGGAATGGTTGGACTTGATGATCCAATGGGTCTCTTCCAACCTGGTTATTCTGTGATTCTATGATAAAATGAAATGTGGAACTTTGTTAAATGCTAAAGAAAATGCCACTAAAAAGTTGCTTCTATTTATTCACCAATTAAAAGTTATTACTGTTCAGTGGTAGCTTGTTTGTGGAGTAAATTCCTTCGAACTTTATTAGTTTCATGCTATTAAATTAATCTAGACTTCTCCACAACACAAACAAAAGAAGACCCCAAGGGGCCTGAACTTACTCTTGGCTGCTATTTTTACCCTATTGAAAACTTTGAGTGAAGTACAGTGTTATATACTGAGAATGAAATCTGTTGAACAGTTTGGAAAAACGTGGCTAATTTAACAATGTTAGATAAAACAACTCCTTTCACCTTTTCCTTTGAGACTAATAGCCTATATTTTCAGCACCATTGGCCTTTGGCAACTGTTGGTATCATGGGAGGGTATTTTTGGAAGAAGAAGGAAATAAAAAAAGGATTTAAACCACTGGGAACTGCAGAGGAGGCAGGATGCTGAAGAACAGCATGGTTAAGGAAGAAATAGATTTACAGCAAGTTTCTGGACTACAGATATTTATTTTTCACATCTTCCTTATATGAGTTCCAAGTTAGGCTAGTCAGACACAAAAATGCATGCTTGATCTTACACATAGATAATACAGCTACTAGGAGGTATGTGCCTATACACAAATACTCAAAGAATGTATACAAGTACACTGTAAGAATATATTTCATATGAACAGACTGTAATGAAGTTTTGCATCCTATTTCTCTCTTCTTATTTGCTGTCTGAACAAACTTTAAAAGAGAATTTCATGTTTATATGTGTTCTTGTTTACACGGGAAGTGTAGGTGCGTTGTCCGTTTGGGGAGACTTTTAACATGTCACAAGGAACTGGCATATCCCAAGAAGTAAATGCATGTGTATTACTGTTTCCAATCTGGTCATGGATTTATTTATTGATTGATTACAAAGGCCACACCATACTTAATAGTTTGAATAATGAATAGCTTATAGAAATACCCATCTGCTCTTAGACATTCTGGAAGCTGGAACAGGCTAAGTTATTTTTTTTCCGGTAAGGTATTTTTTGCAAAATATTTCTTAACTTGCAAGTTAAACACTACTAAGAAGTTATTGTCAAACTGATTATTAATACATTCAACAATCTGTACTAGGGAATTCATATAGTATATTGTTCTCAGGAAGGGAGGGATTGGATTGCATAAGGTAATTTTTAAAATTATTTCTTGAAAGTCAGTTTGACAAAAGTTAATTTCTATTTGCCATGACTTATGCACTGAGGAATAGCAGTTTTTGCATTTGTAGCCATGTTTTAATTCTGTGTTCAGGTTTCCCAAAAGACCTCTTAGAAACTCCTGCTACTCTTGCACATTAAAAAATACATTGAAATGATAGCTACATCTGTGCTTTTCTTCTTACTGGGAGAGGGAGGGTTATTGTATTCAACGGACTCCCAGTTTCCTTTGATTTTCAAAATGTTATTGGTTTTGCAGTATTTTTTCCCAGAGAAAAAGTGAAAGGCTTTTGTGGATACCTTGAAATTAATTTTCATAAACCCTGCCTTTAAGTAAGTTTTAATGATCTGCTGCTTAATCTGTCCAAGGAGAACTATATAAGGTGGGTAGACCAATTCCATCCGTGGGCACTTCTGCTGGACTTCAATCTTGTCAATGCATGATTTTCCCCTTTTGTTTCTTTGCCCCGATGTTTTGCGCAAAACGCGTACAGTGTAAGTGCTCTGGATAATAGGAAGGTGTGATAGGAAACTGATTCACCTTTTAACGGTTGGTGTTTAACTGTTAGGCTTAAGTGTTGTGACTGGAGATGCCTCATAAACCCAAATTTAAGTAAGACAGTGCAGAATAATGCTGTGAGTCTTGTGCTGGTCATTTCCTAATTGTGTTTTACTGCCTGGGTACATATTAAAGATAATTTTGACTATTTTAAATCGTACCATCTTCATGAGTACATAGTTATGCTAGTGGCAAAATCTGTCCAAATGTTGGATATAGCAATCTACCAACCGAAAGTAGATGTCTCGTTAAGTCTTTATGTAAATTATGATAAGACTGGTAGATGTGGCACTTGAGGATGTGATTTAGTGGTGGATTTGGCAGTGTTAAGTTTACTGCCTCTTCCAAGCTAAATGATTCTGTGATTCTATCTCTTGAAAAATGAAGTACCTGCACATTTTTTTCCCTTTTATTTTCCCTTAACAGATAATACCAATCATAAAGTATAATTCAAGGATTTGTGTAGCTTAGGCTTGTTTCTGGTTTATTCCACTCAGCTTTGAAGTTCATAACAGTAGAGACTTAGTATAGAACCTGAATGAAGAGGAAAGAATTGAGGAAATAAAGAGAAAGGAATTAGTATCTTTGTTGTGATGGAGTAGGCAACTAAGACCTCTTGAATTTTATCTCATTTGTGAATTTCTGGCATAATTCAGTTTTGTATATTTCCTGATTTTCAAAAATATGGCTAATCTGATTGAATAAGATTAACCCTTATTAATGTCTGAACAGACTGTTAATAAAGAATTAAATTCTACTCTCATTTCTATCAATATGAGCCCAAAATAACCCTCCTGATTTTTTACTATATTTGTCCAATAAAGCATTAGTACAAAGAATCAAGGGTAATTTATGGTGCACTTCTTTTGGGCTCTTCAAATGTACTTGTAAGATTAGATTATTTTATTTCTATGTCACTAACCAGTTGTTACCTGCACTTTTTACACCAAAGTTTTTATGTACCATGATTCGATTGAACTTTCAACCAGAATGGATCTTCCTAGTTCCACATCTGGCAACTGTGGCTGAATTTGGAAATTAGCCCAAGTCTGCAGAATGACAATTCAGTAAGGTATCTACTGAGATATTCTTCCTGCTTCTCTGCAAAAAGGAGGATATTTTTTTACTTGCATGCTACAGGCAAACCTGCCCTGATAACAGATAAGCTTGGATCTTTCATGTTACTTTCATGTTAGCATTAAGGTGCTCTTATGCTTTTATAAGAGCAGTAAAGGTCTCCCAATAAAAACAAAGCACAACCCCCCAAACCAAGCAAAAGCCATGTGAAGACATATTTTCTAGGCTTTTTGCTTTTTATTTTTCTTGTATTTGTTATCAGAAGCAAGGCATCCTACCTCATTAATCAATAGCAACAGAGTGTTTCCAGGTGCATAAGTTGCCTGTGAAATTCCACTAATTTCATGCTGTTTTGGTTTACTAGTAGGTCTCAGGCCTTTTTCTTTAAGGTTCTGCAAGCCTCACTTATAGGTCAGAGCTTAGAAGTTACTTACAGGAAATGACTTTTTAGAGTTGGACCTATTTTCACAGTAAGAAAGTGAACGTGTGGTAGCCTGGAGCTGACAGCTCTGGGAAACACTGGCTTTTTGCACATTGACTGTTGGTTGACCTCTGTCACAACTGAGGTTAACAATATTAATGACAGGCTATGGAGTCAGCATTGTATAACTTGGGGAATCTCTGTCTTAGTGTACAAGTTGTGAACAGTGTGACCTCGTAACGGTTAATGTACGTTCACAGGTTGTTTTACAGCATCTGCAGATTTGGCTGCTTGTCTTCATTGTGGATCAGAGGTGGTTTTAGAATGTAAATACTAAATACATAGTTAACAATAAAGGATTTCATAGCTTAGGCAAACAAAAAGACATTAACTGATTTTTTTGTATTGTGAGTGATTGACATCTCTTAAAGTTGGACAGAATCACCATGACTTAAACTAGACTACTCTGTTTAGTGATTAGAGGCAGAATTATTGTCTTCAGTAAGAGATAATGATATTAAATATCATTAATGTAGAGCTGGTTTTCAGTAAGAAATCCTAGTTTAGGGATGTGAAGTGATATTTGCATATGACCTTCACTAAAATCCGCTGACAAAGTCACTTGCTAATTCTAGCTGTTAAATTTAAAATAATGACAAGTCTGAACTGTAACACATTTCCAATGTATTCTAGCTATCTGTCGTTATTATGCATTGGATTGAAATGCAGTGATCTCTGATCTGGTCTCTATGCTACTACCTAAGCCTGATTTTGAAACTAAGTGATGACTTAGTGAAGTTTCTCTTGATTAGTAGAAGTAAATTCTGTCCCCAAAATAGTCAGTAAACTGTTTATTGCTGCTTATTATAGATTGTCCTAGTAGTTAACTTCTTGGGGCTTTGCCTGAGGCTGAAGTGGTCTCTAGCAATCCATCATTAACTTCTATGACAACCACAGGTAGCTGTGATTGTCAGAATTAGTCATGACATACTCTAGACTTCCTACTGTCATTCTGGGAAATGCGGCTACACCAGACTCTGCACATCTAAGTGGGAACAAGACTGAATGTGGAACTGGTTTATTTTACATACTCTTGAAGACAAATTTACATTGTATTTATTCAAGCCCCTCTTAATATCTTAAATGTCTACCTGTGGAAGCATCCATTCCTCAATGTGAATGTGGCATTGTCTTGCATGTATCATAAATGCTCCCATTTTTGCCTGCAGCCATGTGCAAGTCACTAGAAGGTAGTCAGAATTGCAAACAAACCTGATGAACTAGAAACAATCATAAGTATAGGAAAAATTGTTGATGTCCTATTGAGAAGACAATATAGATATGCAGACTTAGCTTCTCAAACTTAAGATCAATTTTTAAGCTTGTGCTGTTAATAACGCATCTCATCAAAGTTGCTCCTGCTGCTAGCAACTCAGGTATTGACTGTGCTATACATTGTAACTGGGACGGAGGTTTAGCATCATATACCTGAGAACTCCCTCTTTCTCTGGAATGTATTCACAAGAAAACTCCGGTGCCCTCCTTTCCATACCTTCCTCCAAACACAATACATTTGGTAATTTGGATGTTTATGTTACCAGTAGGTAACTATATCTCCAGTGCAGTAAATTATATCATGTCACATCAAAAAGACAGATCTGATGTCAATCATTGAATGGGAATCTTGCCTGAGAAAATGTTTCCATAATTGTATTTATACTGTGACTTACAATCTTTTACTTCTTTGTTGCACAGGAAGGAAACCTATACTTTTTTAGACTGACTTCATTATGAAGTAAGCAGAATGTTCACACGCAATTTTGAAAAGGAAATAATTCTTCAAATAAATGTTGATATTTCAACATTTTCATTCAAATTGAGAATTCCCTAGAGGTGGAAACCTTACTACTTCTATTTCTGTATTTAGTCCTGATTGATAGGAAGATGATACTCTTCTACTCTGCTAGGATACAAAACTTCCTAGTTATTAATTTGTTTGGGCCAGTAATCTATGTTGAATGGAAAATACCTGAATGATAAAGAAGTTCTCATATGATAAACTGAAGGACAAAGCAGGCTTTTGAGGCAAATGAAAGTAACACTTCAAGGGTAAACTGAAATAAAACTTCAAGTGATGTGCAACTGATGTCAATTACCTAGAAATTATAAAAAAGTAAACAGGTTGTAATGGTATATAGCAGTATAAATCAGAATGTCTCTTTCCAGGAAGATCTGATGAGCTAATGCAGGTCCAAAGAGATGACCTGAAAGCAGCCAACAGTTCAACAAGCACCATTTGCCTATCTGTGTACAGATGAAGTGTTGAAAAATCAACTGTTTATCCACTAGAATTTTTAGCCATACTTCTAATTATAGTGCATGAAATTCTCTGTTGCAAAGCACCTTAAATTTCAAAAAGAAACACAACAATAATGTAAGGAATCAAAGGACTGAAAGAACCTTGAGATGTCATCTAATTCATCCCTTTTTCCCCAAAGAGGATCAAGATAAGTTAAATTAATTCCTGAATGATGTTTAATCCTTTTAAGACCAAACCCTCTCCACTTAGAGATTCTATAAAGTCTCAGGCAATCTCTACAATACATAACCACCCTTACTCCTACGAAGTGTTTTGTTCCCCCCACATCCTCCACTGTAATTTAAATTCTTCACTTACCCTATCTGCAGTTGGGACGAGGAGACATTTTATTCTCATTCCTTTCAACTGTGCTTATTATAATATGCCCATCTTCAGCCTTCTCTTGTCTAGGTTAAGTAGCTTGTATTCCTTCCCCTTTTCCATATAGATCATATTTTCCAGACCTTGCTTTCTCATAAATGTTTTCTGGACTTTGTCCAACTAGAACATGTAATACTCAGCTGATGTTTTACCAGCTTCACAATAAGTAAGATATGACTTGCCAATGATATTATTATATATACATCTCAAGATAGTGTTTGGCTTTTTCTTAAAAGCATGGTGTTCATGCCTTATGCTAGCTTTTTTTTTCCATAATCACTGACATCCTCTATTCCTTCTGCAAAACAGTTACTAAACCACTTTTCCTTTCCTATATTTGCAGTTTGATTATTTTTATAAACAGTTGTCTTTATTGATTAGTATCTTGCATTTTTATATTACTTCTCCAGCTTGCCCAGAATTTTGAACAACAGCCATGCTTCGAACATGCTTTGATCTCCTCTAGACTCATGTGTTTTGCTTGTTTGCATGTTTAATGAGCATATTTCTTATTGCACTATACGAATTTGATTAGTGGTAATCTTCACTAGTTTGGGACCAGGACTAGTATCTTGTGATGTTTCATATTGCTGTGCTTTCAAGTTGAAGGCTGAGCCACTGATAGGTATTCAGAGCATGGTTTTCTTTTGTACGTAAATCCGGTTTTAACAATTTCATTTAACCCATTTTTTTCAGTCAAATAATATAAAAATGTTGCGTGAGAAAGTGTTAAAAAACCTTGTAAAGGCCAAATGGTGTTTGCTGGTTGTCCATACCTTGCCTTGTATTCAGACATTTCAATCTACATGCATATATATACATCAAGATTTCTAGTTTCTCAACTAGAAATCAGATTGGCAACGTCAGTGAAAGATAAGAAAAAATCTTTCTATAAATATATAAATAATAAAAGGAGGTCTAGGGAGACCATACAGTCCCTGTTGGATGCAGAAGGAGCAACAGTGATGGGGCATGAGGAAAAGGCTGAGGTACTTAATGCCTTCTTTGCCTCAGTCTCTAATTGTAAAGAAAGTTGTTCCCTTTCTGTAAAAACCCAGGAGCTAGAGGAGCAAAATGAGACTCCCATGATCCAAGAGGAGGTGGTCAGAGCCTTGCTAGCCTGACTAGACACCCACAAGTCTATTGGGCCGGATGGGATTCACCCAAGGGTGTCGAAGGAGCTGGTGGATGTGCTGGCCAAACCCCTTTCCATCATCTTCCAACAGTCCTGGAAGACTGGGGAAGTTCCACTGGACTGGAGGCTGGCTGATGTTGTGCCCATCTACAAGAAGGGTTGCAGGGAGGATCCAGGGAACTACAGGCCTGTCAGTCTGACCTTAGTGCCAGGGAAAGTCATGGAACAGGTGATCTTGAGTGCGATCATGAAGCACATGCAAGAGAACCAGGTGATCAGGTCCAATCAACATGGGTTCACGAAAGGCAGGTCTTGCCAAACTAACCTGATTGCCTTCTATGACAAAGTGACTCGGCTGCTGGACGAGGGAAAGGCTGTGGATGTATCTTCCTGGACCTCAGTAAAGCCTTTGACACAGTTTCTCATAGCATTCTGCTTCGGAAACTGTCGGCCTCTGGTCTGGACAGGCGCACACTCTCATAGGTGGAAAACTGGTTGGACGGCCGGGCCCAGAGAGTGATGGGAAATGGTGTTAAATCCAGCTGGAGGCCAGTTACAAGTGGGGTTCCCCAGGGCTCAGTGCTGGGTCCAGCCCTGTTCAATGTCTTTATCAATGACCTGGTTGAAGGCATCGAGTGCACCCTTAGCACTCGTTTGCAGATGACACCAAGCTGGGTGGAAGTGTGGATCTGCTGAAGGGTCGGGAGGCTCTGCAAAGGGATCTGAACAGGCTGGACCACTGGGCAGAGTCCAACAGCATGAGGTTTAACAAGGCCAAATGCCAGGTCCTGCACTTGGGGCACAACAACTCTATGCAGAGCTACAGACTAGGAGAGTCTGTCTAGAAAGCTGCCAGGAGGAGAAGGACCTGGGGGTGTTGGTTGACAGTCGACTGAATATGAGGTGGCCAAGAAGGCCAATGGCATCCTGGCTTGTATCAGAAATGGTGTGACCAGCAGGTCCAGGGAGGTTATTCTCCCCTGTACTCGGCACTGGTGAGACCACTCCTTGAATACTGTGTTCAGTTTTGAGCCCCTCACCACAAGAAGGATGTTGAGGCTCTGGAGCGAGTCCAGAGAAGAGCAACAAAGCTGGTGAAGGGGCTAGAGAACAAATCTTATGAGGAATGGCTGAGAGAGCTGGGGTTGTTTAGCCTGGAGAAGAGGAGGCTGAGGGGAGACCTCATTGCTCTCTACAACTACCTGAGGGGAGGTTGTAGAGAGGAGGGTGCTGGCCTCTTCTCCTAAGTGACAGGGGACAGGATGAGAGGGAATGGCCACAAGCTCTGCCAGGGGCGATTTAGGCTGGACATTAGAAAAAAATTTTCACAGAAAAGGTCATTGGGCACTGGAACAGTCTGCCCAGGAAGGTGGTTGATTCACCTTCCCTGGAGGTGTTTAAGGCACGGGTGGAAGAGGTGCTGAGGGACATGGTTTAGTGTTTGATAGGAGTGGTTGGACTCGATGATCCGGTGGGTCTCTTCCAATCTGGTTATTCTATGATTTTTCTATGATTCTAAGAGTGTATTATACATTTATACAGAAACAGCAAAAAACAGAGAAGGTGGTATTCCATGCAGAACTTTTTTCTCAAAGGGAGAAACTTCTGGAATTGCTTTGTTGGTGGGAAAACAGTTTTGTAAGCATATCGGAAATGTTGTTTTAATTTTCCAAGAAGTTAGTTGAGGTAGTTGAAGTTCACATCACACTGCTGTGTGAAGGGGGACAGCAAACTCATAAATAATGGCAGTGCTCTTCCATGAAAGATATTGCTCTCTGATTTTCTGTGAGTGTCTGGAAATCCTGATCAAAAAAAAAGAGTGAAAAATTATGAACTGGATCTAGAAACAATATCCTTTCCTATAAATGCAATGAAAGATACGTAAAATAACAAAATTTTGAAAGGTCTGTTTTTTTAAAGCTTGGAACAGTTCTAACAAATATGAAGTATAAGAGCTGGTTGTGCAAAAAGAAAGTATCTGAGAGAAGTGGTATGATAGGTTAGAAACTTTTCATTTTTATACATTTAGAAATAGTACAGCTTACATCCTGAGCATGGCAATCATGTGGTGTCATGGGCTTCAAGAAGCACTAGATGGATGTGGTTGCATGTGTGCAGGTGCTCACTGGAACAGGCTGCCCAGGGAGGTGGTTGATTCACCTTCCCTGGAGGTGTTTAAGGCACGGGTGGAAGAGGTGCTGAGGGACATGGTTTAGTGCTGGATAGGAATGGTTGGACTTGATGATCTGGTGGGTCTCTTCCAACCTGGTTATTCTATGATTTTATGATTGTATGATTCTAAGTGGCCCCAGGGAGGGGACATTGGCCATGTTTTCTGTCTGCTTATGGCTACTGACCCACACAGGGGCTGCTTCTTGGCTTCTTTGGGAGTACTCAGAGGGAAAACTCGCAGAACCCACCCCCACACCCACTGCATGCTGGGAAATTTGCTACAAGTGCATGTATTTCCATTTGTCTGCATCATAAAGTCTGATCTTCATGTAGGAGCCTTTACTGATGCCCTCTGTATTTGTAATGCTGTATCTCCGTATCTGGGCAGAGGAGGTTTCATGAGCCATGTTGCAAGGAAAAACGGGGCTTGTAAGTTCATGCTACACAAAATATCTTAATAAATGTTGAAAAAGTGGGAGTATAACTATAGAAGTATGCCTTCTCTACGCCTCTTAACATGGATCTAAATGTAGGTAACATCTTCATAGCAATGTACCCTTCACTAGAATTTCTGTTCTGATGTGCTGCAGTTTGTATGGATTTCTGTTAAATCAACATACAGTGTATAAAAAGAAGAACAGATGGGAAAGTCCATAAAATCTCTGCAATATTTCTGTGAAATATACAGTGACATTATTTGCAATAGATAACTGTAGTTATGAAATCCATTATTCTTATCCATTTTCATTCAGGAAGCACTTAACCAGGCACCAAATATTTATGAGTTTTTCTAATCTAGTGGTTTTGGAGGCACAAATGCTACCGTGCCCTTTTGAATTGAACATCATAGCAGGGAATGTGTCCAATGATCAACATTAAGTTGGGAGAAATAGTTCCAAAAGTACAAAATGACTTATAACAACTGTGATCAAGATAAAAGGAGCTTTTGCTTATGTAGCACTACCCAATTTTAAAAATTAGATACAAGAATTATAAATCTTAAGTCTTCATAGATGTAGAATATCATTTTGCTACTGTTATAAAGAGCCACAGAAAATACAGTAATGTGAGCTGGGCTCCCTGCTAGTAGTAGTACAATATAGGTAATGTATATACTGGGCTCTTGTCTAGCTTCATGCAATATGCAGCTGGGTAAATCAGGTTGTTTATAAGGTACTTTTTATACAAGGCCCTATTTTCCTCTCTGCTATGGACAGGAACATAATTTGGTAGAAGTAACTTGGGTGTATCATGTGATGGATAAAGGCATGAGGGGAGGATTATTCTTAGGATGTGTTGAGATGCCATTGGACAAATCTGCTCCTCTTTTTCTCCATTAATGTACTCTTTTTGAAGAGGAGTTTTATCAATGGGCGGGGGGTTGTATGCTTAAAGGGTGTGTTCACTTTTTTCTTTTTCGTAGTCATATAAGCACATCTTGTGCATATTCTTGTGATGTACACACACTACTTGTTTTAGATTTGCTGTGTAACAAATTGTAGGGAAATTCAGCCTGCCATTTTGAGCTGTCTGATATCATCCAGAAAGAACTGAAGTTGGAGGATAGGATCATACTTCTTAAACTGGCAGTAAAGCTGAAAAAATTAGTGTGGGGTTAAATACTCATGTTTAAACCCTAATATTGAGAGAAGGAAGGGATTCTGTTGGCCTGTGGCTGTTGAGGACCCCATCTCAAATTATATTATTTCTGACTGGCGGAATCCCTGACTTGACTGTACCTTGCATTTATTATTATTGGTTATATTTTTTTTTTTATTTTAAGAAGTATATTTTTTTCCATGCTAAAGCAAAAGCAAATTTTGAGACCTCAACACTTCTTTCAAAGTAGAATTGAGTAGAATTTCCCACTACACAGTTCGCTATGAAATAGCAGAGGGATTTACATTTGGCAGGAACTAGCCTTTACAAGATGTTTAAAAAAAAGCTTTTTTTTGCCTTTGATCCATGTCTGTATTCCCCAGACTCATCCATAAGGGGGACATAATTCTAAACAAATACATAGTATGTAGCTCATGGTTATTTTTGAATATGTACTTTCTAACCCTTCTTAATTTAAATTATTCTCTTGGAATGTCACGGGGCAACCTCAAAACTGTTCAGGTTGTCACTGAGGAGAGTGACAGGCAGTATTTTCTCTTCTTCTACTTTTGGGAAGCTTTTTTTTTTTTTTTTTGTTTCTTGTTTACAGATGAAAATCTAAGCCCTAGGGGAAAATACTTTGCTCACCTGAGTGTCACTGTTGACTTCAGATTACTAATACATATACATGTGCTGAAGAGATAATTATGGTTTTTTTTTAAACAACATTACTTCATCCTTGTGAATGGATTGATTTTTCTCCATTTGCTTCAGACATAGCTGAGGCTATCTGTTAATTAATCTAGAGGCTGTGGGAATGAACATAGCCTCCTCCCTATGTCTGTCTATCTTCTTTCCCAGTAATTAGTAGCGTGTGAAACAAAGAGTTGAGTTAGAAGAAAACAATATATAGGTTTATTTAACAACTTGTCTGGACTTATGTGCTCTAGAAATAGTTTTCAGTTTGCCTTAAAACTGTGTTCTAAGGCTCCTAGAAAAATTAGATGTGTAACTGAGGTCAAGTTCACTGTGGGTTCTGTAATTCTTTCTAACCTTCTGTTATTAAAACCCTATCCTACATGCATGCAGATACTCCTGAAAGGGTGGAAAGGCAAGCTAAGTACAATGTTCTATTTTATGCCAAATTTTGACCCTTCATTTCCCCTTGTCTGGTTAAATTTGAACCTGAGCATCTGGTAGCTACCTACACTACTGACTAAAGAAAGGAAGGTCTCTCTGTGGCCTGCTGCTTTGGCCACTAGGAAGCTTTGCCTTTTCTTTTATCGTGTTAATACCAAATACTTTTTTGTGCTTGGTATTTAGAGTGTAATTCTGCTTATATAGATATCCACTATAAGAAATGAATTAGCGAGATATCATCTCTCTTTTCACCTAGCTGTAAATATTATATTGATGAACATTATTTTCCAGAATATATTGCTGTGAATTTACCTAAAATTACTCCCCAAGCCCACTCAGATGACTCAGACATCATATCATCCAGGGGAGACCAAATTAGATTGTTATAAATAATGTGCTTATTTCTCAGCATCTTATTTGAAATAGTGCTTGTGAATGAGTGACATTTTTTCTGTGCCTATTTGAAGCTTGCTTTATTAGTTCATTTTCTACTTAAAAATCCCAAATGTCTAAATAGATACTTTTCTATCGTCATCAGCAGGGAAAAGACGGTATTTAGAGATTTCTAGCCACGTGGGTTTTCATGAGATTATGTAGCTCAGTGCTCAAGTTCTGGAAGTACCAAGTGTGTTTAAAATTAACACCACCTTGACAAATGTTTATTAAACCTGTTCCCCAAATCCCTATGGGTGAAAATCCATAGCACCTCAAATATATCTTTTTTTTAATCCTTTGTAACCCTTGTATTTAAAAAGCTTTTCCCATTAGCTAACCTAAACCTTATGTGCTTGAAATTTAGCTAATCTTCTATTGTCCTCTCTACCAACTAGACATGGAAATGAGTGGCTACCTTTCTTTTCAAAGCAACTCTGCATTTTTGCATTCTGTCATTGTATCACTTCTCCTGTGATCCTCTTTAGGTTTTTTTTTCTTCTTCACAGATCTTATGTTTCATGTAGCTCCCCTCTGTGCCCTATTTGGCTTCATCCTTCTCAAATCTGAACGCAGCATTGCAACTGAAATCTCAACAGTACTGAACAGAATAAATAATTACCATCCTTATCTTTCATAGGGTGTTTCTGTTAATGCATATCAAAGTGATATCTGCCGTTATGTAACAACCTAGAAATAAGTCAATGGTCTGTAATTCTCTAATGCTTCAAATTCTTTCCTTCAGAACAGTTGCCTACCCTGATTTCTCAGTTTTGCGCTTGATTTAGCCTTAATAAATGCAGCACTTTGCATTTGTCTTCACAGATTTTATTTTTCCTTGCTCACACTAGTTTATTTTTTTGGTTTTTTTACAAAGCAATAGCAAAACATTCCAGTTTGCTGTCATCTGTATTTTTTGTGTGTACTCTTTACTCCATGACCTAACTTCTTAATGAAAATAATTAATAGAGCTAGGCTTCTGCAGGGTCTGAGCCGAAATGCTCTCCCAGCTTGACAGAGAATTGCTCTCAAATAATCTGTGTTTTAATTTTGGCATTTATTACCAACTGTAAGCGCTTTGTGCATAAACAATTTCAAGCAGCAAATCTTCAGTTTATGTCATATGTAACACCTGGTGCAATCTTTCATGACAGTGTTCTGTGTGAAGGTACATTCTATACTCAAACAGAATGACTCGATCAGAATCTCCACCATCAATGGTTTGTTTGTTTTGAAAAAGCATCACTGGCAATCTGGAGACAAAAAGCCAGCCTAGATGTTCCTCAAGGGATGTTTGCCATGTGCCTATGTAAAGTAGAGATTTGGCTTATTCAAATGCTTATCTTATCACATGTTCTAAACAGACTTTCACCACTTATGTTTTTCTAGCTTGATTGTGGAGGCACTTACAACATGAAGAATGTAAGAACTGCTGAGGCAGGTGAAGCAATATGCCCCTCTAGCCCACTGTCTTGTCTCCATGTGGTCTGTAGCAGTGCCTCACTAAAATGACCGGGTTGAATGACCGGGCCCAGAGGGTGGTGGTAAATGGTGTTATATCCAGCTGGAGGCCAGTGACAAGTGGGGTTCCCCAGGGCTCAGTCCTGGGTCCAGTCCTGTTTAATGTCTTTATCAACGAACTGGATGAAGGCATCGAGTGCTCCCTTAGCAAGTTTGCGGATGACACCAAGCTGGGTGGAAGTGTGGATCTGCTGGAGGGTCGGGAGGCTCTGCAAAGGGACCGGAACAGGCTGGACCGCTGGGCTGAGACCAACGGCATGAGGTTTAACAAGGCCAAATGCCGAGTCCTGCACTTGGGGCACAACAACCCTATGCAGAGCTACAGACTAGGAGAAGCCTGGCTGGAAAGCTGCCAGGAGGAGAAAGACCTGGGGGTGTTGGTTGACAGCGACTGAACATGAGCCAGCAGTGTGCCCAGGTGGCCAAGAAGGCCAGTGGTATCTTGGCTTGTATCAGAAACGGCGTGACCAGCAGGTCCAGGGAGGTTATTCTCCCTCTGTACTCGGCACTGGTGAGACTGCACCTCGAGTACTGTGTTCAGTTCTGGGCCCCTCACCACAAGAAGGATGTTGAGGCTCTGGAGCGAGTCCAGAGAAGGGCAACAAAGCTGGTGAAGGGGCTGGAGAACAAATCTTATGAGGAGTGACTGAGAGAGCTGGAGGTGTTTAGCCTGGAGAAGAGGAGGCTGAGGGGAGACCTTATTACTCTCTACAACTACCTGAGGGGAGGTTGTGGAGAGGAGGGAGCTGGCCTCTTCTCCTAAGTGACAGGGGACAGGACAGAGGGAATGGCCTCAAGCTGTGCCAGGGGAGATTTAGGCTTGAGATAAGGAAAAAATTCTTCAGGGAAAGGGTAGTTAGGCATTGGAACAGTCTGCCCAGGGAGTTAGTTGACTCACCTTCCCTGGAGGTGTTTAAGGTGAGGGTGGATGAGGTACTTAGGGGCATGGTTTAGCGATTGGTGGGAATGGGTGGAGTCGACGATCTGGTGGGTCTCTTCCAACCTGGTTATTCTGTGATTCTGTGATTCTTTCCTCTTTTCCCCAGGTAATTTCTCAGCTTGTGATAGTTTATGGTCTCAGGCGCTTTTCTAAGTTGAAGCAATATCTTTGTACTAGAAAAAGTATTCCTGCTTTTGTGCAGCTGATTTACTTGATGCAAATGCAGTCTTGCATTTATCTGGAATAATTTTTGCTCATTTTTCTTTGGTCTTTGCTAGACTGATCAGAACAAAAGGTAGGGTGCAAGATTTTGACATTTCCAAAGCAGGCAGTGTCAAAAATCTTCCCTCCCTGCAAATCTCTGCACTACATACTGCATTCTCAAACTTTGCCTATTGGTCTGGTCTGGCTTGTTTAATCTGAATACATGGACAGCAATATTGATGAGAATGAGAAATATTTCTGCCATATTCGATGGCTGCACTAGTAATTACATTATCTTTCAACAAAATATATCAGAATGCTGTCACTATAAATCCTGATTCATTGTCAAATGATTTCCTTGTTACTGGCACTGCTTTCCTCCCACCTTTTAGCAACAGCTATATAGGGAGCGTTTTTTATTGGATTAATATTAGACATTCCTTTGAACTTGTTTTTTCCTCAGTTCCAGACCTTTTTGAAGAGAATGTGTCTGGTATTTTATACTGAACTTACTGTGCAAGTTTGGACTATCTGTGAAGAGCTGTTTTTTTCCCCTGGGGAATTAGAAGCAAGACAGGGTGGCAAAGGCTTGTCTCTAGCTGCTCCCACCATTACAACTACATTGGCAGAATCCTCCTAGCAGAGCTATCGCCCAGGCTGGGAACTAGACTGTCTTCTAGCACAGCTATATGCCATCTCTCACTGACATAGACTGAACTAAATCCTAGTATTTTGCAGGTATTGTTTTGATGATGAGCATGGGGGGGGAATTGTATGGGGTTTTTTTCTTGTTTGTTTGTTGTTTTTTTTTTCCCCTGCAGACTTATAGCTCGTAAAGCTATACTAGCAAAAGTTTATGATGAGGACCTGGTATAAAACTCCCCCTGTTGACTACAAAATTACTCGCGGGTTATTGCATCTAATCACAGTTTTTGCTTGTTAGTTTTCTGCTGGATTAGCTAATTGAACAGGCCCACTGAGGTGTCAGAGAAGTGGTAGAGTCAGAGCAAAAGAAAGAGAAGCAGAGCAAAATGTGACATGGGAGACAAGGAGGGAGCTGCCTGCTCCCATACCTGCTTGTGGTAGCAATAAAACTAAACGGGCTTTGCAATCTTGTCAAACTGCACCCTAAAATATGCTGATTTACATGATGGTTTTCCCAGTCACTGGAAATAATGATCTTCCAGGGAGTATTAAGCCACAGTGAACTTTAAGCCAATTTACTTCTGAATGAGAGCATTCCCATAGGTATGTAATGTGCATTATTTTCTGCACGCTAATTTCATGCCTTTAAACTCATAACTTCTCAGTGGTCCCCCATGTAGATCTGTCCCAGCTATGTTATTGCTTTCATTATTTTGAATTTAAAAATAAAGTGGAATCTGCAAAATGCAAATGTAGCTAGCAAAGTGCTTGCAGCACTTAACGTATCTCATCTTCCTCAGTGTCTAGGTGCTATATCTAAGCTGAATGCTTAACACAACAGCAGATCACTGCTATCATGCTTTCTCTAGACAAATGTAGATTTCTGCTCAGACACAGATGTTCATTACAGTGTCTACACAGGTTACTTTGATTTGATGCCATGCACTCTCTTTTGCAATAGCATTCCAAGGCAAGTTAATCTCAGATAACATGGCACTGAAAAGGCAGTGCTCACCAGAGGTATGGATAGTGCTCCTGTTCTGCTTCTCTGCAGTGTACTCAAGAGGGTGGGGGTAGTGGCAGTGGGTACTGAACCATGGTGACAGATTTGACAGGTGCAGAAGCAAGAAGCTTAAGCTTTGAGACAAAGGTCCACATCTCTGCCATCTGGAAGGCAGCTCCTTTTCCCTGGCTTTGCTGGTGAGTGTTGCCCTCAGACTGCTAGGGCACGGTTCGCTCCCTGTGTGAGTGTGCAGGCTCTTCATCTGCTATTAGGTTGTGAGTATCTGCTTGCTACCATATGGCTGCGTTAAAAAGAGACAGGGAGGAGAATAAGCTGTAAAGCAACTGTAAAAATTCTATTCAGTACTACTCCATGGTGAGAGGGCTGCTGGCTCACCCTTCTCTTCTCTTCCCTCAAGTCCTTACAGTTATGGGTTTAAATAGATACACCTGCATCCATTCAGCCCCTCTCATTTCCCCAGTGAGATGTTTGAAGTGGAGAGACGCTTTTCTGCTTAATGCTCTGAAATACTGTATAATTCAGGGTTCTCCGATAAAGGCCCAGTTATTTTTTGTTTGGTTTGTTTTTTCCCTCCACACCCCCCACACCTTCTGCTAAGTGGAACAGGAGGCTAAGGGTGGAATTCAGTGAGATGGGATTTGCTTTGATGGAGATGTTTTGGAAAAGTTGCCAATCTTGCTGAATTGATCTGGTGAGGAATGGAGGCCATTCTGTCCTCTGCAAGAGGTTAATTCCATTGTACCACAATAGGAGAATATCATGTAGTAGCACCACCAACAACAGAAAGGATATTTTGCAATATAATAATTGTCTGTGTGGCCAAAGAAGAACAAATGCTTTCATGGCTCCCCACGGAACTAATAAAGAAAGGCAGGTTGAGGAGCCCAGAATAATTATTTAGTCATTGTAAATATTTATGAGCTACAGAATGTGCTACATACAGTTTGAGAGGGACTTGACAATTGTAGCATACATCATCTTGTTTCACAGGGGCAAAAATACTTAATCTTTCTCCTTTTAAATAAAAGCATTAATCCTAAATACATTTTAATTTAAGAATGAAGCTGTAAATTGCAAGAGGAAGAAGAATTTGGCATTTTTTCCTGTTGTAGAGGTGCAAGTTGGGTTAAATACTGCAGTAATAAAAGTTTTATTGTGAGGATTTTGTGAGCATTCTGGAAGAGATGATGGTGTTAGGGGGTGCTGTTCTTGATACTAAACAATTTGCCATTGTCTTCACCAAGAACTGGGGAATTTTGCTCCTTTTAATAGAGCTAGACTTTCCAATTTTGTTTTGGTGACCATAAAATCATTGCAAGTCCAAAGGACCTCTTACAATGGGCTAAACTCCAGACTTTCTCTTTACTCTGGAGCCAAAAATGCAGAAAAGTCTTTTCCCTCACTTTCTCTGGCTTTCACATAGGATTGTTCCATGTGTTACTTGTTGATACGTGGTCAGTTGTGGATATTTCTGGAAAGTTTTAAGGATAAATTCATGTTGAGGGATAGATTCCATTGGCCACTGAATTCAGTCAAAGTAGAACTAAGTTTTCTAGAATATATTGGCTAGAACATACTGGTATATTTCAGAGAGTAAATTTAAGTAGGTGCTTGAACAGACTTTCTGAATTTGGGATATTGTTAATTTCTCTCTGCATCTGAAATCTCCAAATTATAAGCAGTATTAATAACAAAACCTCAGTTACGTGGTCTTATATTAGGTAGAATAATGCTGCCTGTTTAGTTGCTGAGAACAACTTTGTTGTGGAAGAGATGTATAAGGGCTTTGTTTCTGGTTTCTTCACAAGTTGTATAGCAGATGAGTTCACAAGCATGAATGGATTTGTTCTTATGTATTTGTCACTGTTTGCAACTCTCTGTGTAATCAGTATGCTTGAAAATGTTTCAGTAACAGTTTTGGCAGCCTACTTAATTTTTGGCTCTTAATTTTGGCAATCATCTTTATCCATTGAGATAGCTCAAGACTGGCCAGGATTAGAGCTACCAGGCATTTGGGTTTCCTTAGACATATCTTACTTTTCTGCCAGGAAGTTTTGTGTAGGAGGAATTTGAATGTCTTGGCATTAGGAGAGGATGCATTTCTACGTGTCCACACAAAGTAAATCCACTCACTTTATGATACATGAGATTCAGTGTGCACATGCAGATTAAATGCACAAAGGCATTTCCAGGAAGCCAAACACTTTCAGACCATCTTTGCTGAACAGATGCCTTTCCTACTCAGTGTCACAGGACATGTGCAAGCCATGCATGCAGCATGAGTGCTGAAGAGCTGCCTGGAACTACAATTCCCTGGCTGACTGCATAGTTAGCACATGCATGGATTTATGCTCAGAAATCCATGGTCTTGTTCTGAAGACAGTCTTTGTATTACATCATATATAGCTTATACATATTGAACAATTTGCGTTGGAAGTGATCAAGGAAAACAAATGTTCTCCTCCCTAGCATCTAAAATACTTGATATCTTTCATGCATAATGTAAAGTGTCAGATGCAATAGCAGAAATTTAAGGGTTTTAATTTATGGGAATGAAAATGTAGACAGCATACTGTAAAGGGAAAGACATTGATTTTGATCCATTATAAATTGTATAAGTGAGTTGAATGTATTGTGGATGGAACATCTTGGAGCAGGGAGCCCAGGAGGTTGCTTATATTGCAGATCAATTTTCATTGCTGCAAACTAGAGGGTTTCAAATAAGACACACACTTGGGCTTATGCCTAGTGCATGCCATGGTACATGCTTTTGTCTTCCTGGCTTGGAGGCAGCAGCCAATGTGTTCAAAACTGGAATCTGGAGGGTGCTGCAAAAAAAAGGGAGAGAGGAAATAGATGAGGGAAAAGGAAACCTGCTTTCCAATTAGATAATAACAAACACCATACTTGTAGAAGGTCAGAAAGGTAACACTTGAAGGAGTCAAATAATAGACAAATTCATGAAGGTAACTAAGAAAATATTAAAGAGACCCAATCTCTCTCTTACTGATAAAGCTGTCTGAGGTGCGGTAGATCAATTTAGCCACGGCTGTTGTTAGGAAATTGCTCTTGTTTGATGTTCCACAAACAGATCATGCAGTTTCCTAGGAAACATCTTTTTCCACTTAAAATCTAATTTTCTTACATTGCTAGAACTGATGAGTCACTCTGCCTGACTTTTCCTTACTTCCCCTTACCTATTAAAATATACTCACCAGGTAGAAATCCAGGGATTTATTAGTCCTTATCGCCTGGCTGTTAGGTTAACTCTTTTTGTTCCTCCCTATTATCACACAGTATGCTTGATATGACAAGACAGAAGTCATGGGATAGAAGTTGGATCAAAACTTGAAAGAAATCATGTATCACTTGATTGGACATGCCTCCTAAATTTAGAAGAATTCCCATACAGAATAATTCTTCCATAATGTCCCACTATGAAATGGACCAAATTCCATTGCCAGCAACATACCACCATATTATTATTACTGTTTTGAAAAGTATTACCTTATTCAGCTGATTTATAGATGAGCTTAAATTTAGAGGTGACGGTCCTACCCAGTTACCATAAGAACACAGGTAGATTTTGTTAAATATTGCAAACCGTGGCCAAAATCTGAAAGTCGCAGTTCTTGGTAGCGTACTGAATTTTAGGTTCACATAATGCATGACACTTGTGCTGAATGGAAAGTTGCCAGAGAAAGAGGCAAGGCTTATTCATGGCCATGGTCAAACAGACAGAGGTCAAAGAACAGGTTGGCAGCTGGAGTTTTCACTGACTAGTGGAATTAACTGCAGCTCCCTGATAAAAAGGAAAATATAATTTACAGCTACTGTTGTTTGAGCTATATATAAAATCCTTGTAGTCTGCAGATGCCTAATGAGCTCCTGTGGCTACATCATTAATAAAAGGTTAGTACGGCAGAATACAGCTTCCATGAAAATTCTCTATAGACTAAATTTCTTATTCTTTTTTCCATATGGAGTTGTGCCAGAATCAATATTCCTGCCACTTCCCCGTGCCTCTGATGCCTCAGTTGTCAGTATACCACTGATGTGCCAAAACCTACTTTCAGCACTGACAAACAACTTTCTGTTTAAAGGGCAATATCTCTGCATGGTTAAGAGCATGGCTAAGAACAGCTTGGTGTGACTCTGCTATCCAGTAAGAAGATGGGTAAATGTCATGGTTTAGCCCCAGCTGGCTAAATTTCAGCATCCAAAACCATGCAGTTGCAATCCCAAATCCCTTCTCCCTCTGCCCACAGGAAAAAGGGAGGAGGAAATGAGAGGAAAAAGACTTGCAGGTTGGAAACCAAAACTACAGCTTTAATGAAATTACAATAACAATAATAATGAAAATCATTAGAAAGTAATAAAACTTATATAAATACATAAAATCTTGCCCCCACCCCTCGATGACTGTATGTCGCCACAAATACTGTATAATAGACATGAGGGAACGGGTCTACGACTAGGAGGGAGCTGGACTCAGGAACTGGATGCAGGAATACATGGACCTGGGTTCAGGAACAACCAGACTGATGAGGTCCTCACTGAACATCAGCCATCGCAGAAAAGAAAGAGAGATTGTTGTGATCACCCAATTTTATAGCAAGTATGACATAAAGCATGGAATACCCTGTTAGTTGGTTTTGGGTCACCTGCCTTATTTGCCCTTCCTCACAGGTGCGGCCCCCTTCCACTAGCTTGAGGATGACCTTGGTTAAATATAAGCATTGGCTTTTTGCATACCAATACCCTGTGTTATTGCTTTCAGAGAAGAACATGCAGTTAGCCTTCAGATAAATGAAGTTCTTTACAGTAACTGAGTTAATCACAAAACAGACTCTAAATTAGCTCAAATCACAACAGTAAGATAATTCCCCATCCTCACTTTATAATGAAACTTAAAAAACTTTTTGATTTAAGATTTTAGTGTATTTACTTATCATTTGATTATATACTCGTATCTTGTATATGCACTCTGCTAGCACATGGCTTATTCAGCTGCAGCTGGTGAGTGGGTGGCCTTATCACATAAAGCTATGCAAAATGCTTAAAAAATTTGGTAGGTTTGTCACTTACATTGGCTTGCACTGGTTTTTGTTTATATTTCCTAAATACTAAAAGTTAGAAGGAATGACCATGAGTTTCACACAACAAAGTTTCAAAGCTTTGAAAGCAGTTTCACTGAGGCTCTGAGCAAGCTGATTTAGATGAAGATGTCTGTGCCCATGGCAGGGGTGTTGGAACTTGATGATCTTTAAGGTGCTTTCCAATCCAAACCATTCTATGATTCTGTGAATAAAATCTATTGAAATGGTACTTATTTATCTGTGATTTTGTAGAACTTTTAGAGCTGTTAGTAAACAATGAGCCTTTTAATGAAGAACTATGCAGCCTCATTTTAATTTCTTCTTAATTTTCTTTTATTATTTAAATAGTTCAATTACAATAGGGCTTTCAAGCTATATTTCAAGTTATCGACAGTTTTGAAGATTTAAGGGGAGAGACTGAGTTTCAGCAGAATACAGGCTACAGAACTTCACCTAGCAAAAGCAGTAGCAAGTTTCAAGCCAGAAGCTTCTGGTTTGACTGTTGTGTTCTAACCTGAAAGACATGCAATATTGACAGAAATATACTATGTGACCTAGACTTCACTAAGTATAAGTTATTCTGATATAATAGAGCTGTATGGATTACAGGTTCTCTTTGAAACTTGCAAACATGAAAGCTAACCTTCATTCAGAGTTTAGGTCTTGGAAAATTTTGTCTGGAAATGTGTTAGTGGTTTTGATATTTTTTAAATTAGTTACTGCCAAGGAGAGACAAGAGAGGCAGGGGAATAATAAAAAGGACATGCTTTAATATTATCATTGCTAAATTAAATATTTGCCAAACATATGTATTTATCCAGGCTTTGGGATTCCACCTTGATGATACATTTAGCTATATTCAAGCCATTGATTGCAGGCAGTTGCTGAGGCATTTTCCCATGGATTAGGGGTTTTGTTTATTTGTTTGGTTTTTGTGTGCGTGTTATGTTACAATGAATTTAGCATAACGCCACTTATTTGAACAAGAAAACAGGACAAATCAAAACTCTGGCAACAGAGTCCATTGCTTCCTAGTTAAATGATGAAAGTAATGGCTATTTAGGAAGAGCTGGCTGCTGCCCTTCCTTTGAATTCAGCTGGTGATTTGTAAGTGCACTTCTGCCTTTTTCATTCCTGTCTCTAGTCCTCTCTCCTGGTTTAATAAATGTAGTATACCACTGTATGCTGCCTACATGGCATCTGGTTCAGGTGCCTGCACCTTCAGAGCCTGGCTGCATCTGGGCACAACATAAAATGCCAATCTGATGTCTTTTATCCTGGCCAATAGCTCTTCATGGTCTAAAAGTGAAGTGAGTTAAAATATAGGATTTATTTACTTATTGCTAGAAATGTGCTGTATGGCTCAGTAGAACATTCCTAGCAGACACCAAAGGCTTTTACTGACCTGCGAGTCACCACATTGAGTGACAGTCTAAACAACTGATCCACCGCAGAAGTTTGACTCCCCAGATCACAATGTGTTATCAAGGAATAGAACACAGAAAGGAAGATAATTTATAAAACTTGTGGAACACTCATCACTTCTTGCTTCTCCAGTTCACACAGACTTTTTCCTTGTTTTGATTCACTTTGCTTATCCTTGTGTGTTAAAAAAACCCAACAAACAAAAAATTTTTTGCTTTATTTGTTGCCAAACCATTTTATGAGCTTCAGATTTGTTGTTGCAATACATGCACAAGCCCCTAGCTTCTGCAAGTATGGCAATATACATACAATTGTTGACTGGTAATACACACCATGATTTTGTAGGTGTAATTTATATATATAGAACATCCAAATCATTTTAAGCCCATGCAGTCTATTCATGCAAATTCTCACCATTCATGTCTTTTTCTCTACGCTTTTGGCAGAAAATCATTTAACCTAACACTAATGTATCTCATGCCATCTGTGTATAATCTTTACCTATCTCACATTTGTGTAGTGAGAAGTAATTTGTGTCCAGAGACACTTTGAGACTCTCAGGGTAAAGCCATACTTTGCTCTTATGTATGTAGTATTGCTCTTGGAGAAAAATGGAACTATACTTAGTGTGTTAATGATATAATTATGGGGTCTCTCTTCCAGGAGTAGAAGGAAGACATTAAATGTCATAGTGTGCATGGACTTGGACTTCAATGAAAAATTTATAAAGATGAAACAAATGGGTAATTTCTACTAAATAGGGTTGGTTTTAGTGACCAAATAGTATGAAAAAATGTGTTCAATAAACGCAAACTTTACCCCTATGGAAGTGCTCATTTTTGGAGAAAGGTTGCAGTTTCTTTAATTTTTTGTTTGTTTGTTTGTAAGGTCTTTTGCTGTATTGCTGATTTTAAGTATTTGAAAGGTAGTTATTGTAATTTGATCTGTAGTTAGAGGTAGCAACAAATCACATACTGTTGTTTCTACTTCCTATGGGGAGAATCCTTGTAATCAGTGAGATGCCTTATCTGTCCTCCTGGAAAAGAGAAAGAATAGACCACTTTGTTCTGAGTGGCCAGGACTTTCCCAAAGCATTACACCTAGAATATTTTTTCTTCTTTCCAATATACTAGTTGCACACAGAGTTTAAAATTTACCTTGCACAAAAATATTACATAAGTGCAGCCCTAATTAAGATAGATCTTTTTCTACCTTTTAAATTAGCTCTCTAAAGGTCTTTAAAGGAGTTTACAAACTTAGATTATGCAGTGTCCCAACTGCATAAAATCTATCGCTTACCTTTTTTTCGTACGCTTACTTAAGATTACTTGTTCTTGTGTGCATATGAGACTAGGTATTGATTTCTTGATAGACCATGTTAAGCAAACAAAAACCCAAAGGAAATAAGTTTTCAATACTTTGTGACAGGTTTTGCTGCGTTTTCTATGTTTAGAGATGAATGAATTGAGATGAAATGGAAGAACTTCAAAGAATTAGTGAGATATCACAAGTTCACACCAAGGTGAAAAAGTTCAGATATCTTTCTAGGTTTGTCCTGGAAGCAAACATTTTGAGTCTACATAACTGAATGACAAATGTTCCAGTTTAAAATGAGTGTGTTCAAGACTTTCTGCTTTTATAATGGAGCAACAATATATATCAGCACTATTTTTCAAAATTTTATTCATCTTTTTTCACATTTCTTCCAGCCCTAGCAGGTGTAAGGTAGCATGGGATATGCTTTCATGGGAGCAAACCTGCACAGGCAGCGTATGCACTTAATGCTACCCATAAGGGTAAATTAAGGTGGATCTATCAAAACAGCTTTCAGAGTTGGAAATTACCAAAATTAAGGATTTCCTAACATACGAGGACTGACTTTTTAACCTCAACAATGCTATTTTATTAGCATCCTTCTGACCTAGGAAGTGCTTTTAAGCTTATTTTTAATAATAATATTATTATTTGTTTGCTTTTTAGCAAAAAATTTATCTTTACTCATCTTCATCATACTGACAGCCATAAAGACCAGCAACAGAGATGGGCTCTTCAGGCTGACCACTGCAAAGCCTGGTACCAAAACAAAGGGGTGCAGTGTCAGATCATCATTTATTATGTGAATAAGTATCCAAAAGTGGAGGTGAAGCAGTCTCAGTGGAGTGGAGATCTGCTGATGGCTGAGAGTGGTGAGCCTTAGGGCTCTTTGTTTTTGATCCAAGCCCAGGAGGAATGTGCCACTTGCCCTTCTGCTAATTTTTTCCAGATTATCTCTCTGCTGTCTGTTGTCCTTCCAGGTTGTCTGTGCTTGTTTTTATTCCTAAGGCTAGCTGTATGTGGAAAGACCTGTTTTCAGCTTTTTAGTAGCCAGTTCTTGCTGCTTAATAGCTTTCTTTCTAGTCTTGCCTTGCTCCTACAAATCTGGAGGTTTCTCTTTTGATTACCCATGTGTTGTTCCCCATTGTCTTCACCAAGATCACACTTCTAGTTCCCTCTGCTCTTTCCTCTCCTAAGATGTGTCCCCTCCTTGATAGTTCCACTTAGCACACTTAAGTTTCAGATTCCTAGAGCTGTTATCAGACTCCTTCCCTGCTCTCATTCCATTACCTCCTCTAGAGAAACTCCTCATGTATGATCACCAGTTCTGTGTGTGATTAATATTTATCCATTTACTGCCTTAGATGGTTTGGTCTGAATTTAGTGAATTTGGAGGTGATCAAAGTGAGACACAAAACTTGAATGAATCATTATCCAAACCTGTCTATTTGCCACTGCTAACAAGCTGCTTGCATTTTTTTTCCAGAGTATTTCTCCAGCTGTATTATTCTCAGATCTAAATTTTATGTGAAGGATGTTCTCAGTGCCACCTCTTGTCTTGTCAATAGTTTTATTTCCCAACCTAGATGAGATGTCTAGCAAATGACCTTTCCCTAAGGGTCTTTACATTTTTGCTGAAGAAGCCAGAGCTGGAATTAGAGTCAACATAACTGTCAGGACAGTGCTGCACCCAATTTAACAGTGACCTATTAGGTAATGTGGTTTTATTGCTATTTTTTCTCCATATGGCATTGCAGTGAATGGATATTCCAGGTGGCACAGGATCCTTGCCCTTTGCTATGGTACAGCATATTGCAGAGTGTGGATCATGAAAATTTCTTATGGGTACTTCACCATTATCCAGCTTTGGGGGGAGTGCAATAGATATGTTCTGAGTGTCCAGTATTAGCACCTAATTTATAGCCAACAAATGAATTGCCAACAAAACATCCCAAATCTGAAGTGCCAACTGTGCTGCAGAGACAAATATAGTCAAAATCTCCAGGGCCTTCTTACTTTCTTTCTGCCAACTTTGTAAAGTGGAGACCTTATCATATATAGTGTGACAATGTATGTCCTTCCTCTGAGCCTCCTTCCAGGCACTGGGACTTCGGACATCCTTTTGCACAGGAGACTTTATAAGCTTGACACCTTAGTTGGAGGCAGAGCATATGGAAATGAACTGCAATGCAGAATGTGGTATGAAAATTATTTTAAATTCTGTCATTATCACAGTTTAGCATTGTGGTGGGAGCTTTCCCTTAATTACTCCCTAAAGGGGAAAACTTGCTGATACTGACTAAACTGAGGCCATCTACTAAACCCAGTGCCCTTTTTAAATTCTGAAAATTAAATATTTATTGTTCACAGGAGCATTTTGTTAAAAAAAGAGTGAAAGAAGAAAGTTCATGTGGATTTAGTACACTGCCTCATGACTGTCGATAGCTGATATGGATGTACATTGCTTCAGGAGGCCAGACTCCCTGTTGGCAACAGCAGTTGAAGATCTGGCTCCAGGCAGGTTGAGAGGGTTTCAGGTCAAGCTGAGCAGCAGTCATTTGAATGCTCATCTATACTCTTTCACTTTGAAGAGACTGTATTTTTTCAAGCCTCAGCTGCTTAGGACATTACATACTAACTCCATGGACTTCAGAGCATTAAATTCACTCTGAATGTCTTTGTGAGGACTTAAGCCAGTATCTTCTAGCCTTTATTTTAACCTCTGCTTTAATGTTTCTTCCTATATAATGATGAAAAGTTTACCTGACTTTTCTATGCTGCTTCCTTCACAACTTCCATTGCTCTATAACACCACATACCCTTTTTCTCCCTCTTCTTTAAATAGTAATGCAATGAAGGACAATCTTAACAAGGTACACGTACTTTCCAAGTGAGAGTTGTCCTGTGGTCATTAGCGCTCTGTCTAGCAGATGGCAGATATGATTCTAGAAGTGAGGACATCTTGATATCACCCCAAATTTTGCTTCTGGCCAGGTGTACAATTTTGGGCAAATAACTTCTGTTGGCATCTGTTTCCCGGTGAAAGGGAAATTCCAATTGTAACTGCCCAGCAATGGTAGTTTGTGACTGAGGAAAGATCTGGAACAGGGAAAAAGGTCTAAACACAAGAAAGGGTTACACAGGCTGAAAGCATGAATGCCAGAGACAGAATAGATTCCTTGCAAGACAGGAAAGCTTCTCTAGATGATAAGAAACAGCCTGAGCATTGTTTTGTAACCTTAATGGAATGGGAGCATTTTTCTTTGCTCCATGGCCTCATCAGGTTATCTCTGGTGCAGAGGGGGGACAGCTGAAAGGAGTGGTTTCTGGGCTGCCTTCTGCCATGACCTGACAGAAAAGTATGAGCCTGAGGTTTGTCACTGGGAGCCCAGTGGCAGAAGAGGCATCAGAGATATCCAGCAGCTGTGCCCAGTGCGTGGCCACCATGGGCCAGAACAGGGCCTCTTTGGGCCACTTTGGCTGGGTGCCTGCTACTCGTGGTCCACAAAGGTGGCCCTTGTACCCTGCAATGGGGGGAGGAAGCTTTCTTAGACTCCCAATGCAGGCCTCAAGGGTGGCCAACTGTGATTTTCTTCTTTTCTTCCATAGCACTGAGCACAGCACCTTATCAAGGCTCCTCTGGGCCTTTTCAGCTGGTTTCTTGCCTGCTGCACTTGCATTCCTAAGACACCCCTTGTGCCCTAGGTTTCTTTGACTCTCTTGCCTGTTGCAAGTTTTCAGTAGGAGTGAGCTCTGCTCTTCCCTTGGCTTCATTCTCTTAGGTGTTCTTGCTTGTGCAAAACACTCTATGCCTGGAAGGGCTCCAGGCTTGCTCCACCATCAGGAGCTACCACTTTCTGCTCTCCTTGGGTGTGATACAAGTGCCAAGCACGTATGAGAATGCTTTTCATGCATCTGTGGCCAAGAAGCTCAGTGGAGCAAGTTTTGGAAGGCAAAAAGTATGCTTGTCATCAATACGTGTCATACGTTTGAAAATACCCTACAGCACCTTATTTTTTTCTGTGTGGTTGGTCCTGATCCTTATTCTTCATGTTATTACCCTTCAGGAAATAGGGACTGCTTGACTTGCACTCCTGCTTCTACTTTCTGTAGCACTGTAGCTCTGTGGCTTGCCTTTACCAGACTGCAAGGGATATTTTTTGAAGCTGAACCAAAGGATGCATCAGGCTGCTCCTGGCTACACATGTGTGCTTGTGAGCATCGTCTCTGAAACCAATTCAGATTCTGTGTTTAATGTGTCCTTTGAAGGAGTTCAGTAACCTAACAATTCGTGGAAGTTCAGGCAAATAACAGCCTCAATGTAATTTGACTCAAGATGAGCATAGGCAATAGAATGGAATATTTCAGCTAGGTTGGACCCACGATGATTTCTAGTCCAACTGCCTGACCACTTCAGGGCTCAACAAAAGCTAAAGCATGGCATTGAGGATGTTGTCCAAATGCCTCTTAAACACTGACAGATAAAAGGCATTGACAACCACTCCAGGAGGCCTATTTTAGGCTTTGACCACTGTTTCAGAAAAGAAATGTTTTCCTCATGTCTTCCACTGATGAACACAGATTTCAGCCATTCCCATGGGTACCAAGGAGAAGAGCTTGGCACCTCCCTCTTCACTTCCCCTCCCCAGGAAGATGGTAGAGATCAGTGAGGTTAATCCTCAGACTCCTTTCCAAACTAGACAAACCCGGTGTCCTCAGCCATTCCTCAGAAGACATGCCTTCCATCCCCTTCCTCAGCTTTGGTGCCTTCCACTGGATGCACTCAAGGACCTTCACATCCTTTTTAAATTGTGGGGCCAAATTTACAGGATTGCATTCTGTCAGGAAGGCCAGAGACAGGACAGGCTCCTGACTCCTTGTAAAGAACTGAAGTTTCCCTTGGTGATGAAAGACGAAACAGCCTCAGCATTTCCTTCTAGCCATTTTGGAGTGGGAGTGTTCTGGAGCTGCCTTGGGGCAGCAGAGCTTGAGCTGGGCTGAGCTGCTCCATGCAGTCACTCTTGGGACTGGTGCTGGTGCAAGATTATGCAAAGAACATACCTGTAACCCATCTTTACAGCCCTTATCTAAGACTCTGTATTGTGGCAGGACTTTGCCTAATGCACTGCTCTTTACATTTTTCTTGTATATTTAAGAACAACTGTGTTTTTAATTCCCCTTGAGGGGTACCAGAAAAATTTCCTGACATCTTTCTGATGTTTGTTTCTCTTCCATGTACAGTATGCATTTTTCAGTATGAAGGTCTCTCTTACCATATGATTTTGATGTGGGTTTACATGAGGAAAGCGCAAACTTGTTTGGTGTTCAGTGCTGATGGTAAAGGACAAGTTGAGCAAAACAGATTAAAATGAACAGGATTCATAGGATGAAGTCAGCTTTTTGCAAGTTAAACTAAACTCTCAGTTCAGTTTGCAAATTTTTTTTCCTGGAATTCAAATGTTTCTGCAGGTCTTTTTAAGTAATGCAGCGCTTAGCAAGCCCTTGCACGGAGAACAGGCTTTTCTCCTGTCCCTATAGACTGACCCTATACATCTACTTATGGTTTTAGCGTTGCTGTCTGAATAACAAGTCGTATGTAGACAAATCAGTTTTGTTCAAGTTTTGCAAGACTACAGTTTGGAGCTTAACCCAGATATAGGAAGGCTCAGGCAAAATTAAAATTTTAGAGTCTTTGAAGAACTGTTGCAAAAGGGAAGGAGGGGCAATCAAAGTAGGGATGTCAGCTTTGCCTCCACAAAAGAAGAGGTTTTAATTCATATAGCTGTAGTCACTTATTGCAAGTTGCAATCCTAAGGAAGGCATATATAATTTTTAATTTATGTAGTTAGGCTGTTTTCCAAAATCCTTCCTTCAGGGTTTACTTTAAGATAGGTGCTTTGTATACAAAGTCCATTTCAAGGCCTTTCTGCAACAAAGGTGATGTTGTTTTAAGTAGACCTAGACCTACAGATCTTGTCGCTTCCAACAACCAGTGCTTGTGTGCTGCACTTAATAGGCATTTCTGGAAATAAAGATAGGAAAGCTAAATGTAATTGCTTCATTTTATTTGCAGAAAACTTGGTAATTTTCAATGAGTGTCTTCATACAAGCTCTCAAGCCAATTTTTAATTATTCAGCAAAATGTTTAAGTGCATACTTTATCCACTTTATTCAGCAAACCAGGTAAGCACCTGCTTATGTGCCTCTTAAAAAGGTTGAAAGAGATGCTTAAGTGTCTGCTGAATAGGGAAAGATTACTATGTCAGGACCTTTAGAGGGAGATGTTTGAGTACAGTGATCAGAGATACAGGTACCAAAAAAGTGTCCAACACTGTCTGCATTGCGAAGACCTGAGAGCAAGAGTTGGTTACTCAACAGTGTGAATGGTTTCCCCCCTGCTTCTCTTTGGGCAGATTTTGCACACAGCTTTCAGCTGGTTTTACCCATGGATTGATTTGTGTGCGTACATGTGTGTCTAATTTCAGTGTCACCAGCCTGGCATGCCTGACACTTCAGTCTTTTTGAGAAGCAATAAGCCATGAATTCTGACGAAGAAACAAGTCTCCATGGAGCTAATCGGCTTTGTTTTTTTTCTCTGAGCATTCACTGCTGTTTTTTTTCTTGAAGCACTGGGTTAACTCTAACAGAACTATTGATTGACAAACAAATGTCATGAATATATCTTATAAGCTATACTGTGGGAGTAATTTAAATCTTACTGTGTCAGAGGGACAAAAGAAAAACAAGCTCAGATAGTGGTCAGAATAATTTTTAGAATTCTTGTAGCTTGGTTAATTCGATGTTTACACAGTCCTTGATCTTAGGAATTCTGGTCCAGGTACTGAGCTGGAAGCATATCTCTGCCTTCGTGCTATGCTGCTAATCAGCTGCTCAGGCCTAATTATTTTATGCTGTCCTGGAATACAGTATGTATTTTTATCAAGTTGCTGAGCTGGTTGCAGCAAGTCCATATAAGCCATATAAGCCATGCTAAGGTGATACTGAACATGTCTATGCACTTTTCTATGCTTTTTCCTGTGTGCAATCCCAGTAGCCAAAATGTATTTTCAGAAAGCAGAACAAAACAACAACGTGTCTGCTTGTTGTTCTGTCCTTAGCTTTTTTTTTTGTGTGATTTCTGTTGGAGAATCAGGGTTTTATCTCTGTGTAATGGCCTTAAAATTCCACAGAAACTAAGAAACTTTATCAATCAGAACTGCAATGTGAAAATTCACCTCACTAAGCAAGCCAAGAGGTCAGTGTTGCTTTAAACATGTTTGAACATCATATATGACCAGGCAGGAGTTGCGGGGGATTTAATGAGAAAAGGTGCATATTTTAGACCACACTGGAGCATCTATACAGCTTTGATGAAGAAATAATACAGGAACTTAGATTCAACAGCTTTGTTCACAGTAGGAGCAAAATAAAAAAGGAGGAGGGACTGGGAAAATGTTTTCCAGCATAGCAAAGGAGATGTGGCAGTCCATCAGTGGGACAGCTACACTCTCTGAGAGACTGCTCCAAAATCCTCAGCACACCTGCTTATGTGGAGCCACCTGTCATAGGAGTGATAAATATGTCCTGAGTTATAGAACTGCAAACTCAGCAACACTTCTGCAAGTGATCGGAGGAATGAAATGGCCCTCATTTAAGTTTTTGCTGCCAGGTTTCCCACCGAAGGACAAAAATAATACTCAGAAAATAATTGTGTCATTTTTTATAGTATTAGGACTACAAGATTGCATATTACCATAGTATTAGAAAATACCCATGCCTAAATGGTTACATATAGTATATTTATTTAAGGTTGGATTTGGTGAGTTATGCAGAAATGCTCTTGCTTATATACTGCTTTGCATCCAGCTCCGGATAATAAATGGCAAGGTGCGGGGTAGAAAGAATGCAGGGCAAGGAAAGCAAAGCTTGCAAAGAGGCCCAGGAAGATTCATTCCATACCCAGTCCTCACTGCTTGCAGCAAATGCTTCTGAGCTCTCAAACCAATATCATAATTGTAATATGCTGGAGAAGAGATCAAGGCCATGATCCATGGCCTGAATCTGAATGGGAAACGTATTGGGTAAAGTCCTTAGATGATCTTAGGAAACTGAGGGTATACCAGTGACTGTGAAAACTATCTTTATTGATCCTAGTAATATGACTATGGGGAAATTCTCATCTAAACTGATTTCTAGCTAATTTCTGAGTTTATGAATGCCACTGTGTGCCTAAATGAATTTGGTGTAACTGGTGCACCAGCTTATGCAGCCTGGTGTTTTCTGTCTAGCTGTGACACACTCCAGTGCTGCAGTAGGAAGTGAAACAGAATCAGCAGGAACCATTTGTGATAGGGGGATTTTCCAGGCAATTGGTAGAAAGTTCCAACATAATTGCTTGTAAAAATCAAAAGATGATTGAGTCTCCTCTTAGAGGCATGCAAGCTATCTGTGCGTCAGGTACCAAGATCTCAAATTAGAAGTTTAATTTCTTGTTCCTGGTATTTGTCAAACATCTGTTTCCATAGATTTAGTAATCTCGCGTCTTTAAATCATGTAGATGTTTTTTCCTGATGACTTCTTTTTAATTTCATTGCTCCCCAGGTGATTAGAAATTAGCTCATTTACCTCTGCTATAGTCTGGTCATTACCCTTTGGTTTACACTGTGCTGCCATCTTCATATTTACCCCAGTATTATTAATAAGGAATTGCCATGTAATATTTCAATATTTGCTTTCAATTTGATGGTGGGCTCATGTAATTTCATATCAGGTATTCTGTTTGACTGCTATTTCCACAACATGACATTAGGTGTTTTCTTTACCTGTTCCACTGCAAATGTGCTTTTGTAACCATAGCTGGTCATAACTTATGTCCCCAGAGAAGTCAACATACAATTTCTGTCTTTATGTTGCCTTATAAAAAAACAGTTGTATTGCTGAAGAAAATGGTAGGCATTTACCAGTTACCAGAACCACCAGATCTTTATTTCCTTAAAGCTGATGAGACCAGTCCCAGATTTATACCTTCGAGCATTTAGATGCAAAGTACATTTAAATGTTTTCATCCTTGAATGGATATATTTGTACTTCGGGCTATTAGGTTCTATCCCTTCACATTTTGGTTGTGTTGTGTGCTGGAAGGGAAAGGATTTGTTATATTGCTGCACTTTGTAGTGATGTTTCACAAAAAGGAAAACATTGGAATGAGAAAGATACAGGAAATGGGGCATGTTTCATTTTTAAATGTTTTATTTATTGAAAAGTACCGATATAGGCCAGCTGAAGCTGTTTATGAACTCACTTATACTTTGCCCTGCACATCCAGTGTATAACCTGAAAAATAATTTACAGAGCTGGAATGCTTAATTTTTTTTTAAAAGCCCTTCAATTTCTATTCTGTTTTTAAATACAGTTCCTTCATTTTGAAAAAGAGGCATGCTTCCCAAACTTGGAAACAAAATGGGGTGATTTGAGAGTTTTGATGCAACCTCAAATGTTTGTTTAACTATGTTCTCATTTTTTTACAAGAAAACCACACATGTTTTTCCTTACAGGTAACCTGAAATTAAACCCAGTCAGCAAGTGGAAAACAATGGTATTTTTACAGTTTTACTTGATATTAAACTGCTCCTATTTCTTGTGGTGATCGCTGTGCAGAATGTTCGTAGAAATCTCACCCATTATACCATATGTTTCTTTTTGTAACTTGGGCTTCTCTAAGTAGAAATAAATTTCATTCATTCTTTCAAGTTTCCTGGTTGGTAATTTTCCATGGAAACCCAAATATTTGTCAGAAACTGTGGAACCACTAAATATAAAACGTTCCCTTCAACTCCTCTCCATTTTCAATCAACTTCAGCCTAAGGCTGCTTTCTGCAGGAATGGCACTTACCTTGCTACAGTTGCTTAATATTACAGGATGTTATACTTAAACAGAAAGCCTTCCTCAGAAAACCTGAGATGTAAGCCATGACCAGCTACCAGCTTTATTTTTTCATTTATTTCTTTGTTGTTGAGATGAAAAATGCAGAATATTTTCAGTACTTATAAATTCAGAACCTAAGTGGAACAGTCTGCCCAGGGAGGTGGTTGAGTCACCGTCCCTGGAGGTGTTTAAGGTGAGGGTGGATGAAGTGCTTAGGGGCATGATTTAGGGATTGGTGGGAATGGTTGGACTCGATGGTCCGGTGGGTCTCTTCCAACCTGGTTATTCTGTGATTCTGTGATTCTGTGTAAGTGTCTTGATAGTTATAAAGAATAAAGATTGTGAGTTAAATTTTGCGGTTTTTTGAACAGAGCAAATCTATTTTTCGTACTTGTCTATAACACTGATATCTAATATGACTTCTGTCAACTCAGTAAATCTTTCTGAGCTTGGTTCCAGTCAGCTGTAATGCCAAGAGAATAGTGTTTCTTTTCTTCTACCTGTTGTGTGATTTATTACAAATATTTTGAGGAGCAGGAACTGATTATTTTTCAATTCTTTTGTATGATGCTTAGCCCGCACTGTGGAAATAAATAATTTTTCAATTTGTGGTCATTCAAAGAACTAAAAAAATTATGTGTGTGGGTTAAATAAACAACTTTCACCTCCAAGATATTTTATTGCATTAAAATGTAAAAAATTAATTTGGGTTGAATGAATTAAAAACATTTTTTTCTAATTAAATATTTACATTGAAAAAAATTGCAAGGAAATAGAAATATAAACAATATTTGAATTAAATATAGACACTATTTTAAGCCTTAAAGTTAAGTTTGAATTAAAATGGGAAGGAAGTTTTCTCTCTAGAGAGAAAGATTTTGCAGGTTGTTTTTTTTTTATTTTCTGGTATGAATGTCTAGCTGAAGCATTAGCACTTTAGCTGTCATGTAACAGCATTTTTCTGGGGGTGGTCCTGGGCCCAAAATTTGATCCAGCTGTCTCCAGCATGGTCAGATCCCAATTTCTTGAAGGGAAATAGAGGTACTCTGTAGCAGTTTGAAATATTGACCTTGTCACTTCTTAACCTCAGTCCTTCACTTTATAGATGTAATGGGGCCTCTCCTGCAGATGAGATAAAGGAGTTTAGAAGCCATTTCTTCGGCCTTTTTGGAAAATTGCCTTAAATTTGCTAGTGATTTCCTGTGTGTGTATATATACTCATGTCCTCACGTGGCTCAGACTCTGAAATAATAAGCGGATATTGACATCCACCAAGATGTCTGCTTCACTGAGCGAGTGTTTGTCAATGGATCAATGTGGTATTAGCAAGCATCTGATTCTCCTAGGTGTAGGCTGCCTGCTGGTAGTGACTTTTCGCTGCCAGCTGCAGGTATTTTCACAGAATCATAGAATCATAGAATAACCAGGTTGGAAGAGACCCACTGGATCATCGAGTCCAACCATTCCTATCAAACACTAAACCATGCCCCTTAGCACCTAGTCTACCCGTGCCTTAAACATCTCCAGGGAAGGCGAATCAACCACCTCCCTGGGCAGCCTCTGCCAGTGCCCAATGACCCTTTCTGTGAAAAATTTTTTCCTAATGTCCAGCCTAAATCTCCCCTGGCGGAGCTTGTGGCCATTCCCTCTCATCCTGTCTCCTGTCACTTGGGAGAAGGGGCCAGCTCCTTCCTCTCTACAACCTCCCTTCAGGTAGAGTGCAATGAGGTCTCCTCTCAGCCTCCCCTTCTCCAGGTTAAACAACCCCAGTTCTCTCAGCCGTTCCTCATAAGGCCTGTTCTCCAGCCCCTTCACCAGCTTTGTTGCTCTTCTCTGGACTCGCTCCAGAGCCTCAACATCCTTCTTGTGGTGAGGGGCCCAGAACTGAACACAGGATTCGAGGTGCGGTCTCACCAGTGCTGAGTACAGAGGGAGAATAACCTCCCTGGACCTGCTGGTCACGCTGTTTCTGGTACAAGCCAGGATGCCATTGGCCTTCTTGGCCACCTGGGCACATTGCTGGCTCATGTTCAGTCACTGTCAACCAACACCCCCAGGTCCTTCTCCTCCTGGCAGCTTTCCAGCCAGGTTTCTCCTAGTTTGTACCTCTGCTTAGGGTTGTTTTGCCCGACGTGCAGGACCTGGCATTTGGCCTTGTTAAACCTCATGCCATTGGAGTCTGCCCAGTGGTCCAGCCTGTTCAGATCCCTTTGCAGAGCCTCCTGACCCTCCAGCAGATCCACACTTCCACCCAGCTTAGCGTCATCTGCAAACTTGCTAAGGGTGCACTCAATGCCTTCATCCAGGTCGTTGATAAAGACATTGAACAGGACTGGACCCAGGACTGAGCCCTGGGGAACCCCACTTGTCACTGGCCTCCAGCTGGATTTAACACCATTTAACACCACCCTCTGGGCCCGACCAGCCAACCAGTTTTCCCCCCAGGAGAGTGTGCGCCTGTCCAGACCAGAGCCTCACAGTTTCCATAGGAGAATGCTGTGAGAAACTGTGTCAAAGGCTTTACTGACGTCCAGGAAGATACATCCACAGCCTTCCCCTCATCCAGTAAGCGGGTCACTTTGTCATAGAAGGCAATCAGGTTAGTTTGGCAAGACCTGCCTTTTGTGAACCCGTGTTGATTGGACCTGATCACTTGGTTCTCTTGCATGTGCTTTATGATAGCACTCAGGATCACCTTTTCCATGACTTTCCCTGGCACTGAGGTCAGACTGACAGGCCTGTAGTTCCCTGGATCCTCCCTGCGACCCATTTTGTTGCCCAAGGGACTTCTTTGGAGTAAAGGAGGGGTGCACACATGATTGTTGGATATCAGGAGGATTTCTGTTTAAATATTTAAAACATATTTTAAAATATGCATCAGTTTTTGCCTTTCAATTAATTTTGTTGGGTTCTATGTGTGCTTAGTTTATGATGTGTTGCCCTTTAACCAGTTAATGTATCCCTTTAAGTCAGAAATTCAATAAGATGCTTGCACTATTAACATCAAAACACTATGAAAATGCAAAAGCTAATATAACATCTTCTCTGCTGTCTTACACAAGTCAGTGTGGCTCAAGTTCAGCCAAAGACATGACCAAACCACTCAACTTCGAGTGAATGTAAGTTCCAGTTAAGGTAAAGCGACCATGGTTTCAGCTGCTTTGAATCAGTGTGATTCCACACAAAGAATGCTGGCTTTGTGTCAGTTATAGATGTTGACTCCACAGGCTTGGCTCAGTTTAAATCTGCAGTTGAAGTATGGATGTGGACACTTCCAGGGAACAGCTCTGCACCATGCTCGGCAAGCGAGAAGATAGATAATACCCTGATGCAGAAATAATTCTTAGACATGTGCTTAAATTGTGTCACTAATAAAAGTAATCAGGTGTTTACATCTATGGGAGACAATTTCTGTCTGAGCCTCCACACTCACTTCTGAGCATGGATGGGGGTTTTACTTAGCTTAAATTTTATTACTGCTTTGAGGGAGATGTGTTTCAAAATGTGTATTTTCCTTGTAGTTTCTCAGACTTTTATTTGTGCATGTATATTCCTTGCACTGAAATAATGTTTCATGGCCTCGTATGACTCTTCCAGTGCATATGTTCATGGTTGCTGACATACTGCAGCCTCACACGCTCATCTGCTAATGAAATTGTTCATTGTTTATGTGCAGACACAAGTTAGAGAGCAGTGCCTGCTTTCTAATGTGTCAAAAAAAACCCCCACAAACCAAATCCTTTCAGAAACAGTTCAGTGGCAAAGCCACAATTTAGAATGGCTTATCACTGCCAACAGACTGAACTAATAAGCTTTTGTCATGAGAAATGTTAAGATTAAAAAAGATGTAAGGGAGGAAGAATTGTTCCTCTTGGGATTGCTTGTATGTAAAGCAGGCAGGTTAGACAGCATATCTTTTCATATAGGATGATGTCTATGCATCAGGATTACCTTAAAGACTTGCTAACTACACTAGCCTGGAGTCTGCAGGAATTAGTATGGTTGGAAGGGGACACAGATATTGCTGAAGTAAAGCATTATCTAAACTTTTTCAGGTTGTTATAAAATTGGGCTCTCATTTCATGCAGTCTCTGAAGATTTCGGTCCACCGCATGTAAAAAATTGGGTGTGTTAGACCATTGTTCTGGAGAAATCCCACCTAGATCATTGCGTTTCTCAAGCTCATCTGAGTTCTCTCTACTGCTTCATGGAGAAAATCCTGTTTCAGTTGCATATGGGATTTTTCAGGCTTGGTTTTGGTCTGTTAGATTATGGTTCAGTGTTTCCTGGTGCCATGGGTAAGGCTGTATAGCAGTGATGTGTGATGTATAAATTATTTACATATGATATGAGATAAAATGTGAACCTGAGAAGAAATAGATCAATTGTAATCCTGTGACTACTTCATTTATTTTATTGACTCTTGTTATTGACTCTACCTTTTTTGGGATATATTTCAAAACATCGTGTTCAACTTCCAGGATGCAGTATATATAATAAAAATTTACCTTTCAGGACTTATACATATATACATATACATTTCTGCTTTGCTGAAAAGCTCTGGAAATACCGCTGTGCTGTTATGTATGTGCTCCATACAGTCTCCAAGGTAGCATAGCACATGAGGCTATTGTGCTGTTATTAGACTGACTATATCATTTGTCAGTGATGCAGCAGACCACAACACGTTAAAGTGAACGAGATGTTCAGGAGATACCACCCTGAATTTTTTTTTTCTTTATTTTCCTTTCTTCCTCTGTGCTAGTGTAGCATTCAATTATGCCCACGCTGTAGCTCCAGTAGAATTCTGCAATGTGCTGTGGGATCTAGTTTGGCTCCTCACTGTGAAGCAACAGGTCTTTGAGGAGACTTATTTGAGAAGGACTTGGAAGTGTTATTGGTGTTTTTCTCATCTTCTGCTGAAATATCCTGTGACTCTGTCATGATGTATGGGCAGGCAGAAGGAATTTAATTCCTTTCAGCAGCTTGGAGCAAATCATGCTGAAGCCTTTTTTATTTTTCAAAATGAGCAAACATTTTTTTACTGCTTTGTTGATGACTTGGATATTTCTAAATCTATTTAAAGCCTTATTGTTTTTTTGGGTCTACTTAAACCTCTTACAATAGATGGTTCTGCACAAAAGCCAAGTGTATTTTGGACCCATCTTTTTACCAAAACACTGCAGAGGAAGGAAGAGTAGTGGTGCTTGAACAATGATTATTTTAGACTCAAAAGTCATAAATTTGTGCTGCTAGTCTGGTGCTGACATTTCCTTCTAGCAACAGTTGTCTGGCCAAGAAGAATTCTATTAATACTGGTGTCCTAGTAGGTGAATTCCCTGCCCCCATACCGAAAAAAATATTGGCAAGGCTTAATCTATGCTGTATTGAGTCCTAAGCAGATGAACTTGCTTATGGAAGGCAACAGAAGCATTTGCCTGGTGATGCCTCTTATCTTCTGTCTACTAGTATCTTCCAGAAACTTGTATTTCTTCTGACAGTTCCCCTGGTGCAACTTCTGTGGTTAGGGGGGTACAGATTCCCTTGGGAACACATAAGTAGGTTCTAAAGCCATCCTGTCTTTAGACCAGATATGTTGTTACTGGATGCAGGTTCCTATCATCTTAATGAATAAGGGAAAGAACCTAAGGTTCAGAAATTTGAGATGCCAAATGAAACTGCCTGAAACCAGAATAAAACCAAAAGCAGCACACATCATGAAACAGAGAGGAGTTTGGTCCTGTTCTGGGAAAAAAAGAAAATCAACATAGCTGTGTCTTGTAGCTGACCCTCTATGGACTGTTTTGCCATTTTGATTTTTTTTCCATGGGATGTCACTACAATTACTTTTTTTTTCTTTTTTATTCAAATGTAGTATTCCTTTTTCCTCATACTAAATGGAAGCCAAAATAATGTATTTGCTCCAAATTGTCTTTATTACAGCCAGTCCAATTCTCACTTTAAACTCTAGTTCATTAAGGCATTTTTTTTTTCTTGCCATAAGCAGACAGAAATCCTCCAGGTTTCTTTTTTCTTTTTGCAAAACAGTTGAAAGAGAAGCTGGGCTCTGTGATGGGCCCTTGTCACTTACTGCAGGCCACATCCATCTGTGCTCAGCACATCCTCTACACACGTATACCCAGCTGTTTCAAACATACACACGTTGGACTGGTTTCCAGTCATAAATATCAGAAGCAAACAAATGGAGTGAATTTTAAACACAAAGTAGTGTTGTGACTGCATGTTTTCAGATATAAAGTCATATCCAGCAAAGTTAACAAGGATAAAGTTGAAGTGATTCTGCCAGTTAATTTAAGGGCAAATTGGGTTTACTTGAAGCCTTTATAGAGAATGACTGAGTTTTGTATTTAGCTATGCTTAGGTTCTTTGTAACCGTCATCAAATACTCTTAATTGCGATGGTACAAAGGGACTGAATGACCAGCAGAGGGAGCAAAGGCTTGTAAACAAAAACCTGTTGGCAAGAACTATGTGACTGACCTTAGAGGGTGATCGGAAGAAAGTAAACCTACTCTGTGGAACTTTTGGCTACTTCAGGAATAGGAAAAGAGGGGAGAGATGCAGGGTTTGCAGACTTAAAAAAGAAATATTTGTGTATTTTTGTGTTACTTTTAGACTTGACTGTAGAGGACACAATGTTAAAAATATTTGGAAATTAAGCCCTATAAAGAAAAAGCCACTCCCATTGTGAAAACCAAACCAAACCAAACCAACAAACCAAAATATAAAATACCTACACAAAATTTAAGAAACTGGGATATTGTATATTTTTTTTTCTTACTGGTTCATGGTTTTAATGCCAGTAACAATTTCATTTCTTGGCTGTGGAGTTTTATGAATAGTATATTGGCTGGTTTATGATCAGCTTTCTGAAAACAACCGACCAGGTAGTAACATTTAATCCTAGAGAAGTTTATAGTGAATACAGAAGGGAAGGAAACCATGCCAAAGTCTTTGCACCCAATGGGGAATTTATAAATTTATGAAGTTTTTTGTGGGGTGTGAAAAGAAGTGAGGAAGCATTTGTAGTTTATTTCTGTCCTCCAGTGAATGCTCCTCTTCATTTGGCTCTGCTTGTAACAGTTGAAAGCTAAAAACTTAAAAGAAACAAAAGTGTTTATACCAGTGTACATGTACAGGCATTCTAGGAGTCGTGTGACTACAGGCATTCAGTGACCTCTCTAGTTTCCATGTGCATCTAGGTGTTTTCTATGTGCTATCCTGTGTGTTTGTGGTTTTGGCCAGTGACACAAAATTCTGCCATAGAAGGCTGTTTAATACAACTTGCTCTTAATTGCTATCTAAAATTATCCATTATTTTAATTTCAGTATGGCCTCATTCATAGGTCACCATCAGTCACCTTAGCAAATACTGAACATTTAAAAAAAACAACAACCAAGACCAACAAATAAAACAAAAGAAGGAAGAAAATTACTGTTGCTTCATGTGCCTTTTTCTCTAGCTTTTTAATTTTCTCCTTCCACCCGCAGTCCTCCTGGTTTGCATGTAGATGCTGGTGGTCTTATAAATAAAAACTACAGTTTCAGATCTGGCTAGTCCCTACCCTAAGGCTACCTCATCATCTCTGGAACAGCTGCAGATCTTTGTTGCTGAGTGGTTGAACAGAAAGCACCAAAGAGTGCGTTTGGGATACTTTCAAAGGGCTAGGCACACTCATCTGCAACCCAGAGAGCTGGGGAAGAGGGAAGAGGCAAAAACATCCCAAGGAAGGAGAAGGCCTGCTGACGTGTATCAGGATTTAATGAGCTGACCACCTGCTCTTGAAATCCTCATCTGCAAGGTATTTGAGCCTATGAATTCAGACATGACACACACAGGCTTTCAGTTAATCTTGCTGTCTGGCAGTACAGTCACAAAGGATGTGACTTTGGAATAGAGAAGATACCTCCTGGATATCCTGATAAAGCATATTAATAAACACTTCAACATCAGCAGCGCCTGCTCAGCAGCATGTAAGTTGAGAGGCACATGAGATTAACTTTTAGCTCTAATATTTATTAGGAGTAGGAGCACTTAGATTTCAGGTTTTGCGTTCACTTGAATTCTCAGTTTTAGTTGGTGATCTGCAGTGTAAGGGAAGACAGGGAGCTGTGTACCAAGACAAGGTCCACAGGATCATGCGTGCAAGTATGGTACAGGCTTTTGCAAAAGAAGAGAAAGAGCCATCAAGGAGTGTCTCTTACTGCTCTGTTTTGACCTTTCTATATCTGTCTTCCTCTGAATATGTCAGAAGTGAATGTCTCTGCATCCAAAGTAACTGTGTAGCACAGGGATCCCCTCTGCCCTATTATCAATGCTGTTTGTGGTGCCCTCATTCTTATGCAGCATACTCTCAATTCAAATAGAGAAGATCCAGATTACACCAAATAGCTGCTGTACTTAGGGAGTAATGCACCAGCTAAGCATTGCTAAAGAAGAGCCTTAGTGCCTTGTCCAAAAAGCAGTGGTGTTTCTTCATGCTTGTGGAAGTCTTCACTATAGTGTGCTGCACACTGTTTTCTTTGTAGAACCCATCACTATGGAAAATGTGACTCCATTTGCTCATTTGACTTGCAGAAAATGTTATTTTTAAAAGAGGAATTTTTTCAGGAGAAATGTAAAGTCTTTGTAAGGATGGAAGGAATGCACCTTTCGGAGCAAGGCCTGAGTTTTTTCCCACAGTGTGCCTCTGCAGAGAAGGTTATATTTTCTTAGGTATAATTTCCCTTATTCAGGAATAAGAGTCATAATTTTTCTTATTACATGATCTTTACAAATGGAGCTGGCAACAATACCATTTTTTTATTGAATGGTAAATTAGCTGTATGGTTTAATTCCGGGGACTGATGGCCTTGATATACTCTTGGATTCTGAATGTTGCCGTGTCAGTGAGCTTTCTTCGTCTATGATTTCTGACTGTCTTCTGCATTTGCATGACCATCTGCTCTTGCATTGTTCTCAGTTCAAGAGTACACAAATACAGACATGCCACTAATGTGTAACTTCTTCTGTTTCTTGCAAGTTGAAACAATCTGAAAGTAAAACAGGAAGAGTTCTCAAATGTGAAGGAGGAAAAGAAATAGACTTTTCAGCTACCCCACAGATACCTTCTGTGACCTGAGATGTATTGCTTGGAAGAACATCTTTCACACCATTTAGGTGCCTAAGTTGTGGGTTTCAGAGCCTCACAGGCTGCTCTGTGATCTAATGCTACACAGAAATCTCTATAATTCCATTTTGAAAACTGGTTAGTTATTTTTTCTTCATTACTATTTAAAATTCTCATAGCTCTGGGAGTTAGACACATTCTTCTAGTAGCCAATCTAAAACTATTTTTGGCAAGGTTTATACCTATTAGTTATTGTATCAATGTGGTTCTTCTGATTAATTACTTTCATTTCCTACTGTCCATTCTCTCACTGATATAGTCATTGATAGCAATTGTGTCCCCCTTATCTTTCCTCTGTCTAGGCTATGCTAGTCAAGTTTTTTTAGTTTCCTCTGGTAAAAAAAGAGTGCCTCTTTGCTCTGATTGTGCTAGAAACCTTTAACTGGCCTGTCCTGGTAACAGATTCATCTTTCTGAGCATGTGTGATCAAGGCAGTATGCAGTATTTCAGGCAAAGTTTCATTAGTTTCCTGTACAGTGATGTTCATCATTGCTGATGGAAAGCTCTCTCATGATCACATTTAATTTATTTCCTTAAGACAATTCAAATAATATATTTGTATTACTTCTGTATTATCACGGAAACTGTTCCTACTGCTTATGTACTTGTCGTGCAGGATGATTGTTCTAGGTTCATCCAGCTTCTGAATAAAACAAGTTAGAGACCTTATCACTGATATGTTTTGTTCTGTTAATATCCTTCCTACCATGTACTCTGAATTAAAAGTTCCAAGTAGGGGGAGATCATGTAAAGCAAAGCTACATCACATCACGTGCATGCCAGGGAGCTGAATTAAATCCAACATTAAATCCAACATAGCCTGGCTGGAAAGCTGCCAGGAGAAGAAAGACCTGGGGGTGCTGGTCAGCAGCCGACTGAACATGAGCCTGCAGGGTGCCCAGGTGGCCAAGAAAGCCAATGGCATCTTGGCTTGTATCAGAAATGGCATCACCAGCAGGTCCAGGGAGCTTCTTCTCCCTCTGTACTCGGCACTGGTGAGACTGCACCTCGAGTACTGTGTTCAGTTCTGGGCCCCTCACCACAAGAAGGATGTTGAGGCTCTGGAGCGAGTCCAGAGAAGAGCAACAAAGCTGGTGAAGGGGCTGGAGAACAGGCCTTATGAGGAACAGCTGAGAGAGCTGGGGTTGTTTAACCTGGAGAAGAGGAGGCTGAGGGGAGACCTCATTACTCTCTACAACTACCTGAAGGGAGGTTGTGTAGAGGAGGGTGCTGGCCTTTTCTCCCAAGTGGCAGGGAACAGGACAAGAGGGAATGGCCTCAAGCTCCACCAGGGGAGATTCAGGCTTGAGATAAGGAAAAAATTCTTCAGGGAAATGGTCAGAAAGGGGTCGTTAGGCATTGGGACAGTCTGCACAGGGAGGTGGTTGACTCGCCTTCCCTGGAGGTGTTTAAGGTGAGGGTGGATGAGGTGCTTAGGGGCATGGTTTAGAAATTGCTGGGAATGGTTGGAGTCGACAATCTGGTGGGTCTCTTCCAACCTAGTTATTCTATGATTTTATGATTTTTGCATGCTGTGTTTTGCAGGCAAAATGTATTCCTTGAAGCATCGTGTAAGCTACTTTAGGTTATGGTAGTGTCATGCAAATATTGTTATACAGTTGTAGCATTTGCTTTACTTGTGATTGAAGGGCGTATTTTCAAATTATTCTTCTCACAGAAATTAACGTTAGTGAGTGCTTTAACACTTGCCATCATGACTCTCAAATATGCCTCTGATATATGTCACTCATTTTGTCTGTCCCGTTGAAACACTGTAGTACTAAGATCTCAGTTTTACAGTGGCAGTATCGTGGAAGACTAGGCTCTAAACCTGATGATGGTGGATATAGGAAGACATCTTCTGCAGAAATGAGAAAAGTGGATTTGGTTTTGCTTATTTATTTCTTCATTTTAGATGTAAACTAATTTGTATTGCTCAAAGGCGCCACGTGGTAAAAAAGTCCAATCTGCTCGTTAACCAAATGTAGAAGAGAACTTTCAAACACCTTTTAAACTTTGAGACAAGCATGGAGAAAATATAAATCAAGCCCTCCCATTCTCATTTTACATTGCTATTATGCACCCTAATTGACAGCACTGGAGCCTCCTGGGGTAAGATCCTCAACTTCTGCATGTTGTTTTAGCTCAGCTGATGTCACTGAAATGGTGGTGATTTATATGATCTGAGGTCATGATTTCTCAGGTTTAGAGGAGCTATTGCAGAATATCGTGCCCAAAAGGTGTTTTCTAGAGTATTTTTAGTTAAGCTAATGCCTAAAGCAAGATTCCAGCTAATTAAGAAAAGGTTTCTTTATATGTCTAACTTCTTTTTATTGAGATGCTCTGTAAGCACTGTGTCTCGACTCTAACAGAAATATGAAAAGATGACAGATGAGTGTTTATTGATTTCACTTGCTGTATATAGCAGAGCAGCCATATTGGCAATACTTATGAGTTTGGCTGATGTGATCCTGGGAGCAGAAAAATGTTTTAATAGAAGTGAGGTATAACCTGAACTTTATTACAGATGTCAAGTTTATTGAGGTGTGACACAAAGAAGGTTTTTGGTGTGTCGCAGTATAATCACAATGTATGAAACAAAGTAAGGCTGTTTTCAGTCTCCTTAGTTTGTCAGACTCTTTTCCAAGAAGAAAGGATACTAAAAGCACTACTGCCTTCTTTTATCAACCATGTTTAAAATCAGGGCATACATCAAAATGGTTGCCGGTCATTTCTTTGTTGTTTTGTTGTTTTGTTTTTTTTTTCTTTTACAAAACAAAGCAGACTGGTTTGTGTTTTATTTTTTCTTAATATATATTTACTTTTATTGGGAGGCAGAAAACCTACTGAATCTTGAAGCAAGGGACTAGACTTTAAGTTTGATCCACTGCTTTAACTGGAGCTAGCCATGAAATTTAGACCTGGATACACATCCCAGATTTCACATTCACAGCCATTGCTTTCCCTCTACTTAATGTTAAAAAATAACATGTTCTATAGTTTATCAAGCCCAGCCAGTAAAGTGCAAATTATGAGCTGTATTTCGGAGCAGTCTTTTAAATTTTATATTGACCTTATTACTCTGACCTTATTACTCTCTACAACTACCTGAAGGGAGGTTGTGGAGAGGAGGGAGCTGGCCTCTTCTCCCAAGTGACAGAGGACAGGACGAGAGGGAATGGCCTCAAGCTCCGCCAGGGGAGATTTAGGCTTGAGATTAGGAAGAAATTCTTCACAGAGAGGGTGGTTAGGCATTGGAACGGTCTGCCCAGGGAGGTGGTTGGGTCACCGTCCCTGGAGGTGTTTAAGGTTAGGGTAGATGAGGTGCTTAGGAGCATGATTTAGGGATTGGTGGGAATGGTTGGACTCGAGAATCCAGTGGGTCTCTTCCAACCTGGTCATTCTGTGATTCTGTGATAACAGCATGCTAGGATGATTGTCCTGCTTGTTATAATTGAGACAATTAAGAAGGATATTCTAGCAATGATTTGACTTACCTGGAATGTGAAATGATCTTTTATGTCATTTCAGAGGAATAAAACCAGAGGTTATATCAGTAATCTCAAAATACGCCTGAACTGCTGATCCCACAGCATGCTGTGGTTGTATGAGGTTGTTTAATTGGATATGATGATCTGAGTTCACTGTTTACATGCACACAGCTGTTTTGGAAAGGGAGCTTGTTAATGAAAGTAGAAGAAAAACTTTAAAGAAAAAGCACGTTGGCACTTAACTAGCAAAAGATTTGCTTTCCTCATTAAAGTCATTATAACTGAGCTCTGGAATTGCACATGCACTAGGGAATTGCTTGAATTAAGTTAATAAAGTTGTACTTTATTAGGTGTGAAAGGTCTGATTATTCCATTAATAGCGCGAAACAGCCTGAGTCCAGATCTGTGGATTAGAACAAGCAGTTTGGAGATGGAACTGTGAAGCTCCTGTTATGTGTGCTTCTGCACCTGGGTGAAGAGGAAGGTTAAGGTTCTTGTTTGTTCCTTTTTTTTTTTTTTTTTAATTGAGACAGGACAAAGTAAGTGGGTGCTACACAGGCTAAACTATTAATCAATAGTGTTTGGTCTTAGGAAATTTACAGGAGAGCTGTCCAATTAGTTGGTAGAAACTCTACATGCTTCTTAACTCTCCCTGAACACACCAGGCCTTGGGAATACAGAGCAGAGTTTAGGGGGGTACTGCATGTTCTTTTCAGTGCAACTGGCTTTTGTTTTTTACTCAGTTCTTCGAATTGCAAAATTTAGCTTTATCTGTATAGCCACAGAACACAGTGGGCACTGTGGTAGAAAGCTGCTTTCAAGAATAAAACATTATCTGTAAGATGAACCATTAAAGAGTACCAGCTACTTGCTATGTAAATATTGTTTGATAACGCTTGCTGAATAGTCAGGGTTCCAGCACATGCCCTTTTGATCTGGCGAATGCTCTTAAAATATTGCCAGTTTGGGTTTAAACTGATTTGATCAGTGACAGAGATTAATCAGTCTTGGAGCCTGGTAAACATTAATATCACACAACAGTGAAGATATTGCCTGAAGTGTTGACTCTGAATGATGGAACTGGAAATCTCCAAACCCTCTTCTTGAAAAATTTTGAGAACAGACTTTTTAAATGATGCATCTCCATTCAGTAGTAATGGTAGTAGAGTCCAAAACCAGCAAAGCAGGTATATTAAGAATGGAGAAGAAAGTTAATAATTTTGTTTGGTTTTGAATTTCATTGGAAGGTGATTGGCAATTGTGCACTTTGCGTAGTAAATCCCACTTCTGAATGTAGCACAGTAAAATCCTGACCTTAAACAACTTCTTCTCCTGTCATTTGCAACTGAACCTGAAACTTACTGGGAACTGAGTGGATGAGCACAGGCAGAGCACTCTCCTGTCTGTTGAACACTGAACTATACTGTTAGGCATGTCCTACTGGCTTTACAGCAGACTTCTGCTTCCTGAATAAGTTTTTGAACATGCAGGTTAGAGAAGGCCTTTCAGCTATGTTCACAAGATTGATAAAATTAAAGAAAATGTTAACGTTATTACTATTAATACATTTTAATATTGCAAGCTTTTCCCAGTGAGGACAAAATCCACTTGCCATTATTCACTACAAAAATGTCACAGTCCAAAACGTTTTGTTCACAGTGAAGATGATGGACACTCTGCCACAGAATTGATCCTGTGTTCCCTACTGAATAGACAAAATGATTTAACCTGATGAGTTGTTGGAGTTAGCTAAGAATTTATTTTATTAGGCAGATTGTATCTTCTATAATACACTGTTCTTTACCAAGTATTCACATCAGTAGGCCAGCAAAGAGTTAATAATCAATTGCTACTTAATGAACCTATAATCACCTTATTAAATCCACTTGAATGTGTGGTTAAGTGTACTCAAAATATTTTAATTTAAAATGTTACCATAAAAACTGCAAGTGGAATTAGTGTAGTGCTTTTGAGATTACATTAGCAGCAAAACAGGGGGTGGATAGTTATTGTTAATTAAACCGTACAGACAACATCCAGTGGAATGCTAACAGTGCGTAAGATGCATCTATTTATTTAAGATGTTAGAATTTCAAGACTCCATGCCCTCCAACTGTTCCTTTTCCCCTCTCTCTTTTAATTGCTAGGGGAATTTTTTTGACTGGTTTTGTTATTCTGTAAGGCTAGCGAGACACAAAAATGAACCTTCCAGTTGTCTCTGTAATGGGCTTGAAATTAGTATGGTCCATGGAATGATGGAACAATATTATTGTACTATGAGTTTCTTTATTAAACTATGGAATCATTAGGTGTCCTTATGTGCCATATCTATATGTCTGAATTTTTTTTTTCCATCTAATCCATCTCTGAAGAAAGTTACTGATTTTATTTTCTTATATTCATGGCCCCTTCTTATATTCATGGCCACATGGTCATGAAGTTCCATATTTTTTTGCACTTCCCTGCTTAGGTCAAATACCACAAAACCCCACTATGTTCTCCAATCACTGTCCTTTCTTTTCCTGTTTTTAACACATCTGCATTCACAGTATACAAGATAGAAAACACTCTGTGTGTGGAATATTTTGTTTAAGAGGAATTTGCTTTGTGACAGACTCACTGTTTAATCTGTGCTATATTTGCCTCTGCCTTTTGAAGTAACAAAACTTCACCTCTATATGATCACCTTCAGTGTCACACTCCTTTCTCAAACTTGTTTTCAATACCTGCCGAGCACTCAGAAATGGAACAGTGGTACATGGCTGTTGTCTTTTAGTTGATTTGTTCCAACGTTTGGGTTAAAGACTGCAGGACTCCCCCAGACCTGCCTCCCTGATCATTGCCTCTGCTGCTGTCATGGGATAAGTATTCCTGTGCCTTCAGTGCTTCTTTTGTCTAAAAGTAAGTGTCTTGCCCTAACAAGCCTTTACTAATATAGCAAACTCTGGTAGAGATAAGGTCACAGAGGTTTTACATCTTGTGCCCATGATCCTTTACTGCTGTTACTGGGCCCTTAGTATCTCTTCTGCTCTCTAGCCCTGACACTTCAGTAGTCCTATGCCCTTGCTGGCAGCTTCTGTTTTGACTTTCTCCTTATGCATAAATGCTTCACCAAAGACCTTATGTGGCTTTGTCCCTCCTCCTAAATATTATGGGCCACAGATTGCCCTTTGTCTCCCAAATCCTTCTTCCACAGCGAGTTCCTTTTGTACTCCTTATACAGGTATCCCTTGAAGACAGGTGAGGAAAGCAATTATTTTCCTTTAATATTTTTCTGAGACACAAAAACCTGCTCAAATAACAGTGTTTGCAGAAAGATTTTTTTATGTTAGCCTTCTTACCCTAGACACCAAAATCATACTTTTATGCTCTGATTCATTGTTGTTGAGAGTTTAATTTAGACCCTCTGCATCACTGAACATTTTCACTTTTCTGTAAAGGACCATGCAGCTCCTGGGCACTGTAAGAATATGATACAGTAATAATGAACATGAGACTATGCTTTGGCTTTTAAATGGGTCTTTTTACCCCCAGCCATACATACTATGTGGTTATTCATTTTGAAAAAGGCAGCTAAGCAACTCATCTAACCAAAACCATTATACGGTGTGAAGTGTTCTTTCCCAAACACTTAAGACTGCTATCCATTTTGATTCATTTGTTGCTTTATTTTAAACACATTGATCCATTTTTAGCTCTTTTCCTTCTGTGAAGAAAGGACATTACAGCTTTACTTGCTGCAAGTCATACCCCGGAAACCTGAAAGTTAAATCAAGCCCCTGGCCCCTGTGTGGTTGTCAGGACATCATATGTTATTTTGTAATCCTCTCCATTCACCCTCTGTGTGTAGTAATGCATGTGTATACAGGCCACAATTAAGGATTTACAGAATGGAGCCCTTGCTTTGTTTATAATTGAAAACCATTGTTGGAGAAACAATGATTCAATAACCTTTTCAGAGTCTGTCCTAATGTCTCTCTCCAGAGACCCTGACATTGATTTGAAAGGAAGTACAGCATTTCTAACTCTTTGTGTAAGACTGACCACATTTCATGCTTCTACTTAACAGCTCTGGATAACGCAGAGCTCCAAGCATCAGTGTGGAGTGTGTGCATGTGTAGCAGGGGCAGATTGCATTATCATCTTTCTTCAGATTCTTCCTACTGCAAAACAAACTCATCATTATTGGGATGAGTGAAGAGATCATTTAAATGAAAAATATAAATGGTAATAATTTGGTTACCTGTTGTACACAATGATTCTATATATCGTTTGGAGGCATTTTTACATCTCTTGAAGGGGTTTCTTTCCATTTTCACTTTACCACTAGGCTGACCAAAAAGGAAGTTGAAGAAGGATGGAGAGAACCAAGAAGCTTTTATATGAGTGGATGTGTGTGTGGGTGAGCTTTCCTTCAACTATGTATGTAAAACAAAGAAAATCTATCCTTTCTTGAACTAACAGAAGTTATACTTTGATCTAAACACTTGTGTACTGTTTAATCTCAAAATATTCCAGTGTACTGTGATGGGATAAAATTAGTTGGAGATGAAACTAGCAAGGATTGTGGAGAGTGACAAGAAATTCTCCAGAATATCAGTGCTGAAAGAAAAGCTAAGGAAAAAGGTGAGCCACAAGAAAGAGAAGAAGGTGACTGAAGATGGTTGGAATGGATTTACGAGTCCATATTACGCCTTACTAACCTGACAGCCTATGATGAAATGAATGGCTCTGTAGATAAGATTGATGCTGTGTGCCTTGATTGTAGGTGTTTCAGTGTGGTCTGCTAATATCCAAATAGACAAAATGATGGCATGGAAAGTAGATAAGCAGACAATAAGATGGGTAGAAAATTGGCTGCACTATCAGGTTCAAAGTGTTATGATCTGCAGCACAAAATCTAAGCTGCACACTGATTGTCCGTGGAGTCCCTCAAGGGTCACCACCAGGGCAGTATTATTTAGTGGTTTTTTAATGATTGGAGGGGGTGGTTTTTGGACAACACTGGATTGGTGGGAGAAGTTAGTGTTTTGGCAGAGAGCACTGCTATTCACACAGGTTGGAGAAGTGAGGTGATAGGAATCCCATGATGTTCAACAGAGGAAAATCCAAACTCCTGCACCTGGGACAAAATAATCCAATGCTCCAGCAGAGGCTAAGATCCAGCTGCACAGGAAGTAGCTTTTAAGGAAAAAAGGAGTTCTGGTGGGTGAGCTGAGCTTGAGCCAGCAGTGCACCCTTCCAGATAAGGCCAGATATATGCCACGCCGCATTTGTAAGACTGCAGTCAGCAGGTATAGAGGAAGTGATTCTGTTCAATGCAGGTGCAAGTTAATTACCTTGACATAAGTGGTCTAAATCTTATCCATGAGGACTAGCTAAGTTGATTCTGATACTGATGTAGATTGGTGCAGTTCAAAATCACAAGTTGTTAAATATAAACAACATTTTTAGAGGTGTTTAAGTTTTTTTAAGAGATTGATTTTAGTGTCACAATATATCTTATATTTCAGAGAAACACCAGATTGTTAATTGTGAGGTCATTCTCCTCCTTTCCTTGCCAAAGTTGGATCTGTAGCCTGCAACGTAAATTAGTTAATCTTATCTGAGTATATTCTCTCCTGGTAATCGTGCAATAGTTGTGATTGCTAAAAGATGAAAGAGAGGCAACTTTGTAAGAAGAAACGTTTTCCCCAGCTATATCTATTAATCTAAGGAAACATGCTTTCAGATTCAGAAGATGATCATTTCTGTTTACCTAGAAGCTATTCCTAATTGAGGTCCAAGTTATGTTTACAGCTGTGTGGGCTGGAATTCACCAAGGACAAACAAACCAGCCAGGATTGTAGTCGCTACAGTAGCAAGGGTAGGCAATAGTCTAAAGTCAGAAGAAAACCTGAAGAAGCTTAAAAAAATTGTGAAATATAATCCATCTCAGTTAGTTGGTCCAGTAAAATAGTTCACCACTCTTCACAGACTGGGATTCTTTGAATAATTACAGGGAAGATGGGTCACTTGTTAGCTGGCATTAGAAATGTTTTTGTTCCATTAAATTTGTGAGGCTAAGTCAGCTCATGCCAGCTGAAGATCTTTTGACCACAACATATACTAAATATGCCATTAATTGGGCAGTTTGCTCCTCCCATGTTGCAACTTTAGTTGAAGCAGAGAATGAGTGAAAAAGCAAGGAGGGTAAGGACATCTATCACATTTACTGTTTGCTGTTAGAAGTGAGAAAAATACAACCTGCCAAGGAGGTAGGAGGAAGGGATGGATTCAAATCTGACAGGAGCTGGTGGAGCAGGCAATAGCATCTTTTAGTGTTATGTGACTAATAAAGGTCATTGTTAATAGCTTGCAAATCAGTCCATGGTAGTTTTCTCTGATATGCATGATACTGATATATGATTTTATCTCATTTGGAGGTGTTTAGAAAGCAAATTGATATTCTTTTCACCCTTCCACCTCTTCTTTCTTTCCCTTTGAAGAGATACATAGACTGTTATGCATATATAAAATTTGTAAATATTTGAAATATACACAATAGTACATTTGAGGTGCATTTTCAAATCCACGACTAAACTATGATTTGGACAATGTAAATTACAAGAAATCATACTGTATTTTTTTTTAATGGCCTGTATTCTGTAACAATTTTATCTGTGTTTTGAAAAAGCAAAAAGCATTCTGCAACAGATGTACTCTGATGGTTCAATGAGTCTATTCAGAAGCACTTTCCACTTTGCAAGGGTAATTATCTTTATTAGTTCTGTACCTTGATAGTGTTTCAGCAGAGCATTTAGGAGTGTCAAATTCTATTAAGCATAAACTAGCTCATGGAGGAAATAATTTGGAACTGTATGTAAATGGTGATACCTTAAGAGGTTTAAGTGAGTGTTCTGCTAGGTGGTTTTACCGCTTATTTAAAAAAAAAATGAGAGAGAGAGAATATATTATATTTTTGATGGGAGAGGGAGAAGATGGAGGCCTTATGTCTTTGGAATGACAGCCTTCCCCTCATAAGTGAATGTGGAAAATCTTAGAAATTCTACATACAAAACAATGATTACTAAGGTAACAAGCTGCTGCCAATTTTTAATCAGCACAGCTCAAAAGTGTTATTTTGATGGTATACTGAAATTTCATTAGTAAAGGAGTGCTGTGTAAACCATGACACTTCTGAAATACTGCTTCTTTTCAGGAACTGGAATGCAGAGATTAGACAGGAAATAAGCACAGCCAGTACTTGCATGGCAATCCACTAAAAGATGCTCCTAAGTCATAATCTGCCATGTACTGTTTGTGAAAACAGAAGTAACTGTGGAGTTTCTGAAGTGCTACACCCACATGCATTGAGGAGGTCCCTGGGATGAATTTCAGAATGATCTATCTCACCTGAGCTGCAGGAGAAATTATGTGAGAAGTCCAAGGGAAAGTGCTGAGTCCCAGGGAAAGGATTTTGTTAGTGGTAAACAGGAAAATTAAACTCTAGAGGAAGGCTGTGGTGGTGCGAATTGTGTCCTACTTGATTTCCCTAGACAGCTTAATTTCATTGCATGCCATTAGTGCTTACATTAAAGATTGTGCATACATTAATCATGCTGGAACTGCTGTCCTCAGCTCTTGGGAAGTTTGGCTTTTCTTCCTCCACAGACTCTTTAACATCTCCAACTTGCTCTTTCTCTCGTTTTGTCACTGGTTGATATTTGCCCAGTGGTTAAAGGGGACCAATATGGAAAAGACAAATTCTCTGTACTAGCAGAAAGGACATACCAATTATTGTGAAACAGAGAGTGTTTCCTTTTGCATTGGGTACTGCCTTTCCCACTGCTTCTCGTCTTCTGTATTAAGTAACTGTTCTGGTTTGGGGCATACAGTAATAAGGAGCAAAGCAAGATGTCTGTGAAAAGAGTCTTGCAGTGGAGATGGAATAAGTCCCTCCAGCAGCCCAGGGCAGAGGCCAATCATGTGGCTGAAAAGACCTGAGGTTCCTGATGGACCAGACACAGAGTGCGAGCCAGCAGCACATCTTGACTTCCTACCACGCTACCTCAGCACGGCTGTAGACAGCAAGTTGAAGTTAACATCTGTTTGGTTCTTGTGAAACTATCTGGAGACTTGGGTCCAGCTTTGGGCTTCCCTGTTACTAGAAAAGACATTGACAAACTGGTACTTGCTGTCATTCTGTAGCCACCTTACTTTGCTGCAAATTAAGACTCATGACTATTTCTGAGAAGAGAAACGAGGTTGCAGAATGTAGAAGTACAAAGTGTAGTTCAATATCATATCTGAGAGGAAGACCAGAAACAAAGCACTATAAGGAAGCATTTCTGGCTTTAGAGTGTTTGCCTTAGAGTAGTATTATACTATCTGTCTCAAAATCAGGCCAAGTGAAGTGATGTAGGGACAAAAAGATAAATAGTTTTGGCCACTGGAAAAACTGTGAAAAGTCACAGCTGGCAGGAGCTCTTAACTTAATTTTGGAAGAGGAAAAGGCAGAAGGAGAGAAGTAGTTGAAAGGTCTGGCTAGGTTCACCAAAGTATACATAGATCTGTAATTGGCCTTCATGACAGGTATCTGTTGGAGACTTCTGGTTGTTCATAAAAAGGTAATTTCTGTGGATATTTCTTGGACAATCCAGAAACACTTGATCAACTTCGTGTCTAATTTTTAGTCAATTTCTACCTCCTCCTTGCTTGGCTGGGCTCTGTCCTGTTGTCCTGTTCCAGCTGTCACTGGTCATGTGAAGACATTATTCCCTCCAGCCACCAGTGATTGACCTCTAGTTACTGTTGAGTTCTGGTGTAATTTAATTCAGTCAGGATTACCTGCACTGGAAAAGGCTATTATGCCATGGACTGGTAGGTCTGACAAAATTTTCACTTCTCTAACACAGGTCAATGATAACTGAAGGTAGTCCAGTAGCAGAAGGGAGTTGTGCTTTCTTCATCTGACCACAGGACATGGCAAGAATAATGTCAGCATCATTCTTGTCTCACAAACCTTTGCCCTTTATCATCGACTTCCTTTAAAGCCTCCAGCTGTTTTTCATATCACATATTTGTTTTGCTCTGTCTGGCTGTGTGCTCTGCTGAGTCCCATGGGGCTGATGGAAGGGTTTCTGCCCAAAGGTTCTTGCCTCTTCTTCCTTGCAGGAGGTTTGTGGAAATGTGCCCTAATCAGCTTTGGGCAAAATCACCTGTACTAACTAAACTGTGTGATTTAAATATATCAAATAACTAACTTAAAGGCCAAATTTGCCTGAAGCAGACTAAATATCCTCTAAACAGACACACAGCAAGTTCTCTCAGATGTCAGGGACTCCCATGCTGCCTGGGAGAAGATAACCTCCAATTGGAGCAATTACTACTCTAACCATCCAGCCTGGGCATGAAAGAGGACTAAATTGTGAACTAATTGATGATGCAAACTGAAGTACCATGGATCAATTTTAGAAGATGAGAGTGCATACATTAAGTTTTGCTAATGTGACTGTTTCCATTTAATTGATGTATGTTTGAAGGCCTGTTCATGTGTTAATGGAACTGCTCCATCTCGCTCTAAAGCACTTGCTCTACAAAGCAATATTGATATCTTGTTTTCCTGATGGAAATTCTGTTTTATGCTCCTTTAGAGCACCCATTTTACAAGTTATTTTCTTTTCCTTATGTTTTTGCTTTATGTAAGCACTTAAACTAGTGTCTAACTTCAGGTATGTGAGCAATAATTATGAACTTCAGCAGCATTACCATCATGGTCTATGTATTTAAAATCAAGTACTTATATTGTGCTAGTTACAGTTGTTGATTCAGTAAAACCTGAATTTTGAGTTTGTCTTTTCTGAGACAGGCTACTGAACATAAATAAAATTAATCAATCCAGATTAAAGTCATGCAAAGTCTTTCTCAATTTGCATAAAAGATGACTTAATTGAGTTTTGTTTTATTCACTTCCAAATCAGAGAAAGTATTCTGATCTAAAATAATTTTATTTTTGCACCAGCAATTCAGTATACTCCCTGTGTAGACAGCCCATTGTCTTGTGTCTATATGTGTGTGTGCATGTGTGGAGGAACATCAGCTTGTCTAGAACTAGTTGGAGACCATTCTATTGCATTTTTGCAGCTGAACTACTACATCATTTAACTATCATTTTATACCCATATGGCTGAAGCTTTCTCTTTGGTACCGGCTTTGAAGGCTTAGAATCATAGAATAACCAGGTTGGAAGAGACCCACTGGATGATCAATCATTGAGTCAAACCATTCCTCTCAAACACTAAACCATGCCCCTCAGCACCTCGTCCACCCGTGCCTTAAACATCTCCAAGGAAGATGACCCAACCACCTCCCTGGGCAGCCTGTTCCAGTGCCCAGTGACCCATTCTGTGAAAATTTTTTTCCTAATACCCAGGCTAAATTTCCCTGGAGGAGCTTGTGGCCATTTCCTCTTGGCCTGTCTCCTGTCACTTAAGAGAAAAGGCCAACTCCCTCCTCTCTACAACCTCCCCTCAGGTAGTTATAGAGAGCAATGAGATCTCCTCTCAGCCTCCTCTTCTCCAGGCTAAACAACCCCAGCTCTCTCAGCTGATTCTCATCAGGCCTGTTCTCCAGCCCCTTCACCAGCTTTGTTGCTCTTCTCTGGACTCGCTCCAGAGCCTCAACATCCTTCTTGTGCTCAGGGGCCCAGAACTGAACACAGTACTCAATGTGTGGTCTCACCAGTGCCGAGTACAGAGGGAGAATAACCTCCCTGGACCTGCTGGTCACGCCGTTTCTGATACAGGCCAAGATGCCATTGGCCTTCTTGGCCACCTGGGCACACTGCTGGCTCATGTTCAGTCACTGTCAACCAACACCCCCAGGTCCTTCTCCTCCTGGCAGCTTTCCAGCCAGGTTTCTCCTAGTCTGTAGCTCTGCATAGGGTTGTTGTGCCCCAAGTGCAGGACCCGGCATTTGGCCGTGTTAAACCTCATGCCACTGGATTCTGCCCAGCAGTCCAGCCTGTTCAGGTCCCTTTGCAGAGCCTCCCGACCCTCCAGCAGATCCACACTTCCACCCAGATTAGTGTCGTCCACAAACTTGCTAAGGGAGGACTCGATGCCTTCATCCAGGTCATTGATAAAGACATTGAACAGGGCTGGACCCAGGACTGAGCCCTGGGGAACCCCACTTGTCACTGGCCTCCAGCTGGATTTAACACCATTTAACACCACCCTCTGGGCCCGGCCACCCAACCAGTTTTCCCCCCAGGAGAGTGTGCGCCTGTCCAGGCCAGAGGCCGACAGTTTCCGAAACAGAATGCTGTGAGAAACTGTGTCAAAGGCTTTACTAAGGTCCAGGAAGATACATCCACAGCCTTTCTCTCGTCCAGCAGCCGAGTCACTTTGTCATAGAAGGTAAAAGAAGACTAAAGTTCAGGGATATAACCTTGGGTCAGCGTGAAAAACTTTGCATTCACAGAATCATAGAATCACAGAATCACAGAATAACCAGGTTGGAAGAGACCCACTGGATCGTCGAGTCCAACCATTCCCACCAATCCCTAAATCATGCCCCTAAGTACCTCATCCACCCACACCTTAAACACCTCCAGGGACGGTGACTCAACCACCTCCCTGGGCAGGCTGTTCCAATGCCTAACGACCCTCTCCGTGAAGAAAGCATTGCTTGGCATTTGCTAAGTTTGTTCCTTTAGGCTGTTCCCATCGAATATTGTAGAGTTCTTATGTTCTTACAATGCTTTCCAGTGCATAACATTACAAAGAAACACTCAGCCCTTCCAACTAGGCCTGAACACAGAAGGTGGTAGCAAACAATGCAAGCAGAAATGAAATTGGTAGTTTTCTGGACGTCTAATTTGATAGCTAAATAGCCTGGAATTTCAGAAGCACTCTGTTCATAAATATGTGCAAGATGGTGATTTAATGCTTAAGAATCCATGAAATCTTCATCGCTGGAACTTTCTGAACATATTAAATAGTTTTTTAGGGGAATGGCCTAGTATTGTTGACCGTACCTTTTTATAATCCTGATTTTTTCTGTGATTCGTCAGCATTATTTTGTTACAATCAATTTCTTCAGATTAAAAAAGAGGCAATCTTTCACATCTTCTTAATGGCTGAGTATATTTGTTCTATCTTACATTTGCAATTTTGATGAGAAAAAATGGATTAAGTGGGAATACTGGTTCAGTTATGATTTTTTTTTTTAAAGAAAAGGTAAATATCCAAAGAAATTTTAGGAATTGTGAAAGCCTGGCCTAAATTCTTGATCAGTTTTATATGTCAAGAAAGATCAAAACAGTTTGAGTAAGAATAAAATAAGTATCCAGAAGTAAAAAAAAAATCAGAGGTAAGTTTTTTGGTGTCAGTTATCTTGATTCAAACAGTGTACTTAAATAAATAGAACAGAATTTGATATTATTCTTCATATCTCAGAGACTGGACTAATACAGAGTTTGTAGGCAATTAAGATAAGTGCTTTCCAATTTAAGGTAGCATCAAAGTATGCATTTGAATCTTCAGCAGTCAGAGGAATGAAATTTTGCTGAGTGGAAAGGTCAGTATTTATTAGAGGTTTTGTCCTGTGTGAAGGTTTGTCTTTTTAGATTTTGTTTACGTTCTTAATATAACTTTTTAAAGGCCAAACCAGTACTAAAGTAGACATTGCACAAAACATTTAGAAATATTTAATGTGTTAACAATTAACAATTAGTTCAGAGTTGAAACTTGTGTGATGAGTTACCGTTCTGCCTCCTGGAAGTGCTATTTCTCATCTCAGGGGAAGTTCCATTGCTAGGCTGCAGATCCCTTATCTGTGCTTGCACTTAAAGATGTGTGAAGCACTTCATTACCTTGGCTAGAGCAAAGGGATCTAACCAGTGGGTCTGAACTAAGGTAAGGAAAGATAGTTGAGGCTCTGTGACAGCTCATGTCAGTTTGCTTTTATTTTTGAATATTTGATTCTTAAAGTAATTCAGCCAAAAAAATGTTTCCTGGCGAAAATGGGGGAAACATTGCAGAAACTGGGATCTTTTTGAAAGGAATTTGCTGTCTAATTAAGCTTATGCTTAAGGATCTGCTTGTACAGAAATGCCTTTCTGCATCAGGTTGTCAACTGTGCAAAAATCTCATGATTCCCAGGAGTGGCACCACCAGCATAATAGATATCTTTAAATGTCTCTGCTGCATTAAAAGTTACACAATTTTCTTGTCACTTTGACAGGTAGAGACTTTAAGCTGTTGTACATTTCCCCTTTTCAGTGCTGCTTCTTGCCCTATTGCAGTGCTGACTATTATCCCTCTTACCCACCCATTTTTACTTTGACTGGAGCCTTGATGAGTCTTGCAAACATCACGCCTGTTCTAGACCAGTGTTACAAAGCAGCCCCACTCAGCCCCTTGTGTTACACTGGTGGGATCTCATGACTGACAAGAGGAAGTAACACAGCCTAACCAAAAATAAACTCCAGTAGATTTTTTTTTTTTAAATTTGTTTTGAATACAGAGCTTCATGATGGAGTTGAGGGTCTGGTTTTCATCTTTCTAATTTTGACAGCTATATAAAAAAAAAATATTAGTGTCATCTTACCAAGACCCTTGACAAATTTTCTTAAAAAAAATACATATAAAGCACGTATGTTTGATTGTCAGCTCTCTGTAAAACAAGAGATAGGAGCCCACAGAATACTATGATAAGTGAGGCAAATGCTTAGCTATGACATAGGTACATAAAGAAACAAAGAAAAATCCTTTGAGTGCTTTGCATTAAAAAATGTGTAAAAGCAGGAAAAGGAAAGATTATTGTCCCTATTGCAGATACAGAAAAGCTTGAAAGCTGGACTACTTAAAAAAACTGTTACAGAAGCTGCAAAGAATGGAACAATTCAGGAAAGGCACTAATGAAATAAGTTATTTTTCTGTCTCTCCCCCCCCCCCCCCAAATTTCATGTAAATTCTTATATATGGGCTTAATAGTGCAAATTGTAAAAAAAAAAATAGAAAATGTGAGCTCTTGAGGCACATAAACCTCCTCATGAAAGCTACCAGAGTCCAAAGTAACAGCAATTATCCTGGTTTTCTGAAGAATATCCTCCCAGGCCGGACTTTAGCCAGTAAGAAGATGCTTTTCCCCCTGGCTCCTCTGCTGCAGTGAAACATTTAGAACATCTCTCAGACTGCTTTTGTTTTACTTGCTTTTTTATAGTACCATTCAATCTGCTTTCCCAGTAATATAATTAACTGTCTTTTAATATTAAAAAAATACTGCAATAGGGATAATTTATAAACTTTAAGAGAAAAAAAAGATTGATCCTTTCACAGAATTGAGGAAATTATTGCTTTCAAAAGTGGATTATAAAACTACTTTGATTGAGTGACAGTTGTGCACTGTATGGATGAGTCTTTGAGTCTTACAGTTGAAGGAGCTGTTCAGCAGTTAGAATAATCAGTCTCTATTAGAATTTTAAGCAGTTTTTTTCAGCTCAACATACAAGCAATTTACTTTTTGGATATTTAGTGTGTTGCAGTGTATAATGCTGTACAAAATACACAAGGAAGCAACTTCTCTCTCTGTACTCTGTTTGCCCTTCACCCAAAGCAGCTATCAGGCAATTTCTGATTTTTACTTTTTTTAAAAAAATGTATTACTTGTTTTTAGGGTCAAATGAACCTAGATTATGAAGGCTGTGTAAGGTGCAATGATTGAAGAACCTGTGTATTGCTATTTTATTCTTTTAAAATGCAGTCTTAGATTAACAGGATGGTAACAAATAATGGATAGTTACTTCTTATGGTGACACAAAGGTCTTAATTTTCTAAACAGGAAGCTTACAGCTTGTTCCATTTTAACTTCTACCATCCATCTCAGGTGCTCAATTTAGGAAGCTAAAATCCTCGGGCTCTCCTTGAAGAAAAAGGGAAGGGTCCCTTCAGACTAAGAGCTGAACTGGAAGCAAATCACTCGTAAAAAGAAAAGTATTCCACTGGTGCTTATGGCTTTCTCTCTCAGCTGCTGTGTTAGTGTATATAGGTGCTACTCTTGGAATTTGTTTTAAAGTAACAGCACAATTATGCCAAAGAGTCTGAAACACAGGCTACAGAAACCCTGATAGATGCTACCTTTCTGATGATGAACCTTGCCTATCCTCTGTTGAAAGTAGTTGTTTTATCTTAACAAATAAAGGGTTGACTCAGAGTTGTCCTTATCACGCAAAACAAATAGCTTAGGGCCTGGACTCCTGAGAATCCCATAACATAATCACATACTTCCTAATTAATGGTATATATGAACTGTCTTTAGGATTATCAAGTCTTGAAGTAATTATTTCTCCTAGAAGTGACCCTGCTGGCCTGTTAGTTCTGGTCAACATGAGATGGTCAAAGTTTCATGACAGTGTACAAAAAAATATCTTGTTTGATGCTATTTTACCACAAGAACAAACCACAGAGCTCTTAAAAATTGTCTGATCTCCTCTTTGGGCAGGTTTTCATTCATATAGCTACCCAAAGAAAACAAGTGCATGTACTTGCACTATAAAGTCTAATAAAGAAATGTGTATGCTTATGCAATGTTTCTTTCCATTGCCTCTTCTGGATTACTCTTGTATTCTACTATGGCAGGCATTATGCAGATATAATAAAAAGCTTAACCTAAACAGACGGAGAAATGAAAAATCAGGATTTCAGGCGGTATCTGTCCCTTTCAAATACCATTATAATAAGAGCTCATTCCCATAGAATAAATGTATTTAACCTCCAAAGAGTTATCAGTGCATTACCTCCCTACTGCTTATAAGAAAGAGATTCAACTGGCTCATGAGTTATCTGTCTTTTATGCTCATGACAGAAAGATAATCATCCTCAGGGGTGATATATGCTAAATACTGCATAACTATGCCAAACTGGCAGCAGATGCTCTGTTCTTTATAGGACTGCCATTTGCTCCCACCCACCCCGTACAGTCTCTGGGCAACTATTGCGTTTCTGTCTGAAACCTCTTTTACTGTATTTAAAACTGTCATTAAAAGTTCATCTCCCTGAAGATTTCTGTAAATTGGGCCACTGTTTGTAAACATGGTGATTCAAAATTAGTTCCTTAATTTCCCTGTAGTCTGCTAGAATGTGGACCGATTTTATTTTACTTCTCCCCACAAATGGACCCAATGACATTGCACTACAAAAGCATTAGCAGCAAAGGATCAAGTGAGAGGGGCACCTGATGGTGCCAAATATGCTGCAGATGCTATAATTGCTGTTACCAGAATTCCTGAAGGGCAGTTTTGGGTCCGTGGACATAGCTGCAGGGAGCCTTAGGGGTGTGCTAGAATATTCCCTCAGAGTCTGTGTTTTCCTTTATTTGTGTTCTTAGGCTAAAAGCACAATTTATGGGGAGGGGTGTCTTTTTATTTCTGTTTCAGTGTCTACCTCCTGGTAACGTGGGTTGGTAAACGGTGCTCTCAGTCATCTTCTTAATTGTCCGAATAGTAATTACAAGGTTTTGTAGTTGTGTGACATGTTCTAGTAGAGTCTAATCAACAGTAATATCACACACAGAGTGGAGTATTTTCTTTTACATGCCTATTGTGAACAGATGTATGATTGTTCTGGTTTATTTTTGACAGGTGTCATTAAAGAAATGCAATATTATAAATACAAAAGCAAAAGTACAACATGAATGGGTTATAATGATAGAACTGATTCTTCTCAGGCTATTCTTTAGGTTAACCTACCAATGTGCTGCCTTCTCACAATATATTGAGCATATTCACCTATTTCTGACAAGTTTTATGGTTATAGGAAAACTCCTCAACTTCTAGTTTTATCTGTTTGTTTTAAAAATTTTTAAGTATTCAGAAAATGTGTCTCTGATCTTACTGCCTTCTTAAAAATCCTTACTGGATTTACAAGTAGCAGCTGGATACCAAGCACATGGGTAGCTTTGGGAAGAAGGATAGATTTCCAAATGGAAACCCCATTATGAAGCTGCTGCTGAGGCAGTTTTGAACTTAGGTGAACACTAGTAGAGAATGAAAAATTGTTCGTTGCTGCAATAGTACGATCTTCCTCACTTTGAGAGAGGCTGCTCATTTCTTACAAACCCTATGCTGGGAACACAAAGGTAATCAAATATTTGACAAACCCCGTGCTGTCTGATAAGAGAGTGTGTATTGATAGTGCCAGCTTTGCAGGATACCCATCTGTGCTTGTGCCAAATTTATGTAACTTGCTTTCTTGTTCTCTTGTTTCCTGTTCTTGCCCCACAGTAGTGTAAGATAACTTACACTGAATTAGTCAACATAATTTAATTTTCTTTTTATAAGAGAATTTTTTCAGTCTAATGATGACCTTCCTAGTCGTCCTTCCTCGTGCACATTTCAGTTTGAATGGACTTCTTAAATGTGCTTGCTCAGAGATGCATTTCAGGTGATGTTCCAGCAGAACCATTATAATTTTCTTAACTCCTGAGAAAGTGCCTTATTTTAGCCATCTTAAGATTACATTTTCCACAACAGTGATGCAGTGGTGGCTTTTAGATCATCCTGAAATAAATGGCTATGTATGCTTCTTTCTCCTTTTTTTCCATCTTCATAAGATGAACTCCAAGCCTTTGCTGAAATTATTGATATTAGTCCTTAGATGTGTGTTTTTACACTTAAAAGTATTAATTTTTGACCCATACTTACATCTATTTCTCAGTCATTCACCTTTTCCAAGACAATGCTGTAGTCATAGGATCATAAAATTATACAATAGTTTGGGGTGAAAGCAACCTTAAAGGTCTTCCAGTTCCAACCTCTCCTGGCATAGTTAGGGACACTTGATTAATACTTGGCTCTGAGCCTGGTGTCAGGAGAGAGGCTTTGGCCTCTCTGATCATGGGGTGGCCCACGCACCACCAGACTTCCTTACTAGGGATGGGGCACTCTTGTCTCCTAGAGGTACTAAAGTCCTTGCTAAAAATCTAGTAGGGCTCATAAATAGAGCTTTAAAGTTAATGTGAAGGAGCAGGGGGATGAGGCCAGGCTCGTCTGGAGTGAGCCTGGAAGTGGAACCCTAGTGTCTGAGAGATGGTGTGCTGGAAAGGAGCGCCAGTATGTCACCATAGAGTGAGCAGGGGCAAGTACATCTGGTGACGGTAAGGATGAAACTGGCACTGAGGGGTTAGATATTCCAAGGACCAGTCAATTGGGAATGGAACAGGTGATCTTGAGTGCTATCATGAAGCACATGCAAGAGAATCAGGTGATCAGGCCCAGTCAACGCAGGTTCATGAAAGGCAGATCTTGCCAAACTAACCTGATCACCTTCTATGACAAAGAGACTCGGCTGCTGGACGAGGGAAAGGCTGTGGATGTATCTTCCTGGACTTCAGTAAAGCCTTTGACACAGTTTCTTACAGCATTCTGCTACGGAAACTGTCAGCCTCTGGCCTGGACAGGCTCACGCTGTCCTGGGTGGAAAACTGGTTGGATGGCCAGGCCCAGAGAGTGGTGGGAAATGGTGTTAACTCCAGTTGGCCTCTTCTCCCAAGTGACAGAGGACAGGACAAGAGGGAATGGCCTCAAGCTCCACCAGGGGAGGTTCAGGCTGGACATCAGAAAAAAATATTTCACAGAAAGGGTCACCGGGCACTGGCACTGGCTGCCCAGGGAGGTGGTTGAGTTACGTTCCCTTGAGGTGTTTAAAAGATGGATAGATGAAGTGCTGAGGGGCATGGTTTAGTGGCAGATATGAATGGTTTGACTCAATGATCCAGTAGGTCTTTTCCAACCTAGTGATTCTGTGATTCCATTCGCTAAATCAGGCTGCTCATAGCCTTATCCAATCTGTCCTTGAACACCTCCAGAGATAAGGCATCCACAGCTTCTCTGTGCAGCCTGTTCCAATGCCTCACCACCATCATAGTAAAACATTTCTTCCTAATATCTAATCTAAATCTCTCCTTTTTCAGCTTAAAACTGTTACCCCATGTCCTATCACTACACTCTATAATAAAGAGCTCTCCTCTGCTTTCCTGTAGGCCTCCGTTAAGAATTGGAAGGCCCCTATAAGGCCTCCCTAGAGCCTTCTCTTTTCTCTTGCTAAACAAGTCCAAGTCCTTACTATTTTGTGATGCTTCTCAGCATTACAGCATTTCTGGATTTAATCAGTGTGCTTTTACTTATTATGGATAAGTTGTTAATGAAAATGTGAAATAGGGTTGACCAAAGACTCATCTCTACTTTGTGATATTCTTGCCTTCTCTATAAACAATCTTTCATAGGCTTTATAACATTTTTACTACTATTAATCTTTTTGAGTTTAATAATTTCCCATGTGTCCCTGTGAGAGGCTTTAATTAAGTCCAAATAAACGAGACCTATAGCATTCATTTTCTGTGCAAAATTAGGTTCACTAGCAAAAAAAATAGTAGTTTGATGCAGTATACACCCATGTACTGCTACATTTTTTTTATTTAGCACATCTTTTAATTGTTTTTACCTTCAGAATATGTTTCAAAGTCTCTTCTATCTTTGCAGTCAAATTACAGGACCCCCAAATTTTTTTCTCGTTAACTAAGAGAGTCTAAATGTGCTGTTTTCCATCTACTACCACAAACTTTGATAGGTATAAAATATTTGCTGCTGGATTTGTCATTCAGGTTTCATAATTTCTACCACAAACTTTGATAGGTACAAAATATTTGCTGCTGGATTTGTCATTCAGGTTCTTAATTTCTAGGATGGCAATTAACTGGTCACTCCAAGTTTAATTTTTAAATTTTTTAAATTTTCTAATATCTTGGTTCCGGCAATTTCCACTCCTATAGAGTTTTCATTTCCCTTAATATTACTCTTCCTGCCTTTTGATAGTATTGTATTACTGTAGCTTTGTTTACCTCATTCATTTTCCATACACTTAAACTAGCCACAAAGTTTACAAGTCAAATTTGTTCTGTTCTTGTCATCTCTCCTCTAAACTTAACTCTTATGTTACCAGTCATGCCAAGTTTGATTCCTAAAAGTCAGATACACCTTAGACTCAGGGAATTATCCAGCTGTCAGAAAGGATTCAGTGCCTGTGAATACTGTCTAGGGACTGGACATATGAAATCTTTCTTCTAGGACCATTTCTTGAGTCCCATGTTGATCTTCACCATTTTGTCCCACTTCATCCTCCTTCTCTAGGAGTAAGTTGTACCTGTTCTTGTTGGAAGCTGTTTACCATGAGAGTGGTGCTTATGACAGAAATGTGCTATTGAGTGGAAGGGAATAGGGCTTCTCATTTTTTATCTCCTGTGAAATAGGTAGCCCAGGGGTACAGGAATACTTTCCCAATGGTTGGCTCTTCTGCACTCAAAAAAACCGATTGCCACTGGGTGGATTTCTTTCTGAGGCTTCTCTGAATATGCCTGCATTTATGAAGTACCAGCAGCTCTATTAGTCAAGAGACAGCATTTGTTTTGAGTCTGATCAACACAGAAGAACATAAGAACTTTTTTTTTTTTTGTAAAATTGATAGATATAACCTTGACTCCGTGATGTAGAAGAACACACTATTTTTGCAAGTTCCCCAAAAGTTGTCGGCATTTACAAGTTATTGGCATTTACAATAAATGCATAATGTAACAGGGAGTAGTTGAAAGCAGTGCTTTTCTTGGCTTTTAGCACTGTGTGGTCTGTGATGTATTAAAAAGCTGGAGGGTAGCTTGCATTATAACAGGATCTTACAGCAGCTAGATAAATCAGAACAACTTAATCTATGAAGTAAGGAAAACCTTGAAATTGATCCTCTTGCATACTAAAGACTCAGTTTTACTTGCTTACTCTGGACAGAAGAATACAGACAGGAAAAGTATCTTCAGCCCAGTTATGTTTTATGTTACCCTAAGGAGGAAGGAATGATCTTATAAATGTACATGTTCCCTCCATAGACAGTAGGAGGACCTTGCCTCACTAATTTCAAGTAGCTCCCTAACTTTAAGAAGTTATAGGAGATGAATTGTAGCCTGTGAATACCAATGCAACATACTTTTTTTCCTTTTTTCCCAATAGTACAGAAAAAGTGTGCAGTACAGTAAATTAAAGAATATTTCAGTCTGAAAATGCTGTAAAGAGATGTGGCATCTATTAAGCCATAGAATTTTGTTATCTGATCATGAGGTGAAAGCCTAGATAGGTGCAAGATTTAGACACTTACATGAAACAAAAGAGAAAACGTCACTTGCACCTACAAATGGTCACTTTGAAAATATATACCGAAGACTAGCTGTTCCAGTTTAGCATACAATCTCCCACAGCCAGGGTTTTATTGAGGAAGAAGCTTCCTTAAAATTTGCTAAGAAAACTGTTCTAGATTTACTGACTGACTGAACATGTATAACTGAACTAGGCATCCTAGCAGATAGAGCCAGACTCAAGGTATCTTTGCATTTACCAATCATATGTCATGCCACTAAATTCCTAAATCTCTCAAAACAACTATGTTTTTACTGGAGTAGATCAGCCTGTTCTATCCCATAAAGAAATTCACCCTAGAACTATTGCTATTATGAAAAGACCTGCTTTAGTTGCATTTAGAAAATAAAAGGTGCTTTAAATAATAGCTATTTGAGATTCATTCTCATGTGATATCACTGCGGCCTCCTAAGTGCAATTATAGAGTTAGAATTCATAATTGCCTGTCACGTATTATTTCTTTTCCTGTATAAATTGTCATCAAAGTTATCCAGCTTCCAGTTCCTGAAGTTACCAGATTACAACTTAAAAACTGATTCCAGGAGGACCCAAGGCAGTGTTGCTGTTGATGTTTAATCATTTCAGGTAATCGTCCATTAAATGCTTCATTTGGAGAAAAAGCTTTTATTGGCTGGTGGAGCCAACGTGCTTTCAGCCTGAGGACCTTGAGCTGAACAACTTTCCTTCCTGGGTGTCACTTACACTACATTTAACAACCCAGGAGAGTAAAATTGCATTCAAAATTCATGAAATAATGTATATCTAGAAAAATAAAAATTCTTAACAAAAATATTAATGGAGTTTGGAAAGAGTAAGTGCTAAAAACTGAGACAGATATGAAAAGATAGTGAGATGGAGAGCTTGAAATTAGTTTTCAGATGGAGAGTCTATGTACACTGCAGACAAAGATGAGACTGTGATTTGTTGCATGGCTAGCTTTAAAAGGGCTACTAATAGTGTTAACGGCAGTGTGGCTACAGTAATGCGAAGCAAAGTGTAGATGTAATCATTTGTGTATTTACCCAGGCCTAGATAGGTTTCTATTGACAATGGTGGGCTCAGAGATGTTGCAGAATGGGCAAAACTATTAATAACTTTTTTGCATCAACTTGATGAAAAGCAGCATCATAACCACAATAAAACTCCTCTGAGAAATTGTGGCTGTGGATAGTGTTTCTTAGCTCTTGTTATTTCACAACACTTAAACATCTGCCATTGTTCATTGGGAAGATGGTAACAGGAAAGGACTTCTTGAGTATTTGGGTTTTGGTTCCTTCCTCTCCCCAAGACACAATGACAGGGATGCTCAGCTGGAGAGCCTTCATAATTCTATCAATTGATATTTTTCTTTTTAGGGGCATTTGTGCTATCAGAGTCAAATAGGGGCCATCAAATGCAGATGTCCAGCACCTCATGACTCCTCATGTCTTTCGAATGGCAAAAATACTTTAATGTCATGTGTGCCACTCTGCAATATTGTTCTTCTTGGGTGTTTTTTCCAAAAACTTTTGAAAATGCTAATAAAGTTTAATATTTCAGACCTTTTCATTAGTGAGACATACAAATCATCTCTTCTGTTTTAGATCTTGTTTGGTTTTCTATTTCCTTTTGCTAGATGGACAGAAAGATTAATGAGAATGAATATATTACAATTGAAAAAAGAAAGTGTGTATTAGTCACAGTGAACCACCCAGACTTGCACAAAAAATGCTTTAGTACCTTGCTATTATAGAGAACACGTTTTTTTTCCCCTAAAACATTAGTACAGATCCTACCAACTTTTTTTTTCTTTTCGCAAATGTCACAATTTTTTAATTTTTATATGAACAAAGATAAGTAAATAGCTATATAGATTTTGGTAAGGAAGAGAAAAAAATAGTCTCATGAGTTTTTGGAAGCATGAGTTATTCTTACATCTATATGACCATTGTAATCTGCTGCCTTGGAAAATTTCAGGGATCCCCAGGTTCTCTGGATGCTGAATAGGATGGTTTTATTAGTTACAGCCCTGCAGAAAGTGTCAAGAGAACAGCACCCTATATTTTCCATTATGTTAGAAGAGTTGCTGCTTCTTAGACAGAATCTAGCAGCAGTAGTCTGGAAGGGACTGAAGGAATTACCTCTTTACATCCAAAATCTTTATCCTTTACAATATAGTATAACTCCTGAAAAACCTGTAGGTTTGGAGTTTTAAAAATAGTAAACATGCAACATATACTACTTTTTTCTTTACCTCACAGCAGTGTACATTTTTTTTGTACAAAGAAAAGCCTATGCTGTGGGAAAACTGGAATATTTGTTGGGGGGGCAGTTGGTTGTTTTGGTTTTTTTTTACCTTATACAGGAAGTCATTGGATGGGAAGAGGGTCAAAAGGAAGTTGAACTCTATTTTTTTTTTATTACATTCAGTTCATCCTCATATATGTGATGACACACTAGTTATGAATATAGCATTTTACCATGTATTTTCTTTGTGCAGTATGAATGTGAGGAAGTAGGCAATACAGCTCACTGACTATGTTTGTGTAGCAGAAACTCTCCCAAAGCTAGTGTAGCCATCAGCATTCAGGTGTTGGGAGGATTAGCAGAGATGGGGGCAGCTCAGAGCGGCTGAGAGGGTGGTGGGCTACTTCAGGTGGTGGGCTGTGACCTCCTCCACCAGCTCCTCAGTCCTTTACATGCCAAGAAAGATGCCAAGGCAAGCAGGGTGTCATCTTCCCTTCATGGAGAAGGTCAGGGCAAGTTAGAAAATGCTGCACCACACAGGACTCTAGCTCTTACCATTGTATCTCCACTGGTCATACAAGAAATCTCTACCCAAGGAAGGTCCTAGCTCCTGCAGTGTGTTAGCTATGAGGAAATTACCACAGGACATATGGCTTTCTTCACTGCCCTGATGTGAATTCAGGCAGTGTTGAGAGCAGCTGTTTTGCATGAGGTACAGACCTACTTTGTCAGGACACCAACTTGCGAAGAGGGATTAGTCACTCTTAACAGACTAAGGTGCATATGATAAAGCTACAATTGTCCGAACAAAAACAATGTTAGCTTGGATGTGCTGTATTATTAAATTATTATTTCCCCCTCCTAGTTCCTATCAAATACATCAAATAAACAGTTAAGAACAGTTTGTTGGAGCCAAATGACTCCTAAATGGTCGGCATCAATCATGACCAGATCATTATCTCAGATGCTCAGTGGGATGAGTGCCAATGTCCATCAGAGATGATTTAAGTCCTCCAAGTCACATTGAAGAGGTGGCAGAGCCACCTGTGTAGCACACACAGGTACCACTGTCAGGATTTGGGGATGCAGAAAGACAAAGGGAATATATGCCTGTCAGTACTTTGTCCCTGTTTACTATGCATCACTTGTGAATGTCTTACGAGGAGTGGCTGAAGGACCTGAGGTTGTTTAGCCTTGAGGAGACTGAGGGGAGACCTTATTGCTCTCTACAACTACCTGAAGGGAGGTTGTAGAGAGGAGGGAGCTGGCCTCTTCTCCCAAGTGACAGGGGACAGGACAAGGGGCAATGGCCTCAAGTTGTGACAGAGGAGAATCAGACTAGATATCAGGACCCACAGAAAGGGTCATTGGGCACTGGAACAGGCTGCCCAGGGAGGTGGTTGATTCACCTTCCCTGGAGGTGTTTAAGGCACAGGTGGACAAGGTGCTAAGGGGCATTGTTTAGTGTTTGATAGGAATGGTGGGACTCAATAATCCGGTGGGTCTCTTCCAACCTGGTTATTCTGTGATTCTGTGATTGTAACCAGATGTCAGGGGACCATTTTTAAATATGGTAAAAATTCTTCTGACAATGTAGGTTCCCAGTGGAAAATCAGACCATTAAAATGATTTCTTTTTTCTTACAGGAGTGTCTTTAGAGTTGCTTGTAAGGAGTTTCTTTCAGATCGAAGTAAGCAGATGGGAAAGTTGGGACTGAAAAGGGTAGACGAGAAAGAAAAGAAAGATCATAGGCATATACAGAATATGCACATGCTTTTCTATTTCATGGAAGGAGCCATGCTATTATTGGGACAGGAGGTTAGAAACACTTACCTACATTCCACTGGATATAAATATTCAGTGTTTTCTACAGAGTCAAAAGAGCTCTGTCAAGAGAGAATAACAATTATAGAATTGTGAATAGCCTAGTGTCTGGTTTTCATGGTGGATTCTGAAGTTCAGACTTCTAGCTGGACGCTGGAAAAGCCAAGCTTGGGCACATGTCTACATTTAACTCTATTTTCTATGACAAACTATGTAAGGATTTTTCTGAGGCACTATGAAAACATTTTTTCATTTTTTAAAATTTCAGGGGGGTGTGAATTACAACAGTCCGCATTCACATCAGAATCTTATTTCTCTGGTCAGATTCCACATGGTGTAGTTCCTGTAGAAGAAATGTTTCACAGAAGTTCACCCTGTCTTCTTGGCACATGGGTTTTTTTTCACATTACTAGGAAGTGAAAATGCCTTTTCTTTAAAAGAGCTTAAGTGACAGGACAAAGGGCAAGAGGCACAAACCGGAGCATAGCAAGTTCCACCTCAAAATGAGGAAAAACTGTACTGTGAGGGTGACAGAGCACTGGAACAGGCTGCCCAGAAAGGTTGTGGAGTCTCCTTCTCTGGAGATAGTCAAAACTTACTTGGATGCACTCCTGTGTGACCTATTCTAGGTGAACCTGCTTTAGCAGGAGCATTGGACTGTATGTTCTCCAGAGGTCCCTTCCAACACTGGCCTTTCTAGGACTGTGTGATTTAAAAGTAATGAGCAAATAATTTCAAACTACAGCAAACTGGATGAAGAGCTTATGAAAAAGTGGCCAGAAGAACTTGTAAGACTAATACCGAACTTTGCTTTTGAAGCCTGAAGCTTATTTCTCAGTCTTCTATGCTATCTTCTCTAGTTCTCTGTAGCCCTCAAATGGTATGGTTGCTTTCTGTGCTCATTTCAGATTATTAGTGTCTTCTAGATAAATGCTAAAGGCTTATTAACAGCTACCTCAGAGTTTTCTTGGACTCCTCTTAATACAGCCAATGCATTTTACAGATTGTCAGATCTTCTATTATGGAGTTAGTCTCCACTTCCAAAAGAATTTATTAATGTTATGAACCCAATTCTGCCTCCAGATATGTCCCTGAGTTTGCATCCTTGAGAGCCATTCTGCCTAGGCTTTCATTGTTCAGGGTCATTCTCATTCTTCCCTCCAATGACTTGCTTGCATCAGTGAGTCAGCAGGATTCACCTACCTCTCCTAGAAAGATCAGCACTTGCTTAACACAGTGAGTTCACAGGCGAAAACAGCCATTTGTGTCATTATGGATTAACCTCAGAAGCAGATTCAATTGTGTTGTGCCATAAGTACTTTATTTCCAAGGACAGCCTCTCTGTGTGAGCAGGAGACTATCGGCAGTCAGGCTGCTGGGAGATAGTGGTGACAGTGCTGGCTGTGGGATGACAACCATCCCTTCCATGAAAAGATTTGAAGTCCAACTTACTTTCTTTAATATGTTCAAAAGTTGGGAGTAAGTAATAACTGAGCAATGAACTGAGGGTTTTGTCTGATGTCCTGGGAGATGCTCAGAGTAAAGCCTAGGTTTTATGATATTTGTGTGACTGTAAATATTAATCCTGCACTATTTTGTATTTGATAACTTCAGAGACTATCAAGAACTTCTAAATTAAATACTTAATAAAAAATCTGTGCTGCTTAAGAGTTAAATAGAATTTGTTAAAATGAAAAAAAAACCATTTTTTCTTCTGTTCATCACTGTTTACATTCTAGTTTATTTGTTAATGTTTAATGTGCAGAATGAAAAGTTAATGACCCCAGCATGTAGAATTTCACTTTGTCCTGAACTGTTCCTTGTCTTTTTTTTCCTCTTTCACTTCTTCAGCAGAACTTAGTAATCAGAAAATATCTCCAGTTTGCCAGTGTCTGAAAACTGTGGGAATGACTGAGCAGTAATCCCTGGCAACAAATAATCTTCTGTCTGTCTTAATGAAGGTCACTGCGGAGATAATGACCATTGCTCATATATCACTGGATTTTTTTCCTGAATACTTTGCTGTCTCATGCAATTATTCTGTATTAGTGTACAGAAATGCAAGGTAATCAATAGGTTTCATGTTATATGAGAAAAACTGTTCACCTTATTATGGTGTCATTTGATAATTTGGCCTGCATCTGACTACTATGCCAAAGTAGGTGGCTACTTGCAAACACGATAGCTGTCATTTCATAATAATTACACTTTTTAAACAATCTATACTGGCCTCAGTGAGCAGATGAAAAACTAGGGGGAGCTTTAGCTATCTGAGTTTGAGATTTTAGTTTAGGACTATTCCTTGTTTTACCTCTCACAGATAGTGAGAAAAAATAGATAATATTCCAGGTAACAGGAAGCACCTAATGTATCAGCTTTACAATAATGGAAGTGAACCAAAAACTAGTTTTTCATGTATCTCTATCTCTGTTCCTTGGTAGACCTTAATTAGACCTATGCAATCTGAATAACTTTGGTCCGGTGTCTTGTTGCTTGCGGAAAAGTGATAGAACAAGTTTGTTTATATTCATGACAAAAGGAATATACTCTGTGCAATAGAGAAGCAGAATCTGAATGATATCAAAGAAAGGGAAGGTGGCTGGTGTTTAGATCTCTTCATACAGAAGAACAAACTCTCCCAGTGAGACTGGGAATGCTTCCTAAAAATCTGTTGCAGTTAGGGTGGCCTACTACACATAGAAGTTATAAGTAAAGGACTACTTTATTGGTTTTACAAGACTTTTTATACCCTTTCTGGGACTGTGTGTTCATATATGATTGGTTTAGCCAAAGACCAACAGTTCATGATTGGATAACTCTTTCTCTGTTGTAACTTCATAATTGGATGATTCCACTTGTGGCCTGGCAGCTTCTTAATCTTTTTTACTCAGCTCGTCTTGGCACTTTCCAGCTTCTTCAAGGATACACGGGTATCTGTTCAAGGCCAATGTTAAGCTCGCATTCTGATCCCTTGGACCAGCTGAGGTTTCTCACTAAATTCCAAATATATTGGTTAATTTTTATATCAGTAATGTGTGGAAATCTCATGTATGCCTCATATATTTTTATGCCATGCTGAATGAAAACATAGGTTCCCAGAGAAGCTTGTAGCACAGGCAGGAGGGGAGACAGCAACACAGGTGGGTGAAGTCCTCCAAAAGTGAAGGGTGTCTGAAGTAGAGCTGAGAACTGAACACTGTTGTTTGATCCAAATCTGTTGTCTTAAACTAAAGATGTTACTGCTTTTCTAAACACTGACTAAAAAGAACAGGAAGGTAGCAACACTGAAATAGCAGCCTGATCCAAGGAATACTGATACCAAAGTATTGTGCAGTTCAGGCCTCCTTGATAACCCATATTCCAAAAGACTTATTTCATAGTGAGCCTTTCCAGAGTTTTGATCTATTCACTGAGGAAGCTGAGAACAAAAGCAGCTTACTATGGGATATAGCTCAGGGAAAGAACTGTCCAACAAATACAGTGGAAGACAGACTTCTGTGTTGTTTTTCTGACCGCTTGTCTGAACAGACTCCTTCCCCATGCTCCTGGTGCTTCAGTGGTGACTGTGGATATGGGTGAAGGCATATGAAGGAATTTTGTTCAGATATGACTGCCAGATCACAGTGGAAACAAGTGGAAACAAGTTTTTACTCTCAGGCTCTCAATATTTGTAGATAAAATGTCTCTCTTACCCAAATTGAATCCATCAGTACTCTTTGATACAGAAGGTCATGCACTATTCCATTGGGGAACATCTGTTAATGCCTTTCCCCTTATTATTCTCTGAAGAAGACTCAGTCATTGTTCTTCGCCCACTAAAGCCTTCCTCTTTGGACTTCCACTGGACTCTAGTTTTGTCCTTATTTTGCATAGGATGTCTTTTGAAGAAATTGTACACCTTGTTTAGAGCTTTCAGTTTGCTAAATAGCATGTTAATTTAACAAACAAAGGACTTAATATTCCTCTTGGAACAGTATGTGAATGATAAACTTTTGATAAGGCAGAAGTGACAATGGATACTGGAGAAACAACCTAATATTATTTGTGTTCAAACTCAGCATCCATCATGGTTGTGTCTGACTGCCTGTCAAAATTATAAATGCAGCATCCTCTCTTCCTTCAGGAGGGACCTGAAGTTGTTGCTTTTTACTTTTCAGTGAAGGTATAATTAAAGGTTAGGTGGTGAAATGGACTTAGATGTTTCTGGGATTTTCTACATGATCTTCTCTAGTGGTAAATTTCACTTTTACCATGTAACTTCTGTTTTCTGCTCACCCAAATTTCCTTCTTGAGCTTGGCATTCACTTCTATCACTTGTCAGTGTATCTGACTCCAAATGCAACTCAGCAACACATTTACAAGTAAAAAGAAGCCATTTTTACCTCATCTTACTTTGGATACTGTTAAAAATAATTCTTCATTCCCTTATGTCTTTCCAACATTCTCTCTCAAGAGAATACAGGATAAAGAAATGATACCACGTTCTTTGATGACTACTTGGCTTAAGTGAAAAGGGGATGCTTTAAAGAGTCTTTTAATTTGATTTTTTTTTTAAAGATAGGTATGAGGCCACACAGAATTGTTCATTGCTGGCTACTGCTGATAGCAGTCACAGCCTCCTACTGCCTTCTTTGAAAGAGTAAGATAATTTTTATCATTGTGTAATTTATCTACTAATTTTGTTAGAATGCCATGAAAATGAAGCAATGTTGTTCTTTACCTGCAGACACATGCACACGCTCCCCCCCATCCCCAGTGATTTTTTTGAGCTTGATGAATAAAGGTTATTTGAACTTAATTCCAAGAAAATATTTGGGAAAAGTACTATTAACAATACTATCTGTAAGTGTAGCTTTAACAATGCCTGAACTTTTCTAGGTCAGAGCTTTTGCTTTTGCTTCCACACTAACGTCTGAAAAGCAAAAATGTAAACCGCAGAAAGAAAAGCTGGCACACAGGTGCAATAGTTGTTATTGAACTGAAAATGTGGTGTGGTTTTTGTGGTAGTTGCCATAGCAACAAGACAATTTACAGAATATAATACCATTAGGAGAAAACATTTTTAAACTGAATTAATTGTACATGAGTTTATATTGCTTCACAACTGTTTTTGGAAGATTTCATTTTTAGGATACTACTAAAAGACTGATTAAAGTCATTACACATTGTCCTAAATTGCCTAGAGGAAGAGAGGAGATAGAAATTATGTAAATTATTGCAGGTATCCTTAGATTGAACCAGTATGATCAAGTAAATTAATTCATGTTCTCATTTCTATATTGAGAGTCTGAAGATAGCAACTGTACCTATATTATATTACCAGCTTGGTCAAATTCTGGTCTTCACCAAAGATTTCCTCAAATTATCCATTCCCTTAGAGACCCTGATCGTTCTTTTAGGGTTCCACATGTCCATTTTTCAGAAATTTTGATAAGATTTCCTCTGCACTGACGTGGACACTAAAAGGTGTAGAACTTTAGCTGATAATAGACTGAAAGCAAGTTAACAGATTGTAAAAAGAGAATGAAGAAATCTACGATGAAATGTATCACCTGTGGGAAGACAAAGTCAAATTTACCAAAGAAAAGGGAAAGTACAAAGGAGAGCTGAGATCTGCAGGTGCTATGAGGAACTAGGGATTTCCAGCTAAATATTCTAAGAAGTCATGTTCTGTCCTTTGTATTTTAGCCTTGCTTCAGAGAGATGTTGCTGCCACGTACTTTTGTAATGGAAATATAGATCATATTAATGGTTAAACAGCAGGATTGCAGCTATTGAATTATACCCAATAGGAGCATTCTGCTTAGTAACACCTCTGGCCATCAGTCACATTTTCATTCAAGAAGTGATCTGTGGAATTCATTGGCACTGCAAGTCAGGGAGGTCAAGAACTCAGGAAGTTTCAAAAGGGATTTGGATATCTGTATTGCAGCTAAAAATACCTGCCGTTACACAACATTGGTGATTTTCTCTCTTTGTCTCCTCTCCCTTTTCCTGTGCCTCTGCTCCATATGCAGCTTTCTTCAATTTAGGTCCGTTTTATACCTGAAGAAAATGGGATCAATGCTGTGGGAGGCAAAGCATAGTCTATGAGGGCACAAACTCTCATGCAGTAGAGCAATCCTATCTATTCTTGTGAGCAGCAAACCCCACAACTTTGGAGGCCAGGCTGGCTCTAGGTATGTAGGTATACAGCTTTATAGAAGGATGCACTAATTTCTGTGAGAGCTTCCCTGTTTACATAGATGCCTAAGAAACTCTCTGTTAAAGGCATAAGGAAGCTGCAAAACGCATTCACCTTCAGTGTGTAAGAAGGCAGAGAGCTGAGAGATAAATCCATCTTGGTCAGGGGTGCATCAGAGGCTCTTGTCTGGAATTGAAATGGCTATAAGAAGAGGTTGTGGAACAAATTGTCAAAGTAAGCAGCGATAAGAAGCCAGGACCAGGTGATGACCTAAAAAGGGCTAATGGAAGTCAGGGATAAAACAGCACAATTGTGAGCTTGCAGTATGTAGGCTCTTGTCGAAAACTACCAGAGTACTGGAAGGTGGTAAATGTGATGCCAATCTTTAAGAGTTTTTAAGGGCTTTGAATGGTTTCCAGAAGAGATCACGGGAACTACAGGATGGTAAACGTGATGTCATAATGAATATAATTTGGAGATCCATGGTTCACTTGGGAACTATGAACTTGGCTTTTCCTTAAAATGTGAATAATTAAAAAGCAGATCTGCCTCAGAAACTTTAACATCAACATCCATACGGACAGGGAGTTCCAGCTGATGCACTTCACTTGGAATACGCCAATTGGATTGCCAAAAGACAGTTATCAAAGTCCATGACAAAAAAAAAAAAAAAAAAAGAGGTTAAGAATCTGTGAAATAACAGGGAGTTTTTTCCCCTTTATATAAATTAACAAAAGATAGGAAACAAATTAGGTGCAATTTGCTGCAGCTTGTGGTAGAGAAGTTACTACTGAGGTTCTGCAGGGAAGTAGGCTATTAAGCATCTAAGTGACTCAGAAGAGGTATTGAACAATGTTCTGATTAATTTTGCTTATTATACTAAAGCATACCAGGCAGCAAAAAAGATAGCTTACTGGGAACAATTGCAGGAGGGTCTTATGAGACTGTAACTAGATTAACATGGTAGCTGAAATTCAATATAATTGTAAAGTGATGTACAGAGAAAACACAATCCTAGCCTTACCTATAAAATGACTTCTTATGAGATGATCTTCAGAAATCAGAGTGAGATCTTTGGGTTATATCTGTAGAGGTTAAAAAGCTAAACACAAGAAAATAGAAATCATGGTCTTTAAATGAGTCCAAGCTGGTAGAGTATTCAAGGAGAGTTTCACCCTGTCCTTTATAGTTTTTCTTGGGCAACTGCTTTTTCTTGGAGACAGGACATGGATCAAGATGCAGCCTTGACCTGTTTCCTTTAGCTATTGTTAGTCTAATGTCTGAATTTTCTGGATTTGAAAGTGTACACATAGATTATATTTTCAAATTTTTCTGTAGTTGTGAATTCTTCTTCAGAAGGAATAAATCCACTTATGAATGTTTTTTAGCTTAGTGAAATAACTTTATGAAGTTTATTGTTCTTTTCTTCCTCTCACAAAACACCCAGTATAATAGTAGGTGGCAGTACCTCCACAAATAGCAAAGAGAGTAATTGCTGTAGTGATGAGATTCAAATATTTGTCCTCTCTAAGTGGAAAGTAATTCCTCTCTCAGCATGGAAAATATAAAGTCAGAAGATCTTTCTTCTTTCTCTTCACAGGAATGTTATGGAAGAGGGGGAGCAGGTAAAAAATTAGTGTAATACAGATGAATTTGCGGAAGACTAGTCCAAACAATAGATGGTAATATTTTTTAAGAGAGTATTAAATGACAAAACATAAAAGACTGCATGTCTTATTTAGAAGGTTTTTATGCATTCAGTGTGATATCAGCGATTGTGGTGGCACATGTCTTAATTCTTCAGCTATTGTTCTTATAGTTAAAAAGTAATCTTCTTTGTAGCTGTAACTCTACAAAAGAGTAACTTTGCTCTAATAAAAATTCCCTTCTTTCTTAAAAAATGAATGAATTTGTTTTTAGATTGCTGAAGTGTCCCCCGTGATGTTTTTGAAATTGAAAATGAGGTGGCAGGTCTATGGAAAGGAAGAAATAGGAGTTTGTAAAACCTTTTGCCTTTAAATTGTTTTACAATAAAAAACAACAGTTCGAAATGTAAATACGTGAAAGTGGCAAAATGAAATGGTTTAATTGATTCAAAACAAAGGAAAAATACCATTAAAAATATTGGATATGTTCACTCTCTGTCTTCTTTGAAATCTTGAAACTTATCACACTTTTACCTAATTCTACTAGCTGCTAAGTAGCATTTTGGACAAAACTGAATGTTTTCATTTCATTGTTCACTGCACTTCATTAATCTGGTTCTTTAAGGCAAAAACATAAGTGACTGTCTCTCTTCATTCTTTTTACTTCTCCTTTTCTAAATCAACTAAAACCTCTAAACCCTGAGGGTAGCTATTATGCCTGTAGTAAGAAAAATGCATTGCTTGCAAAACAACTTTGATTCTTGTTTCCATGGGATTTTTTTTATTCAGGTTTAACATTTCTGCCAAATCATGTAATGCTGACCTGTATGGTACACAATTGATTTTACTAGGTCATTAAAAAAATCTTTAGACAAAATCATTTTGTTTTACATCCTTTCCAGATCATGATGCTCAGTCTGATTGTTGATTAAAATAATATTTTACACAGAAATGAATTAAAAATCAAGATAGCAGAGTGCTATTAACCCCTGAACTGCATATTGTTAAGTCTTGAGAGAACATGTCAGTGTCAGTTTAATTCTGAAAGTCAGTCTGGGTCCCCTGTGCTACCATTTAAATCTGACAAACAGTAAAATTCATATGAGACAGCTCCCCACTTTCCACAGAAAGCTATGAGTTGGCTGTGGAAGAGCCTGAATTTTGTTTCCCTGTGTCATCTCAAACACCTGGATTGCTTTAGCTTGCCTAGGGCATTAAGCTGCCCGAGTACCAAAATGCTTCCCAAGAGGCAGTATGGCATTGTGTGAAGTTATTTAAGCCCTTCACTTTTTACCTTTAGAGCTATTTCATGATGCTGTTTTGTTTCCCGCAACGCTTAAGTGATCATTGCAAAGTTTACCACTTCAAAGCACTGAAGCTGTGAACTTTAAAGTCAATGAATTCATCATGTAAATTTTTATTAAGCATGAGGGGTCTTCATCTGTACATTAAGGACTGGCCTATAGTCCTAAATGCTGAACCAAAGAGAAGCTCTTTCTTCAAGGTTATGGTAATCTGTGCCATTCACTCAGCACCTGTTCTAATGGGGTCTCATTCAAATGCTAAAATGAGAAAAAAAATATTTCATTCATCTTAACTTTTTGTAATCCGTGCCCTTCAGCTGAAGGTTTTTGCAGGAAGAGAATTAGTGCTAAGGTTGTCTCTTTCTTTCTCTATTTTTTACTTCCCTACTCCAACCACAACTGAGTAAAACCTACTGATGCTTTTGGACACAGGGGTCCAATTGCTCTAAGACAGGAAGTTTGTGAAGTCAGAGGCATGGAACCAATCCTGTTCACTAAATTCAGGGAATGCTTTCTAAATTCCTAATGTTGTTTTCCTCACTGCCAGGAGCCTGCTTCAACTTCAGCGCTGATTTAGGGACTGGAGTCACCTGAGCAGTCCTGTACTATTTCAGATGAATCTCCTAATACAAGGTCCAGGAGGCAAAATCACCCCTGAAAAGAAAAAAAAAAAAACAAACTGGGCTGATCAGCTGCATATGCTTCTCAAGCAACATTTAGTAGACATGATTTTGTTAGGGTAAGGTGGTCGCTGATGCTTTATAGCCTTGCAGCCCACCTGCAGCACCTATCCCTTGTTCAAGTAGGTTCTAGCATTTCTTCCATCATTTCCATATCACAGCTGTGGTATTTCCTGTGTTAAGGGTCTGTGTACTCATCCTTTTAATGCCTGATGCTTTAGAACTTCATTGGTTTTGTTATTCATGAGTATTTTATGAATTTACAAAACATCTGTGTTTTCCCATCAACAATTTATATGGCTAACTAGTATCCTTTTCATAAAATTATACAATCACAGAATCACTAGGTTGGAAGAGACCCACCGGATCATTGAGTCCAACCATTCCTATCAATCACTAAATCATGCCCCTTAGCACCTCGTCCACCCATGCCTTAAACATCTCCAGGGAAGGTGAATCAATCACCTCCCTGGGCAGCCTGTGCCAGTGCCCAATGACCCTTTCTGTGAAAAATTTCTTCCTAATATCCAACCTGAATCTCCCCTGGCAGAGCTTGAGGCCATTCCCTCTTGTCCTGTCCCCTGTCACTTGGGAGAAAAGGCCAGCACCCTCCTCTCTACAACCTCCTTTCAGGTATTTGTAGAGAGCAATGAGGTCTACTCTCAGCCTCCTCTTCTCCAGGCTAAGCAACCCCAGCTCTCTCAGCCATTCCTCTTAAGGCCTGTTCTCCAACCCCTTCACCAGCTTCCTTGCTTTTCTCTGGACTCGCTCCAGAGCCTCAACATCCTTCTTGTGGTGAGGGGCCCAGAACTGAACACAGTATTTGAGGTGTGGTCTCACCAGTGCCGAGTACAGAGGGAGAATCACCTCCCTGGACCTGCTGGTCACGCCGTTTCTGATACAAGCCAGGATGCCACTGACTTTCTTGGCCACCTGGGCACACTGCTGGCTCATGTTCAGTCAGTTGTCAACCAGCACCCCCAGGTCCTTCTCCTTGCAGCTTTCCAGCCAGGTTTCTCCTGTTCTGTACCTCTGCTTAGGGTTGTTGTGCCCCAAGTGCAGGACCCGGCATTTGGCCTTGTTAAACCTCATGCCGGTGGTCTCAGCCCAGCAGTCCAGCCTGTTCAGGTCCCTTTGCAGAGCCTCCCAACCCTCCAGCAGATCCACACTTCCACCCAGCTTGGTGTCATCTGCAAACTTGCTAAGGGAGCACTCAATGCCTCCATCCAGGTCATTGATAAAGACATTGAACAGGACTAGACCCAGGACTGAGCCCTGGGGAACCCCACTTGTAACTGGCTTCCAGCTGGATTTAACTCCATCTACCACCACCCTCTGGGCCCGGTCATTCAACCAGTTTTCCACCCAGGAGAGTGTGCGCCCATCCAGGCCAGAGGCTGACAGTTTCCGTAGCAGAATGCTGTGAGAAACTGTGTCAAAGGCTTTACTGAGGTCCAGGAAGATACATCCACAGCCTTTCCCTCGTCCAGCAGCCGAGTCACTTTGTCATAGAAGGCAATCAGGTTAGTTTGGCAAGACTAGCCTTTCATGAACCCGTGTTGACTGGGCCTGATCACCTGGTTCTCTTGCATGTGCTTCATGATCGCACTCAAGATCACCTGTTCCATGACTTTCCCTGGCACTGAGGTCAGACTGACAGGGCTGTAGTTCCCTGGATCCTCCCTGCAACCCTTGGGCACAACATCAGCCAGCCTCCAGTCCAGTGGAACTTCCCCAGTCTTCCAGGACTGTTTGAAGATGATGAAAAGGGGTTTGGCAAACATATCTGCCAGCTCCTTCAATTCCCTTGGGTGGATCCTGTCCAGCCCCATAGACTTGTGGGCGTCTAGCTGGGCAAGCAAGTCTCTAACTACCTCCTCTTGGATCATGGTAGGTTTGTTCTGTTCCTCTAACTCCTGTGTATGTACACCTTTTGAAGGACTGTATTGTAATTTAGCTGTATTTATTATGCTATATTCATCAGAGTAGCCTGGGGTTTTCTAAGTACAATATGATCTATTCCTCAATTGTCTCTCTGTAGTCCTAGAGAGGGGGAAACAAGCTTACTTGTTTGATCCTTCATCTTTTTCAGAGAAGTGCTTGAACCATACACTTTTAAGAATGTGAAATATTGTTTTTACATGTTTTCCTCATGCATTTCCCTCTCAGCTTTGTTTTTCCTGTTTCATTTGAGATTGGCAGTAGAAGCCTCATGAGCTGGAAATCCTCCATCATAAGATTTCAGGTCTAGTTCTGCATTTTGATGTAAAAAGAATAAACCTTAAAACTGAATGATTTGAATTGTCCAAACCATAACCAGGCCTCAAGACTTATAAGGTTCCTCCATCAGTTTATTATAATCTTTCTTTCTTTCTTTCTTTCTTTCTTTCTTTCTTTCTTTCTTTCTTTCTTTCTTTCTTTCTTTCTTTCTTTCTTTCTTTCTTTCTTTCTTTCTTTCTTTCTTTCTTTCTTTCTTTCTTTCTTTCTTTCTTCCTTTCTTCCTTTCTTCCTTTCTTCCTTTCTTCCTTTCTTCCTTTCTTCCTTTCTTCCTTTCTTCCTTTCTTCCTTTCTTCCTTTCTTCCTTTCTTCCTTTCTTCCTTTCTTTCTTCCTTTCTTTCTTTCCTTTCTTTCTTTCTTTCTTTCTTTCTTTCTTTCTTCCTTTCTTTCTTTCTTTCTTTCTTTCTTTCTTTCTTTCTTTCTTTCTTTCTTTCTTTCTTTCTTTCTTTCTTTCTTTCTTTCTTTCTTTCTTTCTTTCTTTCTTTCTTTCTTTCTTTCTTTCCTCTTTTCTCATGAGCAGAGACATCTCAATATCTTATTTTTTTTAAAACAAATCCCTTTTGTTTCACCACTCTTCATTAATTTTCATGCCACAACATATTCATTCTCTGGAGTCTTATGGATTCTTATCATGGTAGGCACCGTGATAAACTGATTTCCAGGGAAAGGGAGACTATTAGGCAGATACTATAGTATTACAATTAAATAAAGCCCGTGGGTTTAATTGTGTGATACTTAGCAGAGAGGAAAACATAAAAAGCTAAATTTTGAGGCAACTATCTGCTTCAGTCATCCAGCAAATGACAAGTGTCCCTTTTCGTGCCATATGCTGAATTTTCTCACTTATCCAAAAGAAGTCTAAGAGACTTCAGATGTCCCTTGCTGTTTGTGAGGCAGTAATTTTAAAGATCTAATAACCGAGGTCTAACATGATTTGTTTTACTCCTGTTGAATGCTGTGATAAGACACTCCCATCCAACGCTAATGAATAGGATCTGATGTGACATAATTATTCAGTCCTTGTATTGTGAATCTGAAGGCTCATCTTCTTTCTCCTTAAATTATTGAAAAGATATAAATGGTGGAAAAAAGTGTTTCCTCTTTGCTTGAAGTTTGAAAAGCTCCTATCTGAGTGCCTCAGAGCTCCCTTTAATGAGTGTTTTTGAAAATATGCCAGGAAATAAACTTGCCCTTTGAAGGAGATAAAAAAGACTTGAAGCTCTAAACTACATTTTATAGAACAACCATCCTTCTACAGAACCTAGTGTGTACAATGATAAGCTGCAATATGGATAAACCATAAAGTAGTAAAAAAATAGTAAGCATTTTTTTATCAAGGTCAAATCTCTCTGACTTTTTCCTTGTATTTTAAGAAGGTTCTTGTGGGAGGAATTGATAATGACTTTGAAAATGCTTAAGGAAGTGAATATTACAACTGAGAATGTCAATTTTAAACATGAATGTGTTATATATCCACATTTGTATGTAGTTTAGTGGGTAAATTCTTATAGTAACATATTAGGAGAAAGGTGTCCAAAGTAAGTAGGTCTTTTCCAAAAATCCAGGAAAAACCTGTGGACTTTTCTGTGTGCAAAGGAAGAATATTTTGGAAAGCTTCATCTAAGTAATTTTCTTACTCTTTTGAGTCATATTTATGTATGTGTTTTTACAGTTGCTCTTTAGTCTCAGACACTGATCAGTACACCCTTGTTTGTGAACTCTGTTAAATACGGTGCTCTCAACCCCCAGAGAGAAAAAAAAAGGATAAAAGTAACCACTGTATATAACTGTGTAACCTAAATACTGAAAATAATTGAGCTTGTGGTAACCCAGGAACCCTGATGTGCTTGCTTGTGGCAATCTAAATGAGAGGTTATGTGCCAAACAGTAACACATTGGGACTATGAGGGTTACCAAACAGGATGAAGGATGGTGGACAAAGGAATTCTTAGGATAGAAAAGATAGTGCTGTTTGAGAGCAATGTTGAAATAGTTCCTTCTTGGAATAATGAAAATGAGCAACACAATATAAAAACTCAGTTAATCACGCTGTCTATCACTAAATATAAGGCTTAGCTGCCCCTGATCTTTGCAATGCCTCCTCTGGCTGTTTGCACCAAAGTTTCTATTTTTAATAATGGCTGGGGGGGGGGGTTATATCCTTATTTTTTTGTTAAAGGAATGAAACTTTGCTTCTAATTAAGTAGTCTTACTGGTGGCAGCTAACAAAAATCTCTGTATATATGGAAGGAAAACATAGTGGAAAAAGAAAGAGCTTTGGTGTCTTGCCAAGGGCAGAGAGCTTTTGGTATTTTTGGAGGATGCTTGGCTCTGAATTTTCCAAATCCAGAAAATCTACACAAAACCAAGAACTTAATCAGTTTGTCCACCAATATTGCCCTATTAGTGTATTTTACTTTAAATCCTGTCTCTAGTGGCTGAGACCAAAGGCAAATAATTATTTTGAGATTATGCTGGGGAATATCACTCCCTAATAGTTTTAGTTTCTGTATTTTCACCTGTTCATGCATTATCAGCAGTGTCAGTGAGTGGTCAAGACAGGTATTTTACCTGACTTAATATGGCTATTTTTATGTTACAGTTTTGGTTGAAATCAAAACATGCACTTGAATTTTTATTATTTTTATTTTAACAAAGACAACTCTGTCATAACAGAAAAGAAAACAGTATCATAATATCCCAGTGACAGAACCTGTAGGGCTAGGCAGTAAAGAATGGACAACTTTATGTCTTTCAATCCTCAGACTTTTGGTTGTTCTGAGGATCTTTCCCAATAGGTTGATATTTCTGTGGTTTTCTGCTGGAGCACTTAGCCTTATAGATGCCATTTTCACTTGACATTTTTGGTAGTTGTGACAAAAATGTACAAAACTGCTAAAGAAGAGCATATGTTTGCAAGAGTATAGAATCCAGTTTCCTTTATTTCCTTTGTTTCTCTTTCTTATTTAAGTGGTAAATCACGGGCATAGAATATTGTTATATAAGACCACATAAGTAGTCCTGTCTATCTTGCAGTGCCTGCTAGACTTTTCTAGTATGAAATTAATGTGTTAATTACTCCAGAATACTTCTAGAAAACCACTTATGACATACTCTTTGAAAGTTTGGTTCCATTCTGAAAAGTGACAATATAAAAGTGTCACCTTTTAGCTTATCGGATTTGCTCCTTATGCAGAGTTTTATTTCCTGACTTCAGTGGCAAGACTATTGCTCTGCTGCTTATTTTACAGTTATTCATCCTCTGTAAGTTGCACAGCTCCATAAAGAGATCTGGATTCTACTTCTTTCTGTGTATCTTCATTATTAGAAGTGTTTATTCAGTTTTAATTAAAAGGATACATCAGGATACTCAAGAGACAGTATCCAAATCTCTGATGTTGTACTAGTTCTATATATACATTGATGATAGCCAAGCTACTAAGATATGATAACAGACCTCATTAGTTCTGCGCAAATGTTATTTACGTTAGTCATGTAGCAGAGAGTGAGGATATAGGCTGATTTCAGATGCACAGCGATTTTTTTTAGTATGGCTGCTGGGAGAGGAAGTGGGAAGCAAAAAAGCCCATATTGAAAACTAATAGTTTTAATCTGCAATTTCTGAAATACGTCAACTTCTCCACGTTGCCATTGTTAGTGGGCTGCTTTTCTCAGAATAATTCTTTGGATTCCCAAAGACTGGAAGGAGCACTTAAGGGTAACACTAAAAAGGACATTCAGCTAATTCTGAGGTTTTTCTTTTGGCTCTGTACCTGAGCAAGGGTAAAGCAATCCTGTAGTTCAAATTTCTGTTCAGAATTTCATCAGAATATTATTTTTAGCTTGCTAGTGAAGCTACATTATGTGTATGAGTCATGTATGCCATGCTACTGAGTACTTTTATTTATTATTTATACAGCTATGCATATTCCATTAAATGGATATTTCTTTGTCACTTTCATTGATGTCTGAAGTAGTATGGAGAAAAAAGCTGGCTCTAAAAAACAATTCTGTATTGAAGATGGACATGAAGAGTTCAAAATACAATCTTCTCTTTCCCTAGATCCAAGTTTTGTCAAAATCCTCGAATTGTCTTATGGTGTGGAACCAAAATTGTGTCATTTACAAGGAGTTAACGTTTGAAGGCTTACTCTCTATCCAAATTTCCTAAATTGAACCCAGTATCAATTTTTCACTAGGGAAAAAAAAACAGCTGATCAATAACACATTCTTGTGATGCTCACATACCTGGAAACTAAGGTGATTAATGTATAAATATACAGACAGAAAACAAAACCTATAATGTGATTAAAATGTAGAGGAGAAGCATTCCACATCTTCCTCAAAGCCCTTCAACCTTGTGGAGTAGTACATCTGGATTTTTAAATTAATTAAACAGCAATTAAATTGTAATGTTCATAGGATTATACTTATGCCATGTTATTCTTCAGTTGAATGTAGTTTTAGAAATTTTAAAGTTTTCATATTTTCTGCTTGCTTTGCTTTTATGTACCATTTAATTGCCAAGTGTTATCTAATTTTTCTTAGTAAAGTTTTCACCTAGCACAGGTCTACAAGCTTTCATGGACAGCTCTATCCCACTCTCCTGGATGATCACTTATTTTAATGAGAGAAATAAACATAGAAGGAAAGGCTCTTAGGCAAATTATTCTATCTTAAAATAGTTTTCCACATTCATATTGCTCTCATTGCAACAAAACTGAATAACCTTTCATAGTTGCTGTGATATGCTGCTTTTAATAGCCCAGTAAAAGAAAGAAAAAATAAAATTTAAATAATAGCTCTTGGGACTGAAAGGATAACAGAAAAATTAAGATGAGTGGAGATGGATAGTCCAGTGAAGCCAGATAAGCAGTGTCTAAAACCAACACTACACTGATGCATGGCATGAATTCTACACCCACAAAAGAACTTCCCATGTAAATTGTATCCCTGTTACTTTAAATCCATTTGTCTCTTGAGGGGGGACGACGTGCAACTCATTTGCTGTTTGAAGAAATAAATGAGCACTGTGTTATTCTTGGCTTAGTAGACTGTTATAAGGCTCATTGCTTCAGGCTGTCGACCAGCTTATTGATGACATTTTTGTCCATGCATTAGGGAAAGGTGAATCAATATTGGTTATTAACAGTCCTTTTATTGATGTAAGCCTCCGTTGCATGTGGGATACCATCACAGGATCAGCTAAGCTGTTCCCAGCTCTGGTATTGATTCTATGCATGAAACAGAAATATAAACAGCAGAAGCCATCTTCTGCCTCCCTCAAACTGCTGTCTCCTGCTGTAAAATAACATGGCCCCTTTCTAAGGGTCTGGTTTTGGTTCATTGGGAAGAATTTCTTTCTTCAGATTAAAAATTCCAGCCATGGACATTGCCAGTGCTTTGGGAGTACTCAGTCATCAGTATCTTCCTATTCTGCTTGGATGCTGTCTCTTCAAAGAAATAAGAAATCTCTTGTCTCTTCAGTGTTACACTCTAGATAATCTGGTCATTTTTTCCAGGGGTATGGGATTCATTTTACCTATCTTTAGCATTTAAATCTTAGGCACTTTGTCAAAAAATAGCTTCTAGGCTTACTGTGGTCAATAGAGAACGCCTCTCAACAGGTCTTCATAGAAGTTAGCTAGCTAAGATACTGAAAATAAATTTTCCTTTTGAGCATCTGTTTCCCTCGACAACAGAAGCAGTCTAATCATCTAGCTGTAGATGCTTACTTTTTAGACTAAAGTTAAAGCCAATCTTACTAAGCATTTTCTTCCAAGATAGCACTCTGACCTAGGCAACATGCAAATAGTAACTAATGGTAAAACAAAACAAAAAAGATCACAACTTAACCATACACTCAAACAGTGTGCCAAAATATATATGTTGCATAAAGTCAGACATATAAACATATAAATATACTGTCCTGGTTTTGACAGGGATAGTTAGTTTTCTTCCTGGTATCTTGTGTTTTGTGTTTAGAATAAGAAGAGTGTTGATAATACACTGATGTTTTAGTTGTTGCTAAACAGTCAAGCAACTGGTTCAAAGACCGGGTCCAGAGAGTGGTGGTAAATGGAGTTAAATCCATCTGGAGGCCAGTGACAAGTGGGGTTCCCCAGGGCTCAGTGCTGGGTCCAGTCCTGTTCAATGTCTTTATCAACGACCCGGATGAAGGCATCGAGTCCTCCCTTAGCAAGTTTGCGGACGACACTAAGCTGGGTGGAAGTGTCAATCTTCTGGAGGGTCGGGAGGCTCTGCAAAGGGATCTGAACAGGCTGGACTGCTGGGCTGAGACCACCGGCATGAGGTTTAACAAGGCCAAATGCCGGGTCCTGCACTTGGGGCACAACAACCCTAAGCAGAGGTACAGACTAGGAGAAACCTGGCTGGAAAGCTGCCAGGAGGAGAAGGACCTGGGGGTGCTGGTTGACAACCGACTGAACATGAGCCAGCAGTGTGCCCAGGTGGCCAAGAAGGCCAATGGCATCTTGGCTTGTATCAGGAACGGCGTGACCAGCAGGTCCAGGGAGGTTATTCTCCCCCTGTACTCGGCACTGGTGAGACCGCACCTCGAGTACTGTGTTCAGTTCTGGGCCCCTCACCACAAGAAGGATGTTGTGGCTCTGGAGCGAGTCCAGAGAAGGGCAACAAAGCTGGTGAAGGGGCTGGAGAACAGGCCTTATGAGGAGCGGCTGAGAGAGCTGGGGTTGTTCAGCCTGGAGAAGAGAAGGCTGAGGGGAGACCTTATTACTCTCTACAACTACCTGAAGGGAGGTTGTAGAGAGGAGGGTGCTGGCCTATTCTCCCAAGTGACAGGGGACAGGACGAGAGGGAATGGCCTCAAGCTCCGTCAGGAGAGATTTAGGCTTGAGATTAGGAAAAAGTTCTTCACGGAGAGGGTGGTTAGGCATTGGAACAGTCTGCCAAGGGAGGTGGTTGAGTCACCGTCCCTGGAGGTATTTAAGGTTAGGGTAGACAAGGTGCTTAGGAGAATGATTTAGGGATTGGTGGGAATGGTTGGACTCAATGATCCAGTGGGTCTCTTCCAACCTGGTCATTCTGTGATTCTGTGATTCTTATGAGGAATGACTGAGAGAGCTGGGGTTGTTTAGCCTGGAGAAGAGGAGGCTGAAGGGAGACCTTACTACTCTCTACAACTACCTGAAGGGAGGTTGTGGAGAGGAGGGAGCTGACATCTTCTCCCAAGTGACAGGGGACAGGCCAAGAGGGAATGGCCTCAAGCTCCACCAGGGGAGATTCAGGTTGGACATCAGAAAAAAAAATTTCACAGAAAGGGTCATTGGGCACTGGCAGAGGCTGCCCAGGGAGGTGGTTGACTCGCCTTCCCTGGAGGTGTTTAAGGTGAGGGTGGATGAGGTGCTTAGAGGCATGGTTTAGAGACTGGTGGGAATGGTTGGACTCAATGATCCGGTGGGTCTCTTCCAACCTAGTGATTCCATGATTCTATGACTTCTCAGATTCTTATATTGGTCTGCAACAAGAAACAGAAGAAGCTGTGAAGGAGGCACAGCAAGGACACTTGACCCAAACTGGCCAAAGGGGTATTCCATGCCATACTATCAGCATATAAACTTGGGGGATGTTAGCCAGGGAATTGCTATCTGCCACTAAACCATGTCCCTGAGCACATCATCTACCCGTCACCTCCAGGGATGGTAACTCAACCACCTCCCTGGGCACCCTGTGCCAGTGCCCAATGACCCTTTCTGTGATTTTTTTTTTTTTCTGATGTCCAGCCTTAACCTCCCCTGGCGAAGCTTGAGGCCATTCCCCCTTGTCCTGTCCCCTGACACATGGGAGAAAAGGCCAGCTCCCTCCTCTCTACATCCTCCTTTCAGGTAGTTGTAGAAAGTGAAAAGGTCATCCCTCGGCCTCCTACTCTCCAGGCTAAATAACCCCAGTTCCCTCAGCCGCTCCTCGTAAGACTTGTATGTATGTATGTATATATGTATGTATGTAGGTATCTATCTATCTACCTATGTATCTATTTCTCTCCTGATTTAATATCTAAAAGGAAATTAATCCAAGGAAAATCTGAACAATTGGTTCTATTAATTCTGTCTGTTTTAAATGCAATGTTATTTCCTCTACTGTAGTATCGGAGATGACATATATATTTAATATATACATCCTAATGATATAACTTTGAAGAAAGTGAAGGAATATGACCCCCATTTCAGATCTGATATAGCATGATATACCAACTATTGCCTTTCTCTTTCTAATTTCTGTATCTTTAGATGGTGACAAACTGAATGCATTTACAGATGGACCTATAGTAGGGACTTGAGCTAGTTTCTACAATACAGATTCAAACATCAGATACCCTCTCCTTCCACCCTCTTTTTTTTTTTTCTCCCTCTGTTGTCTGAGAAAGTCTACTGGCTCATCATTCTTAGTTCAGATAGCATGGATTTTTTTTTCCTTGGAAGGATTGCACTAACATATTGAACACAGCAACAGTATTTACCCACATCTCGGACACAACTTGAATAATCATCCATTTTTGGGAAGAAAAGTGAATACAAACGACTATTTTCTTAGAGATGGGAGGCAGGGATATATTTTTCAAATATATTGTTTCTTTATGCTGTTTTTCTTTTCTGGGTTTTTTTCTATCTTTTTATTTCTACCCCATGTCTTCTATTTTCCCTCAAACATTGTTTTTTAAGGGTTTGGACAGTGTATTTTTCCTTTGCTTGTGTGTTCCTTTTTTGTTACCACTAAATGTGTGCCAATACCTCTTCTTTTGTTAAATTTAGTAAGAAACTTATTATGCAAAGCAGTCATATTCTTATTGTGATTTTTCTCCCAGTTGTCTTAGTGATTTTGGAAGAAACATTTTCAGTTCTGGCATCCTGCTACAATTAAATTATTTATCTTTTCTGACCTGACATTATCACAATGGCACACTTAACTAGTTTTTGAGGGTAAATATCAGCTAAGGCTTTGGTAGTCAGTGAAGAGTACAACTGAGAACTTAGAGGGGATGAACCATGCTGTGGAGACTCCTTTTCTCTTGACTATGGGAAGGGATTCAGCGCTTTGCTGACACAGTAGGAGTTTGGTTTGTTAATCTGGGTCAGTGAGTCTCTAGCCAAATAAGTAGATGCTAATGAAGAGTTGTCTGCTGCATAGAATAGTTTAATGAGTCATTCAGGTAAAGAATACACTCTTTTAATAACTAGACAGGAAAAAAAAAACCAAAAAAAGCACCATACTTGCAAACATAGATACTGGGAATGCTTTGGTTTCATTCAGAGCCCAAACCAGGACTGGTTTTCCTAAATGTATCCCACTTACAACAAATATGTGGGATTAATCATGCACTTAATGACATGATCAGAAGTTTCCCATTAATATCAGTGAATTTGGGGTCAAGTTCTGAGGTAGCAGGGACTTCATTTTTTCTTACTGTTGTTGACAAGTCATATGTGTTAAGGATTTCTTCTGGGTTACTTTCTCTTTTTCTGCTACCTCAGGAATGACGTAGTAGAAATGAGACTGTTTAGTTTGTACAGCCCAATATGTGCAATACATATGGGCAAGTAGAAGTAGTTTGACTTCCCAAAGTTTTCTACCAGTTTCTGTTTATACTTCAGATATACTAACGCAGCTCACGACTGACTGGCAAATTTCACTCTGTGCCAGTTAGTAGAGGGAATAGAATCCCCTCTTTGTTTTAATTTCTCACCATTCTGCTTTTGGTAGGTACTACCAGGGGACGTCCAGGATCCCCTAAAAAGTTTGAAATATGTCAGCTCTAGAAACTCTCAGCAAGACATGCAATCCCCTAAGACACGCTAAAAAACATCTCCTGAATGTCTGTTTCTTTTCTCCTAGTGAGGGTAGCAGGCTGCTGATCTCTTCAGAGTGGTCAGTAAGGTGCTTGCCTCCCCTCCAAGGATGAATGTCTGTCAACAAGGTGGTTCATTGGCATTATGCTGTGAAGACAGAGGAAATCTGCCTATAGCAACATAGCAATGGCAAGGTCAGGGAAACTGAGGGGAGAAAGAAAAGGGTTTGCAAGGCTTTTGCTCTCAGTGGGGGAAATTAAAGGTGGCTTGTGTTATAAAATATTAAATAGTGATTTAATCAGCAGTGAAATATGTAAGAGCTTAATTAGAAATACATATTATTCTTTGACTTTAAAGCACAAAATGAAAAATTAAAGCAATCTTACAGGATATGTAATCAGCGAGGAATAATATGTTGGAAAATGAGCCTGATGTTGTAATTGGTGTATGCAATTAAAATTAATTAATTTTAGTTAGCATACATGCATGCAAATATGAAATCAATGAATTTCAGATATTAAACTCATAATTATAGTGATACTATTGCCAGAGCTAGTGACATAGGAATTGACTTTTCAATGGTAAATACTTGCTCTTCATATTTGAGGTCTATTCTGTCTGCTATCATGTCAAGATGAACCTTAATGATTAAAACTATAACATCAGATCAGCCATGATTAAAAAAATGTTTAGAATCCCTGTTACTTTGACTTGCACTTCCTAGCTTCCCAGCTATATCATTCATGCTCTCCTAGGGGATAACTGCAAGACTTCTCCATGAAGAACAATTTGAGTTTAAGAAGTTCCCACCTACGCACTTACTGGTTGATATATTGGTTGATATTCTTCTCCTCCCTGCCCTCCCCCCCCCCCGTTAGCTTGCTCTCTCTGTCTCTTTGCTATAATAGACTTGCAGAAATGTGCTGTAAACCAGCTTGTTAAATGATCCAGCTTTGTGAAAAGAAATCTTCCCTTTTGTTTCTATGCAGATTATATCATTCTTTAATAACTATTCACCAAACAAAGTGATTTTCTTTATTTCACCTACAAATAAAATCTGCAATGCCAGCAAGAATATTGCTCCAGTGTAAGGAGATTATATAGAGTAGCAGACCTCTCAGCTCTGGTCAAAACTTGCTTCAAGTCTGTATAATTCTGTGCTTTGGAGCCTGAAATACTGTTACAGAAGGTCCTGCTATTCTGAAAGTCATCCAAGGACTTTCCAAGGAGCAATTTTAGCACAGAATTATTATATTGCTGCTAAACTGCATAAATAATCTAAAACAACAAAAGTGTGATAACTCTAAAACTATAGCTGTTATTAAACATTAGATAGGGTACATTATGCTCTGACATTTTTTAATCCAATTTAGCCTAGCAATCAGCACCCCATTAATCCCCTTCATATTATATATGCAAACCAAAACATAAAGAAGACCCCTGTTGGCTTGAAGTGTCATTAGAAAAAAAAAAGCCTTTAAAAGAGCTTTAAAGTAAGCTTCCTGTTCTCCCATGGCATAAACATACATGGAAGGAGAATTCAAGGACACTCTCTAAGAAAAATATAAAGGAAAGATGTGCTGGTGAGGGAAAAGGACAGTTTCCTGCTTTCACCCGTGCATGTACTTGCATACGAGGCACACTGGACGCCACCATGCCTTTGGTTTTCATTTACTCCAATATTCTCTCCTTGTCTGCCAGGTGATCTATTCATTGAAAATATATTTCCTTACTACAGCTTTCATCTATTTAAAACCAGCCATAAATCATCTGTGAAGATTCACCCAGGTTACAGGAGTGAGGTGCATGGGGAGAGTGTGGGAGTCACAACTGAAAGACAATTAGGCGGGTTGATTGCCAGCACGCCTTTGTGCTCAGCACCTGTCAACTCAGCAAGGAGAACTGAAGTTTCTTTTACTCTGGCTTCCTCCGCTTGTTTTAGATACCTGTAATTTTTTATTTCAATGTCCTTTCCTCTGCTTGCATGCGTGCTGTATATCAGATGCAAATTAATGAATTGAAGGGATGATAATTCAGTGATGTGGGTAGTTTGTGCAGAAAGATGATGTTTGTGTAAAAATGGAGCCTGAGCAGAGTTCTACAATCACCAGGAAAATGTCTGATTTGTCTAAGCATTTACCACTTTCATCTGCTGCACACAATAGCAACAGAAATCAAAGCAGCTAACTTGCCATCATCTCAGGACAAAGGTGCCTGTTTGATTCAGCTTCAAGGGCTGCATGCACAGTCAGACCCCTGGAGATCCTGAAAGGCAAGAACCAGAGAGATGCTTCAACAAAGTTCATAGGGAGGAAGCTGGAAAGAAAAAGAATAACGAGGGACATGAAAAATGGAATGGGACATGAATATGCTCAGAGGTCAAAGAAAGGTCTAAAAGGGGAAGAAGATTTTCAGAAAGGCATTTAGAACGGAAATATGGTTGCTTCTAAAATTAAACAGAGTCATTACTTAGGTTTAATGAAGCTGAATTTAATCAAGAAGGAACTTAACAAATTGTTTGATGATTGCACATTGTAATGTAACAACATAATGTGACAGAGCTTTTCAAAATGGTGCAAATGCTGTCACTGCCACCACACACACAGAGGTAGGCAGGCAATGTGCACAGTTCCTTTCTGTGTCAGGAAGGGTCAGGTCTCCAGGGCTCTCTTTCCCTGGCAAGTGCAGATCTCAGGTGCTGGCATGGGGAGGAGGAGAGAATTGCTTTGGGGTGCTGTGTAGCAGTCTGCTAGAAGTGAGATGAGTCAAATGGGGAGAAGCTGAGAGGCTAAATCTCCTTTTTTCACTGGGCTGCAGCTTTTCCAAAGGATCTTCTGCATATTTTCTCTGAGATGTATGCCTCAGCTCTTCCACCCGTGTATAATATCAGACATGGTTGTCACACATTCTAGGTAGAGAATTGTGCCTCTGTGCTTGTGCTTGTGTGCACAGTCCCTGTTGGTCTCAGAGGTACAGAGGAGCAGACATCCAACAACCTGTGTGGCACCCTAGCCACTCTGCTCTCACCTCTCACACCGGAGAGTGGCTCTAAGCAAGTGCTCAAAAAGTAGGGTAATGCAAAATTAAGTACCCAGCTATAGTCTTATGCAGTCAAAAATAGTTTTATTCGCTCCACTTCTAACAGCGTGATTCTTTTTGTGCTGATAGATGGTGTGAAAAAAAATACATTGATCCAGGAGAGCCTTACATCCTACCTCCTGCAAAGTTATGGGGGAGGGAGGTTGTACACAGCAGTACAAAGAATGGTTTAAGGTGGGGCAACAGTTCAGCCACACTGACGCTGGAGATCTGCACGCTGCCTCTTCAGGGCTGGCTGTGCTCAGGGCTGTTCGGCATTACACGGTTTTGGGTTTCCCTTTTGCCAGGATGGTGTCTCTCAGAGGAAAGCAGTGTATCTGAGGAGTTGCATACTTGCACTATATTTCTGTGGCAGTAGCCTTTACTGATGCATATCGTAACAGAGATTGGTGAGGATCCAAACCATATGGCTCGGTGGCCATGAAATTTGAATGAAAGGAAGAAGAGATAGAAGTTTTATTTACTGTTTTTTTTTATTTGGGCAACACGTGTAAAGAACTTGGTGAATTTGTTGTCTGTGAGGCTAAACAATCATTCGAATTTTCTGAAATTTCACTTTCACATGGCAGAAGGTATAAACACAACTAGGTTATGGTTATTTGTGGGATTTTTTTCCCCTGAGTAAGAGAAAACAAAGGGACTGGTCTCTGCTGCTTTAGTATGCAGATGTACTACCCTCATCAAATTTTACTGCCAAAAGTCTGAAGGTAGAGTTTATGGCAGGCCATTATTCCAGTTTTATGCCCTGGTAACTTTTACGTAGTTCTTTAAGAAGTAATGCTTTTAAGTCACCTTATTTTGCCCACTTTTCTGTCAACAACTGTTGTTGGTAGCTGCAGTAAAAACAAATTCTGATGTGTGAAAATAACATGCTCTGTTTGCTTTTCAACATAGAGAGATTAAAGGAAATAGCGTGCTAATTATTAATTTTGCTCTTTTAACTAACCTGCACATATTTAATCGGTCCCCACTCCTCATTTTGCTGTAAAAGATGCTTTCTTTTTATCTTATGTTCACCTCATATCTACATTTTAAGCTTGGAAATCCTTGTTCTATTACTCCAAACAAAGTGCAAAATGAACGCAAGAGACAGAATCTTGAATCAACATAAAGATCTGAGGAAGGAAGAAATGGGTCATTCTGAAACCTCTACTATCACAGCCTTTTGTGAGAGCACTACTAAAATTTGATCAAGAGAAATAAGCTTTGCTTGTTTTTTGTTGAGTCACCTGATCCCTTGGACAATAATAAATGTGTTTGTGTGGTATTAAAATAAAGGCTATGAATAGACTATTTTATTATTTGCATTACACTGTTGTGAGTAGTCACGTAATGTTAGGAAAAAGAGTATTTAAAGGCAGGGCATAATGGTATTTATTCAATGGCATTCTAGGAGTCTAGCTGCTTTGCATCTTGAAGAGGTTTTGTATCTCAGACTTGTGATTAGACCCTGTTGCCATAAGTGGGTGCAAAGCTTTGGAGGCAGTGGAAGATTGCTCCTGGAGTAAATGTGCTTTACATGCAGGAGTGAGGTATTGGCACAACAATATGACAGAAAGTTACATGGCTGATTGTACTCTTATTATTTGGCTAAATGAGGAAAGCTAGATGAAATATATAAGTAGGAGATGGATTTTGTGTCAGTCTGGGATCGAAACAGGACAATATTTAATCAAACTGTATTGTTACTTCTCAGAATATGAAATAGATGTAAGGACACTTTCCAAGCACATAGGCTGCAGGAAAAATAGGCTTCATTAAATACCCTTGGATTTTCTTTTTGAGCCCAGGTAGTAGTGGAGAGCAATGGTGATCATGGATGTTGAAAAGCTAGGCTGCTCCCAATCATGAGGTATTAAAAAATTGTTTAGGTTAATGTGTTTAAATTAAAACTGAATGTATCATTTAGTCAGGTGCCTCCGGGTACAAGATGAAAATGCCAACTATTGTGTGACTACTGAAAAAAAGCCTAAATTCTGAGAGTCTCCAGCCTGCATTTACTTACATCCCTGGAGCAGAATTGCCTTTTGGAGAAGATGCTTCCTAAAAGTGATGAGAAGTAAAGAGAGAGCTGGAGATGAAGGAACACAGGTGTGAAGTAAAAGAGGGAATTAAGGATTAGCAGGGGAATAGCATTCTTATTACTGGTTGACTTTTAAGTGATTTGTAGGCTGGTTGCATAGTCTTGTGCTTTATCTGTGCCAGGATCATAAATATTTCAAGGTGTTCTGCTAATAGGACCGTTGAGGAAAGGATACATGGTTTCTGGATAGGTCTACATGCCTGACTTGGAACACGTATTTCTAGTCCATGCTGCTGGGTTCTACACAGGCAGCTTCCCTGGACAAAGATCGATACGGACCAGAATATTTTGCTGGTGCTTCAAGGGGTACTTCAGCAGCTAAGGATTTCCAGAGATCAAGAACATTTCTATAGCCAAACGGGCTTTGGGGCTGAGACCATGCTGGCACTGTACCTAAGGCGGCACTTCTGTATGCTGTTGAATGTCTTTGCAGGCAGGTAACAGGAGACACTTAAAGAACATCTGGAACTGCACAGTGCATCTTAAAGCTGTAGGAAGGGTATTTTCAGCTGGTTAAAACAGAGACACACTAGATCCTCAGCTGGGCATCTGTGGGCTGATCTGTGCTAATTTAACTTCCCTGTCATCCTTGGGGCTGAAACTCCAAAATAAGAATTTCTCACTTCTCATTCAAAGGTCTTAAAAGCTTTGGATTGATTTAACATGCACAAGACAATAGTAATAAATCCCTGGAGAAACAACTAAAGTGTACAAAGGACTTCCACAAATGTGACAGTTTATTTAAAATCTATCATTATCAACCACAATGGTGGCAACACATCTGCTTTTCATGTTCCTTGTAATTTTGCCAAACTTTAGTAATTTGGGCCAAAATTTTTCATGAGGGGTATGTGCCTCAGAATGAGGTTTTGATAATTTTGCTGATGCTTTGTTTCTGCTTTATGTTATTTTAAATAATTTTATACCTTTTTTCTTCTCCTATTATAACGTTTCTGTTTCTGCATAAAGCTGAACATTTGTTTTTGTTATTTTTATTTTGTGAGGAAGAAAGGAAGGAAAGTCTTTCAATATCACTTGCAGGTTAATTGTGGTGTTCTTTGGGGCATTTGTCTTGGGATAGTTATGCCCAGATGACAGAAGAAAAATGTAGTCCTTTCAAGGCAGCGACGTGGCAAAACAATGGTCTTTGGGCTGAGAATATGATCTGTTTTCCTTGAAACAAAAGGTGAAGCCTCTAGCTGTGCTGCAGATTCCTTCTCCTATGTTAGACACACCTCAAAGATCACATGTAACTCTGCTCATGCCCCTCTGCCTGTTTATCACTGCAGATCTGATAACTGCCAGCACTTGGGGTCTTCAATCTGATAAAACTGACAGGAGATGCTTATGCATACCATTAGGAAGGCAATATTCCATATGCTCTCTAATTGGTTTGAATTTATCCTATTACTTCAACATTACAATGTTGCTGAACATAATTTAGATGTGTTAGGCTCATAAAGTGTAGGCTCTGGTGGGAGTTCATTATTGAAAAAAGATACATCCACCAAGGCTTGTTCTGGCGCCAGGCCCAAACCCTCAGCATTTTGCTTACCTTATGTGTGGCTGTTTTCTGCCAGCTATACTCCTACATCCATGCTGAAGTCTCCTCTGACACACTCTTTTTATCACTTCCCTTTCCATGTAATATCTTTTTTTTTTTTCCTTCTGTGTCACAGGGTGAGTATATAATGTGTTTATTTAAGAGAGTGGTAGGTCGTTGTACAGAATGGGGAGTTGACATAACCAGAGTAAACAAAACACTTTTGTGAGGATGCTGAAAGATAATAACAGCATCTGCTGGTTTAGTGACTGTCCAGTTAATGCAATGTAACTTGATAGCTGCTATCTTCTAATCTGAGTGAGTGACCAGTGCTAGTACCTAGTTATTGAAACCAATGAAAGATGATCTCATTCTTTCCCTCTCAGGAATCCATGGTCTGTGGACACTGCAAACACTGAGACCTTTCATTCTCTTTAGTCCCATTTTATCACTACTGTGACAATTTAGGAAGCAATACAAAGGTTTGGGACTGCATGATTTTCTGACACATTTCTTTAAGAGTTGCCCTGAAGAATGTCTTGAGCACTGTTGCAGAACAGGTGTGAAAACATCCTAATGCCTTTGACACATGTACTCATATGGTATGGTGAGTCATGAATGACTGAAGCTCCAATAAATTTCTTGTTTTCATCATTCATCTCTGTAAGAGAAATTTTTATATGATTGTCTTACAAATATTAGTAAGCAGAATTCAATCTTTCAATTGAATTGTTGCACATTAAGGAAATAGAAGATTTATACTCATACAACTTTATACAGTCTTCTTTTATAAGTTACAGACATTCTGTGATGGTTTTTGGTCTTGCTTTCATGATGGCCTTAATCTCTGAAAGAGGAACCAGTTTCCCTGTTGCTAGTTCCAGTAGCTTTGTGTGGCTCCTTTAGGATATCTTCATAAAGCAGGCAGGCAAGTAAGGCCAATGATGCCATCTAAGGACAAATAAGTAAGAAAACGTTGTGGGTAGAGGTATGACTTATTAGACTTGCACCAAAAGATATAAAAATAGGCAAGTGCATGCCTGACAGCTTGCCTTGCTTATGTTGACCATCTGATTCAATAAGAAGATGCCTACAAGAGATGTGTTGTAGACGCCTACAAAACAGTGACCTTGTAGGCATGCATGAATTATTATAAATAGGACTTGCAAGCATATTTCATGCATTTGGATGTGGCTTCACACGTTTTTCTTACATTTTTTGTTGATTCAATCTTGTGATGAGAGAAGGAAAGAGCTCTGTCTGGGTATTGAGAGGGAAATGTAGCATACTTTCTACCTCAACATATACCATCTTGGTGCTGCATTTACAAAGCAAAACACGAACACTTCACCCCTTTTAACTGTTCCTGAATATGCACTTCAGGTATAGTCCTGAATAGCTTTCCTTCACTCTTAGTGAAGCCCCAGTACGCTAGCCTAGATTTCTTGAGGATGAGGTAGATGGTGGTGTTCTCTGTTCCTCAAGCTGTCTGCCTGCAACAGTTATAGACGCATTTTGAGTCAAATCCTTGTTCTCTGGGCAAGTTGGGTTTAGCAGGTAGAGCAAACAGCTGCAAACCAGGCTTCTTTTAAATAGTACAATATATTTTCAGTTGTCTAGAGTTAGGAAGCATATATATCAAGGATTTATAATAATATTATATTTCTTTGTTTCTGGTTTTTTCTTCTTTTCTTTAAAGTTTTGGAGCCTGCTCACCTCCGCCTCTGGGAGAAATCAAGCAGTCTTCGTCACTAGACCTTCTTTTTCTCTCTTTTCCTATCTTTTACAGCATGATTCACTGCTGTCATTGGCATTCTTTTTGGCAATTTACTCTCTTCTCTGGCTTGAGGCTCTATAATAGTTAAATAAATTTGCATCCTGAGCTTAAGAATAGAAAATCATATTCATATCCAGGTAGACAGCTTTTTCCAAACTGGTGTCCCAACCAAGTCTTTTGAAGATAAGCCCAGTGAAGCTGTTCCCCCAAACTATTTTATCTTACATCTATTTGTTGTTTGTACCTGGAGGATTTCAGTTCTTTGGTCCTATATTTTAACTCTGGCCACTGAGATGGAATAATATTACTAAGATAAACATGTGATAAAATGTTTCACACCAAGTTACTGTTGTTCCTCCAGTGTGGGGAGAAGATTTTGTATAACTCTCCATAGCAATTCATATAATCATAGAATCTTTAGGTTGGAAAGGACCTTTGAAATCATCAGCTCCAACCTACCTGTTTATTACTAAATCATGTCCCCAAGCACCTCATCTACCTGCCTTTTAAACACATCCAGGGATTGTGACACAACCACCTCCCTGGGCAGCCTGTTCCAGTGCTTGATAACCCTTTATGTGAAGAAAATTTTCCTAGTGTTGAATCTAAACTTCCCCTGCCGCAGCTTAAGGCCATTCCTTCTCATCCTATCACCTATCACTTGGGAGAAGAGACCAACACCCACTTCTCTACAACCTCCTTTTAGGTAGTTGTACAGAGCAATAAGATCTCCCTTCAGCTGCTTCTTCTCCAGGCTAAACAACCCCAGTTCCCTCAGCCACTTCTTGAAATACTTCACCAGCTTTGTCACTCTTCTCCGGACACACTCCAGGACCTCAATGTATTTCTTAGTGAGGGGCCCAAAACTGAGTGCAGCCTCACCAGTGCTGAGCACAGGGGCAGAATTACTTCCCTGGTCCTGCTGGTCATGCAGTTTCTGATACAAGCAAGATGCCGTTGGCTTTTTTGGCCACCTGGGCACACTGCCGGCTTATGTTCAGTCAGCTGTCAACCAGCACCCTTTCTCTGCCAGGCAGCTTTCCAGCCACTCTTCCCCAATCCACTAGTGCTGCATGGGTTTTTTGTGTCCCAAGTGCAGGACTCTGCACTTGGCATTGTTAAACATCATTGCATTGGGCTCAGCCCATTGATCCAGCCTACTCAGATCACTCTGTAGAGCCTCCCTACCCTCCAGCAGATTGACACTTACTCCCAGTTTAGTGTCTTCTGCAAACTTGCCAAGGGTGCACTTGATCCCCTCATCCAAGTCGTTGATAAACACATTGAACAGGACTGGATCCAGCACTGAGCCCTTGTGGGAACACCACTTGTGACTGGCTTCCAGCTGGTTTTAACATTATTTACCACCACTCTTTGAGCCCAGCCATCCAGCCATGTTGTTCCCCAGCAGAGGTTTTGCCTGTCCAGGCCAGTAGAAGCCAGTTCCTTAGTTAGGATCCTGTGAGAAACTGTGTCAAAGTCTTTACTAAAGTCAAGGTACGCTACATCCACAGACTTTCCCGCATCCATCCAGTGGGTCACCTTGTTATAGAAGGCAGTCAGGTTCATTTTGCAGGACCTGCCTTTCATAAACCCACACTGAGTTAGCCTGATCACCCCATTGTCCTGTGAGAAAGCACCTGAGATGACCTGTTCTGTGATGTTCCCCAGCATTGAGGTCAGACTGACAGGCGTGTAGTTTCCTGGATCCTCTCTCCAGCCCTTCTTGTAAATGGATGTAACATCTGCCAGTCTCCAGTCAGCCAGGACTGCTGGTAGATGATGGAAACAGTTTTGGCAAACAAACAGTATGTATGTCTTCCCTTTGTATACAAAAGCTATTAATAAGAGCATTATATGATCCCCACTTGAAAATAACTTTTGTCTCACATGTCTTTTCTTAGTAGCTATATCATTACGTTATCATTGACTGCCTTGTGCAAACTACTGTTCTTTCCTTTCAATATATCAGAATGAAGTGCATCACTTTTGAAATTTATGCTATAGAATACCACCCTTTAAACACTGTATTTATAAAGAGTTTTCTTTCTTGTAGTTCACTTGGATTTATAGTCAGGTGAAATTTGTTTAATTGTTATTGTTACTTCTGAGAGACAGATGCATTGGAAAATGTGCAGATGGCATCAATATGATAGGTAGTATCAGAAATCACAAGGAGATGCTGGAACAACTCATACTTTCTTTTCCTTGCATAAAATTCCATCAATCTAGAAGCCTCCTGTATGTGAGTATATGTGAGTGAGACATGAACTTGCAAATAAGTGGAGCTAACCTATGGGAAGTGAATGGTAGTAAAGACTGCTTTGTAAATACTTATGCATGGCAGGATTTTTTTAAAATCTGTTTACCTGTGAGACATGCCAACTGCTGAAGAATGAAAGTTTTTCCTTGGCTACGGAGCATGTTTCATGCTGCAGACAGTGTAAACTGAATTTGACACAAGAAAATAGTTGGAGAAACAGGCAGCTTCTTTGAATATCAACAGGTTGATCATAATATTTCCGGCTCAGCAACGAATTTGTAAGTCACTAAGATAATTAATGACTTTAAATTGGAAGAAAGTGCATTTGAATTTAGAAGGAAACACAACTTATTTTTTAGTTTAAATTAATCGCTGTTATTGTTTAAATGTCTCAGTGACACTAGGGAAAACAGTGGAACTTATTTGTCCTTGGAATTTTAATACCAATTACAATTCTCTGTACTAAATACAACTGAAATACCCTCACTTGTCAATCAAACTGACTAATGAGATCAGCAAAAGAGTGGATAGCCAGGGAACGATACCTACTTGACTGATGGGTGCCCACAAAGTCTTTTGAGTATGCAGGCAGTGCGAAGATAAATTGAAATATTTTCTTATTCTTTAGGGCAAGGATTTTGGGAAATTGTTCTTTTTATTCATAGGAGGATAATGCAAGTGAAGCTCATCCTAAACGGTGAAAGGTAAGAAAGTTGTTCCTATGGACCTCCAGGCAGTTTGACCTCTCACATATTCCAAGGATGTATTTTTACACACCTAATCCAAATTCATCACCATAGCAAAAGGGACAGCCTCCTAAAACATACTCACCTTCCCCATTATCTTCTACCTGTGAGGTTCAATGGCAGTAAGATATGTAGGAACATGAGTACAAAGCTGAAATACAAAGGACTCCCTAATCTCTTTGAGTGTACTGGTATTCCCAAAGTGACTCTGTGTGTGGCAAAATACTTTTTCTAAACGTCATGAAATGGCTGTCAGAGCTCTGTGGTCCCATGAGTGGCTGCACAGCTCTTAGGCAGTCCTTTGTATTGCAGTACTTGTGTCTTTTCAGTTATGCTGTTAAATATGTTTAACCTGTTAAACCTCATAATGCACCACAGTAGAGAATTTCACCCAGAACAATACATTCCATCAGTTCTATATTTGAATAGTTCTAAGTAAAGAATGAGACTCCAAGTAATATATTTTGCTTGGCCTATGTATTAGGTTCATTTATAGATACCAGTGTACAAAGACAGAACCACTAAATCGCATTTAAATCAAATATACTTTATTGTTTAAACATACTGTTATACCGTAACCTATTACACCTACATTAAAACTAACAAACTTACCAACCTGCCAGATGGTGCCAGCTCGATGATCAGGAGAAGGAGATGGAGCATGGTGCTCGGATGGTCAGGGTCAATATGTACCACAATCTTGGGGTGTCTCCCCGTTCAAAGACATGCATGTATTCCTTCTCAACCTGACCTGTGCAGCCCAGCTCCTTTTATCCTCCTCTCAAGGACTGCAAAAGGGATTAGCAGCATCACCCGCCCCTCGCGTGGCCAGCGCATGGGCAGGCTGAATGCCTGTTATTTGTCCCACACTAACAGCAATTTTGACACCAGGCCCTGTTCTCATAATGTCTTTCCTGGCTACTCATGCTCCTTGGACTCTGCTCCAAGGTCTTGTAAATACCAGTCAACTCAAGCTGCATTTCTATCCAATTTTTATCCAATTCCCTCCCCATTATCTGCCTAGTTAAGTACAAAGAGTCACGTACTTTCTTACTGCAAGCTGGCTAAGAATTGTTGCTTAAGCTAATTCACTAGTCTAAAAATTGACTGTACAATACTTTAACTATATATATATATGTTGTTGTCCATATATATATATATATATATATATCTCATGTCCAACAACAGACCTTTATTTCTTATCTCTGGTACAGCCTCAAGGCAAATAATTTGCAAAATCACCAATATCACAGAATTTCCACAAGCAGCACAAGCACAGCAGAAGCTGATTGAAATTTTTCTAAAGGTTACTCCAATTTCCTGAAAAAAACCAAAAGCCCTACAAAAACTGGCAAATTTGCTATGACCTCTAGGCTTGTAACAAGCTGGTTCTGGAGGATTTGAAGTGTTTAGCTATATGACCTATACTAAAACTGAGAGTACTTGAGCCATGTGGTTCCAGTCAGATACTATGGTTTTTAATGCAGACAGCCAAAAGACCACAAAGTTAGAACAAAACAAATGCACACCATGTGTGCTGAATCAAATCTGTTTATGGGGATAGAAATGCACGTGAAACACAATGTAATGCTGTAGGCAGAAAGATTGCTTTAAATCATTATTTTTAACATTTATTTGTGATAGCACCTTTCAGATTGTATACATGCTAGCAACACAGCCTCTAGCCCCAAATATTCATAGTCTTCATATAAAATGTGAGCACAGTCCTTTGCTGAGAACTGGAGTCATGAGCAAGACTATGGAGGTGATATTCCCTTGGTTATATAGCATCTCTGAAATTGCTCCTGTTACCCAATGCCAAAGAGAGCATCAAAAATGTAATTGCAAGTAGAGCACAAAACCATGACAGTGAAGGTAGTTAATCAATGGGATGGATTATCAAGAAATACAGTAGACTCTTCATGCTTTAGAAATATTTTATCAAAGTTTCAGATCTTCATTAATGTTGTATTCTAGTTTAAATATGAAACACTTGGCTTGATTACAGGAATTACTGTGTAAAAATCAATATGATGCAGGAGGTCAGACAAGTTGCTCTCAGTACCCCAGGAAGCCTTAAAATCTGTGGGCCTAAGGATTTTCCAACTGTAGTGTGCAGACTAATGTAAACTTATCGATATCGCTTCCTGCATTCCTTTCTGCTGTTCATGGATAAACATCTGCTCACTGAGAATTTTCCAATGCAACTAAATATGAAGTTATTTCTAAATAATTGCAAATGCAACAGCTACTGTTTGATTCCCATTGGAAAGCTGTGGCTGCTTCCTTTCTGCTGGAACAGGGGGTCCAGCCCTGGAGCTTGAAGGTATTGGCTCAGTGAATGGTTAGTTTTGTATCTTTACAGAAGCAAAATATGGTATTACACCAAGGTGAAGGAAAAATGTGACTTTGTGAAGTTATTTCATAGCATATCTTGGTCTCTTGGGAAGCGTGGGTTGGGAAATGAGAATTAGTCCTGAGGCAGATGGATTTATAGCCTGTCAAAGATAAGAGAAAGCGATGTATACCAGAGTTGAGCTGGCTAATTATATGGCAGTGTGATTATTGCATCTCATCCTCTCTCACCAGCCATTTGACACGTGCGTACCATATGCTACAATGCAAGTGCTTAATTTCGTATGTGCACTGCTTGGAGGCAGAGTTAATAAACACTGATGTGCGTGTCCTCGGGTCACTGTTTGGTGTTGCACACTCTTTTCACAAATACCTAAGTACGTAATATGACATACATCTTTGGAATAAAGTTAGCCTGTAGGAGCTGCAGTATAAAGCATACTGTGAGCGAGAAATTAATTACCTCGCTGAGGCTAACACCAGACTCAAATGTCGGCAAGATAAACTAGGCCAAGGTGAGCTAGGGGCATGATCAAGAAGGGAATACAACTGCTGTTTAACTCAGCAGTAAACCTAATAAGAGTCAAACTGCTGGTGCTGACACAACTGTCAGTATCTCATTTTCCTAATCATGCAAGAGGAGGATGCAGCAGAGAATGAGACAGCCATAAATGGACAGATGAATTAAATATGGTCCTCGATTGAAATTGAGGTCTTCCTTTCCTGCAGGTTTTATTCTTGTTAATAATTTGCCATTTCTAAACTGTCAGGGTTTTGATGAAGGAATGCACACATGTTAATCAGGTTTCCAGAGAGTGTTTACTGTACTGAAGAAAGCTCACTATTTCGTTACCAGGACAGAGGGCACTTGGAGAATTAGGAAGTAGAGAATTTTGGAGGATTGCCTTGGAGGATTCAATTTCCTTGTTTCTAAAATAGTTATTTTTTAAAAAATACATTTTTTTTCCCCTTGTGTTTAAGCTTTTACATTTCTGAATTTCAGTTCCAAACAATATAACAGTATTTTTGGAAATAAGTGGTTTCCCTCAAGCTACAGTTTCCAGTTCTTGCCTAGCTCTAAATTTGCAGGATGTCTGTGGGTGAAAGTGAGAATTAGGAGTCGGTAGAGAAGTTTCTGAGAAGTGATTTATCTAGGGAGGATCATATTGGACTAACTGAGGTGTGGACAAAGACTTCAGCAATAAGGATATTTTTGCATGATGATACAATATGCCTCTAAACTCGATGAGATCTTAGCTAAGTGAAGCCTTTTCTCTGAAGGGACAAAGTGTTCACATCACTCACTGTTAAGCAAAACAGTTTAGCTCCTCATTCAAACATTGGATTCTTTTGTATACTGCCTGCTTAAGAACAATTTCACTCCCTTCCACAGTTCTTAACAACTTTGGTAATATGAAATTATATCCCTGTGCTGTTGCTTCTACTCCTGTGCAAATCTCATTTATTTAAGCACAAATTTAAAGTGTCTTTAGAATAATAACCATAATAAATTTTATTTTGAGCTAATTCCTAGAAAACTGCTTGGTTTCTAAGTGTAAGGATAAAAGGATGGTTAGCCAGCTTTTTGCCTGCAGGGGTAACCGTTTGCTACGCTGCAAAAAGAAATATGACAAAGTCCTTCAAAACTGAGTGTTTGCCTGGATTTCTCTATCATAGAACTAATTAATGCATGAGTACAGCACACGCAGAATGTAAAATATGTAATTGTTGGGCAATGCTTAGTTTTCAGTTGGTACCTATATTTAGGTAAAATCTAACACAACCTTTTCTATGGTACCTCTCTTAATCTGAATGTTGTTCCTACCCTATGAGAAGCACTATATTGTCATAAGATAAATCACTACATCCTTTTGCTCAAACTTTGTAAGCAAAGACAATACCTGTGGTTTGTGCCCCAGTTCACATAGAAATGCTATTATCTGCATGGACTGCAGTGAGTCTAGGGATGTATGAAAGTAAACTACTTGCAATATAAATCTCAGAAAGCTCAGTACCAGGGACCCGTAAGGACATGAAAAATCTTAGCACTAGTTAGGTTAGCAGTCATAGAATTAATGAAGTTTATTTGGCCAAACCTATGCTGAAAGCACTTTTTTAATAAAAAAAAAAGTATTTTTATACTCTGCCAGGCCCATTATTAATGATGTGGATTTGAAGAAATATGTTAATTGTGCAGCACTTGATAACATGACTCTTGCAATGTTTCTGTATGAGAGTACAAACTAATACAACTATAGTAGCTTTTCACTTGCATGGCTGGTGACCGAAGAAAGATGTTATTGCCCAATATTTCATGACATCTTTTAAAATAAGGTCTTTTAAAAAAAAAAAAAAAAGAAAGGTGGGAGTAAGAAATATAAAAAAAAAAAACAAAACCAAAGGAAATACTGCTCTGTAAGGAGAAAATTTCCTTTGTGCTTAATGTATTTCCCAGAACAATGAAGGCTAGCTCTGCAGTCACCAGAGCTGTGCTCATGGTTCTGGAAGATACTACACTTGGCACGAATTCCCTCCTCTCCCTCTTTTGCTTGGCAAAGTTGGAATTTTTCTAACTATAAAATTTGAGCCAGGAATCTCTCCTCCCACTCCAGTTTTGTCTCTGTGCATCAAATTATCATTTTTTTGAAAGGCACTGTGAAGCAAGAAAACATTCGCTTTAAGAATGTCCTTATATGTAGCATTTTTTTAACAAAAAGCATAGTGTAACCTAAAGATTTAATAAAATTAAAAGGATTTTTCTCTAAGAGTCATTCTAAGTAGGGGAGAGATATGTAGGTTTGGGATTTTTTTTTTCTTTTAAGAAATATTAATCTTTGCTTCTGATGACTGCAAAAGAGGCATGAAGTCAATGTCTCTGTTTTTAGCCAAAACATTTTTAGTGCAAACTGCACATATGGTGTCAAAGAAATATCAACTGAATAAGTGCTACTTTCTTCAAGTTATAGAGCAAAATGAAGAGGAAGAGAAGGAGGTGCAGAAGGAGGGTTTGTAGGCCATGTAGCAACAGAGCCAGAGGAGGTGCAATTTGTTTTGACTAAGGTTATAATTCACAAGCACAAACATGAGTATATCCTGCTTTCAGTAATGTTATTAGACAGTGAACTTCAATTTTTTTCTATGTAGTCATTTCTGTTGCAGTTTTTCATGCATTAATCTTAGCGGTGTTTTGACAAGGGGGTAAGAAGATACCTTAGCCTTACATGATGCAATCTCATACTCAACGAGTACTTTCCAAGTATTGCAGTTTAATTCAGTGAAGCACTTCAGCTTTGCCTATATTAAGGACAATCAGCATTTAAAAAAACCCCCAAAACATAACCATAAAATTAATCATACAGAAGAACTTGGTGCATATAACTAGATGGCTCCAAACTGTATTATTTCTGCCTTTGTAGCTTGCACCCAGAATGCATATTCACAATGCTGGCTTTGTCAGCAGCTACTCATGGGGCGAATATGTGCACTTACACTTGTGACTTCTTCTTTGTCAGAGTCTGAGAACGAGCATTTTTCCATGTGATGTGGAGGTCCACATTAAGTAGGTAGGAAAGAGCTGAGAAGAATACAGTTATCTGGTAAAAGAAAGAATATTGCCTGTGCTTTCAGCATTCATTCAGCGCATATTGCAAGTTCCCTGCCAGCATTTCAGAACTTGCTTATGTTTTAAAAATAATGAGGTTTATGTTTTGCAGTCAGCAGCGACAACTAAAAAAACCGCATTATCAGTGTTTGTTTCACCACGGATCAGTTCACTTCACTAAAGGGGCATATTTCAGCCAGAGAGACAAAAGCACATGCAGAGAAACAACTCTTCCCTGGTGACATTGGCTACCTGGAAGCTGGCCGGCATGTAGGGTGAGCGGGAGGTCACGTTGGCTCCCTTCAGGCTGGCTGTGGATGGCTTGGCAGGGATCAACTGGCTGCAGTTATGCTGCCACTTCTGGCCTGAGTGACAATTTGGCAGGGTGCTCAGGTGCAAGAAGCAGAGCACCAATCTGTTCCCTTACCCAGCCCTACTGCCCAGAGCTACCTTTTTTCATAGAATCATATAATCATAGAATAACCAGGTTGGAAGAGACCCACCAGATCATCGAGTCCAACCATTCCTATCAAACAATAAACCATGCCCTTTAGCACCTAGTCCACTTGTCCCTTAAATGCCTCCAGGGAAGGTGAATCAACCACCTCCCTGGGCAGCCTGTGCCAGTGCCCAATGACCCTTTCTGTGAAAAATTTTTTCCTAATGTCCAGCCTAAATCTCCCCTGGCGGAGCTTGAGGCCATTTCCTCTCGTCCTGTCCCCTGTCACTTGGGAGAAGAGGCCAGCACCCTCCTCTCCACAACCTCCCTTCAGGTAGTTATAGAGAGTAATAAGGTCTCCCCTCAGCCTCCTCTTCTCCAGGCTAAACAACCCCAGCTCTCTCAGCCGTTCCTCATAAGACTTGTTCTCCAGCCCCTTCACCAGCTTTCTTCTCACTTGAGGCTGGCATTCCCTACCTTTATTTGTGTGCGTGAGTGCCTGTGTGCCTTTCCCTGTGGTAGTGGCATTTGTAAGACACCACTGTTTGCTCCATCTGACTCCTGTATCTACTATGTTCCTTCTCATGGCAGTAGGAATGCAGGATAGATTTTAAACAAAAAGACGGTCACCAGTTTTTCCTTCTGTTTTGTTCTCTGATGTGTCAGTGGCTCTAGGGTCACTGTCCTGGCTCCTTCCTTCTGAGACACTCTTGCGAGGATATTGCAGCCCCTTGAAAATTCGTAGGAAGCCTGGACAGACTTGGTGCATCATCATACCTCTAGCATCCTCCCAGCCTCTGCCAGGATGTTGAACCTAGAGCTATGTGGGTACTCACTGTTGTCAGAAAATGAAACATTTTGTGGCAGTGCAGTTCAGCCCATTGTTGGCCAGGCATTTTTCAGACTCACAGGGCAGTGAAAGGAGAATGATGAAGGGGCAGATAGGGTGATAAAAGGGTGAGAGACAAGAAGGTCTGGTGTCAGGAGATCACAGTCCTTCATCATGCAACAGCCAACATATTATTTTTTTTTCAGGCATGGGAGTGATTCCTCCAAATCCTTTGTCTGTCTGATTTTCAGTAAAATCTGGGCATATGTTCATTTGGACTAAGGTGTGGGAAGAATGAATAGGAAAAAAATACTGGTTTTTTTTTTTTCAAATGTTTTTGAAAGATGCTTATTAATCTCTGCATCACAGTAAAATATTCTGAGGACATCCTGTATTCCACTATTTTTTCTGATCATTTCCCTTTCAGCTATCCTATACTTCACTGACCATTTGCACATTAAGTACTGTGAAGAAAGATCTAGCAGTGAGCAGCTAAAACCCATGATGAATAATCAGGAAGCAAACATCATTAGTCAAACACTTGGAACTGCAAATTTTTGGAGTGCAGGCTTTGCCAATGATATTAATGTGAGAAATGACTGGTTGGTGCCCTATTCTTTGATTAGATATTGTGCTGAGATTACATTTCCTAATCTAATTTTTATCATTGAGAGCATTTGAATTTCAGGGGCTTTTATTGGGAAGAAAATAATTTGGATTTCTTCACCCTGAGAATATTACATTCCCACTACTGCTTGATTTCACTGTGATCCAGGCCCTTTGTGCTACAACATTTTCAGAATTAAATTATTCAGGAATGTGCCTGGATTAGACTGCAAAACTGCATTGTGTTACTCATTGTGTAATTAATAATTGAAATTTCAGTCTTAATATCTTCTGAAATGCATTGCAATGTTGAAAAATAATTAACACATTCAGAATCAGTCCTGTCATCTTCTTTCATACAAGTCATCAGGATCAGAGTGACACTTCCTTTCTAATGACATATCCAGGGAAAAAATAGGTTTATAGCATTTCAGAAGGACAGACTCTGTAGGTATTAAATGGCTAAGATAATTGGTTAGTGCCATTTTATATGCTGCATTATGCAGGAGAAGTGTGCTTTTGAATGGGATTTGCAATCTGAAAGAGAAGACGAATGCTGAGAGAAATACGTATAACATGAGAATCCTGTGTATCAGTGGATAAAACCTTTTTAGGTCATCTGGCACATCTGTGAGATTAAGCTAGTTCTCTACTGCACCTCTTTTAATGCATTCCTGCTATACCTTAGGTGTTTGCAGTGAGACACCTGTAATGCTCTCCTGGGGAATTTATTTCACAACATGCTGGGCTGCTTCTAATATTTGTACTACATTTTCTGTCTTTTATTCCATTCAGTTTACTAAAGTAGAAAGGGGGGTACGCTGATGGAAATGTAAATAATAATTGAAATTGAGTTCTTCCCAAGAAATAATTTATGCTCTGATTGAGACCCTGAACCAAAATGTACAAAAATAAGTAAGGATATTTTCTTGCCGTGTGCTTTCTCAGAGCTTGCTGATGGTCACTGTACAGTGAAGGCCTAGGAAAAAAAGCCAAGAGCAGTGAAGAAAAAAGAATGTGATCCATATATGACAATTCCTAAAGATACTTTATAAAGTTTCATTGTTGCAGACTTTGATGCTGGATGAAGTTTCAGGAAACAGCGTTTAAACTCCAGGTTTTGCCAGAGGTTTTGCATGTACCTTTGGAACACAGACATTGTTGGAACATGTAAAAATAGTTAACGTTCCCTCAAGAACAACTTTATGTTTCTGAGCCTCAAACTGAAAAGGAAACCCTGTTAATTTCAAGTGTTCTAGGACAAGAAAAAAATGTTTTGGCCATAAAAATGACTGTACCTAGCTTCAAAAATAATTGGCAGTTAATTTGTTCCCTGCTTTTTGTCATCTAGATGGAGTTCAGGCAGCTAAGGCCAGACCACAGGTAAGAAATTATCTGTGTGTCTTGAAAATGCCAACACCGTTCTGTCAGGGGCTATGTGAGAAACCAGGCATGGACACCCTGTCCAGAGCTCCAGTCTGCTTTTTACTAAGTAAGTTTCACGCGGAGTAGTTATAAAGCTGCCCTGAAAATGAAATGGCAGTTGACCTGAGGTGTCAGAAATACATTTTCAAATGACTTGGAAACTGCTTTTATTCCTGTCTCACTTCAAATACCACCTAAATGGCAAAGAAAGTCTACGACTAGACTCAAATAATTCTCACTTTAGCAGCCTATGTGTGCGTCTTCCCAGTAACTGAAGGCACTTTGCCAGATCAATATGCAGTACCTTATTTAATAGCTCATTAAGTAAGTCCCAGATTCTTTTAACAGCTCTGTAGGTGATTTCAAGAAATCTACTACACCCACCACCACTTTGGAAGTCCAGCTGCGCCTGCTCAGTGGCAGTAAGTATGGACCTCCCAGCTATTTACAGCCTACTCTTCCAGTCTTGTTACACAGCATGCAACAGAACTTGTATCTCCACATCTTATTCCCCATCTTGCTTTCTATATAGTTTTCTTCAACAAAGTGCCTGGCAAAACAGTCACCTGGGTACTGTACCAATAAAATGTAAAACTAATCTTGACCGGTTTTGTCCATCAATTCTTATTCACTTTTTGAGCAAAGAAATCATTGTGTTGTCTAGCAGCATGTTTCAGGTTTTGTCAGACCTGTGATTCATCATGTCTCACCATATTTGATACACCTGCTAAGGCTAAGAATTAAATGAGACGTGCTTTGTTCTATTAATAAGTAAGCCAAACATTGCATCCAATTACCCATTTTCTTTACTGGCCAGCCATTTTAGGAAGAAGTTGGTAACAAGCATGGCCAGTTCCTTCATTTAGTGTATGGATGGGAGGGCAGAGGTGACTGAGTGACCTGTGCTTGATCGCATATTGCTTCTCAACTGTTGTGTGGTAAATGGGCATGTTTATCTGCTGACCAGTTGCAGAGTAAAACTAGTCTCTTAAACTGATTGCGTGTATGCTTTTTCATCTAAGCTGTGAAACAGAATGCCTTATCCCTTGGTGTGGTTCACAGCATACTCATTATTGTGGTTTATGTGTCTCAGCTGGTAAGCAAGGGCTCAGCTACTTGCATTCACATGCAGGCTTTTCTGTCTTCCACAGAAAAACTCTGATCTCTCCCAGCTGCAGGTAATATTTCTTCTTATATTGTGCTATGTTTTGTACTTGTGGGATAAATATATCCATATGTATGTACACATATATGCATGTGTACATGCACACATAAATATATTCATTTAAATATGTATATATACAAAGTGGTAAGTGAATGTGGCATCGGAAAGGATCATATGCTGGGTCAGGGACTGGAATACTGTATTTGTTGTGTGTGCTTCTCTGAGTCTCCCTTGCCTAGTCTTTCATACTGCTTTTGTGTCTGTGTGAATAGAAGCTTTGTTCTCCTGAATTTGATGAATATATGGAACTTTTACGTCTTTTATTTGTAGAAGACATAATGTACAGGCAGTAACAAAGCAGGGATCCTTCCTAGACTTTTTGAATAGGTGTGGCATTGAAGTTGTAAAGGGTTAGAATGAGTTTGGCATAATGGATAAGAAGTTCTTACTTTCTGACTCAGTTACTGAACTTCTTGAGGCTACCCAGTCCTTAAAGAGAAAGTGAGCTTCCAAAATAGTTCATCCCTTGGTTTGTTGTTGCCAACAAAACATACTGGAGACTAAATTAATTGAGACTCTTTTAAAGACAGTAGAACGATGAGAAATGATGGCTCCCATTTGGGATTAGGATGCACGATTGCACAGATCCCAAGAGCAGAGCTCCTACATCTGTTTGTGCAGGTAGGAATGCTGTTTGACAAGGGCACAGAATGACATTAGTGTTGCAGGATTATTGAGTACAGCTTGAACATACTTGGCAGTATCCCATGACCTTCTCTCCTGCTCCAGGTTCTTCCCTAATAGCAGAACTGTCTCTAGCCATACATTAATTTTTCTGATGGATTCTAAAGTTTCTGGACAAAGTATATCTATGAAGATGCTGCAGAAAAATGAAATAAAATAAATGATTGGTGAGCCCTGAATCACAGGCAGAAAGTTTAATTCTCTTTCCCTACTCCTATACAGGCCACAGGAGCCCAGCATTATGCTTAAGTCGCCTCTTAAATGGTAAAAATGTAAATCTGACTTCCCATTGACTGGTATATTATGCAGCCACTTACACCAGGATAAAGCAGTTGGAAAGATGTGGCATTCTGATTTGGTAATTTTTTTCTTTAATTTATGATAGTTTTAATGAAATTATGTAATATTTGGGACAGTGAAGAACTGGAAACCTTGTGTCTGACTACATCCATGACTGCCTGCCACCATGCAGAGTAGGAACATTTTCATAAGTCACCAATGAAACTGAGGCAGCAACAGCAGTCTACTTAGCAAATTGAAGGATGACGTATGAATAGGGGGGTAGAAATATTAAGAATAAACTTTGAAATTAAGAAAAAGACCATTAACTAATGCACCTTGTAACTACTTATTAAATAAGATAAAAATGCTAAAATACCAGAAAATTAGTAGTGATAATTATAGTTCTGGTGTGACTTAGTGTGCCAAGCTAACAGAGAGTGAACAGAAGCAGAAAGTTTTTTGAGCTTTCACAGAGCTGAAATCTCCAGAGATCAAAAGTAGGAGAATATCTGGTGTAATGTGTGCATCTATATGGATTTTAAAATATCTGGAGGTGGCAACTACAGCAGAAATGAGAGCTGCAGAAGCTGGAAAGTCAGAACCTGGCAGGCCAAGTTGGTTTTTGTGTCACTGTTGTTGCAGTTGTTTATTTTATGCATTTATTTAAAAGTTAACAAAAAAGGACTTTATTTAGCTTGTTCTTCTAATCTTTGCTTAGGCAAAGCCATCAGCATTTTTTCAATATAGGAAGCAGGTGAGCTCTTAGTGAAAAAAGCTGTATGGTGCTATATACAATACTCTGTGATAAAGATAGTCCAAGGAGATCAAATGATAGTTTTACAAAAATAGCTTCTGCCCTCACTGAATTCCTGTGCTAGATTCTGACACCCTTGTCACAAAGAACTCCACTGTAAACTCTGGGGTTGTTAATGCAACAGGCTCAAGGATATCTCAGTATGAAGAGAAAAAAGATAGATAGATACAGCCTTTATTTTGGCCTTGTAATCTATAAAAATTCACCTTGTTTTGTAGGATAATGGTGTATCGATTCTTTAAATTCTTTTTTTTTTTTGTCAGATATAATCTTGTTTCCATTGTTAAGTCAACACTTTGGAGGGATTTATCAACACTCTTAAATTCCACAAACCTGGAATTCAGAGTGTCAGGAGTAGAATTAAAATCCTGAAAAGCCTGGGAATACATAGGGAAGTCACATAGATGAGAGTGTAGTAAGTGTTTTAAAGAAAATTTCTGCCTATGTCTGTAACATGTGGAATAATCTTCAGCAGATGCATTGGGTAATGTGCAAAGGAATGGGCTCTTTGGTTCAACTCCAGCCCAAATCAGTAATTGTTGCTATTTTGATAGCAGCTAAGTGGTCCATGGGAAACAACTTAGTGGTCTCACCTGAGTCTTGTCCATAGTTGTTTATTATGTGAAAGCTCAAATTACCTAAGCTGAGAATAAAATGGTAAAAGGAGTTGTGGAGACTGAACCTCCTTTCACTCCTTTCACTTGAACTCTTTCAGGGCTAGGATGTAAAGGCAGGGTCAGAGGTACAGTAGAAATTGAGGGAACAAGTACAATGGTTTTTCTGTGGGTAATTTGGGTATTTTAGCCGAGAGGGCTGACTATTTGGTACATCTCACCCAAGACTGCTTCAGCCTGGTGGTGTTTCTGGACTGGGGCGTGATCAGTTCCGTCCAAGTCAGGACAGGGCTGTTTTGGCCACCTGCCTCCTGAGTCACATTCTACTGCTCATGGCAGGCCAGCAAGCTGGCAACGGGACATTGCTGGTGCAGGAGTAACATGATGGGGCCAGGCATGTAAAAAAAGGGCATCTAGGCAAAAAGAGGAATAAATGCAAAAAGCAGAGGAAGATGATAAGAACCCTGCTCCTGCTTTCACCATGAGCTGCCACGGAGGTAACAGGGCTCGTGCTTCTGTTGAGATTTTCAGATACAACAATGCTTGGGTCAGCTCTGAGGGCACCTTTCTCCCAGCTGATTACAGAGCCTTGGACTATCAGTTTTCATCTCCTTACACATCTCAGAAGGGAGAAGGATGAGTGATGCCTCCTGAGGGCAGGGGCAGAAGCAGCAGTTGCTGCTCCTGCTTCGGTTTCCTCTTGGATGAAATCCTTGCAGAACTGGCTGGTGCCAGTATCCCTTTCTGTAGGGACTAGTTTGTGTTGCTTACATCATGTGCTGGATTTAGAAGACCTTCAGGGTTACCATGGCAACAGTTTCTGCTTAAGTATAGGTGAGAATGTAAGTTAATTTTAAATAAGGTGAAATGAAGGAGGGGGTGAAAAAAGCTCTCTCAAAGCATCTGAAGCCACACAGATCAGATCTATCTATCTAATCAGTTTTGTACGAAAGCTTCTAAAGTTAAATTCACATCTCTGAGGTTACATCGTCCTGATAACAGAAAAAAAGAAGTTCGAGACCTGTTTCTTTGGACTGTTGCTGGTAGTGGTGGTGGCAGACCTGGGAAGCCTTCATTTCCATCTCCTCTCCATGTTCCCCATGTACACATTGCCAAATACTCTGCATGAAGTGGGGTCAGAAGATGAATAAGACCTAGAAACAGAACATCTAGTTGAATGCTCTGAGGTTTCATGGAGTATGAGATTAATGCAATGGGATTAATTACTCCTGCTGCTCGTTGTTAGCAGAAGAGGCCAATATATTGTCCTTCCTATTGTGGGCTGAATTCTGCCCTCAGTAGTGTCCTTAAAACCTGTAGCGTATATATAAAAATATAATGCATATATACATATCGGTTTTTGTATACACACACACACATACATATATTTATTTTGTTATAGAAAAATACAGTCTCAAAAATATAAATGCTCTGTTTATTAAAAAAATTACCTGGAGGCAAAAATGAAATTTGTATGTAGAAAAGAAGCGGTATGAAAGTGCTGCTCGCAGAAGCATTATAGGTTGGCCCCTTTTTGCTTTTTACCAGCCCAATTGTAGCACTTTTTCCTCAGCTCCTTAATTGACACTTATCACCATTGTGTGCAAGTGTCTAGTCCATTAAATAAACATCAAGGTAACACTAAGAGATTCAGAAGCCCACTTAAATGTTCACCTAGTCATTTAATGCCTTGTGATCCATACTTTGTAAGAGTTGCCTTCTATACAGAATTTACAGCTTAAGAGGAGGCAACTTTAGAAAAAGTAAAGGACAGTTAATGAGAAGCTGTTTGCAACACTGGTCACACTTGTGGTGGGAGACAAGCTACCTCCAGAGTGATGAGAAACAGCAGTAGAGGCTGACTCTTCTGTTCTCAAATCTGAGTACCAAGAGAATGCTGTTTAGATTTTTGTCATGAATTGATGCTTGATAGCAGGCTTTTGTGAATCTTTTGGAAGTATAGGTACCACAAATATCTGTGCCAGGTGTTTATCCCTTCTGTTTACCTAGCAGTGACAGTCACACAAGCAGAAACAAGGGCTTTACCCATTCATGGCCAACCCTTTACTCACCGGTAAGACACAATAAACTAAGGTAAAATTATGGTGCTGATTAATAAACAGTGCAACCTTTTAAAATTTCATTTCTTTGCCCTGATTTTCTGAACTGCTTTTTCTCTTCTTATCTCAGTTTCATTTGTTTGTCTTGCCATGAATCACTTCCCCGCTGCAGTTTAGTGCAAGAAAAAAGATCTCTCTTTCTGGATTCTGAAAGAGCAAATTTCTATCGTATAAGCTCTCCAGTACTACAGATGAGTTAATGTTATGAATTACTTCTAAAGATGTTTCCAACTTCCTACCATGAATTTCTGTAGATGTTTTTGGTGAACTGATTTATTGTTTCATTTATGTTGGTGATGAGCTCTTATATCCGTATGCAGATACATGATATATGCAGCAGGTTTAATTAATTAGAGTATCATGTGATTGCAAGCCAGTCACAGTTAAAATCAGAATATAAGGAAGGAGGTGATGGCTGACATAATGATTATTAGATTTCCAAAACCATCTGGATTATGCAGCGCATTCATGTGGGTCGGGCTGCTCTGAGCATGCACCTCAAATCCAAACTGCCAATCTACAGGGGGCAGACAGCTTATTGCATGCCTCATAAACAGTTTTGCTCCTCAGCAAATTCATTCACATGGTGTGTGTTTTAGGAGATATTCTTGCAACCTAAGCAATCAAAAGACAACCGAAATATTAGACATCTAAATTGAAAGAGGTTCTTCATGTAGCTAATGTATTATAAAAAAGGATCTGAAGGAAAGGAAGTAATTCAGTGGTGGAGCAAATCAAGTAGAAGCCCTCAGCACAAGGACTACTGTGAAAGAAGAAGCAATAAGCTGAAGGGATGGATAGCTCTGAGGGTCAAACAGAAAGGAGTAACTATGACTTGGTTTTAATTGAAGTGTAGCGACAAGATACTATTTCCAGAAGGGTCTGTTACATGGCACTGACAATGTGAAGTATGGTAGTGATGCTGTCTGGAAGTGTCTCACCTAGGAAGGATGTTATGGGACTATTCCATGCTATATTCAGAATATTTCCACCTACGGTATTTCCTGAACACGTGCATCCACGTGCAGGGCTACAGCTATACCACAACAGCTGTCCTCCAGATCACAGCAAGAGAAGAGAAATTCACTTAGGTGTGATAGAGGCTGTCTGAACTTTGCCAATCAAACAAATGGGCAAGTTCCCTATAGGAAACAATTTAGAGATTCTTCTTTACCTATGCCAACTGTGTGACAGGAAGGAAAGGCATCACTGAGGGGTTTTGAAGGTGTGGGTGCAGAGTTGTGGTGGCAACTGCCAATTGCTTCCAAATGGTTGGCAAACAGGTACTAAGAAAATCAAGCCTGTCTTAAGACTCAAGCTCTGTACCCAGTGGTCTACTGCTGTGACAGAAAATCTGAGCCTATTTAAAGCTGCTAACAGCTGCTGTATTTATTGCTACCCCCAGAAAGACCCCAAAGGGACTTTTCATTACATTCATGATTGCTTAAATTTAACAGTGCTTCCACTATTAGTCACCCTTACCATTTCTTATACACCAAATATACTGGTTAAGAGATATGTAACAGCCTTAGGTAATTTCTCTTACCATGCTGGAGTATACCTCCCCTCTAAACAAAGGCTATATAAGCTGGAAAGAAGTCCAAGTCCTTGATTTTCTTTGTCATTAATGATCGTTCACATAATAATACAACATAAACTGTCTTTCTCTGAACATATGGCTATCTCAGATTACAGCAAATTAGTCTGTCTGTGGATCAGGTTTGAGAGAGGGCAAAATTAATGGGAAAATCAAGTAATCTGATGAATGAGCTTGATGGCCTTCATCCCAGGCAAGGAACACAGACAAGAATGGCAGTTGAGAAGGAAGGAAGAATAATTGTTCCTAAGGGTGAGGGATGAATGTCTGGATCAGGAAGAGACTGGAATTGAAACAACCATCTGAAGTAATGAGTGGAGAATAGAATGGTTCTCAAATGAAGACCACATAGAGTAAGGCTCTAGCATGATTTAGAGACGTATTTCTAGTGTAGGAAACAGTGAAGAAAGGAAACTAAAGAGGAACATCAAACCTGTCAGGCAGACTAGCAGAAAGAACAAGACAAAATACCCCGAAGGCTGAGTCTCTGATAGATTGTCCCACTTGATAGCATTAACGTATAACTACATTAATGTATGTTTTTCTATTTGCTGGAATGAGCTATTCAGAAGTATTTTCATTGTATCATATTATAGACAGTCTTTGGGGCATGTGGTACCTTTCCTCTGCAGTAATTTTGTCCATGTGTAGGATTTTGGAAGGATACAGGAGCTTATTGAATAATTTCCACACCAACTCTTTCATGATAATCTGGAGAAATGGAGGGCAGAAAGCATCTTGAATCTGTAGGAAGTGTCTGTGTAGTAAAACTAGTCACAAAGTATGGAATAAAACATCTACTAAAATATTATTGCATGGTGGGGCATGTATTTTACCAAGAAAGTAAACAGCCAGGAGCACATGAGGCCAGGAACTGTGGCTCTCAAGAGCAGTATGGTTATCACTCATGGATGCAAAGTAGAATATTGATCCAAACAATTAGATTTCATTTAGGTAATTCTCAGGAGGTAATGGTGCAGAAAAACAGAAACAAATTCTCATTTGGCATTCAAAGTGGGACAGCATTAGTGTTTATGCCACTTTACACCATATAGGATTTCACAACTGAATGTCTACCTAGAGAAAATGTTTTCTTAAGAAAGAGGTCTGTTTCATTTTCTGTTGATATATCTTCATTTTATTCTTGTTAGGCAATCATGGAGAATCCAGTTTCATCACAGCTTAGTGTTATGCAGATGTTTGATGCCTCAGACAAAGTTTTTGTAAAAATTTTTTTAATATTATTTGGGAATACTAATTCATATCCAGGATTTCCTTTAATTCTGGTAAGATTACGTATTACCTCTCCTCCAGAAGCATTTCACATCATACCAGAGAGGCAAACCAGCTCCCAGTCTGTTGGAAAAGGTGGTTTAGGAATATTAGCTGAACTACCCCTCTGGTGAGTGTCTGTTGCATTGGAAAAAGTGGAATTATTCTCTCTGTTTCACTGGATGCTCCTGCCCCTCTCAGCTTTAAGGCCATGAGGAAATCCATATATACTACTGCAATACTGAGATTGTTTCCATGCATATATGCAATTTTCCCTTGCACATTTCATATGTGCTTCTTATGAAAGTATCTGCTGTAAGAATACATGTTGCTCCAAATGCTGACAAACGTGTAAGAAAACATGTTGCTCCAAATGCTGACAAACGTTTAAAATCCTGGAGTAATTGTAAGCCTCTTCTGCAATATTTTGTGCTGGTGGAATTACCAAATATCTCCCTATGAATCAGCAGAAATTATTCTCCAGCTTTAAGTAGAGTTATGATTCTTTTCAATAGAAAAAGTGCTTGACCAGTTGTACAAGGTCAGAGCCTTCCTTGCTCTGTGTTGCTGAGCTGTTCTCCTCAGTGAGTTTAACAGATAGTGATCCAGACTTGCACTGCTTTTGTAGTGCACTGCCGGATCCATTACTTCACACTTTCACTCCATTTGCTTCTCTAAATCCAAGGTGCAGGAAAAGATTCTGATATTTGTGTGTTATTTCTTGGAACAGTTCAGACTAGATTAATTTCTTACTTACTCCCGTGACTCACTTTTGGTTTGCAGTGCTTTGTGAGAGAGAACACTGCTGCCAGCATCATTCTAGCTTTCTTCAGTGCTTGTTGGACACTTTCTTATTCAGGACTCAGAAGATACTTGTCCTTCCAACTTGCAGCTTTTTATTGTATAATTTCCTTTGTCTGAGACCCTTCCTGACTTTAAGAACTATACCTGTATTACCTGGAAAGCGAGAGGGGAGTTGAAGTATAGCTCACCAAACAGAGGAGAAGGAAGGCATTTGTTCTCTGTCCTCATTTGCTGATGCTCAGATCTTACAGGATCAGGGGCAAGTGTCTCGGAGAAGCAAAACCCAAGGAGCTCAAATTACTGTCTGCATGATATGGTAGACTAGATACTAAATAAGGCTGTCTCCTTATGCCAGTGGCAACAGTCCTGTCATTCTATCTGCAGCTACATACTGAAGTATCTAATGAAGCAGGTAAACTTTCTTTTCTGTTGGCCTGTTCCCTCCTTACCAGAGAGGACTTTAAATACCAAAGACCTGACAGTAAAATAAAAGCTTTAGTAAAAAATGTGCATTTTGTAATATTCTATTTAAAATTACAGCCATAAGTTGATCAAAGGCTTTCCTCGTTGTGAAATCAAAATCAGTGAGCTTGGGTAAGCCTTCACTGATTCTTTACTCCAGTGTAGTCCCAGCTGCTTTTCATATTCCCCTCTGACCTTTCCTGTCACGTTCAGCAAGGGTTGCTAGAATGTCAAAAAGAAGTGAACCCTACAGTGTTGCAAAGCCTGCCAAATCTCGGGAGCGTTACACAGGGCTCGTTGATGTGTGATGTATTCCAAACAAGAAACTCAACTGAGAACTGCATTAGAGAAAATTGCAAAATGATGCAACTCTCTTTCATGTGATGGCATCTCTACCATCTCATTTTAAGAGATGGGTGGGAACTGGTTGTCTTTATATCCAAATATATATAAATACAATGGTTTTGAGCTTTATTTTTGTCTTTTTTCCCTTGAATGCCCAGAGGGAATTAATGCACAAAGTGAGAAACTGAAGAAATGAAATTTCAGAAGGAGAGCTAGGTAGGAAGAGGCAATGTTCTGTCCTTTTTTTTTTTTTACATGATGTACCAAATGAAATAGAAGTTGAGATGAAAATTTGGTTTGAAAATGTATAATCAAGACTGTGCATTCCCAGAAAGCGTCAAAACAAAATGTTCTCAAAATCAACACAGTTATGTGCTACACTTAGCTGTCCACAATTTGGCCTGCTAAAAAAAAAAAAAAAAAAAGCTAGTTTTGTGATTCCACGAGATTCCCAAAGGGTGAATTATCCAGCTGTTAAGTTCATATGACAGTAAATTCCATACTTCGGTGCCTTTATTGTCAGAAGCTGCAGATTTCAAATTAAAGTACCAAGCTGAGCAATTACAATAATGAAGGAATATAAATTTTGATTGTAAATGAGCATTATAGCTCATGATATCCAATTGAAAGAGAAATATGAGATGGAAGGCAACAGAGTGGGCAGGCTTGTCTTCTGGACCTAAGCAGGACAGAAGGAGGAGGAGTTCTTCCAGCCCTCAGTCTCACAGAAGGAAGAGCTCACACTGGTCTTCCCTTTGTCATCGTAGCCTATTTGCAACCAATGTGTGGGATAAGTGGGCTTTAGGCTTATTTTACTCCAGACCTGAATCAAATTGTAATATGAGTGCTACCACTCACTAAAGACCTATTCACATCAAAAATTCACACAAATATCCCTTTATTGGAGCATCGAGGAGTTTTTAACACAAACTTTCTCTAAAGCTTAGCAGATCCTAGCGTGTTTATTCTCAACACCCAAATATGAGATTTTTGTGTGAACATCTGTTTGCTTTGTGCTGTTCAAGATTTATGTCACATGTGTCTGCCTTCACCATGATCTACAGTAACTCATGTGAGTTACAATGAAGGCATATCTTTAGAGCTTAAAATTGTGGTGGGGAAAGACTAAACTGTACTATAGAAAACACTGAAGGAGCTAAAACTAAGTATTCAGTACTAACTCCAGATGCTTCTAGGTAAGGGCTAAGGATTAAAAGAAATAATGGCAATATTTCCTGTAAATGCAGAAACCTGAAAGAAGGCCAGGCTGAGCACACAGCCAGAGCACGCATTCTCTGCCCCAGTCTTCACATTTGTTCTCTCCATTGTTTCCCTGCTGAACTCTGGGACATCAAAGAGAGGAAATTTATCCTTCAGCTTCTCATGAAGGAAAATCCCAGTGGCATCCCAATCGCAGATCATATCATGTATTTCATTGACCGAAACAGGTATTGCTTCCCCCATCATCTTTCTCTTTTTTTCTTTTTCTTTTTTCTTTTCAATTCTCCTGTAGAATCATCTGTCTTCCCAGCCTCAAGCTTCAACTTCGAAGTTAGGCTAAAAATGCCTCAAGGAACAGCTTGTAATAGATGGCAGAAACTGATTGAAAACTGAAATGTCATTCATTTATTGTAAAAAAAATAAAAAATTGACTCTTACATCATATTAGTCTCCCCTCTAAATTTTAGATATTAGTAAGGACTTACAGAGAGGAGAAAGGGCAAGAGATTAGAAGTCTTCATAAATGGTAGTTGCTGTGTTTTGCTTCATTAATATTGTGTGAAATCCTGATCCTGTTAAAGTTAATGAAAGATTTGCTACTGACCTCAGTGGGACCAAGAGTTGAATTCTAAAACCTGGTGATGTGTTACACTTTATTTCTGTTCTTCCATTGTTCCTGTTATTGTTTCTAAATATAACCTGTGTGTAATTACTTAGATCTATCAGATTCTATTTTTCCCCCTATGATCCTCATCCTGATGTCCATTATATAAATTTGGATGACTACCTGGGAAACCTGAACATATATATAAATCTATGGGTGCTCATGAGATGCATCCCAGACTTCTGAGGGAATAGGATGGTGTGGTTGCCAAGCCACTATTCCATGATATTTGAAAAGTCATGGTAGTCAGGAGAAGTCCCTGGTGACTGGAAGAAGGGTAACATTGTCCCCATTTTTAGAAAGGGCAGAAAAGACGACCCTCGGAATTAATGAACTATCAGCCTCACCTCTGTGCCTGGGAAGATCATGGAACAGGTCCTCCTAGAAGCTATGCTAAAGCACATGGAGGATGGAGAGGTAATTAGTGGCAGCCAGCATGGCTTCACCAAGGGCAAGTCCTGTCTGACCCACCTGGTGGCTTTCTATGATGTGGTAACCACAGCAGTGGACATGGGAAAACCAATGGATGTGATCTATCTGGACTTCTGTAAAGCCTTTGACATCGTCCCCCACAACACCCTTTTCTCTAAACTGGAGACATATGGATTTGACAAGTGGACTCTTAGGTGGATAAGAAATTGATTGGATGTTCGCATTCAAAGAGTAGCGGTCAACATATCAATGTCCAGATGGAGATCTGTGACAAGTGGTGTCCCTTAGGGGTCCATACTGGGACCAGTGTTATCTTCATCAGTAATATAGACAGTGAGATCGAGTGCACCCTCAGCAAGACTGCAGATGACACTAAGCTGAGTAGTGCAGTTGCCACACAGGAAGGATGGGATGTGATTGAGAACAGCCCTGCAGAGGAGAACTTGGGGATGCTGATTGATGAGAAGATTGACATGAGCTGATAATGTGCCCTTGCAGCTCAGAAGGCCAACCGCATCTTAGACTGCATCAAAAGAAGCGTGGCAAGGTTGGATGAGGCCTTGGGCAGCCTGTGAAATGGGAAGTGACCCTCCCCATGGCAGGGGGGTTGGGATTAGATGGTCTTTAATATCCTTTCCAACTCAAACCATTCTATGATTCTATATCCCATCTTTTAATTTCACATTTTCAGACATTGATGTTGGTAACATGAACTGTGCACATGATAAAATTTCTTGTGCTTTTTGCAAGATAGATGCTCCTACAGGATTTTTCAAGATGATTCTTGTTTTTCTGCACTGTCTTAGACAAAGCAGATATTTCAATTAAAATGTTGTAGCCAGGAAGCTCTGTGGTCTTGCTTCTGAGTATGTCACATCAGACTTATTTGACAGAACCAGGTGGGCATTGCATTCATTCTCGTGTTCATGGGAATGCAATTACACATCAAACTCTGAAATTTTCAGTTAACTTGGAGTGATCTGTATCAGACAGAGACTATACTCTTTTGTCGTCCCAGTTTTTGTCCAGACAGGTACATCAAGAGTTTTTTTCAGTTTTCTCTATGTCAATTAAATGTAGCTTAAAATTTGCGATGAATTTTTTTCAGGTAGCTTATTATTCGGAGAAAATCCATTTGAAGACATTTCGCCCTGATAATACATTCTGAAATAAAGGATGCCAAAAATATCTGTTAAAAATATATTGAAAGTAACTTTTACAGCTCCCACATATATGGCTGAGTTACATCAGTGAATAGACTACACGTAGTATTGTAAGGCCATTATACTTTTCAAAAATCAAACCTGTTGGTTGAGAGAAGATCATAGAATAGGATCATAGAATAACCAGGTTGGAAGAGAACCACCGGATCATCGAGCCCAACCTTTCCTATCAAACACTAAACCATGTCCCTCAGCACTTCATTCACTCGTCCCTTAAACCCCTCCAGGGATGGTGACTCAACCTCCTCCCTGGGCAGCCTCTGCCAGTGCCCAATGACCCTTTCTGACGCTGTCATTTTCCCTGTATGCAAATTCAACATAGCACCTTCTCTCAAACACTCTGGAGTGCATACTACAAATAGCTCCATTTTATAAATAACATGTAAAAATGTGCACCAAAAAAATTCGTTATCTTAAGGCAGCAGTCTGCTCTCTCTTGATGAAACTCTAGGAACTCTTAAATATACAACTGATTCTCTGAACTGAGCAGTGGGCAAAGTTTACTCTGTAACTCAATTTAAAGACAGCCAGTGCTGATCGATACAAATAAAATAAGCAGACAAAGCAAGGCCAATGGCATCTAGGCTTGTATCAGAAACGGCATGACCAGAAGGTCCAGGGAGGTTATTCTCCCTCTGTACTCGGCACTGGTGAGACTGCTTCTTGAATTCTGTGTTCAGTTCTGGGCCCCTCACCACAAGAAGGATGTTGAGGCTCTGGAGCGAGTGCAGAGAAGAGCAACAAAGCTGGTGAGGGGGCTGGAGAATAGACCTTATGAGGAGCGACTGAGAGAGCTGGGGTTGTTTAGCCTGGAGAAGAGGAGGCTGAGGAGAGACCTCATTGCTCTCTACAAGTACCTAAAAGGAGGTTGTAGAGAGGAGGGAGCTGGCCTCTTCTCCCAAGTGACAGGAGACAGGACAAGAGGGTATGGCCTCAAGCTCCACCAGGGGAGGTTCAGGCTGGACATTAGGGAAAAAAAATGCCCAGGGAGGTGGTTGATTCACCTTCCCTGGAGGTGTTTAAGTGATGGGTTGATGAGGTGCTGAGGGGCATGGTTTGATATTTGATAGGAATGGTTGGACTCAATGATCCGGTGGGTCTTTTCCAACCTAGTGATTCTATGATTCTATGATTAAGATGTCAGGATATATTTTAAGTGGGGTCTAGGTGCCCATTTCACTTGCCTACTTGAAAAAGCACAGAAATGTTGGCGAAAATGGAATATTATTCTTTCCTTAAAACTAGATGATTGTCTAATCTCCAAACGTCCTTTAGATATCATTAAGGAAATTCAAAGTAACTAAGACCTTTACTTTCGCACATTTTCCCAATTAACATTTCACATGCATATATGTGCTTTTGGAAAACTAACTATTAACCATTTTATAGCGGAAAGAGTAGAGATATAATTGCTAAATATATTTATATTTCCTATTTAGTATGCAAACCCAAGAATAGATTATAGTTTGAAAAATGTTCAAAACAGAGTCTGATAATTTCTTTCCTTTTTTGATTGACATTTTAGTGTATCTCTATGCCATTATATAAAAAATCCTGTATATGAGGCTATATCCTGCTAGGTAGTATCACACTTCTTCCTCGGTGACGTTATGCTCCTACTATAGTTGCCAAAGGATTTCAGGGCCAAGAAGTTGAGGAGGAGATTTCAAGCAAATTTTCAGGATGCAAAATTTGAATCCTGACTCTGATATAGTGCTTATGGATAAGAACTAACTTTCCCCTTGCCTCATCTAATTTCTGTACCTATTACTTTTGCAGAGCAATGTTTTACAGAGCTGGATGATATTAAAAGTAATTAGCATGCTGGAATTGCAGAATGATCCCTTAGGTATTCTAGTGGGGTTTGGTTGTTTTTTTCTGTTATTTAATAACTTGGCATTTTTGTATCCCTTTTGTGAAGGAAAAAAGAATGCAGTACAATACAGCAGTAATGGAGTGTAAGATGGATGATGAATGGTTTAGGTATTACATACTAAAGCTCAGCTACTAATTTGTAACTATAATGTTATTTCTATCTATTCACTCACCTGAGTGTTGTAGTAGAAACTTTGTGGTGCCCTACTGTTCAAAGAACATTGAGATCACAGGTAATAACAAGACAAGATTTTGTTGTGGTTATTTTCAATATGCACTATCTTTTAAGACTGTAACAGTTATATACTTGTCAGTTGGCCAGTGAAAAAGGCACAGAAGCATCTCTAGTAGCTCAGTAAGTCCATCTAACCATCACTGTTTATTTCTTTTTCCTTTCACTGTGCCCTGGCCCCATGCACACCGGCACTATCACTCTGATTTCAAAGGAGCTATGCTGAGTAGCACCAAAGGAATACTTCACATTATTTTCTGTGCTTCCTTTCTTTTTCAGTTTGTCATTTGATTTCTTCCTTCAATTTTTTCAAGAGACAGAGAAGCCTACACCTGACAGATGGTTGCCTTTTTCTCTTAATCTTTTCAGAAAAATCCCATTCATAAGAAGTAGATTACAGTCATGACACTTGTTTTCCATTGCTGGATATGAGCTACTGAGAACTAATGTAAGTGTTAAGCAGCTGCCTTCTGCCTACATGCAATCAAAGTCAGTACAAATTCCTAAGTTCAAAGGAGGATTCACATGTTCAGATATACACTTGCTGTCACGGTAATCCATAAAATGTGTTCCTAGCCTCAGTAACTGTGTTCATTTTAGGGCAAGTGGTTCATTTTAGTGAGATGAGAGTCTCGCCCTCAGTGTTTAATAGTTCCTCGTGCATTGCAGTTTATAGGGAAGCATGTTATATCACTTCATTTTTTAACAGAACCAGCAGAGCTCACTTTTGCGACAAAGACATCTCTCCACCTGCCATCTGAAATATGTTGATATCATGAACCGTTGCAAACCCACTCCACAATCTGCTTCTGATTGGCAGTCGCTGCTCAGAGGCTGTGAGAGTTGGGATACAGGAGGTCGATCAGAGCTGCATTAGCAAAGCCGCGTGAGGAAGATGGCAAGCTCTCTCCTCACTGAGGGCAGGAACCCCCCTCCCTTCACTGGGCTGGGAAGCACAAAATGCTGCAGAGCCATGAGCAAACAGATTGAGCATGTTCTTAACCTCTGTAGTGTTCAACCAGACTTTCATAAAAGACATTCACCCTCCCACTAAATGAATAAAGGAAAGGTTGATTGATGACTCAGAAATGTATTTATTCAAAGTGCTATTTATCTGTAGCTACACAACAACTTTCTGAACTTACAGGAAATCAAGCAATTCAGTTCCCTGTAGTTACAAAAGCCCAAGATGGCAACGTACATGCTGCAATGTGCTTATTCTCTTTAAAAATGTAAAAGAAGAGCTTCATGGTTTAAGTTTCCCTGCTAGTGGAGTCTACAGTGGTTACCCTCTTGAATGATTATTGCGTTTCTGCATGTAATAGCATGTAATCTCCAACTTGCTGCATGTTTGACCTGATTATTTATTTTTTTAATCTTGGCTTTAAGAAAACAAATCAAGCTTGTTTGTTAAAGCCAAGATGAAGAAAAACCCCGAACATCAAAACTTTGTCAGAGTAGATTTGGATTTTGCTTCCAGCCTGGAACAAAACATAGTTCCTGTATATCTGCTCAGCTATTTATTGCGAAAACATCTATGAAATCTTTTGTGGTCTGAGTTAAAGTAGGGTCAGTTTCTAACTTTACCTAGCACCTGCCTAAGTACCTTCATTTTCTGAAAGTTAACTGCGTGTTTTTTAGGCAGTGCTTCTGTCTAGAAGTGATAAAATTGGGTGCTGATATGCAGAAAGACCAATGCTTATACTTATTTCTATAGCAGCCAACACCATTCTTGAGCTGGTGGAGTGCTGTAAGCCAGAGGCAAAATAAGTCACAACTGCAGGGAGGGGTGGACAAGACAGGTGGACCCAAGCTGAACAACAGAGTATTCATTCTCAAATACCTCTTACTCGGTATTAAATGGAGAGATCATGAGGATCTTGCTCTCTTCTTTGGTGGCCAACGTCCAGTGAAGACCTCGTCTGTCTGTTTAACCCTGATCCCAGATCCATGTGTTCTAAATGCAGCTCCTGAGTCCAGCCCTCTCCCATCCTCATATCCTTTCCTTCATGTCTGTGCTGCAGCATGTAGGGTGGCATATAGCCATTGAGGGGTGGGGTGGAGGCATGATTTCATATAATTATATATGTTTTGTTATTTTCTAATTATTTTCTTTAATGCTACTATTATTATTTTAATTTAGGCTGTAGTTTTATTTTCCTTTCCCCTTTCCCTGGGCTGTGGGGAAACTGCTTGGTTTTGGTGAAAAAAATTCACCAGCTCAGGGCTAGATCTTGACACAACTCCCTGAAAAATATATATTATTTTTCCTTACATTAACAACAGTAGTTCCTGGTATTTTTCTTGTATTAACAGTGACATAGAAATTAATAGATTATTTCAGTTTAAAGAAAATGAAAAGCTATAAATAAATTGCTGAAATACAACTGTTTATAATGGCTTGATGTCTAGATGGAGATCTGTGACAAGTGTTGTCCCTCAAGGATCTGTGTTAGGACCAGTGCTGTTAAATATTTTCATTGATAACACAGACAGCAAGATCGAATGCACCCTCAGCAAGTTTGCAGATGACACCAAGCAGTTGTCATACCAGAAGGATAGGATGTCATCCAGATAGATGTGGACAAGTTAGAGAAAAAGACCTGTGTGAACCTCAGGAGGTTCAACAAGGCCAAGTATAACATCCTACAGCTGGGCTGGGGCAAGCCAGAATTTCCATACAGGTTTTGGGATGAAGTGATTGAGAGCAGCTCTGCGGAGAAGGACTTGGGGCTGCTGATTGATGAGAAGCTTGACATGAACCAGCAAGGTGCGCTCACAGCCCAGAAGGCCAACTGTATCTTGGCCTGCATCAAAAGAAGCGTGGCCAGATGATCGAGGGAGGTGATTCTGCCCCTCTACTCTGCTCTTGTGAGACCCCACCTGGAATATTCTGGCCAGTTCTGGAATCTTCAGCATAAGTATAAGGAACTGATGGCATTACTCTAAAGGAGGGCCATGAAGATGATAAGAGGAATGGAGCACCTCTGCTATGAGGACAGGCTGAAAGAGTTGGGGTTGTTCAGCCTGAAGAAGAGAAGACTTTAAGGAGACCTTATAGCAGCCTTCCAGTACTTGAAGGGGGCCTACAAGAAAGCTGAGGAATGACTTTTTTTCAAGGGCATGTAGTGGTAGGACAAGGGGGAATGGCTTTAAATTGGAAGGGAGAAGATTTAGATTGGACATTAGGAAGAAATTCTTCACGGTGAGGCACTGGAACAGGTTGCTCAGGGAAGTTATGAATGCCCCAAGTGTTCAAGGCCAGGTTGGATGGGGGCTTTGAGCAACCTGATCAAGTGGGAGGTGTCCCTACCCATGGCAGGCGGTTTGGAACTGGATAATCTTTAAGGTCCCTTCCAAACCAAACCATTCTATGATTCTATGAGAAGATACACAGGGTGACATCTTGCATGTTAACTACAGTACACTTTTAGATGCAAACCTGGAGATGTGTATGTGTCCATCCATGTATTGTATGCATTTCTGTGGCCAGTTACAGCTGAAGTAAACATCAGCTGGTATTTACTGCTGCTTTTGCTGCCACATATACATTTTTTGTACTTCAGCTTTTCAGATCTTTAAGAAATAGGGACAGTGGTCAAAAATAATTTGTATTCATAGATATTTCTAATACGACTGTTAAAAAGGTCCCACATTAAAACCAAAGAAACGTAAGTATTTGGGGTTTTCTCATCCTGACGTGTTTTAATATATGTAGACTGGAGTGGCAGATAGAAATGTTCATTTCCCGGTTTTAGAAAACAGCCCATGTGCTTTTGCTTTGGAGGATACCCACACTGCAGCTGTAAATGGACCAAAAGGTGGTCCTTAGTGCTCCGTGCGTTCTCTTTTATTCGATATTTTCTTACCTGTGTTTGTGGGTGCCAACTACTATGTTTTTTATTCAGCAGTGTTATTTACAGATACATAGAAAGCTTTTGAAGCTTCTTGCTTATATGTGCTTTGACATACTTGATGGAAGGAGGTTGGATATCTAACTGTCTTGTAGATCTGCATCTGCACAACCATATTCCTCACAGACCTCTAAGATGGGACTTATCTTATTCAGAAGATCTGACAGTATTGCTAGTTGGCTCATGATAGGTTTGTCTTGTTCCTTCTGCTTGTTGTGTGGTCCTGGAATGAATCATCACCAAATCTATCAATGCCTCTGTAAACATTCTACCATATCTCTTCATGCTAGCATGTACGATCTCTGTAGGAAAGGATGTTTCTCTTACCTCTTATTTGCTAGCCACTAGAGACAGAGTCACTATGAATCCTCCTTCCCTCCTTCTATCCCTTCCTCTGACACTTATGGTAATAACTCCTCTGGACAGTACCTGCACCTTTCTACCAAAACACGGGACCAGGAGAGAAACCTGAAAGGTGTTCACTTGGAAGTGTTTTGTGTAAACAAACTGCTATTTCAAGTTGAGTGATCTCAGTCAAGCTAGACTGTCCTAGCCTGGATGCCGAAACCATGAGAAAAAAGTGCAGTCAGTTTAATAGTTTAGAGAGCTAATGCACATGCTCTTTTTGTTTTATATCACTTACAATAACATTGCCTTCAGACTTGTTGCAGTACAGTTGCAGTGATTAATAAGAAGAGGCTTTTTTTTTTTAAGCACTTCTTCCCTCCTCTGAGGAAAGAGAAGAATAGTGCAATAAGTGAATTAGGAAATACAAATGTTTTGTTTAAATTTGATGGAAGAGGCATTGTTCCAACAGGAGTTTGTCATAGACTTTAGTGATAGTGAGGTTTCAGCATGTGGCAGACCAGTATTCACTCAGTCATCTTACATGTGACAGGTGAATGAAACAAGGTAAGAGAAATCCAAGAGCTTAAGATTCTTTGGCTTCTCCTGGCATAAGTTAGTTGGTTGCTCAAGTAGGTCAATCTCTTAGTCATGTTATTACTAAGTATAGGTTGTTGTTCTTCGTTAAAGTGAATTTGTTGCTCATTAATGGGTTCTTACTAACACATGGCTGTGGACAGGATATGTAGCAACTTTATCCCTGGGTCTATCTGTGAGCATCCTCAGGTTACAGCAGGAATGGCATCTTGGAATACAGGACCTAAAAATGTCCCCAAAGTTCCTCTTGAAGCCCTGGGATCCCATAATGAACCCTTTCATCAGGCTGATCGTCTAATACTTAGTAACTGTATCCTCAGCTGCTTCAGAGTGCTCACTCACACAGCTTTTTTCTTCACTCACCGTCCCTTTCTCTCTGTCTATCTCTCCTTTTTTTTATTTTATTTTTTTATAGTAAGAGGCAAACAAGTGGGATAACCTTGTGTGGTCTCTGAATGGCATGTGAACATTTCTTAAAATACAGCTCAGCAGTTGTCAGCTGTTTCAGTACAGGGATACTTCCTATTATTCTCCAGGTTTTTAACTTCACTTTTGTCTCCTTGGAAAAATGAAACTTTGGAAATACTTTGAAAATATGGAGGCCCCAAATCTCTATATTTGGATTTTAAAAAGCATTTGCCATGTGGGAAACCTTCTCTGTCTTTCTTTATGTTTACCATATCCTGTCTATCTTTTCTGTATAAGTACTATAGACTTTGAGTTAGTAGCAACTGTCTAGTGCAGATGCCAAACTAATATCAAGAGTTTGAAGGTAAACTCTACCCTCCCCCCAAGAAACCCCTCAAATCATAAGTATTTAATAACTCACTATGCTATGAAGCCTGAGCATGCTACTATTCAACCTGCTCAGAGCTGTGTAGAGTATCCTCCTTTCAAACAAAACTGATTTGTAACTCCATCTCTTTCAAGAGATGATGTCAGCTTCTAAACAGAGAGCCAAATTGGCATCAGGCTGTAGGTGCATAGCCAATCTGCTTTCCATATTGTTCTTTTGGCTTCAATACATCATGAATAATCTGTTCAAAACAGTCTGGAAACCTCAGTGCAAGCAGGATGAACTTTGTATCCCTAAAGTCACTTTTCACATTTGCATAGGCCTCGTGCCTAGTGAGGAGCCTGTATGCATGACAGAGAGAAAGGAAAAATGTACCTCACAAAATAGTTCTTTGATTTTATTTATTTATATGATACTTCTCCAAACCATGACTGAAGACACTGATTTTTCTACTGACATATGCATGCAATTTTTCCTGAGATGCAGGAACCAAATCTGTCAGCCTCCTGATGAGCATTACGGAGAGAAAGACACCCAGGATAATTTAATTAGACCACAAGAAATAACCCAAACTGAAGGACATTTTCTGGTTGTCAGGGACTAAATTCATCTTTATAACAGGCAAAACCACTTCCCTGATTCAGAGACTCCCCTGTTTTCTGATCACCTCTGAATCGCTTTTACACTGTGATGCTGAAGTTCCCTGACCCTTCCTAGAGATTTGCTTCAAGATCCTCAGCTGCCAGTTCCATGGTATGTCTATGGATCTGACAAAAAGGTGACTTCATTCTATAGTCATAGATGTTATTAAAAATTATTGAGGTCCAAAGAATAATTTAGAGTAGCTTCAAGATGTCTAAATTACCCTGACCTGCATTAACCACTGAGGAATGGATGCAATAATAAATGATGACCTAGTTACTCGGGACTGGGTGATGTTTTCCACTTTCTATATAGTTCCCAGCTCTGGAAGAAGTGGTAATGCTGCTTTGGTAAGTCATAGATCTTTTTGGTATACTTCCACTTTGTTTGGTTTTTGCTTTTTCTCCCCCCTCCACCCCACCATGGAGATTGTCTCACCACGGGGAATGCTCAGCAGTCTGTCTTGGAAAAAAGAGAGCTGAAGGAAGGGAAAGGTTGAGGAAGGAATAAAAAAAGGGTCAGTGGAAAGATATGCCATCCTCCCTTATCATGGCTGAGCTGTCATTGTTGCAAGCAAGGACTCTGAAGAATTCTCATTATGGCTTTATTCTGTGTGATGTTGCTTGAGAGACCTGTGCTGCTGGGCATGGACGCTGGCTGAGGAACACAGGATCTGTTCTTAGCTCTGCTAACAATTCACAGTCTGATCTTTGCCAGACTTTTCCCCCATTTAAAGCACAACCTTCTCATCTGAGCATGACAGAAATAAGACCCTACTTTAAATATTCTATATCTTCAAATACAAAGCTGTTGTAGAAGGAGCAAATGGACATTTGCTACCCTTATGGGATTCTTTCTCTTCTGAATAAAGCAAGAGCTTTTCATCCCCAGAGCTGAATGTGCTCCTTTACTGAGTAAACAAGCTACACAACTTGCCTACTCATAATATAATAGATACCATTATTAATAATTGTATGTAAAATAGTTCATTAAGCTTCTATTTTACAAAAACTAATATATTAACTAACTAAAAATTATGTTCAATGACCCATCTGTTAATTGCCAAAATCAGAATTCACTCTCCATCTGCTCAGAAACATGAGCAAAACAAGGCACTTAAGTCATCAAAGAATAAATGATCCAAACAATAATGATAGATACGGTTTCGTAAACTGCTCTGGTTTCTCACAGGTAGTAGAATCATATCAAATAAATGTTGTTAATTTATGCTAGGAAAAATTGATACATAAAGTGTTTCAGATATTGTTGTTCTTATTGTAAGCATCTTTTTCATCCCTGATGCAAGTATTTTACATTTTTGTTGCATTGGTTCTGTAATTTTAAAATTGTAGCAATTTGAGTCCTAATATTCAGGATTCCATTGATGGCACTGCAATTTGGAGATCTGCTATTTGAGCAATTGACATGAGAGCTTAAAATGTTTGGTGTATATATATGGTGTATGAAGTAAGTCAACGTGTTATTCACCTGTGCAATATAAATATAAATGGTGTCCATAGTGTAGCATTTACTCAATCTTCTATGTGCAGATTTGGCTCAAAGTGTTAAACTTGAGTTTATGGAAACTAGGATACAGCTCTGAAAGTAGATTCACTGATAGATCTTAGATTGAACATTTTTTAAGAGTTTAGCAGGTAACATGAAAGGAGATGTTGGATCTAATTCATTATTTTTTTGTGAAGGAACTGCGCAGTGGTTGGAGGTGTTGGAGTGAAATGCACAGCAGGTAAAATTTTATGGTATTTAGCACCCTTTTTAAAGCTAGATACCCTTCATATGGTGTAGAGGAGGGTATATTTGGGAGGAAAGCTCTCAAAACTAAACTTCTGAAAAAAAGAAACTAAATTATCTTACTTACATTAGAAACAGTCTTGGAAATTAAAATAGTGGGGTTTTATCTTTTCATATATGTGACTTCTTCAGAGCCTTTTCAGGGATGTCCATTATATATGGCCATTCATGGTTATTTAGAATGAGGAGAAGTCTGCTGTGTGTTGAATGTACAGTATAGAAGCTGCAAGGTGACTCCTTGGCAGCTTGCAGGCATTGATGTACCATGGTTTTTAACTTCTTGAGTCAAAATTTTGGAAGTGATTGGCATGTGTGAAATTAAATCAGCAAAAGCTTACAAGCTTATTAAATGACAGCACAAGCAACAGCAAAATGATCTTCTGCAAGTCTGATATTTTGACAACAATTAATATCTATTTGCATGCTATTGAAAACAAAGGAAAGAAAGAGGCTTTCTTTCTATAACAACAGAGCCCAGCTATAGGTTAAAGTCTGAATTAGATCTAGCTCACAGAGCAAGAATAAATAGGAAATAAATTAGTGTCCTCAAAGGGTAGACACATTTTGGTCTTTTTCTTCCTTAGACAACTACCTATACTTAACCTTTGCTACTGAAGTTATTGTAGTTTATATAGCCCAAAGCAGTTTGCCCCTGTCAGTGCATACCAGTCATTTGTGCTTGGCACTGGTGTATCTCTGAGAAGTATGTTGGGAGAGAATCGCAGCAAAAAATATGGTAGAAGTTGGAGGCAAGTTCATAGGCATTTCAAGTAAGCATATGATCTTAATATTTTAGGTTAAACCAAGTAATTAATTCCTTAAAATTTAAACAAGATTACTTGGTATTACTAAACTAGGGTAACTAAACTAGCCACTGCTTATTTTAATGAATTCTTATTAAAATATATAATGGTTTTGTAACTGTTCAGCTGAAATTATACCCTTTCCTCTATTTAACCTTCATCACAAGGAATATCCCTTTCTTTGACCCAACTGCTAACAACATCAAACTTTAAATATAAAGTGGCAGTCTTAATAATGAAAACTCAAGAAAATATTTCTACCAAGGAAAAAATCTTTCATTATTTTAAATTGAGATGGTGCTGGATGGAAACAAAAAATACAAACATGCAGGATAGGTCTTGCTTAAATGTAGGTCTCAGGTTTTGAAGACTATGTGGAATGAAATCAGAATTGTGTGGCTCACTTGGGAAAAACATTCCCCTGTGAAATTAATGGTAGGTGACTTTTTCCTGTCTTAGTTCAGTAAGATGAGCTATACTCTGATTTTACCAGGTGCAAATCCTACCTGGTGATTTTAATGTACCCAGTTCATCTAATGTGTCCACGTTTTCACTATCTACATATGATTCAATTTGCTGTAGAATCTGCACTACATGGGATGTCACGGCACAGCCTTAGAGGTGATTCCATACCCACACTACTGAACTTCTGTTGTTTTTCCCCAGTCCTAAAATGCCATTGTGACATTGTTAGCCAGTAAACTACTTTTCTTCTAAATATACTTGCTTATCTCTTTGCAATGTAAGTGAAACAGAAATCACATCTATTCTCATACAAAGAAGTTTATTTTCATTGATCCTTTTTATATCTATAAATGAAAATATTTTATCCTACAGCTTAATTAATAACTGACCTTTTCTCTGTCTGCTCTTAACCAGGGAAGCGCGGTTTTTCTCTTGTAATTACATTTCTGCCACAAGGTATTTTTCTTCTTTTAGGGGATCAAAACCATTATTGACAGTAGGACGTAGTCTTTTCAGTATTTTAATCTAGAAACTCACTATGTATGTCTGATACTTTGTCCTGCCAACAGGAGTTTAATAGTCTACTGGAGCATTAGCAGCAACTGATCATTGTTCAGAAGGTCTAACTAGCCTGAGGTTATATCACCCTGGCAGACAGAACATTAGCTGAGGGCATCTCTTCATTAATTGTTTATGCAGATGACCCTGTGGTGGAAAGGTGGACATTTTCTGATTCACCTTGGGCAGTGTAAACCAGCCTGAAAAGCCATTGCAATTACAGGATGTTAATGAGGAAGCAAAGAGAGAGCGGGTGGCATAGAGACCGCTACTGTGAGCCCAGTGACAGCAAGGGTTTATTCTTGTTCCCACTGCAGCCAATCATCCCTGTTGATTTAAAGAAGGGGGAGAGTGACACTCCTGGCTGAGATCCAGCATGATAGCTTCCAATGTCTCATATAAGGTGTCAGGGCATGATGGAATGATATTCTGTCCTGCACAGACTTGACACAGTGAATAACTGTTCTTTCTCTAATTGCTTTTGCTACAGACATTTAGGTCGCTAAAGATGCAAGGATGAGATGAACATTTTTCTGCCATATAGTCCTTACTCAGAGAGTCGAGAACTGAGAATATCAGTTTGTTCACAGGTTGTGAGCTGTGAAAGGTGAGATCAGTAACGGGTGGATTTTTTCACCTGCTGGAGAAGATGGCATATACTATCACACTTGAAATTCTCTGGTGTCCACAGTTAGAGTGACCAGATAGCCTGTAGGGAGTGCTTCAGCATTTAGCATTGCAGACTGAATGGACTGAGGCATCTGAACATTCCCATCATGGAATTGTTTTGAGGAAGAGTGAGGAGAATTATTAGGAAGAAAACAGATCAAGAATAAAATCACCATGGATCAGAATGACACCTCTGCTGGCAGAACTGAAATTGGTGTAAATGTTGCTTTTCATGTTGTGGAAAATAAGAGCTTAATTGCTTTTATTTCATTTCATCAGATCAGAAAAGTAAAGAGCTACCGCCTGTTATGAGCTCTGCTTAGGGTCAAAGTCACAACAAAGGTTAACTTTTGCTCTGTTAAGTAGTTTAAATGTAACAGTATTCTTTTCTGAAAGCAAACCCAAAGTTGTTTATGTTGAAGTCTGTTTTGGCACTGGAAAAGTTGGTACCATGCAGTTCTGAGAACATGTTATCAGGAAGCAAATAAATGTGGTCAGCTCAAACTCATGGCATGAAGAGTCTGTGGAATGAGATTGCTAATTACATGTTATTTATCTTTAATGTGTAAAATTAGAAAATTCTTGCAGGTTGCTTAGCTTCAATTTTCAAAAGATTTTTATTCTGTTCCTGAAAGGTTTCAGATTGATAACCGCACAGATTAAAGTTTCCCAGGAAAATTATTGGCAACTCCCTGCTGTGATCTCGTCCTAACGCACATTGTGCTACATACAGAAAGGCCACTCTCACAAGGGAGTTTTGTGCCCTTGCAGTTCTCCCTGTCTTTGGCAGGACTTTGAACTGTGATGATCCACACTTCTACTTCATCTGTTTAAATAGGCAATTTCTTTCTTCAATCCAAAGCACTTGCACTCCCTTCTATGTGTGAGCTCTCTTGTATACCTGCAGAACCTGCATCTCCAACCTGGGTGACAATAATTCATTTTAGCAATAAAATGGGGGGTTTTGCTCAGGGTAGTTTGGTTCTATTTTGCTTAATTGGCTGTTAAAATCAAAATTGGGCACTGAACTAGCTGTTAAACATCACCTCTGGCAAATGGTTTACTTTACTCAGGAACCTCTTTGCTTTTGCTTATGTCAAATCCTTCCTTGGCAAGAGGCAAACCCACCTGGCCTGGCCCCATGCCCTGCCCTGTGCTGTCTGGTATTGCCACTGGAACCAGCCAGCACTCCCTGGGCAGCACACTGACAGATAAACAAATTGCACATTTAAGAGAAAACAGAGAGAATCAGTAAGACAGGTACTGAACAGCCTCTGAACAAAGTCTGAAACTGGAACAAGACAAAGTGTTTAATGGATATACAAAGCCTTATTGCTGAAGATGCGGTGTAGGTAACTCTTTACACCCATCAGAAAAGGACATGTTAAAAATATCTCCCCAATTTCCCTTCAAAAACACCTAGTTGTTTGATAGATTTTATTAATTAGAAACATTATCTTTCAGCTGCTAACAAGACCAGATCTCTGCATTACTGCAGCTGGGATAAGACTTTCCTTTTGTTTGCTTTTTGTGATTCTGCATTGAATTTATCAAATAACAACTAGCTACATTGCATCTTCAGTTTCATATCCACAAAACAGGCTAAGAGGGATGGAAAATTCCTTGTGCATAATCCAGAAATGCTGTAGTGAGGTGTTCAGCTTGCTCAGATCATTCTCTCTGTCTGCACTCAGCTGGAAGTGCAGCTAATCTGGTACCGGGTAGGTAAGGGGAGGTGGCTAATAATGGCCAGCTAGCCTGTATTTTCAGTAAATTACTGTCAGACAAGAGCAGTGAGGAAGCACAGGGGAATAGTGACTCAGCCATGTGTGTCTGAGTCACAACACCTCCTGTGTCTGTTCTGCCAACATTATTTTAGTGCAGAGTTTTAGGGTTTGAGGCTTTTTTCCTAGGACGTTTTCAGGGATGTGCCTAGAAGCACACAATAGCTCTGGTGAAAATTGCCACCTAAAGCTTCCTTTTATCTGCTTTACAAATGAGTGAGCTCAGTAAAAAACGGTGAAGAGTCTTTTCCTTAGCATGGCAGTGGTAGTGCAACTGATTTAGATATGACTGATACTGCAGACTGAGGTTAAGTACAGTTGACTGGTTCAATCAAACAGAAATGCAGGAATTAAAATAAATGGGCATCATAAACTGGACATGTCCTAATCTCTCATCTTTAAGGAGGCAGTACATATAAGACCTATCCACAATATCTTCTGCACCAAGGTCCTTAGAGAGCTGAGAGGTGGGCTCAGGTTCACCAGACCAAAATTCCAGGTATTGTCTTGTGCCAAGTGTTTATTATTTTCTGTGGCTTGAAAAGCTTGGATGACAGTGGGAAACACTGTGCACAGACTACAAGTAGGATGTAGGCCTATTGGACATCGACTGTGATTCTGGCTTTTTTTTTTGTCTGGTTTTATTTCTAGTCAAACCATTTCTATTCAAGAAAGTACCTGGTTGGTTGTAAAAAAGCATCTGGAAACAAGAAGGATCCTGTTTATCTTTACTTAGCTACATTTGCTGAAGAAAAGGACTAGATTATAGATGCTACTACTGACACAGTTAAAATAACTGCAAAATCGTGTGTGGGTGTATGGCGTGCCTTTTGTCAGGTAACGAGGATAGGTTTTATGGACCATTTGTGTTAATGCTTGTATGTTCTTTGACCATTCACATATACAACTTCTCCAGCATCACTAGCAGCATATTTGCACAATGCAGTCTGCACTCTTTCCTATGATTGACATATGACTGTGACACATGAAATATGGATTTGAGTACACCAGTAGTGACTATGTTGCAACTCCTAGTTCTTTATATTCTTCGAATTTCAATCACAATACACAGATGTTGAACTCTGTAACATATTCTTGGAGGTCTGGGCAGAGTTAAAGTGAAGATAAATGCAATTATGGGTTAAAGCTAGAGCTTTCTTTTCTATGTCCTCAGTTCCCATAACTAACAGTTTTGCATAGACTCCTCTGTTGGGATGCGATTGTGGGATAAGGCTACAGTGCTGGCAAGACAGGAATCTAGAACAAACTTCTGATTTCATTTCATGATTTAGTTATAAATTCTTTATGTTTCTGCTGTCTGGGGTAAGGCAACAGTTTGCCATTGCTTCTTATATGGGCTTGATTTTTCGTGACTGAACAGGCTATAAAGCTGGTAACTGTCAGAATAAACTTTCCATTAAACTGATGGCCCTTTTTAATGTAGTCTGTTTTCTTTCAATGGTAGATGGTATAGCAGTGCAATGGAAAGCAAATTATTTTTTCTTTTTAGTTTAATCTTCTTAGGGAAAGAGGTAATCCTCTGCTAATTTCCTCCATCAGAGCAAGCATATGTCTCAATCACATTTGTAGCTGGAGCAGAACAGCATTCAGTGCTCAAATTATGCTAATAACCATTTAGATTACTTCTTTTCTGGCATTTGTTCATATTGGTGATCCAGCAAGTAAGTCTTTCCACTATGTGAATATACGTGTGTTAAACCCACATTATTTTTATTAATACCTCTGCAAGGTTTGGCATACAGCTGTCTGGCTCTTAGGTATCTTGTCAAGCAAATGTGAAGAAGTGCTGTAGCCCTAGCCTTGTGCATCTGAACCCTTACTTAATCTTTCCTGCTTTGACCTGGCAGTGACAAGTGCGGAGGGACTGCCAAGTGTTGGCTTAGTAGGGGAGCATATTTTCTTAAAACTTTTATGCAGGTAGATGAAATTCAAGTCATGTGGTTATGGCACTCATGTAAGACAGTACAGTTAATGCCATCCAAACTGTTAAAATAATACTCAGGATGGACTACAGTATGTATATAGATGCATATAGAAAGCCAGAAGAAACTTTGTAAAAGGTGTTTTAAACTGTGTTCTATATAATTTATTCCCATGTATGCTAAATACTAGTTTTGGAGAACTGTGCTTTCAGAAAATACAGACTTTTACAATTTCATTTATTCTGTGTCTAAACAGAAAAATTATCCGTTCCACCTGGTTATCTTACTGTATTGAAGTATGAACACTATTGCATGCATATATATAAAATACACTATGTTAAGAGTGATTGAGGCTAAATCAATAGGATCGTCACTCATGTTTTGAAGTATCTCTCCTTTTCTTGTCAGCTTCCCCTCAGAGCATTTCTTGATGGATTTGTTCTGCTGCCGGTAAACACAGCTGACTAGTAGCTGTGAGTGTGACACTAAATACAAATTTCTCTGCAGCATCTCCTTAAAAATGCAAAACAACAGATATCAGTTATTTGTAATTATGTTCTTTCAATGGAAGATCTCCTTCTGCATCAAGGTACATATGTATTGCTGAACTCAGCTACACTAGTTTTGAGAATCAGTTGACATAATCCAGACATTTTATTTCTTAGAAACTGATGGATATTGAAAAACCCAATCTGTGTTTCATGTGTTTCATGCAACTGCATACACCTCAGACAGGGATAACTGGAATCTAGGAAGGATTTTCTTTTACTTATACTAGGGTTCCAAAAAGTATGCTGAAGTCTGTTACAGGCATTCTGTGGAGTGAAAAGTTCCTTGATGTGAATTTAGGTCTATGTTTGTGCACGTATACTTCAGGCATTTATGCTTACAACAGAAATGGGGTAACTTCTTTAGCCAGAAGCTGCAGACTGGTTCTGACCAGAGAAAAACATGCAATAATGGTACCTCGCTACCAAAGTTAATAGGAGGTTTGTCTGTGAAAGCAGACCTCTGTTTCATCTTTGCTACCATTTTTGTTTGTTTATTTTCAGAATTAACCATTTGAAATCTTAACTGAATAATAATTTGTTGGCTTTTTTTTTCATTCTTAAATTGTATGTTAATTGAAACAGTTGAAAATTGTTGGGTTGTTATTCTGCAAATAATCGTTGCTTAGCCTTCTGTTTCCCAAATAATATTCAAAGTCAAACCTTCAGCAATATTAGGAAACATTTTCTTAATTATGCTATGGAGAAAGCATTTGATATACTTTATTATTAGTGTGGCTAAACTGTGAAAACATTATGTATTTTCTCCATTGAAGCAAATCTTCCTCTAAGACCCAAGATAAGCAAACCACTTAAGTAGCTGTTTATAAGATGAAATCCCATCCCAAGGCAATTTTTAAAATACCACTTTTTATCATCCTCTCTGGGATTCTCCATTACTATTTTATTTAGGCTGCTTGAGAAAGAAGGAAAACAGAGAAAACTTTGTGACAACGCTGTTTACAGATGGAAAAAATCTCAGAGGAGAAGCACACCAACATTTTTCTGTTCCATTCCAGAGCTGCAAGGTTTAGATGAATGGATGTTGAAATACAGAGTTAATTTACTGTACCAATTGCTCTGATAATTTTTTTTTTTTTTTTCCAAATGTGCCATGAAGCCAGTCCACTAATAATTCCATCAATGGTGTTCTCCATCTCTCAGTCACTAACTTAAATCTTCAAAAATATGTTTTTACAATAGAAGAATTTGGGTGAGGGAAGTATTGTCAGAGGAGATTTATGTTGCTTTGGTATCGATTCAGAGTGCTTATATATTTAGCAGAAATTATCTTTCTTTTTCACTTGTGTAGTACAAGAGGAGTCACCATCTTGCATTCTTGTGTGTTGGCAAATCATATCTATTGTTTTTATGAATACCATTATCAAGGTAGCTGAAGGCTGCCTAATTGGGGGGGTAGTGAGAGATGGTCCTGATTCTGAAGAATTTTTAAGATATAATGACAAGAAATTGATAGGGAAGAAAATTAGAGCAAGAACTTGCCTAACATCACAGGTAACTGACAGAATTCAGGTTCCTGACTCATAGTGTCTTCTGAGGACACTGTTTCAGACCGACACGTATTTGTATCTGCATACACACTTAATCTATAATGATGTACAATCCTGTTCTTATAAATCGTTGTCTTTCTGAATATTATAAGGATTATCACATCCTTAAGAGGATGACTGAAATACCCAACTATCTGTTAGGGGTTGCCAATTAAAGTTTTAATGCTGTAGCAGCTCTTGTCTGGTTGTAAATGATTTCTCCTAATTTTGGGATTTTCTGTTAGTACATAAAATGCTTTGTTAATAAATATGGAAGTCCCCAAGGAATTCTGTGCATTAAACTTTAATAATTGAAGAGTTCAGAGGAATAGCTGAAATAAAAATTACTGTATTATGGAGCAATTTTTAAAATGTGCCATGTCTACTAAAGGTATAAAAAACTCCCATGAGGCAGCGTATATTCTGGTTTTTCCTTCTGGATTGACCAGATTTCAACTCCCTGAAACAAGCCAGGATAGGTTATTTGGAAAATTAAAATCAATTAAAAAATTAAAATCAATTTGGGCCTAAAAAGGCATTCTGCTACCTCCCAGTACAGGTCTACTAGCTTCAGCAAAACTACAGCTATTCACATTATCTGAAAAAGTGGCCCATTATATGCATAAGGATATCTACCATATACCATTCAACTGGTGTCTTGAGCATTTTCCTTTCAAGGGTGGAAAACTGGTTGGATGGCCGGGCCCAGAGAGTGGTGGTGAGCAGAGTTAACTCCAGCTGGAGGCCAGTTACAGGTGGGGTTCCCCAGGGCTCAGTGCTGGGTCCAGCCCTGTTCAATGTCTTTATCAATGACCTGGATGAAGGCATCGAGTGCACCCTTAGCAAGTTTGCGGATGACACCAAGCTGGGTGGAAGTGTGGATCTGCTGGAGGGTCGGGAGGCTCTGCAAAGGGACCTGAACAGGCTGGACACTTGGGCTGGGACCAATGGCATGAGGTTTAACAAGGCCAAATGCCGGGTCCTGCACTTGGGGCACAATAACCCTGTGCAGCTACAGACTAGGAGAAACCTGGCTGGAAAGCTGCCAGGAGGAGAAGGACCTGGGGGTGTTGGTTGAGAGTGACTGAACATGAGCCAGCAGTGTGCCCAGGTGGCCAAGAAGGCCAATGGCATCTTGGCTTGTATCAGAAACGGCGTGACCAGGAGGTCCAGGCAGGTTATTCTCCCTCTGTACTCGGCACTGGTGAGACCGCACCTCGAGTACTGTGTTCAGTTCTGGGCCCCTCACCACAAGAGGGATGTTGAGGCTCTGGAGCGAGTCCAGAGAAGAGCAACAAAGCTGGTGAAGGGGTTGGAGAACAGGCCTTATGAGGAGCAACTGAGAGAGCTGGGGTTGTTTAGCCTGGAGAAGAGGAGGCTGAGGGGAGACCTCATTGCTCTCTATAACTACCTGAAAGGAGGTTGTAGAGAGGAGGGTGCTGGCCTCTTCTCCCAAGTGACAGGGGACAGGACGAGAGGGAATGGCCTCAAGCTCTGCCAGGGGAGGTTCAGGCTGGACATTAGGAAAAAATTTTCACAGAAAGGGTCATTGGGCACTGGCACAGGCTGCCCAGGGAGGTGGTTGATTCACCTTCCCTGGAGGCATTTAAGGGACAAGTGGACGAGGTGCTAAGGGGCATGGTTTAGTATTTGATAGGAATGGTTGGACTCGATGATCTGGTGGGTTTCTTCCAACCTGGTTATTCTATGATTATATGATTCTAAGTCTTCTTTTCTGAATTCCTTGAACTCCTCGCATTAAGTCAAATTTGACGCGGTGCTGGAAAATTCAGCCTAGGCAAGTGAATGCCTGTAGATGATATGAAATATACAATGATGAGGATTACTGGGACTAAAAAGTTTCCATACTGTAAGGTACCTGTAAGATTAAAAAGCCCAAATTTACCAATGATGCAGGTGACCAGCTTTCCCTGGAAATGTTTCTTGCATTAGGCATTTTACCAACTTCAATATTTGCAGGAGCTACAGTGGTACATGAACCTGATAATACTAACAACGATAATAACAATGGTAGTAATCATAGTAGTAGTCATAACAACAGTAACAATATATACTATCATAAGCAACATAACCAGACAACAACAACAATAAGATATTAAAAGAAGTAACAAATTCAGATGTAACGATTGAAATCCTGTGTATTCCAGGCTAGTGTTATCTGCAGCCAACATAGGACTTCTGGGGAACTGCTCACTGTATTAGCAGATACCGGCCTCCTCCTCTAATATTGCTGTTCTCTTTGGGTCTTGCTAGCAAAGCTGACCATGGTATTTTTTTTCCTCATAAGTTCGTTCACCATGTATTTCAGAGAAGTTAGCGGCACTAGCTGTTGCCCTTGATTGTGCACCTGTAAGCTGTTGCCAGGGGAGCTCAGTATACTGTTCAGCAGTGGCTTTGGTGTGATTTTAATCTAGACAAGTCAAACTGGTGCATATCTTTTTCACTACAGCACTCATTTGTGTACTGCATCATCTCTGTCTCTATGCTAGTCACATACATTATGTATTTAGTACATGCTCTCAAATCATTGCAAGACCCAGAGGGTAGCCCCTCTCAGACTCACTAGCAGATTTAAAACCGTTCATGCTTGAACTGAGTAGTTTCTCTGTCAGGATTGGTGCCCGAGTGGATCTCCATCCATAGTCCCTGACAGCTTGGCCCTCAGAAGACCCCCAGCAGGGCACTCGGAAAGAGAAGTGCTATGGGCTTCCCCAAAAGGCAGGAGCAGTGGAGTGGGGCACTGCTGTTTCTTCCTTCTGCCTTCTCAACAAAAAGCAACTCAGCAGATCTGCTACTGCAGTTCCCAAAGGTGTGGTGCATGGTTGAGTTGAGCTGAAGTGGGTTGGAACCACATACGTCTTCTCTCTTTTTATCAAGGACAGGCACTTGAGGAGCTGCACTGGCAGAGGTCACCCAGAGCATGTGGCTTTTCCACTGAAACGTGGGGAATTCATCTCTTCAGAAACAGTGTTTCAGGCTTTGCAAAATTCAGCCATGTACTAGTTTTCCAATTTTACATCATAAGCACATGTTTAGGAGTGTACTTTCTTGGTCCTAGATGCCTTGTAGAAATAGACCAGTCCCAATTAAGCAATCATAATTTCTTAGCATAATAGAGGGGATATTTGTTTGGGCTGATCTCTTTGGATTGAGCAACCATCTTCCTTCCTTTTCAAATGGCATTTAATTGTGCACTTCAAAAGCTTTTACTTTAAAAAAAAAGAATTATTAAAGAAATAACTTGATGAAGTAGGATTTATTTGACTTCCTTTCTTACAGTTAGAACAAAACCAAATCAGCATAACAGCGTAATTATGAGTTAATTATTCTAATATCTTTCACTTTCATTTTTATTTTTAATCTTGATTTCCTTTTGTGTGCTGAAGAATCGGAGACAATCTAAACAATGAATTAATTAATTATTCTAAGCTCCTTGATCTCTTCCTTGTTCTTTCCACCCCCTCTTTTCAGATCATTAGAAGTATGAGATAATCAGGGCAAGATTTAATTTGCTAGCTCCTTCCTTTCTCCCAACTCCATTTTTATTTTTCTTTCTGCTCTAAATCCCATTTTATCTCTCTTTTAGGCACACCTTCTTATCTATATTTAAGTTACTTCAGGAACAGGTACAAAAGAAGGGAAATAAAAAAGACTATCCATTATTAGTTTCTCAGTGGGTGAATTTCTGCAAGTTTTTGCTATAGCCTACTGAAGTCAATGGAGCTCTACTGAAATGTTCTTTGGGATCTCCTGTCTTCATTAGAGTTGTCAGAGACATCACTGTGCTTTGCCATTTGGAGCGGTTGCACAGGCAATACAATATTGTGTAGTACTTAGTGAAAAAAAAATCTATGCCCCCCACGTGGTTCATAATTAGCAGCACTCCTTCCTTCTACCTGCTGTAACTTTCACCCTTGACTTCGACTCCCTGGAAGCTGGGAATTAAATCTGGTAGTGGAGAGGGAATTATCTGCTGCCTGCAGCTTTGCAGTGCAGGCTTATTCAGACACATCAGATTAAAACTTCCCTTTCCCGAAAAACAGCAGTAGGGAAACTTAGCTGGTGCTGTGCAGGACTGAAGGGTCCAAACAGGATCTGGAGTGTGAGAGGCTTGTTGTGATGAAGGTTTCCCAGAGCAAATACACCAGACCATTGACAAGAAGAAAAACACAGAATGCTTCATTTGCATTGCCTTTTTTCAGGCAGATAAACATGCTCTACCGGTACTCCGAGTGGACTAGATGCTAATATATTTTATGCTTTGATAGGACCTTTGATGCTTGTGGGGCTGACTGTAGCTACCTGCTTCTATTTAATAAATAACAGTTAGAGACCTGGAGTTGCTTGGGCAGAGCAAGCTCATGCCTGGCTCCACAGTGGGGATCTGAACACCAGGTAGGCTTGAAGATATCTATTACTCAGGGTAGGGGCAGCAACAGGGCTAGTGCCTGAGCTCTTCTGGTATCTTGTTTCTACCATGCACGTTGTACTGATGTTTCTCATCCACTGTTTCGACATGATGTTGTCTACTTGTACTGGTACCTCGAGACCCTTGAAAAAAACACAGGTCCTGATCCCATTTCCCACCATAGTTTCATGAACAGTTTAAGCTGGAACAAACCATCATTTCAACTAAAGGAAGACATACTTCTCATAGGCAGATATTCACTCCTGATTCCATGTTTCTAACTCTCTTTAGCAGCATATATATGCAGCAAGTTGAATCAGAGAACCAACTCCCAATAGAAACTGCCCAGCCAAAATGGTTATATTGACTTCTTTTGGCAGCAGCATGCCATCCTGAAGTATGCATGAAAATATGGTTACAGTTTTCCTAACTAGGACAATTGATTAAAGATCCAGTGAGTCTTGCATTCCCTTTTAGTGTGTGCTCTTTTACTGGATACATCGAAATATATGTCTTCAATGTAAAAAGTAGTACCTAATGATGCAGAAATTCTGAGCCCATTACAGTCAAAGAGAGTTTTGGCATTAACTTCAATGAAGCTAGGATTTCTCATGGAATTTTGGTGTTAATTAAAACCAGATGAGAATAATAACTATAAATTCTTCTAGTAAATGGTGAAATCTTCAAATCCTACTCAGCATTTACCTTAATATATTTTTGCCTGAGTCAGATGTGCAAGATTTAACTCGGAGATGCATATTATTAGCTTGCAGTGTTGTCTTGATATATTTCCATGCATTTAGAAAGCTAGCATTATCCAGCTGTATTTTTCTCAGCTCTTTAACTTGTTCATAGCATCTTTTTCACTTTCCTCTGAGTCTATGAGAATATTCTTTCTCTTTTCTGTCTCTGTTATTTTCTCATTTTTAATTCTTCCTTACCCTTGCCCTCTCTTTCCCCTATTCTTATCCTCATCTTACTCTTTTTCCCTCTCATCTTTTCCTGCTATGCTGTGAACATGCATAGCTGTGTGTTAAGCTGCCACTCCCAATAGCTGAATAACTATATTAACTCTGAGAGATGTGTTTTTAAGGTACAGCCCTGATATGTTCTGTGAACAGCTACAACTATAGAAATCACATTGACATATATATTTCTTAAACATTGACTTATCAATGTTTCTGTCTACTGATAATTATACGTTTAGTCCTGCAAAGGACCAAGCATCTCTTCGAGGTTGCTGAGCATTACCAAATCCCATTGATGTTGAGGAGGCACAGAATATCTGAAAGTCACCCAAGCCCTGCTTTCACTCCTAATCAGGTGGTGTATAAAATTACATGCTTATCAACTACTAGATTTGTTGCGTTTAAATTATAATACAACTGTAGTTAGCTTTCTATTTGTTTGTTTTAAGAAGGAATCTATGAAGTTTGGGGTGGTTTTTGTAGGAATTTAAATTGGCAGGTGATTTTTGAATACATTTGACTTCAATCTGGAAGTATGCATTAAATAATGAGGTGCATGTTTTCTTCTCCACTTCTACTTTACATTCTTCCAACACATTTCAGTGATGTACTTCTTCAGTTTTCCAGTCTGGCTCTATGGTGAGTAGACAGCAAGAAAAAACATTGAAAGCAGGCCTGTGATCGCTACTTACACCAGTTACAGTCAACCAAACATTGATTTTAAAGTGAGAAAGAGTCTGCTAAGGTGGCAGATAACTACAGCTTGGCTTATGAGCCCTTGAGTGCTTCACAGTCTTTTGTGGCATATTTGGAAGTGAAACAAGGCTGCAAAATGGTGCTGATAGTATCATGGGACAAGGGGATCAAGGGACTACGGGTCTCACTTTGTGTTTGGGAAAGGGGATGCAGGGACATTGGAATGTCGTAGCCAAATTAAAATCATGGAAGAAAATTCTAAGGTTCAGGAGCTTTTGTCTGCTGCTTGGGTAAATTAAGAAATCATTGTAGCAGTCTTCTAAAAAATATGGCTTTTTAGGAAACTGCAGACAATGACTGAGAATATTTAGGGTCTTGAAAATCATAAAAATATGCACATTAATGCTGAAATTAAGCTATTTCATCTGTATCATGTCAAATTAAGCATAAAGTGATATTTTTCATCTTTGAATCTTGACAAATCGGTATTTTCACATAATAAAAATATGTAGCATGATAAATCTCTTTCTAGAGTATTTGAGCTTATTAAAATAAATGAATAGCTAAACTTTAGGTGATTTTCAGACAAAGTCACTATTTGTTTCTGAAGTGGTAGTTATGTTTAGGCTTAGGTTTTATACAGTTATTCTGGAATACTTTTTCTATAAAAGGAACTGATTACTATTTGCTTTCATAAACAGCATTTGAGTGAACTTACACTAAAAGTGAACACCTATAGATCCCAGCTCTTCCTTCTTTACCCTTCTCTGTTTTTTTTCAATTTATGTTATTGTTGTTGTTCTGAACTCTCTTGTTATTATATGCTATTTAAAGCTGAATTGTGAAATCTGGAGGGACTAGGATGCATCTTTTCTTCCTGCTGGCAGCTAGTAGGAACTTTTCAAAGTGGTCCAACATGTTCCACCACACTTACCAGCTGTCACATTTACTGTGGGTGCCACCAGTTTTGGTGAAATCTTCTATCTGAATATGAGCTATGCTCTTGTCAAGTTCAGGGGCTTGCTGCAGTATTTTCAGCAGAGAAAAACCTGTCCTATCCTTTACTACTTACTTTCTGCATGACTACAGATAAGCCATATGGTTTCTGTTCCCAAGGTGACAAATGAGGAGCATAAGCCCCTCTACCCCACAAGTGGGTCACAAAGATCATAATATGAGACATAGTGTATAAATACATTTAATTCAATATTCTATTTACCTATATCATGGAAACATCTGTGAACTCTAACTGAGATCAGAGTCCCATCTTGTTGAATCAAGGAAGTCAAGTCCCTAGGAAGTCAAGTCCCTTGACTTCCATCAAGGAAGTCAGTCCCTAGGAACTGAAGCCACAAATCCTGACTCTTGGTCTTGACCCTTTGTAATGCTGTATTCTGCCTTGACAAAATAATAAAAATTGCAAAAGGTTGAACAAAGACAGTGTCTCCTGGGATGCCTCTTGAAGAAAATTAATTCATATACGTAATTGAAAAGGTAAACAAATCAACCAGATATTCAGAGAAAGGATAGAAAATACATCTTCCTTTTCTTTTTTGTTTGTTTACATTGTTTTGCTATAATGATGCCACCTGCTTCCTTTTAGGTGAATAACAGTCTTTTACTTGCAAAGGTTTTTCTTGAACATATTCCAGTTCAGGAAGAACATGTTCTTATGCTTCTGGTAGGAAAAAAAAAATCCTCAAACTCAAGACTTATGTATGTGGACAATCTGCCCATCAATATGCAACAGATGTGTTGACCATAAAGTTGATTTAGTATTCTGCACCCATATTTTCTCATGAGCCAGACTAATGAGAAAGGAAAATAGATAAGGGAAATGTCAAGGAGAATTGCTGTGAAAATTTAGATTGTTTTGCAGACAGGTAAATAGAAATGGGGATAAAAAGCAGGAAATTTCATTCTGTCAGAATTGCTTCTGCTGTACAATACCAGACATATTTAAAAACAGAATTTGGGAAGGAAAAAAGCCCTTCATTATAGAAACCTGGTGGCCTCCATCAAATCTGTAGTTAAACATATTCTTACACTATGCCTGACAGGAAAGGTAATCACAAACATGACTCGTAGCAAATATACATTATTATCATATATATTCTTGTTCATTTATGGTGGGCATTTGTGAGAGCTTGCACAATTTTAAAGAATCTATTGTCAGAGCAAAATTCTGTATTGCTGTAACACAAGCTCTGCAGGAAACAGTGCCACCCTCAATGAAGAAAAAAAGAAATGTTAGTGTTGCAGGGTCCTGAGTGGTAACTGATGCCCAAGTTCCCTTATCAATCATCATTCAAATTAAAACGTATATTCAAGACAGGATGTGCTGAAGGAATTATTTGCTCCATGCAATTATCCAAAGTAACTGATCACTTTATTCTTTCTGAGTAACCCCTTTCTTCCTTTTATATTGGTTTAAAACCAGTTATTTGGAAAAAAAATGTATTTCAGCCCTTTATTATAGGAAGATAGTGTAGAGCAAAGGAGAGAGAAATGAACTTGGAAGCAAAACAACTGTTGTTTATGTTAAGCTCACCCACTGATCTTGACCAAGTCAGGTGATCTTCTCCCTCTTTTTTCCTGCTTCCAAGATAGTGATTATGATACTGGCTTCCTGTGAAGTGTCTTGCTATTTACTAGCTGAAGATATGCGTTATGTGAAAGCCAGTTCACTATTCAAGGCTAACACTCTGCTTCTGCTCTGCTGGGTACCTGCTTCCTTTGACTTGAGCTTATCAAGTTAGAAAAAAATAAATGACAGTAGCAGATAACAAGTTGCCTTCTTCATGCATAGATACATATATAATCTCAGTCAGATGGGAATAAAGAACAGATGTTCATTAAACGTATGTGCAAACAAAAAATTGCAAGTATGTATGTTCATGAGCAATGAATAAAACAGGACAAATGAAGGAAAAAATATTTTAGGATGTAAGAAAATATTTGTGAGGTCTGATCTGGAAATTTTCAGCTAGTTTTAAAATAGCATATTTAAGGAAATGATTTAGGGATTTATTTATTTTTTATTCTGAGCATGAGGATATTTATCTGAGTGTCTTCAGTCTACAAGGTAAGATGCCTAAATAGATGTTGTGCCACAACATGCATCTGATTGCATCTAGGCTTCTCTCCACATAGCTGAGCTTGTAATGTAGACAAAGAATTAACTATCCCTCCAGATTCTTTCAGTGCTATATTAATTTTCTTGTGCTTCACTTTCAATCACTTCACAGCATTCCAGAACATTCATTTTTCTCAAATTGAGTATTAAAATGACTGATTAAAAACTCAACTGTTCAACTGTTATGTTTTTGTTCCTTCAAAAGACCAGGCTACATTTGACTCATACTTTCTGTGACTCCACTTTTAAATTATTGCATCATAATACCACTGGTTTCAGGGCTGACCTAAAATATCTTGGAGAAGAAAATTAGGTTGAAGTCAGGTCTCTAATTGTAAGGTTTTTTTTCCACTACCTGACAGGCTATTCAGTAGCAAAACTACAAATAGTAGATAAGTTGTTAAGCTTGGATTAAATGTCTTAAATCACTACATGCTACCTTCTTTTGTTGTTGAATGGGATGAGAAAACAACTGAGACTTTACCTAAGATGGAAAGATACCAAGATGATACAGATGAGATGTAAGGTTAAAAAAAAAAAAAGTATTTCTCTGTAAATCAATGATGTTTTCATTGTTAAGATGTTGACTTCATGCATGCTTCTGAAATTTCAGATGTATTATTGTGGGTTTGTTCTAAATACACAAAACTGAACCTGGAAGATTTTTTTTTTCTCTCAGAATATACACTTATAAAATGTCATGAAAATACGATTATCTTACTTTTAAAAAGATTCTGGGGGCATGTGTCAGAGAGGTGTGTTAGAATACAAGTATTTCTCCACATTATTTCATGCAATTATACTTTGTCCATTTGATTGAAGAAATCTCAGGTATCACGGAAAAAAGAAACACCTACAAGTGGTTTTTTTTTTTTTCATCAACAGAGACTTAAAAGATATTTCAACCTTGAGGAAATACCCATATGATATATTTTGTACACCATCCGTAGTGAATTCGTCTTAGTGAAAATTATTCTCGCTACTTAGAAATCCTCACGTTTATGTATGAAGGCTGCTTCATAAGGTCAAAGATGTGAATTCTGTTTTTCATACTAACTCGAGCAAAGCAAAGCTGAAAGCTGTAAAATATCTGTGAGTGTGCATGGCACCTGATCAGCTCTGATTTACAAGGATGTTCATGTTACTGTTATCAAATTAGTATATTTACAGTAGCCTGCTTTAATTTAGATATGTTCCAGACGAGTTAACTGGAAGAGCTAAATAGGTGTTTAATGTTTCATGATATGACTATTAGTTTTATTTAACTTATTAGTAGAGCTAGGTAGAAAATGGTTTTCCTCGGTCTTTGAAGTCTTTGAGATTGAAGAAAAATGTTCTTATGCCGCATGAGGAAAGGTTGTATAGTCTCTTGGGGTTTTCATGTGTGTATGTGTGTTGGCGCACACACATACACACACAAAATTCTTAGAAGGAAAGAAGGTAAAATTATTGCTGCATAGCCTGCTGGTGAGGGTGATCAATGAGAAATAAAAGCCCAGAGCAAATGGACTGAATTTAGGTAATTATTGTATCTGCAAGACTGTGGGATGGTTTTCTCTCCTGCCTGCTCAGGAGGTTTATGCTGTACCTGAAGGCCTTTACCTGAGAAATGCTAAGTCATAGTTGTGTTATGAAAGGTCTGATTTATGTATATCACCAAGAAATAATTTGTTTGAAAAATTCCCAATATTTTCCATTTATTCAGTCATTTTGGTGATAGTTTTCATGTTCTGTCTTCCTTTCTTTACCCACTTTTCTCAGAGCACATTTTGCGAAGATGGTCAGTTTCAGATAAATCAGTTGAAATTTTAACAACAGTCATTCTTCAAACATCTGGCACAACAGCTGGGCTTGGGCTCCTGAGAATAGCTAACACCCTCCCTCCTGTCCTTCTCATTTGTACTTAAAAAGCAAAATGTTATCCAGTGTTTTTTTCTGCTACCTCTGTTAGTGTATCACACGTGAGTGACCACCAGAAAGGATCCTTCTTAGAGAAGGCGAGCTTGCAGTTCTCAGAGGTTGACAGTGCAGTTGGGAGTGTGAGTCCTGGGATATTGAGTGCTGCCTCTGCCCCTGCAACAGCTCAATTTTCGACCCATGCTTATTTCTATGTCTTCTTCCCTTGTTTTTTTACCAGCTGCTTCTTCCTGTCCACACAGTTGCACTTGGCTCTTATATTCAGATTTAGTTGCATTTTCCAAACCAAGCTGTCTCTGATTCTTTAACTTTCATGTGGCTTCAGGCTCCTATTCTTCTGTTTATTCTTCCAATTTCTCATGCTATGCAGCTACAGGACATGCATAGGAATATCCGGGTTGCCAGATGTGTCCAAAGCAGGGTTTGTTTCAACAGACTTTGTCTGATTGAGCTGAACTAGCTATGCTTTTTGTTTCCAGCCACATCAGCTCTTCTGGCTAGGTAGCTTTTTGCATGATATGCTTTAATGAACTTACTGAAAGCTTCAGGCTGGTTCGTCATACCTAATTTAGCTTACATTGCAGCCATTACTCCTCAGCAGAGAGCACCATGCTGTCCTAAATGGATGATGGCTGCTTTTCCAGGCCAAATATTCAAGTTTATTTGGATGAACCGAGCAAAATCCATTTCTAAACAACTTTGCTGTTCAGATTCACTTCTTCTGAATTAGGCACATGTTTAAGTGAAAGCATATTGTTTGCACTTTCTGCAACTTTGTTTATTTATTTATCTGAAATAAACAACCACAAGCAATTTCAATATGTTTCTGGAGTACAGGTACTTTTGTGGGCAAATTCAGAAATGGAATATGAATTTGTTGAAGAGGTAATTGAGTACACTGCATTCCTTTCACAAACTTGAGCACTGACCCTCAAGCTTCAACACATACTCTTCTTCCTAAACTAACCAATTCATGAATCTTATCTCGCTAACAGATGTTACCAGAAGACACTTGCATGTAGCTTGTGCACTACTAGCATTTCTTTTTCTTCTAATGTACACTAGTTATATCTGATAAAGATATCTGGATGCTGAGCACCAGGAAAACGCTTGAGTGTCTTAGCTTTAGAGACCATCCTGCTGTAGGTCCTTAAGTCTATGCTGTTATTAAACTACCTTGAAACCACATTAATGCAAAGCTGGTAGAAGTATATATTTAGTGGACAATAGAGGTTCTAAATTTACTGTGGTTTGTAAAGCTACAAAAGAATCAAATGCTTAGTATTTTTTTTTAAGAAATGCTCTAACATTTCATCCAACACTCAACTGACAAAACACCAGATGTTTACAAGCTGGCCAAGTATCTTTTTCTTAAGAACCTTTACTGCATTCATGGGAGAGGTGTGGGGACACATGCTTATTTCTGACCTTCTCCTTCTCAATCGTTAACCCCGCTTCCATGTTTGGAATGGTAGTCATGGCATACACTTGGCTAAAGTGTCAGTGAGCAGTATCTGACTGAGGGATAAAGCAGCCTTGTCTGCCTGGTGAAGCAATGAACAAGCTCCAGTGAGGGGCCTTTCCACACACTGAACAGTGTATTTCACATCAGTCTTGGAACTGACAGCGAGCATCTATGCTTATGTGCAAGGCTAACTCATACTCATGGTACCCTGGCACTGCCCATTTGACAAATTTGTGGATAAACAGTGTCACTCTTTTTCCATCACACATGGCAAGGGCAAAACTCAGAAGGCTTCTATGCAGATCTTTTAAAAAATATATATATTTTGAAAACATCTTAGCTGTGGTGCCAACGAAAAAACTTTGATAGTAGTTAGTCACCAGTGTCTTCTGGCTACTGTTTATTCCAGTGTTCATTGCTTCCTTGTGCTTTTACCATCTGTTTGACATTTGCTTGTAGACTGGTAGGTGGGCTTGCAACATTTCCACTGCTGTTTTTTCATGGTTCGTAGACACAGCAGGGTTCTTGGTGCTAACATAGGTATATGAAGGGACGTATCTTTTCCTGAAGCTGCAGATCTAGACAAAGACCCCCGCATATTTTATTATGTTCCAGGCCTCTCCTGCTGCCATCTACTTGGGATTTAGTGATTTAAAGGTTTAAGATTTCAGTGGTTTTTTAGATACCGTGCCCACTTACCTCCAATAGCCTCAAGTCTCTTATTCTTTTGAGGTCACTTAGTCTCTTTCAACGGCTGTGTCACCACTCAGTGAAGATATGGTGTGTAGATGAAACACATAACAAAACATTTGCCATCATTAGCTGACACATCTTGCTAGGATGGATGGCAGCATGTATGGCTGGTATTTATCACTGAACAGATAGGAGGAGAGGAAGGGATGAATGGACAGAGAATTGTGCGCTCTCCAGATCTCAAAACCAGAGGTTTAAAAATTAGTAATTCTGTCTTCTAAAACACCTACAGACAACACCAATGAAAAGAGTATTATATTAACTTGCCATTGTTAATAAAGCTGCACTAATGCCTGCATTAGGAAAATGAGTAAATGAGTAAGCTGCCTCAGCCAGCCTAGCAGAAGTGTCAGTCAAATGCTGCTCTCTCTTAACATACTGTAGTCCCCTTGCCTCTGTGTTTTAAATATCCAAGGACCTTTCTGTATTGCATATTGTGCTTTAAGAAGTGAACTTCATGTTGGACTTTCTCAGGCCAAAAGCTACAGCCAGTTCCAGGCTTTCTTTGTCATCCTGGGCCTCACAAGTCTTGTCTTCCTCCTCCTTTGAAAGATCAGAGAGGGCTTGGGGTGTCTCATTTTTGCTTAGCTATGCCATGCCCACCCCCACTGCTACCGCTTTGTTTGGTGCCACCAGCATGGTACAGTGCAGTAGCTTTGCTCTGGAGCTTGGCACAAGGCTGGGAACGACTCCAGCGGGACCCTGCCTGGGGCCAGAGCCAGTTCCTGCTTGTGGCACTTGGGTTTGGTGGCTGTCAGTGGTATCAGCATGTGCAACTCACATGTGCATCCCTCAGTCATGGGCACCACCTTCTCCTTCATGATCTGCCTCAGTGATGCAAGCTAGCAAAATCTTCAGTCCTCATGGCTCTTCCTAAGTAGTCCTGGCTAGGAAAAAACACAGACTCCACAAATGGCTCTTCATATACTGTTTTCAGGTTATTTGAGAAAAAAGTGGTGCCTGTTGCCACTGTTGTTCTTTTAGCCATGTGTTCCTCTAATGCCCTCTAATAATAATCAGTAAGTTCTAGCTGTTTCTAAGACAGAAGCAGCTTGAAGAAAGGGGTGGAAAAAGCATTGTCTGGTAGCACAGAATTGCTCATCCCTGTAACAGTGAACATGGATAGATTATTTCTCTTTTTTTGTTTCACGTGAGCCAACTAAGAGTTTTCCAGAAAATAGGCTGTATTTACTTTCTGCTTGGTTACATATAGTGTATGATGGTCTTAAGTGACTTTAAGAAAAACTTACTTTTATTTAGCTTATTATACAGAGGACAGAGTTAGCAGGTACATATTGACAGTTAAAAAGGACACAGAGAAATCCCAAATAATTTAGATATCCTTAACACACACTTTAACCAATTTCTATTAATATTGTTCTCAGATGACTTGAGACTTAGCTTCAAAAAATATAAGTAGTCTACCGAGGGAATAATAAACACGTCAAATATTTTACTGGGAAAACCCCATTGTATGACAATCTCTGTTTTAGAGGGACCTGGTCCTAATGATGAGTCCATCAGAATCAATAGAAATAACTAATATGTGTTAGGGCACACTTTTCTCTTCTAGGAGAGTCACCATATGAGGGAAAAGCTGAACGTGTGCTGAAACATGCTCCCAAAGTGGAGCTGAAATAATCAACCTGCACTTAACCTGTGCTTTGGTCACTCACTGCCATCCTGCTGAATTTTCTGCATGTCTGAAGAGGAGAAGTTGAGGTTACTGTGCAAAGCATAGACAGCAGCAAAGTGCAGAAGGAGGCAAAGTGAAACATCAGTTGGGAATGTTGGAGACAGGCTTTCACACCCAGGTCTAGGGTGGTCTTCAGGCAACTAAACTTGAGCTGGTGCTTAAAGGCTTTGTTGAAATGGCTGAAGGAGAAAATTGGTGAAGAGAAAGATGAATTGGTTAGAAGAGAAAGGATTGGTTAAAAGAGAAAGGGAATTGGTTAAAGGTTAATTAGTTAAAAGAGAAAGAATTGGTTAGAAGAGAAAGGAAATGCTTAGGCAATCTAGTATAGCCATGCTATAGCGCTGGCACTGGGCCAGAGGGATGTCTACATGAAATTTTCTGGAATGACATTTTCATTTGTAAATTATATTTTCAAACTATGTTAAGCCAGACTGAAGCACTTTCATACATGTTCATGATCAGTGTGGAGAAGAGTTGTCTTATAAAGCCTCCGGTTAAAGAAACACACAAAAAAGTGAGTCATTTTCTATATTACTATTCTATTGTCTGCTAGCGTTGACAATATTGAACCCCAGTTTTGCAGCAGTAAGGATTGCCAGTGCTGAATTAGAGACCTTCTGCCTTAAAAGCATGTGTATGGAACCAATCAGGTGGGAAATGATATGCACAAACTGTGTTCTGTGCTCCTGGCAGAAACCAAAGAGGATGTCTTCAAAGTGCAATTAGCACAGCATGTACATTATGCCTCCTGGACTACTAAATACTGTATTCTATAAAAGCCAGAGAAAGCATACATACTATTGTTATTACAGTAAATCTGACCTCTCTGTCTGGATATGCTGAAAAAAATTGACATTTAGGGATTAGTACTGCTAGTTTTATCAATTGTTTTTTCAGTAGGCTTGTAATTTGATGTTCTTGTAGCATTTTGTATTCAATCTGTGTAGAACATCAGACCAGACAGTTCCTTAAATTGTGTTTCCCTGAAGTATTTAAGTGGCTGTCTAATGTTCCATTTCTTTTCTCACAGAGAGCATAACATGTTATTAAGGCATAGTACTAAGTCTATGTAGTATACCTTGCAACTATGTAGTTGATACTGGAATTTTACATCATTATAGATACAAAAGCAGTTCTTATGTTTCTTAGGAATTCTTCTGGATCCTTAGTAGGGCTTTTAACAGAGGCTGTAGCTTTTGGGGCCTTTGATCTCCAGCTGATTTTTTATGTTGCTGTTCCACCTGTGGAGAGGATGTCTTCTTGGCTTAGACACTGTGAGGATGTCTGAGGTATTTCCAGGGAAACATTTTGAGAGAGTTAGAGCTGTTGAAAAGAAATCTAAAGAAAATGGGTTACAGAACAGGAGAAAATGGGTTGAAAGGAACAGAGTCCAAAAAGGAGGTTGGATTAGGATGAAGATACAAGTTTGGAAGATGGCTGAAATACTTTGAAAGACAGAGAGGAAACTAAACAAACAAAAACATGGGGGGGGGAACATTCAGTGATAAAGAGAAATGAGCAATTTTTTTTTTTTAAAAGGAAAAAAGTTATAAGTGGAAAGAGGAAAGAATGAAAGATGGGAGGGGAAGCATATGAATGGATTAATGCCAAAGGAAAAAAAAAAGGAAAACAAGAAGTGAATGGATATGTAAACTAATTTGGAGAGAGATTATGCCCTTAATTTTGTCAGATGCACATTATGTGAATTCTGCTGACAGCTTCAAAACAAGGAAGGGAAATAGGCTTGTGGGATATTGTTTGTATCTGAAGTAGAAAACAGATATACTGTGACTGGTGCCAGAAACTTGTGTTTTGTTTTGGCAAAGAGAATTTGCATCTTGTGCTGCTCTGGTAACAAGTCAGCTTTTGGAGTCTCAGTTTGACTTTTCTTTAATAAATTCTATACAGAGAGTGAAATTCAAAATCAGTATTCTTTGTGAGTTTGTATTTCTTCAAAGGTAAACCTTAAGTTTAAGTAATTCAGGCCTTATCCAGATACAACAAACCCTCAAAATTAAGCTGGAAAGATTCTTTGCATGCTGAGATCAATGTATTTAGCAGAAGATTTTCAAGCTAATCTTAGAGTAGCAACTCTGATACGCAAGATCAGGGTTGGAGAATGTCTCAAAGCATTCATATTTTGTGTACCATTCTTCAGCTGCTCTGAATGCCAGTTTGAAAGAGTGTATTAACCTCCTTTCAACACAGTGATTTGTTTTTCCCAAAAATAAGCTGTGGCACAGATCTAAGAGTGAATCTAGCAAAGATATGCAGCTACTAAGAAAAAGATTCTTTCCTGAGGAAGAAAATGTCGACATTTTAGAAGCTGGATTTCAGTGTTAAACTTTTGAAGGTATCTTGACTTAGAAATGATGAGTTGCCTATTGCGTTTATTGATTTGAAATTGCTTATTCTTAAATCATACTGTTTATTTACCTGTTTTAATATGTGCTAAGTTCTGAAGTTTAGTTTTCTGCTGTTTAAAAATTAGGCCCAAATTTATTACCAGATCTGCAGACTTTGCTCTTGGTATATGAAATCATATGAAAACTCTTACAGTATTCTTTTTCCTTTTAAACAGTTACTTGAGGCATATTAACCATGCTTGTCTAGTAAACAAAATCTGTTATTCCTTTTAGAAAAGTCAAATTTGGGATTTTGCTAGTTGGTGGTGGCCAAAAGATGCAAAAAACTTTATTTACATAAATGCTGAAAATCCCATTTTTCTAAACATACAAAGAATGGAATGGGGCATATATCTTTGCCAACATCTTTTAGACATAATTCTGCCCAAAGGGTACTCTTTCTAGACTGTTCTTCTGATCTACACTCCTTTTTCAGTCCATTACCTTCACTTTATTTCTAGTTTCTGCCTTCTTGTGCCTTCTGCTAATCACATAAGCGCCTCTACTAAAAATAATTGCCCAAGAACCCTTTTGTACTTGTGCCTGGTATGTACTTCTCTGTTGGCCAGAAGTTGGAAGCTGTAAATTGATTCCATCTTTTTGTTCCATGGAAAAATTTCTTCTGTTTGCTCTTTTCCAAATGAAGAACACTTGTTAAATCAATACAATAGAATTTTGACAAATCATAACAGTACAATGAAGATCACTGTAATACATTACTTGCTCATTTTGAAATGGATTCTCTGTGATTGTTACCAGTATTTTAATAGCCTTTCTCAATTCTTTCTAACAAAAGAATTAGGAAGGAAAGGCTGATCTTTACACTATAGACGTGACTGAACTCTGGATAAAACACTGGTCTGGTTGCAAGCAGCATCAGATCAAGGATTACTACCTATGTGTCTCTAAGCAAGTTGCTGAATTCTTTCAAATTTTAGTTCACAAGTTATTTAGAATCATAGAATCATAGAATAACCAGGTTGGAAGAGACCCACCGGATCATCGTGTCCAGCCATTCCTATCAAATACTAAACCATGCCCCTTAGCACCTCGTCCACTTGTCCCTTAAATGCCTCCAGGGAAGGTGAATCAACCACCTCCCTGGGCAGCCTGTGCCAGTGCCCAATGACCCTTTCTGTGAAAAATTTTTTCCTAATGTCCAGCCTAAATCTCCCCTGGCAGAGCTTGTGGCCATTCCCTCTCGTCCTCTCTCCTGTCACTTGGGAGAAAAGGCCAGCACCCTCCTCTCTACAACCTCCCCTCAGTTAGTTGTAGAGAGCAATGAGGTCTCCCCTCAGCCTCCTCTTCTCCAGGCTGAACACCCCCAGCTCTCTCAGCCGCTCCTCATAAGGCCTGTTCTCCAGCCCCTTCACCAGCTTTGTTGCTCTTCTCTGGACTCGCTCCAGAGCCTCAACAACCTTCTTGTGGTGAGGGGCCCAGAACTGCCGAGTACAGAGGGAGAATAACCTCCCTGGACCTGCTGGTCACGCCATTTCTGATACAAGCCAAGATGCCATTGGCCTTCTTGGCCACCTGGGCACACTGCTGGCTCATGTTCAGTCACTCTCAACCAGCACCCCCAGGTCCTTCTCCTGCTGGTAGCTTCCTAGACAGACTTCTCCTAGTCTGTAGCACTACCCAGGGTTGTTGTGCCCCAAGCACAGGACCCGGCATTTGGCCTTGTTAAACCTCATGCCATTGGACTCAGCCCAGCAGTCCAGCCTGTTCAGGTCCCTTTGCAGAGCCTCCCGACCCTCCAGCAGATCCACACTTCCACCCAGATTAGTGTCATCTGCAAACTTGCTAAGGGTGCACTCAATGCCTTCATCCAGGTCCTTGGTAAAGACATTGAACAGGGCTGGACCCAGGACTGAGCCCTGGGGGACCCCACATGTCACTGGCCTCCAGCTGGATTTAACTCCATTTCCCACCACTCTCTGTGCCCGGCCATCCAACCAGTTTTCCACCCAGGAGAGTGTGCGCCCATCCAGGCCAGAGCCTGACAGTTTCCGAAGCAGAATGCTGTGAGAAACTGTGTCAAAGGCTTTACTGAAGTCCAGGAAGATACATCCACAGCCTTTCCCTCATCCAGTAAGCGGGTCACTTTGTCATAGAAGGCAATCAGGTTAGTTTGGCAAGACCTGCCTTTTGTGAACCCGTGTTTATTGGGCCCGATCACCCAGTTCTCTTGCATGTGCTTCACGATAGAACTCAAGATCACCTGTTCCATGACTTTCCCTGGCACTGAGGTCAGACTGACAGGCCTGTAGTTCCCTGGATCCTCCCTGTGACCCTTCTTGTAGATGGGCACAACCTCAGCCAGCCTCCAGTCCAGTGGAACTTCCCCAGTCGTCCAGGACTGTTGGAAGATGATGGAAAGGGCTTTGGCCAGCACATCCGCCAGCTCCTTCAATACCCTTGGGTGAATCCCATCTGGCCCCATAGACTTGTGGGTGTAATGGTGTTTGAAACCGTTTATTCTTTACAATAATTAATTGGGCAGGGCAAGCCCTTGTTTATCTTTGATTATCTTGTATGCAAGCATATTTATGACACGTGTCAAGGCCCTTCTCTTCCATTTATTGTAATATAAGGACAGAGTAGTTTTCATCTTCTCAATAAAAACTTAGGTGAAGTTCAGATGTTTTTGAAGTTCAGTTAAGCACAGAGAACTTTCAGTGCACAGATGAGTCTTCTGAAAATATCTTATCTACCTGCAGTTTACTTAGGAACATGATCCCTCACGAGCTGATCTCTTCTGCTTCAGACCTAGACAGAAATGCCACAAAATCACCCTGTCACTGATGTGTGATGATTTCAATTGTTTGTACCAGTTAGGATGCAGTGGGAATGTTTAAATGCAATATACCAGTAAAATAAATAAATAAATAAACTTCATTTAGTGTTCCTCTCTCTCTACCTGCCTTAGGATAAGGTTAATATATTTTTTTTCTCCCTGTCAGGACTACAGTGCATTTTAATTAACTTTGGGAATACTTGTGCAGAGAATGTATACTTCATGGCCACCTAAACTTTAATGCTTTTTTGCTTCTATTACACAGTCACTGTTCTTGATGGGAAATGGAAAAGAGCTCTGTAAAATGCTTGTGCAAAGTACTTGGTTTATTTGGACTTCAAAATAGTTTTCTCTAAATTTCTGCAGATTTTTAAATTCCTCCTTGTGCTGCTGTACAAGCAAAGTGGGTTTTTTTTTCTTAAACAGAACTTAACAGTTCATCATGCTTTTGAATAGCAAGTGGTTGATCATGCACCTTAATTACAAGAGCAAATTGAAGGCAGTTGTACTATTAATCAAAACAAATCGCACATAAGTTAACTGATGAAAAGTCAACAGACAGAAGAATAATACCACAGCAGTGTTGGTAAACACAGGAGCAAAATTATTAGCTGGTGTAAATCAGCATGGCCTTAATCTCTGCAACTGAGTTGTGCTGGAATATACCAGTTAATGATATAACTTTTTTGGTAGGTAAAGGTGTGAAAAATTATGTACACTAATTTTCCTTTTGGAAACTAGGGGATAATATTCATTGATGCTTGATATCTGGATGTTGCATTCTGTCTGTCTTTTCAGATTAAACAAAGAATCATGTTGCTCATATATAATGGGAGATTTTGCCTTCTGTTCTGGAGAATGTGATTTGTAACTCCCATTTTTCAAGCCAGTTTGATATGCTTACATAAAGAGATTAAATATCTAGGATCAGAAAGTTCAGTCATTAGGTAAAGTATAGAAGTGTGAAGCTACAGAAATAACATTTTGAGATCTAGCTAGATAAAAATTAAAGCCCAAAGCTATTCAGTGTACAAGAGCAAACACATTTCACACATAAGGATAATGATTTTCTTTTAGGGGAGGAGTGCAATAGCTGTTCTTGGTGCAGTGCTGGCTCACATAAACTGGAATATTTTCTCTAAGCATTACTTGGGTCTCTTGTTTTTATTGTTTTGTTTGTTGAGAATCTCTCCAGTGTTGCAATTACTTTCCAGATGTACAAAGTTCTTGTCCCTCAAAACCTCATCAGTAAACAGAGGTCAAAGGAAGGAAGTAACAAGATAGATTTTCTATAGGAATCAATACATTTTGCTATAAAAACAACAGGGCAGAAAATGGATTTTGAAGCATGAGGAAAGAATAAAGGGCAGAGGCAGCTTCAAGATAAATCAGTAAAGGTTAGCTGAGGCAGAGACTGATTGCAGAAAGGTGCCACAAGGTAACTTCTTGGGGCATGATAAAAAGGCTGGAAGAGCTCAGAAGTGGGGTAGAACAGAGGTAATGGGAAGGGTAAATCTGTTGAAGTGAAGTATCCACATGACTTTAAAAAGACCTTCAATGCATTTGGTTGTAAGAGTATATACCAGTACTTGCCATGCCATAAGAGCATTTCTTGGAGAAAAAAGAAAAAAGGCTAAGGCTAGAGGACTGGGAAATGCCAGATTTCTGGGAACTGCATTGCTTTGAGTCAGCTCCCATGTGCTCTCATACTGGCTATGGTATTATGCAAGGGCCCTGTTAGAAAAGGAAAAACCAAAATCAAGTGTGATACTTAAAGAAGGCAACAGAGTACCCATAGAGTAGATATTTTCAGTTAAAGAAAGTACCGTAGACCACCCTTACATGGAGAAATATATAGTGAACAAAAAGAATGACTTTGCAGGTCATGCTAAGGGTTTCTTTGACCCAGGATTCTGTATCCACGCATACTAATGTATAGAATAATCCATCCCCCGGTATATTCTTTCAGTTTCTATCAGTCTATGTGATGAAGTGGGCAAAACACAAACTAGAAGCTTTTTTTTTTATGAAAACGCACACAAATGTAGCTGCTTTGTAAGGGTTAACAAGAGGGAAGACTGAGGAAAAACAGGCTGAAGTACTTGCCATTTGGCATTCAGGACTTATGCATATGACCTTGAGTTTAAGCAATGGACTTCATTACAAAAGATATACTTGGCTGCTTTGGCCACTCTTTCTCAAGAGCTTCTGATTTCAGTGCACACCATTGTCAGTGACTAGCTGTCAATACCTGATGAACAAATTCGTTCAAGTGATTTCTATTAATAGATGATTTGAGAACACAAAAAATAGGTGTTATTTACGAGTTGTTTACAATGGAAATCATCTATGAAAGAACAAGAATTTAAGATAGCTTAACTTATCATCTCAGTAAAATCATTGACCAAACCTCAAAAACATTTCCTTTGAAGTTCTCCTGCATGACGAGTTATTTTTATGTATTTGCAAATGACTATCAGAATAATATCAAAGATTGTTGAATAATTATGAATATTTGTTTAGGGGAAAACTAGCAGATTCATATAATTATCCTTTTCCTTTTGCTTTGTATATCAGAAGGCTTTTCTTTGTTTATATCACTTTTTCTTTCACACAAAGGGGAAATGGTTTAGACAATGGTAATAACCGATTTTTGTACAAAGAGAAGCTCTAATGGTGTTTGGCCATCTTAAAAGCTCCTTTTGGTTGTAGAGGAGCAGAAACAATACCCTGTGACTTAGACAATCAATCACACAGCATGAATAATGAGCAAACACCCAAAGCAATAGTCACATTTGCATAAACCATTCATTCAGTACATTTGAATAACCACCAAATTAATGAAAATCAAAAGGAGTCTATGGATCATTTGCCAACAGGAAGGAGGGCTAAAACCCTTGAACAGATATCTTGCTAAAAAAAAATTACACAGCTCTGTCTTTCTAGAAGGAAAAGGAAAAGGGACGTTGGAGCGAAGATTACCAGATGAGCCTCTTCTTGCTGGCCTCTGAGAAGGTTTCTGTCCATTTAGTTCCTCTGCGTCAATCTACTTCCTGTGCCTGTTGTTTTCAAGGAAAAAAATAAAAAAATCTAGAAATCCTATTTTGCAATGAAGTAGGAGAAAAAGCAAGCAGGTAAAACCATGGATTTAATTGACTTTTTACAGGAGGAGAAACAGATGTAAACATTATCAAGAAGTATTTGTTTCCAGGGATATCTGCTCTAATCAGATGTGGGTTTTTTTGTTTTGCTTGTTTGGGTTTTTTGGGGGTTGAGGGGGTACACTACATTCCTGGCAAGATCAGTTATGTGAGGATCTCTTTTAGCCACATTCAAAGCAGGATAGCTTTAAAAGAAACTCAGAAAAATGCATAATTTCAATTTGTCTGTTCAATTTCTCTTAGTTTTCTCCTCCTTGCTAACAGAAGTCTTATGTTAAAAGATGACAATTCTTTGCCAGGAGTCTATATTCAATTTCAAGTAATTAAACTCTTCTAGCTGTCACATCTGAAGGTAAAACCTAAAATCAACAAATAGGTTGTCAGTAGGTGCTTTTTACTTTGCTGCTCTTTGCTGCTCAGGCTTCTCATTGCTTGGAAACCCTTTTTTCAGGGGAAAAAATACCAAACCAAAACAAAATAAAACCCAAACTAAAAGCAAAGCCAAACCCAAAAGCTATACATTATTCAAATGTGGATATAATAAATTTAATTATGAAATTCTGTAATCCTGACATAAGAACACTTCCAGATAGGATAGAACACCAAACAATGTGTGCCTCTGTCAATATTTAAGTTAAATAAGCTAGTCTCTGCCCAGTTATTGATCATTGAACTCTATTTTGTGTGAAAATGCATACACCTGCTCTTCATACCTTCACTGTCATATCAACAGAGATTACATGTATGTCAAAATAGTCACCCAAATTAAAATATACATTTTTATTGCTTTGTTAACTCTCATATGTAAGGAGAAAGGAGAATGTACTCCAGAGAACAGACATATTCAGGTTGTCTTCATTGCTTTTGAGGTTCTTCTGGCAGCAGGTGTGTGTGTTTGTTTTATTAAGGATTATAGATGGAAATACAACATATCTTCTTTTTATGGAGTTTATCCTACTGAATTTGTAATATAGGCTTTAGAATGAACGGGGTCTGTCTCTTTGCGTGCTCACAGTAAGGGCCTTATATTCAGAAATGTCACCATTCTCACTGGCTTTTATGGTTACTGTTTCTGCATCTAAACATTTGCAGCCCCCAAAATCATGCAATCCTTTTTCAAAGAAAAGAAAATATGAATGTTTAACCACATGTTCATATGTTTTATGTATTATTTTAACAACAACCATTTGATGTACTGTTCAGTTACAGCAACCCAGAAAGGAAGTTGCCCAAGATGTTGTGCAAATTTCTCATTTTCCCCTTGAATAGCACAGACCACTTTTTCTTTCTCTGTAGGTAAATCAAAGGCCCAGTGATCTGTTCCTTCTTCAGCCTTATTTCCTCCACATTCGGAGAGCAAAACTTTTGCCATATCTAAGTACTAGATTCTAATTACTGCTTTTCATGAAAAGTGTAACTAGTCCCCATGAAAATCAGTTTAATTATATTTTAAAAGTAACAGAGTCATATAAAACAAGCTACTTATAGACATAAAGCAGCTGAGTTTTATGGCTTAAGTTGCTAGAAATATAAAATTAATGGCATCTGGAAAATTTGTTGTTATTATGCTTTTTATATGTCAAACTGGATCACAAATGAGCTATTTATTTATGTTTCTTTGCCATTTGTTCTGCAAAAAATCTTGCTGAAATACATACCAGATGTCTATCTCAGTCCCATATGACTTTATTTCTCATACCTACATTTGCAATGGCTTATTGCTTGCCTCTCTGCTACTTGGTGTTGATTTCTTGTGTAGTTTTAGACCTTTTTATCATATTTGTTGTTCTCGCAGCTGTTCCTCAGCCATCTCAAAGGATATGACTTCTAGGTGAAGCCTTTCTTAATGTTCATGTTCTATGCCTGTGATAGCAGAAAGCTCAGAGGCTTTGGCTACCTTCTGCAGATATGCAGGCATATCCAAAGTTGTTTTGATTGTAAAGCTGGAGGTCACCATATGTGACCTGTCATCCTCATGTACATTTCTTCTTTCTCTGCAGCAAAGGATCTCATCTGTACATCTTCTTTTGCCCTCTCAGAACAAAAAAGTGTTTAAAATCAGCAAAGCACAAATGAGAACTGTATGATAGAAATCAACAGGAGAGCTAGAAGAGGAGTACAAGTAGAATAAATAAACATAAATGCATAACCAGGGTAATGGCAGCTCCAGGGAAGATTCCAGTTACCTGAGGTCATACCCACTTCCCTACAAAATCTCCTTCCCTGACGCAGAAGATTGGATTCACAGCTGTGCTCTCTCTTCTCTCCACTGGCTCAGTATAGTTGTCCATGGCCTCTTGGACTCTCTCATCATACTCCTGATGCCTATATTAAAGACCTTAATTAATAATTGCTTTCTTGCTTGCTTTTGAAACTGCAGTACCCCTGCTGTCTTTGTATTTTAGGATCAAGCACTTTTCTTTACTATGCAGATATGTTTTCATTTCCTAATATATCCATCAGCTGACCTTTTTGTTTTTCCAGTTGAATGCGCCTTTACACTCTAGTGCTTGTGAGAGGATCAGGTAGCTTTGGCAGGGGACACACACCCCCACCCCCCCGCCAATATTCTTCAGTGTCTTATACTACTTCTGGACATCAAGCAAACTCAGTGTCCAACTTCCCTAGCAGACCTGCAAAGAAATAAGAATTCTGTTTTTCAAGATAACACATTATATAGTAATGTGCATAGTAAAATCAATTGCTACATCATATTACAGTCTTCTACTTTTAGCCTCCCATATGCTCCTCATATTTTAAATTAAGTCCTAAAGGTCTAAGTTGCTGTGAGAAAGTTTTGTGTCTTTATGAAAACTGGAAGAACACATACTGCTGTTAAGGCACTGTTGAACAGCATGTAGGACCAAAACCTTAGGTCACCAGTATCATCAAGAAAGGACTGTCCTACTACTTATTCTAGAAAATAAATGGAGTCAGAATAATGTGAAGAATTTCACCACCTCTCAAGGTTTCTTTCAGATGGAGCCTGCTCCATACAATGCATCTTCTTATTCCAACCTTCCAGCTCTTTCTTTTGACCACTTCAGTGCATTTCTTCATATTCTTGGAAGCTGCAGAGTAGATAAAACTACCCAGCTGTATTAGCTCTCTCCCTAGCTAGATACTTGCCTGAAACTTTTACAACCATCTGCTACCTTCTCAGCCATATAACAGAGCCGAACATCAGCAAAAGTCAAATATCTGAGCTAGAGATTTCAGCTTTGTTCTAAGCTTAATGAATAGTACTATAATTACTGATTTTTTTTCCAGTTTAACACCATGAGACCTGAAGGGCATGATATCCTGTAGACTTCATTCCCCCATGAAAAGTGGTAGTACTTCTAAATATTCATGACATCATTATAAAATTTATCAAATCCAAAGCCATTGCCAGCTTTTAATTTAGAGTACATCTCAGTCATATTTCACTTGTAGCCAGAAGTGTTTTTTTATTTCTTTTGATATTTGAATCCAAAGTATGTAGAACGGGTAGACTGAATTTTAAGCTTCTCTTGTCTCTCCTTGAATTCCTTAATTTGCACTAGTTTGTTTTTATTTCTCTAAATAGATTATGTTTTTTAGCAACCAATGAATGCAATTCAATGATATAATAGGAAAGCAGTTTCTGACTGTTAATTCTCATTTTTCACATCTGTAGTTAGGTTCATAAGAATAAAATCTCCAGGCTTGAATGACAGGCTGTTTAATACATGCGATAGGCAGTTAAAAATGAAAACTCAAGCTACTTTAGTTTGATCAAGAAACACAGTTGTTTGCTAAACTTAGACTACAGAAAGGAGAAAATGAAACTTCACTGAAATCGAAGAGATGATATCCAAACTATTGCAAATTCTTGCAGCTTTACAGTCCAGAGTCAGAAACGGGGATCTGCTGTCAGTTCCCTTCTTGTATGCATTTCTTTTAAATTTGCAAGAAGCTGGAAGGTATGGTTAGGTTAAGTATATTGGGATGGGTGGACAGCATCTGTTGAATATTGTCATCTGAACATAGATAACCATATGAGCTTCATGATTGGTTTCCCTATAAGCACAACAGCAGAGCAGTTATAAGCATCTGGAGTATAGGAACATACTTTTCATTCCCTGCGGAGTTCATCTTCTTTCTTCCCAGTTTATTTTTCCTAGACAGCCTGGCCACGTGAGAAGTAGGAACTTTCCAAGCAGAAGAAAATGATGGATCAAGCAGAGGAAGTGCATCACTGAAATGTGTACTACACATTTTACACTCTATTGCCCTTTGGGGCATGACAGGGACATTATGTTCCAGCTCTGTTTTGGTAGGTAGAGGAAGGGTAAGCATGCTGTTTTGAAGGCATGTATGCTTGTGCTGTTATTTGTCTGCTTGTCTGATTTTGCATCAGTATCACTTGAATGCCTTCATCTGAAATCATGTGCTTTGAATGAATAGAGCAAAGGATGTCCAATGTTCATTCATCTAAATGGACCAAGCATAAAAATGACACTTGAAAAGATTCCACAATCACATCCATATGGCAGATAAAGAATTAAGGTATAGCAGTTACTGAGTTATGTTGACAATAGGCCACCAGTGAACTTTAACTACATTAAGAAGGCAACTACATTGGGAAGGCAACTACATGAGAAGCAGCAGCAAAAGGAGATATTACACACAAAACAAAACAGAGGGTAGTAACTTAACAAAACTGCTAACCAAGTTTGAAATTACTATAACACTACCATATCACAAATACCAAATAAGAGTTTAAAATCAGTAAAACTGGTCCCATGGGAAAAAGAAAAGAGGCGTTGGCTGTTTATTGGGTGGGGGCTGAGGGTGGTAGAAGAGAACCTGGGAGGGAGCAAAAATGTATTAAGATAACACAAGGGGTAGAAAATTCTGTGATTGTATTTGACTGGAGTACAACAGAAACAGTTTTAGTGCTTCTAAATATTAGATATTCAAGACTATTCAAGTTTTGATGTGATTGATCATAAAACCTTGGTTTCTGTGACAGCAACTCTGACTGTTGTGCAAATACAGAGAAGTCTGCATTGCAACAAATAATTGGCACTGCCTCAGATTGCATTTTACCTTGAGAAAGTTTGTTTCTGAATCCTCGAGGATGTTCTTAAAAAGATTATGCTATTTTGTATTTACCTCTATATTATTTTTAAGGGCTTTTACATTCTACTAGTCTGATGTTAGGAATTGCAATGTTTTTTGTACAGCTGAGTCACAACTTCAGAAATATGCTTTGGGGTCCCTTTCCCAGTTATGGAGAGAATGATCTGTCCTACTACCTCAGTAGCTTTCAGGCTTTCTGAGGTTTAGCATGTACTCTTGATGCTAAGTGTGACCTTTCTTTGGCACAGACATTTTGTCTCATCTCTTTGGAGAGGTTTGCCTGTTCTGTTGGAAGCGGCTGATACACAGTGCAAAGACCTCTGAAGTCCCTTCACAATCCATTAAGAGATTGCTTTATTTACTGTCTGCTATTGATTATTACATAATCTTAAGACTTCTTCCCACAAGGAAAAAGAAATTATCTTTGTTGAGTTTCTGGTTTGTTCGGTAGCCAGAGAGAAGGAAGAGATGTGATGTAGCTGACTGAAAAGGCTGTTTAGCTCTGAATCAAAGTGCATTGGTTTGCATTTTCTAGATGAGTTACATCCCAAAAAGACTTATTTAGAGCTAAAGTGGGATGAAAATTGCCAAGTTGGTGTCCCTAGGGAGAAATTCTTCGGTTTACTTGTAGGACAGGTGCAACCAAGGCAACTTTGTCACATAATGTTCCACAAATCTCCTTCCCTGTTTGAAAGAAGAGCTTTCTGGTTGTAAAGCATGCTTGAGCACCCATAGCCTGTTTAGGAAACCAGTAATGACCACTAACCATGGTTGCTGGGAGTTTTCCATTGAAATCATATGTGGTTCCCATACTACCATTTCTTTGAACACTTTTGGCTGCTGCTGATGGTAGGGTAAGTGTAAGCAACATGGTCTACTAGGTAACATACAAAAGCAACCATTTCATTTTGCCTCTTCCACTGTTCTGAACTGCCACTGAATGGCAAAAATGCACACCAGCTTCACGATGGGCTAAACCTACACTACTGATTTAGAGAGGAATAACAGCTCTCAGATAGGACAGAAATTTCTTCTTACAGTAGGGGGAAAAAAATCTTCCTGTATAAGAAAGGTTAGTTCACGAGGAGCAAAACTCAAGACGCCAAATTTTCAGTGCTTTTGTATACTAATCCCTGCGCTCCTACCCACCACAGGGCTTCCTCATAGGCTTCTCATGGTCTCGCTCTCCCTTGATTCACTCTCACATCCCTTGACCACCTGGTGAACAAGAGCTGTAGGTATGGGGAATAGAGCTGAGAGATGCATATGCTGCCAAGTTGCTGAGTAGGTAAACTGCTGGGTGGGTGTTGGCAGATCAAGCACAACAGATGAGGGTTAAGTTTATTCTGCAGCCCTTTTTTCTCCTGGGAAGAACTCATTTGGCTCTCTTCTCAGTCCATCTAGCCATCAATTTGTATGAAACTTTCAGGAACATAATTATCTTGAAAATTTCTGCTACTCTGTCAAATTTGCTTCATGTTAAGATGTCCAAAGATTCAGGGGAAGAAAATGGACTGATGAGCAGACAGAGATTATTGCAGTTTTTATTCCTTAAAAACAGGCTTTCAAAGAAACAGAGAAGGGGAGGACCTAACAGTACAGACTTAATTACTATTAATTTTCTTGTCCAAAATTATTTTTGAGCTGCACTTTGTATTTAATTATGACAAGAAATTAGTGAAAATAAAAAAAAATCAGTATTTCCTGTAGATACTGTGCAAGGATTGGGATCAAACCTTATACATTCTTAGCCTTAGAAAGATAAAAGCAAAACTTATGAGCTTGATGCAGTATTTTAATCACATAAATATGAAAAACAAATCATTACCCATAATTATGAAGTACAATAAAGAAAACTATTTCTATTTCTATAACTGGGTTTTTTATACATTATTTTATGTGTTGTGGGGGTTTGTTTTCATTTTTTACATAAATGGTGGGTTTAAAGGGCTTTTAAATACATATTTGTAGTGTACACTGAGAAAACTGGCAGCTCTCTTGCATCTAGTAGCATCCCACATTTAGCTGCAAAGTTCTAAAGGGGCTTTTTTTTTTTCATTTCTTCTGTTGTCTTTAAGAGCCAGATTTGATAGTCCTTCTATCTGGCAGTCCTGGAGACTGAAATTCTCTATCTCCCAGCAGAGGGGTAAGTTATCCCATCTCTTCTAGCCTCCGTGCCCCAGCTTTCAATTGGACAGATGGAAATCTCAGAGCTGTCCCAGCTCTGCTCCCACCCACAACTAACAAAGGCTATTGATGACAAAGGCTGTAGCTGAACTGTGCAGTCTTGAAAACCCCATCCTGTATTGTCAGCCCTCCATTACCGCTATGTTTATTTAAGGAAGCAATGCAACTTGTCTGACCAGGAGATGTAAGTATATACAGTAGCAGAAAACTCCGTATGGATAGAGTTTGATATAATTCCCCAATCCTGACTAAGGGCTAAACTCCTGCTGGGCGTGTTTCAGTTTTTTATCCAGGAGATCACAGGATTCTGCCAGTGTAAAACAGAAAGAATTTATCCCTGTAGCTCTCACTGACACGTAAAGGATAAAATGCGTTGTTGATCAAGATACATGAGCAGTAAAGATACCCATTTCCCCTTAGCTCACTCACTTATTATTACTCAATTCTCTTTCACTGCAGAATATCAATAAGGAAAAATGTCTCAAGACATTTGCTTAGGAAAATTCTTCCAAACCCCAAATCTGCTTTTCGCTTCAAGTTATTAAATATAACTTCCAGCAAAAGATTGACAGTGATTATTTTTGGCATAATTTACAATCCTTCCCTATAAGCTAGATGCTATTACACTGCATCCAGCAAGGTGTTATTCTTGTATGGTGGTGGCTGGAACTAACAGGGCTCTTCTCATGTAGCCAGTGCAACCTTGCAGCGTCATGAACTAAGCGCACATCTGTGGGTTAGGAGTGTGTTTAAGGAGATGGAACGATGAGCTGAAGACAGCCTTTTCTGGTTAGTGTTTTCTGCTGGAATGCACGAACTCTGAGTGATGTGCTAGAAAAGGAACCACCTGGCTGCTGAGCCCATTCCTTTCTCCCCCTTTCCTCTCACCATCCACAGCACCTGTGCTTCCAGCTGTGCAAGTGAGAAATTGTGCCAGCCAGCCCAGCTAGGATACTGCATAGGTCAGCACCATATGGGTTGTTATTGCATCTCTATCTTTTCTTTGTTTTTGTGAGTGCTTTAAAAGTCTTCATTTTTCTTGCAGCAGAGAACTCTCCAAGCAGATCTTTCTAGATGGAATCATTTAATTTGTTAGTTTAGCAAGATGTTTTCACAGCTCTCTCCTCAGCAGTAACCCCAGGTAACCCTGAATGTGCCTGAACACTCCAGACGTCCGATGTTTAATATAAAAGTTCCCAGGCTGTGGCCCAACGTTGATTTAGCACATTCAGCCACACTGCAGGATGGTAGGGGGATTGATGTGGGAAGCAGACTCTGACTGTATTAACAAGAACAGCTGCAGCTGTGCATGCATATGTGCACAGCTGATCTTTTAGGAGAAGGGATAAGACCTTCAGCTGTGTAGCTTCAACCATACTGCAGGACGTCAGAGGTCATTGTGCATCTATCCTTGACTTACAGCTAGGAAACCAGTGAGGAATGTGGGCACCTAGTCAGTGAATCCAGCAGCCAGGTAAATTCCAGTCAAAGATGTTATACTGCAGTTTATTAATACACAAATATAGGGATTAAAGCCTGATTTAACTATTCTTAATGTTTCTTCTCTGCCCTGCACTCAGCTTTCCTTCTATGTAGTTTATGTGGTTTTGAATCTTATTTTTAGATACATAACTCAGTCTGTGTACTGAACAAGGAGTTGAGGGAGAGGGAAAATCAGGTGTGTAAATATAGGTGGACTTATGGACTACCTTAAGGCATCTAAAACAACACTGTTAATTAAAATATCTTGCCTGACACAGGTTGCCTTTTGTATCTGCTGTGTGTTATTGGTGTCCCACAAGCCTAGGATTGTCTAAAATAATGCTAGATGCTTAAATCCAGATGTGTGTATATCTCATTTACATTTCTGGTCAAGTGTCCCTATTACAACTATTTTTGTCATGAGGTTCTTGGCGGAAAAAATGTTGGCTTTTTTTTTGCCGTCAAGGTCCTTGACCTAAGGAGGGGATGTTTGTGTTAGGAAGAGGAGAAGCACAGCAACTAGGGAACTAAATATATTTAAATGCTGGAGAAAGCAAAGAGTTCATACAAACTTTGAAATCAATGGAAAATTAGAGGATGTGATTAAAGACTTTCTTTTTTTAATCCATATCTTTCACTGTGATTTATTTAAAAGAAATGTCTTAGGAAACAAATTTTCAGGGATTGTGAATAACAAGTGAATTAGTGGGTTTTATTCAATTGTATATTTGTAGCACTACTTTATTGTGTAGATACTGCTGCACCTAAGCATTACTTTTTCAATTAAGTTTTAGTATAAATTCAGTTATTGTCATGCAAGTCACTTTAAAGCTAATAATCCTAAAAGAATTAAGGTTAGAAAGTAATGCTATCAGTGACAAAGCTCATTAATGGCTTTTTATCACTGCAAACTGCTGAACTATAACCAGGATAATTGGTGTAAATGGAATATACCCTTTCCTCAGCCAGGTATCCTTTACTCTGCTTTACATTAATTACTTCAAGGTTTTGTTCTGGTCAAATAAAATTTGGATGGCTTGTCCACCTCTGTTCTGAAAGGCTGAGCAAATGCCAGGTGTGCTGCTTTGAGAAGTCAGAAAGGGTAAATCTGCAGCAGGCAAGATAAAGACAGGCAGGGGAGGTCAATACAGAGACTGGAACAATTGCCACTGCTGATCTTTTTCAGATGGCTGCAGGGAGATTCAGGTAAGTTATTCTGACTGGAAAAGGATCCTGGCTTTCCAGAAGAAAAATATGCTTGGGTTAGAAATTATACTCATGTTTTGCTAGTGGATTAGCTCAAGTTTGCTGGCAGAATATGTTTTTTTAAAACCCTTTGTAGAGAGTATGTTACTATTTTAAAGTTGTTTTAAGGTCTCATGAAGGCTGATCTGCTCCAGGCATCTCTGAGAAAGCACCTGAACAAAACAGGTGGGTTTTGATCGTGAACCTTAAAAAGTCCTTACCAGAGGGATAGCCTTTTCTGGTAATTTCCCATAAAGAAATTGCTCTGTTATAGCTCAGAGTACAGCAAACCAGCATCCTTCATGAGCTGTCCTGTTGTTTTTCCTTATGTTATGTAGTTTTGGGGGACAAGAAAAGTTTCTGTTTTGTCCAGTTAGTTGAAACGGTGAATACTGACATCTGGAAAATGTGACTGCATTCAAAAGGGAGCAAATGGACATATCAGGGCAGCTGCCTTTCCCCCGCTATCTCTCCAGTCTGGATTGTTTCAGGTGAAGGAAATCACCTGGCCATCCTCCCACCCGCTTTTGTGCGATATAGGACAAGCAGGAAGCACGCTATGGGGCTTCAGGCTTTGAAGAAATAAGAATAAATGTTTGTGTACTCTTTGGCAAAAAGTGGGAAAAGGGAGATTTTAACATTTGGAAAAGTTAGTAGAATATGTTCTTATTTCTTCTTCCTTTCAACCCACTGGAAAAAAAAAATAGGAAAAAAGGAAATTCTTATAAATGTCCTCTGAATACGAGTACAAACTTTTTCCTTGTTTCTTTTTTTTCCCCCCTTCCCCAGTTTTTTGGGGAAAAATGTTTGAGGAGGTCAAGACATATTACACTCAATCAAATTCAGCTAACTTTTGCCTTGCATTCTTGTAGCATTTCTGACGTGGAGTAACTCAAAGCGTCCATTTCTTCCCTGCCCTTGTTTACTGAGCAGCTCTTGCACCTGGCAGACAAATCAATGCTAAACCAACAGATTTCAGGGACGTTTGGTGCCATGATCCATGCATTTTTTAGTAATTCAAACGGAAAGAGGTCTTTTCCCCATCCTAAAAGTTTGCTGCAGTAGTGCAGTACCTCAGTGAGTGCGCTAGTACTCAGGGTATGTGCAATTACATGGAATGAAATAGGTATTTAACGATTGACATAATGCATTAACTATTTTTGTAACTTAGTTCGAGGTATGATATATACAGCTGACATCAAAAGCCTTTCATAGCTGTTCTTTAATTTCAGCTTCAGTAATGAATATAGATCCAATTAGAAGGGAGCTGATACACATTTAAAAGAATTAACAGTACCCTTAATTTACGTGTTGAAGTAATGGCTGCTATTATAGACTTCTTGATTTTAATCAGATATCCTCAAAAAATGACAGCAGATGTGGATTCATAATGCTCTGCTGATGCTACAAGCCTCTCTCCCTCTCTCCCTCTCTCCCTCTCTCCCTCTCTCCCTCTCTCCCTCTCTCCCTCTCTCCCTCTCTCCCTCTCTCCCTCTCTCCCTCTCTCCCTCTCTCCCTCTCTCCCTCTCTCCCTCTCTCCCTCTCTCCCTCTCTCCCTCTCTCCCTCTCTCCCTCTCTCCCTCTCTCCCTCTCTCCCTCTCTCCCTCTCTCCCTCTCTCCCTCTCTCCCTCTCTCCCTCTCTCCCTCTCTCCCTCTCTCCCTCTCTCCCTCTCTCCCTCTCTCCCTCTCTCCCTCTCTCCCTCTCTCCCTCTCTCCCTCTCTCCCTCTCTCCCTCTCTCCCTCTCTCCCTCTCTCCCTCTCTCCCTCTCTCCCTCTCTCCCTCTCTCCCTCTCTCCCTCTCTCCCTCTCTCCCTCTCTCCCTCTCTCCCTCTCTCCCTCTCTCCCTCTCTCCCTCTCTCCCTCTCTCCCTCTCTCCCTCTCTCCCTCTCTCCCTCTCTCCCTCTCTCCCTCTCTCCCTCTCTCCCTCTCTCCCTCTCTCCCTCTCTCCCTCTCTCCCTCTCTCCCTCTCTCCCTCTCTCCCTCTCTCCCTCTCTCCCTCTCTCCCTCTCTCCCTCTCTCCCTCCACATTAGTGTTTACCCAAGCAGCCAAGAAGCAGATTGCAATCAGTATGAGGCTGGCTGAGAGGGGTGTTGCCCTGGCTGACCCTGAGTTATGATACATGAAAGTTTAGTCGAGGCTTGCTTTGAGCCTATCTGATTTACAAGAACTGTGTGGCACTATCTCCAGATCAGATCTAAGGCTCTTGGTTCGAACCATTTTTTTCTTCATAGGATTGAAAGGGATGGTTCAGTAGTTGTCACAACTGAATAAACCATGGTGACATTTACATCACCATCTACAGTGACTGTGGGGGAAAATGCTCCTTTGCCCAGACTTTTTCAGTAAGTGGTAATGTTTCTCTTTTAAGAAGCTAAACAGGATGAGAGTCTGCTAGTGATGCAGGGTTGCTATGTGTCTACATAGGGCTTTGTGCTGGAAATTGATGTCTTCAGTGTTGCTCTAATTCCTATGCCTTTTGCCAGTTTAAGAGGGAAGAAAGAAATGTGTTTAGATGCAACGTACAGGGTATGAATCTACTTACACAGGATTTCCTCTCCTCTACCCTTATGAAAAAATCTGAGTATGCTTCTTCTGATATGTCTGTATGACTGGACTTTACCTCTACCTTTATGTAACCGTTAGGATTTGGTATTGCAGGAAAGCTTTTACCACATGAACGAGTACACGTATGGGGTTTTTTTTGTATGGGCATCATCTAAGGCTGTGATATAAGGTCTCTTCAGTTTGACTTGCTTTTCTGAATTTTTTGAGTTGGTCTGGGTGCCAGCTTCATTATCTGGGGGAGAAGATGGGGTGTGCAAAATCTCAGGTAGAGACACTGGAGAATATTACTTTTTCTGAAGCAATAAAGCCAGACAGCTTGACTGGGCAAATAAACCTATTTAGAGAAATTGAAAGTGTACTGTTTTGTTGTCACAGAAGAAAAATTCCCCAAACAGTCTCACCTTTTAATAAGCTCTTGACTGACGCAAAAGCTCAAAATGGAAGCTATTGGTAGTGTCTGGCCATAATATCTGTAATGCAATATGTGATGAATCTATCAAAATCTATAATGGAGGATACCTTGCATGCAATTCAGCTGTTAATCTAAGAATATATTAGTTACAGGATTTTAATCAAGTAGCTTGAAATAGAAAATTTGATCAGGAGAGACGCAATCCTTAAGCTGAAAGCAATATTGGATTCTGTTTAATGGATGTATTTTTGTGTTCAGATTTGGTTCCACTTAGAAATAGGTTTTAGATATGCTGTGTTTATTTATGTTTATTATGGAGGTTCTCTCTGGTATAGGTTTGATTCCCCTTGGCAAGTATTATACCCCATAATTAATGCTGCCTACCCCAGTGCTCGTAGTATTCTTGCTTCTTACTCTTCCCACATTGTTGCAGAAGATAAAGAAGTCTTAATTTATTACCTGAGACAGCGGGGAGCTGGCCTGGCATGTCTCTTTGTCAAGGTCCTGTCCTGAAACAATATTAAGCATGGATAGAATAGAGGGTAGTGGTGATACATGAACATAGTGTCAGTAGGAAAAAAGGGTGGGAAGTTGCAGCTGTATTTCACAGTAGTGTTGGGAAAGGAAGCATTAAACTTTGTATCCACTCAATAACACTAACACGTGATCCTAGGTCTCTGGTACTTAGCAGTAATGATACTTTTATGTGTAATGTATTTGCTATATTAAATATATGTAACTTGGTCATAAGTAGCATTGCATCACACATGTATGAGGAGAGGGAAAATATTAAGCTAAGCATATTTGGATTTTTTCATACCAAGCAGTATGAATATGCTTGGAAGCAAAATTTCTGAAGGAAAACACTTGATATGTGCTGATATGAACCTGTAATGGAAACACTTAATTCCTTAATATGCTTCCTTCCTCTCTGTCCCTTATTTCATGGTGCATTGTGCACAGCATCAATTCAACTGTGTTTCAGTGAATTTCTACTTAAGTATTTCTCAGCTATTACAAGTCAAAACTTTTTCTTTTTTTCCAGGAGCTATTCAGCAGTTCAAAACTGCTTCATGGTTACTGAAACCATTTAAATGGTTGCTTTTTTAGTGTTTTTTGTTGTTGTTGGGGTTTTTCTTTTGTAAATTCTTTGAAGAAGAAATATTTGAATGTTAATCTTTGAGGGTTTTATTAGGCTTTCTGACAAATTCTTTTAATTAGTATTCCACTACTTTATTTAAAAATGTAAAAATCCATACTGGTTTGGAAAAGCTTCTTTGTGCTAAACAAATATATGAAAAGAGTTAATAAATTATTAATTTATATTTAGATGCATGAAAACTTAATCGATTGTTGCTGCTAAAGGTTGGCATCTCAGGTCTTGTTTACAGCATAGCTTATAAATGTCTGTTTACAATGTGCACTCAAGATCTCCTCTCCCTCCTGATATTGTAGTAGTCTAGCACTTTCTATTCCTAGGCATATATCCTAGTGTTGGCCTATGATAGGCATTGGCTGAGGATTCCTTTTATATTCACTCTATCTACTGAAATAGCATAGACTCACCAGAGACTAACCTATACTCGCTGAAAGTTAAAGTCACAGTTTACAGCAAAACTTGAGGCCAGGCTTTTCATTAGTAGGTTGGAAACAAAAGGTAACTGGTAAGATGATGAATTTTCATCATAGAATAACCAGGTTGGAAGAGACCCACCAGATCATCAAGTCCAACGATTCCTATCAAACACTAAACCATATCCCTTAGCACCTCATCCACCCGTGCCTTAAACACCTCCAGGGAAGGTGAGTCAACCACCTCCCTGGGCAGCCTCTTCCAGTGCTGGATCTTAGTCCAGTCTTCACAGCTGCATGCCTCTCTACTTGCGCTGCTTTTCAGGCTTTATTTCAGTGGCTTCATAGCGTGAAGCCATGTAAGAAACTCTGTTAATGTTACCTTTGTGATTTTACCATCACTTGATGTATCTCTTCTGTTAAGTCTCTCTACCTAACATGCATGGAAGAAAAAAGCTACGTTCATGTAAGGTGTTGCTGCTTCCTACCTGTTTGGTTGTTCAGTGGAAGCACCCCTATGGCAGAGACAGCAGAACAAAATGCACCTCAGCCACTGCAATCCAGTCTGGTGCTGCAGACCAAACCCATCTTTAAGCTGGTGTAGTGAACTTAATTACTGCTCTGAGGGGGAGATCATATTGTCTTTTCTGTAGTTCTCATTTTGAGTTTTCTCTGTGAGAGGCTGGCTGGGTCACAGAGTACTGTGGCTAGATTTGCCAAGCTCCCAGGTTAAGAACCAGCCCTCCCAGCTGAGCCCAAGTGTCATATCATCTGAATCACCAGGAGATGTGCAGCGGGCATGGTCAGAAGGGTTATATTCAACCTGGTCTCTAACTCCACTTGGAGTAAACTCCTTGCTTGAAAAGTTCTGCAGAAGGAATTTTTCTCAAAAATTCCAGTTTTGGAATGGATATAAGTAGAAATAAATGTGGATGCACAAGCATAAGTAGTTGCACTGGAACCCAGACTGTAGAAGCTGCAGGTGGCCATTGTGCGTACACAAATACCGAGATTCAGGTTAACTTTAGGAGTTTAACTTTAAGACTCAAGTAAAAAGGCTCATTGTTAAAAATGGGATCAGTTCAGGCCTACCAGATCTAATAAGTCAATCTATGTCAATCTGTTCAACTTGATATCCTTAATATTTGTGTAATTGATTTAGTAATCATACCTTCTTTTTCTCCCTCAGCCAGAGAGAAAAACAAGACATTTGCCAGAGAAGTTTTCTGATGTTTCATTTTCTTCTCTCCCCTCTGCTTAGCAAATAGTGGAGGCTGTACATTGTATTTGTTTTACTGTGCCTTTGAAATGATGATACATGGTTTAATTTTATTATTACGCTAAGTCTCACTGCATCCCAAGGAGATTGCTCATGGTAGGGAAGTATAGGACAATAAATGCTTGCAAGACCAGGGTCTATCTCTGTTCTTCAGGCTGAAGTGTTATCCTTACAATTTGCGTTACTGATAATTGGTCTGCCTTAAAACTTTTCTCTCCTACTTTTTATTTGTCATACTTCTACACAAGACCTAAGTGATGTGATTTTCTCTGTTGATGCATGGGAGTCTCGAACATAAAATCATGCTATATTAAATGCTCTGACCAAGTAAATCTGTATCCTGATGGTGTTGCACAATAAGCAATTAAGCTTTGCTGCTGGGCCCAAGCAGGTGGCTCAATACAAACATCACAGGCTCTGTGCTTTCCTGGGTCAAGGGCTGTCTGTAAGTGCTCTAGTGTAAGTCACCCTCCTATGCCTGCTGGGCTAACTATATCATTTATTAACTACTCTCGTCGGCTTTCTTGGTCTTTGGCACGTATTCTTTCTGTAGTTGGCATCCTAGCTCACATAGGCCCTGCCACACATTGTATCTTCAAGGCAGAAAGAAGATGTTTTCCCCAGTGAAAAGACTCTTCTCTTTTCTCAATAAAGAGGAATGAGGGTCAGCTTTAAATATGGGCATTAATACACCCTTTCTCTGACTTCGTTCTGTGTTTAAAGACAATGAAGAAAGATAGCATCAGCTGGTCTCCAAAGAGGAGAAATGCTGAAACTGCCAGCGGGCAAATTATGTCAAATGATGAAAATAAACAGGCTTGGAGGGAAAAAAGGACTGATTTATTTTGGGTGTATTTATATTAGGTATTTCTGCAGCAATAATAAGACTACTTGTTAGTAAAAAATAATCTTAATCTTTAATTCATTCCATCTCTAAATCAGCTTATCTAAACGAAGATTTACTGTTTCAGCCAAGATCATAGTAATGAGAATATAGCTGTGCTGTTCTTTGTTTATTTACTTGTACTTTTGAAGGGGGAAAATACTTTCAGCAACAACTAGTTTAGAAATGTTAGATTTGAGTGACTTCCTCTAGAGTTTTTTATTTTGGTTTCTTATTTGTTTGCTTTGCTTTGTTGTTTTTGGGGTTTTTTTCCTCTTTAGATTAGCTTTGGAATATGCTTCCCTTACTATTAGTGGTATAGTAGCTATCAAATGTATGGTACATTTATTGCAGGGTCCCGTAGATAAAACAGAATAGTTTTGCAGAGCCAAGAAAGCAGTAATTGTCTATGCAGACAAATTGCCAGCTAAGAAGAATTTCTATGAGTATTTTAAATTTTTAATTTCATGTAAATTATTCCTACACTAACGTAAACAGGAAAGCAAGCTTTGATTTCAGATCCTTTTGAGTAACATTTGTTTGCATTTCTTTCATTCATTCTGCATTTTTATTGTACCACCCAATAAGAGTTTCCCTCCCTTTACCACCCCATTCATCCATAAAAGCATAGATAATGACCTCATTGCATTGCTTCGAAATACGCTTATCACAGGGATTCATTATTCTGTCGTGGCAAGGCTATTTTTAGACCAGACTCCAGCTGGCAACTGAGGAGAAACATAGAAAAGGAAATTGCCTCAGGTGCTATTAGTGCTATCTAGTTGCCTGTAGTGTCTATAGTTTAATATGAAGTGCCCTGGAGTGCATGGCTCCAAAATTAATTTTATTTTATTTCTTTAGCCTAAGAAGCTATATGCCAGTCTGGAAAAAAAAATAAAATTGTTCAAATAAATATATCAAAATAAAAAATGAATACTTGGACCTGCTCTGTGAGGAAACACTTCAAAGCTGATCAATAAAGACAGGTAGAAAAATGAATAGTAGACATAGTTGTGATGAAATTTATTCTCTTTGCATTATGCACCTTAAGTCTTGGCTGTACGAGACACAAGCTCACCTCACACTGGCATATCCAGATGGCTGGGCAATGTTTACCTAGACAATTGTGCTTGGGATTGCCAGTTTTTTGGGTTTTTTTTCATTTTGCCTTTTGCACATTGCTCTCTATAACTACTTGAAGGGAGGTTGTAGAGAGGAGGGAGCTGGCCTTTTTTCCCAAGTGACAGGGGACAGGATGAGAGGGAATGGCCACAAGCTCTGCCAGGGGAGGTTTAGGCTGGACATTAGGAAAAAAATTTTCACAGAAAGGGTCATTGGGCACTGGAATAGGCTGTCCAGGGAGGTGGTTGATTCGCCGTCCCTGGAGGTGTTTAAGGCACAGGTGGACGAGGTGCTAAGGGGCATGGTTTAGTATTTGATAGGAATGGTTGGACTTGATGATCTGGTGGGTCTCTTCCAACCAGGTTATTCTATGATTCTGGGCAATTGCTCACTGGTTTGGCATGTAGCCTCATTCGCCTCAGCTCCTTCTTTTGTGGGAGCAAGCTTCCATATTTATGATGCTGTTACTGAGAATTGAAAGATTTTATTCCGATTCCTCTTGAACTGGTAAAAAAATTAATAAAATTTGAGTCTGAGTCAAATTCAAAATCTACATTAGAAGAAGGACCTAATCTTTCCCCATGTCAACCTGTGGTTTATAGTTTCTGTTTAGAATATTCATTAAAACTTATTATTTTACTGCAGTCCAAATACCGTTTACAAAAAGAATGCTTTGAATGAAAAAAAATTGTATGTGTTGGAAACATTTATAGTGAGACTGTGCATATCAAAAATAAATCCTACTTTTAGCCTCAGTGGAGCCTGACGGGGTGAGAGGAAGGCAGGGACTATAAAACAGAAGAACAAGTTTGGGCGAAACACCCTGGGTCATTGCAAACCTGTTGCCAGGACCTGCAGACCATGCTGATGCCAGTCAGGGAGTGCAACTTGATAGTGGCCATATCCTTATTTCAGATTCTGCATATCACGGCATGGTCTGACATTGCTGTGCCTTGTAGCTGAGTCACACTCCCACCCTGGCTTTCCTCAATAATGAACTGAAGTCCTGAGAGCTCTTTCTCTTGAAAGTTCATAAAACTGCAGTGAGTCTTCATTGAAATTAGCTGGTGGATTTGTGGATGAAATTCACCTCTAAATCATTATTCAACATGAGTGGCTATTACACTTCTGCAATCCATGTGATTAACTCAGTGGATGCAGCATACAACCTCCAATAGGAGTTACATGCCTCTGGGCGGAAAACTTTATGCCTACACAAAGTAATTTCAAGGCATGCTGTTCATTAAGGGAGAAAGATGAGCTTTTACAAAACAGAACTTTATCCTGCTAAGAGGCATGGCACCCAAGAAATTTAAAAGTGCAGTTATTAGAGAGGGAGACAAAGGGAACTACAAATTAATTCTGAAAACTGTGATAGCAATAGGGTCCAATTGTAAAGGCCATTGCCAACACTTGTATGTTCAGTTGAGTTAAATAGAATGCCATGCTTTGCCTCAAGCATCATTACTTCCGAACTACTCTAAAATGGCAGTAATATTCTCTATTATATCCTTAATTAAGCATCACAGGACAAAGAACAAAGAAGCTTTGCACACAAAGCATGGTTCTGTGTGAATTGTTGTGGAGGAGGGAATTGTTGTGCATGCCATCTCTTCATTGTTCTGGTAAAGCATGATGAAGAAAAACATTTTCAATATTTTTGTAATAAGTTTAATCAAATTATGTGTTATGAACCTGTGACTGGGTAATAGCTTGACAATAACTGTTGAACACTAAGATGGTTATGGGAAAAAACCCAAAGTTTAAGGAGATAAATATAAAATTATCACTATACGTATAAATCCATTGTCATTCTAGGGATACTAGATAATTGGATTCAAACAACAAGCAGTAAAAAAATTATTGAACTAACAGCCTGTTTCTGGATTTTTAAGGTACTAGTAATCTTATTTGTCAGCAGTTGGAGAAGAGGGCAAACAAATTCTAAAATTTTGAGCATTTAAGAACGACAAAATACTAACCTAGCAAAGAAAACATGAATTCAAGTGATGAATAGATATATTCTGCCTGGCTTGGAAAATAGTATTTTTCTTTCAGATGCACGGGAAGCTAGTATATTCATTATTAAAACAATCCAGTTAACTTAAGCCAAAAATACATTGGTTTCCAAGAATTAAAATGCTATTGTATTCTCTCTGCTCTTCAAAAGTTCTTCTCTAACAGTACCGGTTGCATTTCTACATCCGTACGCTTTTGGGTCGTACATGGTAGTGACACCTTGTGACACCAGCTGAGCTGGTTACTCTATCTGTCAGGCAAGAAGCTCATGCCTGAGCCTACTGGAGAGGAAAGGGACTGAAAATTTTACATGAATATTTAATAAAGTATAAAAAAGGGGGGAAATAACAATTCCTTATCCTGGAGTGAATAAAACTCATCTGGAAACAGAAAAACATACTCTTCTGCAACTGTGATCTTGTGGTCTGAAGGACCTCTGGCATAGGAACAGATAGGATATTTCTGGAATTATTCAGGCTCTAGCTAAATAAATGGAAGCTGTTAAACAGTGGGAACTCAGCAAGCTCTAAAGCCACTTCTCCTTCATTTAGAGTTTCAAATATTTTTTAGAAATTTAAATAGGAAGAAGAGAAACAGCTGCACAGTGCTTTAGGGGTTATATGCTAGTCATTAAGAAAACATTCAGTGGCCTTTGCTAATTCAAAGCAGAGATATATTACTCAAAAGTGTTGTGACAAAAAAAAGGCAGTTGCAGCTAATAGATGATTATATTTAACTATCAGATTTCAAGTAGATGAGCAGAATATTACTGATCAAAATTGAATATTTCTGAGGAGTTTGTTTTCCTCAAAGAGGATTAGAATTGCTTTACACTATTTCTTTGGATTAAAGCAGGTAATTGAAACATTTGAATACTGGGTTTCATGTAAGCACTTGAGGTGAAGGCTGTATGGCCTTGGGGCAGAACTGTGAGAGGGTCTGCAGCAGACAGGGTACTTGTCCTGTATTCCTGCCAGGCTGGCAGGACATGGCTGTTGAGAGCGCAAGAGGCAGAACAAGTCTGGGCCTCTTCCAAGAGCTTATATAAGCGGGAGAAATTTGCTAAAACCGGGAACCTTTTAAGTAATATATATATATATATATATCAAAATCCAGGCTGGTTGCAAATACTGAGATGAAATTAATGATACAAGATTAATTTTCATCGACTATAGCTTCCTGTGTTGACCCAAACCCAAAAGTAGAAACGGCAGTAGTTCATTGATGGTTTTCAAGCTTATTTTAGCCTAGTTTTACAATAGCACCATTGGGTTTTTCCTGAACCCGTTGCTAGTTTTCACTAGCTTTAATAATGGTATAGATGTCTCAGAAATAGAGATTCCTCTGTGTTGAGTGAAACTCAATGGCATTGGACAAGAAAAGGACTTATTAGGCTCTAATAAAGGAGAGCCTAATAAGGCTCCTAAACTATTATGTCTGCCACCAACAAACATAGTCCAGATCTTGTCATAACATAATATATTGAAGTGCAATTGATAGCTGAGGGATGTAGAAGCAATCTGGGGAACAGCAGAGGGATTTGGGGGACATGCAGGAAGGGAAGGAGAAATGGCAGTGTAACCCAGGAACCAGAGACACTGAGAAGTTACCACTGTTAGGATAGCTACGGCGGCAGTGCATGCAAATCTCTGGACTAAACTCTTAGAAAACTGGCATTGTTAATTCTAAAGTGCATGGAATAACTTGTTCTGCATCACATCTATAGCATTAGGAACTAATATCTTTGTTCCAAAGGAGGTTCTTCACACTGTGATGATCTGCAATTTATATTATGTTTGTTTCTCTGACTGGACTTGAGTCACATGATGTCTTTACTGTCTCAGATTGGATGAAAATAACTGTGACTGCCTGTGAGCTGATTCCAAAATTAGCTTCCTGTGGTGCCTGCTTAAATGTATCGCAGAGTTTTCTCCAATGTTTGCTTAAAATGATTAGCAAGCAGGTTTTTAGAATTAATGTATTTGCTGACATCACTGAGAAAAACAAATGCAACATGCAGCTAGAATGAACTGCTTCTCTTATTTCAGTGGCTGTTCTGTACATATATATTTTTTCAAATGTTCAGAGTCCAAAATGCAGCTATTGTGCTTGTTTAATTTCATCACCCAGTAGTCTGTACAGTGTGATCATGTTTCAGGAAATCAGTAACTCGGATAATAAAGAATAAATATTTTTTTCCTCTTCCATTTTTTATTTTCCTCCAGCTGATTCAAAAGCTAATGTATGTGAATCTTCCATGATCCTCCTCATTGCAGGAAACATCAGATGACCAAGGCTTTGTCTGCTTTTCTTTACTGGCATTTCTCATTTCTCCTTTCTTTCCCCTGTTTTGACTGATAATCCTGAGGTGTTATAACTAAATTTTTAATATCTAATTATTTTCTTTAGAAAGCTGTCCATAGCAACTTGTCTTGGTTTGGAATTTATTTAGGCTGTTATATTTGAGGGCAGGCTATAATTGAAAGGTCAGAGTTGAGCAGAAGTCATGCTACCGGCAGATCTGCTCATTTCAAATCTTTTCCAGAATACTTCGGGTACAGTTTAGAAGTCTTATCCCTGTAATGAACACTCTGCTATTTTTTTTTTAATGTTACTTTTCAAAATGCCTAAATCTGTCATGCTGAATCAAAACCGTGATGCATTTGATGCAGGGTTTTTTGTTTGGAGTTGTTTCGGTTATTTTTTGGGGGTTGGAGTGGTGTCAGGTTTAAGTATTTGAAAGTGCTACCAAAATTAAGAAAAGAAAGAAAATATTTACCCCCATAATACTATATTTTGCTAATTTTAGGGATGAGTGGGGTTACTTATTGTTGTATGCAACTGTGGGATGAGAACTGTTGTATCAGTGCCTAATGTACTGAATAATGGGCCCTCTACATAAAGTGAATTTGCTTTGTTCCTATAGTGACAGATGCAAGGAATTAATTTCTCTTAGCAAGAAATGTTCATTGAAGATAAGGGTTGAAATAAACACTGACACACAACTGTGAAACGCCCTGAAATGGTTTCTTGGTGACAAATGATTGCTGAGGTATATAGACCCTTCCACAAAAGTGACACCTATTGAATTTATTAGACAGATTATATAGAGAAGACTGAATCATTTTTTGTCCTGTTTGTAGAGCTGACATTTACCAGCTTCTCCTAATGAATTGAATATAAGCTGCTGAAAACAGAAGTCAGATGGTTATGAAATCCTTTGGACTAACTGTCATGGATCATGCAACCACTGACAGTGTTTGTGCAGTAGCATTTTTTGTGTGGAGGTGGACAGACCTTCTGTCTGAGGCTTAGGTCATTCATCTTTTCCTGGGAAATTGTCTGAGAGTTGCAGTCAGAGCTGTGAAGCCTCAGTGAATACAGCAAAGCATGCAAACACTTTGTACATTGAACAAGTTAAGCCTAGATGTGCTGACCCAGTTGTAGCAAAGGAGGAACCTAAAGGGTTGAAAACCATGCAGTGGAGCTAGTGGTAGAAATTTAAGTTCCCAAGTACAGAAGTCAAAATTGTCAGTTAAACGTAAGCAAGCATTTCAAAGTCAGCTTTTTTTTGTGGAGGAATATATACTGCAATACATTTCTTTTGTGGGTGTATATCTTTGGTGACTTTTGTTAAAAAGCTACCTTTGGTCACAAGTCAGACTGAATGTGGACTAATCTTATATTCTATTCCTTATTTAAACATAGTCAGAAAAGATTTTATGTGGCATTTCTTATCAGTACTTTGCAAAGTAGATTAATATACCGAGGTCCAGTTTGAGAGGGAAACAGATGCAGAAAATTGACTGAGTTATAGCCTTTTTCTGCCTCTCCTCTAACCTGGGGACAAAATCTGCAACAAAACCAAATCTAAGGATCACAAGCTTGTATTGTTTTCTTCTGCCCAATTTATACAGCTACAACTCATTTTAGTCCCATAATACTGTTATTTTTTGATTTGAGTCCAGGTTGCTTTGACATGGGGAACAAAGACTGTATCTCCTGTGTCATCAGGTCACCAGTCACTCTAGAACTGAAGAGCATGGCAAGCCATGTGGCTCAGTGCAAAGGCACCAGTTCACAGTATTGGTATACATTTAATCCTGGACTTAAAATACAAATGAACAAGCCCCTGATTAAAAGGCTGCTTTATAATTTGCAAAAGAAGGAGCATAAAAAATTTCCCTGTTGCACCTCCATCCAAATTATTATCAATGATCTTTTAAAAGGTAAACAGAGAGGTAATCCTCCCTTAAGGTATCCTGAAGGAGAGGATAATAAAGTATCCTTCAGCAGCTTACAACCGTGAGACAAACAGCTTCTGTTGGAGGCAGATTTATGAAGTTCTCTCTGCTCTATCCTCAACAACTTCGTGGGTTTTTTTTCCCCATGCTTCATATTCACCTTCCCTACAACAAACTTGCTGTAAGAGGTATCATACTGACAACCCAACAAGAATGCTGTATGGAACAAGTTACAAGAAAAGGCCCTCTTACTGAACATGTACTATAGATGAGCATTGCATGACATAGTTCATGGTAGTTGTTTCACAAGGGTTACATTGAACCTTGCCAAGAATGCTCTATAACAAGAGTGCTCTATTCACTGCTTTGATTGTGCTCTCCCAGTTTTCCTGAATGCAAATATATGGGCGACTATGCCCCCAAGGTAGGCATGTAAGGAGGTGCAGTGAATAAAACATTACAAAGAAGTATTAAAAAGTACTTTTTTTTCTGTTTATCTAACTTGAGGCCACCTCTGAAAATAATCTGCTGACTTTGGTTCAGCTTGCTAGCATGGAAAGGTTTATCTCGCTTGCAGACTTCTCCATGAGTTCTACATGAGTTCTCCACAAATGTGTAAATGGAGCAAACATATTTGAGTAGCAGGTTCCAGAAGCTTTGTGTCTGTTTGGCTTGATGTATATGAAGTAAACCCAAGGCTACTCTGTTTCCTGCAAAGTGCTAAAAGAAGCTCTCCATCTCGTTAGTCAAACAAGAGAAAAACATAACTCTAATCCCTGTTTTACTTCCCTCAATCTTACCTTCTCTAACTTTGGGGATCAGCTAGAATTAGGCTGTTTCTGTCAGCCCTGTCTCTTGTTCTGCCTACCAAAAATATGACTCATATCAGGGAGTGGCAGAAACCTCTCTCGAGTTGACATAAAAGGTTTCTTAACACGAGACCTCTCTGCCTCAGAGGGGTGATAGGGCTACAGGGAATCTAACCAATGCAATCTGTATAATTGCACTTGGGCAAGATTGTGCACGTATGATGCAATGTGATACAGAAAAATTCAGCCTGGCAATGACAAGCCCCTAAGTGCTTTGAATCTTGGAAAAGGCTGTTTTGCTTTTCTGTCATATCTGTAATATAAGTATTATTATTTTCTTCACAGTGATTTAAATTAATTTGAATCAAATCATTAGACCCCAGACTGAAGATACTGACTCATCCCTAAATTAAAATTGTCTGCCCTAGACTACTCCTGTCTAAATCGTGGGAAGATTCATGGTCCTCACAGAGTCAGCTATGTTTGAATGAATTCTGAGGCAGTTCATTAAGTAATGCTATAATTTACACATTTGGGTCAGCAAATATTTTCTTGCTCTTACTAAAAATGGACAAAGTGCAGATAACTAAACAAATGTTTTGTAAACTTGTGACATTTCCCTAAGAGGGAGAAAGAAGGGTTAAAAAAAATAAGTAGAGTTTGAGGTAATCAGTATAAGGTACAGTAGGAACTTCCAGCTCCTTGTACATGTGTTATTATGTAATAAACCTACCTCTTTTTCAGCAAATTCTGCCTTATAAATGATGAGCTTGACACCAGCACTTGTAAGGGGATATTAAAGGGATTTGTGAGCATGAAGAATAAATTCACATAATTAGACTGAGTTCAGTGATCTAGGTGAAACCTTTGTATAACTGAAGTCAGTCACTTTAGATGCTTGCTGTACATTGGACCTCTTGCACGCCTACATCACAGTGCTACATGCTGTATTTCAATCATGACTATACAAGAAGAAGGGCTGGCAACAACACAGCAAAAGCATCCTACAAATGCTTTTCTGTGGCTATAAAGACCACATACTAAATGGTTTGTAAGCTATGCATAAGGCAATTTGTCTTCTGAAGGTCTTAAATAGTATAGCCCAGATGAAACAAATGGAGAATTATGAATTCTTTTATCAGCTCAGCATCAGAATATTTTGATTGGTTTTAATTGGTTTTGGATTTTTTCTGTTTATCTACTGTGGGCAGTGGCTATTTTTAGGTATTACCAAGCCTGTCAGTAAACGAGCTTCTTTTCTGTACACCTGTGTTGACAAGATATAGCATTTTAGACATAAGTAATCTTGGCCTCCTTTGGGGAAGAAGCTGTCAGCTGTTCCTTATAATGAATGGTAGGTTTATGGTATGAGGCACTGCTTGTAGTCTTAAGCAGCAGAGAGAGCATGTCTGTCCTAGATTATAAAGTGCTGGCTTCTGGTTATGGTAGCTGCAATAATTAATAACTGAATGATACAACTTGACAACTGCTCCATTTTATAAAACGTGACACTATTTTTGTTTAATTTCCATGTTTTCATGAACAGCTAGGACTTCCTATCCTCCTTCCCCAAACAGCAGAGAAAACTTGGTGATGGAAAAAGAAATAATATAATGATTTCCTTCTCTTTTACCTTTGCTGGGATAATGCAATTAGATAGCTATTGAATTCTTCAGTACAGGTCTCTACCAAAGCATTCTTGCATTGGATTTATATGGCCATCCTAGCTGGCATCAGTTACTTTTGAAACCTCAATACACTGGATGCAGCAAATTTATTTCATTGGATCATCCTGTTTGGAGCAAGTGGAGGAATGATGCTAAAAATGAAAAACTGAGCTGACAGAAGTGACATTCGAGACAGCAGTTTGGAGGGGCTCAGAATAATTCAAGTATCATGAATGTGAATCATACACATATCAACAGATTTGATATCTGGAAGCCAGTTTACTGAAACTCTAATCGAGATGTGTGTCTTGGTTATTGGTGATTGCTCAGTCCCCAGGGTATCTGGGGATGGGTTTATGGACTGCTTTTCATCTGGCTGTTCTTTTCTAGCTGCTCGCTGTCAGTGGTCCTATCTTACTGCCATACTTTTCAGGGTTTTGAAGTACAGAAATTTCCTACCATACCAAGACACAGTCCCAGAGTAACAGTTATTTTTATAGAAGATGGAATTTGCAAGGATCCTGAATCCTTCAAAAATATTCAAAGTAATTTTAACACTTTTGATTCCTTCATTTCCTCTTTGTGTCTGGGTTAAAACACTGTATGGGATAGATCTTGTGGTTTTTTTAATAGATCAGATGTATGATAGTCCTCCAAATGGTCAGAAAAAAGTTAAAAGTACATTCTAAAACATTCAGTAAAAGGCTGCTTTATGTATTAGGCCTAGAAAATGAGCAATGACTTTTTTTAGTTTGTTCTTTATTTAACAGGGATTTCTGAACTGTTACATATGTGGTTGGGCAAATTGTTGAGTATATCAGAATAAATTCACCAATTAAATTTTTAAACAAAACACTAAACAAACTCATTAGTGAAATATTTTACTTTATTCTGTGAAAGCTGTTGTTCAGTCATGTAATTTTCCTTTTTGGCAGATTTTCAAAGTTTTCAAAATATCGATTGTTCTGTAATTTTAGTCTCCACAGCTGTGGCATAGAGTTAATTTCCTTACAAGTGAAGCCAATCTGCATAATCGAGATCTGAAACAATGGTATTTTTTTCTGTTTCTCCTGCTGAATGTCGGCCTTAAGTAATTCTTGTCTTATCATAAACTGCTTGCAGGAGTACAGAACATAATGTGCAACAGAGATGTTTCACATGAAAATATGGTGAATGATTTAATGTTCCTGCAAACTGATTGTATGCATGAATGCATATATTCTTGTGTCACTGAATGCATAGTTTCTAGTGTTCCCACTTCTCGGAGTGCTGTTCTTTGCACACAGACTTCTCTTCTGCTTGAAATCTCGTACACCTTTCGTTTCCCACAGATGGACCAAGGAAGACTCACACTCTCCCAAAGGTGAAGAGAAAAATTATATTTATCCAGCTGCCTTCACAAAGTCTCTCTTAGAATATGTCAGACCAATGACAGGCTAGAGAGCTGATGGGTGCATGTTGCAGCGAGTCTTTATGAGGTCTCAGACACCTCAGCTGGGGAAAGAAAAGTAGTGACAGAGCAAGAAAAAGCAGTGATGATAGAAGAACCTGGATAATAAATATTCCTGTTGCTGTGGAACATCAATGGCGACGGGAAAGATGCAAAGGGATGAAAAAAATGAGCAAATTTCCAGAGTGCTGATGATTGCCAGGCAGTTTCCTTTGCAATGGAGCTGCAGGAATCAAATGGCTTCCCAAGCTCAAATAATTGTTCTTTTCTGCCTTAAAGATTTTATGTTAAGGCTGTCGTTTTATTGTGAGGACCTAATCATCTCCATCCAAGGATCTCACCACCAGGTGAGGTAGGGTTTTTTTTCAGGGTAAAAAGAGATGCTTTATAGACAGACTTTTTTGTCTACCATTTCCCAATGGTCAATACAGGTCTGTGCCTGAGAGAGGCATTGACTTTAGGAACAGTTTAAAACATCTCTCATGTCTGAAAAAACTCCAGTGACTGAGCTTCCTTTAGTTTATATATCCGCCTGGTGTCACACATCTAATGACATCTGCAAGGGTGACTGGAGTCACTCAGATGTATCCTCAACCCCTACTTTTGACAGTTTCCCATAGCCTTTTGTTTTTTATTTAAATACTGGAGGTATTTAGTACAAAATGTCTTTAGGTTTTTCTTTTAGGCTGAGGTTTGTCTGGCAGTACTTAGGACAAAATATATTTGTTGTAACCTGTGTCAGGGAGCAGCTGCTCTGTGAGGGCCAGGTGCCCCTGGTGCCTTTCATTGCTGCCCTGGGATGGATGGCTCAGTATGTGAGAAACTGGCAGCCAAGTGGATCCCAGTTTTTAAGATAGTTATGAGTAGAGAGGCTTATCACTGGTTCTGGCTAGCCATGATTTAAAGGACTTCTATGACCCATTTGCCCTTTGCTGAGCTCCACTACCAAGATTTCTAGTTTGGACAGTAATGAATAGTGGTAGATACATACACATACGTCTGTGTATGCATATATATACTTGAGAGATGTGAGCAGTAGATGTTATAAGATGGTTGTAGCATATTGAAGAAATAGCATTACAGGTTATGATAAGCCACATGGCTGATCTGCATTCGATTCCACAACAACCTGCAGCAGCCAAACCACTGTTTTCAATGCTGTGGTTAAGAGGAGGAAACTGCATCTTATTTGCACCATGCATGGCAAGGTAAATCTCCAAAGCAGAGGAGGACCAAAGTGTTATAAGGGTGCTTGAACACTGAATATGAGCTCACACTTGTCTTTTGCCAATTTAGAGGGAAGGATGGTGTTGGTGTCCATGTCAAAGGCTTTACGGAAATCCAGACTGATCACATCTGCTGGTTTTCCTGTGTCCACTGCTGTGGTTACCCCATCACAGAAAATCACTAAGTTGGTCAGAAAGGACTTGTCATTAGTGAAGCCATGCTGGCTGCAAATAATCACCTCCCTTTCCTCCATGTGCTTTAGCAAAGCTTCAAGGAGGATCTGTTCCATGATCTTCTCAGGCACAGAGGTGAGGCTGACAGCTCAGTAGTTCCCAGGGTTCCAGAGACAATGTTACCCTCCTTCCAGTCACCAAGGACTTCTCCTGACTGCCATGTCTTTTCAAATATCATGGAGAGTGGCTTGGCAACCACATCAGCCAGTTCCGTCAAGACTCTGGGATGCATCTCATCATGTCCCATAGACTTATATATGTTCAGGTTCCTTAGGTGGTCATGAACCTGATCATCCCCTACAGTGGAAGGGGTCTTACCCCCCTGGTCACTATCTTGTTGTCCATTGACCTAGGAGGGTTGAGGAGAGTGGTTATTAGTGACCTCTTCTTTCATCAACTATGTACCTCATGCTTCAGGCACAGCACCACTGGGGCAGGGTCCACCAAATTCCTGGAGACCAGCATGAGACATGCCAAGGTACCCTCCCCACAGTTATCCACATGAGCTCTCTCCATCATTTTATAACCCTGGTCCCTCCTAGTCCCCTTCCCTCTCCTCATTAGTTCCCTGGTCTCTTCTTTTACCTAGCTGTTCTCATGAGCCATGAGTGCTCAGGGTTTTCTTAGGAATGCATGAGACCTTTGAAAGGCCATGGTAAAGATTTGTGCAGGCTGCCAGTATAAACCCTTTGATCTCATTAAAATCACAGCTAAATCATAAGTGTGTTTTCTGCATGAGGATGAATTTTCTTTTTTCCTTCTTTCCCAGCCCATTCTTGTGATATGGAATGTTCAGCTCCTCTGCTTTTCAGTGATGCTATAGGACCATTGAGACTTTTAATTACTCATAACCTTCCCCCTGCCACACTCCTCATATCCCAGGAAGCCTCAGACCACTGCTATACCACTATGGCTTTGAATTGTGCTGTTTCCCTCAGCCTCCACTGCATGGCTGGCTGTGAAGGCATATAAATGACTCCCACAGCCTCTGAGTGCAGCAGGATGGGAAAAGCTACTGGCAGAATTTGCTTTTAGCTCTCTGGTCTGAAGTGGTTGACAGATGTCTGGAGGATTTCTTGTCTCTGGACCAGTGCTTTGTCTGTTCTGAGTTATTCAAAACACAACCAGTGGGTTGGCAGGAATGAAATTTGCTCAGAACCAGGACGTCAAAACAGAAAGATAGTTTTAAAAAAGACAAATGTCTCAAAAAAAAAAAAAGTGTTCATACTTGCAGTTTATAGCAAGATGTATTTAAATAGCTCAGATTTTCTTATTTTAACCCCTTGAGGTCCCACCTGATCTGGTGTTCTGCTACATACGTAGCAGTTTTCATGCTTAAATGTTATCGAGGGCGTTTTCAGTCCAGAGTTGCTGCTCTGCTGATAGATGGATTGGTCCCATTTCACATTTCTGAGATGTTTGGAATACTAGCTAACAACATAGTTTGGGACTATCCTGTCAAGTCTACTGTTGTAAAATTGTAGAGAGATATCACAAATCTAGTGATGCTATTGAACAGAGTGGTGAAGAGGGCATATAGTGAGAGATAAAATTACTCAAATACCCAGAAAAGACTGGGGAGGACTGGCAGAGAAAAGATGACTGATTTAAAAGAGAGGCAGTTCTACATATTTCAAAATAATAAACTGTGTAGGAAGAAGAGTTTCATGGTCCTGTAGCAGACAGTTTGCCTGCAGTCTTCTTTGTTTACGTGTGGATAGTAAGGCAGAGGTGGTAGCTGATACCAAAATTAATCAGCACCAGAATGCTTCAAAAAAAGGGCTGTGCCCCTTTTGCTGGGTTACTGGCAGTGGGCTGGATGTTAATAACTCTAGTCTCAGGTAGAAGAGTACATATTCCTGCAGGTTTTTTTTTTTAAATAATCCTAATAAAATTCAAAAGAAAACACAGGAACAATGAAAACAAAATCCAAAGCCAGCATAAGAGCTTCTTCTATTAGAATAAATGTAGCATAGGATAAGATTATTATCCCATTATTGCTGTGCACTAATAAATTAGCAGAGTACTGCTTTGTTGACTTTCACTAGTTGCCGGATTATTATTCTTTCTTCATCTATTGATGCTGTTCTTGTGACTATCATCCACATAATTTTGAGTTTTGTTTATAATCCTTGTCATCAGGACGGAGTCATGCAGTAATATTAACTTTTCTCAAGATAGTCTTTGACCTGCAAATTAATCTGCTGCCATGCTTGATTTTGAGAACTTTTTTTGTGATGGTGGATTTTTGCAGCATTGTGACTGCTCATTGTCATGACAATGTGCTTGGTAAGAATTTATGTGGTTTTTTAGAAGCTTTCTGTTCTATGGCAAATAGTACTGATGCTCTGGCTTTTCCCTTTTTTTTTTTTTGCTGAGATCTAATGTGAAACTGAAGCCTCCAAACGTATATGCATGGTGGATTTATGAATTCTAGTTTTGAGCTGGTAGCACTTTTATTACATTTATAACAGCCTGGACCAACAGACTGAATGCCTGCTCCTTTTTCTCTTAAATAGATGGATGGCTGTGTGTCAACAGCCCAAGTTCAAAGTGGTGAGACTGCTTTTCCTTTTACATTAGCATTACACAGCTGACTTCAGCCCAGATTAACTTGACTGATATTAGTGTCAATGAAGAATTGAGCTAAATCTGCGTGCATTCACTGAATGTTTAAAATATTTCTTTTATATCCTCATTTTGTTTATGTTAATGTAAGCAGATTTTATGAATTCTTACTATCCATAAAGAGAGCATTAGCCACTGAAGATACTGCACTTTTTCTCTGCAATGAAAGTGGTGATATTTACCCATGTTAGATTCACAACGAATGTCAGTTCTGATCTGTTTGAGGGTGGACAATACTTAAACATTCATACTGACAGCATTAAAATACTTCGCAAACTATTGTAGCTGAGAGCATAGCTACGCCAACTGGGCCAGTGTAAGAATCAGTGACTAGATGCAGAGAGGGAAAAAGGACAGAAAAAGATAAAAAGCAAGCCTAAGCAAGCTATATTTCACATTGTTGAATCCAAACAATTATATGCCTTTATACTCACTAACCCCCATGTTTAAGGTGTAGTTGCTTTCTATCATCAGAGGCATTTTGGCTTGTTGTGTCATAAACCTGATGGAGAAACATCCTGGCCTTGTTGCCAGTCAACCGCATGATCCTAGAAGCATCTTTCTGCCTCCATCCATTCCTGCTTGTATTGTTGGTCAGTTTTTGAGGTGGACCCAGCAGGCTGAAGCTTTGATCAGAGTCTGAGTATGGAAAATGTTTACTGTGAGAGAATGCTTAGGAGCGCCAAAATACATTACCCCTGCTCTGCCATGGAGCTGGAAACTGGAAGAACTTTTAATTTCCATCTTGATGACCAGCAGTACTGAGCTGAAATGTCACAGTCCACACTTAAAGTGCACTCTGAATTTTCTTGTTCCTTCTTCATTCATCTTTCTTTTAGGAACACTTTATTTTAAATTGATTTTGTTATTAGTGGATCAGCTCAGAGGCAGTGCACCTGTTACATATATTGAGAATCTGACTCCTTACTTCAGTGGGAGCAAGTGACAATGTTTAAATTAAGCTGTCCTCCCTGCAACTATTCTTCTTTCCTTTATCTCCCCAGCCAGCCATAAATAACCAGGCAGCAGAAAGCAGGTAGTGTTATAAATTGTCAGGCTACACAATTGCCTCATGTTCTGCATTCTGTTCTCTTTCTCCATTATCATCCATTTTAAATTGAAAGTTCATCCATTTGTGGTTCTGCCATCAGAGAATGTCAAATAAATTGATATTGCAGCATTTAAAAAGTATTAAAGAATACGAATTTATACCAATACATTGATAACATTGAGCAGCCAAAAAACCTACTACTAACTGGACAGCACTGCTTTATTACTATCATTTAAAGAATAAGGGGAGTGAAGTATAATATGGGGAAGAGTATTATCACCCATAGTTTTTCATTTAAAAAGATAAGTCTTGATTTCACTCACTGTAGTGACTCATATCTGTTTGTCCTGTTTCCTTATACAGTAGGTGTTCTTCTAACAAAGAGCTCGCTATTTATTTCTAAAACATCAGTATATCATCCATCCTGGATTTTCATGGTGGTTCTACTAAACAGTTGCAGTCAAGAATTGTAAGGAACTTCGGCCCTCTTACTTTCCTAAATGCTCACCCAGAAACACATGGCACAGTACTTGCCAGACAGTTGAGGTGGCTGTCATGGCATCATCTTTGGCCAATCTCATCTTGTTTTTGCATTTGTGCTCGCTCCCAGTTTTTTATCATAGAATTTCAGATTGCCTCACTCTATTCCAATCCACCCTGGCTGGTGCGATAACAAGTGTAACCTCTTTTGCATTGCAGTTACTTTCTTAAACATGGCTTCACTGTCATGTAATGTACATGGATTAGGTCTGAGTTGTGGAAATGTGTTCACACTTGTATCTATAGCTTGTTCCCTCCACTGGGACTGTGATTTCCCAGAGGGACTGCTCCCAACACCACTTCAGGTTGCAACATGCACGTAAAAAGGACAGTCTCAGTTCCTTACGCCAACTCGAAGTTTCATCTTCATTTATTAAAAAATATGAGGGTGTCTTTCAGTTCAACTTGCAGAATTCTTGAAAGAAAGAGGCTCTTGTCAGAAAACTTTCCACACTTTTATTGTCTACACTATGACTGGCATCTTCCATTCATATCTCAGTAACTGTAGGAAGACAAAAAGGGATCAGAACCTGCTGTCAACTGTCCACAGTTTGCCCTAAGCATTCCCTTTCCCTGACACAGCAAATGCATGGGAGTGGCAGTTTGTAGGGGAAGGGGACTTAAAAGTATAGGGGCAAGGTTTTTGGGTTGTGAGGTAGTTTTTTTTTTTCCTTTAGGTGCTGCCAGTTTTTTAAATGTCTATTTGTGCCTTAGGAAACGAAAACTTAGCTATGCTGCAAATCTCCTCATAGATTTGTCTGAACGTTTCCTATTTTGGATAGCATTTAGGCATTATGCAAAACGCCGCTGACCATATCCTGTTATCAGTTTTAGAGCTGAACTCTCCTCCCGTTGCCGCTGAAATTTAGGTGGAGGGAGGTGGTTTGCCTAAGAAACAATGATGCAATATGATCCATGATATTGTTTTAACAAATCAGAATGGCTTGTCAGGTACATTTCTACTGTTGAGAGCAGACAATCCAACACTTGTATCTGATTTTTGGAATTCTGGGGTTGGAGACCAAAAGGGCTGTCATTGAAAGCTCTCTGACTTGGTTAACTTCCCTGCCCTTTTCGCTCTTCTGAAAAATCTTTAGAACCATGTTTTTGACAGTGAGCATTTGTGAACAAATATTTTTTGATGCAAACTTTGAAGGAATGGAGTAAAAATCATCTGCTTCTACACACTTGAGCCAAGTTTTCAGGATACCTTTCATGCCCTGCTTTTTGTGCAGTGCCAATTAAAAAATTATACCAAACTGTTGAGAAAGCAAGCTGTAATATAGTGCTGCTGCTCTACAAACTAATAACACCGAAGGGTGGGCATGATCAGTTGGGCAGAATTATACTTGCCATGCTTCCCCTGTTTCTTATGGTTTCAGTGGTTAAGTAAGAGCCTGCAGAAGTGACTTTCACAGAAATAATCACTAGCAAAACCAGCTTCGGCAGGCAAATGACAATAAACTTTATTACATTTGTGCTGCAAACTTCCAGGATAAGACAGGACTATTTAAATAGATGTTCTGATTCCATACAAGGAATCACTGGCCATGAGGTATGAATACCAGTACGACAACAATCATGTATTCCAGGCTGAAGACTAATCAGGAAATTAATATGTGTTTGTCCAGTTCAGTGTTAGTCTTGCTAGTTGAGCTGACTAGTGTCAGATAGAGATAGCGGTTGGGTAAGGATTCATTTTCTGCTGTGACAAATTGATCTATGAGTAAACGTGACAGAATAAGTACAATAAATTGGGGAAACTGATTTTTTTTTGTAGAGAGACAAGGATGTCTTGCTCTATCCAAAACTGGAAGAAGTAATGTTAACGAGTGGGAAATGATTGTAATGTATCAGAAACAGGGATTGGAATTAGTAAGAATTGTTGTTTGCTCTGTTTCTTTCTTGCAAGTAGGAAGCTTTCTAAGAGGGGAGTGCACCAGTAAATATGAGTTGGCCCTGGTAAGTGATTGGAAGGGTGGATCTGGCAGCAGCATGGGATAAGCCTCACACACAATTTTGGGGTGGAAGGGGAGCTTTGAGTGAAATATAATTATGACTTGCCTGGCTGGTAATACTGCCTTGAAATTGCTCTCCTCCCTGTGTTGTGGAGACATTTTCAGTGCAGCTGGAAATTCTGTTGCTAACCAACATGCAAATGTGAACACTAAGAATAAAAAAACACTGACATATTTAAAGAGAAAATGTAAAGGCTCCTCATCTGGAAGAGATTTGTACTTGTTTATAGCTTCTGACAGTGATAAACTTGTGGGTGTTAACATTTCACAAATGAGAGGTTAAAAAATCCAAGGAATGAGCCCAAGGTATTTTGAAGATTCCAGGTAGCGAAGAGCTCTAGCCCAGCCTGCCTTGCCCTCCAAAGACGGACTTGTTCCTTTCATTGCAGACGTTCCTTTACTGGTAGTTAGAAATGAGGAAAAAAAGGGAATTCATAGAGGTTATATTTCAGGAAAATACATTTTGCTTATAAACTGAGGGATTGCTATGCTAGCCATAACGATGCATTAAGTCAAGCATCCTTAATAAGCTCCTGACACTTTGTTTCATTCGTACCAGACAACAACCCACCACAGGCATTGGAAATGAAAGTTGCCTTTCAAAGCTAGAACTCTCACAACTGTCATTTCACCTGGTTGTTCTGCCAAACAATTGTGCTGTGCAAGGGCCCACCTCTGCAAAGGAGCTGACTGCTTGCTGCCATGCTAGTCCTCAGCGTCACCTCTCCCCTCTTGACGTATGGAAACTCATTCTGTGTTACTGAAAGGGGAATGAAGGAGATTATTGCAGCATACAAGCTTCCAAAGAGCAATTAGAAAGAATTATTCCTTTTATTACTTTCATTTTAAAGTCCATGTTCTTTTAAGAGGAGAGAGGAAAAGGTCTCAGGGTTCCCCCAAGTCCTTCTTGAAACCATGCAAATATGTTTTTCTGAGGCGATAGAGAATTAAGTAGGATTGAACTAGGTTTGGTTTGAAGCATTTTTTCTTCTTGTCAATAAGAATAGCTTCCTTTTGCACACGTGCCCTTGTATAAAGCAGATCAATGTATATGTAAAAACAACTAGAACACACACAAAAATGTATTCAAATAGTAATAATACAATCTTGTTTCCTACCAGACATATTTCTGATATAACTTTTCTTGTTAGTCTCTAATCATTACTGCCTCATATTGTGACCCTTTGACTTGGCTGGCAGTTTGTATCGGCCAAGTGTTGAAGCCAGTATCTCATGTTGAGCTCCTGTGCCTTACTTGTTCTTCTTGCTGCCTCCCCTTCTCTTGAACTAGTGCTCTTCAACATGCTGCTTTCTCCTCCTGGCAGGAGGACCACTCTCTAAATCCAGGTCTAAATGGCAACCTGGGATAGCATCATGGCACCTGTGGTGGTTTATCCCAATTGGTCTTTCCCAAAATCTCTGCTGCAGCAACCTGCCTGCCTATTTCCTGCGTGAGCTGCTTTGTGAATGGGCCACTGTACAACAGGCTGGATGAGAGCAGCCTTTGATGAGGGAGGAGGCTGCACAGGAATGGGCACTCAGGCATCTGCAGGTAGGATGTGCACACATCAATCTCTGCTCATTATAACTTCTTAATTCTCTCTCTTGCTTCAACTCTGATATTATTCAAGGATTTTTTTAGGTACCTGTCTAATGCTAAGCTGCCAGCTGATATTTTTTTTTCCTTTTTGAGAGCAATCTTTTCTGTTTAGGGTGAAAACAGGCTGTGCTCAAGCACTGCTTCACATCTCTAAAAATAAAAGTTGGCTTTCTAAGTGCACAGCACACTCCCTCTTTTTCTGCCTCTCTGTCTCCCCTCCCTTTCCCTCTCTCTGCATGTTTCTTTCTGCTGGAGAGACTAGGGGGGGACATTCTTGGCAACCGCCAAAGATGGATTCTAAGTGGTGCACAAGCACACAGACAGCAATTTGGCACACAGCAGGGGCTGGGGGTGGAAAGCATTTTGGATTTGTCAGCTTATCGGCACAGCTAGGTTCTTGTCAAACAGCAGAAGTTACACAAGTCCCTGATGGCTGAGATACAATCGTCATAGTTGTACTGGTCTGGAAAAGTAAAGAAGTGAGGCCACAGGACCGTTTCTTCCCCATGCAGCATCTCAGTTTACACATTGGGTTGCAAACTGGTGTTATCTCCTCAACACCCATTCTCTTTCTTGTCTTGTGTGTCCCAGATTTTAAGGCAGACTTGCTATGTATTTTGGCCTGCATTCCCATATCAGCAATTCTATTAATTGTGATTCTATTATATTGATTGCTAGGAAATTTTAAAGACATTACTGTGGGTGGCAAAAGCTTGTGCCTTGGAAGAGCTTTTGTCAAACACAGATATTCTTGAAAGACAATACATACACTATGGGCGTTACTCCAAAGCAGTACCTAATACAGGGCTGAACCGGGAGTTGCCGTTGTCAATACTGTCTCTGCCACTGACTCAGTGTTGATGGTCTGTCAAAACATACATAAAAATTAAGTGTATTACACACCTGGTCTAGCATCTTAATATATTTTGCATAGTATGATATGAATTTCCTCTGATGAAGTGGTATATACTTTTTTACTCTATTTTTTCATGACTCGGAGACACCTTTTCTGTTTGGGCTTGCAAGTGAAAAGCGTTGCAGCTTTTTACCTCTCTGTTGTTTGGGAGATGTGCTTTCATCTGCAGGTAAAATATCCAGTGTAGTTTTGATTATGTTTGTCTACCTTCCATGATTCTCTCGGTTGCTTCAATTCATGCTGCACAAATTTCTTTCAAGATAACTTGGTAGTGGGTCCATGTAACTGTGTAATTAAGTTCTTGCCTTACCATCCACTGTTGTAGGAGATAGTGTCCTAATGAAGGGAGCATGAGGATGCTGACAGACCTCTGCTTTTGTGTTCTTGCAGCTACTAGCTGTAGTGGAGCACTGCACTTTGGTATAAGGAGGAGCTACCTCTCTGACAGAAGGTGCAGCAATGTCCTGAGAGGCTATTTTAGAAATCATTAATTTTGTGCTAACCTGATGATCAATCCAGTCTTTTCCAGAGTGATAGAGATGGTATAATTACAGACTTCTGAAGGAATGGAGGTGGGACATTCTGGAAGTCTCGCTTCAGGACTCAAGCAGTTCAGAGGAGCTACTGCTCAGCCTTATCTCCCACAACACAGCCCTGCACATCACATACACCATTCTGCATACCAAACGGAGAACTGCATGGATTGCTATTTTTCAGATGAATTGATATACTTAAAATGAAACTGATAATTGTTATTAACCAAGTATGAGATTTGATCTTTGTGTATCAAAACATTCGCATTTTTATTTGAGCAATGAAAAGGTGGCTGGCAGAGAGTTCAGAAATAAGCCTCTAGTCTAGTGATTAAGACATTCTGCCAAGCTGAAATCCTGTTGTGGAAATACATGAATGTTCCCTTGTATATACAGACTGGCTGGAAACTGGCATATTGCTTTTGTCTTATTCATAAGAATTTATTTTACCTTTTCTACTAGAATAGGAACAGTTTGAAACCACAGACATCTCCCTCTGAGTGCTTTGTAGCTGTAGCTTATTGGGTTGGGCCTTTTGTTGGGTTCAGTTCCTATCAGACAGGGAAGGAAACCTAGTTTATTTTTTTTCATATAACCACCAGCTGTTTTGGAAAAAAAAAAAAAAGGAGGGGGAGGGGAAAGAGAGACATAAGTTGTGACCTCAGTTGGCCTAAACTTCAATATAGACTACAGTCCCAGCTGCTTGGTTCTGTTGTGACAAAGTACAACCGAATACAACCAGTTACAGATGTTTGGACTAGTTGTAGTGAATACTGGAAGCACCTCCACAATAGAGTTGAAGCCAAACGTGGCTCTTGAGTGCCCAGCTCCTGTGGGTCTGATGACATCCGGTTTTGTCCTCTTACATCCTTGGGTGATGTTTCAAAGTCACTAAAAATTCTTTTTTTTCCTCATTGTAATATTGATTCTTGTGATAGTGCATAGCAAGCTAGGTCAAAAATGTCATGGTAGACCATACACTTACTAGAAAATCTGTGATACTATAAGAAAATCATCATATATAGGAGAAAACTCAAGAGTGGGATAAAAATTCTTGTGGGAATCGCATGAAGGCACATCCAGGTCCAACAGTAGCCTCATGCCAGGATCTGAGGAGTTTGTTCATGTTGTGTTTGCGTAATATTGAGTGATAATACCAGCTGTGCTCAGGTTCTTGAATTACAGCTAGATGGTGTCCGTAAGAGGACACAGTGCCTGCAGGAATGGTTGGCTTGCTGCTAGACAGAAAAGCAGGGGGCTGGAAGCTGAGACTGAAAAAAGAAATAAGTGGTTTCCTGAATCTCTGTGTTGTTTATTATAACTTTCTTGGAGAACATAGCTTTGCATATTTTTGTTCTGATATGCTTGCCTTCTAATGACACACGCTGGCATATTGTCCCATACATAATACAAGCTTAAAACAGGCAGCTTAATCCCAATACTCTCAGAGGTGACCGGTACTCAAGCTTTGCAGCTAGATTTGGCTTTCTCTTGGTCTTCAATAATTTGCAATGAGAAGTCTAGCTAAAACATCTCCTGAAATGGATATGTCACCCCTCAGCCTCAGCCACAAACGTCCCTCACTAAACTGATGTCTGCTGCTTTTCTCTTTTAAGGAAAGCTGTAATTTTCTTCCTTAGTAATGCCTTTGACAGAAAATGAACAAAGCAAAGAGCAATTAAAGTTATTTATATAGATGACTGTGCATGGTCACTTAACAGATTGTGTCATATCGGGACAAAGCAGGCTTCCCATGTTCCAGTTTGGTACATATTATAAGGGCTGGAAGAAGTGAATCTGAACCCACGCCCCTAAAGAGAAGTATTCCCTTCCTTAGTGGACTGGATTATGTAGCTTTCACCAACTGACATCTTTTCTCAGAAAGGTTCTAAAAAAAAAAAAAACAAAGAGAATTTTCCAAATCTACCAGCAATGCTATTTGAAAGATTTGAATATTATATATTTGTTTTTAAGGTTTACTTTAAAGGTAAATGCTCTGGCTAAACTGAATCTATTTTTTTTTCTTTTTGAACTGAGTGACTCAAATGGTTATTCAGGGAATGAGTAGAGTTGGCTTTTGCAGTCTGGTAAGACTGTCTTAATTTGGTCAAGTAAAGAAACAATACAGCTAGTAAGGAAGGAGAGATCCGGCCCAGGTCCTGGCTTGAACTATGTATTACTATCAAAAGAGAGACCTGACTGTGGAAATCAGTCAAGTTTCTTTTTCCAAGGATCAAAGAGGTTACTCAGAGGATGCAAGGGGAATGTAGGGATTCAACTGTGTCACATTTTCTCTCTAATTTAGCTGTCTAGGGAACTTCCCACGTTTTGCAGAAGTGGAAACATCTAGTTTCATTTTATCTTTCTCAGACTGTAGCATCTTTTTCAGAAGCCAGGGTCTCTCTACATTTACTTTTGGTGTTTGTTACTTTAATGCTCCTACAGTTTCACAAACGTTTCTAGTGCATTTCAAAATTTCAGAGCTTATAATCACATTTTTTTAAAAGGCATCATCTGCTTCCTGACAGGTTTTAAAACAACAATTCAGCCAGCATGAAGCCAGCAGCTGAACTTTATACCTTGCACAACCAAGTCTGAGAGTTTCCCCACCTATATTTCTACACAAACACTGCTACCGTTGGGTCTCATTCCCTCCAGAGAGGTTTTACAGAAAGCAGAGTTTCGTAGCTCTTGCTTTCCTTCCCTTTCATCTTGAACAGAGTCATTTTATGGAAACAAAATGGATGCATCAAAGAAACTTACATCTATGACTGTGGAAGATCTGCTGTAAACTGCTCTGTCAGAGGATTTGGAGTTGGATCTCATGTTTGTATTTAAGCTGCCCTCTGGTGCTTATTGCTTTTGCAGTGCATGCCTTCATCACACCCTCTAGTTCCTGGAGACCCCTGCAATAGGCAGGGAGCAGAAATCATGGACTGCAAAAATTCCTTAAAAAAAAAAAAGCAACCCAATTCTGTGGTTGTTTTATTTTAAGAAGGACATTAACATGCTGTGTTATCATTGCAGGTTATGCTATGTGAGAAGGTTTTCACAATTTTTGCTTGTAGAAGTCAGTTATAGTTTATTTTACCTTCTTGCTGTTTGCAACAGCACTGGCTGTCGTGGTGCTTTCCCAGTAGCCACAAATTAAAGCATGCCATTAACCTGTGTGATCATGCGACTGCTACCCTCAGCACAGCTGAGGCTCACTGGAATTTTTCTTTGGGCTGTTGGAGGACCTGAGGTTGTCAGTGCCAAAGTAGCAGAAAGAGTAAATAGAAATATATCTTTTCCTATTAGTGGCCAGCAACTTTGGAAGGACCAGAACTACTGCTGGACAGAAAAGCAGGCTAATGCAATGAATGGGAAAAGGACCACATGGGGCTCTGAGACTTCCATGCTGGTTATCTCTTCAGTGGGATATTCACTCCTTTTATTATTTTCTTTCTAACTAAAGACCAAGTTGGACAATTATTTTGCTACAAGCTACTCTGTGCCTGTGTCACACTCCTGTCCCTGGTGCCACGGGTGGTTAATATTAGATGCACAGCTGATTGTCACGGTTGGTGCCCAGTGACAGGTGCGGGACAGCCGCCGTGCTGGAATCTTGCCCAGACTGATGCCGGCACTGGCACCAGCTTTCCCATTATATCAGGAAGGGCCACGTCCCGTCGCCACGATGCCCTGGCCCCCCAGGCTGTCCCCAGCTGTCCGCAGGACGTGAAGCAGGGCAGTGGGTGCTCAGGAAAGCTGCTGTGGGAGAAGCAAACTGTCACTTCTCTGGAGCAAAAAGCTGGGAAACTCCTGGATGGGGCTACTGCTGTGTGGATGGGGTAAGGAGAAGCTCTTGGCAGAGCTCTGGGTTGGCAGTTTTGTGGTACTGCTCTTAAGGGAGGGAAACACACACACACAAAAATGCTAAAAATCAAATATCAGCATTGAAATTAGCATATATGGGTTGCATATGCTCATCTGTTGGCCATCGTTTATGGCACAGCACTTTGGGTTTGCATTAATTTTAATCAGTGTTGTCTAATTTTAAAATGCTCCTGTGCAAAGTTACTTTCAATTCCAGTGGTGATTAGATAGTGATGACGTGTTTTAATAATAAACAAGGGAGAGATATAGAAAAAGAAATCAAATGTGCTGACTGCATTTGTGGGGAGGGGAAAAAGTGCTATTGCTCTGCTCCAGAAATGTCTGTTTGCCCAAGACTAATAGCTTAAGGTCTCCAATCTCCTTTCTTTCTTTCTTTTTTTTTTTTCCTTCCCTAAACCATAATAGCATAATAGCCTTTTTTTTTTTTTTGGTAAAAACAGCAGAATGTCTAGGTATTGTTAACTTAGTATAAAGGCTGGCAAAGGGAAGAGGGAGCCAAAAGTCTTGTAATGCTTCATGGGATTGTTTCTAGTGTCCTGTTCCCTTTATGCTACCCTTCTCTGTCTACTCTATAAGAAGAGGCAGGACTGTCTGACAGATCAGAAAAAATCTGTGTGCCACAGCGTGACTTTTGCTGAACAATGTGTGTGTGCACCTTCATGCACACTCACAGATGAAATGAGGCAGGTTTGCTTAGGGAATCAAGTGGTCTCTGTCTGCATTGTGACAGTCTGCTTTGTGCTGGAAGCCAGATACTGTTCATGCTTCTAAAATAAAGAAAAAAAGCAGAATAACAAAAGAGAGACTTGTCTCTGTAATTTGGCAATTTCTGCTCTGAATTGAAATGCTACCAAGGGCATAAGGTTGACTGAAGCAGTGCTACTGGAGAGTAATATTGATGCAAAAGACACTAAAAATTAGTTGGTAGACTCTGAATCAGTGATGTCCTCACTGTTTCCATCTATGAGTAGTGGTGAAGCAATTTTCTGGAACTTGTGGAATAAATACGCACTATCTGGGCCAAATAAGTATAATATGGAACTGTTGAGGGACCTCCAACTTTATTAGCATTGGGTGTCACAAGTGTCAGGAGCAGTCCAGGTCTAAGTTTTTTTCTGGGACAGGTTTTTCATCGAGACTATTTAAACTTGTATATGGTCTTGACAAGGAAGAGAGAAACTGCCTTTCCTCCGGGCTACTTGTGACAATTGCACGTGGGGTCATGCTTCAAAGCACACTGGAGGCTCTTTGCTGTAGGAACCCTAACATCTTCAGGGGTTGTGAGATCCTTCCCAGACTGGTACACCTGACTGAGGACATTATGCTACTGTAACACTATTGCTGCTCTGTTGCTCGTAACCTCTCCACTGCCAGCACTGTCCTGGGGACTTGACGTGGTTGGCAATGAGGACACTATGTGAACTATGGTAATCCCATACATCTCGTAATGCCCTGACTCATGCTTCCAGCCAAACACTTCTCCAGCTCCCTCTGCTTTCCTCTGCCCACGCACCCTGGTTTCTGTTTCTCTTATTCTGATACATGAAGTAGAATTTGCTGCACCTCAAAGTAGTGTTTCAGCTACGCCTGAGCAGGAGCTCCTGTGCAGGAACCGAGCACCACTGAGGGCTGCTGTTTTTCTGAAGGGAGATGTGTCAAAGTAAAGGGAAAATACATGGCTGTCTCCCTTTGAAAGTAATTTATTTCTGAATTTGAAAGTGCCTCAGCTCACAGAGAAACCATTTGATAATTTGATGCCAGTTTTAAATACAAGATGAAAGTGAATTTCACTGCCACTAAACTTGGCAAGGAGTCCCTCAGGAGAAGAGCAGCAGTCTGCGTCCCTGGAAAGCTGGGTCTGTAGTTTTCTGCAAGATTCTGTGTACAGGTAGGACAGCACAAATGAGCATGTGGATCTTCAGTAGTGCCAAAGACATGGAAGATTACATAATGCAGGAGACGCAACAGCACATTAATAAAAAGTTCTGTTTATTTTTTTTTTCAGTCATTATGAGAAAATGTTCAGAGTTACAAAAGATTGAGAAGTATTTTTTTCTCTCTCCTTAAAATTGAGTATCAGTTTCATAGAAAACTATCATTATGGTTTAATGGGCTGCTGTACTACAATACGTATGGCACCGCGTATATTACTTACTCCTCCCATCTTTCCAGTAACTTAGTAATTTCTCGGGCATTTAGCTTGTAGTGTCACTGCAATATATTATTAGAAAATCCGGTTAGGTCTCTATGCAGCATAGAAATCCCCTCTGTTACTGCAAACACATTATCTGGTCAGAGATATTTTAATTTAGTGATAAAGAAATAGAATATTATCCTAATGTCATACACATCTAGCTAATGAGGAAGAAATGCTTTTTTTTTCCCCATAGCATACAGAAGCATGGGCTAGCTACTCAGAAAGTTGACTGCTTTAGGATCCTGCTACCACTGCTGGAGAAGCTGGTGATAATGAAGCAAGGTATCCTGTGGTCATATACTGACAGTCTTGCACTTGTATGAATTTGTAAAGGAACACTTCTTTCCCTTTCTGGCACAGAAAATCCAGTGACAGTCTGTCCTGTCCTGAAAAGGGTCTAGAGAGAAAAAGCAAGGGAGAAATGCTGTTCAGCTGGGGCACTGGGAAGAGAAGGCTGGGACAGATTTTCTACCAGATGCTCCACAGAGCAAAGGCAATTTCCCTACAAGTTTGTTTACAGCTACAGTTGTGTATTGTTTACAAACTCTCACCTCCTAAAAACCAAAAGAGGGAGGGGAAATTACTGGAAACAAAAAGAATGTACAAACAGTCTTACTAGAGACATAGAGATACTCAAGTGGACCGCACACTTTGTCCCATGGAGAGGTCTGAGGAGGATATACCCATGTGGCACTGGGTCTGCCTTTGTCCAGGTGCCTCCTGCTCTTGCCTTAGTTGTTACTGACAAACTTAACTAGCAAACTAGGGTAAATTTAGCATGTTCTCACTGTAAGAGATTACCTTTAGATGCCTTTGTCTTGAATCTATATCTGTCTTAGATCTATCCAATTGCTGGGCTTCCATTACTACCTTCTTGGCAAGATCAAACATTCTTAAAGGAAGAAGGAGAATAGATGTTCACAAAACAGGCAGGTTGACACCTCCTGTATTAAGGGGATACTGGTAGGGAAGGCTTATAAAGAAGGTGTCCCACTGACAATATGTCGGCAGCTCCAGGTAGGCCAAGTGGTAATGGAAAAGTGACAAAACGGAAAACAGTAGCAGCCCAGGTCTCCAGTGTTAGCACTGGCACATCTCTGTGCAGTGCAGAGGCCCAGAGTGGGAGCAGGGTAAGTGACTACCAGTGATGGATGATGCTGAGACCTCAAAAGGAAATGATATAATAAATGGTTGGTCTGACACAATAGGAAATGTTTGCATACAAGTGACGGGTAATAAATAAGCTCATGTTGCTATAGATCCTCTAGGCAGTGCTGAAGCAAAAATGCTTTCTGATTTTCTTTCTGTAAGGGAAAAATATAGGGAGGCAGGGACTTCTATTTGTAATAATTGGGCATGAATAAAACTGTATTTGCTGCATATAGTCAGTGTAATCTAAGGCTGATCCAAACCCAAGTCTAGTACTGCTGCAGCTGTAGGTTCTCAGTTGTCATAGCTAAGGTTACAAAACAATTTCCCTTATGGCTTGTCTAATGTCACCGTCTGGAGCTGAGGCTCCAGTGCTGTATTTGTGGCTAAAACACTTTGTTTTCTTGCACTTATTATCAGGGCTGCCAGGAAGATGGGGATAATCAGACAGTTTGTCCCAGGCATTGATTCATTATGCGTTATACATGGTAATATAGAGAGCTCCACAGGTTCTACTTCAGCCCTGGAGTTTCCAACTGTTCCTCCTCATAATTTTGTATAGTATTTTATTTCCCAACCTACACCATTTTTGTATGAATTTTACTCTCTCACTCATTTTTATTTGAATACTGGAAAACAGGCATCTATTGCTGCTGCTGCAGTGGTCAGTTAAGTAAGTTCTCCAAGCTACTTTTTGCTGGGTAGACAAATATTACTTTCATGCAGCATTACAAAATTAATAAAGACTTCACTTAAAAGTTCTATTATTTCATTTAGCAAACTGGAAGTGATTGTTGAAGAAACAGGTTAGCACCTCTTGCTTCAATACAAAAATATGGGAGGAATATACTTGCTATAATTTTTAACATTTTGAGCTAGTTTCAGAAATCTTACCCATAATCCCACAAAATTAGTGAAACAATGTTCCCTCCTTTTGATTTTCTATATAAGCACCTAAGCAATGCATAAGAAATTTCATATTGAAAAAAAACCCCAAAACATGTCTGAGGATTAGTGAGTAGCCAGAAGTGAGAATGTTAAAATTATCTACCTGACCTAAAAGTTAAAGCTCTTCTACAATGCATTTCACAATATTTTCTGCAGTGTTTTTCTTGGTGGCTTTTTCCCTCTCAAGAATATTACTCAATGTAATGACAGCTATCCAGCTGGTCCACATTTAAAGGGCAACTATGCTGTAGAAAACAATCAAACAAACAAACAAATAGCAACAAAAAACCCCAAACAAAACCAAACCTTGAATGAAATTGAGCTCTAGTTTTCGAAGACTACTGTGCTAAAACTGTGAAGTTTTGTATACCACTGGTAATTAGGATGGATGGCGTTTGTCAGTTAGGGAGGGACTAGAATAGCATTTAATGTCCCCTCGCAGGTGGGGTTCTGTTGTCTACAGTGGGACTACAAGGGCTGTTCAAGAGAGTTAGTGTTTATAAAATCAGCGCTGCAGTTAAATGGCATAGTATGTGGGGTTTTTTATATCTGTAATTTTAGAAGCTTTGTCATTTCAATTCCTTCCTGTGCACCTGATTGCATATCTCCCATATTCTCATCCATGGTAAGGGTTTCTGGGGCTTAGGACTTGGCAGGAAAGGAGGATTATTTTGGAATAGGCACGTAGTGACCTATGATTTGACAATGGCCCAACAATTGCTATATAGACTAGCTGCATACCAGCAGTTGAAAGTGAGGTTTGCAAAACAAAGCATTTTTTCCTGCACATGTCTTATAACTATGGTAGCCCAATGTGACTGGACAGATGCTTGCTATTTACTGTGCTTCAGCAGTACATTAAGGCTAAACTGGATTTTAGGATTACTTGCTGTTCAGTACAGCATTTGCATCATAGGATTATAAAGCAGGACTTCCTGACCACAGGAGTATACAATATTAAATCCTGCAATATAGTTTCCATAGTATTGCATTATGTTCCCCCATTAATCTGTTGCTCTCTAAACCCTATGTTTTTAATGATCAAATAATTGTTTTATCAAATAAATGTTCTATTACAGAAAACCCAAATAGGTCTAAAGCTAGTTGGTAAGCAAGAGTACCAATTTTACATAGGAGAAAATGGAGGTGGAGGAAAATATGTGTGGGAAGTAGATAATTATATACTGCATATATTAGTTTTAACATCATATTCATCTTAATTATAAGAATCTGTTTGAGCGTTAAAGAAAGCTTCCCTAGAAGACAGCTAGCTAATAGTAGTGGGGTTATCTGGTTTGCTACTGTTCTTATCATTTGTAGATTTTTTTATGCATTACAGACTGGTTGTGAGTACAGTTATCCGCACTTTACAGATGAGGGATCAATTCTCTTGAAGAAAAAGTTAAGATGGGAGCACTAGGTTTGCTGCTACCCATGCTGTGTCCTCTTTGACTTTCCAGAGAACATTTTTATAGCCACCCATAACACTACTCCCCATTGCAGGCCCCAAATGGTGCACATGTATCTGGGGGTTGAATTTCAGCCCTACTGCTTTCGTTTTTTTTAAAGTACAGTAACGAACTGAAGCAACATGCTATTCCCAGGGCTGCACAGACATTGCTAATGCAAATGAAAAAATAGTTTATTTGTCATGATGAGGTGATATCTGTATGTTATGCTAGGTCTTATGCTGTTAAACAAGGAAATCTCTACTGATTGTCATTTCGCTTAGGAAAAGAAAATACTGAGGATGAAAAAGTCAATATTTTCAAACCATGAACTTATGTTTATTGGGTTTCTGAGAGAGACTGGAGGCTAAATACAAAGCCTCACATAAGAATTAACTTTGATGAATTTTGCCTTGAAATTAAAATCCTTTCCTTTTTCACACCTCTTGGTTGTGAGAATGTAAGAGCAGTGTCAACACAATAGCTTTGGAGAAAGGCAGAGAGCTGAGCTGGTTATTATCCCCAAAATTGTTTGCAAAGCCTTCAACAACACCCTAAATTTAAAGCACCATTGGTTGTGTGAGAAGAAGACACGTGGAGGAACAAGAGCTATAACGGTTGCTTTGGTTACTTGTGGTGGTGGTGTTGGCAGGAAACAATACCAAGTTTCAGATTCCAGATGCTGAGATGAGTGAACAGATGCAAAGAACATTGAAGGCTTCAGTGTGACACAGACAATACAATCATAGTCCCAATATCCTTTGGTAGCCTAGAGTGCCAAAAGGTGGGAAGTGTAGCTGAGGTAATTTTTTAGAGAAGGATATAAGCTTTACCAGAAGTCATCAGTCAGGAAAACTCAGACTTCCTTTATGGAGGTTTGCACTGTGTTTGGTTACAGAATAGAGGTGATCTTGGTGTGAATCCTCCTCCTTTGCTAGTCCAGGGAATAAAGAACAAACCCAAAAATCTGTGATATTTCAAACATGTGCCATCAGAGCCTGAACTGAAATCCCAGGATCATTTCTAGTAATATTTTTACTTTGCTAGCAGTATTTGTATCAGAGGATCCATAGACTTGACAATTTGCAGAAAAGAATGGTATGTCTGTTTTGCAGGATGGGGAACAGAGAGGGCTGTTTCTGGTTAACAAGGCAACCTGCTTAAAGTCTTGCTCTGACTCCTCCTCATAAAACCTTCTGCATTGCAAGGAGGCTTCAGTGAACACCATAGCTGAGATGGAGTTAGTTTCAGGTGAAAGGTTATAGGACAAAATCTCTCAGCCAGAGGTTTCATGAGCAACACTAGCTAGGGTCTCTACAGTTTCCATATCTGGCTCCTGGAAAGAGGGGTAAGTAAGTCTCAAATGAGCAATTTTATTGACAAATAACTCAGTCTGCCATAAGTGAAAGATTTTCTAATTTTTACTGAGTTAAAACTGATCTGTGTCAGAGCAGTCAGATGATTTACCACACAGAAAAAAAAATCAGAAGTCAGAAAATGCTTTGTGACAAATGGTCAAACACAGCACAGGGCTGATTCCATTGGCATCCTGAGTGGTCTCCTGCAGGCCATCATCTAGGGTCAGATGCATCTCTGCACTGCTCAGGTCCAGAACCATTAGCTCCACAGTTCATCATAATTTTTCTGTTTGTTATGCACAGTGAGGAAGTGGAAGACTGTGTGTACATCAAGCTTGGGATCCTGAGAAACAGTGGTAACTCTGGGAGACAAGTAGAGCATAAATACAAAAACCAGCTCTCATGCAACATCTTTTTGGCTTCAGGCATTGAGAGGTTTAGGAGGGGCTTCCTGAATGGTGTGGCATCCCAACCATTCCATTATACATGTCCCTCATGATTTTGTATATTTCCCTTTTAGGCTTTATTTTATGATTTTTGGCCTCTGCAGCATCCTGTGGCTATGAGTCACAACTTAATTGCACCTTATGCGAATAGGTTCAATGCTGTACTGGAACTGGCAATTAGTATTTGCAGTGGCAATGCAAAGAGAGATTTTCTGTGTGAAATGTAGTTTTCATCAGCACCACCCCATGATGGGAGCTGCCTGTTGAAACTTGCAGGAGATAACAGTTTTGAAGGAGGAAGGGAGCAGTGCCAGTCATCACATTGCTGATGAGCAAAAGGAGACAGCTAGGCACTGTCAGTGTAGTGCTGTACACCTTGTTCCTACCTGGCACTGGAACAATTAAAAACCCCATGTTGCTCACTAAATCCTAACTGCTTATTTGGTATTCTGCGACCCTGGAAACCCCTGACCTATTTACACCTTCAGCGGAGCAAGTGGTGGTTGGTGGAAGTGAGGTGGGGAAATGGAGAGTGCTTTGAATTTGGATTTTCTAGGCTCTTATTAAGGTGATGTATGTGAATGAGCATGTCTGTGTGTACTTGTGAGGGAGAGTCAGTGGAACATGGCCTAAGCAGGCCAGGGGTTCCTGCATTAGTGCAGTGGCAGCATTGGGTGCTCCTTAAGCAAATGCAATTTGCCCAGATCCTGTGTTTTGCATACTTAAAAAAAATTTACCTTCTCATGCACTGTTTCTACAGTTTCTCCTTAGCTTTCTCAGGTCTTATGGGAATTCATTCTCCTGTCACTTTGACAGCAAACTACTTCATGCTTTGTCTGCAGCGTTCATCCCTGACAAGGCTCCCGTACATAGGAATCAGCTTGCTCTACCAAGGAAGGAATAGAAAGGAGTCTCATCCTGCACAAGAGTTGCCTATGCACCTTACAACTCTCATCTGCTCCTTGTCCATCTCTCAGCACAGCTGGGAAGATGGGAATGAGAAATATAAAGTCATTTGGCCACATCAAATGGAGCAGGAGATTTCACTTAATTGTAGCTGAGGCTTTTACTTAAGCTGTTGATTCCTGTGACAGGATAACGCCATGTAAGTTAGCAGAGCATGGGCACAGCAGATGTCAGGCTCAGCTTCCAAATTCTGCTCGTCTGAGGGCATGTATTAATACAAAAAGGCAAATTAGGTTTTAGAATAGCAGTTACCTGAAATGAAGCCCTAGCTAAAAGGAGTAGGAGATCTGCTGGAGAGGGGAGGATATTAAACTCTAGGTGTAAAGATGACCTCTGCAGATACAAGATAATCATGGTGCATATTAAGAATGAAAGGAACTCCAAGACTTTAAAGGTCTGTTGGAAAATCTGGAGGAAGAAAGGACATTTGTATTTGATATTAGTGAGCCAGTGTCTTTAGTATCTCCAAAGCATCTGATTAATAACCATAGCATCAGAACTTAGGAATGCAAATTTGGTAGCTCTTTAAGATGAAAGATCCCTCTTCACACACTTTTCTATTTTTTTTTTTTATTGCATGTTTCTAAATCATTCATCTTCTGGCAGGTAACTGTTCTTTATCCTGAAAGTAAGGGTTGACTGAGGAACAAACTGTGCAAATTCTGTTCTTAAATACCAAAATTCGAGAGAAAATACCATCTGTCTCCTCTCCAGCCTACTCTCCTTGGTCTCAGTAATAGTTTCTAGTGGAAAAACAGTCACCAAGCTACTAAGATGACACACAGCTAAGCACCATAACACAATGGTTTGTGTGTGCAGAGGAGGCAAGTGGAAGCCTTGTTCCTGGATGAGTGTGGAAGCCAGGCATGCTGCCCTGTGCTGCAGGGCCCCTGCTTGGGCTTGCTGAGACTCTTTTTCCATGGCAAAGGCTTTTAGGTGACATTCCTGAGAGCTCTCTCCCTGACCTGCTACAGCAATCAAATTGATGATGGAGTTTTGACAGCAGCTGTGACTCATTTCAGGAAAAATTCCACTTGAGTGCTCATTATCACTTCAGCATCATTTACATTTTTCCCAGCCGGGGTGAATATTTTGTCATGACAGGGCACAGTCTGTTTCCTTTGCCCTGGGAAGCCCACACAAACAGACTTTCTTCCTGGAAGCTCCTGCCAGAAGCTTCTCAGCTAGCTGTCTTCTGTTTCTGACTTCATTTTTCCTCCTTGTCCTTAATGGCTGTCTGCGTTTTGGAGACTAGTTATACAACACTATTTTTCCCTCCTCCAGCATCACTGAGCAAATTTCAAGGCTATGAAGGAGGGGGAGGAGAAACTGATGTGCTGAACCACCTTTGCCCATCCACTTGTCGCTGGGGTATAATGGGTACAGTTGATTTGAAATTGCCAAGAATTTGCTGCCAAATTGAATTTTGCATAAACTGATTACTGCAAAGTGCTCTTGGCAGAGGAAAATTTAACACCTTTCTAACAAGCTCAGCTCAGCACAGCATAGCTCATAAGAGGAATACTGTAACAATAATCCCCTTCTGGATCCTTGGCCAGGATTTTGGGTTTACTGAAAAACTGCTTCCACCTCCGTTCCCCTACCCATGAGTAAACACATTTAAGGTTTTTTAAACAGCTATTATTGGTGCAAACATAGAAAGACTTCTCTGCTGGCGTAAAGCAGTCTACCTCTATTGATTTCTGTGCCCTGAGTTACTTTAGTACTGTGGGGGTGATCATATGAGTCAGACACAGTCAATAAAGTTGATGGTAATCTACCTTCAATAACTTAATCTTGGCACTTTACTCCAGAGAGAGAGGTATGCAGCTAGGAAAAGGGGCTGTCTGAACTACACAACAATTTGTCTCACAATCTCCGCTTTGCACAGTACTCATCCAAAAAAAGTTTTTGATTTACAACTTGTCTAGTCTTCATTTTGTGTCAGTGGGTTTATAAAATAGGTGGGTACTTTTGTTTTGGTATTCAAGATGTAATGTCCTTGTCACCTGACAGCTGTCACCCAACAAACTGGGAGAGACGACTTCCACGGAAGCATGACAACCTCCTATCTACAGGTGGCTACCTTTGCTCATTTTGAGACACATGCTAACAGAGTCCCCGATATTTACTTAAATTTACATGAGCCTTCAGGAAAGGATAAAGAAAAAGCAAAGTGCAATTAGAGCAAAGTTGCTATTTGCAATGAGTCCAAATCATGTTTAGAGCTCAAAAAATATGCACTAAGACTATTACGCCTCGTCTGTGTAGCAGCTGGAGGCTGTGCCTGCTTAGACACTGTGGAGAATCTGGTTCATGGTAGTTCCTCGATGTAAACTCCAGCTGGATAGTCCAAGGGGTGAGCAGTAATCCTGCGGTGTGAACACATCTGCTTGACAAACCTGGCAGAACAGATGTTGGGTGTAAGTGATGCTTTAAAAAATTATAATTCATCATTTTAAATCCTCCACTCCTTAGATCACCTTCTTAGCAGGCACTTCAAGCTTAAAATAAATAGTACCTTAGCAACAGCAAGAAGGGGAGTGAGTCCTTATTTATTATCCTGTTTGCTTTGACATCCCTTAAGATTTATCCCACAACACACATCAGGGCTTCACACATGCCAGTGATATAGATGCAAAAGAAAGACCACAATACTCCATATAGGAGATATTCATGGAACTGCTAAGGAGCAGAACAAAAGCACAATGTGCTACTGGGTCCACCACCAGCAAAAGCTTGTGAGGAATAATCCAAACAGTATAAGGGATGCAGATGGACAATGGAGTCATAATTTAAAATGATGCAATCTGTTTAGGAGATCTGAAGGGTTATGATCTGCCCCTGAAATGAAAAAAGAAGTAGGAGTACTAGAGCTTTGATTCTCTTTGGTGGTGCAGACAGGCAAGACATTTCCAAATGTCCGAGCAGACCCTCTTTGGCTGGAGAGAGGGCAGTTGTGCTGGTGCATGGAGCATACTGAGGAACTGGTTCCACATTTGCAAGAATTGTAAATTAATTCAGTCAATGTTGATATTTATAATTCAAATATTTCTACAAGACTTTTTACAAATATTTTATAATTTTGATTTTTTTGTGGACCAAGAATCTACAAAAACTAGGGGAAAAAACAACTACATGAAGTCAAGTCAAGGATTCTTTTTGTTTTTATTTTACTCTGGGAGAATTTCTCTTTGTTGCCCATTAGTATCTATTTTTTAAATGAAAAGTCATTTTTTATTTGAAAAATGATCCTTTGTAATTAAAAGTGAATTTCAGTGAGACATTTCAAATGATGGAGGATGTTCACTGAAAGTGACCTAAAACTAATGCCAAATCCTGTCAAAAAGTGCTGTATTGAGTATTTTCAGCCAGCACTTCTCAGCACACAGACGTTATCTATAGCAGGAGGAGTTCTGGTGTTGAAACAGAAAGTTCATATGATGAAAAACTCTTGATTCAGTCTGATAATTCATAAATATTAAGGATAGATATTTGACATGATAAATGATATCAAAAATCACTATGTTGTAGGAAAGGAAAAATGGCAGATGTGAAGTGGCCAAAGACTTTGGAAAAAAAATTAAAAAATAAATGTTTTATTCTGGTTTTAACATTTTAGGCATTGAATAATATGCCAGCAATGAAGAGTTTTAAAGAAAAAAGAAAGCCAGAATAATTAACTACTATGGGTTTTCTGTCATTCCAGGGTAAAGGTGAGACTGTATTTTCCTCTTATGGGGAAATAGGAAGTTAAAAGAAAAAGAAAAAATAACACCGAAAGCAAACCATGTAGGTTTTCATACAAAATTACATACAGTTAATTTTATTCTGAAAAAAAATTAGATTGTTTTGGCTTGTTTTTTTCTTTTATTTAACTAAGTAGGACAGGAAAAGAAGCTGCAGTTGTGAAGTTCAACGGTTTCATTTTAAAAATTATTTAAAAAGCTCTTGGATTTCTTCAGAAAATGTAAACTACTCCTAAACACCAGTACATGAAGATGGCCCAGAATAACCAAGCCTTCTGCTGCTTCTCTGCAAAAACACTTGTATCTGCAATGTAGCTTTAGAGAGATGTGTCTGTGCATCCGCCTCATTGAATCTGGAATCTGTTTCTTTTGATGAAAGCTGAGAGAGGAAGATTATGGCACTTTTCACTTCTTGTCATACCTCCCTTCTTACTCATGTGCATATATATGAAAAGTATGTTTTGAATTGGCCTCCAGAAGGACCATGACTTTAAGACGCAAATGTCAGGATGTGCCCTACCTGGTACCTACACACCACGCAGTTCTCAAACTGAAGGAGGGAGTAAGATTACAGATTAACATGTTTTTTTCTCTTTATCCACAAACCTCCTTCCAGTCAGTGCTTTGCTGGAGCAGAGAAAAACAGATATGTGAAAGAAAGTGCAACTGCAGTGGTTTCTATAACCTGTTATTCATTTTCAGCACTTTCTCCCTATCCTCCCATCACCCCTGGCAGGACTGGGGACATGGTACCCATCCAGAGTCACCCAGGTACAGGTCTGGTGAATCAGGAACTACAACAGTTTGGGTTTTCTTACTCTGCTTCCGCTAGGTCTGGGAGAGAAGACAGACTGTGATTTGATTTTCAGGTTCATTCTGGTCTTTTTGCCTTTGTTAACACAGATACCAGATTTGGGCAGAAAAAAGCTTCACATTTATTTTGGAGAAAAAAACTGAAGTGTTGTTTTCATCTTGAACTGGCAACAAAAATGCTCTTGATTTTCTCAAGGCACAGAATTCTAAAAATGCACTTAATATCCTATTTTACTGGCTTTTCAGTTCTGAATTTATTTTCTGTATTATCCTCTGGTATGTCAATAGCACTCAGTGCTGGTTTTCATCTTTCACATGGTCTTTTTTGCAATAGCTGAAATACTTATTTTAATTGATTCTTTTTTAAACCTTAAAAGCAGCTGTTACTTAGTGTTGACTAGCACATCTTAACATTGCTTGTAGATCACAGAGATTCTTTTTTACATTAGAGCTGAAAGTGTTTTCCATTTATCTTAGCCTTTTCTATAGGTATCTATTTAGATACTATTCATTTGGTTTTATTAACAAAAAAATTAAGTAAGCTATCTTTTTTATTTATTTTTTTAATTTTAATTTGCATGGCATTATTCTCTTGGACCGTATGATTCAGCATCAAACATTTCATGCCTTGCTTAGTTTCATTCAAAGCATTCCTTTGCTTGGATGCATCAGGCAGACCCCTCGGGCAATTTGTTAACAGTTGAGAGATATTAATGTTTCTATGTGATAAAGTGGTGGTGGTTTCTTCAGTTTCATCTTTCTGTGGCATTAAGACTCTAAACAACATGTGTTGATGAATGAGACACTTGTAGAGCCAAGAAGCAAACCCACATCAGTAATAGCAGAGTGACATGATATAGAGATGAGAGTCATCTTTTAATCCATTAATGTATATTATGTGTGCACATATTGGTTGCTATACAAGCTATATGGCACTGGTGCCCATGTCATCTCTGACCTGTGCCTATGGAAATGCCATGAGCTTGTATTATATAAATACTGCCCAGGTTGCTGCCAGAAGATGTTGCATATATCATCACCTGGTAAACAATTTTTTCTGCAGTTTGGCCAGTATCATTAGTTAATTAGACCCTGGCTGTTTAGACACCTGGAACAAGCAGTGGGAATTTAAATTCTTCTGATAAAAAGATTTATTTATAATGAGTCTCACCACATAATGAGTTCCAGCTCAGGGAGACTGACCATTAGCGGATGACTCACAGCATTACTCTAAAGATCAGAGGCACATATTCAATTTTATAACACTTACATGCACTCGATGATGATGGATTCTAGAAACATATCTTTTGACTTCAGTTTTTCCACCATGTTAAATTTGATGCAGTCCTCCTATGCCTGAGAGTAAACAGGTAGGACACATCAGACTATTTATTTTATTTCATTTTTTTATTGCTCTTCCTCTCTACAGCTTCAAGAGGAAACGAAGCTGAGTTTTTAATATTGCTAGACTGTTCAGCCTTTTTCAGCTGGGACATGTCAGTAGCAGCTGCAGACTTAAATGAAAGGAGCTCATCTCTGAAAATTTGCTATGCTGTAATAAATGCAGAGTTCTGCTGGTGAGCTGCTGATGGCTCTTTAATGTCTTTATACCTCAGCAGTACTCAGAGCACTGTGGTTTCTCCTCCTCCTTCCTGGGCTGCAGCAGCTCCTTTCCCCCCCTCCATCCCTGCCCACCCAAGCTCAGGATTTCATCACATGAATGTGAGAGTTCACCATAACATTCAAAGGGTAAGCTGAGTTTGAAGAAAAGGGCCATGTCTGTTTTTAACATCCAGACAGCAGCTTCCCTGCAGCTGAGATTGATGTTCTCCTTTACTGACATATTTGCTTTAAATATGAGTCCTGTGACTCCCTGAGTCACGTTCATATACTGCATGTTGCTGGTATGCAACCCAGGGGTTGTTATATATTTTATTTAAGTAGCATATGCTATGCAAGGGAAGAGTGCGTTTTCCCAGTATCCTTGTGATGCATTTTCCCAACTGGAGTTACACAGCACATTAGGATGAAACCCAAGAACTATCTTCCAGACTCCAGGTCTCTGGTCTTTTTGTGCTAATCTGTGAGCATCAGCATCTGACAATCTGGAGACTGGCAGAGTGTTAAGAGTGTAAATGTTAAGATGCATTTACAACTGGGGAGGTGAGCATAGCATATGCAGAGCATGGTAAAAAGATCTCAGAATTTGAAGGAGGCTCTGGGAAACCATCTGGATGTAGTGTAACCTGCAGTTTAGAGATGTTAGAAAATCTTTTCCCCCTGACGTTTGAGAGTTACTCAGTATAGTCATGCTGTACTTCATCATGGGGTACATGAGGCATAGTATCATGAGCTGCAGGGTGAGATGCCAAAGAAAGGGAGAAGCATGACTGACAGGCTAACAAAATGCTGCCTGGAGAAGCTTTGGTTAATGTGGGAGAAATTGGGCTACCAGATACTAGTAATGGCCAAGAGAATCACTTCGAGGCAAATAAGCATATGCAGACAGATGATAAAACCACAGGATAGTTTGGATTATTTGGAGATTATCACAGCTGAAAGACAAAAGTACTATTCAATGCTTGGTAGCAATGGGACTAAATTCAGCATAAAACCCTAAATCTCTCTAACACAAGATGAAAGGGATCTCTTGTTGGGATCTTTCTCAGCCTAACAAAATACAAAGACATTTCTATGCATTGATGAAAATATGGCTATAAAAAGAGCCATATGCAATTTATGAGACTGTAACTTGGAGCCCTGCAGGAAGTACTGAAGCTGGCAGCTATCATGAGCTGTTACTGTATTCGCTAAAGCTCAGTGGTTCAAAGCAACAGTCCTAGTTGCAGTGGGAGACTGGTGTTTTGGAAAAGCCATGGTTTCAGGAACAACAAAGGATATGGTACCAAAAGCAACTGTAGATTTACAGCAGTCTCCACCAGTTGACATGACTCAAGAATGCATGAGTGAGAACATGCATGATGAGGAGAAGTCCCACATGAAGGTGTACAGCCTACAGTAAAAAAGAGGCATCAGATGACCCAATGGTGATAAAATACATTTCCCTAAGGAAAGAAATGCTCTGGTAACCTCTCACTCTGCAAGTCAGCCCATGCCTGCACATGAGACCAAGGAACAAGCACTGAAGACAGAGGTAGTGTCTGGAGGAAAGGACATAAATAGGGAGAAGGCGGCCAATGTCCCCACGGGTAGGAGGGGTAAGGCAGTCTCTGTCTCATGGAAAAAAGTTCTCCTGGTAAAAAGCCCTTTTTTACAAGCTCAGAATCCTCACCTGAGCCCACCCCGCACTCACCTGGCAGATGTAGTGCTATAAAGAAAAGAACTGGCAATCATTGTAATGATACATCATTTTTTCCATAGCTTGGAATATTGCAGTAAAATACCATCAGAAGGCAAGTTGCTCTGATGGACATAAGTATTAACATTGAGAAATAATTTTCTGTCTTAAATTTCCCTCACAATTTTTATTTCAGATGCTGGTTTAACATCAATTTTATTTATTCAGACATAAATAGTCCCTTATATAAGATTTTAGCTGTCTGTTTTCTTCTGAAGTTGCTCATTTGTTCTTCTTCTATTGTGAGAAAGCTTTTTGCAGCTTGGATATGCCAAGAAAAAATGGTCCTTTTGCTTCTTTTTCCCTAGCTTGCAACTCAGATCTACCAAAATCTCATTGCTTTTTAATACTGAAGGCTTCAAGGCAGAGAGAGATAAATAGAAAGAGACTTTAAGTACCTTTATATGGGGCAGTTTGCTAGTTGGCACAAGCCCCGGTCTGAGTCAGTGTTTAATTGTGTTTGTTGATCATAGTTCTGGCCTGGATATTTAAAAAATGAAGTGGGGTAAAACAGAGGAAAATTCACACACTTTAAGGTGTCTGAATGTTTCTAAAATTTTATTTTTTCTTTTTAAAACAAAGAGCCTGGGAAATTGAAAACATCCACATTATGTTAAATGCAAGAAGAGACTTTGGAATGTCAGTTTACCAAATCTGTGTAAAATCCAGATGTAATTCTTCCCTGGTGTTGCAGCTGGGATGAATTTATTCCAAGATCTATGCAGAAACTTTTAATTCCCTGGTCTGACAAAAACTAGCAAACAGCCAAGATGTATTAGATTTGCCAGTTGGTTGTGGTTACTTTTTGCTTAAAGTGCCCTCAGTGACCTTAATGTTAGTAAGTGGTTTCTATGATATTGTATGTATGAGCAGATAATGTAGTTCAATTGGCCTAAAATATCATAGCCATTAGCTAATGCTGAAATGTATTCGTTCATTTGTTTTGGTTTTGGTTTGTTGTCTTTTGGGTTTTTTTTCCTGTTTGTTTCGGGTTTCTTTGTACTCCTGCAATGTGAAATTTGTGAGATCTTGTGAGAATGTAGTATATGTTTCTAGACATCAGGAAAAAAATTTTCATGGAAAGGGTCATTGGGCACTGGAACAGGCTGCCCAGGGATGTGGTTGAGTCACCAACCCTGTAGGTATTTAAAAGATGGGTGGGTGGGGTGCTGAGGGGCATGGTTTAGTGATTGATAGGAATGGTTGGACTCAATGATTCAGTGGGTCTTTTCCAACCTTGTGATTCTGTGATAGGTCTGTAAATTGGAGGTTGAGCTATAGAAAAAAGGAAATATTTTTGTGGATTTCTTTCTCTATACAGCTTATTAAGGAGTAATGCAGCATTACTCAACCTGATGGAAAGCAGCCTGCAAGTGAATAACTGCATGGAGTGCAGGAGAAGAGGCAGGTGGGCAGGCTGATGCTCCTAACTCCATGCTGCTTGGAGAGCCAGTGCAACTTCCCTAAAGGTTTGGCAGGTGAAGTGCAGTTCGTAGCAACCTAAAGCTTCTTACTGGAACAGTTTGTCTGCTCCTCCATTGGTGGTCCCACGCAGGTGTATCACACTTAAGCAGAACAAGAATCCATCTCTTTGCAGTTAAACTGTTTCCAGGTGCAGGCAGCAATCTCTGTGTTTGGCTCCTCATGTTCTATCTTTCTCAGAACAGCCTACAGCAGCTGTGGCCACACTGCCAAGAAATAATAATAACAGCTAAAACAAAATAGCTGTCTGTATTCCATAGCTCATTTTCTTTTAGAATTAATGACAGTTGTGAGAATGCTCCCAAAAACCTCACCCCAGCCACCACTGGGAATTTGGCATGGTTTTGGGCAGGGATCAGGACAGAACATCAGGCTGCATATCAAGTGCGTGGGTTTGATAAGACAACTTTTCCCTGTGAGAGTGATTCTCAGCTTTATTTTCTAGTTTTCAAACTCAGTCTCCAAAGGAAGTCTGAGAAATAATATAGAACACGTATAAATACCCAGGAGGAGTGTCCCTGGTTTAGGTCTTTCATCCTTAAGTTGACAAGAATGTTGTGAGTTTCATAAAACGTGAAGGATACATCTGTGTTCCTCTGGCAGCGCAATAATAAAATCAGCAAAGGCTGATGCTACTGTGTAGATACATCCCTCACAATAAACATTTGAAAGGCATTACATCTCCACAGTAAATGAGACTGTCAAAGAAGGCCACTTTCAACAAATCTTACTAAATTACAGCATGTGAAAAGTATTGCAGATTAGCTACTCTTAGTTCATTCAGCACTTAATGGCCAGTCTTGAATGACAGGCAAGAAGAGGGAAGCTGGTAGTATTCAGCAATGTATTAGCTATGTACATACAGGAGAGATGCTGTGAACCCAATTCTTTTGCTGTCTGCCTTGCATCTCTGAAATATAAGGGAGCTTCAGTGCATCTCCAAGGAGGTTGGCAGCAAATGCTGGAGTCACACATTGTGGTACTCATCATGTTCCCTCTTTGTGGAGACGTGTTGAACATTTTTCTTTTCCCTGGTCTCATTGAAGCACTCAGACTGAAAATGGGTTTTGCTCTTTGTGTACCAGTGCAACAACCAGCATAAATGTTTCATCACTCTTGGCATTAGCACTCACTAGCAGCCACCCCCCCCAGCCTGCGCTGCCTGCCTCTGCCCCCTCCCCACACTGCCACCAGGTCTCCTTGCAGCCTTGGTCAAATCACCTCCCTCTCTCTGCTTTCAGCGCATACTAAATGGTGCTCCCAAAACTTGTTTCCTTTTGTGTACAGATTGCATGAATGAAAACCTGAATAGAAAGGAATTATTAGTATTTATAGTGCCTCTGGCAAATGCTGCCTTTTTTAAGGAAGTGCCAATAATTAGCTATGGTTTTTTAATTAATGAGAGCAATCTGTAATTAACAAAGGGATGATATATTTTATGTCTGATTTTTATTAATCAGCAGTACTTAACAGATGATATATTTTCAGTTACTTGTAGTGCTCTTTTGCATATTTCTTCCCCTTCAGTGTGGGATAATTGAGTGAACTACTTTTTTCATGTTTTAAGACACAGTCAACCTGATGAGGAGAGTCTGTTCATGTCGTATTGTTTTCTGTGGCAGTGATGTATGAGTTAGTTTGGATGCTCTTGAGAGGATGTAAATTTCAGTTCCTGTTCTTAAGGTTCAATGCTTTGATGTTTCTATGGTCACCTGCTGAACTTAATGCATGTAGGCTATATAGAAACTTAGTTTATCATCCAATTTCTCACATAAGTTGTTGTCTTCATTAATTGAGTGTTTAGACACCATTGTGCAATAATTAGTCTGATTAAAATACTTCATGTGTAATCCACCATAGAAAAAAAATTTTTTTTGCTCTTTTTATTTCTGTTCTTATAAGGAAAATCCTAAAATTTAGGTTTGTAACACTGGTGAACATTCTTCACAATGCAACTGAATAACCCAAATATCTATTCTGAATGTGAAATGTATTTTGTTCTGGTAAATGGTTGTTCTTCATGCGGTTTTAGATTAGGCTGGATAGCTGAAATTGGTCTTACAGTCTGGGAAGGACCCAGTGATGATGCCTGAGCAACTTTCAAAAAGCCTATATTTTTCTTTATTCTGCTTTGGAGACATATGTATTCAATTGCTAGTGATAAGCTGAGAATGGCCAGGGGCATTAATTTCCTAAAAGATGTGTATGACCATTCATCTGTTTGTATGTACCTCAGAGACAGCAGGAGACACAGTCTTCATGTGTGCTCCTTAAATAGGTTGCCTTGCTGTAAAATCTGGCAGAAAAATTCCTGAACAGCTTCACACTGTTGGCATTAGCAGTTAACACCCTTCTTGTATATGACAGGGTGTGTGAAAGAGGTGTATGGCTACCTAAGCTTACTGTGAAAAGCAGGGTAAAGTGGTTCAGAGCTGTCAGTAGTACAAGATTTTTATTCATTCCTTGCTGTTATGTCCTGTGCACACCATGCAACTTCTAAGCTGATAGTCGCAGTATTTTCATTTTCAGACTAAGTCCCTTGACACTTTTTCAGCCCTCATAGCTTTGGTGATAGAGACATCCCTGCAAAGTGTAGCATGATGGAGAGATTGTTGTAGCTGCAGATTTAGCCTGAATATTAATGGGATGTAGAATTGCTGGGACAGGGGAGGAAGTTCTTTTCTTTCCAACCAGAGGTGACCCTAGCCAGGTGAATTTGGTGTGATCCCACCAGATTTCTGCTTAAAAAGATCCTACTGTGGCTGGCAGAAACAGTGACATGACCTCTGCCTTGGACTGAGAGGCACATGTCCATTGGGGCCAAAAAGCCTTTAGCTTTTTTCTCTTGTCTTTCACTTCTCTTCTTCTGCCTTTACTCCATCCCATAACTCTACATCTGGATATAATTGCTGCTGTTTGTTTTGAAATAATTTGGGAAACTCTTAAAAAATATATATATATTAGCATATCAGTACTTTGCATCAGCCTTAATTTCCTTATTAGTCCTTAAAGACAACTTTTGAAAGAGCATTTAGGATGCCCATGTTGACTATAAGCTGAACCTTGCTGGAGACTCTAGTCACCTTCCTTCCTATCTAGTGATTCAAAATAGGAGAGACCTTCCTTGAGGGGAGTGAGTACCTGGTTTTAATTACAGATTTATCTATAGTCTTAAATCTTTTCCCAAAAAGGAATCATCAAGTGAATCACAGCCTTGTAAAAATCCCTGGCAGGGACATGTTAGTTCTGAGGCTTCCAGATGGTTAACTATGTCCTTGTTTTGAGCTTTGCGGAAGAGTGCATGAAAAAACTCAGAGCTAGATATATTAGTGCTTGCATTTATTTATTTATTTTATTCTGGCTCTGTTCCTGTGCACACAGATTTGTGATTCTTTCAAAACAAGAGTTAGTGAATGCTGACATTTACTACAAAGGAAATTCTTAATCGTGTTAATTTGTGTATAAGCTAATGCAGATTTTTAGGGTATCGGAGAGAAGGTCCTAGGGGTCACTCTTACTTATCACTGAAAGAAAGAATGGAAAAGTAGAGGGAAGAGAGCAAGAGATAGAAAGAAATGGAAAAAAAAAAAAAAGAGAAAGAATTGAGAAGCTAATAACAGTGAAAGCTCACTGCCCAGGCTATGTCTCTCGCTGTGTTTGAATGATTTTTCTTTGTAGACAGCTTTGCTTGGCACTATTTTTAGAATCTCTTTAATAATTGAGCTGTAGCGATTGTGCTCAGCAGTTAGAACAGGCAGGGAAAATAGCATCTCAAAGAAACGGTGCACCAGGGTAATAATTTAAATCAAACTGCATTATACTGCATTCTCCTTTCCCCCTTTCCCCAGAAAGGTGAAATGCTGCAGAACACTGAACACAGGGGGAATATGAAAATTGGTCAAGTTTACAGCACCTAATAAAATCCATCAAGAGTGTTTATGTTTTAGAGGTAGAACACGGGAAGGGGAGATCTGGTCAGCTGTTAACAAATTACCGTTACTAGGTGGTGGTTTACAAGGGGAGTGCCTCAACTTCCCACCACGAGCAATGAATTAGGAAAGAGCAGCCTGCCTCTCCCTTGCAATGAGAGGATTGGCACAGAGAAAAATATTTGTCAAGCAACTCCGAAAAAAGCAAAAAGCAGCAGTCCAGTGGTACTGTCACTGTTTGATGCATTTGGCTACTGCCTGGCTGTATGATCAAGTCCATGGTCACGCCAGGACAGAGTAGGATGCTCAGGATTCCTGGAAACTGGCTATAAACTTGAAAATGCACAATAGTCCACAGAATTTTAGGAATAGGACCTTTATAGATGATGACTGTAAAGCTGTACACATCTACTGACTTAGATTTTCCTATCGGCGCATGGAAGATTTCCTCCAGCATTCCTTTATTCAAACTTTTTACAGTTACTAGAATTTATTTTTTTAATGTTTGAACTCAGATTCTTCTTTCATAACAACTTCATCTTCCACTTCTTTTTTTTGTAGAAAATAATAATACTGACATTGTGATAAAAAAATATCCCTGTGATAAGAACTTGTTGTTGAAGTTATTGCCTTCCCTTCAAGTTTCAACAACTTGGCTGTCAGAGTGGAAAGGCTCTTTTTAAAAAACTATTATAATAGCGTAAGTCGTAAAGGTCCACTACAAGTGTTAGATATATGATTACATGGCATTAGCCTTCCCTCCTGTTCTGACCTAATTTGGAAAGGAGTCCCTTCGTCAAAATTCAAGAAGAATATTAAAATTAATTCACTTCTATGCATTGCTTTTGTTAGTTTGGCTACTTTTTCCCTTTGTTTAAAATAGTGTGCAATTTTTGTCTCACTTGAAATAAGACTGATTTTTTTAAAGATATTCAATTGCAACTGAATTTTAAGCTCCTGTTTTTTTCAACAAGATTTGAGTTGTATCCTAGTTTTATGAATTCTATGCTGACCTGGTTCACAGAATATTTAGTTTAATTTGGGAGCTGCCAACAAAAGCAAAAAGGAAGGAATGATATGTCTCAGGATAAGTTGCTCTTCAATAAACATGAGGATAACATCCAAATTGTTAGTGCTGAAGACTCTACTGCCTCTCTGCAAGCAAACTAATTTGAAAATTAAAACCAAGAATGTCACATTCATAAAGTAATCCTAGCAGGTTTGTGGAAGGGGTTGTGTCAAGAACTGGCTGTTTGGAGACTACGCTAAGACTGTCATTGCTAGGTCCAGCTAGGATAGGTTTGCCTATGCTATCTCAAGGCAAGAGGAGACCGACGTGTCCTTGAAGACAGACTGTATATTTTTCAGATATCTGTAACAGTCTTGCTGCTTTGAGATTGCAGTGTGACTGAGGAACTCTCTGCTAAACCTGTGATCCACAGTTTTCTGTCACGTCATCACGGGGAGATTAGCCTGAGAAAACCTAAATCCCAAACCATGGCAGTTTCTGGAGACTTGACATGAGCAAGATGAGGTGAAGAAAACATCTGGACATATCTGCTGCAATCTAGAGGTTCCACACAGAGAAAATGCATGAGGGATGTGTGCTGTACTCAGTGTACACCCAAGAGGTCTAGACCCAGGACTGAGACCCATAATCAGTGAGTGAAGACATGGTAGGATAACATGGGGAAGGGCAGAAGCACACGTCGCCAGTACTTTCATCTCCTTTCCAAAAAGAGATTGGGATTCAAATATAGCATGTCCTGCTCTTGCAAAATATGAAGTAATTTATATTTTGAGTTTTTGTTTTTTTTTTGTTTTGGGCTTTTTTATTAATTTAGTAGTAGTCTATGCTTTCCAACAGCCCCAGGAACAGAAAGACTGAGCCTGATGTGTCTGGTATTTTAGCAACGTTATTAGTCCCTGTGGATCAGAATGGGTCTGCTCTGGATTTCTTCTTTTATCCTCTGTCTGCTCACCTCACCCCCAAAGTGCCCTCTCCGGTGCTCCCAGCAGGTAACAGAGATGTACTTAGGTCTAGCCAAAAGAACAGACAACAGCTTACCTTTACCCACGTTTTCTTCAATATAATCTGTGGCTTGTGCTCTACCTACCTGCCCTTGTCTATGAAACTTGTAGGACCCTAAAAGTTCGAAACCTCTGTCCCAGTGTTGAGGAGGAATTTTTCAGTTCCATGGGGAGCAGAGAGAAGAAAGGGAATGACACTAGGCAGCATGCAGGCAACACAATTGCACGATCAAATTTAATCTCAAAAGTACACTGAAATTTAAATTTGGCCTTCAGCTTTAAAAGAAAACTTTTTAGACTTGTTAATGACATATATAACAGAATATTTATAGCACTCTAAATGTTAAGCAGAGGGATCTATCATTGCTAGACAGTGGGCTTTTATATGAATAAAATAAATCTTCATCTTTTCTTTGGAGACTTATCAGCTGATAAGAAAAGTTACCGATGTACTAACCGAGGGATAGAGGGGTACAAATAGGCAATAAAAAATTAATTGTATTGTTTTCTTTTCAGCCTTCCATTTGATTTTATGCTTACTGAATGTTGGCTTCTACTTATTGTGGAGCATAAATGATGGAGTTATATCTAAATATAAAATATATATTTTTTAAAAAAACAGTAGCATGAATTCCTTGGCACAAAAAAAATTCATTGTTTCTGGTTTATAGGTTGGCTGATATGCAAAGAATATGTGTGAATAAAGTACCTCTGCAGAAAGATAGAAATATACATATATCATTACAGTTGCAGGCATTCAGCAGAATGGCAATTTTCAACTTCACAGACTTTCCTAACGCTCAGCTGCATGAGCCAATTGGACCCATGAAATTGAAAATGAGCTCAGATTGGTTTGGAGGGATTAGAGCTACAAAGAGCATGCACAGAATGGTGAACTTGGCCTCTATGAATTATCTGAATCCAACCTCAGAAATTCTGGTTGGGAACTTCGTTTGATGGAATTTGCAGCATGCTGGAGAGTCAAGCGGACCTCTGGCCCCAGAGACAGCTTTGTGGCTTAAATGTTGTGAGCTCTCAGCTCAAGCCTGACTCCTCCAGAGCTTGAACTGATCTATGCAGTATTTGGGATACTTAGGTGGATTATGTCAGCTGGAAAGCTCATGAGTCCTGACTGCTCATGTAAGCTTGTAACTCTATTCTTAACCTTCTTTTTCTGAATTATGAGTGATGGGAATTAGTTTTTAATTTATTGATTTTGTTTTCAATTGAGGGACAAAAGGAGGAATTTAACATTTAATTTCTCCTAGCTTTTATTTAAAAAAAAAGAAAGAAACAGAGTTAATAGTAAAAAATCTGGAAAATCCTTCATGTTACCAACTCCAGTGTTCTCTGTGAAAATACAAAGATATTTTCCACCACAGGTTTCTAAAATGATAACAATAATTCCTGCTTTTGCTATGTCCTGGTGTCCCAGCTTCATGGAAATTAAAGTGAGAAAATATCTTCAGTAAGAAATATGAGGTTGAAATCCCTTTTCTTGGTGAAGAAAGTAAAAACTACCTGCTGTGGAGACGGTGCCCATTGCCTTTTACAACATATGACATTCTCTTCTTTTCAGTATTTAGCCATTAAGATGCAATGGACTTCTTAACATCCATTAGTTTACAGAGAAAACTAACAGAGGGATCATTTAATCTGGACTTCAGTGTATTTTTTTCAAAAGCGAAAGCCTACTATTCCTCCTACTGAGTTCTTTTCTTTGTGCCACCTAGTAAAGGCTACTGTTCTAGAAAGAAAAAGAGCTTTAGAAGATTTTAGGATCATTTCATGCACTAGATAGTTTCTAAATCATGATTGCCAGCAATTGTATCAAAGCAGAACGCTTGTTACAGCCTCATTGCACCATCTGTGCATTTGATAGAAGACATGTTCATTTAAGGATATGCTGAATGGGAGACAGGGAAGAAATTAAAGACTTTGATATTCATGGACACTAGACTGCAGTACAGTGCAACAGACTTTAATATTCATGGACACTAGACTGCAGTACAGTGCAATAGTCTCTTTGTACGTAATTTCTACACTAAATCTTGTTGTCAGTTTTATTTTTATGGCAAAGATTAAGAATTATACATATATACAACATATGTATGTTTTTCACATGTAGCTAAAACATAACATATTCTTTTTCACATGTAGCTGAATATGTGTGTTTCTTCAAAAGCTGATGCTTTCCTCCCCCCACCTTTTCTCTGGAAGCTTGAGAGAAGCTCCTGTTTTCATAAAAGTATCTGTGTGTCATTGTTTCCAATCAGAATGTATTCCGCTAACATACAGTCATTATGCTTTCTTGGGATAGCCCTTACAAAATGACCACTGCTTTCTGTGTCACTCTAGAGACAATTATTGTTAGTGTGATTTTTAGCAGACCCACACTGAAAACTAAACCTTTAGAAATGGAGAGTAATGGAAAGAAAAAGACTATTTCATTCTAGACAGGTAGAAACAGCAGAAGGCATCTGAGTGTTAATTATAAAGGAAATAAAAGTCTATTCATTGTTATGTTATCAAAATTGCTTGGGACAAGGCAAGAGGTGATTTTTAGACACTGAATTTACTGAAAGATCCATTTCAAATTATATTTAAATTTAGAAAGTAATTAAAAACTGTTCTTGTAAACATATGGAAATATTATGTTCTGAAAATGTAAGTGCATCAAGGAAGTTAGGAACCTGAGCACTGTTCTTCATACACAACAATGTAGTTAAATCTGACTTGAAGTGCAGAAGTCAGTTCAAACTTATGAAGGGGATATATGTGTAATCTATATGTATAAATATATATTCACAGAAAATACACAAATGGATATTCTGATGCTTTATATGTATTCATTCCTCTATTCTGAAATGTTTCTTTGAAATAATAGGGTTTTATCAGACTAGCAAGTAATTTAAGACCTTGAATTACCTTTGGACAAACATGTACTTCTTAGTAATTTATTTTCATTAGATACTCAGACATATAAATGCACTTACAGCAAACTTACATAGCACTCAGGAAGCCAAAATTGCCTCATGTTGAAGAAATTTTATGGCACCATTAAGGCTGACCCCAGATAACTGGTTAGAAAGGTTTTACACTACCACTGCACCATTCAAGGTAAAGTGCTAACCCAGCATTGTTACATCTTCTGAAGTTAAATAGAGTTCCTGATAGGTCTTTGCAGTTATTTTACAGTTGTTATTCATTAACATGTAATGTTCAGAATTTGTATGATTTATTATCATTCCTTCAAACAGGGATCAAAATATGGGATTTAAGAGCATCGCAAATATCCAGAGCTGATCTATTACAGTGTTAATACACTGTGAGCCAAATTTAAAAAAATATTTGACGTTCAGGCTAAGTTCTCAAACGAATTAGATCCCAGTTCTGCACTTCAGTCAGACAGCAATGCTGCAGGGTCAAATCTAGCTCCAGTGACTATTCTGGTGAGAAAACCAGTTAGTTTGACTGGAGCCAACAGCCTTTTCCAGTGACCAGTGGCATCACCTTCAAGCCTGGGGAGGAAGGAGGAATGCATGATCATGTAGCACGAATGCTGCTACTGTTTTGTCATTCTGCTGAGATTAGAAGCACCTTCAAGGCTGGAGACCAAGGCTAGCTTATTAACTATTAAATATAATATAAAGTATTAAAGAGCAATTACTTCCTAATTCAACAAATTCAGGAAGTTTTGCAGAAATATAAGGCTTTAATCCTAAACTGACTTTTAAAACAAACATGTCTCTCTACAGTGCTTGAGATGGATTCGTATATATTGGACTTGATGATTCAGTGGGTCTTTTCCAACCTGGTGATTCTATGATTCTGTATATAGATACAGATCATGAATATGCTATGATAGAAACAAGGCTTGTAGAAAGACCTCTAGATCTCTATACTAGGTTGTTGTCTATATGCATATTTGTGGCATATAAAGGATGCTTGTATGTATATTTACAAAATCTTTATGTGATAGCTAACAGAAAAAGAAAGCAGAAAGCAGACTTTCGATATCTGCAACACCTTCTCTAGTACAACCTGCAAAACATCTGCCTAAAACTGTCACAGCATTTCTTCAGAAACTGTATTTCTCATACCATAAGGACCACAACCCTGAAAGAAGATGTGCAGCTGCTGTTATCCACTCAGATATTGCTGTAAGGGGAACAGGTAGCACAGCCAGGCACTACTTTTAAAAACAAAACAAAACCCACATGAAATAAACCCCTTTCTTATTTCAGTTAATATTGCTGCCTAACCATTTGCCATTCTCTGGACAGAAACCTTCAAAAGTGTATGCTTTGAACTAAATTTCATTGAAATTTCATCCAATGACATCCGACTGTTTCTAAGAACAAAGGTAGGCAAAAACCAGTTAGGGCTGTTTTTCCTTCACTAAAACCAAACAAACAGAAGAACCACTCTGAGAGACTTCCCTGAAAAGCCCCATTTCCCCAAAGACCTGAATCAGGTCTTTGAAAATAGCAGTTGTTTTGGAAATGTGCATTTTTGCTCTTCCCATAAGCATCCACTAAAACTACAAGTTTTGTAACCGCTGTTCAGACACATGCAGTAGAGATTTCTTTAATTGTAGCAGCTAAGTTTCCTCATGCTTTCATAACATTTTTTTTAACTAAATCCTCTAAATAATTTAGCTGTCCGAAGCTGCAGTTATACAGTGAGTTTTAGCAGCCAGTCTTGGCACTACTGGGGTTTTGTTAAGGAAATACCAATGGGCTATTGATTTTCTGCCCTTCTCAGTCTTTGAGTCAGAATATGCTGTAGAGACGTTTTGGCTCATGCTTTTTGTATCTAAAACTATCCCACATGCAGAGATCATATATGCCACATTTCTCATAAGGTTTCTTTACAAGTCATGGTTTTCTAAAGAACATAAGTGTGTTTTATCAGATCTTTAGCATGTGTTGTTGTCTATAGCATGTTTAATTATCTGCACAGAATTTCAGTTGGTCTTTAGTTACTTGAAATGGCTGATTAGTCAAGCCACTGATGACCGAACAGCTGTATTTACTTCCACTGGTACTTGTTTGACCAATTTGCTCTCTGACAAAGAAAAAGCTGTTTTGATTCATTTTGGCTCAGAAAAATTTAGTTTGATGTATACAGGTCTCTATCTTAATTAGAGCTCTGTTCTCTGGGGATATTTCAGACCATGAGGCAGGTAGCCCTCAGTCCCCATCCCACTCAAAATGGTGTTAAGGGTGCTGCATGGTACTCTAGCAGTGAAAAAAGGGGAGCCTGTGGGAGTACAGTCTGGATGCCTATAAATCAGGCTGCAGGAAAAGATGAAAAAGAGACCTAGAGAGAAAGGGAAAAGACCAGGAATAGCTTTATAAATGGCACTGGTCTTAAGGGGTGTCAAGTTAAACTTCCCAACTTGAGATTTGATGAAGACTAGGATATTAAGGAAGAGGAATGGATCCATGATAATTCTTAGATCTGGAGGCTGTGATTAACTATGCAGAAGGGATGAGGAAGGATGAGGAATGCAGTTGGATGAGAGGAAATTCAAGGTCACAATCAGTAGCTTTCAACAAAGCATCACATTTGAATCCATGCAAATGCACTATTTCCAGAACCTGAAGTGGTTCTTCAAGGACCCTGGATGAAAGCTTTGCTTTTAGAAAGTTCTGTGGAGTTCCCCCAAAACCAGCGAAGTATGGGTTTAATTCCCTTTTAGTGTTGTTGCACCTGAACAACACTAACCTCCTAGATCTCCACTAGGAAATGACAGAATAAGATTTGTCTGTGTCATTTTAATTAGCCCTCCCTGCTCTGTCCATAAATAATTTACTCTTTGCAAAATAGACCTGAATTGCGTGATCGAGTTTTTTTTACTCTGGTCTCATGCTTCTTTCATCGCAAAGAATACATCTGATACAGCAACAAATACATATTCTACAGCAAAGGATGCTGTTTATCTACAGTTTCTCTGCCTCATCTGTTGCAGAAATGGGAGATTATCTAGAGGACCTGAAAATGCAGAAAGAAAATTGTCAGAGCAAAATGCTTTCCTTGATGCTTTTTTTTCTTGCTTCTGCCATGTTGTGTTGATGCAATACTAATTAAAACAAGACAACAGCAGTGAAGCTTTCACAAGTCCCATTTGAATAGTTCCACAAATTGTTACCTTGAAACAGAAAACATTGTCCCCTTAACTAAGATCCTGTCACTGACCATGTGAAAGTTACAGTATGGTTTGCTGGTTGCTTCTGTAATGGATCCAATAAGTCTTTTCTACATTACAGTAAACAGGAGCCACAGTGCTCATATGGTCACCTACTACTTCTCAGTAGAAGGCACAGTCTGCAGTAACTGGGAGCTGAGAGGTGGTAACACCAGAAAAACTTTCAAATTCACTGCAGCAGCGCCTCCCTGAAACTGGCCTTTCATTTGGGAATGAAAGGTCTTATTTTAACAGAAACATGAGGGTCTCATCTCCATGAGTGTTCGAGGACTCACAGCACCTAATGAAATCAGTGAGAGATGTGCTTTGGACATGAAAGATGACATTGAATGCTAAGTACACCTAAACTTTCTGATCCTCTTCTTTCTAAAATCTAAGTCTCAGTTAATATAACTTAAAATTCACTTAGTGCCACCTTTTAATTCCACTAATTTTTGGAAAGAAAAAATAGTATTTCCAAAATTACTTGAACACTATAGTACTATGTGCCAAAGAAAAGTCTGTAAGTAAATTGTTATGTTCAGAGTAGTTAGTGAAGTACAAAGCTGAACCATTAACACTGATGAGAAACAAAATACTGAACAGTTTCTCATTAAGTGAGTACCATCCATCCAGTGTGTTGTACGGTACAAGTCTCTGCAAAGCAATAGTATGTGACCATGTAATTAACAACCCTTTGCTAATGCATTCTCATATAGGTAGTAAATTGAAGTTGCACAGGCAATCTGAAGGTGCTCAAAAAAGCAGAAGGTTAGGAGTAGCCTTGAGAATAAATTAATCAATAAGGTGGAGTTGAGCATGCTATTTATAATACTTCTCTGTAGTTTATCACATGTGTCATAACTGCACATGCAGACTGTGTTGGGTTTGCATGGCAAGGTTTTGGTAGCCTGAAGGGTCTACTTGTGTGGCTTCTTTAAGAAGCTGCTAGAAGCTTCCCCCATGCCCAACAGAGCCAATGCCAGCTGGCTCCAACACAGACCTGCCAAGACTGAGCCCATCAGCAATGGTGGCAGCACCTCTAAGATAACATATTTAAGAAGGGGAAAAATTTGCTGTGCAACAGGAGAGAGAGAATATGAGAGCAACAGCTCTGCATGCACCAAGGCCAATGAAGAAGGAGTCAGAGAAGGTGCTCCAGGTGCCAGACCAGAGATTCCTGTGCAACCCATGGTGAAAACCATGATGAGGCAGTCTGCCCCTCTGCAGCCCAGGAGATCCGTGGTGGAGCAGAAATCCAGCTGCAGCCTGTGGAGGACCCCACAATGGAACAGGTGGATGTCTGAAGGAGGCTGTGATCCCCTGTGAAACCCATGTTAGAGCAGGCTCCTGGGAGGACCTGCGGACCCATGGAGAGAAAAGCCTGCACTGGAGAAGGTTTGCTGGCAGGACTTGTGATCCCTTGGGGGACTCATGCTGAAGCAGTTTGTTCCTGAAGGACTGTAACCTGTGGACAGGGCCCACACTGGAGCAGTGGAGGAGCATCAGGAGTCCTCCCCCCTGAGGAGGAAGGAGCAGCTGAGAGAGCATGCGATGAACTCACCACGACCCCCATTCCTTGTACAGCTGAGCTACTCAGGGAAGAAAGCAGAGAAAATAAGCAGCAAAGTTAAGTCTAGGAAGGAGGGAGGGGTGAGGGAAAGTTGTTTTAAGATTTAGTTTTTATTTTTCTCATTACCCTACTCTGATTTAATAGGTAATAAGTTAGCTTAATTTCTCTGAGTTGAGTCTGTTGTGCTCGTGACTGGTGAGTGATCTCTCTGTCCTTATCTTGACCCACAAGCCATATATTATATTTTCTCTTCCTTGTTCAACTGAGGAGGTGAAGTGAAAGAATGGGTATGGTAGGCACCTGCCATCCAGCCAGGGTCAACCCACCACACAGACATATCTGTAATTGCAGAAAGCTTTTCTTTAAAATCAAGGTATAAAAATAACTGATTTTCCTGATTTTGATAATTGCAACTCTTCACGGAGAGTTTTTAATATGTGCTTCCTTTCAGCATCACTCAAAATAATTTTTCTAAATTAAATACACTGTTATATTTGGAAAAGAAAAAATGCTTTACAAATTTATCCTTTATTCTAAGCATGAATACCAGAATGTTCTCCATCTCTCCTGTAGGCTGTTTTGTCATAAAATGTTTTCATTACAAGTAGTCTTGTTGTGCATGTGAAATTTTCATCATTACTCTGCACTGTGAACTGCGACTGCTATCTCCGTCGCTTTTTTTCCTTGACTTTCCCCTTCCCCAAATCACACTTCTGGTAAGCATCATGCACTTGCACTTAGTCGCTTCGATGTGCTGAGTAGCTGAGGCTAATGATTAGAAATAATAGATGTAGCTTATCCAGTGAGTAGGTTTCTTCATGTCTTTTTGAAGTTCAGCTTGTGGGGTAACTCAAAGGAACATGAGGTACACGATGGGAAAGAAAATCTCACAGCATCAAATACAAGCGTAAAAAGTAGCAGATGTGAAAAAGTGGATAATTTTCCTTACATCCTGCATCAAGTCAGAGTTAAGGGGACTGTCTTTGTATCCTCTGTTACTGGCTGAAGTGCAGCAGAAAGGATTAATAAATTTGTGAAGTGCTTAAACTTGCCTTGCAGCCTAAGCTTAAAATCTTGTTTAGCTCCTTTGAACTAGGAAGGGCCTTCTACTTTTATTCAACAACAGAAAACATATTGGTACTCATAACATTGCGTTCTTATAACCATATGTGTCCAGATTTCTCAATTTATTGAACAATCTAAAATTCTGGGTGTTTTCAATGAAGCAGTAATCCAAATAAAATATAAACCAGCAAAGTTATTTGCATTTTTTTTCCTGGAGCTTCTGGATCCTCTCTTCTTTTTCTATAGCTCTAATTTCTTTAGTGGAAATCTGTCAGAACTTAATAAAAAGGCTAGGAGCACCACAATTTTGTTTCTGATCTAGGGGACAAGCAAATCACACATTGATACACCAGGAGCAATCATGGCCTATCCCTTTCAGAGAAAGAGCCTCTAGTAATATTGTCCTGCAAGTGAGATTGAAGTTTATTTTAATTCCCAGTTGGCATCACTTGAGTATTTTCTGCCACTGGGTGTAGTGATAAAAAAGTTTCATCTAGGTGGTTTTTTTTCCCCCTGAGAACTACCTTTTCTCATGATACAGAAAGTCATCTGTAGTCATGTGAATGATGTTTGAGAAGCCAAATCAAAGAAAAGCAAAGACAGAGTTTTACAATGAAAATTGTTGACAACTGAAAACAATTAAGAGAAAAAAGCATCTCAGAAGGAATATATAAAAAAGTACCTTTTTATTAAATTGTTTTATTTTCAATTATTACCTCTTTTGAGAAACTGTTTCATCACATATGACCAGGTAACATATGAGGCTTAGGTACCTGATATACCCTCTGATGGTCTAGTACTGCCCACAATGCAGTTGTTCATTAATATGTTTGTATTTTAATTATGTTTTAAGAGTTCATTGTAATCATAGAATATCTGAACTTGGAAGGATCATTGAGTCCAACTCCCTCCTCCTTGCAGAACTACCTAAAACTAAACCATGTGTTTTTAATAAGACTGTCACCCAGACACTCCTTGAACTCTATAGTACACATTTACCTTGGGACTAAGGAAGAAAGCATGCAAAAGACTAGAAGTGACCGGTTTACAACATACGCTGAACCTTCGTGATTCCTTTCTAGGGCATTTTCGTATCTTACTGATGTTAAAATTAGTAAAGTAAAACCAAAGCAATAGTTATTTTTCTTTTATAGTTTAGTCTGTATTAGACAGAGAGTCCTAGTTTCCATTAACTTGAATTCTTCAACATCATAACAGGATCCAGCATTTCTTATCAGGGGTTGTATACTTTCATAGGCAAGTCTAGTTTGAATATGATCTTTCACCCCTTCTTTAAGAGATTGAATGGATGTATGTGATGGAAGCACTGCAATTCAACATACAGAATCATGTAATTCAAAGGGTGTAGTAGTATTTGGATTTTCTCTTAAAGATCTTAAAAAATACACCTTCAGCCATGAGTTATTACTGCAACCTCAAAATACTCAAGGATCTCTTATTTCTTTGACTTCACAGATCTAGAGATTGCTGTCAACTGCAGAGCACAAAACTTGTGTCATTCCTGCTCCTTGGAGTTCAGTCAGCCCCAGATTAGACTTCTGTATGGTAGATCCTAGGGACTTCACTGGAAAATCTAGCCTATGTACAACACATCTTTTCTTCCCTCGTACTGTCAGACAGAGTAAGGAATTAGGATCTATAACTGAGTTTCTGCAGGGCTTCCTTGGAAATTGTGGATTGTATTTTAAGCAGTCACTGGTGTTCTGCAGTGTAGGAAGATGTGTTAGTTCCACAATTTATGTGAAACTCTCTTCTACCTTTTATTTTGTCACATTTATCTGTAACTTTCTTGGAAACCCTCTGACACTTGGCAGTGAAATTCATGCATAGCAAGTTTTTCTCCTCTCTTCTTTTCTGATGGAATGGTATTCACGGAGGCTGTTCTTCCATCCCAGAGCATCTCCAAGGCATCTCCTGTCCACTGGCATCAATACCACTTTCCCTTGGAGCTTACCTTTCTTGGCAAGATTGGTGAGCTACGTCAAGCAACCTTCAGATCACCATTCAAGGCACATTGTTTGCTGTTTCTCTCTTCTTCTTCAGGGTTTTGAAAACAGCATACATAATTCATGTAGCAGGTGCAATTTCTTGTTGTTTTTGTGCTGCAACACTGTGTGTGGCAGTAATCAGTAAACTAGAAAAAAAGTGTTGGAAATGAAAATGCCATATTGGAAAGTCAAAATGTGTGGATATTCTTAGTAACTAAACTGGAAATGCAATGCTGCAGTTGTGTGGTGCTACGGTAGTTCCTGGTGTACTTTCTAGTTTATTTTTCCTTTGTGTCAAGCAGTGAGAGCCAGTTCCATCAGTTAGGAGAGTCATCGGAACTGGAAGGATCATGTAATCAAGTTGCAAGCTTAAGTTAGCCATGAATGTTGAAACACATTCTTAGAATTGAAAACAAGAAGGAAAAAAAAAAGAATCACAGTTTAAGATACTTTTCAGTTGCTCAGGGAGGCAGACTAGTTTTACAGTATTAATTAACATTTTAGGGCAAGCCATATCTAAATAGCAGGAGACTGTGTGTATATGTGTGTGTGGGAAGTGTCATTTCACCACAGAAAGACAGAAATAATAAAAAAAAAAGAGGTCATTTTCTGAAAAATAAGATTTTACTTATGTGCTACAACAAAAAGGTGAAAAGCATGTTTTTAGTAGCAAATGAAGAATACGGGTATTCTGGCAAATGTCATTAGAGAAGTGCAGCACTGAAACAGTTGAGGAAGAACATGAGGTGTGCGTGCAGGTTGCCCACTCCTTCTGTTGTTAATTGCCTCTCCACGTCTATGGCAATCAAGCTGTCCCTCCTCCGTTTCACATGCAATGAACATGCCAAGAGAAGTTGTCTAGCCCTTTCCCCCTCACTCCACAGACAGTAACACTGAAGCTCATGGTGGGGCTCCTCCTTCAGCACAGTGAGTTTGGGATTCTCAGTGAAGATTCCCTAGCACAGATCTTTATAGTGCAGATCTTTATCACCCTGCTTATTGCCAGTGTTTTTTACTTGTTGTTCGCTCACATCCCAACCCCTCCCTGCTGAGATTCCTCTTTTCAGAGTCTCCCCAGACATGTGGCACCCACATAACAGTGGAGCTTGCACAATTGCTCCCCTCTCTGCTCCTACCTCCTTCCTGGTGTCTTGATTCATGTGTCTCTTCTAGATGCAACATCTATTTTCTGAAAGGGTTCTGGATAGATGAAGAAATATATCTGTGATGGAAAAATACCACAAAATCTTTAAAAAAACTTAATAGCTATTTAATATATAGTTACCATCTTACCACTTTTGTTTGCATCCATCTTTTTGTGTGTGCACTTTTGAGCCCTAAACTTTCATTTCCGTATGCTAGGAGAGTGATTTGTAACATAAAAAATGTTTTGTAGCTGTTTCTCATGGAGAGGGTTGATATTTTAGCATCTGACCATTGTAATGATCCCACTTAGGCAAATAAAAGGAATTTGGTGTGAGCTGAAAAAAGTTATGACTGAGAAAACATCAGCAACAATGAGCAATTGAAAGCAGTGGGTTGTAAACACCAGGAAAGAAATTTGTTTTGCTGGAAAAAGAAAAAAGCTAACTTTCCAAGGATATTTAGGTAAATGATAAAACTAAATGGTGGACAGAGTATGTACTAAATAAAATATCTAAAGAGAAATCCTGTTATCAGCAGCAATTACACATTTTAATATGTTATTTGTAAGATAGTGGAGATGATTAGGACAGGTGTCCAATAATATGTTCTGATTATAATTATTATTTTATGTGACTTTTAAACCAGACAATAACAGAAATTGAAAAACACAGCAGCAGGTTTTTGTAAAAGTCTACTCTTTGTGAATCTTTGTGGCCAACTGTGTACTGATGTCTACAGTTCTGTTGTTAAAAAAAATCATCAATCAGTCATTATGATACAATGCTGGATGTACTTCAGCCTTACATTCTGACTACTGCAGGCCAAAATATTGATATGATTTATTTTCTAAGGTTATATGTTATAGAAGTTAACTGGTAATTCATTAACTCAGCAGCCTCCTTGGATATAGCTTTTTAATATTGTCTTGCTGTCATGAAGCAAAATCGAAGAAGAACCCAGCTGAGATGTACAGTTCCAGATTGCTTTTCTGCATTTCTCAGGAAATATCCTAGTGAATTGTGTTAGTTGAAAGACAGAAAATCTCATCAGCTCGTGTTCTTGGCTCTGCCATTGTTTGTAGCAGATTTGAGTCCAAGTGAATTTTCCAGCTTCTTACAGTCCTTAAATAAAAAAGGATACTTTGAATTTAACTGAAAATGTATGCATATAGCTATCTATTATATATCTCTACATTGGATGGATTATGAAAAAAATAGTAGTTTCAAGTGAGCTTCCATGTTTTGAATTCAGAAATTTGAACTCATGTTAATCCTGAAAAGCACAAGAAATTTTTGAGCAAAGATCATTTAAAGAGAAAGCAGTTAATTTAAAAGATGTGAAAAACTGTTACAATGATCTTTAACATTTTTGATGTGTTGGACTTTTTTTTAAGATGATGAAAGCTGAAGCTTTTGTAAAGTTCTCACAAATGGTGGATTTTCTTCCTTAAAAGAAAAATAATAAAAGAGATGGCTATTAAAAAGCAGGTCCAGAGGTCCATCAGCATGACTCATGCTCCTGAAACTCATTCATTGCTACCCTACATAAGCCTGTAGCTTGCTTTCCATTGAAAGAGGAACTAAGACTTTTAAAGCATAAGATGGGAGACTGGAGTTTTGCGGCACGTATGGAAAGACCCCCAGCTGCTGGTGTTAGCAAAGATTTAGTGAAAGTTTAAAAGGTCTGCTGCCTGCCTGTTAGCACCACTAAGCACAGTGTGTTTCTCTTCTCAGAGATGACATTGCACAGCCATGTGTGAGAAGCACCAGCCATGAATAGTAATCCTGGTTCTGCACTTACTGTGTTCAGGGATCCATAGAACAGGGGTCTTTTTCTGGATGGAAAAGATAACGTAGGGAGGCAGCTGTGCTGTGGTGCCAAATGTTTGTATGATGCTTGGGATTATACGATTAAGCAAGAAAATGAGGGGGCATGTGTTCATGCACATATGTGTATGTAGAAGCCTTTAAATGTGCTCCTATGCCAAAACGTTTGAAGATCAGAATGTAAACTAAGATACATTCCTTTACCTAAAATATAATGAGATTGTTTGAAATACTATCGCTTTGGAGTTCTAAATATCTCTTCAGGAAGCTGCAGCCTTCAGACATATCTAGAAGCATTCCACTGAATTACTACTCCTATTACTAACTGCCTTTGGTGAAGAATATGCTTCAGTAAATTATAAAAAGGATAAAATAAATAAGCATAGATTCACACCAGTCTGGGTGTTTTTTCCCTAACTATTTATTATGTTTCCACAGCCTCAAATGAAGGTTACCTAATACCTACACCATGGTAACACACACAAGACTTTAACGTGTCATTTAGCAATAACTAGTTTTCATGAAACAATTGAAAGGTAGGAGAGTTTTCTCACTAACTCTCTCTGGAGACAATCAATTGCTTCACTAAAGCTCAGTTTTTGCTGTGAGTTCATTTTCTTTCCATATTTTGCCTCACAGAATGAAACAAAAACTAAAAAAATAAAGAAAACTGTAATGTGAATAAGATACAAAGAGAAGAAAACTTAGTATACAATCAGAATATATAAAAGGGTATTGGCTTTATGTTAACAATGTCACTGAATTCTTATTATCCAAAACATGAAAAGGCCATTTTGATTATTTCACATAAAATTGTGTTTCAAATGAACGTTAAACTTAAATCTTACTGCGTTGTACATACATGAATATATAGACAAAGAAAACATTTATTCCAAATATTTGGGTTCCGATTGCAGCATATGCTACTTAATAAAACACTAGGAAGTCTGCAAAAGTATCTAAACAACTGTTCTTGCAAAAGAAAATTGCACCTCAATGATCTGTTAGTCTTTATCACAGAAGAAAGAGAAAGGATGTTGGGTAGATTTGCTTGATTCAGACTATGATCCTCCACACCTGAGCTACTGGTGGCTTCACAGTCACTAAGAGACCATGAAGAGCCTGGAGAAAGCATTCAAGCTTTTGTGCATGGTTTGTGCACACTTTCTCTCATGTTACTTCCTTGAAAAATTCGACAGCCTTGTTTTGAAGTGAAACGTTGAAATCTTGGCAATTTTTTAAAAAATGTCTCCTGTTTACTAGCCAGCCTGTATAGATTTTTTTGCATTAAGAGTAGTAAGATGGGAAATGGACATAAAAATGCAAGCTTATTGGCAATGTGCATTTGTGACTAAAAATATTAATTAGGAATGTGATAAGCTAGGAGTCATTGGGAATGTGATTGAGTTTTGTCCTGAAGGGAAGCAGTTAACACACTCCAGGATAAAGCCATCCTTCCTTCAAGCCCAGCAGAGAAGGCTCTCCTAGTTTTAGTGGCAGAAATGGAGTAAGTTTCCTTCTATTTGACAGCCCCTTTTCACAGAACAATAGAGAGGAAAAATAAAAAAAAAGATGAAAGTTCATAGCAGGCATGTTGCAAAAATTAACAGATGGTGGGGAAACTTTTTTATGGCAATTGATATCAAATAATAGCAACATATACTTTCAGGAAGGACTGAAATGCATAAGGAAAGTGTCTTCTCAATGAAAATGTTCAGTCTGTATTACATCTCATGAATATTATGACCCTCTTGGACTGAAAGAAAGGGGAAGGTGGGACACAAGTAGTATCATGTTTCTTCTTATGCAGAATTACATGGAAAGTGCTGGGATTTCCCAAAAACTGCAACGCCAAAACCATAATCTTTTTCTTTGATGCATTAATTGCATGGTTTACATTTTTATTATGTGCATGACATTGCATCACATTGTTCTATTTTGTTCTCAAATTGGTTTGTTTTCTCAGCAAAGCTTGTATTGTTAACAGTGACTTGTCATTCATCCGAAAGTCCTTTCTAACTTCATGACTGATCTTTTCTGCCTTTGATTAAATCATATTTTAAAACATACTTTCACTTAGACTTTTGTTATTTTTCCAGCTGCTATTTCTTGTCTCACCAGCTTGCTGAGGCTATTTGAAATGTCTAACTGGAAAATAATTCTCTTGAGACATATCACATAAAGAATAAAAAACAAAACAAAAGAGATAGAATAATTCTAGAAGAACACTCACTACTGAGTATCAAATAATAGGTTAGTAGTATTCCCGAACAAGAAGTGAATGCATTATTCTGTTCCTGGGACTCCATTTGCAGGACATCACTGGGACAGCCAGAGGTTGGGGTTTGTTTGTTTTTTTTCCCCTTGGAAAAAAAAAGAAAAAAAAAAAAAAAGGATCACCTAATTTTCCAGGTATAAAAAAAAAACAGTTGACCCTGACCTGAAATATTAGTATTAGTTATTGTGCCTAGAAGTAAGCTGCTACAAACATAGCTCTTACCTCACAGTCTACCTCCATGGACACAGTGTTTTAACTTTAGAATTGAGCAGTTGTTTTGATCTGTAGTTCATTGCCTTTCTTTCTATTGCTTTTTCCCTCCAGCTCTCAAAGAGGCCAGCAGTAGCATCTGTTAGAGTTAAGATACATTGCAGTGACTTTTCTGATACTGGAGCCCTGTAGCATACTGGCTATGCAGAAGCAGAGAGATAAGCTTTTCTGTCTATAACACTATGCTACTAATTCAAGAAGAGTGAACTATTTTTAGAGGTTACCAAATGACTCAGAATAAAGAAGCAATTGTGTAACAGATGGAAAACCAATCATTCAGATTGTCTGTTAAAAAACGGGAAGAAATCAAGAGTGAGCAGGGTTCTTTAACAGCACCCCAAATTAATTTAAAGTATGTTCCTGAATATAGTACCTTTTCTATTGTGAGCTATAGATGCTTCAAAAACCAAACAACTCCTTCCCCCATTCTGATGACAAGTATGATTTTTAGTGCAAGAGATTTATGCCAGTGTTCAATGTTGACTGCATTGCACATAGAGTTTATATCCCATTAAAAACTGCTTATCTTATTAAATGAGGAATTTAATAGTATGCTTGGATAATCAACAGCCAAAACAAGATCAGCAGTGTTTTCATATACTAGGAAAAATAATAAAAATGATGATGACTGATTATGTACTAAGTGTCAGCTCTGTCAGGATCATGAGCTTGAGATTTAAGTTTTAATATGATATTACTCAAACCTTATTGATTTTCACTAGTTAAAATTCACAGGTTCCCCTATAATGCTTCTGGAAATGTCACTGCCAACTCAACACCTGGAAAGTTTTGCATTTGAGTTAAAAAAATTACTGCTGTATTTAGTCTAAAAAAAATGAGAAAACCTAATAGCCTTAATATTTCAGCATTTTTTCTATGACAGTTTATTAGGTGCACTGCATGAGCTTAAGATATAGAGTTTTCATTACATAACAGGAAATAAGTAATTTTTAAAATTTAGACCACATTGTATAACATTCCTGTAAAGATGGGTGGTAAAAATTAGTGAAATTGGTGGCATGAATTCTGCAGAGCTTTGATTTCACTGCAGCTGCCAACTTTCTACTTTCTTCTACCAGATGCTGCTTTCAGAGAAATATTGGTAATGACGTGGCTCTTACTGTATTGTAAGATAGGGTAACCTGATGTGAGCATATTAAGGTGGAACCACAGGATGGAGTCAGCAGTGGTTACCTTTGCATAGTTAGCTTTGGGGGAGTGAAAAAAACGTACACAGAATGAACTAGAAACACTGGCAGTCTAAAGGAGGGCATACCCTATTTTGGGCAAGATAAGGGCTGACAGCATATTGGTGCCGGTTGAGTAGAGAGGTGGAAATTTTCCTGCTGTGTTAGATTCTTCAGGTTAATATGATAATGTTCTTTCCTGCTTTTGTGCTAGAGGCTAGGTGTGGAGAAGGTAAAGCTTGAAGGGCTGTGGGGAAGGAATAGAGCTGTGACAAGTTACTAGAGCTGATCTCAGTGTTTCTTGTATTTGTGATACCTAAATATGGAGAAAACTCTGCTAGTGAAAAGGAAACAAATTACATTCCACTGCATTTTGTTTCTAGCTGGCTTTCGAACTCTAATGCATGAAAATTCATCTGGAGAAACACTAATTGGGTTTGACACCACAAACAGAGCAGTAATGGAAGCAAGTTTCTCAGCTAGGCAATTTGGTGATCTAACAAACTGTCTCAATGAGATTAGCTAGTTTAAGGTCTTGTGACATTATTCATTAGTTTCCTAACACACTAATCTTTACAGTACACTTCCCAGTTTGATGTTGTATCTCCTTCTCTAGCTATAGGCTCTATTCTTTCATAATGCTTCTTGTTAATTCATTGATAATCAGCAGAAAAAAAAATACCACTCCCTGGTACTTTACCCTTCTCACAATGTCTCTGACGATGTTCATTTCACATCAATGTCATTTTACTGTCAGTGGCAAGGTGACCACATGAGCTGATCGAAAAGGCTTCAGTAAGTATTTATAAACAGATATCTGGGACATTTGTCAATGCTGAAATTAGTTTTGTGCAAGAGAACTGGTCGAATATTATTGTATTTTCAGGAATGGCCAAACTGCAGGAGTGTAACAGTTGATTGCCCAGAGGAAGCATCAAAATTCTATGATAAGCAAGTTCTTTGTTCATGTCAACACGGGAATTTGAAAAAGGCAAAACGATCAGAATATCTGCAGTTCCATGCTATATACATGAGTATGGCAAGAAAAGAATAATGGAACTAATGTATGTATCTGTAAATAATATTGCACAAGTTTAGGCATCATTAGGATTGCAGTAAAGCATCCTATGTATATTATCAGACTTTAAAATCATCTGCAATTTTTTTCTGATCACTCTTATTGCTTTTTGTGATAATTCTTTAGCCATGTGAAAAATTCAAAGCAAGCACATGGCTTTCACATCAATCTAAAAAAAACCTTAGTTGCTATCATACAATAACTGCATTTAACTGGAAGGAAAAATATTAGTTTAAGTTGCAGGGACACAGGAGATGCAGAGGGAGAATGTGTTATGCCACTCCTTTGCTCATCACAAAACTATACTGTGGAAGAAAAAGTGTTTCATACACATAAATAAAAATCAACAAATGAAATGCATCTAACAGTGTTTGTTTATCTTGGCAGTTCCACACATTTCTTCTTTTGTAATGAGTCATAATATGAGCGTAAATATCAATTCCCATCTTTCAAGAATTAGAAAATTTCAACCACTATTGTATGTCATTCGCTGTGTAAATGAACACTGTGAGTATCATAGGAAAAGCTGTTCACAAATGGAACATTTCTCAGTTTGGAAATCTTGTGTCTTATACTGCTTTATTCGGCTATAGCTATAAATTGAAATCAGGTGCTAAGAAATGAGTTTACTCTGCTAAATCATACTGTTTTACTTTGCTACCCAGCTCATCCTGGCAAGGCTAGAAAATGGTTAAGAGGCAATCTGTAAGATCTTACAAGATGACATTTGGAAATCCTGCAGTCGTATTAGTCATTAGCCATGGCAATATTCTGCCATAAGGCCATGAGTCAGACGATTGATTAGAGAACCTCATCATGATATACCCTCCAGCATGAATATGGAGAAAAGGAAAAGGAAAAGGAGAAAGGATAGTGCATTGGACAAAGGAGAGAAACACAGAAGAATAGCAGGGTGATGGAAGTTTGAAAGAGCTTATGTTTTAGATGTAAAGGGTAATGGAAGCAATGGAGAAAAGGCAGATAACATAAATCACAAATCTTGAGGACCGACAAGGTGTGCTACCCTCATGTTTTGTAAGTGAAGTATCACTAGAAAATCTAATCTTTCTTGCACACATTGCATGGCATCCTGCTCTAGACATGAGGCAGCTGTCAGCCACCTTCCTCACAGTTCAATAAAAATTGTGGAAAGCATTGGCATTGAAACATTGTCTATTTTTAATTTGGCCCATTTTCTCAGATGGATGCATGGATATGTATGGCTTTACCAGCTATCGTCGTATTTGCTGAGGAGCGTCAGCAAAACAACCAAAAGTGCACAAAAGCTGACAGAAGGCCTACAGGGAACACTGGAGAAATGCTCACCCTTGAAAAAATGCTGGGCAGTGCAATTAAAAGGGAAAAGCTGTGCTATTTAGGGGCTTGTAGTGCTTTTACTGTTGGTCATATTATGACTCCCCTGGGGCTGCTTTGGAAATAAACAGATACCACGTCTGGCTGTGAAGCTCAGGTATGCAAGGCTGGGTGCCTGCCTCATCCCTCCAGTTAATCTCAGAAGCTGCCAGCTCCTTGTAGGCAAAAGGCAGAATATTGAAAATACAAGTATTGTAGAAATACTAAGAATGACAGATGCAAGAAGGATCTGCTTGTACATCAAAGACTTTACTGCAGAACTTATTTCTTTCAAAATTCATCTCCCTAATGTGTGCTTTCCTCCTTAGTGGGATACGATGACTTAAGGACCTTATTAGCAGTATTTCCAAATGTCTAGGCCTGTCTTGGTTTGTCCTGAATCAAATTAATCTAGGTCCTCAAGGGATGCACAATTCTATCAAAAACTGGTCAGCTTTGTAATTTTACTCTTGCAAATTTAGTACCGTTTGTCCCATATACTTGTATTATAAACAGAGGTGCTTGTGCCTTTAAAGCAGGGGAGATATGTAAGATATTCTCCATGAAGGCACTATCTTTTGAGGAGTTCACTGGTTTTCTAAATCTGCATCTTCTCTTAGGCATTTCAGGAAAGAAGTTCCCAGTTTTGTTTATGTTTATAGGAAAGTAATTATGTGAAAAGCTGATCTGTTGGGGTTTTTTTTGCTTATTTTCTAAGTGTTCCAACTTGTATGAAAATACTCTGCCTGTGATAAACACTATAACTACTTTATAAATCAAAATGAATAATTTATTGTTTGTGCTTTTAAAAACTCTGTTAATCAATACCAAACATTTCAAAAGAATACATACAGATGATATTATTGGCAAACAAGATTGCTGCAGAGATCAATGTAAAATTCCCACCGTCTTCAATGAGTCTATTTTCAGACTGGAATGTAGGATGTTACATTTTTGCAGACTACCATTACATAAACTCCTAATGGTGGATAGTCCTTTTGTGAGAACTACTATGGCCACAACAAAGATTAGAAGAGGTGTGAAGAATAAACAAAGGCACTGGGAAATGGGTTGAAATGCTCAGTTATTAATTAAATAAATGTAGAATCAGGATCAGAGTCTTATTTGAAGTCAAGACCTGGCTCCTGCTAATGATGTTGCTTCACATTCAGCTTTCTCAGGTGATGCATGGCTCATCGTTCTTGGGCTGTGGAGATCCCATACAGTGTTTAACAACAAAATCAATTTTAAGAACAAGCTTCATCCAATTACTCCCCACTGCCAGTAATTACTTTTCCTAGTGGCAACTCACCTTTCTTTCTGCCCTATGCCCATGCTTAGGAAGCACTTGCCCTCTCTGTCATTTACTTCTGCAAGACATGAAGCTCTTCTGACATTGACAGAAAAGGCAAGATGGAGAGAATGCTTCATGCCTTGTGCTCATAAAATCAGTTGACCACAAGGCTATGTAATACAGTTATAGACATGAAACAAAGCTCCTGTTCACTGTGCCCGACTTGCTTTCAAATTGTTTGATAACTCTTTTCTTCTTTGTAAGGAGCGTCAGAGTGCTTGTGTCTAACTCCTTACAGGGGGACTGTGGTGATATAAGCACATTTAATGATCTTAAACAATCAGAATTTCATAACATAAATATTACAATAAAAACATTGTTGAAAGCTACATAATATAAGGATAATGGCATATAATGTCATATACCATTAAAATGCATTTATCTTTTAATTGTCATATTAATCAGTTGATTCTGTGGACTGTAAACTTTTCATGAGTTTGGACTGCATTAGGAATGGGCCATTAAACAGTAACTGCAAACCCTCATGCCACTTATTAAACTGTGACTAATTTTACCTATTCTAACATTATTACTAACCTTCTCCAAAGGTTTTAATATCTTTGTATAAAGATTAGCTCAAATGTTTTATTATGTTTTTGTCTTGCTCTGTGATGTCTCCTGTCTTTTGTGTTAATGCTATTATTAACAGTCAAGTACATGACGAAATCCAAGGACTACATAATTTTCTTTGGAGTACAATTATTCCGAGATAACATTGGAAAATTCATAGACTTTCCAGATGAACGTGTCTAAACATAGAAACTGCATTACAGGGAAAGAATTGGCAAGATTAATGGCTACTGTGGTTTGTTATTCACTGTATTTTAAAGAATATTATCTACAATGTGAACCATCAACAAATAAAACAGAGGTTAGGGTCATTGTCCAATCTTTTGAGAGCGTATAGGACATCTCTTATGCTGTTCAAAGGACTTTTTTTGCGTGTGCATTCAATCGACTCTCAACAGAACCGTTCTGAAATTTCTTGATGGGCATCTAAATGTGACTGAGGATCATAATCTGGCCCCTTGTGAAAGACTGACACACTCTGCCCAAAGTGTCAGGCGGCCTTGAACACAAACTTATATATCCTGTAGATATCTTAGTCCAGTGCTCTTGAGCCTGGAGTAAGCAACAAAAGATGACCAACCGCAATACTCACAGAAAGCAGATGAATTTTGAGAAAAATCGACTTAAAGAGCACAGTATCAAATAGACACTGAGCAGTTATACTATATCTAATGGCAAATGGTGAATCCCTGAATCACATGTTGATTAAAGCCAGTTTTTTTCAATGTTGAGCAAAGGGATGTTATTATACTCAAAAAAGTAATGTTATTCCGAGCTCTACTCTCTTCCTGCATCTGTCTCTCTTTTTTCCACCTCTGCTATTTGTTAAATTTCTGCCAAAAGCCTGCTTGCCCTATAAAACCTGGATTCTAGGTATAGAATTAAAGAAATAATAGGAATGGTTTATACTTTTTGCTTCTGAATGTACTCCTAATAACTTTTGTAAGACACCTAGCATGCAAGACGACATTAAAGAGAATGGAAAGACCAATTTTCAATTTTTTTCTAGCTTTTTTTTTTTTTATAAACTACAGAACATCCTATGATATGATTCTGTGTTAGGGAGTTTCATAATTCACATAACTGAAGTGCTGATGATTAGCAGCCTGGGTATTAGATCTTAACTGAAGATGATCATATAGTTTATTCTGTGGGCCTTGTATCAGGCCCTGTTAAATTTTTTTAAAGTTGTTTGCTGTGTGGAACTACAACCATTGATTTGTGACACTTTTGTGCTTTTGTCCCATTTGGGACTATACCTTTATATGGATAATGTATATATTTGCAGAGATATTGGCTCCTGCTTTATTAACAAGGGAGCGGCATAAAAGGGAACTTCCTTTAGAATGGCAGGAAATACTTTTTTATATGCACAGATCCTCATAATCTTAACCTTAAGTTTACTAGCCAGCAAATGGGGTAATCATAGCCATGCTTTTTAATCAACCCATTTTTTTTCCCTGTGGCTGCCGGTAAATCTACATTTAGTTGTGAGAATCCAACTTCTGTTGGCAGAACAGGCATGAGACATGTACAGCTTGTGCAGATTGCAGCCTGTATCAGTGCTTAAATAGTGAGCTCTGAATTTCATTGCTAGGCTGTTCAGTGCCCCCATAATGTCTTTCAGAGTCTTCTAGGCTCTGGCTTATTGTATTACCTTTGTCAGTCTGAAGTGCAGTAATTTATATTTGTCACAACTGCCCTTCATCTGGTATGATGCGACCTTGGGCTTTTTTGTCTTGTCTTTTTTATAAGTAGAGGAGTTCTGTATTTTCAATAATTAAAACCACATCAATAGTTGATTTCAGTGATAGAGTGTTCAACACTAAGACGTCTTATGTAAAGGCCATGTGTTTTTACTTCTACTTACTTATTTGCTTGAACTAGATTAAAAAAAAATTGTCATGAAAAATTAAAGATAATAATAATAGGCATTATTATCCTGTTTACTACATGCTGCTAATATAAAGAGATTTAGATTTCTCCTGAGGAATGGTTTGATGTATATTTGTTTTCAATTAAATTTGCATATGCCACTTTAAAGAGAAAGATACACTATTTATCTCTCCATTTGCTTTCACTGAGGAGGGAATAGAAGTGCCATACTTCTCCCCCTTTGCTGCATCACTGCAGGAGAACCTTGTATTGTGCATCGTAAAGAGACTGGGAAGCTGGGTAATTAATCATGAGCTTTTATGTAATAGAAAGTTTAAAATTCATTAGCTTTGTATCAGAGTTAGTGTTATGAGGAAGAACATGTTGTGAATGAGAGGGAGAGCCTTATAATTAAGGAAGTGTGTAAATAATAATGAAAGTCATTAGTGCCATTCAGTTTGTAAGAATGTCATAATGTAAATGGAGCACTAAAGTGAAATTTGCGATGACAAACATTAACGATACAAAAGAGAGAAAATGTGGTTATCTTTAGTTTGACAGATAATGTCAGCTTTCTTGCAGGGCCCAGATGGTGCACAGGAAAATGTTATGAACAGTTTTATTTTAATATTTTTATGATGTGATATTTGGGAATACAATGTCACAAACACACAAGGAGGTTTGCATTTGTGAACCGATAGTGCCTTGCAGAGTACAGAGTCCAATGCTGAGTGACTGAAAAAAATAGAGAAAGACTTGTCATCGATGCAAGACTGTTGTTGCAACAAAGGTGAGGTGTGGTGTAGCACTGTATTATGATGCTCTTAAGTTTTCTGTCTGTCTCTAGATAGGCACTTTGAATCTTTCTTTCCTTTTACTTAAAAAAAAAAAGAAGAGAAGGGGAGGGAGAAAAGGAAGAAAATTATTTAACAATTATGTGGGAAATTATATGATGCTAAATTTGTACCAATCTGCTCTTTCAATGAAGGGACTTTCTACAGTACTGTGCACTGCAAAGGCTATAATTTTAGGGTGTGAAAAAATGTAGATTCCAAACAAAGAGAAATTTAAATATGTCTATTGGATAAAGCAAGTCGAAACAAAAAGAAGCCAGCTGGAGAAAATTTGGGGGAACTGTACTATTTTAAGGCAGTGACTGAGAAATAACTATGCTTAAGACTCTCAGACCTGAAAGGTCAAAGACCTCAAAGTGCTGAAAACCTTACTGGTCTTTGGATTCTGTTCATGAAGTACAGATCTGTGGGATTTCATACTTTGTGTTGAATGGACCTAATCTTTACATAAGCAGCCATTTATTTTTTACTCTCTTTTTTGCAGCCCACTAGCCATCACAAGCTGATTCCACAGTGTTCAAGAGAAACACTGCAAGTTGCTAAATTGATACCAAATCAAACTCATACTCTGTTAAGAGTCTTAGAAAATGAACAGTGGTCCCAAAAGAGCGAAAGGAGAGAGAGGTGAGGGTGTGCTGGCAAGCAATATGCTCTACTCACAAGTAAGGGGCACGTTCTAAGGTTATAGCAGCAGGCAGATGAGAGAATAAAGAGCCCACTGGGCCAGCGCAACACAGCAATCCCCACATTTTATCAAATTATTACCTCAGTAGGATTTTAACATATAGCTCTTGAAAAAACTCTAAGACTCCCCAGTTGTATTACAAAGGCCACATTTTTGCTACTTGTATCACCACTGACAGAACCTGAGCTGGTTTTCAAATGACACATAGGCAGGAAATATTCTCTGCTTAATGCAGGGCTGCTGCTACTGTGGGGGTTTGGGGTAGGACAGTCCTAAGCAGAGTTGCAGTGACCATGCTAAATTATGGTTACATCTGTGCCTTTTCCAGGCATTATTATTGAGCATAAACAAAAATACCTTGATGCTATGAAAACTGTAAAAAAGATGCTATCAGATACATTGCTTCCAGTAGTTTGTGAGGGGCTGGTTTTGCAAAGCATGATTTAGCATAGGTTGAGATTTTTGTTTTGGTTTAGTTTCATTTTTTCAGGTTGCTCCTGCTCTTTATCACATCTGTACATTGTTTTACACATAAAGCACAATGTGGCCTTAAAGGGGCAAATACTTCATCTCATGTGGTTATGAGGTGAACTGATCTGCCAGCAAATTATGTTATGCTTTTAACTCCCTCTGTTGTGGAGGGTCTCCCCGTCTCCTCCTGACCAGTGTTCATGACCAATGTTTGATGTCTGCTGCTTCTCTGATTGAACAGGTTAATAAAGCTGAGGGAAAAGGGGTAGGCACAGATTGTCATCATTTTACAGAATAAGAGCTAGCCTTTCTTTTCTTTACCTTTAGTACAATTCCAACCTTTATATCTATTTGATTACAGATTTTGAGTATTAGACTGTCTTCTGTTAAGTTTATCCTTGCTTAGGAAAGGCATATTTTTTGCAGACTTTTCCTTTAATTATTCCTGGTACAAGAGTGTTTAAGATTTGGGTATCCACAATGCCAGCAGCCATATCCTGAAGTCTTTATATGGTTTTCACCCTCTTTAGTCTCAGGCAATATCTCTATTAACCTAAGTGGAAGTGACATTAGCAAAGATAAAGCCCAGCCTTCTTCAACAAGTTGACTTTGGATTGGGGATCCTAAAAAAGCAATAATTTCCTGGCCTCTTTTTAGTGACGTACTGGACTCTATCACCATCCTGAGTTAGCAACCCAGCCTTGCAGTTGCATGCACATGAAGTCTAGGATGGGAGCAGATGTATAGAAGTCAAGGCTAGTGCCATTCTTTCTCTGGGAGGTCCCCAGTTGTCTTCCTCTACATTATAGTTCAAATGCAAGTCAATATTTAGACATTGTGGGTGGTAGGAAAGTTTGAAGTCCTAGGTTTAGTATATGTCTGTATTCTGCTCATTGGAGGTCAATGCTGCAGCTTCGTGGCCAACATGAGCCTTAGAGCGTACTTCAGTGAGTCAGGGTGGGCTGCAGGATAGGAACACATCCAACTTACACAGATGCAGTGGCCAGATCCTTTCTGTAGCATCTAACAAAAGAAATTAAACATTATTTAAAAAAAATAAAATAAAAGGAAAACCGAAAAATTGTATCTGGTACCAATGAGTATCAACATACTAGTGTAGTATCACATTATATATGAAAAATAACTGCAAGGTAGGTCTGGCCCTAATGTCAATAGGAGCCTTCTCTTAAACCGTAACATTAAAAATATGCATTTCAGAAAAGATTAGATGTTCTAGAAGCAAAAGTGAAGAGGACAATCTGTTTAGGGGAATTTAAAAGGGAGAAATTGCTAGTTGGTGAGTACGCTGGGCTACAGGGGCTGACTGGTACAGCAAGCCTTCTTTTCTACAGGGGCTGACTGGCACAGCAAGCCTTCTTTTCTTCACCTCCAAATCATTTTCCAACTTCCTTCTCCAGGTTTTCATACAGTATCCAATCTACACAGCAGCACTGCTTATTTAACAGACATTGCACTGGATTACACCTATGTGCCCTGATCAAAACACAGAACAGAGATGTGTTGAAAATTACCAAGACCCAGCCTCCTCACTACACAAAGTAAATAGTTGAGCTGAAATACCTTATGGCCTGTATGATTGTTCTCTGTCTACTTACAGCTGGGATGGTGGTCTGCTATAAAATATACTGGCGTTTCTTTTGAGTGTTAAACCAAGCATGCAACTCTATAAGCATGTTTTACTGCTATTCTTAACATTGCTCTGGCAGGATTTCTAGAAGGTAAGTGAGGATTTCTCTCAAGATTGCTTCTTTCTTTATTCCCCTCTCTGTTATTTCCCAGATCCACTTGCCTACCCATGAAGTTCCCTAGTTCCCCAGCGTCCCCTCCAGGACACGTTAAAGGCAGATGTAGGTCTAGGGATGGTTTAGCAGTGAGAGAAGCACCATTTACTTTTGAAAGCCAGTATTACCCACACCTTACTGTTGTACCTGAAAACTGTTGCCAAAGCTTGTCTGCTATCTAGGTGTGTTGGGAAAAAAGCTATGCTTTTATACTTTGATTTAGACAAAGAGCTGCAGTAAAGACATTCCTTGGTAAGCTCTTGATGGGAAACTGCTTTGTGCTAGTGAAGTTGTTTGTGATTCTTATAGCTCCTATGCCGAGGACTGTAACTACCCTCCTGCAGATACTGTGTTTGTCATATGTCTCCTTAGAGCCACTCATATTTGTAAGCCAAGCAGTTCCTGGGCTCTTAGGTGACCCTGAGCTGTTGGATTATTAAAGCTCGTAAATCCTGTTGAAAGACTCTGGAATTTCCTCAGCCTGATTTCTTCCCTGCAGTACTCTAATATGTGTAGGTAGTGCACATTCCCCACAATGAATCACAGATCTCAAGATAACCAGCTTACTACATTCCCTGCCTGGGACTCTTCCCTCCTCCTCTTTTTCTCACCATTTTCTCTCTGGCCCATCCTAACTCCACAGTTCACAACGTTCTTGCTGACTCTTCTTATTGCTCCTTCTCTTCCTCATCACTGCATGTTTTGTTTCTCTGCCCTAATGTGCATGCTGCACTCACTCACATATTAAAAAAAAAATACCATGATGCTAAGTTCCTACATCAGACGTGTGTTTCTGTCCAGAGCAACTGAGAGCTGCCTGATGTCTGAATTTCTCAACCTGTCATTGCTCTTTAAATGTTGTCTGCAATATGACTGAGTCAGAAGGATACCAGGTTTCTTTGGCTTACTTTGGATCATACTTTTTGAGCTGTCAGCCACCCTTCAGCCCACAAAACAGTCCACTGTCCTTCCGAGACTATGACCTCGAAGTCCCCTGAACTTTCTGTCTATAAATATAGATTAAAAAAAAAAGTCTACAACAGGAGAGACCATTTGCACCAATGCTAGCTGTCAAAGCTAGAGTTCAAATTCCTCCTCCTGTACTTTTGAGAGTCACTGCTGAGCAAGAATTGCAGTTTCTGGTCTTAGAGGGGGATTGAATGACTTTTTTTTCAGGGCAGGAGGGTGGGGTGAGGAACTCCACACTGAAATATCCTTTTCAAGATACACAGATATAGCACATCAAACACACTAGGACTTCTGAAAGAAACTAAGAGGGGATTTGAACTGTCAAACACTGAGAAATGATGCTTTGCTTTTAGTGGGAAAAAAAGACCTTCCTCAACCCCTGTAGCAACAGATTATATTTTTAAAGAGTTGTTCATTGATCATCCTCCAAAGAGAGAGCCTTAGATTTAGGTACCTGATCTTAATCCTAATGAAGTTCATTGCAAAATTCTCACTGACTTCAATGTGAACAGCATAAAGCTTCATTTTTTAAATCAAATCTGGGCTACCCATATAAGCTGTACACAAATTGCTTGGTTAGTTCTCCTTTACTTGTGATGTTGTAGCTGGAATAAATAGAATCATTGAATAATCAGGTTGGAAGAGACCCACCGGATCATCGAGTCCAACCATTCCTATCAAACACTAAACCATGCCCCTTAGCAACTCATCCACCCGTGCCTTAAACACCTCCAGGGAAGGTGAATCAACCACCTCCCTGGGCAGCCTCTGCCAGTGCCCAATGACCCTTTCTGTGAAAAAATTCTTCCTAATGTCCAGCCTAAATCTCCCCTGGAGGAGCTTGAGGCCATTCCCTCTTGTCCTGTCTCCTGTCACTTGGGAGAAGAGGCCAGCTCCCTCCTCTCTACAACCTCCTTTCAGGTAGTTGTAGAGAGCAATGAGGTCTCCTCTCAGCCTCCTCTTCTCCAGGCTAAACAACCCCAGCTCTCTCAGCCTTTCCTCATAAGGCCTGTTCTCCAGTTCAACCAGCTTCGTGGCTCAAATATTTCAGTTCTTCTTGAGAAGTGTTTGAAACTAGCGAAATTTGTCTATATTTACATATTGTAAAGTGCAATTTTAAACAGAAAAGCGGTGTTTTGAAGCCCATCTAAAAAATATGCATGATTAATTTGTTTGTAACACATATGACATAAGGATTGAAAAAAAAGTTTAAAAATAAAAAACAACTAAGACTGATTTCTTTTAAACAAGATTATGATAAAATACATCAACAGTTAGCTTATCATACTGTTGTGCCTCAGTCTGAATCATTCCATAACACAAAAACACACTAGACTTTATAAGCTAGCTTTATTTCACTGAAAAATAACTAGAGACAGAAGAAATGTGCAACCAGTCATGCAAGCTTTTACGAACACTGCATGCCTTCTATTACAGGAATCTCCTGTGATTGCAGAACTGCATGAAACTCTGTACGTTTGTCTGATTTCACATATTTCCAGTCTGGTGTCAGTTTTTGAGAGCCCACTAAGGTTTTCTTGACTTCTAAGTGAAATTGGGGTAACAAAAGTGTGCTTGAAGTGAACAAGCAATCCAGTCTGTTGTCATGCTTCAAAAATACCTTCAGCTTAAGTGATTGGTGTTGCCTATTGGAATTTTGTGATCGCAGAGCACATGTATGCTTACCTGTTATAAGTTAGTCCTATTATGTAAGGGTACTCTGCAAGACAAGAGTCCTAGAAAGCATGCACTGGGAATTAATGAAATGTTTCATTCAAGAAAGTATTTGGAGAGATGTTGTTTCTTTCTTCCACACCCCCAGCCCCCCTCACCCCCCAAGCATCAGAGGTCTGAAGAGTTTATCAATTCTGCTGCTTAAACACAGAGCTTCCGCTGGCTTCGATGAGGCCTAAAAGGACAGTTATCCCTGTGCATATTTACAAATCAGCACAGGCAGAAGCAAACCATTGCCATGGTTCCCCAGTTCTTAGAAACTGTGCAATGATTGTGATTTTTCTTTCTGCAAAGAAAACTCCTGAAGAGGGATGTAAGATGCATATTCTGTTAGGATCATTATCTGGCTCGGAGAAGGTGTGAGGTGACTTCTCAACAAAGGGAGATAATTTCACCTCTTTGCACATGCTGTGTTTGATGCTATTCACCATTCTAAGTTGAAATGCAGCGTGATACTGGGCTGATGTCTTTTGTTTTCCTGAATATTTTCTTCGTGTGGTGTAGCTTCGACACTTCCCACTCTGAAGAAACTCCAGTATTGCCCAGGGTGGGAGACAAGCTGTGGACACATAACTGTTTTACACATTCTTTATGTCTAGTGATTGGAATAAGGTTTTGAAACATACACTTCTGTCACAGCCTCTCCTCTTTGCAGGTGAGTTACGAGTCGTTTAGTGAAGCCATGAGTGAGTACAGCTTTCATGTCCTGATGCAGCCTGCATAGGTACCCTGCATAGGTACTTAGCTAAGTACCCTGCTTGGGAGGGAGGGTATAATGTCCAACAGCCAGGTGAGGTCCTCTACATTTCAGTGCATGTTCAAAATAGTTTTGATAGCTATTCTGGAAAATGAGCTTTGGTTCACAGAGGATATGGCTGAAAGAAACACATCAGAAGCAAAGAACTGATCCCTCTCCTGTTTCCAGCCGCAGTGTGCTAATGCCATTCTCCCAGTCTTTTTGCTTTTGGATGTAACTCGTAGCACACGGTGTGGGGATATATTAAATAACGAAATTAAAAGGAGATGTAGCCACATGCAACCATCCTAGAAGTAAGCCACATCAGGAAGTGCACTAGCAGAACAGGTTTTGGTGTGCCTGGCTGAATGTCTCTGATCATTTGAGGCGTAAACCAGGAGCCTGTTAATGCATACCCTGTTCTGGTTCACTGCTCGCTGTGTTCTTCCAGTCTGATTCCAGTCAGTGGTCCCTGGTAAAAACAAGTGGTTGCTTCTGAGGAGAAACAGGGAATCCAGAGGTGCCAGGATAATACCTGCTAAGGCAAATGTGTATGTCCTCCCCCACCCTTCTGTATATTTGTCAGTGTTTGACTGGTACATGAGTTCTTCTACATGTGTTAATTGTGGCAAACTGTCTTTCGTGAAAAAGGCTTTCTGGAAGTTGACAATAAAAAAAATGCATTTTTAATTGCATATTTTAAATAAGAATTGTCTGTCTGTGGGAGTTGGGCTATTTGTATTGCTGTAGACATAAATGATCACTGTATTTCATAGTACCGTAGTGCCTTGCTGCCTTGTACTTATTGACTGTTTATTTTTCATCTGTAGGATTACTAATTGCAGCTAGTACCAGACACTTCTGTCTCCTTTCAGGTTATTGTAGTAAAGGACATTGTACCAGATGCATGGTTATTTACAGAGCATGCATTTCCAGCAGCTGAATTGTTGGATCTGCTCTAAATGATCTATGGCAATTACATTTAGCGTTGTACAGCTATAATTTCACTGCATATTAATAGCTACCTAGCAAAGAGGTAAATGCCTTTTTCTCGGCTGGGTGCAGAATTAATGCCTGCATATATTCAATTGGCTAAAACGAAGCTCATCTTTTAAACGGGTAGCAAGAGTTTTATGTATTGGAAACGTGTGTGCTTGTGAAACGTCCGTTTCCCTGCGCCTTGACGGTGTGCACTGAGGCTCCTGGAAAAACATCATCAGGCCAGATCCTAGATGGAGACATGCTAGGAAGAGGGAGGCGAGGGGGAAAGGGATCATGTGCCCCATTTTAAGCGGCTCATCTGCTGCCACCCAAAAAGTCTTTTATCACTTTACCCCTTCCAGCAGCTTGGCTGATCAGCACGGATGCTCTGAGGTTCCACCAGCAAACCCAATAATTAAAACCACCCTCCCTACACCTTCCCTAAAGCTGTCCCCTGGGCTCCGTGGCCCATTTTTTCTCCCCTCTTTTCTCGGGAGGGACGGAGGAACGGATGGAAGCAAATAACGAGGAGCCGGAGATTAACCACCCTTCTCCTTCTTAAGCGCTGCTCGAGGGCTTTGTCTCCGCTCCCGGCCGAGGACGGGCTGGCAGGGAGGGCGTGGGGCGGGCGATCACACGGACGCGGCCACAGACAGAGCGGGGTGGGGCGGGCTGGGCAGGCAATGGCGGCGAAGCCAAGGGCTGGCGGCGAGGCCGGCTCAGCCCCGAACGGAGCGAGGCGAGGCGCCGGGCCGGGCCGCGCCACGCTGCGTGGGCGGGGAGAGAGAGAGAGAGAGAGAAATAGAGAAAGGGAGAGAAGGCAAAGGGAGAGGGAGAGGCGCGCAGGCAGCCAGTACGGCGGGGGAGCGGCGGATAAAGGAGAGAGGGAGAGCGAGGAGCCAGCCGGTGCCTCGGCCGGGACGCGGGCGGCGGAGCGGGGCGACGCGAGCGGAGGGCGGCGGACTCTCCTCCCGAGGAGGAGGAGGAAGAGGAGGAAGAGACCATGTCTTTCAGGAAGGCAGGCGGTGTGCTGTAACAGCAGCAGCGTTTTATCTGCAGCCAAATAAACAAACCGGCCAACCAAAAATACCAAACAAACAAACAAACCAAACAAAAATAACCCAAGACGCTGGGGGCAGATCCCGTTTTCAGGCCAGGTAAAACAGAAAAAAAAAAAAAACCAAACCCAAAACAACAAACAAAAAAAAAGCCAAAGCAGAATCTGTAGACATTTGTGTGGCGTGATGTTCTTTGTTGTCGCGATTTGTCTTTGTTTTGTTCTTTTCCTTCCAGCATGTGTCTTTTGTCATTTTGTCGGAGTCATTTGCCCCCCATCCCATTCTTGCCCCCCGTGATGTTTTAAATTTTTTAGGTCATTGCGGCTTTGAGCATGTGAAGCAGGAGGAGAGGGGAAATAAGAGCTGTGCGCGGAGCTGGGGCTTGCGTTTATTATACACGCGATGTGCAATTATTTATGGCAACTGCAGGATTCTGGCTCTTAAGATGCGGTATTTACCGGGGGGGGGGGGGGGGCGAGGGAAGAAGGGAAAGGGGTGAGGGGAGAAAGAAAAAAAAAAAAAAAAGGTCTTCTTGATAGTGTAGCGGGTCAGGATGATAGCGGAGCTGGGGCTGGAGCCCGGCACGGGAGCGGAGCCGCAGGGCGAGGCGGTGGAAGGCAGGTACGGCTGGAGCTGCGGCTGCCCTCGCCTCGTAGTCGGTGTCCCGGGCTGGGGCGGGGGGAGCTGCGGGAGGGAGGCCTCCCGGCGGCCGTTTGGGCTAAAATATATTGAACTATTAAAAAAAAAAAAAAAAACAAACCAACAAAGTTTTACTCGCTGATTTGTGAAGGGCGCCGAGGGGGTGCGCTTTAAAAGCCGAGCTTGTCTGACTGGCATTGTTCTTAAGGGTGGCGATGGGAGGGTATCGGGTGTACTTGATGCTTCCCTAGCATCCCCTCTTCTGCATGCATTGAGGGGGGAGGAGGAGGAGGATCGCAGCCCAGGAGCTGAGGTCACATCGTTAGGTATCCTGACCGTCTCTTTTTCATGGAAAAACCAGTTTATTTTACTCCGCTTAGTGTAATTCTGCTTACTCGTGTGCGTGTTTCGGCGGTGTTTCTTGTGGACCTCACCCAGACGTGCTCGTCCAGTGTAGCTATTGCGCAGTCTTGTTTAATTGTTGCTACTTTTTGCTATTTTTTTTTTTTTTTTTTTGTGCGTTCGCTTACCGTTTCAGCCGGGGAGGGCGGAACGCGCTGGAATTGAGGGTGCGTTTGTCTGTGCGAGGTGTGTCTTTGAGCCTCCGCTCTCCCCTCCCGGCTTTGCGCTTCCAGGTGTGCGCGGTTTGGCTTAAACTCATCCCGCTGCCGTGTGTGACATCGCTGTCAGTGTGCCGAGAGGGGAGACAAAGGCGTTACGGGGCAGCAGCAGGGGTGGCTGATCACCTGTTTGACTTCTGTGCCGTCGCGCTGAGCTAGATGCGTGCCTGGTGTGCGTTCTTCTCAATGGCAGATGTAGATTTTAGGCAAGTACAAAGCAATGGAAGCTGAGGGTGATGGGGAGGAGGGAAAAACAAAATACTCTAAGCTGACCTGCAACTTTTTTTTTTTTTTAGTCGCGTAATTTAACTGCACGCTGATTTTTTTTTTTTTATTGTTTGTTTTGTTTTAGCAGTCTCCGTCACGGATCGAGGCAAGTTTGTGTGCACAATTAGGCTTGCAGATTGTTTATCTCGTACTGACTTTGCTTCTCAGTTCCCAGCTGGGCATGGTTACCTTGAGAGCTGTGGTATCAGTACTGTCAGAGCATGCTCTGGTGGGGAGATCGGGTGTGTTCTATTTTTAATACTATTTAATGAAGATGCTTCTCACTCTGCAATATACGGAGCATAATGGAAGAGCAGAGCGATGATTGGTTATGGATACTGGAAAAGGAGAAATGTGAAGGTAAAAGGAGGAAATCCTTCAAATATTTCTATTAGATTAATGAAAGGAAATGCAGCTGTGCAGAAATGTGACCATTAGCTGGTTTTAGGTCTGTATTGTGGGGTCTAGAATGAGTATTTTTTTAAAATTCTTTTAAAAAGTTATGTGAGACAAACTACATAGGAAGTGATTTTGCAGTGATGGTAAATCTGATTGGAACTGGGTATACTTAAGTTGAAGAATAATATTCCATTTCAATTCTTTCTTAATGTTGAAACGTCTTATGGTGGAATAGTGCTAAGGAATATCTTAGAAATAGTGTTTCTCTTCTTGCGCTAAGCAGTTTTAATGATTAACTATTTACATTCTTATCGGTAACCTCCCAAAGCAGCAGTTCTGAGGTTTTGTTCCTTGCAGCTGAAAGTTAATTTGTTTGATAGTAAAAATCATTGTTGCATGAAACGCTCACAGATTGTGAACAGCTGTAAACCTTTTGTGATATATATATGTAAAGGAAAATATTTACAGATAACTACAGTGTATTCAGTTTTGCAAGAGAATATATGGTTTTGGAAAATTGCCTTGTTTAGGTCCTTGTATGTGTAGTCAGAAGTGCATTTATTAGCAACAGTCTGCAACGTTCGCAACAAATCATGCGCTCAGTCATGTAGAGAATCTTGCCTTGATTAAAGATACCTTCTGTCAAACAACTGTATTTTCTCTGTGTCGCTGACAGTTTTACAGGATGGCGATCTAAGAAATAGCTCAATACCCCTACTGCAAAATCCTTTTTCAGGCAGTTTGTTTTTCTGCTGTATGCTAGTTCTTTTGCCTGCCCCAGGGCTAAGAGTGCAAGTGATGGTTACTGAGATGAGTGTTGCACTGCATTGTATCCTTGGAGGAAAAATTATTTAAGGAATGTATACGGATGGTAGAGGAAACATAATGAGATTTTTAACACAGGTGTAATGGTAGATCTGGGAGAAAGATAAGAACAGTGCAACAGTCACTTTGAAACTTTATCCTGCAGGAATAAAACTGGGGGCCAAATTGTGTTTCTGGTGGTGTTACTTTTCCTGTAGGCTTTACTGAGGTAATTTACATGATTACAGTAGACCAGACTTGGCCTGATAAATCACTATTATGAAACAATTTCTGAGAACACACAAAAAAAACTAAGAAGTTTTAAAATCCACTGCACTCTTGGCTTCTTCACAGAGTATAATTTTAACAACTAACTTTATACTTGGAATGTGGGGGGGAGGGAAAGACAGGGGAAGAAATGCACTAATTGTAGCATGGCGTACTTATAGTCTGTCTTTCTTCTTTCAAGCATCACTCTTAGTGCAGTCAGTGGGAGCTTTTACGTTTGCATCCGGAGTTTGGTTCAATAGTTTTAGCAGTGCTCAAGAGAGGCACAGGGACAAATCGTCAGCAGCTGTAAATTGATGTAGTTCCATTGTTTTCAAGCATGGTATAGATTTACAACAGCTGATGATACGCCCCTGTGCTTGAAACGCAGGAACTGTAACTTGCATTGGATGGTATAATAAATTATGATGGCATTAATTTCAGAGTAGGAAAATCATTCTGACAGGTTAGCAAATCCTTATTTATAGGGACTACTCACAAATGAGTGGCTTGATCCAGGGAGTGCTCCCAGCTCAATTTACTTGCTGAGTTGTAAAGAGAATTTGTAACTCGCATGATTATTTAAAGGAAATGCTATTTGTGTTACTGTTTTCAAAAACATTATTAAAGATCGGCCAGTTAAGAGGTTAATGTAACTACAGTGCAATAAACTTGCAAAATCTGTTTGTTCCCTGCTCATTCATTTACTAGATTTGAAGTTCCGTATTGGTGTTCTCAGCAAATCTTGCAAACGGGTTACATTTTCTTCTAGAAGATTGAAATATTCATCAAACAAGTAATACATGACAAAGACTGTACATTCCAGTGGAGAGGATTTGATTCTGAAGTCTTGAAAGTATGGTGTATGAACATGTTTGTATGGTAACCTGTGTTTCTAGGGTGCATTCTGTTTTGATGACACTGTGACCCAGGTAAGTAGGATTTTCCCCATTTTGAGGCTGAATAAATTGAATTGCAGATAAATTATGCAAACCATATGAGGTTGCACATTTGGTTTTTGACAGCCATCAAATGAGAACTATTCCAGTCTCATGCGGGTCACTCCTGGATGATAAGGCTCCCTGATTAATTGGTGGGGTTTGTTTAGTTTTCTATTTTTTCCCCTTCATACACGAAATGGTGACTTTCAAAAACACGTAGATATAAATAAATTTACATGTTTGCTTGTAACTATTACAAATACTTCATTTTTACATAACTGTTTAATGATAAACCCTTATAGCGAGGAAATATCTTCAGAACGAATGCAACAAAGACTCCTGTTGTCCTGTGTGGGGTTTCTTGGGTTTTTTTTTTGTTTGTTTGGGTTTTAGGTTTTTTGATTATAGTGTGTTTGGTTTGGGTTTTTTTTAATATATTAAACATGCCTGTAAACTCAGGTAGATATAATGGTCATTGTTCATGGACAGGATATGTTTTTCTTGTTTAAGAAGGAGACTTAAATCCAAATCTTAACGGCCACAGTGGTTTGTGTAACCATGCAAATGTACATACACATGCTGTTTATCAGAAAAATCAAAAAGACACTACACTGTAAAAATACAGTATTTCTTTTTAATTAAGACGGATTTTTTGATCGATAACATCTGTGATGGGTTCTTACCAAGTAAGTATTTCAGTGAAGGTCCAGATCACTTAGTTGTAGGACTTAAGAGCTAAGCTGCTCATAGTTTTCTTTAAATGTTTGAAGTAATTCCAGTTTTAGACTCCACATTATCTCATATGGTGATTTTACAGTAGATAAACTTGGTGATGCATTATCAATGACCCTTTGTGAGAGTGCTCCCTCTATAGAGGTTGTTTATGTTTTCCCTTAGCTTATCTTAATTGATAAGAATACCTAAATAATCGGTATTAATACTTATATATGTGTGGCATATGCAATCCAAAGTTATGAATTGTGTTAGTTCCAGGGAAAGAGTAGTGAAGCTCTGTGTCATCATTGGGAAGAAAAGCCCCAAGCAATTACTTTTGTAATGTCCTACTGCAATTGCTCTCTTCCACCTATTAATAATGTTGCTAATGTTTACTACTGCTTCCTTTTTCACTGTTGTGGTTTCCAGGCTTTCAGGTAATTCATCACTAGGACACTTCTTTATGATTCTTTGGAAAAAGGAGTTGCAGAAAAGGTCTCCTTTCATTCAAACATTGATTTTTAGTCACATGGTGAGATCTTTAAACCGTTTTAGATCATTCCAGATTCCTAAATAAGTAATAAGCTAGCATATGAAAATGTTATATCACTTCCCCCTCCTCCCCCAGTTTCCCTGTTACTGAGAGGAAGTAGCCGACTAAATATGGGGAGAAATAACATAGAAACAAGGACTAAATGAAATAACATACTTTGCAGGAGTGAGTTCGTAAGGGTTATTTAGATGGACCAATTGCTACTGTGATAAACATGGTGAAAAATACTAAATCCTAGGCAGCCCACAGTTAACATTGAAGAAACTATGAAGTGTGAGAGAGTGATATTGTCATACAGCATGACTTAGCTGAAATGCAGAAGATATAGTTAGGCAGTGACAGCTGGGAATTTGAAATTTATGATGTGAATATCCAATGACTTTCTGAAGCAGGGGGTGTTGGATGTTTCCTGGTCACTGGAAATGTACAGAGGCAGTAACCATGTAAGACTTCCCAGGGCAGATGTGTTCACATAGCATAAGTTGTAGTATGTAAGGTGAGAAGTGCATTTTTATAAGTGAAAGAAACTGTTGTTCACAGAGAAACTGGGATACTTATATGATTCTTTCTCCATATCAGGTATCTGCTTTTGATCTTTTCAGGCCAAGAGTCACAGTTAATAAGAAGAGTACCATGAGAAAGTGAAGTCCTATGAAAAGTGTTCTTGTGATGTAATACTTCCTAGTATATTTCTCGCTTAATCTTAGGTAATGCTATGACTTTTTTATGAGCTGTTTGTACAGCATCCATCTTAAAATTAGTGAAACTTATGATATTCTCCAGTTTTTCCTGAATTGGATGCACTCAAGCTTTTGAGGCAAAGCTTAAATGGCCTGCAGGACAGTGTTAAAAATAGTCAGCAATAAAAAAAAAAAAAAAGTGAACAAAACTACCCCCCTCCCCCTTCCTGCAGTGTTAGATAGTCTGGCTTTTATGTCTTAAGTTTTTTGTCTTCAGTTTGAAATCTACGCTAAAGCATAAAAATCAAATGTATATATATCAGCTACTTTCAGGGTTCTGTTTCATTCCAAATTTTTATGGCCACGCAGCAGGGATTTTTACTGGATTCATGAAATCATCAAAGGAATTTAATTCTGTCATCAAAAGCATGCTTTAACAGCTAATAATTTTGTCATTAATTAATCCTGTTGCAGTATGTGTATTTTTATTGCCTCATGAGCTTAAGTCTCCCTATGCCTTCAATATGGAAAAATAATTGTAAATTTTCATTGTATTATTAAATATATGAGAGTCAGATTGAGGTGGTTTTCTTCACAGGGAGCGTATGCGTCTTGTTTTCAGTGAGCGGCATGGTTTCTCATGGTATAATGCTTTATTTACTGTGAAGAAAGTTATCACAATTTGTTTCTGAAATGACAAGACTTTCTGATTGAACAAAGCTAATGCAGATAGACTGCAGTGATTAGAAATGTTATAAATGTACAGTTGAACGCTTTAATTAATATTGAAATCAATGGGAAGTTTTACTGGGGAACAGACTTTGGAGTTGATACTTCCACGTAAAATGGGTACAACACGGTGCTCTTCTGGAGAATAGTCCTACATTGTGCTTTTATGCCATTGAACTCAAATTTAATACACTTCGCTCTCAGTTGCACTGAAGTAAATAGTAAATCTAAGTAGTTCAAACTTAACTTTTAAGTTTTTCAAGTGACTGTTCCATTTCTAAGTACATTGCCATTTGCATAATGTTTAGAGTTGTTTTAATGAGCAGTGTATTGTAAAGTATTTGTCATGGAGTCAGAGATGTTTATGGTGTCATAAAAGCTTTAGGAGAAACACATCAAATAAATTGGTCCACTCTAAAGGCTTGCTACAGATTTTAGTGTAAGCCTGGAAAATGTCTGATGGCTTTATAATTTGTGTACTTTATAAGCTGTGAAATCTAAGATTAGGAGGTCTGACTTTCATGGTTTTGGGTTTTGTTCCTTTAAGAAAAAATCAGGGCTTTCTATTACCACCCCACCACCAAAAAAAAAAAAAATCAAAACCAAAACCCCCTGAAAATTCTGAAGTTAGATCTAAAGGGAAAGAATAAATAGTAAGTTAAGGGCGTATTAAAATGCCATATTTCATAACACATACTGCCATGAAAAAAGTGACAGCAAACCCCATTTTTGATTCAGGTATGAGTTTTAGGAAAGCTTTAATTCATAGGAAACAAGTTTAACTAAATTGGAAAATGCATTATATTTACCAGCCTTATGTATTTCAATATGCTTTTTGTCTGCAGTATAGCAATTTGTTCTGCATCTGAGCAGCAAAATGAAGTGGTTTCTAGTGGCAAGAACTGTGACAAGCAGTGTAAGAGTCCTGTTAGATACTGAACGCAATGAATTATTATTGATGGGTAATGTACCTTTTGTTTAATCTGTGTACTGATGAAAATGACAGCATTTCAAAGAAGGCCTTGATTAATCTGTTTTCTGAAGTAATCATCTCAAAATTGGAGCCTGAGATTAGGGAGTGATGGGGTGAGGGATGTAGTGGAGGATTAGCAGCAGTAGTGTGAAATAGGTTATGGGGCATCAGAATTAGAAGGGCAACAAAGGAAAGGAGGACTTTCAGGAGACAGGTCCTTGTGATGAAGTAATTTGGAGTTCCGCATCACCCAGATAAAATGTATATACGTGTAGCCTATTTTCAACATCATTTGTTTTCTGATTTAAAGAGAATGTTGATGATAATAACCTTGTGCATGTGATGTGATCCCTGTCTGTGCATGGAGGATCAGGACAAAGTGTGTATTCCATTGCAATCATAGTTGATCTCTTCAGATCTGAGGTTACAGGAATTCTAAATGATCTAAATCTTCCGAATTTTGCTGTTGCAGAATTGCTCTTTTCTGCCACCTACCTGGCAGAAGAGAAAGGAAGATAGTAAAATTGTTGCCAAGGTCTGAGGGCAGCTACAGGATGATGATGCTTAACTTGGCTTAATATCAGTGTGTGAAGCTGATGGCTGAGTCCTGGGGAGGAATGCAAGATTGTGGAAGAACTGGCTACGTACTATGAGAATTGGTCTCTGTCCTTAATATCTCTAGGCTTGGCATGCCAGTAGCCTCATAAATTAGTCAGGTATTTACTGAAATAGCATAATGCGCCTTGTGAGTACATAAATTCACACCTTTCTGTAGAGGGCTTTGGTACAAAAGAGCAAACTGAGATACAAATCTTAATGCAACATTTTGGCCACCTGTGGTTATGCTGCCGGTAGCCATATAGCCATAGTTGTTGGGCTGTGGTTTCTGCAGGCACCCTGACCACTCATTCTTTCGTCTTGATCGTTTCCGCAATGCGGGAGGAAGATGCGGCAAGCACCTACCTCTTGCAAAGCCCACATATTTCTTTGATGTTTTTGTTACTCCTCAGGGTTTGTTTTTTTTTTCCAGGAAGGAGAAGAGAGAATATAATTTGTACTCACAAAGGCTTAATTATAATTTTTCCTCCACAGATGATTTCTTAGAGAGCTATATGTTCAAAGAATTGCTGCTAATTCTTTTCTACATTACATTCATGTTACAGGTCCAGGCAGTGAAAGTCAAAATGTAGATTCTTTTGGCATCTATTCCTGTTTGTGTTTGTTTATTAACATATACTTGTGTCACATCTTCATTAATGTTGTCAGGCATTTGAAAGCCATCTGTAATAGAACTGCATCAGTATAAGAGCATGTCAGAAAACCACAGAATAAAATATTGGCACTTCTTAAAACATTTTATTGATTAAACAGCACAATTTCAGTATGTGGAAAAATGAAACCGTTCTGATTGCTTCAGTACTTTCAGGTATTACTGCAGTGGCTCTCATTCTTTGACTTGCCTAAAAAATAGCGGTCGACTGAGCAAATTCTGTGGCATAGGAATGTTTTTGCAAGATGTGTGTTGACCTGGCATTGTAACAAAGGAGAAGCATAAGTGACCCAAGTACTTCTGATGCATAGTTAAGAAGTCCCCTGGAATATATAATTTTTTACATATACTCAGTAGTTGAAGTGATGCTGACAGATGATGGTGTAACGTACCAATGCTCCTCAGAACATCACCTGCATTTACAAGCAGTTTCAATGTCTAGTTACTGCCAGACAGATAATTTTAATAAAAGGAATTCAGAGGCTCAATTTGTGACCTCTGATGATTTGTTTTGGGGCCAGTAACTTGAGGTGTGATTGTTGTTAGCATTGTAAAATTGGAGATAACTTCAGATAGGCTTACAACCTCATCAGAGAAGAAAACTGTTAAGGGGAGCTAGTGTTGCATTCTTCTGACAACAGAAGTCTGAAGTAAAGAACATTTAAGTTAGGAGACTTACTGTATCCTTAGGTGTAACGTGCAAAGAAGGGATCTTCCTTAAAATGAGTTTGTAGCCCTTACTTAAAGGTTGCTGAAAGTGCAGGAGGTTAAATATTGGAGGAATTCAACGCAGTCCTAATATAAACTCTTCCCATGTTTTGTTTTTTTGATATATATATTTCAAGCAGTCTCCAGCATTTATGTCTCTCTCTCTTTCGTGGCTGTTTCCACACATGCTTCGATTGTCTCTTCTGTTCCTTACATCGTCTGACAATTCTTCATGCTGGGCTTTTGTAAGTTGTGCCCCTTGTGTGTGAACTTCCCTTTGCTAAACTGATACTTCAGACTTTTCTTGGTTTTTCATCATTTGCTCACTTTCCCCAGCATTTGTTTCTTGCCTACGTCTGCATCAGTTGCTGTCTGTGTTCAGAGTGGCTGAAAACTTCTATTCATTCATCATATAATAGTGAACTGCTAAAAGTAATGTAATTCTGTAAATATTTGGACAGTCAGTTTTTAATAAAACATGTTCTATAAAGCATACTATCCTTGTTCAAAATATGCCAGTTCCCAGGTCTTTTGGACTTGGTTTTGGTGCCCCTTAGGGGAGGAGTGCTAAACAGTTCTGATTGTATCTGTGAAGCAAAAGGTTCTGTGGTGGAATCTGGAAGACTTTGTTCTCTTGAACTTTGTGTATAGCTTATACTAATGTACCTTTGGAGCCTCTATTCAAATTCAGTAGCTTCATAAAATTGTGTGTATGTTTGGTGTTCCTAGAAAATATTGTGTATTGAATGCTCTTATCTATTTATGTAGATTTTGTTTTCTTGAATTAGTAATATTTACAATAAAATTCATATTTGTCCAATGCTTAGAAAATAAAATGTAATGGAAATGACACAAAATTAAGTACTTTTGATGGTGCCTTTTTGTGAAAATCTTGTATGTTGTTGCTCTGGCCTTTCAGATGAAGTTCTGACTGTGGAGTGAGCAGGGGATCCCAAGACCAAGCTTAACTTCTAATGCATTAGCTGAGATACATTTTACTATGTTGCTGGGTGATGCAGTGAAAAGAGGAAAATAGGGTGGAGTTCTTATATGGAGAATTATTTTGTATTTCATGTCTTTACACATACTGAATAAGCTTGGAAACTGCACCAAAAGCTGAAGGTTACATATTCTTATAACTTTGATTGTAATGATTGTGTGGTCATAGATGGAAGTGGAAGAGACTGATTGTAAAAGTAGTTACTAAGACATCTGGCTGCCTACATTTGAGGACCTGTGCTAATACAAAATCCATTTTTGTGTGTTATGTGTATGGAAGTTTCTTGTAAAGACAGGAAGTAAAGGAACTGTTGGCTGAAATCTCTCACTGAAGAGGAAGGCTGATATATTTGAAGGAGCATGGTTTGCTGCCATCATCAGAAAGTTAAAATTTATTATTCCTGGAAATCTCATCTTTATTTCTATGTTTTGTTTGTGGGTTTTTTTTAATCTCTTTTCATTCTTTGTTGTTGAGATACAGCAGAAGTCCCTGTATTCAGCTGCCAATTACGGATTTAATTCAGTTATTTGATTTTCAGTAATCTGATTGACATTAGTGCCTAGTTCACTAATTGCCTGCTGTACTCTGTTTATTATGAAAGTAACATTCCGAGTATTCCAAAACCTAATTAAGAAATGATGGCAGCAGTCTGAACAGATGATGTATAGTGGTTATAAACTCATAAACTCATTTATCTCTCTTTTTTTTTTTTTATTAATGGGTTAATCTTCAGACTGATGGACAATCAGCTTGGTTATCTCTTAAGTAGCACTGAAGTGAAGAAATGTCTCACCAGTTGAAGACAAAATTCTGTGTTGTGCTGAGTCATTCTATGTTTTAGAGAGATCTCATACTAACAGGTCTTTTATCCCGCAAATGATGGTGCCAATACTCTCCTCAGTGTACTCGGTGATAATTGAATTCTTGTGTTTAGTTATTTGCTAAAGAGATTTTTTTTTTTTTAAAGCCTGTGTATAAATGTCTCTAGTAGCATAGAGTGACATGGACTTGTTTTTCACTTAGCCTAGGTTTAAGCTGACTGAGGAAAAGCTCTTGCTTCTATTAACTTAATTCCCTAGTCTTAATCCTTGCAATTAAAGACATGGAAATGTTAGTCCATGCAACCTTATTGCTGCAACTCAGAGAAATATGTAGTTGATTTCTAGGTTTGTAGCACGTACAGCTAGAAGATCCTTCCAAAAAGAGACCTTAAAATATGTGAATGTACATGAACTTATGATACAACATTTGTATTTTTGAGTAAAACTAAGTTGAAATGTTTCCCAAATGACTGTATTACTAGTCTGTGGCAAAAGTGCCTTTCCAATGTAGTGGATAGTGGAACAACTAGATGGCATTTGGGAGATAAACGAAACACTTGTTTTCAGCTTTCTTATAATTTCAGAGGATGGAACAGGTGAAATCCTGTTATGCGGTAAGGGAAGCTACTATAAAGGTAACGTTGCTTTGTGTTCTTCAGCCCACCAGAATGACTCTAGATGCAAAATGCAGGGTTGACAATGCACACTGTTCTGCTGACTAATGTCAACTAAATGAAGAAACTTTAAAACTTTGTTGGTGAAAACTAGGTTTGTTTGTTTGGGTTTTTTTTCCTGACATTCCAGTAAAACCATTATGTGGGGGGAAAAAACCAAACAGCCAAAAGATACTCCCAAGCTTACAACAAGGATGGCGACCCTTGGCTGGCACCGTTAGTGGGAATGACAGTATGGCTCTACAAGAGAAATACTTCCACTGATGCCTAGCTGTGAAGTATGTGTTTTGGGAAAAAGTCCAGCAGTGGTAATGGGCTGATGGAGACCTGTTCCCCTCTTCCCTGCACAGGCTATAGGTGATTGGTTTGATAGTCATAAAATGCAAGTTTACTTCAGGAGACAAAAGGAGACCCTTTTACAAATTGGCTAACCAGTCTGCCAAGAGAGAGGGTGCATTTGCTTATTTGCTAACAGAAAAGCAGGGCTACTGCCTTTTAAAGAGTTTTTTTGTGGTGCAGAGAGTGAAATACGGTGACAGTTTTGTTTATTTTTCTTGAAGGGAACAGATTTCAAGTGCTTTCAAATAGCTGTTTGAGGTTATTTGGATAATTTGGGGTTATTCTTATGGAGTGAAGGCTTGTAAAAATATGTCTTAAAATGGGTCCTTCCTGACAGTGGGAATAGCTACAAATTCAAATGCTACAGATAGCATCAGTTGGCAAACTGTATGCTGCACCAATATCCTCATTAAAAACAACTTTCCCCAAAAATGCGTTTTCCAAAAAGCAAAGACAGATAAATAGGTGTGTTGTTAGAAAGAAACATGAAACATTTTCAAGGTAGGAATGAGAGTGAGACGGTAACTTGGAAAAAGATATTTAAGCAACAGAAATCCTTGTTGTTCTTCCTTTTTATTTTTTTTTCTCGCTAATATACTCTAGCACTTAATTTCCCTTCCCTGTGCTCATCTTTAAGAAACATGGAAGTGCCCCAGGAAGGAGAATATGCAGCCCACCATGTCTCATCAGTGTGAAACTTAAATTTTAACAAAGATTCATTTGTGGAGGTAGAAAGCAAACCAGAAGGAATTGTTTTTAAACAAAAAATATGTACTTTCAGCATCATTTGCCCTCCTCGGGGAAAAGTAAGCTGTCCAGCCAGTATATGGTCATCTGAAGTACATCTGTACAATATGTTGGTAGTTGTACTACATTGTAGACAGCAAGGATGAAACTCATGGTATAAATGGATATTCCTGGCAAGGCTTTGAAAAGGACCAGAAGTGAATTCTAACTCGGGTAATGAAAGGAGACTCAAAGTGAAATTGAGCTGATTGTCCTTACAGATTGCCTTGTTCAGATACTCTGTAGGGGTCTTCAGTGGGTGTACAGCTGATGTATTTCCCTGGGTTATCTTGAGGCTGGAGTATACCTCCTGTGTAAGTGAAATATGAAATGACTGTTGGAGAAGTAGTAGGTACTGCTAATCATTCTAGTAGAAGAAATATGTAGAATACTCTAAGTACTGCATGTATTGTAAATAACTAAAAAGCCATCACTTTAGTATTCAGATGCTGATATGACTACACACTTCCCCCCCCCGTCTGTTGTTGCTGTTATGATGTAGGCTTGCATGTTGCTTATTTGATAGTTCATTTCTCCTAGGAAATGAACCTGAGCCATTATTATAAATTACTTGTAAGTACTATTTAGGTCTAATTAAATTTGTAACAAAATGGATCATGTAGACAGAAATTTGCATAAAGAAAAGCATTTCTCTCACTCTCACTTTCCTACCTATTATCTTGTACTAGTAGTAGTAGTACTTCCTAAAAGAATTTGATCCAGAAGCTGTAGTTCATTAAAATGTGCTTCAGGAGGTCATAAAAAAGAAGCATGGAAGTTTTTTCCTGACTAACGTTACTACTGTTAAAAATGCTGAATTTCTAGGGGTTTTTTTACATGTCCTAGATCTTCGTGTCTAGACACAAAATATTTTTAAATATAAGTGTATTTACTGTTACGTTAGTGTGTCCTTTTCATACACACACATTCATTACCTGCCACCAAAAGTGTCTGAGTTTTGAGGGAGCACTGCAGAATGTGAGATGCTGGAGAATGATGGCCATGTGTCCTGGGAAGGTGATGTCGGTTACCCTTTGTTTTGACCAACTTCATTACTCATTTAACCTATGAATTTCTCAGTGGCCTTATCTGGAAGGAAATGCTAATTTTTATGCTTCAATTCCATGAATGTGTTTTTTCTACTTAATTGGAGATTATGATATTTTAGTGTCTCTTATAATAAAGAGGTTCTGTAGAAGTATGCGCTTTGCTTCTGTTAATATTGGCAGGTAAAATCAAGTTATGGTACTTTCAACAAGTGAGCTCAGTCGCAGTTATTACTTGTGTGTAGTTCTTCAGTCCACAGCAAATACAAAGACGTTGATTTTCCTGTTGCTGCTGTTATACTTTGCTGTCACTGTTGAATATTACTGTCTCTGTTTAGTGATTCTTTTCCAGACAAATTGTGTGATAATATGTTTCTGGCAGTTTTAGCAGGTGATAATGCTGAAGAATTGGAATAGGTACAAGAGAAACAGAATTTGAAGAGTAAAAAGTCACTGTATGTTAAAAACAACAGAAGTCACAACCATGTTAAAATTTAAGAGTTTCAGTACCTGAGGCAACGCTTGAAAGAATTTATAGGTTCCTTTCAGTTGGCTTATTTTATATACTAAGTCTAGAAACATGTGTTCATGTATAGCATTTATTCAGATTAGCACTTGTCAGCATAGTTTTTCGAACAATGCATTGGTGGTTTTGTTGTTTGTTTGTTTGCTTTTAAACTGCTGATAATGTACAAGTAAAAAGAATGCATCCACAAGTGGAAGTTTTAAATGTGCACACAGCTTTCACTTAAGTAGATGGATTTTTATTTTGCAGGTCAGAGTTTAATAGACAAAACATTTTGAGAAGGAAGCTTTTGGAGAAGTTACAAGGTAGACATCACCCGTTTTGTTATAAGCATGTGAATTCCTCACTTGTGCCTTTATCTACACTTTTATACTAGGTCTTTAATAAACAATTACATCCCTATGCTGAGTTCTATCCGATATTTCAAAAATGCTAGTTTTCCTAAGAAAGATGTGATTCTGAAGTATTTTTATATACTTTAGGATATTTACAAAAATATTTACAATGAATCTTTGGCTTATCTATGTTTTATTATTAGAATAGAAATATTTTTCTTAACAGTCTTTTAATGTGTGTCATGAAAATGTATGATACTATAATGACTGTGTAGGTATACATAATAATTAAATTGCTATTTAAGTCTCTGCATGAACTTTAACTTCCATCTTGAGACTTTTACTTACCACTAGAATCTCTTATTTCTTGCTTGACAGTGTTTTTCTGGAGACTGGCATGCAGACATCTGGTTTCCTGGGCTCTGTATATGTGAGAGGTCCTGACTCTTAAAGCTTCTACTGACTTCATAGTATCACAATTTCACTCTTGAATATGGCCTGGACATCACTGAAGTTTGTGTGCTGAGATAACTAGTTCTCCATGTCACTGGTGCATATGTGTGGGTGCTGCTTAAATCAGTGGCTTTTGGATAAAAATAAAATTTTGCTTTCTTTTTATTAAAGCACTTACTAGTTCTTGTATAACTGCTCCATGCCATTAATTTTAGGCATTTTTACAGTCTTTTTACTGCTGTTGTAGGCTCATTTTAAGGAATAATTTTGACTGCTGTGCAACAGGTAGCCTTCTTTGTGTATCCCCTGTTTCCTTGCCTATCTGAGGAGCTGCCAGCCATGAGTAAACGTCTGGGACGAGTGTGTTACTTGCTTTACCAAGTTTGTTTTCAGTATAAAAGAAGGATTTAAGTTGTCCTTTTTCTTTTCCATCTGCCCTGGAGCATTATGCCTCTCTTGTCTCCAAGTTTTCTCTTACTGTGGGAAAATTTACAATTTTCTGCTTGCAACAGTTAGCTCTAGCAAGTCTTACTTTTTAATTATTATTATTTTATTTTATTTTAGTAACAACTTGTTTCTCTGCCCTTGAGTTCATTTGAATTTTTTTTTTTTATTTCCGATATCATGAGATCACCCGTTTCCCACACCTCTGTGAACCAGGGAAGACCCTTAGGCCTATCTTGTCTTCCCTGTCTCTGCAAGAACAGCTTCCCTGTCTTTGCTGGCTTCTTTAATAGTTTCTTATGCTGTTGAAAATGTGTAGTACATTTTAAATTTGAAAAAAAACAAATAGCTAGAAGCATAAAGTCCAAAGCCAAATTTGGTAATAAAATAAAACTGTAGTAGCAGTAAAATACTAATGCATTCATCATTATTTACTCCTTGAAAGGTAAGGTTGTGTGATATAACCTTTTATATCAGCCAGTAGAGCTGGAAGACAGTGTTTTCCTACTATGGTGAAGTATAGATTGAGTTACAGACTGTTGTGTTTGTTTTGTCTGATGAGAATGTATATCCATTGTTGGAGCAATTAAAAGGGTGCTTCTGTTCAGTAAATTTATACATAGAGTGAGTCAGAAGCATAAATTTTCTGCTGTATGTGTTTGGCCTGCATATGCGATTCTTTAGGATTTAATGCTGCAAAAAGTTTAGGTCTGATCTGCTAAAACAGTTGTGAATGTTTTAGTGTTAAATTATGTGTATGTGTCAGTGGCTACAGGACTGTTTGTCCCCATTAGAATGATGCTCAGCTGAAATTAGTTTTCACAGAACTATGTGAAAATAGGTAGAACTGTAGTCATTGTTTGGTGACTTATTTTTGCCTGATTTTACTCATGCACATATTTCCTCTATGTATTCACACACAGGAATATACAACGCTCAGCTGTACTTAACTGCAACTAAATTTTTGCATTCACTGTGGTCACGAGCAGTAAAATAGAGCTAAGATAGGAGGAAGGAATGCAAATCATTAGGTTTAGGTTAAATCCTAATCAGCTTCTTCTGCTTCTTTATTTTCTAAACATTGTCAAAGGCTTTGAAATATCATAAAAATATTGGGCAATTTCACCAAACTGGGGCAGTAAGAAGTATCTACAAACATGGATTTTGGGAGAGAAAGAGGTCTTAATTTTTAGGTACATCTGTGAGATCAGGCTTCCCCGAGAGATAGTCCATAGATGAAAAGCAGATTGATTCCCATTGGTTCCTGTAGAATCTCCTAAAGGACCAAGAAGAGAAAACTGTGGCAGTTGCAAAGCTTTTCACCATCCCCAGTTCACATCTGGAACCATTAATCTATTATACAGGAGAAAATGCAGAAACAATGAAAGAAAGCCCCAACCTGACATACTCTCCTGGGAGGTAATTTTGAGTTTGGAACATATTCAGAGAAGTGCTTGGCAGAGGAACTAAAGACCATTGAAAAGTTTTATGTCATGTCTCTTGAAACAGAAATAAATTTAATGTACTTAAATTATCCCTTCAGACCTTAGGCTGTATATTACTACTTTATATTTAACATAGTCAACAAACCTTTTTCATTAGATATTATGATACCTGAAGAAGTAGACGTAAAAGAGAAGTAGGCAGACATTTTTACTTTCAGAAAATTTGAAAAGTTCTTTAAATACTTCGTCATATTTTGGTTAGTTTTGTCAGGTCACTTATCCAGACTGTTTGGGCTTAAATCACAAAAGCTTTGACTTCAACAGAAGGTTGGAACAGTAGCTTTGCCAATCACAACTTTAGTGGAAATACTGCTAATTTTGCTGTGGCAAGAAGTCAGTGCAGTCTGATATTTGAATCAATTGTTACAAGATATTAAATGTTCATATATTGAGAAAATTACTTCCAATGAAATTGAAAACGGTTTCTTCTATTGCATTTGAAACTTTGGCAACCCTCAAAAAGTGGCTATCCAGAAATTAAACACTTTCTTACAGTACAGAGGATAATAGTAAGGGATCTGATAATAAAGGGCAAGTAATAATAAAGAACATCCACTGGAGGAGGTCTTCCAGTAGTGTGTGCACTACCAGCAGTATGCATGCCATCTTACAATTCTCTACAAATGATGCTTAGACAGCCAAGTGTTTTGTTTTTCTCCAGGGAGTAGCCTATGACAGCGATGGTACCAACCACTGCCACTCTTAATTAACTCTGCTTTGTTTGGGACTTCATGCTTCAGTAGTCTCTGTACTGAGAAGACCTTTGAGGAAGAGAAAAGTCTTACAGATTGTTTTAACAGACTGATTCTAGCCTCTTTAATAAAATATCTGTAAGAGTTATATTTTGCAGTTTTGCCTAGAGTTTGCAGCCAAAATCAAATGTATATTAAACTCTTTCCTTTTTAGTCCCACACACTGAAAAAGGGTCCTTTACATTAAACAGGCATAGGTGGGCAGCAGATGGAGAAATAGAGGCAGAGACCCACGTTCATGCAGCCAAACAAGTATGGGAGGCAGATGCATGTGTAGCATCAGTGGTTTTTTCATGAAGGTAAGTCACGTTCTCCTGGTAATGAGTGAGAAAGCATTTCCTAAAGACTGTACGTCTTCAAATTGGTACCTTTATTGTGCTATTGATGAACCTAAAGTTAGTTAATAGATTTCTGGAAAGTTACAGGAATAAGAGTACCTTTGAAACTCTTGCTTTACTTTTTTGCTTTCTTTCCTGTTTTATTTTTTTTAAATACTGCCCAGTATTGCTGTCAATAATCTTAATTCTTTATATCTTAAGATGAGAAGAGTATTTTTAGGCAGCTATGTAACTTGTCCCATTTTTGGATATGCAGTGTACTGAAATGTTGGATACTTCATTTCTTAGGACAGCCTAAGTATGAAAATGTCTATGTCACAGCCTCCAGAACAATAATATTCTAGCGTGTTCTGTAGCCAGAATGTGAGAGATGCATCATTTTTCAGTAGAAGACAAGATAGGCAGGAATCAGGCCAGTTGCCATAAGTATGGAAGTTTCTCATCGTGCCACTTTGGTCTCACAAGCTTCAAGCAGCATGGATCAGAATTGCACACGTTAGACAGAATGTTTACAAGCACTGGGCTTCTTGTTCACTGTTGGTTTAAAACCTTCATTGAAAAGATCCATCATTGACTTTCTTCTCCCATGGCTCTCCTTTGTTTGATGTTATATAATTGGTTGCAAGCCGCTTGCAAGCCACTTGCAGTGAATGAAGCTTTATTCTGTTAATGTTTGTGGATAGGTAGGTAAATATTTTGGGACATGCTGGTTTTCTAAAATTAGAACTTTTATTGGTCAAAGCAAGTATGTTAGAGAGATCTGCATTTTGATAGATCAGTATGACTAGAACAGGTTGCATTCAGTTGGCATTTCAATGAGTCCTACGTCATTGTTTAATTTTGAGTCATGAGGCAACTAGTATGAGTCTGGTTCATCTGTCTCAGTATTCTTCTATTCTTTCAGTGCATTGATATTTTGATTTTATGGAGTATATATATTTCCAAGAATGAAGGTTTCCAAGAGAGCAGAAAAACTCTTGGTTGAACCTGACAGTTGAAATTTGGGCAGTTCCATCAGGTAATGCCTTTTAAGGAAACCATTAATCCTTCATATTCTAAACTTTGTTTGTATAATAAAAAAAGCAATATTTGGCATAAAGTAACATACCAGAAATTACCTTTGGCAGCCTTTGCAACTGTCTTTGGCCACAGTCATATATAAATGTAAAGAAACTTAAACAGTTTTTTTCTTGGATACCCAAGTAGACTAGAGGTAGGCTGAAACTTGTGGATTGGGGCCGGGGTGGGGGGAGGGTGTATGACGTGACTGACACGAACAGGAGAGAGTGGACGGGGTGTTTTTTCTGGTGTTTGTTTGTTTTGAGAACAATCTCCAAAGCTGGAAATAATAATGATTAGTAGTCAGAATTGTAATATTAGTACTTAAAGGTTTAGTCAGGTCCTGCTGATGTAACTATTGTGCACTCTTGCAGACTTTGTCTATACAGAGAGATGAAAAGTGGATGGGAATGTAATAAACATGCAAACTAAATAAACAACTTCTAGCAGTAAATGTAAGAGTTACAAGAGAATGTCTTTTCATATGGCTTATGAAGTTAGGCTAGGCCATAGGCCTCGTGTCTCATGGGGATAAGGGAAGAAGGAACTTGCTTTCCTTTAGATTGAATTTGTCAATCTTCAAAAATTGTCGTCACTTATTATTATTTTTGGTATCATGTTATTGTAGACCAAAGAATTTCTCTTCAACCACAGAAGAAAGGTCTAACTATGACCCATTAAAGGAAAATGTAAGGTCTTTAACTTGACTGAAAGACATGAGTCTCTTCTTGGCTGGCTGCATCATAGCTGGGAACACTGTAGAGAGGATCTAACTGCTGGTTTTAAAGCACATTGGATTTGCTGTGGCAAAGGAATAAATCCAGGGGATAGTGGATTTGTCTGCGTGGTGTTTTAAGTGTGTTAGTGTAAGTACGGCTTTTCCTGATACCTGGTGATCTTAGCTCTTTTGAAATACCAAATTCACCAGGGACTTAAATAATCAGAACACATAGAAATTATTATATTCCTTCTCTTTCTTTCTTGTCTTCCTTCCCTGTGTCTTTTTCTTTCTTTTCCTCCCTGATTTTTGAAGTAATCAAGGAGATTAAGTTCCATAACTCCATTAGTACAACACTGTAGCCAGGAATGAAATTGTCAGGATGGCTGCTTATGGGTCCCTCAACAATTGTAATTAGGCTAAATTGCACATATGTATTAAGACATAAAACATGGCATATAGCAATATGGAATATTCCTTATAACAGACTATGTATGCTGTGTGAGCCGTCAGTTTGAAAATCTTGACTTCTCTGTCTTTTAAAATATCTTTTGAAATGCAACATTAATGCCTTCTTTTTCCTTTTGCATGTAAATTTTGTTCTGTGCCCACTGGTGATAAGAATCAGGTCATGAATGCCATCTTGTTATCCCTGTGAACTCTGCTTAACAAGAAATCTTTCTCCTTCATTTAATGTTTTTGCAATGAGAACTAATGCATGAAGAAATAAATAACAGCATGCAGTGAAACGAAAAGTGTGAAACCGTGAGCTTCTATTATGGCCACATTACATGTCAGTAAGTTCCAAATGATCTCTGATACTTAACTGCTACAAAGATGATCAGATGACTGGACCACCTCCAACATGAGGACAGGCTGAGAAGGCTGGGGTTCAGCCTAGAGAAGAAAAGGCTCTGAGGAGACCTTGTAGAGACCTTCTAGTAATTGAAGGGGACATACAACAAAGCTGGGGAGGGGCTGTTCACAAAGTCTTGTAATGATAGGACTAGGAGGAATGGGTATAAATTGGAAAGGGGAAGATTTAGGCTAGGTATTAGGAGGAAATGCTTTACAATAAGGTTGATGAGGCGCTGGAACTGGTTTCCCAGGGAAGTAGTGGATGCCCCATCCCTGGAGGTGTTCAAGGCCAGGTTGGAAGGGGCCTTTTGAGCAACCTCATCTAGTGGGGAGTGTCCCCTGCCCATGGCAGAAGGGTTAGAATTAGGTGATCTTTAAACCCAAACCATTCTGTGATTCTGTGTTTCTGTAATGTTTTTAGAAAAACAGATTGAAATATTACTTTGGCTTACAGACACACATAGAGGGATACTTAGATTTCATTTTTGTTTCTGCTGACTGGCAAGTGTTGTACCATTTTGCAATCTAGCCAGCTTTTGGTTCTTGTACTGTCATATAATTAACAGCTCCTGTGCAATCGCTACATCGTGTTGTTGCCTGGGAATACCAACCCCCTGAACTGGACAGAAGTAAATTCCTATTGATTGCTGAAGCTAACATCACCAAGCTGCTGTGACAGCATAGCGTGCCTTGCTTTGCTCACTAGTTCAGCAGTGGGACTCCTGGGTTGTTGTCATCTCCTTTTAGCCTGCTTCCAGTCTCATTCTTTCTTTATCCTGTTTGATTTAGTTCTGATGTTTGAATGTTTGGTCTGTCAGCCAAATGAAGACTTACATATCTGACTTACAGGGACAGGAAGATCGACCTGAAACTGGTCATGCACGGGTGATTATTTCTGCTCAGGTATTCTCCATATTCCGTATCGGAGTACTGGTTTGCTCCAGGCTTTTTACCATCATCCTCTTCTTACATCTCCTGTTGAAATCAAGAGTTTGTGTGAAGCAGCAGGATAGTTTGTAATCAACAGCAGGGCATTGCATTTGCAATGATTTTGTTTAATTTGCTATAATTGGAGTTGAAATGCAGAAATCCCATTTAGTTGTATCTTATTATAATAAGAAGTTGGAATTTTCAAAAGTATGTGTGATATTTTGGTGTCCAGCTTTCCTTAGGGGTTAATGAATGTTGAAGAGTATTGTTCTACGTTTTGAGCAAGTGCAGTTTAATATTAATTAACAGAATGCTGAAAGGACTTTTACGATTTTAATAGAGATTTGTCTCTATACGTAAACATACATATTGCAATTCTGTCTCCTTTTGGCTTGTGGACTTGTTTCCTGCATTATGGTAGCTCCAGGCAGCTCCTGTCAAAATGTGGGAGATACTGAGTTAATATAGATGATAAAGTATTTCCCTTATCTAACAGGATGCAATCCATTTCATTTTATAATTCTAGGTAAAATGACAAATTAGGCTTTAAAAGCATGGCATTATCTGAAATATTTGAGAAGCAGCTACAGCTTTTCATAGTTTCACAGGTATTATCTTTGCAGCTACTGATAATGTTACGCTGGTGTTGGAAGATGTATTGTCAGACAGTAGCTCTGACAGACACAACTTCAAGACTTCTTGCTTATAGGTCAAGATGAGGTAGAATGTTAATAAAACCAAGTAATTTTATCATCATATACTATCGGGAAGGTCCTAACTTGTATGTTTGTCTTCCATGAACTGGCTTTCTAACTCAGTAGGTCTGTTCAGGGGAACTGAGATTCGTAAGAGCAGCAGAAAGGAGAGAGAAGGATTACTGTTCTTTGGGGTTTTGTCTATGTAGTTGTTCTCTGACACAGAATGTAGCTCCTAGATGTAACACTTAGTGAGATCATAGGCTTGAAATGAGTTCAGATTCCATGCACGCAGGAGTTTGAGGATCAGGGCTTTTCTGGAACAATTCTCAAGTTGAAACAAACCTAGCTTTGCTGATGATATTCAGTTGAGTCTTTAAATGAGTTGCTGGTGGATGTGTTCTTGGACCTTCCTATATTATGGAAATTTTCTAAAGATAAGTTACTTAGATATTTAGAGGACAGCCTGTACTGTGCCCTCAAGTTTTCTAATTAATGACAGCTATGGGCCTACTTGAAAGTAAATTACAATGCTGAGCTTATTGCTAGGTGCATTTATTTTTTGAGGCATGCAGCAGTCTTATTAGCAATAAAATGAAACTTGTCAGGTTATTCTGTGTATATTGTATGTGCATATAAAAGCCAATGCTCATCTGTAAGGGCTGTGAAAAATCACCTATGCAACATTGAAGCCTAGGCAACAGCGAAAGGAAAAGAACTTCAGCCCTGTTAATACTGTGCAGCAAAAAGCAATCCAGCTAACATTATGTAAATCTGAATTTTAAGACGCTCAGTGATGCAACTATTTTACTTGAAATAATTTGGAAAAGTAAGTATACTCGCTGAAGCTAATTTTGAGTACTTTTTATAATATTTTTTCAAATTTTCTCCTAAGTTTGTTGTAAGTTATTACCATAACTTTTATTTTGTTAGTATGATTACTCATGTAGTCACAAAGAGAAATTTCTTGTGGTAAGAAAAATGGTGGTATTTTAAACTGTTTTTTTTTATATTTCTGTAATGGAGTGAATGATGTCACTGAGTCATATGGATTTGTTTGAAAGTTCTACATTATTGAAAGTTCATTGATTCTCCAGCAGCTTTGCTAGTGTGTGACTATTTACACTTGCTCCTGCTGGTATCTATTAAAACCTGTACTATCTGTAAACTATTTGATAATACATCGCTGGGTGCTTTAACCACATTTTGAAGTTGTGAACATTTAATAGGTATTTTGTGGGGTTTGGGTTTTTATTTGTTTTAATAAATTCAATTACAAATTTAATAATTGTTTTGTGTGATTTTGAGGTATTATAGCATTTGAGGCTTGTGGAATAGTTCCTTTGCTTTATTCTTCTCTATGACACCATGATTCTCCGCCCTTTCCCTCTTCTCACTATTTCAAATTGTACAGTAGATACAGGTAAGCAATATTTGAGCAGAAGGGGATTTGTTTTCCTACAGAATATGCAGCAAAACCTACAGCAACCTAGTTTTACTTCTTTTGTTGTCTTTTGCAGAAAGTTTTAATGTTTGAAGAAAAGACGAGCATAAATTCTTGCCATTGCACTTTGACATGTTACAATAAAAGATGCGAAGGATAAGGTCATTTTTATTAGGAAGGGTGATATGCAAGAAGAATCCTAGTTCCTCAGAACTGGACTTAGTGATGGGAGTGGTTATTGACTTGCCATTTCTTGTACTTGGGTCACGTTTCATCAGGCTTTGAAAATCTTGAAGGCATCAAAATAAATCCTGAGGCTCAAATAGCATAGCATTACATATTAAGAAGTACTGACCAAACAGACTTTGTTTTACACAAAATTATGTTTTCAGTTCTTGGAAGGGGAAGGTCAACCTGGACTCAAAGTATGATTAAATAGGTGAAAAATATTGCATTAACACGGACTTTTAAATATGTTTAGAATGTTTTAATCACTGGAGTATGTGGTTGAATACCACTAAAACATTCATAATCAGTCAATGTGAAATTTTTGTTAGAATTTAGGGCAGTTGAAGTTCCAAAGTACTCATTAATTTCTGAAATCTTAGAGGTACCTTCCTGAATTTGTATGAAAGCCCTTTATTTTTAACAAAGACTATTAAGTGAAGGTCCCATTCGGTAATCTTCGTTAATGTCCAGGCTTGGGCCTGAGGCTGGAAATATATCTTTACTTTAAAATGTCTGTAGCATAGAGCTGTCTCTGATATACATCAATTTGTCATAGTCAGTAAAGTCCCACCACCTCTATTTTTCTTCTTAAAATTTCATAAAATATATTTTTTCTACCATTTCAATGTTGTGCTTTATCATCATTTTTTTGTTTACTCTCTGATACTGAGCACAGAAATGAAAAAATGTGATATGACCATCCTGCAATGGGAATCAAATATATTACAGGCTATAGAATTTCAGTCCCACACTTCTCTCCTGTAATTTAAGTGTCAGTATTTTTAGATCATTGATGTAGTTAGTGGTTTTTAGTGCCAAGTGAGACAGATTGTTTCACAGCAGGTAAACACAATTTTGGATATTACAGAAGTTTTCTTAAAATCATATTTGAACTGTGGAAACTTCAATGTATATTATAAGATTTAAAGTACTCAAAACCCCCTTGCTTTTCTGGTATGTCATATTTGAGTGTCCTTTTTGATGAAATATATATATATATTTCTCTTTTAAATTTAATAGGACATATTCCTTTGGGACAGTGGCTGCTCTGTATTCATTGCTCTCTTTTATTAGTTCATGTGTCATGAAGCTTTCTGGCTAGATGTGGCTGTGGAGTGGCTGGTTACATTTTTAACAAAACTGTTTAGTGCCCTTTCGATCCTTTGTCATAATTTCTTCCCTGAAAAACAGAAACAGACATCAAAACACTTTTTCTGCCTATTCTTTTGTTCACAGTATTGCATGGAGCCTGGAATTACCCACTGGAAAAGGCAAACATAATGCAGAAACTGCAGGGTTTCTGGCAAGATCTTTTCAGAAGCCAAAGCTGCAAATCTGTGAACTGGCAGTGCTGGTTCTTGTAAACCTGGTTTCTGCCTTTTCTCTCTTGAGTATTATAACTGCTTTTGAAGAGGATTTCTACCTCTCAGTGATAGTCTAAAATACCTGCTTGTTATTTTATAGTTGGATTTTTTTTTTGTCTGTTTGTTTCTTCTGGAATTGATTGCCATATGTAGTACATTGCCTCATTACAGCACCAGTACAATGTGATGTATCTATGCTAAAATGGGTTTTAACATGGAGGGGGGGAATCTAACAATATTTTTAGAGATGGCAAGGGAACTGGCAAAAGATACAAATGTTGATTTTACTTTTTCATTTCTACAAGTGAGCATAACCTCAGGATATTTGTAATGTTGTGCAGGAATGTTTAATGGTTTCATTGGCTTCTATGGCATGGATCTTTTAATTTTAACTTCAAGTTTATACTGATAATTGACATTTTTATTCATTTCCTTTTGCAACTACAGCAAATAGAGCATTAAATACAATCCATAGCATACTTAAGGCTTCTTTTTGTGATGTGTTGTATTTACTACATAACTACATTTCTTGGGACTAATAAAAAGATAATTAATGTGTTTAACTTGAATACAAATATGCATATGTTAAAATGTAAAGATACATAAAATGTACATTTTTATATAAACATATAGGTATTTATATACATTATGCATTTATAATTTTCTGTAGTATTAGAAGACAGTAAGATAATATCTCTGCCTTAATTTTATTTTCTTCAGAAGGGCTTGAAACGAGAAGAAAGTAGGGGGATGTTGATCTGACAAGAAAAATAGTATTTCTTACAGCATTCAGAGTTAATAGGTGGCATGTTCAAATTTGATTGAAAATTGCCAAAACCTTGTCTATACTTTTTGCAAGATTTTAGACGAATAGTGGCATCTAGAAAAATAAGCTTGCTTTATGAGATTTTTATTTATGTAAACTGTTGTCACTGGATGTTGCTCTCCTACATCTGCTAAGATCCAAAATAACCCATTGACTAAGCATTTGTATTCCAATATGTTTTCTGCTAAACACAATAAAGAAATCTTGTGAGTGTTTCTACACTGATGAAGATAAACAAATAAAGCAATATATTCAAAATCACAAAATAATCTTGTACTAGGAATTGTCAAAGGGTCTAGCCCTTGGTAGAGGAGACATGAATTACATAAAAATTATTTGGAATATCAACTCAGACAACGTACTGTGCATTAAAACAAGCTTCATACCAGTTGTCTTTGAGTACAGAGAGCGTAATTGCACAGTTTACAAGCAGCAGAGTTAAATGTGGGAGTAGAATATCTCATAGTGTGTGATGGGTTTGGTGTTTTTTTGGTTTAGCGCTTTTGTTTTGTGGTTTTTGTTTGTTTTTTAAAAATCTTACAGATTCATAGCTTTTCAATTTTTCTTGAAAGAAGAACTTTTCTTTATCTGCAGGCCAGTTTTGTGTCAGTAAATGGTATTATGACAAACAGGAATAGCTACTATGTTTAATGCTAGTAATCAAAAGAGACTTTTAAGAAATTTTTTTTTTCTCCTTTCAATTCTTATGTGAAAGCTTTTTTGCTGTTATGCAGTCTGTGTTTGCCTGCTAAGGCAATTCTAGTTGTTAAATGCAGGTCTGTTTCATCAGCATAATGCTGCTTTGCTGTTAGCAATTATTTTCTTTCAGGGTTTGCCAATTAAGCTAGTGCTAGTGAAAATGCACCTAATTTGTCAAGAAATGGCAGGATGAAATATAGGGTCCATTATATAAATTGGGAAAGAAAAAGAAAAAAAATCAGGAAAAGCATTTGTGAGACATGGTGATTCTTGATCTTTTCCTGTGGTATTTTGTTCTGATTATGCCTCTGTCCGCTGCAGATGTTGGAAGAACTGTAAAGCAAGTGGTCGTAAGTTGTGGGTCATCCGTATCCAGAGTACTATGTATTCAAAAATTTTACTATGAGAGAAACTGCCCAGAGTTTTGTGCAAAGACTATGTTAGTCAAAAATTGAGTTGGTTTTTTTTTTATTGTTTTTAATTTTTTTCCCCTTTCTTAGACTCAACTGGTTTGTGTTTGACACAACTGGTTATTAGTGAATGAGATATGATGGCTTAGCTGGCTGCTCATTTATTACCTGCATTCTGCCTAGGCTGAATTCTTCAAAAGCATGTGTGCTCAAAACGTAAAGAGTGATGGCTGGGTTTTCTAGCAAAGTCCTTAAGCTTTAGGAGGAACAGAGTAAAGAAATAGGTTAATTTTACAGTTCCTGTGTGTAAAGCAAAATGGATTTAATTTGTGGCAACCTGAGAGAATTAAAGAGAAGGTGTTGAGAGAAGAAAAGAGTAGGGATAGCTTGACTCGGAGAAGCAAAAAACATTTCAAAAACTCCTTCATTAAACTAAAACATTAATACACGTATTGTTCAAATTAAAGTTAATGTAAGCTATGTATTCTTCCAGATTTTATTATGTGACATATCCTGACGTACCACAAACAGTTTTAATTATCTAGACTGTGCTGGACATCTAAAGTCCCACTACTTCAGTCCGAGACAGCTCCCAGACTCTGCAGTAGTTCTAATTGCCCTCAGCACCGCTGAGACCCCTCTGTAGGGAACCCAGGCTCATTTACAGTGTTGTTGATCAGCATTTCATACTGAAACAATATTCCTTCTGGGATATCCTTATGATATTAGCTGTCTTTTAAACTGGTTTTACTGTTTGTGAAAACAGATTTCCTCTAGTGTGTTCCCCGCAATGAAAATGGGTGGAGGAATGTCTGTCTCCACATAGTGAAGTCCTGGTGGAGGAAGAGTGCAAGAGATAAAAGGAAATGTTGAAGCATACTGCCAGTGGATAAAAATTGGACTAGATGTGAGTAGTAATAGAAATGTTTAGCTGAAGATCAAAGGGAATTGGCCTCTTTAAAACTAACAGCAAATAATGAGGTGACGTACAGTTATTCCCTACAGAAAAAGTGAACTATGGTGAGAAACCTGGAAAGCTATTTAGAGTGAAGAACAACTATTGGCACAAGAAGAGAAATGTACAAAGTATTCAGTGTACACAGTGGGGTAATGGAGCAGGTGTCCTGGCAAGGCAGTGTGTTTCTTGAACATCCTTGCAGTAAGATTACTGGAGCATCCTCCTAAGACCACTTCCAATCTTAAAATAAAGCTATCAGTCTCTACAGAGGACTTTCTGACACTATTATATTTGATAGCTGAGAAATAGAACTGATTATTTGGGAAGATGTGTTTCAACCCCCCTTTCACTTTGAATTGTGTATTTGCCTATGTTGGCCATTGTTTTCATTACAAGATTTTAGGAAAATTATTCATGTGTTGCAAGGAGATTTGTGTGTGTTGAAAGGGTGTTTGGGAACCACTGTGTCTTTGTGTTTGAAGGCATGGGAACTGTGCTGTTTTCCACCACCTAACAACGAGACCAGTTAATGACTTTAATTTTAGGGAAATTTATCAGGTTTGTGTCTGGGAATGAGGTGAAATTTGGCATATGTGTTTGAAATGGAGGGAATGGTGGGCTAAAGCGAACAACTCATTCTATGGGTGCTCATTCAGGCATTTGATTAGCTTATTAAAAGTTTGGGTGTTACTTGTTTCCTAGTAAACGTGCATGATTGACATTTATTAGCCAGATCACTCAAAGGCTCATATCTTCTCATCCTAATGCTGGAAAACTTCAAATGGTCATCATGACAGATAAAAGGACATGTTTGGGGTTTTTTTTTCTGAGATTTTTTCTTAAGCTGTAAATCAAAACAGGCTCTCCCTATAGGCCATGTATATTAATTTTCCTGGGTACACCATGGAAAGTTTGCTGGCCTGCTTAAGATAGGTCAGTGGCCTCTGTGCTGTTGCGTGTATGCAGATGCTCATGTTTCTGTAACTCCTGGAAAAAAAACTTGTATCTGCTGACAGTCTCTGTTTAAGAGCCAGTAGTGAATGAGTGTAAATAACCTTTTACCTGCAAAGTTCTGTGGCATGTTGGGGCAGAAAACGTAGTCAGTTGCTGTACCTGCTCATGTAGTGTTGATGGAGAGGGGACGAACTGAAGACAAGAGCAGGTGAGAATTGAAACAAGGTTTCGAACATTGCCTTTAAAAATATTTTTTTCCCTTGCTACTCAAGGATTCATTTTCAGTCTTTGTAACAGTAAGTGAACTTGTAAGATTCTATGCATTTCATAGCCTCATTTTTTTATTTATTTTTAAATTTCTTTTTCATACTAAAGCATTTTACTGGGAGGACTGGTATGGATTATTTTCCTGGTATGCTAATACATAGCAGCAAACTTGGCTTCCAAGTACGGGTGTGTATTTCTGTGGGAAAACGGTGAGAAAGAGCACATAGTACAGCCTGTCTAATGATTTAGGTCCTGAAGACTAGGACTGACAACTGAGTAGTAGTGTGTTAGAACTAAAACTCTAGGATTTATCTTACTTGCCTTTTTTGTTGGTTTTTGTGGATGTGTTTTTTTGTTTTGGTTCTTTTTTTTTTTTTTTAAAACATTAAGTTTTATATCCTGTAGATTTTCTTTGGAGCCACCAGAGAGAGTTGAAACTTCTGTTTTCTGTGTGAAATCTGAGACTTCTGTGGATTTGCTGGATTGTAGGAACCGGCATACTTAAGTAAATAGCAAATAACAGGAAGTTTATGATTTAAGCCAGATGAGCTTGGCAACATTGAGGGCTGTGTGTACTGATAGTCTTAAGATAATGTCATAGCCCATTTCCAGTAGTTTCTAGGAATGTGTTAGCAATAATGGGTCGTAGCTGTCTTTATAGATATGGATATATTGCATAGTGGAAATCATGACTGACATGCTCCTAGCTCATAGGCTCATACCTGTGAGCCATTGATGTGACTGGAGAATCACTATGGAATGAGAAGGATTCTGATGAGTAGGTACCACCAACATCAGCCAGATTTCACTTGTAGAAGCTGTTTAGCTCAGATGGTTTTAAATCTATGCTTAGCAGCTTTATTTGGAAGAAAAAAAATTCAGTCCTGCCTGCTGCTGCTGCCTGCTTGTGGTTAAGAGGATGCTGTTCAGCCTTTAAGTCTGCTCATCCCCTCTTCTGCGAGAGATCATGTTGATTCTTCCTGGGAGCATAAGGATCTAGAAATTACCTCTGAGACCATCAAAATGTTTCCTAATACATAATACAGAAAGGAATTACTCTTTTGTGTTGGGGTTTTAGGGTTTGTCAGATGTCCCTGTTTAATTTCAGTTGATGGTCAGCTATCAGATTTGAGGAGGGCTTTCTAATGCTTTTACCCAGCTTTCTATTCTGTGCTTTTTGACAGTTCTTCTGGGTCTAGTTTTTAAACTCCTGCATTAAATTAAGTGTATTGCTTCTCACAAACTTTTCTTGGAATCTCACGGCTATGTGTTTTATGAACATATATGACTGTGGGCACCTTCTTCCATCCCTGTCTCTTTGAGCTCTGGGAGTAGCTGCTCAATCTCAGTAGTACCCTCAGCTTCGAAGGAGAAAATCCTGTCAATAAGGAAAGCAATTTAAGAAAAAAACCCTCAACATTTTTTGTTCCGCAGTGTATGGTGATTGACTGGTGCTTACAGATACTGTACAAACAGGTTATATTTCCATTGAAGTGTTTCTACAAATGTCTTGGTGGGCACCCATATTTTCTGTTTCATTGTGATCTGTAATACTCTGGCTGCTTTAAGGAATTACTGGCTAAAATTTTGCTACAAGTTCCTGTAGAATGCTTCTGAAATCCCAGCACCCCTATTAAATTTTGCTCGCTTGCAAATAAAGAAGGTGGGTTTTGCCTAGCAACAAGCTTTGTGGTTTCTACCTGAGGATGGAAAAACGCAAGTGCATTTGTTAAGCCTTTTGCGTCATCTCAGTGCTGAAGATTTTGACGGTCAAACCATTGCTGACATTTCTGTTATGTGCAACAAAGAGAATAATCCAGTATGTTTTTCAATAACAGTGCTGTCACTTGCAGGACTGACAATAGTTAAAAGTGCATCCGTAACTGAATAACCAGATATTCTGGAAACACATGGAAAACAGGCGTATTTTCAATCAAAAAGCCTTGCTCTTAATGGCTATTTTCTGACAGATTTTTTTTTTCTATTTATATGTTCCCTGAAATATTTTATAGAAATCTGAGTCCCTTTGAACAACCCACCCAAACAACCAGAAGTGTATTTTACGTATTGTAGTTTGTAAATGATTAGTCATCACTTGTAAGTTGCCTCATGAAGGAGGAGGAAATTTATATTGAGTGAAGATGAAGAGCTAAATTGCGACTGCTATGTGTCTCAGTTCTTCCTGCCTTTATTTTTCCCCTCAGAAGATTAATTATGAGGAATATTTAAAAAAAAGTATCCAAAGGAACACTGTCAGTGGGTTTGAAGAAACCGTAGCTGCACACTGTAAGCATATTTTCCACTTGCTGATGTTTTTTTGTGGAAATTTATGGGGTTTTTTTGTTATTTTATTTTAAGTTTCTATAGTCTTCTAGTACACTGCCTATGAAAAGTGATGTTAGCATCAGAGTTCTTAAGTACAGCAATATGGGGAGCTCAGTTTATGAAGAAATATGGTCTTGGTAAAGCCTGATAAGATTATGTTAAACCTCTCTGGTCCAAGACCAGAAATGCTGTTAATTGGAGTCTTGGCAGATCTTTTTACTTGCTGAGTATCGTACACTTTGGTTGGTGGGTTTGTTGTCTGGCTTTTGTTTTGCTGTGTTTGTTTGTCTTATGAGTAGTTAATTTACTACACATGGTAATACTGAAGAATCCTGAAATAATGTTTTTGTGTCTTGATTTTGGTACAGCTATCTATTTTTTTGAGTTAGTTTTGGAGATTTCTGATCGTGACTCTACCCCTAGATGGCAGTTTTCTAGGTGAAACTGTAACACACTATTTCCTTGCAGGTTTTGGTTTGTGGTTTTGATTGGTACTTCTTCTCTTTTGTTTGGAAGTGTGAGGGAAAGGGTTAATGGAAGGGTTAAAGGTTTTTAGATCAGTGGTTTATTCACTCTTATTCTCTGAGTATTAGCTCTGTGAAATAACATTTGCATGTGCTTGTTTAGGCATAATTTTCTATGTTGTTCCTTTGCCATTCCCCATCATGATCCTACATTTGTCAATGAGAGAGAATTTCTAAAATGTCCTGCGAGAAGCAATGAAAAGTGAGTGGGAAAATATTCTTTGTATTACTCTGTACAAATTATGTGATTTGAGGAAAAGGAATATTTTTATGTGTATAGATTTTCAGACTGACAGTGGTAGTTTATAGAACTGCCTGCTATCTCCTCTGTGCACCTGAGCTCCTGAAGGGAGCAGGCCTTGATTTTGTGAAGGTCTAAATTCTATTTCTGGTGCATGAAATTCATCTCTCTTAATGTGATGAGTTCCAGTGCACTGCCATGTACCATACAGCAGTTGCAACCATGCACAGTTTAAAATGTGCCTCAGAAACAAAGAGTCTAATGTTAGAGTGAGATGCTTTTCAGCTTTTTTTGTTTCCCCGCAAGTAAAATGATACATCTCCTCCTATCTGCTGGGGTTTTTTTTTGACTTGAACCATGATTCATGTGCAAGGCTTGAAAAGATGCCGGTTGTATTAAGGCAGTTCGGCATGCGGCCATGGCTTGTAAACCAGTTTGACTCATCCCAAATTGTGCCTTTTCTGGCAGGTCAGCTATTCAGCTGGCAAACACAATCCTGATGAACAGCATGAATTGCATTGCTGAAGCAACTCTTCCTTCAGGTTTGATTTCCATACTGTAACCTGGAGATCTCCTTTTTCTTCCTGACACAGTGCCTTAAAAGAAGTTTTTCTAGTGTCTGTTGTTCAGGGAGTAAGATTTCTTCCTTCTTCTCCTCCTCCCATTCTTGAACATCTCAATTTTTTTCAGCTCATTAAGTGAACATCTTGATTCACTACCCTGGCAAAGGAGGTCGCTTTTTTAAAGCTCCCACCTAGCTTCTTATTCAATGGTGTTTGACTACTGAAATTTTAATTGGATCAGAAGCCATAGTTGAAAAGCTGGCAAGCCTTTTTTTCCTTATACTCTCATTGATTTCTGTTGAAGCAAACAGATGAACTTACATATAAATATGTATATATGCTTTTTAATGAAAAGTGCTGGAATTCACTGAAAAAGGTTAAAATTGAAATGAGTAATCTTCAGTGCATAATGCAATTGTTAATTTTAGCTTCTTGCGTAGGAGCTGTTATGATTTGAACAGCCGGCTCTAGCCTTCATTAGAGAAGAAGCAGGCGGTTTTGAGACAGGTGGAACTGTATCAAGCTGTGAAAGTGATTTACTTGAAGCTGGTCATTAGTGTTAGAAATCTGGTCCTATCCATTGCATCCTTACCTTGTACAACAATTGTTACCATTGTTATTTATTTTTTATCTTTTTCCAGGCTGACTATGATCCGTCAAGCTCTCTGAAGGACCAGCATGGAGATTGGCACTCTGAACTGTTGATGGGGACATGGGACTCACATTGTTATTGATCATTTGTGTGGACTTAACCAGCGAAGAGCAACAGAAGACGCTGGAAAGGCAGTGGGAATTATAGCAGTTTTTCAGGTAAATTGCTTTTATTGGTGCAGCTGTTAAGCTATGAGTGTAATTGGTTTTGGGAACACTGTAGATGAGGTGGGGAGTTATATGCCTATGAAGAACTTGGGCATGCATGTGCATTTCTTCATGTAAATCCTTAAGAAGTTAAGGGCTGTTTAATAGACCAGTTTCAGGTTGTGCCATTCATCATGTTTTGATTTTTTAGCAAAACGCTTCAAGTTTCAGTTTTAACTGCAGAATAGCCAATACCATGGGATTTCTTGGGGAGGACAGTAGGAGGAAGGAGGACAAGCCAAACCTTGAATTTGTTTACTGTAAGCTCATTTGTGAGCTTCGTATTCCAGTCAGTTTATTCATGAACCATGTAGCTTCATTTCTGGTGAAATCCACAATCCTTCTCAAATAGGAGATTATGTAGGAAAGCTTTTATTATTTTCTTTTCTTATAGTGTGAAAACAAAAGAAAAAATCATAAGCGAGTTTTTAAAACTCAGTAGGTCTTATTTTTTCACTTAAAATATAGCTTAAAAAACCTGAAGATAAGTGATCAGATCTGTTGAAAGTCAATTACAAGCTGTAGAAAGAACATGGCAAACCGTGATTTTTGCTTAAAAACCGCTGTTTCATTGTTGAAGTGGAAGGTAGTGTAAAAGACCCATTCTCAACTGCAGTTGTTTTTCCTGAAGATAATTCTTAAGCCAAATGGATGGGGAAAGAAAAGTTAAATTATTCATGAGTCTCATTTTGACAATTGATCAGTGGGGGAGGCTTCAAGAGGGATCTGGAGGGGGGAGAGAGAGAGAAAGGGAAAGAAAATAATAATAGGCTTTAACTTTGAAAAGCCTTTAAAGCTTCTGTACAACAACCCATTGTGAGCTGAGAGTAAATGCAGTTCAGTTAAGGTATCATCATTAGAAATACCTGCCAAGGGCTTCCTGTAGGATTTTTAAAGTGACATGGGGTTTGGGAAGAGGCTTAGGATTTTAATAATGGAGCTGTCAGTTGGATGCCTGAAAATGTTGACCCTGAGAGCTTTATTGCCAAATCGAGATTTCATATTTACATTGAATTATTATCTCTTCAAAAGCGCGCACACACACACACACACAGACTAGTAGTGAGCATTATGGGCTTCTGCTATGTACAAAAACATAACAGAATGCTAAAAACAGTGTTGTTGCTCACACTAGACTTATGTATCTGTTTGTTTCGTTTGTTTGGCTATTCATTTTATTGAAATAAAAAGGAAAAAAAGAGGGGAAAAAAAAAAGGCAGAGGAGGAGAGCACTGGAAGTCTGAATGAGTCCTTCTTGCCTGATGTCAATGAGCTCTGTAGTGGAGAGTCTCTCACTGTCCCTGCCTGCATATTGGCAGTCCCAAGACTGAGCTGGGAGAGACAGGACTAGGGGAGTTGCAGCCTCTTAGTGTAAATCTGCTTTCCACCAAGACTGTTTAGATCAGAGCTCTGCTTCTTTAACCTGACGCCGTTCTGTTCTTATCCAGTAGTCAGTTCAGTACATCTCTTCAGCTGGGACATAGATAGCTTCCCACTCCTGAGCTGCATATTTTGGTGCGTTAATAAAAAAAAATTAAATTATTTGCTTGAGAACTGAAAAAAAAAATTCACCCATGGTATTCTTTTGTGTGTGTGTGTGTGTGTGTGTGTTGTGATATTGTGACCTTTCAGGTCACCAAATCTTGTTATTTTAATTTCTGTCTGGAAGAATGTCTGAGCAAGGTAAATTGAACCAGGAGACAGCAGAGGAAACTGCAAAAGAGCAGGAGTCTGCCATCTCCGAAGCGAACCCAGACCACTGTATCCTTAATAAATCTGAAAGCTTGGAAGTAGAGGAGAAGGAAGAGAAGCTGAGTGATGCCAAGACAGAGCTGCAGGTAAGAAGGGAATAGTGAATGGGTTCATTAAATGTCAACAAGTTACCATTGCTTTTTCATTTCTATGATCTTTTTCATTGTCTATGCTTCCCATATTTCTCTCATAATTTTGAGACCGTCTTTTTTTGCTTTTCCTTTTTTCTCCCTATAAAATAATGTTATTCATTATACTTTTCAAGCTCTTTAGGCTGCTATGTTATTAATTTTTCTGAGAAGTTAATTTCCTAGATGTCTTTGTTTAAGGCTTGGTGAAATATGACTGTTGTCTCTCTTTGGGAATTTAGAAAACTACCTTGAATGAATTGACAGGTAATACTAATGAATAATTATTTAATGTGTGGTTTGGTTTGTAGGTGTTACTGCCAACAAAAAGTTTTAATGCAAAGCCTAAGAAGGTAATTTCATAAGAAGACCTATCAGATAAGGGGTTTTTAATGCTTTTTACTCAATTGTATATAAAAATGAAAGGGGAGACCACAGTTTAAGAAGAACTTGGAAAGGGGGAGTATATACTTAAGTGTGCCTTTTCTTACATTTTTATTATATGCAAAATTACAGAATACTATGCAGTGTGTTTTTGTTGCTCTTAAAATGAATAAAGCAAATAGAGATGATTCTTGGTTTTCCCTGCTTTCCATACTGGGTTTGGGGAAGTTACTTTTGCAGTCAGCAACTGATTAAAATATCATTTTAGGAGTGATTTAATCTGTTTATTGGCAATGTCATTCACATTTTTCACTGTAGTGATAACTGCTTCTTTTTTTTTTGCTATACGCAGAAACGAGGTACAAATCAGAACCAGCAGAAAAAGAGATCCAAGGTAACAGTCCATCTCTGTTTGGAACTGTATGTCATGGTAGGATAAAAATTTCAATCATCTGTCTGTCTGCAGTGGAAATGGAAATGATGGCCTTTCTTGTGTGGTCATTGGTTTGTGGTGTTTTTTTTTTTTTTTTGGCTTGTGTTCTTTTTTCCTCCTACCTTAGGCCACAATCTTGTTGCACAAATGCAGAGGAGTTTCTTTAGGTGAAACGTTTTGGTCTCCCCTTTATTCATCCATCATACTTTTATGCTGATGGACTTTCTCCCAGCTTGTGTTAGACAGCTTGTATGCACCAGCGGGGAAGGAAAAAGCTCATTCTTTTTGCTTTAGTAATTAATGATTTTGTTTGAATTTTATTGCAATGGACTAATCTTGACATAAAGAAGCAGAGACTGGCTGGGTCCTTAAGGGCAGAGGGAAGGAGCTTTGAGGAACAAAAAAAAAAGCAAACCCAAAACCTTCTTTTAATTTTCCAAGAGCAGATCCATAAAACTCACACATCTCATTATCCGTGCTCTTTGGATATAATACTACCAGAAGACGGGAGGGGCAGGGAGAGGAAGCCCACCCAAACGAAGCAGTGAAGAAACCCCCAAACCAGATCACAGTAGGAACCTTTGAATTTAACTTTATGTTAAATTATGTTCAGTGTTGGATTATCTATTATTTACTGTGATGATTTTGGTGAAAGTGAGTGAACTGTAGCAGATATTATTGAAATCAAAAAGAAACCTACCACCTCCCCTCTGTGGCAAATGGCTCAAAGGTTAGAATCCTTTTCTATCTGCATTGAAAGTAGGTACAGTTTTGCTCTCTGTGTGGGTAGGAGTTATTTGGGATATTTAGGGAGAGCTGATGAGTGCAGCTTACATGATGTGGGGTCAGTAGTAGTGTTCTCTGTTTTGTTTTCTTTCTCTCTTAGTCAGGAACTAAAGGAAAACTCGTACGGAGTCTTGCTGTGTGTGAAGAGTCATCCCCTCGCCCAGCAGCCGAAAACCTTCATGATAATCAGGTACACTTGCAGTCATTGGTGTTAGCTGCATGGTTGACCTCCATGTTCAATTGCATGATTATGTTACTTAATTGGGCATTTAACAATGTCTTTCTTGGGGGAAAATTACATCTGACAATGAACACATTTTTATGAAGTTTTCTGGTTTAGCGTGAACTTTATTTTGAAATATTAGTTTTATAGTATATCACAGGGTGTTGTTTGCTTTTTTTTCCAGACCCCCTGAAAATTTCAGCAAATGGAAAAGAATTCAAAAGAATTCAGATTTTAAAATAAACAAAAATAATAACAATAAAAAAGAATATTAATATGTTTTTTCTCTAAGGCTGTCTCTTTCAAGGCTGCACCAGATACAGTTATGAATGTGCTCTGGTTTCTGGTTCCTCTGAGACTCCAGTTCATATCAGTGTCCCCATTCACATAAAATTCACAGATCCTTCGGTCTCTAAAATACCTTAGTAGAACCAAGCGGCATTTGTTTTTCAAACTTTTGGTGTAGATCTTCCAGTATCAAAAAGCACATGATTGAATTTATCTGTACTGGTAGTGTTGTATTCCCAGCAGCTCGTAGAGTTCTGTCCCCTGCACCTCAGACAATAACACTGGTGGCAGTCTTTGTAGATTAACTTCAAAAAATACTCTAAGAAGCAAAAGTAAAAACTCATATACCTTTCTTTGCTTGCCTGGTAAAAGCAAGGCTTAAAAAAATCCCTGAAACCAAAATATCATGAGTACTGCCCGTAATTTATGGGATGTTTATATGCAAATGAGATGAGCCGTCAAGAGAGCTCGAGCAAGTGACTTCTTGTGAGCTTTAGCACAAAAACAAACAAAAAAATCATATTTAAGTGTACTTTCTCACTATTTCTTCTCTTGACTTGAAATGAAACAAATCCAGCTCTCCTCTTAGCTCATAAGTATGGAGAGGTTTTTCTATTTTTTTTTTTTTAACTTTCTTGTGAAAGTCCAAAAACCAGGTTGTTTAGCAGGGGAACATCTACATGTTCTTCTGCTCTACAATGATGCTTATGCAGTGGATGGGCAGGTTATTTTATCAGTTGTTCTGTTGTAGGTATAGACTTTCTGCTTAGCTTGCCTTACTCAAGATGTGTGGCGTTTGTTCTGCTTTCATTTGTATTTTCTATTGTTTAATGGAGAATGAAAAGGAGAATAATATAAAGAGATTGTATTAATCATTGTGTGGTAGTTTATAATGTGCTACACAGGACCTGTATTAAATGTCAGGGAGACTGGCAGTTTTTGAGATAAAATCTCTGTCAGGATTGCGCCCTGATGCCAGGCAGAGGAGGGGTTCCTGTTATAAACCGCTTCTGCTCTTACCCGACTTTGACCAGCTGCAGCAAAGATTTCTTTGACCATATCAAAGCATTTAGGGGAGATACAGTGCCTCCCTGGACCTCAGCATCCATTTCCTTAAGACACAATTGGCTTGGTGTAAATAATTAGATAGCGGCATCACAAGTGTAGTCCCTGACCTTTTACAAATGAACATGGCTCAGCTTTGCCATGGAAAGCTGGACCTGCAAGCTCCTCCTTGGACTGGCTGAAGGATACAGGAAATTTTGTGCCAACTGAATTGCTTTGCATTCACTTGAGAGGAGACTAAGCTTATTTTCTGTTTGGATTATTATTTTCTTTTAATTATTATTTTATCTTACTGGTTTACAAAGCACAGATGATTAATTACCAGAGAATGTACAGGGTACATAGCCAGAACTACTAAGTATGGATTGTACTGCAGACTTGATGTTTGTATTTATATTTGAATACTTGCCTTCATTTTCCTGTAAAGGGAAAATCGTTTACCTGTATTACTTGATCTTGAACGCTTACCTGACGGTTCACTATGTCCTTACTTAAAAGGAGTGTTGCCTTTAATGTTATACAAATGACCAAGAAGTGTACTAGTGCAATTTGAACATTTATTTTGTTGTTCACTATACTTATCTTGTATCAATGTATTTATTAACATTGTATTTTATTATTGAAAAAATAAATAAAAGTCAAGAAAATATACAGTAGCTTGCTTTCACGACTCTACAGCCCTTTTGTGTGTTTCTTCTAGTGTAAATGATTAAGTATTATGTTAAATGTAAGACAGTATCTACTGTATGTTCACACGTGTTGCTTATGTGTCAAGTCTGTCGTTTTGATTTCCATAAGTGCATTTTAACAACCCCTGTGAAGGCTAGGATTGATATCCTGGGAACAGCATGGCCAGCTACATTTTTCTCCTGTTTTGAAAAGCTAGTGGCACAGTTGCTCTGCTCTGGGCAGTGCAGGGGATCAGAGTTACCTTTCAGCATGTTTTGGCAGTGACTGATTCAAAGTTTGTTGTTTGAATGAGAAATCAAATTGGCATTTCAAGTGAAAGAAAACAGGCATAATGTTAGTCCTCTGAGTGCAAGTGAGCAGGTTAGCAAACATTTTTCAACGTATACTTATCTCAAATGACAGGAATTCTTTCCCTATGTACATCCATTTTTCCACCAATACTATCAGCCAAAATTAACAGAAGTGGGGATTAAGGACAGTAGTTCAGGTTAAATTTTGGCTATAGGGCTTTGTTGATCTTTTACAGTGCTTTTCATCTCAAGTGTTTTGTGCCACCTTCAAACTTCACAAGTCGGTAATGATTAGGCTGAGAAATTACCCAATTTCTGTGTTACTGTGGCATGTTTATGCTGATAACTTGTTCTGTTAGGATTTTGTCTTACATGTGTTTTGGTGGCTGATTTGTAGTTCTTTTAAAAAATTCAGCAACCTGATGTTTGTAATAATTATGGAAAGCATATTTTTAATTCATAATAGTCTGGTTGCTTAAAATGAACACCCCTTACTTTAAAGTTTTGTGTTGATCTTTTGGTATGCTAGTATTCTTTGAAATATTGTTAAGGAAAGGAATTTAAGGAAATTCCAATTTCTCCACTGTTGGTGAATTTGGTTTTCATTAACATGATGCCAAAAAATTATCAGTTGTGCAGGACACTCTTCTGTGAAAGAAGACTGCATTGCCGGGGAGTTTTGTGACAGCTTAATTAAGAAGTGCATATTTACACCACTTAAACATACAGTATTATTTGGCCATTTTTTTAATTCAAAAGGTTATGGGCACAGAAGCATTCTTCCTTCAATTTTGTCCAACCAGACAGGAATTTCTTGAAATATACAAATTATGCCTTTGCAAATTCAAAAGAAAGCAAGCTGTGTTTTGTTAAAACAAAGCCAATATGAAGTAACATTGTAAGTGGGAAATAACAGGCTCTTTAAAGCAAATCAGAAAATGCAAACCAGCTTGAATTCTCAGTTTTAATTTTTAAAGCTGAAGCAGGCTTTCAAAGGGACTTTTCGTCTCTGAAATACTGAATTTTTGAGCATAAAACTTGTTATGCCCTGGAGAAGTTCACTTACCACAACGTGTTTGAAAATAGCAACGCATATTTCAACCCTTTTGTTAAAGTCATGTTTACACACATCTTTGTATTTAAAGTGCCTGATATGTTAGTAAGCCTTCTTGTAGACAGCTGAGTTTATAATTTGATGTCACTCTTCCACCATCAGAGCTGGAAAAGTAAGTGTAGCTGATACTGCGCTTATATGTGCAGATTGGTTCATATGCAGGGTTTTTCAGTCAGAGAAAAAAAGTTCTACTTTTCAGATGTCTATGCATCGATCATCACTTGACGTGTGTAGGATTGATTAAATTTTAGAATTAATTAAGAAAGGCAATATAAAATGTATTTCACGGTTTTACCAAGTCTTAAATGACAGTTACTGAAGTGTAGAATAATATATTGCCTTTTATATAGGTAGACTAAAAGTTTATAGTATTCAAATATTAAGGAAGAAACACACTTATTAGACTTTGGCCTCTGAGATAACTTTATTCTCATGAAAAAAAAAATCTGTTTTTCAAATAGGAATTAAATGTATCTGGCTTCAGCTTTCGTAGCTACACATAGTTCAATGCAAATTTCTACAGGTTGGGAACCATGGGAAGCTTACTGAATCTGGCCCTAAATTTATCTTTCTTTTCCCCCCAACAGGAATCAATCCAGCTACAGCTTTCAAGTTTTCCTAGCTTGCAAGAAGAAGATAGATCTAGTAAAGATGACTCCGAGAAAGAAAAAGAGAAGGATAAAAATAAAAACAGTGAAAAAAACAAGATCAGGATGTTATCAAAAGGTGAACTGAAAAATGTTTAAATTACCATCATTACTGTTATAAAAATGATTTGGTGTTTTTATAAGCATGCATTTTTTTAATTTGTATATAAATACACTAGAAGTTCTTTCATACATTTTGAAAATTCTGAACGTGAAATGTGTATGCAGGAGAGCATTTTTCATGCAAACATTGGGCTTTGAATGTGAAGAAACCTTCCAAGCCAAGTTTTGGTGCTGGAAGGTATTAATTTTCTTCAATGCAAAATAATTCTTCTGAGTACTTAACTGTGTTGGTATAGACACATATATATGTAAATACATGCATGATTATATAATAAGAGGAGTGTAAGACTGTAATACACTTTGTTCCCCTCATAAATGGTAGTATATTGTCATCTTATTTGTGCAATGTAGGCAGGAGGGAGTAATCCTTTCCTCTATTGCTCCTCTCCCATGGAGACTTTCTCTTAAATGCTATGAGGAAATCAGACCATGACCTTAAAGTCTGCATTGCAATCTACTATAACTTACTAAAAATTCTCCAGAAAAGGTTTTGTATCTAAATTTGTTATTTAAATAAAAAACCCAAAACTTTTTATTAATCCATAGTAGAAAGTTATAGTGTAATCTTTTAAAAATAATAATTGCCTACCTGGGTGTGAATCCACAGCTGATGTGAATTGTCAGTTGACTTCAATGGAACTCTCACAGTTCATGCTAGCTTGAGGATCTGTCTGTACTTTTGAGTCAAGCAATATAGCAAAGCTCAGAAATTAATTCTGACTAATGTCACGCATCCCTATTACCTGCCCACTCTCAGGTGTCACTGGATTTCAGTCTGTTAATGCAAATAGAATTCCCACTGGCATGATGCCTCATTTTCTGTGTGTACAGAGTTTATTAAGTGATGCAAAGAGATATTGATGAATAAAACTTTTTTTCCTTTTTTTTATTTAATTTTATTTAGTATTTTAAAGGAAGAACTTGACAGGGTCTTGAGTGACATTGAGGATTTCCTGTGATTTTTGCATGACCCGCACTTTCTGTTGATGTCTGATTTTGGTATTATGTTTGGTATTATGTTCTATGCTTCCAAGCATAGATTTTTCTTGGCTGAACTCCAGATGAACATTTTCTTTCACATTGTTGCTGGACGTGAGTTTTGACTTGCAGCATAGCTTAATTGTAACCCTTTAAATGAAATGGGGGGTGTTTTGTTTTTATTTTTCAGATTGCAGTCAAGAGTATACAGACTCAACAGGCATAGATTTGCATGAGTTTCTCATTAACACATTAAAGAATAACCCCAGGTAGGTGTATTCTGCATTAAAGCCGGTACTCCTGAAATTATAGCTGGCGATCTCTGAGTTCCAGTAACTGTACACTGTGTTATATTAGTTCTGGAGATGTCTGTGAGGGAAATCTTAAAGGAGTTAGCCTGTTAATTACTTTTTATAGCTTTTTAGCCACTTGACTTCTACTACCCTGTCCAGTCTTCTAGTGCATAATTTCACTTTCAGAGACATTTGGTCTTCATCCTTACCTTCCTGTGTGTAGCTCTACATGATTTTAGCGGTGATATATATATTATAACCATTGCAATTGAGAATTTGTATGTGAATATATAGTAATTGTCTCTTGGCAGTGCTGTGCACAATTAAACTCCTGTGTACAGTGCCAGATCCTGCTCTTGGTACTCCCATAGTTTTCTTTTGGAGCATCAAGCTCGTTTTAACGTTAAATTTGTCCCTGAATGCCTAAGGAAGGATCCACAACTTTTTTATATGTTATGATTTTCAACATTTATTTCAATTGAATCCATTAAATAAGTACATGTAATTCTACTAGAACTAGTAGTAATTGGGTTAACCTCTTGTATAAATTAGTTAAGGTCCTTGAATTGTTTCATCTGAAAAAAAAATGAGAAAGTTCAAAAGAGTGATGGACTCTTGTCAACCTTACAAAAAACATGTTTGGGAATATGCAGGGGAAACTTTTGAATGTTTTTGGCAGGAGAGGGAGGGAGAGGGAACATCTGAGACTAGCCAGTTGAAAACAGAGCCTTTTGACTGAGAGGTGCTGTAGCATTGCCTCCAGGGAACCATAGTTCAAAGACATTGTTCTCTTTTGTGTTCTCTCTAATTAGATTAGATGTGCCCAGTCTTCTTGCCTGCAGATCAATGCCTCATTGAAGATATATCTCAGATAAAATGTTGAAAATATCTGGTAGTAGCTCTCCTCACGAAGAGCTACATTGGCTGGAAATCTCATTTTCCACCAGAAAAAAGGTGAAAAAGGATGAAATAGCAGTCGGACTCTTTGTGTGCAAGGCATTGATTACGGCCTGGTGTGGCTGGAAGCCCTGTCAGACCAAACTTGAAGTCAAGGAAGAGTTGAATCTGTTGTGTATATCAGTGAAGGTGCAGCAAAGCAGGCTGTGGGCTTCTCCAGGTGTGCCAGGGCAAAGCACATTTAATTTTTTGATTGAGATGGCTGACAGCACTTTTAAAATTGCTGTGCAAACATTGATGTATTCATTTTTTCTTATTAATTGTCTGTTGGTAGTTGATGCCACAAATCCTTATGTTTCTTTTTGGCAGGGACAGAATGATACTCTTGAAAATGGAACAGGAAATTATTGATTTTATTACTGATAACAAGTAAGTCAAGTTCCCCACTTAGTTATTAAGTCACATACGTGTGTAGCAACATAAGCTGTGCAAGGAATATGCTTGTACAGACCACGGTACTCCTGAGTGCTGTTAGTGGCATGTTACAAGATGTGGGATTTTATTTCCTGACATGTGGTGGTACTGCTTTTAAAGGACAGTTGAAGTGAATTAAAACCTTTTTACTTTTTGTTATGTCGTAATTTTACAGTGGTTTGCACTGCATTTGTTCAGTTAGGTCCAAAAATATGAAGGTTTTGGTACAAAGGAAGATCAAATACACTACCTTGTGGCTTTTCGCTGGTAGGTTATTCTAATGTGTTGGAGTCGTGCTCCTACATAGTCACTATAATATGTTTCTGCAGCTTTAGAATATAAGAGTCAGAATAAGAGCAAAGGAAAAGCTTAAACTGATAGGAAATAAACATTTTGTTAGTAAGAGAGGGAAAAGGAGTATTTGCCAAACTAGCTGCTTCCAGCATCGCCCTCCATCTGACCTTAGGGAGAAAGGCAGACAGGTATTGCCAGTATCTTGGAAGATCTCGAGGTCTCTTTGTGCAGGGACCCGTGAGTGTTTGTGCAGGTATGGGGGGACAAGTTCTTCCCAACCTACTCAGTAGGTACCATGAAGCTGAGCTTTGTTTGTTCCAATGTAATGCAAGAAAATATGCTTATCAGAAACTCAAAATATAGTTGCTTTCTTATCTGCCTTTTTGTAGCAAACATTTATATGTAAGTGTAGAAAGGAGAAGTGTTCAGTTAGATTTCTGCCCACTGAGTTATCAAATGTATTGTTGTTTTCATTTAATTGTAGCTCAGAGGGAAATGTAGGTATCAGTGTGATTTGTTTTCTTTTTTTCCAGTAATCACTATAAAAAGTTTCCTCAGATGTCGTCGTATCAGAGGATGTTAGTGCACAGAGTGGCAGCTTACTTTGGAATGGATCACAATGTGGATCAGACTGGAAAATCTGTGATTATCAATAAGACCAGCAATACAAGAATGTAAGTAGCAACACTGTTATGCTTTGTCCTCTTCCCTTTCACAAGAGCTGGTTTGTACTATGACTGTGTGGTATATTTTTTATTTTGTTGTTGTTGTTGTTTTGATTTTTGTAGCAAGAGCGAGTGGTGTTTATCGTTTTCTAGAGTGCCAAGGGAGGATACGGCTCACATTGCAAGGTTTTTTAAGTATAAAGACACATAAGGAGAAGTCAACCCAGTTTGTCTCTCACTAGAAATTTAACACAGTATCTTGGAATGTTTCTTTCCCTCACTGCTTAGTTGCCACCACTTTGCTACACAAATGAGCTTGTTGCTTTACATGTCACCTGATAACATACGACTATGATTCCTAAATAACCTAATGGTATTTGGAAGATTGCCTCTTCCCTTCGTTTGGCTCTCCCTGCTTGAAGAGTCATTTTCTGCCCAAGCTGATTATTTAGGGTTTGATTCACCTCCACCAACTACCATCACTCATTCCCTTTTCTTTCTCTTCTCCCTTCCTGGTTCCATTTTTATTTTCTTTTCAGATCTTGTCATTTGACCACAGAGTATTTATGGGTTATAAATTCCTTCTGATGGTTCAAATGCATTGCAAAATTCCTGTCAGGTTAAACTTGTGCTGGCATGTTTTATGCTCTCCTCTATCAACTTGCATAAAGCTAGTAAAAGCTCGATACAACGTTCCCTGGCTAATTCAGTGAAAAGGCAGTCATGTGGCCTTCCCTAATCAGCATAATTTGTGCTGCCAAGTGCTGTGTGTGTATTAACCATCCTGAACTGTAACCTTCCTCTCCCTTTTTACCTATAAACTACGTAATGAAGAGGAAGTAATTACAATTGGCTAATGAAGTTTTGGTATCTGGTATTGAAACAAGGAAGCCTCATTTGAAAATTGTGCACCTCCTGTATTCAGTTAGTAGGAAAAATGAAAGCATTTGATTTATTTACATATCCAGTAGTTAGGTGATGTATTTAGATGCAGTTTCAGAGAGTATTATTTTTTTATTGCTCCTATATTTTCCTGTAAAAGGCTAGAGGACTACCTAATTTTGCAAGATCAAAACCTGATCTAAACACACTGGTATTCATTATTTCACCGAGCCCTAAAAATCTTCCATGTGTTAAGAAAACTTAAGATCATGGACAACTTATTTTATTTTAGGTCGTTTTCATGGGCTCTCCCTAAGGGACTGGGGCATCTGTAAAACAACACTTGGACATTACTATTTTTAAAGGTTTGAGTAAAGCATGCGTTAACACTCTGGTTTTCAGAAGTCAAGAGTTACAGTAGCTCAATAAAACTAACACTCAGGATTCTCAGGCTTAGCCTCAGGGACTGTTTATACCTGCCCCTGTGCAAGGGCTGTGTTTGGGTATAAATAAGATACAGCTGGGTATGCAGCAGACTGATGTTCGTTTTGAGCTGAAAATGAGCAAAATAAACCCCAAACAAATAGTTGTCTTTTAAACAAAACACAATCAATTATATTTGAATACTTTTTAGATACTCATTTTTCTTCACAGTTCTCCATTTTTCCTTCACATCTGTCTCACCTCTGCAGTGCATCACCTGCTAGAGATCTTTTCTCACAGCATTGTCTTCTCCTGGTTGACTTGATATCGTGAGAGTATCACGTTAGTATCTGATAATGCCTTGCTTTTGTGTGGCTGTGTATCACAGGCAACGGTAGCACTGGAAGCACTGGATGCACTGTTGGAAATGCTTGCACTGTGCTTTTGGAGAGGACACTGAAGTCTTCTTCAACAGTGAAAACTTTAACCAAGTGCTCTGGTGAAGCTGCAGCTTCTTGTGTGGTTTACCTGTTTAACAGGCATGAACTAGCATCCTGATGGGCAAGTTCATCGTGCAAGGTGTTGCAGGGATACAACAGATTAAATGATTCTTTCAACTGTGGTCTTGCAAGCTGGAGGTGAGGCATGGAGCCAGACAAACTGGTTCTGACACCACTCCTGTGTAGGTCTTCGAGAAGTAAACCCAGGGGTTTGTCTCTTTGTTGATTGTGAGTATAACTGTTTTGTAAGCACTGCAAAAAGTGCAGTTTTTTTCCCTTCTGCAGTGATTTGATGGTATGTAACTGGATTATGTGACGCTCGTATTGCATTATGGTGCTTCCAGCATGTTATTTACATTATTTTGATACCGCTGTAAAATAAAGCTTCGTAGAAATAGCTCTTTATTTTCATAACTGCAGGAGATGGCATGTTTTTCTAAAGTATCCCTGGCTCCAACAGAAAATAGATTGTTGTTATCCAGTTTGAATACAGGCTGATGAGATTTTATTATCCACAGCAAATATTGTGTAAGTTCCACATCTGAAAGCATCCACTGTCATTTTGTGTGTTCTGCATTTCTGTACTCTCTGAGGAGGCAATTTTGTGTGGTTCAGAATCAACATTGAATGGTGGGAATGTGTTGACTCTATTAATTACTGCTTGGACAGTATCCAGAATGCTGGAGGATCTGGAGAGCGGCTGAAATGCTGTTCACTGTGGTTATGCTGTGCTTGTAAGCCTGAACCTTGATAGATTCATGCGAATTTATGGAGAGGCTCCACAGACAGATATTCTGAAGATTTTTCATTTTGACAGTAAATTATCTCTTTATGGCATATGGTTTGCAAAGCACTTTAGTGGCATACTGTGGAGAGGGAAAATATTCTTAGATAATCAAGAATTCATAAATTCTGCACTGGCTGTGACTTCTGTGTGCCTGTGACTGTTCAGGAAGAGCATATGACTCTGGAGTCACCGTATGGGCTTGAATAAGTACAGTGTGGCTTATTTCTCGAGCATCTCTGCTGACTCTTGCAGATGAGTAGCTGTTCCCTGGCTCTAGGCAGTGAGGTGCCTTTATTTTGTTCAGGAGAGACCTCCTGTGCTCACTGCCTGCAGGTGCTTAGAGGTACAAGTGTCAGAAGAGTTAATGAATTTGAGATTAATGTGCTGGTAGATGTCGTGGTACAGAGTAGAGCTAGGGCATTTCCTTTGTTGCATCAATTGGTCGTGTTAGAACAATATATATCCACTCTGTGTAGCTGTGCCTGTAAATTACCTGTTTTGGGGGGATTTGCAATTTGAAAAAGTGCTTATTGAAGATGATGTAGCTGGGAAGAGGGCTCTGGCTTTTCTTGTCAACCATGCTGCTTCGCAGAGAGGGGAGGATGGTGATAAAAATGCACTAGGACTTGAATCTCTCCAGGATTGGAATCCTGGAGCTTTAGTGAACTGTCAGTCAAGTCTCTCTTAAAATTACAAGTTAGACCATAATAATTTTGACGTCTGAAGACTATATGATGAGGAGCTTAATCTAAGGTACCTTCTTTTATTATTATTTTATTAGAATGTGAACAAGTGATAGTATTTTTGAAACGTTTTTTTGTGAAATGAAATTTTAAAACACAAGTGACTTCAACTATCCAAATGTTTGTCATCCTTCATGAAGTTAACTCTCTGTGCTCTAGCTCTCGTTACAGAATAATAGTTCTTAAAAACAAGTTGTCTTTCCATGTTTTATTTTTGAAATTAAGACTAGTTTAAAAAAGGAGGAAAACTTTGACAAAGAAATCTCATTTTTCATGACCTCATGTCTTGCAAAGTCCTGCCTAACTAAATTGTCCAACTTTAAAAATCTTAATCTTGGTAGTTTACATGAGAAGTTGATCAGAAAATGAGGGGGTTTTTTGGTTGTTTTTTGGGGTTTTATTGTTAAAGAGCTGAAATAATACTTAAAATGGGAAGTCTGCTTTGTTTAGTATGAAACTTCTCTTGTGTGTCAGTATTGTAATGGATATTTGTCTGTAATCTGTGGCTGTCATCTAAAGATATACTAAAGATATACTAAAATGTATAGGAAACACTGAAATACAATGTAAGCAGAAGTTTAGATTTGAGGCAATATGTTAGACAGGGCACCCCGAATTAGAGTAAAAAAACTGTGTGTGTGTCACCTTCTATTCTGTATATTTCTCAAAATTTCTCTCAAACAACTGGAAGTACTGCAGCTTTTTGTAGAACTGTTTGTATTATTATGCATATCAGTTCAATTAGATTCATTAATTTGCTTATCTGTAGATAGGTGGAGAAATACAGAAGTGTTTGGTGTGCCTGATAAATGAAAAGTGTTTTCATTTAGCTGAGATCATCACCTGAGTGACAAGTACGTCTGTACCACAGCCCACACATGCATTCATGTGCATTTTTGTGTGAGTGGCAGGGCTCATCAGAATTGAGAAGGTGGAATGCTTATGATATGTAATGGTTGTATTGAGACATTTTCACACGCTCTGAGGGTGTACCATACCTGTTTTGAACTTTATACCAAGACTCACATATTCAGTTATGACTAATATTTTTTCAAGAGCATCATGACTTATTATCCTTGTAATATTTGGGGTTTTTTTTTTTACTTTGTTAATATGCAAATGTTAATATTGGCCCAGTCAGAAGGTTTTGGGGTGCCTTTGAGATGCATAAAAAACTGCACTTAATATGAATATGTTACATGTATTACAGGGGTTCCTTGTAATCTGGAGAATAACTGTATCAGCAGAAGGAGAAATCATATACAGCATGTACTTTGAATAACGTACAAGACCTTTTTAGTTATGACATACAGTTTGTGTTATTCTGTCTCCTCTCTGTAAGGGTGGTTTAGATCACAAGTATGGAAGAGAAAAGTTCTTGTTAACTTTCTATTCTGTATGTGCCAAATGATCTCTTGGATAACATCTGCACTAGTAGAGGTGCACTGTGCCAATTTTGCCATCTGAAGATACACACCTGAACTTTGGTACAGAAACCTACAGGCATGGGGGAAAAATAACGTTCACTGAGCACTGACAATTTCCATGAGGAATAATTTCTAGAATTTCTTTTTGCCCAAGGTTGAAGTGCCAAAAGACTTGCTTGAGGTGCCAAATATTACAGCCTTTGGAGTGTGCCTTCCCATTTGACTAACACATTCAGTGTTAATCACTTTAATTTCTTTAAGCATTTGTTTGCTGATGGGAAAGAGGGAACATTTTCTATGTGCAAGCAATTAGTGACAGCTTTTCTAGCTATGTATATGGTAGTAGTTACAACTGTGTACCTGAATGCATATATCTTATTTTTTGTAAAAAACTCAGTGAAAGCAATTCAATGTTTGCCAGAGAGTTTGAAGCGCAGTTCTGACTTTCCCTCCCTGTTGTAATACAGAATAGTTATCTGACAAATGGTTTGCTGTATGGTATTGCATCTGCATGTATGCTATCCTTCATTATCATATGAGATCATCACTCTGTGTACATGTGAGAGTAGAATTGCTTTTATGAGCTACATGATGCAGGAAAACATACATGAACACCATTATTTCTGGGTTGTTTTTTGGTTGGTTGGTTGGTTTTTAGTCCTTGGAGTCTTGCATGGTGTCTCTACAAGGGAATATGGAGTCTTCTCCATTTCTGTTTCCTATTGTGCTTACCTTTTTCCTGTCATCATTACAGAATAATTGGTCCTTGACTACTAAGAAATAAGCAGAAACTGTGATTATCAGTATTTTCCCTCTAGTTTACAATTGCTGTTGCCCAATCAGTATACCGGTGTCATATGTTACAAAAGTGTAGAGAAATATAAGTAGTAGATATATGCAACTAAAATGGAAAAACTGTATAACTAAGAAATAACACTGTAATTGGCCAAGATGTTTTGTTCTAGTTTAAGATAAACTAACACATTATGCAATTAAGAATTTAGTAAGATAATCAGTAATACAATAATGTATTATGATAACTGTGAGCTTACTTAGTTACATAGTAACATGTAGTATTTAACTAACAAATTATGTTGGATTTGATGGATTTTATTTCTTTTGCATACAAATATAAAGTGTTTATTTCAATCTGGGATTAAACTAGGAAGATGATAAGAAAAAAACTTTTTCCAGTGCAATAGCAATCATGTTTAGGGTGGGAGAGTTCCTTGTCCCAGTAGTCATTGCTGTGATACTTAATTTTTAGCCTTTAGCTACTTTCTGGCCTCTGTCTTTGTGACAGGAGCTGCAGCCCAGAGCTGGGCAATGCATCCGCATGTGGGAACTTAACCAAAAAATACTGCAGAAAAGCATCATGGGGAATTAGACATCTCACACTGAAGTTCAGGAGATGTCTACCTCCAGCAGTGGCCTGAGCTTCCTTATGTGCTGCAATGCCATCTGGTATGGAAAAGCTGTCTGTCTTTTATCAAGTCATATGGTTATTGGAGAAGTAATTCAAAGTGTACATATGTTAATAAATGGTAGGGATTTTAGCAATATCTTACTACTATGCTGTAGGCATTCGTTTCAGACATATAGTTGCAACTGCTCTGCTGAAAGTGTTATTTGAGGTTGTGCACGTTCATTATTTCACTACCTAATGCTCATTTGAAAGAGATGGAGCTTTTTTCTCCAAATTGTCATCTTTTTTAATAAAAAAGAAGTGGTGTTTTATTTTTGTTTGTTAGTTTTAATGATACTTGAATTAAAACAGCTTTTGTTAGCAGCAGGCATTCTCTCATTTTAGTCACATGCCTAGTTTACCTAGAATATACAAAATGAAAAAACCAAGATACTTTGTACACTTGAGGTTGAGCTAAATTTGACACTTAAATACTGGCTTCATTCTTACATCTATCAGTGTAAGCCATATACTCGACTCATGGAAATTACTCTGTAAATGAGATGTTAGGGTTAATGAAGCAGTTCTAATAGCTCCAATATTAATTTTTCATCTAACATAATATAGCAAAACTAAATTGTTTATAATTAGGGTGGGCGTATTTTACAGCTGTCCTATACTATAATGAAGTACTAGTTAAGCATTAAACAGGAGACATCTATAGTCTGTCTTTTTATTTAATCCTTACAATCACACCACATATACTGCTAAGTTTTGATAAGCCTATAGAAGGTATTGTCACATGCTCTGTATGGAAAAGTGAGAGGTTACCCAGGAGGAGTGCTGTGGAAATGCAAGGAGGTAATTTGGCTGATGGAAGCTCTTCCTCCTGTAAGTAATTAACCCATGTCTTTATGTGTTTGTCCAAGCTGTAGCAGTAAAGTGCCCATAAATCACAATACTGTTCTGTCATTTATACTTCCAAATCATTGTGGACAGACCTGGAAGTCTGAAATGGCCCCTATGCTCTTCTCAGAGGTAACTGTATGTCAGTAGTGGGTGAAATAATGTCTTTAAATCTGGGCATTTCAGAAATGAGGTGCTGACACACAAACAAAATTGAATTTTAGAGGTGGTCCGTCCAAATTGCTTTTAGTAATTGCCTTTTACACATCTGTTTCCCTCCTTGTGTTTAATGTAGGAAATAAGACATGATCACTAGAAATGAAAAGAGCATCGTGAATTTTTGAGAAACCTTTGTCATTATAAGCAAAGTCAGCTGTATCTGCTAGGTATTTCCAAGGTCACCTTATGCAGCTGTCTCGGAAGGGCAGTCTTCTTTAGGCCAGTGATTGTTTAGGATATGACTTCTGATCCCCTGCTGGAGATGGGGAAAATGTTCATAGCTTGAAGTAGAAGTGAGCACAAAAATTTGTTATAGTATAGTAATTAAAATTCATGGGGCATTTCAAGTGGACTAATAGTTCCTTCATTAGCCTGTTGGGTTTTAAGGTACCAACTTGCCTTCATTGTTGCCTTCTCGAATTCGCTTACTTTTTTCTCTCTCTCTTATTTGTTATTTTTTGAACTTCTAAGACAGAAAAATCTGGTTTTAAATAGATCACGGCAGTTATGCAACACTCTAATTTTCAGCCACTTACAGAGTATGGCACATCCTTAAAATCAAATATTAATAAATTCTTCAATAAACTATGCTACCACTTATGAGCCTCTAGTAGCTGGAAATAAACTGGTGCTGTGCAAGATGTTCAGTCTCAATAGGCATCCTGAATATCAAGAACTAAATTCAGTCCAAAGCAGTAGGAGCAAGAGAAGCATGCCCCTAAGGTACAGAAATAATCTTAGTTTGATCACAGGAGGACAGCAGAGCATTTCAAAGCTCCTCAAATGGTCCTTGACTGAAAGGACTTTGCAGTTCAGCCCTGTCTAGCAGAAGAGCTGGTATTTCAGCTTGGTTAGCCTGCCAGCTTTTCCCAGAGTTCAGAGCTAGGTTCTTGTGTTCTGGCCCCAAAATACTGGGCCAAATATTGATGCACGTACTCAGGGAGACTCTCAGGGAGTCACGATGTACTGTGTTTTTTGCATCCATAAGTTACACAGGATGACTTCCTGGATTTATGCTTTAGGGAAGCTTGCGAGGGTCATGGGTTTTGCTTTGATACCTCAACATTAGATCAGATTCTTTAAATACTTTGTGCTTTGAAAGCTTTCAGGATCTGGCTCTCTTTGGTCCACATGCAGAACGACTTGGCATGAAAGAGATTCGGTGTATATCAACTCTATCCATCCTGCAACATTAAGCTTCACCACCATTTTTGTAATGGGAAATGCTACTGGTTGCAGCCCCACTGAAACCATAAAATCATAGAATGGTGCTGCTAAAGTACTGGGACGGAACATCTTGAAGGTTGGGCAAGAGTGACAGAGTGAACCTCACTGTCTTGGAACAAAAAGCTATGGGGAATGTAGCTTCCATATAGTGTTACTGGCAGTCCTGCCAGACTTATCTGCAGCTCTAGGGAGAGGGGAAGAATGCCTGTTAAAATAACATGTGACTTTTCACATCCTTCTTATTTAGTAATAAATGCACCTGTTTAGAGTCCAGATACTGTTCTGATAAAAAAAAAGGTAAAGAATATACAATTTTAAACCAGGAAAATGTAGCATTTAGTGTTTGAGGGTTTTTTGACTCTGTGCTACAGAGAAAACAGCGCCTTGAAGGAATTGTCTTGTACATGTTGGGTTTGGGTTTTTAAAATTTTTTTTTACCATGGCTTTCTATGTGCCTTTACTATCATAACAGAAGCTCTTAGTGACTTGTACCATAAATGCAGCAATCTGTTAATGAGGCATTTACCTTCAAGTGCTTGAAATGTCATCTTGAGTAGTTTTAAGTATTAAGTTGTGATAACTGTGCTGTACTTTAACAATTATCTGCATTTAAATTCCTACTCTGGCATTTTGAAACTGTGTTTTAGCATCCACCAACCTCTAAATACATGAAACCTATTTAAGGCTGTAATTTTGGGCTCTCATTCTTAAAAAATGTTGTTCTGAGTTAATTTAATAAAATAATTTAACCTGTAGGCCTTGATTCTGCCTTTCATCATTAAAATGGGGCCTTTTGATGGCGATGATATTTGCTTCTAAGTTCTAGAAAGGCTCAAACTCTCAGAATATATATATTCTCATGCCTCTATGATCAAACCAGTCATTTTTACTGCAGATGATAGAGTTCTGGACTGCAAGGTAAAGCAAAGAAACAGTAGTACATGTAGTTTTAGTGTGGTGATAATGCAGAGCCCTAGGGGAGCCTCCAGCATAAAACTAAATAAAGCATAGCAGACAGGTGTAGTAGATACTCATAAACTAGAAAAGCAGGAAAGGCCATCACATTGTGTTAAAGCATGTCTTCAAAATAGAGACCAGCGTGACGTTGGACTGAGCAGGTGGTTTAATTAAAGACAAGTGCAAATAACAAGGAAACGCTGCTATACCATCAGAACACCTGCATTAGTGTACCCTAAATCTTCACAATTTCTATGAATCCTGTCAGCAGTAGTGCTTCTCCCCTGCACTTGCTGTCTCATTGCTCTCCTGATGGCACGCCTGTGTAAGAACATTTTGTCGTCTACTTATTTTGTTTGCCAGATTATGATCATGAGGCTACCCAAGGGTGGTGGTTTGCCTGTTCGTAGCCCCATTACTGTACTAATCTTTCATCCTATGTTGCCATTTTTCCAGGAGAGGAATATTAACATGCTGTCCAACGTTATGTGCATTAAATGAAAGTTGCATTGCAAATGCAAAGTTCCTATTTTTAGTTTCTTGCATACCACAGCTATTTCCACTTTTGAACTTGCTTTCCTCTATTACCTTCCTTCAGATAGCTTCTTCATTGTTACCTTTGAGGCTTTTGTAGATGACTTGTGCTGCAGCACTTGCTATATTTTTAGCTACATCAGGCACTGTACTGGCAAACACATCTTTTCCACACATGGTGAGGTTGTTGCTTCTTTTGAAAGGCATCTTGCAACAGCCTGTGCACTGTGGTGCTGTCAGAAACATATGCCTCATAATAAAGATTTATATGCTGTATGTAAGTCAGCGCTGACAACAGCAGACTGTCTGTATGCTCCGCTTAATTCAGTGACTAAGTCTTCAGAACCGTGGCATTCAAAGCTCATGCTTGTCTCTTTCCATTTGTTCTTTTGGTGTGGTATCTGTGTTTCCTGTTTCTTAGCCAATTATTTCAGAGCTAATTAACTTAGTTTAAATTAATGCAGATTTCATCCCATCCCAGTATTTCATTTCTTATCCCCTATGCAAATAGAGGTCTATGAAACTACAGTAGTTTGCTTCAAAGCGTGGCACATGGAAGGACATGCCATGCAACTTCCTTAGTCTGTATCTCTTGACAGCTATTACCACTCTGCAATATATTTTAAAAATATTTAATTTGATTAAATAGCGAACACCTGGTTAAAGTACTTAATGAAAAAAACCAAAACCCTACTACTTACAATGGCTGACTTGGAATCAAATGCATTAAATGAGCACGTAATGAGGAATTATCCTTACAGAGTCTATGTTGAAAATATGCCTGAGGGACAAACTCTGTTTTCTGTCATACTAAGATAAATCGAGAGGAACTTTATTGAAATGAATGGAAGTAGCTCACATTGAAGTCACCATAATGATAGTAGAAGAAAAAAAAATATGAAGGATATTGCTATCAAAATACTAACTTTTTTCGTCCTTTCTGACACATAGAAATGTTTTGCTGCTTATTTCACCTTTACCTTTTCCAAAATATAGGCTTCATTACAAAGAATGAGTCCAGGAAAGTGTCTTTTGTTGGGGCTTTGTTTAAGCAAGGAATGCAGGTGGCTTTTAAGTAACTATAAAATGACAATAATAAATGATAATGACCAAATTATGAAAGAAAAAGCAGGCACAAAACCCACAGGGTAGTGATGGGGGTTTGTTCTGCAATAGATCTGTTACTATACATCTGACTTAGTATTTCACAATATGATAGCATGGTTAAGATTGGAAGGGACCTCTGGACGTCAACTTGTCCAACCCCTGTGCTCAAATGGGGCTGTCTTGACCATGTCCAGACTGTCTTTTGAATATCTTCAAGGATGGAGGCACTGTCACCTCTCTGGGCAGCCTGTGCCATGGCTTCATCACCCTCACAGTGAAAGTGTTGCAAGTATGGAAATAAGAAACTTGACCTATATCTTAGCACGACTGTTAAAATGATCTGCCAACACTAAAATGAGGCTGAAAGTATTGAAATAGTCATTGGCTACATAAGAAGGAGCAGAGCCGCTGGAAATGAGAAAGCAGTATTGAGATTTTGCCTGAACGCTCCCCCAGTGTGAACTCAGTGGTGAAGTGAAGAATGCAGAAGTGCTCCTGCTCAGAAAAAAACATTGGATAGGAGGTTTAATGGTATCTGTTATGTATTTTGTCTGGCAGTTGAGTAAGCTGATCAGTCACCAAAAAGTAATTTCCTAGTTCATGTTCTCCCTTTTTTCGCTGTGAAAGTAATGGAATAGAAAAAAAGTTTCCCAAGACTCTGAATGATGTGAGTAGACTTTATGGGAGTCCACAGATGCTCTGAGAGTTTAGGAAAGATTTGCATGGTGAAGGGCTTGGGTGCTACAGGGAAAGTACTGAGGGATGGAGGAGAGGGGATCTTGCTGGCTGAAAGGGCCTACGCTTTCTGGAAGATCTGGAGGTGGGAAGGGGCTGTGCAGCTATCTGAGGATGCATGGCAAATAGCACTGACTTACTCTGAGATCTGAATTCTCTTAAACATTCAAAGCTTTAATGAGAGGGAGGAAACGTGTTGTATGTTTTGTTCTGAAATATATTGCTAGAACAATGGCTAACTGAGCTATCTGAAAATTCTAGGAAATATTAAATAAGTTTATATTTAACTGTAGTTTTGTGAAGTTGTATTTTTAGAGTACAGGTGCTTTGCTTCCACTCATGTCAAGAAATAAAAGTTCGGATGGTCAAAAGGTTACATAAAACCAAACCAACCAATGAAAAAAAAATGCCCCGAACTTTATGATTTTTATTTTTTTTTTTTAGTCTGTGTGATTTTCCCCTCTCTGTGTGTTGGTTTCTGAGCTTTTAAGGGTCATACTTTTTGGTTTTCTCAGTACAGTCCTCAAATGGCAAAATGTCCCTTTGACTTAAAAAGGAATTGGTGTTTCCTGCTTCAGCTTTTATGAAGAAGCGGTATTTCAGTTTTTCAGGTGATCCACTGATTCCAGACATGGCGCCTCAATGAAATACTGAATGTCATACAGGTGTATGGCACTTTTTGAAAACCTACACTTACATGTCTGCTTCCATTCAGTTGTTAGCACGTAGATGGTTGTGCTGTGTGGCCAGGGTAAACCCATCAATACAGTTCTGGAATCCCAAGCATAAGAAGGATATGGAACTGTTGGAACAGGTCCAGAGGAGGGCCACAAAGATGATCAGAGAGCTGGAGCATCTCTCCTATGAGGACAGGCTATGAGGGATGAGGTAGTGCAGCCTGGAGGAGAGAAGGCTCCGAGGAGATCTTATAGCAGCCTTCCACTAACTGAAGGAAGCCTACAAGAAAGCCAGGAGAGGACTTTTTACAAAGGCATGTAGTGATAGGATGAGAGGGAATGGCTATAAATTGGAAGGGGGAAGATTGAAATTAGATATTAGAAAGAAATTCTTCATGATGGAGGGTGGTGAGGCACTGGCACAGGTTGCCCAGGGAAGCTGTGGCTGCTCCATCCCTGGAGGTGTTCAAGGCCGGGTTGGATGGGGCCTTGGGCAGCCTGGTGTGGTGGGAGGTGTCCCTGCCCATAGGATTGGAACTAGAGGACCTTTAAGGTCCTTTCCAAAACAATCCATGCTATGATTCTGTAGGTCTTGTATGTTGTTTTGTATGTGGCTTTTTTTTTTTTTCTCAGACGCTCGCTCCCTAGATAGTTAAGAGTGCTAAAGTTACTGATAAGGTCTTAAGAAGTACTCAATGCCTTTTCAAAAAGGCTATGCAAATCACCTTTTTACCACTTCATATTAAACTGAGGTGTAGTTAGGATTTGAATGTGTAAATTAAGTCACCAGTGTGGTAATAGTGAATAAGATCCTGATTGTACATGGGTTTGTGATAATAATTGTGAACCATTCTTTGTCTTGAGTAAGATCTTAATTTATACCAGTACTGGGAATAAGCTTAATAAATTTACTCTCTTATGTGCATGAACGCAATTTGGTATATCATGCAGACTTTACTACTAATAGTACCAGTGCTAAAAAACTTAGAAGTGAATGTGACTTTAGTTTAGGACTTGCATAAGATGAAGTCACAGTATTTGCTGTATTACTGTAATTAAATACTGTATTAGTATATTGACAGTACACTACATCTTACTCAGAATTACATCTTTTCTTCAGTTTTCAAGCAGTTGATTGACCTGGAAATTCATAAAATAATTCAACAGATTTCCCTAGAATAACCAAAGTGTGTCTGCTTCCTTTTAGCAAGTGCATTATATGGTCATAGAGGACTTTAATGCTGTGAATGTGGAACTTCCACTGACTTCCATCAGAGAGCAGACCCAAAATTTTGCAGTTAACCTCTTCTCCTCCCAAAAGATTAGAGTATTTGGTACCCTTTACTGGTTTTAAACTTGGTTTGCCGTATGTATCCTACTAATAATGTATTTTTGCTGTAATTTTTAGAAGAAAATGTAGTAAACAGTATTAAGAAAAAATAGTCCTTAGTTTCCATTTCTTTCAACCGAATGTACTTCTCTGTCTTTGAACGCTTGCGTGCTTATTGAGGGAGGCCTGTAGGTGAGCTTGCCTGAAGATAGTTGCTCTTGTGGTATCACAATTCTCACTTGACAGTCTTGCCTCAGCCTTTGCATCCTTGTTAGAGCTGGGCATGCTGTTTGCAGCCCCATTGATAATGGTGACCAAGAGTTTCAATGATGGCTGGGAGGGAAGGATCTTCTTATGGCACTTGTACAACTGCAGTGCTCCATGATACTCTGTATGTTCTCCTAGGCAAGCTTCTTTTCACACTCGTGGAAATTAATCACCTTCTGGGCTTTTACATTAATTTTATTAACAGACACATACTAGATCATTAGTTTAGGCTTCTGGCTTGATCTCACACTTCTCTGCTCTCTTCTGACAAGTGAAAACATTTTATACATAGTAAATGAAATGAAAATAAATAGCCGGATGGGTTTAAGTCTGTGAACTAATTATTAACCCTATGATTGTTCTGGAGTATTTTTCCCACTTAATGATGATGAGGTACTAATTTGTTTAAGGAAAACACCATCAGTCTCTCCTGTTTGCTTATTAGGTGCAAGGAAACTCTTGGTTTTCTTTTTAAGTTTTCTATCAGTTTTTCCTTTCTTTTAAAGGTGGATTAGCAGCAGTGTTGCTGGAGGTCACAGCTACTGAAGGAAGCAAATTAACATACAGTATGTTAATTTGTTTTCCCTGTCCTTCAGTCAGAGTGAGGGAAGTCTAAATATTTCAGTGACTGAGACTTTGGATTCCTGCTCCTTGCTACACAACAACAAAAGCTATTTATAGCAATAACAGTTAGTAGTGATACAGCAGCCACAGACAGCTATAGGCAGCGTCTCCCCATGACCACAAATGTTAACTGCTTTTGCACTGATTGCCTCTGTGAAACAAAGAGCACTGAGAAATAAAGATCAAAGCAAAACCAAAAGAAAGATTTTTTTATTGCTATGTTTTACTTTGCTGGCAGACCAGAGCAAAGGTTTTCTGAACATTTAAAAGATGAAAAAGGTGAAGAATCCCAGAAGCGATTTATCTTGAAGCGAGATAACTCTAGTATTGATAAAGAAGACAATCAGGTTGGTTCTCGGTTCGAGAGTTGCTGAAATTTGTTCTGTTTTTGAAGGTGGGCTGACTGATGTTATTGTTGTTCTTTTGTTGTTGCTCTCCTCCTCCCCTGCCCTCCTGCTCCCTCCCTGCCTCCTCTGGCGTATGAACCACTGTGGGTAGCATCGAGCCCCAATGTGGCCGCTTCAGCCGTGGCAGTGTGTGGGTTTGCATGAGTGGTTTGCTTGGCGCAGGACTTGCTGCATGCCCACGGGAGGGGGAATGCCGCCAGCTCTGGGCTGTGTCAGTCGCATTTCTCAATGTCTCGCCTAACTATGGCAGTTGTTCTGCTCCCTACAGCTTCCTCCTTTTGTTGTACCCATTCAGAGTTGGATTTCAGTATAGACCAATGATAAACTGATGTAGCCAAACAAGGAGAGGGCAAAAGAAAATAAATAAAATATGTCCGAAACAAACATGTTATGGTGAGGCCACGTTAGTTTTTTTTTTTGAATCATCCTAAATTCACTTTTGACCAAAAAAAAAAAAGTTTCAGATTTTAGTTCCCTCCCTCCTCCTGTGCCCCCATGACCTTTTATTGTCTGTGTAACTTACTTGCTTGTCATGCATGTACTGTGGCAGACGTTCTCCCTGTGTGTTGCCTGTGCCATAACACTAACTTAGCTTAGATGAGTCTGACGAGTAGGGGAGTGCCAGGGAAACATTGCATTTGTGCTGCCTTTAAAAGTGGGTGTCATGCTGTTTCAATCCAGTGCAAGTTGTGTATGTGGAATATATTAACAAAAACAATGATAAATTTTTGAAAAGAGTTCTGATGCAAATTGCTTGTAATGAGAAAATACTCACAGGTAAGAAGACAATGTACACTTTCTTTGCTTAGGTTATGTTTGTGGAGGTACCTGCCAGTGAGTGTCTCATTGCCGCTCTCCTTCATGTTTTCAGTAAAAGACTGATTTTTCCTTTTTTTTTTTTTTTTACATTTTCCTTTGACTTTCAATTGTATATGGCAGCCTTGCCAGTTATGCTGCATCTGAGTTGGCTTTGAAAGCAAAACCCAAACATTTTCAGAGTGTGATGTTAGCATGGGTGACAGCTAAAGGAAAGCAGCAAGAGGTATCTCATTAGGTGTGGAGGTCAGGGAGAGAAGGAGTAGCACTTGAATCCCAACTGCCAATAAAGCATTTCTTGCTGGGGTCCTCCTTTCCTCCCTCCTGCGGCACAGCCATTTCCTGCACTGTGGTTTACTAAGAGACATTCTTTTGCCAGCAGAACTGAAGTCAAGGATTCCTTTGTGGTGTGGAAATGGTTAAAACTGTCGTGCTGAATATTTGGAACTTCTCCTCCTCATGCACATAGAGTGGTGGGTTTCTTCTAGGGTATAGGGCTTCTTCTAGGGTTTGCAGCTTAGCTCTTATCATCTAGTTTCCTCCTTTCTTCCTTCGTAGATAATGCATCTCTGCCTGCCCTTCTGCTCCTTGCAGCTGTTAGGAGAGTCAAGAAGTCTTAGCTGAGAGCAGTGGCACTTAGGCTTGGGATGAGAACCCAGTTTTAGGATGGCAGGTCCACAAAAGCCATGCAGAAAGCCTCATTTTAGTCCCTTGCTCTGTGAACCTGCATGCAGTATCTAACTGGAAACCCTTGGGTGCCCAGCCCCACAGGGCACTTTGTGTGCAGGAAAGACAGCTATCATTTTCATGCTTCATTTGTTTAAGTGAACATTTACTATTCTCAGCTGACAGTTACTTAATGGCAGTTTTTAACAGCTCAACTTATATAACCCTCCTGGTTTTCTTTCTGCTCAGCAAAACAGAATTCTTCCATTTAGAGATGACAGACGAAGTAAATCAATTGAAGAGAGAGAAGAGGAGTATCAGAGAGTGAGGGAGAGAATATTTGCACAAGATGTGAGTAGTTGTTTTAATTGCCTCTTTAGTGCCATACTTACGCCGGTAGTCAGACAGTCTTTCCCCTCCGACACAATCACCGCAACTGGATTTCCCCTGTGGAGCTGGAGGTGACAGGAAAGGGTGATAGGCGCAGAAGGTCCAAGAAGAACTTGAGACATGCAGAAGGTGGCTTCTGGAGAAGGAAGTGATGAGAGTTTCAGGGAGAAGGGTAGAGGAGAGATCACGCCCAGCATGTTGTCTGGGGAGTGCTTGCCCATTTCTTTGAATGTTCATGTGGTCTTAGTTTCCCTCCTTGTTTTTATTCCTTCTTTATTTTTTTGCAAATCAAAGACCAGTGATTTAAATGGACACTCTCAACATTTTCAGATAGCTGTGATACTTCATATTTTTTTCAAACAGAAACAAATTTTCTAAGTGTCCTTCTGCAGAGCTTTATCATGGTTTGGGTTATTTTTTTTTTTAGACCAATGCTGTAGCACTGACACATTAAGAACAAAGAAAAGCCAGAAGTTAAACATTGAGTTGCATGGGTTTTTCTAAATGACTGATTAAGAAACTGCATTTCAGCCACCGGAAGGAATTGGATAGGTCGTTGATGATTTTTATTCTGAAAGGAATAAAATTAAACAGGCATTATAATTCCTGCTTTACCAAATAATCAGAATTTGCACAAGTAGCTACGTTGTTAGAGGACAATATTTAGTTAAGAAACATATATAAAAAATACCTCATGTTCCTGAAAAAGTAAGAAAATTATAGCTTGCTTAAATGAAGTAATGACAGGGCCCTAAAAGGGAAAAAAAAAAGTGAAAAATTTAAACATTTTATTGTTTAATCTCTCGTCCCAGTGGGAGCTCTGCCACTTAGAGGAACATGGGAATAAACCCCATTAAAACTGTTACTGAAAATCATATTTGGCAGTGTCCTTTTAAATTAAAACTGTTCATATGTTGCAGGGCTGACAGTGTTGTTTGAGATATCCTTTTATTTTGCTCTGGTTTTGGAGTTGTACATATCGAAGTTATTTTTCTTTACCAGAATACATTGTATAATTCTAAAGTGTCTCTTGTGTCATTTTTGATAACTAATTTTGCTTGTTTATAAGTAGCTTGCCACATCTAAATGTTTTTAGCCTGATGTTTTCTTTCTTGACTGTGACAAGCAGAGGCCCTTTGGTTTATGTTTTGCTTTCAGCATGTGGGTCTGATGTTAATAAATACTGTTGTGATATATACAGTAAAGTTAAGAGTTAGTGAAGGACTGGAAAAGCCTCTTTGCAACATGTCTCATATGAAAGTTGGTGTTTCTGGCTTATTTAAAAGGAGCTCATGGGAAACAAAAAAAATCTTTGAGCTTTGACACAGACTTCAAATGAGGCAAAGTGTTTAGAAAAGCCATATAGAAAGTTGTTGCCAAAATAATACAATTTCTGTCACAAGCAGCAACTAGAAATGGCAGGCTGAGAAATGGAGGTGGCTGGAAAGTTTGCTGAGACTCGCTCCACAGTGCTCTATAGGTTTTTTTTAATTTTTTAATTTTTTTTTATCTTTAGATACTTGTGTTTTAAAGAAAGGAGAATGGTGAGCGTTTCAGTTGCTCACAGCAAGAGATTATTGTGGTCTGTTGGGTTAGCATCTCCAAATGGCAAGACCTAACAGTATGGTTTGTGGCAGGCATTTGCAATTGATTGGGAGTGAGCATTTTTAAAGATCAGCAATGTTAGATATCTCTCCCTCTCTCTCTCATATCCAGTTATTTGCGCTCTCTCTCTCTCTGATTTTACAGGTGTTAGTGAGCCTGGTAGTGCAGTGAATTTCAGCAAGCCGTACTTATTATATTAACAGGAAAATATATCTTAACTTTTTTTTGGTGGAGCACATCTCACAGATATGAGGTTGTTTTAGGATGATGTCAGTGGTTGTGGTAGTAGACAATGTAATTTTTTAAAATTTTAGGAAAGAGAATAGTGCCTTCCTATTATAGGTAGCCACTTACTGCACGTAGGATTTTATAGTTTTAAACCCCTCTACAACTATTACTTAATCCAGTTCTCCCCAGATTTCTCTGAGGTAGGTACCCAAGCCTAATCACAAATTTAGAAAGAGAAACAGGGAGAGCTTAATCATGTGGTATTTTTTATTATCTCTACACCGCTTACACTGATGTAGTAAAGCCTTTATCAGTGCCTTGTTTATGAACCATCAAATGGATTATAGATACTTCTCTTCACACATATTCTAATTAGAAGTAAGGTTGCATGAGAGGTCTCCAAAGGGCAGCCATGAAGTTCAAGAGTACTACTGTAACTTGTTGCACCTAGCACCCCTTTTCAAACATGTCTGGGGTACACAAAATTCTTTGGCTAACATATCAGCTCGAGAGTCAGGACTTTGAACAAAATTTAGGAGGAAAAGGCAGGCTGATTGCAGGACCAAAAAAATCTGTGTGTGTTTCAAATGCTGTGAAAAATGTCTTAAACTGGACCCCACATACCAGCTAACACAAAGTTGGCTGACCCTTCCTTTGATTTTTGCAATGCTGTAGTGCACCAGATAACTTCATTTCCAAGTGGGAAGGTTTTAAAAAAATAAATGTATTCATGAATAATGCCATCGTTATGATAGTCCTTATGACGATTAGTCTGATATTACTCAGTCTAAATTATACTGTGTTGCAAGTTTTCCATCTGCTGTGTTGGCTATCATAAATTTTGATGAGCAGAGCTGGAGGTTTTAATGACTCCTGTCATGTGTAAAGCCATAGCAAGTGACAGGGATTGAGAAGCATATTAATGTGATATATTAATAAAATGATTGGTGAAGAAATAAATAGTTAATCAATGTTCCAGCTCACTGAAATAAGAACTACAAAGTACGCTTTTCAAGCTGCGGACAGTAAAACAGTGCTGTATGAGCTCGGTTATGATCAAAGCTATTTTCAAGGTTATTTTTTGAAGTGCAAAGCCTACAACCTTCCTTTTTAAAACATGTTTTTATTGGAAACTTTGTTGTACAACAATATGTGAGTTTTACAACCCAGTGCACTGGAGCAGAGGACCTGGAGTATCCAGGTCTTGCAAAGAAGTAGTTTCTTGTCTGAACTGCTTTAGTTGCTTTAGCAGATTGAAAAGTAATTGTCCAAGAAACAACAATCTAAAAGAATTTTTAAAAAGTATATATTGTTCTTTCCCTATGTGTTAATTCACATTGTAGATTTAACTGAAAATCTCAAATGATGTGCATATATAGTACACTACATTTGGCTTTTAAGCATGTAGAAAGTTGAGTCTGAAGACTTGCAATCAAATTACATAGGGGAAATTTCATTCTTCGAGGTTAATGCAATGTATAACCTTGTAAGGCAGAATCGTGTAAGGACCATCCATTGTTCATAAATGTATTCTCTAGTAATCATTGCGTATTCACTGGAAAATGTAGATGTTTCATTACTTACACAAATGCTAAAATTACTTGTGGTACACATGGAAGTTATTAAAGGAAATACACATAGCTTTTATTTTTTATTGTTGATTTTAGTGGCTATTTTTGACTAAGGAGTGTATTCTGAGCCAGGTCATTTGGATAAAACAAATTGTGATTCCTCTACTTAAAAAAAAAAACACTGAGCATCTCTGTCACTCTCTGATTAAAGAGATTCATGAAAGAATATTTGAAAAGGTGGCTTCAAGCTTTCCTGTCTTTCAAATAGGAAAAGATTAGGAAGAAGAAATGTTTCTTTGTTGGTTTTATTATGAATTTAAAACCCTCATGTTGGCTACCATAAATCAGTATGTACTAAAACTCCTGTACTGCTCTACAGAGCCTTTTTTTTTGGTGGCTGCAGATCAAGCAATAAGCTTTAGTTTTTTTTAGGTTTTTTTAGCCCAAGATCTATCAAGTCTTGTTAACTTATAAAATCATTACCTATCATTATACATTGCAGGATATTGCTGCATGTTGATAGTTATCTATGTTGACTAATGTAATTAAAAAGAGTATCAACCTCCAGAATACCTAGTGCACTGGCAGAGCCGATGCCCGATTTCCTGTTGAAACTTTAAAAGGTTCTGGGAGATTGGAAGACTGAAATACTCACTTCATAAATGACAGTTAGTCATACAGAGCACCCTACATGGAAATCTTGCTTGTGGGGGTCTCTGGGGAGATGAATTTGTAGGTAATCTCGCGTAACGTTTTTTCCTTTTGTAGTTTGATTGTCAGTGTCTTATATTATATGACAGACAAGTGTTTTAAGAATGTTTTTGACAACAGGTGTACTATGTGCTGAAGCTTTCCCGGTGCTTTAAATTGAGCATTTTTCATGCTATAGATCAGGAAAGCAAGTCCTGACCTTGTAGTAGCTAAATTGCTATTCAGACCTGCTTAGCCATCTGATTTTTAACAGTAAGAATAACATAATAAAAATGTGGCGATCTTCTGCCTCTCGGCTTCACACCTATACTGAAAAATAGTTTCCAGGGCTTGTGTGGCCCTGTGCCAGCATCAGCAGCCAGGAAGACAAATGGAGTTATTATAGACTCTCACTTTAAAGTGTATAGTAAAGTTGACAGTGGTTCCCATCAAGACACTGAAAAGGGAGCAGACCTCTCCACTTGCTTAATAAAATATAAATCCCAGATATTTATTCTGCTTCATGACTTGGTCCCTTTAAAAATTTGAAAAAATAAAATTTAAAAGTTGGCAACAGGTATACTTTCCTTTGCTTTTGTAATTTTGTGGGGACAACAGACCGATACTCTGATTTTAAGCAGAAGTTCTTACATACTTTTTCTGGAAGAGTGGTTCTAACTCCACTTTGGAAAGGTGACTATAGGGAAATCAATGCACAAATGCTTATTATGAATGTCAAAATGAAGACACAGCCCCACAATTGAAGGTTGTATAAGGCCACAGGGTGATTTTGTTATGCTTATAGGTAGTTAAACTGTTCTGAAGTCTGCACAGCCACATTTGTTGATGAAACATTGTGAGTAAGGTAAATAAAACGAGAGAAGAGGCAGTGTCAGTCATATAAAGGATCCCAGTGGTTTTAGGTGGAACAGTTTGTTTCTCCTCTTAGCCTGAGGTAAAACTCTAGGTCTGCTCTTGCAGGTGGGAATTTGGTCCCTGGCAATGGAAATTTGCTCCTGATATCCTGAGGCTTTGTACTAAAGAGAGACGCACTTGCCAGAAATGCAGCCCAGAGCTTTGCATGTTTAGATGGAGTGCAGGGTGAGACCTCACCTGGGAATTCCACAGAGCCATCATGTGTTCCCGAATGTGGCTGCTGGGTATGTGAATTACAGTTTTAACAAGAAAGTGCATTGCCTTCTCAGGGCCAAATTCACTCCTTATATAAACTGATGGGATGGCGCTGACTGCAGTGCTGAGGGAGAACTTTGCACTGGCAATGAGCAGGGTGTTGCTTCTAGTGTTGGCCAGCGTTCTTTGAGTAGATCATTAGGTCACCTTTTTCAAAACAGAAACATTCCAGATCTCTGCATATCCCGTACCACTAAATTTGACACCACTAATGATTACATTGCATTAATTCTTTGAGCTGAGTCTCTTGTTACCGAAGTCATGGGCCTGATCTCTGGTGCTCTCCTCCCTTTGCCTGCCTTCTGTTTAAATTCAGTGCAAGTAGTGACTGTCCTTTCTTCTGTACCTCACAGAGATATAATCCAGTGACAGCTACGAGGCATTTTGTGTAGTGAACGTGAAATAGGAAAGAAATGGAAAAATCGAAGAGGGAGAATTATTCATGGGAAATTGAGCACAGCTTCATTTCTCTGCATAAAAAATTAAGTAATATTAAAAGAATTATACACTTGCCAATAGGATTTATTTCTTCTGGGCCTTTCACGTTTCTTGCGATCTTAAGTCCTCCAGCATAGAACCTTCTTGCAATAGGCCATTAGTGTTGCTATTATTACGCTAATTATCATCATTTTATATCTCAACTGTTGCCTTTCCAACCGCAAAACATGAAATCGCATAGTAGTTTTAAGTACTGCAGTATCTTCTCTCCCTTTGAATAACTTTGTCAATTCTGCATGCTTTCCTCCTGTTTGTCTGTCCTACCTGCAGGTCTGTGCTATTCTGCAATCTTATTTTGAGGCCATAGGGCAGACCAGTGGAACCTTGTATTGTGTAGGAAAAATATTTTTCCACTTCGAATTGCCAGTATTTTGCACATACTACCTTCTTCTGATCTCAGGACTTCGAAGTTTCAGTTTGTTTCCAAGCTGAGACCCCTTGCTGGCGATGTGTTGTAATGCATGGAATTTATTTTACTGGCCTGACCTTATTCTTGACCTTTTTTCCCCTCTTGTCTTCTGCAAATGATGCATGAATTGAAATCCCCTTAAGCCTGAACAGGGGATTTAATTCTAAACTCAAGGAAGGAATTGGAACAGCCGAGCATATCTAGAACGTCTGATACAATGCCTTTTTTATTTTTCAGTCAGTTTGCTCCCAGGAAAACCTTTTTGTGGAAAACAGGTAAAAAATAGCTTTTTTTTTTTTTTTTGAGTGTTAAACTTAGCTGTTTCTCTCTTACTATCTTGTCTACCTGTAGTTCTATAGTTGTTCTGTGTTCTTCTAATGTGAAAGCTGTTCACTGAACTTATAATCCATGTTATCTGCAGTGTTTTTTTGCTTTAAGGGTGGGAGTGGAAGAGATTGCTTTGCAGTATTGTGCCTGAGCAAATAAGGTGTTGCTTCTGCTTTTCCAGGAAATCCATTTCAGTTGAAAAAGCAGATTGGGGTTTGGGGGGTGAATCCACCTAGCGTTTCATTTCAGATGTCTAACCTGTCTCTGGAATGCCTTTAGAATTTAACTAATTGATCTTTTAAGAGCACTTCAGCAGTGACTAGATGACGGTATTTATGAAACACCACACTTGTGTGTTTCTGTTGTTTAACCCGCTGTCCTGTGGGGCTGAGCAGCAGCACTGACTTCACTTGTTGCATGTGAAGGCTCACAAGTACCCCAGACTAAACCTACTTTACTACTGCTTTATAGTAAAGAAATGATGAAACTTGAGCCAACTCTTACTTTCTATTACTGTGTGGTAGTTCTTATGAATGTGTATTTTGTTGTAATAAATCCATTTAAAGCAAAGGGAAGAAGAAACTCTACTTAACTAAGACCTACAAAATACAAAGTCTTAACTCTGTAGCAGCTATAAATTAGCTTAGCTGTGTTGAAGATTTTAGAAATTATGCACCTTAATGGCAGATAAGGATTTTAACCAAACCACTGAGAGTTTCACTGGTGTTTGAGCAGTGCTAGCCCAAGTCTGTCCTGTGCAGGTTTTAAAACTCTTTATCATCCACTTCAAAAAGGGGAGGTTATCTTTCACAGTATTTCTATATCTGTCCATTTTTACGTCTGTCAGATGTGTTTCTGGGTAAGGCTGTTCTCAGAGAAAATGACCATAGCAATGTTACAAACCATTATTTTTCTGATCAGCAGTCCTGAAAGTGCAGCGAGGGAATTCTCTCAGGAGATAATGGCCATTGTCACCTAACCACCTTGTATTCTGAGAGTCAAGGATATTTCCTCAGCTGTTTCTTCTATATCATAACTGTAGAGATATAATGTGTTTTGTCAAAATAAAAGTGCAATAGAGGAACCAAAAAACAAAAACAAGGTGGTCCCATAAACCCACTTTTCCCTTTCTGGAAAGAATGCAACAATAAACATGACATAATTGTTCACATTCCCAAGTCAGTATGGGATGTGTTCAGACACTGCTGCTGAGGGTGTGGTGGGGACCTTTATGGGATAAACAATGAACTTCATAACCTGGACTCCATTGGTTTATGCATTCAATCCCACACCTGCATGCAGAAGAATGTGGCCATTTCTGGTGTTAGCACTTGATTCACTTTGCTTGGACCTGTGAGCTGCCTGACCAGCTTTCTGGGTGTGAGAATGTATATCCAAGTGGAGACCAGTAAAAGGCTAGGTCGGAAACTAGGCTTCTGTTACTGCCTGCACTGTTGTTGTCAGGAGGGAAACTTCAGCTGCATTCTTCAGAACACTTGCTGTGTGCCTTACGGCTACAGATTGGATGAAGCACTTAAATTCATATTAAGCTCCATGCACATGAGCAAATTTGTTGATTTGCTATGTGGAAAGTTAAGTATGTGTTTAAGTGTTTTGCCTTTCTTTTTCATCAGAGAACTTGGATATTTCTCTGAGCTGCAGATATTTCCAAGTGACTTAGCAAGTGTTTAAAATTATACATGCATTATTTTGGCTGACTTGCATTTTTGTGTTCTTATTAGGTGTTGTTTTATGAATTTTCTTTTGGATGTAGGTGTATGGTTCCTTGGCTTCTATGAATTACCTTGCTTGGTAACAGGAAATGTTAAACAGCCTTCAGTCTCCCTGGCTGACATTTCTTATGTTAAGTTGTCTGTGCTCAACTCCCTTATGGGAAAAGGGAGGGGGGGGAGCAATTTTAGCTTTCTTTTTTAAACTGTAAATCTATCGCAAGTTGGAAGGTGTTCCTAGAAATTAAATATAGCTTTACAGATAAGATAAATGTGAACTACCATGTCTTTTACCATAATCTTTCCTTTCATTTTTCAGTAGACTTTTGGAAGACAGTAGTATATGCAATGATACCCATAAGAAGAGACAGCTGTTTAGGTTTGTATAACTTTATTCAATATTCATTTCTCAGTAGTTGTCACTCATGATTCTATCCATGTCCTTGCCGAGGGAGACCTTGATGAGTGTGGGTGTTATTTTTCTGGCATGGAAAACAGATTTCTTAGCCCGTTATCCCATGCTCTCTGAATGGGGAGGTCACAGTGGGGCCCTTTCCTTTTGATTTATGGGTCATTGTGTCAGAAACCATATCAGATTTGCAGCTGCCCAGCTGCTCAGACTACCACAATTTGGCAATGACTGTAACTGTTCGTTATGCTCTGGTGTATACAATGCGCATGTTTCAGACTAGTGCCCAGACTGAGCTTTTTTTTTCCTTTAGTTGGTTTATTAAAAACTGAAGTAAAAAAATTCTGTGAAATAAAAAACTTATTGTAAAGCAGCAATGTTACAAAACTTTTTCTCTGTGACCTTTGTCTTCCAAACTCCAATTAGTTTTGCCCAGAAAGAATTCAATGCATTTTGTATCTCAAATTGCGCCTCAAAGGACAGGGAATCAGGAGGAGTCAGTCCATATTTTCACGTAGAATGTTTTTGTCAGTTAGCACACTGGAACAGAGGAAGACGCAGCTTGGTGATGACAGTGTTCCTCTGTGAGGTTTAGGAAGGCTGTCTTCCTGTACCCCCAGGTTCAGTTTAAATTGACCGGTCAAGCATGACAAACTGCTTTTAAAGTCAATCAGCTGCCACAAGTCTTAAGCAGAGCAGGCAGAAGTAATGGATGGTTTCAAAAGCATGTCCTTCGTCCATTAAAGCATGCGCATAGCTAGGCAAAAGGTACACTACATGTTTCTGTCCACTGAGGTTTGCGTATGTAGTAGTGATAGTTTGCCACTGCCTGTATCATCTATGCTATGTAATTTTTCACTATGAGGAGAAAGGATGCAGTTGCTGACTGGGTATGTCTGCAGAGCAGCAACAGAGGAGATTGCAAGGCTGCACCAGGGAAGGAGCAGTGCTGGAGCATCTGGAGCTGTGTCCCATGGCCGCAGGCACTGGGCAGAAAAACTTTCCTTCATACTTTGAGCTGGTCTTGGTGATCTGAGAGTCAGTGGGCATGCAGGAGGAAAGAGGCGTCTAAAATATTTATACAGAGCCTCTTAATACCTAATTCATGTTTGGGAAACAAAAAGAAATTTGGTGTAACCCGAAACCACAGGAACTGGGATAAAAAAAGCATTCTGTGACTTTCCCTCTTTTCCACTACAGTAAAAATATAAGAGGATCGCTGCTTTCTAAGCACAAGAATGAAAAAGAGTCTGTAAATGATATACTTAGTTTTTCTCTTTCCAATTAAATCTTAAGGACAATTTATTTTAAATTTTTTTTCCTTTTTTCTTTATGTTGTTGGTTCTGTACTGTTTCTCTTCATGCTTTCCCAGTGCCTTGGTCTAGCGAAGATCAACAGGTTAATAATGCTGATCACACCTGTGTGAGGCACTGATCACAGGCAAGGAATGCATCATCCTGATCTCATCTTTGATACACTGCTCCTTCACATCTCGAGTGACACAGCTTGGCAGGTTCTCCAAATAAAAATCAGGAGCTACATTCACAAGGAAAAGGGGGACAAAAAAAAATAGTTTTTGATTATACAAAGATCTTTGAGCCAGCAAGGCACTGTACTGTAAAATAAGTCAGAGGGGTAGCAAATGTCTTCTAAAAGCCTTCCAACAGCCAGTGTTATTAGCATCACTTGGGATAATAGTCTCGCTGCACACAGCTGTGATAGGCAAGCTGGTTTTATAATTTAGCAGCACCTTGTAAAGTGTTCACTATAAATAAGTCAAATTCTCCTCTGGTTTCTGCTCACAGTTAACTGTTGTCACTCATAATACATTGGGTGCTCTGCAAATGTTCAAGGACAGGCAGTCTCTACACAGATGTTTGCAGTTAGGTTATGCAGAGAGGAAAAAAATCCCAACTGATGAGTTTCTTAAGTGGAGGTTAGCATTGAAGAGTTCGAGGTCACACTAGGAGCACACATGTTTGGGGGAAGGCTTTGGGTGATTTTGCAGAGCAGATGATGAGTGGGGATGAGGTGTAGTGGAAATAAAGAAGATGGATATGAAGACAAACGTAGAAGGTAAAGTTATTGAGAAAAACCTTACAGGTGATGAACAGCAAAGGGAGAGGTAGCAAGGGGTTTGCTGAGGGAAGAGACCAGTCAACAGGCAAGAGAAATGCTACACCCATGCTACATGATATTGCTACAGCAGTCCCGTCTGGTGAAGTGCTTTTAGGATGTATGTGAACAGAGAGCAGTGGTAAGAGCTGTAGTGTGTATGTGTAAAAGGGTATAGCAATGTTCAGTTGCTAAAGGTAGATGAACACTGGGGTCAAGTCCCCTCTTTCAGGCATGTTTTCATAAGTGCAGAGTATTTCCTTTTTCTTCATTAGGCTTGCTGCAGGGTAACAATAGATGGATTCTGCCCTGATATGTTTTTATTCGTGTATAAATCTGTGTTTCCTGATGACCATAGGGGTAACAGAGACAGCACGGGGAAGGCATCTGGCAGTCGGCAGAGCAGTACGGAGAATGAATTGAAGTGGTCAGACCACCAGAGACCATGGAGCAGCACAGACTCGGACAGCTCAAATCGAAATTTGAAGCCAGCCATAACAAAGACGGCCAGTTTTGGTGGGATAACAGTCCTGACAAGAGGAGATAGCTCATCAAGTAACAGAAGTACCGGCAAACTGTCCAAAACAGGTAGCTAGTACTGTATTGGGTTCACAGTAGTTCTTGTGTGGTGATAAAGGGCTATCCTGGTACTCGTCTGAGTGTTACATGTCACAGAATGGTTTGGGTCGGAAGGGACCTTCAGAGAACATCTACTCCAATCCCCATGGTTGGACTATATGGTGAATCGCAGGAATAGTTGTATTCCCATACATAGCAGATGTTTATGTATGTCCATCCACATATGCTAATATTTGGGTACCTTGGAAATCAAAAACACAACCTTGTGCCTAATGTTTGCAAATCATAGGTAGACTTTCTCTGGAATAAAGTAAGTGCACATGGTCTTTGAAAACTCTCTGCAATTTCTGTAGCCTGAAAAAAATGGTAGTCCTTTCAGATAAAGCACAGATTTTACCTTTTTGTTAATCTTGCTCTTTTTGAATAATGAAGAATTAAATGTCATATATCTGATGAGAAATCCAGGAACACTGAGTTGCTTTTAACTTGCAGACCATCTTTATCTTGGAGCACAGCCTCTTTCTGATAACAGATGAGGCAGTGTGCTGTGGTGGAAGCAGTCAGATGTGCTGGATTCACTTCTTGTTTAGTTCCCATTAAATGAAAGTATCATTTGAGGAGACTACGAACCTGGTGGGAATTTTGCATTAATTTACATTCACTTCATGGTACGTTAGTATATGACTTAGTCATAGGGCCTAGATCTAAGTAACTTCAAACCATCACAATAAGCTACTCTATATTTTTGTATAAAAGTGAAGAATGAATAATAAGCCTATCAGATGATTCCATAAGTTTGGTTCATTTGATAAATATAGTACAGGATAAGTTGGAATCAATACTTAGCACTTAGTGCTCTTTCAGCTTGAGAATGTTTATGGGTGATACTTTAAACCCAGTTTATCAAACTGGGTAATTTAAAATTAGTCAGATTTCACTTCTATTCCCCAAATTGTTTGGTGGGCTTTGCCATGATTCAGGATGCTAGGGAAAGGAGTTTCAGAGTAAATCAGAAATGTTTGATTTGGTAACTATGTTCTGGACCTCTCGATCTTGAACTTAGTTTAAAATTTTGTTTTATTTCATAGTTGTAAAGGGACCTGGCTGGTTGGAAAGCCACTCTTTCAGACTCTGCAGGTTATAAAGCTGCTGGGAGCTTTTGGAAAACCTTGCCTCCTCTTCTTAATGTTTCTGTTTTATGTTTCTTTTGTGACTCTAGACAAATACTGTGTTTATTATCTTAAGATCCATGGAATCAAAGAATATCTCAGGTTGAAAGGGACCTATAAGGACCCCATCCTAAGCTAAGATACTTCTCCATCCATATGTATAGGAAATACTATGGAATTAAGACATGAATTTGACTTTGAAAATTACTACAGTATAGTTGTTAGGCTCAGGAACAAGCTAGAGGCAAAACCTATAGAATGTAACAAAACCAATGTGTATGTAGTTTTGAAACAACAGTCGTCTTGGATTTTTATTCATATAAAGGCTGAACAGACTATACGTTGGGGCCTGAAGTACGCAGTAGACTGTTTGTTACTGCCAGATTTCTATGCTTCCCACAGATCTTTCCATTACATCAGAATTCAATTTGATGTACATGAACTGGGGAGGAGGCACAGGTTCCTGGTATACTTTTTTCATATCTTTCACCTTTAGCAGGATGCAGGTAAATGTATTTCTCTGTAGTATTGTATTGCAGAGGTGCAGAGCATTGAAAATGTTGTCAGAGAAATCCAGTTTGGAGAATTGAGACATCTAATTGCAAAAGATTAATAATTTTAAGTATCTGTTTTATTATTAAAACTGAGCATGTTAAGTGGTGCTGCTAGAAAATGTATTAAGAGATATGTCTGAAGCATGCCAATACTTGTAAATGCCTCTGTATTCTGCGTGCACCAAATGCAGAATTGCTTTCAAATGAAAGCTTTTATAATACATTTTTGAAATTTCACTGATACTGAAATTCCATGTTCTTTGCAGAGCAATTACATATTGTAAGTGCTTTGACGTTTTTTTAAGCAAAGTGTTTAAATTTGAAAGCTGGTTTAGGGAAAGGAAGAGTGGAAAAAAAAAAAAAAAAAAAAGCCTAAAAAGAAGATAAAAGGAAGAGGTGGGGGGAAAAGAGCATGGCTGGATGTCAAAACAAGCTTACACCTTCAAAGCCAGGACACGAAGTCAAGCTGTCAGTCATCCTGTGGAAAATTAGAGGAAATATCTGAATCACTATTTCTGTCCTTCTTTCTGAAATGTTATTGAACGGCATTAAAGCAGAAAAGAATGACTGTTCAGAAAATAATGGGGAAATATGCCTTGATAAACTGTTCACACTTCAACAAAAGATGCTGTGTGCATTCATACAGCTGTCAGAGCCCCCATGTGCTATTTATGTGTTCTCAAAGGTACATTAGCTACTAAGCAACACTTCACTGTGCATGTTTTTTGCATTTGATCTTTATAATTCTGTACTCTAGTCATAGGTGTTCTGTAGCTCAGTATGCATATAAAGCTTGATCTTATATTTATTTTGGGGGATTTTGCTTATTATCTTTTATCTTTACAAATGAGATTAAAATGGTGTAGCAGAAGTGTAGCTACAAACAATAGCCACACTGCCCTGGGAGTGTGGCAGAGCCTGGTAGGCACCGATTCTCTCCTGGTTTTCCTCTTCAGAAAATACTGATCTGTTCTCTGAAGTAATTTATGATTCGTGATAATAAATTTAAAGTATTGTCGTCTATATAAAGTATATATTAAGTCATTCTGAAGTCAGCAGTAGGTCAAAACGCTGTTCTTTGGCTAATGCTTGTGATTGTTTTAAATGTGAAAATTATTCTACATATATGACATTTATCCAGAATTATTGTCAACCATGTTTTGTAAGCATGGAAATACTAAGACTTCAAGGATTTTCAGTGATAGTTCACTGCTGTATTTGAAAGCGTACATGTAGTGAAGCAATATTAGCAGTGTAGCCTTTCTGGATCTTTTTTAGCATTGTCACCAAAATTAAATGTTCTGCCCTTAACCATAGCTTTTGATAAATCAGTAGTTAATGATACACAGCAGACAAGAAACTGGAGTACTGAAAATATTAGCCTGCCTTTAGGCATAGATGGATATAGAACATGCTGTTCTCTGCAGCAAAGTCCAGTAGTGTCAGTTAGACTTTAATTGCGTTCAGCTGCACAGGAATTATAGTTTAGCAAAGGAATTATATTACTTCATTCTTGCAGACTTCACAAAAGGGGCTGTTTGAAACCCCATACATGGTTGTCTTACTAGTTCTGATGGTTGTTTTCATGCACCTGCTGATTGTTTAGAAAGCCCTGTTCCACTGAAAAGCACAGAATGGATATTACAACTAAAATTTTCTGCTCTGTTATTGTGAAGATTAGTAGATGAACAGAGATGTATTATGTTATAATTCAGTATTGAATGTGGACTTAATAATTGAACAAATTGCAATCAAATTGCATTCTTACAACTTAGGACATCATATAAAACCTGTGTTAGTTTAGCTTTCTGGTGATATAGTGGACTTCCCAGAACTTAAAAAGCACGTAGGCCAATAAGTGAAATAAACATCCCTGCAGGTATCAAAGATGTACCTGTTCAGTCTCTAATATACCCATGAAGAAAAAAATCTAGGCTATCAACTATCATGTTATTTTCACTGGTGTATTACAACAGATTTTAATATTCGTTATGAGAAGAGACAAGACATGTTTCAAAGAAATGTCTTTTGTGTATCTACATACCTTTTTCAATAATTGTTGGAAGACTTAAGTGAAGATAAAGTTGCAATCTTTTAATGCATTTTCCATTCAATGGAATGCGCATCTGTTGGAGTGTATTTCTTTCCCTCCTATTTACAAAAGCTGGCTGCATTGGAGTATCAGCTGTGTTGATACAGATCTGTAGGGATCGTTAACTTCCTTGGCAGGACACCACATAATCAGAGACACAATCTAATCTCTACTGCTAGGTGTTCGTTGCTACCCTTGTTGGGAGAAGACAATTATACTACAGGTATTTTAATACATTAACCTTTTTTTTTTCTATTTTTTTAAATGCAAGTTATTCTATAAATTATAATTTTGTCTCTGAGTTTTGGAACTGGACTTCTGCCTCTTTATGATTTTCTTGAATCAGGCATTAGCCTAATGGATCTTGTAAGTCCAGAGAAAGTGTAGGTATGTTGATGTATGGGCAATAAATCATGAGCCAACTGCCTCCAGTCATATTCCTCCTGCTAAATGTGCTGAAACATCAGTCTTATTTTTTGAAGTGCAACTTGCAGTGGAATAATTGTGTTTGCAGGAGCACGTGCTATTATTGTAAAAAGAATAAACCTTAAATACATTGTAATATGCAGAAATGCAAGTGGCTTATAAAAGTAGCAAGTGAATATTCCTAAGCCAGGAAAAAAATATCCAAGACAAAAATACTTGCAGAGGTGATCAGCACTGTACTTCTAGAAAATTGACCTTTGGGCGCAAGTAGTGGGTAGATCTGAAGAGTCCAGTTGATAAGAAACTAAAAATTTACTTTGGACTTTGAAGGTAGGTTGAACAGAGATTTTCAAAATCATCACATCATGAATGCTTACCCAAAGGAAATAGAACAAGACATTGCATCGCTCACTAGCACTCAGGATACTGGAAAATTAATGGGACCTCTGTGATCTCCCTCTGCCAAACTCCTAAGCTATTAAGACTTTGTGGTGATTTTTCTGTCTGTCTTTCTTTTACCAGTCTTTGAACTGCTGTATCTCTTGGAATACTTTAAAAAGATATTAATGGAAAATGATTAGAATATGAAGGTTATTATTATGTCAGCTGTGAAGAAGCAAGAAAATCACAGAACAATCTAGAAGTAGCAGCCATCATTACATACTGGACAAAAAAGGTTGGATTGTGTAATAGGGGCAAAAATCTCATTTAGTCAAAGTTCCTTTCACAAGTCTTTAGCAACACATCTCTTAATGTGAATTTTAATAAAGTCACATAGTTGAGGGATTTTTTTCATTTGCTGTAGTACTGAATTCATAATGTGATTCCAAGTTTAGGGGCTGTGAAAACAGCTTATCAAAGCTACAAAGACAAGATTAATTGGTGTTAATTTCCAAACTTTAGCGTTGCAAGTTACTTGGCTTAACATGTCTAGACTTAAAACGATAGGAAATAAGTTGTAGTGATGGAAGAAAAATGGATCATTCTTATGCAAGATAAATTGGGGCAAAAATAGTTAAAATAGTAATTTCTGGGAGTTTTTCTTAAATATTCAGAAAATTGCTAAAATGGATTTTGTGTCTTAACTTGCATTCTTTCAAAATCACCCACTTCATCCACTCACATGGGAGAGCAGATCTCTGCTCCTTTAAGACAGGCATTTCAAAGCTGTCATCTTGTCCAATGTGTGGTCATGGCTTCAGAGGCAGTTCCACTGCTCCTGCTTGCCTTTTCATGAGTACATTTGAACTCATTGTAGTCCTTTGGCTTTGAACATTCAGAAGCTGGTAAAGATCAGATTCTGCTGTAAAAACACCTGAAAGGGGAGAAAGGGAAAAAAGAAAACAATTGAATATCAGAGCTGTAATCTTTTTCTACACTAACCGTGTTTTTTCAGAATAGCACTAAATGGAGAGACAGAAGTCTAAGCTTAGGCTTGTTACTGCTTACATGCTTAGAAATAATGCTGGGAGGTTATGAGATCTGATCATCACTTCAGCATCTCCAGGTAGCTATCCTAAACCATTGAATTCATTAGGTGATGGAAAAGACGAGAAGGTAAAGCAAGAACTCAAAGAAGCAATACAAAGTGCACATAGAAGGACTGGAGAAATGCAGGATAGGAGCCAGAAAGGACCCTGTAGAAACAAAATGAAACTCATGCAATTGCATTTACATTTGGGAGGAAGATGCCAAATACTGCTTGCAGCTTCATGAGGATGACCTCCAGGAATATCTCTGCCATTTGTAGAAATGGTGTAATAAATAAAACTATCCCTGCAGAAATAATCTCAGTAACTTTCCAACCTCAGTCTACAAGGAGGGGAAAAGCACAGCAACTAATCAACTTTGGAGTATATTTCTGGAGATTTAGAAATTTTTGATTTCTGTTGCTTCCTTGAGTAGATACTGAAGAAGCAAATTTAAGGTCCTGCTCTTGGCAAATAGCGTATAGGTGATAAAGAGGACTGTCTCTATAGTAGCTGCCATGAGGATAGGAACTTTGAAGATGGATAAAAATGCGTTTTACGCAGCAGTCCCCAGTAATCTATGGAGAGACCCTATATGTGGTAAGTAACAGTCTGCTGGTGTGATTTCTTCCAAGGAAACCTCTTCTGTCCTAGTTGTGAAGAAACAAATGAATTCCAGTATAGATTTAACTGAAAATGAATCCGAGGCTCTAAGTCTACTGCAGTTCTTCCTGTAATACCCCAAATATGAAGGGATGTAATTCACTCTGTGAGAGAAGCTTGCCAAAACCTAAGTCTGGGTTCTGTATTTTCTTTTAGTCTACACCTGCAGGAGGGTACTAAGGAGGTTAGTAATTAATTCAAGATACACAGAAGGAAGTAAACATCCACACAGACATTCGCTTTCACATGTCCCATGTATTTGTCTTAACTTCTTGCTTTAAGGAAGCCATTCATCTGAGCCTTATACTCTGAGAGATTCTTGTAATCTTTACGTCAAGCAAATTAAAATCTAAGCAGGTTTGGAAATTATATTTGGTTTTAAAATAATGCACCTCTCCCCCCTTCCACCATGAATGTTTTTTAGCACATTTGATATATCTTGATTGAGTAATTGTAATAAGTTAGGTGCTGGAGAATCGAAGTGGTGTAAGTCTTAGGTGGAGTCTTAGGTAGCTTTAACTTATTACACACATGGCAGACCTACCTTGTTACTTTACTGAGAACTTAGTTGCTGGGTTTTGGGGTTTGTGGTTTTGGGTTTTTTTCTTACAGAAAATTGGTAGGATTTCCCTTTTGTGGATTTTTGGTTTTTTTTTTTCTTTTTCATTCACAGACCTCCTTGTTACTTTTTATACCTTGTGAACCAATACGTTGGTGTTATAAACACATTCTGAGCATTTTGCTTTCTGCTTGATAAAGCTGTTTATTGGTTGGGGGAAGCAGATGTTGCTGGAGGAAAGTGGTCTCATGAGTTGTAGAAATACTACTGGATAATGAGCTCAATATGGAGTGAAAACCCTGGTTCTGCTAGCTGGGCGTAGACTGGTGCTTACCTTTGCAGTCCGTGGAGGCTGTCCTTACGTACACACCGTCTGGTGGACACTGGGGTCTCTTGTAATCCCCCTGTGACTGTCTCTCTCCATTTAGGCTCAGAGTCTTCCAGCAGCGCTGGCTCCTCAGGATCCCTGTCACGAATACATCAGCCTCTCCAAAGTGCATCTCTTGTCCCTGGGGTGACAGGCAGCTCTTCAGGCAACGTGTCCTACCCTGAGAATGGGATGAGCGGCCAGGTGCCCCCCAACAACACCAGCTATATCATTCTTCCACTTGAAGCTGCAGGGATACCACCTGGCAGTATCCTTCTCAACCCACACACAGGTCAGTATGATGCTCTCTTGCCTGGTACTGCCAGTCAGTGTTTCTAGTGTCACCTGGGAAATTCACAAATTTCATATTTCTAGAGACATTTTCCTTCAGGGATTTATGAGGAAGTGAGCAGCAAATATACGTAGAAATGACATTTGGCAGATGTTTTTTTCAAGTCTGCAGGCAAAGCTGGATTGGCTTTTTGGCTGAGGTTGTTGTGGCATAGCCAGTGGTAAGTAATGCTAAACACACTTGTGTGGTCCCAGAAAGGATATTCATCTTGTAAAGTCATTTTTCTTCTTGGCTGTGAATCCTCTGAGATCCCGTTAGCTTCTCTAAGGACAGACCCTTTTCTGTATGAAATATGCTGAGATCGGTGCAACTGAACAAATACAATGCTCAAAGTTTTAGAAATTGTAGTTAACAGCAGAAGAATTTCAAAAGGCCTAGAGGCTGACATTTGAATTACCCCTTCAGAGTTAATTTCCTTATGTGTCTAGCAGTTGTATTTAAATTGGGAGTTTTCTGAAAAGAAAAAGTCTTGTGATAAAAATATATCTTCAATTCTGCATTGTGGCCTTGGTAGTCAGCAGTACCACAGTGCTTGAACGAGGCATTCGCAGTCACCCAAGCACTGTGGTAACTTCAGAAAGCACTCAGCTTGAACTTGAGTGCTTGCTGAAAGTTTAAAGGATTTCGTTACCTTCTTAGTTCAGATGAGTCCAGGTACTGTTACAGTATTACTTCCCACAGTATAGTACTGACAGCATTGAAAAGCATCTGGGAGGTTGAGACTGTGATGCTTCTTCAGTGATTTGGACTGTTTCAGTGACCAAGAGTAGCTGTGCTGTCAACCTTAACTGACTTATGCTTGGTTTAAAATAACAAAGTGTACAGTGCAGTCTATTTTCTGCTGTACTGGGCACTCAGTGGTGAACTCCAAAGTATTTTTTCAAAGTCCTTGATAGAGCATTCAGGAGCCTTTTGGTTCAAATGTGTAAAGCCTATTTATGGTCCCACTGCTAAAAATACTTTCTTTAGTCAAAAGATGGTGAAGAAAAACTGAAAGGTGCCACATTTAAGAAAAAAACAAACTTGGCAAACTATTAAATCAAGCTTTTTACAAATGTTTAGCGATAGTAGTATCTGGAGTTGGTCAATATGTGTCAGCATATATAAAATCAAGGAGGAGTTCTTGTTTCTATAGAATCAAATGCGACAAGCTCTTTCCAGAGAGATGCCTTTAAAAAGTACACATTTGTGCAAGTTACTAAAGCCTTTACTATTTATGCATACTTTTTTTTTTAAGCTATTACATTATTGACATAAGAGCATAATACTGTCAGCATAAATGGGGATTTTATTCATTCCTTAAAATGACTCAGGGGAGAGGACAGAATGGGAGTTGGACATGAGGCAAACCCTATCTTAATTAATTTACTCATTTCTTTTGTTCTGATAGTTAAGTGTTCTTTCTTTGGCCTTGGGATTTCTGAGCCAGTACAGAAGGCAGCATTTTGTGTGCTATGTGGCCCACTCTCATACAAAAGTCAGCAGGCCTAGGCAGAAATCCATCCATAATTCAGGTGATAGGACCTGAAACGAAAATGAAAAGAATTGTTGCTGCTTCAAGCCCACTGACAGCTGAGAGGTTATGCTCATTCCTGGCCATGGCAAGGACAAAGGCTGCAGCTCAACACCCTTTCAAGGTAGAAGAGCTGTTTAAGAGGAACATCTCCTTCATCTGTTCTGTCAAATTCACAATTTGCAGCAGCTAACTCCTATTTTACCTTAGTACCTAGGGAGCCTTTGTCTAACACAGGTATAATGCCTTTCAATACTGTCAGTAGACTGGAGTACTTGTTATTCCCTCCTAGCATGCCTCATTGTCCTTAGATGTATAATTGAGAGCTCTGTGTGTATTTGTATGTTTAATATTCAGGAAGCAAGTGGGTTTATGTGCGTATAATTTTGTGTTTCTTTCAAACTATGTGTTTTGCTTCTGTAGCTGCTTTGTAAATAAATGCATAATGAAGAAAATGAAGGGAGAACCTTATTCTCCAGACTGAAATATTTGTCTCAGATATACGAGGTCTAACACAAAAAAAAATGAGACCAACCTTGTAGCTTGGAAACCACAAGTGGGATGAAAGAGGCAAAGCCATGGTTATAGAACATGTTCTAACCTGTCAAAGTGAGACATGGCTCAACTCGATGGCTTTGCTCAGTATGAGTGGACACGTGTTCAAATATAGTTTTCATACCCTCAGTTGTACAATGTTGGTGTGCAAGAGTGAACAGTGAGTTAACTTCAAGTTTCTTGTGAAACTGAAGAAATCCATGACAGAAACTTTTCAATTATTGACTGAGGCTTATGGTGAAGAGATCCAAAAGGTCAAGTTGGTGGTTGTAGGAACCCATTTTGTGTTGGTAGAAGACATGAAGGCAAAACAATGGAGATCCTCAACAACCTTTCAGAAAACAATCTGTAGAATTGCTTTGAAAGTTGGCAGCATTGTATGCAGCTGTGTGTCAGCTCAGAAGGGAACTATTTTGAAGGTGATCGTAGTTGATTTTCTTAATTTTTAAATAAAGAGTTATAGACACAGTCTCATTTGGTTTGTGTCAGAACTCATACAGTTTCACACTGCTACCTGTGCTGGAAGTTAGACTGTACTGTGGTGTTTGCTGTGTTTCAACATGCAGTAAAATATATACTGCAGATTTACCACTCTTTGGGCTCAGAATCTTTGCATCTTATTAGTGCAGTGTTACAAAAGAAGCCCTGTAGGGATGAGACTTAAATTGCTGGATGCTGTCACTGTGAAAGTGATGGAAGCTGTCAGAAACATAGATGAAGAGAAGACAGTTTAAAGAAAAGGAAAAAAGAGCTTTGTTTCTTATAATGAACAGATTTTCTTTCCCTGTGTAAATGCATTCTTTAGCTCTTTCTTCTCTAGCTGCAGAGTGCCTGCTTCCAGTCTTTTTGTCTTTTGATCATAACACCATGTCTTTTAAAGATCTTTGCTTCCTTTTCCACTATATAGTCACTGACTGTGCAAACTTCTAATGACATCCAGAGATGCTGTCAGTATCTCCCTGCTCTGATTATACCTCTCAGCTCCTTCTCAAATGTTGGCAGCCCATGCTTTCTTTTCTATACCTGCAGTTACCTTTGTTTTTTCCCTTTCCGCAGATGGAGAAGCTTCTTGCTTGCCTTGGGGAAGGACCATTTAAGTGGCTATGGGGTTTTACTCTTCATTTCACCCACTTCACCAGTCTGTTTTACCCTTTAAAGGGTTCCTCTTGACAAGTTCTCTGACTTAACCCTTTTGACAGTTTAAGAGCATCTATGTTTTATTCTTACTCCTTTAAATGACACTGCAATTTTTGTCCTTCTACCCAGGCCACAGTTTGTAACTTACAGGTGTCTTCCTTGTTACCATCTGATCTCTCTTTTTCATTTCTTTGTTCAAGATATTTTTTTGGTTTTTTCCCAAAAGGTTTCTCTTTTAATCTTCAAAAGTTTGTTGGACCTTTTCTCTCTCAGGTCTGTCATTCTTCATTGAGTCAGGGGAAGTGCACTTTACAGCTTCTCTTGAGAACTTGGTGCAGGTTTTGGGAGCTTGTTATCCTGCTCACCCCATCTGTTTTCCCAAGTCTCCTACAATACTTCTGGACCTTGAGACTCCCAAATCTAGGGAGTCCATGCTATTGTGTACCCTCTGTGATCCCAGCAAGAGGCAGGAAATCAGCTAGTGGTCAGAACCGCCCTGTGGTTCTCTTCTATTCACTCTAATCATGTCCTTTCTCACTGTGAGTGTAACTTGCCCAGTATAATACAGGAAATTAATCCAGAAAGTTTTCATTATTTAGAGAGAGAGGGCAAGGTTTGTTTATTGGGTGCTTCTCATACGTTTCTGACCATGTTTAAAAGAGGGTGGAACTGAAGGGCTGAGGAGTAGATATAACAAGTAGAGACACTTGTAGCACACATATCAGAAGTTCATTGTTTCACTATTGCTGTTAGTCACCAAATTCCTCCAGCTGTCCCTTTTTATTTCAGATATTCATACTTTAAATGTTGTCACTTCATTGCTAAAATCCTTTTTTCCTCATAGAAACATCTGTAATTCCTTTGATTTATGTATCTATGATGGAAGTCAAAAGAGTACTCAAGTCATGAAAAACATTTTCCCTACAGAGAAATACCATTTGTTTTTTGTAAGACAATGAGTTGTTTTTTTTTTTTAACAGACATTGCTTTTACAACTTTACCTCCCCCAGCTAAACATGTGAAGCAAAAACTTAATGGAACTCGGAACAGAATTTGTCCTGCATATATGAGATTTTCAAAGGCATCTTAAGTGCTTATTCCTTGATAACTTCCAATACTGCCTCCTCTAATTATGTAGGACATGACTCTCCAAAGTACAGCACTATGTTATTAGAATATGTAAATAAATAGGAACAAGGCTGAGTGTGTTGGGTTTTTTTATCCTTTCCATACAAACTACAGTGTCAGAAGTAGTTGTATACAGTTAACTGCTACTGAGTGGCAATAAAATGTATATAAATATTTCTTACCTTATATGTTTGCTCTATAGTTCAATTTCAGTATTAATTGATTCCTCATTCAATGACTTCAAGTAACCATAGCCCCTAAATCATCTTATAGCCATGATGACCTTTCACCTGGTCATCCTTGGAAAGTCATATTGCCAAAACAAATATCTGCTGTCTGCCTTTCCTGCTAAAAAAAATAAATTGATGGCTGATACTGTAATGAGTCATTGAGAGTGATTAGCACTTTACTGTTGTAGCAAGTCAGCTAAAGAGAGTTTAGTTAAAGCAAGGTTTAATGATTTCATACAGAAAACAGGTTCAAAGTGTTCAAAGTGTTCAGCAAAGGCAGGGTGTTTTATTTCAGGTCAACCATTTGTAAATCCTGATGGGACACCGGCAATATACAATCCTCCCAGTGGCCAACAGACGATGAGGAGCCAGATGGTGGGACAGTCTCAGCAGCAGCCTTCATCCCAGCAGCCTCAGCAGGTTCAACAGCCACAGCAGCAAATGACAAGTCACCTTGTCACACAGGTAGGTGTAGTGGCCACTGGAAAAAGAGAAGAAGCTCTCAGGTATACAAAGGATGATCTAAAGAGTAGGAAGGAGGGATGCAGCTAGACAAAATGTGAGAATGTTCTTGTTTTCTTTTGAAACAAATGCGGCTATGATCTGTATTTTCAGCATGGATGAAACAGGTGGAGAGGGTTGATTGCTTTTTCAATGCCATCTCAAGGATGTTTTCATTTTGAATAGGACTGTTAAGCAAGTTGGTGTATGTCTACGTAGATTTATTTTGCAAAAATTGCCAGTAAATGAAAGCTGAAACGTTCATTCTCAGATTAGTGCAGTCTGTAATTCTCTCCAACAAGCCGGGGACCTTTCCCTGTCTCTTTTGACAGCACTGGGGATCAAAGGAACACACAGAACACAAGGCTTTACAAACTCTTCTGTGCTTGATTATATCAGGCCCAAACTGTGGATAGCCCACACTCCAAGCACCCGTGCTGCAGACCGTGGGTCTTCTGCCTGCACCCCATGTTTTGACCATGATCCCACTCTGAGCTAGAGGCTCTGGAGCTGTGGCAGGAGAGGGGAGGAGCAGCATCGCTGGGCACAGTGTGTTGGCTGTCTGGCCCCTGGGCTGGCTATGGCATGCAGCCAGATGTGGCTGAGCATTGGCAGCTGGGTTTCAGTCTGGTTCAAACTTAGTTTTGTGGATTGTCTGCCTGCTGTCCCTGGGCAGAACAGGTGGAGGAAACTACTCGAGCAAAAATCCTGCATCCCGCTTACTCGCACAGTAGTCAGTATCTACTGTGGTCTTTTGTGGCTTTATAATTTGGCACAGGTTACCTAGAAATACAGTGTTTAAATTCAGTGAAGTTGCTTTGATTTTACAGGGGTTTGTGTTTCTGGCTCTTATTTCTTGATTTGGTCTGTGTAAGACTCAAGTTAAATGACAGATTAAAATGAAATGAATAGTAAAGCTATTCAAAGGTAATAGTGCTGTAGAAAATTGTTCTTTCATTTAGATAAACATCTGCTCCAAGCTGACAGGCCTGTGACTGTTGTTAATTTGCAGCCTGTTCTTTGTCAATTATTTTTTAGCTATTATGTTCTGCCAAAGCAGCTTTAAAATCATTATTCCTTTGCCTATGACACAGTCGGAGTTAAATCAGTCATTATCAGCAAAATTCAAATATACACTTACACTGTGCTGCTCTTCCATTTTATCTCTGTAAATTAAATGTAGAATCATAATTCAGCTTTGCCTTACATCAGTAATAAGAAGCTGTAGCTATGGATTATTTAATCTAGCAGCCATCAAATGTATGATAATAGGCAGTGAAATATGTAATAAAGAATTGTTTGGCATAAGGCTAAAATGAAGCCTAGAATCACAATACCTGACCCTCTTGCATTTGGGCTCATGATGAGTCACCTGCATATTCAGAGCTGTATTTGTTATCTTTGTTCTGAATAACAATGTTTGTTGTTGTTATTATTATTGATCTCTAAGTAGATTGTATTTATTGTCTTTCACTGTTTATTTTGCAGCCTGTTCAGGCAATACAGCCATCTTCTCAGTCAGTCCAATATCCAGCAGTTTCTTATCCTCCCCAGCATCTCCTGCCAGTCTCTCCAACACAGCAGTTTTCTGTGGTAATAAAGATTTTAATTTTTTTGCTTTCCTTTCCTTGAAGTTGGTTGTGTGAGCATGGATATGCCTGAGAGCCTCTGGGGAGCACCACTGCTAGTGGTGCTCCACATGAAGACACTATTCAAATCCCCCTTTGCCTTAACGCTTTTAGTAGTGATTCTGGCTGTCTAACATGGAGGATGTTATTATTAGGAAGGTGGCTATACCTGGTTAGCAGGTCCTGCAGAAAAATGCTTTCTTGTGCCTGTGATAGGAGCTTCTGTCTCCTGACTTTATGTTGAGGGAGCTTAAATTGCTAACTTGAGGTTTGAGGTTTGGATTATCCTTGTTTTATGTCCCTAAAGACTGGAGAAAAGACCTCTAGGTTTTTATTTTTAATATTATTTTATTAGTATAGTAAATCCACTGCCTGATTTATTCTCTTATGATACCAGAGAACTTGAAAAACAGAGTAGCGATGAACCAACTGCAGAAGGTGTGGTATGCTCTTCATCATGGCAAAACACCAACAGACAAATGGACATGTATAATAAATAGAGTGCTCTCCTGGAGTCTGAATATGGCTTGATGCTTAGAGAGCTAAGATTATACTGTTGTGAAATGAAGCTGATGTATTAAGAGGCACTACAAGATTTATTTTTTTTCCTCTCTTGCTCTGGTAATCTTGATTATGACTGTTTTTCTTCCAAGATAGAGATGTCACATAGTTATTGTAAGAGATGGAAACAAAGCTGAACAAATCATTGCATCAAAAATAGTGTTACTAATGCCTGGTAAATGAGAAGTACCATTTAAATGACAACACAAAAATATTCCTTACTGAATGGAAGTTGCATGTCTCAGTGCTAATTCTCCTGATAAGTGCCTTGCAGGTTTCTTGGACTGTTCTGCTTAAAATCGTAGGAAGGCTGACATTTCTAGTGACTAATTTAATAGTGAAACTTCACCTGAATTTATGTCTTCAATGTACATTACATTATACACATGATGTATAAATTATAGGAGGTTTGAAGCTTTTAATCTCTGTTGTGCAAATCCGGAGACATTCTAGGCTCGATAAATTTTCTCATAGAATCTGTTTGCAGTCATTCACCATCCAGGTAATGAATATGCTAGCTTTTTAAGGAAAAAAACTTCAGACAGCTAACTTATGTGCCTGAGTGTGGCCGTAGGATAGCGCTAAAGTTAATAGCATTAGTTTCTTACACTACTTGAACATCTGTGTTTAAAATGTTACCCTATGGTACCTGCTTTCAGAATGGGATGATGAGTCTGTGCAGTCTCTGGAAGTGCCTTCTACAGACAAACTTTTTTTTTTTCTTAATTTTTGAAGTTTCCTGCCAATAAATGCATTGTGCATTTCTGCAGGTATTGGAGAATGAAAACTACAGGGATATGAACAAAATCAGAGAGGCTCCTTTTAAAAAAACAGGGTGGATGCTCTAAATGGAATGCGTTTTTATAGTACTTATTCCGTATCCGTGAGGAGATATAAGGAAGGGACCATAATCTGTATTTTAGCACAGGATGGAGTTTTATTCTGGCTTTATTGCCATATAGGGTACAATTTAATGTTGAGTTAAAAGTCTCATGATATGGGCACAAGTGAAGATTCATAGAACCACATCTGTAAATCATTGACCTTCACAGAGTAAACTCGAGAGCATTGATTAGTATGGATCATTTTGCAAGGCTGAACAGATACTGTCTAGAGTCCTTATATTATTACCAGCATCTAATGAGATTTGGGTCCATTTACTTTATTTGGTACAGTCATCCTACACAGATTTATATTTTTTTCTGCTCTCCAGTCAAATATAACTTGTTTCTTTCCATCACTGAATAAAAAGCTTTGAAATAGCAACTAAAGGCTTAGTTTTTTAACTTCCCTCTGTTTACAATCTTCGATTTTCAAAACAGTCTAAAAAGGAAAATGTCTGCACCTGAATATTACAGGGTTCTTCTTGGGATCATTTTGAAACATAGGTGGAACTTTCAGCATGTGTTTGACTGAAGAATTCTGTGTTTGGGGGAAAGAGGTATTCACAATGTTATTAATGTTATTTTCATGCCCTTTATATTTAAAATGTCTTCTTTTGAACACTGTAAAAGTCACTTGTCATTTTGGTATGAAAATGAGGGGCAGGGTAAAAGCCAAAATAGTTGACTTTTGTGCCAAGCGATGCCGTTCACCTTGCAGTGTGAAAGTCTCTGTCAAAGCATTCATAGTGATTTTATTTTAATTGCCTCTGGTTTTGTAGATATCCATGTAAAGTTTGGCAGACATTTGAGCTGAGTAATTCCTTTCCCCCTCACACTCTGTTTGAACCTATTTTGTTCTGCTAATTCGTGTGTCTACTGCAGACATCATGTCTACATCATTTTCTACTGCCTTTTGCCCAGCAGCGAGATGACATGACAACACAGTTTAACCAGATGAGCTTAAGTCGTCAATCATCAGGAGACAACCCTGAATCACCTTCTGGTCCCGTCTACCCATCACCTATCTTGCAGCAGCCTGCCCAGCAGACAGGTTACATTATGGCTTCCCCCAGTCAGCAGCTTCCCCCAGGAGGCTTTACAGGTTCAGGTCCATCAGTATCCCAGCAAGTGCTGCAGCCACCACCGCCACCCCAGGGCTTTGTGCAACAACCACCGCCACCTGCTCAGGTAGGCAAGACCTTTGATACCAGCTTGGCATGGTGCTTATTATAACATTAGAAAGAGAATGTTAAAAAAAATAAATTATCCGCATTCTAGATTCTACCACTGGGCTCCTGGTAAAAGCTTAGCAAATTTTTAGGCAGCAGAAAACTTGAAAACCCTCTGTCATTTCCTGAGTTTCGGCAATTCCTTCCCTATCCTCAAACTATTTTCTGAACATGTGTTCAGACTCCGGGACATGTCTGCACATGGATATGAAGGAGGAGGGTGGGTAAATATCCGTAGTTGTTTTTCTTGTATATATACCAAAAGAGCAATGTGATCATCAGCCCAGGTAGGTGCTAATCATATTTAATTGACTTGAACATGTGAGATGTCACAGATCAGTAATTCCGACTGTCTTCCCGAAGACTGATTGTGCTTTACTGTTCGCTACCAAACATCCTTACTTGTCTCCTGGGTGCCTTTACAGAATATTGAAAGTGATTACTGTCAAGAAGTAAAATTCACATATGACTTTCTGGCCCATTTTCAAGGCGTACACTTTAAAAAGCCCAATTTCTTTATCCAATTGTAGATAACTTCATTTATACTCTACTTTGAAATGATATTACTATTAATTCTTCTGATTTCATTTTATCCTTTGAAATAAAATATATAAAAAATAAAGTAAAACTACTTCACCATTTCTTTTAATGTAAAAATAGTGTAAACCCTACTGTTTTATTGTTTGCCATTTCATACTGAAAATCTCCCATTTGTGTGTGTTAATGGGATTTGGTATTGGTACAGTAATGAAGAATTTATAATGTTATAATGTTTTAAGTAGGCTAGAGATCTAGTTAATGAGATCACTAAGTAACAATAAAAGAAACCTGAAGACTACTGGATGCTCACATCCAATAGAGGGCTGTTTCTATTCCTGCTAGAAACATACAACCATTTTTTTTGAGAGAGAAGGCATGCAAAATACAATTTTTAAGGAGCTGAAGTTCAATTTAATGTGATTTGTGTTGAAAATATTGCTAGAAAAAGATTTCACTGTTTGCAAAATGGAGCATTTTTTTAAAAAATATTAAAAAATAAATTGGACCTGAAGACAAAAATCCCCTGATGAATCGATCTCTCCCATCTAGACTGTTTTTTTCAAGTGAGTAAGTAGAGGCTGTCCAGGTTTCTCTCTTCATCTACAACCCCCTGGTGCCCGCAGTGTTTTCAAGCATCATTTAATCAAACCTCATGACACTTCTAGTGAACCATATAAATGTGAACACCTCCATTTTACAAGCTGTCACCACAGCAGATGAAGTGATGCGTTTCCCAGCCCTGCTGGCCAGGGTTTGCTGTGGAAACTGAGGGGGCTGCCGTATCGTGCTGTCTGCCACGCCGGGCGACCTCACACCACTTCCTCTCCCACTCAGGCAAGACCAGATTTGCAGCCCACCCTGGGGTCTCTGCCTGATGCCCCCTTAGTTGACTTTGCAAAGGCTGCTTCTGCAGGTGTGTCTGAAGCTCCTGTCTGCACCTGGCTGAGCCTTCACCGCCTGCGGTGGGAGCATTGCGTTTCACCCTCGCACGTGCAGCAGGATGCAGGGTTTTCACTCAGTCTGGCATAGTGTCAATCTTTGAAGCTGTTTTCCATTAACACCTGCTCTGGTGCTACTGGAGAGGCAGATGAACTTCTTCAGAGGGCAGGTGATGAGAAGGTGCCTTTTCATATATAGGCTGGTGTAGGGCCAGTATTGTACTGGTGTATGTCTCATGGTCACTGTGTTTCTGTAGCCCAAATGCAGTACATATGAGTGCTTTCCTCCTGTGTTGATACTACTTGTAGCACGTGTACGGGAAGTAGGGGCTCTCCCTTAAAAGAAGGTGAGAAAAGCTTTGTGAAATAGTAGTTCCTCTGCTGTAACAGCTCAGTTTTCTGTGCAGGGCAGCTGCAGCCTGACTTTCTGACCTAGCCATGGCAAAACTTCACTGTGGCAGTAGCTATTGACCATCTGAATCACCTGCTAGTCTTTTGGGTTTAAGTGCAATAGCAAAGCTGATCTGAGATGCCAAAGCAGGTGGCCTGAGGCAGGCTGGAGAAAAAAAAAATGCAGTGAAGATGGTGATGCCTGCAGAAAACCCCCCATTTTGATGCTTTCATCAATACAATGTGATCAGTATAAAAGTACTTGTATATCTTAAATGTTGGTGTTGAATTTATGCTAATAAGAGAGACACTTGACTCTAATGGCTCATTATTTCCTGTAAATGCCTTGTTGATAAGGTTCTAATAGGTTGGCTGTGCCGCCCTGTATGCTGTTGGAAAATAGCAGAGAAAACTTCAGTGGATTATGACCATTTCCTTTGGGAAATGAAAGGAGGCAAAAGAAATGTTCTCCCAGCTTACAAACTCAATAGTATATTTAAATTATTATTTTTTTGTATTGAAGTTCAATTAAGCATAGCTCTACAGCTGCTCTCCAAGATTCTCTTGCCCAAGCAGAAACAGACTGAGTTTAAAATGACATGCATGAGAAGTGGTGAGAGGACCCCTCACATTTCTTTTGCTGCTTCTTTCATCACTCATCATAGCTATTCCCCAGCTTGACAACAGAATCATGATTTAATAATCTGAAAATAATGATATGTCTTTGTTAAGCCAATTGGGGGAAAAAAAAACCTATAAAAAACAAACCCCAAAACCCCAGCCACTAGTCTGGTTTTGCTGACAGGGACTTTTAGCAGCAAATGCCTGTTTACTTTCTGTATTGTGAATAGCAAACATATATCTACTTCCTCTACTTTCAATTTGCTTCTCTTTCCAGTGTTCTTCTATAGCACTTATGGGCCTAGACACTTCAAGAAGGGTCCTCATTTGTTTTTTTGCAGCACACTCTCAATGCTACTTGTCATTGCTCTGCCTCTGCAAATGAATAAATGGGAAAGTACTATGCCAATGGTAAAGCGTATGCTCCCTTGAAAGTCTTTTTAATCTCTGATTCTTTTTTTTCTAGAAGATATACTGGCAAAATAATGTCTAAAAATGTGATGGTGTGAATCCTTAAAGAGGCTTGGAGAAGTAATACACATGTTGAAGGATTTTTTACCTGAATTAATTCTGTGTCAGCATTAATTTTAGCTGTCCCTTTCCAGAAGCCACTTCCTAGAGAGTCCATAGATACTCTAAGACAAAATCTTTATTCATATCATGTTGCCTCTAAGAAACTTGTTATGAAGAAGGTTGAGGAGTCATTGCAAGTTCAGTGGGTCTTTCTTTGACAGAAGATTATACTGGAAGACATACTACAGTTGTACACAAGCTATTATTGGCGGCGGGGAGTGGGAAGAGAAAAATCCTTGAAGAATGACTGATCCCAGTCACTTAGATATTGGGAAGAAAGGATACCTCAATGTGCCCATACGTCACTCTGGTTTCTGTTGTCTTTACTCCCATTTGTGCAAGCGTAGCTGCCATTAGCAATAGCTTCAGCTTCATTAGTCATGTGGAATAGAGTGTCAATCCAAGCCTGAGTGGATATCAGCAATGTTAAGACAATCAGTCCGAAAAGTGTGTGGAATCCTATTCCTTGCCATAATAAAATAAAGAGAGTATTCATGAATTTAAGAGATGTTGCTACAGAGTAGTCCAGGGGAGACCTAACCTGGTAATAGGTTTTGAACTGTCTGTGGACAGAACAAAGCAGAAAGCCAATGCTGTATTGAGTCTCTGTCCATCATCTAGAGGCAAAGCATGCTAGAAGGAGGAAAAAGTAATGCCTGTTTGTGACATTTCATGAGGGTCTCTTAAGTGACATGCCTTGTCCTGTTCCAGTTTAAGTTAAATAAAGAAAATGTTGTATATGAGGGAAAAGTCTGGAGTGCCTTGATGTGGTCAGCCTACAAACACGGAAGGTGTTCACCTTTAAAATAAAAATATCCAAGGGGGTAAGGTTCATCTATCAAGTATTTCCATGGTAATTATTAAAGAGAGGGGATTTTTCACAGTGTCAGGGATTCTTAAGATCAAGAAATTATGCTGTTAGACTAAAGAAGACATTTAATTAGGTTATGGTCTTAGAAGGGCATTTTTTGTTTTCATTTCTTAGGATAAGCATAAAGCCATGTTGACATGCTTGTTAGTGCAGGAAACTTCTTGGTTTTGTAAATGAAATACATTATACAAGCAGAAGGTCCAAGGTTAGATTGTGTGTTCATGTGGGAAAGCAATTCAAGTATAATGTGGCATGTCAGTAGGCTGCTACAGAAATGTAATAGTTTTAATTGAAGAGCACATAAGCAAAGGTGTTAGTAACAGCAATGTAATGAGAAACTAAAAAATTCAAGAGGGTCAGAGTAGACGATGTAAGTGATACTTGTTATCTCAGATCCCTTTTAATTCCATTGTTCACTAACATAATATCGGAAAGGATAAATAACGTGCTTCAGGTAGTGACACAGATATGTTCAAGATTAATGAAAATGAACCCTTCCAAACCCTTTTATCCACTAAAAACTTATTTTATCCCTGTCTATTTTGTATACCAAGCTTTCCTTTTAGTGTTTGATCTCTTAAAAGAAACAAAAAACAAAAGCAACAAAATCCTCAACAAAGAAACAAACTTCTTTGCAAGTCACGTAAGCATGGCTACTGGCATATTCATCCAGTAATCTTTCTAAGTGAAATTATTTTTCCTTTTAACCCGGTACTCCTATTACTATCATCTTTCAGGCTGATAGATTGCACTCCGATAAGCTTCTACACTGAATATATAACAAATGTATTCCAATGAATTGAGAAAATGAGAGAAAGAGTGAAAACCCTTTGACTAAGAGTGTGTGGTAAAAATAAATATGTGTTTCCAAACTTCTCTAAATGCTTCAGTGTGTGTATGGTTTTGTGCTGAACAGATTCAACTATAAATTGAACCACCTAAAATCCCATATTACTTATCGTATGTTTTAAAGTTAACACCTACAAAATCTTTCCTCAAAAGATAATTCACATTGCTCTCGTATACTCATGTATTTTTAAGTATCTAGGGGCTTCTCTGCACAATGAAAATGAGGAAGTTGAGGGTAAATCAAATGAATTTAAATCCATTAAGTGACAGTAAGCTGCTGCCAGAAGAAGTGAGAGTATTTCCACAGGACTTTAATATTCTTTAATTTGTAGAATATGGTAATAGAAAATAAAGACTATTTGAGAGTATGTATACTCTGTTCCCCTGTTCCAAGGCAAGATCAGCCCTTTGCATTGACTTTACTAAGAATGAGTCTTCTTTCTTCTTTCAAATTTCCTATTGTAGATTCTTGCTAAGAGCAGTCAGGTTTCTACAAGATGAGTTTGTCATACTAAACTTGCCTGAGCCACAATTTATACTACTATGTTGTATAAAGAATGATTTTGCACCTTGAATGTCTGTGGCAACTTTCCTGTACTTTGTGGCTTTTCTTTGCAGAGAAGAAAATCATTCATCATGGTTGTGTCTGTTTTACAAAGGCATTTATGCTTTATTAGTCTCTTACAAAACAAATTACTTGAGGGCAGGCTGTAGCCATTAGGCTTACTTGGTATTGTCTAGAGGGAAGATAGCTTACAACGTTTTCCAATCAAAATGTTCTTGTTTGATCTGGTATTTGTTTGAATCTGGCTCATATGAGGTGGGGGTGTGTGCATTTGTGTAAAATTTCCAATGATTGAAGAGAAAATTAATATACCTTGAAGAATGAATGGGTGGTCACTCTCTTGATTGACAGATCATATTGACTGTCATTCAGCCTGGGGGTTTCACTTCACCACCAACATGAAGTCTAAATTGTTAATCCTGATTCTTTTCCCACTACAGTTACCCATTCTGTATTCTTCGGCTTGCCCAGTTAGGCATTCATACCCTCTTCTTTCCTAGCCTTTTGTTTCTATGCTTGTTCTTTTTCACATGACATCATCTCTGGGAAAAAATTCTGATTTCTCTTATGATGTCCTAGCATTGTGCAAAAGGATACAGTTACCTTTACTCTGCTACTTCTTCATGGGTGGTCAAGTCGAAATGGCTGTCCCAGGAATAAACATTTCCTCCATGCAGATAAAAGTGGCAAATACAGTTCTTATTTTTGCATGAAGAAAACAAAAAGAAAAAACCACATTTGGTATGACTGTGTATATATGTGAGTAGAATAAATGCTATGCACAGAAGGGAGAAATTTTGTGATTTGTAAAGAAATGCTGACAGATGTGGCAGAAATGATGGGAGAAGCAATGTTCTCCAAAGCACGTGTCACTGCAGTTTGATAACATACGCTGCCAAACACTGGGGTACCTCCAGAATCTACAGCAGCTGAAAATGAAAAATTTTGAGGGCTTTGAACTTGCCCAGGGACAGTTTAAAACTTTTTAGCTGAAATGTCACAGTAACACTGTTATAGCATGTATGGAAAAAGTCTTCAGATCCAGTCACCCCCAAACCACCGTGTTCACTTACATCATAAGGTGCTGTAGTATGTGTTGTTCTATAATAATAGAAGGAGGCAGCCCACAGAGCAGAACTTGCTGACTCAATGCCTACCCTCAGCTCCTGCAAGAAAACAACTGTGATAGTTTTTTGAACTATAATTGTATTTACACCAAGTATGAGAGATGCTTTACAGGGAAACTCTCATTTTAAGGAAGGATGTAGCTGTTAAACAAAAGCATAAATCTAATCATCATTACTTACAAGTGTTAAGAGCACACACGCTCCATCTTTTCCTCTACCTAGCTTTTATATATTTTTTCTCCAGGCATTTATTTTCTTTGAATTGACCATTTTCTCCTGAATTTACTTTATGACTCAACACACTGTCTATATGTATTATGTTGATACGGAAGATGATGTTTGCATCCGTTTTTGCATCATTTGATATTTTACTGTGAATTTTTTTGGTATATGCCTGTAGCTTTTAATGCATCCTGTCCATTTTTATCTCTTTCAATTAATTTTTTTCTGGTTTTGTTTTTTTTTTTAAGAATCTGAGAAGAAATTTGGGCATTGGTAGCCCTTTTTGTAGCAAAGCTGAGAGCAAACTGCAATTCTTGAAGTTGTGCGATGCAAATCTCTCCTCTTGATTATTTTTACCACTAATATGCTTAACTTGAAGTCTTGCTCCCCTTCTAGTTCTGTTTTATTTTGTGAGTTTTAGAGTCTGTAGTTATCTGCTATTCTCTTTCTTTGCAGATGCCAGTGTATTATTATCCATCTGGTCAGTACCCTACCTCAACAACTCAGCAGTACAGACCCATTGCCTCAGTTCAGTACAATGCACAGCGGAGTCAACAGATCCCACAGACTGCACAGCAAGCAGGTATTTACATCTGTTACTGTGAGCAGCTGAAGAAATGAGCGTCTTTACTGGTAAAACATATTGGTTGTATTTTAATTTTGAATTTGAACAGTGGAGGAGAGAGCTGCTTGCTGTTCTGTTTGAAAATATGGTGAAAATTACTGATTGATAAACCCTTTGCTTGGAGATGCCAAGCAATGGAAGAGTGGAGGTTGTGTTCTCTACTGCTGCTGTCTTGCACAGTGTCATGTCTTCAATGTCTGTGCTCCAGTTGATGGGGCACAGAGTAAGCCAGTAGGGAACTGGTGTGAGTAGTCATATTGCATGTTCACACCAACCACTGCAGTTTGCCTTTCGTCATGCAGACTTCCTAGACGTTTCTAAGACTCTACATGCTGGACAGGTCTGCAGTGATGCAGAAGGGGACAATCATACTCCCCCACTTTCTGCTTTCCCTGTGCCCAAGGAGGGGTGAGGTGATCTGTGTGGCTGGCGCTCGCTGGGACCAGCACCTCACAGCAATGTGCAGTTGGAAGGGGGGCCGTTACACTGTAAGAGAGTGAGTAGCAGGTCTCACAGTGAACCGGTCTCTTTTCCTGCTGTGTCATGCCACTCCAGATGACATCAGAGTAAGACGGACATAGGCGGAGTTGGGCTGATGTGTTTTGGGGGACGGGTTCTGCTCATGAATTGGTCCTTGCATTTCAAGGGAATAAACCGTTGTTACGGTTTTGGAGATTTTTTTTTAAGTTGTTGATTGCATGTTAATTTACTGCGCACCTCCTTGTAGGGTATCTCAAGCAGTAACTTCAAAGTCTACCAGGAAACAACACCCCCATGCAGGGCTTGCAATTAAAAGCATGCCAGGTAGTATAAAGTATTCATATTTTTGTTTGGGTTTGGCAGAACACCTTCGGAATGGCAAAGCAGGTTCCCTGAAAACACATTGGCAAAAAATGTCGTTTAAGATGCAAGTCAGGAACCCAGATGCGAGACAAGAACAAGACTTATGGGGTCATCCAGCCCATCAACCTGTGTCTGTAATGCGACTGCTGGCAGTTTTGTTTATGCTCTCTCAGGTGCTTAGGGAGACAAAGACACAGCAAACACAGCTATAACTAAGCAATTGATTGCTTTTTTTTTTAGCTGCTTTGTGTTCTAATAAAATTAGTGTTGTTGCGGTCAGTGCTGGCAGTGACTGCTTGTGTCTGCTTTCATAACTTTGTGTTTATACATCCCTGAGAGAGAGACTTGTGAGATATTGAACAAAGGTTATCTGTCTCTTCTGACTTATCCGCTTGATTCTATATTTATTATTTCTGTATAGTGGGTCTTTGAACCTGAGTGCAGATCAACTTAGATGACATTATCTGGGTCTACTGTGTTGTTATAAAGCCATTATTATCAGTTTCATGCTACATCCATAGCATAGTGGAGATTATGGTAAATGAATTGCACAGGAGATGGTCTGTAGCACTTAAATGATGTTCTGCGGAAGATCCAGATATTTGATCTTGAGGAAATCCTAGTTTTAAAAATGTATTATAGCACAGGAGCTGTTATGTTTGAGTACTGACAATGAAGAGGTGCAAATGCTAATTTTGGTTCTGTGATTACTGCATCTTTTCCTTCTGTGTTTGGAAAACACAGAATCACAGAATGGTTTGGATTAGAAAGGATTTTAAAGATCATCTAATTCCAAACCCCCTGCCATGGGCAGGGACACCTCCCACTAGATCAGGCTACCCAAGGCCCCATCCAGCCTGGCCTTGAACACTTCTAGGGATGGGGTATCCACAACTTCCCTGGGCAACCTGTGCCAGTGCCTCACCACCCTCATTGTGAAGAAATTCCTCCTTAAGTCTAGCCTACGTCTTCCACTCTCCAATTTATAGCCATTGCTCCTAGTCCTATCACTACAAGCCTTTGTAAAAAGTCCCTCCCCATGTTTCTTCTAGGCCCCCTTCAGGTACTGGAAGGTCACTATAAGGTCTCCTCAGAGCCTTCTCTTTTCCAGGCTAAACAACCTCAACTCTCTCAGCCTGTCATGGTATAGGAGGTGTTCCAGCCCTCTTTCATCCTTGTAGTCCTCCTCTGGACCCATTCTAGCAGTTCCATGTCCTTCTTATGTTGAGAATTCCAGAATTGGACATGATACTCCAGGTGATGTCTTATAAGAGAGGAATAAAGGAGCAGAATCACTTCCCTCGACCTGTTGGCTCCACTTCTTTTGATGCAGCCCAAGATATGGTTTGGCCTTCTGGGCTGCAAGTGCACATTGACTGCCCAAGTCAAGCTTCTCATCAGTCAGCACCCCGTGTTATTCTCTGCAGGGCTGCTCTCAATCGCATCATCCCTCATCCCGTATTGAAAGCACAGATTGCCCTGACCCAGGCGTAGATCTTTGCACTTGGCCTTGTTTAACCTCATGAGGGTCTCACAGCCCCACTTCTCCAGCTTGTCCAGGTCCCTCTGGATGACATCCTAAGTCATGAGTCGAGGAGTTTGTGTAACATTTCTAGCACATAAGTCTTTTATTGCCTTTTGCTTTTTCAGCTACCTCCTCAGTTGGAAACATTATTCTTATCTCTTATTTCAAAGTGAAAACATTTTGACTACAGTTTAGACTCCCTGCTGTGGTGATGATTTGAAGCATTTAGCTATTCTCAGACCTTGAGACTTGGCTGAGAACAGTTTCCTCAAGCTAGCTCATCCCTTTGTGCTCAGATACATCTATTCCCATCTTCGTTGTTGAGTATGTGATAGGCATGCCAGTAAGCAATTTCCTACAAATCTTTTGTTGGAGATGGTGTAAGAGTCATGAGAATTTATGTTCCACTGCATCCCTTGATATCTGGAAAATAACTAACTTGCCAAAATGTCACATAATTAGTACTAAAATGAAAGAAATTAATGTATAGGAAAGATTATTATTTATGCTGCAGATTTATTGGAGGAGTTTCACTGTAAACACCAAGACACTAAAAATAAAAACCCAAATGATTCAGGAATGATTTCAGATCTTTTCATGCCCAGTGTTGCTGCATCTGCTTTTCCTCCCATCAGCCTGCCCACACACATACAGTTCACATCTTTGTGTGCCCTGTGGCCTAAGCCCATCTGCAAAATCCTCATCTCTTTTGGTTCCTCTTTCATGCTTAGTAGTTGCATGCTGAGCAAGAGAGAATATTTTGGCACCACAACAGATTGACTGGTGGCACCTGAAATGAGCAAAGAACTACTAGCTCGTCTCGCAGCGTTTTGATGGTAGAGCAAGTGACCTGGGGCACACAACTCCTCTTTCAAGTCAATGTTTTTCTGAAACTTTAGAAATGTTGTGTCTTTGCAGCTTCTGCCTCTGTGTCAAATGAGATAGAAATTAGATGTTGAGCTCAAAAAGTTACTCCAAAATCCAAAACAGACTGAAGTTCCCCTTCCTACGCAGACTGAGTTTCAGATCAGCATGTGAGCAGTTTGTGCAGAAGCTGAGGATGACTAGGAACAGGAAAATGAAGATGTGAAGAACAACAGAGCTGGTGAAACATTGCAGGTCAGGAATATTGAGGATAGGAAGAGGGAACAGATGGGAACGAGGCAGATGAAAAAAGGTGATTTCTGAATGCTTTGTGTGAAGACCTTGCAACATGCTGCGGCTTCAGAGGGAGGACACCTGCAGGCTGGTCTGTGGGGCCCCAGGCTGCCTGCCTGCACCTGGTGGCTGGCTCATAAGTCAGCATGAAAGGGGGGCAGCCTCAGCCTGGCAGCTCAGAAAATGTTTTGTTAAAATCAAAAAGTTTGCCCGCCTAAGGGAGGTTTTGGAATCTCTCAAAGCAGCACCATGAAGTTCAGATCTTTCTTTTACCACTTTGGGCTGCAGAGGTCAAAGTTTGATTGAATGCCAGCAATTTGTTTTTATTTTTCCTAGAAAAGGTCTCTTCAGGAGCAGAGCGATATCGATGACTTTTACAGCAAACAGCTAAAGTAAAATGTCAGCGTGGCATCTGTGGTGGCTAAGGGAGCCTGGGCTCTCTAGTGGCTCTGGAAGGAGACCAATATTAAGTTAAAATGCCTCCAGGGCAGCAAAAAAGATGAGCTCACCTAAAATTAGATTAGAGCTCTGGCTTCAATAAATCATTTGGAGAGAAAGATGAGAACTTTTTTGTGTGTTTATTTACCTATTTTTATTTTCTGTAAGTGCTGGCTTGTATGAGAACATAAATGACCCATTTCTGGCAGAAACCTAGTACAAAGATTGTTGCCCATGGAGATTTTATAAAAACCTCTGCCATTTGAATTACATTCGTGTTCAAGCCAAAATGTGGTATCTAGTGGTGTGGTTGCATTGTTTGAAAAGAGAAATACTTTTCTTTCAGTCAGTGCTGCTCTTAGTTATGCTTCATTCTTCTGTCTGATCCTGCACAATGCAAAGTTTATCAAAGTGTTGCCATTGACTGAGTTGGGCACAAGATCAAGCCAGTGTCTGTCGCACCATAGCAGGTGTAGGATATGGTAGGTGGATTGTTGGACGTGTTCAGGCAGCTGTTCTCAAAATCAGCATGCTCATTTTTCAGACTATTTGGGTATGTTGCCATTACTCATTTCTGTACTCTCTAACAGATAATGTTTATAATAGTATGAAATGCCCAGTTCTGTAACCACACAGAAGAAAATATTATTTGTGTGTCCTCCTCTAGCAGTATTCTATAAATTGCACAGATAGCATCATCGGTATTTCATTCTTCAGTAATTATCTGTATATTGATAGTTTCAAAAGCTTTCAATCCTGCTTATTGTGTTTGAATAGAAAAATAGGGATGTGTTGATGATATATCAGAATTTTTTTTTGTATTTTATCATGGTAGAAGAGTCAGCAAAGTGTTACTTTGTATCTGTGTCTCTGTATTTGCTTTCATTATAGCAAGTGCTGTGCACTTTGAGGATTTTTCATCTTTGAAGTGCTTCATAAACATGATCTGAATAAGTATACATGAGTATTACTTTGGGATACACAAATGTTCTTATTACTGTTTACAAATTAACAAGCTGCAACAAATTACATGATTTTTTCCTGCTTTGTTTCATTGTTGTATGTCTGCCTCCTGTGTGTTCCAGATAATTTCATGGCACAACAGAAATTTAGTGGATAAAATAATATTTAGATTCATGTTTGGGAGATGGTTCTAAAACACATTTAGCTTGATTGATCACACAGTTGTAAGGTAAAAATCTGTGGCGTGTGTTTGCATCAATAATGAAGATCATCTTTTAAGTAGATTAAAGCTAAGACCTAGAGTACTTGATTGAAAAATCTTCTAGTCAAAAGTTCACTGTATAATATTTCTAGAGAAATTAAGATGGTATTTGGCATAACTGGATGGTTTTTAATTCCTGCAATTAATATAATGATTTTAGGATTTCTAATACATTTGAGAATTAATGAATGTTGCCATATAACTTGTATCAGTGCCTGGATAGCATTGGAAGGCTCAGAATGCATTGGAAATCTCTGGTTTTTTCCTAAAAGCAGAACAGTTGGTAGTGTGTGCAGTAGCACCTTTGGCAAAAGTAAGTCATTATGTGAGGAAAGGATATATCTGCACACTGACCAGATATAGAGGCCTTTCTTACTGAGCATATATGGATATTCTGTAAACACCAAATGTTTGTCTTGAAGGAAGGATCATGTTTCTCATGGAGTACTGTATTATTTGCCTTTACAGGTTCCAGTAAGGAACAAGAGGTAATTGTTCATTTAATGTGTCTCCAAAATAAATTTTAAGCAAAGACAAAATGTACCTAAAGAGTCCATAAATTTGTTTAGGTAGACATCAGTCATGTTGACAATGAAATACTGAAATTTTGCTTAATTTAATTGTTCAGATGTCAGCATAATTGAAGACTGCTACCTTCAAATCTCTTTTAGCCTCTTTGTCTTTAGAAAGCATTTGCCACTATAAACTGATACTGAGAGCTAAAAATCGGGGAAGGGAAATGAGCAGCACTGAAAAAAAAAAAAAACATTGTGTTTTTTTTATGATCATAAGAGGATTTTATAAAGAAAGATTATAGCTTTTTACCGTCATTGGTAATGTGACAGGAACTCGTGGTCCATGATAGATTTGTTTGCATTATTCTGTCTATAATTTCTGTGCTTATATAAACATAAACAACTTGAAATTTTAAGTATCCAATTATCTGAAGAAACTACTTCTCCTACAGTAATTGCGTACTGCACTATTGAAACAGATTTGTTCTGAAGGTGTCCATCTGTGTTTAATACTGTATTATATTTTTTCAGTAGATACTGCTTTGCCTGAAAAGCAGGGTGGTTGTCTCACGTTCTTATGGGGGATTGACAGGAACAGGATGAGCAGACCTCTACTGTATTAGATACTTAAGTGGTACTCCATTTGTTGATGTTGATATAAGTCTTTGAATTTTAAAAGCATTTTATGAAATAGTAGAGCCAGATAAAAAAAAATAGCAGCTATTGCAGTTGAAGGACTAAGTTCAGAATCATGATCTGGAAGTGATCCACATCACTGTTATCAGTTTCTGCTGAAGTACTTTGTGTTTAAATTGCCTAGAAACTTAAAGCTTTAACTACAAGCACTTCCATTTTGACAATATTGAGTGTCTCAGACCAAGAGCATCTGTAAGACAGAGCTAAGTGCTCCTCCTGCCAGCTGCCTTAGAGACTTCTGATGGCTGTGCCATGGAATTGCCTGTAGCAGACTTAGGGAACCTGGACTCTTCAGGCTTGGTTTGAGGTTTCTTTTTTTTTGTTGTTGCTAGTTTGGTTTTATTTTCCCCTAAATCACAGCTGGAGGAGGAGCCCTTGCATTATTTTTGATTTAATTCTATGATCTGTGTCCAACTTTGGGCATTCCCATGATATGAGAAGCTGAGATGCCTTGGCCAGAAAGGGTTTTAATACTGGAGAGAAAATGTTTACCAGGATTTCCACTATTCAAGCATGTTCCCCATATTTCATACTGTGCTTTCTTTAAAGATGTGAAGGAATGGAAGCCTGTTGAGAGACCTAGGACTGGGGCTTAAAGGTTTTTAGATTTCTGGTCTTAGAAACACTAAATCCTGTTGTCTTTCTGACATTAAGCAATAGTGCTGCACCCAGTACTCAGACAGCATTCACCTTTACAGAATAGCTGTAATTTAAATTAATATCAGAATTAACTGCTATCACACTCCCAGCAGCGTACTTAATTCTGAAAATTAAAAGGCAAAAATCACATTTGTCAAAAAGCTTTATTGTTCTTCAGATTGCTTGTTTAATTATTCAGCATTCACACCAAGAGAGACCAAATATTGAGGGAAGAGAACACCGGTAGGCACGCCAGCCACAGGAATCTCAAGACGGGCTTATTTTCTTTTTTTTCTTTTAAAGCTTCTCAGGTTTTGCCCAACTTCTCTAGCACTAGTTAAAATCTAACTAATTTCTGACAGCATTCTAGGGTTTCACACTAAAACACAGTTTATTACATTTTTAATTTTTTTTGTTTTATACAGAATTGATATATGTTAATCTTATGTCAGTTAATGTATATGATCAAGAAGGGAAAGAAGAGATTTCTCACAGAATTTTGCATTGGGTAGGACTTCAAAATTGCCTCTTTAAAAATTGCATGTAGGGAATGCTCTAAGGTATTTAACAATGTCTACAAAGAATCTTTGCATTTCTGTCTTTTCATTGCCAAAAAGAGTCATGCATCATCTCTATTGCTAATTCTATGTTGAATCAATGCGCAATGCTCCCACTTGCTGTGATGGAATTTTCCAGCACTGAAAAACTGAGAGGTTTATATTATAGGCCTTGAGAGCAAAGACAGCTTTAATTTTTTTTTTTTTTTTCCCTTTTCCCATACCATCCTGCCATTGTTACAACTAGTGGAGCCCTGCCACTGGTGGGTGTGCTAAAGGCTTCTCTGGAGGGGCAGAGGCCATCCCCATCGCTGCTTCAGGCATACTGCTCGCAGTAGGTCTATATTCCTTTGTGCTCAGTTTTCTGTACCTTTACTGCAGATGAAAGCACGCAGTAGATTGGATATGTGCAGGATAGCTTTTGGGTCTAAGCTGATAATTGAAGAAATACTCAGAATGTAACCAGGGATCTACACTAGAGGCGAGGGGAGCTTTTGCCTTATAGTTGCTGTTGATTGAAGATTTAAGAATTGACAGTTGTAAAACTTAATAGAAGAGGACACTTACTTAGATTGGGACACAGCAGAAGAAATGGATGTGAGTATGAGTTGCCTGTAAGAGGAGCCACAGTGTGTGTTAAGAGTTAGGGCAGAGGAACTCAAGAACAACATGCCAGTAACTTGGGCATTGTTTTGTTGACCTGTCCAGATACGTAAAAAGATCCTAGTGCCTTTACCCAAGTTTTGTTCAACTTTTGTCAATTATTGTTTTCCTAAACCATCCACAAGAACAGAATCTCACTGCAATTGCAAGGACATTTTCATTTTGACTCCGTAAAATTAGATAAATATGTACAGTTACGTAACAAGTGAGGAATTGTCTTAATTTCTCTTTTGGATTTTTTGCAAGTGAAATAAGGCTGCTAGTGTGGGTATGTGAAGGAGGCAGCCCTTGAGTTTTTCCAAATTTCCAAAGAAAGGAGCTGGTTTCCTTAGCAACAAGCGAGAATATGTGATACCTCTCCAAATAGTTCTTCACCTCTTCCCCTGGTCCTGCTCTGTGTTGCAGCTTGCTCATTATGCACCAGGGCAGATAGCGTTCCCACAGCATGAGCTAATTGTAATGCGTGGTGGCTGGTGGCTGTTGTTAGTGTTGAACAGAAAATAAAAAAAAATGAATTTTCTGTCTGAGTGTCTGGTTCCAGCAACAGCTTGATTATTTTTGTTATTACTAGTGATACATAGTCCCTGCTGAGGTTTCGCTTCCAGTGGATATTGCTGACATTTATCTTTATGAATGACAAGGAAAACACAGATTTTCTTGCTGCAGATTCTGGCATGGGTTCCCTCATGGCTGATACGATGCAGACTAAGAAGAGAAAGGTGTGATTCTTTACTCAGCCTTTGCTGCCAGTCTAAAGACCTAGCTGTAAATGTGCATCATTTTACATTAATTCACTCTAGGACTGACAAACAGAGGTTAGTTAATACTGTTCAGAGCTTCTGTTTCTGCCTCTGCTTATGTGCTGGTGGTGAGATGTACCTATATCCTCATCGTGAATGTTATTTTCAGAATGAGAAATGGAAAGACACTATGTTCAACTGAAATGAACTTTTTATAAAATGATCTTTTTAACCCAGAGATTTCCATGATGTAGAAGTGTGAATCCCTCAGCCAACCATACCTGAATAATGGGGAATTAGGTAAACTTTTACCCCTGTGTACCTGGAAGGAGATGAGATTAGAAATCCTTTGCCACATATATTCCTTCTGTATTTTTATATATTTAATCTAATTTTTATTTTCAATGTAATGCTCAAGATCCTAATGTCTTACAAGAAATACAGTCTTTTGACTACCATCATACAAGTGCTTGAAAATAAGGAAAGGAAGACAGGCTAATCTGTTTGATTATGGTTGTACCATAATGCCAAGGAGCTATGGCTAGCCTTGAGAGCCCTGTGTGCTAAGAACTGTATATTTAAATATGAAGAGATTTTTTGTTTGTTTCACCCGAGATGCAGAAAAGAGTTTGCATCAGGGTGAAAGGAGTATTAACACAGGCAACTTAGTGACTGTCATCCAGTTCAGGGCTATTGTCTGTCTGTAAGTTCTTTAGCTTAGGTAAATAAGAAAAAGAAAGAAAGGGCTTTTACTGCGGCAGCTGTTCATTCAGTCATTGCGTGTAAAATGTTGGGCACTCAAGAGTTCTCACTGAGTGCTGAAAAATGGTTAAATAGGCTTGTGGGATCACGCATGTAGTATCCTCATGTATGCTCACCTAAATATTACTGTTTGGTATAATTCATGGGTGTGCAGGTGTTTTAATTTCTCATCATCTTCAGTCTTGGTGTTTCTTATATTTACTTAGACAATGAAAACCCATAACCAAAATGGGAAGTAAATGGACTTTGCCTGTAAAAAAGAGCAGTCTTTTGCATGTTGCTAATAATTTCTCTGCAGAAGACCTTAGTCCTGCAGCGTTACTTAAAGAAAAAAAAAAAAAAACAAAAGAAAGAAAAAGAAAACAAAACCAAAAAACCACCAACCATTTCTAAGCAACCAAATGTTTAGGCTATATAAAGGTATCCTTGCTCTTTTTGTCAGTCTGCGTTATCAAAACAGGTTATTATATGCTTCAGCACTGGTTTTGGGGCTTCCAAGTAGCATGCTGGTAAAACAAAACATATTCAATAGCATCTTCTCAATAATGCTGCATTTCCAGTTTGCTCTTTGTTGGGAGCTACCTTTTGTCAGGCCCAAGTCTACAGGAGTGCAAAAGACTGGATTTTTACAGATCCTGCAAAAGAACTTCTGCAAATTAAATTTTTAAGGTTGCCAAGTACCATTCTATAGAATAAGCATAAGAGGGGGAATGCATTAACTTGAAAAAAGCATTGTGCTACTTTAAATGATTGCTATGTAATAATTTGGATCAAATGGCAATTTTAATTCTGTCTCTGTTGGAAAAACAGAAAGCAATTAATCTTTTACTGCACGTTGTGAAAAATAAGGGCTTAAACAGGATCTCAGTGAGGCTATTCCTTCACTTAACCTTGAGCTGAGCAATAAATAATTATAAATGCAGCTACATCAGAAGACAAAAGTAATTAGATGAAATAGAATTATCATACAATGTAGGAATTAGAATTCTGAATTTTGTTTCCTGATGGTCTTTGTTCCAGAAAAGTGTGAATTTGCCTGTGATTTGTGTGTAGAAGAGTGGAGCCGGATTTCACAAAGTACCTTTCATACCTAAGCTGTCGCCAAATTATTTGTATTGCAGTGCTGGCATAGGCAAATACTCTTGTACTCTGTCAGTTATAACTCACATAGAGCTTCTGATAAGACTTGTTTTATAGAGGGAGAAGGTGATGTCCAAGTTGCATGGGTGTATTAACACCTTCTGAATAATTTCCTGCTCTTCACTCAGTGTGCCATATCATCAGTGCTGCCTTCCATGAAATTTTCAGTGCTATCCTATCATAGCATGTTTCTGCTCCATTGTGTTGAGCCGCTAAGAAGACCAAGATACAAGTCAGAGCTGCTTTACCCCGAGCCTCTCTCTTCTGCCCATGCAACTGCAGGGGATGCCTTTCCCCTCAGTGCTGCAGTGCTCTTCCTTACAGCGTGCCTTGTAGATCCCAAAGCAGGGTTGCTAACCTTGCTTCATCTAGGGGCTTTCCAGCCACCTTGGTGGAAGCTGGTCAGTGAAAGGAACAATGAAGGAACAATGACATGGTTCATCAGTTCACATCATGAGGGATGCTCCAATAAGAAGAGGCAAAGAAGGATGAAAAAACATGTGCAGGAGGAAGTGAAAGAGCTGTACTTTTCTGCTCCAGTAGTGTGCTTGAACATACTGGCCCACTGGACCAATAGGCAGGTGCCATTCAAGCCCCTAGGCTGGCTCTGTAAAAGTGAGAAGCCTTGAGTTGGTTATGTCAGGCTCATGTTAAGGAGGAAGGCTTTCATAAGTAAAATAATACAAAGATTATTCTGCTCTTCTTTGAGTTGTTTGTCTCCCAAAAATATAGCCTTGTGATATAAGAAGCAAGGAATTTGTTGCTAGGAAACACGGGTAGCATTAGCCACGGTCTTGTAGGGCATTGTCTGAAGTCCTGTTGAGTCTGCACTTTTGTCCTACTAATTTTGTGGAGATACCATACATCTGCATTGAACCATATTTGTACTTCCATGATGAAAACTCCACAGTGATAAACTAATCTGCTTTTATCTGTCTCGTCCATGTGTTGATAATGAGCTATGGAGCATTTACAAACTAAATGGAGGAGATTTCTTAGTTTTGTAAAATGTGAAAAATAAATGTAATGTGTTATTGCACACACATCCTTGTTTCTTGTATGCAGATTTTAGACTAAATGGCTACAAAACCTTACATGGTTTCTTCAGTTTGACAGAAGGTAATAAAAGTAAATGTAACTTGTATTTCCCCCCCTCCCCCTTTTTTTCGTTCTTTGATGTATTTACGTTTTACGTCATAAAGAAAAAAGTGGAATTGCAGAGTAATTAATTTTTATTGAGTTGTAGTCAGGTGAGCCAGTACATGGCAGGAATGAGTATTTTCCAATCCTCAAACAAACCATTTTTCTGATTGATTTGAAGCCTGGAGGAGGGCATGGTTAGTTCAGCTTTTCTCTGCTCATTCCACTTGGTTCTGATTAATATGTTACATCAGTTCACAGTGGTGTTTGAAATGCATTAGGCAGCTCATTTGTGCTGTAATATAGGCCATTGTGTAAACGTAGGATGATGTGATTTATTGGAGGAACAGGGGTGGGCACATGGAAATATACTTTTCCTTAGAGAGTTGTTTCTAATTGACTCGTAAAATACTGTTTCCAAGTGGGCCATAATTAATCAGCAAGAATTCTTTTCCTGAGTTTCCTCCTGTAAATGAACAGATTCAGCACATCCATCAAGTAGAAACTGAGAAAATGAGAGGGGAAGAAGCTTGAGTTTCCAGTGAGCAAAGTAGTTATGTTTCTGTGAAGCAATTCCAGAAAGGCACTTTGCTGAGTGATTACAACATTGGCTTTTGAAAAGAAATCCTCAATTTATCATTTCTCATAGGTTTGTTAAGTTCTAGTACACTTTGTGGTAGCCTTGGCATGCCAGGAAGGTGGCTGAGGTGGATCAAGAAGGATAATGGCACAAAAAACAGGCTGGTAAACAAAAACATGTGACGCTTCCTAAGCGGTCTCACGTTTTTTTTCTCATCTTCTTTTCATTATGTTGTTGTGTACAAGAAGCATATGTCAAAGCTTGTGTTGAATAAGTATTTTACATCAGCATTGTTACAGTGTTTTCAAACTCTTAAGGTCTGGAGATGTTCAGTCTGGAGGTCAAACAAGTGATAACCCAGTTTTTATAAAATATTGTAGTAATTTGAAATTCTCAGTAAGCTTTGATCATCAGAAATGTGATCTTGCTTGATTTTTGTATATTTTGTGTGGGTGACAGACCTGAGAGTCAGAACTTCACTGTGCACACTATGCTGGTGATGGAACAGGGGTGGATATTGGTAGATCTGCTATGCAGGTAGTTCATTTCAGGTTTTACTCTAATAGATTCAAGAATACCTTATTTATCTTCTTGTTCAGCAATATGAAAATGAGATTTACTTTCTTAATACCTGGAAGTCAAGGTAATTCCAGCTATGCTTTGTTTAGTGCAAGGTTCACAGAGTATAATTATTGGTTAGAGAAGGATATTTGCAGGGAAGGCCAGAGTTTCCTGGATGTGGAAAAGAAGGAAGTGTTTGGTGGTCCATTACAGGGATCATCTTACAGAAAACAACCTGCTTAATTTGCAGGAGTTGACTTCTCTTCAGAAATCTTAAAATCTAGTTTGTTGAAGTGGAACACAGAAGTCCAACAGTTAGGTAGGTTCATGTGTATAATTTCATAGTTGGGTTGTGCTGTAAATGAGCAAAAGTCATAATGTTCCAAATAGTTGTTCAGTTCCTTAGGCCAATGTCATGTGTCATGTCTTTCCAGTGATTTTGAATTTAGGGATGATTATGTATTTGTTTTCCAAGAATGTCCATGAGTTGCTTAAGAAACTGCCTTGGGCTTGCTGCACAGTGAAGCTTACTTCCTAGTGTCTTTCATTTTAGAAACCTTGTTTCTCTTACCATCTGCAATTTCTACAACTCACTATATCTATCATACTAGAAACACGTGCTATGGGCTTCTGGTGTCCTTGGGAAGAATTGTGTTGAACCCAAGAGCTACCTTTTGCTGCATAAATGTTCAAAACTTCCTGATACCAGCAGCTCAGTCTTGTTTAAAAGGTACTTAAGATTGTTTTTTTATTCCTTGGGAACAACTTTTTGAGGTTAAAAGCAGTCACTGTATTGTAGAAGGAGTGGTGAAATAGACAAGGCTTATCGAATTTTTTCCCCCGGTTTGGCTGTTTTCATGTAAAAACAAGCTGTCTTCTTTGACTTGTCCTTTTGTCCGATGCCATGGAGCTGGGGGCAACTGAAGTGTGTTCTTAGATCCATTCCTGTTCAGGTAAGCATTTCAGGGATATGAGCCCCATCTTGCTTACTTGTTTAAAATACTTTATAAGGATTTTTTTTTTTCCTTATCTAAGGCAAAAGCATGAGCAAAACTGAGGAATACTGCTTCTAAGGGAGAGAGGATTCTGTTCTGATTGATCTCTAGAAATTCACTTTGCCTACTCAGCATGCTTCTTCATGGGATATTTCCCACAGATCATGAAGGATAACATCTGGAGAAAATAGCTGACAGCATATATTTATTCATCTGTGTGCTTGAATGCCTAGGCCTGGTAAGAGCTGAGGTAGAGTCTGTATAAGTTGTCATGCTCAAAACCACCTTGAACTCCTCCTGTGGTTCACAGCATAGGAAATACAAATGTGAGAAATTCTACTGGGAGATGCTTCAGCAATTTGTAGGGCAAATTCTGTTGCAGTATATATGATTATTAGATGATTAAATACTGTGTCTCATTCATGTATGCCTAAGCTGCTGGAATTAAAGTTGTAGGGGCTACTTTTGCATTGCCTTCTCCTGATTTCTGAATATTTAACCGTCATGTTTCAGTGCTCTCTGAGGCCACCTGGACACAAATGCATTGACCTGTTCCTGTTTTAAAAAGCTACAAGTGCGACCTCTTAGTGCAGTGCAGCTGTAGCCAAACAATGATAAATTTCTCACAGTTTTCAGAGCTTGACTTTCATTTCAGGGACCTGCATGACTCTGCACAGATGTCTATGTGTGGTTTGTTCCAGATTTATTTCTCAGGCTTTTTCCTACAGTTCATGCATCCCTAGCTTTAGGAATGACTCCAGTTCCCTGCTGGTATGTCCTTTGGTAGTGAAACTGCTGTGATCATGCTGTGGAAGAGTGGGGCTCACATGAGAGGAGCTTTCGGGGGGATATGGGACTTTTCAGATCTTAACTTTCTGCTGGCGTGAGCTGGCATGTGAGACTTGCATCTGTACCATCAGGTTCCTTGTTTGTGTGCAGGGTTTCAGAAGCAATGGTGGTGCAAGATTAAAGGGCATGCAGCGTTCCCATCCTGACCACTTCAGTCTTTTGTCTGTCGAGTTAGAAATTTATTTGTATTCTGGCAGCACATGAAAGTAGAGTTTTAACAAAGGAGTACCCATTGTCCTTGATTGAGTAATAATATTGATCCCAAGAAGATGGAAAAGCTTTTGTATTCTCGTTGCAAAAGATTGTTATATTGACATAACGGAAACTGAAAAATTGAATGCAATAAAGAGGAGAGGGGGAGGATTTTCCTTCCATTTGAAGGGTAACACTGCAAAAATATGCTTTACAGTTACCAGGCTGTGAAGGTAGATGGTAACATTCTCTTGGCTTTTATAAAGTATTTACCTTTTTATGGCAGTTTTCCAGGACCACTGTCTTAGGCCTATGAATCCTGCTACTATTTTTCTTGTAGACCTAAGGAACCTGACATGTATGGAGTGTTTCCAGTTGTAGTGTTAATTTGTAAAAGGGAGCAAGAAAAGAAAAAACCAAAAGCTGCCCTAGCAAGTTTCTGAACAGCATGGAGAAAATGAGAAAAGAGAGGCAGAGCAGGGGAGCAGATGGCAAAAACAGAGACGGTGTTCTCTCCTTTCTTTCCATCTCCTTTCAATGGTGCTTTCCATTTAACCTTTTCATTGCAAAGAGAGTAATGAAATCATAAGTGCATCACACTCACTGTTTTATAAGATGCTGGGTTTTATTCTGTAACGACATCTCAGAGGCCCAGGAGACAATCCTTGCTTTCCCTTTGGAAGAAAAATGAACTGGTAGTGCAGCAGCAAGGCTGGCTGCTGTGGCTGGAGAGCCTGTGCAGCGCATAGAAGCAAGAGTTTATCAGTAAGCTGGACTCTTCAGACAAAGCAACGTTTGAGCCCACACAGAAAAAATTAGCCTTCCAGAAGAAATGTAGAGAAAGATATTTCAAAGACAGCAGCGTAGAAATGGGTATTCAGGAAGGAGGGAGATTTGGAAACTATTTAGAATGAAATTTTCCAGAGAACAGGGGCTAAAGTGAACATTTTCCTGGTTAGAAGATGTGAGAGGAATAGAAATAAAAATTTTGTGGTCACTTTTAATGCCTCAATTATTGGAATGCTTTGAAGTTACTTCATCACTTCAGGATGACAAGCATGGGCAGATGATGGGCTAGGGAAGAGTATTCTTACTTCTTCTGTCAGTGAAACTAAGGGGCTATAGCGTTTACTACTGTTTCCTACACAATTTGCAGTACAGAAGGGAGGATCCTTCCCCTGCTCAGAGGTAAAATTTAAGTGTATTAACAGAGTATTTCTGATCTTTTTATAAAGTAGAATTTGAGGAATGCTGCAAACATGCTCCTTTATTTAAGTGGCAAATGTAAATCTGAAGGGTGTAGACAAGGAAAAGAAATGGGAGGAGTGCCTTCCTTGTTATAGCTTCAATATTCAAGTTGTTATTACTGAAGAAACAAAATGTTCCCGTTGTCCTCCCTTGCTTGAATAAATCTTTTTCTGCCTTGTACTTCTATTAAGTGCTGTAAGAAAATCATAATTGCAGTGTACTAAACTAAGTCTTTTACACTGCATTGAGCTTAAAATAATGTTGAATCCATATTTCCATTAGCTAGCAGTGAAAAAACTATTAAGGACAACAGTATACAATCAGTTCAATTCCTGCAATTATTTCCAAAGAGGAATGAAACTACAGAGCTGTAAATAAATGGAAGTGATAGTCTGCACTGTGTTGTAATATCTGTCCTATGCAGAATTTCAATTCAAGGAAAATATATTATTTCTTCTAATCATTAGATCAGAGCTGCAGAAAAGCTGCTGAGCTCTTCTTTCCCATGTGCATTAGGGAAATTAAGAAAATAATTACTAAGTTTTGCCACTTTTGCATCTTCTCCATATCTCTGTCTGGAGGGAAGTTGTTTAGTTAGCTTTCTTTTAAAGGAGCAATCTCCATACAGATGTGTTATACCATTTCAGTTACAGTGTCACCGGGGTATTTTTGATAAGGACACTAAATACAGAAACTGTTCTCTCAGGTATACAGTGGCATAAACTCAAGAAATAGCCAAGTTCCACTAAAATGTTGCCCAAACATATTCTGTAAGTGTGAAATATGTCTGAGGTCCTCAGGTTATACGGTAATGAGCATCATAGAAATAGATTCATTATCAGTTCCTGAGGGAGATTTTGGATTAAATAGAAGGTAAACATGCCTGAAGCAGACTCTTTGTTACATGTGTCATATCTTTCAGATACAAGCTGATTACAGTATAGTTGCTGATAAACTTCTTTCAATCCACAGCAAGATGTAACTCTCTTGACCAAGTGATTAATTTCTCTTGTTGCCCTTAATTTAGGAGCTGTATTGACACAAAGATATGCTTCCTAGTGTATCAAAACAGGAGGACTTTAATAACTGAAGGCAGATAGAATTTGTAAAACTTTCCCCAGTAAGGTGAGGAGAAGGGTCTGTGACATGGTTCTCCATGGCATCGTGTCAGGGATGTGTTCTCTTCAAAGGGTGCCTTCTGAAGTCGATGCTGACTGTGCAGTCAGTTTTGGTCTGTGCTGGTTTGTCAGAGGGAAGAATTTAGCCCGAGGTGTCTTAAAATAAAACAATATTTAAATATTTTTTACATAGCAAAATTTTGCCATGGGAGGAGACTTTGGCATCATGATTTTTCTATGCTCCTTTTCCATTGCTACTCTTTAGTCATGGGAAGAGCCGGGCTTTTACTGCAGGCTTGAGCTGGTGTGACCAGTGAACAAGTGTGCCCAGTAACTTGCTTCATTCACAGAAGTAGCAATACCAGTGCCAGCGTGGCCATGGTCACTGCAACATGGCTAAGTCCCCATCGCATTCTGAATTTTATCACAGCTAAACCACAGCAATACTTTACTAGTCCTGTCAGAACTGTGCAACTGACAAGTGCAGGCAAGGTCTATGGTAGCTTGGCAGTCTGTAGGTCTGCAGCCTATGGTTTCATAGAATCATAGAATAACCAGATTGGAAGAGACCCACCAGATCATCGAGTGCAACCATCGAGTTTGTTTCAGTGTCTACAGCCTGGAAGCAAAAGGCAGTTATTTTCCAGCTTCCACCTGAAAAATAGTGTTTAAACTGTGACCTTCTGTGCTAAACTTTGTTCCTGAGCCAATTTGTAAATGCTTTATATGTCAGATTTAGCTGGGAAGTCCCAGCCACTCTCATGTCGTTACGTTATCTTCCAGAAAGCCAGTGAAAGTACAGCTTTGATGTGTTTGTCTAGGTGCTCAGATGCCACAGCATGTGAGGTATTATCATGAAAACCACATTATCACGGCAGTTCAGGGCCTTCAGGCATCTGATATTTGCCAGTTGCCTTCACTTCTTGCTGGTATGTAATTTATCACTGGCATGGCCTACCCTGCTAAAATGTGCCCTTTGTGGGCAGAGGCAAAGCTAATATACTTTCAATATGTGTTTCAATTGCTTCAATAAATCATTGCTGTCACCATGAGCAGTTTTATCACTTACCAAAATAATATGTTGTCTTCGTGCTTTATAGACCTGATATTATTCTGGACTTTTATTTGTGTAAAATGTAATGCATCAGAACTAATTTAGCAAATGAGTTTGAGTAGCCCTCAAATTTTTTTTACTTCATCTTTTTTAAAATGGAAACTTTGCTTTGATCTGTAAGGAGGACATTCACCATTATGGGATGTGTTTTATAGAAGTAATTATTATTTTTTATTATTAATTAGCTGTAAGAATACTAGCTGCTTATTTTGAATTTGTTAATTGTCAGTCTTTTAAGTAGTTCATACAGCTGGAGTAGCTTTGTTTTGTAGATAGTTTCTTTTCCTGCTCTGTGGTGTAGCAGGAACAGCAGCTACACATCCACCTAGGGCCATGGAGTCTCTGCAGCAACTAAGAGAGCAGGGAGGTGCAGAAGCCTCTCAGCCTTATAGAGTTTATTTGTTCACTGTTCAGAATATAACCAATTGTGGGGATTTAAAAATAAAAAACTCAAATCCAGAACACAGTTGCAGACAAGCCTTCCTGCCTGAGATCTCTCCGTTTGGGTTGGAAGGGAACTTAAAGATCATCCAGTTCCAAACTTTCCTGCCATGGGCAAGGTCATCTCCCATTAGATCAGGCCACCCAAAGCCAACATGGCCTTGAACACTTCCAGGGATGGGGGATCCACAGCTTCCCTGAGCAGCCTGTTCCAGTGGCTCACCCACCTCATTGTGAAGAATTTCTTCCTAATGTCTAGTCTAAATATGTCTAGTCACATACAGTTAATTGTCCCTAGGGCATAATTAATTTCTTCGTATGGGAGTCTTTCCCCTGAAGAATCACAGAAAGCAGCCAAGAGCATGAATGGTATGAGAACTGTCAGTACAGCAATGTGGAGCCCAGGCTCCGGAATGGCTTGGAGAGAGGGAAAGTTGTGTCCCAGCAGACAGACCCAGTCTCCTGGGCAAAATGCAACTGTGCTCACCATCTGCCTGCTTTCTCTTTCCCTGTCCCAGGTGTGTTGGGTGGGATTGCTTCCATCTGCTTGGTCACTTGCCATGCCAGGCAGTTTTCTGGTAACATCACTGTAAGCTTTAGACAGACACAAGCTCATCCATCATATTTTTCTTCTCCTGCCACGGTTTATGAATATGACCTGTGACACCTTCAGGACCTTGCTGTGACTTGGAAGCTCCTTGCAACAGGAGCGTCTATTGAGCTCTCCTTTCTCAGAGATGCTTTGATATTAAATGTACTGTTTCCAGAACAGCCAGTAAAATGTTTCTTTTTTATGGCCATGCCTAAAATACCAGTGAATATTTATGAACCAATTTGCCGTGGCTTCTCCTGTCATGGGAAAAAAGAGTGTTTTTCTGTTAATTGATGCAATAGCTCATTCCAGAATATGAGAACAAGGTCTATAAAGTAGTCAGTTTTTATAATTAGAAAATTATTTATTTGTAGCAGATATCTGTGACTATTGTATTCATCTAAGTTTTAGTTTGAAGAAGTTATGTTAATTGTTTAAAACTGAACAATGATTCTACTATAAGGAAAATTTATAGTTAGATTGACTTACCTTTAGACTACTCCTCACAAAATGAATGACTTACATTTGTCCTTCTCAGTTACAGAAGTTGGTGTTTATTCTCAAGGTTTTCACTCTAAATGAGCATTAGTTGCTAAACAACATTCTGCAGATGTGTTTGCAGTTCCTTTGATTTTCTCTTTTGAAAAATTTCAGCTGCATAGACATTTTCAGCAGATTAGCTAGGCACATCAGCTACCACTTCAGAAATGCATGTTGTAAATTTTACATGGAGAGACGTTTCTGGCAGCTGCTTTGTAGTTTGACTTTGAGCAGCCTCAGAAATGTGTGAAACCAGTGACCCCATCTAGATCACATAAGCAGGAAACAAGTATTTAATCTAAGATTGACTTGGATGATGGTGCTGCATTGATTTCAATGTATAGGAATGCATATATATCCCTGTGCACATGCATAGATCGTTTCATAGGATCAGAGTACCTAAAGGTGGAGGACACTCCTGATTCTATGAAACAGCACTAAGATACCTTCCCATGGAATACATCTCTCCCACCTCTGCTGAGCCTGAGGAGCTGGCAGTTGCCTCTTAGCAAGCATTGCAAAGCTTCTAGCTTAATTTCAAAATGTCCGTTTGTATTGGTTTGCTGGCAGATCTCTGATTTGTGGAAAACTGTAGTTAACACATGCTCTGGCAAATGACTCTTACTTACTGTGCCCTCTTCCTCACCTTCTTGCTGACATTGGCAGACTTTGGGCTCTGGGAAATTGGCCCTGAACTTGCAGGTGCTGACAGAAAACAAATATCTTTTTTGGATCAAAGTAGGGTTCTTCATCCAATTGAAGAGAGTTCTGTATGCAGCTCTTAGCAAATTAAGTACTTAAAGGTCTCTTTATAGTGTATGTTATATTGGAGATCCTTTTTCTTATTGACTTTATCAATTAATTATATAGAACTTCTCAGCACTAATGGATTTCAAAACTTTTCATGAGGAAGTCACCTCTTAAAACCTTATTTTACAGATGAGAAAACTAACAAGCAGAAAGAAGTAGTAATGCACTCAAGGTATCCTGTGTCCCAGGAGAGCAAAAAGCTATCAATATTTATGATATATGCAAGGAAAAAGTTCTGCTGCTGACTCTCAAATCTACCTTGACCACACACCAGGCTGATCTTTAGTATTTACGCTGAGCTGAAGACTTCCTATGTTTATGGTCTTTATTGTGCATTTTCCATAGCTCTGAACGCTTAGCTAACATTGATGATGAGTTTGGGCTTTGCAAATTCCTCTGGCCATGAAGGCTGTAAACACAGTTTTGCTGGGGTTGCAAGCTATTAAAAGTATGCTGCGTGGCAGTAAATGCTCTGTGGCAGCTCTGTTCCAGTGATTTCTGAAAGCAGACATCACCCTGGAGAGACCTGTGCCAGACAAAGCAGAAACATTCAAGAGACTTTCCTACATTTAAATTTGTGCTATGCTTTGTTATTTTGCTAATGAAAGTAAATTTTGCATCATTTGCACTTGCAGAGTTGCAGATACCTTGAGGGGAAATAAGGGGATCAGAACTGATCCTTTGGGTTTCACAGGACAAGTCCACATAAAACACTCTTGCTTGACAGGTCAGTCTTCTCAGGTTGTTGCACTGGTTGGGTGAGCCAAAATATCCTTTTGCAGTGATAACACTGGACCAACTATAATGGGAGTTTTCCAGCTGACTGACATACTCTGCAGTGAAAACTGGAGATGAGCAAAGGGAAAGAGATTTATTTCCATGTAGCTGAATTAAACCATGCTCTGGCTGAGCATTTTGACATCTGTTGAGCCCCAGGCCTGCTTCTAGGCTTGTTTGAGCCCACAGAAAAGCTGCTGCTGGTGCAGGAAAGGCAGGAACTGCCAGAGTGACATCCGTCTATGACCCAAGCACCACTGTCGTCCTGTTGGCCAGCTTGGCAGAGAGACTTAAGAATCAATGTAGAAACCAAGGAGTCTCTTATGAAGCCACCTCCATCCTCTCTCTCTCCCTTTTCTCTTTTTCCTGCTCTCTTTGGGCCAAGATTTCTTGGCGCAGCTGTGCAGAAAAGCTTGCTGCTTGCTGCTGACAGTGTCAAATCTATTCATCTCTTCTGTGAATACACAAGGAACTTGTGTCTCCTGGTGTTAATACTTCTGTTTTCAAAAGTATCACTAAAGTTTTTTTTTAAAAAAGGTAAAAATTTACATCCACTCTGCATTCTTATTATTCTAAAAAAAATTAGTTCATGTTATTCTGCCCACTTAATGCAAGAGTTGAAAATACATTTGTCTGTGATATGGAGATAGGCATGCTTTGCAGCTTTAACTGCCTGACTTATCAAAAGAGTTTATAAAACTGCATGAATTAGTTATTTTGCAGATGCAATTAAAAGCAAAGAAAAATCTTAAATTCCTTTGAAATTGCATAGCTCTCCCATCACCCTCCAAGCAACCCAAAAGATTAAACAAAAGTTTTAAATTGCCTGTGGACAATTGAAGTGTTTCATTTCATTTAAAAGATTTTTAAAATGTAAAGTGAACAAAATATTTGAAGTCCTAGAAATTGGTAGCAGTCTTTTTGGAATGTGAAAAGGCAATGCTTTTTCACAGATTTTTGACTTTTACTCATACATTCCCTCCTTTGTAGGCTGAATAATTTGGCCTCTGGACACAGGTGAAGCTAACCAGGCACTAGAATGGCTACTTCTGTAGATGTTGTTTTTCATGTTCTTTCAAGAAAAAGGATTAGCTGGAAGATAGATGCCAGTTTTACTGCAGTAATTTGATGGCTTGCTTTTGTACCTATGGCAGAATTGCAATTGGTGCATGCTTTTTTGCAGTCATACAGAATGGAGTGGATTCCTAGAACAGAGATCGGTACAAAGGTACATGTAGGTACTTCACTTGTCTTTTACCTTGTACTTCAAGGGGTAACGGGAATGGAGGGTCTTATTGATAGTGATTGGTTTAGTAGGAGAAAAGGCCTAACCCAATTTCCTTAACAGCTCTTTTTAATTAAGAGAAACAAACTAGGGTCAACTAGCAAACTAGAAGAGTTTATTTGCAAGATAAAAATGACTGGAAGCATTCTGTGCCTGTTCCACAGAAGTGAAGTAAGTTAGACTCATCCTTGGCTGCAATTTAGTTTGATATTTGATAGTTTTTCTTGCTATATAGCCAATGCTTAGTCTAATGGTACTTTCATGTATGTATGTATATATGCACCAGGCTATGTGTAAATGTAGACTCAGTCCTATCTTGCCCCACTTTGCAGCTTGTGGATTAAGCAGTGGCTGTGTGAAAGGAGTGTTGAGAAATTGTTTGTTTTCATATGTTGTAGAAGTGAATTTTATTGGAACGGAGCCTCTGTTTTCTTAAGGTTGATTGCTACCTGCCTTATCAGGTTTCTCAAAAGTCTTTTAAAGAATGCTAAGAATAAATGTGAAGAAATGTGTCAGTATCTCTCTCATTAGGGACCTTTTCCTTCAAGGGTCTGAGTTCCCTGGCCTCAGTCCAGAAGTGTACTCAAGCCTGTAAACCATTGTTCTGAAATGAGAAAATAGGCTTATATGCTTAAACATTAAGCAAATGCTTGAAGGCTTTGCTGTATAGGGGCCAGAGTAATCTCTTTGTTGCAGGTGAGTGCTCCTAAAATGATGTAAAGCAGGTTTAAGTTGATTGTAAACCCCAGTAGTGTTTGGACTACATTCTGCCTGGGTGGACTTGGAAAAGATGAGATTTTTGCAGTGGGACCCATATGGCCAGACATATGCTCTGTCAAAGTCCTGTTGGCTTTGGTATCATCCTTGCATCTGTTTGCATCTAGCTGGGGGATGTAGCCCGTAACTTGCTGTGCCCTTATGTTATAGGTAAATAAAAAAGTAGAAATCCTTTTGCTTAGTGATTTGATACGTTAACCTGTAGATGTTCACAAAAACAGTGAGGAGGAAGATTGCCATCAGGCAGTGGCCATGCCTTTATTACAGGTGGTATTTACAGTTGGTATCACATTTGTGAAATCTGTCCTTAAGTCTGAGTTGCAAAACAAAGCCCACCTTGCAAGGATGAAAAACATAGGTCCTTAGTGAGAATTTATGCAGCTAGTGGTGATTTGCCTCATTCTGCTGTCAGTAAAATGCAACACAGTAGGGTGAACTATGCATTGCCAGCACACCGCAGCCTTCCTCCCATATGAGGGATGCGGGCAGGAGCCTGTACCTGAAGGTGCCTGACAGCAAGCAGCATGGCAGAAGCAGTGAGAGCACACGGACCGTCATCTTTGTGACTGTGCCAGGGAGCAGCAGCCTTCCTGAGCACTCCCTGCTTGGGATGGGGCTTTAAGGACTAGTGCTTTCTGAGGCAATTCACAGAGATTTTGGTATATATCCCATAAAGGTTTTGTGCACTTCTACTGTTTTTCTTGAGGCAAGTTAGTTCTCCTAGGTGCATATTCTTCCATCTTTGACTGTCTTGTCTGTTCAAGAACGTGCCATCTTCAGTGCAGGGACCGCAGCTGTTTCTTAAAGTCTGCACAGTAGCTGGCATAGTGAAGGTTCACCCTGGGCTTGTGCTTGTAGGTGTTTCAGAAATACCAAGAGCTAAGTTATAGATCCCTACTTGGAGGATTAACATCATCTTTGCTCAGACCTACTGTTGTTTATCTGGAGGCAATCCAGAAAATCAAACTAGTGTAATGTAGAGATGAACCTGCTGAAATTCAATGAATCTGTGGGTTTACAGCTTGCATGGAAAATCTGATCCTCTTGCTTTTGTGTTTGTTATTTCCTAGGATCGCGCTTACTTTGCTCAGGTGGCTAGCTGTCCCATCACATAATTCTTACGGATTTGCTGACAAAAACAATGGATGTTGCAAGTAATTCTTATACTATGGCCAGGAACTGTTTTATATAACAGAATGCAAATGCAGACACATCTAATGAGGTACACTGACTTTACCATACGTGCTTCCAGCCTGTTCTATGTGAAAAAGCTTAACCCAGCTCCCACTTATCTTTGCATTCAGCACAGAGCAGTTGTACACAATCAATTTGTCCAGCCCAACTGATGATCAATACCTCATACATTTATTATCTTCCTATATATTCAGTCCTGTCACTCATATCTGCAAGTACTTTTGGCTGGAAATAACAGCTGTACATCTGCTGTCCTTGGAAAGGCAAGGCTTGTTATGTTCAGTGGGGAAAATGATCGTATTCCTACCCGACTCAGATGAAGAAATGATTCAGATGCAATCACAAATTAAAATATCTCTACTGGACTACCTTGAGATGATGTTAATTGATCGTTTGCATTATTTAGACAAACTCTCCTGGACAGCCCTGTGGCGGACCGCCACATCACACAGTCTGGAGCTGTCATATGCCCTGCATCTCTCCCTTAAAGTGGATGGTTAGCTTAGAGCTCAGTGGTTGCAACAAACAGGTTACTTTCTTAGCTCTCCATTTCATATTTTTTTTCCCACTGATGCACATACAGATGTGTGTGTATGTGTATACATACCAAGAGTTAAGTGAGTGCCAATTTTTTTAACAAGTGTTTGAATTTATACTAAGTGTAAGTTTGTACCAGCTACCTCTGCCCTGAACTACAGTAAGTTACCGTTTTACATGAAAAATATTCCCATGTGAAAATGAATACAGTAACAAAGGTTACATTTTGCAACTCTGCAGCAGGAGAATTTTCTGCGTAGAGAGGTGAGAAAAGAGCAGTTTCTTCTTGCAATCTTCAACCAAAGCTATTGGTTTGGGTTTTTTTTTCCTGAAAATAGTAGTAATACAATACTTAATCATATGTTTCATTTCTTCACAGTTCACTGCAAATCTTAGCTTTAAAGAAAATCCGTGTTTTCTGCAAGAATGTAAGTGCACTTTCTCTCTGAATTCAGCAAAATTCTGAACATAACATTATGTAGTCATTCTAAATGAAGAGCCTCTATGATGTTCTACTGACAAGGACATCACTCTAGATGCCACTTTTCAGTGTGAGTCAAGACCTACAGCATGTCGTATGCCAAAGGAATCTTACTATGAACACTAATGAGTTTTTTACATTGCTGCTTTAGTTTTATATTAGCTATTCCAAAATCCTATAAAGAGGAATTGCAGCAGACTACAGCAGAATAACAGTCAATGGCCAGAGTAAGGACTTTAACTAGATTTGCATCTGATTTTGGTCTTAAAGCAATAAACTTCTCTTCAGAGTGACCCATGAATTCTCCAGAATGATCTGTTGGCCCATGCACGGGTCTGTGTTAGCATCAGTGGGACTGGTGGGCAGCGGCTGAAAGCAGAAGGATTATATTTGTTTTTTTCACTAGCTCTATTCGAGACCTCCCTGATGTCACAAGAACCACACACCAGCTTGCAATACATGCTTTCAATGACTTAGCTCTGTGGGGACGAGAAGCCTTCATTCTGCTCAGATTAAGGTTTTCCAGGTCCTGCAGTACCCTCCCTGCAGGCACCTCAGCTGGCTTTGGGCATCTACACTGCTCCAGTGTAAATCCTTGCTCAACATGGTGGCCAAAGTAAGCACTTTCCAAAGCCCATCTCCCCAGAACTGTTGACTCCATGGATTAATTTAGTTCAAAAGCTTAAAATACTGTCCTCCCCTCTCTATATATCGCCCATGTCATTTGCTGGCTGGCTGACTTGGTTTTTAGGGTTTTTGGGGGGGGGGGGGGGTGGGGGGAGGGGCTGAGAGGTGGGGGGGCGCTCTCCAATAAAATGCAGAAGCCTCAGATTACCAAAACAGCTGCACATGCTTTGTCTGTGTTAATGCACTTAAGTCAGTCTCCAGGGTGTGGGTAAGTGCCAATATCCTGGATCAGCTGCTTTACTGGAATTATGCTGCTGTAATGGAGCCCTGCATTATTGTGTTGCAATTACTTTGGCTTGCAGCTGGCTGTTCCCTCTATATTTTTATTGAAGTGAGATAAAAGGATTTTGTCTTTAAAAAAGCATTTTCTTTTCTGAGTCTTGCAGAAGCTTTGAGTCACATACTGTGTCAGTAAGAAGTGCACCTCTGTTTATCTTCAGATTTATCTTCAAGAAGAGAAAATAATTTTTGTCGTAGTTTGTGAAGAACAGGAACTGTGCTAAGCTGTCTCAGAACATGGAAGCGTATTGAAAAGGAATTAAATAACTGATTAAGGTGTCATGTAATAATATGGGTTTAGGTTCTCAGCAAGAATAGGTTTATTTTCAGCATCAAGCCACTTACTAGAAACAAGTTGTTCTTAAAGCTGTCCCTGTAATTTGGAAAACCTTTGTGTAGAGAAGGAAAAGAACAGATACAGATTTTAAACAGAAGAAAAACATTTCCCCAACCTTGAATCTCCTATATTTGTGTCCATTCAAGCTCTTTTAGATGCCTATTTATATACATTTCTTGTCAAATAACAGCTCTCTCAGGTTCTCCGCTTGATAGTGAAAAATAAACTCAATGCAATCATTTGTCTTTGAACTGTTCAACTGTGCCCTTCTTCGTGTTCATGTTAATAATGCCAGGTCTCCCAGGAGCACTCTCACGCAATTTTATCACATACGCTTTTTGTTTGACCTTACCTGCTGTTCCCCTGGAACATAAGGTGGGGAAAAAGCCAAAATGCCAGGCTGCCTTAATTAAAATTTTAGTCTCAGAAGATGTTACAGTATGTGATTTCATTAGGTATATAATGAAAGTATTTAATCATACCTCTTACTTGTCTGTACTTTTTTATCAGTAGTGAGGTCACTGAGTTGTTTAAAACGCTTTTAAGGTGCAGAAAAGTAACTCAGGGTTGGATATGCATCTTCAAGTAATTTGTAAGTTCATTGTACCATGATTTTGCATGTTTGCCCCAAAGGTAGTTGTTTGGATGACGAAGCAGAAGGCTCTAAATAACAGTTCAGTGTTCTTCGTGAAAAAATCTTTCCCCTGCCAGGCAGCGAGCATGCATCTAAATGTCTTGTTAAAAGATAACACCCTTCCTCGTCTCCAGCAGTTGGAAGTTGGCCTCGTAAAAGGTAAACGAAAATGTAATGGATGTTTCTTTGATGCTAATGTATAAGAAGCTCTAATTCTCATGTTTGATATGCAGTGTTACTTTCATAATTTCTCGTAGGCATAATCTAAACAACCATAACAGATGAGGCCATTTGTTTTATGTAGTGACTATGTTTGAGGATAAGTTTGTATGCAAAATGCTCTCTTAGCTTGTGTAAAGATGTACCTTAACCTGGTTTATATAGGACAAGCAGAGTTAAAAAATAGATTTGTGAGGCCCTGATCCTGCACATCATCTGAGCTGAGAAGGTTTGCATTCTAAGGGAGTTGTGTTCCCTTAGTTTTTTTCCCATCTTGTTAGCAGCTGAGAAGTGCCCCCAGTTGACAGTGTTGTCTCAAGTAGCATGTGAAACCATCCTTGCTACAGATACTCTGTGCTTTGGGTTTCTTCCAGCCCCCAAGGTTGCAAAACAAGTAAAACCAAGATTTCATGTAGCTTTTTTCAGGAAGTATAAATGAAGAGGACAAGGAGGGGCAGTTCAGCTAGGTAAGACAGAACCTACTCTACCAGTTGGACATGGCTAGCCAGATGGGGGATATCAGAGCTGTCATCCACAAAAAAATTTCTTGTGTAGCAGAGCATTTACATCAGCAGTTTTTACTAAATCATCAGAAAGGTCACTCTGAAATAATGTAAAATTGCAGCAAATTTCCAGATTTATTTCTTATTCATCTGAAGCAGGATGAAGATATTTTTGCACTATTGATTTTGTGGGATTTGTAGCTTTGCAAACCAGAGAGAAAGAGTGACGGGAAAGACAGACAAGCTGTCTTCTAACCAGTATTTTTCTTCTTTCTCTTGTGATAATAAATCTTGCTGGCTCATATCTCTGATGCATATACATCTTGCTGAGTTCCTTAATGCAGCTGAATACGGCTTTTTGTGCATCTGCCAACAAATGCGGCTGTTGATCTGTTATGAGGTTCGGGAAGCATGAATGTGCTCTTAGCAAAGCTACAGGCAATTTAGGGACGAGGGAGCTATGATTCTGGCAGCAATTATGTGTTGAAATTCTAAGTTCAAAATCCTGCAGTTTTGTAACCCCAGCTCTGCAGAGGTTTATTTGAGTCACTGTCACTGTAATGACTTTAGGAATATATTTACCGTGTTAGTGTTTTCAGTGGATGTAACTAGAGTGTCATTAGCTAAAAATTGTTTTGATCTCACAACACTTGAAAGAATCGATGTAATTAGTTTTAAATTTTGCAAACAAAACTAGCATAATACCCTGTGCTTTCCCCTGCAAGCTTTAGTTGGATGTGCTTTTACCTGAAATGAAAGAAGGCATACTGTCAGTCACCTATGTCAAATGGCTTCTCTGGGTTTTGAGGGTCTGAGCCTGCAGAGTACTGTGGGGAAAGGAGCCTGTATGCTGCTGCTATGGTTTTTGGCATGTGTGCTATTTTATGTGTTTTATAAGTCATCTCAGACCTCCAAATTATCTGTTGCTTCTTAAGCCTCCTTTATTTCAGGCATAGGTATTCTTGTTTTTTCCTTTGCATGTGTGTGAAAACTAAATAAAATAATTGCACAATCTTGTGTTTTGAGGTGAAAGGGGGATGAGTTTTTAGCCTTAATCTATTACATAATTGTCCTTGTAGTTCACATGGTATCCAATTCACACCCATAAATTATCTGTGATGTCTTCAAATGGGACAGAAAGCCTGAATACCTTACTAGGTCAAGACATTTTTATGTGGATTGCAGAGAGAAGGCAGATGCAGTAACAGTAGATTGATCAAGTGCAGCAGATTTAGGTTGCTGTATGCCTTGGATTTTAGATCCAGTCTTAAACTACAGAATTGTTTATAAATTGTTTTGGATTCCAGCTGCACAAGTTGCAGTTTAAATCTTCAGAAACACACAGAAAACTACACACCAGCAGAGAGACATTGATTAGTGTACCTTCTCTGCGAGTCTTCCAAACTGCAGATACTTTTGGATGAGGCTAAAATCACAGAATCATAGAATGTTCTGGATTGGAAAAGATCTTAAGGATCATATAGTTCCAATCCATGGGTTAGGGACTCCTCCACTGGATCAGGTTGCTCAAAGTCTCATACAACCTGGCCTTGAACACCTCCAGCTGATCAAAATCAGCTTAAATCTATAGCTTAATTTTATGTTATCCATGAGACTTTTAGTCCATCATTTGCAGTTCAACTGGCCAGAAGATGACCAACTGCATAATGAAAAATACTCCCCAGTTTCCTTAGCAACCACCCAAATTGCCTGAGCATGAGAAGCCACTCTGAGAACAGCACCTTGGAGCAGCACCCCTCTAAAACGACATGTGCACGGGGAGATTTTGTAGGTGGCAATTACGATGTCTATGTAGGAGGTGAAACATCTGGTTGCAATTCAGTACTTGAGTATCTCATTCAAGGTAAGGAGCATCAGCAGAAGGGGCTGATGGACTGTTGTGGCAGGGAGGGCTTTGTTCTGGCTGTTAGAAACCCCTTGCCTCAAATTCCTGCTCTCGGTTGTGGTGGGAAGGGATCTACCTTGTATCTCCTGCAGCTTGGCCAACTGTCTTAAATGGAATGTTCCCCAACCTGGCTTCATTTTCTCATATTTTAGAGGCTCTCTTTGAGAATCACAGATGTCTTTGTGTCAAGACACTGTGTTTGATATTGCCAAACAGCTTGCTTTGGTTTTTTTCCTTCCTTCCAATTTTACAAGTATTTTGGGATGGACCAGCTCAGAGCTTTTGGCAAATAAGTGAGTTGCCAAAAAACTTTACCAAACTTAATGATGTGTGCATGACTGAACTGGAATTCTACAATGCATTTTTTTCTTCTCTGATTATAAAATTTCATGTGTGTTTTAAATTTCTGTGATTATGGAATAAAAGCTACATCCATCCACTTTAATACTTTACCCATAGCTTATTTTAAAAAGTAAGGAAAACATAGCCTAGCAAAACTGTAGGAATAGATAACAATCATGTTTTTCAGACTAAAACAAACTTCTGAGTGCAACTCCAGGCAGGCAAAGTAAACTAAAGTAGGCAGAGATAGCCATTAAAATATTCACCATACACAGGTGAACTCTCTGCTTGTGGAGTTAATTGGGTGGCATTGCCAGTATATGATTAAAAGGAGGAGAGACTGGCAAGAGGATCCTGTCTCCCATTCAACAGGTTATTTCTTTCGTAGGTAGACAGGAAGTGTTAAAACCTAACTGGCTAACATTTTTGTAAGTATTTCAGACCTAGAATGTGTAGTTCGATAGTCTAAATAATTCTGGACACAGAATGCACTCTAATCATATCTTTATTCCCAGAACTTCTTATTAAACTAATTAATATCTTCTATCAAGCTGTCCATCCTCATTTTAGAGGTTTTGGGGGACAGAATTTTATTTCTAATCTGAGCAGTTCTGTATTTATCTTTCTAGTATGTAATTTTATTATACCATTTTCTGTTCAAGAGCTATCTACTAGCAGATATCTCTTCATCTTTTGAATAAACTGAGCAGAGTAAGCTTATTAGGTCTCCCAGGAAGAGGTGCACTCTCTGACCTCAGATCATTTTTTTTAGCACTCTTCTCAGCCTTTATCAGTTTTAGGAGGTCTCCTGCAAATGTAAGCCCCCACAGCAAGCACGGCTCTTGGGACTGGGTGCAGAATCTGCATTGCACTGTTTTCACTACATCGCAGGCTATTGCCTGTGTCAACATGCAGAGGTGGTGCTTGCTTCCTTTGGCTTTTCCATGGCAGTTCAAATTCAATCTCTTCCCAGTGATTGTGGTGGCAGTTGCAACAGAGGCTGAGCTGGTCCAACTTGGAGGGTGTAGGGCACCAGAAAGGCACTGGGATAGTTGCCGAGTGGTCAGGAACGTGAGCAGGTGTGTGTATTGCCCCCAGCCCAGTTAGCCCTACTGAGGTTTCCCTTGCCTAAGCTGCTGCAGAGTTTTGCCAAGGTACCTGCATTTTGGGTTTGCTGGTGACAGCAGCTCAGCTTCTTCCAGTACCAAACTGGGTGAAATGGGAAGGCAGCTGGCGAGCTCTCAAATCACTTCACATAAAAAAACATAGTGAATTTACGCATTTGCATTGAATGGGCTGAGATGCAAGGACTCTCTTTAAGTTATAAGTGTACAGTAAGAGTGCAATAAGATCTGCAGTTCAGGGACTCATGCCAGCTGCTGCACTCAACAGCCAAAATGCTGATTACTCTTCATCCAGGATGCTGATACACATATTACAAAGCTTCCTTGGTAATATATGCTTCAAATCTAAAACGAGTAATGAAACAGTCCCTCCAAACGTGCATGTACTTTCATAAAGGATGTATGCTGAGGCCAGCAGAGCACCATACATGCTTTAAATCTGGGTGACATTACTTTGCAGAGGTAGAAGACCAACGCGTTTTGTCTTTTGAGCTTTGTAGCCTCATTAAGAAATTAAAACATTTGTGGGTCCTTCATGCTGTCTTTCTTCTCCTCCTGGGATGTTTGACTTAGCTGACTGTTAGCATGGTGATGCAGGCTATAAAGGTTTGGAGAATTGCATTGATGGTATGATGACCTCTTCCATTTTGACTGCAGTCAAAGGCTCATTTTTCCTCTGAGGCATTCATTGAAATTCTGTGCACGATTTGTTCCTCTGGTTGTTTAACAATGTCTCTCATGTTTGCCCTGATTTTAAAAATCCTCCTTTGTAGCAGAGATAACATAGAGCAGGATGATATAATTGCAGTAAAGAGGCCCTGGAGCTTGCAGTAATAGGATGGTTCATCTCATGTGTACTGCCATTAGAAAATAACCCACGTATGTATGTTCCCAGGGGACAGTAAAGAAGCTTTTAAAGATTACACTCCATGTAGTATGAAAGCTAATGAGCAAAAGAGCAAGTTTGAAGGAAACCACAGCTGCAGAAAGCATGATGCCACTTCCTGGTTTCACATATTTCTTGAAACCTGTGTTGCTCCAAAGCATCCATCTCTCCCCAGCAATGCACAGCTTTTCGTGCACTGCAGTCAGCTCCCAAGACTTCTGAGTACACGCTATTATTTTTATTTAAACAAAAAATAAGTAGCATGTCAAAAGCATGGCAGAATTGAGTTGAGGATTGAAACTGGTGTGTGTGTACAAAACAGTAGACACTGAAGGATCCATTTCAAATCTTATGTGGCATGCAGAGTTGGAGTTGCAGAATTTGAGCTGCAGAGGTAGGAAGTTCAGAGCAGCTGGTGCCTGATATTACCAACTTATTATTCAAATGGATTGCCACACAGAGTGCCAGTTTCTTCCTAGAATCATAGAATCACCAGGTTGGAAGAAACCCACCGGATCATCAAGTCCAACCATTCCCACCAGTCACTAAACCATGCCCCTCAGCATCTCATCCACCTGCACCTTAAACACCTCCAGTCAACCACCTCCCGTTCCATTGCCTAATGACCCTTTCAGTGAAGAATTTTTTCCTTATCTCAAGCCTGAACCTCCCCTGGTGGAGCTTGAGGCCACTCCTTCTTGTCCTTTCCCCTGTCACTTGGGAGAAGAGCCCAGCTCCCTCCTCTCCACAACCTCCCTTCAGGTATTTGTAGAGAGCAGTAAGGTCTCCCTTCAGCCTCCTCTCCTCCAGGCTAAACAACCCCAGCTCTCTCAGCCGCTCCTCATCAGGCCTGTTCTCCAGCCCCTTCACCAGCTTTGTTGCTCTTCTCTGGACTCGCTCCAGAGCCTCAACATCCTTCTTGTGGTGAGGGGCCCAGAACTGAACACAGAACTCGAGGTGCAGTCTCACCAGTGCCGAGTACAGAGGGAGAAGAAGCTCCCTGGACCTGCTGGTCACGCCGTTTCTGATACAAGCCAAGATGCCATTGGCCTTCTCGGCCACCTGGGCACACTGCTGGCTCATGTTCAGTCGCTGTCAACCAGCACCCCCAGGTCTTTCTCCTCCTAGTCTGTAGCACTGCAGAGGGTTGTTGTGCCCCAAGTGCAGGACCCGGCATTTGGCCTTGTTAAACCTCATGCCGTTGGCCTCAGCCCAGTGGTCCAGCCTGTTCAGGTCCCTTTGCAGAGCCTCCCGACCCTCCAGCGGATCCACACTTCCACTCAGATTAGTGTCATCTGCAAACTTGCTAAGGGAGGACTCGATGCCTTCATCCAGGTCATTGATAAAGACATTGAACAGGGCTGGACCCAGCACTGAGCCCTGGGGAACCCCACTTGTCACTGGCCTCCAGCTGGATTTAACTCCATTTCCCACCACTCTCTGGGCCTGGTCATTCAACCAGTTTTCCACCCAGGAGAGTGTGCGCCTGTCCAGGCTGGAGGCTGACAGTTTCCGAAGCAGAATGCCATGAGAAACTGTATCAAAGGCTGTATCCTCTTGCATTTGTGCTGAAACAGAAGTTGTCTAGCAAAACAGACTTCTGCTTCTTTTTTCCATAGCATTTTCCTCTTGCTTTATAGACCTTGTTGTAGATAAATTAATTCTCCCTTAAATACTCTGTACCTCCTCTGCATTGTTGGAGTATATTTTTGTACCTTGTCAGGTTTTCATGTTCAATGGAATGAATGAACTTGCTGCTTTCTCTGTATTTTTAACATAGTAAAGGATCAGACTTTGCTGTCAGGTTACATGGTTTCACTTGAGTTGCAAGAGCTTTGAAAAGGATGCTGGATTTTGACCGAATGCTGTACTCGGGTTCTGCAGCAAGGTCTGACATCCATAACTTCATTGTATTCCAAAGAATACTGATCATGAAAAAGTATTACTAGGTGAGGAAGAGATGACAGCCAGCATCTTTGCAAGGACAGAAGTAGAGCAGTATCCTCCCTTTTTCCACCAGTAAGTCAAGGGTGCAAATTGTCAAGAGACCAAAGCGCCTTCTCTGGGGCAAAGTGACTTAATTTTCCTTAATGGGAAAGGAGGTTCAGTACACAAAGTAATAAGATTATTACATTATATATGCTCCCATTTAATCTTATTGGAAGTATGATAAAGTGCATGTTAAGTATTTTTCTGCTTGTATTGAGGCCCCTCTGTGTGACCAGAGCATAGTAAAGGGCTCACAGAGGGAGTAAGAAAGAGGTCTTCTCCTGACTCTCAGGGGCGTAAGGAGGACTCTGCATGTTGGGACAGGGATGAAGGATGCACATGCCTTAAGGGCAGGAGAAATTGCCAGTCCTTGAAGAGTAATGAGACTCTTAAAATAATAGTCCATAGCCTAGTGGACCTCAACTCTTAACCTATACCCTTTTTGCGTTCTTGCCCCCTAAAACATGGCATGGTTGTGCCACAAGAAGTGTTTGCAAATAAGAGGAGATTTTAAGGGTGTTATTGTAATATCCTCATAAGATGATGACTACACGTTCATTGTAAGGGTAGAAACTTAGTAATTTCCATAACTTTGTATTTCAGTTTGATAGTCATTTCTGTACTGGGCAATAAATCTGTCCTATTTGAGGAATATGGAACATGGAGCTGAGGTGAAGAGACAGGTCTATGTTCAAACATACAGCAGAGTATCAGCAACACTCTGACTGAAGTAACAGTAATGCCATTATAGTGATAACAAAAGTACTTCTTTCTGCTTGACCCCAGTGTTGTCTGTCTGTCTGTCTCTGCAGAGCACCACTTTGTCCCAGTGCATCATGGTCCAACTCTGTGAGCCCAGATCCGATGTTCAGTTTCATTCCCCAACCTAGCAGGACTTGATCCCTGGCCCACCATCAATCTATCGTTCACTACAACACCTGGGACTTACTTTGACAACTGCAAGTGGCAGATGATGAATTATCTGTTGCTGCTTCTGCTGTCAGTTGACTTACCCCTGCTTAAGCTTTCAGTCTTGCAAATGCCAGAATAGTAGAGCTAATTTTTTTATTTCTGTCCTTTCTCCCCTTTCCCCCTCCCCATAACTGGTATAAGGGAGAAGAAGAGGGCTTGCAATTTTATTATTGCTGTATAAGCCTTCTGTAAACTCTGTTACAGCACTTCTGTTGTTAGTAATCTTTGTGACTAAAAAATATGCTGATGCTCTGTTTTTGCATAGGAAAAAAAGCGAATTTGAATGTATAATAATCTGGTGCATTTGGGAGATGTTTAATGCTATATCCCAGCCAAGTTAATCACTCATGGAATTAATTTTTTTATTATTATTTTGCTCAGTTGACTGGAGACATTAATCTCATATCTGTGGAAAGGCATCTTTATTGCCAAAAAATGGATCAGAGATACCCAGCATTTCTCTGGCATCCAAAAAGATATTGAAAGAAAGCTATCAGTTGATAATATGGGCGGAAACAGAGACATTCGTTACTTTATTTTTCTTACATAATGAAGAAATACCCAGGTGATTATTTCCAATTCGTGAAGTATATTGAACCGTGTACTGTATTCATGAATATAAATTGAGCAGACGTGACACACATTTTTCATATAAAAATAACAGTGTTGCTCCTTATGATAATTCTTCTTTGCCTGATACATGCTTGCTCTGAGAATGTCACTACAGAGTTAGTAGTTCATTGCATAACTCCATGTTAAAAAATTTGAGTGTTAAAGGGCAGAGAATGTCTTAAGGAGAAATTATTCATAGATTTATGACTGTGGCTGGCTGCGTTTTTCAAGGACAGGATCTTCCTGCATCTTACTTCCCTTTCCCACTTTCTTTGCAAAATCCTTCATCTCTAAATAGTAGCATTGCCCAGGCAGCCCACTGCCATCTGGCAAGGCTCATTCTCAGGCTGGATCATGTTGCTGCCAAGCAGCACACTGCTTGCACTTCAGTTCCTATATTGCACTTCTACCTCATTAGCAGCTTTGCCCTCCAGATTTCACAGACTTTACCCACTTCTCAATTAATCCTAGAGGAGCTGTCCCACCAGAAAACCTGCACTGTTGTGGTGAGCCAGTCACAGGTTGAAACAGTAGCATCAATTTCTCATCCATGTGCCGTCACTTGCCTGTCAGCAGTGTTTCCACTGAGCAATGGGAAGACCAGACCCCCGCTAATTTATGATTTTCCTTTTCTATATGAAGCTAGTAGGGTGGAATATGACCCTTAATAAGCTCTAATCATATAAAAACCCTTGCAAGTATGTGTACAGATGTTCTGCTTGATTAAATAAACCCTTGTCTGTTTATATCGTGCTACGGAACTGCATTACAAGAAAGGTAAGAGGGTAAGATAAAAAATATGACCTGAAAGAAAAATACCGGATTAGACTGTGAAGGCCAAATACTGATGTCCTTGAAGCCAGTGGGAGTTTTGCCTCTGAGAAAGCAGGCAGAAGCTGCTAGTACCTTGTGTCTGTTCAGGTTTTAACAAATCCAGCGCTGCAGTTAGGCATCCTGCCAGATGGTCTCTGCTGCGTGGTTCTAGAGCATGAGGAAAGTGTGCTCCCCTCTCTCCTCTCATGTTAGCCTGCCAGGGCTGTCAACTCACAGAATTTGTTTATTTGCCTTCAATGTTCCCTTCTAGCAATGCTTTTGACAACTATGAGGAGAAATGATGGAGATAATTTGCTGTTCCTTAAAACAGTTTTAATTTTGTCCCTACAAGTGACAGGGTACTTGAAGACGGCTTTCTTCTTCCAGGTTACCAGCCTGTTTTGCCGAACCAGCAGCAGGGGTTCCAGGGTCTCATGGGAATGCAGCAGCCACCCCAAAGCCAGAACCTGATTAATAATCAACAGGGAAATCAGGTGCAAGGCATGATGGTGCAGTATCCAGCCATGTCGTCTTATCAGGTACTTGGAAGCCATAAAGACAGACTGATTTTCTCAGAGAGTGCTTAATTGAATCAAGTTTTCCTATCACAGAATGGTCTTTATTTCTTCACGAGGACAGTATGTGGCAGGAGTCTTCCTAATAATTGTACTTCCAAGTGAAATTGCTGTCTTTGTTTCCTGTTTACATATTCTTAGTACTCCCAACTTTCATTCTGAGTTGGGAATACTTCAAATAAACTATTTATTACAGCCTGCAGCGTGGGTAAATTGCTGCAAAGGATGAAGGAATTACACTTCTTCCTGTGAAGAAGATGAATTGAAAAATAAAAGATTGAACACTGTTCATTTTTTTTTTACATTGCCATGTTGTTTCCTCTAATGAAGTTAAGGACTTTCCCTGATTCAGTTAAAAATTACTCATCTATGGAGAATCCTGCCAAGGATTAGCAAGTCCTTAAATTACTCAGACATATTTCCTGTACTTGATACCTGGATTCTGTGAGATATGCCAAGAGCCTATGGGAGCCTAAGATGTGGCTTGTGTTTGTTTCCTGCTTGTCCCTCTGGAAAGTTAAGAAACTAAGTGACATTTAATTCATTTTAATAGATTGTACCGATCATCTTTTCCCTCAGCTTCTCTGAAAATGTTACAGTAACTCAGATGGAAATAAGGGAATTGCTTGTAGGTAGAGTTTTTCCCTTGCGTCTTCAGAATTACTGTACTGAAAATGTGTTTTAAAGGTTAATTTTCAGGGTAAAGGTTCAGACCTTTTAGATGGCCTAGATATATCAGGATTAAGTTTTCTGTTTTCACTGATCCCAGAAATTAGTATTTAGCTAGATCATGACAGAGCCACTTACTTGAACTGTGAGCAGAGGGGTTTCTCTTTAACACTTCTCCCTACAAAAAAGAAAATCGTCTGGGGTGAGAACAGTTCTGAGCAGCAGAAAATGATCCATTTTGGCAGAACATGGTGTATACTCAAATTCAGCTAGATGGAAGATAGGGATACTCAGGACCCACTTTAATTTTAGTAATTACTGTTTCTTTTTCCTACATCTTTCCATATTTCTATCTAGGTGCCAATGACCCAGGGTTCTCAAGGATTGCCACAACAATCATACCAACAACCAATCATGCTACCTAATCAATCAGGTCAAGGAACACTTACAGCCACTGGAATGCCTGTCTACTGTAATGTCATACCTCCTGCCCCACAGAACAACCTACGACTTATTGCCCCACACTGCCCCTCCAATAATGTTCCAGTTATTTCTGCCAGCTGCAGAACAAACTGTGCAAGCATTAACAATGCAGGGTGGCAGGTCAAGTACTGACACTGTGGCTTAACGTGGATATATGAGGATAGCAGTGCATTATCTGACAAATAACTCATGGCCTTCAAATGAAGAGGAATGCAACAGGATAATCAGTTGAGGACATAAGTACTGACTATGCTCAAGTGATTTGCTGCTGGAAAAATCTGTAAAAAAATAAGAATAAAATAAATTCTGAAAAAAAAATGTTTGCTGGTTAATGGTGCATATTTTTGTCATGTCTGCTAGGTATGCCTTTATAGCTTAGCTAGTGACATGAATTCATTGAGGTAAGATTTTTTCCTACCACTGAACACCACTGTGTAGATTGTAATATCCCCAATTCGGATTAGTTTTGTACTTTGTGTGGAGTTTGTGAAGCTAAAAGTATTTAAAAATATAATAAAACCACATTGTACCAAAGCTGTAATGGAAATGAAAAACATGAAAACAACAAAAAAAAAAAATTACTGAATGGAAGAATAATTTATATACACTATAGAGTTTTTTTATGGATATATACTGTATTGTAGTGCTTAATCACAATAAAGCTATTTGACCTTATGGAGAAAGGTCATGTTTCTACCACCTGCTTGGTCTCCTCTCTGTTTCTGAATGCGTGAACTTCCCTGTGGTTCTGCATTGTCTTGTTTCAAGTAAAGCTAATGGGGGTATGATGCTTAATGGGTTTATGGGTGTTTGATGAGAAGGTAACATAGCTGTGTCTTACCATGCAGTACTATAACTGCTAAGACCACTGAGAAATTGTAGCCTAGACACGCAGTATTCAATGAATGGTGTAGTGTATGATCTTAAACGAAGTTTGTGCTTTTCCAATCCCTAGGACCAGTAATGTCACAAATGCAATTCACCACTGCTACAAGCTTCTACTAAGTCGTACCTCTTCAAAAGGCCATACAACCGTACAAAAGTTGTGTACAAGAAGCCATAAATGTCCCATGATATTTCATCAGTTGCCTCAAAGATCAGTTGCTACTGATATAGAAACACAGTACCCAGCAATTGTCTGCTACATAGAGGTACTCTACCTGGTTATTAGTGCTCCAGCTATAAAGTCATTTGCAACAAAAAAATGAGAACCCAAGAATCTGGTCTGTCATGTTCAGGTATATGAATGATATACTTAGGGGGAGTGGCTCTTAAATCATAGAATCATAGAAGCACTAGGTTGGAAAGGACCCACTGGATCATCGAGTCCAACCATTCCGATCAATCACTAAACCATGCCCCTCAGCACCATGCAACACAGAACACAGTGGTTTGCCAGAAATTCTCAGAAAGTTGGTTTTTTTTAAAAAAAAATCCTGTAGCATTTATCTTTATTATGTCCACCTTCACTCAAATTCCCAGCTTGTTCTGATAAATCAGTCTTCCTTCATAAACACTGCATGGAGTTCTTCATTCTGCTTCAATGATGACAACAGTTGAGTCAGTCTTTTTTTCACTTAAGCTGCATTTTTGATCATAGGATCATAGAATAACCATGTTGGAAGAGACCCACCGGATCATCGAGTCCAACCATTCCTATAAAACACTAAACCATGCCAATTAGCACCTCATCCAGCCATGCCTTAAACACCTCCCTGGGTAGCCTGTTCCAGTGACCAGTTTTGAACACCTGGAGTTAGAGTTGTGCACTCCAGAATTAAGCATACATGTCACAAAAAATCTGAGATCATTCTGTGTGTAAAAGCTGTATGTGTCATAGTACCAGTTTAAGTACACCCAAGATGGCAGCAGCGCACAAGGCCCTTGAACATCATTAATCTGAATGTGAGTCAGCTTTTATTTTACCTTTAAGATGGGCAGCCTTTCCCTTACACACTTCAGTTGTGGAAGCGAGAACTGGAAGGGCTACAATCCAGATTTAAAACAAATATTTTTCTTTTCTTTACGATGAACAGGTATCTTTCGGAGTTCGGTCTTTTTTGTGCATGTATGTCTTAAAGTGTGGAATCCAGTCCTGTGGGATCATAAGAAAGCCATACAGTGAATTTTATGTAGGATAATCACGATTCATTTGCTGAGGGACAGTCAAGAACACGAGCAGGTAAGCAAACACAATTCACTCTTCAATTAGAGGTGAAATGTCTTGGGAGAGCCTAGTGATGAATTTTTTTTTTCCTTTTTTTCCCTTTTTTTAGGGAAAAAACAAGATGCTGCATTTCAGTTTTTTTCTGTGACCCTGAGCTCTTGTTTCAAATGTATGGTTTACTTCCTTTTAGTGTTTATAAAGCGTGGAGGTTTCCCTCCTAGCATTACTATAATCACACATAATTGGGTTTGCTGCTACTGAATGGCTGACAGCTGAATAAATGTAGTTCTCTGTCCAGGCTCCAGAGCTGCAGAGTCCAGCAGGAAGGACTTGCAGGTGACCTGGAGCAGGACAGGCTGTGTGTAGCCAGGCTGAACAGAGGGGAGGGGGATGAATCTCTGTGCAAGTGGTGTCTGGAGTGCAATGACCCTTGGGTAATCACGATATGTAAATCCTGTTTCTTCTCTTCTCTGAAGCACTACTGTTACTCATCTTCCTTCTTGTCAGAGACCTATGAATGAATTGGTTAAAAAAATCTGTTCTTGGCATCATAAATAGATGAAAAGGTGGGCTCCAGGTGCTCTTAGTAGCGATGAAGAAGCAGGTTGAAAAGCCTAGGAATGTTGCTTGTGTAAGGAGAGAATTTCCCCATGTCCTTATGCCACTCTTGGTCATGCCCCCTTGGCAAACAGCACATCCCATGACTGACTATGGTCATGAGTTCCCATGATTTACCTGTCTCTGCCACTTCAATGACCAGCTCCTGTAAAACATGTATGTAGCTATGGGAGGGATCCTGCTGACTGACTTCTCTTAGCCTTGTAGCAGCAGCACATATCTGCATATTATTGCACCTTCCTGCTGAAATGAGACTTTAACTTTTTATGTAAAATTGAGCAGTTTCAGGAGGAGGTCATAGGCACCGACCCAAAATGGCCCATGTCCCCTGTCTCACTCTCCAAAGGAGCGTTTCAATCATCCTAGGCATATAAGGAAACTGAATTTTACCTCCTTCAGCTCCTGATAATGCCCTAATAATTTAAGTATCACGTACATAGGGGAGACCTCTCATGTGGTAGTGCACATATTTGCTTTATGTAGGAAGAATTTGTATTTGAAGACAGTCAAGTAATTCTGTTTCTGTATCAAATGAAGCACAAAAATAATTCTCTAATTATCTATAATTGTACAATATTTTTAAGTCTTTCTGCTAAACATTTTGTTAAGTAATAGAAGTAGTCTTAGCTGGATTGCTTGGCAGCCTTCTGCTATTAAACCAAAGACTTTTCAGCATTGTCCGAAGGTGAGGAGGAGGAAAAAAGTAGTGACCTGAAAATATGTGTAACAAAAATGGGTAGGTGAAGCTCAGTGCTTTTTCTCAGTCCTTTGAAATATTTTGTAGGCATTCTCCATAAGAGGAGTTCTGGGAGACTCACTGGCCAAACCTGGTTCAAGCAACTCAGCAACTGACCACCTTGAATTCAGAGTCTAGCTCATAGTAGTGATGTGATTTTCAGGACACACTCCTCTCCCATGGAGTTGCTCCGGCATGGTGGGCTTCACTTGGCCTTCAGCTGGTTCAGGCAGATACCCTGTTGTGGTGCTAGAGACTGATCATTGCTTTTTCCCTTTACCTGCTGCATACTTGGTTTGGTAGCTGTATATTACTTTCTCCTTTTAGTATATTCTGGAGCCTAAGGAATGTTCTCCCAAGGCTCCATACATATTTAATTTGCCACTGTCTTTTAAATTGATATTGCACCAGGAAACCAAGTGCATATCCTGAATTAAGTTGACTGCATCATGTGACACTATCAGCCTTTTGGATGGGTCTCATTCATTTGGGCTGTTACTTGCAGAGGATGTAAATTCTAACAGAAGCCATATGCTATTTGCTATTGTTTTGCCCTTTGTGTTGCTCAAGAAGTGAATTGTTTCCTTCTAAACTGTGTTGTCTTATGTTTCTGTTTAACTCTGTGTGAACAGCTTCCTGTAGTGAAGGAAGAGTGCATAAATTATCCAAGCAACAAAGAATGGAAACGTGCAGGGAGGCTGTAGCATGCCCAGAGCATCTTTCTCCCTGCCCATTATCTACACTATAGGATAGAGCAACCTACCGTGCCACAGCCATTGTGTGCTTCAATGCAATTGTTCCACTGGCATTCCCCGAAGTGATGCCCACTCTGTCTTGCTGTCTCCCAGAGCTCCTATATTGACTGGCAAGAAAGAGGGAGACTAGTTTCCTTAGTCCTCAGGCATATGCCAGTCAGGTTTAGCCCAGAGACTATGCTCTTGAAATGCCCACAGCTTCAACACCTGCTCAGCTCATGTTGTTTAAAACTGTACATCTGGTAAGGGACATCATTATCTAGTCTTGAGCAGTGGCCAGCTTGGGGCAAACACAGAACCAAGCACTGACTGGTGCTTTGACAGCAATCTTGAGAGCCTCAAGTGCTACTTAAAGCTGCACAGCAGGCAACAGAAATAAAATATTTCAGAGGGGAAGAAGTATTGTGTGCACATGTCCTGTGCCTACCATAATACAGGCAATGCATTAGTTTTGGGGATGCCTGGTCCCCAAAGAGGGCAAAAGATCCGTAATTCTGATTGAAATTTATGCCTCTGGTTTGCTGTAAGAATTTCTCTGCTGCTTTCTTTCATTCTTCAGAAAAGTAGATATAATGAGCCTTTGAGTCCATGGACTGAGGATTAAATAATTAATGCCACACAGTGTTTCTGAGGATGGTTGGCCCAGCTTCAGTGAGTGGCATGAACTATTGATATACTACTATGCTTTACAGAGTTCAGCTTTGAGTTGAATACGGCTAAAAATACTGCTTTCCAGTGCATGTCAGAGTGGGAAATCAAACCCTACTCTTCTGACTTTTTTTGGAATATCCCACCAACTGTGGAAGGGGATGACTCCTCATTACCTTTCCTGATATAGGGACAAGGGGACATAAGAGAAAAACAGAATTGCTTATAAAAACAGCAACCTTCAAAAAAAAAAAGAGAAGAGATCTATTTTTTTACCCATAGAATACATAGACAACCTGTGGCATACCTTGCTACAGCATATTAGGTGTCGTTTCAGAAATGAGTGGACGAGGTCTGAGAAGAAAGTTGTACATAAGGCTTTTAAATCCCAACAGCCAGTGTCTAGTTCACAGAAACAGAGAAAAGCCTAAAGAAATATCACCGTATCGTTGCCCCATTTCAAACCTTTCCCCAGACACTACTAAAGATCGGTATTAGGCTGGGAATGAACCTCTTACCTGACCAAATATGGCAGTTCCTTAAAGCCATATTTGTTACCCAGAACTTAATAAATGAATGCTAATAAAAAAATGGTATATATTTACAAAATCCATCCTGTAACAAAACCTGTAGGGATCTGAATGAGGAAGTGAGGCTAACTTTGGTTAATTTTTTTCAGTTCATTTAGTGTCAAAAGCCCCTAATTGCATAAGTAACTATGACTGGTGTATACAGCTGCTTGTTCTGCTATTCAGAGTAGGATGTAACACCATGTTGAGGATTAAATAAACCTTCCATTGGGAAGTGTGTCATGATCTTTTCATCATCTTTCGTTTCTTCTTTGTAGCACATTATTGTTCATTGTTGTTGTAAAGGTTAATTATGCACAAGCAAGGCTTTTGTGCTAAGAGATGTTTGCTTTAGTTGATAATAATTGAAATATTTTTTTCAGGTGGCATTTGTATGTAATCCAGTCTTCAGTGTCAAAAGTCGTGGCTTTTCTGACCATCAGAAGTAGTTGCTACTATGAGAGTTTTTAATAGTTTTTTTCATCAAGCTAACAGAGGTTAATTGATGTAGGAATTACAGGAATGAACCGCAAGAGAACACCTGAGATGAGCTTTCAAGCTGAGGAATAACAGGTGTTCTGGGTCTGAGATGAGCTTTCAAGCTGAGGAATAACAGGTGTTCTGGGTAAAGATACGGATGCTTGTTGAAAAGCAGTATTGAATTCTTCCCTGGTTTTCATTTGGAGAGATCAGCTGCAAACCTACACATGCTTAATGAACCACTACCTCTCAGTTCATCCTTGTGTTTTTAAGGAATAATTTTAGAGGCTGTAGATTTAGAAAAATAGGTCAAATATTATTTGCCTGTTATGTTGCGGGTGCAGTTTTACAAAAAATAGTTGTAAAAAAAGAAATGGAAGTAGAAGATAATGTTGTAGCAAAGATATATGCTCTCCAGTGCAGAAATTATCTACATGGAACTCTACTAAAGATATCCTTAGAAGAATGATTTAAAAAGGTCCCCTCTGAGAGTGCTTGTGTATCTTGAGATAAAAAGAAGACTTCGCAGTTCCCCAGGCTATATAAGAGTGAGTAATATGGATGTGAATCAATGCACTTGCCATACCCAGATTTTGCTTGCAAATCTTTACTAGATCATCTCCTCTATCATGGAAAACACTTTTATCTGCATGGAAAACAGATGTAAGTGAAAGCCTTTTATAATTTTTTTTTTTTTTTTAGATAGTGGCCACTGGGCCACTGAATGTGATAGGAAGACCAAGTAAATTGATAGTAGACAGGACTGGGTGCTTTTTTACTTAGCTTCTATTAACTTTGATCTCACTAGGATCAAATCTTATGCCAGGTGGAGCTTTGTGGGGAAAAGAGTTTCTATGCTTGTCTGTGTATGAGTGAAAATTTTCATGACAGAGAAAAAGTGTTTGTTCTTTTTCTAAAGCTTTGTAATTAATAACAAAGGTTTTATAAAATTTCTCTTGAACTATGCTCCTGCTTTCCAATCTTAATGTTGCTGATTTATTGAGGGCACAATTTAGTCATAAGACACAATATCAGGAGGTGGGTGGTCACAGTACAAGTCTTTGATGTGCAAAATTTCACAGTTATTTGCACAACAAATGATCTTATCTAAGAACCAAGGAGGGAAAAGAAAATTTACATTGAGATCAAACCTGAAATGGTAAATCTTGACAAATTCTGTCTTTGAGATAAAAAGTTCTCAAATATATTAGAAAATATTTACCCGGGATGGGAGGAGGAGGGGAAGAAATTACTTTCAACACCTGAAATTGTGCCACCCATTGGAAAGGCCAGGAGATCAGACCTTAAAGCAAAGGGCTGGCTATAATGCTTCCTATAAATAACAGTTCAGAGCAATTCACAGGTACACTCTCAGTTAATTGTATTAACAGTAAGTAAAATGAAGGCTAAACAACATTCAGAATCTCCTTAACCCAAATTTTTAGTGGATGTCAAGTCTTGACTATACTTAAGCTTAAGGAGAGGTTTTCCTCATTCAGAGCAATAAGGAATGCATTTTCATGAATCTCACATGTGACACTTGAACCAAGCTTGTGTGTGTGTGTGTTAATGGCCACTCGTTCATTTTATTTCATCTCTACAGATGAAACACTGAGACATGCAGCATGCTGTAATTCAGAACTGTTTCAGGCATCTGCAGTTCTGCCTCCTGCTAGGCATGTAAGCCTGTTGGGCAACATATTTCCATGACCGTGGGCTATGCACAGCTTGATTCTCCTGTTATTGGCATGGATATCAGAAAACCACACGTCATGGGGCTTACTGCTGTCTTCCACAAGGCTGAAATTATCAGGGAGTGTTTCAAAAACTGCAAAGAGGTCCAAATAATATGGAAGAAACTTGGGTAGCTCTGGATGCTTGAATAAATCTGGATCCTTCCCGCTGTTCTGGGGACAGAGAGGGTGGGAGGAGGTGAAGGGGAACCAGGAGGTCTGTTTTAAGCATTTCTTGAGCCGATTTTATGTTCCCAGTCCACTGGGACTTGAAGACTATATGTAGTTGGAATGAGGTGGAAGGAGACACAGCTGATGAAGACGTTGCAGACATCAGAGCTGTCACACAGCAGTGGAATGAGTTCTGGATATGAAGCATTCGTACAGCATAGGAAAAATTTTCATCTGAGAGTTGTTCCATTATTTGCGTTTCTATACTCCCCTGGACAGAGATGTGTTTTTTAGAAAGCTGCTTTGCTCTACAGCAGATGTTCTCTGGTACAGAACTAGAAGTATTGACCTTCTTTGCTTAAGAAATAATTGGGGTTTGGATCAATTTTTTACGTTTTTTTTTTTTTAGTGGGAAGGCTAATTGTCTGAACAGATGTATGTATCTGTTAAGCAAAAATGACTGTTAGTGAGACTGACTAACTAACATTGTGCAAGCTCAAGTGAGTAAAGAGGTGTGGCAATTTTTTTCAAACCACTCATCCAACACAAGGCCCTTCTGGTATAACTGTAATTTATGATCGCACTTCTCAACAATAAAGCATGCATTTTTTAAAAAATGAGGAGTGAAGTTTAACTACAAAGGTACCAGTTGGTCTGTTAAAACATTTTTATGCAAGTAAATCCACCCTTTTTTGTGTGAATAGGAAATTTCTTCTGCATTCAGAAGCAGCAGAAAAATCTGAAAGCAAGCTGCAGTGCCAAGGCCTTTTTGCTCAGCTCTGTTGTGATGACCCCTGTGGATGCTGTGAGGCAGGTACAAGTGGCTGAAGAGAAATTTTACTGCATTTTTTTCCCCTTTTCCCTTTTTCTTTGTTTCAGGTAAATAAGCCTGCGTGGCTGGAAGCTGGGGTTACAGGGGCTCTGAAATGTCATACACAGAAAAGAAATGGCTTGCAGATTCAGTATGAGAGATGTAATGGCAGCTAGGATCTAGGAGGACATGAGGAGGTTCAGACTAGATAAAATGCTGCTGTATGCTTTGGGCAAGTGTGCTGAGCCCCTGGAGATCAGTGTGGCAAAGTCTCTGAAGCTACTGGCTAAAGTAAGGAGCATGCATTTGTGCTTGTTTGTGAAGGCATGCCAGCACCACCATGAGAGACGTGTGTGACCTGATGACAATGTAGTTTGCAAATGAGGTCATACCCTGGCTGCCTGTTCTCTGTGCCTAAAGCGGACAGTGTTGTAGTGCCACAGCAAAACAAAAAAGCCAGCTGTGGCAGTACACAATGTGTCAGTGATGGCATTTCTAATATCAGCAATACATCTAAGATCAGTAGAAAAATGATGCCAAATGCTCTGGTGCCCTTGAGATCTATAATGGACATGAAATAGATGCCGACAACCACGCTACAGGACTGGTTCTCTGGAAGAGGTGCAATCTTTGGAGCTCACACAGAAACATAGGCAGAAAAGGCACCAATGGATGTTCTCAAGCTGTGCTACCAACAAAGAATGTTTTCCTTTGCTGCTTCTGCTTTCATTAGAATTAGAACTGTTATCATCAGTTTTTCATTATAAAGATGTATGCTTTACAGAGATCTGTGAGGATGCAATATTCTAGGGTGGGATGAATTGCTCTGTGCAAGTCTCCGTTCCTCTCTCTTTTGCCTATAGCAGAGCCAAGATAATTAGCGCAGCTTGTCATCTAACTTTTAGACAGTGAGAAGAGGGATAAATGATACCCAGGACATAGAAATAACTCCAGGTAGACCAGTGGCAACTATTGGATTGCCAATGTGCTATACCAACAATCATCGAAACATACACCCACACCCCCCAGGATTTTACTAGAGTGGAGCGCAGCTCTTTCAAAATGAATCAGTGCTGTATGTCTCATGGGTAGTAGTTGAAGAAAAGGCCTGAAGGTCTGGGATGGTTTCTCACAGAATGACTTATTTCTTTGGAATTAGTAATATCATAAGCAGTGGGAAGATCAAGGGGACATGCTGGGATGTGATCTTTGCCACTGACAGATAACGGAGCAAGAGTTTTTAATTCAGTGCATTGCGCCTGTGAATCCCAGAAAACCAAGGGTCACAAACATTCTGTTTTTCAGCCTATTACCCACTGTATTTCTTCTCAATAGTTATTTATCTGTGTCTGGCTCTTCAGCTGGTTCATTTCAGAGTAAAACTGTGGCTGGCAGTTTGTAAGAGAATCTGGGTTGTGCAGCAGCCTGTGCAGGAGTTAAGACCCTGACAGGAGAGATCCACCTTGTCAGTGGTTTTCAGATAACAACGAATGTTATCTGCAGGCTCAACTGCCTCAACAGATGCACATTCCTTTCAGTCAGCTTTGCTTTGCATCCACACTTAGCTTTTAAACAGCGCCTAATGCCAATGGCCCTAGACATGTAGCTATGTGACCTTCTGGTCATTTGTGTGGACTGAGCCACCCTGGCATCTGTGAAGCTCAGAGTCACAATAAAGCAGGCATCCCACTCAGTAATCTGCTGTGACACTTAATCCTGCATTTGTTTCTTGCTTACTTAAAGCAGCCAAATGGGGCATTAAGAGCCTTGGTGCCTATGGTGCTGGAATCTGGAGCTGTGCTTCAGCAGGCAGCGTTGCCTCCTCCCAGCAGTGCTGCTAACTGCTTGGCAAAGTCCAGAGCTGAAGTAAGCTGATATTACCAGTATAAATATTGCATACACTTAGCTTTTAGAAGACGCAGAGCCCTCTAGGGAATGAACAGAACAACTTTGCCAGTGTTATTTTTCTCTGTCAGACTAGACGTTTTCTCCCCAAAGACATGTGCTCTCTTGCAAACTGGAGCGGTGCCCTAATGGTTCCAGCTCATTTGAAAGGAGGTTGTAGAGAGCAGGGTGCTGGCCTCTTCTCCCAAGTAACAGGGGACAGGACAAGAGCAAATGGCCACAAACTCCACCGGGGAGGTTTAGGCTGGACATTAGGAAAAAATTTTCACAGAAAGGGTCATTGGGCACTGGAACAGGCTGCCCAGGGAGGTGGTTGATTCACCTTCCCTGGAGGTGTTTAAGGCATGCATGGACGAGGTGCTAAGGGGCATGGTTTAGTGTTTGATATGATAAGAATGGTTGGACTTGATGATCCGGTGGGTCTCTTCCAACCTGGTTATTTTGTGATTCTATGATTCTGTCTGGGGATAGGTGGCAAGGCAGGCCTGAGAGGCTCCTGCACAAATACAGAGCTGGATTCAGGTTATGCCCCTTTTCTTTTAAACATAAGCTTGCTCAGAGAGCATTAACTCCATTCAGTAATGTTAGATTGCAAGCTGGGGAGGTGGGAGCAGCACTGGGACAAGCTTGTCTTTAATGCACTGGATGCTACTATAAAATACAAAAGTATTGGATGCTATTATATATAAAGCACCAGCATTTTTTTGACCCCTATCATTTCCATCGTGATTCTATAGAAAAAGGTGGGACACGTATAGAAGTTGTTCTACACTGATATTAAGTCCTTCTGAAAACCTAGCTAATTATAATTGTGTTCGGTTCCAGTTTTGTTACATCTCTGCTATTAGCGTTCATAAGGTAGTGGGAAGCAACAAAGCCAACATAGATATATGTAAATAATTAGCTAAATTAGTGTTGTACTTGAATGCTTTTTATTTATGTCTTGATTTTGGCTGGTATAAAGTCAATTTTCTTCTCAGTAACTGCTGTGTTTTAAATTTAGCATGAGACTAAGGTTGATAACATACATTATCTTAATTGTTGCTGGGTAATATTTTTTTTGTTTCCTTAGCTGGGGTAGACAATATTCTTCCCAGCAGCCTCTGATTTTTCTAGATTTTTAGTGTGAGAGGAATGCTGAAAAATACACCGTTGGTTTTGATTCTTGGTAGGAAACCAAGGACTTTTTTCAGTTTTCTCATGTTTTACAAGTAAGCAGATACATAAAGCAGGAAGGAGTGGAGACAAGACAATTAACCCAAACTGGGTGATTGAAATATTCCTTACCATGAATATCACACTCAGTTAATAAGCAGAAGGGTTTCTGGGAACACCTCCTGCTCTCAGTGGTCCTGTTCTTGGTGTCAGGTTTCTGTGTGCTCCAAGTTCAGTTTCCACGTTTGCTGATCTCTCTGCATTGGTTGCGAGTTCTCTGTGCTGACTGGCACTGCTGTGCTCACTGTATTTGCTATTTGGAGTGCATGTTCCATGATCACTACTCAGGTTTAGGTGCTGGCTAAGGCCTAAACTAAGACAATTTATTTACTCATTTTTCTTTTATCCTTCTTACATGTGCTTTTCAGCTGTGCATTTTCTTAAAATGCCATTGACCACTGAACATCAATTAGAAGAGAAGAGAACATTTGAGTTATTTTTCAGGCACTGTCATCATCTCTGAATTTATCCATTAATTTTGTGGATTTTAAACTCAAAATTTGCTAAATTTAGGATGTTCTGAGATGGGTTTTTTCTTCTTTAAAACAATCTTCATAGCTACAAAATTCCCTTAGAAATGGAATGTGATGTGAAAATTATAAAAACAACCAATACACTGGAAAATATATTTTTCCCTTAACATAAACTATCATTACATGCTTTGGGACTCAGCCTAGCTAATTCGTGTATATCAGATACCAAATCTGACTTTAACTGACATGTCTCTGTGAAAGAGCATTCTGGTTGAATGTATGCAGTAGAGCTGTCCATTAGAAAACATAGATGGGCAGGAAAATTGCTGTCTCAAGGACTAGACTGACAAGGTCCTTATAATTCGCTGTTTTACTCAGCGTAATGCTACTGTGAGCTAGGGCCGTGAACCGATATTAAGTTGTCACTGGTTTGCCAACCTTTGGCAACCTTCATGCACAGATTCAACTTTTAGTGTGTGCCAGTATCTAGAAAAGCATTGACATTTAGGAAAAATAGTTTGGGATGTTGATAAGGTGGAGCTTCATGAATGATATCCACTTTTTCCTGCTAATTCCTGTTCTCTTACATTAAAAGTCTTAAAAATTCTACCCTCTCTCAGGGGAAATGCTGGTCTAATAGGAAACCCTCTCTGAAAGAAGCGAACTCTTGATAATAGTTTTCCTCAGATCTTCCATCATATACTCTTTGTGTAAGGAGGTTAGCCTCAGCATTTCTTAGCAGATGGAGCCACTTGGAAGTGATTTGACCAAGATCGTGCAGCAAGTTAGCAGAAAAAAGAGTGCAAGAGAAGTACAAAGTTCCTCCATGTAGCTGATGTTAAAACTAGGAGACAACAGCATGGTAAATATTCAAGGATGTAATGAATTCCTCATCCCCCATGTTGCAAAGGAGGGCACAAGATGAATCCCAGAGGTAGGATTCATGCCTTGCTCATTCAGAACAGCTTAACTTCAAAGGCAAGGAGCAAAACCTGTGTGTTTCCACTCCTGCCTTCTCTTACTGTACTTTCTTGCTCAATTAATTTTTGCCCCTAAGAGGTGGATAACAGGGTTGCTGATATATTGGCAACAGGAGAAATCCAACTCAACCAACTTATAGAACCTGGCTTTTCAAGATATCAGGGTTTGTTTAGGCATATATATATATATATATAAAAATAATATGTTATATGTGGGTTTTTGTTATCAGTGAAATAAAGTTGTCCAAAGTCCGGAGTGTAGTACTGCCTGAGAGAGCTGAGAAAGCTCAAAAAAGATGGACAGATGTGATTTTTTTTTAAACTACCACAGCTCTAGTGAAACAAATCAAATACAGACTTAAAACTTCCCTGCTTGAACTTCTCTTCCCCTTCCTTCTCCCTTGGGTTTCTGTTTTAGAGCTCTTGAACTGATTTGTTGAGACAGATCAAAGTATAAAGTATTTCTCAGCTGGTCTTATTTCTCTCCCTGGATTGTAGTGGCAGGAGACAGGCAGCTCATTACAACTTGGAGAGAGCTCCTGTGAAACCAGCTTCATTACAGCTGGTAGGAAAAATAAGATTCTGCTGGAGCCATTGTTGAGTCTCACCATCACAGAAGTAAATTATTTTAGAATGAATAAATAATATCACACTGCTTCTCATTAGGGTATAAGGCTGAGTATTAACATGATGTTAAACACATCTGAATGGTTCCTTTTCTGTATGATACTGTGAAGACTTTGAAGTACATCTTGGGTTTGTTCAGTTTCAAGTATGTTTCCCCTATTCTTTTTCCTTTTCTCCCTTCTTCAATGGTGCTTCAGTGCATGGAGAGGATGGGGAGGGGTTATGCACCTCAACAGTGCATGAGCCTTTTCCAGATGTTGACGGTGTTTTTTAAGTCACCAGAAAGTATTTGGTCTGGGTATGGTTTCAGGGTGCATGGACATGGTTACCTGAAAGCGGGTATGGCTCTTTATTTTTTCCAGGAGTGCATCACGGAGGCACAGCATAAATCAGGAAACCCAGAAGCAGGCAGAGTGGAGGCCTGTTGCTTGTGAGCTCCAAATTAAGAGTAGCTCGGAGCAGGCAGGTTAGGAGGTTGCTACTTACTGCAGACCATACGTGTGAATTGTCTTTTCACAAGTATCTGTCAGATAAAAGGCAGGACAAGACTTTTGCCTTTGCCCCCTACCCTTGTCCTCCCCACAGCACAGGGACACTTTAGCAGTCTCAAAACAGGAAAAAACACCCATGAGTTTTTTACCAGGGTCAATGTCATTGTTTGCTTACATCTATTCAAACTTTATGGGTAAGGCAGCGGAAATTATTTCTCCATTTGGCAAAAGAGCTGGTCTGTGACATTATTCCCTAAAAGAGCAAGTCATGGAAAGAATTTTAATCTTTAATAAAAGTGAAGAGAGAAGCAAAAGGAGGGAAATGACCCACCTAAAGCCACCATTCAGTGGCAGTGGTAGGAACAGTTTTCAGCTGTCCTGACTCCCATGAAATCACACTAGTTCTGAAATACATTTGAGATGCATATGGCTTTACAGGTAAATTGAGACACAACATGTAGGAAGCAGAATGAAAGCTCCTTTAATTGCAAATGAACTCTCCTCCTGAGGGTTTGTATTTATGTTTTTGCTTAAATGCAAAAAAACACATGTTGTAGACTCATTTCCCCTTTTTTCTTCACATAAGAGAGGAGAGCTAGAGAAAGATATGTCCCTGTAGGGAAATGTAACTGTATTACGTCTTAGCTGGTGATAATTTTTTGAGTGGCAGGACAGAACATTTTGGCTGGAAAAGGTTAGAACACAGGAGATATCCTGTGTGATGAGGTGCTCAGGGACATGTTTTAGTGACAGATAGGAATAGTGGGACTCAATGATCTAAGAGGTCTTTTCCAACCTAGTGATTCTATGATTCTAAGAAGTATGGATGCTCAGAGAGGAGCTGATCTGGCCTAGGTGGGTATGTGACTCCATTTGAAGCCAGTACAGCTGTCCCATGTGCCCAGTCACTAAACTTTGCTCTGCCTCTGTGGCAAAGTCCCTTGCAGAGCAAGTCAAGTTGTGACATAGAAGTGATTTCACATTTGGAGTTCACCTGCTAGAAGAAAAGGTTAAGTGTAAACAGGAGAAGGCTGAGACAGATTTCCAAAGCTGGTCTTGCTGCTCAGGAACAGAGGGAGAATTGTTGGTGGAACCAAGTCCACTGCTCAATAACTTTTTATTTATACACCCCAGCATTCTTCTCAGCAGCAGTCTAGCTTCCTAGGCTTGTGGTGTAGAAAAAAAAAAAAGTGTCATTTACAGGATGAAACCCAAGCCATGGCTCCTGCTTTATCTGGCGGCATCTTGTCTACTGAGATTTTAATGAGTGTAAAATGGGGTATTTTTTGGCCAGGTTCTTGCACGACATAGCAAAATAAGGCTCTGTCTTGTGAGCCCAGATGTACTGGACTCCTAAATCCTGTGGGCAGGAAGGACCAACAAAGCTGTGATGTGAATATACACTCCTGAAGAACTGCTGAAAAACTGTTAGGTTCCCTTCAACCCATGTCTAAGCAGGCAATTTTTGAAGAACATAAAACACATGAATTCTCCTGGGGAGGCTGTATTTCAAAATTGTGTCCTCAGCTTGCTGTAATTCAACAGTATGAGTGACCTCATTGGGATATCTCATATGCTAATGTCACTCTTTTGTAGCTCATTCATCTTGCCCTTCCAGAATGCTCCCACATGGACACATACATCTATGACCAAAACCGATGTTCCTGTGGGCACATATTAAGCACGTGGAATAGCTAAGCTGATGTCTACATAGATGGTGAATATACTGCAGGTGTGATGGACTGGTGGGCTTGACCTCACAGAAACATCTATACAAGTATTTCTGTGAGATGGTTGCTAAATAGGACCTGCTACTATGTCAGCAATATAGATATTTAACATGAACAATCAAATTGCCATTTGTCAAAATGTTCTCATAATGATGACCAGTAAAAACTGGTATGATCTCTTGGGTGAGCAATATTTACTGTTTCTTAACTGTGATTTGACATTCCTTCCTGCTTGCTGGTTCTCCACAGAGCTATGTGGGAGTTTTGTTTCTTTGTTTGCTTCTCTGTTGGTTGGATATATTTTTTTTTTCATAACCTTCTGAATGCTAGATACCCTAAGCTTTTTACTATATGGAACGGCCAAAGTAGAAGCAGAGATTTCACTTCAAAGCACATATGACTTTGACTTCCTGTGATTTCTTACTTGCTGCTATCAGAGGCAATGTTAACAAAGGATAGAACAAGAACTTTAAAGCTGTGGGGTTGGTTGTGGTTTGTTTTTTTTTTTAAACCCATAACAGTAGATATGATTATGCCCTACCAAAGCTGCATGAGTTTTGTTCTTCATCATGATGCATCAGAATGTGCTGAAAACTACAGGGGCTCAAAAATGCCACCATCTAGTAGCAGAACCATCCTCTAGGTTATCAGACAGTGTTTTCCACTGCTTTTTTTTTTTTTTTGGATTTAGGAAGGTGCAGCATCCTGGTTCAATATTGTACAAGCACTAGTGGGTAGACATTCACACCCTAAAAAGAGCAGTTAAAGTCCCATAGTTCTTGATGATTAGAAATAATTAATAATTAATGTGTGTTGGAGGCTAAGGTGTAGGGCAGTAACATTACAGCTTTCTTGTTTTCTAGAAAGGAAGAAATGGAAGTAATGTTTCTGGAAAGTTGCATTGCTTCCCTCAAAAGCAACATGGGAAATTAAAAATACTTAACATGAAGTTTAGCCAAATATCGGTGTGGTGCTTTAGACGGTCATGAAACTGTTACCCTGAGAAGTGCTGAGGTAACGACAAGAAATGTTTGTGCTTACCATGCTTTGTGAGTGCCACAGCGGCTGTATGTATGCAACCTGAACATAAAGTGTATTTGCAACAATGCATGCAGCATGGGCAACAAACAGGAGGAGACGGAAGCCATTGTACAATAGGAAAATTTATAGACAAACTCCTGCGAGAAAAATTTGATACTGTTTAGACAAAGGCATTTTGTCTCTGGTTTGAAAAGCTCTCTGAGCTGGTGGAAGACCCTGAGATGCTGTAAGAGTATCATGGTGAAGGAACAGGATAGGTTTCCACAGTTTTATACTGTTCCTAAAGTATTTTCTGTTGGGCTCAGTCAGACAGAATTAAGTGCTGAATTGATTTTGCTCTGATTCAATACAGCCTGATTTCCCCTTAGGTCTCTGCAGGTACCAGTTTATTGTTTAACTGACAGTATGATCTTTGTTCTAGGTTAGAAAATATTACATGATTCTTGATGCACACTCCTTTTTGCTAATGTATAATTTTAAGACTTCATTAATGCTGTCTTCTGTATCTGTAGGACACCTAGTGAGAAATACATGAAACTATTTCAGTCAAAGCCCTTTTGAAAATGGTTGTTTCCAAGTTCATTAATCTGAAGATCAATCTCCCCGTAAAATTTTGTTTAGGTAAAATAGCCATAAGGATGGTTAATAGCTTCACACATTTAGACTGATTAAGGTGGGAGCTGATAAAACAAGACTTGACCTATTTCAGACCTCACTGTATTTTTGCCCTGGGTAGCAAGCAAAAGTAATTTAGTTTAAATCATATTGCTTTTTTTTCAACTTCACTCCTAGCTGGTGTGTTCTATCCAAATCAATAACAGAGAGAGTCTATAAACAAGATCGTGTTAAAACAATGACCTTATACTTCAGTGTTTTTTGGGTAGGTTTAATAATTCAAACAATCATTTCTCTGAGGTGCTTTGCCCTTGTTCAGCCAACAGACAGATGCAGTTAGCACTGGGTTCAAAGACTTTTCTCAGCTACCAGCAGCAATCTGAGGAGTCACATTTACACCAAATTGTACTGGATGAAACTGGTATGCAGGAACTTTTTAAAGCACTCTAATAACCTGACATAAACCATTTTCTAAAGTAATACTGAAATTCTGCTCTACAAGATCCTGAAGTATATCTAGTCCCTGATTTCCCAGCAGACTGCTCTCTCATTCAAAAGTACAAATTCATGAGAGGTTGAACTAAGTTCTAGTTTGAAAATCCCACAACAGTAAAACCTCCAAAACAAACAAAAAAACCCACCCCAGGACCTGAACAGAGACGTGTAAAAAGAGAGGAGTACTGAATACACTTTGAATTTTGTCTTCAGATACAAGAGCAACGAAGCTGGTGAAGGGGCTGGAGAACAGGCCTTATGAGGAGTGGCTGAGAGAGCTGGGGGTGTTTAGCCTGGAGAAGAGGAGGCTGAGGGGAGACCTCATCGCTCTCTATAACTACCTGAAAGGAGGTTGTAGAGAGGAGGGTGCTGGCCTCTTCTCCCAAGTGATGGGGGACAGGACAAGAGCAAATGGCCATAAGCTCTGCCAGGGGAGATTTAGGCTGGACATTAGGAAAAAATTTTCACAGAAAGGGTCATTGGGCACTGGCAGAGGCTGCCCAGGGAAGTGGTTGATTCGCCTTCCCTGGAGGTGTTTAAGGCACAGGTGGATGAGTTGCTAAGGGGCATGGTTTAATGTTTGATAGGAATGGTTGGACTTGATGATCCAGTGGGTCTCTTCCAACCTTGTTATTCTATGATTCTATGATTTGTCTTAGAATTTTCAAATTGTGGGTTATAATAGAGGAAGTTGAAATAATAAAGTTGTACTGTGCTATTTTGAACTGAATATTTATGTTTTCTTTTGAGGGGATGGTTGTTTTGGGGGTTAGTCCTCATTTTGTGATTTCTTTTTAGGTTTTGCAACTTGTGTTGGGCTTTTTTCTTTTTTATAATTTAACTTAGAGTGGGTTTGTGGAGCAGAGAAATGGAGGTCCTGGAGTTCCATGTGAATTACAATTGTATTTCTGCCAAGGTTTGGAGGATAGCTATCTAGGACATCCAAAACAGAATGTCACCAAAATGAAGCATGAAGGGTCTTCAGCTGGTCCTTCTCCAGGGGGAAATTTCCTTTGTGCAATAGAAACAAGCAGTGAAGGTGAAGCAGAGTCAGACATAGTTCCTGCAGGAGCAAAAAAAATCATGGAGAAGGGGGAGTATGTAACTGTGCAGGACATGATTATACCCAACCTCCTTTCTTAACCAGGAAGTCTGCATCTGGATGATGCGATTCAAGGACAAATTCTTCTGGTTGTGATGATTTTTGTAAAACAAGACTCACCTCTGGTGTTTCTCTTTACACAGCTGCCTGGAGTCCTCAAGGTTGTACCTTTGCATGCGAGATGATAACTGGGGCTCATTGGCATACAACTGTCCTATAAGAAATATTGTTTTCTCTAAATCATCCATGTTATGACCTTAGTATTCTATATAGTAGTCACAAAGCAGAAAATTATAATCTGTTTCTTATCCAACAGTCTGCCATATAGAAAATGAGTGTGTCTGTAATTGGGCATGAAGTATTTTAAATTGGGCCATCAAACAGACTGCATCTGTTGTTCCCCTAATTATTATTCATTACACATCACAGCCACTGATGTTATGTTTTCATTAATTTTTCTATTAACTTTTCCCCATCAGTGTGATTAAAGATTCATTAAGCTGAAGCAGAGTAAAACAATCTGCCACCAACCCCCAGACCTGAGATCAAATCAAGATCACCCTGCATACATCAGGCAAAACCTGGTTCAGCCTTATAAAAATAAGATCTCTCTGAAAACAGATGTGTTAGCTAAGGATTAGTTGTACAAATGGTCAAGTCACACAAGACATAATCAGGGCTAACTTTGCACCTCCTCTTTGTTTCATTTCTCCCATCTGCAACTTAACAATTCCTTAGATGGGAGTTTAATTTGGTACCAATTATCTATGCATTTAATTTGCCTGTGTAAATGGCAGACATTTCCAACTTGGCTAATTTTTTATATGCTAGGTATTTAATATAGGTGAAGAAATTTTTTATTTCCTCTTGTTACAGTCTTTTAAGAAATATATGTGAGCTCTCCTGCCTCCTTTCTCTTTCTGGTTGTTATAAACAGTGGTGCCTTTATATGTTTGAAAAGTACAGTTTCTAGCTGGTTATAAAGAATAAGAAAATTATGGAATTATAAGGCATGGCCCATTTGAGTGGATTTAGCAAGTGTAAATTTCAGGAACCCATTAGTGACTGTAGTTTCATCAGTTATATTAAAAAAAAAAAAAAAAAAACCCAGAAAACAGAAAACAAAACAAAAAAACCCAAAAACCCTAGTCATGACAGTTTCCTCAATACAAGTCCTTTTTTTTCCATAAACTGCTAGTGACTACTGCAATGTTAAGCCACTGACCTAAGGGAATACAGAATAATCAGGCATAGCAATATCCTCATGTTTAAACCTGCCTTTCTCCAAATCCTCCACATCTTTTGTCAAGCTCATTTCAACTTAGTGCTTTTAGGGAACCAGGGCTCAGATGTTCTCATGTGCTTTTACTGAGGGCCTTCTGGTGCTTTATTTTTTCTTTTTTTGTTTCTAGAACTGTATGCCACCTTTGCACTCCTATATGCTCACTTGCCTTGGCACGAAAGCTTATAGATGAAGGTAATGCTGATCATAACATCCACAGTGTGAATTATTTTTCTTCACAGCAATTCAAGTTTTAATTTAAGAAAGTGTTCAGGCATGTCCTGGAAAGCCATCATTAACTATATCTGGTCGTATGGGCCTTGCCTAATAGAGATGGATCAAACTGTGTGCATTGGAAATTGGATCCCAGTCCAATTTCCCAGCTTTCCTTCATAGCTGGGAAGAACTAAACTGCTGTTTATAGAGGAATTTGGGAAGGAATGCTAAAGACACTTGGGCCAAAGGTTGTTGACAGTGCCCTATGCATGTTATGTGCTTATCCAAATTGTGAATGTGTTAATCAAGTGACTTGTTTCACCTGTACAGATCACGAGGTGTGTCTGTGGGTTGTCTTTCTGTCTGAGACCCATGAGAGTACAACACTACTTATCATTCAGTTCTCTGAGGAAGCATGTCAGGAAGGAGGCCATACACATGAAGCATCAGCCTGAAATGGCAGTGAAGTGAGGAGAAGAAAGTTTGTGTTTGGGCCACAAGCTACATAAGAAAGTCAAAAGGAAGAAACTGCCTCAAGGTTGTACTGAATCAGTAAATTGGTACATCCTAGTGTTGTGTAGAACCTGTGCTCTACCTTTGAGCTTTGTTCCACCACCCAAATACTGCGTATGTGTGTAATTGTAACTGATGTGATTTCAGGAAAAGGCTAGCCAGGTCTGCTAGCCAGATCTGATTGCAGATGTCCTTCTCTGATTTCTTCCTGACTGCAGAGTCCACTTCTGAAGACAGGATTTTCAAAGGGTCCTGAATTCAATGGAGTTGCTTAAAGGACTTTCATAATCTGGTGTTACCAATAATGGCCTGGCTAATACCACCATCTCATACCAGTTTCCAGAAAACTCATTGCACAAATTAATGCTAAGTGGTCAGCAACTGCTCGGCGAATGAGCCATGGAGTGCCCTTGATGCCTTTGAAACACCTGTGAATTGTATAGATTGCCTTTCCTGGGAATAGGAACCTCCTTCCCCTGTGGTTGGTACCAGCCTATTTGAAACAATGGTTTAATAGATCAACATCATGTTTCTAGAGTAGAATAAATTTAATAACTGTAAGGCAAAATTGATAAAACTTAGGCAAAAACAACTGAGATAAAAGCAGGCTTTATAGCAACATACTCTGCAAGTCATTTTTAGCTTCACCTATCTAACAACCCCTGTGACTGGGTTCCATGCTTCTTGCAAATCTTCAGATTTTTTTTTTTTTTAAATATCATTTTCATCAACCAGGTTTGGTGAAAAGTCTCTGCTGTTTTCTCCTTGGAGAGGCTTTCAGCCTTCAGAATTTGTAATTCATAAAGACAATATTTAATTAAGGCATCAGGAGGAGGTAAGTGAGGGAACTTCTTGTTTCCTGCACATTTTGTCCCCAGGTGTGCTTATTGTCCCTGCTTAATTTTGAAAGAACAATGCTATTGTCCTCTGGGCATGGCTGTATAGGGCCATCTTCTGGTCAGGTAATAAATAAAACTGTTTACTCAGTGTTAATGCAGCTTTATGACTGGCTGACCAGTAACTTGTCAGTAAACATTATGTTACACAGATAAATACATGAGACCAGGACATGCTCTTTTTTCCTCTCTCTTTTAATAGTGGATATGTATGACAGTGGTCCAACAGCTTTGAGGTGAGATGTTCTGCTTGGGAAAAATCTTTGCAGGAGGAGGAGTGTTAGTGTGATTTTTAGAGATGCAGCAGTTCTGACCTGGAGGCTGACCTGCCTGGATAACAAATAAACCAGGCCATACAAAATAGTCTCAGCACTGGTGGAAACCTTTGAGTCTCAAATATTTGAAGGGTTGTTAGACTCAATAGTTTTAAACCAATGCTGACTGAGATTGTATTTTGTTCACTTTGTTGTATATTTTAAAAATTACACTCTTTTCTTAAGATGATCTTTATGCATACTTTAAGTGAGCTCCAGGATTACCTTTTTATACATGTATTTTTCATGCCATGTTTTTAGGAAATGCATGAGACACATATACTGGCAGTACTCAACTGAATTTTTTTCAGTCTACTTGAGACAGTTAAGCACAGCAGACTTGGAGGAAAGATACAATTTTATCTCAATTTACACTGCATTGCTAATGGTAAAGGAGAAGTATTGTCTGGAAACTTCTTAATTTTACCATCATTGAGTACTGCAGAAAAGGCTACATGGATAAGTTCTGGCCAAGTGAAAATGTCAGAGAGGTTGATTTTATTTTTTTTTATCAGATGTATATTAAAGGTCTTAGTTGATCTCATGCCTGTGGGTACATTTGGCACACAAGCAGAGCAGAGCACTTCAAATTGATGTGTAGCTAAATGGTAAAAAACAAAGCTTTAAGACAGAATTGAAGAGATGAGATGCAAACAAAATTCTTTACAACTCTGAGGAAATTCTAGCATTTAGATGATGACAAGTGAAATCAAAATTTTTAGGAGAAAATACTGCAGTCAATAGAGATATTGTATTCCTTGGATACAAATCAGTAAGAGTTATCCATATTGCTCATCAGAAGCGTTGTCTTTTTGGTCTCTCTTGATCTTTATAAGGAAAATATATTTGAAAATCCTATGTCCAACTGTGACCATCTTACCAAGAGTATTTTCCAGAAATGATGTGTTGTCTGAACCCTGGCCAGACCATTTCAGTCTCATGCTGCTCATATGCTAAGTTTGTAAATACTATGTGGTACAAGAGGGCTGCACTGGAGCTTAATACAAAGCCATGAAGGGAAGAAGTCCATCTCGTGGAGCAAAGAGGCAAGAAGGGCAGCCCAGTTAACAGAGAGAGGCATGTCAGTGAGGGATGTGGTGTATGGTAAAGCCTGGAAATTCCCACTGCCTAGAAATGATCCCATCTTCAAATTAAAAGCTTCTGAAGTCAGATTGCAGTTGTTGGTATGCATAAATTTCCTTGTATTGATTTCTTTTCTACATGGAGCTGCAAATGTAAAAAAACCTGCTGGTCCTTGACCTATTGCAGTATCCTAAAAGATAATGAAAGTCTACCTGGAAAATGCTGCATTGCTTGTGACTGTAAACTCTCCTCCAATCCTTCATGCTTATCCACTCCCCTTTTAGGTTATTCACAATCCAGTACCTGAACAATTATGTAACTTCTAAGTACAGCACAAATTATCTACTTTACTGCTTATAGGGAGGAGCACAAACCAACTCATGGATTCACAAGGATTATTTTTGTGATTTCATCAATTGCAAGTAAATTGATCAGTTTATCCAACTCATTAAGTGAACTGACCCTTAAGAATTTATATGGAGTTTCTGGAACTGCCAGAGTAATGAAGGAGGAAGATCAGTATCGGAGTGAGTGACTAAGCAACAACATATTACCTTGGTGCAGAGAAGGTTGTTCGGATTCAGTGGTATGAACATGTTTTTCTAGCACTTCCTGAAAAACAGACTATCTCAAGCTTCAAAATACACCCCTTGAGCTAGTAAGCAGCTTCTCTCACCTATTCTCCAAAGAGCCATAGATCTGAAACCTGAGGAGTGGTAATCTTTTGGTGAACATGGAAGAAAAACGCAGACTACATGTGAAACATTAGCTGTTAACTACATGTGGTTAACAGGTCAGTGGCAGCACACATTTTACCTCTTAGCTGTATCAGTTTTGCAATTGCGCAATTTTACTATCTGTATAAACTTAAGCGACTTATCCTAACAAGAGGAGCAGCGAGCCAATGCCACTAACAACATGTGCCACATGGTGGATATTTCATGACATGCCAAAAAAAATATTATTTGTGCAGTAGATATTTCATTCTGCTTTAAGTTGTCTGACTCATTTGACATAAGGTAACAATGATCATCTGCCATTCATCTGGGAAGCCAGTTGGTAGTGAAGAAGTACGCTACCAACTTGTTCCTCTAGTCCTGGCATCCCTATAATTACTTCTGGATCTTCCATATTACAGAAGCAAAGAGGTAGAGAAAGTGTTAACTATTCTGATGCAACACCTGCTTTGAAGGTTACTGCCTCAATTAGTTTGCAGAGAGAAGGGGGTGGTGTGGGAGCAAGGAGGAACAGCTGGGAGCAAGAAGGGGACAATGTCTCCAGCTGTTTGAAGAATTCCTGCCATCAAGTGTATACCTGAGGTCTGAAGATAGGCTTTGTAAAGTGCACTTTATGTTGATCTCTGTTTCACTTAAGCTGATGTTCAATGCTGACAACAAGCTGTTCTATAGTAGTTCTTGTTATTTTCTCAGATAGCACCCTTAGGACTGTATAAATGGCAGCAACAGGAAAAAATATTGAGAACATCATTATTCTCTAAGTGAGTTTCTGTTGTTGTTACAGAGCTTGGAGAGTCAGGAGCACTGGGACTCATAAAAGTGTCTTTGATTATTAGTTCTTATGATGTCATCCTTTTTTGCTGTGTTGGAAATGAGCTGGAATTGTGAATGAAGCATGCATTTAATGTGTTGGTATTTCCTGGAGTTTATGGAACACATGCTGCCATATGATGAATTGGAATAATATGTTCATCTTGAGTTCAGAAGATAGAAATACTCATTCTACATTTACATAAACAAAATTAGAGGTAGTTTAGAACCAAATCTAATTCCTAGACAAAATCTTACAGGCCTCAGTATAAAGAAAAGTGTTTAAAAAAAACCATGACACATGGTTTCTTTTTTTACCTCCCAGGTTTAGAAATGTGCTAACATTCTCTTCCATCCAAAATCCAAATTAAAAATTATTTGTTAATGCACCTACCTGCTTATGTTTCCAGATATCACAGCTATAGTTTAAGCTAGCAAGTGAGGATGTACTTATTGGCTAATATTACTGATAGCACCAGCATAAATGGCTAAACACTTATTTTCTGCTTGCCAAGGTTTAAGTAAGGATTATAATGCTAAGCAAGCCACCAAATCTGTTCCTGAAGACAGGAAGCTATGTCTTTTAATTTAATTGCATGGTGATTAAGCAAGTTCTAAGGAGTGAAGAAGCTGTCCTGTGTGATGTGGGACTGGCCCTACTTATGGGCACTTCACACTGATAATTAACACTTTGAGATACCAGGTGACATCTGGGCTCTGACTAAACATTCAATGAGTACAGCATGAATTATAACTGGACAGCAACTTTCTGTATATGTGCTCCTGGTCACCAGGAAATATGATGTATTTTACTGTTGCCTAACTTACAAAGGAAGAATATATAGTTGAGCTTTATAACCTTGCTTCTCCCGTGGGCTAATAGTATTAAATAGCTTATCAAATCTTGGTAAAACCCATGTTTTTCACTTCTTAAGAACCATTCAGGACACTTTAATGCAAAACATGTAAAAAGCGCCTTGAGATTTTCCTGGCGCCCCCCTCACATGTCATAGAGCACCTTCTTATCTGATCATGCTTTTATAGGCTCATTGAGGTCATACTTAGATATGTGATTAAATAATTATAGAAACTTCGTCAGGCAAAGGAACAGACTTGTCAGATCCGACAGGTTTTTTTAGGTGCTTCCTCCACAAGGAGTTTTGGGCAGGTAAATCTTTTGCTGCATATTATTTCCATGTCAAATGAGGCTTTGGATATCCTGCTAACCCTCACATGGGACTTTGCACAGAAAGGGGCCCAGGCCTAGAGCAATGGGCATGCTCTTGTAGTTTGGTCATATGAACTGCCATCTCATTTTTGTCACACTGGCAAGTGACTGGTATAACAGTATGATGATGCGATTACTTGGTTATCACCAACATGATACTCCGCTAGTTTCGATCTCCTCTTGCCTGTTAAACTTCTTCAGAAAAAAAAGTTGGCCGATTTGTGTATTTGTTTCCAGCCCACATCTTGCTAATTATTCAGGTTTTGTCATTAAAATCTTGTCTGTAACTGGGAAAAGACAGATCTCTTAAGGGCCTGCTTATGTAATGGAAAGCACGTCAGAGATTCTTGCCTGTGTACCAGAAGCAATGGATCCAAAACCAAACCTGGCATAAGTACAGGAAATTAATTATCTAGGGCACAGAACTACTCTGCTGTGCTTCCAAGGCACATATGAGTTTCTGCAAAGCAGTGGTCAGGCTTGCAAAAGTCAGCCTGGAGAGATTTTGTTGCATGTTACAGGCATATCAGTAAACACAGTTCCAGCTCCCTACCAAGAGGAACAAATTGTTTGACAGAAGTTAAATCTGAAGGAATATTATTATTGTGATTTGGGGTTGTAATGGAAGTTACTTCTCAATAAATTTGAGGTAAAGGGATAAAACTTAGTTGCTGTCTGTCACTGTAGCTTGCTCAAATGGCTCTTTTTTCCTTTAGGATGACTGCATAAAAAAGTATTGATCGAACAAGACCTCAAGCTGTGAGCTTACTTATGGTCTGTATATCTTAGGTTCACCCAGTTCTTGCAGTATGTCCTTGGAAACAAACTCTTAATGGTCAGCAGTGAATTGTTGCAGAAGGGACTCAGAACCAAGTCAGAAGAACCTTACCTCTGTGCCATAAGCGTGTAATGGGTGTTGCAATGAATCTCACATTTCAGTGAGGGACCCAGCAGACTAAAAGCTATTGACATGTAGCACTAGTGAGTATGTTAATCATGATGGCACAGGAAAGGTGTCCAACCAATTGCAAATCTCCTTGCAAAGTATAGTAATTGCCATTTCTGTAGATGTAGAGAAGGTTTTGAAGTCCTGTAAGTGACTAGTCTGCCTGCTGTTAAGTACTTCGTGTTTAAATGCACATGTAAAAGATGGGACTTGGGTTTTTTTATTATTTTACTTGGTCAAGATTGTCATCATGTTGACTACTGCTAAGGAAATGAGTGGATATAGTATAGTAGTGGCTGCACAGGAATTGTCTTTTATGACGAGGTGTCAAATGAAGGTCAAGCAATTTTTCTGCAGGAGTTCATTACATAAAGTGTTTTGCAAGATGATTTAGTCAATAGGGGAGTGATAAAGTGCTTACGCTTGGTTGTATATGTTTGAGGAGGGAAACTATACAACAGGAATTTCTCAGAAAGGGGAAACGAGTGCAACAGTATTAAAGAAATGAATGAGCCAGACCCTTGTGTCTGCTACAGTTTTGTTCCCAGAGGAAGTCTACAAGGTGCTAAAAAAATCAAAGTTAAGGCCTGGGGTGCAAAGCAACTTGAAAATAGAAAACATTTTGGGAAATGGTGCTGTAGGACCTCAGGCAATTGTCCCATTTGTCTCAGAGAAAACAATTTGCTGTTGTGGGAAGATCCCTTTGAATGGCTACCCTCTTGACATAGTGCCATAAAGCCTGGTATATAAGAATCCAATCATGCCACCAATGAAGATACAGGGTAGAAGATGCTGCAGAGTGGTGCTATTTAGGCTTCAAGCTCAGAGCAGAGAAGCAGTGTGGTATCATCTCAACCTGGAAACCCAAAGGATGATATGAAGTGCCAGATCAGAAGTAATACAGGTCACTTCCATGTAAGGGATATATTATGACTAGCAGTGCTTGATGGGCATGGTTAATGTCTGTAGTCTGCCACAGAAAAGCCACTCATATGATGACAGGGATGAGATGACAGGGAAAGCTCTGTGTAGTCTTTCACTGCCATGTTTGAATGCCTTGCTCTCCTGCCCTCACAGAGAGGGCTATTTGGCCCAGCTTAGTCCAGATGTTTGTTCATGTGTTTTAGATGCTCTTTTGCAACATTATGGGTGGGAATAAGAAAATACTGGGGTAGCAAATAATTTTTTTGCAGTGGTTCTGCATGATAAGCTGCAAGAAAAGGCTTTTCAAAAGCATACCCAGTTGTTCCCAAATTGAAAGCTGCTAGTCTTCATTTGAAGAGTAACTACATAGGAGCTGGGATCTGTGAAAGCCTTTTCTTTATTTTGGGTTTATTTTTTGAGATTTCTTTTTTTCTTCTACAAACCACAAAGAAGCATGTGGACAGGGTAGATAACCCATGCCTGTTTCCTTCTTTTTCTCATTAGGTAGATGCAGGATCAGAGCTTGATCAGTAATACTTCTTTATCTTCTTATCAACGTTTTTGTTTTGCATTGACTATAATTACAACATTAGGATTTCCTACTGCACACCAGAAAAAAACAAATTGTCTGCTGCAAGCTCAAGAAAGCACAGTTCTTTCTCTCAATACTCACCACAAGCCCAAACTGTTCTTGCAAGTTACTATTATAAAGCAAGCCTGGAGTTGTCAGATTACTTCATTGTTCTGCAAAATGAAAGATAGTTAACTATTTTCTGTTTAAAAGGGCAACATGATTCAAATAATTCTTGTTTGCTTTTCAAAGACTGTCTCTTCTATCTTCACCCTGATACATCAACATAGTAACTGCAGCTTAGCAAGTTACTAATGCAGGGGAGGGGAGAAAGGGTTGCACCTTTGTTAGCTGTGATTTTCTGCAAAGTCACTTCCAATTTTATACCAGCTGAAACTCTTGTCTAGCAGTTATTCCCAGGGAGGTCATCTTGTTCTCACATATTTACATCTTGATTGGTAATGGGACAGGTTAGCTTACTGCTGTATTGGTGAGCAAATGAGAGTAAGAATGCAATGATTACTAGACAAGGCTCAACGCTTTCCTTTCCCAGCCTTTTGAAGTGATTCTTCCCTCCCCATGTTAGGTTACTTATACCTGACAGCATAAACAGTCTCTTCTTTTTTTTTTTTTTAACCTGCTGACTGATTTATTGATACTACAATCAAATTATCACCAGGAGAATCAAAGTAGCATAATTCAGCATCAACAGTATTTGATATGTCAGTTTTTATTAGGCAAGACTTATTATGTAGTTAAATACTTGAGTGAAGTATTCCATGTAGGACTGAGGCCAGTGTGTTTTCACAGAAAGCACGAGTGCCTCATTGAATAGACTTGAAAGGTTAAAGTGCTTGTAAAAATTGGGAGTCTTATACCAGCAAAGAGGAAGAAGAGAACAATTCAACTTGGGAGGTACAAAGGGCTTTCTGCAAGCAAATCTCCTAGGTCCCTAGGTCATCTATAAAGTAAAATTAACGTTGTGCACAGGCTGGAATTGCATGAAAAATGTGAAATTCCCACCAAGATCAGTGTCCAAGCAGGCATATAAAACATATGGCAGTGAGAAATGATAACATGCCTTGAAATAAAATAAAAGGTTTAATGGGATAACATCCAACAAAACAGGTTACATAGTTAAATCAGGCTCCAGTTCAGAATCAACATTTGGAGGATTTCCCTCAGTCTCCACTTATATCCCCCACACTGGGAAGAGTTACAAAAAGGTGAAAGTGTGATATCCCCCAGGATAATAAAACCATTGAAGGATATTGCCACTTGCAATACACTAAAAATAATTATATATGAAAATGATTTTTAATGTCTGGACACAACTATGGAATCAAAATAATGTTTCTCTTCTGGAAGACTATATGCTTGTGTGGGATTTCTGTATCTCCATAGATGCTGAGGTTCAGGTGTGATTTATGCATTCTTTGTATGCCCAGAGGCTCCCCTACCATGCCTCTTTATGTTACATCTGCTATGGGGTAACAATCAAAAGGCACATCTACAGTCACTTACTGATCTTGAGGGTGAGACCCAGAACCCTAAACAGTCTAACTCTTCAAAACTGACTCTTCACAGATCATGATTTGTCTCAGAGCGTAGCTTTCTTTTATTTTTTTTAGCAATGGTGGTACATTATAATTTTTAAACACTGAAGAATAGCTAGAAACACACAAATTATGTACCATAACTTTTGAGTTAATAAGATAGTCAAGATGCAGGAGGTCTTTGATCACCGTTTTTCTACTACTAAAGCAAAACCCTGTCTTTGAAGATAGCCAAAGATAGGGTTCAGCTTTTCTCCATTTACTAAAAATAGAAATGATCATCTTTCTGAGATCTCCCTGACTAAGAAAGCAGGCTCCTGCTTCTAGGATAGATGGTAGGATCCAGTGTTTCTGTATACAGTAATCAATGCTGAACTGGCATTCTTTGCAGCATCACTTCTGGGAATCCCATGGCTGCTACAACAACTACTCTAGCTATTGAACAAGTCTCTTAGGTAATCACCCTCTCCCTTATATCATGTGCTGGGTTTCTTTTTAATTAGAAAAAAATGCTGCTTCGTACAAGCAAGGGGCTTCTGTCATTAGCTCTGTGTGTCTGTCTGGGTATTTAGTCCCAGATTAATTTAGAAGCTGAAGCGGGAGCAGTCTCATAAGACAACTGGTGTTTCTCCCCTGTCATCATGAAAGATCAGTGCCACTCTAAAACACTTTCAGGAAGGTCCCACTTTGAAATGGCCTTTAATACCAATGATTTCTAATGGGATGCTGAAATATGACAGCAGGAATGTGTGCAGTGAGTTCTGAAAGCCTAACGACAGTCTAACATTTATCTTTTGTGTTGCTAATCTTTTTTTCTGCCAGGAGATTAGTTTTCAATATGTTGAAATTGAAGCTCATTCAACCCTTCAGGTCCCAATGCTATACAATTGGAACGTAGATTTTGCTTGCTCTTTTCACTCTCTGAGTACCTTAAACTGAACCTTACTGGACTTTTTTGCTTCCCGTGCTGTTTTTCTGCCGCATTTGTTTCCATGTTATCTCTTTCACATTTCAAATTGATATGGTTCCACCTCCGCTCGCCACCTCCCAGTTTCCAGCTTCTTTCATAGAATCATAGAATAATTAGAGTTGGAAGGGACCTTAAAGATCATCTAGATCCAACTCCCCCTACCATGGGCAGGGATATCGCACTAGATCAGGCTACCCAAGGTTCCATCCAACCATGAACACCTCCAGCAATGGGGCATCCACAGCTTCCCTTGGCAACCTGTTCCAGTGTCTCACTGCTCTCATGGTGATTAAATTCTTCCTGATATCTAGTCTAAATCTGCCTTTCTCCAGTTTATACCCATTCCCCCTCGTCCTGTCACCATAAGTCTTTATGAATAATCCATCTCCAGCTTTCTTGTATGTCCCCTTGGTGGGGGAGGTGTCACTATAAGATCTCCTCAGAGCCTTCTCTTCTCCAGGCTGAACAACCCCAACTCTCTCAGCCTGTCCTCATATGGAAGGTGCTCCAGCCCTCAGATCTTCTTTGTAATCCTCCTCTGGGCCCTTTATAACAGCTCCATATCCTTCTTATGTTGAGGATTCCAGAACTGGACACAGTACTCCAGATGAGGTCTCACAAGAGAGGAATAGAGGGGCAAAATCACTTCCCTCAACACCCTGGCCATGCTTCTTTTGATGCAGCCAGGATATGGTTAGCCTTCTGGGCTGTGAGCACGCATTGCCGGCTCATGTTGAGCTTCTCATCCACCAGCACTCCCAAGCCCTTCTCTGCAGGGCAGCTCTCAATCACATCATCTCCCATTGTGTGGTGGAGAGGAGGGTGCTGGCCCTTGGCTCTTCTCCCATGTGACAGGGGACAGGACGAGAGGGAATGGCCTCAAGCTCTGCCAGGGGAGATTTAGGCTTGAGATAAGGAAAAATTCTTCATGGAAAAGGTAGTCAGGCATTGGAACAGTCTGCCCAGGGAGGTGGTTGACTCACTTCCCCTGGAGGTGTTTAAGGTGAGGGTGGATGAGGTACTTAGGGGCATGGTTTAGGGATTGGTGGGAGTGGTTGGACTCGACGATCCGGTGGGTCTCTTCCAACCTAGTGATTCTGTGATTCTGTGATTCTGTGTATTGAAAATGGGGATTGCCCCGACCCAGGTGTAAGACCTTGTACTTGGCGTTGTTGAACCTCATGAGGTTCTTACAGGCCCACTTCTCCAGCCTGCCCAGGTCTCTCTGGATGACATCTCATCCTTCTGGTGTGGCAACTACACCTCTTAGCTTAGTGTCATCTGGAAACTTGCTGATTCTTTTGATCTTTACTGTTCACATCTGCTCCTTTTTCTGTATGGTCCTACATATTTATGGCAAAATCTACCCCCCCAGCTCTTGTTCCATGCTGACCACCAGCAGACACCACGTAAGCAGCATGGTTTGCCTAGGACTCATGACAGCTCCAAATATTGCATCAGTGTATATGAGAAATGTGTCCTTTTCCTCCCTGCTTATCTGACCATGCTTGTACCTTCCTGCCTCTCAGAGAATTCAAGAAAGAGTTTTAACTGCAGGTACAGTAGGATTATAGCTTGTCTTGCATAATATTGACTCTGAAAACCTATCCTATACAATGATTAAAATGATAGTACTACTTGATTGAGTAGACTAACAACAGTATGCTTTGCATGCAGCTCAGATTCTTCAACGTATTCTCCATTCAGATTTTTCTCACATTATTGTCTTCAGATGTTCAGTTTAATTTGTGTCACTTAGCATAGATTAATGACACTAGCTCTGAATAATTTTATTACCTACTACTGTGTATTGATGCTAATAAATTATGTTATTTTTACACCATTATGTGTTATTGTCCTTCAGTACAATTGAGACACAATATATTGGTACTTGAAAGACGTCCTGCCACTTCTTATGACCTGCACTATATTTTATTTCCACAGGTTTCGATCCTAAACTTTCCTTGACTTATATGGCTCATCTGATGATGCATTCTTAAGTCCCTGAGTGACTAGAAACTTTATTTCAGAAAAAACAGAGATTATGAAACATTTAAAACACTGACCATACTTCCCCAATGTATTTCCATCAACTCAGTGATGAAAAAACACATTATCAGAAACATTTTTTGGAATAATTCCCTAGATGTATTTGGAGACCTATACTAGAGTGAGTGTGCAAGGAGGTGTGTTTTAGACACCATGAAGCCAATTAAATTACCCAATTGAAAGTTCTTTCATGATCCCCTCGATATATATGTAAAAAATGTGAATTAAATGTGAATTAACCAAGTTATTTAATCTCAAGTGTGACCTTGTTTTTCAGTTTAGATATCATGCACTTTCACTTACTGTTTATTGTAAAATATTTGAAGAGATTTTTGCTTTTTCAGTAATCTGATGCTTAAGTTAAACATCAGTTATCTGGTCCAGTTAACTGGACTACGGTCAGGATGGGACTGAGTGCCTGTGGGTGAAAATCAGAGGAGTCCTTGGGCAGGAAGGGATTGTGATGGGAGTCTGCTATAGACCACCCAGCCAAGAAGAAGCAGCTGATGATCTCTTCTACAAACAACTGAGTGTAGTCTCAAAATCGCTACCTCTAGTCCTTGTGGGAGACTTCAATTTCCCAGATATAGGCTGGGAATATAATACAGCAGAAAGGAAGCAGTCCCGGAGGTTCCTGGAGTGTCTGGAAGACAACTTCCTCACACAGCTGGTGAGCGAACCGACAAGGGACGGTGCCCTCCTGGACCTGCTGTTTGTGAACAGAGAAGTACTGGTGGGGGATGTGAAGTTTGGAGGACGCTTGGGGCAAAGCGATCATGAGATGATAGAGTTCTCAGTGCGGGGTAAAATGAAGAAGGAGGTTAGCAGAACAGTCGCCCTCAACTTTCAGAGAGCAGACTTTGGGCTGTTCAGAAGGCTGGTCGGAAAAGTCCCGTGGGAGACGCTCCTTGAAGGCAAAGGTGTCCATGAGGGCTGGGCGCTCTTCAAGAAGGAACTCCTAGCAGCTCAGGAGAAAGCCGTCCCCAAGTTCTGGAAAAGTAGCCAGAGGGGTAAGAAACCAGCATGGTTGAGTAGGGAGGTCCTAAGAGACATCAATAGGAAGAGGAGGGTCTACGACATCTGGAGGAAGGGGCAGGCATCCCGGGTGGACTATAGGGAGGAAGTGAGAACGTGCAGGGAAAAAATCAGGAGGGCTAAGGCCCAACTAGAAATCAGATCGGCCAAGACTGTGAAAGACAACAAAAAATCTTTCTACAAATACGTCAACAGCAAAAGGAGGGCTAGGGAGAATCTCCAGTCCCTGGTAGATGCAGAGGGAACAAAAGTAACAGGGGACGAAGACAAGGCTGAAGTACTCAATGCCTACTTTGCCTCTGTCTTTAACAGTAAGGAGAATTGTTCCCTCTGTGCACAACCCCAAGGGTTGGAAGAGAAGTATGAGATTCCCAAGGTCCAAGAGGAGGTGGTTAGAGACTTGCTTGCCCAGCTAGATGCCCACAAGTCTATGGGGCCGGATGGAGTCCACCCAAGAGTTTTGAGGGAACTGGCGGATGTGCTGGCCAAACCCCTTTCCATCATCTTCCAGCAGTCCTGGATGACTGGGGAGGTTCTGCTGGACTGGAGGCTGGGGGATGTCGTGCCCATCTATAAGAAGGGGCGCAGGGAGGATCCGGGGAACTACAGGCCTGTCAGCCTGACCTCGGTACCGAGGAAAGTCATGGAGCAGGTGATCTTGAGTGCGATCATGAAGCACTTGCAAGAGAACTGGGTGATCAGGCCCAGTCAACACGGGTTCATGAAAGGCAGGTCTTGCCAGACTAATCTGATCACCTTCTATGACCAAGTGACTAAACTCTTGGATGAGGGAAAGGCTGTGGATGTGGTTTTCCTGGACTTCAGTAAAGCCTTTGATACAGTTTCTCATAGCATTCTGCTACGGAAACTGTCAGCCTCTGGCCTGGATGGGCGCACACTCTCCTGGGTGAAAAACTGGTTGAATGACCGGGCCCAGAGGGTGGTGGTAAATGGAGTTAAATCCAGCTGGAGGCCAGTGACAAGTGGGGTTCCCCAGGGCTCAGTCCTGGGTCCAGTCCTGTTTAATGTCTTTATCAACGACCTGGATGAAGGCGATGAGTCCTCCCTTAGCAAGTTTGCAGATGACACCAAGCTGGGAGGAAGTGTGGATCTGCTGGAGGGTCGGGAGGCTCTGCAAAGGGACCTGAACAGGCTGGACTGCTGGGCTGAGACCAACGGCATGAGGTTTAACAAGGCCAAATGCCGGGTCCTGCACTTGGGGCACAACAACCCTGTGCAGAGGTACAAACTAGGAGAAACCTGGCTGGAAAGCTGCCAGGAGGAGAGGGACCTGGGGGTGCTGGTTGACAACCGACTGAACATGAGCCAGCAGTGTGCCCAGGTGGCCAAAAAGGCCAATGGCATCCTGGCTTGTATCAGAAACGGTGTGACCAGCAGGTCCAGGGAGGTTATTCTCCCCCTGTACTCGGCACTGGTGAGACCGCACCTCGAGTACTATGTTCAGTTCTGGGCCCCTCACCACAAGAAGGATGTTGTGGCTCTGGAGTGAGTCCAGAGAAGAGCAACAAAGCTGGTGAAGGGGCTGGAGAACAAATCTTATGAGGAGCGGCTGAGAGAGCTGGGGTTGTTTAGCCTGGAGAAGAGGAGGCTGAGGGGAGTCCTTATTGCTGTCTACAACTACCTGAAGGGAGGTTGTGGAGAGGAGGGAGCTGGCCTCTTCTCCCAAGTGACAGGGGACAGGACGAGAGGGAATGGCCTCAAGCTCCGCCAGGGGAGATTTAGGCTTGAGATTAGGAAGAAATACTTCACAGAGAGGGTGGTTAGGCATTGGAACGGTCTGCCCAGGGAGGTGGTTGAGTCACCGTCCCTGGAGGTGTTTAAGGTTAGGGTAGATGAGGTGCTTAGGAGCATGATTTAGGGAATGGTGGGAATGGTTGGACTCAACGATCCAGTGGGTCTCTTCCAACCTGGTCATTCTGTGATTCTGTGATTCTGTGGTACCTTTTGTCATATATGACCCCTATTATAGTGAATCACATTCTGATTTTGGTCTGTGTTTATAACAAAAGGCCTTCATACTGCATTTATATCAGTATGAAGAAATGTAATTAATCCATGAACATATAAATTCACATAACATCTGCAGTCATACTGGTCTATATCAAAAATAATCTGTTATTTACTGGAGGGGGAGGAACAGTAAATACATTACAATGCCACTGTAATAACTGTCTTGACTTGTTTTGTTGTTGTTTAGTGTCCTTCAGAACTATATCATTTGAACAATATTGCTAGTAAGAAATCAATGTGCTTGCACAATTACCAAAATAGGGCAGTCCCATAAGATTTGTAGTCATTAATAGAATAAAATGCTACCTGTAAAGGCAATAGAACACTGCCATGAAAAGCTTGGCTAATTATGTTTCCCTTCAATTTCTGTTGATAACACTACCTCAATAGGTATTAGATTTCAGAATGGGTAAAGCAATTTGGGCAAGAAAAATGATGTCAACAGAACTTACTATGTTGCGAAGTCACGTAAGGGCTTGTATTAATTTTTGGTAAGGTCTGCTGTCATGTGGAGTATCAGCCAATGTAGAAGGGGGTTCCTTAGGTGAATGTAAATGATCTTGTTCAACCTGACAAAATTTTCATTTGAGAAGGTGAATGAGGTAAATCACTAGCTCAGTTGTTAAGCTTCCATTAATACATTGGTAGCTGTGACCATAGAGCGTGTACTAGTAATAAAATTTGATTTTTAGGACAGGTGATTTTTTTATTCTAGATGTTTGCAGTATAACTTGAAGTGGTAGGTTTCTTTTCACAAATGAAGCAAATGCAGTAGTGTTAGGTACCAGGGCAGGGATTTGACATGGTGTGAACTGCGTCTTATCTGACTGTTCCCTCCCAGTTGGGCTCTGCAGGAGGCTTTTCCTCAGAACAAGGCATTTGCATCATCAAACCTCCCAGAAAATTTTCAGCTTATCAAGATGCACGCCCCACTCCCTGATACTTTCTAACTTGCTTGAACTTACAGGTCTAATGTACCCATTGCTGCTAGACAAGCATTAATAAATAAATAAATTCATATTCTATGCTAATAGTTAACAGTAATTTTTTGTGGCTGTGCCACCATCCTAACTTTCTCACTGGGGATCTTGAAGAAATAATAAAGCCATTAGTTAAGCAAGACTTCTCTTGGTTTTCTTAGACACCATCTGTCTGACACTTCCCAGAAGTCAACCTTAAACTAAGAATATCTAGCACCCATAGCTAATGACAGCAGCAGCCTTCTAAACTCCATACATTTTTTTCAAGACATCTCACTTTCTCTTCACTTTACTTACTCGTTTATTTACTTAATTTCTTCCTAATGCTTTCATCCAACCAAGAATAGTTTTACTTACTTCCTAAACTGTTTATGATGGCCTCCTTTTTCTCCCAAGTACAATTTCCTTACTTCCTTGCCCTGCAGCCAGCTGATTGGTTTCTGGATATGTTACAGGATTTATTTAAATGATTGCGTTATTTGAATGATTAGTGAAGATTTCCAACTGGATTATAATGACCTCAGGAAATGACTTGATGTATCTGGAATGCACAGTGCACTGTGTAGATGTTTGCCTTTGAATGTGCTACTTCCTTTGTGATATATCTTCCCAAACTCTAGATCTCCTTAACCTAGTCTTCAGTGAGATTTGCTCTTCTTTCCAAGAAACCCTTGAAAGGCTGAATGAGGTGCAAAGTGGAATGAATTATTTTAATTAGTTATTGGTTCTAGTGAAAAAGAAACCTGGTGCTTTACGTCCATGATGCACATGAGTGCAATGGATTATAACATTTTTCAGCAGTAGACAAGGTATAGTGCTCCAACCATTTGATCACATCTAGTTATCCTTCTAGCTGCACCTCTATTGATTTTCAGGGGAGAAAGTTACACAGGCATTACACAACAACATGTTTTTCGTTTTTTTTTAAACTTACATTACATTCCTGCATAGCCTGCTATGAAATGGAGGGAGGAGGTATAAACATAAACAAATTATCCCCTTAGCTTTTTGTGTGCTTCTATAATGATCACAATACATTACAGCAATCTCTAAAACAGTTTAACTACTGAAATACTACCATGTTAAAATGGGGGTTACACACAGCTGTGAGCTCATGGTTGTTTGTTTTAAATTCTCTGAAATCGTCAAGCAAAGTATACACTAGAACAGATTTAGTGGACTTCTACTTTTGTAGGGGAAGTGCTTATTACATAGTTTAAACCTAAATGCAAGATTAAGGAAATCTGCAGTGAATTACTTAATGTCAGGACTACATAAATCACTAGAATACTTCAGTACTTATATAACTAGACCTAGCTGTGATCTTGTTTCGTTCTTCTCCCAAACAGAGTCTGCTTTGGCTTTTTCAGGGAATGTATCCAAATGTGCATAGAGTACACTGAATTTCCTTTTACCAGGGAAATCAGATGTTCATTCTCATTCTTATACCTTTACAGTTGTTCAGCATTATGTGCCTCCTTGATAATAATTTTTTTTTTCTTTTTCTGCAATTAAGGTAAAGTTTGAATTTAAATAGAAAAAATATCTTACTCTACTTCCAGTTTCTGAAGTTGCATTGCATTTCCTTTGAATATATTCTTACATGTATCTGCCTGTCAGAGAAAATTTTTGTTGATGGCATTGTATCTCTACTCTTCTTTAAGCACTGTCTGTTCAGTTTCAGCAAGAAAAGGAACAGACATAATTTAAAATCTACAAATACAAGGAATGAGAGAACATAGTGTGTTAATTACATACACAAGGGAAATGCTATTAAGAGAACTTCTGGGGAGGTTGTTTAAATAATATCATGATAATGTAATGTCTACATATAAGCACATTATCAAAATCTGTTTTTAAAAGCCTTATCTGGGATAATGCTGTGCACCAATCTGGCTATTGTTTAGGTAGCTAGAGGGTTAGACATTTCTAGCCTTTATTTAAAATCTTTTTCACTCTATTACTATTACAAGCAATAAGAAAGCCTGCAGTCATGTCTTTCATGTGAATAAAAGTGACTAGAATATAGGTGAGGGAGAGAGCAAAATTCAGGGTGGCATGTAGTATTGGCAATTGCAAAGTCCATGCTCTTATACAGCAATTCTCTACCTGCCTCAGCTGTGAATCAGGTGATAGAACTGGATGTCCTTCCTGCATCGCTTTGGCTGTTCAGTTTCTAGAAAAGTGATAGACACAGTTTCTAGAAGTGATAGAAACAACTGTGTTCATATCCAGCTATGTTATGAAAGACATTCTCCCTATATATCAAATCTATTCAATGCTTCTAGGAAATTCTGCAAAGTCTAACAGTTAAGACCACTTACTGTTGGCGAAAGTGCTGCCTAGAACTTCCCTCACCCAGGCTTTTTGTATCTACTTCTCCCTGGTGAATTTCATCCTTAGGAAAGTACGTGGATAAATAACTGTCCAGGCAAAAGGGAGACTACATTGCAGCAGTCATACTTCACTGGCTGTGTAGGCTTGAGCCATGTCATCAAGAAATTTAATCAGTACGTGATGCAAGTGCATCATCCAGGAAAAAAAAAAAGGGAAGAAGAAGTTATTGAATTAAAGGTTCTGTGAATTTGTCAGTTAAGTACTGTATATGTCAGGTAGGGCTTTAGAACTAATATTGCTGCTGTCACCGGGAAGAGGTCTTGTATCTTTTAGTGATCTAGCTCATGGAAGTTTCCTTATGCTGCAGAGGTCGAAAGGTTACAGGTCTATAAACATGACTAAACTTCTTAACTCAATGCCTTATCTTTGCTACATGGCCAAAAATAATAAAGGGAGGGTATGAGACAAACTTGGAAATCTGGCTGTAACATGTTAATTACAAGAAAAAAGTGGAAGGAGGTTAAATCTGGCAGGTTGTACAGTGAAACAGTACAGACAGAACTTGGTTGTCTTCTTTTCTCTGTGTGCCACCTTATTCTCAAAGGCCACACACCATTGGCTTGTGCTCAAAGCAAGCCTACTAAGCCTCCCAACAGCTTCACAGACTGAACACGTGCCAAATAATGTGGATTTTTGGGGGGAATGGCTCTTTGATTCACAAAGAATGATGCTAGAAAAGGCCTTAAGTGATCTTTTATTCTAACACCTCATTGAGACTAGAGAAGAATGGTGCATGTTTTTTCAAAAGGGCAACCTCAGTCTTGAGTAAAGCACAGCATCCTTTTTCCAGCTGTACCTGGTTTTATAAACACAGAGTTCACTTATTTTCCTCTTTTTATCCCTTGTAAGTGTTCTCTTCCTTCAACATGTTCCTGCTATCACAATTTCATTTCACTGTAAACATACACATGTACAGTAATAGCAACTTCCAGTGTGCTTTCAGGGTTTCAGATAATGTTGAGATGGTGTCTGGTTTTGAAGAGTATCAAGAAGTTTGAGTACCTCAGATCCTGGGAACTTTGAGGGCATTTGGTGCGTTGCCTTTTTTTGTTTGTTTTTTTAAGAGACAGTAGTATCAGTCATTCCATGTGGGTTTGTTAGATACTGAGGATGAATACAAAAATTCTGTCAAAATACTGGCGTCACAGATTTAACAGCTACATGTGAAAACCTACATGTTTAAAAAAATCTGCCCCTTCTCAGACCAGACCACATCACAAATCTTTCATGTGACCTTTATCTTCAGGCACCCACCAAAGTGTCTGGAGACTTCTTGTGTTGAGCACCTCTGGCATTCACAGTATTTTCAAGCCTGTGTTGGCCAGATGACAAGCTGTCAGCAGGCTCTGAGCCTGGAGATCTTCCTGCAGGCTCATAGGGCTATTTCCCTCACTTTTTTACCTGCCAGGGAGGTTTTGACCTTTTCAAAACATGTTTTCCCAGAGGCACCACCATGGTGGGCAGAGGGGCTGGGCTGAGCCCTGCGCTGGGGACTGTTGGAGCTGGCTGGAAGCAGCATGGGGCAGCGTTGGCCACTCCTCAGAGGCCCCTCCAGCCCCAGTGCCAGCACCAACACCCAATACAGGACTGAAAACATGCCTTATACTGATCTCCTACTAGAAAAATTTCTTTGTTCTGAGTCTGCTGCAACCTACAGAGAGTAAAGAAAATAATTAGCAGGACAGGTGTTCCCGGCCCAGGTGAGTGGTCTGCTACCGTCTCTTCCTTGTCCTCTTTTTCCTGGCTTTTCCTTGTTCACTTATTTTTTCTCCTCTCTGTGACCTGGCAGAGTGCTGCTGAAAGGCAGTGAAACAACTGGTAAAAGAAGTAGAAGTACCTGCACAACCTCCTCATATTTTTTTTTGAATGGGATGGCTTTTAAGTGACCTGCCTCATGTATTTCTTCACATTCCATACTTTAATAAATCATTGCTGTGATAGAGGCTGTAGGTTATTTGTAATCTGTCTGTTTGGTAACGTTGTATATTATTTTTAACTTTACCAGAGGTTGATCAAAGCAGGTAGAAGAGTTTCTGTGGCACATAGCATAGAAAATCAACATGGATGTAGGTTCTTGCACATTTGGTATTAGTATTATTAATATTAATATTATTCACATTATTAAAGGCAATTTAGTTTTTGTAAAATGGGTTTTCCAAGCACAGATATAGACTCATAGAATAGTTTGGGTTGGAAGGTACCTTAAAGATCACCTAGTGACGGGCAGGGACACCTCCCACTAGACCAGGCTGCCTAAGGCCCCATCCAACCTGGCCTTGAATGTAATGCCATAGTTAACATTAAACTGAAAGGATTTAAAATATAAATAAAGAGAAGCCAGCCTAATGCCTTTTGAATCAAATGGGGCCAAAAGAGCTTTTGACCTAGAGACACATCTGTGTTTCAGAGCAAGGCTTATCTGGGCCACTCAGCTATGCATTTACCCCTGGCAGCTGAGGAAGAGACGGGGCTGAACAGCCCCTTAATTAGTGTGAGTACATTGCTGGATATTGTGCTATGCCACGGCTGTGATTGGGGCTTGTCAGCTGAAGCAGCTTCACAAAACTGTTCCTCTTTATCTGGGCTCAGCAATTGACTTGATGGGTGAACTGAATGTCATTAATAATTTTTTATCATTACTGTTGTGATAGAGAGCTGTAGAGTGAATTTTATGCTTGGCCTGATAAGTTTTCATGACAGTTTTGCAAGGTTAATTTAGGCCTGTAGCTGCAATGAATGAAGGCAGTGCTGGAAATTAGCCTTCTCTCTCTGAAGCTTCTTTTCTATTGTGTTGCCTTGTTATCTCTGCCAGGAGGTCATTGTTGTCTCTGATGTAACAAAATATTGACAGCTGAATCGTTGACCATAGAATGCCTCCCAGAAACAGTTATGACTTTCCTAGGGTAGGTAAGATAGAAGTGGTCCTTTCTTTTTATGAAATAAGTGTAAAACAGCTGCTAATGCATTTGCTTCTTCAATAGAATGAATCCTGGTGTCTTAAAGAGACATAGTTAATACTCCACAATATCAAGTTTTACAAGCAGGTGCCCATAGTCAGAGTGCCATTTGGCTCCATCTATAAGATGAAATACATTATTTGCATCTCAGGATATCTTCTCCTCCTGCCTAAGGAGTTTAAAACCCAAGAATTGCTTTACATTAACCTCGTCAGAATTAAAAACCTTTAACATTCTCACAATTATACTGTAAAAGGAACGTGTACCCAGGCAGTAAGGCAATGCAGGATCAGACATTGGCTACTCCAGTCACTTATAAACCTATAATAGGCTGCCTCCTGACAGTGAAAGTGGGCTCGGTTTCCTGTTTTTACTGCAATCATGTTGTTTTGTTAACCTCACTGCTGGGAGTGTGGGTAGTTATGAAGAGACAGAGATGTCGCTGTGAAAGGGCTTGGGATCAAACCAGGCAGTGCCATCAAAAATCTTCTTCACAGCTGTGAATATATGAGGTCAACTCAGATTCAGAGCTTTCATGGATTGGGGTAAATATGGTAGTTTTAACAAGTGTTGTATACAGCACTGAGAGTAGTGATATTCATGGGTTGAACTTAACAAGAACCATGACCAGCAAATATCACCTAGCTCATTTTCTTGTGCATAGCTGCAGGAATAAATTACCAGAGGCAGACAGTGTGCTACAGCCTTTGTCCAAGCAGCAGAATTTGGTTAAATTTATTACCTGGGCACAGTAGCATTATGCCATCTTTCAATGGCATCTTTCTCAGGTGTACACAGTGGCAGATGTAGCTGAATTTTGCTCTCTGCAGCAATATATACATTGAAAGGGTTAGTGGCAGATGCTTACCTGATATAAATTGATGTGGCTTCATTAACTTCAGTGAGATCATGCTGATTTAGAGCTGCAGAGGAGCTGGCTCTGTGAAAAAGTCAAATTTATAAATGACTGCATAATCTACTAGAAAGTCAAGTCAGGCCAACCTCTGTGCTATGACATTTCCTCAGAAACTCACTTTAATAAGGTAATATTTTCTTCCAGTTCCATAAATAGTCCTTGTGGGAGACTTCATTTTCCCGGATATCGGCTGGGAGTATGATACAGCAGAAAGGAAGCAGTCCCAGAGGTTCCTGGAGTGTGTGGAAGACAGACAGCTGATGAGCGAACAGACAAGGGACGGTGCCCTCCTGGACCTACTGTTCATGAACAGAGAAGGCCTTGTGGGGGATGTGAGGGCTGGAGGACGCCTGGGGCAAAGCGATCGTGAGATGATAGAGTTCTCAGTGCTGGGTGAGATGAAGAAGGAGGTTAGCAGAACAGTCATATTCAACTTCCAGAGACCAGACTTTGGACTGTTCAGAAGGCTGGTCGGAAAAGTCCCATGGGAAGCGCTCCTTAAGGGCAAGGGAGCCCATGGGGGCTGGGCGCTCTTCAAGAAGGAACTCCTAGCAGCTCAGGAGAAAGCTGTCCCCAAGTTCCGGAAAAGTAGCCAGCGGGGTAAGAAACCAGCATGGTTGAGTAGGGAGGTCCTGAGAAACATCAATAAGAAGAGAAAGGTCTATGAGCTTTGGAGGAAGGGGCAGGCATCCTGGGTGGACTATAGGGAGGAAGCGAGAACGTGCAGGGAGAAAATCAGGAGGGCTAAGGCCCAACTAGAAATCAGATTGGCCAAGTCTGTGAAAAACATTAAAAAATCTTTCTACAAATAAATTAACAGTAAAAGGAGGACTAGGGAGAATTTCAAGTCCCTACTAGATGTAGAGGGAACAACAGTAACAGGGGATGAAGACAAAGCTGAAGTACTCAATGCCTACTTTGCTTCAGTCTTTAACAGTAAGGGAAGTTGTTCCCTCTGTGCACAACCCCAAGGGGTTGGAGGAGCAGAACGAGGTTCCCATGAACCAAGAGGAGATGGTTAGAGACTTGCTTGCCTGGCTAGATGCCCACAAGTCTATGGGGCCAGATGGAGTCCACCCAAGAGTTTTGAGGGAACTGGCGGATGTGCTGGCCAAACCCCTTTCAATCATCTTCCAGCAGTCTTGGATGACTGGGGAGGTTCCGCTGGACTGGAGGCTGGCTGATGTCGTACCAATCTATAAGAAGGGGCGCAGGGAAGATCCAGGTAACTACAGGCCTGTGAGTCTGACCTCAGTACCAGGGAAAGTCATGGAACCGGTGATCTTGAGTGCTATCATGAAGCACATGCAAGAGAACCGGGTGATCAGGCCCAGTCAACACAGGTTCACGAAAGGCAGGTCTTGCCAAAATAAGCTGATCTCCTTCTATGACCTAGTGACTAGACTCTTGGATGAGGGAAAGGCTGTGGATGTAGTCTTCTTGGACTTTATTAAAGCCTTTGATGTAGTTTCTCATAGCATTCTGCTCAGGAAACTGTCAGCCTCTGGCCTGGACAGGCGCACACTCTCCTGGGTGGAAAACTGGTTGGACGGCTGGGCCCAGAGGGTGGTGGTAAATGGAGTTAAATCCAGCTGGAGGCCAGTGACAAGTGGGGTTCCCCAGGGCTCAGTGCTGGGTCCAGCCCTGTTCAATGTCTTTATCAATGACCTGGATGAAGGCATCGAGTGCACCCTTAGCAAGTTTGCAGACGACACTAAGCTGGGTGGAAGTGTGGATCTGCTGGAGGGTCGGGAGGCTCTGCAAAGGGATCTGAACAGGCTGGACCACTGGGCAGACTCCAATGGCATGAGGTTTAACACAGCCGAATGCCGGGTCCTGCACTTGGGGCACAACAACCCTGTGCAGCTACAGACTAGGAGAAGCCTGGCTGGAAAGCTGCCTGGAGGAGAAGGACCTGGGGGTGTTAGTTGACAGCGACTGAACATGAGCCAGCAGTGTGCCCAGGTGGCCAAGAAGGCCAATGGCATCTTGGCTTGTATCAGAAACGGCGTGACCAGCAGGTCCAGGGAGGTTCTTCTCCCTCTGTACTTGGCACTGGTGAGACCGCACCTCAAATCCTGTGTTCAATTCTGGGCCCCTCACCACAAGAAGGATGTTGAGGCTCTGGAGTGTGTCCAAAGTAGAGTGACAAAGCTGGTGAAGGGGTTGGAGAACAAGTCTTACGAGGAGTGGCTGAGAGAGCTGGGGTTGTATAGCCTGGAGAAGAGGAGGCTGAGGGGAGACCTGATTGCTCTCTACAACTACCTGAAGGGAGGTTGCAGAAAGGAGGATGCTGGCTTCTTCTCCCAAGTGACAGGGGACAGGACGAGAGGGAATGGCCTCAAACTCTGCCAGGGGAGGTTCAGGCTTGACATAAGAAAAGAATTCTTCACTGAAAGGGTCATTAGGCATTGGAAGGGTCTGCCCAGGGAGGTGGTTGACTCGCCTTCCCTGGAGGTGTTTAAGGTGTGGGTGGATGAGGTATGGAGGGGCATGGTTTAGAGATTGATGGGAATGGTTGGACTCGATGATCCGGTGAGTCTCTTCCAACCTGGTGATTCTACGATTCTATGATAAATGCAAATGAGCTGAACTGCACTTCACATACTTTCTCATTTAATTAGAAACTCTTAGTTCAACTATACTGCAACTGCAGGTGAAAGTGAGTTATTCTAACAATTTTTCATTTTAATTATCTTGATTAGCTTTTCCTTCTTTGCAATGTTATTATATCTCATTTCAGAAATGTCCTTTAATTTAAGACAATAAATAAACTTTTATTTAGCAAGCTGGGGAAACTAGAGGATATGATGCAAAGAACATTCAACTCATTAAGCATTAATGTTACTAATATGCTTACACTAATTATTCATTAAGTTGATTGTCTTAGCAGAAAAGTAGGGTTGGCTTCTCTTGTGGATCATCACATTTTATTTGCATATGCTACAAAATAAAAGATAGAAATAACAAAGCTTATAAAAAATAATGTTAAAATTCTTCAGAGAACACAATGCACTTAATGAATTTCTCACCACTAGATGTGTTTAAATGCTCCCATTTGGTCCTTAGCTGGAAAACTCCAGATATGTCCTTTCACGCACTTTTCTAGGAAGTGATGTCTATTCCTTCATAGTTTGTTTCTGACAAAAAAAAAGGCATCTACAAAAGGAGGAAAAAAATGCCAGAAAGTACATGTAATCTCTCCTTCCAGGCTGCTGAGAATCCTGTCATAAGCAGAATTTGTAATTTATTTTTTCTTAAATAAAATCTGGAGGATATTACTGTGTCCATTAGGGATTTTGTTGCTATGTATTTTCCAGGGGGAAATGTCTCTCTTTTCCCGGTAAATCCATATATTTTAAATTCTGAAAGACAGCTGCAAGGATGATACACAGGAAAGAAGATTAAATCTGTAGTCAGCCTGTTTATGTAATCCAGTAGAAAAATTACTTGATCATGCAGCCTATAAAGTCTCCAAGTACTAAAATGCCTGATAGAGGGTACATGGGGAATTCAGATCTCTACATCTAAACATGCATTCTTACAAATCCTCCTCTTTGTTGGTTTAGTGCTAGGAGATGCCTGTGCTTCACAAATACTTTCCCCGTTTGGCTTTGAAGACTTCCACAGAACTGCAGACCACAGTTGGCTCTTTCTTGGCAAGATAATGGTGACAAAGCTGGTTTTTTGGCCTGACTAACCTCCTTACTGTCTGATCTCCCCTGTATCTGTGCTGCAGGGATGTCATCAATGAGAAACACAAGAATGACCGATGAAAGTAGCCAGTGTTGGGATCCATGGTAAATGCAGCGAGGTTTGGGTTGGTGTAATGTGCAATGAGACTGTGCACCTGCCTGGGAAGTGCAGGGCTGAAGTTCACTGTGATCTCTTAATTTCCTATGAATGTGCTGTAACTATGAGGCTAACTTGAGAGGTTTCTGGTGGTGGGTAGCAGTCTTTACCCAGCTCCTGAAGTCGTGCCATCCTGCACAATACCATTTTTTTTGAAAAGAAAATGGTGATGTGAACTCGCTCTGTTCTCTGACCCAAGGATGGATTTATACTTGAGTTTTCAGATTCCCATCTGAGCATTCCATCAATGAAGTGGCTTAAAAGGCAGTTACCACCACTTTTTCATATATTTTCAAAGAAGGCTGAATCCTCCATAGCTCTTCCACAGCAAAGACATCCACCTTTACCTTTGAAGGGGTTGAGGAGGGAAAGGGTTGAGTATGTGATTCTGTCCTAGCATGTGTGGGGTGATATATCCTTGGAAGCTAAAGATGACTAATTCTCAGCTATCAGAGATGCAGATGTGGCTCTGTCCTAGATATTTCCTCCTGACTAACCTTCTACTGCATACCAGCAGTTCCAATCACTTTGGAATAATTTTATCCATATCTATTGTGTAGGGAGGGTAATGCATCTTGCACCTGGTTATGGATTTCACTCCATGAAGAATCAAGTTCTGCAACTTTTTTTGTGCTTTTACCTATGACTGATAAAATAAAGAAGAGTTTTCTGAAAGATAGGCAGGAACACCTTCCACTAAACCAGGCTGCTCAAAGTCCCACCCAGCCTGGCCTTAAAGACTTCCAGGGATGGGGCATCCATGGCTTCTCTGGACAACCTGTTCCACTGTCTCATCACTCTCACAGTAAAAAATTTCTTCCTAATGTTGAATCTAAATCTACCCTCTTTCAGCTGAAGACTACTAACCCTTGTCCTATCTCTCCACTCCCTGATCAAGAGCACCCTCCTCCCCAGCTTTTCTGTAGGAAAATCTCAACTCTCTCAGCCTGTCCTCACTGGGGAGGTGCTCCAGCCCTCTGATCATCTTTGTGACCCTCCCCTGGACTCTCTCTAACAGATCCTGTACTGAAGACTCCAATGAACACAGTACTCCAGGTAAGGTCTCACAAGAACAGAGTTGAGGGGCAGAATCACCTCCCTTGATCTGCTGTCCATGCCGATTTTGAGGCAGCCTGGGATACAGCTGGCTTTCTGGGCTGCAAGCACACATTGCCAGCTCACGTTGAGCCTCTCATCCACAAACACACTCAAGTCCTTCTTTTCAGGGCTAAACAATTCCATGATTAATTTTCTATTTTTATATAAAAAGATGGAGTGCATATTTGATATTTAATGAAATGTGTATTCTTACACACAATTTTCAAACAGTGAAAATTCAATTTGCTTTCCATACTAAATCTTTTAAACCTTCTGAGCATCCCACGCTCATGAAATCCTACCATGGATTGATGGAACTGCACCAATTTGGTAACAAAGCATGCCAGTCTTCTACCTTTTCTCCCAGCTTCTGCTACTTGACACTGCTGGAAATAATCCCTGGCTACTAGATAGAATTTTCTTTGGTCTCTATGAGACTGTTTTCCCAGCTGTTGTTGCACAGGAGGTCATTCAGTGTTTAAATGCCTGGCCTGTATGATTGATATGAAAGATACACGGGACCAAGCTGGCATTTAGTTGGTTCTTTGAATAATGATTTATTGCATAGAACAAGTTTTCACAGTGATAAAATTTTTGTGCTAGTGGTATATCAATATTCATTTAAACGCAAAGCTCATAAAACAAGTTTGAGTTGAGCTGTTAAGAATCCATGACGACAGGCACTCTTCTGTTGTTTTTCCACAAAATTTCACACTCTAAAACAGAATAGTCTTGAGACCACACATTATAAACACAGCTGAAGAGGCGATAAGGTCTCAAATGGTTAGCAATATAAGAAACAGAGAAAATGAGAGAAACTGATGTACACTAGTGTGAGCAGAAAATAATCTCAACTGCAATTCATTTTCGTCCTGTCTTAAAATAAATCAGCTTGAAGAAATGAAATCCTCTAAGGAAAAGTTGACTTCCTTTATAATTGAAAGTGGTAGGAAAGTTTTTAAAAGGTTCTTGTAGTGGATGGCACTGACACTGTTAGGAGCTCCGGGTGTGACTGGCTCTGCTTTCTGAGGCAGTGGCCTAAAGGCATCTGTTGTAGAGATGGGTTAAATAACAACCTGAACTGGAGATGCGTTTTCCTGAGAGCAGCTTTCTGAGCAGAAAGGAATCTCTCTTCGTTGGAAAAGGTTTCTCTCCTTGGTCCTTGGGTGTTTGAAGAGCACTGATGCCTCATCTGTGTTAGGCTACTGGCTTCTTGAATAACATGGCCAGTGTGCCATACTGGTTTTGTCTTGAGTTCAAATAATGCACGGTTGAGAGAGGTTTCAAAAACCAAAATGATCTTTGTTTCTGTGGAAGGATGGAGAGAGCAGCTAACATTCCCATTTAGAAATATTAATTAATGGCTTGTACAGTTTCCACTTCTGTGCTTCTCTTTGTCACCCAGTTCTCTCCCTTTTGACCTTGCTACTGATCTTTTTAATCCACGTCCCTTACAGCCTCCATCACTGCAGTGAGAAGGTAGCTGGAAGGAGCATGTCTGGACCATTTTTGCAACACATACCTGCCAGTGGAAGTGGATTGGCAGCCCTATCTTCTCTTTGACCTTGTTTAGAACCCGTTGGCCACTGAGAAAGTGAGAATAGGGCTCAGTTGAAGAACATTTCTCACAAAATTTCCTTCATTGAGGGGTAGTTTACTTCTCATTTTCATATTTGACCTGGTTTTATATCATTAATTATATCTGGAGCCATGAGGCAGCTGTTTCATCTGGCTATGGTCATGAAAGATCTCACTACAGTAGGAGTCTTAACAGTAGTTTATATACTGTTAAATTTCATTTAAATAGCTGCTATATTAATTTTTCAGAAATGTCTTAAGTATAGGTTTTAACTGCCTTGTTTTGTCTTGTGGTTCCCTGAGACTCTTCTTTTAAAGTTTGTGTAAAACCTAGGCTGGAGGTTTCTCTGAGAAAAGAACAGGAATATCTATGTGTTGTGGGTATATGGGGGTGATGGTTAATGACAGGATGGTTGATTGTGATATAGGGTATATTAGGGGTGCTGGTTGATGAGGAGCTTGACATGAGCTGGCAATTTGTGCTCACAGCCCAGAAGGCCAACTGTATCCTGTGCTGCATCAAAAGAAGCATGGCCAGCAAGGTGATTCTGCCCTTCTATTCCCCTGTTGTGAGACCTCATCTGGAGTACTGTATACAGTTCTGGAATCCTCAGCATAAGAAGGATATGGAGCTGTTGGAATGGGTCCAGAAGAGTGCTGCAAAGATGATCTGAGGGCTGGAGCACCTCCCATATGAGGACAGGCTGAGAGAGTTTGGTTTGTTTAATCTGGAGAAGAGAAGGTTCCGAGGAGACCTTATGGTGACCTTCCAATACCTGAAAGGGGCCTACAAGAAAGCCGGGTAGGAACTGTTTATAAACGTTTGTAGTGATAGGACTAGGGCTAATAGTTATGAATTGGAGAGAGGCAGATTTAGACTAGACATAAAGAGGAATTTCTTCACAATGAGAGTGGTGAGGCAGTGGCATATGTTGCCCAGGGAAGTTGTGGATGCCCCATCCCTGGAGGTGTTAAAGGCCACGTTGGATGGGGCCTTGGGCAGCCTGATCCACTGCGAGGTGTCCCTGCCCATCACATGGTGGTTGGAACTGGATTATCTTCAAGGTCCATTCCAACCCAAACTATTCTATGATTCTATATTCAGCACTACACATGCAGGAAAACTGTTCTGTGGTTGCTTTGGGCTTAGCTCTGTGTTGGGGCATCTCAGCTTGGCATTATCTTTTTTACTGACTGGAAAGAAAACTTTAACTCCAGATATACTCTTGCTTTCGGGAAGACCATACCTGACAGGTTGGATCCATTTAGCTATAAATATTAACAGATGCCAATTGTCAGTTTGAGGGTTGTGCTGTGGAGCTGGCCAAGGCAGCAATTACTTGTATTTTAGCTTGTGCTGCACATTAACTGTGGATACATTAGGTTTCATGGAGATTATTTAAAGGCTCAGTAGCTTAAAAGCAGAAATCACTTAACATTCATATTGGATATTATTACAGATTCAGGAGACTTGGCCATAAAAACACTTAGCTTCCTGTAACAAAAGGAATCCTAGCCAAGCAAGTAAAATGTTAATGAGACAGCAAGCACTCATTTTCATGTCTGTAGCCTTTCCCTCCAAGGTTTTGCTGTTTCATACTGAGGTTCATTAGAGTGGAAATGGTTGACTTAAAAAAAGAAACACCAGCTAAGTTGCTAGGGTGTAGAATTTCCTTTCAGATCATAATTATAGGTGATCAACGGAGTGTGTAATTAGTAAGTTGGGTGAAGGATATTTCCAGAACAATCAGCAGCAATTTCCTCCCTGCTGTTCCTTTCTGTGATCTGAGGACCTTTTGTTTGCTTTGGTAGGTGTGGCTTTTTATTTTTAAGCTTGGAAAACACAAATATAAAACACAGATAAGAGTAACACAATAAATAATAATAAAATAACACCCACCTCTGCAACAAGATATTCTGTCTTCACTGTAATAGGCCTCACTGATTTTCACTATGTTTCCAGCACTTGAGCACAGATAGCTGTCCAGAGGAAAACAGACAGGCTCATTTCTGGTCTCCCTTGACAAACCTGTGAGACTCTTGCTGAAGCCTGGATTTGCAGTTGCACAGCAAAAATGTGAGAAGCTGTCATTGTCTTCAAATATCATAGGGACGCTCAGGCTGTTTCTTGATGCTATGAATAATTCATGGAATAATTCAATGAATCTCTCCAGCGTGGCTAAAAATAGCTGGGTAAACTGAGTGATTTTGACCTTAAGAAACAAAATCTGTCTCAAATTTAAAACAAATAAATGAAAAAACAGAAAAATTCTGTGGAAGCAAAGATGTCAGTCTGTAAAGATACATTTGATACTGTATCCTGGAATGAAACATGGCTCATCTTTTCCCTCTTAAAAAAAGTCTTTCACCTATCTTCTTCACACAGCTGTTTGGTTAGAAGAATGAGCATTTATCATAATTAGGATAAGTCAAGGCTTTTGGTCATCCCTCCCTGTCCTGCAGTTAACAAGCAAACTGGCAGGGCCTGGCTTTATTGTATCCCTGACTAACAGCTGTCTCCTGCTCCGATGTTGATCCTCAGCCAATGAGTGCTGCATTCAGGGCAAAGACCTCAGCTGCAGCCTGAGCAGTTCCTGCATATGACAACATGGTGCACAAGGCCCTTAGTTCTTCTGTCTGTGGTCAAGTCAGTGGATGCATCAAATCATCGAACCACCTCCTGTTTCTGATGACAACCACTGTGCTTTTTATGCAGGGCAACTCTAGTGATCCTTGTGGTGTCAGAGATGTCCTGCTACTAATGCACTGAGGGTTCTTCTTCATTCACTTCCACTGGTTGTATTTTAGAAGTCATAGGTATGTCTGTTCCTCATGGATTTATTTTGTCCCCCAGCCTATTCTGGCACTCTCCACAGTACCTGGCAAGGCCACAAATTAATTTGATATTGTGGTAATAATAACAATAATAGCACTTCCTTTAGTTAAGCTTTTAGTCCTTCTGTCTGGTGACTTCATTAGGTGGCCTTTCATGGCACCTGTTATTGCCTTTGTAGTATAAGACTATCTCACCTTGATACAAGAACTGGGCCTGCATTTAGATATTATCTTCAGTCAGCCTCAGTCTGCCTTCTGATCAGAATATATTCCACACTACTATTTGGTTTTGCCAGACTCCCACAACAAGCTCTTGCAAACTCTGAGATTTATGAGAACTGAATACTGCAGTTCTAACAAATGTAGCTTGAGTAGTGCACAGAAGCAGGCAGACAGCTTGAAATACTGCCCTGGAATTGCAGTAGGAGGGCCACACACTGGTGTCCAGAACCAATAGGTGAAACATTTTCAAATAGCTGGGTTTAAACTCTATATAGAGGGGGAAATCTGAACCTTAGTTGTCAGGTTGTTAATGTACTCTAGATGAGAATGCATTCCCTTAAAGGTATATCTCTGTCTATTTTAAATATGGTCACAATTCTTGAAAATATAGTATTTTGCTGTTCTAATCAATGCTGAATGGTAACCCATGGTAGAAAGTGAGGTTGAACATGAAGACCTTAAATTTTCCAATTCTGTATTGATACAATGGTCAAATTAAGCTTTAACACCAGCTGATTCAGGAAGCAGAAAAAAAAAAAAACACAAACAGAAAACCCCTATATCTGATTCTGCAGATGTGTCAGACTACAGGAACAGTTCCTTGTATGAGTTACAGGAAGACAGCTAGTATCCCCCTGCTCCTATTTGCTCCCCTTCCAACATATACTGGGTACACAGTGCTTAGATCAACCACTGATTATGAATAACCATAATGATGAGTTTCTTCTAATGTCTTGAAACAGCAAGAAAGAAAGTGGTTTGGGCATGGCTGCCACACTGTGCAACCGGACTGTCCAGCTGCAAGTGTGAACACACTGTACCAAGAGAACACCCTTCCTCTGGCAGAGATAGAATTTTTCTCTTCAAACACTCTTTCAATAAAAATAATATTCCATACAAATTGCATACACTTTCCTTACAAAAGCATTTCTTAAGCTTCCATTGAAAACATAGCTTCAACCAAATCTTAAAGTGTAGTCTTGACTGGGAGGACAATCATGGTCTCTGTGTAGATGCTTAGTTTCGACACTGAAAGTTTTTAGCGCACTTTTAATCTTCTGAAGAAAATATGAATAAATGATAATTTCTATTGGTGGGGTAACTCTTTGGCATTGAGAAGATGGAGCAGGGAGGGAATAGAGGTACTTTAGTCACCTGCTGTAATCTTAGTACTTTGACATGAGGCTTTTCAGCATGAGGCAAACAGAGGAATAGAGCTCCACGTTCACCCTATGGGGCTTCCAAGGGAGAGATGTTGAATATGTCTTTAAATAAATGGCATCCTCATTATTTATTAATAACTAACATGCTAACTGAAAAATGAAAACAGCTATGCCAGTTATTTCAACAAAGCTTTGGCTGATTTCAAATACAATTCCTGTCAGTAGAAAAATAGAGCCTAACTATTTTGGCTTCTTCAAAGCTTTACCCCAATGGTCTGTTTACTCAGTGACTGGTATTGTTTCTAGATATGGGTGTTTTGTTTTCATGCATTTTTTTTAATTTGCATTAGTAGCTACAGCGGCAAATTTGGGACATGGCTGAATTGGCAGCATAAATTATATATGTAGCAGCTACTGATCTCTTTAAGCAACATGGGATCATGAGTTGTGTTTTCCTGTTCTGAGCTCACTGTGAGCTTCAGTACCTGTGCCACATTGAATCAAAGTTTCTTCTTTTCCACGGCTTATGTGTTTTAGCTGTTTCCCTTGAGCTAGAACTTGAGCACCTGACAGTGACAGGGCTTGACTGCTTTTGTGACTATTTTCTGACGCTCACAGGGAAAACATTAATGTTACTGAAACTGAGACCTGGACAGTGTCACTTAATGTTTTCCTGAACTTCAGGGCTGTTGGATTAGCATGAACTAATGTGAAAGATTCTTGCAGGAGTATGCCAGTTGGATTCAGTCTCTTTGGGCTGGAAACTGCCACATGGAAACTCGGGCCACACAAAATCTCTAAAATACGGCCTATGGTTTGAGCAGGGAATGTTTAATTTTCCTGTCAGTGCTCAGAGATTAAGCTCTTGGATGGAATCCCTGTGGATGTGGCATTATGACATTAGTGCTGGGGACTCCAGAGATGCAGGCTTTGTTTCTGATGTTATCCTGGGATAATTTTGTGACCTTGGACAAGGCACATCATCTCCACCACCCTGACATCCATTATGCAATGAAGATAAAGACTCCTCTCTCAAACAGGACCTGTGAAATGCCCCCATTTTCATGCACTGGACTTTTAGGTTGATTCTGGCTTCCCCTTCCATGGTGAGTGAGGAAGTACACACTCCACTTCTGCATTCCTAGGGTTGTGCTTTCCTGCTCCCTGGCACCAGGTGGATTTTAAAGACAACAGCCTGATCTGTAGTGCAGCAGGCAGTGACACAGGTGTTACAGTATCTCAAAAACAGAGGGGCTGATAGATATCAATTGCCTGACTTTCTGACCATTTCTCTGGTTTTTTTTGCATCAAAACTAAACACAACTTCTTGCACATGACCTGATGATGCTTTGATCTCCAGACCAGGACGTTAAACACTTGATAGGCTTTCTTCAAAGTGGGCTTTGTCTCAAAACCTATGTTGTGAAAAGCTAACTCCTATCTCCTCCTTCTTTCATAAGCACTAAGGACTTTTAGGATCCTTTTCCTCATTCCATCTTGATGAAATTCGCAGTCCAGTTCTTGGACACAACTGGATTCAAGATAGAGATGATCAGATAGAGCAATGTGGGTTTTCTGTATTTGACAGATGACAGTCTGCCCAGTGCTCTGAGCAGCTGTCTTACCTTAGGGCAGGTAGCATGCAGAGCCATCTTAGTGGGCTCAAAGCCTAGAAGAAAGAGCCTCTGTGTCCCACAGTGGAAGACTGCTACTCCAGCAGAGCTCTAAGTCTGCTTAGAGGGCTGGTGTCTTTTTTTTCCTAATGGCTCTTCTGTGAATGCGTGCCTAATGTAAAAGCAGTTCTGCATTTCCACCTGAAGTAATCTCCATCATTTAACAAAATGATTTCTGTTTAACTGTCTGAAGCCATCATTAGTCCTCTTGCTCTTTTTTTTTTTTTTTTTTTTTTTCTAGCTAAGTTTTACACATAAAATTTGTTGCTCCCAATAACATCGCTGCCTTTGCTGAGGGGCGAGCTGAGAACCTCTGGAGTGTCAACTGTTTGTAGCTGCCAACGAACAGAATGGAGAATTGACGCCCTCTGTTGTTGGGAAGGAATAAAAAATCTGCAGCACAGTGTTCTTTATCTGGCCTTTCTTTGATTGTTTTTTTTCCTCCTCTCCCCCTTCTATTTTAAGTTTTACATTTTCATGCAGTGGCTGGCTGCAGCCTCGCTGCTAACAGATGGCTGGTTTCATCTGACCACCTAATGGTCTCTATCGCCAAGTTAATTCTTGTCACAAGTCGTCAGCAGGACAAGGCTGCTTGTCTCTGCTGTCCTTGCCAAAGCATGAAGCAGAAAATCAGCCATGCAAATCCTTGTGCATTTTATTTCCAGTGTGAGTGCATGCTGATGGAGTTCCAGATGGCTAAGGCACACGTCCTTTAGCTTGCCAGTACCTAAAGGGCAACATTGTCACCTGCTCTGTGAAACAGGTTGGCCGTTAAGGTCCAGTTTGCAGAGACTACCCTTTATGCAATGCATAGTATGATAATGATCTACTACATTCCTCTCTCAGCAAATGTTTTGTGGTAGTTATTTACTGGCTTAATTGTAGTTTGTGACAGTTAATGTCTTTTTCTTTTCCCCTTCTGCAGCTTATTTGCAGAAAGCTCTTTTTCAGCTTCAAGTCACGAAGCTTTACCTGCTCCTACTTTTATTCTGAACACAATACCTTGCACTTTATCAGCACTAACTGATCCTAATGTGTCCCAGACAATGGAATTATGGCTGTTGGGGCTATTAGGAGAAGCCTCCCTGGGCTGCTAGATGCAGAATTTATAGAATCTGTCTTTAACCTTTTGGAAAATGGAGAAATGTCTCATTATCTAAAATTATAGCCTTGTACACTGGAGAGTTTAGCTATTTGAACTACTTAACCAACTCTACTTCTAAGATTATTTTTTTACTATATTTATAAACCTGAAGCTGCAAGAATTGTTTGCCTGCAGGTGAGAACATTTTCACGACACTTAGAGGAGAGGGCTACACCCATATGTATTCAGGTCTGTCATTTAGTGATCTGCTGCCTTGTTGCATTGCATACACCTTCTCGTAACAGCAGTTCTTCGAAAATCTCACCTTTATATACTGTAGGTTTCACGTGGTGAAACTGAATGATCTCTCTTCTACTCAGGAAGAGGCATGGATAATCAACAAGAGTATAATACGAGCTTGTTGCAGGACTGATCTAAGGAGCACACTGTCACTTTGAGGGAGTTTTGTGGACTGTCAGTTTGGTGCTGTGAATGCTCAGTCTGCATGTGGCTTGGCCAGATTTGGGGAAAGAAAATTGCAATAATCACAATAGAGGTTTAAACCAAAGCCATCAAGTTATTTACCCAAAATCTCACTGGAAGGTTGTAAGCAAGGAATTATATCTCTATTTGGTGAATCTTTGGTCAGTGTCTTGGACAAAAGCTTGTAATTCCTCTGAAACTAGCAAACTGCATTGCAATACAATCAACATGGAAGGGGTAGCGTGAGTCCCTAGGGACCAGATTCCAAGTACAATGTGCTCTGGAGACACTAGAGAAAAGCTAGTTTGACCTCAAGTGCAGTGATGTCAGAGCGCTCAGCTTGAAATCTGTCTGTTCTGCTTCTTCAGTACCACAAAAGACTCGGATTCCCTCTTCTGCAGAACACAGGTTGTCATTGCAGCACTATGTGCTGCTCTGGGAAATATTAATAAACTGTGTAGCTGCAGCCCTTTTCTTTTCCACCTCCCTGGATTTATTCCTGACTGGCCTTGGCATGGTCTGACTGACTTCAAAAAAGGACATCAATATTGTATGAAAACCCAATGCCTCAACAGAAAGGTGTCCAGACAAAACATAGTGCTATTGTAAACACACGTTATTCTCTGTATTCTTTTGCTTCATGTGCTGCAATGATTTTTGCTTTGAGGGAATTCTCATACAGCTGTTTGTTTTGTTGTAGTGCTTATTCTTAGAGGAAGCTGTTGGGAGCTGCAAAAACATTTTCCTTCTCCTTTAACCCACAATAAAGCCAGTCCTTGAACCTGATTTTCTTCTAGAGACCTTGGGCAGTAGTATTTGTATTGAGACTGGCTCCTGTTGTGAAGCTGTCCTGCTAGCCCTGTAACATCTGAAATTGCACGAGAGAAGGTAGATAATACATATCAAGTTTCTCCCTCGCAGGCCTGTAAGAATAGTAATTGCTCATAAATTGCTGTAGTGCTGCTTTGACTTCCTTGTTGAGGACCTCATAGCTGAGAAGACTGATAGTTAAAGTGAAAAGGTTGTGAGGAGTGGCATTACTTTCTGCAGCAGAACAATCAGCCAACCAATACTGCAGTTTTGCAGGTGGCTGGTTGTCACAGTTTAGCCCCAGCTCAGCTTGATTGGCAACTAAGTGCAAACAGTTCTGGTGGTCCCAATTCCCTTCCCCCCTCACCGAAAGAGAAATGAGAGAAAAATCTTGTTACTTGTAAACTAAGACAGCTTTAATGAAACAGTAATAGTAAGGAAAATGCTATTAATAAAAAAATAATAAAACATATACAAAACCACAAAATCGTACACACCCCTCCCCAAATAACTACATCACCACAAATGCTGCAGAGCAGGTGTGGGGAAAGATCCCAGGCTGGACTCAGTGACTGGACTTAGAAAACAGATTCGGGAACACAGATCCTGGGTCAGGGGCAATAAGACAGACAAGGTCCTCACTGGTTGTCAGCCATCAAAGAAGAGCAATTGACCCTTGGGATCCCTCAGTTTTATACCAAGTATGATGTGTATGGGATGGATACTCTGCTGTTCAGTTTTGGATCATCTGTCCCATCCACCCCTCCTTGTAGGTGCGACCCTTTTTCACCACTTTGACTCATGGTATTCCAACAGCTCAAGGTTAGCCTTGGTTTCTATAGGAATAAGTATAAGCAATGACCTTTCTGCATGCCAATGCCCCATGCTATGACTCCTAGAGAGAAACACTGTTGAAAACCATGCAGCTAACTTTCAGAAAACAAATTTAGCCAGATGAGGCTCAGATGAAGTTAGAAAACTGATTCTACTTTAGCTCAAACCAGAACTGTGGTCAAAGCTGCTGGATTTTCATACATTTTCAAGGGGCACCTACTTGACAAATCCCCCTACAGACTCACCAGCTTCATGCTGTCTACCAGGCATTTAAAAGTAGGTGATAGTGTTCTTTACTTTCCCAGGATATGGAAAATAGCATAACTGTTTTCAGTGTCAAAGTGTGAGTGCACTCTTTGACACAGAATTACAAACCTCCCAGTTCTTCAGAGCTGAATTTTTGTCATGATAACTTCTCTGATGTGAAATTACAGCCTGGCAACGACACTGAACTCCAGTTGCTGTAACAAGTAAGTGCAGAACAGGCTCATGTTGCATCCAACGTCCACATGAGCCCACACTACATAAAAAACTTTAGCATGAGTGCTGTAAGAGTCTGAGCAGGATATCAGCCCACATTACTCCCAAGAGCAGTTGGGAAATCTGGCTCCTGTCCAGCAAGCAGATACACATCCTCAATAGGATATGATCTCCCAGCAGGGTGGTATTTGGTTCTCAGCATGCAAGTAGGGCACCACTTGCTCCTCTTGAAAGATTTAAGATGCTCAATATAAGTTAGCTTGGCTTTGCCAGCAGGCTGATGGAGTGGTATAGAATGACTGTCATGCCTCCATCTCTATTGCAATTTATGGACAAATAAATTAAGTCTTAGAATCCTTTTTCTTTCTGCCAACCTCTGTAGTATCCCAGCTTCTCCCATTCATAAGCTAGGTGCCTTCTGTTTAAATGCTGTGTGGCAGATGTAATTCTGGTATACATTAAATGCCAATATGAAGGCATCCTCATAGGCTGTAAAGGGCAAATTATAAAGGTAGTTGGTACATAAGTAACAAAGGGAGCTACTGAACAACTATGAAACCTTTCAGTGTAATCTTGCAAGTCAAATATCTGCTGTGGTTTGTGCTCCTGTGTTGGCAGATGTGAACTGGAGGAAGGTCTAGGCTTAGGCCCACACACTTAGAGGAAGTTGTATTTACTTTTACATTTGTTCATCAACCAGAAAAAAAGGGCTCAGGTACAGACACAATATAGCTGTTTGTTATGAATACAGTTTAATGAAATACTCTCTGCGTAAACTGATTTCTGTCAATCCTTGAAACATAGGTCTTGGTTGTTATCTAATGCTCTGGAAGTGTAGATATGTTACAGGCACCAGAGGAGTGCAGAGGTCATACTGAACAGGAATGGGTGTCACAACTCCATGCAAGCTCATGCACTGCGAATCATGAGGAATCTGGTGGCTTCACAGCACAGAAACATGGGGAAGCTGGAGCTTCCTTGTCCCCTTGCACTTGCTGTGCAGCCTCATAGATCAACAAACTGCCATGCTCAGATGGAAGGGTGTAGCTTTAACATTTCTTCATGGGTTTGAAAGGAGTTACCTGAATCCTTCTTTTATTGTTCAGTTGATGTGCCATTCTGTAAAGCACACTTGACTCCTTTTTTTCCTTTAGCACAACCTCCCTTTCCTATCAGTACCTTTAATTCTGGAGGTGTTTCACCTCTCACCTCCCCACATACTGAAGTAGACTCTCAGCTAGTCTTGCCCGCAGATGCTTACTTTCTCTTCACTGCCAGAGCTGCACACAGAGGCTTCTTTCTGCCATCCTGAATGGGAAGAAGGAAGACTTCTCCACTGGTCTACCTGACAGGAAAATTCTTGTTACTTATTGATATAACACGTACTTCTTGATGGGCAAAAGATCTACCCCTACTTGCTACTTCATAAGGTTGTGTCCTACAATCTGATTAAATCAGGTTCTTCTATTGCTTTTCTCCTAATTTCGCAGCTGATTTTACCCTAGTTTTGCCCTTTGGTAGTGTCACAGGCAGTTGCAGTCTTCCAAGTAATGAAGCACGAGAAGTTGTGTTGTGTCTCTCTGCAGAAGGTACATCTTTTGAAGATGCCTCTCAGATATTGGTTTTTTTCAGTTTGTGTTATGGCATGCAGTGCAGCAGAAGATGGAATATGGCTTGAACTGCAGCTTCCTAACCCTTTTTGCTTGGCTGCAGGTGAAAAGTTTGTAATAAAATTCATGGCGTAACTCCTGTTGATATCATCTAAATATCTAGTGGGATAACTATATCACCTGAGAAACTGGAAAATCACTCAAGGCTGGCCATATTATGTAGTAAAAGCTTTAAAACACTCTCTAACAAAGCCTGCAGCATAGGACGTAGGACAAACTTATACTCCAGATATATTAGAGTTCTTTAGGGGGAGCTGATAATATCCTAAACCATCATTTCAGATGATGTTTTGACAAATAAGAACATCTTTCTCTTGACAGCTACTTGAATTTTTTTTTCTGATGCTCCATCCCAGCATGATAAAAGGAGTATTTAAATGTGTACATGAGAGGATTTTATTTTGGAGACATAAGCTTGAATTTTATTTTCTCTTTATAGAGACTCTAAAACAGTAGCTATGGAGCGTGTTTCTTTTCCAGTTTATTATTTTAAATGAGGATTTTGAGAACTTCTGTGTGTAGAACAGGAGGTGGAGCTGTTTCCTAGATGAAACATATTTTGCAATTTAGGTAAGTATCAGCAATAGTTGCATGTTGTCCTCCATCCAGTTCTTATGTTATCATGATTGCAGACCTCTCTAATCTTTCTCTGCCCCTAAAAACAGCCTTTTTTTTCAGAGCTCAGTAGTAGTTGTCAGCACATCAGGATGACATTTTATTCACAATCTGGGTTTAGAATTAATGAAATCAATAACCAGCAATCCTTTGCTTATGTCACCAGGGTAAGCAGCTCTCAGAGGTGACAGCTGCTTGTTTTGAGGTGAAAGAAAGGTTATTTGTAAGGCTCACAGTGGTGTGTTCATTTCAGCCAACAGGCAAAACACAAATTATTCCTGCAATCCTATCCTCGTTTGGTTTTAGGCTTCTCTTCCAGGAGGCCATATATTTATTCTCCAGTATCTAAATTAAATGTGACTATTTTTTTCTCTGGTTTCCTAAGGAAATGAGTTTTTTCCAGTTATGTTCATGTGCATGCACCTGTGTGTCTGTCAAACTGTTACAATTAACTTTTGAACCACTAGTCGCTTCTACTGGATTTGGCAGAGGTCTTAAAAACAATTACATTCCTGCAAATGGTTTAGAAATTGACAGCTGGGTGATGGAGAAAAAAAACATGTTAACAGTCTTATAGAGGGGAAACTGGGATCATCTGTTACCAAACATGAGAAAATCCACTTAGAAATAGAAATCTATTGGAATACTGGCTTAATTGGTATTGCTGTTCCTGGAATGTTTTTTGTTTGTTTAGTTTCACTCAAGGTTTTTTGTTTTTAAAAAAAATTATTTTATTTTTATACCGAGAATTGTAAGGCCGTTCTTGGGGAAAAAGCTGAAACAGAATCGATAGTTAATTTGGGGCTTGTTTGTTTGTTTGTTTGCTTGAAAGATATGCCAAAGAAACAAATCGTGCTCTCCACTTCCTGCTTCTGGCAGGAAATAGAAACAGAATAGATAAAGAGAAAATGTCATTTCCAGACTGCTTAGAAGCAGGAATGCCTAAGAAATAAATGCATCCGTTAACTACTAGCTATCCTATCCCATCTCTGTTATTCCTCAGAACAGGCACATAAACTCTGAAATTATTTGGAAGCTTATCTCACTCCCTTCTTACAAAGCACCCGTGGGCTATGCCTAGCACAGGTTTATTTTCCTTTTCTCAGTGTCATTGAGCTTTGCTGCAGGATACACATTCTTTTTTACAGACATGGAGGAGTCTCTTGGCATTATTACTGTCATTGTAACAACTATCCCAAGTCATGCTGCAAATAGCATCATATTGATACCTGCCCTCAGCATGCTTCTGCTTAGTAATGCAAAGACTTGCAGGTTTATGAAATTTGAGATAGGTCAAAGGAAGTGCTCCAGGTGAGCACATTTCTTCATCTGGTTTGAAAGATCAGTCTTGTTAGGCAAGGAGGAGTTCTGCCTCCTCATTCTGGAGAGCTGAGCAAGGAGATAAGAAGGGAAATATTGATGACTTCATATGGTTGTGGAGTGGGATAGAAAGCAGAAAATGCCCAGCAGTTCAATGTAATTATCTTTTTTCCATTGTGAAATATATAGTTTGATTGCTCTTTTTCACTTTTGCCATGTGGTTGGCTTATTTGTGAAGTTAGGAAATGTCATGTTTCTTTGAGTATGTCTTTCCTCCTTGCCTGTTAGCACAGAGCCATGTTGCAGCCCTCAATATTTCACACTGGCTGCCTGACTGACCATTGTGTCTGTTCAGAATCTTTCTCAAATCTATTTTCTGCCATTAACTGACTCTGGCTACAACACTCCAAACAGCTGACAAATGCAACAAGAGTAGTTCACGTCTCATCTAATGTAACCAGCAGCAGTCTTTTCATATCCTATAAACTTTGGTGTCATTAAATTAAAGACTAATCTACAAATATTACTAGATGCTTTCTCATTCAATTTGTGGCAGTGGCAAATGGGATATTTTTGTATGGATTTTGGCACTATGTTAGCTTTTCTGAAAGGCTGACATAATATAACTAGACCAATGTTTCTTTATCCTGAGCCTGAATAACTACGTTTTCAATTGCCTGGTTCATATCTATTAAAAATGAATTTAACAAAAAAATGCACCATATTCATAAAAGCAGCTAGAGGGATTGGTGAGCCTAGGAAAAACATAACTGAGCTTGAGGAAATTTTGGGCTGCATTGTAGTCCAAATTGTCATAAGAGTTTGGGAGGTCTTTTCACTAATTTCCTCCCTTGCTTATGCTGTATACTTATGCAGCAAGTTTTCTTGTTGAGGGACTGTGTCTAAGTTGTCTGTTTTATAAAGGAACTGGCCTTATTTGCTGGGTTTTTTTCAAAGCTGTAAGTGCTACCATGTTTCAGGTATGTTATTATTGGAGTTGCTCTTGCTTGCAGAGCTGTTCAAACAGGGAGTGTGCAAGTTGCTGACTCACGCTTACATGTTACTTCAATGCAAGACAGCATGGTTGCTCATGGATTAGCTCCTTCCTTCCACATGCATCTTTGATGCAAATGTAGAGACATTGCCCTGCCTTTGCAACCAACATGCAGGGCTTTCAATCCATCTTTGCCCTGAGTAGACTCCTCCCACTGCTCCCTGCTGCTGTGCTTGTGCTGCGCCTCAGCCCACCTGGCTGCCCCAGGGCTCATCCAAGCTGGTTAGTGTGGTACAGGCTTACTGTCTGACATCATTACTCTAGATTCGTGGCACTTCTAAGGCTGTATTTTCCCACAGATCAGCTAAATGTAGTGTACAAAATCTATGCAGCTATGGATTTGGTGTTAACCATGGGTGTGAGGGGGGTTGTTGTTTCTATACATTGAGTTAATGAGTCATTAACTTGGGAAACAGTCCTCAAAATGTGGGTTGTTTAAAGGAAAAAAATCCATCATTTGAGTAGCAGAGCATACACGGTTTCAGCACTGTTCATTAGCATTAGTTCAGCTAACGGTAACTCAAAAAACTTTTTGAAGAGATGATGAATACGTGTCTTCTTGTGAACTCAGTGGCTATTACATAATGAGAGCAAACAGCAAAGAGAATATAGGCCATATTTTTTCTCCCTGAGAAGTATTTTCAGTCCTTGCTTCCACCAACAAAGATGCTGACAAATGCATTTATTTTTTGGAGATATTCAGTAGGTATTTTGATATATTATGGCATATGAAATCTTCACAAATGATTTCATATAGCAGAATCATAGAATGACACAGGTTGGAAGAGACCCACAAGGACCATTGAGTCTAATGCCTGTCCTTATACAGGACAACCCCAACATTCACACCACATGTTCGAGGGCATTGTCCAAATGCTTCTTGAAGCTTGACAGGTTTGGTGCCTTCATTGCTTTCCTGTGGAGCTCCACCACACTCTGGGTAAAGAACCTTTTTTCAATATTTAACCTAAACCTTCTGTGGCACATCTTGCTGTCATTCCCTTGGATCCTATCATTGGTCACCAGAGAGATCAGCACCTGCTTCTCCTCCTTCCCTTGTGAGGAAGCAGTAAACTGTGATGAGGTCTCCCTTCAGTCTCTCTTTCTCTGGGCTGAACAGACCAAGTGACTTCAGCTGCTTCTCATACAACATCCCCTCTAAAACCTTCACTAACTTTGTGGCCGTGCTTTGGACACTCTCCAGCAGGTTTATATTCTTTTTTCACTGTGGCACCTAAAACTGCACACAATACTCAAGGAGGGGCTGCACCAATGTGGAATAGAGTAGTAAGTGAGAAGTGTATGAGTATAAACTTTCAAGATGTTTTGAGATCATCTATTCCTATTTCTAAACTGCAGAGGTAAAAAGTATCTTGGCTAGCCAGAATAGCTAAGACCTCATTGGTTACTCATGTTACCAAGTAAAGGTCTCCAATTTTCTTGTCCACTTTGAGAGTGTAAGAAAACATCTGATTAAGAGCAGAGGTCTTTTCTGCTGCTACCATGCTGCATAAGAGTAGATTAGAAACAATCTGAACTCGTACAATGGGTGCAGGAAAGGAGGAGGATGCAGGTGTTCACATGTTCTGGAAGAAGAGGTCAGAAAATGATGCTAAGGAAGTAATAGGCTCTGCCTATAATGAGAGAGATCACAGCTTTCCAAGGGGCTGCCTGTCTTCCTTGAGGTAAATTTTCTCCCTGAATCCTAGAGATGTCTGGCTAAGGAACAAAATTATTATTAGAGTCACGGTCTCAATGTGAACATGAGTATGTGTTAGATATTGCTGAATCCGTTGTCTCATGCTCTCAGCCTAGTTTTCTACAAAAGTTTGGTTCTCATATGCTTTCTTGATTCTTTAAAGCAGCATAGCTTGTCTTCCAGCGTGATGGGAAATCTACCACCATGCCAAACATATAGTCTTTAATCAGTGATATAACCACAGACAAAAATTAAAATTGATTTCAGTAATTTCTGAAATCACATTGATATTTTAAGTCTTGAACTCAAACAGGGCCAAAATATTAAAGCTGTGCTGTAACTGAACTCAAAATGTATGAGATTGCCTCCTTGACTGAAATGTTCAGTTGCCCTGGCTACTGGGGGACAGATTGGTCTTTCAAGATTCAATACAATTCAACCTACCTCTAGCATACAGCAAATCTAATTCTCTTACCTTCTCATCAACAAGGTCAGCAAGTCCCCTGCCAGTAAAGATTTTCACCATGTGAAACACTGTGATCAAATAACTTCTCAGTCTTCACTTTATTAAACCGAATAGATTGAGATGCTTAATCAACAAAAGTAGCACTTCTGCAATTTACTTTTGCTCTCTTTCACATTTCTGTGGTCTTTTCCAGTGTGGACACCAAATCAAAAAATAGTCTGAGTAGAAAAGACTGCCAATTTCCTTTTTTGAGATAGAGTAAGATATCAGAATATGGTATTGGATTTTAGTTTGTATATTTGAGTCATGTTGTTTGAGATAAATGTTCTGTTTAAAAAGCAAGCTATACAAAAATTAAATTTACTGGATGACTGTGTTCCTCAAAAACAGGTCAGTGCAAAGATGCAACAAAGGAGGAGGAACAACAAATGTAACCAATAGGTTTAAATGCAAAATTAATTTTTAATAATAAAATTGGTATATATAAAAGTCCAAGTATGTTACCTGGTGGTCCCTTAGAATGGCAGTAGTGTTGTAGGGACTTTATTATTGCCTCCCTACTCAAATAAATCAGTAATAGGCAATTTTATTTTATTCAGGATCTGTGGATTCTGATTATTAAAATAAATGTTGTGTTACTTAATCCTTATTTAAAAAATATTTACTATGAGTTGTTTTTATTTCCTTGAAGAGAGACCAGCAGAGGGGTTTAATGCATACTTCAAACAAATCCACAGTTTATTATAGCACTTTTTGCTATTTCATTGTATTTGCCAGACACCCTAGTAGAGTAGCATTTACTTCTGCTAAGCTTGAGCTAGTATCTATTTTCCTGCCTTCTGTTACAACATTTGGGGATTTTTTTTCTGGAGTGTCACTGAGAAGGAAGAGGCTACTGTTTGTTTCTAGTCAATTATTCCATAGTCACATATGGCATACATCTTCCAAGTCCCTGTCACTTGAATCAAATTACTTCCTCAACGGGTTTCTGTGCTACTTCCACCTACTCACAAACTAAAAAAGGCTGCGCTTCCTCTTGTTTTTTAATTCAACTTCCTCTCCTTTTCAGCTGAACTGTCTTTTAAGCTTATCGTCATGTCTGGATTCCTACCTCCCAAGTTTTTCATAATGTTTGCTTTATAATTACTGGCTCATTTGCTAGCAAAATGGCTGTTACTATAGGTAGGACTATTCCCTGGCTTATTGTTATCTTCATGGATCTTCCTGCTAACTATCACAGCCACAAATATTTCATTAGTTAGTGCTTTTCTTCCCTTCACCCCCCTCCAATTAATAGGAATTGTCAGTCACACAGCAAATGAATGCTGCAGGAAATCCACACTGCCTTCTCATATAATTCAGCACTATAATTTCCTCACTTAAATCTAGTACTGTTAAAAATCAAACACTATCTAGTGTTCTCGAGCCTGTGTTTTATTCTTGTGACTAGCCTGAGAAGGCTTATTAGTGTAGGATGATTTACTGCCTGGCACTATGATTTAATCGTGAGTGGCTTTCACAGGGAGAGGCTTTGTTCGTCTCCAAATTAAAGGAAGTTGAAAGCCTGCAAAAATGGTTCTAAGAGGATGCAGAAAAGGCTATGTACATCCTTTGTCTTGGCACACACTGAGAAATGTAGAAGGAGAGGTTTTGCAGAATTCAAGAGCTGTTCAGGGTTTGACTTGGAGTTAGACGAGTCAGGAGGAAGTCTCAAGGTTTTCCGTTGAGCAGAAGATGAACCCATCTGATATTTGAAATCTTTCTTCAGGTACTGAGTCAATATGCCTCCAGAAAGGAAATGGGCTATAGTCAGCTAGTTAGTATTTTTCTATTACACATCAGCATGTCAAAGCCAGTTGGCAGTAATCTGCTTTGAATTTAAAGGCTTTCACTTTCAGTGTGGATGTAACATGTAACAGTTTTTCCTATAACAGTTTTTCCTTTCTTTGACAGGGTCTGTCATTTAACTATTGCAGTGCACCATCCTTGCATGAATCTCCTTTAGGGAGGCGCACTTGCTTCCAAATAAACAGTTGCTTTCCTTTGCCACTGAAGAAAATCAGTTTAGTTGAAGTGAAACACAACAGGATATGTTCCCAATTTGTGAGTACATTTGAAATTATTTGTTGACATTAGCGCAATACTCTGTAATTAGCTTTTACCTGATGCCAGCATTTGAATAACAATTTTTCAAATTTCAGTCTCCCCTGTAGCCTCCTGCAAAACCCTTAGAGTTGATTCTCCAATGTCTAATAAGAGTGCATATGACAGGGGAATGTGTACAGGTCTTTCCCACTGTGGATGCACCTGTAGGATCTCTGACTTCCAAAGGACCACCTATTTATCATTAAACCAGTGGGAGTTTATATTTGAGACTTCTACAGAGTGTTCATACCCCAGAGCTAATTAAAACTGCCAGGCTAAACTACATTTTTCACCCATTTGTTTTTCAATATTCGCTCTCTTGGTCCTGAAAGAAGTTGGTAATGAAAGCAGTCAGATTGGCATGTTTAGAGGAGAGCTACATGGATGTGTAGGAGAGGAAGGAGCTGCACTGCCCAATGAAAACTACTCAGATCTTTCCTTTTTCCCATTCAAGTGAGAGTTTTAGGGTTTAATAACAGCGAGTAGCTATCATGATAGTCTGTTAAGCAGTAATGTGTATTGTGTGGAAGATGAAGGAAGAGACTCCTGGTTTGGTCTCTGTTCAGGTCTCCCTTGAAGTGACAGATATGTAGTTGACTTCATGGGCTTCTTGCTATACCTGCAGACACCACGGAATCACTAGGTTGGAAAAGATGCACAGGATCATCGAGTCCAACCATTCTCATCAATCACTAAATCATGCCCCTCAGCACTACAAACACACATAAAGCAAAGGGAAGCACTGTCCTGCAGAAAAGCAAGTTTGCAACACTTTCATGATGGAAATTATGGGTTTTCATTTCTTTAGATTGAGCTATTACTAATAATGATCCAGTCTTTCCCTAACTACACACAAAGAAACAAAACTTGACTACTTTGGTAATGAACAAAACTGAGTCATGTTATGTCTGAAGGAACTTGTACTGTCACCAGACATTTCTCTGTCACAATGATTCTAACTGGAATTATCCTAATAGCAGATTGGCTGTCTCATTAAGTTGATAATGAGTATGTTTATGTTAAAAGGACATATTAGTGTTGCTTTCTGTGTTTTCTCATGTTCTTTAGGCTTGAATGAAGATTTTAATGCTTTTTCTATAAAAAGATCCTTAATTAGGATCTAGTAAATTAGATTAGATTTAAAAGCAGGTTATTAGAGTATTCCTTGAATTGCTGTCATCTTTACAGTTGAAGTAGGTAAAGATAATCACACATATGCATCACCTGGGCACCATATAACAAAGGATGTGTTTGGGTTTGAACAGCAGCCCATTTGTTTTTTGTGATTCCTGGTATGCCTTTGCTGACAGAATGAGATTAAATCAATTTCTTCACTTAGCTTCTTACAGCTGTAAAGAATATGTTTCCACCTGAGAGGTAATCCTTGTGAAGAGACAGCTAATGTTTTCTCTCAGAGCTGGTCATGAAATAAACCTGATCCCCAGACTGCCTGAAGGCTAATGGTGCTAAGGGAAGCAGCACTCCAGATTCCGATCAAGGATGCATAAGGGTGAAGGTCTGACTGTGGCTCTGTTTTGTATTTTACACAAAAATAAAGCACAACAGCAATGTTTTAGACAATAACAAGAGACATTTTATGTAGTTGAATTGCTTGAGTGTGTACAAAAAACACATGGATATGAAAACCAGCATTCACAGGCAAAATAATGTTCTCTGTCCACTATCACCGTGAGCAAGGCATGATATTTAGCAAACAAACAAAATCAAGAATTCCAGAGTTGCAGTTTTATGGTTCAGAGATTTCACTTCTCCCCCATCTCCCTCCCAAAAGGGCAACTCTGCCAGGGATAATTGGTATAGCTGTGCTATTGGTGTATCCCAAATACCCGTGGTAGTCCTTGAAAACACAGCTTTTAGCTGGATGGTAACCTGTGATGTTAAGGGAGAGGCTGCAACAGTTACACAGAATTTAAACTATATATGTGTGCGTATACACACAAGCATTATTGTTAGGGCTGTATTCAACAGTCAGTTGAAATCACCTTGGGATTATTGTAATTGCTTTTGATTTTTCAACTGAATTTATTTTGTGTTAGTATTGGTCAGTCCTGTCATATTTCTGTTTGGAAAAAAAAAATGGGGAAATGTGATATCACAGGCTGTGGATCCTATTTTGTGGGGCTTTTTTCCCTTCAAAAATAATACTGATCTTCACAGTAACTTGGATGGACTCTGTTCTATTTTGATTTTTTGATTCTTTGTTCTATTTCTTTCCTGCCTCTTTCCCTTCGGTAGCAGTCAAGTCAAAGCCAGAGGCAAGAATGTGGAAAAATACCTGCTACTGAAATAAACAGTGTGATTAATGTGCCGGATGCTTTCTTGTCAGTGTGGAGTGATAAACAAACTTGTTAGCAGAGCTGAGACTTTTAGGCCAACCACCTGCTATGTATCCTGGGTATTCGCAGGCAGAACACGAGCGTACGTTACTTTCCAAAAATGAGCAAACATCAACTTCTCTTTGTAACTTCCACATTACACATCTTAACTGAAACAAGAAAAATTGTCATTAAAACTAAGTAGTTCACATTATTTAACCGAACTACCAAAATTTGTAATAATTAATAGTGAAATACTGTCTGGGTCAAAATCAATAAAGTAAGCAAATTAGTTTTAGTGCTTGATTAGTTAAATTGCCACGCTACTACTGCAGAATAATCAATCTTTGTTGTCCATTGGGTAAGAATCTCAGTAGGGAACCTTATTACAGTCAGTCAAACTTCTAATTGGAACCTAGTGAAGTATCCTCTTCCATCTTCAAAAGTGCTGGCATGATCTTGTCAGGATCAGATATTTTAAATTACTTTATAGCCTTAGAAAAAAAAATCCACCTTAAGATAACAATAAAAACATCTGAAAAAACATGTTGGCAAAATAAAACCTCTTGTTCAACTTTCATTCAACTGCAAACCAAAAAAAATCTTCAGACTGTGATACGTATTAACTATTCTGCTCTGTGCTAAGGAAATGTTCTTACTGATTTTGGCAAGCAAGGCAATTAAGAATAGTATGTTTTTGAACAGTAAGACAGACAACTTTAAATCTTGATAGAGAAGGTTGTTCTAATCAACACAGCAAGATGAAACCAATGATCAAAAAAAAGTTTAATTTTGTAGATTTGCATGCTACCTAAGTATTTTCCTCACAGTTTGTTTATAGTTATAAAATATTTTGTCACTTTTTTTTTTGTAGATTCAGAAATAAAAATCTAGGTATTTAATACCTCATTATGTCTTATATTCCTGGCAAACAAAAACTCCTAGTTTTCCTTCTCAGACCCTTCCTTTAACATTGGAAATTAAAATATATCTTGCATTGCCTAAAATTCTGTATGCATGTTAAACAGTAATTATAAAACAATACTTTTACAATACTTTTTATCTGTTGGATAATTCAAAAGAAAAAAACCCTTTCATCCAGCCTTCAATAGGAGGTTGAGATGCTTCTAGTCAAGTATGAAACAAAACAAGAGATTTAATGTGGAGAACTTACATACCAAGTTCAAACAGCATTGCTATTTGCATTTGGAGTATGTGTGGTCCTATGAAATAAGTGCTCATGATACAGTATATTATTATGCATAACTGTAGCTATGAATTGGATCCAAGTTAACTAAGCAATGACTGCAAACTCCTGGCAAATGTGTTGAACCAAGCGGTCAGGTATTGAACATGCAGTGAGAATCATATTACTGAAATACAGACTTCATCAGCAATGCAAAAGTTTTTTGACAGGTGAAATTCTATCATTTATCAAAAGCTCTCTGTACCTCTGTTTTAAGAAGGCAAGCACTGTAGGTGGAGTTATTCCTGGTTCATCAGGGGAATATAGTCAAGACAATCTTAATGAAGCCTGGGGTCTCCAAATTCAGAGAATGAGAAATTTGATTCATCTGTCTGTGACGAATCCCTTCCTATTGAGAGCAGTGCAATCATTTGTAATTTTGAAAATTTGGTATAAAATATGTAAGCGAAGAATTCTATTTTGAGGGCATTTTGCCACAGACTTCTCACAAATGTAATCCCAGAGACATTCTGGGCTGCTGAATTGCAGCAGCCAGAGGAATAAAAAAACACTTCTTCCTGTTTCCTCCAAAATATCATATGTGAGAAATCATAGGGAGGGAAAAATAACTGCAATAAAATGTTACAATATTTTTGTCAGATTTATTGCATTTGGACTGCTTGTATTCACTTATTTTAAAATTATGCAAAATGCCTGTATCACAACATTGTTTCCTGCTTAACTTAAAGAATTTGCTGAAGACTAGGTATTTTCTTTCTTGTATCTTACAGCTGGAAGCATGAAGGTATTGGAAGTGATTGTTAGGAGTCAGTCATAATGGACTAGGAATGGAAGGCAAGTTCCTTAAATTCTAGTTTCCTAGAAGGGATGGAATTTATTTAATTTAAGAATTTAAAAGGAATCCAAAAGTTAGTTTCAAATGGAAACTTCACTTGAAATAACACTGAGGAATTGTCACACTTTAATCATCTGGAGTGAAGTGTTATTTGGATTTTGATCCTTCATCATATTCCTTAACAGAAATGTGCTGTGGGAGTTTTGGTTCAGTTTTCCAGAAATTTTGAATTTACTGACAATTTTGGAAGTTGTGGGTAGAAGTACAGAACTTTTGATAAGCAATTTCTGGTATGTCTAACCTTATCTTTTCCCTTCCTCTGTTAATTTCAAAGTCAGGTCACGTGCAATCCTGATGCTCTGCCCTGTCAAAAGAGAATGAGAAGTCAACACAGATTAAATGAGTGATGCTCCAAGTGGAGCACATCCTTCCTTGACTGGAATAAGTGTCGGCAGCCAGGTAGGTGTAACATGCACCTCTCTTATTTCTGTGTGCCCGTGTATGCATACTGACAATTCCATCCTGATGTACCTGACTAGCCTTTGAAAGTGATAGATAATTTAGGAAAGCAGTAGGAGAGTGTGGAGGAAGTTAGTCCCTCAACTGGCATAAAACTGCATTTACTCATTCATCATAACTCGTCAATTTCACTACTATGACATCAATTTATCTAGTTGAGCATATAAGCCTTTTTTGAAAAGATTATGCTGGCTTTAGTGAAGCTGTGATGATTTATGGCTACTTAAAATCTGCCCTCCGGATCAATGCATGCCAAATCTTATCTTAATATACACAGAAACTTCTTTGAAAAGGCTGCTGCTATACACTTCATGCGTATCAAGCAGCTGCAGAAAAGTGAGAAACAGTAAGTCAGCCACAACCCAGCAACTCAGTACATAACCTCATCTCTATCTAAAATGCATTTTTCTCAACTACAGCTCTGACAATACACTTCTGCATCAACTCAGTCCTCTTTTACACAGAACTTCTATCAGATTTTCCCCTGTTCTGCACAATCAGTACTAGTCGTGGATGGTTGGAGTAACAGCTCATTGTATCAGCCAGCTTGAAATGAAGAAAAGCAATTAAGGTATAGAATCATAGAATCATAAAATCATACAATCATAGAATAAATGGGTTGGAAGAGACCTACGGGATCATCGAGTCCAACCATTCCTATCAAACACTAAACCATGCCCCTTAGCGCCCCATCCACCTGTGCCTTAAACACCTCCAGGGAAGGTAAATCAACCACCTCCCTGGGCAGCCTGTTCCAGTGTCCAATGACCCTTTCTGTGAAAATTTTTTTCCTGATGTCCAGCCTAAATCTCCCCTGGCAGAGCTTGAGGCCATTCCCTCTCATCCTGTCCCCTGTCACTTGGGAGAAGAGGCCAGCTCCCTCCTCTTTACAACCTCCCCTCAGGTAGTTGTAGAGAGCAATCAGGTCTCCCCTCAGCCTCCTCTTCTCCAGGCTAAACAACCCCAGCTCTCTCAGCCGTTCCTCATAAGGCCTGTTCTCCAGCCCCTTCACCAGCTTCGTTGCTCTTCTCTGGACTCGCTCCAGAGCCTCAACATCCTTCTTGTAGTGAGGGGCCCAGAACTGAACACAGGATTAGAGTTTCGATCTCACCAATGCCAAGTACAGAGGGAGAAGAACCTCCCTGGACCTGCTGGTCACGCCGTTTCTGATACAAGCCAGGATGCCATTGGCCTTCTTGGCCACCTGGGCACACTGCTGGCTCATGTTCAGTTGCTGTTAACCAACACCCCCAGGTCCTTCTCCTCCAGGCAGCTTTCCAGCCAGACTTCTAGTCTGTAGCACTGCATGGGGTTGTTGTGCCCCAAGTGCAGGACCCGGCATTTGGCCTTGTTAAACCTCATGCCATTGGACTCTGCCCAGTGGTCCAGCCTGTTCAGATCCCTTTGCAGAGCCTCCCTACCCTCCAGCAGATCCACACTTCCACCCAGCTTAGTGTCGTCTGCAAACTTGCTAAGAGTGTACTCAGTCTTCATCCAGGTCATTGATAAAGACATTGAACAGGGCTGGACCCAGCACTGAGCCCTGGGGAACCCCACTTGTCACTGGCCTCCAGATGGATTTAACTCCATTTACCACCACTCTCTGGGCCCAGCCGTCCAACCAGTTTTCCACCCAGGAGAGTGTGCGCCCGTCCAGGCCAGAGGCTGACAGTTTCCATAGAAGAATGCTGTGAGAAACTGTGTCAAAGGCTTTACTGAAGTCCAGGAAGATACATCCACAGCCTTTCCCTCATCCAGCAGCTGAGTCACTTTGTCATAGAAGGCAATCAGGTTAGTTTGGCAAGATCTGCCTTTTGTGAACCCATGTTGATTGGGCCTGATCACCCGGTTCTCTTGCATGTGCTTCATGACAGCACTCAAGATCACCTGTTCCATGACTTTCCCTGGCACTGAGGTCAGACTGACAGGCCTGTAGTTCCCTGGATCCTCCCTGTGACCCTTCCTGGAGATGGGCACAACATCAGCCAGCCTCCAGTCCAGTGGAACTTCCCCAGTCTTCCAGGACTGTTGGAAGATGATGGAAAGGGCTTTGGCCAGCACATCCACCAGCTCCTTCAATACCCTTGGGTGAATCCCATCTGGACCCATAGACTTGTGGGTGTCTAGTCGGGCTAGCAAGGCTCTGACCACCTCCTCTTGGATCATGGGAGCCTCATTTTGCTCCTCTAGCTCTTGGGTTTGTACACAGAGGGAACAACTTTCTTTACAATTAAAGACTGAGGCAAAGAAGGCATTAAGTACCTCAGCCTTTTCCTCCTCCCCTGTCACTGTTGTTCCTTCTGCGTCCAACAGGGATTGTATGGTCTCCCTAATCCTCCTATTATTATTTATATATTTATAGAAAGATTTTTTGTTATCTTTCACCGACTTTGCCAATCTGATTTCTAGTTGAGCCTTTGCCCTTCTGATTTTTTCTCTACACAATCTCACTTCCCTCCTGTAGTCCACCCAAGAGACCTGTCCCCTCTTCCAGAGCCCATAAACATTCCTCTTCTTCCTGATATCACTCAAGATCTCACTGTTCAACCAAGCTGTTATTTTCCCCTGCCGGCTTTTTTTCCAGAACATGGGGATGGCTTTCTCCTGAGCTGCTAGGATCTCCTGTTTGAAGAGCTCCCAGCCCTCATGGGCTCCCTTGCCCTTAAGCACTGTCTCCCATGAGACTTTGTCAAACAGCCTTCTGAAGTGGAAGTATATTTATTTTTCACCACCATTCATTCCTTGAACATGTAGAGCTTGATTTCGGTTCCCTCTTGAGTCACAGTTAATAACTTCCTAAGTCCAATTGTTTAAAAATACTCACATGGTAACTAGGTGTAAAGCATTCTGTCATAAAACTACTACAATTAGGCTTTGACTTTAGACAGCTCCGGTGCACCCTTGACTCGATATGTAGTCTTAAAGGAGAAATGTTTAACACAAGAGCCAACTTTAAGGACTACAGTGCTTTCTACCTCCCTGTTATTCTATTATGTTATTCTATAATGCAGAGAAGTGAAAAGGAACCATGTGACCATCAAATTATTGACACCTTTCAGGAAGTCGAGAATTGCTGAATGTGTTTGGTGCTCCTTGAATGTTTAGACAAACAATATGTATTTGTGGTTAGTGTTTTTTTCCTTATATTATTAATGATGATAAGAAAATTATGTATATTATTTTCTGTCAAAATTGTTGTTTCAAGTGTTTTTACCAATGTAATTTGTAATAATTTGTCTGTAAGCACAATATTGCACTTGTATTTTGTCTTACCTCTTCTTAACTATTTGTTCAAGAAAAAAATGGGTTTAAGCTATATTGATACTTCTTCATCATGTTTGTAAACTCTCACTGTCCTTCTTCAAGTCTGAAAATCCCCTAAATGTTTATTTGTACCTCAGAAGTTATCTGGAATATCTCTCATTCATTTAGTGACGGAAAAAGCAATGTAAATTAAGATTACACATATACTGAATTTTACTTAGCAAGTGTTACTTTTCTTTTCAGAATAAACTTCATTGTGACATGGTTTGCACAACCATAATACATTTGACTTCTCCAAGAGTGAGGGTTTGTATTAACTTAGAAATACAAAACTGAGCACAACACATGTAAAATCTGAACACAATGAAGAAAGATCCTTCTGTGACTTTGAGGCTTAACTGAAATTCTCCATCAGAATGGAGAAACTGTTGATTTAACTGTTTGTATTTGGTGTTTGACTGCTCGGAGTTGGAAATTATTTCCCAATGCTCATAAACAAGCAGACAGTGCTGTTTTCATCAGGGTTCTTAACTGTACGTTTAGACACACATAGATGGATGTTCTTCAGGTGCCCCTCTTTCTGGTGGTAACAGAGGGAATAAAAATTGTGGAAAAAAGCTGAAAGAATCAAAGCTTGAGATATGAACTTAACCCTTCACTTTCTTTAAGGTCCTGTGCTACAAAGGCTGTATTTTATGACCGTCCATTGTAGCCCTTAATGGATTTATAGACACACATGCATCATCTGCTTAGTCATTCAAGCCTTCCTCATCAAAACAGCCTTAGGAACAAATACTTGTGTTGGATGCACCTTTATTAGGGAGAAACAGATCCAGTTTGTCACGAAGAGAATGGACTTGTCAGTATTCAAAAGTCACTAAAGGTGAGCTGCTGCTGGGGGTATCCCTGTTGAGGTGGAGTGGGTAAGCATGTCTCAGGACTAGGACTATAGTCATCAGTTTTATCAACTATCAGTGATAAAGGGCTGTATGAAAGTTAGATGCAGATGATCTCTTTGGGGAGAAGCCTAGTCATTTATTTTTTTTTCATAACAGTCGTATTCTCTTCCACAGTGAAACATAATCAACATATATTTACATATTTCATGTAATCAGGACAAGTGGTGGTGCATGCTAAAAGCAGGATGTTATGGTCAGAGTGTACAGCTTCATCTTGGTATAATGCAACTATTTACAAAAGCCAACCACACAAATTTACAACAAGCATAACCCTTGTTTATTCTCTTGAACTTGAATCTGTAAGAGTACTATGTTATACTGCAGTCCCTCTAGAAACAGTGGCTTTGGAAAGGTCTCACAATGCGTTGTTAGGTCTGCCAGGTCTAGTAATGACAACAATGCATACTGGTTTTTACTTTGTTCAGCTCCATGGAACAGTTCAGACAAAAGACTAAGCTGATTTCCACTTCATGTCATGATTTGTCAATTGAGCACTTAATAAATTTAAAGGAATAATCTTTATTATATTTCTCCTTTTGAATAAAATGTGCTAGGAGAGATGCTATCCCGGGCATAACTAGAATACAACAGGACTGCACAGTTTTAAATGATGATTTAGTTTACCTTCTAGAAACTATGTTACTACTGAGAAATATGAAAGAGAAAGAACATGTTTGTCTTTCTCAAAAAGAATTTAAAAAATCCCACATAAATAATCTATGTGTTTAACTCTTGACAGGTCTTGAATCAATCAACACAACAATCCATTTCAGAAATTTGAAAGAAACACAGTATTTCTAATAAAAAAATTTACATGAGGAGAATTCTTGCACCCCTCTGGATGCTTGTCTACAAGCTGGTTTATAAAACTAGAAAAATGTATTGTATCAGAGGAAACTATGATTTTTTTCCTTCTGACAGCTAGGTTTCCAGTGCTTTGAAAGTGCAGTATCCAGGAGGCACGTACAAAAGCAATTCTTAATATATTCTTTTATTTATATATGCATATACAAGAATATATATTTCATACACATATATGTAATATATAACGTGTGTGTTTTATAAATAAATATGTATTTATGTAAATTAGTCATATATATCTCAGAAAATGAAAACCGGTGCGCAAAGGTCATCACAGTTCAAAAATCTCATTAGATCTGAGCAGCCCGTCCTATTCTGAAGTCCATAATGGTCCATAATGTACATCTTGACACCTAGGTAAATATCTTCAGTCTGGATAATACAAGTAGATTTCTTCAGTGGACTAATATATTAATCACATCTCCTTACTTCCTTTTTCTTTTTAAAGTGCCCAACTCTTTTCTTTCCTTCCTTTTGCTGCCAGCAGAAGTAATACTCTGTCTCCTCAGCTTTAGCATCTGTAAGCAAGACTCAGCTATAGCTTGTGCTCCTTCCATTCCAGATGATGTGGCTAAAGCTTGTTTCATGGGTAGGAGCATGCCAGGGCTCACCACAAGCACTTTGTGAATACACATTAGCAATCTGAATCTGTTCTCCCAGTCCCCACACAGGAACAGCTCAGCTTGTTACCATTTCTAGCACATCTTCATCTGTTGTGTGATTTACTGCAGCTATGACGCAGTAATTTCTTTCTATTTCTGGAAGGCAAAAAAAAGAGGCATCATTATAATTTTAAAAGTCACCAGAAGTTATTCACATCAGCATTATGCTACATTTTACCTCCTCCATTTATCTATTTGTCAAAGCAGAATGCTTTCTATTGTAGGAAGAGCCAGTGAGGCAAAGTGCTGTGCTACAGAACGATTTACCAGTAATTACAAGCAAAGAATAGATTAGCTTACTTTATAAATTCTTTCATAAACCATGGAATTATGGAAGTAGCATCCTACAGACCGTGTTCCAAAGCTCAGTGACTAGAGGTGTCAATCAAGAAGGCAGAAGCTCAGACTGAATATTTTTTCATGGTTAAAATATGTATGAGGGTGCTCTAATGATTCTCTGCTGTCTAATGAGGTACACACTCACACTCCAATAATTTCCTTGATTGCAGCTCTAAAATAGTCCCTTTTCAGTCTACGTTGTTTGTTGGGTTTTTATTGAAAAATGAAAGAATTCAGTATGACAGTTATTCTCTTAGTCAAATTTTCTTGAATTTTGTCCATAGGTTTAAAAGTTGATAACTGAAGAAAAGATAAGTGAAGTAAAAAGAAAAGATCCTAGATAGGGAGTTAAAAAATAAAATGGAAAGAAAAAAGAAAAACAAGTAATTGCCTGGTTAAGTTCTTTGCTTATCCAGGAGGTAGAGTTTTCATTTGTGCTTGCTGTGCTTAACATCACATGATGTGTAATGCCCTATGGAAGCCATGAGGGTAATTGAGAATTGTTACCACTAGAGGCAATGATGATAATAAAGCTCCTATGGAAACTTGGCAAAATCATCTTCTTAAGAAGGTCTTAAAAACTGAAGCTATTACAAAGATCAGAACTGCCCAAAACTATTCTACCCAGTTATTACATGATTGGAAAGTGTGGCCCCAATGAATACAAAATATTTCCTTGTGAAGGGTGGAGTGATCCCAAAAGAAATCTGAATTTTCTAGCACAGGAAAAGAAATATAAATTCATTGTATTAGCTGAAATGGTGTGGTTTAAATGAATCATTTCAATTGGTTGTTTCACAAAGTTGTCAGTTAAACAAATCTCTTCCGTCAGCACAATTTAGTGTCACTGAATCAGCATTTTCCAATGAAAAAGTAACTTATGAGAAAATGTCTAGTTTTGATCTGTATAATACTTTCCATCAGGCTAAGAGGCTGTTGTTTCTGAGAAGGGTTGTCCAAGCTTCTTTTCATAAACACTTCTTGTTTTAAGTCGGAGATGCTGTCATGAAGAAAGGATAGAAGTTAGTAAATCTAGTGGTCTTAAGTGCATTGAGGCCGGTAGTGTTAAAATGATCTCGTATCCTTATTCTGTCCCTCTCCATTTTCTTTTGTCTCCACAACAGGAGAATGGTTTTCATCATTTTCAGAGAGGTTTGTCCCATTTCGTTCCTATGAAAGAATGAATGTGTCTTCCTTTGTTTTAACTTGCTTTTTCAGTTTACTTTTCTCCACACTAGTCTCCCTTATGAGAAGCATGTATACTGAGAACTGTGGGTTGAAGGACTGTTCTTATCTAGCATTAATGGATTTTTCTTGAAAATACAATTAAATGTTAAATGAAGGGTAAAAGGTGAGCAGTCATTTTAAGTAAGTTATTAACACTAATTGCAATCAGTGATTCAATTAATGCTTTGTTAGATGAATAAGATAAATCTAGAAAGCACTGACCAATAGGGAACAGAAGGTACTCATTAGAAGTGTTAAGCTGAATATTAATAATACTGTTATGTGTTTGGAAACCATGGCAACAGTAGTGAATGGCAATAAAGATAATTTTCTAATATCTAAATATATTCATTAAAAACTGTTCCCACCTCTACTCTTGATCCCAATGGCAGATAACTTCCCTAAAATAATATTTATGGTATGTGGGTATGAAAGGGGAAAATGCTAAAGAATAACTGGGGAGAAAAAAAATGATTAAGTCAAGGTGAGGCATTTTTTTTCCTCAACTTTCTGTGTAAGCTGAAAATAAACATACTTGGAAATTTTTGGTCATAATGGAGGTACAAAGGACTCAGCCAGCTGACCTTATATTAAACCCTCATTGCAACCTTCTAATAGTAAATCTTAGGCAGAGTTTACATGAGAAGTCCCTCCTTCACTGGGGGTTTGAAGAACAAGTTGTTTAAACATCTGTCAGGAATAGTCCAGCATTAATTCTGCTTTTGGATGAAGGAATAAACCAGGTGGTCTGCTGGGCCCAGCAGCATTTTTCTTGGCTATGTGGAATCATATACTAAGAGCCTCTAAGGGTGTGCCCCTGCTGTGACTTTTGAGTGTTAGCACTTGGTATGGAGCAGAGTCCTTGATCTTACAGGACACCACCTAAATACAGATAGTCATTGAATTCAAACTCTATATATCTTCTCACTACTGATTCTTTCTGTCTCAGGCAACTCTTTATCTGAGCCATGCTGTTAGTGTGTATAGAGAGTAATCTCACATGGAGAAGTTAACACATTGAGATATTTCTTTCCAGACCATTTAACAGTTCTTGGAAGAGACAGATCTCTATTCCCAGATGAGCAGGTGTTTACCTTGGTGTACATCACAAGAAAACACAAGGGGCAGAGAAATGCTGGGGGTTTCTCTTTTCCTTTGTGCAGTGTTTACTAATTCCTGGACAGACACAGCTGCCTTAGCGATGCAGAACGCTAGAGTAAAGAGATGTAATATGGGAAGAAGGTACTTTCTGAAGGAAAGGGTGGGTAAGGTCTTAATGGCTAGCTGAGTCAATAAGAAGGCACTTAAGTCCACCTGAATTTCCCACATAAGTGGAAGTAGAATGTGCTACTGACATCCAGAAATTAATTCCAATAGATACCATGCAATTTGATTAAAGATCTGGAAAATGAGCTCTTTGCACACCAGGAAACAGTCAAATTCAGTTCCAAGATATTGATATTCGCTGGAAAATGGCATTCTCTGGTGAGGACAGCAGTGATTTCCTTGCGTCCCAAATCTAAATGGAGCATCTTCTTAAAAGCACATGCCAATCGCTGCAATCCACATGCAAGTCACAGATGCCACGTTTCTTTGGTGCGTCTGTGTCAAGTAGCCACAGAGGGAACAGGGTTGTATCGATTTTAGGTGTTTGTAGTAGATCATGAAGAGAGAACTCATCTTTTCATTTTATAGGCAGTTGGTATATGGGAAGGAAAAAAAAGAAAATGGAGAAATATTTTCTTAAAAAGAATAAAAATATACATACATATCTTCCTTGTTGTGTGAGCTGCCATATGTGGAGAGAAAGAGAGAGAGGGTTGGCTATTGAGACTCTTTCTCTTACTTCATGGCATAGGTCAGGAAGATAGCTTTTGAGCAAAGGCTTGAACAACAATTGAACAAATAATCTGGACTTCCACTACTGTCAGTGGAACTCAGTAATAAACAAATAGGTACTTGTGAGGTGAAAGTCACCTTAACCCCACAACTGATGACTCTAGTGGCATGAGTATTCAGACAGTTTATTCTTCCTTAAACTCATTTTTATAAATAACGGATTACAAATGACAGACATTTTAATTAAAAAATAAAAGCTTATTTATAAAAATAAATATCTGTTTATGTGCTTGTTCTTCTAATAATACCATGAATTAATGAAATTGAAGTGTCCACTAAGTGTAAAACTTGTGCCTGGAGGAATGATGAGACTCGTAACTAGCCTCTGCAGAGTGCAGTAGCTCATTCTGTATTACGCAGTATTTTCTCTTCTGCAGCATTCTTATCTCTACTTTGGAGCAAATACTAAATATTCTGACTTGAGGTCTTCCTGTGGTCGTGAATCTCAGAAGAAACTAAACGCCTGTCAATGATACTCTATATAAACAAGTCTGTCCTACATTTGCTTTGGTTTTGATTGAATTGAATGAACAATTTCTAATCCTTTCTTGAATGCTAATTGTTGTCATTGAACCAATTTGCAGTTACTGAGGATATAGAAGTGGAATAGTGACACCTGTATTCAGACCTCAGCTGGTTATTTTTAGAATTGCAGCCCCTCCTCACCTTCCTTAAAAAAAAAGATATATATTTCTGTATGCGGGCATGCCCATTTTCACTTGATCTAAACCATCGTACTCCTAAGGATTTTGTGGCAGTTAACTGTTTTACACTGTTTGAGAATTCAGCCTGGTAAAACAACACCTGAAATCTAGTGAGCTCCTAAACCTCTCTCTACCCTTTCTGGACCCTTGTGGGTTTGCATTCTTCAAATCAATGCAGTATCTAATTAATCGTAGAACAGGCTGAGTGCACTGGCAGGAAGTATCACCTCCCAATAATCGCTCTATCTTTTTCAGTAGCAACTATTTTTATATACTCCCTTTTCCCAGCTGCAATTTCAATGCCATTATTATGGGGTGAGATAAAAAATAGAGTTTTTTTTCCCTAAATGCATATGCAACAACAAACAGATATGTGGCAAAGTGCTAAAGCTGATGATTAACACATAAGTCTAATAAGAACATATTAAGTGCTGCAAGGTGACTTTCAAGAAATCTTGCTGGGTTGTGCTTTCCCAGAGAATGGAATTACTATAAAGCAAGCTAACTTTCTCTGACTAGATGCAATTGATTATTAGATTGCAGCTTCAAGGTAAAAATGGTTTGTCCTATTTTGCCTTTAAACTGGCAAGCTAACTCTGTGACTGTAAAAGAGGTGCCTTAAGTGGAAAGAAGGCTATCTGCACTGAAGCTCCATATGTGCACAAGAAGAGAGAATGAACTTTGCTCCAGTGTCAGAGGCTGCAGGTGAGGAAGCCAGATGAAGTACAGGAGAGGCAAAGGGAATCTACTCCCTTGCTTGAATGAGCAAATCTCCTAAAAAAAAGCACCTAGGAATAGAGCTTATTCGCCTCTAAAATTTCAAACTCCCAAGTATAACTTATATAGAGTTTGACTCAAAATTGAGAAAACATCTTGGAGGGTAGATTTTTTGTTAAACTAATAGTATCTGTGTTTTTATTAGTTCTTTTCCCCTAGCTTGGGTTAGTACAAGGACAACTATCATTAGGTAAAGGCTAATGGTTCCAGGTGTCTAGAACTAAATGCAAGAGTACTGAAGGTCATAGTATCAATCACTGTGTGACTGCAAAGTACTTCTTGGTTTACACATCCCAAATCAATTATTTCTGTGTTTTCCACCAAGCAAAGCAATTTTTCAAGAGTGTCAAACCTGAACAAGAGTTCTGGCCTTTAACTGAGCACCTGCCTCAGCTTTCTTAGCCATATCTCTACTTCTTTGTCAACTGCACAACAGCTTCCCTTGTGATAGCGTTTATCGAGGATTCTTATCTATCATTTCTTCCTGACTTCCAGCTACATGCTGCAAGCATATGCGGATGGCAATCAATGGGAAGCACTGTCCCACCATTCATCCAAAGGAAAAGATTTGGAGAAGAGAGTTCTCTATATCTACTCTCATTTCAAGAAAAAGGCTTTTGCTTAAATGCTTAAGTGAACATTGTTACTTTCTGTTCTCTAGGAGGCAAACAGGGAAGGATGCTGTTTGTTAATTCTTCTTTCACTGCCAAAGGATTGAGTGTCATATTGAGGGTAGATGATAAGCTAAAATTGACACTTCTGATGCAAAAGCTGTAACTCTGCATCAGCCTGAAGAAGTAGTCAACATTATAGAAACCTACTTTATGCATTACATGCAATTAGGCATGTTGTGTGCAGTTAAAAATGCAGGTTTAGTTGTTAGCCTTACATCTGTAGCTAAATAGACATTTAGACAGCCCGTTCTCCACCTTGCATCACATTCTTTTGGACATCCTGCAATGCCTTTTCCATTTATTCATTATTTTCTCTACTCTCAAATTGCACAAGAAGTCTTTAATTCTTACTGAGGCTTCCATATAAATATGTAAACGGTCTTTGCACACCTTTGCTGTAGCTAAAAGCACACCTAGTGTCAGTGCTTCCCATTTCCTGTTCCTACCAATTTCTTTGGAGTGATGTGTGTCAGTCAATTTCAGTTCATTTTCACACCAGCTAAGTGGATTGATATGTATCACTAGCCTTATTATACTATCGTTCACCTTGCAGGGATGTTTTGATGAGTTCATTCTGCAATTCTTCATTATCCAAAAAAATATTCAGATATTAGCCATGCAACCATTTCCCCAGGCTATTATGAGTGATTTCAAACACTGGAAGTTCTACTGGAAAGCTGTAAACTGCTCAAATATTTGCTAGCAACTACATCCTGCTCTAAGATGTATTGTCCTTCAGACAAAACATAATTTGCCCAGAGAGGTAGTGAGTTATGAGGAGAAAATCATCTTAGCAGTGACTCGTGTGACAATCTCGTTTGTAAATGCTGTTCAAGGCAGATCGAACGGTGACAGAGAGTGCATCTGAATAGAGGGTTTTGTCAATGTAATTTTGTTTGCTATGGAAGGTGGATGCCATTAGTGACAAGACCGAAACATTGCGAGTGCTCAGTTTGGAGATGACATACTTTTGCAAGTAATTATAAGCCATAGGGCAAAAGAATCAGAATCCTGAAGTGACAGGATAATCAGAGATTTGCTGAACATTCAACTGCTTCATGGTAAGGAAACCGTCTTCTAACCAAGTCTTTGCCTCGGCCTCCTACACATTATGGGTCTCCTGAATAAATTATCTGAATATTCAGCAGAGATACAACTGAGGATACCAAAGAAGCTCTTTCACCACTTATGACTGAAAGAATAGGAGGTGCAAAAGGGGCTTTGGTAGATCACTAGGTCTATCCTTGCTGGCAGAGCTGCAACTGAATTTGTTGACAGATGCCTGGGAAAAAAAGGATGGGACCTGTTGAGTGCCTTCATTGTGTTTCTAATTTCTTCTGTGCTGGGGCAGCACTAACAAATGTGCTGAGGAGGCATTATATCCCACCTGAGCTGGTCTCCCAACAGAGACTCACAGGAATTGGCCTGTCCAGGGTGGACAGCAGTTGACTGGATTGATAGCAAAAGGAGCCTGTGGTACTAGCCTCTGTTAAACTACCTAGGATTAATGTTCAGTGCACAGACTTACTAGAATTTGATACACTTTCTTCTTTTAAAGTGTCCTGTCAAATTCTGTCTGATCATTAGTTGATATAAGTTACTATTGTTCTTCTGAGGACAATATACTACTGCTGTTTTTCCCAGCTGGGGATTTGTTCCTACATGTTGAAACCAAAGCTGCTGAAGAAATAAAATATTCATTGCAAGAAGCTGGAAAACGCTTCTAATTTGCTGCTTCTGATTGTTGCTGTTAACTGCCTTTGGCTCCACGGCGGCTGGCACAATCATATCAGAAAATGGGTGTGCGGAGAACTGGGAAACATGAATATTGTTTGGATGACTGTGAGGCATGCCACTGTGTGGGTGTTTTTATAAAGGGTTATGTGCAAATGAGATAGATTTAAAGGGCGTTTCTAGCAGGAGGATGAGCAAACCAAAATGGTTTTTCAAATCCCTTCTAATAGGTAGTTTTATCGCTGCAGGAGAGGATTCTGGTCCCCTAGGGTGATGACAGGACTGTTTTGTCAGAGAAAGAGATCAAAAGACACTGATCCACTAGACCTAGATGAGCCATCACAGTGACAACTGGAGGAAAAAAACCAAAAAAACTATTGATGGCTGAATCAGACTTTGTCCTCACGGCCATAATGAAGGTCTTGAAAGGAAGGCTAATTACAGCCATGAGCACACTCAGGCACTATCACTTCAGAGGTGTTTGTGGAGTGCTAATCAGACACACGGTTGTGGAAAAATGTTTCCTGTGTCACTGTACCCTGGCAGTGGTTGTAATAGCTCCTGACAGTGCTGGGCCAGTAGGTTCATGTGCTGTCACAGTTGGTACTGGCAAGGTCATCACCCATGGAACTGGTGACGCAGAAATGGAAGGGACAGCAAGCACAAATGTTTAGGAGAGCAGTACTCCTGGGCTCTGAGCATTAAAGAAGAGCTCTTCAGTCCAACGCTCCGGCAGAGGTTGAAATATCAGAGGATGAAGGAAAAGCCAAGTGTAACAAGGATGATGTTCAAGAATGTAAAAACTATCTTTCTTCTCTACCTGTCAGTAATTTGAAGAATTAATATAAACCTTTTCCAAACTAGTGCATGCCAGTCACATGTTTCCACTGCAGCTACTGACTTTGGTCAGTGATGAGTCAATGCTGAAGGGAGCAGAGAGCTGCAGTCTGCTGAGACAACTGGGCAAATGCAATGAGGAAATACTGGGAGGTCATGCCCCTCCCTGGAGCTGGGAATATTATCTATATTGTTCTTGACAGGTAGTTCCAAAATTCATAGTCCAGTAACAGAGAATCAATGAACACAAACTTCCTTTGGCTGACTGTCCCCATGAGTCATTATTCTACTATTTAGCCTTTTTCCCAATATCTATGCTAAATCTCCCTGATTTTGCTTCTTAAATTATCTGCTTTTTCTTTCACCTTTAATGAATATGCAAAAATATTTAGCCTTTTCTCAGTAGAGATACATCTTGAATATAGAGGAATATTATCATACTTCTAAGTTGTCTCTTCCCTAAATTAAATAACCTGAAATCTTCAAGTGTTCCTTATAGGATATTTTTTCTAGGTGTCTAAAAATTTTCTTAGTGTCTTTCAGAATCCCTTCAACTGGACTATACCCTTCCTGAATTGAATTAATTATATGCCAGCTGCACCCTTACTGATAGAGCAGAACTTCTTCATCTCAGAGATGATATTCCTGCTACATTCTCATATGGACTTTTAAAAAAAAACTTTAGTCTTATGTCTAGCTAATGATTGAAAATGATGTCTTATTTCCTTACTGTGGTATCAATGCTAATCATTCCCTAATATGGTGCTTAAACATCTGGTTATCTCTACCTATATGCAGAGCTTTGTATTTCCCTTACTGAATTACAGTCCTTTTATCCCAGGCCAATTCTTGTGTTTTCAAGATAATTTCAACATTTCTTCCTCTCCTGCAATATGCTTGTCACCTCTCTAACTTGCTGAATTTGCAGACTAAATGAGCACTCCTTGCTCATCCTTTCCAAACCATTGATGTAAATCTGACAAGCCTTGGGTCCAGAGTAGACCTGAATCCCCTGAAAGTAACCCAGAAGTCTGAAAGTCAGCTATTGACAGTTACTCCCTAAATGCAATTTACTACCCATTTTTATGTGCCTGACTGGTATTCTATCTATTATCATTCATCTGTTAATTTCATAAACATACAGAGCAAGCAATAATATCCCACCTGAGTCCCATGTGACCAAATTGAGCATTTGCAGTCTCTTCTTCCAAGACAGACTTACCATTTTTCTGAATTTCATGTTGCCCTTCTCTGCTACTGCTCCAGTGTAAACGCATTTTTTCTTTTGAATATGAATGGTCCAAATTACACTCAGTATGCCGGATGCCTTGGGATGCTAGCTAATGTTTCTCTCTTTCCTGTTCTGTCAAGAGTCATATCTGTCTTTTTCCACAGTAAATCCAATCACTGGCTCATAGTTATTCTTTGATTGCTAACAGGTTCTTCTCCTTTGTTAGTTTTTTCTTGGGAGTAATTTCTTTACATGCTGTAATTCTCCAATCCCTGTCTTGGAAGGAAGGGTTAAAATAATTTACTTAAGTTATTCAGATTTGACAATAGCATCCCACAGAATGGATTGTATTGGTTTGATGTGTGAGTAGTGATCTGAATGCTCATAGTCTATATTTTTACACTCTGTCTTCAACTTCAGGATGCTGTAAACACTGAAAAATAAAAACACGCAGTTGCGTGATACATGTTATTGTTTGAAAAAACAGTGGAAACAACTTGCCCAGGTGATACCTCTAAAGTCTTTGTTGGAGTAATTAACCCATATGAGAGAACTTTCATATCCTGTAGCTAGAATTATTACTTAGTTTAATAATGACATTCTATTAGAAAGAAGTAACAGGTTGTCAGCATACATGCCATGTTTGAAGCTTGACCCTTTTAAGGTATGATTTAAGTTACTCTAAGGTTACTTTCTTTTTCCTTGAGTCACCTTATAAAGTTAAATTGGTAAAGATGTTAGAAATTTGCTGAATTTTACTTTTCTTTGGAAATTTTTTTTTCACCTTCTTCATCTTCATCTTTGTTTACCAGTAACTTTCCCAGTATTTGGTAATGAAATAGTAAAAACAGTGAAAAAAATGTTTGGGCACTTTCTAATGGCATTTTTCTTTTGTCTTTCATCTTTCCTTGGCTCACCTCTTTTTTCTTTCTCCCAACACGTTTTTCTGTCCTTCATTTCTCTATGCACTGTTGGGTATTATAAGATCCAAGCTTAGTTGCTTTTTTTTTTAAAATAAACTCAATTGACAACATAAATGAAAGATGTGATTAATGATACCGAGCTCCTCTTTCATAGACCTTGGACAAGATAAGGTGGGCAGCCTGACCACAGCAGTAGTTTGGCCCGAGTGCCAGATACATGACCTGACCTGACTGTCAGTGTGAAGAGCGCAGCCTAAAGTGAGTCTTCATATTCTAGCAAATGAGAGACCTCCTGGTAGGAGGATCAGTACCTCCTTGGGCCATCTGGATCTGTTGTTCTCTTCCTGTACAGTGACCTGGACAGGCTGTTGTGTTAATCTCTAAGCTCTTTAGAGCCCAGATCCTCATCAAACTAGCTCATTTGGTCCCTGACTTCTGAGGACATGTTTGCAAGGCCCCATTTTAGAGACCAGGTAAAGATACCAGGGCAACCATCAAAGACCCTTGATAAGAAGCAGTCTTATGTTTCCAAAGGGTGACTCACAGCTGGTGTAAATCCAAGCTGCTGCTGCCATTCTGTCAGGAGAAGGAAAGGCAAGGCGTTGCTTTCCCTTCAGATAGAGCAGAATAGCTCTCATCTCCACAGGGGACTATGGAGGTACAAACCCCTTAACAGGCTGAGTAAATTAGAGGAAGAGGCAGAGAAGGGGAAGATGTCCTGAGGCACAAAACTTTGGGGAAATCCTGGGGGTAGCATATGTAACTCCAGCACTGGATCTCATCTGAAAAGGTCAGCAATGAGACAGCTGCTAAGAAACCTTGCTTTATTCTCTGAAACACATCTCCTTCCCTCACCACTGCTAGCTGTAGCACTAGCTTGTTTTACACAGGCTGCTCACAGATAGCACTGGGCTTTCTCACCTCTCTTCATCAGGATGAATTACTACAAAGAAATGACGATTTCCTCATCCAGCCCAGTCTAAGCTGTGGAGTAGTATGCTGTGGATTAAATTTGTCCAGCCTGAGAGTCAGAACTTCTTTGCAGACAGAAAGAAAATACTTCATTCAGTAAAGGACTGTGGATATCAAAATCTGTGTGTAGTGTTTGTATGTATTGGACCAGGTTATGTGTAACTTTTTTTTTCAAGGCTTTTGCATGTTTTCACCCTTTCAGACAAGTTATAGGGGGGTTGAGGGTTACATTTAATTTTTCTTGGGTGTGTTTTCTTCCTTTTTCAGACTCTTAACATTTTTCTGATGGCAATTCAGGCCCAATTGTAACAGATAATGCTTAGTTTTGTCAATTATTTTCCTTAACAAATTACCAGCAAAAAAACCAGCAGTCCTCCACAGACCCTTATTTCTACACTACTCAGGTGAGGATGCAATATATTGCAAATTTAGCCTTCTGTGAAGTGTATCCTTGATAGTGTCTGTCTAGATGAAGGTAAGCTTTGATTTTTATACTTTTGTTACCAACATAATGGAATAGAGACCACTGGCAAGCATTATTCTCTCCTGAGACCTGTTTGAACAAATTAGTAAAGCTGTCATCTGGAACAGCAGACATTCATATTTTGTGTGTAATAGCTAATCAATATGACTGTTTTATTATTAAATGACTTATTTTCAGAAGTACAACCTGGTCAACTAAAGATCAGGAAATCTGAGTCTGCCATCAATTTCCTGTGTGATTTCAACTCTCAATGTTTAAGCCTGTTCATATGTAAAATAGTAATAAAGGTTTTGGGACAGTGGATAATGCTTTAAAATCTATGATTGAAACATGTAAATAAAATTAGCTGATGTACTTTCTGGCATTGAGAGAGTTATAATCATAGGGACATGAGGAAGATATTTACACGAGGTGGTACAAGTTAATTGAAAGAAAATAACTGTAAATGAAGCTTTCATAGTAATAATATTAGTTCTTTAGTAGATTAAATTGTGGGATTAAGCTTGGCTGCTTAAGAAGTAAATTACCTTTATCACTGAACGATGCTAATGATATAATTCAGGGCCCAACTCTCATTCCACATTCATTGCCTTTCACAGATATATGCATGGGAGAATCTTTAACATGAGACATGGCACTTTTTTCCCCCAGTGTTTATACTGCATTCACTCATTGTAGACTTTTATCATTTGTGCTGCTGTCTGTGTCATTTGCCTGCACATGTCAGTATAGCTCCTTGAAACTCCCTTGAGAAGACTATCAAAGTTCTTCCAGGAAGATCAAAGAGATTAGAGGAAATGTGGATGGATGTAAGACTTTGTGGGTGAAGGTAATACTAGGCAAGGACTGTCACTGGTAGATTCGGAGCACCTTGGAGATTCTGTCAACAAAAACAGCTTTGCATATTCCATAGACTCTGAAATAATATCTATCATTTATTTCATTGGCTTACTGCAGATGCTGTTCTGATTTTCTAGAGCCTTTGTTTAAATATCCATTGCATCAATCCAAGAAGTAGAAGTTTCAGTCTTTGGATCTTCTAGTACTCAAAATTTCTAATGATTTTCACCTGGATAGTTTTTGGCATCTCTCTGTGAGAAGTATTACAGCTTCTTTTGACTTCCATCAGGACACAGGAAGGAGCCATCATTTCATTGGACCTGCCTTCCTGGCCAGACTTTAACATAGTGCTTGGGACCTTCTCCTATCACAGGAATCTGTGAACTCCAAGGAAGTAATTGAGCAGTCAGAACTAGAGGAGTAAGTGCTGGAGAGCAAATTTTCTAGAAACAGATGTGGTTGACACAGGTTACTACTTTCTTTCAATATTATGAATTCATTTTGCCTGACTATCTGCAGTTAGTGGCATATTTAATTTTCTATTAGTTTTATGTTTCTCCTCTTCTATGAGCAATGAATAAATTTACCAAGAAAAATAGATGGCAAGATGGAAGAGACTCTCATGTTTTTAGAAATGATGCTAATGTATTTAGGTCTATATTTTACTTTGAGCTCAGAGTCCCTGCAGTCCCTGTTCTACCCTGTAAATAATCAGAATGTGTTTTGCATACATAAAATCAGAAAAAGATACATGGTTTATGTTCTAATCATCCTGCATCCTAGGAATTAATGAAATGTTTCTTGTAATATACACCGAGGAACATCTTCTCACAGCTACATCGTGGAGTACTATATTTCACACTTCTGCTAACCTTTACTAAGACTAATAACTTGAAAATATCTTTTAGTCTCCATAAGAAGTGACTGCTAGGTCCAAATTAAATTACCAAACAGTTGTCTGGTATAGAAGAGGAAGGATAAAAAGAACAAGCAAATCAACATACATTAACTGACTGGGACTTTGTCTGAAAAAAGAGAGATGTGGATTTTCTTGTCTATAGGGGTAAAAAAGAATGAACAGGGCTTTTTATCACTCAAAAGCAACATATTTAAAAATTGTCACTATACAAGTGGGTGTAATACAGACAGTGGGTGTAATACAGACAATTTTTCTGGCGTATTTCTACTGATGGACATTACATGGAAACAAACTAGGAAAAAGGAGTATAATATGAGAGAGGGTTTTTTTTTGACTCACATAAACTCAGAAATTTAGCAGTAGCAATCAAACCTCTGTGTGAAATTTTCCTAGTGTACCCCAATGGCAAACAAATTTAAAGAGTAAAAGCTCATGGGGCAGAGCTGGCTTTTGTGCAACTTTCCAGAAAGACAGTAGTACCACTAAGAGAGCGGTTGCTGTGTAGTAATTCCTCTTTATGTAACTAGTCATCAATGAATTCGCATAATCTCCCTCCACCCCCGCTGTTCTTCCACTCAGCAGCTCTCTGCCAATCACCCACACAGTGACTCACCCGAAGAGCCCTTTCTACTATATAGTTATGGAAAGGTTAGAAACATTAAGCTGTTCCTTTCCTGTTTTCCCTCTCCCCACTTTTCTTCCTAAAATCACTTCAGATGACCTGTTGGCACAGCCCTCCGATAGTTTTCTCTTAGAAAACTTCATCTTCTTACAAAAACAAATTGTTTGAAAATTTTGCATTGAAACAGCGAGATGGCTGGCATTGCTGGAATAAAAGACCAATTATTTTTGCCTTGTTTTTAACTAGCTGATCCTTTAATGATCCCGAAAATTTGTATTCAAGTACAAGTTTCTTCTGGCCCTAATAATGAATAGCTTCATAATTTTGTTATGAAGGTGTTATTTCTCTGTTTTAATTTTTAATGGAGTGTGATGAAGAATTCAAGACTACATTAATGACATGTGCATTTCTTCCCTTTTCTTTGACCTCTTGGAGACAGCATCCTAGCAGTGGAAAATGATGTCTTTTTTTTTCTGTGTTGTTCATACGTATCTTAGTGTAACAAATCCTTCTTCCTTCCTCCCCCAGAATATCTCTATGTAACAGAAAAAAGATTCAAATAGCTTATTTGGTCCTGCAGAATCTACTTTTTTTCCAGTGTCCTTAGAGAGTAAAGAGCTAATATTGAACAAACTACCTGTTAATAAAGAAAGGTCAAAGATGAGAAACAGCTGCTTTACCTCTCTAGGCAATCAGCTGTTCTTCCATGGGTCTTACTCTAGGAGGACTTTGAAGGTGGGATGAAATGTGAATTAGTTTCTTGTTCCTGGTTGCTAGCTCCTTATTTATTAATTTGTAATCCTATGCAACAGTTCCTGTGAAAATATTTCAACTGGATTTGTATCAAATTGCTTGCTTTGTTATTTTGTTCTTATTTCTTAAATATTAATTTTGTATTTACTTATAAATGAAATATTAAATGAAATGACAGAGTGGGCAGAGAGACAAACAGGAGATTTGTGCAGAAGTTTCTCATCCATACTATAAATTTTTCTCTGCTGAACAGCATGACAGGGGCCTCCTAACGCCCCAGTGCTCGTATAAGTCCTCTATACAAGGAGAAACAACATCGTTGTTGCAAAGGAAGGGAAAGTATCTTCCAGCAACAGCTCTTAATGTCAGGTCCTGATCTGGGCATACTTATTACTGAATAATGGATCTCTGAGATACAAACAGGAGATATCTATATGTGCTTTTGTATGCAGTCATTTACAGCCAGTCAAAATCCAATTTTGTTCCAAAGGAGCTTTTGTGAAATGAAATGAAAGGAAATCAGTATGTTGGGCAGAAAGAAGGTTTGACTCCAGGAATAGCCTGACTCAGACTACTTCACATCTCACTTCTGTTTGCCGTGACATTGCAGATCAGAGAATATGCTCTGCAACATGTCTTTATATTAATTTATTTTTTTCAAAATACCTAAAAGATGTACATAGCTAAATTTCAAGCACATCACCTTCTCTCTGAAAAGGTAAAAATTGAGAAGCTGAGTTTTAAGCTGTGTCAGGACATGATCCCACAAGCACTTCATTCCTTGCAGGAACAGACATAATATTTCTGACTGTAAGAACTTCTTACAATATGCCCTGGCTGCTCAGTCCAGGACCTCTCAGCAAGATTTTGTGTTTAAATTCTTTATGGAGTAGCAATGTCCACTGTGAGCAGAATCTCTCCTTTCAATGCTGTTTAAGCTCAGAGCTCTTTGTATGCTACAGCTCCTGTAACCTGGAGACCTGCCTCCTCTGCTCTGCTAAATCCCAGAATAGCTTTTCTTTTCTTTTTCTTTGGGAGTTTCAGGGGAATAGGGAGGGCTCCCTCCTTTTCACCCTTATTTTGTGCTGCTCTCTTCTGTTTTCTCCATCCTGCAGTTTTCCCTAATTATGTTAAATGAAATATTGATCTTCGGAAAGATCCTGAGGGAAAATAGGGCCTTGCCCTGTGGACAACTTTCTTTGCAAGTCCTATGTACTTTAATACGCTGCTGTACTAGGAAAAGAAAGATGGCCTACCAGGATACATTTAATAAAGGTAAAAGTACAAAGCAAGTCAGCATTTCTTCTCTAAGGATGAAAGAACTATATAAGCATATAAATGTATATAAATATAAATTATCATAAATAAATAACTCAAGATATTAGTTAGGTTCCTGCTATTCATATTCATATCTGCTTATGAATAGCAGGAACCTCATAGGTTGTATCAATAGTATTCATTAGGTAATGAGGTCAGGTTGTGCCATGAGGCTCAGAAGCGCTTCCAAATACAGGCTCCATGCACCTCTGTTTGCTGCCCATAGATCTCACCTGCCCTTCTTACAGGAGTGATCATCTGCTATCTTGTTTGACAAGTACTAACTGCCAGGTCAGTGGGAAGACGGGGTGACCAAGCTGTGCATTTCAGGGGAGGAGTATCTCTTCATGCAGAGGCTGAATCAGAGAGCTATCTAATGTTTCAATAGCCACTCTTCTCTCAAACCCTGTAGTGACTAATAAGAAGCAAGCAGTCGGCAGGTTCTTCCTAAAGGCTGCAGTGTAGACATAGCTACATGTTGCACCAGCTGGGTAAACTTGCTGTTGGCTGGGACTGGAAATGCTGTGATGCAAAGAGATGCTCCTTTGCAGGGTTCCTGGTGGTAATGGTGAGGCCACCTGCATGACCTTGCTACTCCGCATCAGCTAGGAGCAGGAGGGACCAGAAGCACAGTCCTCACCAAATGCTCAGCAGCAGCCTGGGCTAATGCAGCCAATATCTCTAGAAATCTCCTTAGTAAAGTGTCCTTAACCCTTTCTGCTGTCTTTTCTAGGGAACAGTAAATAGCTGGGGGTGGGAGCTCAGAGGAGGGGAACAGATCTGCTGACCAGACCAGCTGGCTATTTTCTTTCTGAATAGTATCTACTGCAGCCTGCAATGATAACCTTGACCTGTGTTCATATGCATAGCAGCAACTGATGGTTGGATAAGGCCCTGAATGCTTCTGCCATTTTGCAATGACAATAAAAAAAGAAATTAAAAAAAATCTAATAAAAAACTGTAGCGTATTAAAAAAAGATAGAGAGTGATTAAAGGATGTTTATTTTCACTGAGTATTAAACCTGGGGAGGGGGAGCAAAAAAGGCATCACAAAGAGATGTGGGAAGACAGACTACTAAATGAAGGCCATTTGACAGAGCATGAATGATTTAAACTAAGATATTGATCAAGTCATGTTGGGTAACATATTGTATAAAAAATGGAGTAGCAAGGAGGAAAAAAGATATTACGATGACCTAAATGGCATGAATGATACTCTCTGAAATTCTTGTAATGTGAATTAAAACTGGATTTAGGTAAGTTTAAAAAATCAATAAGGAACTGATGCTTGTTGCTTTGTACATAAAGCAGACCTGTTAAAATGTCAATGGATGCCTATTGCTTTACATAAAAGGTTAAACTATCTGAACAAATCACCTGTGAGAGCTATGAGATGAGAAATGAAGAAGTTACTGAAACAGGGAGCTTCATATTATTCTTTTTTAAGGTGAATTACTGTACTCATTTTATTATCTGCTTTTTTCAGTACGCTGATAAAACTTTAAAGGTGATAGAATATTTCTAAAGAAGAAACCCTCAGTGTCTTTTTTTCCCTCTTAATGCTCTTATGGAAATTATTTTCATATTTATTCTCCATTAACATTTTATTTCAAGGTAGAAATCATGCTGCTCTGGATGCTGTTTTTTTCAATCATAAACAAATGCACTGCTCATGTAATGGATCAAACTGATGAGTGTGAGACTAAGATGCTCCCTGTTTATTTACAGGTTAAACAGATAGCACAGGGTAAGCCAGCCTGCTTTACAGAGTGCCAGCTGTTCCTTTGCCAGTGTTATCCACTATCACCCATAATGGCTTTCAGGAGCAAAAGCATAGGGTGATGTCTGTGCACATTTGTTAGCACTGGACATAAGTCTGCTGGTTTGTTTGGGTTTTTTTTTTCTGGAGTAACTGTTTCATTCTCTCTTTTCAAAAATATATAAGCCAGTAATACAAATGCATCACCTCAATTTTAATCAGGCAATTAAAGTCCAGTTATCACCACAGAAGTTTCTGAAAGAGAATCTTACTACTGCACTACAGGAAAATTAGCGTGTTTGAGTAAATCATAGAACGTGGCAGTTCTGGAGCACACAATCTGTGTATTTTCACCTGACAATACCTTTTTAGAAGGTATTCCAGCTTGCCTGTCAACAGATGCATTTTTCTTCCGTATTCTCTAAATGTCTACTTTCTGTTTTCTTTCACACTAATCGTTTAGTGGTGCTTGGATCTGCTCCTGTGCATAGTGACAAGAGCTCCAGTCTATTTGAGTTGTTTTTCTAAATATCAGTGTGTGCTCATGAATTTGTGTGCTACAGAGCTACTTTGGGAGTTAGTATCTTTGGACTTAGATTGTGAAGTAAATATGTATACACATATTTGAATAGAGCCTTGTGATCACGTGGGAAGTTTCAAATCTAAACAGCAGCTGGGAGCCCAGCTCCCAAGTATATTTTAAAGCAATCTGAATAGTTTACGGTCATGCAGGCCTTCAGAGAATCCCCTGCCATTTCGTGGAAATACCATTTTGTTCTAACCCTGGGGTTTCAGTCCGTCAAATTTGTATTCTAATATTTTCTGCAGTATGTGGGAAGAAGGTAATGTGTTTCCCTTTCAGCTTCTGTGCAGATTTGCTAGTTGTTACATTTACTGAGATAAATGCTGAAAAACATATCCATGTACACCCCTTTCAACATAGTAGAATAAAGTAGAGCCAGACAAGTGCTAGTGACAGACTTGACACAGGAGGAAATACTGTTTTCTTTTCTTAACCTTTTTTTGGCCTCTTTTCCACTCATTAATTTTCATACTCCTATCTTCCACCCTATTTTGAGAAACATGTACAGTATAACTTTTGCCCTCTTGGATATAGCTTTTTGAACTTCTAGCCACAAGACAGCATGTTTTCTGCTTTTTCTTCTCTCCTGTGCTATCTCTTATCAAAACTAGCAGACCGATGGTACTTAATTTTCTAAAGGGTCTCATTTCCCAGGGCTTGACCAGCTTTGCAGGCTATTCCTCCAGCACTATATACTCCAGTATCAGAATCCAAGGTTTTTTTTTTTCCTTGTTTTTTCTCCCCTCCTTTTTTTTTAATCCCAAACAAGGACTATTTGAGAGGTCTTGAACATGACATAAATTCTTGATGTTGTAGGTTTCCTAATTCTAAGCTCTAGATCTCTGAAAAGGGAAGAAATCTTTAAAGAATTATCAAGCAGTAATAAACACTTATACATTGGCAAAGAAAAATGCTGTTGTGAACTTGGAGAAATGGAATTGCTGTTAATTTACACTAAGTATTTTCACCTTGGAGGCTGATTATTGTCAGTCCTTGAACTTTTCTGCAGTGAATGTGAGCTTTGACATTAAACAGGCAACTTGCTCCTGACTGCATGCAACTGGGCCTCGTGCTCTACACTAAAAAGCTTACAGATAAACATGGAAAGGACTAAACAGAGAAGCTGTAAGAATGATTTCTTGCTATTTAGCTCCTGAAAAGAAGGCTAAGAAGCTGCTGGTCAAAAATGTTTAGGCACCTATGCAGGATGGCAATATTTGATATCAGAGATCTTTTTAATCACTCTTGATTATTATCCTTGTCTTTTCAAAACCACGTAAAACTATTTCTAAGGGTATTATCTGCTTATGAATAAGTCTTTTCATATAAGAATTGTTTGCACTGAAAATAGCCTCTTAAACAGAAGTTTCTGTGGAATGCCTTTTGTTCTGAAATAGTCCATATTTTTGATGAAAATCTGAAAACTAAGTTTGGTTTAGAACACTTAAACCAAACACATTTTTTGTTTTCCAGCAGGTAAAAGCACTGAATTTTAAATTAATTTTTGTAATGTGGTTTCAGGGCTTTGGTCATGTAACACAGTAGCTTCTGTCTAGCTTTCATTTTACCACCATGTTAAGTCTGTAATTAATGGAATTTGAAAGATTATTAATTGTAGACAGCTGTAGTAGCTCAGTTTGAAATGCAGGGCTTAATTTGAGACTGGGATTAGCAGCCATCATGTGACATGAGTGAGGTTAGCAAATGAATGTTTGTACATATGGCTCTTGAAGTTTCTGCCTTCTCCTTGTGACCCATATAACACTATGGTGTTTTTCACACTCAGTTCCTGTAATTATCTTCATCTTCTACTATATCTGTAATGTCGCACTGGGATTCAAGTATTTTTCACCTGCATTTTTTAATTTTCTCCTTCACTAAAGGAGCTCCTTAAGTTTCTTTTTCTTTTCCCCCTATCACTCATACTTTTGTGTCTTCTATTTTTACCTGAAAATCATTAATGACTCGTCATTTTTCATTGCTAACAACTCAACTCTGTATGGCATTAATTTGCCTTGCAACAATCTGTTCTTTCTCACACAGCTGGAATGCTCTGGCATTACTTGCTAAGAGCATTAGTCTTCAAATTTTCATCTGTTCTGATGTGGTAATATTCACTTGGGCCCTCTTTTTCATTAAATTCCTTCCTGAGCTTCTTATTTACTGGAAAGCCAGCTTCTGACTACCACTCAGGAAGGTGCTGTCACTAATTTAAAATGAAATGTTTTGCTTTAGTTATTTGTTTATCTCAACAGATGCTAACTTTAGTTTTCAGTTCAAATGTCTTTATTCATTAACTAGTTAATTGTTGGAAGGAAGTGAAGCTTGTCTTGAGCTTGTTGTCTTCTGCTCTGTTAGAACCAGATCCTTCTTCAACCAGCGCTATGCACTTTCTGACATTCCTCAAAAAAAGTTACAGAATCTGATTTCAAGGGAGTAGTTTTATCTTGCTCTAGTCTTTAATACAATCTGAGGATAATTTGAGAGTCTCTGTTAACTTAATGCATTGCTTACTGTGTCCTTTTTCCAGCACCTAGATTTAGGTACTGTGGTAGGAATGAGGAATACTTTCTAAACAGCGAAATGTTCAACAATCAATAACACAGTGCACTGTTAACAAGCATCTATATTTTCCTAAGAACTTCTCAATAAAATGAAGTGGCTAATGCTCTTTGCCAGATCTAGAAAACGTTTTCCCAAATGAAATGCTGCAAAAGCCTTAATAATGCTCTTTACAGTATATTTTTATTATCTTGTCTAATCATATGCAAGAATTCTAACGTCAGGAAAACAAACACCACACTGTCATACACTGCAGCTTCCAAGAATTTTCTTCTCCAACTTTCAATAATTCCATCACTACAAAGAAAAATAATGTTGAGCCCTACATCTTCTACGGGTCCTGCACCACTAACTTGTTGAATATTTTAAAGAGAACTTTATAAATTTGCATTTCATTTCTCATTAGTGCTGATAGAAAATTCAAAGCTGTTTTCAGTGAAAAATGTGAAAACTTCCACTGTGTTTTCTTTGCAAAGTAAGTAATGTATGTTACTTTCCTAATTAAAATATATATATTAAGTATTTTCTTCCCACATTTTTTAATTTAATTTTTAACCAAAATAGCTGAAAGAAATTTGCATACTTCCAAAGTAAAACTGAGAACATGAACTAAAAATATTTCAGTCATTTGGGACAGTACTTCAAAATGTTGTATCTTACTGCTATTTAGAAGCTTCACCTCTTATGGAGGTGTTAGTTGATTTTTATCAATGTAGGGATTTGTTTGATCCTTATTAAGGAATAACACTACCAGCTACCTAAAACTTTAATTTATTTGTTAATCTTGGAATCAGATACACAGAATGTGATTAAGAAGCTTTATGTTATCTCTATGGGCAGACAAAAAATACGGGTCAATATTTGAAATATTTTTTTGCTAAGAATATGGAAATACTTTTTCCCAGACATAGCAGTATTGTGAAAAAAATGGTTTTCTCCACTTTAATGGCATTTGAGACAAGGACAGGACAGGATATGGGAGTCATTTAACCAGGACATTCTCAGAGTAATATTGGAAAGCTGCTAATGTGTAGGCTCTATAACTGGACCTACCTGGGCACACTTTAAAGTTAAAGGTGGGAATGAGGGAAAGGTTCATCTGGAATCTGCAGGATTGCAACTCCTCTGCTCTTTCGTGCACAGAATACACTTTAAGCAAGTACTTTTAAACATTCTGTCCATACCAGCTAATGACAATGTCTCAACTGGTAGCCTGACAACTAAGTAAGGACTGCATGATCAGGCTTCTGGGGTCCCATCTTGTCTCATGGTCTGGGAGGGAACTATCTAGCTTTAGAACAGCAGTATAATGTAATCAGCAAGTATAAGCATGATATCAATATATCAGAGATGTAATATGTTTTATCCTTTTGTTACAATAACTCTACATAGATCATAAAGACACTGGCAATTCAGTGACTTTTTTGTCCAGATGATGACTGTTATAGGATCCAGTTAATATGCTTGGGTGGAAACACACCACCACCACCACCACCACTCATGGATACAGGCAAGGAACTGATGGGCTAAAAAACCTACTGAAAATAACCCATGTGTTACAGTGGATGCCCAGTTGGACAGGAGCTGTGCTCTAATCATGAATAAGAACAAGAAGAATTATTAGCCCTACTTTCTCAGTGATGGCAAGGCCACTTCAGGACTATTGTGTCTTGTTTTGATGCTCCCCATTTTGAGGATGGCTGATGAGAAACCGGAGTGGATTCAGCAGAAAGCTACCAGGATAAAAGAACCAATAGAGTCAATGATGGAAGGAGCTGGACTGGTTTAATATGGCAAAGAAGATGGTAAGAAACAGTCTCACAGCAGGGACAACCGTTGATGGGGAGCTGAAAAATGAGAGAGCCAAACAGTAGTGTAAGATAATGTAGCATGAAGCAATAGCTGCAAATTAAAGCATGGCAAGCTCAGACTGGATAGTAGGAAAAGCTTTCTGTCAGGAGTCTGGCACCATGTAGGAAACCTGTTACTCAGATATAGTAAAATCTACATCCTTGCAGGTTTTCATGACTTGGCTAGGAAGAGCCATGGCTGACCTGGTTGGGTGTTGGCAGTAGTCCCACTTAAAACAGGAGGCTAGACTAGATAGTAACCAGAACTCTGCTCCAAAAAACCTAATCTGCTGTTCTGTGTCAGGCGTTCATATTTTTGGTCAAACTCAATATAAGGAAATCTTGATTGCTACAACTCCAAAACTTTGCAGAACTAATTAAAAGTGCAGTTGAAATGCTTATACTTATTTTCATTTTGTTTGTAATGACTAGGGTCCTGATCCTGTGCTTAAGTAACAAACTTCCTCTACAGGACCTCAAAACGGCGCAGCTGAGACACTGCAGTTATAAAATGACCTTCTGGAATCTCCACCTCATAGAGAAAATATTCACAAGGACTCTTCTAAAAAAGCTGGGGTTTTTCATACATAGACATTGATTTGTAGGATATTTTTTTTCTCCTGAGAACGTGTTAGTTTAATAGAGATATTTAAGATATGGTCTTAGTTTGGAGTAGGAAGATAACTTTCTACAGAAAGACCTATAATATGATCCCTGAAGAGCTGGAATTGAAACGGAAGAATTTCTGAAATCTCAATATAATTTACAGGAAAGGAGAGAGGAAAGTATTTATTTTCCAGATTAAAAATTGAAACATGCTCTAGACTTGGAGAAAATACAATTGATGACCATGAAATTATATTTACTACAGTGTTTTTTTTTTGTTGGATCTGTGTATCATATTTTTACAGTCAAATAAGCCTGTTGTGCATATTAATTAGTTGTAATTGCTTTAATTAATTTTGGAAATGCAGTGATTCATTAAATGATAAACAAATTTATCTTGGACAGCTTATTAAGGATCTTGGGGAAATCAGATATACTATTCACTATCGCTTGCTTTCCTAGGGGAAATCAGTACTCATTGCTACTAAATTTATTTAGAATATCTATTTAACATGTTATTCAAGTTTTTGATACGTGAGAGGAAGGTGAATCACTTGTGACTTTATAAACACTTCTTTTTTTAACCAGTGTATTGGTGTATTTCATGTTTTTTTCCAGTTTCTGGGACTCAGCACAATGCTTTGAACTTTGGTTATATGAGTTTTGAAATCCTATCTTTCCATTAGTGTGATGTGTCCTTTCTATTATTTGTTTTAAAGCTTGTGCTTCACTAAATGTTTTCCTATTTCAAATGTATTCAATCAATGACACTTTTTTTCTTATCATATATCTGAATTGAATAGCTAATTTCATCTTTTTCTTTATACTAGATGTAATTAGATTCAGGATACAGTTAGTTTTCCTACTGCTCACAGGTTGCATGAGCCCAGACAGCAGAGGTGACAGAATTGTTTCAGTTATTTTCACTTTGTTAACAATTAGAAATTTAAAACCACTTCACTCTGTTATTATAATTTCTTTCTTCACAATTTAGTAGACAACTGCAGCTTTGTATAATAAGGCTATCTTTTTACATAGTTGTTAAAATTTTCAAATAAGAGTTGATCAATGTTTATATCATAGAATCATAAAAAGTTTTGAGTTAGAAGGGACCTTAAAGATCATCCAGTTGCAAACCCCCTGCCATAGGCAGGGACATCTCCCACCAGACCAGGCTGTTCAAGGCCCCATCCAACCTGGCCTTAAACACTTCCAGTGAGAGGGCATCCACAATTTCCCAAGGCAACCTGTTCCAATGACTCGCCACCCTCTTTGTGAAGAATTTCTTCCTAACATCCAATATAAATCTCACCCCCTCCAATTTAAAGCCATTCCCCCTCATCCTATCGCTACATACCCTTGTAAAAAGTCCCTTCCCAGCTTTCTTGTAGGCCCCCTTCGGGTACTGGAAAGCCACTATAAGGTGTTCCTGCAGCCTTCTCTTCTCCAGGCTGAACAACCCCAACTCTCTCAGCCTGTCCTTATAGCAGAGGTGCTCCAGCCAGCTAGTCACCTTTGCAGACCTCTTCTGGTCCCACTCCAACAGTTCCATATCCTTCTTATTTTGTGCATTCCAGAACTGGACACAGTACTCCAGCTGGGATCTCACAAGAGCGGAATAGAGGGGAGAAACATCTCCCTCAACCTGTTGGCCACGCTTCTTCTGGTGCAGCCCAGGATATGGTTGGCCTTCTGGGCTGTGAACACACATTGTCAGCTCATGAACAGATTCTCATCAAATAGCACCCCCAAGTCCTTCACAGGGTTACTCTCAATCACATTGTCCTCTATCATGTATTGGAACTACGGATTGCCCCAACCCAGGTGTAGGACCTTGCACTTGGCCTTGTTGAACTTCATAAGATTCACACAGACCCATTTCTCCACCTTGCCCAGGTCCCTCTGGATGACATCCCATCCTTCTGATGGGATGTCTGCACCACTCAGATTGGTACCATCTTTGAACTTACTGAGGGTGCACTTAATCTCACTGTCAATATCATCAATGAAAAATATTAAACAAGCACTCGTCACAGTACAGACCTCTGAAGGACATCACTTTTCAAGTATCTCCCTCTGGACATTGACCATTGAGCCATTGACCTCTACCCTCTGAATATGACCATCCAAGCAATTTCTTATCCACCAAACAGTCTGCCATTCAAATCTGCATCCCTCCAATTTAAAGAGGTCTACAAAGTCAACGAAGTGACTGTTGTCATCATGTAAGCTTTAGCCTTCTTCATCTTTTGGCCATCTTCATATGATCATACTGAGCCGTTTTCTTCCTTGCTGTTTCTAAATTATTTGAATTTCAAGCCAGCCAAAGTAAGAGATGAATGAGATCTATTGTTGTTTCATTGACTTTGAAGCACTCTGCATTTTCATTCCTCTTCATAGAAAAGGTCACTTTAATCAGTGGTGAATACTTCAGAGTTGATAGCACAAAATAATCTCAATAGGTTATTTGAATAGCAGTTTGGTTCAGATGAAATTCCCTTAATTGGAAGAACACACATTTGCTACAAACTGCAACATATACTAGAGAGCTCCTAGAAGACAGCCCTGTTTACTAGTCTTATAATCAAACATTGATTGACAGAACAAGGATTGCTTCTTCCAAAGGGAGAATGATTAAAGAAACATGTGACAACACTCCCTAAACATGTACAAGGGTGTTAAAAAGAGAAGAGAGTAGAGTATTCAGATGATCAAAGAGATGAGAAGTAAATTTCAGTAAGCAAGATTTAGATCTGACAGGATGAAAATCTTAGCGTTTAAGATAATGAGTGAAGCACAGGGATAGCCTCCCTAGGGAGGTTATGGAAATTTCAATACTGAAGGTGTTAAAAGCAGAACTAGTGTACAAGAAGCCCAACCTATATTTAAGATAGGATCCATTTCTAAAGGAAAAGGTGAATTCGGTGTCATCTTAAAGACCTTTACAGGTTTTTCTCCATGCTTCTCCTTCTTCTTAGATTTCAAACTTTTTCATATTAACATGTATGTCCAGAAAACATAATGCATTAAGAAGGCTGGAGTGAGGTTTCTGTTTATTTTCACACAAAAACGTAGTTTCTAAATCAGATTGTACTTTACTAAGGGGGAAGTGGAGGGTGTCACTTTTTGAAACCGCTCAGGCTTTCAGAGTATCCTTATTGCTCATGTCTTGCCTGTTGATTCTGGACTCCTAAATTGAATGTAAAATTTGTGATGCCATCTGAGATAGTCCTCTTAAGTGAGATTCATGTCAATTTTAGCTGGCTAAAAGTTAGACATCTAAATTAATATGGTCATCCAGTTACCTGCTATAGTCTATGTGGTCTGGAGAAGTGAATAAATTTAACCTATATGCAAAGTGCTACTAAGAAAGATGAGCATAGTTTCTCAAGCAAATTGCAAATTGCATATTCCCATGCAGAAACATTTTTCTTATGTATGAAGTTTACTGAAGTTATTTCATGATTTTTTAACTTAATTCAGAGAAAGTGTATTGAAAAGTCACATAAGAATGATACAAGTCATAGCCATAGAGTGGATCCTCCTTCTGGCCTTTCTTGTAGATCAGCATCGTATTTGCTAACCTCCAGTCAAATGGAACCACCTGAGTTAACCAGGGCTGTTGATAACTGATGGAAAGTGGCTTGGTGAGCACTTCTGTGCATTCCTTCAGTACATTTGGGTGGATCTCAATATGAAGGATCTGTCTCTATTAGAACTATTCTCAAAGCAATTATTTGTTGCTGTGCCTGTTCAATGAAGAAAGTCTATATGGCTCTACAGTTGATATGTGTGGCAATAAATCCACCAGGGGCTGTGATGGAGGATCATTAACCACAGCTTCTGTAGAGAACTATGATTTAATTCTGATGAGCAGTGAGGAGTTCAGTTCATATTTCAAGCTCTGATTCCTTAAACTTTTTTCCAAATTTGTTCCTTTCTCCATTACTGCAAAATAAAAGGAATTGTGTGAAGGGCATGTTTTCATTTTCTAGAGGTGTGCTGGAATTGCTCCTCACCATTCTCAGGGCATGATTTCCATATTTGTTCAGTCAACATCAAATAGAAACAACTAAATCAAGAATTGCCTCATTCTGATAGAGAATTTCACTTAGATGTTGAAGACACAGCGGAGCTCGCTTCTGGAGCATTACCAGATTTTACCAGCATCTCACACTCAGATCTATATTTCTTGGTCAGTCCAAATTCACAGTTAAATCAATGGGAATTTAATAAATCAGTTCTCTTCCTGGGAGAAAAAAAAGTGTCGCTAGTTAATAAGATTCAATATACTAGAGTATTGTAGGAAAGCTCAGGAGATTTCTTCCTGACAGGAAATTAGGAAGTGCAAAGAGCTTTAAGAAAAGTGGTGCATATATAGCGGACGATAATAACTATATCTTAAATACATTGCCATTGAACAGAATAGACAGATCTGAAATACAGTAAAAAAGTGTTTCTGTGCAGAAAGGTATTTTTAAAAATGTCATAAGGCTGGACCATGAGAAATTATACTGAGCGGAAATTACTAGGATGGAGGGAAAACAGATTTTAATAATTTTACCTTCCTGAGTTTAATTACATATATTACAAATTAAAAAGTACAGACTGCATATCTAAAAACTCCCTGAAATAATCAACTGAGAGTGCATAAATGCTATCTTTTCTGTTCTTCTCAAAAGAATCTGATTTGATGGCCATCTAACATCTAGTAATATCTCCTAATTGAAGTAAAACAATTATATAGTAGATACACCACAATATTACCAGAGGATTTTATCCAGTGAACTTATTCTTTTGTAGTCTGTAGCAGCAGCAGGATCTTGCTGCTACTGGACAAGTCCAGTAGCAAATACCTACACAGCTTTTTCTTTAAGACTGTAGTTCCATAGGGTGCACCTCAGTATCATTTAGGAAATGTATTTGAATTTCTGTCTGTGGCCAGGTTTTTCACTGGTTGCTACTCTTCAGAATCTAAGCAGCTGGTTTTGTGTGCCCTGAGGAAAAGCTAAGTACTTGTATACACAGTTGTTCTGATGGCTCCTGTGATTTAAAACACTGCTTCACTGAAGGAAAGAGGACAACAGATAAATCCCTGGTCCCAAGATCATGTGATTTGACAGGATGACATCTTAAGAATTCAAAACTAGCTCTTAGCAGATTGGTTTCAGACAGAGGATGCTGGAGCAGCTCAGGACAGAGCCAGTGAGTGAGGTAGCAGTAAAGCAGTGCAGACTGCTAGAGGCTAGTTCTTAAATGTGTTCATTTTCTCTCTTTTCAGGGATACTTATCAGGATAGTTGTGCCTCTATGGATACGGCTATTCTAAAATCAATAACCAATGCCATGGTCACTCCTCACTTGAACTGTTAGAATGGCTCCTCTGTGATTTCATCCTAGGTCAACTGCTATTTCTCAGAAAGGTCCAGTGCATTTTTTTTGGACATCACATTGTCTTGACACCATCCTTAAAAAGTAGTCTGTATGTAGCTGCCTTATTCTGAAGGTTAAGGAAATTTTCTAGCATGGACTTGAGCCATTTCTAGCTTGTTGGCATGGATCCCAAAGAACGGTCCAGGGTAAATTTAATTTGCTAGTACGTAGCATATATACCAGCACGCATCAAAGTTCATGAAGATCCTTCTCCAGCAGAAGGTTCTGCCTAGCTGCTGGTCATTTTTAGCTGCTGAAGTGGCACAACCCTGTTTTCTGTGGTTTTGTTTAAGTGTTTGTATGAATACTCCCCTAATTCACTTTAAACTGGGTTATCAGCAGTGAATTAGGGAGCTAAAGAGGAGGCAATAAATTGTCCTATAGTGTTTTATGATTTCAAATCTCAGTAATTTTCCCCCAAAACTCTTCCCTTAATATTTTTTTTTCCACTCTGAGGTATCACTAGGCTATGTGTAGACCAATGCTGTAATTGTTTCCATAGTAACGAAAACCTCAAAAGGTGAAATGGTCTGGAGAATAAAAAAAAAATAAAATCAAGTTGTTATCAAAATAAAAATGAGTGGCAGAGACACAGTCTTGGATGCTAAAGTCTAAAGACTTTGTGGCTCATTTGCAATAACCCAGGCTAATATGAGAGTGATGCTACGAGTTCATCTCAAATTCACTAAAATGTGTACTTCCTAGCAGTGCATGTTAACATGGCATTTGTATGCACTGACTCTTTTCCTCTTCTTTGGCTCTCTTTCTTTACTGTTTAAACACACATGCTGGTCAAATCCATAGCTGGAGATGTCAGCTTGGGTATTGTCCTTCCACTACTGCCCCTAGAAGCAGTATAATCCAAATGAGGGTTCTGCTGGACTGATGTTGCTCATTTCAAGGGTGCTGATTTATGCCATTCATTTAGTCTGATCTCTAACCAGATGTGCACTCCTGGGCTATTGTTTTGGGTTTGGGGTTTTTTACATTAAATATTGCTGATATGGTTATCGGGAAACTTTCATTCTGTTTTTGAATCTGCTACTGGCACATATCGTATATTTTATGTTGCGTCCATGTTCATGCCTTGACTTCCCTGCATGTACACAGGGAAGCGTAACTTTTCTCCGTTATATACTAGGTTTGAGAGGAGGATATTTAGAGATGAATAATGTTGGCATTTTTTTATCTCTTGTGAGTCCAGTTTGCATCAAGAAATATATGTGGTTAACTGCAATATGCCTGGTGCCTAAATATTGTAACATTCTGCAACAGATTTTTTTTTTAGTTCTGTGAACTCTCGTACTTGTTTTGAAATATTTCAGAAGAAATGCTTAGCATTTTGCTAAACTTGGTGCTAGAAATATCTAAACTAAGAAACATTCTGTCAACATAATATATGTCAGAATGTTACTGCAAAAGATTTTTTCTCTGTAAAGTGTAACACTGCCCAAAATATATAGAGGTTCTTTAAAACATAATGCAGTAAATGTCAATGGCCAGTTGTGAAGATGAAAATGTTTTCTATTTGTGGGCCCAGATCTCCTTGTATAGTATCAGAGTCCCACGCTTGGGGATGGAAGCTCTTGTGCAAGGAATCCAGACACATTTCAGAGGAAATGAACTGCAGGAGGTTTGGCCCACTGTTTCTGGTAATTGCTCCTGCAGTCATCCCATCAGTCAGCTTCAGAAGCTGCAGGAACTCCCACATTTGAAAAGCTTTTTGTACTCTCCAGCTGAGACCTCCCAGGCACATGAATTCATATCAGCGTTAAAATATAATTTGTTTTGGCTAAACAGTCTCTAAATCTTTTCTTCCTCCAGATGGAAGCATTTGTGTAATTAAGCATTTGGCAATGGTAGGATAAGTAACTCTGTCCCTTTTGGAACACTTCCAAAACAAATACACAGTAAATGTGGAAAGGGTGATCCAAAGTCGTTGTTTTGGGAAAGCATTGTTTGTTTTCTGGTTTGTTTTGTTTAGTTTTAGTTTTGGGGTCCATTCTCCTTTAATGTCTGAAAACACAGCCCTATGGGGAAGTGTCTGTCAAGCCTGGCATTGAGGTTGATGAGGGATGCTTGTGTTATCTATCTTCTATATAGGGATGGCAAATTTTAGCTAAGGGAAAGATAATAAAAGAGCATAGGGTGATAAAGTTGTAATCTAAATTTAACCTGGCTAAACCAGTTCCAAAGTGAACGCTGGCAACAGCCAAGGCCAGGTGATTGAGTTAGATTTGTTGATTTGTTATGATAGGTAAGCTGTATTTAGGCTACGTACAGTGAAAGTGAAACACAACAGATAACTAGCTTTTCTCATACGCCCACAGGCTAGCATGTCATGCTCATTGGTATAAATGACAGCAGAAGTGACTGGAAACCTCCAAGTAGCAAAACAATTGTTGTAAAGACCTGAATACAACTTTATGTTGATAAAACTTTAGCAAGGTTTGCTAAAGATTTACCAATATAAAGTTGGAGTCAGATCTTCACAGATGTGAAAGGAAACAATACACAGATAAAAGGTACCTTATGGATTTATGAACTTTGGTTAATAAGTAAAGTTTTCGACATTAGATATCTAGCATATCTTAGCCCACACTAGATAGAGCCAGTTACATCCTATGTATCTCATAACGAGAAAACTGTGCAATGGCAAAGCCTTCTGTGTAATGACTGTTGGCATGTTGTAACTTCCGAATGACTATTACTGTAATTTACTTATTAGAGTATTTTAAATATATTCTGAAATGAGGTGTCTGGTTAGGATAACGTTATATGTTTTACAGGTTGGAATCCCACATTGGCTTTAAGTATACTGTGTAATAAGGCAGGAAGGGCCAGGAGAAAGGTTTCAGCATAAATAGCAGAAGGGAAAAATTTTATAACTTAGTTCAATGAACATTTGGCTTCACATGGTTTTCAATATGGGTGATCTCTTTTATGAATGGTGTTCACCATCTCTTAATCAGGAATGCATAGAGTTTCTTTGAATTAAAAAAAAAATTAGTGCTCTAGTTTTTTCTTCTTTCTTTGTCGAGAGCCCAGATTCCTGAAATCCAGTTTGGACAAAAAAGTTGGGGTTTTTTTCTTCACAGACCGAACCAGTTCCGAGTGTTTTACAAAACAGTGTTTTGGGGATTTTATGTTTCTTTTTGTTTTGCCACTGATGATAATTTTTTTTCATTTACATCAAAACTCAGTCACCACCATTAGCAAGTTTCCTTTAGATCTGAAGGCCTCCAACCTGCCCTCACAAATACAAGATTCAGGGAACTATATGGAAGCTGAGCTTGCTTAATCTGAATCTATAAACATTCAAACTTCAATGTGTTTGGTGATTTACTCCAGCTTTGAGGGCTGTAGTTATATCCTGCTTTAACACGAGTCCACTTTGAAGTTACGTGAGGCTTTGGTCTTTTAAGTTAAAAAAACATTGAATCAATTTCGGTTTCATTTTTGCTCTTTCGGAGTCAAAAGTCTATCTTGAGCCCTAAGTGAATAGAGGGACAGGAAGGGAAACAGTAAAACAATAATCACTTTGTCTTCTGACCCAAAGAGTGAAATAAATGATCCCAGGAAAATTTTAGTGCAGCTCCTTGGACAAAGATGGTTATATAAAGAAGACAGAAAGACAGTCTGAACTGAGTCTGCATAGCATTTCAGTCTTTTTTTTCACTTTATTTAACTTATTAGTAAAGTCTCACAAGCCTCATGAATTTTCTCTCTCATGGTAAAAGGGTAAATGAGACAAAACAACTATCTCTGAGGTTTATGAATGAGACAGTACATTTGGAAAACTGAAGAAATTAGTTTATTTTGGGCCAAATTTCTTTCCATTACCCTATAACATGTCAAGGAAGGTTTTGAAGCTATCATCTTGAATGCTGTCATGCTGTACTTACAGGATAACCAGATGACCAGGCCCAGTAACCATAGGTTTAGGAAAGGCAGTTCCTTCTTAACTAAACTGATCTCCTTCTATAACAAAGTGACCTACTTAGCAGGCGAGGGAAAGGCTGTGGATGTTGTCTATCAGGACTTTAGTATAGCCTATGACATCACTTCCTAGAGCATTCTCCTGGAGAAACTGGCTTGGATGGGCAGACCTGTTGCTGCATAAAAAAAAGGCTGGATGTTTGGGTCCAAAGAGTTGTAGTGAAAGGAGTTATATCCATCTTGTGGCCCGTCACACACATTTTTCCCAAGGAATCATTGCTGGGGATCATTTTTCTGTTTAATATCTTTATCAATGATCTGGACAAGTGCATGGAGCGTATCCTCATTAAGTTTGCAGACATCAACAAGTTGGATGAGAGCGTTGATCTGTTTGAGGGAAGAAAGTCTATACAGAGGAACCTGGACAGGCTGGATGGATGAGCCAAGGCCAACTGTATAGGTTTCAACAAGGGTAAGTGTTGGATCCTGCACTTGGGCCACAACAGCCCCATGCAATGCTACAGTCTTGGGGAAAAGTGTCTGGAAAGCTGCCTGGCAGATAAGCACTTACGGATGTTGATTGATAATCAGTGAATATGAGGCAGCAGTGTGGCCAGGTGGCCAAGAAGGCCGACAGCATCCTGGCTTGTATCAGAACTGGTGTGACCAGCAGGACTAAGGAAGTGATCACCCCCCTGTACTCGCCACTGGTGAGGCCACACCTCAGATACTGTGGACAGTGAAGCTGGTGAAGGGTCTGGAGCACAAGTCTTAAGGAGAGCAGCTGAAAGAACTGTAGCTGTTCAGTTGGAAGATAAGGAGGCTTAGGGGAGAACCCATTGTTTTCTACAGCTACCTGAAAGGAGATTGTAGTGAGGTGGGTGTACATCTCTTCTCACAAGTAACAAGTGATAGGATGAAAGGAAACGGCTGTAAGTTGTTTCAAGGTAGGTTTAGACTGGATATTGGGAAACATTCCCTCACCAAAAGAGTTGTCAAGCATTGGAGCAGGCTGGCCAGGGAAGTGGATGGATCACTATCCTTGGAGTTATTTGAAAGACAGGTAGGTGTGGAGCTTAGGGATGTGGTTTAGTGATGGACTTGTTAGTGTTACATTAACAGTTGAACTCAACAATCTTAAAGGTCTTTTCCAGCCTAAATGCTTTTCTGATTCTGTGATTCTAACTGCAGTCACCTTTTGGTGAATGTTGTAACCTGTACAAGAGTCTATTAAGGGCACAAGGCAGCTGTACATATCCTTTTTCCTCCTGCCTGGGGGCTTTATACTGTGGGAGGTGAGTGTTGAAGCAAATGTACAGTGTGCTTGACATAAATCATAGTCTGTTTGACACTGGGTTTGATATCTGAAATATAAAAGACATTTGCAGGAGATTATGACAGTTTCTGTATTTCTGGTTAGTGAAAACAATTATCTTCATGCCTCTGAACATATAATTAGTTGCATATAACCCTAAAGGGATAAATATTGTGAATATTTACATTGCTTATTGGCAAATCAATTGTTAACCTTAATGCTTATGTCTGCTCTGAAAAAAAATTCCCGTGTCATCCTAGACTGAAATACACAAGAGTGCACCAAATCTTTGATGGATATATGTAGTATAAGAACTAGTTTTCCTTGACAATTAAAATCTCCATACACTGCCTGAATACTTGAGATGATTGCCTCACTTTCAGCACATATGAACAATTATGCCACTGTAGCTCCTAGAAATAAAGGCGTCACTTGACAGAACAAAACAAAAATATTTTTTCTTCCTGGCTGTTATGGACAGTATATGACATTTTACAAAATTCCTATCATAACGGTATTCTGGTGGATGGCTTGCCTCTGAATACTAGCTATTTTTATACTATCTTAATCATTCAACTAAAACTTATTTGTGAACAAAACCCTAAACCCTCCATCAACTGAAACCATTGCAGAACTTTTTAGATTAATTCTTTCCTTGGAAAGCTCTTTAGGAAGAACCAGGCTGAGTAAACAAGGATGTGGAGTTTTCATTTGCATAAAAGCACAGATGTAATGCATATTGCTCTGCCCTGGGATGGATGTTGAACTAACTGAGATCTTAAGGGTAACGTTTTATTCTGAACGGCTGAGAGAGCTGGGGGTGTTTAGCCTCGAGAAGAGGAGGCTGAGGGGAGACCTCATTGCTCTCTACAACTACCTGAAAGGAGTTTGTGGAGAGGAGGGAGCTGGCCTCTTCTCCCAAGTGACAGGGGACAGGACAAGAGGGAATGGCCTCAAGCTCTGCCAGGGGAGGTTCAGGCTGGACATTAGGAGAAATTTTTCACAGAAAGTGTCATTGGGCACTGGCAGAGGCTGCCCAGGGAGGGGGTTGAGTCACCTTCCCTGGAGGGGTTTAAGGGACAGGTGGACGAGGCGCTGAGGGACATGGTTTAGTGTTTGATGGGAATGGTTGGACTCAATGATCCGGTGGGTCTTTTACAACCTGGTGATTCTATGATTCTATGAATTGCCCCCTACACTGTACGTCCAAGGGAAAAGCAGTCATAAAGTGAGGTAGGATGTGCATCATGTTCCTTATGAGAAGATCCTGTAGTTCAAGTTGGTTACAGATTTTTTTTTTTTCTGTGAGGGAGCATCTATGAAAGACTAAAACTGTTCTCTTTTGTACTGTTTAATGGGGGTTGCACAGGCATAGAGATACTGTACCAAGGATCTTAACCTAAATAGTCCTAGGGGATGATGCAATGGGGCAGATCAGGTCCTTGCACTTCAGAGTTCTCCCTTCTGTCATATTCCTAGAATATTTTCTGTGCTTGTATTTGTGACTGGGTAATTCAAAAGACTTGTCTGCAGCACGTTTATCTTCAAAATAAAGGATATCCCTCTCCTATTAATGAGGTCCATGAGTATATTGCCAGGGCTTCCCTGTGTTAATTCTTCTTTCTGGCATCGAGTTTGAAGATGTCTGGCGTTCTGGTTTGAAGAGCTGCACCAAGAGAGGTTTTAATGCTGCTATACTTCCCTTGCTTTATTTTCTCCTGAGTTCAGGTCAGTGCTACAACTCTGTCCTTAAATTCATCTTGCCCTTATACACATTTCACAACCAGACTACAGATCCTATGATTCTTTCTTGCCTGTTTTTCCTTTAATTAATTTTTATTTGGAAGGCAATAACAAGAGTTTAGCAGTTAGAGCTACTTCTTAAGGGCTCTTGTAACACACTAACAAGGTTACATTTGTTTTGTAATCTGTGATGATTTTATTGTATGTATTTCCAAGAAAGTCATATTGTCACAATCAAACTATGCCATCAGATTTTTTCTCTTCCAGTCTCCAGAACTGAGTACAACTGGGACATGAATGCAGAGGAAGGGGATGATTGCATGAATGTCTTGATATGCAAGTCCTCAGGCAGTGTTCAGGGAGGAGAAAGATTAATTGTTGCTCTCGTGAGGTTTGATCCTGAATCCTGGTGTCCTTAGAACTACCTTTTCAAGCCTCCCATTCAAGCCAGGAGGGTAAAAATGCAAACCTCCAGTTTTGTTTTGGGCTCATTTCTGTTATTGTATCTTGGTTATGCTCCTTTGAAGATTTTTTACTTGTCAGTTCAACTCTGACTCTGGTTCTGTTTTCTGTTGCTGTAAGTCAGGCTTCTTGTGAGGTTCCTCCATTTTTATGTGCCCTTAATAATTGTATATGGCATTTTTCTATGTGGGAAGTATGATATGATCAGGTTGATGCTGCATTTGTTGTCCATGGTTTGTCTATGAAATGAAACTGTGAGAGCAAAAAGCTGAGAATTAAACAATTCTGTGACCTTCACTCTTCTTCCTTGATCATTTACTTTCTGAAATGATAAACAGTTTGGGGGCAAAAAACCAGTATATTCAAGTGGAAAGTCTGAGTTTAAGTCAAAGACATGTTATATTTGTAGCAACAAATAAATAAACAAACCTTGAGAATCTTGGCCTTCGGGAATCTGTAGTGTCTTAGGCTATAAAACTCACACAAGTTTCTCATATCTTGCAGAAAATAAGATGCTACAGTGACTCAGGTGATCCAAAAAACGGTATAAGTTGTATTCCATAGTGAATGTGAGAATGCTGGGTGAACCTGTGTCAGTAATATTATGCCTTCTGGTTCGTATTTGTCGAACTCAGTTACTAAATCAAACTTTTACATTTGTACTTGCACATTTCTTACATAAAGAGCCTGTTACATAAAGATGCTGATAATTCCCTTTGTAAACCTGTTAAAGCTGAGTTGTTAAACTACAAGAAAGTTCAGGTCATAGCTAGCAGCAGGGCTTTACATCACCTTCAGATCCTCCAAGACAATCCTCATGTTCTTAATATCTCCCATGAGTAGAATTGCATTTATGGACTTATCTGAGGTTCAGGTTGTAAGGCTACAAACGTTTCCACTCAGATGTCACTAGACTTGCCTGTGGATGTCATCTTCCTCTTTGCAGTGATTCAGTCTGCTTTAGTGATATATAACCTGATGAATGCTCTTGCATGGGGAAAGGAAACAGCCCCATCCAAGGAAAAGCTCCAATTGCCTCCTCTCTGGGGAGCTATCTGAAGACATCTATGATCATTATTCTCCTGCTCTAATTCCTTTCTATTTTATTTCACTTCCTTCCCTCAATTTCCCCACAAAATGTTGTGGAGGGACAGTGCTGCAGTTATTGATTCTTTTTTGCTCATCTTAATGACACCGCTCCTTCCTCAGGTGATTCTGTATTAAAGTTGTTAATTAAATGTCATGGACTGTGAGCATACGGCCTCTATTCATTGTCAAGAAGCAATAATTGGCAGCAAGATAGCAGTAGCAGGCCCCAGGGAGAAATTTTTCTTATAAGTGAAAATGCCATTCTCCCCGCCCATGATAAGAGTCACTGGAGTGCATATGTGCCACTGTGTATAGCCTTTCCTTACAGCAGCCATCCCATTTGTAATCCTCTTTTGGCTATAATGCTGTAGTAGCTTGGATTGCAATGTACCATTTTTAGTACTTATCACATAGCAGCAGACAGCTGGGCTTTTACATTACAAAATAGCCACCACTATAGCAGTGGCTTAGATGACAGTGAGGTACCGTTCATAATGTACGATCTTGAGCAATGTCTAGTAGCCAGAATAAAAATCAATGTAATCTCAAAAGTCTAAATGCAGCTGAATGGGTTTGTTAAAAGGGGCTATAACAAGTGAAGCATGCAGCAGAACCAGGAAAAGAGAAAATATGTTTTCTTTCAGGCAGGCTTATTTACCTGGGTCACAGATTACTGCTAGGTTTTAGTGAATAACATCACAACTAAAGCTGAGCTAGAACTGCAAAATGGGGTGCTTATGCTGTCTATCTTTGAGATTTACTCTGTGTAGCTCCATCAGCTTTATCCCAGGACAGGAAATGACCAGTTCACACGGTTCCATACTCAGTATTTGATCAGTGTGCTTTTATTGTTCATTCCCTATCAGTAGTAGCTTGGGTGAAGAATTTTATTTTGCATATATATTTTGGGAATGACTATTCGCACAAATATGTGGGTTTGCTTATCAGATTTGATGCAAGGTCTCTCCTTAAGAATGACTTGCTTTATTGTTGTTCAGTATTAACAGCTAGTTAAAGAGACTAAAATGGTTTGTATGGTTATTCTTATTGCAACAAAAATTTAAAACATTAGGGCCCAGAAATTCTCAACAGAAATAGCAGAGATTCTGTCTGAATATGTCAAAGTAGACAAGAATATAAATCTCATATACTACAGGTGAAACTCCTAACCCAAAATTGTTAGTCAAGCACGTTATATATGAATTAAGTTTTAGCAGTCCAGAGAGAAAGGAAGATTATGATCTATTGTCCATGATGGGGGATTGCACTCAGCCTTCCTCGCTTTGGGCATGACTGAGCCTTGGATCATCTCTGAGAGATCTGCACATCTACAGGGAGGACTAATGTTAGTATCAGTGCAACTCATTCACTTAGAAATACGATTGCTCAAGTTTTCTTCTCATGAAGATTGAATCTCAGAACTGTACAACTGTCCAGAAACCAAAATATTGCCCTCCCCTCAAGCTAACCTCCAAATGAAATTTGCTCAAAGACTTCCGATTTCCTCTTGTAGCTAGCACAATTTGCAAGCGCTAATGCTTCCCTTGTGCAACTTGGCAGCAGTTGCTGGAATTGGTGAAGAGGAGCTCAGACGGGTTGGTGTGAACTTGCTGCTACAGGCTCTTTGTTGATGTACACAAACCAAGGGGGAAGCTGCTAAGATGTGAATAAACTCATCTGACTTCTTGCAGAGAAACCGCAGTGGGAGCTCAGGGAGGAAGGGTTGGTAGGAGGATTTATTGCTGAAGCACAGTAGGAAGTAGTTTCTATGGGAAGGGGAACATTTGGAGGTAGCATGAGTTGAACAGGCTGAAATGAGGTGAAACTACTCACTATGGAGGGGGAATGAAGATTCCCAACAGACTTGAGAAGTCTAGAATTTGCTTGGAGAAGTCAGTGTGTATGCACTCAGTGATATGCCAGGTATTTACTAATAAAAAATTGATACACTCCCTTAGGTAGGCATACACAAAATGAATTATCTAATTTAGAGAATGTTTTTTTGGAACCCAAACTGATTTTTTCATTATGTTAAGTTCAGTTTTGTGAAATTCACAAGTCCTGGAAGATATTTGTTGTGCATTGAATATGATCTGGGATACAGGTGAGAACTGAGGACAAGGAAAATTTAAATTGGAGATTATTGTAGATTTCTGTAAGACAAAAATCTGGAGTGTTGCAGATCTGCAGCTATAGACAGCTGTGGTGGACCACTGAGAGAAAATCCATTCTCTGGAATCAAATCCCAATGGCACCTAATTGAAAACTCATTACTGTGAATGTAGGCCTTTTTATCAATTCCAGTATGGTTTGGATCAAGTTTTTAATTCCTTGACATATCTCTCAAATAAGAATTTCTAATGGTTTCAAGTTGTGCTGAACTCAGAGTCTACTTTTGGTGAAGGGTGGTAACTGTTTGGTAGTATTGTTTTTTCATATGTAAATAGGTCTCATTTGTAAGATGTTAATCTCTGGAAGCTTTAGCCAGATGCCTTCAAACCTAGGCATTTCTTCTAAACTTTTCTGCAAGTGTAGACAGAGAATACAAATCTGCAGAGTGAGAAAGGGACATCTTGAAAAGTATTTTCTCAGTCTTATAAGGCAGCAGAATTCTTCTTCACAGACAAGCTTCACTTATAAGTGCAACTTCTGCCCCATATTAGTGCACTCAGTGTGGGATTTCTTTTTGTTTTCCTTTTTTGTGTTGATGTTTTGCACACTGTTTTATTGCAGTTGGAAGATAAAGGGAATATAAAATAACAAAAATATACTGTGAGAGAAGAAAGAAAAGGAAGCAAAAATTTAGACAATAATGAAAATCGAGTTACCATTTAATACACCTTGTCCATCCTTTGTTCACCAATCATTCATCTATTTTAACTGCAACACCATCAGAGGAAAGGGACAAACCTGAAGTACTTATCTCTGTAAAGGGAGAAATGCCATAAAATCACAGCCTGTGTGTTCAAGTGGTCCTATCAACATGATCATAATTGTAGGGATCCTGTAAGTAATCTAGGAGTTGCAGTTTCACCAATTTGAAGTGCAGAAATAGATACTTGCCAAGGTGTCTCGCTGGTAGGAATTTCTTTTAAACTAAACATAGTAAATGCTTTTGTTTCCTCTAGCATGATTGCCCCAGAGGACAGACTGAAGACATATATGTAGCTCTCTAACAAGGAGTGCTACAAGGAAGGCCATAAATTTGCACATTAGGCAACATGACTGAAAGGATTTGTTTTTATGTAAGAAAGGTATTGCAGAATAGAATAAGGAAAATTAGAAAAAAAAGTTTACCATGTCCTGGTTTTACCTGAAGGTCTGAAGGGAGGTGTTCTGAAACTTTCATCAAGAGTTTTGTTGTCAGGAAAGGCAGTCAACTAAATAAGTGCAAAGTTTAGTTTTATATGTTTTAGACCATCAGGCTTTGTATTTTCTGCTAATACTCTATTTTTATTGTAATGAATGTCAGTTGCTGCTTAAAACTTTCATATGTTTCCTGTTTGAGCTGAAAAGTAGTACTTTGATGCTTAGCTCAAGATATTCTAACTATTTAGTGATAGCTGTAGAGAAAAATAAGCTCATCCAGTATTGGTATCTTGAAACAGAATAGGATGAAATGGTGACACAGTCTTAATGTTTCAGAGAGAGTATTCTCCAACATTACATTTTTAAAATGGAATTCAGTTTTATGAAAAATTTGGTTGTGAGGTGGAGGGGTGAACCCAAAAGCCTAATACCTTCACTTTTGGGTTTGATTAGAAGAAAACCAAAGTCTGCAATATGAGAATTCCAAGTTTTAAGGGCTATGATGTTACGCTTTCATGCTACTTGTGCCATATTCCTGTTTCTTCAGAAATCAGTAGGAAGATCCTCATAACATAAGCTTGAAGAACTGGCTTACAACTCCCCTGCACTTATCATCAGCGGGACTTCCATCAGAGGAATCACACTAAATGACAGCTGGGTTTATGCCAGGGCATTTTGATGAGAATTAAGCAGAGGAGCAATTTGAGCCTGGTCTTATATGCATGGTTGCCTGTCACTTTAGTTGACAAAAGTCAAACAAAATCACAGACACTCAATAATCATTATTTCCTTCTGAGATAAGTTTTAACCACTCTCCCCTCAGCTCTCTACACTTGATAACAATTATCATAAAAAATCTGCAATTGAAATTTATTTGGCACTTTTTCTTAACAAACACTGTAATAAATCATATAGTATTGTAATTATATTGTTGTTATCAGTAGTAACTGTAGTCACGATATGTCTCTAATGCTCATGAGTGACTTGGCTGGCATATCAGTAGGCTGGATCTGATCAGCTGCTGGTATTTACTTCCATCATGCTCAGCAAATGCCATATCTCTTAGAAGGTGGAGATGTCACAGTTGTTTACACATAGAGATGAAATTGCTTACTAATGAATGCTAGATATTATTACCAAGGGTTTGGGAACAAACCAGACAGTCAGTAGTGTTTTGCCCTCTGTGTTCTTGCCCCGATCATCCAGCACTGACATGGCCAGGGTTGCTCTTGAGCCACACAAGAGACCAGATATTACATGATTCAATCACAAGCCCAAACGCCTACCTGTTTCTGCATTAACTAGAACTTTCCACAGCAACTGTGTGCAATGTTCGCCCGCACCAGCAGATGGGGTGGTTACAGTGTATTTTCTGTCAGCTTTCCACTATCTCATGTTTTCCCCTGCAGAGCTCTGAAGCTTATTTTTCATTAGGAATTAGCTGTTTCTGGTTAATGGCGTTATTGGCTATTGCCTAGCTTAATTTGGCAATCACTGCTGATGTACGAGTGTTTGAGATACTGTTTTTCACGGCATTATCTCAAAGGCTACATCATGACAATATTTTTGTGAAACAACACAGAGGAGTCGCCCATAGCAATAGCAGTGAAAAAATACTTCATTTCTGTTTAGTGAGTCAAGTAATGTTCATAACAATCTCTCCACCATTAGTCCTGTTTACAAGCCTAAGACATGTACTAGAGTTAAAACTTCAGTAGTGAGATTTCAATGAGACTTTTCAGTGAGTCTAATATCTAAACTATTATCTAGGGCATATAGTCTAGATAAACTGTAGTGATAATATTTTTGTATACAAAATAGTGCAGTCCTTTATTATTTGGTCTTGCAAAGACAGGTGCTTTCATGCACACACAAATACACACACTTTTTCCTCCCAGTTAGGTCACAAATTAAGGATCTGTTGTTGCAACTACACATTGTATTCTAGGTAGACTAAGAAAGTTTGTAGAATTCAAATAAACTGGATTTCTTATGTTAGTTATGACTTTTTCTCTTTGGAAAATGGTAGTTTCTCAAAAGTCAAACTTTTTGAAAGAAGGAATGTACTTTCACTTTTATGTTTGATTTATGAGGGGAGGAGAACATTCTTTTAGGTCGGATGATACTTGTATTGTGAAAGTCAATAACCGGAGCAGTGACTTAGGATACTGGAAATTTAAGCTCAGGTTCATTCTTCATCATTGAGGACTTGGATCTGAAACTACAGTATCTTTTACCTTTTCAAGGCTGGGATTCTTACATTCTGACTAACAATCCTATAGCATGTATAAAAATGCGTGAGCTAGCTTCAGTGATGTACTCACTTCTGATGTATGTATTCTTGCCTATTTACATTTGACTCAGCATTGAAGAATTTCTGCAAAATAGCATGGTGAGGTGTCAGTTTATCAGTATGTAAGTGAGCAAGAAGGGCTTCCTTCTCCAGCGTAAGCTTTTCTTCATGGAAGCCTGCTGTGTCATTCATCTTCTTTCAATGTCCCATACGTGAAAACTTGCAGACTGGCTATTTTGTTAAGAAAAAAATAGAGAAACTGTGATTTGGTTCCCTCAGTTTCTTCATGTGGCAGTTTTCTATTAAAGTTTCTTGGCTGAACTCTTTCTTTCATTTAACGTTCCTGCCAAGATCTCCTAAAACATATTTGGCCTTTCGCCATTAGTGTGGGACAGGAATAAAAAAAAGGGACATTTAGTCCAACTGTTAAGCTGGATCTCTATAAAATAATAGGGTCATGAAACACTAGAAGAAGAACTACAGAAATAGAAGAATAACCATCATGAGAGGTGTTCTGTGTCAAGTGATGCAACAGCTTATCTCTCTCCTTCAGTGCAGTGCTTGCCACAGCTGGTCAATACAAATGGAAAAGAAACTCAAATAACTTAGCTAGAATACCATATAAATCACAAATAAAAATCACTCTCACTTTGGAGGAATAATAATAATATAACCCACTTTAGTTTTTGAATCTGCAGACTCTGTTTCAGATGCAAGAAAGTATTTGTATACCTTCCAGCTTTTTTAACTTTAAAAAACTAAAAAGAATACATTACTTGTAATACTCATTTCTCCTATGTCTTTAGTCTATGGTAGCCACAGCAAGTTCCATTTGTATAATCTGGTATGGAATAATTAGTTTATTTAATGTTTGATCAGAGGAGGGCACTTCATGGCTCCACCAAGAATCTCACAATACTTATAAAACATTGTGTCATTTGTTGATGATGGTCTGTGAAGACTAGTGAGTATTTTTGTACTATGATGTGATGAAAATCAAGACTGTGTTAAAGACAAATCTAAAACACATAAAAAACTTTTTACAAAGGCCTTAGTTGTTCGTGGTTGAGGATTAATGTTCTTTATGAAAACAGTAGGAAAACCTGTTTAGAAACACGATACAGCTTAAACCATTAAGCACCCTTGAGTTAAACAGAGCTATACCATGAGGATAAAGAACTGGGAATCAATTTACCATACAAAGAGATTTTTCACCATTCATTTCATTTGGTAGCTGTGAAAGGCAAACAGTTGTCATAGAAACAGTAAAATAAGTACATTTGTTGGGACTGGATGATGTGCTGCCTTTGAAAATGCAAATAAAGGTTCACTAGATAGATTTTTGCAAAGTATGTATCCTGCTAGAACTTTTAATTTGGAATAATATGCTTTTGGTTGTTTGTTTCGTTTAAATGGCTAATCCTTTACGTGCTGGTTGGACTTTCACAGTGGGTTGTTCTAGTTCCTGTGATTTCATGTTGCAACTTGTAATCTTTGACATTTCAGACCATATCTTCCATCCTACATCCCCACATAGGAGGTTTTGAAAATTTGCCTGGAAACAAACATGTCAGGACCTCTCAGCATTCATTTTCCTACCATGTTCTGGTCTCCTTAATTAGAGCCATTGTGCAAATCAAAGGCACAGAGGACAATCAGGCTTTGCAAGCTTTTAAGCTTTTAGCCTTCTCTCTGTTTAAAGGCATAACAGTTGCATAAACTGTTTCAAGCATCACAGTCTTTGGCCCTATCTACTATGCTATGAAATAAATGACTTAGGGATGTATGGAAAGGCCACAAAAGCATACATTGCATCACTTACTGCAATATGATACAAAAGCTGACAATGAGCCTGAAATCTCAATTTAGAAGTGAATTTTTTTCTAGCCTCTGGAAGGAGCAGGGCCAAATGCACAGACTCACTGCAATGACAACAATAGTGTATACACATCCAAGCTTTTCTTAAACTATCTCAGTTTTCAGTACTAGTGTCATGGTTGGAGCTCAGTGCAGTGTGATTTACTTTGCCTTTTTGAAAAAGTTCTGTGCTTCCCTTGACAGACCGTTGCTGAATCTCAAACCAGCTAGTATAAAGCAAATCTGACCTTCACAAGACATACTGAAGAAGCCAGGACAGGTCCTTCAGAACATCTCAAAAGATATTTGAGCTGGGATATGTTGTGGTTACACATTGACTGTCAAAATAATTCACTTTATGAAATATTATAGTTACTTTCTGAGAAAAGATTAACACAATAGTGGCACCCTGAAAAAGGCCATTTAGAAGAAGGACAGCACACTATGACTGTCATTGTAGAGGTAGGGCTGAATTAAGATAAAATTTGTAAATGTCTGCATCTCTTCTTCTGAACTGTTGTACGATCCAAGAAGTAGACCTTAGACACAAGCTCCCAGCTGTACTGTAGCATACACAGCACACATCATGCCCTTCATGTTCATTGAGGTGCTGTGACCTCCAGTCTTCTCACCGTTCATGGCTGACACGTCAGTATGTGGCATGATGCATCAATATAGCTACAATGCTACATGTCTGAAAATGAAGAGTTCGTATAATGTCCAGTTGTGTTTTCCACAAGTTTCAAGCAATGGAGAAGGACTCATCTAAGATTTTGAAAGTACATAAACATTTTAGGACTTTTGGTTTTGTTTCACCACTTCTGAATACAGGAAAAATGTTTATTCTTCCTTGCTGAAAAGTCGAAGTTGGGTTTATAGTCACCTTTGAAAATCAAAGTCCTGGTTCCAGCCTGTATGGATGCTGCACAGATGAATCCTAGAATGTGAAAAAAATATTACCTGACTGAACAAGCACTTTTGAATTGATGAATTTAGGGCCACTTAAAACACTGAAGTTAAAATGCCTCACAGAAATCTTGCAGAGAAAAGACAGCTTCTTACTGAAAGAAGTAAAACAGGCTTTTATCGCTGATTTCAAGGACCCAAAATTTCATGCTAAAATGTTCCCCAAATAATGGGGACTGTACTTTGAAAAAAACAACAAGGAACATAAGCCTATATTTGAAAAGTAAAATATTTTACCTTCATGCCAAGCATTATTTCTGACAGTCTTGCAGCAATGTATATATAGGTGTATATATATCATATAGACAGGAAAAGACAAGTAAATTTAGCAAGTTTGCTTAAAAAGCTGTAATTCCTTGACATGTAGAATAATAATAAAACCTTTAGAGAGTTTCATATTTCTGTTTTATGCCCAGTCACTAACATAAAGGAAATTATTACGATTCCTTTAACTTCAAGGAGAGAAACCCAGCAAAATACATTCAGTCATCCAGTTTTACAAACACAAGTGTCATGAAATACATCTGAAGTGTGTCTTGAAGCAAGTATTTGCCTCATTTATTCTTTAGTTTTCCTAGAGCTCTCAATTTCAGAGGCAACTTATAGCAGCATGGCCTCTTCTCTTCAGAGTGGAATGTGAAAACAGGCACATAGAGAGGAGAGGATGGGTTTGAAGTGGATAAGCAAAAAAAAATGTTATGCTCTTTCCCAGTATCCAACTATGTGTCTTCTTGAATATTAAAATGTTCAAAATGTGCTTCTTTTCCCTCTGCTGTTGGTCTCTACATGGCTATGGTTCATGGTATGGTCTGGCCAAGAATATAGGCAGTACTGACACAATAATTTAAGAGCCATCCTCCTTTGACTTCTTCCCCAAGCAGAACCACAGAATTCTCGAAGACCTCTTAAAAAACTTGCTCTGGAGAGGACTTCATTCCAGCATTTTAGATGAGGCAAATTTAAATACAAATTGGAGAACCCTCTGCAATTCCAATTAAAACTATAAATCTTCTAGCACTCACCTCTTACTGGTGTACCAGTATACTTTAATGAGAAGTACGTGGAGTTATAGAGTGCAAATATTCCGTTGTTACTAGGGAGAAAACACAATTTGTAGTGCTTCCTTCAAGAATAGCTTGTTTCAGGGATACCTGTGGATTAAATCTGTATGGATGTGCATGAAGCTGAAAAATAAAGATAGGTCAGTTATCTACTCTGCTGTAAACAAAGAACAGGCAGGTGTAGAGGGATAGATTGAGGAGACAGTGATCCAGGGGACAGTGAAACCATTTTGCTCCAAGTAAGCATCTGGCTTCTGGCATATTGCTGATAAACTCTTCTACATCTGTCCTCTGGGAGAACAAAGAAACAAGGTGCATGTTTCCATTCTCCATTTAACATTTTTAGTGAGTGACTTTGGGAGTGGGTATTTTTGTTAGAGTTTTGGGGTTTTTTTACATTTAACAACTGCGAATATTATTTGTATTTGGAGAATGCTTAGGGGAAGGGCAGTTGACAAATTTTAATGAAGAAACCACTTGCATAACAAAGAAAACAATAAAGCAACTGAAGGGAGTCAACATCTTCTGGAGAAAAAGATAGATAGCTTACTGAGAAGCCAAGGATCTGTAACAAAGAGAAGTCTCTCAGCTACATAATTAACTTGGTATTTTATTTCTTTGTGGTGTGTGGGTTGTGGATTAGTTCAGAGACCAATGAAACTCATACAATACTTTCTGAAGGCTGGGAAGAGAGTTGTGCATAGCTTAAAACAAAGCTGGGACATTTTCTTTATTTCTGTTTCCTGGAAACAAATTTCTTGATTTTAATTTCCTGGAAACAGAGTCAACTGAAACAACTTACTTTGTTTCAAGTTTTCATCAGTGATATAATTTAAAATCTCTCCTAGGTTTGCTGGTTCCAAACAATCCCATGATTTGGCAAGTGTCACAGGATCACAGAATCACTAGGTTGGAAAAGACCTCCAGGATCATCAAGTCCAACCATTTCTATCAACCACTGAACCATGTCCCTGAGTACACCATCCAGCCATCTTTTAAATGTCTCCAGGGATGGTGACTCAACCACCTCCCCGAGCAGCCTGTTGCAGTGCCTGATGACTCTTTCTGCAAAGTATTTTTTTCTGATGTCCACCCTGAAACGCCCCTGGAGGAGCTTGAGGCCATTGCCTCATGTCCTGTCCCCTGTCACTTGGGAGAAGAAGCTAGTACCCTCCTCTCCACAACCTCCTTTCAGGTAGTTGTAGAGAGCGTGAAGGCCTCCTCTCAGCCTCATCTACTCCAGGCTAAACAACCCCAGTTCCCTGAGTGGCTCCCCATAAGACTTGTTCTCCAGTCCCCTCACCAGCCTTGTTTCTCTTCTCTGGACTTGCTCCAAAGCCTCAACATACTTCTTGTAGTGAAGGCTCCAGAACTAAAAACAGTATTCAGGGAGCGGTCTCATGAGTGCCGAGTACAGACGAAGAATAACCTCCCTGGACCTGCTGGTCATGCCATTTCTGATACAAGCCAAGATGCCATTGGCCTTCTTGGCCATCTGGGCACACTGTTGGCTCATATGCAGTTGCTGTCAACCAACACCCCCAGGTCCTTCTCCTCTGGGTAGCTCTCTAGCTACTCTTCCTCTAGTCTGTAGCACTGCACAGGGTTGTTGTGCCCCAAGTGCAGGACCCGGCATTTGGCCTTGTTTAACCTTATGCCATTGGTCTCAACCCATTAGTCCAGCTTGTTCAGATCCCTTTGTAGAGCCTCTCTACCCTCAAGCAGATCCACACTTCCACCCAGCCTGGTGTCATCTGCAGTCTTACTTAGGGTGCACTCAATGCCTCATTGCTAGAGGCAGGGCTGGACCCAGCACTGAGCCCTGAGGGACACCACTTGTAACTGGCCTCTAGCCAGAATTAACTCCATTTACCACCACTTTCTGGGCCTGGCCATCCAACCAGTTTTTTACCCAGGAGAGTGTGCACCTGTCCAGGCCAGAGGCTGACAGTTTCAAAACTGTTCTTCATAGTTGTCACATCCTAGTGACCTGTAACAGCAAAAGAACAGATAATAATAATTAGGCTATTTGAAAACATTTCGTTCTTCAACATAACTTAAGTATACCATTCTTTATGTCCTTATTCAAGTGTTTTTCTCACATTGGTCATCACTTTAATGGGCCACACTATGCTGATGCCCATGATATGACACCTTTGCTTCAATAGTCATGGGGGTAAAGGGGAGTTGGTGTCATGCAGTTATTGGTATGATGTTTCTTTCCTGTTTTAATTAAGCGAGAGAGATATTTGCAAGAAAACGATGGTATGTGAGATATACAGCTAATTTTCATCCAAAGGTATCTAGTCTTTCAATAAACCAAATAAAGATGTTTTCAAGAAATTACATTAATGACTGGATTCCATAGAATCATAGAATCATAGAATCATGGAATAACCATGAGAGGACCCAGTTTATGTGGTCTTTGTGAAATTGCTGTGCTGTGTTAGCATAGAGCTGGTAGAAGACAGTGGAGAATAAGCCTGAAAGATTTTATTCAAGTTCAATCCATTGCTACATGAGAAATAGATCTAACATAAGCCATCAGAAATAAAATCTCTTAGAAATCCCTGAGGTTGTTCAAGGTAGCAGTTCCTTACTAGAAAAGATGCATTTATTTCCTTCACAAGGAAATACAGACTATTAAATGTTTGTTACATTTAATGGTAGATTGTGCTGGTGAAGAGTTTTCTTTGAGTAAAACCCAGTTTCACCAGGCACTTCAAGTATTCACATGGTTATTAACAGCACCTCACCTACATGAGCTGTCACCCAATCACTGGTAACCTGGTAAGCCTTCCCCTGTGTAAGCAAATGTGATTTTTGTGGTTTTGGGCCAAGACATTAGCTGTAACAGCTAATAAATCAAATATGTATTTCTCCCCAGCCTGAAGACACTCTCCTGATATCGTTCCCTTGTTTTAAACTATCAGCGGCTAATCACTCCCCTCTACTCAACTCCTACAAAAAACATGAGAGAAAGGTGGGTAGTGGTGGTATTTTTTCTTTTTACAAAGCAAGTACACTGGCAGCTTTGCAGTGATAGTAATCAGGCAACTTTAGTCTGTTAGAGAAAGATGATAGGAGCTCTGTATGAGGCCAGTTAGATAAAAGGCAAAATGGTTTCTGGAGGTGAAGTAAACAGCTGATATTGCAACTCTGACTTCAGGCAAAGCTCAAGGAAGTAAAATCCAAACACATAGGGAGGGTAAGAAGTCCATTTAACTTCATACTTAGTTAGGGATGAGGGGAAGGATTTGATAGTTCATATTTCTAGCTAAGGAACCTGACTATTAAAATAGCTAAAATACAGAAATGTTGTGAGAGTTTATTGTCCTCTGTTTCATGGAATCATAGAATGGTTTGGGTTGGAAGGGACATTTAATGACCATCCAGTCCAACACCCCTTGCAATAAGCAGGGACATACACTTACTAGATCAGGTTGCTCAGAGCCCTGTTCCACCTGACCTCAAATATTTTCAGGGAGGAGGCATCTACCACCTCTCTCAGAAACCTGTTCCAGTGTTTCTACACCCTCATCGTAAACAATTTCTTCGTTATATCTAGTACAAATCTACCCTCCTTTAGTTTGAAAACATTAACCATTGCCCTGTCACAAGAAGCCCTACTAAAAAGTCTGTCACCATCATTCTTTTAGGCCCTTTTAAGGTGCTGGAATGCTGCTATCGGGTCTTTCCAGAGCCTTCTCTTCTACATATTGAAAAACATCATCTCTCAGACTTTCTTCATAGGAGAAGTGTTCCATCCCTCTGATCACTTTTGTGGCACTCTTCTGGACCTGCTCCAACAGGTCCATATCCTTCCTGTGCTGAGAGGTCCAGAGCTGGACACAGTACTCCAGGTGTGGTCTCACTGGAGCAGTGTACAGGGGCAGAATCACCTTCCTCAACCTGCTGGCCTCACTTCTTTTCATGCAGCCCAGGATATGGTTGGCTTCCAGGGCTGTGAGTTCACAATATTGTGTCATGTCCAATTTTTCATCCACTTGTAACCCCAAGTCTTTTTCAGCAGGGCTGCATCCTGTCCCTCAGGCATGTCAGCTGCACCACTCCGCTTAGTGTCATCTGCACTCAACCCCGCTGTCTATGTCACTGATGAAGACATTAAACTGTACTTATCCCACTACAGACACCTGAGGGATTCCACTCATCACCAGTCTTCATCTGGACATTAAGCTGTTGACCACTAGCCTCTGATTGTGACCATTCAACCAATTCATCATCTACCAAACAGTTCACCCATGAAATCCATATCTCTCCAATTTAGACAAAAGGATGTTACCAGGGACCATATCAAAGGCCTTACAGACAGAGTCCAGAGACATAATATCCACAATTCTTCCCTTGTTTAGTGATGTGGTCACCCCATCATGGAAAGTGACTAGGCTGGTCAGGCAGGACTTGTCCTTGGTGAAACCATGCTGGCTGTCTCGAATCACCTCCCTTGCCTCCTTGTGCCTTAGCATAGCTTCTAGGAGGATCTTTCCCATGATCTTCCCAGGCACAGAGGTGAAGCTGACAGGTTGGTAGTTCTCAGGGTCTCCTTTCCAACCTTTTTAAAAATGGGTGCATTGTTTCCACTCGCCAGGTCTTCACCTGACTGCCATGACTTTTTAAATATCATGGAGAGTAGCTTAGTTTCAGTGTAACATTTTTCCCCAAGCAAAAAGCTAAAGTTGAATCGAGCTCTGTGTGTATGGGAGATGTGTGTATAAATGAGGATGCAGAAAAAACAAATTATGGTCAAACAATGCAATATAGCACAGATGGTGCTGGCATTGTTGGAAAGAATGAAATAAGAGGAAGTGATACCAAAAATGTTGGCAAATAAAATTCTCTAAGACTCATTTTGGAGTTTTAGAAAGCAAGCATCCTTTATCAGGCCTGGGCAACACAAGAGAGTGATCTCCATCAATCTCGTGCAGTAAGACAAAAGCTGGTTACAGACTATATTTCCTACTTACATGAGTATGTATAAATTTTCCCATAAATCTTATGCATACTCTATTGCTTTCCAAGGACTAATTTTAATGTTATTACGTACTTCACAACAGTCAAAACTCTTGGTAATTTGGAGCTGGCTCCAGCTTGCTACTTGACCTTGCCTATGAGATAGGGAAAAATTGCAAAAACAAGTGATTACGGAAGAAGAGACATGTGTTCAGCACAGGTCATACTTCACTCAAGACATTATCGTCTTCAAAGAATGAACAATGTCTCAAAACCCACCTTTTTAAAGAAAGCATGCTGCCAGAGGGGCTTTCTGTCTGTCTTTCAAAGAACACAATTACTTAAATGAATGTTAACTCTACTTGAGCTTAAATCAAAAATATTCCATTTTTTCTAATAGTAAGCACTTCTTGTATCAGAAGAAGCTGCATTAGTCTTTCTTTTATCTCTCTTGCTGGCAGCACGTCTGACCTTCTCCATGGAGAGTCCCACCAGCCCAAGGATATCTTGGTAGCTGTTTTACCTCCTTGCTCACAAGGTATCTTTGCTAAATAAGGCAAAATCGTCAGTGGCTGCCCTTGAAAATTTAAGTGCTTTTGTTCTGAAAAAAAGATCTTTCTGCAGAGGTTTTACATCAAATTCTATAAGCAGGGGTACAGGTAATACTTGTTTCTTCATGTGAAAGCTTTTAAATACTATAATATTTAAGAGTGATACATGGGTATAAGTATGTTTCTTTCCTTTCTCCTTTTTCTTTCTTCTTCCAAACGTGTGCTGGAAGTAAAATTACAAAGGTGTTTATGCAAACCGCACAATGCGAAGGACAAGTGGCAGGATTTCAATACTTGCTCCTTTCCTCCTCCTTCCCTGCACACCATCCACATATGTACATGCTTGTTTGCTTGCCCACAAGCCTGTTACAATCTGGTTCTTGTTGAATATTACTTTCGTTTTCACATATACCTTCAGAAGATCTTGGGAAGGTATCTTCCCTTATGATTTACCCAATATGTAATTTTTGGATACATTATAACAGTAGACCAGGAAGGTGCTGGAAATCAGATCTTGTGTTTTATTTATGTTGTTGTAGGGTGAATCATGATAGCTCTTTAAACTTTAAACCATTTCAGCCCTTCTTCTGTAAATGGAACACTAATTTCCCATTAGAGGAAGACCTGTAGAAAGATTTCATAGAATCATAGAATAACCAGGTTGGAAGACACCCACCGGCTTGTCAAGTCCAACCATTCCTATCAAACACTAAACCATGCCCCTAAGCACCTCGTCCACCCTCACCTTAAACACCTCCAGGGAAGGTGAATCAACCACCTCCCTGGGCAGACTGTTCCAGTGCCCAATGGCCCTTTCTGGGAAAAATTTTTTCCTAATGTCCAGTCTAAACCTGCCCTGGTGGAGCTTGAGGCCATTTCCTCTTGTCCTGTCCCCTGTCACTTGGGAGAAGAGCCCAGCACCCTCCTCTCCACAACCTCCCCTCAGGTAGTTATAGAGAGCAATCAGGTCTCCCCTCAGCCTCCTCTTCTCCAGGCTAAACAACCCCAGTTCTCTCAGCCGTTCCTCACAAGGCCTGTTCTCCAGCCCCTTCACCAGCTTCGTTGCTCTTCTCTGGACTCGCTCCAGAGCCACAACATACTTCTTGTGGTGAGGGGCCCAGAACTGAACACAGTATTCAGGGAGCAGTCTCACCAGTGCCGAGTACAGAGGGAGAATAACCTCCCTGGACCTGCTGGTCACGCCGTTTCTGATACAAGCCAAGATGCCATTGGCCTTCTTGGCCACCTGGGCACACTGCTGGCTCATGTTCAGTCACTGTCAACCAACACCCCCAGGTCCCTCTCCTCCAGGCAGCTTTCTAGACAGACTTCTTCTATTCTGTAGCTCTGCACAGGGTTGTTGTGCCCCAAGTGCAGGACCCGGCATTTGGCCTTGTTAAACCTCATGCTGTTGGACTCTGCCCAGTGGTCCAGCCTGTTCAGATCCCTTTGCAGAGCCTCCCGACCCTCCAGCAGATCCACACTTCCACCCAGCTTAGTGTCGTCTGCAAACTTGCTAAGGGTGCACTCGATGCCTTCATCCAGGTCATTGATAAAAACATTGAACAGGGCTGGGCCCAGCATGGAGCCCTGGGGAACCCCACTTGTCACTGGCCTCCAGCTGGATTTAACTCCATTTCCCACCACTCTCTGGGCCCGGACATCCAGCCAGTTTTCCACCCAGGAGAGTGTGCGCCTGTCCAGGCCAGAGCCTGACAGTTTCCGAAGCAGAATGCTGTGAGAAACTGTGTCAAAGGCTTTACTGAAGTCCAGGAAGATACATCCACAGCCTTTCCCTCGTCCAGCAGCCGAGTCACTTTGTTATAGAAGGCAGTCAGGTTAGTTTGGCAAGACCTGCCTTTTGTGAACCCGTGTTGACTGGGCCTGATCACCCGGTTCTCTTGCATGTGCTTCATGATCGCACTCAAGATCACCTGTTCCATGACTTTCTCTGGCACTGAGGTCAAACCGACAGGCCTGTAGTTCCCTGGATCCTCCTTGCGACCCTTCTTGTAGATGGATTTAATTACATATTCAGTGATTCAAAGATGTTTTGCATGCAGGGTTGCTAATGACTGAAATGTCAGCCCACCTAAAACCTAAAGAAGAGCCACTTCTAATGCTCAGGTTGCTTCCATATAAAATTGATTCATAAAAATATTCATATAGCTGGGGCTCAGAGGCAACCACTACCTCTGAAAGGTAAATGCAAGAAAAATAGCAGGCTCAGTTAGAATTGCTCTCTATTTTCTTTTTAAAAATCTGACAATTACATCACATTGATATTTTTAGGTAGATAATAAAGTGGAATACTTGGTTAATGAAAGCAGCTTGTGCAAGCTGAGTCTATGGAATATTCACCCAGCAGGTACATGGTAGGCTATACATCTGAGGGAAATGCACACAATCCACTTGATCCTTAACTATGCCGTAGATTTTTGCCTGAGGAGAAAAGCTGGCTTTATTGGCAAAACAGAAAATGCAATTAGAAACAATTTATCTTCTAATCCACTCTTTGCTTCTTAAATTCCTTGAGTTTATTTTAGAGGGAAGAGGTGCTAATATTTTCATCTGAACACAAATGGTGTCAAGCTGCAGGAAGGCAGGAATTTGACATACACACTGGTGTTTGAAGTGCTCTTTTGCAAATGTTCTACATGTTTATTCTACACTGCAATTCCCTAAAAGCTAAAAAAAAACCCCAAATTTTGCAGCTTACTGCAAAAATTGAGCGCACACTAGAAGGCTACACAAAGTTTTTAAGGTTTCTCTGTTTTAAAGGCTTGTGAATTGCAATGCCATTGGCATTTTTTGGGCAAATAAGAACTGAAGAAACACCTGCATTCATAATACTTTTTATGACTGTTCAATTCTCAGTTTCACATATTAGTGACAACATGAAGATGCTTCCAGATCCAAATGGCTACTACTTTCAAATGATTTCAGGTTTTCCTAGTGCAGTCAAAAAGGAACAAACTCGTCCCCCAAATATCAAAATATGTAGTTAATGCTAGAAGTGACATTAGAGAACATAATGTTTACTGTAACTTATCTGTACAAGATGAGACTGGCCGAGTTGTCCACATATTTATCAGTTGCCATTAAATATGGTGGTCTGGATGCAGCTTCTCTTTTTAGGAAGCCCCTAAATTCCTGATTGCCAGAGGCTTGGAGATCACTTGAGGGAGAGAAACAGTCTGTACTTGCCCTTTTTCTTTCCTTCCTGCTGAAGTAGTCCTCTTCTGGCTGTCATCAGGGACATCCTTGTCTAAATCAGGATGTTGTTATTTCTGGGTGATATGAAAAAGCCAAATGGGGATTCTCTTTGTTGCTGAGATACGGTGAAGTACTGACTTTAATAAGACAGTTCACATGCTGGAAGTGAAGCATATACCAAGGACCTCTGTGAACTTGACTGTATGCAACACAGCAAGTGGCTATCAGGTTAGGGAAGGATCTGTGTGAATAGGAAAACAGAGCTTTCTGTGTAGCTCCCTCATGTCTCTAGGCCTAATATGTAGGAATTATAGACGCTATAGAAAATAGAAAATCTTTACTATGAAATATTATTTCTCTAGAATGAACAAATTAAAGGTTGATTAATTAATGCTGATTGTCAGCTTAATGAAGAATATAAAGTTCACAGGGAAAAATCAAGCTCTTTCTGACTTGCAGAGTCTGATTAGAGCAGTCATCTGGAAACCATAAGCTATGATGGTACTTCACTATTTCCTACAATAGATTAATAACTAAATTGGTTGTTCTGTTGTAGCCTTTTTAAACAGCTACACTTTGCTTTCAGTTATTACACTCTAGGTATTGTATAAGTATATTCTCAAAGGCCACTGCTCAGCCTGTATTCAGTTGAAAACTTATTAGCCACTGGGTAACAGATACATCAGAGGTAGCTGCATTCTCTCAGTAAAATGGAGCAGGAGTAGGGGAAGTAGGATTGTCTAGAGGGAGATGGGGTAGCTCTTCCCTGCACTTGGGGCACAACAACCCTAGGCAGAGGTACAGACTAGGAGAAGCCTGGCTGGAAAGCTACCAGGAGAAGGACCTGGGGGTGCTGGTTGACAGTGACTGAACATGAGCCAGCAGTGTGCCCAGGTGGCCAAGAAGGCCAATGGCATCTTGGCTTGTATCAGAAACGGCGTGACCAGCAGGTCCAGGGAGGTTCTTCTCCCTCTGTACTCGGCACTGGTGAGACTGCACGTTGAGTACTGTGTTCAGTTCTGGGCCCCTCACCACAAGAAGGATGTTGAGGCTCTGGAGCGAGTCCAGAGAAGAGCAACAAAGCTGGTGAAGGGGCTGGAGAACAAGCCTTATGAGGAGCGACTGAGAGAGCTGGGGGTGTTTAGCCTGGAGAAGAGGAGGCTGAGGGGAGACCTTATTACTCTCTACAACTACCTGAAGGGAGGTTGTGGAGAGGAGGGAGCTGGCCTCTTCTCCCAAGTGACAGGGGACAGGACAAGAGGGAATGGCCTCAAGCTCCACCAGGGGAGATTCAGGCTTGAGATAAGGAAAAAATTCTTCATGGAAAGGGTCATTAGGCATTGGAACGGTCTGCCCAGGGAGGTGGTTGAGTCGCCTTCCCTGGAGGTGTTTAAGGTGAGGGTGGATGAGGTGCTTAGGGGCATGGTTTAGAGATTGGTGGGAATGGTTGGACTTGACAATCCGGTGGGTGTCTTCCAACCTGGTTATTCTATGATTCTGTGATTCCTGCCCCACAGGATGACCATAGATCCTTGTCCCTGCCAAGCTCTCTTGTCTCCCATAGCAGGAACCACCACCTAATATTTCCCATTATTTCTTGTTGGCAGTCTATTCTGACAGTGAGCCATAAGGTCGATGCAGGATGATGACATTCTCTCCCCACCTACCTTTCCTGTTTTTTCGCTGGAGACACTGTTCTCTTCTAAATCCATGTTATAACATTATGGCTCCATTTGTGTGTTATGCCTGAACCCAGCTGGAATTTATTGATGACTTTTGCTTTTAGCCCAGTTGTAACTGTGTTTTAGTGATATTGACAGACGAAACAAAACAAAAAATACACTTGCTGATTTGGTTGTTCAGTGCAGATACAGCTCTAGCCTATATGTGTATTTGCCATTATTAAAAATTAATTAAGCTCGTAGTTTTCCCTGAACTGCTACCTAAGTTATATATGCTATTTGTGCTTGAAGTTTAGTTTTGACTAAACATGTTTTGATAAAACAGTTAACTTTTAAGGATATTTCTGATTCTTTTAACTAACAGTAAGAACTAATTTTGTCTTTGCCTGCTTTTTTCCCCGTGCTTTTGAAATTTGTTAAAAATTCTCTATTTTTCCATCTATGACCTGATTTAAATGGCAATGGAGCTAGCAGGAGTTTTTCTACTGTCTTCATCCAATATCAGATCAGGGCACTGGTGAAGAAATGATAAATGACATTCATAAGCTAGAAGTTACTACAGCCATTGATCAATACACACACAGCTTTCTGCCTAGGCGGGGTTTGCAATTTGGCATTCTTGTCTCAGTAATATCAGGATGCCCTCCATGCTGCAGTGAAAGTTGCATATCAAAAATGACACTGGATTTCATTGTTCCTCTAGAACTTTATTTGGGGCAAGTGCTAAGACCTTGTCAAGGGAATTACTGGGGGAAGCACATTACTTCAGATGTGCCTGGCTGTGAACAGCAGCACTTCTTACCAGAGTTTATTTTCCTTATATTTTGAAGTATTTCACTGAACTACCCCATGTGCTTTTTTTTTTTTTTTTTACCTTTTTATTGCTACTGGTAATAAAAGCTGAAGACTTTGTCATGAGAATATTACAGTTTTTCATCAGAAATCATTAGTTCTTCAGTAAAAGGTATACTCAGATAGGTTTGCAAAAGCATATAATTTCAGTATTCTTTACCAAAACAGAATATTCCTCAGTTTAAATACATCTTTTGAGATCTTTCAGTCTTTTAAGCGTTCCTTAACCTATTAAGACCAGCTATTAAATGTTTTTCTGCTTCAAAGAGTAAAATTATTGAATATATAAAGTGAGATTCTTTTCTGGACTAAAAGCATGGCTATTATCTTTCTTTTCCCAGGGAACATTTTCCCCATTATCTGCCTTGACAAACAACTAGTCTCACTAATAAATAATTCAGCAGCAAGAGACTCTTGGGCTGTCTGTATAAAATTATGGCATACATTAGCTGATGCCCACACTAGGCAGGAGGTTCTGGGAGATTTAGCCTTGACAAAATGGCATTGCTAAATCCCTGAATGTCCCCTGAATTTTCAGATCTCTGCAGTTAGAAACTGTTCCACTGGAAAAACAAGGACTGGAATAAGTTTTCCTTTATTCCCCTGAAGGTTTGTTCTTTTGAAACCCATTAAGGCTCTCTGAATATCATATTTTACAGAATTATTCATCTAATTTATGATTAATTGAGTCACTGTTTTTTAATTGTTTGTGTGGTTTTTTCTTTTACCTTGCGAAAAGAAATATTTTAAGTAAGTGCCTGGTAGGTTAGAAGAGGAAATAGTAAACAGTCTTGTTTATTAGGGAAACTGTACTGTGTACCCAAACTACTTGTGTTAAATTACATGTGGGTAAGGTATATTCAACATAAACTCTTGAAAGCAAGAGGGTCATTCTTATTTCAAGTGAAGTCTTTATTTCAAGGATCTTTATTTCAGTTATGAAGATTTTATATAGGAAACAAGAAAAACTAAGAATAGTTAGTACTGTACTTTCTCACACATCACCCCTGCGTTAGCTATTAAAAGAACCCATTTGGCAGCAGGAACAGTGTGCTAGTGCTGGAAGCCTCAGTGGAATCCAACCCTGAGAGCTTCCCTGTCCTGCACAGCGTTCTGCACCTGCTTCCTGAACTTGTGTACCTCCACCTTGGACTTTTCACCACTGCTGCTCCCAGTGTTGTGAAGCTGGCTGGAAGTTTCATATGTAATCACTGCATAGTAATTCTGAAGTGATGAGGCTGTGCATACAAAATAGTACCATTTAGAGAAAGCCTTGTTTTTCATAATAGTCTTACCTTTGGAAGCTATGGCTTCAGCAAAGTAGTTATAAGGGGTTTTTTTGCTGCAAGTAGGCTCTCAAGCATTGTGGAACTGTGAAATCAAAGCAGAAATTGGTGTATACATCTTCAAGCCTCAGTGTAGAGTTAGTATTTAATATGATGCAGGTTTATTCTGGATTTGGGGGAAAAGTGTGTGTGTTTGCACACAGAAAGTTTAATGATTGCCAAGACCGTGTCTGTCCACACACCTAAAACTACAACATTGTATAGGCAAGATATAGAGAAGGTGGATAGAGAAAGATTTTGTTATCTTTTTTTTTTTCTATCTGATGGAAAACTGAAACAAAAATATCATTTAAACAAGGTCACACAGGAAAACTGGGGAAGGATCAAATATTAGCCTGCACTTTCTGAACGCAGTCATTTTCTCAGTCAGCCAGTCTCTCCCACTTTTCTGGTTATGTAAAAGACTGCATGCTAGCAAATATGCTATTTCACTATTACAGAAGGACATCAGAGGAAGAGGCCAGTTTAGGCACAGCTATTGGCTGTCAAGCCTATTGGTAGACTTTTTAAATTTGAGCAAGAGATAAGATAGAGAAGCAACTCTAGTCACATGGGAGCTCTGCAGTATCTCAATCCAGCCATTATTGTTTGCTGTAGACAACTGAATTTTCTACCAGTCTTGCAAAAAGTCCCTTGTTCTGGTAAAGAAGATCTGTAGCTAGTGCGATCTTCACAGGTTCATTGCCTACTTCCACTTATTTCACTTTGAAGACTTATTTTATCTAAGTCTAATTGTCAGTCACTTAAATTGATTCTCAGTGTCAACTGCAAAAACGTCTGAATGCCTTCAGCATACAAACTTTGATCAGTAGGCCAAAGAACTCATGAGGTGCTCCTATTCAGTTTTCAGATGAGTGTATGAAAGAAGAATCTGGAGCATATAATCACATGGGGAGAGTCAGTTGTAAAAAGGAGTTAGAAAACCTTATAACTTGTCCATGTTTTGATTTTCTAGGGCATACAGACCTTGCCAGAAGCAGTACTTCAACCACAAAGTAATTTTAATCATATGAAAGACTACAGCAAAAATTAACTGGATCAGTACCTAGTTTCAGTGTGAACTTTCTCTTGACACAAATGTTGCATAATTCTTTTGTTGTCCTACAACCAAAAGATGTAATTAGTTTTATCTGTTCTTGCTGCTGTGAAAGAGATTTGGGGAATCCTATGCTGTTTCTGCAAAGACGCCTTAGTGTAGCACATACAGTATTTCTTCCATAAATATTCACACAGATGTCTATTTCCTTTGCTACTGAGATCAGTAATACCCCTCTTGTACTAATGCTTGTTGAAAGAGGTCTAAGAAAGGATAAATAAAATCTGCTACCTAGCTAAGAAATATTTTTCAAAGTCCCAGTGTGAAATTTGCCATGATTACAAAATTTTGAGGGCAACAGTTATGTCTAAGCAGATATTGAAATGAGAATTTACAGTTATTGTAATTAATCCTGAATTAAAACTGAATCTCAATAAAAAGAGCTCAAAAGCACTTTGGCAAGTCAGTATTAAATGTGTAAGCTGCAGTCTAAATGAACATAGCAAAGAAAAATTAGGAGAGAATGTCCCATAGCAACAAAGTCTATTTGTTTGCCATTTTTAATGGGAAAGAAATAGTCTTTCAAATGCCATAAAAATAGAACCTTAAAACATGATCTCTTTTCCTAGCTGGCATATGATCCCATATATGTGTAATCTTCAGCTGTGATTCTGCACAAAACATTCAATATTTATTATATGTTTATTCTTGCATTTTATTATTATTATTAATGGACAGATCCATAATATAATCAAGACTCAGACCTAATATACCTGACAGTATAGAAATTGCATAGGGTAACTCTCTTTCACCAGGAGATTTATAGTAAAAGAAAGGCATTAATGCACGTTATGATGCATGTGTATCTAGTTGCCACCTTGAACCCTCTATGATATTTATCTAAGTAACCAAACCAATTGCCTCTGGAATGACACAATATATCTGAACCAGTAAATCTGAAAGCAATACTGAGTTTCTGGGTACAGGAGCTTGTCCTTGTCTCACCCTAATCCATTCTCAGAGCAGGACCAGGAGCTTACCAGTCAGCCTCTGCACCACCATTTTTTTGGCCAGATTCTAGATTTGAATTCATTTTCAGAGAAAACCCTAAATGAATACTAAAAAATTTCACAAAATTGTTCTAAAATGCAGTGTCTTGAGGAGTTGAGGACACCTCACCACTCAGTTTCTGGTTTTCCAGAACAGTCGTCAGAAGTTTTCACATAGAAACAACACAGTTTTCAGGTTATTTTTTTTTTTTTAATAAAAAAGACAAAACAAATCCAGTAATTTGATGTGAATAATCACTAACATTTTCAGCCTGAATATACATTTTTCGTGAAGAAAAAAGCATTCATATTGAATGTGTTTAGAAGAAATATTGGGGAGTTTTCTTTAAAGTTCAGTGGAAGCTCTGTTTAATTTTAGTATACATTAATACAATTTTTGGAGGGGTTATTTTTCTCCTTCCTATTTGCCTTCCCTTAATTATACCTTCGTTTAATTTGCTCCTATTTAAAATACAGAGAAATCAATGCTCTCAGTGGGATAAAAACTGAGACCTTCCTCTTTTCCCCAAGTCCTGTCCTTTTTAGAGGGCTGTTGCTCAGTGATGTCTGGATGGTTCTTGTCACCCTCCAGTCTTGGAGCTCTCTTCTGGTTGTCAAGTGGCAAAAAGCACAACTCTGGGGAGTGAGCCGTCACAGTCCACATAGCCAGAGCCTGCTGCAGACTTCAGCAAGAATGCAAGACAATTTGAAGAGTAACAGCAAAAGTTAATACTTCCCTTTTCTGAAAACTCTGTCATACCCTGGATCCTCTGTGGAGAGAATATACACCACAGAAATCTTAACTACCTCTTTGCAAACATGAAAGGCTGAGCTGACCTCTGCAGGAGAACTTCTGCAAACTTCTGTAAAACTCGGAGGACCAGCTGGCCCTGTTTTAACTGTGAAGCAAAGTTTTTCATTGTCTGAGTTTGTGAGGGAAGCAAGACTAGCCTTTTAGTCTTTTCTCAGAACCAAAATATTGGTAAAACTCATTTTGAAAAGCTGAAGCTTAACAGAAAATGTCAAAGGGTCACAAATATGTTCGGTCACTATTTGTTTCAGGAGGTACAGTTGTGACCCTTCTCTAGGGCAAGATAGGGATATAAGAGGGATTGCCTTGCAAATAATCGATTAGGAATTTAGACAATACTCCTATCTGTACATGAAGTTTCCAGTAACATTTACAAAGGTTTGTACTTAGATGGGCTTAGATGTGCTTAGAGAAGATACACAAATCATACACAAGTCCCTAGAGGTTTCGTATTTTGTTGTGGTTTCATTTGTTCTGTTTTGTTTTAAAAAGGGGTAAGAAATGCATGAAATTTCCATTACAGTAATAAGTGACCTAGGTTCTATTATTCAGAAAATAAATGTGCAGTACAGTTTTTTCAGACACTAATTTTCAAGCTATTGCTATTGTACTAGTAAACACAAATAGGCAAAACAATACTGCAAAATTAAATTAGCTTTGATAAATGTATTGTGTGGTCTTTCGGATGAGCACAAATCTCCTCATCTGTCTTTAGAAACTGAGGCTGACATATATTGTCTAATCCTTTCTTCATAACAGCTACTTATAAAGCTTTGCCATTCTGGCTAAGTCTCTTTCTGTAAGACCCAGATCACAGGAAGCTGTGCATTTCCACTCAGTCAAAACGAACAGAAGAGAGAAAGAAGGTACTTGATTTTGTTAAGTCTTTCATCTAATACCTTTTCTTAAGAGATGGAAATTCCTGTTGACTCCACTTCTTAAGGACTGCTTCTGCCAAAAGCAGGAAGGATACTCAACAGTTACCAGCCTTATATTAAACTTTTTAAAGGCTAACTGCACACCTGCATTAAATTCTGTGAAAGACCAGTTCTAATTCCACCTGTGATGCAGAATGACTAAAGCTCTGCAACAAGCATCAGGTGCTTTGGTTTGTGCTTCCACAAATCCTACATAAATCCTCAAGGTAAATTCTGAGGATGCTCTTGTAGTTTCAAGTTTAGTTTTCAGGTGCTAAAAGTCATACTTTTCTAAAGGAAGTTTATTAAGGTTGTGCTATCAGGAGGGTGCATCTCTAGCAGCTAAGCTCCAAACTGTATTTTCCTCTTTCATCTTCTGCGCAGATTCATGGGTGAGGTATCTCTGAGTGCACCTACTGAGATGTTTTATGCAAAGCATAGCTCTAGGCAACATTACTGTTGTCCTCTACCTTGATGCTTGCTTGGAGCTAGTTTCTCCTTGTCAGAGAGGATACACATTAGCATCTCCCTTCTGGCTGATCAGTCAGCCAGGTGTGGGCATATTTGGGGTAGACCTGCTACACTACTCCACTTCCAGAGTATGAGCGAATCCTTACCAAGATGATGTGAAAGTGTTTAAATGTTGCCTATGGAAACAGAGACAACGTAAAGCTGTAAATTCTGTAGCTTTTTTTTCAGGTGGCCTGATATCACGAGGTAGTTCTATCCAAAAAAACCCTATAATTGGTTTGTCTGGAAACCTGTTTGGCAATGGAGCAAGTATTTGTGCCCGGTGCTAATAATATGGGGAATTGTCAGATTTGGTTAGAAGAGCTAAGGCACCCAGAATTATTTTTTTTCCCCTCCTCTGCTAATTACATTCTTGACTGACCTTCATTGTTTCACATGGGACCCAGGGCAGATATTTTGTGTTTGTCAGCACTTGACTAATGCTGCAGACAGAGTACCTTTTTTCCTTTCTCTTCTTTTTTTTTTTTCTTTTGGTGGGAGAGAAAGTGTATCAAACATGGAAGATTTAGGAAATATGGGACATAACTGTGGGGCTTGTAGAGTGTTTCCTTTCAGAAGAAGCAGGTGCAATATAGAGACATAAGCATTGACACTGATAAATGGATGAGAAAGAGCCAGGAGGGTTTATGTAGCAGTGTTCCTCCTGGAATTCTCTGCCATCTCAGAGACAGTAACAATCTGCCAGGAAGAATTTAGATACAAGGGAATTATTCCAAAGGGGAAAACAAACAAACAAGCAAACAAAAAAAAAACCCTCAAGAAACAGAAAAAAATATGGAGTATGTTGATCTGAAGCAATATATCACGTCCTGCTGTTGAAGATGGTCACTAGGCATATTGGGGTCTGTCACTGTGGTGGCCACATCCACAGCACAGAGGGAACTGAGCCATCAGCCGTGGCATTCAAATACATCCAAAAGGTGTCAAAATTGGCTCACTTGATTAAAAGAACATTTGCTAATAGCTTGTCAATCCTGTAGTAATTTTCAAGCAAATTAAGATGGTGATTTTAAGTAGTAAAAGTCTGGACCATGACAACAAGTTGAAATATTAGTAAAACACTTGGGAAGTTTTGATAGTCTCTACTGAGTTTTTTTGTCTAGCAGCAAACAGCTCTTAAGCAGAGTTTTAACACATCTTTTATGTTCCACTTTATGACGTGCACCAGGCAGTGCCAAAACATGTATATGAGTGCAGATGTGCTGAACAGTGCTAAAGAGTTGTTATAAATATGTTTAATGTACTTGAAAATTTAAGAACATTTTGGGAGCACAATAAAAATAAAACATTTGTCCCATGACATTTAACTGAGTACAAACAAGAAGTTACAAATGCAAGACATATTCACTGCTTTTTCACAGAATGAAATAAAGAAAAGAAAAAATGTATGGTGTCTATTCTTTTGTCGTTAAACTACATCTCTTGTCTATTACAACTATATCATCATTATGATTATACAGCCTAGGTGCTAGCTTTCTGAGTATGGAGAACATAATTAAAAATAATTGTGGCGGTGTTCCAGTTTGAATATATCTAGAATTTGACCCAAACACATATTCCTTGAAAGGTATATTCAGATCACAGAAGGAAGAAAGATGAGAACATATGCTTGGGAAATTTCATCTCCCAAAGATAGAAACAGCTTCTGCTAAATTCCACTTCTAGTGCATATGAAAACTGTGCTCTTTTTATTTTGTATTTTGTATCATACAGAAAGAGCTGAAAATTGGTATTTTTCTGTTAAAGGGGTAGGTGGTTTTAAGCTGTGTGGCATTAAACTCATTTATTCTTTTTCAAGTTTTGTACCATGTAACTTAATTGAGGAATACAGAAGCACCTTGGGATTCTTTGTTTGCAAGGTCAGCTAGCCTTGGAGGTCTGAGTAACATGTATTAGGCTATAGGTGCTGCCATAAACAGAGAGTGATATAAATGCCACACTTAAGCATTAACAGAGACTAACCTCCTCACTTTAGCTGCTGTTTGATCAGGTACAGATGTACTATTTGAAACTAGTTTCTTGACCAACTCCTAGGCACTGTGCCTGAAAGCATTTCATCAGATGTTAACTGCTTTTTTTAGTCATAAAATAGACTATTAATCTCTTAATAGTTAAATTGCCCAGGTTTTTCCCTGCACACAAACCCACCAATTCCTCCTATACCATGAAAAATGATGTAGATAAAAAAATGATATTAATAAAAGGGGAAAAGTGAATCTTGTATAATGAAAAGAAATAATGAATAAAAAGATAAACACTGCAATTCTACTACTTAATATCTACATCACAAAATTACTTCAGTGGCTGTACTGTTCATAGTTAAAATTGGAGTATACTGGCAGTAACTGGGGAAACAACTTCGTGATATTTATCTTGTATAAACTGTCATCAATCATGTTGCAGGCTGTTTCATCAGTTTTTAAGATTTGTGATGGCAGTGTTCAAGTCGCTTGTCTTTTCATTATTAGCATGACTACTCATGCTTTTAAAATAAGTCAGGTGTTTGTTGCTGCTTTAATCTTTTCTCCAGTTGAGAAACTCTGTTTTTAATGTATAATGAGGAAGGATTAAAGCTCCATTTCTTTCTTCCTCTAGGGAGGTGCCCTTAATAGTTCTAGCAGTTTAAGTCTGATATCCTATTCATTCCTTGACAGTAACAATGGTTCAAAATGCCTGTCTGAGACAGCTTGTGATACTCACTAGTGTTTTTTGCCTGATGGAGACCACTTTTTTAACACCTCCACAGATCCTGAGATATTTTGGAAGGCATTGTCAGTGGTAGTATGTGTAGTCACTAAAGCAATAACCTGGTAGCTCCTGTAAAACCTAGGCAAGCCGTGTGAAATACACCAAAATTTTCAAAAATCTCAGACATTTTCTTTCAGATTTCACTATTGATGTAATTAATTGCAAACCTAGTGGCGTGTTGCTGCTTGGTGCATTGCCCCAGCTTATGAAGCTTTGTGATATATTAGCTGTGCCCGAGTGATGCACTCCTTCAATCTGTGAGCCCTTAAGCAGAAGGGAGAATAATTTCCCACTTTTCCTCTTTATGTCATTGTGGCATGAAAGCCATTGACTGCCTCCGGTCTCGTACTGCTGTCTAAACTGCCTGCTTTGGCCAATAGCATTACCTGATCACTATGCACAACGTGGAAATAATATATGCTGTGTTTCTGAAGGAAGAACTGGAAGCTTTTTCTACAGTTGCTGTGTTGTGGTATAATATACTCACGAATGAGTAACTAAAACCTGTTGGAAAGCAATATTATGTAATTAAAGAAACCCCTTTACAAATACATTTGCAAAACAAAACAACAGGAAAGTAAATTGATTCAACTATTTGAAATTAAAGTGTTTTCATGGTATCTGTGGGGCTACAGCACATATAGTGGATTACTGCATTTGCAAGTTTAGTTTCTAAGCAATTGTTTCTTACCATTCATCCTACTGTTAATTAGTTGGCAATCTTTCACATGAGTCCCATGCTAAACAATTACTTTACTGCTTTGTTTTTCTCTCATAGTCTTGGTTGTTTCAGTTCCAAGTAACTACAATGATTTAGAAACTACAGTAATGAATTCATAGGAACTAAAATGATGACAACAATACAATTGTTGCCATGAAATGAGAATGTCCTGAAATGGGACAAGAGAAAGTTCATATTCTTGCCCTGTTTTGACTTGCCTCAGATAAACATCCTGTCCTTTATTCCTATTTTAAATTGTTCCATATGTAGGTAAGTTGCCTCAAAAACTAAGTGATCTCAATGCCGAAAATCATTAAGTTATTACAGAATTCCTCTTTGCAGAAATACCTGTCAGAAAGTCCTTTGTTTAAGGATGAGAACTGTATCACAAAATTCTTTGCACAGTAAAAATGCTCTTCAGAATTTTAATATGTTTAAAAGCTCCAATCCTAGTCTTGTTTCTTAGAAGAGAATTTAAGCCTATATTTTGTTTTACAGTATGTGAGAAGAACAAGACCATATGGCTGTTACAAGTCTGGAAAAAGTGGTAGTGAAACTTGGCTGGTTGTGTGTGGCCAACAAGCTCCTTGATATACTGAACAAAAAGGGGTCTTCAGAGGACTGTAAAGGTAGTTAGTCTCAAGACTTTGCTTCTTGTGCTATGACAATATGGCCCAGATTGTTCCCCTCCACAAGTTAATATGGAAATGAGGATTAATTACTTCATCAAAGTTTTGGCAATTTTATTTTTCCCTGGGGTTCATCCCTGGCTACATTTGCCAAAGGATGGTGATTCTCATGCAAGTGAGGCTCCTGTGGTTGAGGGATAGCTGGTAGTATTTTCTGTAGCACAACAGCCATGGTGAAAGCACACACGAAGCATAGCACTTGTGAGCATGCTTTCTATCTGTGTTTCTTCTCTGATGTGATCAAGAGAAGAGCCTCTGGTGAGACAGCCAGCCTGTGGCAATGGACACGGGTATGGGACTCTTCCCTATTCCCTGGCTCCTTTCTACCTATTTCCATGAGGAATCCATGAGGGTTTCCAATGGCCATGTCGAGAGATATCAGAGTGAAGATACCTTTGATAGGCAGACCACCAAGCAAGCCTAACACAGAGCACGAGGACGACTTGCACATCTCTCTCTGCACACCATGTCTGGCTTCATAGTGTTTTTGCAGAGACTTTGAAGGACTTCTTTAGGTCCTTGGTTCAAGTGTCTGACTTCACTCACGCCTGTATCCACAGTTGGCTGAGATGTGAGTGAACACCATCCCAAGATGTTTCTTTTGTGACATGGAAGGCTTGGTACATCAGCTAAGGAAATATAGCAGGCTCAACACAGCCCTGGCATAGGCAGATAGCGGCTGAGTATGCCTTGTGCTGCTTTATGTAGGGAAATAGTTTCCAAAAAGCACTGTGAATATTTTTTGTCTCTGAAAGGAGAGATAATGCTGGCACTGGGAAGAGGTAGTGTCAGGCCCCCCTGCAGTAACACACAGATGTGAAGCAACATTTTCCAAGTGATTTTGGAGTTCACATGACACAGTATTACTTTCTGAAGTCACTTTTGAAACTGTTCCCTCATAGTTCTTCTGCTAATGGAACTATTGCCTGCATCTTTATTTTGGAAATGTTGTCTACTTCTGCCAGTTTATGAGATTGTGTCACAGCACTGTGCCTGCTTCATCTCCTGTCTCTAGGGACCATGATACATATATGGCCAGAGGTAGTGGCTGAAACTTCAGCCTTGACCTTTATTTATTTATTTGCTAAATCAGTCTGAAGTTTACTGTGGCTTTTGGAGATGTGCTCAAGCTGCTTAACCATAAGTATGCTGATGTGAACCTCTTTTATTCAGGACACAAAAACAGTCCCAGTAAAGGATCCTGTTTCCATTGCTTTGATTACTTGTTAAAATTCACACATTTAGAAGGGCTAAGTAGGATTTAGTTGGAATTTTTGTCTGTTTTTGCAAGTCTTCTTTCTAACTTGGCCTTCTTGTGAGTGACTCATTAAATTTAGAAAAAGCAGAAATCTGCCAGTTCAAAGTGATTGTTTTTTAACTGCATGTTCCTTATTGCATCTCCTGTATTCATTCTGGTGGGTGTTTTTAACTTCTATCATGTTGTCAATAAGTATTTCCTTTTTATTCCTGAAAGTTCAGACTATGAAGTTTATATCCAGATGGAGAAGCAGTCGAGTTGTGCAAGTGCCTCTTCCCCTGATATTCTGACACCTGTGTTAAACCACAATGCTACAAATATTTTCAAAATTCAGATCCTTTCCAGTGTAGTTGTATACAATCTAGGAAATCAAAGCAAAATAAAAATCGTAGTTCCAGTGGTGAACAACCTGACATTTGTCTTTTGTGCTGCTTGGTAGCCATTCTGAGCCAAGCCCTCTGACAGAGGTCAGCTTCGTTCAGTATTTATATTAAGCTTTTTGAGTTTCTGCAGCCACAGCCTTCACACAGCACAGCAGCTGTTTCCAAATGCTTAAGGTGCAACTGCACAAAAGGTATTGTTCCCCTTTCCACCATCTGTCAGAAGTATTAATAATAAAAATAATAATGCATACTCATGATACATAAATAAATATTGCTAAAACAGTCGTGTGATAAAGCTTTTTAAAAGTGTATGAATAAACTACTACTTAGAAGTTTTCTGAGCCTTTCTACATAGGTATTCTCCATAGTTTTCTGAAGCTTGGCTGTTAAATAGAAGTCTTTGTGTTCTGGTTGTATTTTGCATTGGAGGGTTGATGTGGTCCCTGAGCCTAGCAGACAGTTCTCTGCTTCTTACCTCTCCTCTCTTACGGAGTTGCCTTTTACCCACAAAGTTTCCATTTGACTGGCACAGTTTCCCATGATGCTGCTCCTTGTTTCTGATTGTGAAAATTGTCAGGAAAAAAGTTAAAACACACTGGGCCCCAAAACCATAAAAGTTTCATGTTGTTCCTATCTTTACAAAAAGATAGGAGATCTGAGGTACTGTGACCTCAGCTACTGATAATGTCCTCTGTTTTCTGTTGAAAAAGATTGTCAGCAGGTAACCCATCTATGCTTCACTGGGTAAGCATACTAAATTAAAGTAAATAATCCCATGCATGGCTGATAACCGCTTAAACGCATGCTGGAGAAACTGAGATCCATTTAGTATATGATGTTTAGTGAGAACGAGTAAGTAATAAATCCAGTGACTTCTTAAATGATACTAGCTATTGTTAATGATAGTGAATAGATCTGCTCAGTGTACAAGGGTCTTGTGCATTCCTTCCCCTCTGAGGCAAATTTTTCCTCTGCTACTGGAATGGACTCTTTTGCTTGACTTGTCCTGTGGTTTTGTCACACGAGAACCTTAACAATTTCCACAATATTTCTGTTCATCTGAGGACTCATATAAAATATATTTGGCCCTTTTCCTAGGTCTATAAATAATATCTGCATTCTTTATAACATGTTGCTCTATAACATCTAAGGAGTCAGTATTCCATTGGTAGGAAACAAAATCCTCTCTAGTCTCTAGAACTTTTTAAATTGACAATGCTGCTGAGGTATTTGCTTCCCTGACCACTCTATGCTTACAGAAGGAGTTAAATTCTTCAGACTCTGCTCATCAGTAGAGGCTCTGGCAATTGGAATTCACGTACTTTATTAGCCCAGGTGTTTGTTAGTTTCTTTTAATGCAACAGAAAATGTATTGTTCATCTTTATTGAATGCTCCAGAAAGTGTGTGTGCATGTAGTCTCTGAAATTCCTTTGGTCTGGGTTTTTCTATTATAGATTTGTAAAAACAAATGCAGTCACTTTGTTCTCAAGGGTGGATTTTTTTTTTTTTTTTTTTTTTTTTTTTGCCATACCCTTGTATGTCTGAATGCTTTCACATATCTGGTGGGGCATTTAACTGCTCTGTCCTTCCTCTAAGGATATCCCAGTTTGTTTGACTCTGGGTCTTCAACATTCTTCAATAATCACTTGGAGCCAAGCTGCCTGGAAGAATTTTGGTTCCTTGGATGCCTGACTGTCCAGTGCTTTGTGTTGTAAATCATCACATAGCGCAGTGTCTGGTTACAAACAGTTCTCACCCTGGAGACTCTTAGTTGCCTGTATCCATTACTCCTTTCTGAAGGTGATATATTATAGCTTAATATTTCTGCTGTCTAAACACAGAGGACCAGAGATTCTCTGTGCCTTTGTGGAAATAAGGTCGGTCAACCTTGTAGATAGGAAATCTATTTGTGTTCTTCAGTTCAGGCAAAGTAAGACCGATAAGACACATATCAAAGAAACATCATAGTAGATCTTCAGAGAGTAAGAGCCCCTGAGCAGAATTTTTTATTTCTTCCCTCCCGCCCCCCTTCCTTTTGTTGAGTTATTCCATTTTGTGTGCTTAACTAAGGAGATTTTTAGTTGCGTGCCTGTGTTTTAAGTGCTACCTTATCTTTCCTCATGCTTGTATTGCTCTCTCTGTTATGCAGACGCAAGAGATCACTGTGGCTTTGGTAGTGCTGAAGATCTGATTGATTTGGTTGTGCATTTTAGTAGTTACCCATCATATATTTACCTTCTGAATAAGTCAATCATGTCAATTCATATACAGTAAAAATATCGAACTAAAAATTTTGTATTATTTACTAGAACAATAAGATAAGGGCTTTGATTACAGAAAGTAGCACAAAAAAGCATGGTCTCTAAGGACATAAATCGCATTGATAAGCAGTAATTTCAAGAAAATGTACTTTGGTAAAAATCTGAAGGATTTCTAGAGTGTTCACTTTCCACATTCTCAATACAATAATAAGCAATACTACGCAATGATAAAATTCTGTTTCCCAGTCTGTGTGCTTGTGGCATTTTATTAATTGACTTCTTTAAATTCTGGATTTCTACTAGAACTGGAAGGTAGAATATGAGGATATTTAGGGCCCAATGGTATGAGGGGGCACTCTCTTGACCCTTCTGGAGTAAATGCTGTTTCTGTGGTTTGTCTGCAAAAGCAGGAGAGGCTGCATTCAGTGACCCATTTTTCCTTCCTAGACAGCTCTCCAAAACAACTAGTGGTCTGTATGTCAAATGCATGTAAGTCCCCACCGCCACCCTTGCCTCCAATCCCTATCTCTAAACAGAGCATCCTGCAAACTAGATGCTCTGGCACTGACTGTTTTACAAGGAAATCTTTGGATACTTCAGCCAAGGTTGAAGATAAACTGTTAATAAATGAATAGCTGTGGGTAGGAATTGTATGAACTCTCACAGGAAAAGGCCAGTTAATTTCCTTACAAACCATTGACTTCTCTGTACTGTGGCATTGCTGCCTGATTATACATTCTCTGGTAAGAATGTGTTTGTTCACTCTAATTTGTGAGGCATCTCCTGATGAAATATTCACTCTCCTTTGCACAGCCATAGTTTTTGGTATCATGGAATGTTTTCTCTATTTTATGAATTAAAAAAAAAATCAAACAGTTTTTTTTTCTCCCAAGAATTTAAAGGATGACTTATCATTGTTGTTATTATCATTCCTGATATTTGCAATATTTACTTGAAAGTATATTTGCTTTTTGTGATTGGGAGAGAGTGTCTAATTCTTTGGGAGTGCAAATGTTAACTGGCATAAGAAACTGAAAAAGGAAGTGGTTAAAAACAAAACACCAAGCAAACAAAACCCAAAAACTGTTGGGGCCAGTCATCAATATTCTGATGTGAAAAGTAAATCATCAAGCTATTGGAGCCATTACTCATTGGGAAAAGGTTCATGGCAGGGACTCCTCAGTTATTTCAGTCTTGGGACATATATTCCTACAAGTTCTACTTTTGTGAGTTTTACAGAGAGAGTCACCTTTAACAGTGGTCAGAACTACCATCAAGTCAGTGCTTACAGGAGAGAAATACTCTGTACCCAGCACAGAAAACTGTAAATATGCATATCAGGGAAACTAATGGAAAGATTTTGTCCTAGTGATATCTCAAGACAGTAGTCAGTAAATTAAGCTTCAGAAGAAGGTGTTTAAAAGTCCAAATTCTGCTAAGTAAAATAGTGAAGCAACTTTCTTGGCAGGAAAGCATGGAGTCTGATGTAATTCAGAATGTTTTGATCTTAATATTTTTAAGCCTATTTTTTCCCCCTCTCAAGAATAGCTTGTCTTGTGAAATATTTTGGCTTAATATTAGTTATTATTCAATTTTTTTCATTTTATTCAGTGTTCCCCTTCTGTATTCTAACCTCAGTAAGCAATGATGTCTGGTTGACTCAGCATTTACAGTAATGAAGAGCTCTGAAAGTCTACCCTCCCTTCCCTCTGCTTCCAACTGAAATAGGCCTATTACTTTGATTATTTCCCCACCCACCCCCCGGAAATATTCCTATCTTTCCTTCCTTTATAAATTTTGCAGCAATCAGGGCAGGGGTAGAGTGCTGGCTTCTGACTAGCAAGAAAGACTAGTATCAGTGCTATTACCTAGTGTTAGTTCGAATTCCATTTTTATAGGCAAACATCGTGCTTTGTTCCTGCTACCACTTTGCGTTGACAACATGGTCTTGTTTAACTGACCACTGTGATACTCGGGTCTTCTGCTTGAGTGGTTACAGATGCCAGATGAATCACATGCACAGTACAAAGCAGTACAAATTGTTTTTTCCCTGTTTTCAGTCTTAGTTCTTAAACCAGAAATTTGTCTTCTGTCTTGCTCAAGCTGCTTGCTATACTGTAGAAGAGCCCCACTCACCATCCTATATATCAAGTTGAATATATCTATGCAGATCACAAGCTTTGCTACCTTGTTGTTCCTTCAGATGATTCAAAACTTTGATGCAGTCCAACCTGTTATTCTCTACTACCGTCCTAATAAATTTTATTTATGTACGACTTTGTCCCATCAGTTCCCTTGGCAAAGAATTAGACCAAAACCTAAAAGAAAAATAAAATAAACAAACTGAGCAAACATCTGGGCTAAACTTAATTTAACCTTTGCTTTCCAACTTTTTGATTAGTTTTACAAGTCAAGTTTTTTGTTTTAGTAGTGAAAGGAAGAAAATTTCTCAGACATTACAATCATGATAGTAATTTATCTGCAGATAACATTTATGGAAAAGAAGAGGAGATAATGCAAAACAAGATTAAATATCACAGAAAAATAGATTTATATCCAGCAAAAAAACTATGGAAAATGATGGTAAATTACAGAGATTTCATACTACACCATCGTGCTTCTCAAGGGAATGCATATACTCAAAGGATGGAAGATAGAGTTTATGAATTTTAAAGCATCTGGTGCTATTTCTAATGGGTTTAAGCAGAATATTACTTTCAAATGCTCCACATCATGTACTTTGTCTAAAACTGTACTGTAAATAGAAATACTTCAGGATATTTAAGAAAATAACCCATTCCAAGATATTATGACACTCAGATGGTTTCATAAATTATGAGTATGTTTTAACTCATGCCTCTTATCACATACTTTGGGTTTTCATGTTCAAGATTGATAGTCTAAAATTGTTTGTAATTGTCTCATTACAATTTTTGAGCTATAATACTCTACATAGAAATTAATTTGGCGTAGCACTGAAATTGGTTGTTTAAGCTTCATCAGCTTGTGTGAAACATGAATATGGCTAGGACTGCTTCTGAACTAAAGTAAAAACTTTAACTGTCGTTTCTACAGCTGGTCTGCTATTCCTCTGAGTGGAGCTTAATAGTATCCTGTTGTATGAACCATTTGTGCTTTCAAGCCACTTTTTTGCAAATGCAGAGACTGCTGTGTAGTAGAACTGAAATCTGTGTTTCCTGGCAGAAGTGAGACTTGATATTCTGTGACTGCTGCAACACATGGGTCAGAGGTGTCTTTGTACAGTAAATAACATGTTGCAAAGTAACAGACAGAAAAGACAGTAACGCAGTTAAAAATACAGGACAGTATTTCAGGGTGAGACTTATCCACCCTGTTTTTTTGGAAGCCTTGCCTAGAAAATCTGGCACTTCTCACCAGTGAGACAACACACGGGACTGTGACTTTTATCTTTTTGTCTGCGGTATATTTACAAAGTCATGGTGAATCCTCTGCGTCTCGGATCTCTAGCACTAAAATGCAGAATAATTTCTGAGGTACTTAAAAGCCATAGTCACTGTTTCCTATCTCATGTTGATATGAACTTGAAAGATGCTGCAGGTGTGCATCCAGTCATAAAGGTAGGAAAGTGCTCAACCCATGTGGTAATATGCAGCTCCAGTACCCTGATCTCTGCTGGCTTGAAAGGTAAGCAGTCATCTCAGACGGTGTGAGGGAAGAACAGAGAAATCCACAAACCCAAAAATCTTCATGCAAACTGGGTAGCATCTTAATTGCAGTGGTTCCAGCTGAAATGGTTTAAATTTATGACAATATTTTGCACTTTCCTAAAATGCTGGAATTGTAATCAAATGTTTACAATGTTGCTTGTTTTACTTATGAAGTTAATTTCTACTTATTAATAGATTTCATATAATGGAAAGCTTTGTGTTGAAAGGGACCTTAAAAATCATCTAATTCCAACTCCCCTGCCATGAGCAGGGACACCTCCCACTACACCAGGCTGCCCAAGACTCTATCCAACCTGGCCTTGAACACTTCCAGGAATGGGGCAGCCACAACTTCCCTAGGCAACCTGTTCCAGTGCCTCACCACTCTCATTATGAAGAATTTCCTCCTTATGTCTAGTCTAAATCTTCCCCTCTCCAACTTATAGACATCCCCCCCCTAGTCCTATCACTACAAGCCTTTGTAAAAAGTCCTTCCCCAGTTTTCTTCTAGTCCCCCTTCAGGTACTGGAAGGTCGGTATAAGGTCTTCTTGGAGCCTTCTCTTCTCTAGGCTAAACAACACCAACTCTTTCAGCTTCTCCTCATATGGGACGTGTTGCAGCCCTCTGACCATCCTTGTAGTCCTCCTTTGGATCTGTTCTAACAGTTCCATATCCTTGTTATGTGGAGGATTCCAGAACTGGATGCAATACTCCAGGTGACGTCTCACAAGACTGGAATAGAAGGGCAGATTCACCTCCCTTGATCTGCTGGCTGTGCTTCTTTTAATGCAGCCCAGGATGTGTTTGGCTTTGCTGGTCCATGTCGAAGTTCTCATCAATCGGCACCCCCAAGTCCTTCTCTGCAGGGCAACTCTCAATCACATCATCCTCCATCCTGTATTGGATCCATGGATTGCCCCAACCCAGGTGTAAGACCTTGCACTTGGCCTTGTTGAACCTCATGAGGTTCTCACAGGCCTAATCCTCCAGCCTGTCCAGGTCCCTCTGGATGACATCCCTTCCTTCCGGTGTGGCAACTGCACCACTCAGCTTGGTGCCATCTGCAAACTTGCTGAGGGTGCACTCAATCTTACTGTCTATATCATTGGTGAAGATATTAAACAGCACTAGTACCAGTACGGACCCCTGAGGGACACCGCTTGCCAAAGCTCTCCATCTGGACATCGAGCCATTGACCACTACACTCTGAATATGACCTTTCAACTAATTTCTTATCCACCAAACAGTCCAGCCATCAAATCCATACCTCTCCATTTCAGAGGGAAGGGTGTTGTAGGGGACCATGTCAAAGGCTTTACAGAAGTCCAGATAGATAACATCCATTGGTTTTCCCATGTCCACTGCTGTGGTTACCCCATCATAGAAGGCCACTATGTTGGTCACACAGGACTTGCCATTTGTGAAGCCATGCATGCTGGTCACCTCCCCATCCTCCATGTGATTTAGCATAGCTTCTAGGAGGATCTGTTCCATGATCTTCCCAGGCACAGAGGTGAGTTTGACAGTAGTAGTTCCCAGGGTCATCTTTTCTACCCTTTTTAAAAATGGGCATAATGTTACCCTTCTTCCAGTCACTACAACTTCTTCTGACTGCCATGACTTTTCAAATATCATGGAGAATGGCTTGGCAAATCTATCTGCCAATTCCCTCAGGACTCTGGGATGCATCTCAATAGGGCCCATAGACTTATTACATATGTCCTACTTCCTCAGGTTTTCATGAACCTGATCCTCCTCTACAATGGGAGGGGCTTTACCCACCTGGTCATCATCTTGCTGTTCCGTGACCCAGGAAGAGTGACGAGTGTGGTTGTCAGTGAAGACTGAGGCAAAAAGTTGTTGAGTATCTCTGCCTTCCCCTTGCCTGTTGTTAGGAAGTCACCATCTCCATCTATCAGTAGGGGTACACTATCATTAACCTTTCTTTGCTGATTTATGTACCTGTAGAAACCCTTCTTGTTAGTCTTCACTTCCCTTGCCAAGTTCAGCTGCAGTTGCATCTTGGCCTTGCTGACCCCATCCCCACACAAGCAGGCAGCATCCCTATACTTTCTCTCAGGTTCCCTGCCACTGCTTACCCTGCCTGTGCACTTCCCTCTTCTTCTTGAGTTTAACCAGCAGGTCTCAACTCAGGCAAACTGGTCTCTTCCCTTTCTTGCCTGATTTACTACACTTGGGAAATGAGCACTAGTGCTTTATGGAAAGCATTCTTAAATACTTGCCAGCTCTGTTCTGCTTTCTCGTCCCTGAGGACCATATCCCAGGAGGGTCTACTAAGTAATTTCTTGAAGAGCTGGAATTCTGCTTCTCTGAAATTTAGGGTCCTGATTATATCCTTCACCTGTCCCATATCATTCAGGACCTTGAACTCCAACAGTGTGTGATCACTACAGCCGCCCCTGATCTTGACATCACTGATGAGTTAAGAAATAATCTTCAATGCACTTTAGGAGTCTTCTGGATTGCCTACAGCTTGCTGTGCTACTTTTCCAGCAGATGCCAGGGTCGTTGAAGTCTCCCAGTGAAATAAAAAAGAAAACAATAAAAATATTAATCATACCATGAAATAGCCGGAGTACTTGGAGAGGATTATAACTCGTAGTTCATACATCTAGTAGTAAGCACAGAGTGTAAAACTTCATCAAAATCTCATATATTATAGTGTATTACAACAACAGTGATTTACTATGGCAGTGAAACTACAATGAAACTCCTTTGAAATGAAGCTATCTCTTTGATGAAGGTCCAAGTCTTTGGAAAAGAACAATTTTTCTGTTCCCCATCTCAGATCTATTGATGTGCATTGCTTTAACACAAAGTGATTACTCCTGAATAGATTAAGAACATGAGAGTTAAAACAGCTCTAATTGTCTTTAATCCAAGGAAAATATACACTTTAGAGGTGCTTGCCTTTTTCCCTTCTTTTTAGAATCTGGTTCAAGCAACCTATCAAGGGACTACCCAGTGACAGCCATTGAGAAATACGCCTTTTTAAAATCAGAGCCCATAGGAGACTGTGCCGGGGACTGCACCATGTGTAGATAAAAGCCTCTGACACAGAGTGCTCAGTGCAGGCATGCAGGATTTTTCGGTGAGAATTTGAAGGCAATAGGTTATATAGGAGCCTGATCTGGTAGATATCACTTCCATTACAAGAAATTAATCCCCTGTTCAACAGACCCAAAATAGAAACTCTTTTGCCTGCCTGGTAATTATTCTCTTGCATATTTGCATCTCATTGGCTTTTTCTCTACATTTAATGGTGCAGCTGCTTTTTTCTCATGATAAAATAGAATGAGGATCAGGAAAACTTATCCATTTGGTAGTAGCGGTGTGTCTAATAAACTCATTGCCTCTTGAACTTCTCGGTCGTAATGGTAGTTCCAGGAATGCTTCACTTCTTTCCTTCCTCCCTCTCTGCTTCCTGTTAGTTAAAATACAGGTTTAGTGAAATGAATTTCCACATCAGCCATCTTCTACAGGAATCTCTACTTTCATTGAAAAGTTTCTACACCCCATCAGGCATTCTGAATTGGTGCCTGCACAAATCTGCAGATAAGAAGAAAGGGAAAGAAGAGCAAATTAGAGAGAAATGTCTACTCTGCTCTGAGAAAGAAACCTATTTTTGCTCCCTTGCCCTTCACCTACAGGCTGTATATAGCCAAATTAATATCATCCACGTCTGTTGCTTCATAAACACTGAAAACCTTTTGACTTCATGATATGTATGCACTCTGCTTTAGCCAACAGTAAAACCAGGCAGACCCTAGTGCTTAAACGTCCTCCTTGTGTTCTCAGTCTTCAATATAAATAATAAGTTCAGTGGGGAAGTGAATATAAACAAATTACTAGATCTCTGATAGTTGTAGAGAATTAAAGATCTTAATTAGGAAGAAAAAGCAGTGATAGAGTTATGAATCATAGCAGAACTCTGTTAACTACCAGGCATAAGTCAGCAGCTTCTTTGTTGTGGGCAGGTGGAATCAAAAAGACCCAGAAACAGCTTTGTTGGTTGTAAACCAGAGGAAAATTAAGCCAACACAGAATCTATGAAATTTGAATTAAAAGTCAGAATTGGAACTTTTTCTGCACTGGTTGTGTTGTATGAAATTGCTGCAAGAGAGTAGGTGCCACAAGAATAGCTCTGTCACTTAAATATTACCAAGGAATTCCATAGTTGCTTTCCTTCTCTAATATAGAAACTGCTGTGGAACCACAGCTGATTCAGACTCAAAACTGGAGTCACTGAAAGTTACAATATGGTTGAGATTTTCTTGTGCAGAATGTCTCAAAGTTTACATGGTCTATAATAATTTTTTTCCTCAGTTTGTCTTGATCTGACTTTGGTTTTTAATATCAATGTTTCTCTTCTTCTGTTCCTATTTTCTGCTTTGACCTGAAATTACTTTTTGAGCGTATATTGCAGACATCAGGCTCTAAAATTTGAAATCAAATTCTTTGTAGAAAAAATAAACTGAAGTGCATGTTTTGAACTCTGCCTCTTCCAGTCTACAACCCTAAAACGACTTTTCTAGTTTTACTCACACCAGTCAAGAATTATTGAAAATGTCTTGGCATTTCTGCTTTTTGTTTTGACATTAATTAGGCTAAATCAAGTGATAAATCTGTGGACAGAACTAGCAGACTAATTAGTTTAACCTTTCACCTTCTTAGGATTTGTTATGAAAAAGAAAAATGTTGCATGCTGTGAGTGGCAAGTTTGCTACAGTACCATGAAAACCATTAAGCCGTGTTTACCATTTGTTGTATCTGAATGGACATAGAAACACTTCCATATTTGCTACATGATATAGCACTGAATCTTGAATTGAGCTCAAAAGAGCATGGTGTAATCAGGACAGATAATCCAGCCCACATTCTCACTAGTGTCACAGGTGGATTGAGTTTACATAGCTCATTAGCAGGACTGAAAAAAACCACCAACCATAAACACTTAAAAGCTCAGAGAAAGCATAGCCAGAAGCTGTGTTGATAGGAAAAAGAAACCTGGAGGCAGTCATTAGAAAAACAGTTGCAGAATAAGATGAAGAACTAACTAGATGAACATGTGTACACAGCTACAATTATTTTATATTTTAATTTAGGATGAGATTTTTATGTGCTATAAAAAATTCAGAAATTCTTCCTCTCCAAGCCTTCTGAAGACCCTCAGGATCCTTTCTGGATTAAAAAAAAAAAAAAAAAAGGAAAAAAGCCCTGGATCATTTGCAAGCTCCATAGAATTTAAAAATGCAAGATGTGTGGAAAAGCCCTAGATGAATTGTTTAAATTATCTCCTCTTCCTAGCCAGTAGCTATTTTCCCTTACTTGAGAGGAGACAGAGTTATACACAAGCATTTAGCTGAAGGGGGATCATGCAGTTCAGGAAACAGCAGAGAACTGCAGTGTCGAGGATGCCTTGGGCTTTCTCTAGCAGGTACTTGTAATATTTACCATAGGTGTGAAAAGGATAAGAGTTAGTTGCTCGCTTGTTCCTGTGACTGCCTTACGGTTGATGAACAGTGGTTTAAATAATGTTGTCAGTGTGCAGCTTTTATTTCCCTGCTGAAAGGGGGAAAAGGAAAGAGTGTGCAGCAGGTCTGTCCCTCCTCACTTGCTAATTGCCCAGAGAGGAAGAGCTTCACTCCTACAGCCTTCACCTCAAGCTGCCCTTTGCAAACTCCTGACTTTAGAAACATGAGGAAACGAAATCTCTGGTGGACACATAAGTAGTACTTTGTTGTTTCAGGGTTGTGCCTTCATTAATTTTCAGATGTCTGCTTATGGCCTAGACAAAGGGAATTTTTTTCTCTTTGCACACTGAGAGTTTAAAGAAGGATGATTTTCATTGAAGACCAAGTACCAAACTAAGAATATCAAGAAAATAGGGATGCAAAGTATGATAGTGCTCAGTGGGTGAGATAAATGTTTCTTCAAATACAGGCATTCATCTGTCTCACTAGCTATTAATACAGCTATTGTAGGACTAGAAGAACCTCCTACTGGAAACCCTGAACAACCTCCTCTTATCAAAGATCCTAGTTTAATGGAAACTCCTAGTTTAATGGAAATCAGAAACTTTTGCTAAAATATTGGGTAAAGCTTGTCATCTTGGTTTTCTTTTTTCAAAAAAAAAGAGTTGGGGCTTTGGGGAAGTTGGGTTAGAAAGTGATATTGCCCAGTAAGGCCTGGAGACTCTGTATGTGGAGGTTTTAAAAACCTAAGGGCACAAGGCCCAGGGCAACTGGCTCTAGGAGATGCTGCCTTCAGCAGAGGGAATTGACCATAAACCTCTGAAGGTCCTGTTTAACTTAACTATTGTATGATTCAGTAATAATGGCCACTGTTTTACCAGTTGTGTAGGATAAAGGGAAGATAACCCACAGGGAGCACTGAGAAGTCTGTATTCCAGATTAAATCAACAGAGGTCATGTCAACATACCTTACTTGCCAGTAGACCTTATCTCTGAAAGCTTATGCAATTTGTTGTAATAAAGTCTCTGGTCTAAACACATTTGCACCTCTAAAAATCGTGTTTAATTTCAAAATATTTTCATGTATTTTCAAATATAGGATTTTTTTTTTCAAATAAGGCACTCCTATCTATCACAAAACAAGAAACTTGCACATTGACTACTAATTGATCTATCATGGAAAAATATACAATTTAACCTGACAAATATAGGAATAGATCTTTCTGTAAATACAAGAACTGTGTATGTGAAAGCTAGGAAACAAAACAAGATTGAAAATTGGTCAAACATAAGTTTGGTGCTGGAGGAAGGAGGAAATATGAAGGAGGTAAGATATAGTCATCAAGGCACAGTACTGACTCAATTAAGCATAAATCATGATGTTGGTTATCTTTCAAATTGTTAAGATGTTCTGAAGACAACCTGCTGAAATTTATGCCACTGTTGCTGTGTTTGAATACTCAGAAGCTACTTGGAAAATACATGAAGTTGTGCTGTGCGCACATTGAATATATGTTGTCAGCCTCAACTGTTCTTCAAAGACGACTTTGAAAAATTAACTTACTAATAAACAAATTATACATCTTATCTGAAAAACAGGAACCAAGTAATGAACAGCTACTACAAGAGAATTTGGAAATCAGGAAGAATGGAAACTTTGGGAAGAAAAAGGATAATCTGTTAGTTACTTGATAACATCAGATTTGCACTTGGTCATGGCTTTTACTTGACCAGAAGAAAACAGAAGCCAGATTTTTATTTATTAATTTGTTTTGATGTTGGTTGTTTTTCTTTTTTTTTGCTTAATATTCTCTGGACTTTGAGGTGGTTCCTGTCAGGAGTTATTCAGCCTGCCTGTGACCATTGTTGCCTTAATCACTCTGTTGTGGCATGGGGTTTTTTTGTTTATTTGTTCTGGGTTTGTTCTGAAACACTGCATGCTTCTAAAAGAACAAACCTTCAGGTCTTAGAATCAAGCTTCCAAAACTTGTGGTAACATTACAGGTCCCTTTTTGATTAGGATTACTAGCACCAAATGCTTCATTTGTTGCAAATTATTTGCTCGGTTGTCATAATGAGAATAACCTTCATGATCTCTTTCAATGCTAACATGATTGAGACAGATAATGACATCACCAAGAAACTTCTCTCTGAAAGGCTAATCTGCCTTCTGACTAGGAAACCTCATTAGCCCTGAGCTGTCTTTCTAACTCCAAAGTTCACACATCTAGTAGGGCAAACTACCAAGTGGAACATAGACTTGTACTCATTAATCGCCTTTCACCCAAATGCCTTCTTTCCAATAAGTTCTCGCATTGCTCTTTCCTATCTGTTGCTAAGCACTGATATTTCAATATTTGCTCTTTGCAAACTAATTTATTGGCTCTCTAATTTAACTTCAATACATTTAGATAGCAGCTTAATCTGGATTCTGAAATTTGATCTAGCTGTGCAAATAGTTATTTTCCCCCAGTTAAGCTGAAACACACACACACGTGCTATTCCATTGAGAGACTAGCAAATTAAAATGCAGTGGTGCAGGAAGACATGGCTAACCCTTACTGTGATCTGTTTTAACTGAGACACTTAACTACCATAGAATATGCCATAATACGTTCTGTCTGGGTGATACATTGCATTGATGCTTATGTCACAACCCCAGATACACATTTTGCAAGAATCTACAGTTGAATGTTGCCTGTTTGCTCTCCCTAGCCCAGGTTTTGGTATTCTGATTGATAAATCTATAATGGTTTTACTCTTTTCCTTTAACATTTACACTGTTCAAAAGGTAGAGCCTTCACCAGCATTTCTTTTATTATAAGAGGCATGCCTATAGGTAGTATTAAGAAGACAGAAAATCTAAGGACTCATTATAGATATCAGGTGGGTGGACGGGCAGCCAGTCCGTCAACCTAATCAAGATGAGATCATATACACAAGATGTTGGCCTCCTCCAGTGTCTTCTCGCCATGCTACCCTACTTGAAGACTTTCTCAAAATACACAGCATTGTAGCATTAAGCTCTGAACTCCTAGTGTCCATCTTTAACTGTGTTTTATTATCATGCAAAAATATCTATAAATATTTTTTCTAGAGGTGAAATATCTGCACTTCAATAGGTTGATGAAGTGCTATTATAGATATATTTGCTTATTTATGCATTATGTGTATATATATATTTCTATATATAAAGATAATCCTCCCAACCTGTCCCAATTTTATTCTTTAATTTGAATTGTATATGCAACAAGTGTGCACTCTGAGGTTGTTTACTGAAGACTAGAACTATTTGTTTTCCTGGTACACTACACTCAGGTTAAAGGCAAGATTTTCCAGCATCTTTTTACAGATTGAGATCTCTATGCTAGCCCATCATTTTTGTCAACATCAAGCTGACACTCATTTGAAATACCTGTGCTTCAGAACCTCTATGCAATATTAATGAGACACTCTGGTTTCCTTCAGCTGTAGACATTTTAGCAGCAAATTAGCCCAGCTCTGCAGTAGATTTTACCTTTTTTTTAAGAGGATTTTAAAAGGTAATTACCGTATCAATGGGAGCCAATCCATTCTTGTCTGTACTTTAGAAATACATCCTAAAAATCCTCCAGTTTCAAATCTACTTTTCTTATTTGAAATCAATTATAGATGGCCAGCTTAAACTCTTTGTTAGAAAAGTTCACTGATCTGAACTGACCTTCAAAGTGAATAATCTTAAAATAATTATTGTATATTTAATGTTGCTGCTGATAAGACTCTTGCAACTGCTTTAACTAGTACTTGTTTGTTAGTTTATTAAATTGCTTGCAATAGTTATTTGTTTCAAGATGAGATGACTTTCTAAGCATTACTGTGCTTAGCCCTAGCAACACTTTCCTGGTAAAAGCCTGGGCTACAGCATTTTGTATGATCTATTAAGATAGGAACTGCAAAAGCCAGAATTGGTTGTGAGGGAAACAGAGGGCAAGAAAAGATTGGAAGGGATTTTTTGGTTTTATTTTCCTTCCTTTCTTAAGAGAAAATCCTGAGAGATGTGATGAGACAGCAAAGGGTTGAGAGGACTTGAAGAAGGTGCATAAGGTTAAAGAGAAGTAGGAGAAAAGTTTCTTTTCCAAGAAGGGCTGCAGGGGTCCCACCAGCAGCTACTATTCTTCCTAGCAGAGAGTGAGAGATTCCATCTTTCACGTAAATGCTGTACTCTGTTACTAAGTGAAATCACAGAGAGGAAGACCAGAAGAAATTACTTGATGTAGTGGTCTGATGGGGGCAAAAAGAAGAGAAGGCAGTCTGAAAATGTCTGATATTGCTGTTTGAAGAAATTTCAGCTTGGAAAAAGTTGTGGGTAGTATTTTCTTTCAAACAACACATAAAGGAGGCAAACACCAACATACTTTATGGTAGTAGGAGGGCTGTTTATGGAGGTTCATAGACAGGTGGCGTGACTATTATGGGTCAATGTAGACAAATAAACTTCTGGATTGATCAAGAAGCAACTAAACAATTAATTAAATAATTTAAATTTGACTATTGGGTATCATTTTTCTAAAAGGGGTGGGGGGCTGGAGGTTTTTTTGAGTGGAATGGGTGATGCTCTTTACCATACCTGGTTGAAGGAAGCTCTCATATGTCACTTAGCCTCATTTCTCTGTTTATGAAACCTCTTATAAAATCTTGCCTTGGACTTCAGCTGCCAAGCTTCGTCTAAAGCAACATGATTTATTAGCGGAACAAGTAGACCTCATTGGATTATGGTAGAATGGTGAATATTTTCTTTTCCTAAACATTACTATTTGTTTCCAGCTTAATGATCACTTATCCGTGTGTGATACAATATGATAACCTGTGCTTTTGTGGACATTTGGGGTTGACTGTTTTTTAATGGTTTACTTGGTTTTTTCTACCTTGATCATGATCCAATGCCTATGAAAGTAAATGGAAAGCTGTTATTCCTTCTGTGCCTTCTTTTTTCCATTGCCACACCTTTCAAAAGACTCATCTAAAATAACAAATTTTCCCCACAGGGTCCCCAGAAGAGAGTCATTCAGAGACAACAAGATTGACTGCACCCTCAGCAAGTTTGCAGATTACACCAAGCTGAGTGGTGCAGTTGCCACACCAGAAGGATGGGACGTCATCCGGAGGGATCTGAACCTCATGAGGTTCAACAAGGCCAAGTGCAACGTCCTGCACCTGGCTCGGGCCAACCCATGGTTTCAACACAGGATGAGGAATGATTGAGACCAGCCCTGCAGAGAAGGACTTGGGGATGCTGATTGAAGAAAAGCTCAACTTAGCCAGCAATGCATGCTCACAGCCCCAAAGTCCAATGACATCCTGGACTGCATCAAAAGAAGTGCTGTCAGCAAGTTGAGGGAGGTGATTCTGCCCCTCTCTTCCTCTCTTGTGAGACCCCACCTGAAGTATTGTGTCCAGTTCTGGAATCCTCAGCATACGAAGGATACACTCATGGCAGGGGGTTTGGAATTAGATGATCTTTAAGGTCCCTTCCAACCCAAACCTTCCTATGATTCTGTAAGTATCTCAAATAACGTATTATTTTGGCTAACTGCCTTGTGGTTTCTTTTTATCAGATGATAATTTTTAGTATTATTTAAATCTCTCACAAATTTTGGTCACTACCTGGAAAAGTTACAGGAAAAGTGTATCTGCTCACCAGCGTGAACATTGAATTGACAAGTTTTCATGGAAGCAAATTGATTGCTGAGAGGAGTGACAGGCTCACCCTCAAAGATTTTTAAGAATAATAGACTGATCGTCTAACTACTAAACATAAAGAAAACAGCTCTTCCACACCTTCCAGTTCCCCAGATGATAAATTCTGCCTTGAGGGTGTGTAATATTTAAATTTTGCACTATTTTCTTAGGGTTTGGGTGCAGATGTGTGATCTTCACATTCTGCTATCTTACTGAAATTTTCTTTGTAATATATCTTTTTCTTACTGCTATTTATGAAAATCTTGAAAAACACACTTCAGTTTTTTTCAGTTTCACTTATCATCCAGAATGGTGACCAGTAGATCCTGCCGATTTAGGGCCTTATGTTCATGTGGTCAAGATCCAAAATAATCAGATGCATGTCAGTTACCCAGTTCTAAGCCTGAGTGCTGCTACTTGCAGGCATTGTTCATGCTCTTAGCTCCTGCTCCTGAGTATACTTCACATAAAGCAAGGCTGATGCTTGTAATGTCATTTTGTAGAGTCAGGATGTGAAACTGGAGACACAGATGAGGCCAGTATTTTTGCCTTATACCAGGCTGTAAATAACTCAAACTTGTTGCCAATAAGTTTGTGTCACTGCAGCCAACATAAATAGTTTGGGCTGCTTATGAGGGGCTGGTGATGATCCACAAATATCTGCACTTCCTGCTCAGCCATTCAGTGACTGATACCACTTTGCTTTACTTCTGCTTGTCACTAGCAGTCAAAGCGAATAGAAACCTGAGTATAAATAACTGAATGGATAAAGTCAAGCAGAAAGACAAAAATACCATCATTTCTAGAGCAGCAGAGCATGAGAGCTAGGGTTACCTACAGTCAGCATGTGCTTAAAACTTTGTTAAGCTGGTAAGAAGTTGGTAGTTTCATCAACATTAAATACTGTGTAAAGGCAAAAATAATTTCATTAGGAATGTTACAGGCCACTGGCATAGGGATGTTATCTTGTAATCATGATGCAGCGCCATGGGAAGCATTCAAGTGTTTCTTATACTGCTAGGAAAATAAGAATTAGCAATCTTTAATGCCTCTGATTCATGAAAGTGCTTTGAATCTTAATACAATTGCTATAAAGAGGCCTTGGAGAGGAGATTTTGCCTCATATTAACAATTTCTAAGTTTTATTATCCATTAAAATTATTTTATGCCTTGAAACCTCTGAGTACATAACAGGAGAATTTAACTTTACTTGTATGTGCATGTTGTGTTCCACACCTTCCCTATCCTTGTCCATTTACACTTACTGTCACACATGGCAGAAGTTCACTGTCAGTAAAAATGACACAGTTAAGAAACAGTCACTGAACTACAATGTTGGATGCCTCATTTCTGAATAGATGACACCAAAATTCAGCCTAAAATTTTGTTGCACCTAGTAGTCTGAACGTAAGCAGAGTTTTTCCCCTGTCCTACGAAAATATTTGCTCAAAGATGAAACAGTACAGAGTATCAAGTAGACTTGGTGATGCTGGAAGAAAAATGAGAATATAAACAGGTAGTCAGGTTGATGTCTGAGTTTACAGATGATCTTTGTCAGAAACATAACCACTACAACACATATGAATTTTTAACTTGAAGAAGTAAGGTAATTTGAGCGGTTGCCCCAAAAAGAAACTATTCAATGATGCTGATCATGTATCGTGTCTTCAAGACAGATGATTGAAAGAGTTAGGCTTGACATCAATGATAAAACTCAGACATATCTAGAGGGAAATTAATTACATATTATCCAGCAGTCTGATGCGGTGAGAGACAGGGGCAAAACTGCTCTGTGAAGTCTTGTCCTAGTTCAGTAACACTTACGAACAAAGTCAACAGAGCTGTTTGAAATTTGCCAGCACAAAATTGAAGTGGGCCTCATTTGCTGGGAGAAACCTGTAACTGTAATGATCATTCCTACTGTAAGGCCAAATAATTGGTATTTGAGGTGTTGTACATACAATATCCTTAGTTAGCATACATAATTTATCATCTCTCTTGTGTTGTTCTGGGCTCTGTAAGTGACTGTTGTGCTACTGTTGCCTTGGCTTCTCACAAGCTGAAGAATTTGACTCCTGTATGGAAAGGAGAATGCAGAATTTTTGCAAACCATGTGTTTTACAGTATCCCTATCTTCTTTGTCTGCAATACTGACATGGTAATAAATCAGTACCTTGAGTTGTCCCTTAGCTATAGTCTCAAACCTTGCATCATGTCTTCCCCTTAATATAAGCAAAGGACTTCCCAAGGCAAAGATGACACTTTTGAGTTCTTGCTAAATGATATTGCAGGTCTGAAGGGACCAAATGAGGTAAGCTACTCTGAACCTAAAAATTATTTCCTGCCTTGTCATTTCTTGCTGCATTGGCATCTGTCTAAACTAACATGCTTAAAAATGTTTAAACTGCATCACACTAAGCCCCTGTAAAGCCTGAAAGAAATGAAATGCTGTGTGCATGCGTGTGTGTGTGTATAACAACGTGCATAAACATAATATAGTTCAGTAATAACCTGGGACGAGTTCGCCATGAATTTTTTTGCATCATGCAATGACCTCTGCTTTCCCTACATGCATGAATTGTTGTGGTTTTTCTTTCCCTCTTTCTTTTCACTTTTCCTTAGAAATCTGACATACCTTGGGTTACAGCAGCATGTACAAGATAGCAGTTAATTTATATTCTGTCAAGACTGGGAGAAATATAAACTTGCATTTCATAATTAGCTACAAGACACCTAGAAAACTTCTGCACACTTCACAATGTTTCTACTTTAAATTCTTCTTTGGGCTCTGCTTCAGACTTTGCTGTGGACCTCATGCTAGGTTTTCCCAGAAACAATTTGGCAGTTTAGAGCCCTTATGTTGTGATCTGAAAACTCCTTGCTCTACTCTTAGGAGTAGGATTTGCTAAAGGCTGTTCTCGTGAGCTAGCTATGCAAACACATCTTTCTCTGCATTTCAGTGGCCTGGGTATATACATTCAGATCATTGTTGGATTTCAGCAGTGTTTCAGTAAATTTTAATCAGTGCAAGTATGGACTCCAATGTATTATACAAATATGGTGCTTCTGTGCCATGTCCAAGGTTCTTGCAGTGTGTCCCCATGGAAAAATATGGAATTATCTTCTGCTCTGATAGTTCTGTTCTAATCAGTGTGAAAAGGGATTTGTTGGGCATCTTATTTTGTTTTTCAATGAACCTTAAGCTTAACAACCTGCTTAGCATTTCACAGCATGCTTTCTGTTGGAGGTGCCAGATGGGTCCAGGTGCCTGTAGGGAGCTTTGGTGAAGATAACAAACATGGTGATGTGGAGTTATCTAATGGATTCTATCTCTCTGTTGAGACTGAAACTGTCCCAATGTCCAGGCAAGCTTAAACAGGTAAGAAGGTAATTAACTCTTCTATCTTTATTTATCCTTATGGAGTATTTCCCAGAATTTTCTCTTTGTTTTGGTATTCAAGTGCTTAAACATTTGCATTGTATTTTTCAGAAAGCACTGAGTCATGTTCTGTGAATACTGCTGTGTAAATCATGTATTTGAATTAATTCACAGTTTAAAGCCTTATTTCCTTAGAGAGGTTGCTAAAATTAGTAACACCATAAAAAGACCCCATCTGTAAGCTACAATAATGTCTTTGAAGTAAAACATTAAGTTATTCACTTGGGGTTTAAGTATATGCAAGCTATTTTGGTTTTTGTTCAGGGTGATTTGTTAGGCAAATTAGATTGTGTTTGTCCTTAATTAATGAACTTATGGTGTTTTTAGACCTGTAGATGAAAAATAGCTGTACAACTTCTCACTATTACATTTGTTCATGATTAGAAAATCCACATCTTACAATTAGTCTGGATGATTTCATTAACTATAATCTTCGAATGTTATGAACAAGAGGTCAAATCTGAGGGCTTTCAGACTTCCTACTATAGAGATGATTAAGAAAGTGTGTCTGTTTTGCAATGACATTCAAAATGCATTTTTACTCAGTTCATTTGTAGGAATCAAAATGAAATACTTCCATCTTCAAAATTTTGCAGAAGTCTTCTACAGTCCACAGTTTCTCTTGTTCTTGTTTCCATAAGTGCACATATTAAAGGTGATGTTAATGGCAAAAAACTGTAAAACTCCGGCCTTTCTGAAACTGGACAAAAAAAAATTACATCTTGGTTGGTAGTAAGAAGAGAGAATGATTTGGTTTTTACAGTGCAGTTTTATTTTTTTTCTCTGCAACAGTTCTTGGTCACATTTCAGCTTCAGAGAATTTTTTTCTTTTCAGTAAGTTCTAACATTTTGTAGTACGTTTAGTTCAGCATTGGTAGGAGGAATCCCCTGTTTCTTTAGAACACGGTTCAGTTTTCAAAATACTTATCAAATCTTTTTTGAGTTCAAACATTCAGGGTGCAAACAGTACTCTTCATTCCTGGTTAAAAATGTAACAATACCAAGAAATTAACATTTCTTCAACTGACTATTCTGTTCTTTCTTTCAGAGCTCAGAACAAAAATGAAACAGACAATTTTTACTTTCTACATACATCTGCAGGTTAAATCCTATCAACCTAATTCTTGTTGATTCACTGTAATGGGCCCAGAATGAAAAAGAGATGGACAGCAGGGTGGGCAAGCACAATTTTATGATCAATTCACCTGAAAGTAAATTAATACTTTCCTGGTGGCAGTGTATACACTGTGTCTGAAGGCATGTGGAGTGGGGAATGTATGGCTGCTTTGCACATATTTTCCCGTGCTTTGTTTTTCTTGGCTTTAAATGGACTGTCAGTGGGTGTTGAGTTGAGCCTTCATTCCTAAAGGATTGTGCAACTGAAGAATTGTCTATTTGAAGCACAAAAATATATGCCTAAATGCATTAGAGCTGAGCATGCAAGATGCAGTTGTGGGAATGCACATGACAACATTCATCTTCACACACTGCAGACCTATAACCACCAGCAGCAAGAGGTCATCCTTGGTGTACCTCAGCAAGCAAAAGACATGGTAAGCCACTTGTTTTGCTCACAGGCTGCAAAAAAAATGCAGATTTATCCTTCTTATTTTCTCTAATCTGGTTCAGAAGCACCAATGATGATTTACACCAAAGGCATACCTGCTAAATTTGTGGTCTCTGCACAAAGCATAATGGTACTGAACTTTCTAGGAAGGGCTCCAGAATCTAATGTAATATTTATCTAGTCTGTCTTTAGCTATAAAGAAAAAGGTACCATTCACTTTGGCATTCCAAAGTATGATATTTCTAAGTATATTCCTTAAATTTTCTGTGTTTACTTGACTCTATCAATTCATGTATCCCAAGGTCACTGTTTTTCATTACAGCTGGCTGTGTCAGTGACTGTGCCTTCCCCTCCTTCCCCTTAGAAGAAAAGATTTTTTAGGTGTTTATTTTTTTCACTCCCATCATAAGGTATGAGACACAAATAAATTAATGTAGGACCCAAGAGGATGATGATGGGAACATGTTACATATTGTGTGCTCCTGGAATTGAAAACACTGATACTGAATAAGGCAAGATTTCATTCTCTTAGAAAACTCACTTTAAAATTCTTAACAAAATTAGCTCTAAGGCTTCCATAGGTCTAATTCAAGGCAGATTTATTTTTACTTCTAATAGCTTTTCAAAATAGTTGCAGGAAATGGGCTTCTCTGGTACTTTTCATTGTATAGCATATATCATTGGGCTACATATCATACTTTCCAGCTCTGCACAAGCTGAAGTGTTCGGAGCTCTGAATGACATAAACATTTAATTTAGAAACACAAGGCACATATATTTATGGAGATTCTCACCCTATGAACTCATCCCAGAAGACTTTGAAGAACAAAGCGGAACTCTAGTATTGTGACAATAAAATGTAATACAGTTTATAAAAGTAAGTGTATTTTTTTATGAGTTCAAAGCCTCTATCAAACAAGTGTGCTTTAAAAGTATAGCAGGAAATGTTCTTTCCCTTTCTTCAAAGGTAGAGTGAGCTAAACAGTGAAGATGAAAACAGACCTGTTCTAATCCTGGGGCTTCCAGAGAAAAACTAATACGTACTTTCTGTTCTTTCAGTCATCTGTCATTTGTCACTCTTGTGACTGCAGACTGAATGTAGCCTAACCATGGCAAAAATTTAATTTAAAAAAATAAATAAAAGCCAGAATAGTGATTTTATTGGTCTTTGAGCTTCAAGACAGAAGATAGGACACAGTCAAGGGTTAACCCATGCACTACGTTAATTCATTTTGTTGCAAGAGCCAAGTTTTTTTTGCAAATTACATGTGTCTGTTAATTAAAGCACTGAAGATGATGTCAATTTTTGATAAAATTTGAGAGAAACTCAAGGGAGTGTTGTTGGATAGCTATGGAACAGAAGGATCCTCCCAATATTGTTATACATAAGTAAGAAAGAGTGTTGATGAGCCTTTTACTTTTCCCATATAGGGTAGATATCTGTAGACATGCTGAAGATGGGCAGTAGAAGATGCAGCATGGCACGTACTAGGAATTTTCAGAAGTAACTATCTGCATCTCTAAGCAGTTAAATGCTTTTTAAAAATTATAAACTACTTTATTTTTTTTCTCTGCTGTAGGACAGTGTTTCTTCAGTGCTGAAGTAAAAAGGTTCAAGAGCCATAGCAATGGTTTCCATTTGTGCTATAATGAGCGGACACAAATCTGTGCAGCATTGCAGTGTGCCAGTCTACTTTTAGCCTGCCATTAAAGTCTTTCTCCCTTGCAATTCAACAAGCCTGTGATTGTCAGCTAGATAACTGTTCTCTGAAGTTTGTGTCATGCAAACCACTGTTTATGTCTGTTTAAGATACTGCTATCTGTTGCCAAGTTGTCCTTATGGGTATTCCAGTAGAAGCATGCCACCACTTTGTGCATTTTTGTATTGATAACTAGGTGCTTCCTGAAGGCTAAAACAGTCTTCATTTCTTTTTAAATGGGAGGTTTGAAACATCAGCATGGATTTTGTTTGCTTGCTTTTTCTTCTACCCTCTATTGGATTTGCTGAGTGAATTGCATTGAGTAGGTGGAATCTGGCCTTTTCTCCCAGTGCATCTGCAACATCCAGAGATAAATATTGACTTAAAATTTTGTAATTTCACTCCTTTACACTGACCTTTCCATAGACTGTAGAGAGCATGGTGAATTCTTCACCGGCATGAGTGAGCACATAACTGGAATCTTTAACGAGCCTTAGGGACTTACATAAATGCATATTATGAAGCTGTAATGTAGTATGTAGTTTGCATTAGGATGATACTCATCCTATAATGATCCAGTGCTCTAAAATATCTTTAGTAAGTCCATTCAGGCTTCTCCACCAATATAAAGCCACAAGACAAAGCACATTTGTTTAAGAAGAGTTGCCAAATGTACCTTTTCAGTCACACTGGTGATCGGTCTCTTCCTTCCTATTAAAGTACGCTTTCCTAGAAAATGTCTATGAAAACAGTCCCTGGAGCAAAGATGCAGCTATCCCCACCAAGCAACCTTTGACAGTCTTGAGAAGTTAATTCTTAGGGAGGTATGAAAGAGTAGGGGTAGCATATCACGTCACTTCTTTCACAGACTCTATCAGCTTCCAAAAGCCTGTAACTCTGCCACAAAGTTGGGTTTTTTTTCAGAGAATATGATATCTTTTTAATTGCTCCAATTTGATTCCAGGTCTTTGAACCTGTTCAATTAGGCCTTGAGCCTGTGCCAGCTTTTAGCACCTACACTATGATAAAAGCTTCAGTTGATACATGTGATTTGAAGAACTACTTTTTTTGTTTGTCTTGATCCTGCCACCTCTTAACTTTGGTCAATGTCTCTGTTCCTAGGGACACTTGATGACCATTTATGCTTTCTTTTCATGTTCAACTCATTTAGTTAGAGGAGCTTTGTGGCAATCTCTTTCTGCCCTCCTTCTGTCCATGTCCCTGTGGTGGCTTCCTAGGCTGAGAACCTGTGCTTCAGAAAAATAGTAATCACTTCTCACTCTGTCACAATTCTTCTTTATCAGTCAATATGTTCATCATAAACAGTGTAGATGTTTAAGAACGTTAATTAAGAAAGGTGGTTTGGTACCCCTAATTCATAAACAGCTTCTTAAATTTTCACATCATCCTGTTTGTTGGCTAAATCTGTTCTGACACATTTTGAGTGATGGTCACTGTACAAAACAAACCCTTAACCTCTTCTGTTCATGTTTCAAAATCTTGTTCATTTGTGTCCCAAGTTTTTTTGCATAGTCTTACGCTTTTGATTGTTTTGATATTGAAGCTGGGTCCTGGTATTTGATCAGAGTGACTGGTGTCTGCTGAGTTAGGACTAGAAGTAAATTGTGCTGAATAAAAAGAGAATCTATAAGAAAAACTTCTGGCTGGGGGTGGATTGGGCATTGGTCCCCTGTCCCTTTATAGATGAGCTTTGTCTCCCAGGCAAGAACTGTAGGATAGCTCCTTCATCAAAGGGCCAGGAGCATCAACAATCATTGTGTTAGGGAAGTGGTAGGACACCTTTCTGACTGTTCCCTTTGGCTTATGTCCTGTTATTTCCTAGAGTTTAAATGTGCAGAGAAACTCCAGTGGCAATGATTTCTTTGTTTCTACCCAAATGCTCTCTTTCTAGTGAGCTCCAGTTCCTTTGTAAACAAGGTGTTTTCTTGCTTTGCAGAGAAATAACTTTGTGGGAGGTGGAAACATGGGTGTAAGGAGGAGAAGGAAGAGGGTGGGGAGAAAGTCACTGTATAATACAGCCTAATATAGGTTAAACAGTTTAGTAGTTGTAAATACTGAATTTACTTTTTCCAGTTAAGTTTTCTTTCTGACGTTATTCTATTGCTTGTAACTTCCCTGAATAATATTTCATCGATATTCACCTTTCATCTTGCTATGATAATTTACTTCATCTTCCCATCTCATTTTCACGTTCATTTCTAAGACTAATAAACTAAAATTTTATTCTGTTTGATTGTAGAAACCAAACATCTCTCCAGCTGTGAATTTAAGCAAGTCATGTTTAAAATACCTTTCAATTATCCTAGGGTTATTCTAGTAAATGGGACTACAAATGGTAATCTAGTCCAGCCTTCTGTTCTTAATGGGGTCAATATATGCCTTCTTCACCTCCTTAGAGAATTTGCATCACAGGTGCATAAGTCTTCAGTCACCACACTTTGAGATCATGCATTAGCCAGTTTGTACAGAGTAAAATTAATCACAGAATCACAGAATAACCAGGTTGGAAGAAACCCACTGGATCGTCGAGTCCAACCATTCCCACCAATCCCTAAATCATGCCCCTAAGTACCTCATCCACCCTCACCTTAAACACCTCCAGGGACGATGACTCAACCACCTCCCTGGGCAGACCGTTCCAATGCCTAACCACCCTCTCCGTGAAGAATTTTTTCCTAATCTCAAGCCTAAATCTCCCCTGGCAGAGCTTGTGGCCATTCCCTCTCATCCTGTCACTTGGGAGAAGAGGCCAGCACCCTCCTCTCCACAACCTCCCTTCAGGTAGTTGTAGAGAGTAATAAGGTCTCCCCTCAGCCTCCTCTTCTCCAGGCTAAACAACCCCAGCTCTCTCAGTCGCACCTCATAAGATTTGTTCCCCAGCCCCTTCACCAGCTTCATTGCTCTTCTCTGGACTCGCTCCAGAGCCACAACATCCTTGTGGTGAGGGGCCCAGAACTGAACACAGTACTCGAGGAGTGGTCTCACCAGTGCCAAGTACAGAGGGAGAATAACCTCCCTGGACCTGCTGGCCACGCTGTTTCTGATACAAGCCAAGATGCCATTGGCCTTCTTGGCCACCTGGGCACGCTGCTGGCTCATGTTCAGTCGCTGTCAACCAACACCCCCAGGTCCTTCTCCTCCTGGCAGCTTTCCAGCCAGGTCCTTCTCCTCCTGGCAGCTTTCCAGCCAGGTTTCTCCTAGTTTGTACCTCTGCTTAGGGTTGTTGTGCCCCAAGTGCAGGACTCGGCATTTGGCCTTGTTAAACCTCATGCCATTGGACTCTGCCCAGTGGTCCAGCCTGTTCAGATCCCTTTGCAGAGCCTCCCTACCCTCCAGCAGATCGACACTTCCACCCAGCTTGATGTCATCTGCAAACTTGCTAAGGAAGCACTCGATGCCTTCATCCATTAAGTTACAGAGTTTGCTGGCATGATGTGAATTGGTCACTGTTGGCACTTTGGCTATGGCAATAAATTGTGCTGACAACTCTCTCTGCAATCAGCCTACGGATCTTGTGGGGCATCAATTAATATATTTGCATGGCCTGTTCATCACCTTCCTCCTATATTGCCATTTTCTTCTTTATTTATCTTTATAAAAATTCAAAGGGTATGAAATTTTCCTAGGGGCTTTTGCACCTTTTATGTTCCTAATGGAAAGTGAGGTGAAGATTCTAACACAATCATATTGTTGTCAGGCACAGAAGGACAAGCTGCACACATCTCCTTATCTGAAAGGTTTACTTCTATATGCCTAACATTCTGATATATGATAAAGGAGAAGAAAAACAATTTTATATACGATATGTGACACCCACGTCAGGCCAAAGGCCTAGTTAACATGATCCTGAGCATGGGATGGTGACGCAGTAAGTGGAGACATATTTTACAGTTATTTGATTAGCTTATGGCAAGTGCACACTATGAATCCACATCAGTGAGTACTAGAAGGCTGACTAGCTATGAGCATCCATGTGCTTCAGATCACTTTCATTTATGCTGTAGTGTTGCCTAAGAAAGCGATATCTCCAAGGACTGTGAGTATGCTTCTAGGAGCAGAGCACTGATACATTTCTAATAGGTTGTGTATTAACAAGAGGATCTTACTGGAATTGTGTTAAAAGCTTTATAGTTTTGGCAGAGGGAAGGGGGAATAGAAAAAGCTTTGGGAATATGAAACAGATTCTTTGCAAACCACTTCCATATTTTTTTGCTAGACTTGCTTTGCAATGCTACTTTCTGTCCCTCAACTCCCTTCAGCATGGAATGTGGAAGCTGAATGGAGAAAGACAGACTTAATTTGATTTTACACTCTTTATTTGGTTGGATCTCCACTGTGCATTCATCAGTATCTTTCTTCCTGAGGTACACAATAAGATGAAAAGCAAGAGAAGTTTTGCTCTGCTATCTAAATAGAGAGTTTTTAAAATGTGAAGAAATACCCTCCACACAAGAATACCAACTCTTCCTTTCTTCATTTGCTCTTTCCCATTTTGAATTAACAAAGCTCTGTGCAACATTATGTCAATTTGAAACTAGTCCAGACTGCGCAGTGAGTTAGGACCAGATCACCTCCAAATATTCCTTCCAACCTAAGTTCTTCCATTATTCTAAAATCAAACAAACAAACAAACAAACAAAAATAACCCACCTAACCCCTAGTCCTGTGTAGTAGTAGTAAGTAGATACTTTCTTATTCCTCTTTTTGCTTTATATTACTGCAAAAAAAAAAACAATGTGTAACCTAGAATTTTGGATACCTAGAGTTTTTCCAATGACTGAGAGGAACAAGAAGTGAGTCTGCAATATAGTCTAAGTCCAGAACTTGTGGTGTCTTGAAGCCTGACTTTGTTGTGCTATATTTTGTTAAGGAAAGCATATTGTTGTTTGAAATGTATGGTATCCATTGATTCTAGCTGTTTCTCTAGAATTTACTATTAGTTGTTCTGACAGACAGAGAGTAGCTGAGGGATGTTGCAATGGATATAATTAGATTTAAGGGGCCATTGTGAAGTCAAAGGAAATACGAGGAAAATATTGGGGAAAGCTTATTATTTGTTTGATGCATTATTAGAGAACTTAAAGCTTACATTGGTACTTGAAGAAACTACAAAGCAGAGAGGTGGAGACTGAAGCAGAGTGGCAGCAAATCACTGAGATAATATTATGCAAGTTAGAAAGGCGGGTGCAAAGTACATGTCATAAAATAAAAATGTCTTGGTTGACTCATTCTTTTATTGGCTCCTAGGAAGAAGTGGGACTTCATGGGTGTTCAAAATCATGCTGAGAAGTATTTGAATCTAGTCCCCCAAACACCTCCAGGATATCAGATGGCTAACACTTCCCAGATTACCTCAGCCTGCCTCTACATTGGCATCTTATCTGAAATATGAGTAATCCTGATTTGCAATCAAGAACAACAACAAATGAACAGTGTTAAAAATTAAAATGATTCTCAGCCAGATTGCAATTTTAAGAGCTTAAAAGAAAAGTGCTCACCTAATTTTTCCAATGTGTGCCTTTACTACTAACTTGACCACTGTGTCTTCTGCCTTAATTCTCAACGGGAAATCTGGTCACTATGTAGCTTAACTAAGTACATCTTGAGGTATTCCTAGAAGAAGGAGTTTGTCTTCCTTACTTTTATTTCCTTCAGAAGTCAAGGAGGAAAACGTTTCTGGCACAAATATTTTCCATAAACAGAATTTTTCTTTTGCATAGAGCCTGGTTTCAAAACCTCTACATCCCATTCTCTTGTATATAATAATTGTAGGAAGGAACATTGTGTCTTGAAGGATGTAACTTCAAAAAGTGTATTGGTTGATTGAGAACAAGGTATCTCCAGCCATGGGCTGCACAATATAAGCAGTTCAGAGTACTTCTGATGTCTACTATTTTTGCTTTGAGATCAGTTTTATTTGTAGGTGTCTGAGTACAAAATACTTTCAAAAGTACACATCTGGGGTAAGTAACAGAAGAGAAGGAAAACAGAAATTAAGTATGTTCCTAATCCCATAAATTACTTGCCTACAGTTCTCCATTACTAGGATCTAGTGTCTCATTTCAGAGGGCAAACGTGAGAATGTCATCAGGCAAGAACACTTAACATCCACTTTGTGCAAATGTGACTGACTGTGAGACAAAGACCAATATAACCTGAGCCACTGAACACACATGATTTTTTATTCCTACCCTGCCAAAGAAAATCTAACCTGGGTAGTGAGTCAAGCAGTGCTTTGAGTTTCTAATTCCTTACTTTGTTTCCTGTAATGCATATCTTTTCTCCTGAAAGTTTATCTGAACTTCTCTTCTGCTTGTGACCCTTATATTGATGGATGATGACAGAACTGTGTAAAATATTGCTGAAAAATTTTAATAGATGGTACATCATCTGTCACCTAGGGTTTGTATGTTCTGAAGTCATTGCCCTTCTTTATTTAAACCTAATGTGAAATCATAGCTTTTTGAGAGCTATGAAATGCTACCCACACCTTTTTCAATATCAAGGATGTAGTATGAGTCAGTGTTTCATTTAATTCAACTAGTGACAGCTGTGCTCATGCAGCCTTAAAGCAGGCACAGTAATGGTACGCAGTCCTTGAACAAAGTTCCTTGTGGGAAGTGTCACAGAAAGCCTCTGCAGAGCGGCTGGGCAGTTGTCTTGGAGGGCTTTGTTTGGGAACTGGAAGAAAAATATCAATTAAAAGAGAAGGCTTGTTCAGCTTAGTTGATTTGATTGAGCAACCAGAGACTAGAGACTGAAAAGGAATCACAGACATGAAGTTATAGGGTGACATTGTTTAAACCCATTCTGCCTTGAAATTGTTCTGATTGTGCAACTATTTTCCAGAACCATCTGTCTTTCCTTTTCATGGAAATTCAGTCATCATGTCTGAGGCCATTTTGAGCCTGAGACTGATGATGACTGAATTTCTGTGCAAAAGAGCAAGTGTATTCAATGGACCCTAAGGCACTTGCAGGTATATCTCAAATGTATAGCTGGGGGAAGTCTGAGGGCACAAGTGTACATGTAACCTCAGCAGACAAAAGGGCAATGTTTTTGCAGCCTGCTATTAAGGAAATCAGGAGAATTTATGGGATGTTAAGAGGGACAGACAAGCCCAAGTTTTCTCAGTCTCTGACTTTGCCTGGCTATTTTGCTCACACCTGAGACATCCTCACTGCTTTTGTTGAGTGACTGCGGCATTCATAGAGCTATCACTAGACAAAATCTCTAGAACACTGGAGAGACTATACATTGACTTAGACTGGCTACTGGGGTGGCCATGGACACAGAAGGTCTCACTACACTACCTAAGAAAATATTGAGTTATCAGGTAACATCCCAGATTGGGCACTGGTGGCTCAAGACTGGTGGGAAATCTTTTGATAATGGTTAAAATTTCCTGAAATGTGTGTGTGTGTTATAACTATGCCTTTTTAAACCCCATAAATTGACATATTTGGTTTCCTTGAAGATGATTCTGCTGAAACCACAGATTATATGTGTGACTTGTCTCATCTAATTTATGAATATCAACTGTAGGAAAATCTGCTTTGCTCAGAATTTGTAATAGTTCCACATATGTTATTTTGTCACAGACTTTCATTTGAAAAGAGGAAATTACTCTTAAACTGTTAGCAAGAAGAGCCCATGTGTATGAATATCTGTTTGAGAAAGGATTTCTGTTCTTGTATGAGGCTTTTGGCTACCTTTAGGCTTATCTTGTTTGGATTGCCTATTTCTGTTACAGAGAATTCAGACAGAACATAACTGTGTTATAGCTGAACTACGTTATACCTTTCTGTGGGCTTTTCGTTGGTGAACAAAATGGCTGCAGTTAAGTTTATTTCATTTTATTCCCTTTTTAAGGGAAGCTGAATGCTGGCTGCTCTTGTACAGAGTAAGTGTTCCCCTATGGGTTTTAAGGCTGTATGGCCAATCAACATTAAAAAATATTCCAGCTAAACTTTTCTGTCTATTCTATCACAGATTAACTCTAATGACTAGGACTTTTTTCTCTTAGGACATTGTGCCATTTGTTTGCATCATTTTTGCTGGCTGAAGCCATAACTGCTAGTTACATACCTCATAGTTTTACTGGCTAAGCTCTCCATGTAATTGCTTTCTAGTTTCTTTAAAGTCTAAGTCAAGTTATCAGAGACCTACTAACTACAATTTTCATTCCATTTAGGCTGACTGAAAAGTGTATACATGCAAAGGCTTATGATACAAACATTTTAAAATAAGCATGTTCACAGTTGAATTGTATTGATGGTATGCAGTACACAGCACACACAGCATTCTATGTATTAACTGGTTGACTCTCACAAAAGCTGTGTACAGGCGAGGCCCAGATTCACTGTTTTCTATTCTTTTCAGTATTTACTGCAGAGCTTTAATATAAATCTTTCCTCCTCTTTTCTAACACCAAATAATTTTGAATTTTTCTACTCCACAGATATTTCTTACCACCTCCACTTTCCTCCTCTCCCCATCTCCCAGTGCTGTGGATGGATCTGAAATTATCTTTCTATTTTTGATAACTCAAGTCCACAGTACTTAGAACCTTATTTGACAAAATATTGCATTTGTGCACAAGTATCTACAATGATACCAGCAGAGATCCAGAGATCTGAAAATAGTATGTGCTTGCTAACGCTTCTATTAATGGTTAAAATGTCTTCCCATTACTCTCTCCCACCACCCATGGTACTTATTAAGAAAAAATCCTCAGAATTCTAAGACTTAGAAGTAATCTCTTAATAATTTTACTGCTGGCTTCTTGTGCCAGTTTTAAATGGAGGGCAAATTAAAAATAGAAAAGAGTGCTCTGTTGCAGGTCAAGGTAGCAGCCTATCTAACTTTAAACTTCGGTCACTTTATTTTCCATTCCCAAGTTAGATGTAGAAAGCTCTGAGTTCTGGCTCACATGCAGTTTGATGGCTCCTTTTTATCGTGCAGCTTTGCAATCCAGAAGGTCTTGTATCCCCTCCTCCTTGCAGCTTTAACTTTGGTACTACTGAATTAAACCAGCAGCTCAGGGAAGAGGTTTCATGGATACCACTGCTGTTCTGTCACTGACTTAGGGGAGAAGAGGAAGAGGGAAGATTTGAAAAGTTGTTCCAAATCTCAGATCTCAAGGTCAGCTGTGACTCCCAGAGGAATCATAGCTGCTGCTAGATTGTATTAATGTATGCTATAAAGAAAGCTGTGGAGACATAATCCCAATTGATCTCGGTGCTGCCATGGATATGAGGAATTCCTCTGCATCCTCAAGCCTGACACAAACCTCAGTGGGAAGAGCAGAGGGAGGCCCTGCCATGGCTTACGTGTATTTCTGGAGTTTTCCCCTCCAGCTGCTTCTCTAATGCTTGCAGACCTCTTCCAAAACTGTATCCTACCTCAGCTCCATGCTTTGAATCCAGGATGAAAACTGGAAAATACTTGGCATTGTGATTGAAGAACAGGAAATGGAGAACTAGGGTCCAAATAGCCCAAATCTATTTAAGGGCTTGTTTACAGAAGCTGAGTAATTTGTAATGACTTTAATGGTAACATTTTTAAGTTTCCATACTCCTCTGTAGCCAGCTGATCAATCAATGGGGAAAGAAATTAAAGTAAAAATACAATAAGTCTATTTTTTTTAAAGTGTTCAAATGAGAAAGCCATTGCATCCAAAGCCTTGTGCTAGGCAATCCAGCAATCCGTTCACTGTGACAAAATTCATCCCTAATAAAGTACTGCCCTGCAATTAGAGTCATCTCATGAAGATTAAGCTCTTCTACCCTCTGAATAACACTGCATTTATCTCATTAAGGATTCTTGCCACTTTACAATTAATAAGAGGCAAAAGCTTCACCTCTGTTGCACATGAAAAGTAACTTGAGAGGAACATACACAGTCGTGTTGCCAGAGAAATGTTCACCTGCATCCGGAGGGATGTTGGTAGCACTGAGCTGCCAGCTTCTATGCTGGATGGAAGGAATTACATGACTGTGGCTTCCACCAGAGAATTTTAACTATTTTGACAGGACTGAAAAGACAGCAACTGTGATCAAAGGAGGCTGATTTTCCCTGTCAAGGGTTTTAATTCAGAAATGGCTTTTGTGACCATTTTATCCACAATACTCCCTATCTCCTTTTCACAACGCTTTTACTTCCTTTATGATGCAGGCATTTTAAAAAAGAATGTGCAATATGCTAACTAAAGCACTCTGGTAGCATAAAGTGATATGCATGGACTTTGATATCAAGTTCCTCCACTAAGCAAGCAGCTGATACTCATCCATTCCTTCTTTTGCCATTGTAACCTAAAGTGAGTCTCCTCCGGCACAGGCTTACATGCACTTGGGTGCTATATTGCAACGAAGGACAGGACTTGACCTCTGCTACTAACTTTACAGATACTTGGACCAAGTCACTAAATCTTGTCTTCAGCTTGTTTGTTTATGAAAGGAAGTGAATCAAACCAAATAAAGTCCAGAGTGGTGAAGAACTTCTGATGTGGTGATGCCTATTGCAAAGCATGAGCTTGTTCATGCTATATGCAGATAGATGCTGCCTCTGCCTGTAACATGCTGTGATGTGATACATAATGTGCAGTAATGACTGGGAAGTAAGGAGGAAAATAAGGTCTAGGACTGAAAAATTCATGTAGTTTATGTAGACTAGTCTGATTTAGAGCTGGTTAATGGCAATGGACATCTTTCCAGTGATTCATATGGAAACCTCATAAGAATTCAGCTGTCCACCATGAGGCTTTTGAATCACTTAAATGAAAAAGGTAATCTTAAAATGAACATTACTGTATCAGTTTCTCATAGTATTGGATTTTTATGAACTTCTTAACCAATTGTTCAAATACTATTAAAAATTTGGTAAAAAGTACATTCATTAGAAAGCCTATGATATAGTATATGATATAGTACTAAGGTTCTTGTTAATGGTGACAGTGTGATTTCTTTGAACATACACATTGAACAATGGTCTGTCAACTCTTAGAATATTTGTCCTTTTTTACTGGGAAAAAAGATTAAGAGCATATAGATGGATACAATTTTTGCATTTTTGTATGATTTCAAGTACATGTATGTAGTTTTCACCTTGTTCCATTTGATTCAGCAAGCTGAGCCTTTGTTGCTCAAATATGAATTAGACCATAGAGATAATTTCTTAAAGTTTTCAAAATGTAAATAGGTGTTGCAAACAAGGCAATGCTGTCCTTAAATATCCTGGTAGATATGCAACTTCTTTCTGGAGATATCTGAAATACTTCATGAGACCTTGTGTGTATGTGAACTGGGGTGGAAATTATTGTCCACATTCCATGAGGAAATTGGAAGTGTTTTAACAGGCTTCTGTTACAATGATTACAACAATAAAACCAAAAACTCCTCACTGAATTGGTGATTTGCTGCAGTTAATCTATTTGTTTTCATAAATCCAAGGAGTTTTGCAGGAGGCTGAAATATCCCCTGTGGAAGACAATTTATGTAATAAATGACATGACAAATACTTGACAAAAAAAATGCTTGTGTCTGCTACTATTTTATCTGCCAATTCAAATCACATCCCGACTTTAGATCATTTCATTTCCTGCTGGTACTTACTGTATACAAATAATTAGCACCTTGAAATGACTTTTAGGCCTCTTGGTTACATACTGACTTAAGTGCTCATTTGTTTTGACGGCCACCATGCTGCTATCTTTAGATGAAGAAACATCGTTATTATTAAGTCAGAAGTGGTACCCTTCAAGGAAACTTGTTCAATATTTTTTTACCATACGTATAGTTAGAACACGCTGCAGCCTTTGATTTTGAAGCTGGAGCAACATTTATTCTCAAGTACCAATACAGCAAAAGAGCCATAGCATAGCGCCTAGGGAGTTTGAGACCAGCTTTCTGGAGACTTTCAAAGGCACATATTACCGTGGGTATTTCTTTGGGCTGAGCTATTCTGAAATCTCTTTCCCTCAATTCCATTCCAGGTATAACAGAGGTGGTTATTTCTGTTATATCTCATCTTCTCTAGCCTGTCTGAATGTTTAGATCTTTCCCACAGGACATTGTTGCTCGAGTAGCCTTTGTGAGAAAACTTATTGTAGCTATGATGAAAGCATTAAGACTTTCACTGTTGTTATGCTTGTCTGTGAAGATGAATATCAGCAAAAATATGCTCTTTAATTGTTCCTATGCTTCCGGTAATTTATGGGATTAATACAGATAATAAGTAAATTATTTGGACATTTTTACTTCTAAATTGACTCTCCATAGAAGTGGAAATTCTTAGCAGTTTCTATTCATGGGTTCATTATTTCAGTGCATTATTACAGTAGATTTAAGGAGCCTTTCCAGCTCATAAGAAAGAGAGTTTTGCCATTTTGGAACTATTTTGTACTTCTTCTCTCTTTTTTATTTTTTTTTAGCCAGTTTTTCTAATTGCTGAAATACTTATTTTAAAGAAAACTTGTTTCTCTGTTTCACAGTGTCTGGTTCTTGATCCCTGAATGATGCTGTAATATTGTAGCATTGTTGTGGATAGCAACCAGCATTTAGAAAGAACAGCTTTTATGTATTGCCAGTGTATTTAGTGATCTCACTATACTGAAAAATCCTACAGTAGCAGTAGTATCCTCATTCTAGATCCAGACAAGCATAAATATGAGTCAGCTGAAGTAGCACTGTACCAAAGACTCAATTTTTTAAAACTTTCTCAGGGGCACATCTTAAAAGAAAAAGCTGTTTTAAAGTGTCCAGAGTAAGATTTTCAAAATAATAAAACTATATTTTCATATTCATTCAGTATGTACCATGATGAGCTCTTTTGAAAAGCCTGCCACTTTTTCTGGCAATAAAATGAATGATGTACTTCCGAAGAAATTAATCCTCAGTTATGTCTGCTAAAATCTTTCATATTCATATTCTGCTAAAATCTTTCACTGATGGTCAGTTTTGCAAAGTATAATAAATATTTAATCAAATCTACATGTGTTTCACTTGAATATTGAAGTGAAAACAGGAAATCTTTACAGAAAGAAAGCACAAGTCTGTCTTTTGTTCACGAACAGCATCTCCAAAAGTTGTCAACAAAGCAGTGTGGGAGTAGCCAAAAGAGTTAACAGGAATCTGCCGCCAATAGTTGCCTATTAGTATGATCTCACACTTCTCTATAACGATTTCTTGGACAGATATACTTACTTGTTTTTCTCTTTTATCATTTTTCATTATATACAATGTTGCTGAATAGCTCTGAAATTCATGGAAAGCTCAGATTTCAAATGCTTTAAGTACTGCGTAAAAGAGGTTGTTGTAGTTGGTGGTATTTTAAGCACAGAAAGAAATTTCATGATTATAGGATATTATTTATAATTCATGCATCTAGGATCTCGAGGTACAGTTTAAGCTCACCTTATGCTACATGCTAAATAAATAGTTAGAAATATCTTCTCCACAAAGTTAGAATAGAAATGCAAGATAGGTGAAGACAACTTTGAAGATGCAAAGAAATGCTTGGATAATTATTGGATATAACATATCTATGGCCTAATATTCATGTTTAGTTGTCAAGGAGAGGAATGGGCAGTAATTTATGCCATTTTGTAACCACTGGAGTGTGAATTTTGTGGAAATCAGCAGAGATGTATAAACATGTAGTACTGCAGTTATTAATAGTCTGATCTTTCCAACCTTCAGACTTAGAATAGGGAAAAGTACAGACTAAGATTAATTTTGTATTTACCAGGGCAGCAGTGGAAGCCAGCAATATAGGCTGAGAAGTTACACCACTCCTTCCTTTGTGTGAAATCAGAGATGAAATGTTGGACAGGATTAAGCTGGGAAGGAGCTGACTGTGAACAAGGGGAATAAATTTCTGGTTGTTAAAAGACCAAACAAGTATGGAATGTCATTAGGATAGGGAAGGTGACATGCTGAAATAAATAGGCTAGAAAAAATGTCTTTCTTTAGTATTCTCACAAGAAGGCATTAAGGATACGCTTCTCTGGGCAAGGGATAAGGGTATTTGAATTGCGGGATTAATGGATCATGATGTTTAGGCCTTTGTTCTGGCACCAGCAGTTTCATTTCCTAATAGTCTGTTGATCTAGGTATGCTTAATTTAAGGTAGAATAAAGATATAGGTGTACCCCATATTAGCACTACATTTTCAATTTGTTAGCTTCTGTGTTGCTTACATTCAAGCCTTTCAGCTCAGCCTGCTTATAAAAATGGCATGGTAGCTGCTAGGTCATCTTACTAATAACTTTTATATCTCAGTAGACTTAGAACTTCAACAAATCTTCATTAACATGCAAAATGTCGTTTATATTCCATTTTTCCACAGAAAATATATTCCAGTATACAGATACACATTAAGAGCTCATTCACTGTAATTTCTCCGATGCATACAATGTGTTTACATGCAACCTACAGTTTTAGCAGTGGCACATACACTGAGCAGTAAGAGTTTGAAAGTCAATTAAATTTCTTACCTGAAGCACTATGTGTAACCCTAGGGAACAAGAGTGTCTCAGGAACAGGTCTAGGGAATGTATAAGCTACATTAGGATAATTAACTTAAGGAAATACTATTTGATGTGTTCCAATTGACTGCTTTGTTCTAGAGTCATGGAATGAGCCTGAAATATCTTTTGTTTTCAATTACTGTGCACCACTTTTTAAGTAACCTCTGTAGTCTGACTTGTATTTCAGTGCAACTGCTTAAGTATCTGATGCATAACAGATGTTTAAATATTAAAACCAGTCTCCCGGGATGTTTTTTTCCCCTTTTTAGTTTCTCACCACACACACTTCTCCAGTGTTTATTTTTTTTAAATTATTTTAGCCAGTTTCTCTGGCATGACCCAAATCTCCTCTGTCAACAAATAGGAAAGCAACACAGGAATTGTTGACAGCTCTGTGACTCTTTACTTGGCTGGAGATTGACCTTGCCACAGAACAGGCCATCTTCAAGACTTCTTTAAAACTGTTTGTCCAAAATTTGCATTAAAAACTTTTCACGGGGATGGATGCAGTCTTCCCACCACACCCATGTGTTCATGTTCAACATACTGCAAGTCCAGATATACGTTACATTAATCCCAAAGGACTCATACAATCAAACCAGCAAACTTTGGGAGTACCAGGAGTCTCCTGATAATGCCTTGTTCAGTCACTGCTTTATGAATACTTCACTTTTTTCTTTTTTACATTTCTGGCCACATTTCTCTTTTTTTCAGCTTAAACTCTGAGGTACATTTTAAATGACTAGCCAAAACTGCTATGTTTGGATCATGTGTTGGTTTAGTCATGAAGAGAAATCTCACTTCTTAATGATTTATTCAAGAATATGAATTAAAATATATCTTCTTGTGAGTGCTAGAATCCATGTTCTTAACCCTTTTCCATTAAACATACTCATTTCTGCTAGTTTTTAAGTTGCTTACACATTGTGAGATCACAAATTGATGACAAAATTTGCATGCTGTTCCTGCATTGAGGCCATTGGAAGGAGCAGTCTCATTGGCTGAAATATGGAAATCAGACACAAACTTCACTTCCCAGAGACTTTTACTGAGATTTTGGATAAGTAATGTGATGTCTTCTCAGCTTTTTCTCAGCCACAGGTCAGTAAAAAAAAAAAAAAATTAAAACATAATAATAGCCTGCTTCTTTCTGAGAATCATGGAATCACTAGGTTGGAAAAGACCTTTGAGATCATCAAGTCCAATCATACCTGTCCACTACTAAATCATATCCTGAAGCACTTAATCTATCCAATTTGTAAATACTTCCAAGGATGGTGACTCAACCACCTCCCTGAGCAGCCTCTGCCAGTGCTTGATAACTCTTTCGGTGAAGAAATTTTCCTTATGTCCAATCTGAACCTCCCTGGCACAAGTTGAGGCTATTCTATTTCATCCTACTATCTATCACTTGGGAGAAGAAACCAACACCCACCTCTCCACAACATCTTTTCAGGTAGTTTAGACAGTGATTAGGTCTCCCTTCAGCCTCCTCTTCTCCAGGCTAAACAACCCCAATTCCCTCAGCTGTTCCTCATAAGTCTTGTCCTCCAGCCCCTTCACTAGCTTCATTGCTCTTCTCTGCACATTCTCCAGCACCTCAATGTCTTTCTTGTATTGAGGGGCCCAGAACTGAACACAGTATTTGAGGTGCGGTCCAACCAGCGCCAAGTACAAGAGCAGAATAACCTCCCTAGACCTGCTGACCGTGCTCTTTCTGACACAAGCCAAGATGCTTTTGTCCTTCTTGGCCACCTGGGCACACTGCTAGCTCGCTTTCAGTCGGCTGTCAACCAACACCCCCAGGTCTTTCTCTGCCCAGCAGCTTTCCAGCCATTCTTGCCCAAGCCTGTAGCACTCCATGGGGTTTTTGTGTCCCAGGTGCAGGACTCTGCACTCAGCCTTGTTGAACCTCATCCCATTGGTCTCACCCCATTGATCTAGCCTGTTCAGATCCCTTTGCAGAGCCTCCTTACCCTCAAGCACATCCACACTTCCTCCCAGCTTAATGCCATCTGCAAACTTGCTAAGGGTGCACTCAATGCCTTCATCCAGGTCATTGATAAAGACATTAAATGGGGCTGGACTCAGCACTGAGCCCTGGGGAACTCCACTTGTAACTGGCCTCCAGCTGGATTTAACACCATTTACCACAACTGTTTGGGCCTGACCATCCAAACAGTTTTTTATCAGCATGTAATTTTCATGTACAAGTTTTTACAGAGAGTGAGATTTCTGATTACTTAGGTGCCTAACTGGAGACTATTGAGGGTAGTTGATTTTGGAAAAAAATGTGTGATCAAGCTCGTTATAAAGTGTTGCAGATTAAGCACATAAAATGGCTCATTTCTGATTTTTTTTCCCAAGATACATTGAGGGAGTGCTGTGGAGGCTGTTAACAAGACATTAAAAAGTATCATTATTTACATCCTTAAACTGGTTTTGTATAGACTATTTGTATTATACCCATGCTCATGTCTGGCTTATATTGCCTTTAATAAAAAGACATAGGTCCTCAGGATGTATAAATGGAAACCCATACATTAGGCATAATATATATTTTAGAGTCATTATGTTACCTAGTGAAATTGCATAGCATATAAGAACACATGCAGTGAAATGATCTCTCGAGAGTATTGTTGCAAAACAGCGTTGGTTTAATGTGGAGTATAGAGGAGATATGATACCATACACTAGAAACACTGTTCAGTGTTTTACTTACAGTCCCCGAGAAATTCTAGCTTTGGGATCCTGTGCCCAAAATGCCCTCTCATAATTAGATTGTACTTTTGGTAATTAGTTTTTCTAATGCAATATATTCAGTCCTCTCTAAAATTTTCTTTTCATGCCTAGTGACACATAATGTCAAAACCTGATGAGTGCTGCAAGCTTACATGTGTTAAAGATGACTTATAGTCAAGCTCACTCCTCTGTATCAACACAGTGAAGAAAGGAAGGGCTAGAATAAGACCTTTTGACATCCCCAGCAGGAAACCCAACTTGTTCTTCTACTATAAGGTAGATATCTTGCAATACTATGAACAACAGATACTTACCTGCAGCCACTGAGATGGCAAGTGGTTTCCATTTCTCGCTCTCCTATATTCTGGATTATCATCATTTGTGCTTGGGAGTAGATGTAGCTTTGACTCGGCCAGATTATTTTTTCCAAACTGATATGTCTAAGTATATTTTACTGTGAATTGCATGTCGAAAACAATGAACTTTCTTTGATGAAATATGGGGACTGGGTTTTGTTCAAATTACTTTGCACACTAGGAAACTTCCTGTACCCCATAAAAGGTTGGAAAAGTCTAATTACTCAAAACAAAACTGAAGTGCTAAGTCCATCTCTTGAATATGCTAAATTGCTTTGTTAAATTATTTCACTTGCAGGTTATTTTATTGTACTCCTTGAGTGTTTATATAAATTGAAAGAAAGATTAATAAGATACTATTATAGATTATTTCTAATTTAAATAATTTTCTAATTTTCTAGTTCATATACAATTATTGGATATTTTGTCAGTTGATGAAAGTAGAAAAATTGGAATAGCTGTGAGGTAAATATTCTCAAAAGTCATCTGATTTAGAAAAGTTTCAGCTGTTCCAGTTAAGAGTGGTTCAAATAGAAAATTTCTCTAGTTCTAATTTAGAAAACTACTTATAAAATATAATGGACACAATAAATAAAATTTTTAATGTTTGTGGAGCCTTTGCCAAATCCAGAAAATGTGCTCTATTTTAACTGCAGAGATAGTGCTACAGCTCATAATACCTCTAAAATATGAATGAACTGAAATGAACTCATTACAACATTGTTTATGGCAGGCAGAAAAGAACAAACCATAAATAAGTCAGTCAAAATGTTTTCTTTTGTTAATTTTTTTTTGTGCCATGTTAAGAAAAATGGGAACAAAGAAGAAAGCATCAGTTCTGTTCTCACTTATGGACGCAATCTAATATTGTGCCTCAAAACCAAAAAGCAAAGCAGCATATTTCCTGAAACTGAGACAATAAGACCTCAATATTTAAAAGAGCCTATGAAAAGGGAGTATTAAAGCAATTTCTCTTTTCATTTGTGTACCATATTTCTGCTTCTCTTAATCAGTTGCGTAAGTCAAGCAAGGGTTTTGTGGTGAACTTGATACAGAAAAGGAAGGATTAGTGGTTAATCTGTGGTGCAGATATTTGACCAGTGAGTGGCTGGTGTTCTGCAGTCTGGCTGTGACACACACAGAATCGTATAACCATAAATTCATAGAAGAGTTTCGGTTGGAAGGGACCTTAAAGATCATCCAGTTTCAAACCCTCTGCAATAGGCAAGGTCACGTCCCATTAGGCTAGGCTGCCCAAGGTCCCATCCTACCTGGCCTTGAACACCTCCAGCGACAGGGCTTCAACAGCATCCCTGGGCAACCTGTGCCAGTGCCTCACCACTCTTATTGGGAAGAAATTTTTCCTTATATCTAGTCTAAATCTGGCCCTCTCCAGTTTGTACCCATTGCCCATAGTCCTGTCACTACAAACAGCCTGTCCTTGTATGGAAGGTGCTCGAACCCTCTGATCATCCTTGTAACCCTCCTCTGGACCCATTCCAACAGTTCCATATCCTTCTTCTGTTGAGGATTCCAGAACTAGACGCAATACTGTAGATGAGTTCTCACAAGAGAGGTATAGAGGGGCAGAATCACCTCCCTCAATCTGCTGGCTACACTTCTTCTGATGCAGCCCTGGATACAGTCGGCCATCTGGGCTGCAGGCACACATTACCGGCTCATGTTGAGGTTCTCGCCAATCAGCACCCCCAAGTCTTTCTCTGCAGGGCTGCTCTCAATCACATCATCCCCCATTCTGTACTGAAACCACAAATTGCCCTGATCTAGGTGTAGGACCTTGCACTCGGCCTTGTTGAACCACATGATGTTCAGAGAAGCCCACTTCTCCAGCTTGTCCAGGCCAGGTTCCTGTGGATAACATCTCATCCTTCTGGTGTGGTAACTGCACCATTCAGCTTGGTGTCATCTGAAAACTTGCTCAGGGTGCACTCAATCTCACTCAGTTCCCTTCTCCATGGAAATTACACCAAAGAGATGGAAAGTAGAAAATGGTCTTCCTCTAACCCGGACTTCTAATACCACCAGGTCTCTGCTCTGTGAAGTGACTCTGCAGTTTACCTGCCAGTTACTAGCCTCAGCTTTTCTCCTACGCAAAACCAGGGTAAACACTTCCCTTGGCATCCCCTCTATGTTGGATATGGATGTGCACTCAGGATTTTGAGGCAGTCTTCCTCCTGTTCATAACATGCAACACAGTTGCTGAAGGCTGAAAACATTGTCCATGTGGGTATTTTAAGTGGGCATGTTTATCATGGGTGATGTTCTTCTATAGATTTTTCTTTCATTGACTCTGTCGTTGAGGAGAATTTTCTTTAATGTATTTCCAAGGCAAGGAACCCTGGGATGAGTTAGTCTGTGAGGCCAATGAGATGACTAGTTTGACCTAGTAGCTGATAGAGTTATTGAACATAGTTTCATTGTGTTTAAGATTGTTACACAACATGCAAGAAACCCCTTGCTATACTTTACACCTCAGGAAAACTATGGGTTTGGCACAGCTCCATTGCAACATGGATCCAGCTGATTGTTTTTGTCCTGTGTCCTGTAAAGAAAGGATTACCATTTTTCCTTGCAAGAATCTTCTCTCAGTCAAGAAGATCAAACTTCATTTTAGAATCTTTCTACCTGAGCACAAAAGTAGGAAGGTTTCCTTAGGTAACCTTTCAATTTCTTAAGGAACAAATGATTTCCCAAAATTTGGACTAAATGATCCAAAACTGAGCTCTATACCAAAAATGAAATACAGAAAAGGATGGGGACATTTCAAATAAAGTCTTGACTAGACTAACAAAACTAATATTGGTTGCTAGCAGAACCAATAATATCATTGGCATTTGCACCATTTTAGACCTAAGTGGAAGAAAGAGTCTTTCTTTTATTTCATAGCAGAAGCTTGGGAAAAATTGATTGGTTTAGCCTCTCAAATTAATAGAAGTTCTGCAAGGGAGGCTTTGATATAATTCCATTCAGATTTTCCTCTACCAACACTGTGATCTCTTTAATTACCACCACAGTATGTTTTATAAATATTTGTTTACAGCTTCTTGCATGAAAGCACAGGGAAAATATGGAAAGAAATTTATATAATTACAGTTTATTGATCTGCACTTTAATGCAGATTTTACCAAATAATTTTGCAGGAAGTCAGGAATGCTCCAGTAATGCACCTATAGGTGATGAAGACATTTTTAAATGTTGGGATTTTTGTTCTCATTCATATTTGCAGTATTCCAGAATAATATGACTTCTTATGTCTGTCTTCTTTTCATCAAAGTGCATTACACAGAGTTTTGAAGAAGCACTTTAATTAATAGTGAAGTCTTACACATACTTGCAAAGTACTTAATGCTACTCTTACTCTCTGAGATTCTCTCTCCCTAATTCTTCTCTGAAGACAAAACCACACTTATTAATTATGCATTTGCCTTGTCTTCCAGTTTCTGCCCTATCTTCCCAACTAATGCTTACTTGACATATATTGTCACAGAAAGCTAAAAATGAAGTAGCAGAGAAAGTTGCCAAAACTGCTCCTGAGATATCTTTTTGCCTAATTTATGATAGTGTGACAGTTGCCACATTCGCTAAGTGAGCAGGTATTGAACTGAGATCTCTAACAGCTTGTGATGCTGTCTCTTCCTTATTTGGAGCTATAACAGACCCTTCTCCCCTGTCACTTTGGTCCAGACATCAAACATACATTCAGTAATACTAAAATTAATGTTCTCTCGATTAAATGGTATTGGAGACTAATTTTCCAGAGGATTTTGCTACGTTTCCTAGGGCAACAAAGTATTGACTATCACAAAACCTGACTGCCAATCTCCTCCCCTAACTTCGATATCATTAGCAAATCTTAACCAAAATTGCTAGAAGCATGGAACTTCTTTTTTTTGACAGCAAGCTGGGGACAAGGAGACACAAGCTTGAGTCACACTGAGAGAGGTAGTGACCTTCCTTTATGTTAGCTACATCTGCACAGGTTCTTACACTTCAGATGCAAATCTGCTGGAAATAGAGACTTGTTAAGTAAGGTACTGACAAAGCAAATACCATTCCATGTTCTGCTGCTCTTATAATAACTTTTTTGTGTATGTGTGTGTCTGTATTTCCAATAAAGCATTGAGAAAAAAAAAACCAAATGAACACAACTCACTGTTTTCTGTAATAATAGTTATTTCCCTACTGCTCTGTTCGTGGAGCCAAGGTTATCAACTTAAATGTGATTCTTTTCTTTGTGATTTTTCTTTGCTGCCAGTGCTAAGGCCTACTTAACAATCATTAAAATATGGTTTGCAATTTTTTTTTAGTTTCTACAGGTGCTGCCATTTTTTTTTAATACAATAACAGTGAATCAGAATTTTCTCAGCAAGTGCATCAAACAAAAATGCAGATCTTCTCAGCAATAAGGATAAAACCCTTTGAATATATGCCTCTTGGTATGGTCATTTTCCAGAGGGGCAGAGGGATTTCAACCCTTTTGGATTTAAAAGATTACAACTGCACACAAGACCCTCTGGGATTGGATTTAAAATTGTGTTTGAATTTGGTTCTTGTGGAGATAAGGTTGTTATGTTGCAACTTTTTATGTGCTGCTTTTAGTTTTCTCAAAAACATTTTCTTCTTCAGGATTTCACCTCCCTTGTCCAGCCCTACATTTTCTCTTGTGAGCTACCAGCCATTTGAAACAGTAATTTTGGTTTGTGGAGCCATAAACAGGAATTTATAGTCACTTCTGGACATCAAGATTTGCAATGTGAGAACATTCAGTGAGCTCTGCCATCATCTCCCAAGTAATGGAGACTATTTGAGTGCAGACTTGAGTGGCAAGCATGAACCAATTCCATTAAATATTAGACTTGGAAGAACTACCAGTGTCACATAAAGTACATGATGAGCAGAAAGCTTATGCTCATTTTTCTACAAGTACTTTACAATACTGCCTTATGAAGATAGCTTTTTTAATCCATGTCTTGGAAATTATCCTACACTTGATTTTACTGAGAATCTTTCAGGTTTGATACCTTTGCTTTATTATCTTTTTCTGTGCTTTGCCTTTGAGATAATTTAAGTTTTCTCTCCATCTATAGCTATCTCCAGGTAGATTGCAACTTAAACTCTCTGACATTCACCTCTTGCTATTTGTTTTGTTTGCTGTTTTCAGATAATGTATTCTGTTCTTTCTCATATGTAAAGCATCCAGCCTTATGAAAAATAAACAATTGCCCAACAAAGCAGTACTTAAAAACAGGAAAATCAATGTACCTAATTATCTGTACTCTCATTTAACCTTATCTGGGATTCCATTAGATTTTGATCCAAGCTTCTATGAAGAGTGTATGCACTCCAGGAAACAATTAGTAGTGAGAAATACTGTGTTCTTTTCCGCAATGAAAATATAATATCATCACTGCAAAATACTATTGTTTGCTGTTTGTCTTCCATCTAGGCTGATAGAAAGAATGCTCAGTTGCATTAGACAAAACTCAATATTACGAAGCTTCTGAAGTCTAGTACTTTAGAAAAGTCTAATACCTTAGAAGGAGATTTAGCAAAGGACAGGCTAGTCCATAATATGTATGTTTTACCTTTCTTTATATCAGCCTACTGTCCAGCAGTCAGAAAAAGGTAATAGAGTAGAGATGTGGTAATTCACATGAGATCACACTTAAATATAAGAGGTTGAAGTGTTTTCTAGTACTTAAAACAGCAGTAAAGTTTCCAGTGGGATCAGGGGCAAAGGGGTTGAGTTGCTTAATTGAAGTCATAATTCTTAGGGAAAAAGAGAACTCAGACTATGACATTGTCCCATGACTAAATATAGGGGGAAACTGAAAACTTAGCCTTTCTGTCTTGTTCGTGCTATGACAGAGTTGTGAAATCACCAGAGGATGAAAAGACAGATCTGAGTGTGAAAACGTGTGATATTTCCTGAGCGATATTAGTTTTATAAATCTAAATATAGAGGGTGGACAGACTGTAACAGTCACTAACTCAGTGTGAAAGAATTATAATTACCATGAGTATAAAATTTCTGTTTATGTAATGTTGGAATAGTCCTGATCCTTGTCAGAAAGAAAGAAAGGAGCCAGCATTTTCAAGAAGTCTATTAATTTACTGATGTGAGGTGCTAACATAGGCGGAAGGATGTCCTGCCTTGTGAGAAAGGATTTCCTACGTAGAAGGTGGATATGTACAGAAAATGAGAGGATGAGAATATACAACTGGTTTTGAGGCCACAGGATTCAAAGGATTAGCTGTAGAAGCTGAATGTAAACAACCACTCCACTCTGAAATCATCTTTATACAGTAAGACAGATTGTATTCCAGAGACTTTTAGACAACTTCTCTGAATTTTTTTCCTTGACACACATTCGCTGACACTTGGAAGCATGGAACAAATTTATCTTATTTTTCTCCTCTTCTTCAGAGCAGGAATTAGTCTGCATGAAATCTTCTTATTTTATACTGCCCCCTTCATCTCCTTGGATGATGTTTCACTTTGAATGTTTTGTAAAGCTTGGGTAGGTAACTTGAGAGAGTTTTGTGGGAAAGCCTTTTGATTGCAAATTTTGCACAGGTGCCAGTAAAGAAAGTAGATGTACTGTAACTTTGTACAACTTCTTACCCAGGGAAAAATATACAGGTGGCCGTAAAATCAGAAGTGATGAGTGTGAGAAACCCCCTTTCAGTGCAGGGGGAGGGTGGTTACTTCACACTCTAGTGGTCTTCCTTTTCATGCTGCCAACAGCTACTTCTCTTCTATTGACAAGAAAGAGAAAAACCAGGGCCATTCCTATATATATTGCTGTCCATTTCATTTGTTCATACTGTGGGGAATCAGGCAAGAAGCTCTCATTCCTGCTATTTAATGCAAAATTTGTCTGCCTATGGCTGAGCAAGGTGTTGTTTCATTGAACATACCCCACAGCACTGATCCATTCAACTCAGGGAGGGCTGTTGAATAGTATGACTTTGAAATAAAAGTTTCATTCCCTTTCTGCTGCTAGGGTATTTTTTCTCTAATGCATTGATTGCTGGTGGGTTTGTGAGTTGCTGGTTAAGGAGAACTTAAGGAGCAGTTTGAGAGAACTATTTACCTAGAGGAATATTCATTTAAGAATCATACAATCATGCAATCATAGAATCACCAGGCTGGAAAAGACCTCTTGGATCATTGAGTCCAACCATTCCTATCCGCCACTAAACTGTGTCCCTGAGCACCTCATCTACCCATCTTTTAAATACCTCCAGGGATGGTGACTCAACCATCTCCCTGGGCAGCCTGTTCCTTCACCAAATGACCCTTTCCATGAAAAATTTTTTCCTGAACCTCCCCTGGTGGAGCTTGAGGCTATTCCCCCTTGTCCTGCCCCCTGTCACTTGGGAGAAGAGGTAAGCTGCCTCCTCTCTACAACTTGCTTTCAGGTAGTTGTAGAGAGCAATAAGGTCTCCCCTCAGCCTCATCTTCTCAAGGCTAACAAACCCCAGCTCCCTCAGCTGCTCCTCATAAAACTCATTCTCCAGCCCCTTCACCAGCTTCCTTTCTCTTCTCTGTTCCAGAGTCTCAACATCCTTCTTGTGGTGAGGGGCCCAGAACTGAACACAGGATTTGAGATGCGGTCTCAACAGTGCCAATAGGGGCAGAATAACCTCCTGCTGGTCATGCCATTTCTGATACAGGCCAAGATGCCATTGGCCTTCTTGGCCACCTGAGCACACTGCTGGCTCATGTTCAGTCGGCTGTCAAGCAGCACTCCCAGGTCCTTCTCGTCCTGGCAGCTTTCCAGCCAGACTTCTCCTAGGGTTCTTGTGCCCCAAGTGAAGGACCTGGCATTTTGCCTTGTGCCTCATGCCACTGGTCTCAGCCCAGCGGTCCAGCTTGTTCAGATCCCTTTGCAGAGCCTTCCTACCTTCCAGCAGATCAACACTACCTAACAGCTTAATATCATCTGCAAACTTGCTAAGGGTGCACTCAATGCCTTCATCCAGGTCATTGATAAAAACATTGAACAGGGCTGGGCCCAGCATGGAGCCCTGGGGAACCCCACTTGTCACTGGCCTCCAGCTGGATTTAACTCCATTTACCACCACTCTCTGGGCCCGGCCAGCCAACCAGTTTTTCACCCAGGAGAGTGTGCGCCTGTCCAGGCCAGAGGCTGACAGTTTCCTAAGCAGAATGCTGTGAGAGACTGTGTCAAAGGCTTTACTGAGGTCCAGGAAGATACATCCACAGCCTTTCCCTCGTCCAACAGCCGAGTCATTTTGTCATAGAAGGTGATCAGGTTAGTTTGGCAAGATCTGCCTTTTGTGAACCTGTGTTGACTGGGCCTGATCACCTGATTCTCTTGCATGTGCTTCATGATAGCACTCAAGATCACCTGTTCCATGACTTTCCCTGGCACTGAGGTCAGACTGACAGGCCTGTAGTTCCCTAGATCCTCTCTGCGACCCTTCTTGGAGATGGGCACAACATCAGCCAGCCTCCAGTCCAGTGGAACTTCTCCAGTCAGCCAGGAAATCCTTCCAATTAAAATACAAAAATAGTGATGAAGAGCTAGAGGGGAGACGTTGAGATATGTTGAGATGTTGAAGAAAATAATTTGTTGACCCTAATGAGTAATAGCACTGTTTAGCTCACGATCTTTTCCACTTCCTCATTAGCAGCTAAATGGATGTACACACACGAACACTTCTTTATGCTGGCTTTTACAGCAGTGCTGTAAGTTCAGCTGCTTATGATCCCTCAGACAGTCATCTGCTCTGCCTTTGTAAACTGACTCCTCAGGATTCTGTTGTAATGCTTGAATGTTTATGGGCATTTCCAAAAATAATCTCTTATGAATGTCTCTGAGTTTTTAAATGAATCATTCCTGAATCATTGAAATGTGCTACCGGGGGAAAACAGTAGCCCAAATCAGCCACAGTTTTATTTACAACAGAAAAGCTATAAACTCAAGGCTTATAGAAACAGGATTCTAATTTGTCGAAATAGTCCAAACCAAAGATGAAGAGGAAGGACAACAGCTGCCTAAGTGGCTTCTTGTCAAGCTCTGTAAGCTGTTGTCTGTGGTTCTGGGTGTTGAATTGCAAAGCTGTTCTGTTCTGCTCTTAGAGATGCAAGACTCCAGCCCCTTCTCCAGCCTGCAGTTTAGCAGAGCAAAGGTGGGAATCTGCCATCTCCTGGGAAGCATTCAGATCTTCCAGAACTTAATTTCCAGCATATGAAATTGGTAACAACATCTATGGCTGTGACTTGAATATGTATTTCAGGCATGGTCTGACTGTGACATCACTTGCTATCATTGCCTCGCATGGCTGCAGCATGTAATTTACCCTAGTTAAAACACATAAGGAATTGCCTCTCCAAAAGAGGATTACTTTGCACCACCTCCATGAGTTAGTAGCAATAGCCACAATCTAGTAGTGTCAGGTTTAATGAGATTGTTGGCATCTTGAAATGGACAAATACTATAAAATAGCACTGTTGGCTACAGAAATTGCTGTCATTTATGCCAAAGAAGCTCAATAAGCTCCATGATCATGGAATACCTTTTGAATTTCTGCTATACAGTGCTATTCATCGGCTTAATCAGTGAATTGCAGGGAAATATCATCCTTATTGATTATAAGTTTATGTGTGTATTGTTTTTTCTCAGGAGAACCACAGTATAGTGTACTTACTGTACAGCATAGGATTTTATAATGCTTTTTATCCTTTCTTTTTTAGATTGCCAAAATACTCTTAGACACTAATTGTCCATTTTATCTTCTTAAGGGTTTTTTATCTCCTTCCAGCCATAGTGGGACTATCTTCCCTGTTCCTGACTTTTTTATTAACCACTTACATTTTTGTACATTGTTACATAGAGGTTGTTTTGAGGTCTTTTCCAGCATTATAATTCTGCATTTTTTTTCCATTCTAGTACTCTGTAGACCTTCTAAAAATGCATGTCAGATGTGCCTCCTCATTTTTTAAGGTGCACAGACTGTTAAGGGTGGGTATTTGTCTATAAGTGTATTTTATAAATACATTACTGTGCACAGAGAAATGTTTTTTCTTCTGTGATTACACATTTCTCATGTACCGTATAATATTCCATTTAAAAGACCCGAAGGCCCAGTGTGTTAATGCCTGTTAGTGGTTGTTAGCAAACTCTTGGGAAAGTGCAATCAGAAATAAGACTGGACCTTTTAATCCACTTCATACAAATGTGTGGTTACCGAAATACATAAGATTTAGTTGAACATGCAATTACTACAGGATTCAATGATATAGCTGATGGTAATTTCTAAGTAAATATTAAGAAATCTAGAAGGTAACCAGTGAAATGAGTCTAGGATAGCTGAACTGACTATGACTATATCAGACGTAATGTTTGATTTAGGTAAACGTTTTCAGCCTTATTGTTTACTAGCTGAAAAATCAATTTGTGCATGACCTAAACAATCTCTCAGTGGGGAACTAAGTTCAACAGAAAAATTTGTTTCAGAAAATTGAGGATCTTATCATAACATTCCTTTTCATATTTCATGCAGCATTTTCAAAGTGAAAACATTTTCGCTTTTCAAATTCACATTTTAGATTATGAGAAACAAAATGAAAAAATCAGGATAGAGATAACCAATGCCAGCAGAAAAGTGCATCTTTAAATTCTAAATAATGTTTTTGCTGGAGAAGGAAATATTACAATTCAGAGCACCTCATCCAAATTATGTTTTGTTTGTTGCTTACTGGTTTATGGTTTCAGTTACTAACTCAAAATAATCAATTATTTCTGCAGTTCCATATTTCCAAGTGTTGTGCTGAAAAATACCTTAAAATTTTTGAGACTGCCATTAATTATTCCTACAGCTATGGACTTTCACCTTAACACAGAACTGGTAAAATAGCAGAAGGAAAGCTGACTGTCTTGCTTTTAAGTCTGGGACTAGGAAAACGAGTCTAAAAAACTCATGAGTGGCCCTCTTTTACTAGACACAGAGAACTTGTCAAAGCTCGGAAAAAATTGTAAGACCTTCAAAGAAGTAGTCAAATGGCTTCATCCTGCAACAACTGATCCCTGACCTTCACAACTTTTGAGATGCTGTTTATCTTTGATGAACTCATTTCATTTAAGAGAAATAACCTTTTTCCCTCCTTCCCGGATGAATCAACCATATGGAAGTATACAATTTGTTAGCATTTTTTTTTTGTCTGGGAGTTCAACTAATTCTTCTATGTGTTTTACCACATTCCTCATAAAAAGAAATGCCATTTTAGAAAAATGTTCTCGATTTTGAAGTGATACAAAATTTGCTGCAGTAGTAAGTCTGTTGCTTTAATCTTATTATGGTTTTGTCCTAGTAAATACACTGTTTTGCCTACCTTAGTGAAGAGCTAGAAAAGAAAAATCAATAAGAGAAATCAATCATACTATTTCCTCGTCAATGTGCATAGAAATTAGCAATCAGCTTAAAAAAAAGAAAAAAAAATATTAAAAAATCCAACATTCATTCATGCTAGCACAAAATAATACAAAAACACTACAAGAGCCTGTCTGGGACCTTGCTATTTATCCTTCTGGCTGTGAATCTGTAGAAGTGAAAAACATTTTGACATTTCATGGTAGTGGCTATGTCTACATAGTCCTGCAAAGATATCCCTAGCAGCAACTTAAAGACCAAATGTGTCAACTGTCTGCATGCTGTGAAATTCTGCAAGCACATCATCTGACACTGAGGATTGACAGAGGATAATTTAAGTGCACCTTGTCCATGTTTTGCTGATAATAGGAGCTGGTATGAACAGAATGGCTGAGGCTTGCTCAGAAAGGCCTGTACTCCTCTCTCCTGTGGCCGTGCCACCCCTGGAGCACTGTGTTGACCATGACCCTTGATGAACCATGGGTCTTACCACCCTTTGCCTTACTGGGCAACACACAGGGTTGTGGCAACACCAGGCATTTTGGTAGGACCATGCCTTTTGCAGGCACTTTCCCTGCCATCCTCACCACAGGAGAAACAGGTCACGTGTCGCCTGTGTCAACTTGCTTTGCAGCCACCGCCCGTGAGCTACCCTGAAGAATTCGCCACTTGTAAGGGCAACTGGCACACACCTGAAGGTCTTTTTGTTACCCGCATGTTGCCTTTGCACAGAGATTTGTTCAGGGATCTCAGTGTGTGATTCCAGGGTGGCATTGGCCATCCCCTTTTAGCAGATGTGCTTGTGTACTTTATATTGTCTTGGGCCTATTCAGCTTCTTTGCATGGCCATGACTGCTGTTATCTCAGCCTTGCCTCTCTCTCTCCCCCCTCATCAGCGACCCCACTCTAGACAGTCTTACAAGGTTCAAACAGGTACCAGTTTTGCTTCTGAAAAAAAACTGTTGTCTTCCCTGACACACAGCAGTTTTTCTTTGCCTAAACTGGGGCATGCTCATCTGCTGCATTTCTCTGACCTGCTACTGGCTTCTGCTGGAAGACTTACAGCTCTGTCACCTTCCTCATAAAAGGTTTCAGGAAAATCTCCCTCCACCTAATGGGGGTTGAAGTCAAGTGACGGATTGATTCATACCTAATGATGACCTCAAGAAGCAGGGAAACAAATTTATTAGGAGGGCAGTTTTCTATCCCAACATTTTTAGTTTTCCTCTTTTGTTAGTTTAATGAAATATTGATTAGTTTTTAAAGTGCTTGTATTTCTTGCCTTTTTTAGCCAGTGGTTCTTAGACTATTTGTCTTTGGGAACCTAACCTGATAAAAAGCTAGGTGGTCCCCACATTCTGGGCCACATTTTCCAAACTGATTTCATTCACAGTAAGCATTTAGGCACAAAGCCAAAAGGCTGGATTTTCAATAAAGCTCAAGAAGTTGGGTTGTGTAGATGCTTAAAATTCCACTACAAATGCTGCAGCAGGAAGTTGTTGAGAGTTCTCTAGTTTTCAAACAAACACAAATGAAAAATAACTTCTTTGTCTTGATGAGGGAGGAGATAATTCAAAAAATCCTCTTATATTTGTAGACATTAATTCCTTTCCTCTTATGCTGGCGATGGGATGTTCATTACAGGGTATGACACCAACCCTAAAATAAAAATTAATAGAATGCCTCTTCAACTGCACTTAATGAGAGGAAGCTTTTAGTTTTGTATTGAGGTAATGTGTTGTTTCCAGGAAGAACTAGTATTAAAGAAAAGTCTCCATCACACCACTAAAATGTCCTGTGTACAGCCAGGATAAAATGAGGACTGTGAAAAATGGAAATGGGGAGAAAATGTAGAAATTTGAATCAGAATGTTATAAGACCAGAACTGAGCACAATTTTAGTCCCTTTTTTGGTAATTTAAAGAGAGAATTTTGAAATCACTCTTTACTTTCCCTTTCTTCTTTTCCCCCTTACCCCTTAACAAGAATCTATTCTTCCTGCATGCCCTGTTTGAGATTTTGTTTTGTTTCTTTATAGTCTCTGGCACATTCAGGATCCTTGCCTTCAGTTCTTATAGCTGGTATTAACAGCCATTTTTCAAGAAACTTTCTGTAGAGGCATCCTCACAGAAACACTCCAAGAAGTCTGCTAGTCAGGAGAGAATTATCAGGCAGTGAGAACAGCACAGCAGGCGAGCATTTCAAAATGGAGTCAAAGCTGTAGTGTAACATTTGCTTACAGCTAAAATAAGCCAGGTAGATGAGAACTAAAGCAATCACATGGTGCAGACACATGCTGAGTAGATGTAGCATTGATATTTTATCATAAAATCTTCCACACTTCATTGTGTAAAGTAAAAAGGCATTAGCTACTCAGCGCTATCGTTTTCTTCTCTCTAATTTATCTTCATGTCCTGGGTCAGGGCTCCCCAGGTATCATCCAGGTACAAATACATATAAAGTCACTTATGGTGAACCCAATGCACACTGGATATATCAGACATGCTCTTCATATGGAAGTTGATTCTACAGTGACTGCATCTGTGTTCTTATCTGGGACTGTAATTTCGTCTGTTAGATGGATAGGTTATACACAGTTGCCCTGGGACAAATCTGTCCCACCCAGAGTGTCTAGGCTCTCTACATGTATAATGTACTTGTGGCTGATGCCTGTAGAAGGGCTGTCCAGACCTCTGAATTTTGGGTAGTCCGCTCAGACTTAGTGTCCCAAGGGGAAGTCTGCATATGTTGAAATGCCAGGGCAGTAGCTAAATGCTTTATATATGAGAAACAAGAAGTCATAGCAGGAAAATTCCTGAGAGAAAGAGGTTCATCATTTAATAGACACACATTCTGTATACCCCGTCTTTCTGATTTCAGAAGGATGGGTTTGGTTTTTCTTAATTCTGCTATCTGTTTTGTCTTTTGTGCAGTGAAACATGCTGATCTTTGGCTGAAATTAATAAAAAGACTTTTAATAGCAGCAGGGATCTTGGCATACTTGTGCAGCTTCACTTAGGAGTCTGTGAGCTGGATTGTGGCTTCTAAGCCAGAGTCCTGATGTCTAGCTCCTTGCAGACAGTGGAAGTACAATCTTCTTTTCTCCATTAGAAGTGTTCTCCTCATCCTGCATGTGGACCTGCTGTGTGGGCAGTGGAAAGAGACGAAAGCCTTGTCACTTCTCAAGACTTCCTTAAGTATCTTGCTTCTCCTTCATGACAGTAAGAGTGAAGGAATAGTTTCTTAATTACCTAAAATACAAGGGTTGTTCATGTTGGCTGACCACCTCAACTGGCTGCTTGCAGCGGGGGGAAAGAGTGCAACAGAGAGATGTGGGAAGGGCAGCTGAGGTTGTTTTTCTCTTTTTAGTTGTCAATATAGAGGCATAATAACATTTAAGCATATATCTTTTTTGATGATCTTTAAAGACCATTACCACTTAGCCCTGGAGATAGAGACTTGCACTGTTTTACTGCAATGTACATATACATTATTTCTGCCTGGCAGATTAAAACAATTGTTTGTTTTAATTGTGCAGCAAAGGAAGAAGTATGTATCAATACTCTTACCATCTTTGACCCTCCTGAACATATAGAAGGAGGTGCTAGCATTTGAGAGCAATTGAGCTTGTGCTGGTCATACTCCAAAGAGATGAGAGTAGTAATTTCCAAGATACTCATTCTTAAATGTTACAATAGTACTTGAAATAACTCAAAGTTACATGTAAATCTTTTGTGCTGGCTGCTCTGTGTTCATATTACTGAGGCATATTTTCCAGTAGCAAAGTAAATCATTAGCACACGAGAAGAGGTTATTTTGTTAATAAACAGCATACAGTGCCAGTTTGTCCAGTACAAATCTATTGCATCTGCCTGTCTAGACAGCACTTATACTCTATTGGGCCATGGTCTCATAAATTCTAATAATTTGGCCAGGGTAATGGTGGTTGCTAGGTGGCTGGAAACCTGGAACAATACAGAAAGGAGTGATTCCATAGTTTTATTTCTTCCTCAAATTCACTAGTGATCTAAAATAGCTATAGGGGATTCTCTGCTTCTGGACATGCTGCCAGATTAATAACATTTAAAACAAAGGCCCTGATGAACAACAGGCATGTGCCTTTCCATGAGAGTGGAGTTTCCTATCCATCCTAGTGAGGATAATTGTATTAATGCCTGTCTCAAGTTCTCCTTCTGGTTGAACTGAACAAGATGCAGACCTAATCATGTCAAGCAGGAAAGGGCAGTTTAATTCAGCAGGGGTTGCAGTGCAGCACCCTTAGAAAAAGCTTCCTAACATACCCTGTAGTACAGGTGGATTTGGCTGAACTGTTGATTTCTAACCCTCTTCTGCATCCTTGAGAAGAGGTGAGGATCTGGCTTCTCATACAGGTGTCATTGTCTGAGAGGAGGAACTGGAGACTGGAGTGAGTGAAAGGAGGGAGACCGGATTATCAAGATAAGGATGATGAGCCCTTTTAAATCAATTCACAGTGATCCAGACTTTAACACAGATGTTTCAGCCCCTGAAATTCTCACTACTTAATGATGAAAGGAACAAAGGTACTAGCAGATTTGGAGAGCATCCAGAGCCCAGAGAGACACGTGTTTAGTCCACATGTTTGTAGTAGGCATTTGCCCAAATGTGAGATGTGAGGAGGAAAGGAGAGTGTAATGGCAGTGAGGTTCAAAAGAAGTATGTAAATTAAGATTCTTCCTTTCCTACAGGACCAATGGGGATGAGTTTCATTTTTCTTGAAGAGACAGTTTTCCAAAATCTGTGAAGCTTTCTTAGGCTGTGGCTTCTTAGAGCTCATTCTTCCCTCCATCTGTCATGCAGCCATCAAATGAAAGTCCAGCTGCCATGAGCTTTAAAGTGAGGCTTCCCTTACCTTAAAAGCACTATTTCTCACTCTCTTTTGTCATGCTTTGAATCACTGTGACAAGCAAAGCTGCTAACCTTACCTCTCCTCCTTCTAATTAGGCAACAGCATTAAAACTCTTTATTAATGCCACCCCTCACGGGTGGTTGCAGATATATATATACTTTCACAGAGTAATTGCTTTCTGATTCTCATTTTAATTGGAATCAGTGAGGGGCTGTGGAATTCCACTGCCTTCATTTCCCATGGGCTGGTTGTGCCTGTGACAAAAATTTAGAAACAGAGAACTACTTTTCAGATCTGCAGCTGAAAGAGTATGTAAGTAAGGGGGAAAACAACATCACTGAGATGTAAGAGGAATTAGACTGGGAGAAAACAAAATCTTTCACTTTGGTTCCTTCTTTCAACAGGTGCAGAAGAGAAAAAAAAAAAGAAAAAAGTCTTTCCAGCTTTCCTGTTTTCTGGCTTTTGTCTGATGTGTTGCAGCTAGTAACTAGGTTACCCAGATCCTAATAGAGCTTAAAGACCATATGAGGCTAAGCTTAAAAGTCAGTTAAGGTTACACCTATTTTGCGGAAATGACTGTCAGTTTTTGGAGTCCTCGGAATCTCTAAGTATGCAGGGAGTGATAACATCACAATACACAATGTTACAAATCAGAATATGAAAGGAAATGCTTCTCACAACTCATATTTTGTCAACTTTAGCTTCAGAAAAATGTTGTAGTTTCATTGAGCATTCATATTTCATAGGAAATGGACCCTTTCTGAGGAGTGGAAAGAAATCATTTGGCAGAAGAAAACATTTCTGTCAAAGAAACTCCAACAAATGAACAGGTTGGAAGTATATTTGTTCACACTTGATCACACAAAATATAGTCTTGTGGGGAGGGTTATGCTTGGAGAGAATCATAGAATCATAAAATAACCAGGTTGGAAGAGACCCACCGGATCATCGAGTCAGACTATTCCTATCAAACACTAATGCATGCCCCTCAGCACCTTGTCCACCCGTGCCTTAAACACCTCCAGGGAAGGCGATTCAACCACCTCCCTGGGCAGCCTGTTCCAGTGCCCAATGATCCTTTCTGTGAAAAATTTTTTCCTAATGTCCAGCCTAAATCTCCCCTGGCAGAGCTTGAGGCCAATCCCTCTTGTCCTGTCCCCTGTCACTTGGGAGAAGAGGCCATCACCCTCCTCTCCACAACCTCCTTTCAGGTTGTTATAGAGAATATAAGGCTTTGAGATTCGTGCTTTAGCTAGTTATTCCAAATGAAATTAATAGTAATGAAATGGTAAAAGTATTATTTCCAGTCTTCAGAGTTAACGTATGCTAGGATGAAGTAATTCATATCCATCCAAGTTATTGTTTCAGACAGTGACTACAAACGTCTGCTCCATATTGTGTTACATTTAATATTTTCTGAATTACAGTCATAATCTTAAGGACTAGAAACTAACTATTTGGAAAAAGGTGCAGATATAACATCATGAGAAGAAATTCTATCTGTTATTTCAACATTTTAAAATACGAAGTTTTGTTCAATTCTTTTTGTTTTAGAGCATAAATTACTTCATAAACTTTCTGTCATGTCACAATTTTGGCAGTTTTCAATTATTTCCACTAGAACTTATATGCATCCTTCACTCTTCTTTTTCTCCTTTCTTGACAAGCCTAGCTACTGTAACACAGTTTCACAACCTGGAAATTCCCCAGTGCCACACAGGCAGAAACACAAGGCTTTACCTGATTGCCATTCGGTGGTAATTGCAGAGCTAATGTTTTGCTTCTTGTCTCTGATAACAGGCTGATTACTGTTGCCAATTCTATGCACAGTTGGGTGTTTCTGGAGAGGACAGTAACTCCTCATCAGGGCTGTCTAATTAGAATGATTGATTCACAGCCCTGAGCAAACGTGATTGAGAGGTATGCTTGGCTCTGTGTCTTTATTTCTAATTGCTTTTGCCTTGTGTTAAATGAACCTTTGCTGAGGTTCTTTGTGAACCATTCTTCCAGCTAGAAGCAAAAATGCATGACCAATGTGATGCTGAAGAGGTAAAACATGTCTCGCTAACTGCTGTGAGTAGGCCACACCACAAATAAACAGAGGTCTTAGTTTTGAATTGTGCCTCTGTGGAGAGAGAAAATGACTGGGGGGGGAGGAATTCACAGATTAAGGACTTTGAAGGACCTTCACATAATAGTGATCTTGTACATAAAGTTTAGTGTAGGTTGAGTAACCTGGTTTTCCATTTGAAGGTAGTTTGCCCACCCCATATTGCTTTAAATCTACATTGTAGAAGGTGTAAACAAAATACCTGAGAAGACTGTGCTTGTTTCAGAGGCTGTAAGGCTACAGCAGATGTAGTTTTGGTATCTCGGTTCTTGTAGCCATATCATAATTCAGTGATCCCACTCGATTGTCGTTCATGGGCTGAGGCATTTGCTTAGGATCTCAGAAATGCAGCTTCCAGTGTTGCAGAAGAAATAGAGTTTGCAGTAGCAGCGGCCTGAAAACACATGAGGAGGTTATGCTTCATATGAGAAGGGTGGAATAGGGTTGTGTCTGGAGTGAGCTATCTGACTTATGGACTGCAAAATAAATAGGGAAGCAGGGGGGAGGAGGAGAACACATGGTTTGAAGCAGAATTCAGATGCTGGTTTCTCCTTTAAATCCCAAACTTTGAGATTTGTGAGTTTTGTTCACTATATAGTGGTGGCCCAGGAGCTAATTCTCTGCTGGCTGTAATTCCCATAATCAAAACCATTAGGACAGCACACCATGCCCAGAAAAGCATTTGAAGCTTTTATATGTATACACACACATATATATATATATATATTTAAAATTGGATTTTGAAATTTCTCCTAAATATAGGATTACCCTACTTGTGAAGAAAATGTAGCTCTTGCATTACAGCTTTTAAATTATCCATTGACTTTGACAAGCAGTCACAGGAATGCTGTGATGGCATTGAATTTAATATAGGCAAGAGTTCTTTTTTTGTTGACCCTCATGAGGAAAATGTCTGTAAGTGTCTGGAAGCCTAAAACTATCAGGTGCTCTACTGAGGTCAAGTTCTGTTACAGCTAAGTTGCAGTTAATGTCAAGTGTATCAAAATTTGCGGAAATCACGTTTCTCTAAAACAGAACAACTACCTGACAAATTTATATCAAAATCACAGACACATTTTGCAGTTTCATTTGTTTGCATGTGAGAGTGTTTCATAATCTGATATTCTGCTGTGCAGATTTAGAGTGCTCCCATTAGCTTTGAAAGCACTGCAGAGAATTCCACCATCTGTGTATTCTGACCTGGCAAAACTAAGCCCAAACCCCACATTCCTTGTCAAGATCCGAGTTCCTAATATTCTGCTCTTTTAGCTTTATTTATTCTTAAGGGATTAAAAAAAAATATCGAATTGTTCCATTTTAGAAGACAAGGAAGCTGATGCAGCTGCAGCACTGTCCAACATTTCATCCATTTTCCACTTAAAACATGCATCATTATGTACAGCTAAGAATCAAGAAGAAATTTACATTCAGAATTTAAAGCTCATTTGAACACAGTATACTCAGTGCCTTCCCTCCTTTTATAGAGAGACCATTGCTAGTTAGCAGTTGCTTAGAAAAAACACATTTCCAGAAGTACACTTTTCATGAGCTCACGTGGCTTGATCGAGCTCTAAAGACTTAGAGGCTTGACAGACTTTGTCCATATCATGTGATGAACACTGCAGAGATTTGTCTAAAGAAATGAGAGAAATTATGCACAACTATTCAAATCAAAGGCCAAGATAGTGCATAGGAGGGAGAGAACAATTTGTGCCAAGATTGAGGGAACTGGAAGAAAAGTTTGGTGGTTCAATAAGTAGACACAGGTATTAACCTTCAGAGTGTATTACCTAATACCTTCATGCCAGCATGGCTAAGACCTTTCAGCTGAAAAGCTTGGCTCAGGAAAGGCTCAACAGTCATTTACACAATACCTTATATTATTGATTTAAGATTTCAAGAAGTGAAAAAACACCTACTTCTCTTCAGCTTGAATGACAGGCCTTCATGCTAAGCATTAAGCCAATGAGTCCATGGTAGATAGGCATTCATTTCTAATGAATAGGAAGCAGTTATTCCTGCTACCTCCATCTAAGTAGGCAGATAATCAGTGATCAAACCCTAGTTTTCTCCCAAACATGTTCTGAAACCTGCCTGCAGTCCATTCCAGCGTCTACATGGTGTGAACAAGGACACACAGGGTTTGTGTGGACAAATCACTCTATGACTCCATATTCTTTCCTTCCACGGCTGGGGAAGAGGGGAAGGTCCTCTGCCCACAGCTCAAAGGAACGTGCTCACATACATTCAGTACCTTTCCCCAAGAAGCCTTACTGTTGATGGCTTTCTACCTGGTCTGCAACGAGTCTTTGCTAAAGGCCAAGACAGCAACAGTGCTCTCAGTTTGCATCCTCCACACTGGGAAAACCTGTCCTGCTGATTACAACACCGCCTAAGCTGACAATCACGCTTCTTTACATCTGCCAACAAATCCCAATAGATATTGTAATGTAGTGGTATTCTCTGAATAAAAAATTAGTAGGTTGAATTTGGTGGAGATCCCTGACAAACTGTTTGTTAGATGAGGCCCCAATATCAAAGCTAGACTTATGGGGGGTATATGAATCATTTATATGTCCAGGTCTGATAGTGGAATATGAGCTGATAACTAAGGTGACTAATTAAATCAAAAAACTCTTGTTTCTTGAACAACAGGTAATATTTGAAGGGAATTAATAGGAACCCCTGAGGCTGAAATAGGAACATGGCTTTTGAACTGTGCTGAAATGCACTGGAATAGTTACACTTCTTTGTGAGACAGACTATACAGAAAAATATAGAAAAAGGAACCTGTGTGTTAAAAACAGGGGTTGTCCTTTCTGAGTAGGAACATCTGACAGCTAAGACAAATTGGTTCAGCTTTGTCATTTAAAATAGTAACAGATTTTTTGTCAAGTTGCTCTCTCAGGGGTAGACCCTTAAAAAATGAGAGCAATGATTCCATTAATTTGTGACTCTTCTGTGGTCCCAGGTGATATAGTTAATATAGTTTCTGCAATGTCAAGTTAATACTTGTTCCTGCTTTTGATGCATTCTTCTATAAATTTGTCCTCAGCTCATCTTATACCCTCTTGTAGTAGAGAAGCTGAGAGTTGAGAACAGAGGCTTCAGGCTTCATCTAAAAAAATTGTAAGAGCGATTAAAATTAAACTTTCACATGTGTCTTTAGATGCAACTTAGGTTCTAGTTCACCTGCTTTTTTATTTTACTTCATGCTTTAAAACCCACTTGTGTAAATAAACACACCTCCCTAAATTCAGTTAAGCTATGGCTGTTTAACCCAGCTGAACACCAACCAATATCAGACCAACCCAATACCTGGACATTTCACAGAGTATTCCATCTTCTTCCTTTCACCTTTATCTCCACATGGAGGCTTGGAGAAACATATTGCCCTCTGCTCAGGGAACCTCCACTAGAAAATGGAAAAGAGCCTAGTAACACTAGTGATTAGCAGATCTTCTATCATCTCTGCTGTTTCATTTCTTGAATTAGGTGAAACAAGTCAAAAACTTATCAAGAGAAAGCTTTTCAGGAAGGGATTTCGCCTAAACACTAATTTCTGTCTTATACATCAATTAAAACTTTTGAGATTAAATAGCTAACAGAGCAGTTATTGATATTCTTCATGGCTGTAGGAATTTGTAAGTGATATTCTTAGAGGTGAAATGAAAACTGTTGTGAAACAGATTTGTATGTTTCCTGTGATGATTCTCTCATAGTGACTGAAAGGGAAAAAAACACTAGGGTAATTTGGTACAACCACTGGAAAGAGGTAAGCATTTGAAAGCAATACACCCCAAGATTATATTTTTTTTCATGCCACTTGAAAAAACAAACACACACGAGGAAAATTTAGTCAAAATTCATGCTGAACTCTCAGGCTAACATTTTCATGGGTGAAAACTTCAAGGAAGTTTGTACGTATTCCATTTTTTCAGTTCTGTGCTCTTTTAGGAATTTTAATTTTTTTCTTGGATAATTACATCTCTGACATAAGACAAGTATAATTAACAGAGAAAATTGTTTATTTGCTGACTATAATAGCACTATCTGATTTGCCAGACAACTGCTATGGCCTGGTTTTTCAGAATAATTTTATTACCCTGGATAGCAGCAGACGTGCCCAACTGGAACCACCTCAACTTGTTTCCAGTCATGAAATCCTGGGACCTCTTATTGCTTTTGGTCGTCTCTGGATTTTGCAGGCATCCTCAAGATTTTCCCTTAAAATAATCCACTTTCAAAATATTTATTCTTTTGATAGCTGAATGTGAATGACTCCCTCTTGTCAATAGAACAATAGGACTGAAATTTCATATGCAAATCTGTATTGCTCAGGGAAGACATTTTTTAGATTTGGCACAGAATCTTTTACTGTAATTTTCAAAATGTGCCTCTCTGGGTAGGAGGGAGATGTGTTCTCTTTAAACTAAAAATCAACATTATCTGTCCTTTGTTAACAAAAGTTCAGGACTCTCATGTCATTCATGCCTTTTGTAAAATTGTCCCCAAGCCTTTTTTTAATAGCCTGTTTACCAGCTGCTAAGCAAAAAACACCTAACAATAAAGAACTGGAAAAAATTGGTTGCAGCTGCTTGCTACCATCTATTTTATGCTACTTATGTTTTGCATTTAAATCAGATAAAGTTTTGGTTCAGTAAAATAAAGCTTTCAATTCTCACTTTTTAAGGAGTAAAATTATGAACTTGAGGTGGGTGAAACCAGCACTAGATTACTTTCCTTTTTGCTTCTGAATGTGGGGTTCAGGTGTGAGCTTTAGTTGTTTATAAATAAAAAAAAAAAATCATAATAACATGGAAAATAGATCTAAAATATTTTGGACCAAAGTGGCATTAGGATTTTTAAGCTATGTGTTTGATTATGGTCCAGGTTTTTCTGTCCAGGACAAAGAAAGGCAGCTTTTACATCTGCAGAAGTAGAGGAAGGTCCATGATACATTATTTTAAAAATCTCATTGTGATTTGGGTGCAGTGTATTTCACTTTATGAAGAAATAGCTTTTAAGACATACTGCAAGCACCTTTGTAACTCCACTGGCTGCAATGGGATTAAATACATCTGAAAGACATAAGAATCTTCACCAACTATCTGCATTTAAATCTTACCATTCACATCTCTGCACATTCTTTGTTTTTCTCTGTGGAAGATAAAAATAGATTTCATACACAAAGCTGTCATTATGGGGTCACAAATACACAGCAGTCATTTTTTTGTTGTGGTTGTTAATCAGATCATTCTCTACCCTTCTCTTTTGATGTATGGAGTCTTTACTGCAGTGATCTTCTCCTATCTTTCTGGAGCATTAATGCCTATTATTGTCTGTCATTCCACATGGCTACCAATATATGAAACCATTGCTGTGCAAAGTGTACAGCCTGTGATTATATATATGTATATATAAACTACTGTTTAGCTTCTGCTTTTTTGCTTTGATGTCTTTGTTTCAACTCTTCTTCTTCCAGTTCTAGTAACCAATGCAGAAAGTCAGAACTTTGTTTATCATAACAGAACTGGGGGGTCGAAGCAGATCAGAAAGCGAAGGGAAGATTTTGGTGATAAAATGTTTGAATACAGTCAAATATTGACCGAGTTATACTTACAGTGCCACTGGGATTGAGTAGAAACATATCCACTTTTAAACATGATTACTTGTTTGGTTTACTGTAATACCTAACACCAGACAGAAAGCAAAATTAGCTGCTAGATGCTGTACAAACTGAAAATAGAAGGACAATACCTAGCCAGAAGATCTCACAATTTAGGTGTAAAACATCTGTGATTAAAGGAACTCGTATCTGGGGACTGGTCACATCCTCTTGGAAAGACAAATTCATCTGTTGTATTCCAGCTTGTTTACTAGTACTTTCCTTTCTGCATTTTCTCGTGAATAAAACGTTTTTCTTCTGACTGAAGTTAGATCTCCCTAAGGTCCTGACCATGTAGGTTACCAAGTCTGCTGCATTTCCTTGTACCTGGGATTCCAGAAGAACGCCCTAGCTTGAAACCATCCTTGAAGTTATGAGTTGCTGTTTATCTCTTCTGTCATAAACTGCTGCTTTCTTTAATTATGGGCCCCCTGAATTTACATATGTCCAACCACTTGTGCTCAGTTCTGTTAGTTCTGCTTTTGGCTAACTTAAAGCATCCCAACTATTAGCCCTCGATGGAATTTAAAGTAACTTGCTTTTCTTTCAGATTTCAGCCATCCTGATGCTCATTGCTCCATGGTCTTTTCTTTCTTCATGAAAGGAGGGGAATAAGACACAGATGTATTACAGACTACAAAATGAAAACAGTATTTTAAAGTAACACAGAGATATATTAGCTAAATTATTATTCATAAAATCTCAAGTGTCTCAGTTATCAAAATTGGTTTAACCGATATTATGGATAAATCTGCAATGATGTTTAATACCCTGCTTACTCAAAGTCTGAAAACATAGAGCCCAATTATTAGGCATTTGAATTTGAGATAACCTGCTCCATGGAAACAGTGGGAGGCTTCCAGCTCCTACTGGGTCCAGTGTGCAATCTCTTTCTTCCTGAACACTTCAGACATTCTGGGGCATCAGAATGGCAATTACAGAGGGGTATTACTGCAGGTGTATATGATCAAGTACAGGAAACCTTAAGTGATTTTTTCTTAAATCCAATGAAGAACAGAAATAGTTATAAATGTGGAAGGTATTAACACTCATACTCTGGACAATTTCTCACTCATTTTTCTTTAATTTCTCTTCTTTTCTGATGTTTATACTTCTAAATATCTTGACTTTCTTTGTTAGTGAAATTGATTCCTCTTGCAGCAGAGCTTGACCCCTTTGAATAATATAAGGCAGCGGTATGTACTTATCAAAAGAAGCCTTGACTCGAGAATGCTCTATGACAAAATTTCAAGTGGAAGTAAGGGATCGTATTATTTCCTACTGCTTTGAGCAACTAAATATAACAATTAGATGCACTGGGGCACTTAAAAATATATTTTATTTCTATGAAGAAATCTGGTTAGAAAGCTTCTCAACTGCAATGCTTAGTGGTTTTATCACAGCTTGTGGACTTTACGTTGAGATCTGATTTTATTTATGTAAATTGACATGAATATTTTTTTTGCACTGGACTTTTTGCCTTTTTGTTGCTTTCAATAAAACAATACAAGTCACTCTATATAGCCTCTTGCAGTTTTCACTTTTAGTTTTTGCTTAATTCCACTTTTACTTCCCATTTTTATTTTGAACTGGTAAGTATGTAGAGAGATAACCCAGCTACCATTAATATCTTTCAAATTTTACATCTTATCAAGATTTAAGAAACAAAACTAATATATTTAGGCTGTAAGATATTCATTTTCTCATCATATTTATGATAGGCTGAATATTTATTTTCTTTATTCTTATGTGATAGCTGTAATAGATCATCATAACAAGTTACATAATTCTGGGCAACCCTCATCATACACACTTCTATTTCAGATGACACATGCACTAATCCGATAGAGTGGAATGTTAATCTTGATAATGATAATTTCTGTTATTTCTCTGGAGCTTTTCATCCTATAGGGTCTGAAGGCATTTAAAAGACTTACTGTGCATAACTGATTTCTACCACACCTTGTAGAAAAGCCCTACTTTCCTGACAAAGGTCATTGGCTCAATGAGAAATCTTTTTTCTTCCAAACCAAAATATGATAGCACAACTGTTACAGGTTTGCAGTTGACAGTGAGGTTCATTTTGAATTCAGCATGCATGTTTGTGCCTAAATATTACAGTGACAGGCACACTGTAACTACCTAAGACAGGAAATACTGTTCATGCACAGCCTTTTAAAAATTGGTGCATAGCCATAAGATATCTGTATGCAAAAAAATGCACATACATATTCTTGTGGATATGCTATGTTGGGAATGTTTGCCAGATCTTATTTTGGATTCTATTTACAGTCTAAGCAAAATGTTGCTCTCAATTCATTTTCACTGACATTAGTTAAGAAATAGCTCATGATGGTGGTATTCAATACCAGAGTGAATAGAGAAAACAGGAAACACAAGACAAATGTAGTAAAGTCCTGGGATCTATAACATCCAGCTCATGCCTGGAAAGGCTAACACCTGGACAAAGGAATTTAAGGGACAATTCAGGTCAAGGAAGGTCTGGGAAGGAAAGAGGCAATTGAAAGCTCCATTCTATCAAAACCTTTTCAGACAAAAAATAAGCCCAAGAGCCAGGGTAGTGACCATGCAGAGAAATTCCTCCCACATTACCCTGAAAAGGCTGAGGAAAAGAGGTGGATCTGGATGGATTTTATGAGACCTTCCGAGTGGTACGGAGGGTCATCAGGAAGAGTCTTAATGACTGTCCAAGGAAAGAGGATGAGGTTAAAGCAGGGTCCAGAAAGAGTGAAGGAGATGATGCAAATTATGGTAACTTTGTGAGCTCTTGAAGTATTTCAAACATAGATACACTGAAAGGATTTAGTACATGCCTAAATCACTGCAGCAACATGTTGAACTGATTCAGGGCATTACTGCTACAGTCATATTGGACCGAGTCAGTAAATAACCATTTAATGGCAGGAATTTCTAGGAACATCGGCGAGTTGCAGGAAATGGTGCTACTGATTCCACAGGCCTCTTCCTTTTATGTCACATGCCTATAAAAAGTGAGAAGAAATCATATTGCCAGCAGAGATGTAAAATCAGGTCGGGACTGTCACTGGTTATTTAAAGGTATTGCAATGCTTTTTGTAAGACTGAACATATCACATGCCATATCTTGGCTAAATTCCATCTTTTATAATTACATGCTCTCCCTCCCTTCCAAAGATTTCTTGCTGTCACAAGAGGATGCAGCATTATTCTTTCTCGTGGTCTATATGTCTGTGTAGTAGTGTTTTAATCTCCTCGTGATCTCTCTGAAAGACAGATTCTAGTTGCTCAAGATGCAGCATGATCTCTGCATCAATCTCTGTAGCCTTGTTGTGGATGGAGAGAAAAAGAGTTTTGAAATTAATGCTCAGACAGAGGTTCCATTTTCCTCCCTGCTTAAGTATAAGCACAAATATGTTAGTCTGGCTTTTTCCACCCATTACTTGTTTGCTACTTTATAATCACTCCCTGGAGCAGTGGAAGGCTTAGTACTTTAACTCTAGAAAGTATTTTGAGATAATTTTAGTCAAATAAACCACTAGCATCCCGTTAGTACTAGGAATACTTTCAGAGCATTGACCAGCTTGTGCTTCCTGTTTGATGAGCTGGTGATTGTAGCCCTTAGATGGCATTTTGATAAGCAGAATCCAGGGGGAGTTGTTACTGTTAGCTACTTGATGAACTGCCAAAATTTAACTGGAAGCAAACAAGGGGTGTGTGACTATAAACAAAAAAAACCTCAGCCACCTAATGCTATTTAAATATAATTTTCTCTGCGGGCACAATGTTTGTTGGTGGAGAAGTACCCACAAGCTTGTTACTTGGAAACACAGGCAGACAATCCACTGGAGTAATGGTCTGGTCTGTGCAGTCTAGTAGCCAGCTGTGGGCAATAGTGGATATTTGAGAGCCAAGCCTAGTGGAGACGTCCACTGGTACTTCTGGGAAAATGCACCACGAGAAAAGTAGTATTCCCCTTACAAATTACACAAAAGGGATATCCTGTCACCAGCTTCCACAAAACCAAAATTGAAAAGAGGCTTCTATTTCTCACCTGGATCAATCGCAAATTTGACTGAGAGATTTGGGGAGAGGCTGATGAAGTTTCACTGCAAGTGCCGAAACTATAACTTTTTTTTCTGTGTCCTGTAGATTTCTGTGTCACTCCGTCTGCATCCTCTTAGAAGTCAGACTTTCAGCAGACTTAATTCCTCTTTACTTCAAGGGCTCTACTTTGATGACAACTGGCCTGATTTCTCACTGCTTTGCGTGTTTCTAGAGAGATATATAGCGGTATGAACCAGTGCCGTTTATCAGTAGTATCATCTCTATATGCTCCATTATACCCTCTTTGCTCAGGAATATAAGATGGTTTATGCACTAGGTGGTGAATAATGACAATTACAGCTCCCTCTCCCTGTTTTACTTCTGAATTTTCTCTAGTAAATACATGCAGGTCTAAAAGGAATAACACCCTTAGATAAGTATTGATCTCATATCTTTCTTTTGGTAAAGTTCAGCTCTACTCATATACCTTTTTTGCAGAAAGGTGCTCAAATATTTCAGGGGAATGTCTTTATCAGATAAAGAAGGCAAAAGAACATGGCACATGCCAGACCCCTACATCAGCTTAATCTTGCCACTGTGGAGCTCTACAGCAGGTAGGGATTGGCAGTACAGCAGTGTGTATATATTCTCGATGTCAGGAGCCTCTGGGATGATCTTATGATGCTGACTGCAGCCAGAGCTGAGGAAGAACTGCTGGAGCTCAGAGCACTTCTCTGCATCACATTTTGTCACCTTTGTGTGTGCGACCAGAGAGTGGGCAAGAGGAAGGACAGACAAGGTGTAGCATCCGTGCACATGGCCTCGTACCACCCAGCAGGGGAGTGCTTGGTGGCGACTTCAGGCAACAAACATACAACATTCAAGTGCCTTTACACAGTGCAACAACTTCAGCTGAGAGCTGAGAATCAGGTCTCATGTTTTATTCATCCAAGTTGCCTTTCCCTACTCCAGAAATCTACACTCATCTCTTCACTCGAGAATCTGTTCAATTTCCTCTTATTTAGTGCTGTGCTGCAGTACTCATATTTCTGCTGAGTACCTTCACTTAGAGACTGATCGACAGTAATCACAAGTCCAGCTTCTCAGAGTGAAGCGTGGGAGAGAGGGGGAGATGTAGGTTCACCTAATTTGATCAATCTGTTTTGTTATACCAAATATTTGATTTTCAATAGCAAGCTACTCTGGAGGGAAATAAAAATATAAAAAATCCAGCTTCCATTCCTTTTTGCTTTTTTTGGTAAGATTTTAGGTTTTACTCATCTTTCCCAGGCTAATTGTCAAGAAACTGACAGATCAGTCCTGGTTGACAAGTGAGTAGTGGGAGAAAAGAGGGAGTGCAGCAGGTGCCAGTACATATTTGGTAAAACAACATCAACAACAAAAAAAAAGAGTGGAGAGTGGTATGACAGTCACTTACACAGTCATGACGTTAGGAGCTTTTCATACAAAACATGTACAGGATATTACAACACTTGGAGCATTAACTGTTAACCAGCCACTCCAGCTACATTTCAAAGGAGACCTACAAGTTCACCAGAAGATATATTTGAGCCTCTTAAAAGGAAAGACTGGTTCGTAACACTGCTGGAGTACAGGACAAAGAATAGTTGCTGGGTGCACAGAACAGTCCTTTTAAGGGGTAGACCCCATGTCCTGGCCCTGACTTGCCTCTGCTAGGTTGGACCATCTGAGACCAACCACTGCCAGAGCTGGATCATTGAATCAGTGTCACCCTGCCAAGTTCCCCGTTACCCACAGCTGCTCTAATTCTCCCAAACTGTGATGCTGCACAGTCCCTGCTCATTGCTGAGGGGCTGATTTTACAGCAAAGCCCAAATCTCATTTGCTGAGTGAAAGAAATGAGCCTTGCAGTGGGAGAATTCCTCCGGTTCTGAAGAGAACAGTCTAAGATGATGCTGTATTTAGAAATCAAACCCTTGGAAATAAATTGGTTTACTTACCTGCTAGATCTGCCCCTGTGAGCTCTGTATTGTTTTGCTTCAAACTCTATTGTCACTGACACTGACTCAACAGCAACCAGTGTTCTCATTTTGATCTCTGTAACGGCATTAGTGATTATGGGATAAATAATAGGTTCTATTGGTAGACTCCTAAGACACATTTTTGCTCTGAAGTACCTGTACCAATAGCATTGAAGCATTTCAAGCTCATTGTCTGCTAAAGACTTCAATATCTTCTACACTCTATTTCAAAGAAATAAAGCTTCTCCCTCCACCTAACTGCCAGTCCTGAGAATTCAACAGGGATTTAAAGAAAACCTGATTTTTTTTTTCCTGTCTTCTGCATAGTTATTAAGAACACATTGGCTACAGAGCACTTCCTGCTCTGGCTTTCATCTGCCTAATCTCTACTATTTTGAAAACTCTCCTTCACTTTCACACATTGATTATTTTAGGTAGAGGGGCCTTACAGGTCACCTCCAGGTAGCAGTTGTGTTCTAATGGATGAGATCGGAAGGGAATCTGGTACCCTCTCCCACAGCAACAAGGTACTGAAGCTTCACTCTGACTCAGACCTCAGCAAATCACCTCCAAACACCAGTACCTCCAGTACAGACCAACTAAGAGACACTATTTTTCTTCTCACTTTCCAGGATCTAAGTATTGCTTACTGGAAACATGTTTGGGTTGCTTTTTTCTGTTTTCTTTAAATGGAAGAGGCATTTCTACAAGCCATATGGAGTTGCTCCCGCTCTGCGAAGCATGTATCTGGTGGCAAGCACATCCATTCTACCTTTTACAATACAGACTTTAATTCAGTAGAGAAGAGAGCTGACAAGCACCATATTTAAATCATAGGCAAAATTTTATACAATTTAAAGCAATCTGAGCCAATCAGCAAAGTCATGCTGCCCTTCTCCTGGTACTACTGCAGCCCCACACGTGACTGTGGGTGCCTCCTCCTTGGGAATGGTAACACTGAGGGAAGCCAGCAGGCCCTTCCTGATGGCTGCATAGGGTCTGTTGTTGCCCAGTGGAGTGTTATCACTATGACAACCTACATGTATAGGATGTGCACAGTAGTGGGAGCTCCTGCTGACCCTGATTACGTGTGCATGTTTCAGAGCGGAGCTTCCCTGTGCAGGAGGGGAGCAAAGAACATGTGGATCCACAGATGGCTCTCTCCTGACTCTGTCTTGTCACTTGCTACCAAGTTTGGAATGTAAGGCAAGGTGGGAGCTTTAAAGACACTGAGAAGCTAGAATTTTAAATCATCTTCTCTGAGACAAGGGAAGACTAATTTTTCTCCTTTGTTTCTAGAGTACTTCTTCAGGACATTATTTATAAGAATATAAAAATACCCTTCAAACTGCCTTCTACAGCCTGTTAAAAGGTAAAATGCTTCCAAGCCTAATATACTCTGCCTGTCTGTGTCTGTGTGGGTGGGGGTGTGTGTGCATGCGCGTTTTACTTTCTTTCACTACTATGACAGCACATGCTCCTCCAAAGCTATTCACAGCATTAGAAATACAACTCCTCCCTCCAGTGCCCCATGTGTGTGTGCGTGGCTCAGGCTTTCTGCTTCAGCTCACTCCCCTCTGCTCGCTGGGCTGATGGTCACGACTCTGCTTCACACCTCTGGGCTTCACACAGAGGCAAGGAGGATTGGGAGAAATACAGAAGAAGCACACAACTGACCTACAGAGCCATCAATAACTTACTCCCCCCACAGAAGAATTGCACAGGGGAGGGGAGGGAGAAAGGAGGGAGAGGAGAAAGAGGGGGAGGAGGACTAGAAGAAAATCCAGAGAATTCTAGTCTTGCAAATGTAGTGAAAGCTAGTGGTCTGGGTGCATTTTCTCAAGAGGAGCAGAGAAGAAAGAGGACATTACATGAAAAAAAAAACAAGAAAGGTCTGCTGCCTTTTTCCTGATAGCAGCAGTGCGCTAGAGGTAAAATGATTCCTCCAAGCAGCATGACTGAAGTCAGCGTGGATAGTGTGGAGAAAGAGAATGAAGTGGAGAGCACAGAGCAGCCCCCCTCTCCAGCATCAACTACCAGCCAGGAATCAAAGGTACTCAGAGGATGAGATTTTTTTTTTCACTCTTTCTTTGTTTTGAAAAGAGATGTATTGCTTTGATTTTTATTTGCAGCCTGTGCTGGGATCAGCAGTAGAGTGCTATGAGCCACCTCTGATTGCGGTGCCTGCTCGGACACTCTTGCTTCTGAATTTTCCCTGTTGCCCGGGCAGCTTAGGAGTCTGAACTGGGAAAATATTTCCCTTTTGGGGTGTTTGGCTTTGGGTATTTTTGCTTGTGTTTTCTGCTCTTTATTATAGTAAAGGTTTGGGGGAGTGGTGGGACTAGGGGAGGGGATCAGTGCCCATAGAGTTTGTTAACTATTTTCACACCAAGCATCAGATCACTTAGAGGGTTTTGTTCACAGTTGGAAAGGTTGATTTTTCTCACAGGTTCAGAGAAGAGAATTTTGTCTGGGGGCTTGGGGTGTTTCACCTGCCTCACCTTCTGGCAGACCCATCAGTGAACTTCAACTGTTTAACAAGCCAGCAGTTGAAACAGGATGTAAGTGACAGGTTTGGCACAATAATTTGTATAAGCATGACCCAGAAAAGGATTTTTTTTTTCACAACCTTTTATTTATTTATTAAGTTTTAAATGTGGTTCAGTTTACCTCACTGAAAACCAACTTCCAGCTCAAATGGCACGGTCTGAATTTTTAATTAACTTGCATATGAAAAGTTTTTATGCCCAACAGTATGTTACTTGGAAAGTAGAGAGGTAAGGAGAGAAAAGTAGTAACCCTGCATAATGAATGTTCTTTGCAGCCTGCCTGGATTATATGCTTTTGCTAATTCTTTATTACTTACTTATAATTGAAATCATGATAGCACCTGACATCTTCCTGTAAACTTCATAGTGATGCTATATGCTGCGTAAATATGTAAAAATAGAAGAGTCTTTGTTACTAGGAGCTTACAGCTAGGTAGAGACTTAGGAGGTAGAATATGAGCAAAATAGCTGCTTGACAAGGAAGGTTTGTGCTGGCCCGAGTTTAAAGGCAGTGGCTGCCTGGGTCTAATGTAAGAAGACTGCTACATTATTCTGCATTTATAGCTAGGCTTTTGGAGAGTGAGTCAAAATTATGTGCCTGTGTGGGTAGAGTTCTGACATGGGTTTGAGGATTTTTTTTTTTTATTAGATGCTATACTCCAAGGAGAAGAGTTAAGGTATTCCCTATGTAAAACAACCTCTTTGAAAGAAAAGAGTTCTCCCTGCAGCAATAGCGTACCCTATTCACACTATTCACATTCAGCACTACTGGGATACTGCTGCAGTCTTCCTGGTTAATGGGAAATGATATGTTAATGGCTTATTGGTTTAGCTCCAGGCTCTTAAAATATCTGGTTGATCAGTACCTAAATCCCTGCCTAGAGACCACTTCTCTAGAACTGCTGAATTGTTATTTGGCCACTGGGAAGTTCAGCCCCCCAGTGAATTCCCAAAAGTAACTGAAGCCTTTCACTGCACTGGCAGCACCAGTTCCTCATGTGTGCTGTGTGGTGCACAGGGTCTGGAGGGCTATGTACTCCCTGTGCTCCGAGCTAGGGTCCTCACTCTGTTCCAGGGAGGTGGTTATGGAGCTTGTGGTGCCACTCACATGGTCAGGCATTTCATTGCAATGATGCTTGAGGGATTTTCCCACTGAGTCACAAAGCACTGTGCCCAAGACTACTGATGAGCATGAATCCTAAACTGAGAGGAAGTGAAGTGCTGCATATGTAGGGTTCTGTCATGCTGTGGATGACAGCAGGAATTAGGCACATCTGGCCAGAGAAGAAATATGCTACAAACTGATTTAAAATCAAATATTATTATCATCATCATTTTTTTCCAGACTTGTGAACATTTCAAATGATACATTGGAATAGGCAAAAGCTATGACTGTACAGTTGATGCTGCTGCTTGCATACAGATATTTTTGGGAAACATATTGTCTCTGTACTTACATTTTAGAACTGAAAATGTGGTCAGAAAATGTGCTGTATTATCATTTTAATATTGTAGATGGAGTTAAAGACCCTTCTAATCACTGGAGTAATGAGATAAGCTTTCTTTTTTTGGTCCTAGTAAACAGCAGGATGGAAAAATTCTCAGAGATTTCATAAAGATGTTGTTTGTGGTTTTGTTTTTTTTTTTCCTAAAAGAAGGGATGTGCTTCAAAAGCAAAAGACTTCGGCAAAGGCATAAGTCATTGCGCGCCAAGAACCTATATGCAGGCTTATATCCTGCAGTATTCCCTGCTGAGGGAGCTATCCTGTCATTCAAAGAGGGCTAAGCTTTCTCCAGGTACTCTCTGTTGCATAGGTTAACAAGTTCATGTCTGCTGCAGTTACTGCAGAATAGTTTGTGCAGTATCTAATTATCCACAGTGACTTGTTTCTGTGGCAAAACACTATTATGACTCCAAATATAGGAATAGAAATAACATAGATAATAGAAGCCTTCAAATTGCGTTTCTAAACATTCCACCAGAAAAATAATTTTGAAAAACTATTGTAGAGTTGATGTAGCAACCTTGCTTCAAGTCCTGTGTAAGCAACTGTGGCACATAGTTCCTTGCAGTATTAAGGTCCATGAAAAAAATGTTTTACCTGGCACACTTTAGACTGTACTCAGAAGATGGTATGGAGGAGACATTGCAATTCCTGACTAGCATGAGTTTGAGAGGCAGAACTTCAGGCTGCTACCAAGTAACCGAAATTTGGAGGAATGACAGTCATGTCAGTCACACACCCCTGTTACAGAAAAATAGCTCAGTCTTTAATAAATTCTAAAGCCTCCCACCACCTTCTCCTATGGATTAGGAACATATTTATGGGTGAGCACACATGGATGCTGTAAGCTGAAAGACTGGACTCTTATGCATGTGCTCCTCATCATGAATACCTTAACACCTAGACTTCAGTACTACTGCTCAGAATAAGGAAATTCAAATACACTTTTAATTCACCACATTTCCTGGGCTCTAAGAGCAAACCAAAGTGTATTTCCCTTATGGCATAGTATATATATACTATGTATATTAACATACAATGCGACTGTGTCTTTTGTATTATATGTACTCAAGTAGCTCCTCCAATGTACTGTCTCATTAATATAATTTTAAATAGATGTCCGAAGGGTAGCAAGAACTCTGAACTGAGCTATTCTGTAGCGTTGTATATACTGCCACTCTGCTAAAAACTCTAGAGCTTGGTTGGTTAAGAACATTGCGAAACTAATAATTAATTTATTAAATTAATTTATTTGCTGTTGGAAACATTTACTTCTCATCTAAGCATGACTTGAGTGGTTACTTAAAGTTTACTAGAATACCTTTATAAGGGTACCATACAAATACATGTAACTGCTAATTCTGTTGCATTCATATGTTTGTAGTTATGGCTCCCACCTGTCTAAGTCCTTCACATTAGGCTTCCAAGAAGAAAAACAAGCAGTTTGACAAAGACTTTTAGAGTTATGAACAAGTGAGGAAAGAAGTCCTTCGCTAAGGAATCCCAAGGGAAGATTTCATCCCAGTTGTAGCAATTAAAGACATGCTGCACACTTGTACAATCACTAACTTAGCAGTATAAAGAGAAATCTTGTGGCAGCAATCAGAGATCATATTTCTGATGTGACTTATGTTAGAGTAACTCAAAATTTAGTAAAAAAACCCCTCTCATTTAAAGGAATAGGTGTCTAAAAAAAGGATTCCTACACATGGGAATATTTTTTTATGTTTTGGCATAGTTGTCACATAACTTTGTTAGCTTTATCCTATTTTTTTCACAGCTTTGCCCATTTCCATCCAGTTTTTAGAAGTCCAGCTCTAACTGTAATGTATTGCAATCACACATCTTTGGTGTGATAACTCCAAAATTTTCTTCTGAACCACAATTCTTTGGACTCATTGCTTACACTTTGGTCAGTTCAGTAAGTTGAATAGCTGATTTTTTTTTTTTAAAGAGTGAAACTAGACTTCCAAATAAATATGGCATCTGGACTATGTATTTCACAAAATAAATGAGTCTGTCTCAGCCTGATACTTCCAAAAATAGACTAACTAGTGGCCAGTATTCTGGGAAATGCCAACTGTTTTGTACAAATTAAGGTATGGCAATTCAGGAGACGTAACACAATTGTTAAATGATAGCTAACACGATATGTAGTACATAAAATAGGAGTTGCTGAAAAATAACGAGCCAAGAAAAGGTTTAAGCATTGAAGTTCAAGATGTAGACTTCATTTATGTATATTCCCATGTTGATAAAAATCATTGAGCTTTTTTTCTCCTGTCCTGCTGTTCCAATAGAGCAATATTGCTTATGTGGTGTTTCAAACTCAGACACTGAACTAACGTAAACAGCTTGAAACTCTTTGGATTTTAATTGCATTTTGTGGGATTTAAATCGTAGGATTTGTGATATGCTATTAAGCAGAGTTCTTGCATGCTTGAAGAGTTAATACTTTATGAGGCTTCATAGATGGTTACTCATCAATTAATATTTTAAAAGGGCAGGGAGTATGGTGTACAGTTAGTGTTTCACCCTCCACACCAGTGGTAAACATCCAGTATGTAAACTACTACTGCAGTCTTCAAAGGAATACCTAACAGCTTAAAAAAGTTCCCTGAAAGGGGGAAAAAAAACTAGTTCTTCTTAATCTTACTCCCATGCCGCTGCATAAAATGGTGAGTACATACTGTGAAGGTAAGATTAAAGGAAAGAAATGAGCTTACCTACTTTTGTATGTTTTGATGTTAAAACAAATTAAGTGCAGGAAGATTTCATTAAGAGCACAGAAGTAGTACTCTACCCTGTCAATAATTTCTTGAGCAGGCTTGTTCTTGTGTCTAGATTTATTTTGACTTCTCATTCTTTCTTGCACTTTCTCTGATTAAAGCACTCTAGTATTGTTTTTGCTTTGATATATATGTCACATCTGTTTCTAGGCTCATTAAGATATCTAAGGCAAAATGTAAAAGTGATCAGTTCATTTTCTTTTATCCACACTTTATAAAAAAAGATGATTTGACTGAGATCTGCAGTGGTAAAAAAGAATGGTTTTACAAAAAGTGTAAATTTTCACTGAAATAAAACAAATTGTTTTCAGCGCTGGAAGACAGTCTAGTCCTACTGTCTCAGTCTCTTACGTTGGACTCTTTTTCACAAAGTGATCCTGTTGAATTCGGGTTTTACAACTACTGTTAAAAGGCTGTCCAATACCTGGATGCTCTAATGGCTAAACAATGCCCTTTGCCCCTCACTCCCTTCTAATTTCAGTGTAAGTTTATTTCTGGCCAGTTTGTGTGACATTGTAATTTTGATAATAATGCTTTAGCTTAAACATCTCTTTTCAATTCTTTATGTAGGTTTCCATCACGTAATGATAGACTTTTATATCTCTTCCTGGCCCTTTATTTTCTAGACTAAACAAGATAGGCTGACACCAGATAAACCCTCCGTTCTTCTTTTAATTCTAGTATTAGATCCAGGCACCTGTTTCAATTTTGTTTCAGTTTTCCTTTCTTGAAAAAGAGTAACAGAATTTGTGCATGGTATTGTACGTGAAATCCTTTACAATATCACTAACGTTTCACTAACTTGCCTGGTAAAAGTACTTCTGATATTTGTGCCTCCTACTCACCCCTTGGTCTACCAGAGGCTGCCATTCTATTTCTATGTAATTGCCAATGGATCCAGCATAAATTTATCTGTCCTAATCCAGAGGGGTTTGGATCAGGTCTCAGGTACTCCTGCTTGCATTTCCAGAGCTGAACTTCATCACATTAACATATTTGCTTTGAAGAAATTCTATGCATCTTACACATCAGAGCACATCCAGGCATCTGACCATATCTGATCAGTTGTCTTTATCAATGAAACATGTTTCAAAACTGATACTTCTAGGCTAGCAAAGGCCAAGGCTGTTCATCAACCCATGATCATCTGCATTCATCAGCACTCGGTGCTTACTGAGAGCCATCCATCGTTAACAGATGCAGTGATCTCCTGACCTGGCTGTGCTGTTTTCCAGACCACTAATAGGATCTTTATACCTTTAGACAGGCACTAGCTTGGATCCTTCTGTGTCATAGTCCAAATTCTGATGTGGCCTAAAATATATCCCTAGGAAGCTGAGAGTGCCAAAGGCTTGGAATTTCTTCAAGGGAACATAGCACATCAAAGGCTATCCTCTTGAAATCCAAAACTTGATTTAGAGGTGCATTTTATCCCTTATGCTTTATTTAATTCACGTAGAAGTTAATCAAAATCACCTGATAGAAAATCATCTTTCCTTGTATGATGAGTAGGTCTCCTGTTGCCACCTGAGCTGTTGCTATATACTCCTCGTAGGAAGAAATTACATATTTGATAAATTTGCCCTCATGTTTGCCAGGCAGAGGATTAATCTTTATGATGTGAGCATGAGTTGAATGTTCTTAATAGGGTACTCAGCCCTGCATAACGTCCAGTTGCATAGGCAAATGGTTATTCAGTGTTAAATAAGCACAGCGTTTTCCAGGCAAGTGAATGTCTGCACTCTAGCTGAAGCATAAGTGTACTTGGAATGTTCATTAGCAAAGAGAACCAGCTGTGAAAATGAGAAATCTATGTGTGAAATAACTTGACCTTGTTTTCCTTTGGCATATGCCTCTGCTCGAGGAAACTCCCTTGATTCGGCAGACCGTATATGCTGCTTGTCAGGGAACACAACTCAGGAATCCTGCAAAACATATTTACAATGAATGTCTGAAAAGCAGGCTTCTTGTGTCTTTGACATAGGCAGTTAAATATGACAAACGACTTGCATATATTCTTATTTATTTTAAAAATGAGCCTCATGTCTTTATAAACATGATAGGTCTTCATAAAAGTTTTCTGATTCACGAGTCAGCATTTCTTAGCTGAACTGTTTTAATCAGAGTTGTTTGCTAAGCACTGACAAATGGAAGTGTTACACTTTTGATGCTGCCATTGTGAAACTTAAAAATACCATAGCTTTAATAATTGTGAGAGAGAGGTGTTCCCTCACTGTAGGAGTCTGCAAGATTAACATGGAATTGCAGGCAGAGTCCTTTAGGCAAGTAACAGTGACAACTTGAGTACTTTTCTGTAGACATAATATGATCCATTTCTGAGTGCCATATAAAAGCTTTATTAAAATGCTGCACATGCACTGCTTTATTAATAAAGATGATTTTAGCAGTCTACTGTTCTGAATAGAAAAGCAAAATGGAACTGACCTATAGTAAGTGATGATTAGGTCTTATTCAGAGGGGAGCAAACCACTATAAACTGGTATTCACAAGGCTATTCAAATCAACATTTAGATTTTTTTTTCTTAACTCCTTCATCAAAGCAAAGCAAAGACAGAGAGACAGTTCAGGTGAGAGAACAAAGTCAGCCTGGTAGGTTGTTATAGCTAGTACTGTTGAATATGATCTTAGAGATGGACTTGCATTGCCATTACCCCAATATTTAACTTCATTTGCTTTTCACAAAAACTACTTATGCATATCAAAAAGGAAGCATCTCCTTTTGTTGTTCGAGAGTAGATTTCTGGCATGATCATATAAGTCAGTCAACATATATAAATGTACTATTAATTATTGACTTGCCAGCATTAACCCTACCAATTTAATGATGTGGTAGTGATTCTCAAAAACAAAATGTCTTGGGATTGAACAAATGGAGCAGAAAACCTTGACCCACCTTCACTTGCCTTTGTGCATACATGGGGTGAAGAATGGCATTGTATTCAGCATCCCTGCCCTCACAGGAAACAAAATACACTAGGCAATCTTCAACACTGTAAACTCAGCAGGATGCCACTGGCTTCTATACAGTTAAATTGAGGGTCCAGTTGTTAAGATGTTCAGGTCCATAGGTATTTTTAAACTGCACCTTCAGTTAAGTTATTAACTACAAACAATCATTTCAAAGGGCCTGTATATATAGTTTTTGTTGTAAGTCTTAGTGAATTTATTTATATTATTGATAAGTGTGTACAGTTAATTTCTCCCTTACATTCACAGATCCTCTTTTAGTTCAAATTACCCAATTAAGGAATTGTTTGCAAATAAACATAAGGTGGCTTGTAATGATTTGCCAAATGTTTCCGTTAATGAACATTCCAGTGAAACATATGCTTGTCAATTGCTTAAGTGCCTTTTTAAAATTTTTTTGGTCAACACTTTGATTTTGCTTTCTACATTCAGTTTTCCTTGCTGTGTAAACTTTTGTCAGGAAGCTTTCCCTGACTGCAGGTGAAATTTCAAGTCAAACAAGCAGAAAAATGTATCCTAGGTTAAATTGTACAGCCCCACCTATAATTAGAGACCAACTTCAGACAGTTAAGTTAGTACTTCAGTCTCCCCATGTTGTAAGTGGAACACAGCCTGAAATTGTTTTATCAAAGGTGATTTAGAAGAAAAACTTGCCTTATGTGCTCTAAATGAGCCACTCAGTTGACCAGTTGACCATAGTAGGCAGCTACAGCTGAGTTAAAAGCTTGAATTTAGGTAGGGCAAACACCACTTTGAATCTGTCAGAGTGAGGCCTTGAACCTTGCCTACAAAAACTGGTCAGTTGTCTGTTCCCATGACAGGTTAGTCTGTCTGACTTTCCCCTCTTCTGCCCACAGCTCTCTCAAAGACATTTTAAAAGGCTGCTGTTGTTTTTTATGTCAATGTGAAACAAAATCATTGAAACTTTGAAAATTTTTGCTAAGTGGAACTGCTGTTTTCCAACCAGCTCTGTAATGGAAAGCTATGCACCTATGACAAAAAGAGAGAAAAAATGTGAGCCTATCCAAGCTTCAAAATGTGAAGTGCTGCTATTAAACTGTAGCCACAAGATGAATCATATACCAGTTTTGTGAAGTATGTGCACACAGGAGCCTTTGGCAGGTTCACAGCAGTTAGATCTATCTCCTGTAGTTAGTCATAATGAAAAATGGGCTTTATCCTCCCGGCCGTTAAAGATCTAGGCAAACAGTAAACTTTTTTGCTAGCTCACCCACTTGCTTTCTGACTTTTAATGTTTCTCTCTTTCTTTTCTCTCTGTTCCTATTCTCACCCAAACACTAATCCTGGTCCAGTGTCCTTGATGCAATGAGTCAAGGCAAGGTCTGTCTTTACAGGAAAAACTTCCAGATTTCCAAGTTTAGCCAAGTTTAAAGATTCCTGTTGCGAAAAAGGATTGTGGTTCTTCTCTTAGGGGGAACAACCTTTTATAAACACTGTGTAGATGCTGGCACTTATGCCACAAGTACTCTTGGAAAAAAACAGACCCTACACTTTGCACTTCCCCTTTCACCTATACCAAAGCCACGCTTATTTTATACACAAAGAAATGTCTTAAGTTGCATTTTGGTTTCGTTATGTTTTCTGGTATTACATGGTCTGTTCCTTGCCTATGGATGACTGTCTCGATATAGCCTCATGCCTTCTTTATATTTATATGCAGGAAACTATATATAAATTTAAAACCTAGGCAATAAGGTAACAGAAAACATTGCTTATGCATAAGAAATGAAGCCCTTTCCTTAGACTTCCCTGTCTTCTTAATCTCCTCCTTTCTGTGTATGTAATTGAAGACTAATGTAACTTAGGAGATCCCTTTTCAACTACACTGCTAGTGTACAGCCTTTGGGTTCCTGCCACCCCAGGAGCTTAGGTTCCCACAGACTCCTCTGGGCTGCAGTTCTGTGCTCTGACAGCACTGGGGTTTTAGCAGTCTTGGTATCCAAGAAATATATTCTGGAAAAATGACTCCTTAGAGATTACCAAAGCTAAAATGAATGCCAACAGACCTACTTGAATCCTGCTAGAATGTAGATAAATTAAAAGCATTTCACAATTGTTCCAAAAAAATTACAGTCCAGCCTCAAAACAAAAATCATAAAAGCCCGGTTTGCCTCTGAGGAGAAGTAGCTATGAATAAATGCTGACCATAAGATGTAGCTACTCAGTCTGGTCAAAAGAAATCAGACTTTTTTTAAACAAGATGAGAAAGCCAGACTATTTTTTTTTCTAGCACTGTAGGGAACACACTGCAATAAATACAATATTCCTGAGGTAACAATAGAGGTAACGTCATTGGTCTTTACTACCAGCTACTGAGTTCCAGAAAAAAATATATTTCTATGACTTATCCCTCTAGTACCGTTGTACTTGTAGCCACTACAGCATATAACTACCCTCGCAAATGAGAGGAGAAATTGTATACAAGTCTCAGAAGTTAGCACTGTGCTTGCTCTTCAGTTCACCAGTGGTCAGTAGTGCTAATTTCTGCAGTAGTATGTTATACTCTTTCTATAAGCACTACTCCATTGGTATCAAGAATTATACCTACTCTAACAGTAGACCGGACAAGACAAAGTAAGGCACTTCACGGAAATTCACCCTCTTATGCAGGATTCATATTCTTTAAAACTCTCTCCGTCCTAACTTGACTTTCCTTTCCTCTTTCGTCTTCTACTCCCCTGCTGTCCTGCCTGCTTGAATCCTTCATGCAGCCTCATGCAATACGCTGTCTCTGTTGAAGTCACTTATACCGTTTTTGTCAGGCAGGGCTTCAATTTTACTGGTTCAAGATCCTCACTTCTCTATCAAATAAGTAGCTCGCATGAAGTCTATTGCTATCTTATGTCGATACTGACAGGTCTTTTCTCTCTCAAGACCAAAAATATGAAATTTGGATGTGGTTCATTTATGAGGTAAGCACAACCCCATGACTGTTACAAGCTTTTTCTCTCTTTTTTTTTTTTTATTGTTAGTTGCTTGTGTGCAAGTTTTCATTAGCAACTGCTTAACTTTAGACGATACTGAGGGACTTTAAAAAAAGATCAATTCTTCAGCAAGAGTTATAGTCTCAAATTCTCTACCTTTCTGTTTGTGGTATTCTGTATGTGGTATTCGGTATGTAACTATCTTTTTAGTTGAAGCTATCTCAGTATAAACCCATATTTTTTGCAGTTCAGTCATTTTAATCTTGAAACTTTGACAGAGGTAATTTAAGGATGAAAGTTTTTCAGCTGGTGAAGATAAAAATAAAATGCTTTTGTGTTGCAGTGTTGATCTTGAAACAATAGCTGGCTAAAGATGTTCAGCATCTTGGAGGTTTAGGAAAAGATGTAATAGAAATTAATTAGCCTGAGGCAAAAAGAGTCATAGATATATAATAAATCTCAAACATAACTGCTCTTGCCGGGCAGGGCAGTCTGATCTAATGAGAGTTGTCCCTGCCCATTACAGGGGAACTAGAACTAGAGGGATGATCTTTAAAGTCTCTTCCAACCCGAACTATTGTATGATTCTATTCTATGATTTAACATCTCCATATATATATTCTCATTGTCATTTCTTGAAACAGTGTTTAGGACTTCAAACATCTCCATAAAGTGCCAAGTGACTGTATGCCATATATATGACAATATCATCATCAACTTAAACTGTTTCTTCGTGTAGAGATTTGATCTATTCTTTTTGTAGGACACCACATGCAGTTTTTGCTGGGCACGACTAACATGTAATAACAGGTAAACAAAAGGCACACGTAAATGGAAACTTTCTGTACTAGTAACAAATTCCTTGCAATTTTCCCCAAAATGATTTGGAAGTAATTTTTGAAAATTAGGAAACAACTGAAGTAGAATTGTTGCAAGGGATAACAGCATGGCATAAATTGCATTTTAAGAAGTACTTTAATGAAAAATGTGCCAGATCTGGTCTGGATTTGGAAATAAACAGATCTCTACCATGTAAGACAGTAAGGTAACTTGATGCAGAATGAACAACAAGGAATATATTGTCAAGGTAGGAAAGTATTTTAATTGGCACAGCATTTGTTCTGTATCTGGTAGATGTTGTAGGACTTTAGAATTGGAAACACAAAATGAAGGAAACTCAAGGAATACCTAAGAGAAGCATGAAGAAGCCCAGAAGACTTTACTAGTTTTGCTTAACCTGTGCTCTTAGTATTTCCCCCAGATCTGGGGCTTCAGGCCAGATTGGGGTCAGGGCAGCGATGTGACACTGCACCAGGACCATATGGGTCCTGTTGGACTTGCGGTGTCAGAACAGGCAGTACTGGGGTGGCTTCATGCCCCGACCTTCAGAATGACTGGCAAGAAGCAGCATTGACAGAATAGGGCAATGTCAGCCTTTGAGAGGGATAAAAAAGAAGATGAAAGGCAGAAAATTTGCTACCAGATTGCAAGAGGGGAGTTGCCAGCAAGGCCAGGGAAGTTTTCCTCCCCCTTTAGTCTGCCATAGTGAGGCTACATCTGGAGTACTGTGTCCAGTTTTGGTCTCTCCAGTTCAAGAAAGACAAGATCTACTGGAGAAAATCCAGTGGAGGGCCACAAAGATGATTAGGGAACTCAAGCATCTCTCTGATGAGTAAAGGCTGAGAGACCTGGGTCTGTTTAGCCCTGAGAAGAACAAGAGGAGATCTTATCAATGCTTATAAACAGCTAAAGGGCAGGTGTTAGGGTGGTGGAGCTAGACTTTTTCCAGTGGTGGTCAACAACAGGACAAGGGGCTATGGGTACGATCTGGAACACAGGAAGTTCCACCTGAGCATGAAAAAGGTTTTTTACTGTAAGGATGACAAAGGACCCAACCAGGCTGCCCAGAGAGGCTGTGGAGTCTTCTTCTCTGGAGAAATTCAAAACCCACCTGGATGCACTCCTGTGGAGCCTGCTGTAGGTGAACCTGCTTTAGCAGAGGGTTAGACTAGGTGATCTCCAGAGGTCCCTTCCAACCCCTACCATTCTGTGATTCTGTGAGTGTCTAGGAAAAACAGTAGAACCAAGAAGCATATGTGTCCCCCTGGACTCTATCTATATTTTCAGAGATGGCTTGAAAAAAAAGGAGGAAATTGAGAAGGGCTGAATAAAGTCAATCAGATAATAGGATGCCAAATGTGACCAGGTGATTTTCCAGGCTGCATGCAGAAATCCTTTGTTTTTAGCACACAGCGTAAAACAGTGGAAAAGGTTTCACTTCAAAACAAACAAAAAAAATAAAAACCTAACTCAGCAAAAAAACAAGACTTTACTCAGGGAACACACTCGTTGAAGTCAGTTTGAGTTAGCAGTAAGCAAAGATCTTAGGATCTGGCCCAATGACAATAACTTTATTGTAGAGCTGAGCACTTATATGTTTTCATTGCAAAGCGATTTTTACTGCATAGGTTTGGAACCCCAGAAGTAGGAGTGGAAACACTGACAGAACATTAACTGTAACAATTCCTAGCAGATCTTAGTCTTCCTTTTTGTTTTAAGACAGTACAAATGTGATTATACGGTATGTGGGATCTGGTGCTGGCGTTAATTTGCTCTTAGTTAGTATCAGCCTCCCTGCCAGATGTATTTCCATATTTACTTCAAGAGACATACTATTATATCATTTAAAGTATTATAAAACAACTCTGTTAATAAAAAAAAAGGAAAAACAGACGGATAAAATAAATTAGCAGAAACTATTCCTATAAGTAGACCAGCACTTTTTAGCACAAAACTGGGTTTGGGTTTTGGTTTTTTTTAAAAACGTCCAAAGAGAGTGTATTGAGCTTTAATTTCTTGTAAAATCAATAGTGGAAAATAATGATGCATACTTCATACATGGAAAGTTGAAAGATACAATCAAGGATCATTAATCTTACATTCACAATCACATTCACTGCAGATTATTCATAAGAAGGAAAAGAAGTAAAATGCAGGCCCTATTATTATTCTTGAAGACTCTCAGCAGGTAGACACCAGTGTAGCTTCTTTCACCTCAGCAGGGCTGCCTGGATTTACATTATTCTGTAATCCAGTCTTTTAATCTCCAGACTTCATTGTATTACTTCCACCGCAGCAAAGATTAGTAAACGACTAAATTAGGAGCTACCAGAGGGTAATTGATGTTCCATTCAGAAGCTGAAAAGGAAAAGAGATATCCAAACAGAGGAGCAAAATGTGGGATTCCCAGAAGAGACCTCAGAGATCACAGTCCTAATTCATACTATGTCACGAGGCAACAGAAAACCACACGTGTGCCTCATCCTAATGGGGACAAAGTGTGGAGATGACTGGCTGCTTAGCAACCAGATGCCTGAGGTGAAACCCAAAGTACAAAACAAGATGTTGTAAACACGTACCCCTTTTGAAACTAAAAATACAGGGACATTTTTTAAAATATGGAAAGACTATTTCTAATCACCTCTTGCTTTCTTTGTGAGCTTCCCTGTTGGCTTCAGGAGGTAAGACTGAAGACAATTCAATTGCCAGACCACGAAAGCGAGACAGGATCTACACAGAGGTTTGCAGCTGGTTATTCCACTAGCCACCTTTCAACAACTGAATTGTAGAAGATCTTGAATTGCAGCAGATGCCACTCAAATTGGAACAGCTGTTTAACAGCATAGAGAATATAAACCTGGATATAAATAGAGGGTTTGTAGTATTTCACTCGGTTTCTGAGAGGAGCAGCTCTTCTTCAGCTAGGTGAGGAAGGAAGGGAGATCAAATTGTCTAATGTTTTCTAAACCTGATCTAAAATAAGCAACAGTCCATGGTCATAGTTCAAGCGTTGCTTAGTTTGATTCATAATGTGTTTTTGATTTATGCACACGTTTGCAAAGGAGAGAATTGACCATCATTGAGCAATGAACCCAGAAGTTTTTACTTTGGGACTGCTAACATGATTTTCGTGAATTGGATGATAAACTTCAGAAAGCAACAACAAATCTTCACTAAAAGATCTGACGAGTTGTTAGCTTGAAATTCTGCAGATTTTAGAGAGATTCATTGTTTTTCCCCTCTGCTAGAAGCAGGCTGAAAATGAACCATGGTTGTGTGATATTGCAAGAATTTTCTTCAAACTAAATGTGAATCAAACCTGTTAGGAAGCTTGAAGAAATACTATTAGAGACTAGGGAGAGAAATGTAATATGCACTCTTTTCTATCTAATTACTCTTCCTAATATAGCGTGATTAAAAGGAAAAAAGAGGAATACAGCAAAATAAGGCTGTTCAAAAACACAACAGCAAAAATGCTGTTAGGTATGAAATTTCAGAGTTTTAGCTAAATAAATAAAACTGTTAAATGTGTCAAGGGGATGTAAGTTATTTAGTTTACCTTTAAGGTTAAAATTTTCTAGATTTGACATGTGTACAGGTATCATTATATTTATTTTGCATATGTTTCCTCTTTTTACAAGCTGCTTTAAACTGCTTAGATGACTGTGAGTCTCTTGAAGTTAATATAAAAATATATTTGGTAGAAAAAGTAATACAAGCTCAGGGTAAATCACAATTGCAGACTATCTAACACAGAATTTGCTCGTGTTATACCTTAAGACTACATAGATAGTTCTGAACATATTGGAGACAAAAAAGGATTATCCTGAGATTTGATGGCAATTGTTATACTTAAATTGCTTGTGTTTCCTCAAATCTATCACTCCCCAGACTGCATTACTTTGTCCTGTCACATCTTACACTGAGTTTTGAAGATATATAGAGGAATCTAGAGCACAAGGGAGACTTTTCCATATTTTTAGGACTTAAAACTTCCAGTACTCTTTCACATTTGTCTCACATATTTGCTAATCCTGGTTCCTTGCTATATTTGAAGAAGGTGTACCCCAAACCTTAGGATAATTTCAAACCAACTGCAGGAGCAATTGTTGAGAACTAGGTGTGCTTCTCAACTTGGTTTAAACTAAACCAGAGAACTGTATATAATGAACAGGGCTGCTGAACAAACACACTGGTTACATGTGCAGAATGTACCTCTTGAAAATTTAGAGGTCTGTCAATTAGAGATGCAAACACACAGCTGTCAAGGATGTAGTACACCAGGAGAGGGCTGAGAATGTGTGATTCACAGTGACATTTGTGGGAGCAGTGACAACTGAGCATCCTTTCATTTTTCATGTTTTCAAACCCTGAGGCTGTTTCAGGGCTTTTTGTTGTGACATTCTGGCATGCCGATCAGAACATTTCATTGTATTTAGACTCTGCATGTGAAACATAACTACAGAAAGAGTCCTGCCTGAGAAGGTTTATACGCTAAATAGGATTGAGGATCAGTGAGTACGTTTCAAAAACAGTATAGGGCAGGGAGGAGAATCTGAGAATGACAATCAGAGCAGTAAGAGCCAACCAGTGTATTTGGAGGTCAGAAGGAAGTCAGTAAGAATGTTATTGTTACATACTGTGGCAAATGTCTCCCCTTTGACTAGTCCAATTGAGTATTAAAGCAAACAGTTTGATTTATTCTTTTTTTTTTTCTACAGCAATAGCAAACAAATGTATTTGTTCTAATACCACCTATGCAGTCTTTTTGGGAAAAATACATAAATATAATATGTAGCAGATTCTGCAGTGATAAACTGTCCCTCCTTGTTTGTAGTGGATTAAAAAGATACAGCTTCCAAGGAAACTGGCTAGGTCAGAAATGAATACATGACAGAGCTAGATTCTCGGGTTGTATAAATCAGATACAATTGAAGTCAGTTTAGCTAATTCAGTTTGTACTAGTAGAGTATTTGTACTAGCAGAGTATTTGTATTATTTATTATTTAGAAACAAGAAGGTAGAAAAGGAATCAGCTTTGCTCACAGATTTCATCACAGATGCTTTACCAATGAGTGATACCAACCTCTTAAGTGTTAGAAATATCCTTTTATCTTGTTAATGCTATAAGACATGGTACTTTTCTCATCATATTATCTATGAAATTACATACTAGCTTTGGACATGTCATAATCTCATTTTTGCTCATTAAAATGCTAAAGCAGTGCATTTTCAAATCAAATCCAGGGAAAAAATCCCAACTTTGTCTGTGCTCAAAAATCACTTACTTCTGTGTCCCTCAATTTTAACAAAAAAATCAGTAGCCTTTGTGCTTACAAAAAGCAAGCAGTTCTGTTTGAGCTGGTTCATTGTTTGCTCTTGATCAGCACAGCTACCTGCGGCCCTGCAATGCTACCAGACTAGCTTACACCCTGATAATGTTCAGTCCTTCCACAAATCTAGTTAATATCTGAAGTATCTTCTGAGAATTGTTAATACAAATTGAATGCTCTTTGACCCAGAAAATGGACAGTACTAAGTAAAATAGATGTCATCCAGGAAGACTTTTACGTTTTGCCACATTTGAAAGGCTTTTTGGTCTGAGACCCTTTTACTAATATCCCATGTACCTGAAATGTTCTCTAATGAATCTACACAACATCATCTGGGACCTATGCATTCAAATCCTTCTTTTATAACAATGTGAGAATCAAATAATTTGGAAACTTGCTCTGAGAAGCTGAAAAGAAGAAATTATTCCTTACAGAAGGTGGATGTTTATCTCACAGCAGATTGAAATCTGCTGACAGAGCATTTTTAGAATCATAGAATCACTAGGTTGGAAAAGATCTCTTAGGTCATCAAGTCCAACCATTCTTATCTGCCATTAAACCATGTCCCTCAGCACCTCGTCTACCCATCTTTTAAACACCTCCAGGGAAGGTGACTCAACCACCTCCCTGGGCAGCCTGTTGCAGTGCCTAATGACCCTTTCTGTGAAAAATCTTTTCCTGATGTCCGGCCTGAACCTCCCCTGGTGGAGCTTGAGGACATTCCCCCTTGTCCTGTCCCCTGTCACTTGGGAGAAGAGGGCAGCTCCCTCCTCTCTACAATCTCCTTTCAGGTAGTTATAGAGAGCAATAAGATCTCCCCTCAGCCTCCTCAAGGCTAAACAACCCCACGTCCCTCAGCTACTCCTTCTAAGTCTTGTTCTCCAGCCCCTTCACCAGCTTCGTTGCTCTTTTCTGGACACACTCTAGAGCCTCAACATCCTTCTTTTAGTGAGGGGCCCAGAACGGAAGGCAGTCTACATAACTTAATAAAGTGGCTGCATTTTATAAGAACTGCAGGAATCAAATTGGCTTGATGGCTCATTCCAACTCTACTAATACTCTGTATTACTTCTAATCCATCTATTGATGCTATTAACATTAGTGTATAGAAAGGGGTAGAAAAGAGCAAGCAATGTTCTTTTCTTAATGGCTAGCACAGTAGCAATACAGCAGATGGCTTATGTCTGAAAGTGAAGACTCAGTTACTTTATCTGTCAGCAAAGTACAGTTGATAAGCCTAATTCATTTGTTCATTTCTCCTGGAAGATAGGTAAGAGTGGAAATGTAAAAATAATCTACCTGTTGGCCCCACACTGCATCGGACCCTCTGCTGCTGGCAAGGATGGTTAGCAGTGGCTGAGAAGGGAAAAAGACCAAGTATGTTGGGAAATAAACTGATGTGGGCAAACTCCATGAAAGTTGTGGTGATTACTAAACCCAACGGCCCAAGCAAACCAATATGACATAACATAACGTAACATAGTGTAATATTTGTCCTTTTAGTAACCACCGATCGCTTTTGAGATCACCAAGAAGGCAGCTTCAGGAAAGGGAAACTTTTGTGTGTAGGATGTGTGTAGGATGTGTGTAGGATGTGGAAGGAGTGAGGCTTTCTCAGAACTTTGAGTGCTGAGGAGGTGTGATGCAGAAGTTGTGCTACAGAAATGGTGATGTCATGGAGAACATGTGTCTAAGCATTTTAGTTTGATTTGGGAGTGTGATTTCAAAGCACATTTCCCAGTTGTTGTTGCTCACCACACTTTTTGGTCCTCGTTGTAGTACATAGAGCACAGGCTGCATCGCTTTGGGGTTTGCTTGTGCTACAGGTGTGTACATAACAGGCTGGTCAGGTTCAGAGTACTCTGTCCCCTGAAATGGATATGATGTGTGTGCTGCACTCTCAGCAACTCCTGTTTCATTCTCCAGAACCACTCCTACTGAGGAACATTGACTGCTGCTGCAGACAAGCTGAAGAGTAAAGGAAAAAGTGCTTCTAGAGATCAGGAAGCAGTCAGGACTCTAAATAAATTACTCTTTGCAGGGTGGACAAATATCTTTTGGATTTGCAAAGCTAAGGATTGTAAAACTGCTTAAATCACTGATATCTTCCCACATTCCATGAGAAGTTCTTAAACCAAAATTGTAAAAAAAGAGTTGTGTGCTTCCAATGATTAAATCAAATAAAGTCTTATCGAGACCAGGTGCAATTCTCACTCACATCAAAAGCAGTGGCACCTACTTAACACTGGGAATGAATTTCAGTATCTGTCATTTTGCTGCTTCCTGTTTTCTGGCTATAGCAGCTGAATAGTTGTAGTTTTAAGCGAATTAAGAACAAAGGAGGTTCAGATAAGCTATGTGTTGTCAGAGTTTTATGATCCCTTGAAGCCTGAACATTCAGTAACTCTAAGAAAGATGGAGATTGTGCTGGATGATACTGGAAAAAAAAAAAAAAAGGTTAATCCAGCTCTGAGGTTTAGCTATTGCACTTACCTCTACCTTGCCTGCAGGGTTAGTTTGTACAGTCACTGACAGTCTGTATGACTGATAAAATGCTTTTAACTAGAGATATTTTTTGTTTTCCTGAACTCTAATTTCAAAGCACTGAAACATCCTGGGTTTGGTGTCAAGCGTTCATGTTTCTGAAGTGCCAATGTTGTGAAGTCTCACGATGCCATCATGAGTCTAGAAAAATTCTTGTGCTTGTGGGAATTTAACTCTAGTTTTTATTTGTATTTAAATGAATACCAATTTGTAACCTTCCTTGAAGAGGAGAAAATGTGAAAAGCCTAGGAGATTTATCTCAAATATATATCTTAAATCCTTTTTGTCCTAGGTGTAGAGTCCCAATATATGATATTTTACTGGTGTTGAAGTAAGTATCAAGTGTAGAACAACTCCAGATACAGATTTTTCCGAAGTTCTGTAGTGTTTCTTCCTGAGATTTAACTTTGTACTCTTAAACTCTGCAGAAAGAAATTATGAATAGTAAAATTTGCATATCATCTTCTCTATTGACAGAACTAATTCCTGCTTCAGGTGAAAGCTATAGCAACTCTATTAGGAGCCAGTGGCATCATAAGTGCATTAAATCAATTTATGGCAGATCAAAATCAGGCATATATTACACACCTGTATTTAATTCCATTTTAAATCTTCCAGTAAAAGAACAGGGCTGGGCCATAGCAAAATTCAAAATGAGGGGATGGTGGTATTCAAGTAAGGGAAGTGATGCTCACTTGACTGCAGCATAATAATTATTTCTGGTTTTACCATTTATACAACAACCTGCCCTTGTACTTGTTTGAGCCAGCTTTCCCTGAGTTAACAATCACATACCAGTACACTATTTCAAATTCTGATGTGGGCCTAGTATGAAAAAGGAAATTTTGATCAAATTTTAAAACCTGATGCCAATCTTCTGTTGCCCTGTCCAATATCATTTATGCAAGGTGGATGTAAAACACAATGATCTGAGAGGTACTTTTTAACAGTGTTTAATAAGCTGTGCAGAGCACTAAATGTTGCCCAGGTTCTGCATTTTTGCATAGTCATTTCTGTATACATATAACCTATTTGGCATATAATAGCTGCAGCCTTTTATTGGTATTTTAGTTATGCAATGCAAGCTAAACACATAGGTGTCTTCTAGCCTTCTATGCAAATAAGTATGAAATCTGCATTTGTGTAACAACAAAGATGCCTACCTCATCTACAAATTATTTAACCACACTAGCACAGGACAGTCCTCAGGGAATCTCAGAGAGGACTATGAGCTTGTGCAGAGATGGCTGCCAAATCTACGAGTGTAACTGAGTCAACTCATTCTTGTATATGTGTCCTGCTCTGAACATTGTAGTTGGAAACTCATAGAATATGCGTTCATGTGTATATATATGTTTGGACATTCATGCTTGAATGCTGGACCTCTCCTCTTCAGAAAACTGTTGAGTTTTCTGAAAAAGGAGGAAAGGTTAGTGATACATCTCTTGACTGGCAAATGACTGTGCACTGGAGAACAGAATAAACATACTAAGTGCAGGGCTCCCTAAAATATACTGCATGCATTGTTCAAACTAGCAAGACAGTATTTTCTTGATAATACAAATACTGTATTGCTCAGCTTAGTCTTCTTTCTGTGCAGAAGCAACATTTTGACATTTAATTAATTTCATGCGGCGCTGTCGCTGAAGATGAAGTAATCTCTGTACTGAGTAACCTTAGTGATTTCAGGAGCTAGTGACTTAACATCCAGGAAGAAGAGAAAGGATCTCACATTTTGTTGATGCTGTTGTACAGTGAGTTTTGGGCTCAGCCAAAACTCAGAATTCAGCTGGAAGAGATTGAGAAACCAGAGAAAGGGAAGAGATTGAGAAACCAGAAACTGCTTCGTAGTTGGTATTTCATTACTTTATTGCTCTTGTTAGTGCATTCCCGCAGAGACTGAGGGTTTCTTGTAAACAGGTAAGCATTTCCTTCATTTGAACCCATGGCTCCTCGCCAGTACCCAGAGAGTGTCGTGGATGGGAGTGGTGTACGTGGCATAGGCCTATGACTCTGCAGGTGACAGGACAAGAGGGAATGACCTCAAGCTCCACCAGGGGAGGTTCAGGCTTGACATCAGAAAAAGAAATTTTCATGGAAATGGTCATTGGGCACTGGAACAGGCTGCCCAGGGAGGTGGCTGAGTGACCATCCCTGGAGGTACTTAAAAGATGAGTGGATGAGGTGCTGAGGGGTATGGCTTAGTGATTGATAAGAATGGTTGGACTCGATGATTCGGTGGGTCTTTTCCAACCTAGTGATTCTGTGATTCTGTGATTCTGTGAAATAGCTCAGGGAGCAGAATGCAGTTATCTTCCATATAACAAACTCAAACACTGCTAAGCAGATGCAATGGCAGCTCTTTGTTGGTTTATTTGACTCGGGGAGTTTGTCATGAAATGTGGGGACAAGAGCTGGGGTGTCTCCCTTCTCTGAGAACAAGCTGCCACTGTCTGAAGCTAGAAGAGAGGTTTCCCTCTGGGATACCTTGTGGCTCCTCTCTGACAGCATCATTAAGAAATTGGGAAGATCAGGCACAGAAGCTGGGGATATCAAGTACTCTGAGGCCACTAAGTGAGTATGACAGACCAGTGCCATGCTTTTTTGGGAAAGTATATTAATTCCTTCCCTTTATATTACTGTGAATTATGATTCCTGATCACCATTACTTCTAACATAAACAGTTTCTAATATAAACCATTCCTGCTGGTTACCACAGACACCCTGAATGGCATGGAAAATTTCAGTTGTTACATCACATTCATCCAGAGAATTACAGAAGTATTAAAATGATGTTGCGGTGTTTGGAATAAAGTTGAGTGAAAGGTGAGACAGGGGTATTACACTTCAGAGACAGCAAACATGAAGTGGATGCAGAGCTGGCTTTTCTTTTACCCAGGTTCTACTTGTGGACTGACAGAGTTGCCACAAGACGTATTACAGGTTAAGCGTTCAAGTTAAAATGTAAGTTAATAATGCCTTATTGGTGATCTTAATAGTCTGGCAATCAATACATATTACAATATATAAGAATATATGTGGATGTGTGTTAACTAGTAGCAATTAATTATTTCATTAACTATCAGTTGTCTAGTTAATTAGAGTTTTACTCTTTCTTAGCCTTCTTTCCTTTAAAAATATAAAAGAAAACAAGAATTTCTCAATACTGCATATAATCTCTGTTTCTGCCAAATTCAAGAAATTTAAGTATAGCAAATGTCTTTACTGAATTCACTCCTCTTGCACTGACATTTAACAGCTGATCCTGAAATGGTTTTACAGGCTGCTTAAGGACCATGCAAGGATGGATAATATTCTAAGTTTTTCATGCTGGAATAAAAAAGATATACTGTCCAATGCATACAACCCTGCAGTACCTGTTTGCTGTTATACCGGAAAGACCAATAGCAGCATTTGTAAAGGCTATTAAGTTTCTTGTCTATAAGTAAGCCTAGGTAGAATGCTTTATTTACTCATTGGGATTTGTTTTCTTTTCTCTGAAATGCTGGTTAAATTTTATTGTTCAGGTGGTTCAAGGTCTGCTAGTGGCTCCCAGGTTCACATATCAACAGCACATCCCAAAACCAGGAGCCTTGCCTTGTTGAAGAAGAAAAGGCAGTAATTGTAAACTGGCTTATTTGTTGCAGCTGCAGAAACTGAAACGATCACTCTCCTTCAAGACCAAAAGCTTGCGGAGTAAAAGTGCAGACAATTTCTTCCAGAGGACTAATAGCGATGTGAAACTGCAGGTAGAGTTGATGCCTGAGGTGAGCACAAGCACTGGGCAACTCCCGAGCTCAGAAAGCCAGGCATCCTCCCCCACCAGAGCCCAGCAGCTGCCAGAAAACAACAAGACTCACATCTTCCAGGAGCACATCTTCAAGAAACCCACCTTCTGCGATGTCTGCAACCACATGATTGTTGGTAAGAAATTATTTTTTAAATTTTTGTGGTTGTCTGTGCTCAAACTTGCAAGATTGACCTCTCCACAACTTATGGGAGCCCAGATATCTACTTGAAAATATTCATGCTAAAAGGATGTGGACTTACGTCACATCTGCCACAAGCTGATATAAGTTCTATATGTTACAGTAGAATCACCACAAATCCATCTTATAAATTTGAATCCACTATCCTTACCCTTTTACACAGCAGTAATTCTAACTCCATTGCTCCTTGAGTCTGCACCCACATCTTGCAGTGCTCCCAGGTCCCATTCACTGAGGCAACCATACCTACCTCCTTCAGTTGCCTCACATCTCTCCTAAGCGACAGGTGGGTAAGAAGTAGCACCTGCTATAAGAAGTAGTATCTTCCAAGCTACTTGTTGTGTGCATGATGGCTATCTAGGACACATGTTTTATAAGAACAGTTCAACAGAACAAATAGTGGGTGAATTCACACTGTAGACTTTCTTGGGAGTCTTATACCTGATCCTTGCTACTCACAAAATCTCACACAAACCTTAAACCTTTGAAAGTTCACCCTGTCTTCTCTCTGAAACTGTCCATATGTATGTAAGCTACTACTAGAAACTGATTGACAGAAAGACACAGAGGACAGAGCTAATAATTTATTTCTCTCCTCAGTATGCAGAGAGCGAGTCCATACTGAGCCCTGCTAGTAAGGTAATTTTCAGTGCAGTGTGGAAGGCCTAAAAAGCCACCCTTCCTGCTGCATATTATCCATGGATCTGTGCAAGAAGAGGTTGGAAAAGAAGTGGTAGCAGGTGGCTGGAGGTGTAGACCGTGCATGATCACCACTGTGGGAAGCTGCAGGAGCTGCTATTCAGAAGTCTGGTTCTAGAAATTCACATCATTGGGGCTAGCTTGTTATGTACAGTCTTCTTACTGCTTATCTAGTTGTCCTAGGACAGTAGATCAGGAATAAATTCAGTGACAGTGAAACAGTGTGAAAGTGAGTACTACAATTTCCAGGCTTTTAGGCTGGGCAAGGAGTGAAACACTGTTTTAGCTTCATGTAGAGGCACTGCAGTTCTTTGACTACAAACAATTGTCTATAATTTATGTAACTTACTGTAAGAAATTCATGTCCCTTGGCACTGATGTCAATGCCTTTCAGACAGCATTATGGTAAGTTCTTGAAAGATGCTGATAGGATTGCTCAACCTTTTCCTGAGAATGGTACCTCCTTTTCTACATAAGGGTACTCAATGTACCCCATTTGTGTGGGGAACCTTTGTTCTTTGGAAAAGACGTGTTTGGAAAAAATGTCTGTAGAACATTGTCTGATACAAGACAATCCTGCTTCTATAAATTAAAGAATTAAACCACAAGACCTGATTTCATCCTCTCTGCACAGCTCTACAGAATTTTGGCGAGCAGAGAAGATTTGATCCCAGGTTTTTTTATTTTTTTCCAGTCTTTTAAGTTTTTTTCTACTTTAAGTGGTAGAACAGGTCATTGTAGTTGGATTAAAGTTCATAGTCCAGAGATTGAAAGGAAGTCTGGAAGATAGGCAGTTGTTGAAATAATTTCATGTATAGAGGCAGGCCCAGGACTCGTCTCCTTCTGTAATGTAGATGAATGTTCAATGGAAACTTAGTTTCACAAATGTATACTGCAAATATAAGTCCTTCACATTTCTGGCAGCTTCTCATTAAGTTGTATGGAGATTAGTATCATCATAAATCTGCACAACTCAGCAATACTGTTTCAAAACACTGCTGCTCAAGACAGATTATTACTGGCAGCAAACTTTGCAGGGAGTAACTCCAGTTCATAAACACCCATGCCCTTCTCCTTTGCCAGGCAATCTGCGTTCTGCCTAGGATAGGAAAGTCCTGAAGCATAGCTATGAGCTTCAAAACATCAGCTTTAACCCCACCTGCCTTCTGAACTTCTTCTGTTCTTTTCTATCCTCTGAGGGCTTCTCTTTTCTGTTCTGTATCTCAGCATCTTCATTAGAGAAAGAAGCCTTTCATAATTGCCAAAGAAGCTAACGTGACCTATTTAGTCTGGCAGCAGACTGAGTCTAGTGAATTGTTCTGACCCCCTCCAGCATATCTTTGCTCGGAGGTATGGCAGAAAAGATGTTAAGAGTTTTACTTTATAATGCATTAGAGTCCAGATGCCCTGATTCTCATAGACAGACATCTACTCTCTTCTTGTAATCCTCTCTTTGACCCTTACTGCAGTCATGCCTTGTTTCACTGTATTGTATTTTATCAGCATAGGAAATCTGGATGTTACTGTTTGCAGCTCAGTTAATCCATATAAATTGTGCAACTGTTGGTTACGGGGATGGTGGGGCAAAACAGGTAGCTTTTCAGGAAATAATGTCAAGCCTGCTCCCAAAGGCAGCCTGAAAAATATTCCCTTCTGTGCAGGGACTCTGAATTTACACTTGCAACATGGAGCCTATTTGTTCTCTCTATTTGCATTTTCCATGGGCAGTGACATTTGAGAGTAATGAGTCTATGGGTTTAAATTCCTTATTGATGAGAATAAAGGCAAAGACAAATACATGTTTTGAAGACTAAGGGAAAGAGTCCAGGAAAATCCCAGCTTGACTTTAGATGGTTTCAGTTTTGCCACCAAGAATGATTCCAGGTTCACCTTAAATGGCTCTCTGATCTATGTACTAAGCTGCTCTGTTTGGTACAGGGCAGCCTGATGATCTGTGCACAGTGTGAGCGTGCAGTGTGCACTTCAGTCTCACTAGTGTAGCAGAATCTATCTGCTTCAGAGCAAACAGGACACTTGAAGCAGAGGCAGCAGGCTCCCCGTGCTGCTCTTTTCATGGCAAAATTAAAGCAAAGGAATATGAAACATTATCTTCCTACAAAAAATATGTGCATCATCTCTCCTTGATTGTTAGGCACTACGAGCCAAATGTTGCCTTTGGAATACAGCACGTGTGCCTGTTTGTTCATTTGACAGAAGTACAGTCATAAGATAAAGGCCAAATACGTGTTATCAGTTTCAGCATTCAGAGAAGAATGTTTACTAGGACCAGGATAACGCAAACATACTCATTCAAATGCTTTCCATGCATCCCACAGTGCAATGCAATGTATTCAAAAGAAACTCTGGTTATTGGTTTGATTTCAAACAAGAAAAACAACGTATTAATCATGTGGTTCATACCTCACATTAAACACAGGAGTCTAAGTGTTCCTACTAACTGTACTAGTTTGAGACTAAAGTTCCACCTCAGCAAACAGAAGCAAAATTCAATATAGAAGAAATAGTTTTATGCCAAGTGAAATAAGAGACAAAATTTCAGATTAGAGGGGGATCTGAGGAATGCCTGGAGGATCCATTTAATGTAAATGTTCCATTCTTGCACTACCAAATACTCCAATGCAATCATCAGTTCTAATACTGAAATCAACAGTAATAATTTGTGTAATTTCAGAGCAAATCAATAGTATGTTGGAGCAGACTCTGTACTCCTTTCTGCCACTCAGTGTTCTGCTGCTATGAACTCCAGGCATTGGTTGGTTTAGAACTGAGGATTCAGCTCAATAGTGAGTTACATATTTTCTTAAATACATCCGCCCATGAACATCCTCTCACAGTATGACTCTTAGAAACCCCTTCATTTGCTGTTCTTATTAGAAGTATTTATTACAATTTTAATGTATTACCCAAGCAAGAGAAAATTTTGAAATTCAAAGTATCTTGTGGAATGTATTACTAAATCATTATTAGGAGACATCACTTTGTTTATTTTATATCAGTGTAAATTTAGATAACAGCTTTGCACTTGCTTTATATTATCTACTATTTTCTGGTTTTAGAAAGAATGTGGCAACGTCCAATAAGGGGATACAAAACTGCCCAGCACTAGCAAAGATGGAAACTATTAAATTAGTGTCGGATCAGATTAGAGCCTTAAACTATGTTGATCAGAAGCAAGTTCTTGCTCTTCTTCAGTCTCTGGTGTGTCACCAGTCATCTCTGTGATACTCCACTCTTAAAGAAACATGATGTCAGTACTCTACTCTTGAAACACTTTGTATATTTTTTTGAAACTCCATCTGTAGACTTCCCAACATTTTACTCATTTGCAGTTCATTTCCTGTGCTAACTCACATGGAAAAAATGTTATTTTTCCACACATTCCAAGCATATTGCATGCAATTAATGTATTCCCGTCTAAGTCAAATATAAGTAGAGTAGCAAAAAAGTAAGCCACTTTGCTTTTAAAAATAGCTGACTTTAAAGTCAGTCCTTTAAAGCTGTATTTTAAAGAAATAGCTGCTCATTTATGACAACATCATTGTGTGTCTCCTTGTGTTTCAAAGCAGTTTCTTTCTATGTAACCTTAATCTTGACACAGACCAACCACGTATTTTATTGTCATACACGTTGGGGTATCTTTACCTGGAAAGACATGCTAGAGGGTCACAAACTTTCAGAAAGACCAAAACCATTGTGGCTGGCAGTGTCCAGTGATAGTTGAAACTAGGTCTTTTTGGTTCACATAATCACTAGCTTAGGTACCTGTGATACATGCATTTACAGTTGGTCTCATTACAACTGAGTTTCTGATTGGACACATATTATCCAGGACTTTGTAGCTCCGAAGGTAATGTTGGTATCTTCATTATCAGGGAGCTAACTAGTTTCCAGTCAGAGAAACCTATAGAAACCAAAAGCATTAATAAACTCCTTGCACAGCTTACTTCCAATCTACTAATCAACAGTGCTTAAGCAGTGAAATTGTGCTATCCCTTCAGTATTGACTTATTCCTACCCCAGTCTGTTCTAGTTTAGCCAGTCATTCTGGACTTTCAAACAACAAATAAAGTTCCATGAGTAATTCTTTCTGGCCACATCTTTCAAAAGAAGCCTATATTTCTTTATTTCACTGTGCTACCATAGCTACTAAAACTTTAAACCACTTGTACGCCTAATGGTGTAATACACCATCCTCCGTAAAACTAGGCTCAAAGTTGATGTATTGGCCCAACTTTTTGAATGAAGGAAAGAAAGAGACCTATGTTGGAGCTGTGGTCTCCCATTTTTTTAGATGCAATAACTAAACCTCTTCTTGTAGGCTATCATTAACTGCAACCAATAAGTAATGAAAAAAAAAATCCATAGTTTGAGGGTGTGTTTATGTAACTGTAATTTGTGGGGGTATTTATTAAACATAGTAAAATTTCACAGGAATTACAACACAGTGCTTTCTGCCTCCAATCTGATCAGCTCCCTCATAAAGAACATTCTTGACTTTTTTCAAGCTTGCTATCTCACTCCATCAAGTAACCATCCTGGTTTGATCCAAGTTGTCATTATTCAGTATTATCCAGGCAGATAAAGATGCAATAAACAATCATAGGTTGATCACCACTGTTTGGCAGCTAGTCAAAGTAGAATTACTCCTTGGAACTGTAACTGTAACTGAAGCTATGTTTCCAAGGCTATGGTAGTTTGGAGGACGCCTCAAGATGTCAAAAAAAAAAGCAATTTTATTTACTATTGCTTTTCTTGCAGGGTAAAAGAAATAAAAAAACAGTGTTATTCATTCAGTGTTCACCCTGCCCTTCTCCACTCCTACCAGTCTATCTGGCATTTCCTAGCCTAGATGACTTAGAAGGAAAAGATTCCTGTTGCCTGTGATCAGTATGGGAGTTATCCCCTATAGAGAAGGGTATAGAGCTGCGGGGAGGAGGTGAAGCCCCCAGAGCAGCTTGTGGAAAAGGCTTTGTGCCCACCTCTCCAAAGATCTATTTTCCAGATTATAGACTATTACAGTAGAATGTGGGGGGTGGGTGGGTGTATGGTAAAAATGTTATTTATTATTAATGTGAGAGGGCAATGAGTCTTCCTATGGAAAGAGATTTTCAAAAATAGCTGAATCCAGCCACTTTTTGGTTTTGATTGTGAGTGACAGGGGCAGTTGTGTAGTCTTATCTGGGACTGGTACTAGGTAACATACCCTGTTTCATCAAATGGCCTAAAGTTCCTGTCTCTCTCCTCCTTCCCTCCAGTAAACCCACTTCTAGATTTAGGAGACTTATATTCTCACTCCAAATGATGCTGTGTGGCTTTGGACACCTAAATCTTCCAGTACTTCTGAGAATCAGTGGGAGTGAGAATTATTTCAATCCTCTCTTGTCTGCTGTGCTAGAGTATAGGGGAAACAAAAACACTGTATTTTTTAACACCAATCTGAACAAAAATTATGCAAAAATGATAATTCCAACACATCTATTAGCCTGAAATTGAACCTGGCTCATCCTGTGATTTCTTTCTTGGCTTAATAATTCTGCTTAAGTGTGAACCTTCCCACTTTTGAGAGAAGCCCTGTAAGAAAAGCTAAACAAAAGCCTTCTGCAAATGTTAAGTTGACTGTGTTAATCGAACTGTACGCTGTTCAGGTAACTTAGTTACAGACTAGTCAAATATAGCTAATATCAGAAGGACTCTGCATAATTTCAAGAAAGCAGATAATTTGTCTATTAAAATACATAAAAACGAGCGATAAATACTTATGGTGTATATAGTACAGGTGTGCTACATCAGTATGCCTCCTGTTTTTAATAAGTATGACAAAAAGTCAGTTATATAATCTGGACAACCTCACATTTGTAAAGTAGCTGCCAAGGACCATACATTAACCCTGCATTAAATTAATATTTTTCTTCTGTAATCAAGAGTTAAGCATACTTTAAAGCAAATAGTGAAAAGCAAATATTTAGTGTGTTTATCCTCTAGGAGGGCTTCCTCTCCTGAGATGAGGCAACAATGTTGTTGGTAAATTGGTTAATCAAGAACTACTTAGCTGAGAAAAAAAAGGTGGAAATATATTTGAAATTCTAATTTGCCCTTGAAAAGCATCAAGCATTTTTCACATTTGTTACTAGATATTTTTCAAGCTCACTGTCATTTTGGGGGCATTGCTTATTAATATAAAAAATGCAGTTAATCCTCAGTGAAAAGAGACTTTAAAGATACTGATCAATATTTTGTCCCTAATTAGATGGAAAACAATAAAATTTCCAGTACATCTACAATTAGTATTATAATGTGATGTTAGCCAAGATTTTTTTTTATGAAAACCTACATTGAAAAACACTGAACAATCTACTCAGCAGGGACAATTGCTCCTTAGATCAGACTTAGTAAAGAACATATGATAAGTTTAAGGATTGTTAAAGAGCTAGGGATGAAGAATACATTATTTCTTTTCTTTATGTCCTGTTACGTACTTTTCCTGAGCTCACATGGGAGATTGGATGTTTTCAGATAAGAAAATTAAATGCATCTTCTTTGAAGCTGACCTTCTAGTAAGTCTTAGAGTCTTTGTCTTCATAGTATGCAGGCAGTGATTTTGAAAATCTTGAAATATTTTGTTTTAACCACTAGGTTATATCCTGCTTAATAGAAGGGCTGAAAGGAAGAACAAAAGTGGGGGGATAAAAATGTGGCTATGTCTTCTTCCCATTCCCCACAATTCCATTTCCCCAGCCAAGAGAGGAAATGGCATACGACTGGTATAATCCCTGAGGCAATGTGAACCACAGTATCATAGTCAGTATGTCCCTGATAGGCTTCCCCGGCAATCACAAAAGAAAGACTATAGATTTCATGCACAGGAAAGTCCGACCAAATGAGGACTGGATGCATTAAGGAGGGAACTTGTATTTGCAGTACTAATATTGCCTGTTTCTCTAGCCTAGCTACACCTCTCAGAAGTGCAGCAGTCTTTCATATCCCAAGATCTTAGCACATAATATTCTCCAGACAGACTTTGTGCTGCCTCAGGTCTTTTTTTGTGAAGTATGGGGAAGAATTTTTAACATTGCTCGTTGCTTACAGAGTTTCATCATGAATGGGCTTGAAATGAGAAGTTGCTACGTGCAGCCTCATTTTGCTCCACCACTTTGCCTTACTCTGTAAGCCCAGGCACAGCATATTGGCATCATCAGTGGTTCATCTGCATTTCTGTTTACAGCTGCAAGATGAGATCTTTTCTACCTTAGTGTTTGTTACAGCTAGCAAATGAAGAGGTTAAGCCAACATGCTTGCCCAGTTTGCTGGATCTAGTCCCTCAACACAGCTAATCATGGAAGTCAATTTTCCGTTATTAATGTCTGGGTAGGTGACGTGGTTTAATCCCAGATGGCAACTAAGCATCACACAACCACTCACTCACTCCCAACCCCAGCGGGATGAGGGAGAAAAACAGAAGGACAAAAATAAGAAAACTCACATGTTGAGATAGCAACAGTTTAATAATTGAAATAAAATAGTATTATAATAATAATAGCAATAACAACAACAAAACAAAATTGTAATGAAAAGGAAAATAACACACACAGAAATAAAACCCAAGGAAGACAAGAGACACAAAAGAAAATTATTGGTCACTGCCAGCAGACTGGTGCCCAACCAGTCCTCAGTTAGCAGCCTCCACCACCATCCTCCTCCTCCCCCATATATTACTGCTGAGCATGACTTCATATGGTGTAGGATATCCCTCTGGTCAGCTGGGGTCAGCTGTCCTCACTATGTCCCCTCTCAGCTTTATGTTTACTCTCAGCCTACTTGCTGGTGGGTTGGTGTGACAACCAGAAATGGTCTTGATTCTGTGTAAGCACTGTTCAGCAGTAATGAAAACATCTCTGAATTATCAACAGTTTCCAGCACAAATCCAAAACACAGCCCCTTACCAGGTACTGTGAAGAAAATCAGGTCTATCCCAGCCAAAACCAGCACAATGACATAACCAGCCACTGAGTTTAATGGGTCTCAAATGTCACCAAAATGGCAGTCACAGGATGGTTTCTCTCGGAGAGCAGCCAATAAGTAATAGACTCTGATGAGCAGCTGTTTTCCATAATAAACTGAAGACACACGCGAGTAGACCAAACTGGTTAGTGGTGTTCTCCAAGGACAACAAGCCCTTTGTTAGCTGAAACAGAGATTTTTCTGAAGAGCGACAGAAAATTCAACACTTAAGATGCTGGGTGTGCCTCTCACAAATGCTCTTTCAAATGCCCTATCTGGAAATTTAGGTTGTTTCTGAACCGAAGAATCAAAAATTATGCTGAGCTCTTGTTAAGGATGAGAAAGCCTAAATGCCAATATGGAAAGGACCTGCATACCAGGATTTAATGAATAATCAGTATTGAAGACCTCCAGGGAGATCGCAGGTGGTCTGGGAAGATTGGGCAGAAAGTCATTTTGGTTCCTGTTGTTATGCTGCTTGCAGTTACCCATCACAGGCACCACTAGCCAAGGTCCCTCGACATCCCCAGGAATTGATGTCCATGGTTTCCTCATCTCCAGGATCTTATCCCTTTTCCAAGACTTTTCCCTAGGCCAGGATCTTCACCTTCTTCTTTCTGTGTCCTTTTCTTCTTTCCAAGTCCGCTTCTTTCTTTCATGAATCCATCCTTTGGAATCAGGTCTTTTTTCTGGAAACGAAGCTCCCCATTGTTCCAGTCTAGTATGTATGTACATAAGAACAACACATGATCAGCCTTGTAACTAGTGGATCAGCCTCCTGTCTCTTTATTAACTGGATATTTGAGATGCATCACTTTTTGGTTTTAGTCAAAGTGTTATCAAAATTTCAAAACAGGCTGTACTGGTTGCAGCTAGAAGGTAGCAGGCTACTTTCTAAGAGTTCAGGAATTCAGTTTTAGGCATTCGCCCATGCACATACAAATAGTTATCTGCTGCTTGTTTATTTTCAGAATGTCAGCTATCTTTTGCCTATGACAGCTCCTAAATCTGAATATGTGCATTGACCCAGTTCTGTTAGCGCTGTTAGTGAGATCCAGTTACATACTAGTGCCTCCTAGCCAACCAATCATCTTTATTTTGTCTCCTCTCTCCCTTCCCCAACATTCCCACCAATCCCAAATCGTGCCTTCAGTAACTTCCTGTCAATAGCACCTATTGCACTGGAAATCATCTTGCTAAAAGCAAGGTTATTTGATGGATTAGGCTGGGCTTTTGTTATAGGTTATATCATTGTACAGGCTAGACTGTTGTACCTACCAAGCCTGTGGCTACCTCTATGGGTTTCCTTATCTCTAATAGCAGTAACAAAATTATAGTCAATATCTGAATTAGGGCTTTTTGATAACTAAGTATGTAGTTCATAGAATCATAGAATCATCGGGTTGGAAGAGACCCACCGGATCATCGAGTCCAACTATTCCCACCAATCTCTAAACCATGCCCCTCAGTACCCACACCTTAAACACCTCCAGGGACGGTGACTCAACCACCTCCCTGGGCAGACCGTTCCATTGCCTAATGACCCTTTCAGTGAAGAATTTTTTCCTAATATCCAGCCTGAACCTGCCCTGGTGGAGCTTTAGGCCATTAAAAAACATAGTTAGATGCCACTAAGTAGGTGGCAGTGCCTTAACCGTATGCGTGTTGTATAGGCCACTAGGACCTCTTCCATCCTTATCAAGGGGAGTGCTAACTTTCTCTCCTTTCATACAACACAGGTTATGCAGATACGAACCACAAGTGTAGATGGTAAAAGTTGTGGCTAATGTTGGCTTGGCTGTTTTTTATTTGAATCCAGGGAGAACTGAGATAACGCAAATCCTTTCTAACCATGGACATTTTATGAGTAATGCATTCAACTATTCCTGTTGACAGACAAAATCACAGAATGCAGATTTTTGGTATTTTAGGTTTAATGATTTAAATATGTAGAAATAAATTAAAATTTCAGCCTAATATCCATATTTTTTTTCACTGCTCAGATTGACCCCCATGCAGGTAATACTCTTTTGGTATTGCTGAGCTGCAGAAACTTCTGTACAATCATTTGACAAAAGTTTTCCTTATTAATTTAAGAAGTAATCAATGTCATGTCGAAATGTTCTTGTAGGTGTCCTTTAGCTGGCACTGCTATGTATCAAGTACTGAAGTTTCTCAGATTTTAACAGTAAAGGCTGAGATTGCCTCTTTGAGCAGATGACAATAGTAAACAGAAGTGTTTTTCAGCAAAACTTATGAGATTTCCCTTACTTCAGTAACATTTTTGGAATAAAAAGAAATTTAAAGCAACTTGCACTTGAGTTCATTTGAATATTTTTCTGCATTTACTATTTCATTTTTTGTTTTCAAAGCTCCAGTGGATATGAAAATGTGGTTGTAAAAATCTGTAAAGAAGGAACACATTGTGACTAACTGTAAAAATTACTTCCCCTAAAACTGATCCCGCCAACCAGATGTAACTGCCCAGTTACTGTGGTGCTCTGAATCACCTCTTATCTGAACAAATTGTGCTGTCACTTACACCTGTAGCTCTGAGTCCTTCTCAGCTATGTGTGATCCAAGGGGAGAAATGGCTTTGGAGTTGAAGCCTCTGTGTGACCATATTTTGGGCACACACTAGATTTTAGGTGGGAACACATGTAGTTATCTTCTGCTGCTCCACTTTCCAGCTCCATCACTAGCTACTCTGAGATGGGTGAAAGATAGAGAGAGAGGAATCATGTCCATGGTAAGTCACATGTCAGCATTTCATGTGTGCAGCCACCACTGTAGGCTCTGCTAGTTAGTCTGTGCTAACAAAGACTAGGAACAACTCCGAGAGGTTGCACTGATGAGGGAGTGGTTTTGCTAGAAAGAGCCAGAAACCTCAATAGCTTTGAAAGAGCAGAAAGCCAGAGAGCAACAGGCTATTTACATATCAAGGGTTTTTTTTAAACTAAATCTTTCATGGTCTTAATTTATTGTCCTAATCTTCTGACTCATAGCAGACTTTCATTTCAAGCCCATTGATGATGAAGGTCTGTAAGTAACAAGCAACGTTAAAAATCCATTAGCAGAGCAGAAAGGATACCAAATCCTTTTGCTAAGGGCAGACTGTTCTTCCATTCTGTTACTCTTTTTAACCATATTTTCAGCAAGCCCAGAGCCCTGCTTTTCATTTCGCAGCATATTTTTTGTCTGAATATTGGTTTTGAACTCCTCTATGATTGTACATGGTCCCTGAAAGATCAAGATTTAGGCACATATAAGAGACTCCACAAAATTCAACTGCTACTTCAGAGCATCTCAAAACACACACAAAAAAGGCTGTAACTGGATGGCTTTTTCAAACTATGTAAAAACACAGGTACAAATAACCTGAGCATGCCAACATGGAGATCTTTTTTGGAGTCTCTTTTTTAAGTACTCTTTTATGACACCACCAGGTTTAAATTCTTCATCCTCTCTTGTCCTTGTTCTGGTGCCATCATTGTTTCTAGAGTAGTTCTGCATCAACTTCCATAAGCAAGTCTATGTCTATACTTCTGAGCTATCTTCCTTCTCAGCAACGTGACCTAGTGCAAAGATCTACAAGCACAGCAGTCTAGAAAACTGGCTAGAAAAGTAAGTACTGAGTTATCCATATCAGTTGGTTTAGAGCAAAGAGCGTTAGATATGATTAATTATGTTTGATTTTCAGAGGAGTGGGATTTATACTTTTAATAAGAGTTAACTGGTAGTTTATTTATCATGGTATTCCAGCATCTTAACTAACATTCAGATGATCAAAAACCTGAGATGGTAATTTAAGAAGTATGAAGGTGGTTATTCCTTTCAGGGACAGATATTTATAGCAAAGCTGCTGAATATGTGAAAAGTGGTTGCAAAAACTCACCCAAAAAATGCTTATGGCCAAATTTTTCAGCACAAGGCAGTGAGTTTCATCCTCTTCTGATTACCAGATATCAAGAATGAGAATCATTTTTGCACTGAAAGACAGGAAAGGCCTATTTGCATTTTGAGTCCCATTGCTCCTGAATCGCAGAATAAAAGGTCTGGCAGCACTGAAAGTTCTTTGTCAAGGAGTCACAGAGTTAATTTGCAAGAGGAATAAAGGCATTTCCTCTCACTAAAATTTAAAACCATGAAGTTAGGAATGACTTTATTTTAAGAGGGATGTTTTTATTCCCTGTAACAGCCTTGAAGAAAAACCTGTCTATTACTGCCTTAGTTTTTTCTCAGTATGTCATTTCTAAAGAAAACCATGTCACTAGGAAGTCGGTTCTAATTTTATGCACTGTTTTGTAGCCTGCCTACATACAAGGCAACATTTCTTGCTATTTAAACGTTGGATATAGTCATGGGGAAATTGGGTGGGGTAGGCACTCAGACAGACCCACTCCTTTCAGTGGCATATAATCTAAAATTTATTCATTTAGCAAGACAAATACCATGGTTGGATATCAAGTCCTAGTCCACAGAACATAAATATTCAAGGCTCAGCTTCTCTACACACCCCATTTGGTTTAGGGTGACACAAGGTGGACTCAGGTTAACAGGACACTTCGACCATTCAAGATATAAGGTCCATACCTGCCAGGTTGGTCTCAAATTGAGGAGATCAAACCCTGTACAGTGTACCTCCATCCTAAGGAGCTACTGATTTAACTTACCCACAGCTCTGCACATTTTGAACTGGCAGAAAAAACTGTAAAATACCACCTTACTAAAGAGTAGAAACTTTGAAGTCAATCCTATGCTGCTGGTAATTGTGAAAAAAATCTAAATAAGGTGTTTGCGTAGTTTTCTCTGAGAGTTTTGAATGTTTTCATCCTACGCTTTGGTTATTCATGCATAGAGTGCCTTTGCCACAGTACTCAAATGAACATAGACCAGTCAGGTTAAAAGAAAAAGGTATCCATAAAGTGCAGTTTCATCTCCTTAAAAAAAGAAAATTGATCCTTTTGAATCATCAAAATGGCAATGCCAAGAACTGCTGTAATACATTGATCTATGGGTCAGTTAAGAAAAATAAGCAGCAGACCACAAAATTATTATGTCCTCTTTTTATGACTTTTTTGAACAATCCAATCTGTCCTGTACTTAGCAGTGGTAAGTGCAATGGGAGGATTGATAATAGTACTGGTAATGTGATGTGAAATGAACATTTGTGCATCAATCAACACACCTAGCAACTGTGCATCCATCAACTTGAATGATCAGTCAGGAATCAGACAGCAATGACTTCCAGCCATCGGCCATCTAGGGTGACTGGGGAACTCTAGGTTCAGGCTCCAATTCATAGTTGCCTGATGAACTGCTGAGGATCTGAGTCTCTGTCCTCTCTATGACACCATCTGCAGTAGGCAATGGGACCCCTGCATCAGTTAAGAAAAAGAACAAGAAAGGTGCCAGGTATCAGAGTGAAGAAAGGGAGCAGTTCCTGAGGCTGCCAGGAGAAACCCAAGGAGGCTGAAGACCAAGAAGGGCAAGCAAGTGGATGCCAAGTTCATCCTTACAAACCTAATGATTTCAGGGAGTTAGGCTCAAGGCTTCTGAATTTAAAGATGTAGGTGTCCTCTATAGAAAATGCCGTTCTCTGATGTTCCCACAGCTCTCAGCTGAGGCAGAGCAGGGAGCAGGGGAAGCAGGAGGGCCAGAGCTTGTCCAGCAGCAGCCAGCCGCAGGGGTGGGAAGTTGCCATGGAGGAATTTTTAAAAATAGTCTCCCTTTCATCATCATAGCTTTTGTTTTACACAAAAACAATTAATTAAAAATGAAGGAGACAGGAGAGGAGGTTGTGTAAAGGCTTAGCGATGACTGCAGGGGCACCACTGCCATTACAGGCACTTTTCTTTCTCCTTCTAAGGTGACATCCTAAGCCCTTCGCTGCTACAATACTGGCCCAGCTTGCTTAAAATGCTCCATCTCTCAGAAATTCTGGCATGGAGACAGCTTTCCGGTGACAATTGCAAATGCGCTTGAGGATAAAGGGGCAAGGCACTCATTATTTTTATCACCCTCCCACAGCAGAAGTTGAAGTTCCATGGAAAATATGCAATTTTAAATGTATTTATTTATGAAAGTTTTAAATCAAAACAATTTCTGACTGGCATGTTCTTCTCAGCTGGAAAGCTAAAAAATAGTGGTTGGGTCATAGCTAGATTAGCCAGAGGTGACAGTCCCTTTGCGTCTCTTTTTCTTCTTCTTTTTCTCATTTATAGACCTGAATCTTTTTATCCACTCTATTCCACCACACATACACACACTTTAGCTCAAGTGCCTAATATAGTTAACTTCATACAGGCAGCATAATATCATGTTGTTAGCAACATTTGCAGTTTTCTTTCAAATTTCTCTGCGCTGTAGACCATTCTCCCTCTCTAGCTATTAATCCTACATTAAGTCTTGAAACAACAGGCAAAACACATCAGCCAACAGCGCTGCAGCCACAGTTGTGCTGGCCAAGAGGATGATAAAGGTTCTCTTCACATGTATGTGACAAATATAATGCTCATTTGCATTCCTTAGGATAAATGTCACTTTCCTGAAATTCAGAGTAGTTACTAAATTACTTTCATAGGAGAAACAGGCATAAAGACATGGAATCAAATTCTGCCCTGTTTCCTCTCCCTCTGACTCCAAATATTTCCACTTACCTGTACTGAGGTGTTCTGTTTCCATTTGAGCTTCCTCCAAAAAAGGCTTGGATTTACAAAAGGGATGCAGTGTGTACTTCTGGTAATATTAGGGGTCATATTATCAGAACTGCTTAAGATTCAATTTCCTGTGGCTGCTCTGGAAAACCTAGTTTAGATATTCAAATGGGAACTGACCTGGTGATAGAATATTTCTAGCACGGTGTTATTAAACATGACCTGTTTCTCAAAACAATGTATCCTTCCAGTGCCAGGTGTCTGGATGCATTAGATGGTATCTGAAGAAAGTGATTGTGGCAGACTCTCATTTGTAAGGTTATTTAAGACCTATTTGAGTATTTTGACATGAAATTTCCTCATTTGCTTTCAGTGAAACACTGTATCTTTTGTCAGTTTTGGCTTTTTCATTTGAAAAAGGAATACTGGCCTTTATGGACTATGAGACAATTAAGAGATAGATTAATACATAGGGCACAGCGGACAAATGGGCAAATGTGTGTGTGGTTTTCTCCTATATAAATTTCATGACTGCATTGATAGTTATGTTTATAGGCACTATGAGGCAACTGAACTTACCCAGTACTTTCCATTCTAAAACCCTAGTTTCAGCAGCTTGCAATTTTTACAAATTAAACATCAGCATCTGGGCCAAATAAGTGGAGTGACGGTGACACCTCTAACAGTTTTACCCAATAGTACCTCAAATGGGAGTCACCCCTCAAAGTTTTGTCAAATGTACTGATATTGCAAGGCACATCCCATAAGAAAACCCATGAGGCTATTAATCACCTTGTATTAGGAACTAGGTTAATATGGTACTAGAGAGATCTTGCTTAAGGACACACGCTGACCAATGAAAGTTAAAAAGAAGTATTCACTGAACACTGTCCAGCCTGTTCAGTGAATGAAGTAGTGTGCCTTGAATAAAAGTCATGACATCTGTTTCCCTAGATTGCAATCAATAAGTGACTGAGCAGAACCTTTGTTCTTGCACACTCAGCTTTTAACAATTTGATTAAGCAACCTTTGTAAGGGTCGTGGGAGAAGAGACTGAGAGGGATGGTTGCTTTTTTAAGATAATAACAAAAAGTCCATCAAAGCTATTAGTCTATTCCCTCTTTGAATGAAAATCAGACAGAAGAAGTAGTTAAGGTGCTCCTAGTTTAACTTAATACCTAAGCCTTTAGTTCCTCTATTTCTGACCAACCACAAACTGAAATTATTCCAGGTGGGCTAAGACATTTCAGTGAGTACTTTATACTAGTAGCTTCCAGCTGCACCTTCTGGTTGGCACAGTGCTCCCATCTGCCAGTGGGAATAAATGGTAAACTGCAATCAGGCTGTTAGCTATTTAGGGGTTCAGGAAGCAAGCAAAAGATTGATGGTCAGGCGTGCAGCTCGTCAGAGTATATTCAGCAGAAGTCCCTAAGGAGACTGTTTTATTTTCATGGACTTCACTGTTTCTGCAGGAACACTGCTGCTTCCAGGCATTGCTGCAACTATCTCAAATGTGAACTCTCTCCTTATTCTTTTCCTTACTCAAGCCTCAGTCTACAGAAAGACTAACCTAGTGGGAATAAGCACACCACAGGGAGGCTTTCAACTTCAAACAAGCCCTGGTACCCTACGGTGGATAAGTGAAATGATACAAATTCCCCTCAAATAATCTGCCTCGTTGTGGTGGTGTGTTACTGCTATTACTATTATAATAGTCTTCTACTATTACTATTATAATAATTTTTCACTTTTAGTCATTAATACCACTTATTTTCTACTATTTCATATATGTTCAGACCAAATTACTGGCTTTCTCATAATCTCTAGGGGAATTTATTGGCAAGAATTTTTTCAACACATTGCTGTATCCTGTGCCACTACTTTAGGCATAATGAAATACCTCTGTAATTCCACCATGACTGCAGGACTCTCACTGTACTCATTCAGCTTTACATAACTTGTTTGTGATATACATGTTCTGTCTGCTTTTTCCCCTGTTTCAAACTACCAGTATGCCTTACAAAACCAGCCCCAGCCAGGCAACTGCAAAGCCAACAAGTTTGTTTACACGGGAGGCCAAAAACTGATGCAACAGGTCAAACTCTGGTCTCATGTACACTTGTACTAAATGTTAGTCAGGTCTTCTCCATAATGTATACTGTGGTTGTGCCTCAGTTTTGAATCTCAGGAACTTCTGGGTTGCATGCATTGCCAGTATGCTGTCTCTACATGTCTCTCGTGTACAGTTTTGAAACAGCTTAGCTATGATTCCCTGGGGAGGTTTGATTTAGTGTGAAGGAGATCGGAATAATAGAATTACAGAATGGCTTGTATTGGAAGGGATTTTAAAGACCATCTAATTCCAACTCCCCTACCATGAGCTGGGACACCTTCCACTGGATCAGGTTGGTCAAAGCCTCATCCAGCCTGGCCTTGAACACCTCCACAGATGGTGCATCCACGACTTCTCTGGGCAACCTTCTCCAGCATCTCACCACCCTCACAGTAACAAATTTCTTCCTGATGCCTAATCTGAATCTCCCCTCTTTCAGCTTAAAACCATTACTCCTCATCCTGTCACTACATTCCCAGACAAAAAGCCCCTCGTCATCTTTCCTATAGGCCTGCTTTAGGTACTGGAAGGGTGCAATAAGGTCTCCCTGAAAGCTGAAGAAGAAAGACTGAAGAAGTTGACTGAACTTAAACTGAAGAAAAAAGAATTATCCTGGGGAAAAAAGAAAATGTCTTGTAGAAATGCTATTTTCAGATCTTGAGATATGGTAGCTAAGTGTAAATAAAGAATAAATGCATCTTTTTAAGCCCTTAAAATGGGAGGTAGGGACAAGTATGCAAAGTATTTCCAGCCTGCCTAATCCCACAGTACACCAAGTATTTAGAAAAGACAATAAAATGAAGATTGAAGATTTGTTAGTTATAGAGAATTTAATTTTGATTTACAAAAAATTCTTGTAGGCTCAAATGCGTTACTGAAATACTTTTCTTCTCTTTGAAACTACTACTTGCATACCCACAGGTAACATGGGCATTCAGCAATAGAAACAGTGTCCCTCTTTTGTAATTTATTGTCTTACTCATTTTCACATGAGCACAGATTTGTGTTCTGAAGAAGCTGGGGTTTGATTTTTTGAAAGTAGCACAGATACTTTGCATTCATCTTGCACAGTTCTGTTGACAAATATGTATCTTCTGTGATCACATGGTCATAACATATAAGGACCAATATCCACCTTGTAACGTTAACACTAAAATGGCTGGAAGACTGTAACACAGCCGGCAGAAAGAGCTGTGAGACCAACTGCCTTATCAGCTGAATCTCAGGAGTAACTTGGTAAAACAAGCAAGAGTTCTGCCAGTGCAGGCCAGTACAAAAGGAGAATTAAACCCAGTGTGAGCACTCATGCTAAATCCATGCTGTATAAGCACAGTACTATGCCATTTTCCTCTTTTTTTCATTCCACACTGTAAATATAATTAAAAAAATTACGGAGGTAGTCCTGCTTCCTCACTATGTCAGTTGTTGACCATCAGGAAGGATAGTTCAGCACTAATAAAAGCACAAAGCCACTGAAGTCAATATTGATTTGAACATGTGTTATTGAAAAGAAACTATAACTGAATGAGCACACAGCACAATAATCCAAGTGCAACCATGGAAGAAAGAAAACCCTAGGGATGTATTCTTCTAGTAAATCCTGTATTTACTAGGAAAAAAGACTGAGGCTAGACATCTGCACATACCTGAGTAGTAAGGCACCATGCATCAGCTCAGCATAGAGGGGCTGAGCAGGCAAAAAGTGTAGAGCAGGCACTGACCCCACTCCCTGAGAGCCCCTGAGATGCACACCACATTCAAGTGTACTTGGTCCCCATCTCTCCAGCCATTTCAGTAGGAAGGTGGGGAGGTTGTCAATTCCTTATCCTATAAGAAGCACGGAAGTGAAATTTCTGAGCCTGGTTTGCTGCAACTGCTTCCAGCTCCTCCAGCCTAACACCATCTGGCTTGAAAGTGGCTGCTTCACGGACCTCTTCCCATGAAAGCAGTCCTGGTCAAGGCTCAGGTTTTGTTATCTACTTGATGCTCCCTTCCCTGAAGTGCTTCTCTCAGATACAGCATTTCACTGAATGAAGGCAGCAGCAAGCACATAGCTTTAACTACCCAAGTAACCAAGAGCTACATGAGTACTTTCAGATGCAAGATCCTTCTGACTAATATTCCTGTCATGTCTGACTAATTACAGCCAGTTAAAATGTCAAGAGTTTGGGTTGTTGGTTTTTTTTACTACCTTGCTCCTTACTCACTCTCACAATAAATGATAATCAACTTACATGTTGTTTACTCATTCCATTTATACAGTCCCACAAGGATAAAAGAGGAGCTGCAGCTTAACAACTTTTTCATAGTTTAGGAAGTCTTATGGGTGTTTCTGTCTGACTCAACTCAGTCATTTAAATGTAGGTCCACATTGAAGATAATGCAGATTTAAGTTACCTAAGTGGGAGAATTCTGCTTATGTAAGGCAAAATTCCTTCCAGAGCTCCCTTACCCGTGGCACTGAACTTTTCCACTGCTAGTGAAGGAGAGCAAGCCTGGTCTAGTGGGACATGTCCCTGCCCATGGCAGGGGCATTGGAAATAGATAAACTTTAAGATCCCTTCCAATTCAAACTATGATTCTACAATTCCATGATCTTCACTGCCCTGTTAAGGTACATGCAAGGAGCCCTTCCTGCACCTTCTGAGCACTGGCATAGGGAGGTGGGAGCAGCAGTTCCTGGGCACATGGGTGGGCCATGGAAAGGGAGCTGGCTTAGCCCTGTCACGCACCCCTACAGACGCCTCTCATCCACAAAACCTGACCCTCCACTGATGGTCTGACTCTGAAGGGCAGATCCAAAGGCCAGGTGCTCCTTCAGTGGCTCTCTCAGCCATGTGCAGCTCTCATGCCAAACCTTTTAGAAATGGCAAAGGATTTTACTTGATGTTCATGAGACAGAGACATTGCTGATAAAACTATTATACACCGGGGTATAATCCAGTATATATCTAAAGGCAGCAATAGCCTAGGAAAGAGCCTGGGAAAGAAATGCCTAAAATGAGAGACTGTAAAGAAAATGCATATCACAGAATCACAGAATCACAGAATAACCAGGTTGGAAGAGACCCACTGAATCGTCGAGTCCAACCATTCCCACCAATCCCTAAATCATGCCCCCAAGTACCTCATCTACCCTAACCTTAAACACCTCCAGGGATGGCGACTCAACCACCTCCCTTGGCAGACCATTCCAATGCCTAACCACCCTTTCTGTGAAGAATTTTTTCCTAATCTCAAGCCTAAATCTCCCCTGGCGGAGCTTGAGGCCATTCCCTCTCGTCCTGTCCCCTGTCACTTGGGAGAAGAGACCAGCACCCTCCTCTCCACAACCTCCCTTCAGGTAGTTGTAGAGAGTAATAAGGTCTCCCCTCAGCCTCCTCTTCTCCAGGCTGAACAACCCCAGCTCTCTCAGTCGCTCCTCATAAGATTTGTTCTCCAGCCCCTTCACCAGCTTTGTTGCTCTTCTCTGGACTCGCTCCAGAGCCACAACATCCTTCTTGTGGTGAGGGGCCCAGAACTGAACACAGTACTCGAGGTGCGGTCTCACCAGTGCCGAGTACAGGGGGAGAATAACCTCCCTGGACCTGCTTTATATATATAAATATATATTTATATATAAATGTATATTAAGAAATGTGGGCAAAACAAAGAATGCTGACAATATTTACCCTGCTGCAACTGACTTCCCCATCAGTTTTTTCAGGTCATTTGTTTAATGCATGGAAACTATTGATTTTGTCTAATTAAGTCTTTTCTGTGCATTTCACAGGGACAAATGCTAAGCATGGACTGCGCTGTAAGGCTTGTAAGATGAGCATCCACCACAAGTGTACAGACAGTATTGGACAACAGCGTTGCATGGGCAAGCTGGTAAGTGAGCAGCTCAGGGCAGCAAGTGCAGTTGGAGGCACCAGCATGTTCTGAAGTTGCTTGCTTTGTGTGTCTGACCCTCTGGCTGGTATTTAACCGATGCATTAACTGAACTGAAACCAGGTCACTTTACTGAGGTGGGAAAAGTAAAGACAGGTAGTGCCTTATTATCAATTTGGGAAATTGCTACTACTCAAAAACCTGAACAGAAATGAAACACAAATCTCTGTTTTCTGGATGTGAAAATTGTCACAAAATCCAAACTTAGCTAAATATGAGAATTGATTCCCTTGATTTAAATTGTACTTGTAGTGTAAATCTCTTATGAAATGCTGTAAATTAATCAAAATAACAAATAAAAAATAATTCAAATTATGTTTTATTGGTTTTTTCTACTGTTAGGGCTTGACAAAAAGCTGTAATTGGTCTTAAAAAGAAAACCAAAACATATTTCATCGTGAGACTCTATACAGCTTGAATCAGTTTCTCAGCAGGAGAGGCTGGAAGGAAACCTGCCCCTGTACAGACACAACTTGTCTCACCTTCCAAGCGTCAAACTCTCATTACTGGCAAAGACAGGACACTGCTTTTGAGACTATTCTAGGTCAGTCTGATGCCTTTTATAGGAATATAGTTCTTTTGCTTCCTTCTAGAAAAAGAAGTTGGTAAACAACCGTTTGGAATATGAAAACTGAATATATGTATTCATATATCAGATATTCTCAGATTTGTTGCAATCTGAAGGCTCCTGAGACAAATATGAGTGAAAATCAAATAGGTTTATTGTGCTAAAGATGAAAAAAATCAAATGTTAACTTCAAAAGAGCTAGAAAATCCACCTCTCCCTGGAAAGATCTTTCCTCCCCAGGAATATTTAGTGAATGTTATTGCTGTTTATATACCTGCAACAAGTATTCATAAACCATAATTGTAGCCCTAGTGAGAAGCATTCTGCTATAGGAATTTGGTCTGTGAAAAGCTAAATGACCTCATTGTAAGCCTTGGACAAGCCACATATTAAATCATGATAACTTTCACACATTTCTTGATTCCCACCTCAACTCTTGTGGATATAAGTTTATAAAAGCAGAAAAGTAGAGACCAAATTTAAAGCAGGAAGTCATACTGCAAAGTCATGGGAGTTTTATGAGCTCATATTGTGTCTTAATCTAGTTTGTCTGGGTGCAAATTGAGGCTGGGGAATCTGGAATTTATTCCGCTAAGAAATCAAATTTATCAGTCCCCATTCCTTCTCAATCTATACTGTAGCTCATTAGCAAAAGAACTAGTTGTCTAACAATTTTTGATGTCATGATGAACAGGGGATTCAGAAAACATACATTTCCATGTGACTTTTCCAGTTCTCACCATGACTAGAAGTTCTAACAACCCACAAAGATTAGAAATATGAGAGACCATTTGTGAATCTTCAGTACCATAGAAGGTGCTTTCAAAGACTTAGATATTTGCACCTTCACTGTTTAGAACTCATCTGGTGATGAGTTTTTTGACCTTTAAAGACAAAAAAGCAGTGGAAGCTGCAGTCAGTCAGCACAAATCTTAGGAAAAAAACTAAATAAAGGCTTCAAATGCCTTGGGTTCACAAGTGCATATGTGGGAACATAAGGATTAGGAGTTAGGGTAGGGAAGAATAGGCACATGTTCAGCAAATGCAAAATGATGCAAATTCACATTACATAAGAAAGAAAGAGGGACACTTCTCAGAACCTCTAATGATTCAACACTTCTGCTGCAATTAATTAGTTCTGCTTTTGTGTAAAACAAAAGAAAAGGGAGGCCTGAAAATCAGTCCCTCTTCCTTCCACATAAATACCGGAAACTGTTTTTTTCCAAGAGAAAATTCAAATAAATCCCTGATCTCTAAACCACACACACACTCAACCACAAGAGGCAAATTTCCAGCCTCGCCACACTGTTCTGCTACTAGCCAAAGAGCTGAGGTTATTTTTACTACATCAGTCATGGCAGCAATGCACTTCATTTGGTTTTGCTTTCTCTCCCTCCAGCCGAAGGGATTTCGACGGTATTACAGCTCACCACTACTCATTCATGAACAGTTTGGCTGCATCAAAGAAGTGATGCCTATTGGTAGGTTTTGATTGCTTTTCCGTTCCGTTTCCTTTTGGCAGTGCTCTGCAACAGCAGCGGCAGACTTTCAGCTCCTTTCAGTGACTGGATGTCCTTCTGCCATCTCAGGAAAGGACCACTTCAAAGATACAAAGCTGGAAGTGGAGAGGAGAGGGTGTGTTTATTGTGCTTTTCACTCAAAACCCTCTACACATAACCTCTTAGTATTTACCATGTTTAAAATAATAACTACCTGAGCTGAAGGCAGAAACTTAGAAAGCAGGAAGCACTGGAATACTGAGGTGAATATCAGAGCTGGGAAGAACAAGATAAATGACCAGATAAGAGAGATCAAAACAGTGGGAGGCACTCAAACTGTTGTCCTGGCTTTTGAAGGGCTTTGCTAGGTTTCTGTCCTTTTTCACTTACACTTACTTTCCTCTTATATGTCACTATTGATCATGTCTACACATTGTCCAAGTATTGAAAAGACCAGATTTTGCTCCTTGTAATACCAAATTTGTAAAGAGAAACATTTTGAAATTGAGAAGTTGAGTTGAAAAAAAATATAAAATACTTCTCCCTCCACCAGTACTTTGACCAGCCAAGACTGGCAGTGCTAAAAACGAAGGTCAGAACTAGGTAGTCAGCTTAAAATTACATGTCTCAGGGCATTTATTATACTTCATTGTTTTCTGCAGTTGAGAAAAAAATAATTACATAGATTCTATCTGAGATTCTCTTTCTAAAAAAAAAAATCCATCATTTTTGTTAAAAGTAATAGGAACATTTTGATCAGACTCTGGCAGAAAATTGAGGTATGCTTTCCTTCCATCAGAATTCAAAATCCTATATTTTCTCCATATTATGGCCAAGTACTTCATTCCTACAAAGTGCTACAGGTGTACTATATTCTACATGTCTACTGCTTTGTTCTGCAAGGGAGGTTAAGGTCTAATACTGCAATATCTAGAAGAGGATTTGAACTAGATTTGCTCGTGCCAATTTGAGTCATCTGTTTGTCTGCTATCGGAGATGACTTTGAGGGCAGATAAGAGGGACAGTGGAAATGAGAACTGAATGGATATATGCCACTGAGGATGGTGTCCATTCTAGCTATTCCTCAAATGAGCTGAACAACCTAGACGATGTTGCCAGAAGCAGGTACCTACTCATTCATGCCTCTAGTCCCCACATGGCACCACAGTGGGGATATTGGTACCTTTCAAGGAAATTCCAGGCCATCCTGTTTACCCAAATTAGCCAAGTGGTATCATTGTGAGGGTAGATGGATTAAAGATGATGGTCCGCCCACACCACAAAAGTGCTCATGCACAATGCATGGGGTTTTTCTCTTCAAGCATCTACAATTGCAAGCAAACCAAGAGATCAGTGGTAGCAACATGGAGCAAACATGGATTAAATCCTCTTGGTACTTTGTCTTCCTTACCACAGTGTAGGCAGAATCATGGTGATTAGAGGAGGAGAATGTCAGGTGAAGAGAGATGAAGCTATGGCAGGGACCCAAAGAGCCTGTATGAGGGAAGGACGATCTCTATGAGAGCAGAGGGGCAGCAGAAAATCACTAGCAAAACTCAGTCCCACTAAGTTCATCAAACATTTTTCATGAGGACAGTCTCTCGATTTGTGTTTCTTAGCGTACACCCCAACATGTTGCTAGAGGCAGATGTCTCTCCAAGTAGAGCAGGAACATGACCAGAAATATCTTCAAGGAACTGATGTATGTTTTGCTCCTTCTGTTGCAGCCTGTGGAAATAAGGTTGACCCTGTGTATGAAACTCTCCGCTTTGGGACTTCCTTAGCTCAGAAAACCAAAAAGGGCAGTTCTGGAAGTGGGTCTGAATCTCCCAACAGAAACTCTGTAAGTACATCACATCTTTCTTCTGTTTTCTTAGTGGAGGAGCAACAAACATTCATTCAAGGGAGTTTGTATCAGAGTTCACAAAACTTGTATTTCAAATAGTAAAAAAAATTCTCACTCCCAGCTTCCAAATTGAGACCAGAAAACCTATTACTTTTGCAAAACTGAGTTTTAAGTATCTTTCAGATGACCCTTCAGTAAGAGAAGAATACAAGTTAAATTAATAATCTTTTATTTGATTATAAATGGAAATTATATTATTTTAATATTGTATATCCCTGTAAAAGTGGAACAGAGATATTTAACTGTCATGTTGGAGTGGACAAATCCTGCCTGTTGGTAGTGGCGTCCATTTACACTTCATTCAAGTGATTGCAATGGAGTGAAGTTCTCAAGGGCCTAAATTTAAAAGTATAAGCTCCACAGTACAAGCCCAGCCAAAATTAAGCCACTGCTATTGCAACAAGGCAATGGACTGATACCTTCACCCCTGCTCAGTGTAGGCTCAGGAGGTCATCACAGGTCTGAGGTCCTCTCCCCCAAAACCCAAATACAGCCAGCTATGCTCAACTTTTTGTATTTAGACAGGGAGATTTTCACTTTTGTGTAATCACCATCATCCACTCTCTCTTATCAAAAAGTCACTTTCTTCAGGATCATGGCAGAAGAACTGTAGGAGGACAAAGGAAATGACAGAAATTGTAGTTTCCTTAGCCCTGCCTTTACTAAATCCATATGTAGTTCAACAATAACACTTAAAAATTTCTTCCTTACAGAAATGGTTATTTTGACAGTATTGAGACTCCATAAGATCAAGGTCTCATTCATGGTGTTCAAAGAATGTTTCATCCCCTCTCGTCTCTCATAAACAGACACTTAAGCTTATGCTTGGGGCTTTCTTTTTGTTCCCCCCAAGAGATCCTTCCTACTCTGCCACACTCAACAACCACCACAACAAACTCACACCTGAATATACTGGAGGCTAAAGCTGATTGTCATGTCTGAAAATCAGACCCAAGTTATCTGACAATCTCTTCTGCACATAACTCAAAATACAAATCATATGTTTAATCTAGAGTTGTGCTAAAAATCTGTTTATGTTTGGTATAACATTTCTCAGGCACTTATATGTATGCACACTCACATGGCTGAACTATAACCTCAGGAGATGTAGGTGGTGTCTAAACAGATGTCTGTTTGTGTCAGATGGGAAAGAAGACAGACAAATTTAAAGAAAAAAATGAAATCTGCAAGTTAGTTATTAAAGGATGTGTCTTCTATCCATTGCTGTTTGTGCCTTAAAAGGAATTTGGGAATTTCCATTATTTTTTTAAATCCAAAGTGACTCTACCACCTGCCGCATTGTGATTACATTTCTTTCTTTCAATTATTTAATGTATTTTGAAACAGAAGTTCTACAAATGTAATTATTGCTTTCTAAATCAATGAAGTATTATGTTGAATTATGAATGACAAATCAAGCATAGAAATCATGAACACTGTGTCAGCTAGCCCTAGGGTAGCTAGGTGGGATGTGGGTGTGGAACGAGGAACACAAGTTCATTATGGGAATTCCTCCAGGGTATTGAGGCTGAGGAAGAGAATATAACACGTCAGCATACAGAAAACAGAAAACATTAGGGAACTGAATAAATAGACATGTGAAACCATAACTTCTGCCAGTGAAAGCCTGTGGATTGAGGCAAGGATAAGAACCAGGGGCAGACACAACTCTGATCCAAATGATGGGGCAATGGATCTTTACAACTGTGATGTGTGACCCATGAATAGGCAGTAACCAGTAATCAGAGCCAGGGACATGACACAGAAACCTAGCTAAGAATACACCACAGCATGTGAACTGGAAGTTAATACATAGGGACTAAAATCCTCAATTCTGTGCTGCTCTGCTTGTCTCAAAGCGTAGGCTGCAATGCAGCTGTGAGGCTCAGAGCAACACTGGGGATCTGCAGTTGGGCTGTGCCCCAGCCTTTGGAGCTAGGAGGTGCTTCAAATTCTGCCATGGCACTAAACGAAGGATGCCGGGGATATGGTGACACCTGGGATTCTGCTTCACCTTTCAGGTGGTATCCAGGGTGTCGAATGCCTTGTGCTGGGTCAGAGCAACATTGTTACTCCTGCTGAGGGTAGCTAAAAGTGAAGGAAATTAGCTGGAGAGCTGTGCCATACCTCCACAACCATGAAGTTTCCAGGACTGTAATTCATGTCTGTGCAGAGTAGAGATAACCATTTTGCTCTGAATTAGACTAAGTATTTTTAACATGGCTGAGCAGTGTGGACAAACCCACTGTGATTTTTCAGCCCAGATTCTGCATATCCCATAAAAGAAAGTGGCCATATGCTTCAGATTTACTACCTACTTGCTTCCCTGAAAAATGTGCTTCTGCAACCCACATTTATAACAGAAAGTCACCTGAGGTGATGTAAATGTGACTTCATTTCTTAGTTTTTCATGGACCAGCTCCTCTCAAAAGCAGTCTTGTACCTCTACTATTTGTCTTAGACAATTTGTCATATAACTCTTGACTGAAAAATCATTAAAGGTAGCTAAGTTTAATTCAGGAGGATTTGTATGAGGTCTGTGTCAGAGACATTCACTACAGGTTCCACATGCAGAAGTGCCCAACAAAATGTGAAGTTAATCAGCAATTATGAAGTTAGTCTATGAAGACTGAGGAACATGCCACTGCAATAAGCTGAAAAATAGCTGGGACTTAACTTATTCAGCAAAGCCAGTCTTTCTCTTCCCCACCCAGCTGCTCGAAATCCCTAGATATGCTCTACACTGATTCCTTGTTAGCACTGCTATTGCAGTGCCTCTCATCCAGGGCTGACCCATTTGTGCAAGATGCAAGACAAGCATGACCTGCTGCGAAAGGCTGAGTCTAAAACCAAGGCATATCAGAGCAGTAAAGCAGAAGATTCCTAAAACAGCAAGGAAACAAGAAAACCTTAACATACCTGTGGCATAAATCTACTTTAAACCACTTGATTATTAGTATCCTTGGACAGAGAAGTAGCCAGGAAAGAACTATACAAGGGAAATGAAATTATAAAGTACTTTCTAAAAAAAATATATTGTCAATAGTAGTAAAAGGAAAAATCAATATCAAGATCTATGAAGCAATTCAGATTTTTGTGCCCCTGAACAAAAACAGTGAATGTGCCTCATTTGGCATTTCTTCCTGTAACTCAGGCAAGGGTCTGTAAAGCAATGGACAGAGTTATGTGGACAGTATACTGTGGACAGTATAATTCTAGAATGCCATGGAGCAGTGAAGTTAAATCCTCCCATGTGTCTTAAAATTGTGTTAACAAGTTTAGAACAAAAAGCTTAGGAGCATATAAGGATTTTCAGATTAGAGAGGACATCTAACTCAAGTTCAATGTTTGTGTTTTTTCATGGTTATCCAAGACGTTTTACCCAAAAGAAGTCACATGTGGAGAGTTCAGAAACTGAAGTTTTGTAAGGTCAGATTCGAACAGAGTTGTTTGGAGCAGCTCCTGGTTCCTGTCAGGCTATACATGGAGAAGCTGACTACCCAACCAAGGAATCTGGTGCCTAATGCAGAATATAATTCTGAGGCTTGAGATTATGTCATATCATGTTTTCCTGCACCCTTAGAACAATAGGTCTCTAATCATGATTGACAATAATATGGTACAAATAAATCATAGTAAGTCTAACAACAACATTTGGGTTTCAATACCATAGCAGCCAGCTGACTGTTTCAAAAGAAAGGGAAGGCAGATATTTAAAGACTAGCTCCTTTCATAGCATGTTAACAGAATTATAATCACCTTTACATTACTGAATAATGTATTCAGGGTTAAGAAATTAATAATCAATAATTTTAATTAATATCAATTTCCTTGGTAGACATCTATATTGTTTACCTGAAAGATCTACAAATTCTACCAGGCCCTGTAATTTTTACAGAGAACAACATTGTTTAGCATAGTCCTTTGTTCCTTAACTTTTGCTTAACTTTATAATGCAGAAATCTTTTGTACTCCAGACTGGAAACTTGGTCTGGAGTTCTTTCTGGGCTTTCTCTGCTCCCTGTGAAGCAATTTGCTGTGCATCGCCAGATACGACATTTTCTGCAATCATGTTACACTGACTACCTCTCCTCTGATAGCACCCAAGTACTGCATTCCCAAAAAGGCTCTTGCATGGTCTTATTTCACCTCATCATCTGCTTTTTCTGGCTTATCCCATCTCATTCACTCTTTCTGTCCCTGCAGACAGCTGACCTGGCACAAGTTCCTGAGGAAGGCAATAGCTCTGCAGGCACCCTTGACATAAGCAGGAAACGCAGCAACAGCGGTGAGTGCTGCAAGGCCAGTGTAGCGTCTTTAGATGTGTAGGCCTGTGTACAAACAATTTCAGATGTGGTTTTATGACATGCCTGTGTTATACCAGCATTCTGGTTTTCAAAGCAGGAGGTGAGTGGGAAATTTTATTGATGCCAGAATTTGGGGAATGCTTTTTGCTATTCAGATGAAATCCAAGCCACCAGTTTTCTTAACTTCTTTTGTGTCCAGACCTGACACTGGGCCAGATTTGGCTCCATCCCTTATCTCCTGTGCTTCATGAACATGACTGTAGACTAACCACTTAACTTGCTTCAGTTCCACATTGGCAAAGTAGAACAAAAATAATACTTTTCACTTCCATATGTTTGACTTGTCTACATGCCTCTAGATACTATAACCTCTTTGGGACAGCAAATTAATCATATTGTATCTATATGTCTGTAAAATTTCCAACACAATGAATCCTGATCATACTTGTAGCTTCTCAGTACAACTGTAGTATATGCCGAGTAATATTAATAGTCTTTGTCTGCTTTGCAATACAGGAGTTATGTTTTTACAGCATTGGTATGATGGGATTTTAAGACCATGATACCTATTGAGATCTTAGTAATGAAGCCACTGAGGGATGCTGTTTGTGACCCAGTGGTTGCATTCAGTTATGATGAGGGAAACAGTAAGTACAAAGGGTTTTGGAGCACTAAGCAAAACTTCAGGACCAAACCATCAAAGCAGCTTCTCTAACAGCACCTGAAGGCTGCTTTCCTGAATCTCACATGAGATGTACACCACAAAAATAAATCACAGTGAGCGTAGCTTTCTTCTCTTAGACCACTAGTGCTCCTTACATGCTGCTAGCAATCCATGTAGGTGAAATACCACCTTCAGCTGTCCATTCCCATTTTATGCTACCTCCTTATTCCTTTTCTCCCCTCCAGGCCCTATCACTTTTCTTTACTGTATTCTATCATTTCTCCTTCTCATTTTTTTAACATCCCAACTACACCATTTGCTTTCTCCTGACAATTGTTTTCGGTTTTGTGTTGCAAGTGCAAGTTGACCTGACCTGGTTAAAGATAGACAATTCAATCTGCTTCATATTGTTTAATCTTTCCCATCTGAGGAACTCTTGGAGTTTTCAGAGAACTTTGTATTTTGTTGTTGTCCACTAGTTTCATTTCTGAAATGCAAAGAAACTTTTTTCTCCAAGATCTGCATTCACTGAATGCACTGAGAGGCATTCAAGGAACTTACTCAAAGAGATTAGTTTAAAAACTCAGCATGTGTCAAACCTCTAAATAACGTCCGTGGCACATTAACGATTCCTTTGATCAGCACTGGCTTTTTTACAATCCATCCTTCAGAGGCTCAGGGTATAAATTATGCATCAGACACTCCAAAATTTTCTCCTTGGTAGATTTTTTAGTAAACTGCCCGCACTGTTTGCACAAGCTGTGGAAATGGCAAAAACCTTTGCAGATTACAAAAATCCCTACTTTTTTTTTTTTATCTGATGCAAATAAATATGGGAAAAGATGCATTTCTGTTGTGTGGAGATGCTAACTATGTACCTCTTTGGCCTTCAGATTCAAGTGCATCATGGTAATATCCAGAGACCATGAGCTAAACAGAGATTAAAAAATTAAAAAGTAAATTCAAAATGTTGTTACAGGGTGTCCAATGCCTCTTTAGCAGTGAGTTTCACATACAACTCCTATAGACTCCTATGACAGCAACTTCAAAGGAAGATGCTTTCATTCAGGCTCTGGCACACATACTGCGAAGCATAACTTTCTAGTTTGCAATGTAGCTCCATCGCCTTCAAATTTGAGTGCTTCCTTGTAATATCCAGAGACTGGGAGCTAAACAGAGATTAAAAATTCAAGGAAGTAAATTCAAAATGTTGCTACAGGATAATTCACCACTCCATTTTCCTCAGTTGTCCACTGCATCTTCAGCAGGAAATTCCACGTTAATGCCTCGATGAATCACGTCTATTCAACTTCTTTTTTATTTTCACCAAAAACCGTCTTCTGCAAAGAAGATTTCAGGAAAATAATAGAATCATAGAATCATAGAATCACCAGGTTGGAAGAGAACCACCTGATCATCGAGTCCAACCATTCCTATCAGTCACTAAACCATGCCCCTTAGCACCTCATCCACCCATCCCTTAAACACCTCCAGGGATGGTGACTCAACCACCTCCCTGGGTAGCCTGTTCCAGTGCCCAATGACCCTTTCTGTGAAAATTTTTTTCCTAATGTTTAACCTAAACCTCCACTGGCAGAGCTTGAGGCCATTCCCTCTCGTCCTGTCACAAACACAGAAGAGACCAGCATCCTCCTCTCCACAACCTCCTTCCAGGTAGTTGTAGAGAGCAATAAGCTCTCCTCTCAGCCTCTTCTTCTCCAGGCTAAACACCCCCAGCTCTCTCAACCGTTCCTCATAAGGCCTGTTCTCCAGCCCCTTCACCAGCTTCGTTGCTCTTCTCTGGACTCGCTCCAGAGCCACAACATCCCTCTTGTGGTGAGGGGCCCAGAACTGAACACAGTACTCAAGGTGCGGTCTCACCAGTGCCGAGTACAGAGGGAGAATAACCTCCCTGGACCTGCTGGTCACGCCGTTTCTGATACAGGCCAAGATGCCATTGGCCTTCTTGGCCACCTGGGCACACTGCTGGCTCATGTTCAGTCGCTGTCAACCAACACTCCCAGGCCTTTCTCCTTCAGGCAGCTTTCCAGACGAGATTCTTTTCCTGAAGGGAAACAGTGGAAAAGACACATGTGTGGCTGTGTAATTTCTTCTGTGGGCTCCTGTGAAAATAAATTCAGGGGAAGATGTTTTAATTCAGGCCTGGCACACATACCGTGAAGCAATGATTCCTAGTTTACAACCTTAAGATGGCATACCTAATTTTCAGCCCTTCAGCCTTTTCTAAGCCGGTTACACTCCTTCACTGCTGGGAATTGCCATCTGTAACAGAAGTACTTCAAGCCAAAATGTACTTTAAGTGACATGTATGAGCCTGTTATCAACAGGGATTTGAGCACTTTCCCCTGGAGTCAAATATAGAACATCCTCCCTTCCAACCCAGGCTTGTTGAGCACTTCTTGGCAAATACAAGGATACTGTCCAGCTCCTTCCCCTCCCGCTGGGTCAGTTCCACTGCTCATGACTCTGTACCTTAGTAACTCAGCTTTATTTTCTGTCACCAAGCAGAAATTACTCCAAATATGCTGCTGAAATACTACCACATTGTCTGGTGATTGACTTTCTGCAAGCCCAAATTGTTCCTAGTTACCCAACTATTTATTCTACTTTTTCTCTTTGCCTCGCTAATTACTTTTCCTCTGGATGCAAAAACCAAAACACAGTAATTTGAGTAGGACTTATATACTGCCAGATTTTCACATCCCTTTATACATGTCAGACACACATACACCTCTGTACTAGAAGATACAAGAAATTATTTTTGAGGGTTGCCCTCTAGTACTCATGACATTTTGCAGGGTCAGAGTCCCTCTACAACAGGACTTAGTGAGGAGCACTGTGACTACCCAGGCTGGCTACAGTCAGACCATGTGTTTGTGTGTGCTTGTGGATGTGTGTGTCACTTTGTACAAAATCTCTCTCATTCATACTGTAGCACCCTTTCACTTTTCTTTCCTCTATTACAAGTACACTACTTTTTTTTCAGTATCTAAGTACAACTCTCTACTATCAAAGAACCTTACAATTTCATTCGTAAAACTTTTTCAAAGATTCTGTTTGATTGTCATTTAAAAATGTAGAATAGCCACAGAAATGTGAACCAATGGAAGAAAGGGTGAATAAGTCAAAGGGCAAATTGGGGAAAGAAAATCAGATGTTTGGTGTTCCTTGGCACCTTCTTTCCCCGGAACACTAGCCATCACAGATGAAGAAAAAAAGAAAATGTGCTCAATCACCCTGCCACTTGGGACTATTCTGGAGATTTCGAAATTGTTAGAGACAACGAAACCCAGCTTCTGGTGAAAACACTTGCAGAGGTAAATGGTACTCACAGATGCTGATAGTTCTAGATGCTCAAAGGATGCAGCTATTAAAATCACATTCAAACTTTATCCAGAAGTAAGAAACACCAGGCAGTTCTTAAAACATGAAGAAGGATTTCAGTAAATGTAGTGAAACCATTGTGGTTTACCTAGGGAAATAACCAAGGTCAGGCATCAATCAGTTCACAAAGCAATTACAATGGAGGGTAGCTGATTAGAAATCAGGCATGTTAGGTGCTGTGCCCAATGTCTTATTCTGTGAGATTTTGATGTAGTAATTTAGTAACAAATTTTCAAACATATGATAACCTGTATAATCCGTCCCTTTTGGAAAGCAATTTGAGTACCTCCTATAAAATCAGAGAGAGAGGCAGTGTCTCAGGCCCTCAGGTAGAAACTACTGGAGAGAGATCAAAGGTGGCTATCACACAATTAGAAATAGAGGGTCAAAGAAGGGGAAGAAAAGGTTTTGCATGATTTGGCAATCTTTCTGCAATATTGCTCATATATGGTCGTCAGGTTTTGCAGGTGCTTTTAAACAGAAATACTGCTCATCCCAAACATGAAAATACAGCATTTAATATGAGGATAAAGCTGCAATTAGGAGCCCTAGATGCTGTTCCCAGTTCTGAACTTGGATATATTCATCTGATCAAAATGATATATTTGTTACAGTTGAAAATTCTTCAGCAAAGAGATTATTTTGTGCCATGTGCCAGTGGCATACATGGTTTTGTTGGGGGTGTAGAATGTTTTAGAGGAGAGCACATGGTATCAAAGGAAATATGGGGTAAAAGGAAGAGATTTACAAAATAAAAGTGATCTTGTTGAAGAGGAGAGTCTTAAACTACTGCTAAAATGTCATGTATTTGCTTTATTTCAGTGTTTACATACACCGAAAATGGCACAGAACACTTTGGAGAAGAACCAAAAAATATACATTCCCCGGTACGAATACAAATTTTGTGAGAATGAAATGGGAATAGGACGGCACATAAAAGACCTGTTTTTTATGAATGGATGAGGACATTGAGTACATCTACTGGGTCTTCTAGAGAAGCGTCAATATCTGGCTGTCATGTTCTTGTATAATTTGAGCCACTGTCCATAGCTGGAAGCCATATACAGAACTGGATGGCTCTTTGGTTTACCCTTCATGGTCCCTTTTATCTTTTCTGTTTATTAAACATTGATATTGTGAACACAAAATATCCAATAGGTAAACCATGCCATTACAGCTGAGCTGCAGTAATGTAAAAATCACAGGTTTGGTTTGGAAAATTATTTGGGGGTTTAGACGTGTTTTTTTTTCCTCCAGATTACTACTGAAGATAGAGGAGTCAGTAGCCGGTCTTCTCTGTGGGAAGTCCAGTGCAAGCAGCTTTCTGTATAAGAAAGTAATATTTCCCCAACCTGTTTTTTGGACCTGCATACTGTACAACTCTTGCTCCATCCAAAAAGAGGACTGTGTAATAGTCACCTTCTGTAATGCCAATATTACACTCCTTGGCTTTTAAGAGTCTTAGATTAACAGAGAGCAAAAGGAAAACTCATTTTTAGGATCTCACTCAAAACACCAGCTTATGCAAATTTCTGCTTGTGTTCTTTAGAAGCCTGAAATGTGATCTTGGGATTCAGAGAATCTTATTTCAAATGTAGATAGTTGTCAGCTTAGTGGCTTACATTGTATCTGGGCCATAATCATCTAAAGTGTGAAAGCAATTAGATGATTCCAGCTCATTTCTTGGAAGATCAGTCTCTAACAAAGTCAACCAAATTCTCCTACAGGATAGATATTTATATTTTCTCTTTCTCTTTTTTTCTTAAAGGGACCATTTTATAAAAGCACACTACAAATGAACACCTATGTTGCCTTGTACAAATTTGTACCACAAGAAAATGAAGACTTGGAGATGAGGTAAAGTCCTTATTTAACAGTTAATTTGACCCTGTCATCTATTCTGGAAATAATCACAAATTTTGGTGAACTTTAGTGCAACTTGCCAGGTATTCTGCTCGAGGGACTTCACATTGCATCTTTCTCCTTTAAGAGTATATTCCAACTTCTACATTTGTTCCATGAAGAGTAACACCACTCAGACAAGCCTGCACAATCCAGAAAACACATTGTTGTCTAAAATTCCCTGGTTCCTCAAATTAGAGGGAAAAAGCAACCTGTGGTTCTGTAGCAGAGAATGAAAATGAGCCAGGAAGGAGGGTTAGGGGAGATTTCCAGAGATCTCAGCTCACCTCTGAGGAGATGTAATATGTGGTAGGTTACTGCAACGGAGAAGTACCAGCCCTGATTTCAGCAGCAATTAGTACTGGCCAAAGCCTTATTTCTTTCTCAGCAGCAGGACAGGTTTTCCGAAACTCTGGCATAAGTTGAACATTCCAATTATATGCTTATTCTAAGAGATAGCCTTATTTCACAATTAGTAGAATTAGAGTCCAGGAGACAGGCAATTCCAGGTTTCAGACACTGTAATGAACAGACTAGACTGGACTAGAATATTTGGAAGGGACCTGTAATGATTATCAGAGGCTGTCTGGACACTTCAGGGCTGATAAGAGCCTACATTACCACCTACAGAAATCTAGAGCGCTGATGTAGAGAAAAGATGAGACCTGATAGAGATTTCGACCAGTAGTAAACACCAAGCAAGTTGTCCCTTTTCAGGGATTAGCAGCCTAAGTCTAGGAAGCACGAGTAATGTAGGAGTAGCTGGGATTTCTAGTTTGAATCACTTTTGGAGATTTGACACATCTGTGTTAGACCTGAGCTAACAAACGTCACAAAGAAAAACATGCAAGTTTGACATTAAAAAATCTCAGTGTGCAGACCACTGACATGGAGAGACTTTAGGTTCAGTTGCCATCTTTATCTGACACCCAAATCAATTTATATTTTCTAAGTTATTTTTCTAACAAGCAGGTTGAAGTGCATTTGGAGGATTGGGGTCTCTAAATCCTTCTTGTTGAAAATGTTCTTCTTTGCAGTGTAAGGGCTCCAATGGTGTTACAGACTATTCATTTTCAAGTGGCAAGATGGGCTCCCTTCAAAACTCTTCAAATGTTTTTATGTTAAATACTAACAGGAATAAGGAACTTAGATATCCTTTCCCAAGGAAGAAATCTTTCACCACTGGGACTCTAAGTTGTTCTTTCTCTCTGGCTTCCTTTCTCATCTCAGCAACATTTAATCATTCCAAACACATTGGAAACATTTTCTGATGAGGGCTTGAGGAAAAGTTGCCCTTTCGAAAACATCTTTGTGTGAAAGCTGAAGAACTGGTTCAGATCATTCAGTATTAGAAGACTAACTTGCCTGTTTCTCCAGTTGTCAGCAACAATGATAGCCACTGAGCAAGTGGACCAAAGAGGTCCAGTACATGTCCACCTCCAGTTGTGCCCTGTGCTTCTATGCATGCTCTGACAGAGCATCACACGCTCCAAATGTTTTTGCATGGTCTTATGCTGCTGATACCTCAACAATACAGTGAGTCTAATATGAAATTCAGGGAAAGCAGAGTAATTCGGGGTCAAACTTTAATTTTTTTAAGACTGAAGTAATGTCTCTTACAAGCAGACAGAGCTTTTTGAGGTTAATCCATTTGAAAATGGGCTACCACTTATGTTCTACAATGAAACACTATTATAATTACATAATAACATTGATGAAGTGCCACCAATGTGAGAAAGGAGGTCAAATAATTGTTCAACTACCTGCACAAAATCAGCTCAGCACATTTCGCTTGTTAGCATTTCCAGCTAAATTATTCTTTTAGCTCTGCTTTGGAACTAGGCAGCTGGATGCTGATACTTAGCAATTATAACCCTGCACCACACATTATAAAGGTAAATACGTCCCATTCAAATAAAAAATACATTCCTGGCAGAATTATATCCCTGCTGCCTAATTGCCTTCGTCAGTTAAATACAACTATTTTCCTGCTGCCTTCCTTCTGCAATCACAGCTTGAAAACACAGATAATAAAGTGGTGTGTCCCAACAATGTGAAATGCCTTGAAGTAACAAGATAATGCCTGTAACAAATACAGACTGTATTTTAAACAGTTTCTTATTAAACAGGAAGCAAAAAATCCAGTTTACAGAGGTTATCTCAAAATAAAAATTTAGCCCTAATATAGAGACACCCTCTTTCTCCGTTACAATATATAACTTAAAAAAATCTTGCTGCCTCATTGAGTCTGCCTGCAGTGAATGCTCAGATAAAATGACCAAGGATAGACCACCTTCATAGTAGAAGTTAATTTTGGAAAGTGATGCAGCATATAAATTAAGAGTCATCTTAATCTACTTTCCCCCTTCTAATTACAGGCCAGGGGATATGATCACTCTTCTGGAAGACTCCAATGAAGACTGGTGGAAGGTATGTGGTAATTATCTAATATTTATCTGTTTTCTTTCCAAGAGGAAAAATATGTTATTTTTAATACTACTGGTGTTAATGACCTTCTTCTATCAATATGTTTTCTCCACAGGGGAAAATTGATGACAGAATCGGATTTTTTCCTGCTAACTTTGTTCAAAGAGTGCAACATGATGAGAAGATTTACAGGTGTATCAAGACATTCATTGGCTGCAAGGAACAGGGACAGATAACTCTGAAAGAGAACCAGGTAAGTTCCCTTGTACCAGATGCTTACTTGACTTGAGCATCCAGCATTCTGACCAATTACTAGAGAGAGAGTTGTGCCAGATGAGCAGAAGCAGATGCTGTTGACTTCAATTTTTCTACAAAATCTATTATTTCTATTGGAATAGTATCTAGTAGCCAGTTAAGAACAGTGTTGGTCTTGTGCAAACAAATATCCCATCTAACACAGCCTAAAGTTTTAGTATTACAGATATTCATAAAGACACTCCATATATTATGTACTCACCAACTGACTTAAGAGGAATAGCTTAAAGAACATTCTTAGGTGTAGTCCTTGTGTGCCTGAAAAATGGTCTGATTTTCTTTTTAATCATTAATTGCTCATGTCAACACTTACATAGCATTTCTACAGCCTGTGATTTATTCTAAACTAGAAATGCTACTATAAGTTGAACATTTGCACAGGAAAATGACTGACTGAGGGCAACCCACAGCCTAGGTTCTCTGGCACCTGGATGAAATCATAGAACCAAGGAATCATAGAATGTTTGAGTTGGAAGGAACTTTAAAGATCATCTACTGGGATGAGACACCTCCCGCTAGACCAGGCTGCTCAAGACCTCACCCAGCCTGGCCTTAAACACTTCTAGGGAGGGGGCAACCACAACTTCCCTGGGCAACTTGTTCCATTGCCTCACCATCCTTATTGTGGAGAATTTCTTCCTAAAGTCTAATGTAAATCTTCCCACTTCCAATTTAAAGCCATTCCCCCTCATCCTATCATTACATGGCTTTGTAAATAGTCCCTACCCAGCTTTATAGTAGACATCCTTCAGGTACTGGAATGTCTCCCCAGGGCCTTATCTTTTCCAGGCTGAACAGCCCCAATTCTCTCAGCCTGTCCTCATAGCAGAGGTGCTCCAGCCCTCTGATCATGTTTGTAGCCCTCCTCTGAATCTGTTCCAACAGTTCCATACACTTCTTATATTGAGAATTCCGGAATTGGGCACAGTATGCCAAGTGGAGCCTCATGAGAGCAGAGTAGAGAGACAGAATCACCTCTGCTGGTCATGCTTCTTTTGATGCAGCCCACGATATGGTTGGCCTCCTGGGCTGTGAGTGCACATTGCCAACTCATGTAAAGCTTTTCATCAATTAACACCCCCAAGTCCTTCTCTGCAGGGCTGCTCTCAATCACATTGTCCCCCACACTGTATTTGAAGCATGGATTCTTCAACCTGGGTGTAGAACCTTGCACTTGGCCTCATTGAACATCACGAGGTTCACACAGGTCCACTTCTCCAGCTTGCCCAGGTCCTTCTAGATAATATCCCTTCCTTCTGGTGTAACAACTGCACCACTCAGCTTGATGTCATCTACAAACTTGCCGAGGGTGCACTCAGTCTTCTCTGTCTATATCATTGATGAAGATATTAAACAACACTGGTCCCAGTATGGACCCCTGAGGGACACCACTTGTCATGGCTCTTCATCTGGACATTGGGCCATTGACCACTGCTCTCTGAATACAACGATCCAACAAACTTCTTATCCACATAACAGTCCAACCATCAGATCCATTTCTCTCCAGTTTAGAGAGAAGGATGCTGTGGGGGACCATGTCAAAGGCTTTACAGATGTCCAGATAGATCACATCCATTGCTTTTCCCATATCCATTGCTGTGGTCACCCCGTCATAGAAAACCACTAGTTTGGTCAGGCAGGACTTGCCTTGGCAAAGCCATGCTGGCTGTCTCAAATCATGTCCTTGTCCTCCATGTGCTTTAGCATAACTTCTAGGAGGATCTGTTCCATGATCTTCCCAGGCACAGAGGTGGGGTTGATAGGTCAGTAGTTCCCAAGGTCATTTTTTTTTTCCAGTCACAAGGAACTTCTCCTGACTGCCATGACTTCTCAAATATCATGGAGAGAAAGCTAAATTTTTTTTCTCATTGCATCTTTTGAAGACTTACATTCTTCCTACTCAATAAATAGTTCATTTCCTTTGGCAATTGATATCACATCACCAAGAATCATTTGCCTTACAGCGCCTGGACAACCAGTGATTTTAATAAAATAGAGCAGAAGTCAGTATTAGAGTGGTCTTCAGGGGGATAACTTTTTCCATACATAACTTCTTTAAACACTTCACTGCACTGGTGGATAAGTTTAACTTGCACCTTTCCTGCTGCTGCCTTGTGGCCTAGGAGAAGTCTTAACAGTCCCTGAGTATACATAGCGTTGTAAGGAAGGCATAGCAAGGCACAGCAATGCAGTACCGTGAATATGCTGTAACCGCCCTATCCCCAGACAGCCCCAAAGCTGGTAGAAAGAGAGGAGGTTCTTAATTTTTTTTACCCAGCACCTCCTTTGGCCATTTATGTATGCACACCCAGAGCGAAAAAATATTACTAGAGTAAAGCAAAACGAGAACTATAGGGCAAAGCTCGAGGAAATGGTAGTATGGGAATATGGCACACCACAATACAGGAATGAGTCAGGGTCTGAGTCCCTTCTCATCAGTGAGCATGCCAGATCCTCTCTGTTAGAGCAGCTGCTGCTGCAAACAGTAAGGACCCAGTTTCTTGTTTTGTTTCTGACCAAATCACAGTTTCCAAGTAGAAAGTCTGGCAGCTTCATCTAAACACAAGTACTTGTATTGTCTCTATTTCACAACAGGCTCACAAGGGAGCTCACCAACAGGGGCTCGTGATTGTCTCTGTTAGGGCAGGAGGTAAAGGGATGAATCGTTTGTGTCTGTCTGCTACTTCCTCCTTTTTAGCTGATTTATTCAGCCCTGTCTCAAACACACAAAAATGCTGAAGTTGAAAATGAATGCTCTTGGGTCCTCACTTCATGTGGGAGAGGCTTCAGAGGAGGAAAGAAAGAAATAGTTGAAGTAAGACAGAGGTCAGAGATCAGACTGAACACACAAATGCAGAGACATGAGAGGAAAGGAGTGGAGGCAACAGATCCCACTTCACTTTCCCACAAATCACATTATGCAAAAAGGGGACATTCACGTACCTTCAAGGCCGTTTTGAGCAATTTCCAGGCAGGACAGTCACAGCGAGCCCATGGACACTCATCTGTTTCACATTGCCCCTGCATACATGGTTTGAGCCCCCCATAATATCTCCCAGTGAGAGCTGGCAGCCTGCGCAGAGCCAAGATGTAGCAACAGCATGGAGACAGGAGAACAAAGACTCCTGAACTTAGCTTGCAATATGTGGTTCCTGCCACAGAGATCATTGCCTGAATGTTACAATACTTTTTTCTTGTCAGCAGAACAGATTTGCTTGACCTTTTAATTGTTAAAGGCAATTTTTTTATTTAAAATTTTGTTTTATATTTAATTTTTAAAGTCAAAAATAAAATATAAATTTCTTTTCTTCTTTCTTCTTTTATCATCTGTCCTTGATTTCTCTGTTGTTTTCCATGCTAAACAGAGAGAGGAATGCAATAGGGAAGACATTAGAAAGAGGTCATCTGAATGGGACTTGTTTGGCAGAATTCTTTTTTCAGTTCTATTTGGGGATTTCTGTGGGATGTAACAAGCCATTTTAGCTGTCTCTGAGCACAGTGTCCAGAGTGCCGTGAGTACAATATATGTACTAAGTACAAAGCAGTCTCTTGTTCCACATTAGCAAGAAGGGGACATTATTCATTACTACCAATTCCTATCAAGTCTTACTTTAGCTAGAGAAACTCATTAACTGGTCTAATAAATTCCTGTCACTATAGTATGGCAAATTGTCTCCATTTTATACTATTAATTCACTGGGTCAAGTTCTGCAGGGTCTAACAAGAGTGCAGAACCACTCCGACAATGAGGGCAAGGATGATATGCCAACAGGAAAATTGATCCAGTGACAGTAATACGAATTTTCAGTATACTGCTTGATACCATCCAGTTTAGACTACAGGTTTCTATCCCCTCTGCACCTCAAATGAATGTTCCCAGCTAGAGAGTCTATTCTTGTAAGGCAAAAGGCAGTATATTCACATCAACAAAGCCACAGGAATACCTCAAGAAAAGCCCTTTCAGGCAAGCAGAGATATTTCAAACTATGAAGCATAGTGGGTGAGGGCTTTCTCTGAAATCACTTGCCAGTTTCACGTCCTGGGAATAATATTTTGAGTTTCAGATTCATGCAAACCTTTCTGGCAAAGCTAATACCCGAAGAGAAGACTGAGGAGGGAAAGCCAACACCATTTGCTCACTCATCTTGAGCCATATGCACGAGCTTGTTTTCGCAAAGGATCCCTTGAAAATTTCTTTATGAAATAAGAAATCCAGCCTTCAGGAGAAAAAATGTACTGCTTCAGAGACATCAGCATCTTGAAGTTTAGGGTTCACTGAAATATTTGTGAATCTTGAAACAAATTCAGTAGACAGCTGGGCACCACAGGGCTCAATCAGTAATCTGTCAGAAAGAGGCAGAATTAGACCCTGCCATCAGTAAAGCAAGATTATTGACAGGGAAACCAAAACCAGCCATTTTCTGTGGCTTTTTACTCTTAAGCTGTCTCACACACAATACTGGCAGCATAATTTCCAGCTGTGACTTATTGTATCTTCATTTGGTAGTTTTCTCCAGCCTGGAGCTCCTTCTCAAGCCTACCTGAATTCATTACTACACATTAGATAAGTGCTCCTTTGCATGACTACAGACTCTGGTTTTGACCTGCTTTCACAAAAGAAGAACTTTCCATTTTGAAAACACATGTCTAATAAGTCATCAGTGTCCAGAAAAATATCTCTTAAAATGCCTCTAACATTTTTTAATCCTTATTTTTAAAGAAGTCATAAAAATCTATTGTTTGAATGTCTGATTTTGCTCCTTTTATAATATCCTACTTAAATAAAGGAAATAACTTCTTAAAGAAAAACTGCTCACACGCTTCACTGGAAGTCTCTCTGGCATCTACAGTCACACTAATACAAACTGCTTCAGAGTTAGGCTTTTTGTGGTTAAATAACACAACTGATTTGAAATTGCACAAGTGATCTTGTGCAACAGAAATTGCCCCCCACCACAACATTTTTAATAAGATTGGTAATCAGAAACTTCCTGACTCATCCAGTTGTGGAGTTTGCATAAAGGTCAGTGCAACAGATCCACTTTGCAATGGAAGTGTTTTATAAATGTCACGGATGTAAACTAGCCCTGTTACCAAAATCATCTCTCAGCCAGCTTCTGTGATGACTGTGAATTGGCTACTGCTGTTGTGGTGGCCACAAGTACCAAACCAGAGCTGTCCCCCCTGCACCACAGTTGAGGGGATGATCTTCCCTCCTACCCTAGCACCCAGTCACAACAATTTCAAAAAGAGTGACTTCTAGGCACATGCATGTCAGCAGATAGGTGCTGATCTTATCCAGCCACCCTAGAATGCCCTGGCAATGGGTTTACACAAATCTATGAGGTCAGGGTTAACAAGGCAGGATTGCAGCCCAGGTTTCCAGCCCCCAGGGATTGATCTGTCTGGAGTCTTCTGATTAGTCTAAAAGCTTTATTGCTACCTGTTTTTTTCACCTCACTGCCTAGGAATTACTTTATGTGCACATTTTTCATTCTGAGATACTGTAAAAAGTAGATGAAATTTGAAGAGCATGACTCAGCTGCCTTTGAAAATCAGTTGCATCATTGTGACTTTTGCATTTGGACTGAATCACTTAAAACTCATACCCCATGCAATCAGTGATGTTGCAGTTCTTCATGTTCTCCCCAGCTACAACTGCTGCACTTCACATCTAGGTTTAAGGCAAAAAGGGTCTTTTTCCAGCTATCTGTGATTTTCATTGATGTCAGTCTTGCTGAACAGAGATGGGTGTCCCCATTAATTCAGAGATACTGAGTGACACACAAGTTTTGCAAGGGCCCAAAACATGGTTATAACCTATTGTGCATCCAGGTTAGCCCAGGTCACCTTTAAAACCCAAAATAAGTGCTGTAGGTAAAATAAAATATGCTCCTGGTCCAAAGTTAATGAAACAGCTGTTATAAAGCTGTCATCATTGTTCGCACTACAGCTGAATGGGTATGAAAACTGAACTACTTATCATTTCCATCCACAAAACCCATATAGGCAAGAACTCCAGTGCACAGGCAACAGCAGATGTAGAATTCACAATGTCCCTGTGCTGTCATTCTTACAGACAAACAGAAGACTTGAGCTTTCAAACCTCTTGACCTCGCACTCTCTGCAGGCTCCAGGACAGCTCTTGGAACTGTACTGCCTTCATAACCAAATTCCTGTTTCATTAGACCAGTCTGTGGCTGATGGATGGAATAAATATACGGGAGAGAGAAGATAAGCAAAAGACAGCTGCAGAAAATTAGACCAAGTTCAGAGTTGCTCCCGGACAAAGAGAATTTCCCACTTATGCCCAAATTCAAAGTACTGAGCTTAACAGAACAAGAGGCTATTAATGACCATGCAGCTCAAAGGGTCATTTCCTAATTTCTCGTCTCTCCCATCTCTTTGGGGCTGACTGACAGATGAAAGTTCCTCAGGGCAGATGCTGACAAGTTCAGACAACAGTTATGATCTGAACAGTTGTTTGTTTGTTTTTACTGTTTTGGGAATTTTTAAACAAAATGAGATGGGAAAATGGAGAAATGATTTTATAGCATTAGATCCCACTTTCAGATATTTTTAAAGATCTCTTGGTGACTGAGGAATAGCCTAAGATGTGGTTTCTTATCCTGTGGCTTACTCCACAACTAATCCCTTTAGTCAGGGTGCAGGAAAAAAACCCTACAATTGTTCTGCCTACTGTGTTGCCACCAATCCACTGGAGAGTGGATGCTGGGTGGCTCGCTTACCTTGTCAGGCCAGCAGCCTTCTCCCCAAACCATGCCAAACTGAGTAGCTGAAGCAGTTTCCAGTTTGATACAGCAAACCATGAGCAAACCTTGTGCTTCACAACCATCATGTTTGCTGTGTGTCACCAGGGCTAGTCCTCAGCAATATCGGATTTATCAGGTGGAATCCAAAACTATGGATGCTACCATGCACTTATCTGAGACTACTGCTGATTTTCACTCACCTAACAGAGTCAAGAGTCAAATTCCAAGGCTACAACTTGTGGGTGAGATACTTGACAGCACTCACATAAGGGATGATGACAAAGGTGGCCAAAGATTGTGTTGTGTTCCCTCTTTTCTGAAACTGCATTGTTTGGGGCAGCTCTGGGGCTTCGCAAAGCTCCACTAGCTGCAGCAACCCCAGGAGGCTTCCTGAGTCACACAGGATTAGGAAAATGTGGCCTATTGTGGTCAAGCTCCTTCTGCCCCTGACACATCCCCTTCCTTGGGAAGGAGTGGGAAAAAACTGCCATCTGGGGGCTGGCATGTGTAAGGCTGAGTGTATTGCTGTGAGAGAATTTCAGCTCAAATTCAGAAGAATTCAGATCAATGCATTAGTATGTAGAGTGAGAAAAGCTCTTGCAGAAAGGCTTGTATTTACAGAATCACTAGGTTGGAAAAACCCTCCAGGATCATCGAGTCCAACCATTCCTATCAACCACTAATCCATGCCCCTCAGCACCTCATCCACCCATCCCTTAAACACCTCCAGGGATGGTGACTCAACCACCTCCAGGGGTCAGTGCTCAATGACCCTTTCTGTGAATTTTTTTTCCTGATATCCAGTCTGATATCCATCCCTGACAGAGCTTGAGGCCATTGCCCCTTGTCCTATCACTTGTCACTTAGGAGAAGAGGCCAGCTCCTTCCTCTCTAAAACCTCCTTCCAGGTAGTTGTAGAGAGCAATAAGCTCTCCTCTCAGCCTCTTCTTCTCCAGGCTAAACAACTCCAGCTGCCTCAGCCACTCCTCATAAGGCCTGTTCTCCAGCCCCTTCATCAGCTTCGTTGCTCTTCTCTGGACTCGCTCCAGAGCCTCAACATCCTTCTTGTGGTGAGGGGCCCAGAACTGAACACAGGATTCAAGGAGCGGTCTCACCAGTGCCAAGTACAGAGGGAGAACAACTTCCCTGGACCTGCTGGCCACACCATTTCTGATACAAGCCAAGATGCCATTGGCCTTCTTGGCCACCTGGGCACACTGCTGGCTCATGTTCAGTCAGCTGTCAATCAACACCCCCAGGTCCTTCTCCTGCAGGCAGCTTTCTAGCCCCTCTTCTCCTATTCATCATTCCCAGTGACAATTTAAAGTTATTGCTGTAGGAGAGCACTCCCACTGATATCAAGAAGCACTCAAACCAGCAGCAGAACCAAAAAACCTCTAAAAATAAAAAACCAAATCTGCCATGCTATTTCTCTCCTAAGTTAAAGAGGACCAGTATTCAGAAAGATCAATATTTTTCTTTTCTCCAGAAATCATTCTGCTGATTGTACAAGACATCAGGGAAAAGCACTCTGTTCTCATAGTAAGTTCTGCACAGGTTAAGCAAGAAATGCAACACTGCTAGTGAACAGTGCAGACCTGCTGCAAGTCCCTCCTGGAGATCTACATATTTGGGGGATACTTTGGTCAATGCAAAAACCTAGAGGTCTTGCAGACATATTTAGTTAGGAGGAAAGAACAGTGATGGAGTCAAGCGTTCCTTTTTACTAGCCAAGTCTAGTTACAAAGAAGCTGCAAAGGCCAATTTTCCCACATAGCAGAGAAGGAGCATCATTCAACCAAGACGTACATTCTCATTCTTGGATACTCTGCCATGCTTGGCCATCTTTAGTCTCATGCTTCTTCATGGGGTTTTTCTCTCACTATTAAGTTTTCATAGCCATTCTCAAAGACACAGACCAACATCTAGCAGTAGTCAGAAACATCCTTCTGTGTACATGTGCTTTAGACCACTTTGCTTTGAATGGTAACTGGAACGGGAGCAGATGCTGTGCTATGTTTGAAAAGAATTGTTTATTTTGTGTGGCTCTATGCTCAAGTGTACCTGTGCCACCAGGCTTTCAAATGGCTCAGCCATTAACAAAAGTATCACAGGATAGACCTTGAAATGGAAATACCTGAGGTCACAAAGTTCTTCAGGAAATGCAAACATTTACCATGACATAATATTTGTACTAAAGACCATATGATTTCATCATAACTGCCTCCCTTTGGGGCAGGTATTATGCAAAATACTCACAGAGCTGGGTTCGGTTTGAATATTTTGGTATCCAAAACAGGCATAAGTACCTGTAAATAAATGCAAGAGCTGAGTAAATAACATAACATAACATAACATAACATAACATAACATAACATAACATAACATAACATAACATAACATAACATAACATAACATAACATAACATAACATAACATAACATAACATAACATAACATAACATAACATAACATAACATAACATAACATACTGCCCATCTGAGAAGTACCTAGGGTCCTTAAATAAGCAAAAGAGAACATACCTGCATTCAGGTCAGCTGCTACAAGTGACCCACTTTGGCAACATGATTATTCTTCACCACTAAGGGTTGGCAAGGCCAGCTAGCTCATGATCTGAAATAACACCCAATCATCTCATACACAGACCACTAAATTACAATCATTAGAGAAGTCTGAAGTCATAATTCACATTGCAAAATCTCTGATCCACTACAAAGTTCTTAATGATTTTAAGGTCTCTCATGTATTTGTGGCCCTTTTAAGAAGGCACAGGGAAAGGTAATTCTCGAAATATGAGATTACATTTCTTATCAAAGCAGTGACAGTCTAGGAAGGCTTGTTCTAATTATAGAAATAACTAGCAGGATGTCTCACATATCTGATAAATAACCTGGAATAACTTGTCACTTGATCATGGCAAAGAGTTTATTATTTTCATACTTTCTTTGCATTCAGATTTGCGTAACCTCTGAAAAGGAACACGATGGCTTTATCAAAGTATACAGCGGGAAGAAGAAAGGTTTTGTCCCCATAGACGTCTTAGAAAACATCTGATTTCAACAGTCCACTTGCTGCAGTAAAAGCCCTTTGTTGGCGATGCCTGTCTGCCTCATCTCACACTGTGTCAACCCAGATGGGCTGTCTTGCAGATGTTCAGGGAAATAGTGAGAAAACTGCAACTACAAGAAGAAAAAGATATTTAGACTGCCACGACAACATTAACGAATAAGGAAAGTGGAATAATTGAAAGAAAATATAGCCTGAAATCACTAGGGAAATGAGAGAGCCTTGAATACTAACAGGAATTAGGTAAGGAAAAATGTCTGGGCTTATTTCTGGTGCAAGATGGCTGTTATGACCCTGATAGAGACAGACAGCTTGTTCTGAAGGACTAAATTCACGTCCTGTTCTTGTGTCTTAGAAAACTGTTGGACTGCTTCCTGTTTGAAGGGTGTATTTGTGGGGGAGGGGGAAATACCATTCAAATTGTCCTCATACTGCAGTCTGTTCCTTGTAGTAAAGTGTGGCTGTCATTCTACAGCTTTGTCCCCAGTATGAACCAATCACCTTAATCATTTAATCCTGCTGTTTAGTCTCATAACAAAGAAGTTCGGACACACCATGTCAACGTCAGTCTGAGAAATGCCCTGTGCCCTGGAAGTTGGCAGCTTTCTCTTTCTGTGCAATCTTTCCATATGAAAGAGTAGCGAACTTGTGTGTCCTTGGTTTTCTCTGTATATGAACAAAAGCTCTCAGTGTGTGTCGGGTGTGATTGTTGCTCTCATAGTTCACAAAAATAGCTGGTCCTCTGATTCACAAGCCTGCTCTGAAGTGCCCCTCTACCTTTCCTTCACCTTTATCTGGTGATACAGGCAATGAGTGAAATACTGGGAGAGAGCCACAGGCTTGAAACATTTTGTATTTTTCTGTGTTTATTGCACTTAAAATATTTTATATATTAATCTTATTTATACTTTTTAAAAAGTGAACTGACCCCCTGTAAGACTGAAAATGCTAGGAAAAGACTGACTGCACACAGGAGTGAAGTCTGTAACTACTGAAATCCAGAATTTGTGACTGAAAGGCACTGAGTGTCTTAGAAAGACCATCTTATAATTTGCTAAACAGAAGTTTTGCAGATTCAGCAGTAAATACACTGACGTGAACTCCTCCTTGGCATAAACCACTGTGAACATCCCACAAATCCTTTCCACCCCAGCAAGATTGTGCAGACAGGTCTTTTTTGTCTATGTAAGCCTTTGTTTTCAAACATGTTTTGGGCATATGAAACTTCTGGTACTCGGACAGCAGTCTGTGGGACTTGTGGATCCTGGCCGAGTTATACATTTTAGCCAGTGCCAATCTTTTTGTAGAGATGAGGCCTTATAATATTTAAAGACAGACAACCCAACTTCCAATATTTAATTGGATATAATTGAATCAAATACATTTTAACAGCTTAGCATATATTTTGATGTAGACATTAAGTCCTGTCCCAAACCTCCCTGGTGAATTCATACCTTATTTGACCTGCCTGAAACTGAATGCCAGTCTATACTGCAGTTAACCCCAAACTGATATCCTAAATCCTGATACTGAAAGAAGAAACCCAGATGCTGCCAGGTCTTTGCAAAGTTGACACTATTTCTAAAAAAAAAGTTCTTCTTCCATATACTGGGGCAGTCTGAATCCATGTTGCACAGCCCAGATCTCACAGTTGGGTTGCCCTGTTTGAATAGCTGATGTTACTCAAAGCCTTAGGAAATCTAGTGCAACTCGATACATAAATAGAATGTCACAGAGCAGATCACTCTTCAACCTCCCAGAGACATGTTTTGCAGATCTTAAGTATCACCTCGTAGCAGAGGAGGAATTTGCAGCGGTGTCAACTGCTGAAATGTGGACCTTCATGATGTAAGTGATGTATACCAATTATAATGTCCTCTTGGATGATCAGAAGTATGTGATTTCATCTCTTCTGGGGAATATCAGCAATTTATACATGGGGCTTTTTTAGTGCAAACAATGAATGTTTGCTCAGTTCATTTTCCTAAGTAACCAATAAACTCAGTGGGAGGACAGAGAATTCTGTTAAGCCTTAAAGATCAAGAGGAAAAGCAGTAGAGATGTATTGATCCACTCTGATTTATGAGATACTTTTTTAATATATTCACCCACTCAAAGGGAAAACTCAAGTGTTGGTTAGAATTAAAATATTTGCTACTTTTGATCAGATCTGTCAAGTGGACAAAGGAAATCTGTATTAATCTATACATATATGCTGTTGTTTACATGATTGAATCATACTGTGATTCCCTCATATTTTAGTCTTCTATTATTTCATTTTATCCCTACAATGTGCATCAAACTATTTAAAGAACTATATGAATATTACCTACAACTCACAATGGCCTTTAATCAATGTCAGTTTGATTCCTTTTGATACTGAGCAATAAAGTGACAGAGTACAAATAAAACAGACCTTATGTGGACTGTATTACAGTTGAGAAAGCATTGCTTCTGAACCAAAGCTTTCATGGTTTTCTTTTCTTTGTGGTTTTTTTTTGGTTCGTGTCTTACTAAGCTTTTGCTGCTGTTTGATATGTAGATGTAATTTATACCTAATTTAGCAAGAAGCAAACATGTGAGTCTTACTTTAAGCATGTGATTCATTGGCTATTTGCATGCTTAAAATTGAAGCACTTTGCTGAATTAAGGTCATTTATTTTGGATGCCTTACTCTGAATCCAGATGAGTATCCGATCATTTTTTTTCCTACCATATGCAGTTTGCAATAGATACTGCATTAGCAAGCAGTTAAATATCACACAGAAGATGGAATGGACTTTATCTGACATATGCTCAGAAAAAAATTAATTTTAGGAGATTAATGCTGTTCAGATTTAATTTAATATTCTGCTTAATAAAGACTATATCATGGTTGGAAGGAAAAGAGAAGAGTATGTTTCTTTGCTTCTTTGCATTGGACTACCATTTTCAGTTATCCACCTTCAAGAACATTCACTAAACTCATCAGATGTTACTGAGCATTTCCATTTAAAACCTGCAGCAGCACTTGCATTTGCCACGTTTAGCAAACCGTTTCTAAAGCAGTTCTTCTGCGATGTATGCAGCATGTTTAGATTTGAAGTGATGTTATGTGGTGGGGCCACCCTCAACATTTCTTTCTGGCAGATCACAACGTATTTTAAGCCATTGAACATCTCATCACAGCATGAAACTGGCTACAGAATATTTTTATAGGTGTTAGGAACCATTGATCAACACGAGCTGAGGATGAGCTACCTGAATTATGATCTCCTCCCATCTATTAGGACAGTATCTCCGTTTATTATCATCTATGCTTGGGCATTTTGCTTCAGTGACTTCCCTTGGATACAGACACTGCAGAGTACCATCAGCTGTGGATTCATCACCCCAGAGAAACTAAGGCACTTATTTCTACATTGTGTATCTTTAGCATACCTTATAGGCCTTTTTTGTAATTATTTGTTGAGATTTAACTAAATATAGCACCCAGTGCCATCAGAGGCACCTGCACAGGGCTAGCAGGCAGTGAAACTGAAGATTCAGAAGAGCCATGACGTTCTAAAGAACCCACCAGACATCACACATGTTCTCTAAAATGGCATTAGACAGATGCCTCATTTATTTTAAATATATGCAGACAATTCAAATTACATCATTCTTTCCCTAAAGGACACTGAATAAATGCAGCAATACATATCAATCTTGTCCCACTTAAGGCCTGGTAAAAAAAGTTCTTGAACAATACAGGGACTGGAGTTCAGCTATTATCTTGTAGAAGGCTAGTCAATGTTACAGTCCTCAAAAAAAATCTATGAGCTATATTGTGCCTCCCAAACACCTATTTCTACCTATCAACCACCAAGCGAGCAATGGATAGCTGGGTAACAGCTGTATCAGGGCAGAAGAATTCCTAGCCCTAATTTCTGTGTGTAGGTGTTACATATATATAACTCTAACATATTAAACTTATTACCATCTGTTTTGTATTTTTTACAGTGCCTCTGAAGTTAGTAGCTATGGTTATTACTAGAAATGAGAAAAGAAGCGCATTCTTTCCCATTTTTCTTTCTATAGCATTTCCTTCACTGGCTGGTGGAAAAGGGTGGCTTCTAAAGAGAACATTTTGCATTTAAATACAAACATACATTTAACACCATACAGAATTGATTCTATTAAGGACATTTTAACTTAAAATACTGAACAGAAAGAATATTAGCATGACTCTATCCCTGCCTGGAAGAATATTGACTGCTCGTATGTTCCAAAAGCAGTAGTAACATGCACTAATAGTATGTCTAGAGAGACAGATTTGTCCATGGTTCATTTTCTACTAATATTCCCCTTCTCCCATGTAACTAGTGATAGGACAAGAGGAAATGGCCTCAAGTTGTACTGGAGGGGTTCTGATTACATAACAGGATTTTTTTTTTTTTTAAAGGGTTATCAGGCACTGGAACAGGCAGCCTAGGAAAGTGGTTGAGTCACTGTCCCTGGCGGTATTTAAAAGGTAGGTAAATGAGGTGCTCAGGAATATGGTTTAGTAGTGGACAGGTATGGTTGGACTATCTCAAAGGTCTTTTCCAACCAAACAATTCTATGAGTCTATGATTTCACAATGTTTCTGATGCACAATATTCTAAGATGCTACAAACCACTAGAGTAAATAGGGGTGGCCTGGACAATGAGAAAGGAGTGGGTAGGTGGGGGTGTTGCTGTGGTTTTTCATACATAACAAAAAGGAAAATGCAGATATGTATTTTCTGTTCACTGCTTATAAGCTTATCAAATAGCTTTTACAGCAATGAAAATAAGCATAAAGAAAGTGAACAAGTACAAAGTGTGTCAGGTTCTGTCTAAAGTATAAGGAGGGAGGGGTGTGAATGATATTCCCATGCATACTCCTTCCGTGCTTCACTCTATTACAAATAAAGTCAGACTGACATAAGTGTTTAAATTCATATTTGAATTATTTCATAAAAATGTAATCCCAAATCATCATCCAGATTGTGGACACTACATTTTGTAAAGCAAGGAGAATAAACATTTTCCCCAGTGGGAATATGTCAACAGTGCGTTCATTTTTCCATGGGTAAAAAGAACTTCTGAAACTAAGAGGTACGTGAGAGTTATTTTTTAAACCATGCTTTATATAGAAAATTGTTATGTGCCTAGGGAATGAACACTTGGCAGAGTGTCCACAGAAGAGGCCCACAAAAATAACTGGGCTGCTTCAGGTCAGTATGAGTGGTTCAAGGAACTCCATACAATGCCTACCTAAATCAACATCACTTGTTAAATCACATTAATTTCATTTTACTTATGTACATACCAGCAACATTTAAGCATATATAGATATACATATATCTTACATTCATTAACATCAACCCAGCGGCAAGAGCACACATCCTTAAAAATCTGTCCTGTTTGATTTTTTCCTTATCGTAATGTGATCATCAGCTAATTCAGATGGTAATTAGTTCCCAGCAAGTACTAAGACAGACGGCTATACTGACAGGGAAGTATAGCCTTTACAAGTTTTATCTGGATTAGACAAAGCATATAGTATAAACTCAGGGTTACAGGCAGTTGAAAGGCAAGTATGCAATACATTGAGAGCAATCAAGATACTCACTGCTCTGAAATGCACGTCATTCATCAGGCAAAGTTAGGATTGCATGCCGCACACAAATTGACAGCCTGAAAACGTTGTCAGTACAACATGTATATCATACCTCTTTGACCTGGCTGCCTTGTAATAATGAGACACTGAAAACAGACAATATCTTCTCCTTGGAGATCTGAAGGAGAGGAAGACAGAACATTCATATAGGCTTAAAGTAAAATAAAATAAATAAATGCTAGTCATTTCTATATACACACCATGAGAAGGGCACATAAATTTACCTTCATTAGAATTAAGAATGTCAACACCTGAGCAATTACTATGCTACCTGCAGTTTGCCAGCTGATAGGGTCAAAGGCTGACAATGCAGAACTGAGAGACTGTGAAAGTTGTTCCAGCTTTGCATCACAAACAGTAAAAAATGAGAGGTAGCAGTGGGTAAAAATCAGAATTTTAAAAGAAACAGTCCAGTAGTAATACTGAAGCAATTCCCTCAAAATGTCTTGGCTTTTCCACATAGACCCCTCTCCTTGGCTGAACCAGTCCAGATGGCCATGGCAGCAGATCCCACCCCATGTTCTCACCCAGGTGCATGGGCACAGTCAGGAACAGACTCCTGGGCTGTTCCCAATATGCCCAGCCCATGCCAGCAAAACTTCTTTCCAGCTGCTTAATCTCCTAGGGATCATGCCAATTTTGTTGCTGGCTGCCCAGCACTTGCCCTTGTGTCCGACAGGAGAAAATAACCAAAATGACGCTGAGCAAACAGAAGCCAATCTAAGGAGCCAATGTGGCAGCAGTCCAAGGGTTTGGAGTCTGGCCTTCCTGCACATCCCTGTAATGTTGCTAATTACACTGTAGAAAACCATCGTTCTTTGTGCCTCCCCGCAACATGTTGCTCTGCTCTGCTGCTAGTGGTCCTTCTCTGGCTGCAGTGCTTTTCTCACCCACACACCAGCCATCCACATTTTACACCCACTGAGTCTCATTCTCTGTTTTACCAGGAAAAACCTTTCAGGCCCATGCATTGCATTTGCTCTATAAAATACTTGCTGTCAAGCAAGTTGCCCCATAAAAGGCAAGGCTGGCTCTAAGTCAGCAGCCTTCCCACCCAGGCATCTTCTGTGAATCAACTGGAAAACATCATCCAAAACGATACGGGTCTGCTGTGAGCCACATCAGCACTGGTGATGGAGAGGGTCCATTCCCTTGTGATGAAGGATGGAAGGGGAAAAAGAGATGCTAACTTATCTTGACTCTGTGGAAGAAGTCTGGGTGTCTAAGTCCCAAGTATAAAGCAAGTCTTACTAAATAAAGGAGAAGTTCTGTTTTCATCCCATTCACATTTTTTATTACTCTGTCTTCACATTTTGGCTCAAGAAATGCAAAGTGAATGCAAAGCTCTCCTACTTTCTCTGTCACTTACTCAACATCCTAATCCTTGTGTCTTTGTGCTCAGTCTTGCAGAAGTCTCTCCTCCCTTTCTTTTCTCCTCCTGCAACACTTCCTGTAGATATTAGCCAAAGTACAGTGAGAAATTCACCTGCTGCAGGGTGTTGAGACCAGACTTTTCTCTGTTAATAGTGTCCTCTGGTAAATAGCAGTTTCCTGCAGACACTCTTGTTCGTCCCGTGGACACTAACACCCAAGCAGAAGGAAGGGAGGGAGGACAATGATATTAGTTAGGTTTTTTTTTTATTTTGGGCATACTTGAATGTAAAACACCTGATGTCCAGGTGGGCAGCATCCAACCCCATTGATGTACCTGTACCACAGTCAGGTTCGAAGATGGCCAACATAGAAATCTGGTTTGCAATTAACTCCTGCCGCAAGGAAGGTAGCGTTTGTTTTTTTAAAACTGTAGTGGACCACTTAACCAGAAGTCACTAGACTGCAGATGGGTACTGGGAAGTTGAATTATTTGATTAGTGGAACTGAGTGTGATCAGGCTTCTAATGACCCACAGCAGACTCACTTGCCATTCTTTCATGCTTGCAGACAGGCCTAAAGTACATCATCCTAGATTAGTACGCACGGGGGAAACTAAGCTGACAGTGCATGTGGTACGATGTATTATCTAAGCACAGCTATCTACATTTCTAAGTATTGGCTGAATTTACTAAGCCATTTGAAGCTCAGTCCTGCCAGGAATGAGGTATCAGCTGCACAGGGAAGAGATAAGTCCAGGCTATTACACTGTAAAGAGAAGGTTACCCCATAAAAATAGAACCTAGATCCCATGTGTTCAGTTTCTTGCTTAACCAGACACAAGGGCCTTCATCTAGTAGTACTGGAGCTAAAATGAAAGTTAATGCTGTGGTGGGACAATCTTGAAAAGCACACTGGAGTAGATACATTTTTTTCAGTATATGTATATAGTTTGCATCATTTTGCTTTGTAAATAAAATGGTGGATACATAAAAATAGCCCAAAACAAAATTATTAGCTTACTGCTACCCATCATCTTATACATGCAGCTTTTAAACCATCTGCTCTAGTTTTTCTGTAGAGTTCTGTGGCCTCTAGAGGCTACTGTAATATGAATTATTAGTGCAAATGGCAGGCAAATCCACTTTACTGACATCCTCAGACTGACTCACAGGTATTTTATAGAAGGAACAGAAATTTGGTTTAATTCCTGTACATAAGCCTTCATTGGACAGTAAGACATTTCCTACAGTCTTGCTTAGAAGGCCAAAAGGTCCTATATGCTCAGACAGGAAAAGACAGATTTCTTCTTGAAGACTGCAACACCAAGATCACTGCTGTCCCCAACATAGCTTGCAAGGCTCTGCTTTTTAAAGACCTCAGAGACACCACAAAGAACCTGTACTGGCCTGCAATACAAATACTAGGAGTGCAGTGGGATATGCAAGCCTGCGTGCAATGTTAGCTGGAATATTTATATGCATTTTGTGCTGAAAAAAAACAACAAAAAAACCCCACAAAAGATGGCACACTGGGCAGGTCTGTATCTACAATGTGCTCCATGCAAACATAAGAAAGCCTTGGTCATAGGCTGGGTCTCAGCTGCTTTGCAGTACCACTGGTGCACAAGGTGAATCCTAGCTGTGCAGAATGCACCGCTTCCCACTCTGGTTTCAGGCAGTATTTGCCCAGTGTTGATCATATTGTTTTCACAGATCACAATACTCTAGCTTGGTTCCTCCAAAATCCCAACAGCCTTTATGTTGACTTGTGCAATATTACTAAGGATTGAAAAATACAGTCATCCTCAGCATAATGACCTCCCCCCAGTACACAAACCCAATTAACACATCAGCTGAGAGAGAGAACAGCCCGGTAAGGAAGGACTTGGGGGTGCTGGTTGACAAAAAGCCAAATATGAGCTGGCAATGTATGCTCACAGCCTACAAGGCCAAAGGTATCCTGGGCTGCACCAGAAGAAGCGTGGCCAGCAGTGTGAGGGAAGTGATTCTGCCCCTCTATTCCTCCCTTGTGAGACCTCACCTGGAGTACTGTGTCCAGTTCTGGAATCCTCAACATAAGAAGGATATGGAGCTGTACGAATGGGTCCAAAGGAGGCTACAAGGATGATGCAAGGGCTGGAGCACCTCCCATATCAGGACAGGCTGAGAGAGTTGGGCTCCTTCAGCCTAGAGAAGAGAAGGCCCTGAGGAGACCTTATAGTGACCTTCCAGTACCTGAAAGGGGCTACAAGAAAGCTGGGGAGAGACTGTTCGCAAAGGCTTGTGGTGATGGGATGAGGGGCAGTGGGTATAAACTGGAGAGGGGCAGATTTAGACTGGACATAAGGAGGAACTCCTTTATGCTGAGGGTGATGAGACACTGGCCCAGGTTGCCCAGGGAAGCTGTGGCTGCCCCATCCCTGGAGGTGTTCAAGGCCAGGCTGGATGGGGCTTTGAGCAGCCTGGTGTGGTGGGAGGTGTCCCTGCCCATGGCAGTGGGGGTGGAACTGTATGACCTTTAAGGTCTCTTCCAACCCAAACTATTCTATGATTCTATGATTCTATGATTCTAAATGTTGGAACAGACACATGGTTCTACATCTGACAGCACTGTGCTCACCCTTTAGACTTCAGTTACACAGAAGTTGCTAATTGAGAAGGAAGCTCCATAATATCTTGAATTTTAAGAGTCTTCCTGCTTTAGTGCCCCAATTAACCCCCTCGCAGATTAAGCATGCTAGTCACATTTAATGCTACCAATTAATGAAACAATCTGCAGCAGACCAGAGGGAACAAAGAAGCCTCTTCCCTGCAGCACCGTCTCTGTGAGTGAACTCCTCTGCCACCAGATGAGTGCAGCTGTGGGTGGTGGAGGTAATAGGAATGGTCATTTTTGCTCTTGTTCCTGTAGGGTGATTCCACCTCCTGACTGCACCAGGTTATCCTCAGCCCTAAAGAGTGATTGTTGCAGGCAGACATCTCCAGGCCTTTGCAAGTTTTAAGTTAAAAACCAAGATGATACTCCTTGGCCTCTCAGAGTAATACCACTTTAACAGCCAGATTTCAAATATGGTACCCTCTTGTAAGTAAGATTTCACCCTCTTTTTTTTGGTCAAGGAAAGACCTGATGGAGCAGCATATAATGTAATGTTCTAGCCTCAGAGTCTCTCCACAAAAGACAAATATTCAGCGCCTGCTTAGTGAAAATCCAGACACAGATGGAGTAAGTGCCTTCCTCACATTGTCTTGGGAGCAAGGGAAGGAAGAACTGTCAGTGCTAATGAGATATAGAGCAGGTGATGTAATTATCATCTGAGAGCCTGAGTAGGATGAGACAGATGTTGCTTTCAGGGTTCATTGCTTTAGTGGTGACACCTGCTAACTGGCTTACGTGATACTCTCTGAGCCATACCAGATACAGCCTAATATAAAATTAACTGGTTTGAGTAAAGCCAAAACACAGTAGGTGATACCAAATTTATACTCCAGGCTTCCTTTAAACAAAGGGAGTCTCAGTAGGGATTGAAAAGAAAGCCATAAATTACTCTTAAATAAAGAAAATATACCATACCTGCCTCCTGAGATCCTGTTTCCAAGCTTGTACATCACCACAAGTCCCTTTTTCCCAAAATAGGATCTGCACAGAGCTGCAGGGGAATGGTGACTCTCTACTCACCTGCAGGCTTAGGAGCAAGCTAACTAGCTGTGGGTTTGTGGTCATTGTGGGAAGGAGAGCCCAGCAGACATTCACCTGATCGGATTAAGTGGTGCTGAGGAATACAGGCAGCTCTCCCGGCACAAGAGACTTGGCGTATGTAAAAAACACAACTGTGTGTCAAATCACAGCCAAGTACCTGCACTAAGGCCCAACACAACAGATTATCACTCAAATAGGCAGGATGTGTTTAGGAACCCTATTTTGCTTAGGGAAGATGAAAGGAAGCAGTAATAACTTGTGGATCTATTTAAACCTCTGTGGCATCAGCTCAGTGGCAGAATAACAACTGTATGCTGCATGATGCTTGGATCCATGTTCACACATGTTACTGAGTGCTGAGAACAAGCTGACAAGGGTGATAAAAATCCATTAAGCATGGGACAAGGTAAATGAGTTGAGACTGTGAAGTGCTTTGTGAGTCCTGCCACAGGAGCCCAAAGTGTTATCTCAGCACAGATGTCTGGCAGAACCTGGTGCTCTGTAAATTACTGTAGACTGAATTAGATTAACTCCAAGGCACACACTGATAGGTCTAAAATCAGACCCACAAAATGTGTTGATCTTGCTCTTGCTGTTGGTCTGGCTGGATTGTGGAAAGCAACATAAGATCTTACTCAAAAGAAGAGGATGTTAACAGTGTCAGTGGGCACAGAAGAAGTCTAATTTTGGCACCAGCCCAACTTGACAACAGAAATTTTTTTGTTTGTTTTCAAGTTTTGTTCACTCATTTAAATATTTTTCTGATAATTAACGTGTGGCACCAACAGAGCTAGTGCTCCTTGAAGAAGAGTGAAACATTTATTACCCTCCTCATCTTCCTTCCTGAAATGATTGAGGTGAAAGAAAGGTTAGAATGAGTGTATTTTCTGGGTTGTCTTACTTCTCTTTTGTCTTTCGCATTGATTCCAGGAATGGAAAGTGATTAATCACCTATCAAGATGGCAGATAAGAATTGCCTTGGGGTTAGCAAGGATTGGAAAAGATCATTTAAGCATGGCAATTAATTGAAATGAGTAAAATGGGGACAGACTCTTTATTCAAAGTAAGTAGTAGGTGATGGGTAACAGTTTTGGAATGCTATTAAGAAAAACTGAGTGAGGAATCTTAGCTGACAAAGATGAAAAGTAGAAAATTAGTTTTAAGGTAAAAAGGGAAAGAAGTAAATGAATGGAGAAAAAAGTTTATAGTGATAATTTATTTATAGTTTTAAATTATTCAGCTGGAAAATTCTGACTCTACCTTTCCTCTTAGTTATATTAGCCATATCAGTAGTACACAAACAAAACAGTGGGAATGAAACATCAGCCACCTTTGAGGGTCCAGAAGAACACATCAGACAATGACTGCATTATGCATCTCTGTGACAAAGTTTTCTCTCTGAGTTAGACTCCAGGGATGCTACAGATATGTATCCTGGAATGCTGCAGTTGTAGAGTTGCATGAGCTGTTTTGCTGTTTTCATGCATTTTGTGCTTTGGCACAGGTGCCACGAGTTCCACCAGTCTTCTCATATAATTCTTCCCCTGTGTGAAGGAGTCCCTAGAAAGAGTCTGCTGACCACTCGTCTCTCTCAGATTTGGTGTAGACTTGCAGCCTTGTTTTACAGGGGTAGGCAATATCACCAAACACCTTCTGCTTTTATGTATTTCCTGAAGGAGGTGCAAAAAGCTGATGAAATAGCCTGCTCTGAAAAGCTGGCACAACACAATAAAACATGCTCTCAATCTAAAAATACCTGAAAGATTCATGAGGTCTTTCCTTTGAAAAGTCCTGTGGTCAGAACAAGTGGGGATGAAACACATTTTACTCTGTGAAAAGCAGCAAAAGCCTGCATTCATAGAAGTATCTGGGAGCTATGATCTGACAAACATACAATCTTCTGCACAGTTTCCACATGATTTACTTCTACCTCTTTGTTAAGATCAATTTGTTCTCTACTAAAGCAATTTCCTGTTCTATACCTATGCAAAAAAATTCCCAATGGCATATTCAAAGTGGGAATTTCAGCAAGATAAGTAAAATCTCAAATCAAATGCTTCAGTTGTTTCTACAAATTGCCATTTCTATAAGAAAAAGGCATTTCAAAAAATTATCGTGGCAGGAGATGTTTCTTAAATACTTAGATGTTTTTGAAGATGCAGTAGGGCTACAGGGTGTTGTAGTGTCCCATGGCAGGGTCTGCCATGCTTCACTTGGATTTTCAGCCCAGGTCTGGTGCAACATAGTGAAAACACATCAGAGAGTAGGCAGACTCCTGGTGTGCCAGTAGGGTTTTCAAAACAAAAAGCTTTGATCTCTGAGGAAGAGAAAGATTTCCAGGAGGAAATATTGATCAAAGTCACGGATATTTCAATGGACTACAAATTGTTACTCCCTAGAAGAAAGGAGGAAACGGAACTGAAATTGCATTTCAGAAACAGTCTTATGCTCAGAAGTGAAAATTTCTCTCCTGGTTTTACTGAACAACTCATAGTCAGAGGCAGCCAGGACTAAGTTTTCAGCTTCCTAGTGCCCAGACTGTCCATTTCCTAGCCAATCCTGGCATCCAACTGCCAAAAGTCAAGGCCTGTCAGAAGTTACACCTTGGAACAGACTTTTGTCCTGGAATAGTGGTTTCCAGATAAATTAGCAGCCTTGAAATGGCACTGTTCATGTGACGGCTAGCAAAATAAAAAAGCCTTTACCTCCTGCAGATGAAAACTGATCCCTGTGCCATATGTTAAGTATACAGTTATGACTTTTTAATTCTTGCTTAATAAAAGAGCAATTTTAATGCATCTTTGATGCCTACTAATCAAAGTTCAATATCTGGTGCAATAATTCTTTTATATAAATAGCCTGTTCACCTGCTAGCTGGAGCATGCAGAGCCAGGTTGATCTAAAGCATCAGCCTTCAGGAAATTGGAGAAGTTCATAATAAGCTCTCAGTCAACCCAATTTGCGAATCAAGATTAACTCCATTTCTGCGTGATGTGGTTTAGTCTAAGACCTGGAAGACCAATAACACTCAGAGCAGCTGTGACTGAAGTTCACACACTGGGCTTTAGTGGACGCTGTACTAATTACAGCCCTACTGACTTCAGAGAAGAATTGTTCTGCTGTCTTTTAAGCTGTCAAGGCTATTGTAATCACATGTATTTGAAATAAATCTCAAAAAAAATGAGAATAAATCTCAAAAAAAAAAAAAAATTGTCTAGATTCATTAAAACTGGGAACTTGAAACTAGTTCTGCTGTAATAAAGCAGTTTCAACTTTCCAGAACCAATGTTTTCTTGAGATGTGCTGGCTGATACAATTCTCTTTGCGTGCACTATTACTGCTCAGTATATGAGGCATGACTCATGATACATCACAACACTGAGTGATAGCTAGAGAAAATTGAGCTTCTGAAAACTGACATTAAAGGGGAAAAGCCACAGGAATAAATAATACAATAGACAGATAGGGCTGGAGCATACAAATGAGAAGGCTCAAAATAGGTTTTGGCCTGTCATCTAGCTCCTGGTAGTGGGCTGTGGACATGTTTTATCTTCCTAACACCCTAAGTGAAGTGTTAGATAATTAAAAGAAGTGAGGCATGAGGCCTACTGCTACTGAAAGCAAGGATGTTAGTATTGAGGGGCATAGACTTGCATATTTTCCAGCATCCTCCTCTTTATAGTTTTCTGACAAACAAGCCCTGGGCCACCAGCCAGCTCTGCTCACTTGCTACCTGCAAGGAGAAACAGCTATAGCAATTCACCTGCGACTCCAGTCTCAGCTCTGCAACCTATTCTCACCAAGCCAACCTCCCCCTTGGTTTCTGCAGCTTTGCCTAGCGAGTTGTAGGTCCAGGCATAGCCACACACCTTCCCGTGGGAGAACAACTACAGTCTTACTTTGCCCCCTTCAGAAAAGATAATGTGTTATTTCCAGTATTTCATACTCCTCCACATCTACAAATGCATATGCAGGGAATGGTGCAAGAGCTGATCAGAGCATGTTTTACCACCTCTGAGACTTCCTTTGGGAACCGAAGACATGGCAGGTCTGGCAATTAGAAGGAAAACAAAAAAGGGATTGATAACTATCAGAGAGCAAAGAGAAGGAAAGATCTTCTAAAATCTCTTGCTGCTGTTCTGGCTCTGCAGATAAACATACATACATAAGTTAATTATTGGGCCTTTTTTTCCCCCAGATTACTCTCTCGCTGTAGTAAGATGCAGAGGCTAATGTTAAAAAAGCATGGATGTTTTTAAATTAAATTAAAAGAAGACAATAACATCATAATGGCTTTCCCGGAACATAAGCAACCTTCCAGCAAAAAGTAATCTGATGTTATTGTAAGAGCCATTAAGATTTCACACCCAAATTACCACAACGTTGCAAACTAAATCCAAGCAGCTCATATTGTTTGATATTCTTACCCTTACTAGCTTTGCACTGAGCATGCCACCTGCCCTGTTGTTCTGCCCTGCTTTCCACAGTCAGAGGCAAACTGCTGAAATGCATCTCAGAAATGCTGGGTTATATCTACCAAGGAATGTGATCTTGTGTTGGCCCACCCACACAGCCTCCCACTTGACAGGTATCTTTTGTTAAATCAATACCACAGAAAAGCCAACCGAGAAGATCATATCTTTCTTTGTGAAAGTGCATATAGTGCTTCAGCACTGACCACCTTTGAAACAACTGGGAGCAAAGTAACACTTGCAACAGCCTCTATTTTGCTGAAGAAAACCGTGATATCCCAGAGGAGTAAATGAAATATCTACACTCTATTCTTATTTTTAAACGATGGTCTTCATCCTCAATAATTTGAGCTCCAGCTGTGCCAGAGAGGTTTTGTGTGGGCAAAAAGGTTTGACTGCCAAGAGCTCATGGTGGGATGTAGGTCAAATTAAACAGGACCTAATCCCACTTCCACTGAAGTCGATTAAAAGACTCTAATGGAGAATATGACCCTCCTTCCAACCACCTGTGTTTTAGCATTGAAAAGAATTAAGGAACAGGATAAACAAGACAGATTAAGAACAATTTTTTTAAAAAAAAAAAAATGTGATGGATGAGGGGGAGAAGGAAGAGACATACTTTAAATCCTTACAGCATCCTGTATTTTTTGCTCTGAGAGAGAAACTGCTAATTTTCAGGTCAGGACAGTTGCATCCTGAAATTCATTGAAAAAATTTAAGCTGTAGAGGTTACCATTTAATTCAAAAGAAGCTTCAGCAGGATGCTGTAGGGATTTAAAAAAAAATCTTAAGGTACATTAAAAAAAGAAATAAGTTGCCTACTGGACATTGTATAACCTGTGCAGGCAACAGAAATAAAATGAACATTAGCTACGAAACTTTTTGCAATTCAGATGATGAAAAATCTGATGCTGAAAAAGACATCAAAAATGGTACCAGACACACCAAAAATTGCTTTTGGTTGGGTAAAAAAGGATGATTTATAAGTAATTTGTTTACCTGGTGTTATTATTTTCAGAGAGTAGGCCAAGGGCCAATTTTTTTAGTTAAGAAAGGCATAAAAATCACCACGGACTCATGGTCTCAAAGATAAATGAGACTAATTCAGACCAAAAATAAAGCCCATGTTTTGAGAAGCAAGAGTACCTGACTGGTTGAACAAGATACTAGAAGAATGGCAGAGTTTCAGTCTGAGAAAGAGATGACTTGGAAAAATAACACTGAAGCTACTGGCCTCAAGACAGCAAGATCAGGAATAACTCAGGAAATGTGGAAGATGGATTAAGGGTCACTTTAACTCTTTGATCCATTTTTGAACATTCTTGTTATTAACTTGAATTATAAAATGAGTATGAATAACTGAAAGTCTTTGAGAGACTTTTTACTGTAAGTACATATCCTTGCACTAGGTTATTAAGTATACTTCAAAGAAACAAAAAGGAGCAGTTGTGCTATCCAGGAACAAGGAGTTGAAATTATTTTAAGCACTTAAAATGGCACTTAATTTTTCAAGAAGTATTGCCCAACTGCTTGCAGCATTAGTCAGAGTTTTCAATTGTCTAATCACAGTTAATCTCAACCTCAAAACCCATTATTAGTCAGCCAGCCTTTGGGAAGGAGAGGAGAAGGTTTAGGTATCACACGGGTGTCAATGCAAAGCAACCCTAAAAAAGCCAGGGCCACAATAATATAAAACACAGGGAGAGGCATATTGTGGCTGTGGTGATTGCATCCACGTCCGTGAGACTGGCACGTGAGCAAAAAGTGCCGAGAAGCAGCCTTTGTGTGGCTAGATGCCTGCTCAGCCACTCCTGAAACATGCAAAAAAAAAAAGAAACCCTGATAGACAGTGAGTGACAGAAAACACTTGCAAAAAACAGCATAGAAGTGAAGCAGCAGAAACTAATCCAACAGTCACTTGTGCTCTCCCATACCCTGAGGCACTGGTTTTAAATAGGAGAAGGTGGTGGACTCAGGCAAGATCCCTCAGTGGCCAGCCTGGAGACCACATCCAGAGATGTGGCCACTATTTCAGAGACCCAGACGCTAACTTGAGTAGATGTGAACCTGCAGTAGCAGGGTACAAGGGGAATAACAGTCACCGTGGGTCAGGTGCACGCGCATGCTTCTGTCATTGATACTACATGTGCCTTGAATAACCCAAGCATGAGTGAGACTAACAGTTAGGTAGTGTCAGTGTATTAACTTTGCATCTAGATTTTGCAACTCCAAATATTGATGACCAAACTGAGAAACTGATCTATGCTAAAGGAGCTACCACTGACTTAATCTTTTAGCTTAGGAAGACAGTCCCAAAGAGGCATGACCCTAATTCTTTCAATGATAAACTTACCGTCTGGGAGGAGGGTTTGAAAAACATTTTAAAAAACTGCACCATAAATTCCCACTTGTTTTTTTAAAGTTGGACAGATCTGACGTGTAGTGATCAGCCATATGAGTTTATTTGTGAGCAAAAGATATGCGGGTGTATGTCTGCTGGAAATGACAGAAAATATTCCTGTTCAGTACTTTGAAAGTAGATTTTTCCCCTCCTCTACATGACTATGTAATCTTTTAACATGATCCTCAGAATTATCCTTTTTCCAGTACCCCATTTGACTTCGTTGTTGATGTCATGGAAAAAAAGCAGTCGGTTGTTTACCAGAGAATTTGATTTCTTATCAGCAGATCTGGCTATGAATAATTATACCACATATTAATACCATAGTAAGCCATCTAATGGGCTACAGATGCCTAACAAATAACAGGATGAGAGAAGAAAGGGCATATTGGCAGGAGGTTGTTTGCCTTTGCGAGGGTTGAATTATAGAACTGGCTGGGCTTCAAAACCATGAATCATTAAGAACATGCACACAGCAGTTTTACATCAGTGAGCTCTATTGACTGTAGAGGAGCTAATATTGATCTACTAAACATATGGGAGTGGGGAAGCAGGTCCCACATAGTTAAAATCGTTGTGTTTTAATGTCTGTCCTTTGAATAGTGTTGGTTCCCTGAAACACCCATGCATTTCTGACATCATAACCAGACCTTTATCCAGAGCTTTTGAAACGATAGCTGTTCCCTTTCAGATTCACAGTGACAGAAATACAACTGAATTAGAATATGATAGAAAGAAAGATGGTTATGAGTTACCGTGTTTATCATATCTTCTATCTCCCTTATGACATTAACTCAGTTTGCAATACCTACACTGATGTCAATATTAATGGAGATGTTTCTAAATGTCACAAAATGCAGGACTGACTTGCCTGTCCTTCGTGGTTGGGATTTATCTTAATTTGTGCACAAAGGGCAAAAATATTGCCTCAGAATTTTTAACTGTTGTATACTATGTTGCAAACCATGAAGTGAGCAGCAAAGGACCGCTGTACAGCAATTCATTCTTCACTCCTGTGAGGAAAGAAGAACAACCACTGCAGAACATGAAGCTCTGCTGACCCAAGGGAAGGGAAATCAGATTATGTTTGCTCTTCTATGCATAAATACACACCATTGTCCATTGTAGGAGATAGCACAAGTTAGCCCATTGGCTACTAGAGACTGTTTCATGGGGCAACAAAAAAAATGCTTAAGTAGAAATTATACTTAGCATGTTTTATTCAAGGGAATTAGAGACCTTAGCCCAACATCAAATAGACTATGAAAATATGGGGTTTCACTGCTCTGTTTTATCATATATTTGCATATAAATGTCACACAAAAATTTTGCATGCTGGCATGTAGTGTGTAAACACTGAGTTTAAGGTCTCAACTGTAACATATGATTTTTCTTTATGTCTTCAGCTCATGCCACTGATCATACATGCCTATTTGCATCTCTAACTGAATCTTAACGTTTTCTTGAATTTGGTCATAATGCCTCTTGGCAGAACCATCTCCCATCCCTACTGACCTGTTGCTAACAACCTCTGACTTTGTTTTCCCAAATATCACAGTCACATCCCTGTAAATGTGAGCTATAGCATAGGGCTAAAAAAAATGGAAGCTGAACACTGTCCTTTTCTTTCATTCCGACAAGCAGGCACACAACCATGAGCACTTAACTGCCTTGGCAGCCTTCAGTAATAATTATCAGACCTGCAGCCTGCTGAAGTGCAGGGAAGACTCTCTCTGCAAGGTAGGGTTACGTGAAATACAAGACATTCTTCAATTCAAGTGCTGATTTTCCATCTCTCCACTATATAGAAGTAGAAGGTGTGTGATATGCATCTCTTTCAACAAAAAAGTCTATTTGCAACATGACCTCCACATATTGTGGCCCATACAACAGTAAACAAAATAGGCATGATGGAAATCTATCATTTCAGGTTTGGTTATTGAAAACCAAGAAAGCGTGCAATTTAATTTTCAGCTGTCTATAAAGAGGATGAACAAGGCATAGAGCTCTTCAATTTCTCATTAATCCAACCAACCTCATGGGAAAACTGAGCTTTGGCCCTTTGTGACCTTTTCCTTCACTTTTATGTAAGTGAGAGGGAGACGAGGAAATTTTCAAAAAAGCAAGGGAGATAAGGTGATATATCAAATGACCCATACAATAAAAAAAATTCAAAACCAGCATCTCACCTTGAAGTTTCCAAGTTTCCAGTTCCTCAGACACTTCCAGGGAGCCAAACTTTATACCTTAATCCTTAATGTGGGGCACAACACTATTGGGCTCTTCATCTTCAGAAAAAGCACATGGAGTTTAAAACAACGAGGGACAAACAAATAATTGCACCATGATTAATCTTGACAGCAAGATCTCAGAGAAGGATCAGTTCAGGGCTGATTGGCTGCTTGCCTTGCATGAACATTTGGTAATTTATAATGCGATCACTTTAAGTCACTCAGTGACAATAAAACTGTAGGTCAAATTACATCTTTTTTTTCCTTTTTCCCCCTAGAGTACTTCTGGAAATAAACGAGATCACTGAAAATATATATTAGTTCAGAATATATAAGATATTTACAATCAGATTATGAGTGGTCAATAAATTATTCCACTATAGAAAGGAGAGTGTAATCTAATGCAAAAGACTGGACATGGCAGTTGTATTTAATACAACTATTTCATTTCGTACTTCTGAATGAAACTCCATCTTTCCAACTGCTGTTGACCTGCACCTACACAAATGAGAAGAAAATCTACAGAGCAAGGAATAGAAAAATAAATAGACACTCTTATTTCCCTGAAATAAACTTGAATACTTCAATCTTAAGGAAAGTTGGCAGCTTCCAGTAATCGGAAGTTATTTATGATACTCATACAATGATCAGGTTCTTACATTTTGCTTTTTGATACATTTTTTATCATTTTTATTTGAGACCATTTTGATTAAAAAGCAATCTTTAGTTTAGTGTGAATTGATTTCTTTTGAATGGGACTTCTATTAGTTCTGATTAATACTGTAATAATCCCAGCACCTGTTAACTGTCTTCTCTTCCAATTTCACATTCTCCAGTTTAGACAAAATCCTGATAAAGCTTTCACATTGACTCTTAACAAGCATTGTGGCTGTTGTAGTTTAAACTACTGCACTGCATTATACCTCCTCAGTTTAACAGGTTGTGCACCTACTGAAACTTGAGCAAACTCTATAGAGGAAGCCAAGTAGAAATAGAAAATGGAAAATTCCTTGGGCTATGAGTTATCTTCTCACACTGTGCAGTAACTCACCTTGCTGAAAGGGAAGAACTGACCCTCAGAATGGTAGGCAGAAAATAGAAGAGTAGATCTTCCCTGTTTTGCAGCACAAAGCAATACAGTCCTTTAATAAACACAGGGTTGGAGACAGCTCTCTTTAAAAGGGATCCCAGACCTTCATAGTTTCACAGAATAATAGAATGGTTTGGGTTGGAGAAGACCTCTAAGATGATCTAGTCCAACCCTTAACCTAACTCTAGCAAGTTCATCACTAAACCATATCCCTAAACAAGCACCATATCTACATGTCTTAAATAACCCCTAGGGATGGTGAATCAACTGCTTCCTTGGGCAGACTGTTCCAATGCTTGACAACCCATTTGGTGAAGTTGTTTTTCCTAATATCCAGTCTAAACCTCCCCTGGCACAACTTGAGACCATTTCCTCTTGTCCTATCACTTGTTACTTGGGAGAAGAGCCCAATACCCACCTTGCTACAACCTCCTTTCAGGTTTTTAGTTGTAAAGAGTAATAAGGTCTCCTCTCAGCCTCCTTTTCTCCAGACTAAGCAGCCCCAGTACCCTCAGCCTCTCCTCACAAGACTGGTGCTCCAGATCCTTCACCAGTTTCGTTGTTCTTCTTTGCACATGCTTCAGCATCTCAATGTCTTTCTTGTAGTGAGGGGCCCAAAACTGAACACAGTATTCAAGGTGTGGCCGCACTAGTGCCAAGTACGGGGGCATGACCACTTCTCCAGTCCTGCTGGCCAAGCTGTTCCTGATACAAGCCAGGATGCCATTGGACTTCTTGATCACGTGGGCTTGCTGCTGGCTCATATTCAGCTGACTGTCGACAAACATCACAGGTCTTTCTCCACTGGGCAGCTTTCCAGCCATTCATCCTCAAACCTGTAATACTGTGTGGAGTTGTTGTGACCCAAGTACAGGACCCAACACTTACCCTCATTGAACCATGTACTGCTGGTATGCCCCATCAATCCAGCTTGTCGAGATCCCTTTGTAGACCCTTCCTTCCCTCAGCCTGGGCCATCTGCAAAGATGCACTCAAATCCTTATTAATATTAAACAGAACTGCCCCCCACAATGAGCCCTGGGAAACATGACTTGTGATTAGCCACCAACTGGATTTAACTCTGTTCACCACAACTTTTCAAGCCTGGCCGTCCAAATCATCTGAAAGAAGAACTAAGCATTTGAGTGGTCATGAAGATGTGAAAAAAAACAAAGCAAGACACTTGCTCTGCCCTGTCTGAGTTCTGAATACCATGAGGCTGCACTTTTTAAAGTTTTTCTTTCTTAACATCAATTTATTCAATGCTTTTTGAAGTAATACAGTCCAGTGAAATATTATAACCTCACTGTTTCTTTTCACACTGATCCTGCACTCTACATAGAGCTTAGATTTCAAAGTTTTATATTTGTTCCCTGTACATACAGCTAATTAACTTGGCTAGATGACATATCACGTTTCTTGCACATTGACACTGGCAAACTCAGTGAATAAATAGAGGATCACATAACTTCACAATCCCCTTTACAATGAGATTTTAAAGTGAAAACTCTTTTCAGAGTTGTCATTCTCTGGTCCATGTCTACCTCCCAAAAGAATTTTGACCAAGAAGATGACTGCAAGAATAGAGATTTCTATCAGTAAAATCAAATTTGCAAGAGAAAGGGCTATATTTCTAACTTCTTAGTGGAAGACTTCAGTTACCTGCACTGTTCATTTGGGTTTTTAAATAGCAATAAATATGGAGAACGGGAACAGAGATCTGATCATAGGAACTAAGCTGAAAATAGGAGCCTGTACAGTAAGTATTCATGTGGCATAATCCATACTAGAAGCAGAGATACTGCCACTGTTTGAATTAGTAACCTAAAAAACCTGAAGCTCATTCCCAAGAAAAAGGATGGACAATGTTGTTTTAAGTTTCAAACTGGTTTAAACTGCTAATGGGATAAATATTTGGCATTTTTTTTTCCTCTACCATCTACCTTTCCTATTTTTACCTTGGTAGGCCTCATTACCATAATACAGACTCATGATGTTGTGAGTTGAGCTCAATTTTCAATGCTTAATAAGAAATTCTCCCTTCTCCATGTATCAGTGTTGAACCCAATGGGACTACTTGTAGGGTGATTATTAACATAATTAGGGGTTGTAAGACAAGATATGGAACTGATTTGCCGACATGTTCTGTGTATTTAATAATTATTATATTAATAAATATTAACATATTTATCAATCAAGTCTATATGTTGAGGCCTATCATAGTCATTATTTTTTCACTGTCTTACAACAAATGAGGGAGGCAGAAGTGAGGGGGGAAGAATCTCATGCTTACAGTAACCACATGGCAGTTCTCAGAAAAAAGGAAGAAAGGAAGGAAGGAAGGAAGGAAGACATTAGACAAATGGGACACTGTGGAGAGTAGATATAAAGGAATATAAAAATTGTATAGATAATTATAGCAAAAGAGCAAATGTTATATACAACAATTTTGCAAAGCATCTAATACCATGTAACAAAATGTTATTGTTAAAGATATAGTTCAAATTGTTTTGGCTGTGAACACTGTCATCTAGACAGAACCTTGATCAACCAGCTGTGAACTCAGGGTGATGACAGCAAGAAGCAACACGAAGATGAAAGACAAAGCATATGGTCAGATTCTGCCCCAGTCTGAGGTTTTGGGAGCTTGGATACTGTGGGAAGGTACTACTGATTAAAAAATATTTGGATACTGTGGCAAGGTACTACTGATTAAAAGACTGATTGAAAAAAAGTGAATAGCAATTACTGATTTAGAAAGGGGTAAAAGGTCAATAAGGAAAACGAGAAAATATTACTTAATGGTAACTACACATGCTGTTCAGGAGAGAAGCACACAAATCATTCACTGTGCAGGATTACAGTGGGCACAAAGTGGGAATGGCCACTTGGGGGCCAGACAATCCAATGAGCCAAATGACTCATTTCCAGAATGTGGGAGGACTGATGAGAGCAGAGGTTGGCAGCCAGTGCTTGAGGAAGGCAGGAAGCTCAAGATATGCAAAGAGTGGTCCTTGCCCTGGCTTCATCCCCACTGAATCAAACATCTAAACGTCTGCCCTGGGCAGCGCATCCTACTCCTTTCACATTCCCAGCGAGGAGAGGATTTGCAGCGCCTGTCCACCTAGGGCTGCAGAGAAAAGATTGGGTAACATTTTCAAGGATGCAAGGAGGACAGACATCTCTGGCACGCCCTGGCCAGCCCCTAAGTAGAGCTACCCCCTACAACAGTGACTGCTGAGTGGAAGATCTCTCTGATCCTCCTGAATTTGTCCCATTGTCTGATTCAGATATTTGGAGAAGGCTTGGATTATTCCCTCCTGGCTGCTCTTGCACTTCTGGGGTCCCAGGTCCCAGTACTCACAGAAGAGTTGAAAATTAATGTAGCCCTGATGAAATCAACCAAGATTCCTGTCTGCCAATGAGAGTCAGAGCAACCACAGGCCCTCTGCAAATAGGCATTGAAACTGTACATATGGCTCATACATGTACAAGCAGACCCAGCTCTGGAGACCAGATCCACACACATTTGCTCTGGGGTAGCTCTAATTAGGCTGAAACCCAAGAAACAACAACAGCTGTCTTCCTGAAAGTCACTGCTCCTGGGGATAGTACACACCACTCACAAACATCTGGTACACTATTTAGACCTGTTGCACTATGTTTACCCATGGGTATTTTAGCTCTGTTGGTGTGACAACATTACATCTTACTTAGTTCTGTAACTAGAAAAATCAGGATTCATGTGCAATAAGTTATTTTAGTACATATTTTAGTACACATAGTGAAATAACCTTTGGAAAGGGTAAATGTTCTGTCACCAGGAATGTCAAGGAAACAGGTTCCTTAGCCATGTTGCCTAATTACCTTCCCATAGACTCACAGGAAACTACCACAGACCCAAAAGCCTCACAGCCACACCCTGGTGTCACAGGTTCCTGTCTACCTCCTGCCCTGGGTCATCACTCACTGGGGCACCTCTCTGCTGTCCAGGTCAGCCTCATACCTCCCTGCTGTGCATCAAGGACATGTTTCTTGACATCTCTGTTTTCCTTCCCTCTCAATCACCACAGGTCATTAGGATTGGGTCAGCGCAGGAAGTTTTATCCTCCTTCTCGCCCCAGGAGACAGTGGCTGTGGGATGGGATGTCTTGATGGGAGCAGATAGGAAGGCACATGTCCCTTCTCCAGCTTCACTGACTTCCATCACACTGGAAGAAGTAGTCCTCACTGGCTTCTTTCACACATCCCCATTGGAGGAACTAGGAAAAGAAACAGAGAGAAAGCAGAAATTAATTCCAGCTTGACTTCAGCGTACTTGCTAAGAGCTCCGTGCATGACAAGTAAAAGCACCATGGTAACAGTGACAAGCAAATTAATGAATTAGAAATCACTGAAGTTGCAAATTGCAGTTGTAGTCACAAAGCCCCATACAAGGGAAAAAATACCATAAAAATTCAGAGGCGTGCAACACAGATCTAATACAACTGCACAGTTTCTTCATCCAGCCAGAGAAGGGTGCCAAATCGCAGCCATACATAGAGATCTGAAGGACTGATTTCAGAGGGGAGATTGTTGTTTTGTCCACTCTAATTTTCACTGTTGTTGCCATTACACTTTTGCAATGAGAGCCCTTTGGGGATGAATTTGATCTATTGCTATTCTAATGGTAGGTAAATTTACAGAGAAAATCAGGAGACTGTTTTCCATTCCAAATCACACAGCTTTTACAAGTGACAGCTACTTCCTCAAATATCAATACAAGAAAATTTCAGGAATATTCTGAATAATCTAAGCCTCAGCTTAGGAAAGCAAGCACAAGTAAGTCTCAATATTTTAGGCATTAATGCGGTGCTTGCTTTTTTTTTCTTTTTTTGAGGATTTTTCCAGCAAATGAGAGGTTTTTTGTTTTATTGCAGGATTCAACAAAAGACTGGAGATCATTTTTTTTACTTGTTTAAGAGGTATCTCCTAAATGTGAAGAAACAAAGGACTAGCAGCAGCCTAAAGTATTCAGAAGAACGTAGGAAACTGGCAACATATCAGACAACAGAACTACCACAAAAGAAGGAGACATTGTTGATTAACAGCCGAGTTGTGATAAAGGATGAACAGCTGAGTTTTAGCTTTCTTGAACTGAAGCTGGGGATGACACATCAAGAGGAACTGCCAGATAGACAGGCTGAGATCTCATTTGGACATAAGCAGATGCGTACAGAACAGAGATTGATCTGAGGTTTGTACATATAAAGACAGTAATTAACTTTGTAACTACAGATAAGTCAGGTATGGAAGAAGAGAGAAGGAAACCACTGGCAGACTGCTCTACAAAACTCAAAATACAAGCTAATATTTTCCTTCCATATTTCTATGCCTGTGTAATAGCATGTGCACTTTCACATCACTTGCTTCAATTTTAACACAGAAATCAGATTTTTCACAGCCCTAAGCCTTCAGAAGCATCCTGCCATACTAATATATAATTACTGACAACATCTCATGTTTTCAGAAAAACAAGAACTCCTTCCGTTTTTTAAATCTAAAGCATTACTGAAATACCTACAAAAAACAGTGAGTTACACATTAAATATTTCACAAGAGTAAGAAGCATTTTACATGACGCTTTGAGAAGAGAAAAATGAATTCTCACTGGTGTACCTTACTGACAGACCTGGAGATTGAAGCTACCCTTCTTTTTACTGATCAGATCATCATTAGGACTTGAAAGTTGTTTCCAGAAAGCCTTCCAAGGGGGCATCCTCATGATTTAAATGACAGAAGGTAAGTTCTTTCAACACAGGACTTGTTTGTGAGATGTAGAGGTTCTTCTGCACCTGTGGATGCTCAGGAAATGCCATGTCCATCACAAGATGGGATCTGGAATGCTCTGTGGTCTGCTTATCTTCACAGAAATGCAATTCCTTCATTGTAGTTCCCAATAGGACGTGAGAGATGTGGGATGACTCTTTATATTAGCAGTAGGACACCTTGACCGCTAATTGAGCCAAGACTAACAACCAACAGCTTAGTCAGTGAAGTTTGAATACCCCACATTTGCCTTAATCACTGGCCAAAATCAGTGCTGCAGAAGTCCTTGGAAAGCTCAGAGATGTAGAATATCTTCAGGTTGGTGCTTGGAGATGTAGTCCAGGTACAATACCTCTAAAAATCTGTTCTCTGTCAGGAAGAGGCACATCCATGCTGACTCTCATAATTCCATTGTATCCTTCTGGCTGCTTAATGTTTTCATCAAAGCCCCAGTATCCACCCCAGTTGGCCAATTTTGTCAACTGCAGTCCTCAGTACCCACCAGCTTGTCAACACCAACAAATATTCTCGTTGCTGCTACTCTTCTGTCCATCCCCTTTGGTAAAGGCAATGCTGATGCACAGGTTCAGAGCTCAGACCCTTTTGCCGATATTCACAGCATAGGTGCTCTGGCTGCTACCCAGGCAGTTCCACAGCAGCCGTAATGACTAGGGAGACACTACAGCTGTATGATGGATAAAGTGTATGGGGGCACTTGTATTGACAGCCTGAAAGGGAGATTTTGTTTCATGGGGATACACATCAGTATTACCAGATCCAAATAAAGTATATATTGCTCATTTACTTTACTGCTAAACACATTTTGCAGTTATCTTTATTAGGATATGAAATATTATTAGGATTCTGTTGGATAAATGTAGCTATTTTCACTCAAGTGCCAGAATTTTCTTCAGCTTCTTTGTCTCCTCTTTTCTCTTCAGGTCATTTGATGACCGACAGCTCAATGTACTGCAAGAAAATTGGAAAGTAAGAGATTACTGTGTGCTGCAGTTAGAATGTCCATGATGTACAAAAATTTATTTTCTTCATTATTACCTTTTTGACAAAGATTTAAGAGGGTTTTGCAGCTGAGGGCCACACATAAAAGGACTAAAAATTGTTTCCAAAAGACAAATTGCAAAAAGCCTAAGTAATTTACAGTGAGATGTACTTACCTACATTAAAGAGGTGATGAAAGCACATCTTCAGGGTGCACCACTGGTGCATATGACATCATGGAAAGGAAATTGGAAATAGCAAGCAGCAACACATCTAGTTAAAAATTCTAGAAATTGCAAATTCTTCCACTAGAAAATGGGATTTTGTTGAACTGGGAAACAGTAATATCTCCAATGTTTGTTTATTTCTCTGTTCCTTTCCTTGTTAGTAGAAAGCTTATCTGCAGCTGTGTGAAAAGGAAAATCTGCTGCTTTTGAGCTGCTACATAGCACTGCTGGAGTCATAGTTCATTTTCCCATTGCTCTCACTTCTCCCGTGGGTCCTGGGCCCCATCTGGATCAGACATCCCTGGAGCCATGTCAAACTTCCCAGAGCCCCCTCCTGAGGCAGCATTAGCTGCATCACCATCTCCCCATGGAGGCAAGGGAGAAAACATGGCATCAGAGGCACAGTGCATCTGCCACTGGTGCCATGAGTGAAGCGCAATCTCCTGTCCAGTTCTCCTCCTCTGTCCTCACCTTCATACCCTGGAGCTGAACCTGAGCATTTGTAATTCATGCTAGACATGATCTGGCATGGCACAGCCTGAGAACCAGCACTTCTCCAGACAGCAGGGGAACAGCAGAGAGGAGGGCTGGGGAGCTGCAGCTCCCATGAGGGTAGTTCAGGCAGATGGATAAACTAATGACAGCTCATAATGTGCAAAGCACTCAGAGAGAAAGCCAGATTTACATTCTTGCATGTTGATCCAGATTATGGGAATCTACATTAATCTCTTATTTAATGCATGACTGCTCTACAGTACCAGCCATAAGGAGCCTTGTATGCTCCCTGGTTCATCTATGTAATACAAAGATGATAGTAATGACCTTTGATGACCTGAATGGTCAAAGAAGTATCAACCCACAATGCAGTATATCACCTTATATTTTACAGAAAATGTAAAATTAGCTAGTTGGTGAATGGTCAGATAATAAAGGCAAGAAGATTTTATCAACAAGCTTTTGAATTTAAGCTGATCCCAGTGATACACACATCTTAGTCCATGGGTTCCTTCGGATAGTGTTACTGTGTTTAGATAAGAGACACTAAACCCAGCCTCAGTGTTCCAAGAAGCTCTGCAAGGGCTGTATTACTTTAGCCCAGGCTTGCTTTGCTGTTAGTGTTTGCTTTTGAACAGCACTGAAGATGCGTGCTTTCATCTTTGCCACTTCACAACACCAAAACAAAAATAACTACTATAATCAATATTATAAATAAATGCAGAAGAAAATAAGCACATCATTAGGAAAGTCCCTCTCTTGCCTAAATGGGAATGATTATCCTCTAAAAGTAATTTCTGTGAACAAGGTTTCCAGCACCTCTTTCCTTTAGTGATTCTTTGATGCCCGTGTAGCACAAGCTTACTGTCTTTTCTCTGTGGATCCACTACTCTCCTCCACTCAACAATTATTTCCATAAAAATTTGAGACATACATACCTCTGTCACATACAACTGATGATGACAAAGAGTTTGTAGCCAGGGGGGACATGCACATTGACAGTGTGATTATACAGCCTTGTTTCCACAGGGAATCAAACTGAAGAGGGCCAATCCTTGAGGCAGCAGGAACTTGCAGCCAGACCATGATGCCACCCCATCAGGCTACATATCTGAAGAAGGTGAGACACTCAGGGAAACTACAAAAATAAAGAGGTAGAATGATGCTGAGATGGCAGAATGAACAATTATTCAGTTGTTTGCTCTGGCACATGCAAGGAAACCCACAAATGTTTGGGTTGTCTTAGACACACACACATAGGACAGCTGGGTGATCAGGCCCACTCAGTATGGGTTTCTGCAAGGCAGGTCCAAACTAAACTGATCTCCTTCTGTGACAAGGTGGCCCACTTGATGGATGAGGGAAAGGCTGTAGATGTAGTGCACCTGGACTTTAGTAAAGCCTTTGGCACAGTTTCTCACAGGATCCTACCTAAGAAACTGGTTTCCACTGTCCTGGATAGGAGTACCCTCTGCTGGGTTAAAAACTGGCTGGATGGCCGGTCCCAGAGAATTGTGGTAAATGGAGTTAGCTCCAGCTGGAGGGTGGTCACAAGTGGTGTTATCCAGGGCTCAGTGCTGGGTTCGGTCCTGTTCAATGTCTTTATCAGTGACCTGGATGAGGGGATCGAGTGCTCCCTTAGCAAGTTTGCAGATGACACTAAGCTGGGAGGAAATGCCGATCTGCTTGAGGGTAGGCAGGCTTTACAGAGGGATCTGGACAGGCTGGATCAATGGGCTGAGCCCAATGGGATGACATTTAACGAGGCCAAGTGTGGAGTCCTGCACTTTGGACACAAAAGCCCCATGCAGCACTACAGGTTTGGGGAAGAGTGGCTGGAAAGCTGCCTGGCAGAGAAAGACCTGGGGGTGATGGTCAACAGCTGACTGAACATGAGCCAGCAGTGTGCCCAGGTGGCCAAGGAAGCCAATGGCATCTTGGCTTGTCAGAAACAGGGTGGCCAACAGGTCCAGGGAAGTGATTCTGCTCCTGTACTTGGCACTGGGGAGACTGCATCTTAAACTCTGTGTCTGGGCACCTCACTACAAGAAAGACATTGAGGTTCTGGACTATGTCCAGAGAAGAGCAACGAAACTGGCTGAAGAGCAACGAAACTGGCTGAGGGAGCTGTGGTCGTTTAGCCTGGAGAAGAGGAGGCTGAGGGGAGACCTTATTCCTCTCTACAACTACCTAAAAGAAGGTTGCAGAGAGGTGGTGTTGATCTCTTCTCCCAGGCAATAGTTGATAGGACAAGAGGGAATGGCCTCAAGCTGCATCAGGGGAGGTTTGGATTGGACATTAGGAAAAATTTCTTTATGAAAGGGATTATCAAGCACTGAAACAGGCTGCCCAGGGAGGTGTTTGAATCACCATTCCTGGGGGTGTTTAAAAGGTGGGTAGATGAGGTGCCTGGGGACACAATTTATTAGTAGACAGGTACAGTTGGAGTTGATGATCTCAAAGGTCTTTTCCAACCTAGTCATTCTATGATTCTATGCTCCTTTCTCACTGCACTCCCACTGCCTGCACCAGCAGCAATTTTACCTCCCAGACCTCAGGTAACAAATGTTCATCTCAAAGCAGAAAAAGAATGGGTAGATTCACCACCTGATCCCATATGTGCAGTTCTCCCTATCGTCTTGAGTGGCCAGACCCCATACAGAAGAGGAATAGTGGAAAGCTGTCAGAGATAACAACATTCTCTCACTCCCTGCTTTGCCATGCCAATGACCTATCCCAACCTCAGTTAAAAAATTGGAAAGGGCACATCTGCTGGGGGACTGGTGGTGAGATTGTGACTTGTGTAGCACAGCTGTGAGGCCACTGAGCAGTAGGTAGGTCTGGCATGATGAGCAAGACAGGCTGTCAGAGGGCAGCTGAGCAGCTGGCATACCTGCCGGCTCTGGAGGCAGCCTAAGAGGCTCTCATGCAAGTAGTGTCCTGCACATAGTCCTGCAAGGGTTTTGCTTGCCTGGGACCTCATGCTGTTTGTCCATTCATCTCTAACTGAAAAGAAGGAAAGTACACAAAGAAAGAAAGAGTCAGTGGAAGAAGAACACCCCTAGAGCAAAGCAAGCACGGAATAACCTGAGTGTCCTCATCCTAAGAGGAAGGACCCAGTTTAACTCCCTCCCAAGCCACAGAAAATGCTGTCATGCTCTGATCCCCTCTTCCCTTGCTTAGCAAGCTACAGCTCTGGAGTCCAGTTTCAAATATTTCCGTTCTGCACTTTTTAGAAACTTCTCTGTCATCTTAAAGTCAAATCAGGATAAGACAGATGTATCCAGACCTAAAATGTCACACAGAACTCCATGGCCTTAAGACTGGCGAACCTCTATAGGGTCCACTAAGCAGGTTTCCATCTTTCTCGTGTTGACTGTGTATTTGTGCCCAAGAATGTAATCCTGTCCTGCCTTTTCTGTCTCACGAAGAGATGAAAATAAACAAAAATGGAGTGGTTGTTTTCTTGGCAGAAGAGAAAGGACATGTGTTCTGTAAGCCACCAAAACAAATGAAGTCATCTGAAAAAAACCCAAAAGCTCTAAATTTAGTGTCAGAGCATTGCTTATGTAGTGCTTGGCTGATGGATGGGATGCTGAAAGCAGACTAAATCTTAGTGCCACTCTGAATACGATCTACCAAATAAACTACTCTTGTCATGAGTAGCAATAGGCAGATGAATTAATGACAGCACCTTGCCTTGCTCAAATCAGGGGCAAGCTCTAGTCAAGCAGGGGCAGGAAGAGAGATTACAGCCTGAAAGTGCTACAACTTGGAGCCAGAGCCCAATACAATGGCCTTACAATGCAATGAAGCAGTGTGAAGGTAATATCCTAGCTTCATCCCAGGTCCAGAAATTCCATACTCTAAATTATAATTAGATGATCCTGAGCTAATCTTGACAGGATTATTTCACCCAGGAAAAGGTCCATGCTAATGCAGCTATATGCACTCTATTATTGCAATGTATAAGTGCTATGTAGAAACTACCTCATCTTAAACAGTTTTGAGGATTCGATCACTGCAATAGAATGAAATTTGGAGTTTTCTCTGCATCCATATTACGGTTCTTTGTTTTTTCTTCACCCAGAATTTGGTAACAGACGGCAGAATCATAGAATCATTATGTTGGAAAAGACCTTTGAGACCATCAGCTCCAACAGTATCTGTACAACTAAATCATGTTCCCAAGCACCTCATCTAGCCACCTTTTAAACACCTCCAAGGATGGTGACTCAAGCACCTCCCAGGGCCATCTGTTCCAGTGCTTGATAACCCTTTTTGTGAAGAAAATTTTCCTAATGTCCAATCCAAACTTTCCCTGATGCAGCTTGATGCCATTCCCTTTGTCTTGTGCCAGAGAACAAAATCGACCAATGTTAGATAAGAGTCCTACTGACCACCTCAACACGGGGTGGAGGGTAGGAATTCAAGTCAGTCAAGCAGTGAATTGAGATGGATTGGTAGGAAAGTATAGGCAGTTCACTTTACTGCTGTTGGTGCTAAAATGGTCAGAGATCCATGACTGGGGCTTTCCTGGAGCACTTCATTCACATATCACAAAAAGTGAAGAGCTGGAAAAAGACAAGATGAGTACCAGAAGATTCACTTAGGAAAGGAGTAAAGGATACAAACCTTACCACAGCAGTTCTCTCTATTGCCTAGATGACAGAAAAGACATACTTAGTAAGGGGAGAGTTTTAAAATTTAGTCAGAGAGTGTGAATGTCATGTTTTGTTTGTTAGAAGCCTTCAAGTCTCATCAGGAATCAGTTCATTAGAAATTCCTCTGCAGCTAGTACTAAATGACTGCTCCAAATAACTCAAATATTCTTTAACCATATTAGTAAGCTCAGATATAAACATGGTGTGTCTCAAGTTGCAGTGGTAGACATTACAATAGTTATTACAGTGTATGTATGAGCTGTTACAAGACAGGTATTCTAATGTTATTGATTAACCAGAGTGTTATTAATGATGCAATTCAGAAAATGTGACAGTTTGGACTTAGGTACTTCTCAACAGCTATTTATTCTACTTTTTGACAGACAACTAGGATATGATGGACAGGGGCTAGTAGCCACATACCAGGGCTTGTATGTGGACAGAGGCTATAGTCCACATTCCCACACATGCAGGTGTCAGCCACATATGCTGTACAACATGAAGTCTGCTTTTATTCTCTTTCCTTTCAGCTTTGAAGGGGAATCCAAGTCTCATTGACTAACCTCCTGGTACCTACTTCCACAGAGTAGATTTAAGTCCTTCTTCAGCTGCGTCGACATCTGCCAGATACCTCTGCTACATCACCACTAAGTGATCTCCAGGACTGCAAATGACACAACTGTGAACTTGTGAATCTTTGACCTTCTTAGGCTAGTGCAGAACAGTTGTCTATTTCTTATTTGTCTTTGGACAATAAAAGTAGTGAGGAATAACCTTCATACAACAGTATTGATTTAATATTTCTCCAGAATAACTTCTGCCTTATCACATTTTTGGGGTGGAGTGGGAGTCAGTGTGCCGTAAAACAGAGCACAAGCATTAGAGCTTACAAAATCAGATCCTGTTGACATTCATTTTACCTTTCCTTTTCAAAGGGAAGAATACAAGAAACAACTTGCTGTTGTTAAGGGTAGAATGGATTGCTATTCCTTGTAAAGAATACTTCTTACACTGCGTACAGGCTTCTGTCTGGTGCAATTTCATTAAGATTAGAAATTACCTGTGTTTTCAATGAGCATTCATCTCATCAGCCACTGGAAAACTAAATACATACTTACTGCTCAAAGATACAGGTCATATAGTCAAATGTCTCCTTTGTTCTCGGTAGTCATCATCTGATAATCAGGATCCATATACATATACTCTTTTCACATACCTGGAACACCAATACTTATTTCCTCCCCGCAGACAGATCACAAGGCAATAGCAGTATAATGTCCAAAGCAGCTTTCATGTGTTACACCAGTCTTCGTGTCCCAGAGTTCAATAAGGAACAAGCCAACACCTATGCAACAAGACATCACACATCCACATTTTTCTTTTAAGTGTATTCATCCTCCATTTAAAATTACCTCTAAAATGTGAACAATGGATACTTTACCTTTATTACCCATCCCTAGCCAATTAGATTAGTAGAGCAGGGGCTATCCTAGCTGGGTAAGTTTTGCTCCCAGATATAAGAATCACCACTTCAAACACCAGAGAATCCAGGAAATAGAATAAAACTCCTGTGAATGGCAGCTACATGACAACTATTTAGATGAAGACATGTGGATGAAATTGAATAAAGATGAAGATCCAGGGGATGTTAAATATGGATAGAGTACCTTGAAAGAGAAAAGACAAGATGATGTGTCACGGTCTTTAAAAAATGCATTGGGTTGCAAGATCCATTGCTACAAGAGAGGGCATAGTCCCGTACAATCAGAGACATGTTGCATTACCTTGTGAAACATAATTTGACAGTCCTTTGGCAGATATCAGACAAGACCTATTCCTTCTGAAAAGATGAGTCCAAAAAAGAGAGAACAAAAATACCCCCCTGCACAACCTGGAGAGCTTTTTGTAGCGCTTGCCATTTCAGAATGATGACAGCTAATTATAGCAACTGCTGTCATTATGAGTGACCTCTTCTCACAATGAGTACCTTGTTACTGTAGCAAGCCTGCAAAATGAGTTAAATCTCTCAGCGTAAGTCCTCACCCATTCAAAGAACAGCATAACTTGGTCTCTGTTTAGCTGTGCAGCCATTCTGCCCCTCAACATTTCCACTAGAAATTAGTTACTGCTGTAATGGAAAACACTGCAGCAGTACCTCTCTGTGTGGGCTATACGTGACCTATCTGAGCCTAGAAGGATACAAACCCCCCTCCAAAACTGACAAAGAAAGAAGAGGTTATCAACATACCTATGGTCATACTTCATGTTACTGTCAGGGATGCACTCATGATTGGGTTTCTGCTAATGCGATAATGCTTAAAAGAACGTCTGTGTTCCTGACTTGTTTTCATCTCCATGAACACATTCATGTCATAGATGGCTTGGTTAACTGCCTACTCATAGACATCAAAGGAGATAAGAAACTTCAAAGGAGGTGGGGGGACAAGACATCACTGTGAAAGGTAATATTTCTCTTGCATCTTTGCTAAATAGTGATGGTAATAAAAGTAACGTGTTTTCTCTTTTCTGGACAGAGGAGGGAAGTTCTTTCAGCCTTTCAGTAAGCTAAGGAATCAAAACCCTACCATCACAATGCTATTTGCACATTCAGTCACTTCATAAGAAAAAAAAAAACCCAACTTTTTTAAACAGCAAAATATTTTTTTTTTTTCTTGGAGAAATGCTGTAAAGTTTATTTAGACAATGTGATATTTCTTTCATGATTTTTCCCACATAAAGTTTTTCATTTCTGGTGCAATTTTTCTACAGCCCATTTTGGCCTCCATTCTTTTTCATAAGAATCTCCATTGAGCTCCAGGCTTTATTTACTTATTCAAGTTGAATTAATTGAATCACTTTGCAGACCTGTAGTTCTTCTTGAATATGGTGAAGGAACTATGATAAAGTTAAAGCAGCTTGAATCCTGTGCTACTGCACACCAAATTACTTTGCTAGCAGAGTTCAAAGGCTGTGCAAATACAGACTTCTTCTTTGTACAATTCATGAAACTGCTAAAAAGCTTTGTGTAACGTTCAATATCTTTATTCAGTGATAAAATACTCAAATATGATGATGCACATTTGCACTTCAAAAGTAGTTTCAGAGCTTTGATGGAGCCCTTCTCTTGTAAAAGTCTGTGTGTGCAAGCAATGTGAAGGGTTAAACATCCTACCAATTTTACCAAAAAAGGGAACCAAGGATACTTTTACTTTTATTGTGCTGCACAACAAAGTCTTCTCTTCTAGAAAGTCTGGGAGCACTGTGTTCAGAAAAAAATATTAGCAATGCTATCACTCCAAAAGGTAAAGAGAAGGATTTACTTATCTGTCATGATTTATGGAACTGACAAAACAGTGTACAAATGAGGGTAGGAAATGCACGAGTGGAAAGTCTTAGAAGGAAATCATTGTCAGGCCACTGAGCAGATAAATCCTTTCTGTAATGAAACAAGTGTTCTAATTCATAAATCATGTTTGTCAGGAATAAATAAAAACACAATCAAAGCTGGTACCTCTGTCTTTACCACGCATTGCACTAAAAGGTTCTCTCCCCAGAGCATAACAGAGAAGGAAACGTTATTTGTTGACCTACCCCAACAAGGCATGTCTGAATGATGCTTTCTACCCTTCATGGGATGTTTGTGCTGTATATTATCAGTATTGGCTGCTGATGCCAAGGTCTCCGTTGTCAACTAAGTGTTCTGTTGTGACTTGGGTTTTAAGCAGCAAATTGTCAATGTCCCTCCAAGAGATGGACACTGCAGTAAAACCTGTCATTTACTTTAATGGCCCATATGTCAGACAGAAGTTTTGTCATGGCAGATGAAACTGTCTGTTAATCCTCCCACTTCACACTAAGAACAAGGGAGTTGCCATGCTCACCTGTCTAGCAAAGCTCCCCGTGTAAATTAGCCCAAGCAATTTTCCAAAGCGTAATAGACAAACATTGACCTCTACCTGACATTCACTGGATAGCACTACAGATGAGATACACCCAAGGGCATACAATATTTTGGTTCTGCAAATTTTAACCTTGGAGCAAGAGCAGTACTTGACACAATGAAAGAACTGATTGGAAAAACTTCCCAGATACACAAAGGATAACCCTAATCTGAGTGACATAATAGTTATATATTTAAGCTATAGCATTGATACAGGTCATATCTCAGACCACTATTAGATGTTCCCCTGCCATTAAAAGAGAGAAGCTAATAAATGACACTACAAAAAGGTATCATCTCTCCTAACTTTGATGATTTGAAATTTAGGCACCTATGTTAATGCAGTTGTCTGGTTGCCCTCCATAGCTGACAGAATTGTCTCCATATAGAAGTTCATGTCACTTGTTTTAGGTATTTTTTCCAGAGTATTCTACAAAGGTGCTTCCTTTTTACCTTTAAGGAGGAAAAAAATTTCAACCGTGGTGTCTGAGATTCTTTAATATAAAAATACAACTGTGTGCTTGAGCAAACAGACACATTCTGTTTGCCTGAGACTGCTCACGCTCTAGAAATCTTTGATCAAGAAGATCAAACAACTACACTGAAGTTATTAGAAGTGAAACAAAGATACTTGGTCAGAACAAAAGTCTAGCTAACCTAATCTAACAGTGTCCCCAGGAGATTATCAGGAAGACTTATGAAAACCCTGGATGTAGCGTGATATGTCCCTGATTTGTCTAACCCACATCTATCATCATTTTATCCTCAGTACAGTCTTATGTCTCCAGATATCCTTTGTGTCACAAGACTTAAACACGTAAAATTTCGATCAAAACATGCAGACTTCCTATACATCTAATTCAGCAGTACTATAATATATTGTCTATACAGGCAGCCTGCACCTGCCCCTCAGTGCAGTTGAACATTCAAGCAGGGTTAAATACTGTGTAGGTGTTTCTAAAGGTCTTCACTAATGCAATAGGATTTCCATCTCCATGTCCTTTTGCAAAACAGAGGTTAAAAAGACTACCTATACAACAGATCACAGGGCAGTATCATGATGTCCATACATTCAGTATAATCAGCAGTGTGAAAATGAGAAACCAATACTGATGGAAAGTGTTCAAAAAACTATCCTGCAGTGGGCTTTGGTTTGTGGCAAAAGCAGACTCAAAGATGAAGGTGTTCAGTATGTATCACTGTCTCAAAAGGGCTCACCTCTTAGAAGGAATAAAAAAAAGTAATCTTTCAAAGTGAATATCAGCTCATACCATGCAATCCATAAGCAACAGGGGAGAGGCAGGTTCATGCTCTCCAAAATTACCCCTTTTGTGTCTTCATTGGACATACTGCTTCTAGTAGAGGTGTGTCTTTGAAAGCACTTTGCATGTTTGGGCATCTATCTCTTCTGTTTCTGTGAAAGACATAAAAGTGAGACACATTGACTCCTGTTAGCTTTGGAACAGGTCTGTCTGAGGAGTCACAGAACATACTGTGAACACATACCTAGATCTAGCTCAAGTTGAAAGTAATGATGTATGAGTCTTTGCTCAGGATGTGAATATGCAGAAAAAGGGCACAGGGTTTGCTGCATCAAAGGAACAGCAACTAATACAAGGAGTTGAACAACAAGAGCTACTAAGGGTTGACACTTTTACAGGCAAGAGATCAGCTCATCACAGAGGTAGAGATGTCCTCGGCCTAGACAGAGGAAACATTGGTAAATCAGGGCACCGTCTACATGCTGTTTCAGCTTGCTTCCTCCAGCAGCAGTAACCCAGTTCACAGATTCTCTGACAATGCTCCCATGGATGATTTATGGAGCTGTTGGCAGAGAGTGTCAACATGGACACATCACGCTTTTCGGTGCAGGACTGACAGAGCCATATCTGTCACTGTTCTGCAAGGCACAGAGATGCATTTAGTGTTTGTGGCAAGCAAGTAAGAGAAATGGGAGTTCCTCTTCCTCAGGAACTTTCAGTATTTAGCAAAGACTGTGAAAACTAACCAGGACTAATGCTAGGAAGCAGAAGTTCTTGAGGTTGGCAGTGTGCGGGAAGTCCGTTTTTTTCTGGCTAAGAAATAATAAGCCAGAAAACTTTGCTTTCCACCGGGCCACAAACTACATGTTACTCCACATCATACATCACTGTCTTGCATTGGCTGCTCTTTATTCCAAAGAACACAGGCTTGTTGCAAGGGTGACTTAGCCAGTTCAAAAATTGACTCAGGCTTAAAACTATTACAATACTATACACTTCATTAGCATTTCAGAGCAAACTGAATTGATGGATACATAACAAGAAAGATTCTTATGAAGTACAATGTTTTACATTTCTTACATTTCCTACAATATCTTGTGTCTAGAGACCCTCAAACTGGTTTTCAGATATAAATAAATTAACTTTATTCGTTCTAAATAATGCATTTTCCCCCATTTTGCAGAGGCATGAATACATCAAAGGTATTCCTTTCCACTTCTGAAAGATGTAAGAACAAACCTGACTCAATCACATCCTTGGGTTAAATGAAAATGCTTTTCAACCAGAGTACAGTAAAGGGTTAATCACCCTATATTATATCAGATCAAAAGGAATCCTTCTCTGCATTTAAGGAGTACACTGGAAGATTCCTTTGTTACTTCAAATCCATGTGACAAGAAAAGATGAAGGAAGCATAGAAATTGCTTTGTGAAGCCTCAGGGAAATAGTTACAGTTCCTCAGGCCTCAAGCTCTGACAACAGCAGAGACAAAAAACTCCCCAGCTCCACGAAATTTGTTATATTTTGCTAATTTTGCTCTTATCCACTCATGCATTGCATATATAAGCAGAAAGGGGGGGAAAAGGAAATACAATAAAGAAAAGGTCTTTTTAATATAAAGCATTGAAAACTTTAGAATTCAGTTCATAATTCTCAATTTACATAGGTTCTCAGTATAGACAGGGCAGTTCATCCATTTCTAATGCTACCTTGTGGACTAGCAGTGGCAGAACTTGCTAATTTTCCATCAGTGGAAAACAAGAATCAGAGTACAGTTTACATCTTATATGGGCTCTTCTTCCATTTTATACTTGCACAATGGTAAATATATTACTTTTATATATGTTTCATCAGATAAAAAATATCTATTTCTTGTTTACCCATTCCCAAAATAATTGAATGATTAGTTTACCAATTTAAAACCAAGTTCTGTCAGAGATAAAAAAGTGTAGACTGCAAAAATATTTTAAAAAAGCCTCCAAATCCCCTCTTCTGGCAAGTGGATGGAGAACTTCCTCCTTCTGTAGAGATCTGTGGAGCCTTCACCAGAGGAATATGATATTGAATCAGGCTGGAAGATACTCATAGCCCATTTTTCCCTGATATCTTTGTCATCCTTTGGCAAACACAAAGTTCTATATGTATATTTTTATCATGCAGTCAAGGGTGATCTCCATTACTACCTCATATAAAACTACATTCATAGTGCTGGGATAAAATAACAAACCCATTAACTAAAAATACACAAAAAAAAAACCAACAAAAAAACCCCAAAACATAACAAGCAAAACCAAACAAGCATAAAAAAAGTCAAAACACAGCCCTTAAACATCCAGGGTGAAAAATCCCACAAAATTGTAAACAACAAATATGTTGTATCTACATCTCTTTGTGGATATCTCTAAGAAATCACACTTCATCCATCTCAATGCTGACATAACTCTGGAATTATTGCAAAATACTATGGAATCTGTAATTTCTATCAGAGATTTGGTTACCCATTTATGATCAGATGACTTTATGCTTTTGCATGTGATTTCACATCCCAGCCTGCTGGGACCAGTCATCAATTTTTTCTCTCTATTGTTGAACATAAAAGTCTGCCTAATTAAATAGGACAAATGCCCAAATGATACATACCCTCCAAAAAAACCCCTCACATCTGTGAGTAACTTGAGAGCTGTTTTTATAGATAAATTATAGATGAACTGTCCATAAATCCTTTAAATGTTTCTCTAATTAAACACATTTCAATCCTACCTCATCTCAGAACTTGCTCTCTCCACTGGCAAATCCATAAGAAGAAAGGGAAAGAAAGTAAAGTAAGTGAGCAGCCAAACTAAACCTTCAAGACACGTTATGATTGGTGATGCACACATGCTAATGAAAATACAGCTAGAATACAAAAAAATAATATTCCATGAGAGCTGCTAGCATGGGGGAGCACAGGGCAGCAACTACCTGGGACAGCTGTCCCAGAGCCTGAGCAACTGCCACTGAAGAAAGGTTTACATCTCCTCTTGGGAAATTAAAAGCCTAATGTACAACAACCTTCCTTAGCCTCACAGTCTCAGGAAGGCAGATGTGTCTGCAGTAAATACTTGTGACAACCCTTATGCCAACAGAGGCAAATGCCAGAGGTGATAACCACTCCACCTGGCAGTTGCTTGTGGATCCTTAGTTTCCTGAAACCCTGTCCAGGAATCCTTACTGCTCTTAAGGATGTGCCCTGTCTTCCTTTCATGCTAATGCCAGGTACAGAGGAGTCTGGAATTTAACTCTTCATGTTAGTAGATGAAAGCCAAGTCACCAGCTCCTCACATCTGGCAATGAAGCACCCTTGTTGATCAGCATGACTGTGGCCTTTACCTGCTCCCCACACAAGGAATCTGAGACCAGATATTTGGAAAGTGTTGACTCGTGTGGGATCAGCAGGTTTCCATTAAAAAAATATATATTAAGGAAGAGTATGAATTTTATGTTAATATTTGTAGGAGTTTGTTTTGTGGCTATACTTCGTACGCCCTTCATCCTTATTTTCTGCCAGAGTCTGTGCTGCCTGGATCAAGCCACAGTTCCTGTGGTTCACTAGATCATCTCTTGCTGGTCTAGAGGGATTTGAGATCATGGCAATTACACAGCAACTTTGAGAGACAAACTGTGGTGCTGGAAAGGAGTTTGGAGCAATGATGTAACAATATAGCAGAAGAATGACATTCCAGAGGTGCTTCAAGTGAAGTATTTCAGTTTGGAAATCAAAAGTGCTTGTGCATGATTTTTAACTCTAAGTTGCCCCATTTTCTGCATAAATGAAAGGTACTGAATGACGTACATGGAACATTTCAGCCCAACAGAAATTTGTGCAGCAAATCAATATTCTTTAATAATGTGTTTTCAGCAACTCTTGTTCTACAAAAAAAAATCAAAACACCACTCAAAGATTGCAGAGCTTCCTTGTGGAGCCCTTTCACAAGGTGGATCATGTGCTTCCTCCTCCCCACTGCAAGCTATTGCATAAAGAAACTACAATTGTTGATGGAGTTAGAGTGACACAGCTTTCGTGCTTAAGAAGGCAAAAAAGGAAGATATTTTCTGGAGCCTGATCCCTTCAGAGCTACTGCTGTGCCTGAGCAAATATCCAGTGCTCCCCACAGCTAATCCCCGGGAACACTAATCTTGTCTGTGAAGTTTTACCCAGGGATTTTTTCAGTAGACAGAGTGCCTTTTCACTGTTGCTGGGTGAGAAGCACCATCCTGTTCTACCCTCCATGCAGCCCACTGCCTCCACCCACGGGAACCTCTGGTTTTATTCCAGGAACACCATTTACCACATTCTAAGAAAGGGCCTCATGCTGTGAATCTTAATCATTGCTGATACATAAATGCAACTAACTCATTTGGCGTTGACATGACAGATCCGTGGTAAATCTGGCATTAAAACCTTGGAGTCCTGATACCCAGCTCCCAGTCACCTGCAGTAACACTGTTTGTTCCTAGGGCAGAGCATATCCATTACAATGAAATAGTACTATTCCCCATAGTATTCATGACACAGAAAGCAGTAAGATTACATTTAACATCAAGTTTTCATTTATAAATTTTTAAAATCACTTACAGAACTTCCAAAGAGTTGTTATATCAGTAACATAACTGCCTGTTTTACTACAGTTATAAGGCAACTTTATTAGCAACCTATCAGGTTACTAACTTTCATGCCAAGTGACAAACTCCTATTAAATTATCACTTACTGACACTTTATGAACAGGATGCTCTGTAAAGTGATGGCAACAACCTATCAGACACATGGTTTACCTGGGAGAATTCTGGAAAATTCAGCTGTGCAAAATGAGGAATAGAAATTTAGAAGTGTTGACAAAAAAATTCTGGTTTGAGGAAGACGATGTTGCCATCCTGAGGTTTCAGTACACAAATATATTTTCAAGGAAGATTTCACTAACATTTGGCTTAGGTTAGACAAACTAATGGCCCTTCTGGCCTTCCAGTCTGTGAAGCTGAATTGATACTAAGAAACTCATCGGAAAGCAAGAGGAAAAAATTAAAATAAATAAAATTGCACAGATTTCATTCTTAGATTTGAAAAGTACTATTAGCAGATTAGAAAGTACTATTCTCAATTAAGATTTTGAACAGTGATTCTGTCATCTCACATTTTTCCAACTGGCTAGGGCACTAATGTTTCAAAACATTTCTAAACATTAACACACACAGTAAAATTAAAACTAAACTGTCAGGAAATATCCAGGACACCAGAGAGAACATTTTGTTTGAAGCAAGTGGCTGGGCTTCCCCTGCCATTCCTGTGAAGGCACAGAAACCATCAGAAAAAAAAAACCAAACCTAAAACCTAAAAATAAAGAGGCCTAGCTCAGATTTAACAGAACAGAGATTATTTTCTTGCTGAGCTCAGGCATTACCAGCAGAGCGAATCATACTCCTTTAGAGGGCCACAGTGCATTTGGGCCACGGGTAGCATCACTGGACCAATCTTGCACCTCAAGACCTTTGGATGCACCATGCTGCACCAAATGTGATAGAAGAGGACTGCAGCATACTCAGATATAAGAGCTACTTTACTTTTCTTGCTCAACCCATTTTATTTTCCATTCCTCTCCTCTTTTGTGCATGGTCAGTCCTTTTCACTTGCCCCTGCAGACCATGGGACAGTGCCAGACTTTCCCAATCATGGGTTGGGGGGGGTAAAACTCCATCACTGCCTTCCACAGAGCAAACTTTCACTTCCACAGCTGGAGAGCAAGGCAGTGAGAAATTAAAGGAGCTAAACATAGGCTCTGATGATCACACATTGGCCCAGCCCTCAGACCTGCCTTAGCAGTGTAAATGAATTTGTTCCATTCAGACTTGTGGCTAGCAGAGCCAGGAGCAGCCAAGAAAAACTGAGGGCTGGACAAACACGAAAAAGGAAGTACTGACTGGGGATTTTTACTAAACATCAATATAAGTGTGTCAGCTCCTTAAACAAACATTTAGGGAGACTTTGTTTCTCTCATGAGGTTTATTTACCTCATGGCTACCAATGGCAGCCATGAGGTAAATATGATTTTGCTGTTTAATGCATGCATAGACAACTTGCTGACAACAGCGCCTCTTCTGCTGGGCATGAATTATGTCCTTCCAGAGTTTTTCTTTGTTATGTTTTGTGTTTGTTCAAATAATGAAGAAGGTTGCAGCCTTCATAATAATTATCTCAAATAAAGGCATTAATGAATCATTCATGAAATGAAAGGGAACAAGTGTTATATAAAATGCTTTAGAAAACTTGCCTTTGTTCCAGTAATTCAGCAGCTGGCAGCTGCCTCATCTTCACACACATATAAATGGGGATTAAAACAACAAGAAAAAATTTGGGCTTAAAGCTATCCTGGCCAAAGGCTAGAGGGCAAAATTTTCAAAAGATCCAGTGTGAATTATGCACTCACATCCTACCCAAGAGCACAAGTTTTGAATTTGTGACACTTCTCCTCTTGCAAAACAATTACGCAGAAATCCAGTTCACCTGCTGGGGCCACAGCTCCAAGTCGCAAAGGCAAACGCACAGCTCTACCTACAACCATACTAAACTGGCACCTAGACATGCTGCCCACAGGGGTAAGCTCTTTCCAGAGACTCGTCCCTAGAGAGCTAAACAAATGTGACCAGAGCAAAAGCTCTGTTACACTCCATGCCTAGAGCTGCTTCTGCAGGCTGAATGCAAGAGCTGTCTTTTGCATGCTCCAATCAAATACTACAGTTGATGTGTTCCTTCTACCAAAGAGTCACACCTGCCCGCTTGAGCAGCTGTATCTGCTTGCTTCATATATGTACTTTATCATCCTTAGCTGCTTAAACACAAGGCAAATAGCTGCCATTGGGCAGGTTTGGGGATTTTTCCATTTCTTTCCTTATTATGATGGGTAGTGTGTTATTGAATAAACAGACAAGCCAGATCCTGGGAAAGGTCAGGATTCATTATGAGTAAGAGGAAACAACTTATCCCCCGCATGCATCTAATTGGGTCTGACTTCCATTAACACAAGGCAAACAGGCAGCTTCCGACTGGGTACCTCAAGGGAGCATTATAAAAATAGCTGCAGGGTCAACCAAGTTTAGCCAGACAGGAGCGAAGACTAGCACATTAGCTTAGGGAGAGAGAAGGAGATTAGAAAGAGACACAAAGGAGACTGCAGGTGAATGCTTGCCCCTCACACATGTGATTTGCACCATTCGTTATGAAGCCCCCCACTTTAGTCTGGAAGGGACAAAAAAGTAAATCTTTCCAAGCACTTCAGTGGCATCTTTTGTGAAGGTCTGATACTAAAGCAATATTGTTCTTCTGGATACTACACACATATTTTTGACGTTATTCTTTCCCAGCTGTTAATTTTCATCCTGAGTCTAACTCAGTAGTCATTGTCTCAGGAAGATCAGCTGGTCAGAAAGCTGTTGGCTTCAGGAAGGCAAGAGGTCACCACAGGTAGTGCCACAGCCAACCTTCCATTCTGGTTGAATGTTTCATTTGTGTCTCCAAAAAGTTAACTGAGATCTTGTGACAACCCTGAAGAAGAGAGGCAAGAGCAGTTTTACACCAGCATGTTTCTGCTTTGAGCTGAGACAAAAGACAGAAACCGAGAAACCAAAGCACGACTTGCCACACAGAGCATGCACCAATGTGCCCAAACCCAGTTCAGATCAGGGTAATTGCACTATTAACACTCCCAGGATAAGCAGCTACCACTGTTTAATTTAAGTTTGCTCAGCAGATGTTTTGAAACAGTGCAAAAACTCAGTGTTAAGTCTTTGCAGCACAGCCTGGTTACCAACCACCTCCTGTGCACAACCACACCAAGCAGCTGAGACACCTTCACCTCCCTGCAGATGTGAGGACCAGGATGTGGAAACTCAGCTAAGCATCTGTCAACTCTCCACACATAGGGGATGGTGCTAACTGAGATGTAGCAATCTGTAGTTTGTACCACGACATTTTTTAAAGGAGATAGCACATTCCAGTGGAGGTCTACACCTGGATTTTGTCACATCTTGCTTAGTTTTTCATCTCTGCACAAGGCAGAGACCCTAGCACAGAAACTAGAAACTGATTTCTTATGTGGGAAAAAACCTCAAAAGTGATACACACATTGTTTCACAAAATTCAGTTAAGAGAAGAAATCAAAGACAGACATGCTTAATGAAAAACCTCTAAACTCATTTCAGATGAGATCGATGCATAGAAATCAGTACTGAATGTAAAAAAAAACAATGGCATTATAGAACAACAAGTAAAAGCTCAGCCCACACAATGCAATTTCCAAATACCTAGAGGTCACTTTCCCTACTCAGACCTTACAAGATACATGACACTCCTCTCCTGCAGAGTTAATGGAGTGATGCATAATGCCTATACTGTGAATGACTATGGATGAAAATACAGGCTCTTCAGAATATAGGTATGTGCTAATGCACAGTAGCTCTCAGTGTAATTTACCTCATTTCAGAAATGAGACAACTGCAGAGTTAAAGCCCAGTTGCATCACCTTCTTTTTTTTTCATGTACTCATTATTTTATTTTTTTCCCTCTCTCTAGGAGAGTTTAAATTTTTAGAACTTGATCTGACAAGTCTACAAATAATTGTCTCAAGTTTTACCAATCCATATCTAATTGGATGAATGCAAAGTAATACAATTGCTGCAAGAGACATGTTGGACAGTGAAGAATCTCCCCAAAGAAGTGAAAAACTGCACTGATCACACTCTTTGCCAATAGCAAGAATTTTTGAGATGAAAAATGCTTTCTTTTTGCTATTCTATATATCTGAAATTACTACAGCCTATTAATATTAAAGCAGAAAATTACACCACTCAGGAATGCATGCTTGTTATATGAAGTGCCATAAACACACCACTGAAGTTAGACTATGCTTAAGCGTTATCAGTTTCAGAATAGATTTGGGTACTTATCTGAATGGATGCCTAACTACATTGTAAACTTTGCAGAACACCTGTATCCTCAGAGGAGATCCAAGCTGGATGGAAAAGCACAGCCTTCCTGCAGAGGAGCAGCTGCTCTCTTGCTTAGCCCACACACAATTTTTGGACTCCACAGGGATCTGAGCGAGCCTGGCTTGTAGACCCTTGACACCAGGAAACAGTATGGCAGGCCAGACACCACTGTGGTTAAACAAGGATGCTGCTCTGATGCTCTCTGCCGGTGGAAGGGGCTGGAAAGGACAGCAATGTGTGACAAGGGAAGTTAAGGGTCACCTTTGATGTATGATAATTAACTACCTCCTCCATGCAAGGTGCTACCATTTCATCTCCCTCCTAGGTGTATGCTACAGAGAAATTGAGGCAGAAATTGGTGCTTTGTGCTCCTAGGCATTGCTGTCATTTACAGGAGAACAAGTGAGCTCCATGTCAAAGGCCTGGGCTTTTCCTGGTATTCTCCAAAGCTCATGTGCCTTTCAACTGAATTAATTCAGACAAGGACAAATGCTAAAGGCTGGCTCTGACCCTACGTGGGTCAGAGAGACTGCAGCTATCACAATGGGAACTGCAGGTAGTCCCAGCTTACCCACTTCCATGGCCACACATGTGGCATCAAGCAAGAGCAGAGACACTCATTAACTGGCAAGACTAGTTTGATAAAACAAGTGATAAAATGGTGGAGCTTAAGAACGCCACTAGCAGTACTAACACTTGCAACTGAGGTAAGCAAGGTCCTCCCAAATAATGATGGGTATGACTAGTCTGGTTTGGACTGGGAGGAAGAATGATCTGCTCAGCCGATTTAGCCGAGCAGAGGAAGAGATCAAAAGGGGTTTTTTTATATCATTTCTGTAGTTCCTTGTGAACAATGCTGCTAATGCTTTCATATTAAATGCAATAAAAGCCTTGATTGTTGGCTTAGCTACTAGAGAGAAGATTCTCAACACTGAGAAACTTAAGAACTTCCTGCCTGTCTCTCCCTGACAAAAGAATTGGTGTGGAGAAAAATGTACATCACACATGACTATCATAAGAAATGCAACACAGTATTTTGCCAGTGACAATTGATTAAAGACATTTTTCTGCCTTCCAAAACACCTTCACAACTTTCCCAGAAGAGATGTGATTTTTTAGAAATCTTTAATGACTCTCAAGTCATGCAACAGGCAGTTCACGTAATTCACTAAGCTACTTTGATGCTTTCCCTGCCAGCAGCAAGCAGAAAAACAGACTTGCCCATGCACTGTTTCTGTCCCTATCGATTATATCATTAGGTAAGCAAATCAGTTACCTCACTTCAGACTAGTGCTAAATTACTATCAGTAAGGTTTGTCATCACCTTAATAGGGTATCGACTGACATGAAAAGAATACATTGAAAATCCCTGTATGTCTGGAAAAGTGATTGTGAAGGAGTGTTCCTAGCTCAGACATACTGTAGAGCATGACACACATTGTAATAAATTGTAATTTACAGGAAGGTCAAAATTCAAGCTGTTGTATATGCTGCAAGCAGTCATTTTAGCAGATCAAATAGGTTACCCATCATACACAGATTTCCCTAACATGTAATAATAGTTAAATTGCTCTGCCAATAAACAGCAAATTGGCCTTTCTGCAGACAGAAGTGCCCCTGATGTGTTAGTGGTGGCTTAACTTCCTAGGGGACAGAGATGGGACAGATTTATGGAAGCTTCCCATGACAGGGATGCTGATCTGGTCCTGTGAGTACGACCCCTGGATTTTAGCTCTGGCTCTGCCACAACCTTTTCTGAGGAAAAGCCTTTTTCTTTGGGCTCTGCTCATCTCTGTTCTGGTTAGAAAAGGAGCTCATATTGCTATCTCTTGTCTGCCAAACAGCTCCAATGAGGCGGAAAATTGGTCAAAGAAGTGACTAAACTTCACCAGATACAGAAGTAGCCTAACCCATCATCTGACTTTGCTTACTTACAGGGTGCATGTTTTGAACAGGAACTACAGCCAGCAAATAACCTACTTCAGTCTGCTCTCAGACCCATTTTTCACCTTATAGCACAGATATAATGAGAGTATTTCCATTCTAGGTAGGTCAGCTTAAAATCCTCTAAGAGTCCCAAAAGAATATACTGAGTCAGGGGCAACAGCATGTTCTAACTTCAGCTGCAGGCAAAGCATATTACCACCTTGTGAAAAATGACCCAAACTGCATTAAAGGGACAAAGTCACAAAGCAAGTTTGTTTAGGTCCTGAAGGCAGAAAGATGGGCAGAGATGTCTCATGTTGTGGCTAGGGAAGATACCAGGCACCCTGGAGATAAGATCTGCATTTCACAGCAGCCCATGCAAACACATAAACTTCTGTGTTACTGCCAAGTGAAAAAACAGAAGCACCACTCTCACAGTCACAGAAAATGTTCATTGACTTCCATTGGCTTTTAGATTAGGCCCTTAACTACTATTAACTTAGACTGGGGATTGCAAAGCAACTTAGAATCATAGAATCACAGAATAACCAGGTTGGAAAAGATCTCCAGGATCATCGAGTTCAACCATTCCTATCTGCCACTAAATCATGTTCCTGAGCACCTCGTCTACCCATCATTAAATACTTCCAGGGATGGTAACTCAACCACCTCCCAGGGCAGCTTGTTCTAGTGCCTGATGACTCTTTCTGTGAAAAATTTCTTTTCGACATCTAGTCTGAACTTCCCCTGGTGCAGCTTGAGGCCATTCCTTCTTGTCCTATCACCTGTCACTTGGGAGAAGAGGCCAGCTCCCTCCTTTCTACAACCTCATTTCAGGTAGTTGTAGAGTGCAAATAAGGTCTCCCCTAAGCCTCCTCTTCTCAAGGCTAAACAACCCCACCTCCCTAAGCCGCTCCTCATAAGACTTGTTCTCCAGCCCCTTCACTTACAACTTAGCAGCAAAAAGGCTTCTTTTTCTCCTGGCAAATACCTAAATGGCTCACTCGCCCTGCCAAGCACTGTGTTTGGGCTCAGCTCAGGTTTGGGACATACATACATACACCTGCGTAACCTAGAGAAAACAAATTGTCTCCTTTTTTGCTTTGTTCTGTATCTCACACACACATATCAGTTATTCCTTTTCCACATCCATGTGCACTTTTCATGGGATTGTGCTAGAAAAGAGAGTTAGCCAGCAAGTTATTTGTATTTCCCAAGAAGCATTGTTAACAGTATCTGATATCCTTGCTTGTCACTGCCTGCAGCAATGTGATTAAAATGCTCAGCTTAGAGCTGTGCAAGCAGATCACAGAGTGTGAAAAGGAGAGTGGAAGGAGAGAAAGATGTGGAGAGAGAGAGGAGGAAATGGAGGAGGACCTTGCATGACCACAGTGCTAAGGCTGAAGAAAAACAGCCACTTTGCCATTCTTTAGCATTTTATCTGTCATTTTAGCTAAGTAAGTAGAGCTGTGTATTTCCCTCTGCAATGGAGAAAAATGGTGGTGGACAAAGCACAAGGAGCTCTCATCATGGGTCCAAAACAGGACAATGCAACGTTGAGATCAGGGAGGTTTTTCATTCCCTGTATCTTCCTTCTGAGCTCTGAACAGACATTGTGAGAAATCATCATTAGGAAGGGCTTTATCACACCTGCATAACCCCTGAGTACTGCCAGAAAACTTCATTGCAAGAGAAATATATCCTTGGTGTACAGGTCTGTGGACCACTGTAGCTGGATGATTTTAGTTAGGTTTCTTTGTAAAGATATTAAGGAAGCTTATCATCATCTCAGGCACTGAATTCAATGAAAGAGTCACTCAAGCAGACACTAAAATCTAATCAACTCCAAGGAAAATAGATAACTTAGAAGGACTGACCTGTATCACAAAAATTAAAGAGGTTTAGGTGTGATTATTCGTGGAATATATACTCCCTTAAGAGCAGTCCAATGTTTATTAAACTGATGTCTGAATAGGATTATCAATACTGGATCTATTTAATGAGTATCTTTTATGAGTTCTCTAGAGCAGAAACATTAGACTTCCACATTTACATGGATACTCTCAGAAGACTATTCTGTATGGTAAGCTGACACAGATCAGATGGACTCATTCCTTATCAACCAAATTCAAAAGGAAATTCAGTTTTTATGCTTCACATTCCATATACTTCTATATTCCCATGAGGGTGCAAAGCTCAGTGCTTTTTCTGGCAGGACTTCCTCACCCCAGAGCAGAAAGAGCCTCTTGCACTCTGTTTAAAAATAGAATACAAACACATATGCCTGTACAAACAATCGGTGAACAGTTGCTTCTCTCACAAAAATACACCAGAAGTAAAAATTTCTAAGGACAATAGCGCTGCTGCCTGGGGACCTGTTCATTCTTCTGGGTTCAGTAACATCTGTGTGCCTGAGTATGCAGATTTGTAAGGAAGCCATCTAACACATCCTTGCTGCACCAGAGTCAATGCAAGGACAGTTTACATGTTGGCACAAGGAACCAACCCCCTGGGGCACGAGCCAAGGCTCTCTGTGTCCAAGAGGGGTCATTTTGCCACCACAAATGTGAGCACTTGCCTTGAAATATCACTTGCAGTAAAGCAAGTCCTTTCCCAGCTCCAGCCACAGAGCACAGCATGCACAGTCCAGTGACTCCCGCATACCATAATTGCCTAAATTCAGGCAACAGGAGGGAATGGCTAACAGCTGGAAAGGACAGATTGAAATTTTGGATACGTAGTCTCAGCAAACAACAGTGGCAAGAGCAGTGTCTGTGCTCTGGCCAGGCTGAGCTGTTTTTCTGAGGGGAACAGATCTCTACATTCTAGTTTACGCTCCGATGTGTAGGACAGAGGGGTTGTCCTCCCGTTGAGACTATAAAACCTAAAACTGCATGCTCTGTGCATACACCAAAGAGCTTGCAGCATTTTTCACTTGAGATGTTCTTTGCTGCAAACGTCCTTAGAAAAATCACAGCACACATCTTTCTTGTTAGCACCTTGGGATCTTGAGACCCAGTTTCATAAAGTGACACTGTTCGGTATGTCTAAGCCACTCAGGTATTTCAAAATCCTGCATCAACAAATATTTTTTTACTTCTAATTTAGGAAGAAACTAAAATCACAGCAATTTATGAGTACCTGCACCTGGATAACAGGATGATGTGAGAGGGATGCAAAAGTAAACAGTGCTTATGAATAAATATCTGAGACAGCTGTGATGAGAGGTCACCCGTCCCAAAATTCACCTTGCCAGAAGGTAATTAACAATGGCAAAATTTGCCTAAGGCAACAATCAGATGGATTACACAGAAAAGTGTGGGGAATTCCCAAGAGACTTGACAAAAGGCATTAGTTTGGAAACAAGTTTGAAAGACTCATGAAAATTTGCGGCACTGGGGAGAGAAGTGGTAACAGCAGCAGGCAAACCTCAGTTCAGCACTGCTAGAAGGTTAGGAAGGTTAGTTATAAGAGGGAGCGTGGGCATTTGTAGGCATTAATTAACATCTTGTAAGTATCTAGTCCCTTGGTTTATCTGTTGTATTGGTAATACTGATACTGAATATAAGGTTCACTGATTGCCAGTCTATTAGATGCTCATAATGAATCGACAAAACATTTTGATCCTAATTTGATTTAAAACATGCAAGTGAATCAGGTTTCCCTGTGACACACAGAAATTCTCCTGACTGAAGGGAGAAAATAAGAGGAGGATCAGGCTTATGGATTCAAATTCTTGGATGCCCCATCCCTGGAGGTATTCAAGGCCAGGTTGGGTGAGTCCTTGGGCAAACTGATCTAGTGGGATGTTCCTGACAATGGCAGGGGGGTTCAGACTAGATGATCTTTAAGGTCCTTTCCAACCCAAACTATTCTATGATTATGTGACTCACTCATCAGTAATAGCCCCCACCAGCTGAAAGCTTAGAGCACCATTTCGGTGCTTCATCTTATGTTGAAACACTTTAGCAGGTGTGATAGTCCATCTCATAAATGATAATCATATATATATATATGGGATAACACATTACAACTTTATCTTATGAACCAGCCCCAGCAGAGCTCAAGTGCTTATCCAGCTAGTCAGACAGAGCAAAACCAGAAACCACCAAGAAGATTCTTTTTAAGATGTCATATTTTACTCCTTCTCAAAGTCATTTTGTTTTATTTTTTTAAAAGCTGAAAGAAGTCAGATTAGACATTTAAACTCAGGTGCCTTTTCAAATTGGAACAGATAAACTCTGATGTCAACATTTAAAACCTACATAAACCTCAGGGGTTTCTATAGTTTCAAGCAGAACCATATTGCCATTTATGATCCATTCAAGGCAAGACAGATGCATCCTCAAACACAAACATGCCTGGATAAGACAGGCTGCTGTAAGCCAAGACTTTTCAGAATTTATGCGATCAGCTGATTCTCTAACAGGGACTACTTGGAAACCTCCCTCCCCCCCCAAACAGATTTATATACACAGATAAAAAGAACTAATACTGAAGATTTTATTCTTGTGAACTTGTGAATATGGCTGATCCCAACCCTCATAACTCTGTAATGAATTTTTTCCTTTACACCCACCATTTTTCTTTCCAGGGGATTTATAAAGCTAACATTAAAAAAAAAAAAAAGGATAGAAAGAGAGAAATTTGTACACATAAGCCAGTGTATCAACTGAGTGTTAATCAGGATTTGAAAAATGATAGAAGTCAGTAAGATTAGTTTTTTCTTCTATGTACGAAACAAACTGCCTGAGAGCTGACAGCTACTAATGAACTTTCAGGTGCTGCAGTGACCTACTTTTAAATAAAATCTGCATAGCAAGTCTAGGAAGCTCACCCTCATCATTCTTCTGGCCTGAAGGGTCAGACCAATTAGGAAATGCCTGTAGCGCAAATACAGATATTTTCTTTGTGGTTTCATAGAGTTCTAGCCACTTTTGCCTCAAGGTGTGCAAAGCAAATTATATTTTATATGTAGCTTTTTTTTCCTTAAGCTATGCATGTGAAAAGTTCCCGGAACTGCCTCAAGACCATCAGCAGAATGTTATTTCTCATTAAAAGTATGTTCTAGACAGGAAATTTCTTTTACAGCAAACTACTTATCAGTTATTCAAATCAGGCCATGTAGTTACTATGCCACTAAATCAGTGCAACTATGACTCTTATCAGCATCCAAGTGTCCTCTTACTTATGCCAGTACTACACTGATGTAACCTTCATTTGTGCACATATAGGCTCCATCCTCCAGATGAAACTTTTAATGCCCACCAAAATATTAGGTTGCATCTCTACCGCCTTCTTGCTTAGGGATTCTAATTTTTCCTTTCTTTTCCCCTCTGTCCTATCGCTGTTATCAGTTGTTAAAGAAAATAAAGCTCACACACAGAATCACACACACACAGAATGACCAGGTTGGAAGAGACCCACTGGATCGTCGAGTCCAACCATTCCCACCAATCCCTAAATCATGCTCCTAAGCACCTCATCTACCCTAACCTTAAACACCTCCAGGGACGGTGACTCAACCACCTCCCTGGGCAGACCGTTCCAATGCCTAACCACCCTCTCCGTGAAGAATTTCTTCCTAATCTCAAGCCTAAATCTCCCCTGGCGGAGCTTGAGGCCATTCCCTCTCATCCTGTCCCCTGTCACTTGGGAGAAGAGGCCAGCTCCCTCCTCTCCACAACCTCCCTTCAGGTACTTGTAGAGAGCTCACAAGATTGTACAGCATCTGACTCTGTTTGAGTCTTAATCTCGGCCTCTTGGTATCGTTTAAGAACCCTCCCTGATATTGGATCGGGACACACCCCAAGGGCTGGTGTCTGCAAGACTTGGTCCTTGAGACACTGTCAGCACAAGAAGGGCTCCAACTTCCCCCTACGGTAGAGAATAGAAACTTCTAAAAACAAGCTCCATTCTACTCATTCGTTCACAGAAATTTGTCTCCCCTTGCATTTATCATTTTTTTTCAATAAGAATTTTCACAAGAACAAGGAATACCTGTGAGGAGTTCATGAAGCCTTATGGCTCACAGTCCACCTCAGATCACAACTCCCTGCCTCTGTCTTCATCACTCCAGATATAGCCCTGTATAGGGTCTCCATCAGAAATGTTGATGGTTCAGGGTCTTGGGTCCTACTTTTGGGCACACTCTATAACTAGTAGAAAAGCACAAAGTAGAGACACATGGGAAGAGTAATAGTTTACAACCCAAACTAGTTTCAGATCCTGTGGAGCCAGCATCACAAATATTTGAAATAGTTGCAACTATTTCAAATACATTCAGTCTCAAGAACTGAAGAGTCTTGCTCCAATGGAAGAAGGAGAGGGTCTACTAGATCACACGACCAATTTCCTTTCCAAGCATGATCATTTCAAATCCATTTCATTTTAAAATCTAAAAGTTCTAAGGATACATGTTGCTAAAAGGGATTATCTACAAAAAAAAAAAAAAAAAAAAGTCCAGAGGAGTGTACAAAACATATCCCATCTCACTCCAGTGCCATTTTAAGTATCCAAAACATTAAAAAAAAAAAAACCAAACAGGAAGGAGCATCATCATTGCTGGACATTTTATTAGCAAACTCAGCTGACCCAAGCTTTGGAAGAAGACAGAGACACCTCTTGTGAAAAGAACAATATAGCGCATGCACACTTACCACACCACATTCTTGCTACCTTCTGTTGTCTTTTCCCCCTTTTCCATGCTAATAGGCTCTTCAGTGAACTTACCCATTTCCTCTTCCTCATCACTTTCATCTCAGCCACCAGCATCATGAAGGGAAGTATACACGCAGGTTCTGCAGTTGATAGGGATCACATCTTCAGGAGACCCAGGAAAGTTTGGACCCTGACCAAAGTCTTGTGCTCAAATAACAGAGGAGAGCACCCTCAGGGAACCTGCTTTTCCTTGTAATGCCCCTTTAGAGGGCCAGGTTACCAAAGAAGGTGAATGAATTTTCATACATCATAAAATTTTCCATCTATTTCAACAGACTTGAAATCATATCCATATATGCTTTCAAAGTTTTACAAGCACATGAATGATTATCTTTTATATTTTTTTGCTTTTAAAGACTGGAGAACGTGAAACTATAAGCAAGCCAAAGCCAGTGAAGGAAAACTAAACTATTGTGACAAGCAGTAGACACAAGAAAAGCCAAAGATAATGCCTAGACACTTATTTTCTCCAAAATGAGAAGCCTTTCTGCCTCTTATGGAACTCAATCTACACGTGGTTGGTTGCAGAGCTGTGTGTGTTACACACTAACTGTAGAAGTGGAGTTTACACAGAGTTCAAGTATATATGCAAATCTGCCTTCCGTGAGAGATCTCTACACATACATCCTTAGTAAATAGAATGCTATATATCAGTGCCCAAAGAGTTTGCATACCCTGACTCAGCTCTAAGAATAGTTTCATTATCTTCACAGCCTTCCTCTTCAGAAAGCTTTTTTATACACAGTGCAAGGCTAAATCAATGAGCCTTACAAAACAAATGCGCTCCATCTAGCTTGGTGATGACCCTTACTTCCACAGGCTCAAAACCCAGACTCACGTGCACACTCCCTGTAGTCAGTGTGGGACAGGGACCTGCACTCAGTGCCTCAGTGGTGCCTTGCTGCAGCCATTGATGGCAGCATCAGTGGGATGGCTTAAATCTATGACTTTAGAGATCAAGTCTCAAAACTTGGGCTAAAAAAAAAAAAACAGCAGAATTCCTGCATGCCCCAAAGAAGCAGGAAGCAGAGGTGGCTGTAATTGTTTTAACAGCCACTGCAAGAGAAATACAAATACCTGAGGCTCCCTAGATATAGCCTGAAAATAAACAAAGAAATAAATTTGCTGTTGGACACTAGCTGATCATTTGTTAAGAGCTGTGATGAACCATTAAAGGATGACTCTGCATATGGTGTTTCTGTCTGGTGTCTGTTTGTTTTTAACATAAATCAACAGTACCACTGGTGGTCAGTTTTCTGTACTAGGACAGCTACTCCCAGGCAGTAATTTGGAAAGACCAGCACTGTCACAGTACCTGCTCCATGCCCAAAGTGAAAGCTAGTGACCACATGCTGGGATGTCATCTCCTGCAGCAGGTGCCTCATCTTCTTGTGCTAATGTTGGAGGACGTGGGGGCAAGCCAAGCACAGGAATTTGAAGAGGCAGAGTGCAATCAAAATCAAGCATTTGCTCCTAGTGGAAGGAAGACATCGGAAAGTAAATTAAGCTGAAGGCTGGAGGAAGGCAGGGGATAGAGTTGTCGAGATCCCAAGTCCTTCTCTGAGACCCTTCTTGAGGATAAAACCTCCCTTTCAGCTGACTTCTGCCTACCACAGCAGCTTCATCTGCTCAGAAAAGGCTGGTCTAGGATCAGTGTCCAAGCTTCAACAACACAGGTCATACTTAGCACAGTACAGGAACAAAGCTCCTCAGCTCTGACTCAGAGGAAAGAAAACAGCCCACAGAGCTTAGTAAGACACAGAACAAAATAACATGTTTTATCTCCAGCATCTCCACCCACCCTCACCCTATTTATCACTCAGAGACATGACTTACAAGACCATACCCTGTTCACCTCTGTCTGGATCCTCCCTGGGATCTGATGGCACCAGATGGCACCATGCTGACAACTCTTCTGCTCGTCTCAGCAATGGGCACAAATCTTGATGTTGATCTCAAAAGGACAAGCTGAATGGGAGGTGAGGGCAAAACAGGGGCCAAAATGGGCGAGCCTCCTAATTGTAAAAAACGCAAGATGTCATTTGCTGCTGAAGGTTGATTGTTATAGGCATGGTTTGCACCAGTGAAATCACGACAGGAGAAAACAGGATATGGTGTTTCTTAACAGGGAAGCCTTGAGGCACCTTGATGGGAGAAGGAGAGAAGACTGGCTTAGCAACTACATTCAAAGGAAGCTGAGGGGCTTAACTAGCAGATGACGTGTGCTTCTGGGAGAGCTGGAACATCCCTGCTGGGACTGGGACCTCCCCACAAGGACTGGCGCTGGGTGAGATCCCACAGGGCAGCCCCTTGGGACTAGCAATGTGAAAAAGGATTCCCAGAGAAGCAGGCAGAGGGAAGAACACTCCTCAGCATTTTTCCCTGGGGAGACTGAGAACAAATATATCAAATATCCACACCCGTCAGGTGGTTTCAGCTGTGGCACATGTCCCAGAAGTTATGCTCGTGCATATATGAGCATACACAGTCCCAAGCACACAGTCCTTTCTCACACAGAAGCAGAGGCATCATCACAGCCATCCTCTGGGCCACCCCTGCTGATGGGGGTATCAAGAAGATCTCCATTATAAAACTTTTTTTTTTTCCTCTTTTTGGAGGCACTGGAAGAAAATGTCAGTATTTAAACCGCCTTTTCTGGACTCATTTCAAAGTCAAGGGACTTCTGTGCATCCTGGAATGAAACAGCTGTTCACGTCAAAGTTCACCTGAAAATTAATGCCTCAGCCAAACCCGAACTTTTCTATGAAGCTAATGCCCGTGCAGACACCCTGCAGCTCCTCAGTCCCTCCATTCCTGCGCCAAGAGCACCACCCTGTGGCCTCCCTGGCCACGTCGCTCTCCTTCAGAAATAGTAATAAAAAGAAAATATTTGAAGAGAAAAGAAAAAAATCACAAGCCCCCCAAGCCATGAGCAAGCCAAGGCAGGTCCAGTGCCACTGGCCTGGGCAGCAATAGGCACCATCTCCTCATTTCTACCTTCCAGCCACTATCAGTTCACTTTTACACAGGGTGTTTCACAGGCTTCGCCTGGATGTTTCTCCAAAGCTTTGAAAATCTGGCGGCCTGAAACTGAGCATTTAACATGCGTTCGTTGGTAATTTTTCCACATACAGCTCCCAGGCTTTGCCTGGAGTTGTGCACCCACTGGACTCCCTAGGGCACGCTCACCAGAAAACACCTTCCTGAGTGCAGTGGGGTTTCTGTGTGTATCCTCCAGCTGCCTGAAGCAGGAATACATTAAATAAATCAGTCCTGGCAATGGAGTCAGCCCTGTGGGAAATAATTTATACAAGTGTTACTGGCTGTTCATGGAAGTGTCCAGGAAGAAAAAGAAAATGCACACTTCTATTAAGATGAAAAAGGTGTGTGCTGTCTAACAAATAATTCCCAGTAGCTATGCCATGAGACCCACACACAAAGGAAGACAAAGCTCTAGTGCTTTTAGTACATTTCTCGGAGGAGTTTTTACAAGAGCTGAATGGATCCAAGGGAAAACTGAAATGGGTGCAAGGAAGGCACACTCTGCCTGGCACAGGGGATCTTATCAAGCAGGCAAGTGAACTCACCAGTTACCTGAAGCACTAATAAATAAAAAGATCCCACAACAGCACAAGCAGGAAGGAGGAAAAGGTCAGGCAGGGCTAACTTGGGAGTGAGCAGCCTTCACCAGACACCTGTGAGCTCAGCCTGGTGGAGCAACATCAGCCAATATATGAGTCCGAGTCACCCAATGTACATTTAGCTTGCCAGGGCATGGGAACCATGGCAATAGCTTTCACTCAGCTTATGCAGTCCTTCACCTCTCTTTTTCTCCTCTTTCATTTCTCTTTTCTTTCTCCTTTCATTTTCCTTATGAGCTCAGAAAGAACTGTTTCTATAATCTGTAAACAGACCAGCTGGCAGGTCCTACAGCCCTAGCTGTGACAAATACTACAAATGTGTGATAAATACCTCCAGCATGTACTTGTCCTGCTTATCTTCTGGATGACACTTCGCCTAAATACAGTCACAACATGAGAGGCAGTTTTTTCACTAAAATATCAGAAGTGCTTTAGTAAAGCTAGAATTACCTAAAAGGCTCTTAACTTGGAGAGACACTTCAAGACACAGTAGCACTATAAACTGTAATCATTTTAGTTAATAGAAAAATCCTTTTTGAGTGTTTTGTACTGTAAGAAGTATAGTTTCTGGGACTAGTCAACATCACTGAAAAAAAATTATGTAAGTACGTATATGTGCAATCACTAGAGTCAACGTGCATATGTCCAGATGTGGCGTTAAGTTTTAGTTTCCTAAAATTGCAAGGGCACAATTTTAGAGGAACACTGAAAAGGTAAGCCCACACTAATTCAAAACTTTTTACCTGAGTACGTTTTATCCATTTTTCCATGTGTTAGCTAGCATTTGATGAGCATCATCGTAGACATTTCATCAGAACACAAAAAAAAAGAACGAACACAAAATTATGTCTCATGTCTAATGCTCTTTTGAAATTTGAATTTATTCAGATGTTTTTGCTTTAAACCACTGTTCCTTTGTTCATAAGAAATGGGAGATCATAAAAACAGCATTTGCTTTTAAAACACAGTAACATTGGATTTTACTTTGGCATAAATGTTCTTGATGTCACAAAATCTTGATGTCAAAAAAACTTTTTCTTAAGACTCATACAACTGATCTAAGTACTTAAATCTTCATATAAAGAGCCACTAAGACCCAATTCTCAGAAGTATTTCTTCAGCAGCAATACCCTAAGTTATGAAAGTCTATATGTGCTGCAGCCACACATAAAGGTATGAGACTAGCGCAAAACAGGAGGCAACACCCAACCTGGAAAGTGCTTACACACAGCACTGAAATGAGGTATAAGCAGTAAAATAAGATGAAGCATAGCTGTCCATCCCACTGCAAGCCTGATCAGCTCACACCATTGTTAACAGCTGAGAAAAGGGCAGTAAAACTATTGTAGAACATGACTAAGGACATCAAAATGTCAAAACATCTCCCAAATATTTCTGAGCTGAAGGCATAAGCCAGCTCTGTAACATCTCTAGAGGAGTGACTGTGGAGAGAACAGCCTTTATGTGCACAAGGAGAAAGGGAATAACCTGTTCTCTAAACCTCTTCTGTATGTGAGCAGCAGCAATGAGCTAAGGTTTTGGCAAGACAGACACTCACTTGGCAAGAGGCAAATTAGGAATCACTTTCTGGCAGTCAGAAGAGCAAAATACTGTTACATATTGCCTGAAAAGCATACAGGATCTTTTTTTCATGCTTTTAGAGAACAGGCTAGCCAGGAATGCCACAGGAGGCATCTTAACTTGGAAGAAGATGAAGTGGTGAACTCCTGAAACATCTAGTCCCGTGGAGAGCTACTGAAAATGTTTGGGAAAGGCTATGACAGGTAAGCAAACCCTTTGAGCTTGGGACATTCCTTTGGCAGCATTTGCCTCCTTAGGTCTCTCATTTGTGACTGTTTTCCCCTTCTCCACACGAGAAGAGAGCCTGGACCTGCGATGCTTGGGCCCACAGGTCAGGGTACTGCATCTCACAAGTGTGCGGTGTACAGCCCAGGCTGTGAAGTGCAGAGGAGAGAGCTGACTACACGAGGCCCAGACTTGCTGCTGAAGTCTGGTGGGTCTGTTCAGTAGTGCTCACTGCAGTATCTGGCTGGCTAGGAAGAGTGAGTAACAATTGTATCCATTCACTGTATCTATCATATATAAAATACTTATAATGTGCATTCATATATGTAGTTATAACTAAAAATTTCCATTTGTCATTCAATCTCCAGCTGACTTTAAACTCATTTGTCTCCGGCAGAAGATGTTTCATCTTTGAGTACCATCTACAGCCACTTCAGCTACTAACTACCACTCACACAGCAATAGGAAATCAATAGGAAATGTTTATGTTGGTGCATGTTAGCCTCAAGCAGATTACATGCTGGCCTGCTGCAAGATATGAAGGGAAGCCACCGTTCTCCACAAAAAAAAAAAAGTCCAGATGAGGGAGTTGGAATCTTGGCTTGTTCAAAGAGTAGCATTCCTCCCTCCCCTAGTGCTCTCCCCTGACTCCCTAGGGCCCAACTGAAACAAAGGAAATGCCACAAAAAGCAGAGCAGCTCAAGCTCTGTGAGAACTGCTGAACTGATGCACTCAGTCTAGGGGCAGCAATTGCTCGACAGAGGCTCATTAAGTTTCCATCCCTTTGCCTAGCTAGAATCTCAGACATTTCTGCCTCAGAGCTGCTAAAACCTCAGCTCCATAAACTTCTTATGCCGAGCCACACTATAACATCTGCCTTGAGAAACTTTTACTCCATGCTGCTACTAGGGATTTTCTCTTTGCATTTCTCCTGTTGAAACAAGCCCACTTACGAAGACTGACTTTTTAATTCCAGGTACTTCAAGCCTCTTGGAAGATACTTTGTAGTAATAACAAAACAGCTCCTCTCTCACTGACTGCCTTTAAAACCACTACTGACAGCTACCTCTGCCTTTCCCTGACTGAGGATTTCCTCTTGCACTCTGTTTTTCTCCACTGTATAATTGCCCTCCCCAGGCTAACCTTTTTTAAACTGAACTTACTTGGAAGAATCTACCCAATTAGACATTTAAGTTAATTAGGCTGATTGACAGCAGGATTATGTCTGGCATATTCCTAATTGTGAATGCAAACACTCAGCTGGAATAAATACCTGCCTCATAAGGACTTGCTGAGGCTTAATTAGTTAATGTTTGTGAAAAGCTTTGAACACATGAATAACTGTGCTTACTAAGTGCTATTCTCACTGTTGTTAGTAGCAGAGGTTTCAAAGTTGGACACGGCAAAGGTGAGGTGGAAGGATTTCAAGGACAGATGGTAACCCTGACCCAATGCAGCTGGGGACCACGGCTGCAGCACTGAGACAACAGACTGATGTCAGGCAGGGCTTTGCTCTAAGTATCTCTGCCGTTCTTCGCTGATAAAGCCCCTGCTGTCCCCCAGCAGGATGGCAGCAGCCTCTGACCTCCAGACCTCCACACCAGCCCTTCTGCCCACACCAGAGCCAGACCAGGATAAGCTCAGCTGGCAGAGCAGGAGTGAATCCTGGATCCCAGCTGCCCTGCACTCCATGCTCCAGTATGCCTCTCGGGAAGGAATTCAGTTTGCTGTGCTTTTATAGAAGGCCCATTGCAAAGCCATTCACCAAGGCATTAAGGTATTCATACCTAATAATAATCAAGAGCTAAAGTTCATTAATTCCTTCAAGGATCCCCAAAAGCATCACTGCTGTTTTACTAGCTAACATAGATGTAGGAAAGCTTCATGTTAACAAAAAAACATCCACACATCTCAGCAATCAAAGATCTCTTTCCAAAGAGGCACATATAAAGTAAATGTCACCTTGAAAACCTAAATAGCTGTGGTTATATGGAATTAAATATAGATCCTCCTTTGCAAGCAAGTAAAATAACTAAGTACAACAGCTAATATACCAATGAAAATAAGGATTTTTATTCAGGCCACACAGAACCGTCCCATTCAAATTTGCAAATGTGTATGCCTATGTGAACTGAAAAGCTTCTGTTTTGGGACTCACAAAATACAGTTTGGACTGGCATGAAAAAAAAAAATCCCCAGATCCAAACCACTGTGACCTGCCAATAAAGAGACTTCAGCTTAAAAAGCAAAGCTGTTCCCTCCTTACTCTTCTACTGTCAGTGTATTTGACATTGAAAACAAAATCAAATACAGGTTCCTGGTGATTTACCTTGGCAGAATGAAGCTGCTGAATTCTTGTCACTTCCCAGGATCCCTCCTGCAAGATCTGTCCAAGAGTTCATCCAAAGCATCCTCCTTGTAAAGTCTGTTTAGTTGTTGCTACAATTCATAGCAGTCCCATTACTGATTCATTAAAACAACAATCTGATGGCACTGGTTTTGATAGCACATTTTTGAATGATGTATTCTTTTTTCTGCTACATGGAAAAGTAATAACACTGGCAGATAGCTCCAGTAACTTACATTACAGAAGAGCTAGCACTGAATACAGCATTTATATCATTAAAATATATGCAGCCCCAAGGAATCTACTAATCTCAAAAGCCTCAAGCAAAAGTTATATGCAATTAAGGAGCAAAAGCCTCCACCAATGTATACCAGCTCAAATCCATTGAAACACTCAGGAATGCCCTCAGAAGCACTAGCAGATCTTGCAATATCAAAATATACATTTTGGAAGACACTCGTGGGGGAACGTTTGCTGATGGCAAGTATATGGGAGACTAGTATAATGTCACAGAAATCTTTTTCTGCTTTCTAGTAAAAAAAACTGATTAATAGCCAGAAGGAAAAAAATTTAATGGAGGGTAGGTTTTTCAAAGATTACTGTAAAGGCCTAAATTTTACTATTATTTCACAGAAAGTGATAATCTAAAACCTTTATTTGTGGCTTTTAAGATCCCATCCTCAGAAGTCAAAGAATTATGTCATCATAAAAGAAATACAGGATCCTTTTCAGTGACCATCACATTCAGTGGTCTGTTTTAGCAATTAGAGAACCAATTAATTTTCCTGCTCATTAAGGATCTTATCCACAATTCTTTGTTCAAGTTTTCTTCATGTTTCCTGCAACTTTTCCCCAGGTCAACTGTGCATCTAAATACAGGATTTGGAACACTTTGATTTTACATTGTTACCAGTCATTTGCAATTAGTGTAAGTGAGATTTCATCTGTCAGGAGGGGTTTCTCACTGTCACATTCTAACCTCCAGCAATGACTATTTGTCCCTCGAACATGAACTGCTTGAGTTATGAAAGCATTAAAATAAACTTCCATAAAACTCTTGAGTGTCTGCGTAATTGCTCATTGTTATTTCAATGGCAGAGTGCTTTTGCTTTTATTTCTTTTAAGGGATTCTCCTCCTGTCCCATTGTTTGGGAATAACGATCCAGATGGGATAATGCCAGTGGTTGCTATAGTATCTGCTCAGAATCATATATCCCCAGACACACAGAAATAACTGGGGAACCATGACAGTAATGTTACATAGCAGCAAGGCAAAACACATTTTTTTATTTCACTCATAAAGCTTTGTTAGACTTGTCCACAGCACTGATTTACTTAAGAAAGTAAAACATTTCAGAAAAAGATAAGTTTTTCTTCAGCTTTTACTCCTCTTCCTTGTTTGTTTGATGTTTTTTGGGGGTTGTTTTTTTTTCTTTTACAATTTCTTTCTTTGCTAATCATATCTTCTAACAGTGAGGGGCTGATTTATATAGTATCTTTCTCTATATACATGGAAATAATATCCTACCAGGACACATGCTGGCTTTCATCCAAACAGCCAACAGCCTTGCATTTTTATGGACACAATATTACACTTCCACTTGAAATACTGGTCAAAAATACATCTTTCACCCATCAGCCACTTCAGCAAAGCTGAAGGAAACTAAATGTATTCAATCCATTTGGTTCCATCCTTACACTAGGCACATAGGTTTCTGCTGAGCCTGTTAAATATATACATACATTTATATACTGAAGCATTACAATGTCATCAAAAGTGTCAGTGTTGCAAGATGGGTCACTGCAAATGGTGGTTAGGATCACAAAATTGCATTATTTTTTGGGTTTTTTAAATCCAGCAATAAGGCTTGCTTGACAACTTATGATAGCAATTAATGATCATACACTTCATTTTCTAGAAAAATTGTCTCCATTGCTGAAATCCTTGACATTAAACTTTATCTAAAATGTTCTACACTGAAATTCTTCACGAGAAATGCCTTCTTAAGATATAGCAGTTGTCACTGAACTCTATGTTTACTAACAGCTATGACAACCCAAGAATAACCTTTTGTTTATGATGTATCACATTTTTCATGTGATTAGGAGGAACGCTCCTTATTCAATATGGTAAACTCAACTCCATAAGTTGGTAGTTCTAGCATGTACTCAGCAATGTGCTGCATGGCTCAGTGTTATCACTACATCAAATAGTTGTATTGTTGTAATTGCTGAAACACTTACTACAGGAATAATATGGTATTTCTCTAAATTTTTAGATGGTTCCAGCTCTTTTTTTTTTTTTTCTGTTTCTGCATTCAGAAAAAATATATATATTTCTCAGTGAGAGTTTAAGGTTATGAGCATTGCTTTTTCTGGATTTCCAATTTTCACATTATCAAAAGAGCTCTAATTTCAAAAGATAAAATTTTACAGGAATAAAACACCTGTTTATAACTCAAAGCAACAGAATGAATCAGCAAACTGGACTGTGCAAGGGGTCATCTCTTCTTTTCCAAAGAAATAGCATGTAATAGTGATGACTTTAACAGCCCATTTGAAAAAAAAAATTAATAAATTGTACTGACTGAAACAAGTAGTAACACCAGAAACTAAATCTCAGTCCTAACTGAAAAGCATTAAATCAGGTTTAACTAGCTGTCCATGCAGACTGTTAAAAAGCACTGCAATAAATTTCTGTGATTATCATAAAAGTCAGTCATTCCTAACAGATTACAGTTATTCTAAGAATAATGGGGAGGCTGTGGCTTTTTTAATTACCAATATGTATAAATGACAGTCTGTACTGGTGTTCACTGGCAGCCACTTTATTACACTCGTTTACATCTAGAGAAGGCAGCTTCTTCAACAACACCATCAACTAGGTGCATTTTTATTTTCCACTGCTTCAGCTGATACCGCAGGCCTGCAGGAAAATACCATTTTTAATAACAGAACTGAAATATACACAAGCAGCTAAGAAGCTGTGTCCTTAGAAAACACCACTTTTGCATCAACCCAATTTCAACTAGAATGTTCATTTCCACAAACAAATCAAATGTTTTTCTAAACAAACCTGAATTTTACAGAATCAGAATTAATGATAGGAGAATTTATTCCTGTGTGCATTAATCTTTAATGAAACTAGCTCTGCTTGCCGTGATTACTCTAATATAGACAACATAATTAATGCAGTACAGGGACAAAAATGGCTTCCAAATGAATCGCAGTTCCAGTTTTGCAAAAAATTGGATTGATTCTAATGAGACTGCACACAGTAGCAAAGGAAAACACACCTGTAAGTATTCTGCAGCATTAGAAGGCGTCCTTCTAATTGCAAATGAAGTTACACACAATACTCATAGAAATCACAAATCCTTTAAAACAAGCACTTCCCAAAGAGATAAAATGTCAGAAGAAAATAAAAATATCTCAAAATACTTGGCCACACATTTTTTCCCCAATTTATTTAAAAGAATATTGAATTTTAACATGCACTATATAGTTTGCCTTTGTTGGGGGGGAGGGGGGGAGGAAGAAACAACCACTTTTCTGCTTAAGTCTATAAAGGATTTAATTTACAAGAGGACACCTTCATCCCAGTTGCAAATAAACCATGTTGTAGAACAAACAGTGCAAACATACACTGTTAGCCCAGTTAGAGTGCCCATAGTCCCTTCAAGAGCAAGGACATCAGCAGTAAAGGGTCGTACTGGTATCACAGAATCATAGAATCACAGGTATACTTGGAAAGGACATATAAATACATGTCTGGGAACATTAAAAGCATTTTTTATATGCTGCTTAAATTAAGAGAAATCTAGGTGACAGAAGAAATGAGAGGAGGAAGATTTCAGACTGATATTTGTCTTTGGGAATACCAGTTTATAAGCACAGCAAATTCACTATATTCTCAAGCAGACTGAATATTACCCCAATCTGGATACTCATAGAAAAGCAAGCAGTCAACTCCAGAAAGTTCACTTTCACAACAGGACTATATCCCAAAAGGCCCAAGCTCAGAGGATAATATCCCACTATCCCTCTTTCACCCCACAGCCAAAACTGCAGGAACAAAAATACGGGTATCCACCTATAATGTCAGTCAGAACAGAGACAGCAGATACAATGGGGTTTGAGTTCAGCAATTCCAGAGGGTAGCTAAACAAATCTTAACTGAAGAAGAGGGGTCCCTGAATAAAAGAAGTCAGAGTGTCAGTGTCCTAGATGAAACAAAGTCTTTGCTGTACTCCCAAGTTTAAATCACAAGTCTCGAGGACACATTTTTAAATATTAAGTGACTAAAGATACAAGCAAGGACCAAATTTCCACTGTTCATTTTAAGCAAGTTGTGCACCATGCAATCCTAAGGCCAGCGTGTCCTGAAGAAAAACATTAATATGTAGAGAATTCACCGTCTTTCAGTAGAGGGATTCAACCAAAGGAAGAAGAGAGGTAGATAAAAGTAGGTAGATGATAGGTCATAGAAAATAGGTAGGTGAGGTCTAGGATCAATGAAACGTAATAGCATTAGTGAAAGTGAAGACGTTGACCCGGGTTCACAAATGGAGGGGCACATCCAGGGACCACTTTATTTTAGACAACGGAAAGCATACTGGAGAGAGCTACTGCTTATTAGTCGCAGGGAGTCGCTAGAAGTCAGGACTCAATCTTGAGAAACTCCTAACACAGCGAAGGAAAGTTTATGATGCATAAAGCTAGTAACACTGGCTTCCAAGGATGCTCAAAATGTTTCACCATTTTTATCAGCAAGCAATGCTTGAGGCTGAGCTCACCAAAATCAGGTGTTCTCACTGCTTCAAGTAACTTTAACCATAATGACTGGTGACTTGGACTCCTTAGAGCAGCACAGAGGCAGAACAAGAACACTGGAAGCAATGGGAGGAAAGAAGAAATATCTAAATAGGAGGGAGAAAGAAAGAGGCAAAAACCCTGAGAAGCACCTGGAGGCTTTTCCAACCTCCAACCTGAAGAAGGAGGGCCTAATGCCACAAGTCTGTTAGCAACACAAACAAACCAGTCCCTCAGCACCGCCACAGCAGTGTCTGTACTTACAGATACAGTGATTGCACGCAGCACAGTCCATGCTTAGTCCATCTGGGGCCCAGAAAACTTTAGAGAAAAACAAAATCTTTGAAAAAATAATTACTTCTATATTCATTACAAGCAAATTCTCTATCTTCTGCACTATGAATAAGGCTGTAGACAGGTTCTTAAAGGTAAAAAGGCAACTCGTAACACAATCCCTAAACTATCAGATTCACTGCTGATAAAGTATTCTTTTTGTCACTTCAGATTTTATTCCTAAGAAACTATATTAAAAATAAGAGAATTACAAAATATAATATTGCAAGTCAGAAGATATTTTACCACAGTTTCCTAACCAAAATATACTTAAATTAACAGAAGAGAGATTATTACTAGTACTCAAAGACCATGTAATGCATTTAAAATATGAGGTTACACATAGCCTTAACCCAGGAAAGCACTCAAATCCATTCCTGTTTTCAAGAAAAGTAAAAGTCTTCCTGACTCAGGGCCTCTAAAGCAGAGGTATGACATATTATGTAAATACTACTTGGGCATACAGTAAAGATTTGACTGGTTTGTTCCACAAATTCTTTTACTCCACAGCAAGTATTATTTCAACAAATATTAAAAAAGAAGCCAGTTCAACTGAAAGAGTATTTCTCCTTAAAGAGCCAAGTTGTCTCGACTTTCATAAATCATTCTCACGACAAAACTGTCACAAGTTGGAACAGAAACATGATGACAGTATCCCACACTTTTTGGTAATTCAGAAAGTTCACACAAAATATTAGCACTAACCAAAATAATATTCTGGTTCAGGCAGTTATAAAAATGGTCTACTATTCTGAAATACTTCAGATATTTCTCATGAAACACACATGAAGAGCAGCAGCTCTGCAATTGTAAAACACCCTCATTCTTTTCTACAAAGTATGAATTCAGTACTAATACCACTGATATTTTAGCAACAATACTATTTGCTAGCACATAGAACTCATAGACAAAGCATTATAAAACAGACAACTCAAATGCTTGTTGGGTTTGATAAGTTAACCAAAAATCCTGAGATTCAAAAGCTGCTCTAGGTCATGACCCTTCTCAGGACTGTATTTCCGCATCTTCCCCCCTGCCCCAAATTTCTTTAAAACTGCATCCAATCAAATTACAAAAAAACATATGAAGCATCTAACACTTTCCAAGGGAGACATTTCCATAGCCAACAAGTATTTTTATCCCATTTCCCATTCTCATGGAAGCAAGGAGAAGAGTGCCCAGGGAAGGCAACAGGGAAAAAAAAAAACCTTAAACTACACTGAAAAAATGTATAAAAGCAATTCAGCTGTGAAGTGTGTTAATGAAAGGGGAACCATGAAGGTAAGGGTTAACTTAAAAAAAGCAGCTTCCCAGCTTCCTCTTCTCCATCAGCATGGAAGAGTCACAGATGTACATTGATAGCTTCAAAGAAAAGAATATGAATGAAAAAAAACGCTTTGGTTATCATTCCATAAATAGGTATCAGCAATGTTGTCATCCCACTTCTTCTCAAACAAATGAAACTACCATACTACACAGCACTACTATAGTTTAACAGAAACATTGCCCTGTCCATGAGAACAAAGATGTTATCAACGGAGATATCATAACATATCTGACTTAGTCTATAAGAATTTTTCCTACCTCAAAACTTAATACATAGTATCTTGTTGCCTATTTAACATATCCTATATCTAAAAAATAAATTTACATTTCTTAGTCCTTTACCTTCTCCATTGCTAGCAAGAATTGGTGAAAAGCCAGTTTAGAGAATTAGTACAGGATGTGTACGCAGACAGCTATTTTGAAAACATTATCAACACAAAACATTATAAATAGAAAACATTATAAATACAAAACCTATGGAAGATATCACACAAAAGAGACAAGAGAAAGCATTTCACAGTCATTGCTAGTGACTGCCACAGAAGCAGGTATTTGTTATCTAAAAGACATAGTATTTAAAGAAAATAATTGATGCTCTCCCAGAAATACCTAGCCCCCATTGCAGTCAATAGAGGGGAGAGACTCTCAAGTAACGTCAGAGGGTGGTGGATGCAACTTTGATCTCTGTCATTCTTCAGAATCTCAGAATCAAAAAAAAAAAAGAAGATGGCAGTGGACAGCAACAGCTATACACTAAAGACCCAATTAGTTTAAAAAAAAAAAAATTAAATAATTCGTTAATCAATAAAACGAAGACTAAATGCTTGAAGACATTTCAAGTGTCCCCCTCTGCAACTTCCTTTCGGCGCTGGGTCCGGAAATGACGCTCAATATTTATTGTCACTTCCCTTTGCAAATTTCTGCTGTTGGTTTTTCCAGCTGTTCTTATCCAAGGGTGCTGAAGTACCTGTCGTGCTGTGTAGCGCTTCTGGGGATCCACTATCAACAGCCTGGTTATGAGGTCTTTTGCTGCTATTATGAAAGAAAGAAAAGAAGGGAGGGATAAAGAACAGTGATGTGATGATGCTGACAGTTACACCTACACAAAATGTCCTTCTTGTTTTTTCTTAACAGTTTTACCATGATGACTTTTGTGACTACCCCAAGGACATAGTCTGACAACTGGATTTAGAACTAGTGACAAGAGATGTCAAGCCTCCAGCATTTCTTTTAGTGATATCTTTCTCCCTTTCACAAAGAGAGGAGAAAGTGAAGGGAATTTAATCTTGAAAGGATGCTGAAGGCATCGGGTTAAGTGTTCAGATTCACAGGAATTAGCATTGTGTATCTCATCCCATAAGCCACAGGATAAAAGCCATAGGATGCTGTTGAGAATATTCTTCAAAAGACTGTTTCGGGAGAGATGAGGTTTAGGATTTCTGATCGTGAAGTGTGCACAAAAGACACTATACTAGCCTGCAAGAAGGAAAAAAACTACCACATGTAGACTCCATTGATCTCAATAGAAAACACTTACTGCATTCTGCAGAGCAAGTTTCATTCTCAGCTCTTGAGATTTTCGCCTATATCTTTACAATGTAACATAACCCTGGAGATTATTTGGTACTGTTTTCTCCAGAGATGATTCATATAAGCAAAGTGAGGAAAATCCTTGCTTTTGCCTCAGAAAGGGAGAAGAACATTAAATCAATCAGACCTAATCAATACTACCAGGGAACTAAATTCACATTTAAAGCTAACACATAATCACACCAAAGAGACCTGTAAGGCACCTCCAAGTTCAGTGAGCTCACTGTCCTGAGTAAAACGACATTCTTCCCATTCCGCGGAAGAAGTCTGTCACTTCTCAGATCTCCTATATACCCTGAATCTTACCTGCAGAAATATTGTCCCAGTATGGGGAAAGGAACTCATAGTGACCCAGTTGTATGATCTGAAACAGCTCTTCCTGATCACGTTCCTGACTGCGAAAAGGGGGAAAACCACAGAGCAGAATGTAAAGGATCACACCAGCTGCCCACATATCCACTTCAAGCCCATAGCCTAAGGAAGAGAGGAAAACCCAAAAAGTCCTGTTTTAGAAAGAAAACTCACAACTCTTTCATTCTGTTTTCCATGAAATTGGAAATTAGGAATTGGTAGGAATTGGTGGGAATGGTTGGACTCGACAATCCAGTGGGTCTCTTCCAACCTGGTTATTCTGTGATTCTGTGAAACACAGCTCTGTTCAGTTTCTCAAAAGAAAGAGCAGAAGAATAAGTGGCTGGTACATCACACTTACAAGCTGAGCTGCTCTGCCTGTTAATAACTACAGCTCTCACAAAGTGCCTCTTTTCATAAACACGTTTCACAAACACTGTCTCACAAGGCCAGTGTCAATTGGAGACTAATTGAGAAAACAGAGCATATATTTCTAAATTAGTCCTCCTCAGATTCCCTTCAAAAAAAGAGCACTAAGAGAGTGCCAAGTTTCCATTGAAACTGGATATAACTGGAGATGTACAACTCAGCTCCACAGAACAAAAACCAGAAATAGCTCTTGCTTGAGTCATCAACAAAACTGACTCCTTTTCAGGTCTACATCTTTTTGGTTATGAAATCTCCAAAATTTCTTCTGATGTAAAACATGTTTTGACTTTTTACATAAGTTTAACATACATGTTCACAAAGTTTTGTATCATTAGGGGTCTTAGAAAGTCACCCTCAGACTGCAACAAGAATTTTTTGCTCAATTCCCCACTTCAGCAATTACCATCTATGATATTTTACAGCTTGTCCATTTGGAAATTAGTGTTACATTACCATATACATTAATAATGCAATTACGGCTGATGCTATGATTGCGTTTGTCAAAAACTAAAAGGTTTCTTTTCCTTTCACAGATTACACTGCTAGCCAACCTCCTACCCTGCACAAACATAACAGTAGTTTGAAACATTCTGGAATATTTCCATTATTAGAAAGTTTAGAGTCATTGTATGATTTTTGAAAAATTATAAATGTATACACTCACCCTTCTCAGCAAGTATTTCAGGGGCAACATACGTTGGTGTTCCACACACAGTAAATATGGGTTTCGTAACCTGCTTTGCAAGGCCAAAATCTGCTAGTTTCAGCGTAGTAGATTTATCTGCATTATGCTGAACCTGTACTCAACAAAAAAATGCATATATTTGGTTCAGATTCATTTTAAGACAGCAAGAGACAAAGGAAGAAGGTAATAAAAACAGGAAGAAGTTCTAATAATAGTGCCTTCAAGTAAAGCAACATGAAATAGAAACAGTATTTTGATTAATAGTATTCAGAAAGTATTTTTCCCTCGTATACACTAAGAAGGTGCACATATTTTTTAAGAGGACAAGCAATAACAGAAAAACTTTGCTCTACGAACTCTAGTACACTGTAATTTCCAAGAAACTAAAAGGAGGAAGGGAAAAAAATAATCCAAGAGTCAATTAAATGTTATTATTTCTTCTTGGGAAAGCAAACTCTTCTTTTCTCCCAGAAAAACAAAGAAGAATGCTATGGGCATCTATGTTTAAATGCAATATTCCGAGGTAAATTATTGACTTTACAGCATCACTTGAAAAGCATATCTCTATCGTAATGGTCTAACAACAAAAAGAAACCCCAACAAAATAAAGAAACAAAAGCTTTACTTTCTTTGCAAATTACACTGTTATTCTACCTGCCACCCTGAAAATAAATGAGTCACAGTCATCACACAGTAAGAGCTAGAGAAACGGATACATGCAGAATGACTTCCTAAATGGACCTTTTCAGCAGTTCCCATCTACTACATCCACCTGGAAAGCAATTGAAAGACTTCTTCCCATTCTTATTTTGTATGCATGCATATTTAGCATTAATTTGTAATACAGTTCATGCAATGTTATTTTCAGAAACAAAATATGTCAATGACATAGGCAGTGGGATTAAGTGCATCCTCAGCAAGTTTGCAGTTGACACCAAGCTGAGTGGTGCAGCTGACATGCCTGAGAGACAGGTTGCCATCCAGAAGGACCTGGACAAGCTTAAGGAGTGGGCCTCAAGGCCTCATGAGGTTCAACGACATCAAGTGCAAGGTCCTGCACCTGGGTCAGGGCAACCCCCAATATTGATGCAGACTGGGGGATGAAGATTGAGAGCAGCCCTGTGGAGAAGAATTTGGGAATACCAGTGGATGGAAAACAAGACATGAGCTGGCAATGTGTGCTTGCAGCTCAAAAGAAGTGTAGTCAGCAGGCCAAGGGAGGTGATTCCACTCCTCTACCCTGGTGAGACCACACCTGAAGTACTGCAGCCAGCTCTGGAACCCTCAGCACAGGAAAAACATGGACCTGTTGGAGTGGGTCCAAAGGAGGGCCACAAAAATGATCAGGAGTATGGAACATCTCTCCCACAAGACAAGGCTGAGGGAGTTGGGCTTGTTCAGCCTGGAGAAGAGAAGGCTCCAGGGAGACCTTCTTGTGGCCTTTTGAAACATGTGGTAGGCTTGTAAGAAAGATGGAGATGGGCTTTTTATTATGACCTGTAGTGACAGGACAAGAGGTAATGGTTTTAAACTAAAGGAGAGTAGATTCAGACTGGATATAAAGAAGAAATTGTTTACAATGAGGGTGGTGAAACATTGGAACAAGTTGCCCAGAGAGGTGGTAGATGCCCCATCCCTGGAAACATTCAAGATGAAGTTGAACAGGGCTCTGAGCAACTTCATCTACCTGAAGACATCCCTGCTCACTGCAAGAGGGATTGGACTAGATGACCTTTAAAGGTACCTTCCAACCCAAAACATTCCATTATTCTGTATTCAAAGGCCAAGTCACGAAGGCTGCTGCAGTATAATTGAACACATCAGTATTCCAAATACCAGTGACTAATTATTTGAATATTCTTTAAGAGGTACAAAGTGCCGTGAATTTGCTTTAAATGAAAAATGTTCCGTCTCTGGAACTATGAGGAACAGATCAGAAGCTTTAATGTCTACAAGAAAGTCAAGGTTGTATGGTTTTGTAAGGACAAACTGGACTACAATGCAACACATATACTCCACGCTTTAACATCTCATATTTGCCATCAGACAGTGCTCAAGAAAGCCAAAAATTCAAGATGATCTGTATTACAACTAAGGACACCTATGGTACAAAAATTGCTCTCCTACATCACAGTAGACTAATTCCTATTTATCATCTTTATAGAAACTGTAAGCACTCATCCAGTTTTTCTTAAGCAAGAAGTTGGGACTCTTTAAATGAAAAAACATCACTTTACAACATGATACATTATAGCCCACTAATCCCTTTTAATTTTCTCTATAGAAAACATAAACAATCTTCTAGTTTTTATTATGCAAAACTTTTGGATTTTTTTCCTGTTTTACCAAGAAAAAATATTTTTTCAGTTTGAAACTGAAAATAAATTTTACTACAACCATATAGTCAAAACTTCTGCAGGAGGAAGTTAAAATGTCATAGTCATTTTCTCTATTACATTAGTCTACATCATGACGATTTCTTGCCACCATGCACAGTGGACACAAGAGCTGACAAAAATGAACAATTAATTACAAAGGTAACAGTTACTTTCTAAAGTAGCACCTGTCCACAGGATTTATATTCCAGCAATAGTGGTAATAGTGGTAGAATACTACAAAAACTCACAGTTAAAATACTCATTTTTATACATAGTATGAAAATACGAGCATTAATATATTTTCCTATTGTATAAGTAAAGCTATTAGAATTACATGTGGAAATTATGTCACTTGGAATTTCAACTAATATCCTGAATGGTACCTGTACTAAGATAGTACTGAAACACTTACACAAATTTTTAGAAACCAGCAGGGAGGTGGGGAGGCTGGAGAATATAAAGGTCCTAATCCCAGTCACTAAATCAACAGGAAGTATCTTGCTTTGCAAAACACACTCTTCTACTTTTCCTTTTATCAAGACGTCAGACTCTTAATCTCCCATCGCAGCACAAGGTGGCAACACTACACCACGTGTTCTTCCAGGATAAAGCAGTGAAGTTTTCATTTTACCCAACAACAAAACAGACAGGAACAGTGTGGGGGTATATTTCTACAACTTTGTGACAGACATTTCAAAGGCATCACATAACCTATTGGCATGAAAAACCTCGGCCCAGAACTCTTCAGCATCTTCACTAACACAATGCTCAGAACAACTCAAAGTCAGTTCAGATAGAGTAAACATTCCCTTCATCCCCAGCTCTGTACTATCCAGTCTACTTTCTATCATCTGGCATCACCTTGAGCATGCAAATATGCTTCACTGTAGGAAAAAAGCTTTCTCAGGTTGCTTTTACTCCTTCCTGAGGCTAGACCACTTACTCATAGCTGTATCATGGAAATGTACAATCTGCTCAAGAGAATTCTAGCCTCTGACATCTACAGTATGTTCTCTGTGAAGAACATACTGTCCCCCTCTGGTGGGAACAAAGCAAATGCAATAACATTAAATGAACATACCAGCCTCACTGTCACACCTAAAAGGCAGCTGTTACTGCTCCTTCATTCAAAACTACAAAGAGTGGTTCCAAAAGCAATTAAAAATTATCACTTTTTCTTACCCACTCTTTAGTTTAATTGAAATACTGCAGACCAGTATTAAGTACACTTGCTATAGACAGCCAGTTTAAGCAATACAACTACTTGCGTCCTTCAACTGCAAGGGAAGCCAGTATCTAGTAAACTTGGACTAAAGGCAGTAAGAATTGCTTGCTGTTCTCAAATGCAGGTGTGACAGCAGGACATTAGAACATAGTCTGGAGATTTCTAGTTATCCCAGTCATACCTAAAATATTATAATACACTAATGCAAAGCCAAGTTCCTCTTTAGAAAAAGGATTAATTGATCTTTTCCTTTTCTCCTGTCTGTTGGTGACTCCCAGCTCTTTGTGCTCTCATTTGTTTTAACATCTATTTTGTGAAATCCATCGGGGTGGTTAAGATGATGATTTACAGCATTAATATTTGTCTGTATGCACATATGGAGGCACAGATTCTTCATACAGACATCATGAAAGCAAGGTAGCCTACTGCACTTCTTGTGTATTAGAAATAGACAAAGCTAAAGAAAAAGCTTCACTTACAGGCTGAGTTTCAGACAACCCCTGCTTCTAGTTAAAGAATCTCTATGAAAAATCTTACAGAAAATTCCCTACCTAGGTTTGTCATACTGGAAGCTCTTGACAGGTTTATTAGTATTTTAACTCAAACGCACTTGGAAACATTTGACAGCACCTTGTGTACACATAAATAGTGTTACAAAAGCAAAGTTAAATGAGAAACATTCTACACTTGAAGTTCTTACACATATATGAAAACCTAAGAGAGAGAAAAAGGTTGGGGGGAACTCAAATTAGTAGAAAGCTATAATACTTATATTATTTATAAAGCTGAATGTTAAACAATTGCCACATTAACATGTTTGAGAACTGTACAAAGAGACAAGTTTAGAAACACAAATACATCCACCTCCCCAAAAAGGGAGACAAAGATGTGGCTTTGGATCTCTTTCAGCTACAACCTGGAAAAAAAACACTACAATTTGAAATTCATTTCTGATCCACAAGTCAAGAAATGACAGCACCTGTAGAATTGCACAGTTCCTTAGTTAAAAATCTTGCCAGCAAATTCTGCTCCTCCAGGTAGCATCAAAGAAGTGACCGGCTTCCTTTGTGTGATCAAATATATCACACTGCTCATCTTTAGTAGCAAAGGTTTTCTTGATGAACACCTAGTCTTGTACGGGGTGATGTTGTTATCAGATGAGAGGGAGTCAGAGCAGTTGTCTTCACACTAGCTGCCAAATAGATTTTGGTTTTGTAGCATGTCACCAACCTTCTGCCTCACAGCTATGCTACAGGGAGCCTGATCATTGTGGGCACACACAGTAGTGAAAGAGAGAGGGGGGAATAAAAAATCCTTAGTGGTGTACTGTTACAGAAATCTGTAACTAAAGGACAGTTTCATAGGGAAACAGTAGTGCAATGAACTAATAATTAAAATGGGTTTCCAATCCTCTCCTGTGTCAATAATTTTAGAATTCGCTAGACATCAAAGTGTATTTCCACCTTTTCCTCTGTAGGAACAGAAATAGTTTTCCTTCTTTCCGTGGATGCTAATTTTCATGAAACTTACATAAATATGTTTTTCCTCACTTTGCTGCTTCTCTGTCAGCTCTGATGGAAATTACCCAGTAGGTTGAAAAGTCATTAGGAACATGGTTAGATTCTCACACTAAGCAGGTTTACAGTAGACAAATGCATTTCCTTAGTAAAACAGATCAAGGATCTTTTATCTTCCATTTCCCGTTTGCTGGAAAGGGTTAGGGAAAAACTGTTCCCAACAAAAAGAAGGGACAAGATTCCCCAAAGTAGGACAAACAAGTCAACAACCTAAAAGTACATACCTGTTTCTGTCATTTATGTACAAAGAAACCCTGTGGAGACTAATCCAGACTTAAACACCCGCAGTGTAAGAATCTGAAGTGAATCAAGAGATCCCACAACCAAGGACATCCCTGCACAATGCCAGCAATTCTAGCATTGTGCTTCCTCTCCAGAAGGCTGCCCTCAGCTCCTCACCCACCAAATGCAGATGAGCCCATGAAACTTGCTTCAGTGCTGCTTGTTACGGTTCAGCACTAGCTGACATTAAGATTAGTAGCAGCTCTACTTCCTACTCTGCTGCTACTGGTACACTCTGAGGAGTCAGAGGCAGCACATTAAAAAATCAGAAAAGACAGAAACTTGCTCTAATGGCCTGTATTTATAGGGATGCTTATCAGATAGTATGTGAGATATCTAACACTGTCAAGAGCTTATAAACTCATTTGGCTGGTTGAACAGACTTACTCTTCAAAAAGATGCTTTATGTAAATGATATCTAACACAGCCAACCAGTAGCAAAGTTAAATTGGAACTGGTACTATTTTCTTTCTCATAGTGTTTGGGTAACACTGTAGTCATATGACAAAATACCTACAGGTTGGGGGCCAGATTGTCCTTGAAATTATTTTCTGACTGTCAGAATGGGCAACATGACTATTTCAGTGCTACACACCTTTACCACTGCCCAGCAATTTCTGGTTTGCAGTGCTGTGAACTCAATGTGAAAATAACCAGAAAGGACCTGTCTCATGCCTCTGTTTGCTTACCTGCATCACTGTGATGATTACATATCATAGAGTGAAATGAAGCATCTGGTCTCAGGTGTTTCACAGGTACTAGCTTATTTTCAGCAAATAGGAAGGATCAGAGCCTGTTTCATAAAGGAAAATCAGCTTCTGGAAAAGCCCTGCAGTTTTAAGCGAAGTTTGTTCTACTGGCAAACTGGGGCATGAAGGCAGAGCCAAGATGCGTACTTCTTCCTGCAAATCAGCCACTTGGCTTCATTGTATTTTATTTACACACAGATGACAGGATGCATAGCAGGACCCAGAACAGATGCTCTTGGTTAGTCAAAAAGTTTGGGAGCAAACCTTTCAGGCCCAGCCTTGTTCAACCTCTGCATGTCATACAGACTACACTGCCACTTTTTCTTTTCCAGAAATCCACAGTTATTTCTTCCCAAAATTATTTCCCTTAAAAAAATGAATGGCACAGAGGACTAAATAACTTATTACCTTTTCTTTTGGCTAACTATGACCTTCCACCAGCAGATCAAATCTGGTTTGTTGGAGACTGGCAAGTACTTGGCATCTATCAGGAAATTTTGAACCCTAGTACAATAACGTAATACAATTATAGCAAGGGAGAGTTCCTTACTGTTACTGTTCTACAACGGGTGTATTGTAAAGTGTCAATACTGCAAACATTTCTATGAATATTCACACACGTGAGTAACTCTATTGACCTCGGTGCTGGATGCAAAGAATGTAGCCTGATAAATGGATTGGAATAAAGAACTTTTCTCTTTGGTGTGAATCTTGTATTTGAGCTGACTTTATGCTTTATTTCATCAAAAAGCTCACACTTTACTGTCAGGTTATTTCAATCAACTGTATCTTACTTTTGTTCCTAAGCAAACAAATTGTCATAAGAAAGAAATCACCCCAGTAAAGGACTAGCACAGCAGTCTGCAGGATGTGTGACTGCAGTGGACAAAAAAAACTCACTAAATGAATAAGCTAAATTACTGTTTTAATAAATTTGGGTCTACAAGGAAAATGCTTTATGAGTCAGTGCATGTTTCACACAGAAAAAAAATTCATCCTGGCATACCTAAAAGTCAGATGATAAATAACAAGCCTAATTTGCAGAAAAATAAAAATTCTCACTACTTCTGACATCCAGGTCATTTTTATTTGAATTTCTATCTACATCCATTGTTACCTGCAATGCACAGCAGATCTACGTGAGCTAAACTGTAATGGTAATTTCACTTCAGAATTGTACTCATTTTTCCAAACAGTCCTGCCACAGCACATTATCTCTGCTTAAAAATATTCAAAGATCTATAACTAAAAGGAAAACAAATTCAACTCCTGCATATATGCAATATGCTTTCCAATGCTTACCAAAAGATTCTCTGGTTTGAGGTCCCTGTGGACAATGTTCTTGCTGTGAATATAAACCAGCGCCTCACACAGGTCAGTGATCATGACAGCAGCATCATGTTCTGTGAACTTCACACTTTCTATAATTGCATCAAATAAGTCCCCTCCTGGGACATACTCCAGGATGAGGTAGATTTCAGCTTCTGTCTCATACACTTCGATTAAGCTTACTATATTGGGATGAGAGAGACTCCTGATGATCAGAATTTCATTTTCCATCATGTCCTCTTTCCCCTTCAGCTTGGATTTATCAACAATTTTCATGGCATAGATCTGATTGGAATCACAGTGGCGACATTCCTTCACCACTGCAAAATTCCCATCTCCAATAGTTCTGCCAATCTCATAGTGTTTTTCCACATCAGTTCTGCTTTTAATGGCATGCCTCCGGCTTGTATTTTCCAACACTTGAGTCTTGATTTCTTCTTTATTCACTCTGCGCTCCCCTGTTTTTTCTCGCCGTGTCATATCACTCTCTCTGTGCATGACATTCCCCTCTCTTCTGGCACACTCCTCTTTAGCTCTTTGTCCCTCTCTACTTTCCCTTTGCATTTTAGATGGCTTCTCAGCATCCCTCAGAGTATCTTTCCTTAGCCAACAACTTTGGTTCATTACACAGCTACTTACATTCTCTTCCTTCACTTTGTGAGCTAGCTGCAGCCCTTCTACAGCGTTCTTCTTGATTTTCACTACTTCCTTCCCAAGGCTTTCATGTTTCTCCACTTCCCTTTCCTTCTCAATACTCCTTTTTGGCTTCTCCAGCCTTTCATTAACATGCCTCTGTAAGGGCTTCCACATCCGCCTACAGCCAGTATCTTTCCAACCCACTTCTGCATCTCCCAGACAAGTTTCTGAAGATTTTTGACAATTTCTGATTTTTGCATTTCTTTCTATATGGTACCTCTGACATGCACCTGTGCTCAGGTCCCTGTTCTCAACTGAGGTCTCAGCCTGCCTTTCCCTTTGTAACTTTTGTCTCACTTGCCTTTCCTGTTCACACTTCTCACACCTCACCACCTCCTCTGAACTCTCTTCTAATCCCTCCTCAGGACTCCTCTCATGGTTAAGATACCTCTCACTTTCTCGGGTTTTCCTAGAAGGCTTTCCTCCATGTTCGCCAGCCCAGTTCTCTCTAGTCCACTTTTTTTTGATTCTCATCTTTACCTCTTGCTTTATCTTGGTTTGACTTTTTCCTTCATGTCCAGCTACCAGATTGGGAGACAAGCCATCACTGCAGTTCTTGGCAGTTTCTGTCTCATCAAAGCCACTGTCCACTTTTGAAGCCTTTTCATACAGCCTGCTTTTCAGTTGTTGGGGCTGCTCCTCATTCTGATGAATGGCAGCACCAGCAGCATAAGGATTTTCAGGAAAAAGTTCCTGCAATACCACTTCCAGGTTCTTCAAAGTGAGGGGCTCCCTCCCCATAGCTATGAATGCATCGCCTTCCCTGAAGAAGTCAGAGACGCTTTGGATTTCTCTGCCTCTCAGATTGTAAAGCTTTCGCACGCGATCATTCTTCCAGCGTGGAAAACCCAGAGCTTCTGAAATGTCAGCCATCAGCTGTTCAAAGTTCTGGACTGATCTCCTGTTGAGCAGCAAGGTTATCCTTCTGAGTGTGTGTCCACTGGGTTTCACCACTGTAATAATCCTCGGCTTCACAGGACTATGCTCTGAATGTATTGTGTGAAAACTGTTCCGGGGATTAAAAAATGGGGACCTATGACTACTTTCACTCAAACATGGTTTTCCATGACCAATAGGAGGGCAAGTTCCTTGTAGTTTCCTCTCTTTTACTTTTGAGCTTGCATTGTGCGATGAGTGTTCAAACAAGCCTTGGTGCCCTAAAGCAAACAAAGAGAAGGTATATTATTTATTTCATATCATCAGATCTTTCTCAGTAGTAGTTTTCTACGTATCACTCTATGCAGCCTCAGAGAGTAAAGGTAGGTGCATTCAAAGCCATAAAGAACTTCAGCTGTCTCTAAGAAGTACCTCCACAGGCAACTACAAAAATTCCCAAGTTTTTCAAGAAAATGTAAACACATACTGAAAAATGGCATTAAAAATAACAATACTGGAAACAAATAGATCCTTCTCCTAAATCTTCCAGAAATCCCCAAAAAATTGAGCTTAGTTGTGACAGGACTGCATCCAGATTGTTTAGCCTTATGAATCCACCCACCATGAAGCCACACAATCCCCTTCTGAATCCAATTAGAGTTCCAGCCTCTATAAACCTTGTGGCAACAAGTTCCACAAAGACACTGCATCAAGTACAAGAAATTAATTACTTCTGTTTTAAGATTGCTACCAGATGGCTATGTGCATTCTACCTTATACTCTTATAAATCATTTTCTCCTCTACAATTTCCCTGGACCATTCATTTAGTTTCCAGACTTCTATAACAAATTAAGTAAATTAAACTCTTTTTAAGAAATAGTACTTTCGCTGTAATCTCACAGCAATTTCATAGCACATTTAATAGTAATGTGTTTGGGTTTTTTTCTTTAAAGAAAGGTCATCTTAATTCTGTTTGATATTTGGAGTCCTGGGTTTCTTATATTTTGGTTTGACATTTTTATTTTAAAAAAACATGTAAAATCACACAAAGTCCTGAACATCCTCTAGGGACACTAACAATTTTCACTCCAATATTTCATCTTAGAACATCAACCAACAAAAAAACAGCACCATCCTTTATGTGCAATTTGGAAAAGGACGAAAACATAACATGTGGTTATGACAAGCCAAGCTATAACATAATATGTGTTATAAACACAACACTAGGCTAAGGAGAAAAATAAAGGGCTCCTTAAAGTACTCTAATTTCTTATATTTAAGATTAAAACTTGATTGCAATGCAATTCATTTCAGCCTCAAGAAATAAACTTTCCGAATGAGATCACAGAGTGTTTCCAAGTCCATTTAATAGTCCTGCAGTTCAGTTGGGAGCAAACATTCAATATGTATGAACTAACAGAATCAAACTAAAACAAAGCAGCCAGAATGATTACTGAGCCATTACGAGGAAATTCCCATACACAAATGGCTTATCTCCCAGAGAATGCCACCCATTTTCACACATTACTATGATTACACAGTCAGTGTACTGGGAAAATCCATAAAGCAAAATCTGCACATATGAACATTTTTCTAGGTGCTAGGGTTAACACACACATGTTCAAGAGTTCTGGCAAGATTTAGCCTGCTACGTTTTGGTTTTCAACTGCTGAAAAGCCATTGAAGCCATTCAAGTGACGTATTTTTATTTGTCCTTTTCATCAAGGCATAAAAGAGTGAAGAGGAAATACGCCTCCTCACCCAGACAAACAAACACAAGAGAAAACTACAACAAGCGCTGCAGCATTCACACATGCTGCCTCGAAAACAGTGGATCCAAAAGGCCAGGAGTTGAGTGGGGAAAGCACATTGCTACAAACCACCACTGTGCTGTTGGCTTTGTTCGATGCACAATGATGCGCACTTCTTGGTTATAATACTCTCGCTAGCTAAGCGCTGGGTGCCTCCCCAGCATGTCCCTGAATTCTTGGCTTCATTTTCTTCCTGTGCCAAATGAGATAGGTACTTCTTCTCCAAGTAAACATTACAAAGAAGCCCAGATGCCAGCATGCTGATGGAAGACGTAAGCATTATATAAGAGCTACGTGTGCGTGTGACTAATGCTTGGTGGTTGTGCAAGTTATTTCTGTCTTCATTCTGCTTTTTAAGGGTGATCTCTTATTATCAAAAGATGACTACATATGTGCTTTTGATTTTTCAGTGATCAGATATTTACATGCCACTCAGAATAACGTCTACTGTGAATGGAGTGGGAAAAAAAATAAAATTCAGCTGTAATAATAGTTCTCTGAAATCTAAATCAACTCCAGAACATATTGGTTACCAGGAACTGCTGAAGCTCTGAATTTAAGCGGGTTCTCGTATACCCACTGCCATCAAAGCATTATCTTGATTATGGGAACAGCATGTGACATTTTTAATGCTTATAATCTTGGTACAATAAAAAAAAAATGCTGCACTAATGACGACTTTTCCCCACAGATTGTATTTCTCCCAGTTATGCTGCTATTATCACACCTTTCTACAAACCATTCTTTTCAAGTGCCTGGCTGCGCTGTTAATTGTTTCAATTACCCAAACATCAATAATGTTTCATGCCTTCGCTAAATAAGCTAAGCTTTAAACAGAAACCAAGTTTATTTTTCAATTCTATAACTAATGGAATAACAGCAGTCTTATGTAATTAAGAGCAACCCAGGAATGCAGTTTTGTGCTTTTTAAACTGGCTAGATTTCTAGCCAAAACCAGTCTGACTCAAGTCACAAATTAATACATAATCATTTTAGGAATAAGAATAATGTTGCATATTTTTCTAAGATGAAAAAGAAAGTTACATGAATGCACAATGGAATCTCCTAATGTTTTCTGGGAAAAGAGGAAGTGTCAAATCTTGTCAAAGAGGTGGCCACAATGACTATATAGTACATAAAAGAAAAAAAAAATTTCCATTGCCTGTTACAAATATTTCAGTCATGATTTCTGTTATTTTCCTATTATGCTGTACTTTTTTTAACTGATATACATGAAGAAAGCCTCAATCTGTTAGAGAAGTGCAGACACTTAAAGCAGTAACAAGCATTTCTAGAAAGCCCTCAAAGGTCACATCCATACACAAATCTTATAGCTACAACATATACTGCTTCAAAATCTTATTTCCATATTTACATACAAGTGGGAGAGGGAGGAAGGAAGAGGTGGGATCAGAAACACTTCTATGAGTCTGACTACTGGCAAACTATACATCAGAGAATAATTTTTTTTTCTTAAACTGTCTTACTGAAAGCTAATAGTTATCAAATATACATATTCCTTATAAATGTTGAGATGGATGTCTGCATGCCATCTATCCTTTTATCTATCTAGACAGGCTTGTGTATCACAAAGTATCAATATATGGGATGATGCAAAACATTAAAGGAGGCAGAAAACTGTAGAGAAGCAGTTTGGCTGAGGAGGAGTGTCGCTGTGGAAGGGATAAGGCAGCCTGGCCGGTCAAGGGCACCACGTGTGCCACCTGAGCTGCACACGTGGACAGAAAGAACGGGAAACTGTGCCTCGCAGAGCAATACAGAGCTCCAGATGACGAAGACAATAGATAAGGTAAACAATCACACCAAGTCCTTAGAGAAGCAGGGAGGACGGGACAAACAGGAATCTAGGGGCTCAAACAGGTTGTAGAAACAAGTACTGACCAGAAAACAACCTACTGACCAAAGCACGAGTGCTCCCTGGAGAGAAAATTGTTCTTCTAGGGAGTACAGCTCCGGTGGCTCATTTTTAAAAGCCAATTCACAAACCATTTGTGATGGTCACAGTCAACCCCACTGAGTGGGCAAAGGCACAAGGGGAAATCACAAAAATTCCACTAGAAGCCTTTTCTTGTAGGGTTTTGGCTTATGATCTGACCCTCGACTAAAATAAAGTGAATTCAGAAGACTTAAGTGCGGAATAAGTTGTGCATACAAAGCTTCAACCTATCTGTAATTAAAGGAATCGACTCGCTACACCCTTTACAGCAGCAAAGCAATGGGGTTTGCCATAGGTCACCTATTCTTACAAGTAAAAATGTATTGCTGCCATTTGTCCTTCAAAACTTATCCTTTTTGTTGGCCAGTCCATAAGTTTTTGTTCATTAATTAAAATATATTCACTCATCTTGCATTTCTTCTTGGCTCTCCTGCTTGAGATCACGGTTTCAATAATTAACTAAATGGTTTATCCAGCAGCTAATTCTGATGTCAAGTCACAGGCTGCAGTGGAACAACACAATTTAAAACAGAAGGTAACACTGAAATAGGATCTAATTACGGCACTGCTTTCTATGCATAGGATGATGCCATTTAAGCCCTACGATTGCTTTCTATGCATAGGATGATGCCATTTAAGCCCTACGATTTCTTTAGTGGGCTTTGGATCAATATGAAAGCCTCCACTTACAAAATCAACAGCAAAAATTCCCCAAAACATTAGGAACATTAGCAGTCAAGTTGCACGTGACAGAAATTGCGTATCTGGGAGTTATTTTGATGCACTAGTTCCAACATAACATAAACAAAATACCGTTTTAAATGGGAAAGGAAAGTACAGCACTAAAAATGTCTAATTTTTTTCTTAAGGCCCAGAAATTCCTGCTAAAGGCATGGAAAACAAATACCATAGAGGAAAAAATGAATCTTAATTGGAACTCCAAACTTTTAATTTATATCGAAGTACCAGCAAGTATCTTAAAGTGCTTGAGGGTGGAGAATGTCTCTGGCCTTTAACTTAGAGCAGCCAAGTGTGTAGTTCACACAGGTTAGCAGTGTATACCAGCAGCTGGTTCCAGGATGCGAACTGAGTCCTCTAGAAGGATGCTATCTTGATCTCCTCTTGCTGTAAATTATTAAGTGTTGCAATTGTCAGGGCTAGTGCACACTTAATGCCCAAGACTGAAGCAGCAGTATGATAGGTCTCAGCTTACTAAATTAGTTACATGGAAACAAAATATGATCACAGGCATCCTTTTACAGCATGTAAATTTTTTCAAGTCAGGAACAGGAATGGTGTTAATTTCAGCAACAACAAAAAGCAGTCACGCTCTGTCACTTTTGTCCAGATACAATCCAGAGTAGAAAAAGAAAGTCATAGAGGAAGACAAATAGTTTCCCTGTGCAAGGCAGTGTAGCCCTGAAGAACTGAACTGTCTCTCAATCAATTCCACAGTTTCAAAGCAATCAACTTAGCCTAGATTTTTCAGAAAGGATTACCTTCTGGGGGCCAAAACAATATCCTAAGACCTGAGCCACAAAACTGCTCAGTGCTCACAGCTGCAAGAGCAGATACTGGAAGAGGTACTTCAGACACAAGGAACTACAACACAACACAGATGATGCCAAGTCATCCCAAAATTCAGGACTTGGGCATCTCAAGTTGCATTCTTCCCCAAATTAAAGTATTTTTGGCTTTATTTTTTGCACCTTAATTCGTACTGAACGTAGTGCATTTCCTCATAGTTCATATCCTCTCTTTACAGGCATCATGGAGATGCTAATCCACATTTGTTGCTGTAGCAATAACCATGACAGAAAAGACCACAGGTTAATAAGCCTGTATTAACAGCAGGGTTCAAAAAGCATGCAGTGAAAGGCATAAGCAGGCAGGGTAAACAGTAAGTAGGTGCTCATTAGGTAAGCTTTGTCCATTATATGCACTGATGGAGCCAGACACCCTGGGGGTGAGGAAAGTAGCATCTGATAGTGTAATTAATGTTTATATCATAATGCACGGGAACACAGGTTGAGGGGACAACACTGCTAGTCAATAGTCATAAAGGTTTGACTTTGTAACCTAAATAATGTTAGATTATAAGTAGCTGGCCTCATAGAAATACATCTTTTTAACACACATTGAACAAATTCATTGAACAAATAGTTTGTGTGCATTTGATGGTATGGTTATAAAACACACTGTGAAATAAAATATTACTATAAATCATATGGTATTATAACTGTGGCTTACAAAATCAAATAAGATGAGCACAATATAAGTATTTTTAAAAGATCGAAATGTATTTTACACAATTATATAAAAAACACCTTCATCATGGTATTTGCACAAATTTTATCTCCATTAACTACTGGTGGAAAAGGAAAACAAAACAGTCTTCCATATTACAAATATCATTTATCAGCTGGAATGTTTAAAAAACAGTTTTAATACTGTCATAAAGAAAAAAGGGGGGGGGGGGGGGGACACAGTTCAATTTCTATAACACCATTTCTGTTACCCTACTGGGCATCTCCAGTTACACCCATGCCACCACATCCATGTCCAATTTCCACTACTGTAATGGAGATCAATCACTGACTCCGTCTAACCCAATTTATAAGAAAACTAAAATCACTCAGCAGCTCAGGTACTACTTTAAGTTAACCAAAGAAAAACTAATTTGGGCTCATCTACAAAAAGGGGGAAAAAATCCATATCTGTATCTCCATGAATATACAGTTTTAGCTCTTAAAGATCCTAAAAATTAGTATGATGCTATTCCAAGTTCATTATCTTTCACAATTACACTTCAAGCATGCTTAAATTTGCATGCAATATAATTTTTCCTTTAACTGTCAGCCCTGCAAACTCAGCTGTGTGTCAAGTTAGGTTCCTTCTGTCTCACACGTCACCAACAGCAATAAAGCTTCTCCTGGCCAAATATGTCGGGTCCCATTAAGTGCATGCCCAAGCATCAGCTGCAAGAAAACAAAATGTTCTAGTGGCTAGAGTGCAAGAGTATGGGAGACGTAAACCTTTGTACCCAATCCCTGCCCTCATTTGAGAAGGCAAGATAACTTCAAGACTTTGCATTATACACAGTATCTTCAGGATCTCTGCTTTTTATTTCAAGAATAAAATAAACATCCATTATGTCATGCAAATTGGAAGCTAGAGATCTCCAAATCCTTCAGTTCCATAAATGTCCATTCTCATTCTTGCCTAGTCTTTCAGTCTAGAAAGAAAGAAAGAAGGGGCTGTGCTCCCTCCTCCCTGCCCATTTTTCTCACTCTGTTTTCACTGCCAGTTTTGGGATGCAGACCTCTGACTTAATAGGAGATCCAAAGGGCAAAGAGTACCAGAGTAGCCAAAAGACAGACAGATGGTGCAGCAAAGGAGTTCCTAAGGTTGGAAGGACTGTCTGGAGGGACAGCCTGGGTGGAAAACCTTGCAGCTGGCTGGACTTCAGCTAGGGGAAGGAGCCTGAGGGATGCCCACATTTGATCCCTTGCTGTGACTAGATGAGCTCTGGATTTTTCCATTCTGAAGATGATGGTGCCTCTGTGTCACCCCTCACCCTACTGAGGGTGCCATCCTGAAATGAATTGCATGTAGGAGGCTCAGCATGCAGCAACATGTGACCATATTTACCATACAAGAACCATGACAGATGAATGACATTTAGCAGCTACCTTTCCTACTTTCTCCTCAAAGAAGATAAACTGAGGCTTTTCCTTCCCTCTTTCTCCTTGCTAAATATTCAGGGCACCTTTGCAGCCTGCCCTGACGGTCTCCTGTCCAGGTTCCCCCAGGATTGAGCAGTAGTGTCCAGACTGCCACAGGGCAGCCTGGTTTACCCTCTAAGTGTCATGCACCCTTTTCTGACCTGGCAACAGTGGCTGGGCAAAAATTACCTTCTCAGGCGCTCACCTCCTGCCTCTGCAGGCCCACAGCCACCCCACTGTACAGTTTAGGATTTTCTAAATCAAGCCATTTGTAATTAAAAAATAAAATATTTACAGCAAACACAGATGGCTATTGCCATGTGTTAGTGTTAAACTGAGCTGAATCACCCCCAGAGCAGCAGATGAAGGTAAAGACTTCATGTAGTCTGGTAATGAGTCAGAAGTACCATCATTTTTCCTTTTTTTTAATTTTTTTTTTTTTGAGCAGAACCCCACTTTCATTATCTTCTTTCTGACATTTTCAGGGTAGCAAATTAAAAAGAAAGCATAAAGAAAGCCCTTTAAAGAGGTTTACAGATGCATAATCTGTAAAGACTAAGTGAAATGTAAGACTGCACGTGAAATGAATCAGTGCCTTTGGAGGTGTGAGGCTCAGTTTAAGTTGTTACCCTGCTTAAAACCTAAAAAAGAATATTATGAAACTGCTCATTTACTTAATGTCCTTGAAAGATGACAGGCTGTGTACTTTATTGAGAACAGCAATGTCTGCTTTCTGCAGTTTGATAGCTTTAGGGTCTGCCCCAGTAGCTCTGCAGTCCAGGACCTTCCACGAAGAACCTTTGAGGAGATGGGCAAAACAGACAGAGAGGAGAAAAATATCATACTCAGCTGAGATATTTGCCAGGACCCATCTGGCAAAGCCCTCTGTGTGTTTCTCAAAGCTCTGAGTGCACAGTTTCACTTTCACATTGATGCTTTTGACTCCTGAACTACCATACATTTCAAATTAGTTATTCATGTTTCATCACAAAGTAAGCCTTCACTGCCTTTTAATCCTGTTAGCCAACGTTGCCTCAGTCAAAGAAGCAGGATTCCATTTCTTCTTGCAGAAGATTTTACTTGCATTGCTTCCCAAATCTCAACTTGATGACTCATCGGTTGCAACTGAGCAAATCCAGTGAAAATAAGAGAGTTTGCAGAGGTGTCACTGAGGGTTTAATTAGGCTTCCAGATCCTTTATTACCAATAACCTTGCTGCACAAGTAAAGGAAGGATCCAGGCATAGTCTGATTTTCCATCTGGTTTGCAAAACGGACAATGACTCAAAAGTTTTCATTGGAAATTTAGCACATTGAAGAGAGGTTAACTCATATATAAATGTAGAATTCCCAACCCCATTATTACAGAACCACATTTTCAGAAGAGACTCATATATTAAAGTCAACGTTGCAAAATAAATTGTTTTGTAGGACTCACAGAACAAAACGGGTTTCTCGAGGAAAACTCTAAGCCAGCACTAATTAGGTATTACAGCACGATGACAAGCAGAAAGATCAAGATTTTCACACCACCGGATATTTCTCACCTTCTCCATTAAATACATTATTTGAGGTGACAAGAAAACTAAAAAATGGGACTATATGCACAGGCTAGCCATACTGATTGAGTGGGAGATGGTGTTTTCAGAATGCTTACTGAGAGCTTTTTCTAAGAATATAGGACATAATGCTTTGCTTACAATAATTAGACTAAGTAAACTATACTAGCAACAGAGGGAAGGTAAACACGTCTGACTTCCATCTGCAGTAAAAGCAAACTACTGCTAGGTAAGACAAACAATTTGCAAGCATTACCAAAACTCCAAATTGACATAAGATCTAACTGAGGCAGTAGCTCCCCCTTCTTTTTTCATTGTTTCCATATGTGGTGGGCACTCTAAAAGGTCAGACCCTGCACCCTTAAAATGAGAAAAACCTGGAAAATAGCATACTATTAAGAAGACAAAAAGTGTCACTGTCACCCCTTTCAGCTCTGATCCAAGTTGCACTGAAGCTAATTAAAAGATTCACATTACCATCAGTGATATCTGGATCAGATATAACCAAGGCTGCTAAAGTCACCATAATGTTCTGATGCTAATTATATTTACAAGAAAGTCTCCGTAATGCTAATTTGAAACGTTATTAAATGTTTAAGAATCATCAAGTCAAAGAAAAAGAGGAAAAGCAGTGACAGAAACCAACCCAATTTACCCTAGAGCTGTTGAAAAAGAAGGAAGGACCACCAGCTTCCCTGATTTTTACAAAACTATAGAAAACAAACTAAGCTAAGCAGTCTTAGAAATTGGGGAAATGAATCCCACACAACTTCCCTTAGTCACCACACGCTGAAAGTCCCGCAGATGCCAAAATTGTGAAGCTCTGCAGAATATGACTAGAAAAAGCAGCAGCGCAGGCAGAGAGAAAGCATAAAGTGACATGAACAGGTAAAGATACATTCAAAACTCAAGCTAGCATGCCCAAGGTAATCAACTTGAGTATAAAAAAAACCCAGTAAAGACAAGGTAACTTTAGCAGAGCTCAAATTTAGATGCTTGAACAGCTGCCAATATCTCAAATTAAAAGCAAGTTATCTTCTCTTTGCTGACAGTTTAAGTCCAATTAACCAATTCAGGTTAATGAACTACAGATGGAGATTTACAGAAGCTAGCTCTCAGCTGATGTGTCCTAACATCCTATGAAGTTTTTCATGGAAAGAGTTATGCCATTTTAGGAGATCCACATCCATTACACTACAAGAAAGAGACTCTTAACTCTCCAGGATCAGTTTGGATGCATTTTATGAGTTGGGAAGCTGTCCTGCATTCACCTTTTGAGAAAAGAGTTGTTATAATAACTGCACTTCTACTACATAAAGTAGCTGTAATGTGTTTTGTAAGCTTGGCTCCACTTGCTGACTGTTTTAGGACTCTGCTGGTTCTCAACATTTCAAAGTGTCAAAACTGCGTTTAGTCCATATTAAAAAAAAAACAAACAAAAAGTGTCAAAAGAAAAAAGGAGACAAGGAGGTGGCAAGGCAATGCAAACACGCATACACATACTTTTTCACTTTTATATAAAGCTAGTAGCCAAAGCATGCATAATGAACTACCAGGTTTAGTGATGAACTCTTAGATTATTCCCTCACACAATACAGGTTGCAATCTAAATGCTCACAGGAAGAGACAGAATTTTTTTATTCTGTTGGGAGGGAATGGTTTGTTTGTATTTAAAAAGGAAACCTTTCAGTACAAAAGTGTAGCAAATGTTTCAGTTTACAGGGTTGTTCTCAAACACAGTGTTTAAAAATCTGAAAACTGTTCTACTGTCTCAAACCAGTGGCGCATACAGTCCTGCTGACATTATGCACTGAATGCCCCTCCAGAAAGGAAAAAAATAACAGTGAGAAGTTATGGAACAGTTTCCCTACAAATATCCGTTCTGTTATTAAATAGGAGCAAACATAACTGTTATAACTACAGAAGTTACATGGAGCACCTCCCACACAAGGGCAAGCTTAGAGAGTTGGGGTTGTTCACCCTGGAGAAGAGAAGGCTCCAAGCAGACCTTATAACGACCTTCCAGTACCTGAAGGGGCTACAAGAAAGCTGGGGAACTGTTCACAAAAGCTTGTAATGATAGGACTAGGAGCAATGGGTATAAACTGGAGAGAAGCAGATTTAGACTAGACATAAGGAATAATTTCTTCACGATTAGACTGGTGAGGCACAGGTTGCCTGTGGCTGCCCCAGCCCTGGAGGTGTTCAAGGCCAGGCTGGATGGAGCCTTGGGCAGCCTGGTCTGGTGGGAGGTGTCCCTGCCCACGGCAGGGGGATTGGAACTGGGTGATCTTTAAGGTCCCTTCCAATCCAAACTATTCTATGATTCTAAGTCAGGGGACACAGGGCACAACCAGCATTCTTCTCCAGAGAAGTCTGCCTACCACATGTCACAGCATCTGACACAGCAGCCCTCCCCGCCCTTTGAGCCTGTGCCCGTAACCCACACAGCTCCAGCTGTAACAATTTCCCAGCACAGGGAAAAATTCACCCCCCCTTAAGCGCATTTTATCACACAGACGTGCTTAAAACCTTTACATCACGTGCTATTTACTTTTTTGTTTTTGCAGAGCGTCAGTGCTGTCTGAGCAGCCCACGAGCATCCCTTCCAAGCGAGCTGTACTCACGCCAACTATTACGAACTTCTAGTCTTCGATTCTTACTGCAGGACAGATGACACCGCCGGTCGGAAAAGTAAACGCTAACTTCACGCTCAGGCTTCAAAGCTCGGCCCCGGTCTCTGAGCCCGAGGACAAGGTGCGCACAGCCTGACCCCCCACCCCAGCCGCTTCTCCTTCCACTTCCCAAAGGCCGTGCAGCGAACCCACTGCCAAAAAAAAAAAAAAAAAAAAAAGCAGGGGTTTGGGAGGGCTTTAATGCAAAAAAAAAAGAAAAATACGAATTTGTTGAAGCACAGTGCGATAACCACAGTGCCTTGGGAAAGCCATCCTCCCTTCCCGCGAAGCCCCCACCCAGCGGGAATCGCTCCTTCCTCCGCCCCTCTCGAGCCTCTGCTCCGAGCCCAGACGCCGCGGACAAGGGCCCCCGCCCCACCGCCGCCGGGAGACCCGCGGAGACCCGCGGCGGAAAGTTTTCCCGGCGCGTTTCCCACGCCCCGGTGCGGCCGGAGCGCGGAGCGCGCCCCCGCGACCCTCCCCGGGATGGAGGGAGGGAGGGAGCGAGGGAGGGAGCGAAGGGGACACTCACCCGCGGGGTGCAGCGGGGGCGGCGCGGCGGCCGGCATGCTGCCCAGGCTCCGCTCGGTCCCGCACGGAGCCTCCCGGCTGCCGGGGGAGCGGGGGGAGGAGGGGACCCGGCGGGGAGGCGGCGCCGCGGGGCGGTGGCAGCAGCGGTCGCACCCCCGCCCCGCCGCATCCCTGCCCCCCGCGCCCTCCGGCCCCGCACAAGTGCCCGGTTGCCCCACGGGCGCCCAGCAGCTGCGCGCCCGGCGCCGCTCTGCGCTATGAGAAGAGGAGGAAGAGCGAGGGGGCGATTTCACCTCCCTGCGCTGCGGCATCCAGGCTGTCCATCACAGCCGCCCACCCGGCACCGGAGCGTGTTACGTGGTGGGGCTTGAGGCTTCCCCGTGGCCGTTCCCCGGGTGGCAGGACGCCAGGAGCAGCGGAAAGTGCAGATCCCTTTTTTGTACCCCGTTACACACCAAGTAGACTTGGCAAATCGTTCAGTTTGGCTTGGATTTAAAAAGGACGACTGCTAAGAGTTGGCCTCAAGTTGCACCAGAGACTTTTAGATTGGATATGAGGAAAGAATTTGTTACCAAAAGAGCGGTGAAGCATTGGAGCAGGCTTGCCCAGAGAAGTGGTGGAGCCACCATCCTTGGAGGTGCTCAAAAAACATGTACATGTGGCACTTCAGGACATGGTCTAGTAGGCATGGTGGTGTTATGTCGATGGCTGGACTTTACCATCTTAGAGTTCTTTTCCAGCCTTCACCAATCTGTTCTATGAGGTGCGAATAAAGCATACATTGAGTGTGTGAACAGCTGGTTGCCCAATATCTTCATGCAGTATGAGACGAGGAGGAAGAGCGTAGAGGTGATTTCACTTCCCTGTGCCGCAGCATCCAGGCTGTCCATGGAATGCTGGCTGTGCGTGTGGCGCATATAGTTGCAAGAGCATGTTTCAGAAATATGTAACGGTCAAATGATGAGCCTCAAAGCTGATTTAAGGGTTGTATAAAAAGAAGTTGGACCACTTACTATGCTAAGAAGGAGATGCAGTTTGGTAACAGTGTGTACATACCTTCATATGGGAAAATGGCTGGGAATTAAAGGCCCGTTAATTTTGTAGAGGCAAAGAGTAACAGAGTCAACCTCTGGAAACTGAAGTTGGACAAATTCAAATTAGAAATGTTATCAATGGGAACAAGCAATCATTGGCACAAACTACAGAGGGAAGCTGTGCTTTCTTCTCTGGAAGTCTCCAAGTAAAACAACATGTCTCTGTGGAAAATACAGTGTATACCAACAGAAGTAATTAGACTTACCACAGGTATAATTGGATAACATTTAGTGGCCAGGGATACATAGTAGGTCACATTAAAAGACTTAGTGCTCCATCTTTTCTGGCCTCAAATTTTATGAACAGGACAAAGCAGAACATGCTAAACACGTATCCCTTATGCTCCCATTTCTGTCATTTAATGAAAGTTTTATCCAGCTGCCCTATGCAATTAACCTGTCTTCTGTGATTCTACTTCTAGAGTATTTAATCGTTTTTGAGGCAATACCATCTGACACAAACACCTTTGTAAATGTAGACCTTGATAAATACCCTGAAATGTATTGCACTGTGCTTCTTAACAATTGAGTTTAAAGACACTGACAGAAATCTCATATATCTTGTCTGGCTCTTTGACACAGAAATTATATTTTGCTAGACTACTGGATGAATGAAGCCATGTAAAGTAAGACTATAGACAAGAAACTGTTAGATATACTAGTCAAAAGACAGATTGTCAAAACCTGCAACACATCAGCAAGTGGCCACCTAAAAATGTAGCATGATTTCACTTCCATTTGAGATCTCTTAGTTTGTTAAAAATCTCAAGTAATTCCATATTTATTTTCTTGGTTTTGTTTTTCCCCATTGTCTATAGCTTGTTAACCCTGCAGTCATCTGTTTGCCTCCCAGTATTGAAGTTAGTTTGAAATAATAAGTCTTCCGGATTAATACTTCTAGAGGAGTGTAACCTAAGGTCTGCTTTTTGGTCATTTTTTACATGTACAGCCAGGTTACCTCTTCTATCACATTCCACGCCCGTGTGAAATCCTGGCTTTGCTAAAGTTAAGGGGAGATGTCATCTGCCATTCTCCATCTTTCAGAGGATTCTTTGAACAATGTTACAACTAATTTCTGCAGTTCTTGGCATCTCAATGACTTAACACTGTCTTAAGGATTCAGGGACTGTGTGTAGTTCCTGGGTCTGGGACCCTTCCATCAGGTTATTCCACATTTCTCTGTGACCTTTTCCACCTATTAAATGTAGATCATAGAATCATAGAATAATCAGGTTGGAAGAGACCCACTGGATCATCGAGTCCAACCATTCCTATAATAACGCCAGTTAATGGGATTTTCTATCTACAGAAGCAAAATCCTTAGAAGAGCTAAATATCAATCCTAATTACCTGATATTACTCCCTGTAGTTGGTTTCCAAAATAAGAATTCAACATGACTCAAAAGTCAACACACATCAGTAGTACTCACATCTCTTATTACTGAATGAAAAATAGATAGAGAGTGAATACAGACTTTATTTTTAAATGGATAGTTAGCAGAGAGTTGTCAAAGACATGTCTCTGTGTTGCAACAGGTATGTTGGTGCACCCTTGAAAATGGATCTTAAGTCTCTTTTAGGAAGAAGTACTGCTTGCTTGCTGAAACTCAATTATTTCCTTCTGTCTTAGAAATCCCCTATTTCCCCCCTCCCTCCTTTTCCTTTGAGACCCAGGATTCTGCTGGCACCTATTATGCTTCAAGTGCTGCACTTAAATTAAGGGAGATTTGTAAAATAAAAGATCCTGTTGATCATCTTGAGGAATTATTCTTTCTAGGTGGTCACGATCAGAGATTGCATTTTGTGTGTTTCTTGTTGCATTCTTAGGAAAATATCACATTTTTTCATGGTAAGTCTAACAAGTTATACCACAGATATGATTATCCCTTCCGAGAATGATAAATCATCTCTATACACTTACCATATTAAGTGAGCAAAAAGTAGCAATAGGGATAACTGAATGACAGTTAATTTGCCTGTTTTACATAAGTTATAAGATATTATGATTGGCTGTTGACAAGAAAAAAATAAAACAGCTACTTTAAGCTTAATCAGTTTATTCACAAATCTGATGAGAGCAGTCTTCCTGATGTCCAGAAATCTAATTTAGAATATTGAAGAAATTAGCATAAAAATATCAATTTCATAATGTGGTTTCAATAATAAAAATATTAGCTTGTCATTAAAGTCATTCACACAGAGTGGTTTTCCAGCTTGCTAATAGTCCCTGAGGAGGCAAATGAAGTTTGAAGTCTTGAAGCCCACTGCTACAACAGAGTCTGTCCAGAGTCTGTAAATAAAAGTGTGTGTATCCTTTGCAGATGAATCTGAAACCCCCATGGTGCTGGGATATTCAAAACACCCAGGAGCCAATGGCTGCTTTGGGCACGTTAATCTTAATTACATCACGTGGCATAGAGTAGCTCTTGGTGACACAGAGCTTGAAATGCACGTGTGACAGGCATCCTGACACTGCTGCTACAGGCAGAACTAACAGGGATGATTTCCTATTTGCCAAAATATCTACACTGTAAATAAGACAGCGGTTAATACGGCTACCTTTAAAAAGAGAAACTCAGTGTGTTTAACATAAAGACAAAACACGCAACCTTTATATGGAACTGAAAATAAGACTGAGTTCTCTCCAAGCTGCATTTCTATCTCATGTTCTACAGCTTGAGTATATGAAATCCAAGGGGTAAATAATGAAGAAATTAATCTCAGCAAAGGAGATATTAACTAAAAGTCAGCTGCTGTTAGAACTCCAGAGGAAAATCTTTCAGATCTCCACAATAAGAAATCAAGTGCCATGAGTAAAATAATGAAAATGGCAGGCATTATTCAAACCACAAAATATAAATGCCAAAGTATATATGAACAATACAATCCTCAAAAATACATTACAAAATAAAAAAAATATTACATCCATGCTACTCCTTGATTCCATGCTAAGTTGAATGAAGAAAAACCAGGTTCTAACACCTGAGTGGAACCAAGACAGTTCAACAGTTTGCCAGAACAGTGATATTACAATCATTAACACAACAACAGCACTGAACAAATTTGCAAGATCAAGAAAAAAGATCAAGATCCAAATCTTCCTCAGCCTCAGTCAGCATACCAGCAGATATTCAAAGCAAACACCAGACTTCAGCAACTTCTTACTACCTACCCAAGAATAATGATAATTAACATAATTCTGTACTCCTTTCCAGAATTAACTTTTTGTTTAAAGGGCATATTTAGAAAGAAAAAAAAAAGCATTGTATTTTCACCAATGTAAGTTGTATTATCTTCCCCTACCATAATGCCTTATTTCAGTTTCTAAGTCATGAGTACATTTAATCAGTGTCAAATTCAGATAATTAGAAGCTGCAGTGGAAAAGGGCATTGATAATAGGTGTATTATAAGTGGCAAGGTTTAAATGATGTGGGATAAATCTCAATGACTTGGTTTAGAAACTGTTACGGTATTATTTCAAGAGAGACTCATCTATATCAAATGAGTAGAAATTGTGACCACCTGACATCCCCTGACACTCTGGATTTGTACTGTATCTGTACTATACAAATACATGCAGGATTATGACTGTTGCCTCCTAGGAAGACTCAAAGAATGGTATGTTCATCACTAAGATACTTCCCAAGGCAGACAATTTATGTACTAATAATGCCTTTCATTCAAATATCTCAAAGCTCATCAACATTTAGTGAAACCTCACGCAGTGGAGGAACTTCATTAGTAGAGTACCTGATCAAAACCCAGAGGTGGAGAAAAACAGTTAAGGTGATTTGATTTGATTTTCTTAAATTAATATTGGAGTTGAGAAGACTGAGGCACAAAAAGCTCAATGAGGGCCACGTAGCAAGTCATAGAAATATAGAAACCAGATTACCTGACTTTATGTGCCTCAGTATTTACCTTTTTTATTACAATAATATTTGATGCAGGATGCATTTCTTGAAAGAACACCAGATGTTTATAGGCTAACATATACACACAAGCTCAAGGATTTTTAAGAAGCCAAAGCTCAATGTCCAAGTGGAGACCGGTGACAAGTGCTGTTCCTTAGGTGTTGGCATTGGGACTGGTGTTGTTTAACACCTTTCTCACAGACATGGACAGTTGGATTGAATGCTCGCTCAGCAAGTTGGCCAAGGACACCAAGCTGTGTGGCGCAGTCAACACGCTGAAGGGAAGGGATACCATCCAGAGGGACCTTGGCAGGCTTGAGAGGTGGGCCTGTATGAAACTCATGAAGCTCACCAAGGCCAAGTGCAAGGTCCTGCACCAGGGTTGGGGCAATCCCAAGCCCAAATCACCTGACTGACCACAGAGTTCTGAAAATAAGCTCCCTTTCTTGCTCAGAAGTTTCGAACATTCTCCCTGCTGTGAATCTTTGCTACATTATGGCTTATTTCATACCCTCGTGTAAAGTGAAGAGGAACCTTAGTTTATTGGAGACATGATTTTCACTGCCACTAACAGCTCAGGCAACAGAGAATTTAACTGCAAACAGCGTGAGACAGTGTTTGTACAGATACATTTTTAATTGACACAATTCATAGTGCTTGGAAGCAGCCAATTTCCACTTACTAGTCATGTCTACATTCTTATTGTAGAAATGGAATACTACCAAAAAATTAAAGATGGGTGTGTAAAACAGATCAGTCAACGAGAAATAACAGTGCCACTCTCACACTATCTTTTACCTCAAGGTCATTTAATCTATCACCATTCAGTACTGATGAACATGTCAGACCTCTGAGTGCCACCAGAGGAAAAGAGCTGCTTCTGGCAAGGCAAGAGAGGCATCACTGATTTTTCTGGACTCTTCTTCAGGTAACTTGATGGGTAATATATGCTTCTGTATTCATGTTCAGCAGCTGAGCTTGATGAAAAAAATTCAATTCCTCGCTTCCATATTGAATGAAAAGGCTGTAACAGGGTTAGTATTTCTGTTTCCAGGAGCAGGTAAACTAGACTCAAAATCCCAACCTCTAAATATCTTTTAGAAATATGGCCACAGCCGGTCATATTCATACATGCAAAGAGGAGGGACTTACTGAGATATTAGTCAGTCTTCTGTGTAATACAGCTGTAGATTTTTCTTAAATTAATTTCCAGCTAAATTAAAGCCTATATTTTTAAATAAGGACTTGTTATATAAGCAGTGGCCTGGCTTTTGGTTGACAGAAAAAGCAAAAAATTTTAAAATTGTAGATTTTATCTGAGAAACCTCCAAAAATACAAAACGTGCGCTTTTACATCATCGTGAGAAACATCATCTCTTCCATGCCTTCATTAACAACACTTGAAAAGTGTCTGTTGCACAGTATCCAGTCTAAGTAATAATGCTTTTGATTCTTTGGAAATATGGATAAGGCATCCATATTTTCCTCCTCACTCTTGAATACATTCCAGTGCAGTTAAGATTCAGACACCAAACAGGGCGCTATCACCACTGTTTTCTGCTTCCTTGCAATATGACTTTCCCTTCTTCCCCAAGAGAGAACTTGTTACTTTCCCATGTTTTTGTAGTGCCGACCACAGTGGCGTTCCAGGTGGCTTTCTCAGTCTATCCGTAAGACACACAAATGGCATCGAAGGAACTCAGGCACACAGGGATTCATCGTTTTGCCACCTCTCCCCAAGGAAGATTCATGGTTTAAACGTACAGTGGCAACGATCTCATGGATACAGACCTCAGTGGGACTCCTCAGCAATCGTATTAGACAGGTCAAACCACCTGGGAAGACAGGCTGTGGGACCAGCCTGCACTTTCTGTGTCCTCATGAGAGCCGAAAAGGGCCAGACCTCTATAGAGAAATATAAGGCCCCTAAAACAGAAGGTACCTAACAGGAAGAATTCAGAGCATGTAACTTGCCTTCACTCGTACTACCCTAACACCCGAAAGATTGCCTTGTGATCCCACTTATTCAATCCATTCTCACCATACTACAGTAATACTGAAAGCTAGTGATGTAAAGTGGCACCTGGAATTACACTGATATATTGTGACAAACAGGTCTAAAAGTCTGATGAGCTAGGTCCAAAATGATATTTTCATTACTTGTGGTTTGTAAGTTATAACAGGAAAAAAAAGGACGAGGTTAAACCACAGGGAATAAGAATGTTTCCAATGGATAACAACCCACACAAGGAGAAGTTAACATATTTTTGTTTGTATGACTCATAACCACTTTCATATCCACAGGAACCTGTATTTAGCTATTTAGTTCAGAAGAACAGGGAAATAGAGACCGTTTGTGATCCAAGTCAGTAACAAAGTAAGAAAAGTTGTACAAGAAAGAAAAGTATATTGAAGGAAAGAATGTGGTGATGGGGGAAATTGTATCAATTTGACAAAGCCAATAGAAAAGACAAGCCTGTGCATGGTAATTTTATGGAGTGTTCAAGTATTTTATGGTAAGGACAATGTAAACACAAATATATTTAATGAGAATATTATTCTCATGAGAGGTCACAGCAGCATGACAATTCACAAGTGTTAGAAAAGCATGTGATGAAGAAGAATTCTTGAAATAAATTACTTTTTCCTCCCCCATTTTTCCTCTTGTCTTAATAAAAAGGAAAATAAAAAATAAACAACCTTGCATAAAAGTGAATTAATATTGCTTAGCCATATTCCAAGACATAGTGCATTCTTAGTGTTTTGTACAGTTTCCTATACTTATTAAGAATTTACAATGTTACCTTAAAATTTTAATTTCATAACACCACATTAAAAATGCAGCATTTTATTTGAGACCTTGCAATGTGGCAGAGGAGTCTAGGGAAGAGATTCCGATGCGGAGGCAGGAGGCTGAGCTCTATTCTCAGCTCAGACACTGATCTGCTCTGGAGCCAGGCACAAGTAACCTCATTTTGTGGCATCTGTCTTTCCTCTTCCACCCTTTGCCTAACTAGCAATATTTTGCAGGAAAGGCATAGAGGGAAACTGGAGACAGTATGATCTCCTACAGCATGTAGATACAAAAAATAGCACCTCCAGGTTCTACTTTCAGCTAGGACCTCTTGGTATTACATTGCAAAACACACTCTAACCTTTAGAGGAAGATGGTGTGTAAAAACAGTCACAAGCTGTTCCTTTTCTGCATGCTTAGGGCGACTGGTGCCACTCCATAACTTTTGGCAGCCCTCGTTAAAGTTAGCTATTTGTACTGGGCTTTGATGGACAAAACACAAAACCAGCAAGAGAACCAAAATAAGATACTCTGTTCTGGCATCTTTTTTTTTTGTTGTTGTTTTTTAATTAATCTCACAACATAACAATGATTTTTTGAAGCCCTAGCCATAAGAATTTGTATTGCTGCAAAAAAAAAAATGCTCAGCCCTCCTGATTGAGAAAAAGTATCTTGAAAATAACAACCTTACAGTTTGAAGAAGGAACATACGTGTACACAGTACTGGCACAAATTGTTTCAAGCCTGGATTCCCAAAGAAGAAAAAATTTTGAGGATGTAATTTTTCTTTCCAATTTCTTGTCACTATCCCTCTCCCCGCCAAATAATTTTGAAACCACTGGCTAATTTCTAACAAAATTGACAAGATGGTAGACATTTGAAATATAACTGCTTTGTATCCATTTTGTGCAAACTTAAAGCTGCCTAGCACACGACAAGCCAAATTATTTTCCCTTATGAAGGCAAAACAGCTAGGATGTAGCTGCTCTTCACATATGTAACTACTGACAACCAAAGGCCATCAAATATTTCTAATCATCCATGGGTAGCTTCCCTTTAGACTCTGCCCTGTGTTTCAGGGAAAACGTTGACAGCTGCCACGTCAGCCGCACATGGTGGAGAGCTAATCTAATTCAAATTGAAGGAAAGCACAAGAAGGGAAAATAAAAGACTGGAGGCAAAGGGCAATCCATAGTAAACTAGGATTGCTTAGTTCCACTGCTCACAGAACAATTTGCTTAAATATCACTGATTTTAGGATAGGGGCCACACTACAGCACAGATAATGTTAATTTTAGAACACCAGAATAAACTGAGCACATGGTATTAATTCTGACCACTCAAAGAAGCACTTTTCTTTTTTTTTTTTGAGAGCACTTTCCTTTGCTTCTTGTACCAATATACAGTATTACATTATTTACAAGCTTTTGATCTCTTTATGCATTAATTTTATTGCTTTCCTGACTTAGCCTTGCAAAACAAGCATGCAAGAAATGCACATAACTGGACAACGTGACAAATCATGAGAAAGTGTGTGTTTTTCTACTGGCCCTAATGAACTTTGCTCAACCCCATAGAACACAGGGGAAGCTGAAGGTGCTTCTATCTAGCTGCCAGTCTACCTATACTCCAGTAAAGGAGAAAGATGTAAAAGGCAGGAGCTGGCAGTTAAGGGCTTTATTAGGATTTTGATGGAGATTGTATTTTAGCACACAGCCAACATGGCAGGAAGCCAATTTTCTTCTGGTTTTATCCTTCTCTTTGAGTGGTGGTGAAAGAAAGTGGAGAAAAAGTTGAAGGACCTCCCAAATCACAGCTACACAGCCAAGAGGACTGTGCCTAGTACAGCCTTTCCTTTGCCACGTGTTCTTCAGACACAGTCATAATCGCCTTGAGAGGGAAATAATCTCATTTCCCTGTTCCTGCCCACATACATCAAACAGTATGGGTAACAATCCTGCAACCCCATTCTCAGCTCAGTGAGATCCTCTGATCTGCTCGTATCTCAGAGACATCTTGGTGAAAGAGAACTTGGTGTAAGATCTTCTGGACAAGCAGCTTTCTGTCCCCCTTTCCATGGCCCAGATTTGTGGTCCCAACTTATTCTCCAGTGCTCTATCCAATACTGTTTGTAAGGCTTTGGTTTCATGGGAGACTCAAGCTCAAATGGCTATTGTAGGTGTATTGTTGCAGAGATGATCTGCTATGGGGTTAAGTTAGCTATTCTGCAAGAGATGAAGAACACCTTCCTACCAGGCCTCCACTCAAATTTCATTCCTAAACAGCTGGTCTAAGCTTTTAAACAGGTTTGAACTGAGAGAACTACAACTAGATGAATTTTGCTCCTGCTGAAAGGTATGAAATTTTCCTGTACATGCCAAATAATGCACTGTTCCTCATTGATGTGAACACTTTTTCAGTCTCCTCAGGCAGAAGACATGGATAAAGTATTATATTTACAGACAATGCTATTTATTTTTACGGCTACAGATGGCTCCAAACTTTTATTTATCCTTTTCTCATTCACGAGTGTTCTTCACGTTGTCTGTCTAAACCAAGGGAAACGAGGCTTGACATTTCAATGGTGAAAACGTGACAAAAGAAAAACAGGTAACAATCTCATTCCCTGAGAGAAAATTCAGACAGTCTCTTCAAAGCCATCTTAAATCTGTTGCAGATCACTTCAGAAAACTCCATGTGGCACTTCATGCAAAGGCACCACAAGGCAACACAGGCCAGCTGCCTGTGGTCACTTCATCTGGTCAAGCAATAATTTGCCTGGAAAACATGCTGTGTCACCCAAAAAATTAAGTTTACTTCAAAAATGTCCCTAGCAAATACCACTTTCCCTCCTTTCAATGATCTATAAATCTCTGTTAAACAAGGAAGCAGGACCAAAACTGTTCAAAGTAAGCAAATGGTTTCCAATCCCTTTGCACTTGTTAGGAACAGGCCTGTGATAGAGTATTTGCTTGCAGCCCAGGAGCCTGGGGACAATATTTTGCTACCTAGGCAACTTATTCACATCATCAGTAAAGCCCTGTGGATAGTATCTGCAAACTAATCTGAATGAAAAATGCTGCATCTCATCAGCTAGGTGTTTTATTTATTTAACAAGATACAAATACAGCATCTGTCTGATGGGGTTTTGTAAAGAAAGGAGTGAGTTTTACAATGAAAATTTGATTAGAGCTTTTAGGCAGTGCTTTATCCTCCCCTATCTGCGCTGAAGATCTCCATAAGACTGTCAAAGCACTCCAAGAACACATTTCTGTTACATGAAGCTGGTGCTGAAATACAACATCCCTTAGACCCTTGCGTAAAATTGAAGATGTGATTCAAAACATCATCTTTGTAGCAAAGAGTAATTATCTGTTGAGTTTTGCTATCCAAGGTGAATAAAAGAGAGAGTCACCCTTAATTAAAGATGTAAAATCTCTTAAGTTTATTTGCTGAAACCAACCAAGTGAGATGCTTTTACGGGTAACCTTGCTTATTTTAGGGAGAAACCTAGAGACTCAACTCTTTAAAAAGAAAATGGATGTTCCTAGCATAAAGTCTATCTGCTTCAAGCAGTTGACTGAGGCTATCTGGAGTTTGGGACTTTTTAAAATACTGAATGTGTTAAATACATAGATCATACATTTGCCAATGTATGCATTCGTCATAGGTCAATACTGTCCAGTGCATGACAAAGTCCCAAGAAGCAAAGCTGAAGAATTAATTCAGTCTGTGCAGAACTGTCTTTAACATTATTTTCTGAAAGGATTGTTGGTTAGCAGTTCCCCTGCCCTTTCCACTGGAAGATTTAAGGAGGCTAGCTCCACTATTTTGCTCTACTCGGTGCTTCCTGGACATCAGAAAAAAAAAATTCACAGAAAAGATCATTGGGCACTGGAACAGTCTGCCCAGGGAGGTGGTTGAGTCACCATCTCTGGAGGTATTTAAAACACGGGTGGATGAGGTGCTGAGGGGCATGGTTTAGTGGTTGATAGGAATGGTTGGACTCAATGATCCTGGGGGTCTTTTCCAACCTAGTGATTCTGTGATTCATACCCTATAGTGACTGTGAACTGCACTTGAAAATCAAGATCATAGCAAAATATTGCCTCTCCGGCAAGCTGGGAAGGTAAAGAGCAGAACCACATGAACAAATTCTTGTTTTACGTTTCAAACCATTTTTTAAGACAGGAGTTCATTTATATTAGCCATTTTAAAATGTTTTAATCAAATTTCTGTGTTACGGTAATACATGCACCTGTACTGCAAGGGCATTGAAAATAAATATCTGGAGGCAAGCGTATCAGCTTAGCAGTTTTGAATGTTCAGTGAACATTCCAAAGAAAGGCAACTAAGACGAACTGCACTGTGGTAAACACTGAAAGTTTTCAGTTAGAATTCTTTCAGAATAGATTCTGTCTGAGCCTGGATTTTTCTATGGGCACTTTCTGAGGTGCAATTTTAAAGGAAAGCTGAATCTCTCTGTTATAAAGAGCCCAATGTGTGGGTGCTGTTAAGAACTCCAGTAGGTTGGGGCGATTGCACATGACTTACAGCTTTGTTTGTTTGCTGTGTATTTTTTTAAATGACATGGCGTAAATCCGAAGGGAAACAATTAGTATCCGTGTGCTGAGAAACAAAGCAGTGCTAGTTCTTTTACTCTTAAACTCCCAGAGGAGTGACCAAGAGCTAGAATTTAGAAAGAACTAGAAGTCATAGAAGTGAGACTTCAGTTCACCAAACTAAAATCACATGCTTGAGCATCTCTCTCCTCCTTAGCCACCTCTAAATGCTGCCAGCACCTTCATTTTATCCAGAAGCTGTTTAGCGTAAAATGCAGAACTATTGAGAGATGTTTAGGCTTCGTAACCAAGTGATCTTAGTGCCGCACATTTTAGCTCATCTCGCAAACCAGTGTAAATGGCTGCACTAGATTGCACCCTGAAGAGTCTTATTCTCTATATGAACCGCATATATTTCTGACCAGAGGATTTTGGATTTCATTGTGGAACCAAGGACCTAGTATTTGGGTGCCTAACACATGCACTGCACGCACAGGCTTTAGCATGCATTCACTAAATAGGAAAGAGGGACAGAAAGATGCATGTTTGAGGTCACAACATCATTTGAGGTCATCATTAATTGTTCATTACTTAGCTGATACCAGAAAGAAAATCTAAAAGAAAATAAATAAAAAACCTACAGCTATCAAATGCACACAAAGCCTACAAGAGCTCAAATAGAAAGGTAACATATGGGTAAGGCTAAGAAAGCTAATTTTAAACATTATTTAGTTCAGCAAAGAACACATCCTGATTCAAAATGTGGATTTATTCTTATCTTACATTTTTATACTCAAGTTATTTTTCGGGAGATCGATTCTCACTTTTAGCAATTATTAAGACATGCTGTTTTACAAATAAGTGAGGATTTTTTACTAAATCTGGTACATTGGTAACAAGAAGAATGTAAAATTACATAACTTAATTTTTAGACTATTCTATTAGAAAAAGGCAGATAAAGCTTCTTAGTTCTAAGGAGACTCCTTTTTATTCATTACCTTAATTAAGCTAATTTGGATGGAAATTTAAATTACATATAAAAGGCAAAAACTTCATATACTTTAATCAATGAAATATAATTATATGGAATACTATGAATAATAAAAAAAAATTATTGACTTAGATTTGAAGTTAAAGCTATTTGAATAAGGAATTCTTCCTAGCCATCTGTCCTTCAAGATATATAGAAGCAGAGTAGGTTAACTCTTCTTCAACTAGATTTCATCATTAGGATGTTAATTTTCTTTATCCAGGTTTCAACTCCCAACCAACTTGTCAAGTTCTAATAGTCCTTACATTTAATTTAGCTTTTCATGCAGCAAAAAGTAAAAGCATCTGCACTTAATTCATTATTTCAGCAAATTGTACGCACAAAATCACCAGAGGTGATTTCATCTATTCCATTGACTGGACTTTAGTGACTGACAATAAATAGAGACCTATTTCTAGGTGTAATTTAGAAGAATTTAATAAATAAATCTAATCTGCAATATACACTTTCATGGTAATATTCGGGTCATAACTGCAAGCACATTTTAGTAGAAAATATGCATTGCTATGGGTCCAGTTGTATGTCTTGTTTGAAGCCACCGTTGTTGTTTTCGGTCTTTTCATACTGGGGCAAAAAAATACCCCTCTCAAACTTATATTTTAGTTTCTTTGTTAATCTACTCCTAAGTTATTTTGGAAATGGGTCAGTTAATGCACTTTCATTCTGCTTAAGATATTTCTCTTTTAAATAAAGCAAAAAAAATCTCTGTCTCTGTTTACAAAGCTGTTTTTGCTCAAGGCGCTATTCATATCAATCTGCCAAGACTAATATGTGTGACAGAAAGTAGGACAGCGATCCCCAAAGAGGGACAAAAAAACGATATGACAAATAAGCTGGAAAAGATGAGAGGTCATTTCCCTTTCAGCTTCAGTGCAATACCTTGCTTTATGAGTCAGCACTGATGACACAAACTGTTTGCAATCATAAAAACAGATATTTGCAGCATGCCTTTTGCTACCCCAGTTTAGTAAGGCGGGAACAAACAGCACTGATTGATCTGAGATATCCCAGCTAAAAAACATAAACCCAGGAGCTGAATCCATGTTTTGGATACTTAATCAAGCAGCCAGAACACCAGGCCCTTCTGTGACAAGGCGGAGTCACCTCACAAAGAACAGCCAAAAAGTCTAATGTTTCAGAAGCTTAGCTTAAGCCATCCTCATATACACAGAGACACTCTCCTAGCCGCACAAAGAAAGGTTTTCTTTCCCAGATTCTAGAAAATCAGAGATTCATTGTCCTGTAGCCTTCACCAGCAGTTCAATACTAGTCTAGTCCACTGAAACTGCCAATAGAACATCCCTTTTTTGATTTCTGACTGGATGAACCAGTCTGAGTGGTTCAGAAGGTCCAATTCATCTTGTGTATTGAGACCTGACTGCCCTGCACTGAGACTTGAAGAACCTGACTCTGGTTTTACTTGTTTTCCTTTTATACTAGTGAAATTCACCTGATTTTGACCAATTAACTCCACTTTGCTGCAAGTATAAGTAAGATTAAAATATGTTTGGAAGGGTTTAAGCTGGGTACATGTACACTCACATAGTTACTTCCAGTGCACGGACAGCAGAACTTAAAGATCTGTCTGAGATAATGTTGAAACGTTTCATGTAAATACGGTTGGACTCGATGATCCGGTGGGTCTCTTCCAACCTGGTTATTCTATGATTCTATGAAATACATATATTCACATAACCATTTTAATCTGGCTTTAAAACAGTTCTCCTTTTTTTGAGGAAATGTAGAAAGCTAATTGAATTACATTGCGACAAATTATCATAGATGCTATTTTCCCCCACATTTAAAACATCTGTTGAGGGGAAAAAATTAAGATTTTACAGGTAGGAACAGTACAGATACTCTCACTTAGTGATTCTCTATCTGCCATTCTCAACTGAGAAAACCCACTTTCCCAGAGAGCTTTAAAGTCATCAGTTCTAATGAAAGTGACAGGTAAATTAGGCCCGATCAAGGACAGTAAATGACTGTATATTCCAGGGGAAGACTGGGACAGGCACATACAGAACTGTCCATGTTCATGCCAGCAGCTAGTCTGAGTCAGAACAACACATATAAGGACTGGGAGCGGAAGATGCTAGTAGCGCAAGGAGCAGCCCTACAAATCAATATTCTTGTGCACCTAAGGCTTGTCACATACTCTCTATTCCAAATTTTTTCCCATCTCTAATAGGAACGATCAATACGCATCTGCTGAATTATCATAAAGCTCAGCTGCCTAATGTTTGTAAAGCATCTTGACAGTCCCAGATGGAAGCTGCTGCATAATTATGGAGAGTTGCCTCTACCTCCTTGATGCTGCTGCACTTTTTAATCCACCCTTTTATCGACTGGTATTTCATGCACCCTTCCTTGCAGCTGAAGCAGCGAGCAAATAGAAATGACAAAATGCGCTTCCAAACTTCTCTCCCACTCACCTCTCCTCCATCTGTCGGAGAGAGAGATTCTATTTGCTGCAGAAGGGCCGTCTGGCTAAAAATGTGAGCACTTCTTACAGCATGATCCCACTCTCTCCTCCACATACACCCACTGCCCAAGTGCTTCATTTTGAAATATGACATCGCTTCTTTGCTAACACTCTGTGTAAGGAGAGGCTTCTACAGCACATTTTATAAGGTCCTGACAAAAAGCTGCTACAAAATCCCACGTGGTGTTCACTGCTCATCTGCACCCTACCACTTAGGAATGGAAAGGAACAGAGGATATCCGAAAGGAAGACTATTTTTCTTTCTCTTTTCCCTGTCAGAGACAGTCCAGTTCAGTCGTATGTCTTACTATTTCCAAATTCTGAGGTTTAATCCAAGTCTCACAACCAGGTGGTACTTCCCTTTAACACTTGGCTCCGGGAAGTGCTCACTTTAGATTTTCTGTTTCTTTGAAAGAAAACAGTAAGTTGAGAATCCCTGGCTGGGGAGGAGAATGAAGTTTGGCTGAAGACACTCTAAATGATTCAGGAAACAAAGGTATATACAAAGCATCAAAATTCATTAAGCACACAATATAATCCTTTGGTTTCAAACAACACCTCTAAATCTGTGGAACTGGCACTATGAGGAGTGGGGAAAGGTTGTGGGTATGAATACAAGATTGTCCACTAGATGTAACTAAAGGAAGCATAAAAGCCTGTGTTCAGACAGTATTCTAGTCCAGACCTGAAGGACTGGGCTTGAGATCCTGTCTAAAGAAAAAGCACAAGAGTACTTGGATGAAAAAAAGGATATATTGCTTCATTTATCATTGAAGTAAAACCTCCCAACTTCCTTTTTATTCTGAATATTGCAGCTTGGGACTGAATATTGTACAGTTTGGGATTTTCTTGCATTTGATCAGTTGCAGAGAGTGCCTTTCTCAAGTCTGCATAATATTCTACCTATCAATTGATCTAGGCGGGCAGACATTTTTTGTCCCATGTTTTCATAATTTCATAATTATGAAATTGTCCATTGTTTTCATAATTTTTCAGTAATCTTTGCAGAATGAGTACAAAATAGGGATGGCTGGAAAATGAGTGTCAGACAAGAACTGGCATTTTCTTTTCCCTCTGACCCCAATTTTGGTTATCAGGAATACAGAGACGGAGATCCACACTACAGCTTTGAGCTGGAAAAGATTGTGTCCTTTCTTCTAGAACACAACTTCTTCAGATTCTGCTTAAGCAATTCCCATCAAAAGGCTTCAACCAGAAATGCAGCTACATCGTTGATACTAATTAAACACCCAGGCTATATAGGTGTTTCAGTTCATTTAAAAAACTCACTAGACCTAGAAGGAAATGTTTTTTGGTTGGGAAATGGCAGCCCGTCCCAAGCAGTGGCTCCAGCCTTGGACAAGCTTGAATCAATCCCGACAGTTGCTCAAGACAGTTATAGCTCCTCCTAGCAAAAGGTGGTTGTCTAACTTAGGTCCCCAAAACACTACTTACTGAATATTCCACATCTTTATCTTGATGACTTAAGTCACAAGAGCTTCAAAAAGATCTTCCAATAAAAATAGGCAGACAAAGCTATTTGTGAACTGGACAACACAAAATGGGCAAGGTGAAGAGGAGGACTTAGGTCCTTAGGGCTGGTGGTGGAAACAGGCAAAATTCTCCTCTCTCCATACCTAGTAACCGCTCAGTAACAAATAGCAATCTAGTTTTAATTCCCAACAGAAAAAATATTCTGCACAGCAACCGAAGTCTTTTCTTTCCCTGTACAAACAAGACTACTGCAGAGCATGGAGCTATAAATACCTAAGCTCACAGGTACAGTTCATTGTACTACAAGTTTATTCCTTTTTTAAACATCAATGACTCCTCCAGCCAAAGCAGAGAGTAGTGAGAAACTGTGAATGTAACACCGGGAAATTCCTTCATATTAGCTGATGTTTAATCCTGTTAGAACACCATCAGATTGAATCAGACACATTCAAAGTGACAGGGTCAGGAAAAGGTGAGAGCTGCCGAGGAGCATTATTTACAGAGACAAGCAGAGCTGACAAGTTTTTTTCATTGCTTATTCATTCCAGTTTGATCTCTCTGTTTTCTTATGCCAAGAATTCTTTGTTAACTGCTAAAAGTGCATCTTTAGGGAAACTTGACCATGTTTTATCTAGGAACTTCAGAAACTAGTTCTACATAATTTGTTAAAATAAAGCATTGAAATGCTATATATCTCTACTATACAACACTACTGTTAACTTACTCCAGCAATTTTAAGTGAAAAATTATCATATAAGACTGCAAAGCACCAATTGTCCTAAAATCTGCCAATTCTAAAAATTTATGTGAGTTTCGTAAGCAGTATTAATATCTGCATTTAATGGACACATAGGCAGGGGTAGCCACATTTCACAGGCATTGCCTGTGAAACAGCATTTCTTGCCTTGAAGATAATGTCATATTGAACTTGATGTTATATAGGAGCAGACTGACTTTGGGAAGGGAAAGGGCTTCAGAAGAAAATGGGTGGGATTTGCAAATGGCCAATACCTAAGCCAAGACAGCAGGCTGTACCACCCTTGGTCCTTCCCAGTGCCTCTGTTATACATGCAGAACCGCTGTATTTTGACAAGATTGAGCAGCTCAGTATGTTACCTAAATGTAAGTCCAACCAGGATCCAGAGAATAGGCAGCTCTTTCTCATCTTCCACCTTAGTCCAACAAAGTACTGCTCAGAGTTCTTAGGCACCATGGGCATTGCTATAAAACACAGAATGGTCACAATTGACTAGCCTCTGAATCAAAGGGCTCTCCCAGGGAACGGGAGATCCAGGTGTTAACTTCACATCAGCTACAGCTTCGGATGAGCCTGGGTACTGGGCTGCTGGTATTTCCACTTCTCCTTCTTAAGCAGTTTCACTGCATAACAAACACAGCAGTCACTTGCCAGAAACAGAAGGCTCAACCCTTCCCTGGAAACAAAGCACTACTAACACTGGAGCTACAGGTCCCCTTCCAAGGACTAGATGATTTTTCAAATGCAGAACTACTAGTGCTGACATCTGCACCTGCAATGTACATTTTCCCTTCCTGAATGGGTTCTTCCTCCACCTTCTTTCTGGCCCTCAAAAAATCCTAAATTAAGTCACCTTCAGCAGCGAATTCTCCTCTAGGCAAACAGCACCTGGCTCAAAGCATCCTTCTGGAAGGGTTGAATTTGAAACTCGGCCATCTCAGCAGCCCAGAGCAGTACTCCAGCCATTCAGCTGTTACATAAATACTTATCACCACACCCTCCTACAAGTAAACTTTTGTCTAGCTGTCTCCTGGTGAAAATAAAGAATTCTATCAGTTCTTTTGACAGAGAGACTACTGAAGGTTGTACAGGCTGTACACTTCACATGCTCTCCTACTCCAGGACTCCCTCAGTCTAAGCTCCAAAGATACATAAGGTCTGAAACTCACCTTCCTGCACATCTTCTACAGACAAATACCATTTCAGATCACCAGTATCTTTCAACTCAGTGTGCTTTTGCTCCATATACCACACTGAGGTACCAAACTTTCTCCATAGGTTCCTCATCCACTTCTCCATGTTCTCCATAGGGTGCTCCATGTTCAAAGGCTCTTCTTTTTTTCCAGTACACTATCCAAGACTAAATTTCCTGTAAATTTCCTGAGGTAAACACTGTATAATGCATAAAGAGTGCTGCAAACTACATAGTTACTGACTTTGATTAAGACATCACTAACGCTGGAGCTGACAAATCAGCAGCAAAATGTTTTGTTCTAGTCTATTCCTAGAAAAGCAGCCAGCTTTTAAATAGCTCAACTGTTCTATCCCTGACTGTTCAAGGGTAAAAATCTCATGCCATGACTTTATAAAGCATGTCTAGCAAAAGGTAAGCAAATGTTACAATGAATAGTCCACAGCAAGGCACGCAGCACTGAACTGGTGCAACGTAGCTTCAGTAAAGACCTACTCATCCCTTCACAAAAGGGAATTACAAGCATTTACTTATACAGGATTTAATGAAAACTACTTTCCGGCATCACTATTGTTTATTTTTTCTGCAGAACGTCTTATAGGTAAACCTAATTCTGTCAGCTGCTAAAATTTCAGCACTGGTATACCCAGGACAATTTAGAAATGTGTTGATCAGAAGCCAAATGAAAGTAATTTATAAATGTCTGGAGTATACTATTTAAATATACTGGAAAATAATATACTGGAATATTATTTAAATTACTAGTAATTTTATTTTCATTTAAACCATGAAACTTTGTGTGCAGATTAAACTGAAAACGGGATACAGGCAGGTAAGAGTCTCCTATCAATTTCTTTCCAAATGCTATTTACACAGATCAAGCAGCACAGAAAGGTTGTAAGAGACTTCAAAGACATTGCAACCCATCCTCTTGCAACAAGGCAGGATCAACACAGCAAAGATGACAACACAAGGACACATCCATGCACATAAACACAGCAGGCTCACAGGCTGAAAGCAGTATCAAAAGTTCGTGTCAGAAAACTAAAAACATGGTGCTGAAACTCTCACTGAGTATTTGCTTGTAATGGCTATTAATCTGAAAATTCAGCTGCCTTGGTGTTTAAGTGTCTGACTTGAGTGTTTCACATTGACTTTATTTGGGTATGTGTACATTCAGAAATCTTGGTGTACAAATGTAGCCATGAAAACTACTAAATAAAATATGTAAACACTTTCACTTCCCATCACACCAACTCTCATAAATGAGCATTAGAAAGACAAAATTTTTGACACCTGCTACACCAAGATAAACAAATAAAGAGTATGGGTGTTGCCTGGTACTTTGCTAATACACAACTGAGTTGCATGCTAACCGAAAGCCTGAATGACAGACATGCCATGGATCTAATACACAGCAAGACCCAGAGATGTTTTACTAAGTGGAGCTGTGAAGATCTTCAAGAAAACTGAATGCTCCAACAACAAAGGCAGAAGCTCAGCAGCAATGGCTGTGGTCCCCTTTCACATAAGGAAGGGTACTTCAAAACCGGTTTTCAGCAAATAATGTCACAGGGACTGTCGACATGAAAATATTTTGTTTTATTTACACTAAGATAAAGTAATTACTTCCCTCCTATGTTTTGAGTGAGCATAAAGGCAAAAGATTTCCCTTTAGGAATGAAAGCAAATGCTTGAAAAAAAAGATTAGAGTGTTTAAATGTTTTGCTGAGTCAGAATTTGTAACAGTCAATTGTTAGGCAGATGTTTAGGAATAAAATTGTGAGCAATGTTATGAAACAATGCATTAAAGAGGGATAAAGGGAAAAGGTGGAAATTATCCATCACTTAGAGTCCTTTGTATTAATATGACGTTCAAGACAGAGATATTTATTTCTTAAGGAGTTTGGAATATGGAGAGTTGTCATCTTTTAGACCACACTCCTCTCTCCCAACCACAGTAAATAGTTTGTTCTTTTTCATTTAGGTGTCATTTTTGTATCACTAGGGAGAAGGACTTTAAGTCACCAGTTTCTGTGCTTTTGAAACCTTTTCTATTCTAAATTCTTTTCAACTCAATATGGCTTAGTGGGTGGACTGACAGCCTGCATCCACTACTCATTTCCAAGGTTTCAATGCAATATGTATCTCATGTACCAAAGCACCTGCCATGACATTAAGCCCTTTCTGTCAAAGGCATTAGTTGATATAAGAACACCAGAGCTTCCACCAGGGGTGAGAATGACTTAAATAAACAAACAAAAACAAGAAAAGCAAACCCCAAGGGTACATCAACTCCTCATTGCTAATTACAGGTTCAAATAGGATTAATGCACACAGATCATCATTATCTAAAGAGACTGCCATGGAAAAGAAAGGTTAATGTTTACTTATGCAGATCATCATCACAGGGGGAAAAACCCACAACCTTTAGCCACTGACATTAGACTGGAGATCCAACTAGATATCCCATCTTCACTTGAACATTACTAAAATCTTGGCCTAATATAGCTCTGAAACCATGAGCCTTGAAATTTGAATCACCATAAATTTGGGCTAGCAGTCATTATTTCACATGCTCCTGAAATTAGTTCCATCTGGGAAACCTGATTTTAAGTTAGAGAATGAGCAGTGTTTCGTACTGAACCATACCAAGGATCATAAGTCCCTGCACCAGAGCAATGTACCTGAAATTATTTGTGCAATAAAACTTCTGCTCTTACTTCTTTGTTTTTAATTCTTCTTTCTTGGTGTTTCACAATAATGTTTTCAACATTTCATTTTTCTCATAAAGAGGAAGTATGATCACTAGATCTTTAAACTGTGGCCAGCAAGGATTTTTAAGTTGTAATTGTCCTTAATAAGCTTAGGTAGCATTTATTGTCACATGTCCCACTTCCATAACACGGAGGATAATAACAAGTAATTAAGTTTTTGGCAAAAAGTAATTATTGAGACCATTTGTTATGTGAACAAAGTGGTTCCTTTTTCAAGACAAAGTATTTCAACAACTAAATGTAATAACATTCTAATTATGTTTAACATGCAAATGCGTTTATTTAAAACAACGCTAAAGGAATCTCAGGGACATCGAAATCCTAGAAGTAAAACAGCATCAGTATGAACTGGTACCCTGGACCCAACTTGTAAATCGCACTCATGCAGTCAGTCACACATGGCTTTTAGAAAGCATTCAAAAAATAAGACAAGATCAAGTGATTTTAAAAGTCTTAAAGGTTTTATAAAAATGATGTTATACATTACAAAAAGTCTTTTATCAATTAGAACATACAAAACACTTAAAATGTACTCCTAAAGAAAGATCATATTTCAGTATGTACAAGTTAACAGTTTATAACAAAATGATCAAATAGAAGACAATCTATAATTTTTATACCTATTTAATTAGAAGTAGGTACACTGTCAAAAATATGACTACATTTAGAAATTACTGTTCATATCTAGAAAAATAGAAAAGAGAGATACTGTACGCACCTCAACTGAAGACTCAAAATCTTCCAAACATTACAAGACTCTGAACACAGAAGGTTTACAATGGTAACCTAAAAACCTCTTAAAATCAGAGAACTATCCTTCTATTTTTCTGACAATTCTAGCTCAGAAGAATGATGTCAATTAACAGGGAAGAAAAAAAATAAGACAGAGTGGAAAAATACCCCTGAGATAAGGCAGAAACATTATTATTTCTTATTTGTTTGTTTCTTTGGTGCTTTGTTACTTTTAAGCTACCACGTGGGTTTGAAAGGAAATTTGTCCTGTTGCAGGTTTAACAATTACAACATCACCACATAGGTACTTATTCTGACACAATAAAAGTGATAAAAAACAATAATGTAAGTTGCTCTTTTTCTTCAGACTCTTCCCATTTCTGACTCCATCCCTCTATTATTCTTTTTTACTATTTTTTACTGTAAAATTATATTGGTAAGAGGACAGAAAAACCACCTGCATATTTTTTTTGTAATTACCATTTCCCATATCTTCCTTTTCTTCTTGAGGGTTTTTTATAAACAAGTTCTTCAAAAGCCAGGCTTTCATCTTCCACTTCATTTTCCAAGTCTCTATCATGCACAAAGCCTATTTTAAAAACCAAAAAATTAATGCAGAATGGAAAACCCCCAAACCTTTTTCTCTTAATAGTATGACAAGCTATGTCACTATGAAGTTATATGTCAACAATATACTTTCATACATGTATAATCATATCATGTTTAGAAGTTTTGGCTTAAGGTGACAGTGCACTTAAGAGCTCTGCTAGGAAGCAGAGACTGCTAAGCCACTTGCTGCACTAGTAATTTTTACACTGAAAATATGTTTGTATTATTATTGCTTTTGATTCTTTTAAGAAGTACATCTCTCCTCTCTCAAGGTTCAGTTTCAGCAGACAATAAATTTGCCTACTGACTTTAAAGACAGACTACAATGTTGCTTGTGAGACTGAGTGCACTCCTCTACAGTCTTTTTAACTATATCTTTCTCAGAATATGAAGGTGTAATACAAGGCTTTATCACAATTAAATTTTCTAAAATACAGCTGTTGTAATGCTTTATGTATAGTGCAATTTGTAAGCCTGATCATTCCATTGATGCCTTTTAGTGCAATTGTTGCAATCCCACCACCTAAAAATGTGCTTAAGCCTAGACACACAGGTAGGCACAATGAAGTCTTGTCCTCAGAGGTCTGTGATGAACAGACTGCATCAATGCATGCTACCTTTGATGTGAAACCAAGTGAAATGGGAGTGAAAATAAAAGAAAACCAACTACATGTAACATTTTTCAACAGAAATCTAAGCAGCAACCTAAAGATTAGTTTTGCTAGGAAGGTGGTTTCCAAGAACTTGGATGCATACTGCCCACAAAAGCAATGCGGCGGCAGAGTTAAAAAACAGCACTGTCTTTTTGGTAAAGATTAAGACAGCTTGTCTTCCGTTCCCCCTGCCCAAGTTTTTATTCTGAGTACTGCCCTCGAGCCATAGTTACAGCTGCACCTACATGTGCACAAACACACACATCCTTTATGCATACTGAGATCCACAGAGGGCCAGAAGAAGAGTCTTGCACCATTCTGGCCACTCCCTAACCAGCTGTGAAGCTTGTGCTCTGTTTTAAAGAGCCACTGAGGAAAGACTGGTTAACTCATGCTCTCCAGAGTGCCCCTATGGAGTTGCCTGTTTCTTGTCGCCTGGAGGGTAAGTGAATATCCATGATGTTGCTGACTTGGGAGACTGAAGTGACAGCAGGAGACCATTACTGAACAATGTCCTCTAGGGGAGACAGATATCTGTGCAATTTGAAAACTTACCTTCTTCATTTTCCCTATGAGAGTCCATTTTCTTCAGCCACTTATGAGCCTCCTCAATAGTGGCAACCAATTTGTTGGCATGTTCAGTTATTATTTCTTCAGCTGAAACAAAGCACAATTAACAATCTGTTAGAATAGTAAATGGACAGCAGCTAAAAGCCAAGCAGCTTACACAGAGCTCTGCTGTATGGTGCTGCAAAGCAAAAAGCAAAGCAAAAAGTCAGTGTCATCAGTATGCAGACAAATCACTACTGGGGATGAAGACATTATGTATTACTCCCCATTCCAATCAACATTACTAGCATTGTTACAGGAGCAGCTCTTCATCCTTGTGCTGCCCCTTTTAAGGCATACCTGAAACTCCTGATAACATTCCGTTTTATCTATTTTGAGGTATTAAAAATCGTGGCTTTCATTATCCCTCTGAAATTATACAAGTCAAAGTTAAACTTGGACCCAAGATGTTGCAGCCGTTGTTTAACTGCACCATTAAGGACTTGAAAAATGCCTGTTATAAAGTGAGGGAAAAGTAATCTCAAAGGCAAAATAATTTCTGTAAATATGTTTTCACTGAGTGGAAGAACAAGGTAACATCATTGAACAAAATCAACTAATACCTACTTAAGCATTCTGTATCTATCATATCCATTACTAACCTGGCTCACTCAGCAGAAAGCCAAATAAATAAGCAAAGATTTATGGACTTCATCCACATGTTAAAGCTTTCTACTAGAAAAAAAGATAAAGCTTACACACGAAAACCACAACCTAACAGTTACAAATTTAACATTTATTACTGATCAGAGCTGAGGAATACATCAAATATTACACTTCTTCAGTACTGTCAGACATCACAGGCAAAATGACAGCTTTATCAGGGTTGGTGGATTTCTACAACTAAAGCCAGTAATAATGTTTTGATTTAAGATGTCACTTTCCCACAGCAAGTACCCCAAATAATTTTGCTCCTTACTCAGTAATTCAAATTCGCTTGCAAAAATCAGTTAGAATAATGCTTTAAGCATATGAGAGGGAAAACCCCATCACACTATGTATCTCTTACATACCATAATTTATTGGACTTTATAATACCACGGTTACTTTTGAGTGCCTGACACTATACAGATTTGTAATTTGATGTCCACTTTTGTTCAGCCCTAGCAAAATTACTAGTTCAAGGGTAGACTAGTCAGAGATATCCTTAACCAAAGCCTCCAAGTACTAAGACTCTACATCTACATATCTGAATTATTATTGCTGGCAGAAATGAATAAGTAGGGAAAATGTAGAAAAATTAGAGATTAACTGATCTGATCATGTAGTTAAAATTCACTTTACTAAAATTCACCACTATACACTTCACCTCTGCTATCTGTTTTTGGAAGAGGTGAGAATACAGTTTTTAATATTTTCAACTGCTTTGGTTTGTCTTTTCCTCAGCTACCTGCAGTATCTAGAAATACTTTCTCTTGATCACATTATAATTTTCACATGGAGCTTTGTTAGGTCTAGAAGTTTGGACACAAATGACACATAAAATTGTTAAAAAAACCCAGAGCTGGAATAGTCTTACCTTTAGCCCAGGCTTTTCTCTCATAGATTTCTCCTACTGCATGTAAAATCTTCATAATATTGTCATTGATTTTTCTCTGGCATAAGTTGGAACCTTCTTTATATGCTAAATGGTTTTGGTAGCAATTTTTTTCTGCAATGGTCTCCACTACTTCCTGTCCATCATGTATTATTGGATCTATCTTTCTTCTGAAAAAGTTGGAGTAGCATTTGTAGGCAGCATAATTATTTCTGTGTTCATCTGTGTTTCTGTGCTCTATGTAAGCCTCACTGGCCACAGAAATAGCACTTCCTTCTGCGTGCAACTTCTCTTCCTCACCGATCTCTGTTGGTGTCACAGCTTCAGAAGTGTCTGCCTCCATGTTTTCTGACCGGCCGAAGTAGTTCTCAGAGCTCTGGATAAATCTGACTCCACAGAGGTCACACTGGGTTTGGTCAATATCTGCTTTTTTGAAGATGCCTGATAAAAACACCTCTCCTTCCACTGCAACAGGCTCAGCTTTGGAGCAGGCCTTCCTTTTCCACTTAATGCACAGAGAAACAAAATGGAAAACACGACGCAGCTGGCGTTGAGCAGATTCTTTTTGCTCTTGCTTCTGTTGCTTGCTGAGTGCAATGACTTCCAGGGGATCCTTTTGGTCCTCTAAGCAATGAAAGCCTTCAAGTTCCTTTTCTAGCTCACCAGCGTATTCTGTCTCATCTAAAGAAGTCAAAAACCTGTCAACATCTATGGATTCATAAAGGATGCCCCGTATGGGTGGATGCCCCTGAGCATATGCAGAATCCCACTTCCATCGGCAGTCAACCAAGTACTCTGCATCTCGCTCTATCAGCAGCTCTTGCAGGGCTGCAACAATTTCTCTTACATGTGTAGCAACACTCACTCGTTCCACAACCCTTAGCAATCTTTCAGGCACTTTAGAGGGAAAGTCTTTTCGCATTGATTTCAGTATCACTCTGATTTCAGTAAAGTGTTGGCATAAGAGGAATCTATATTTAGAATTCTGCACCTGGTCAGCATTCAGTAACATCACTAAGCACAGCACTACAGTCCGCTCGGCCTCCCCTGAAGTTACATAATTAGGATCCTCAAAAGCATCCAGAAGGACATTGAACCTTCCATGAACTCCACACAAAACTTCTGCTAGATAACGGAGATGAAATCTGAATTCCTGTACAGCTACATATGTGTCCTTTGGTCTATACTCCTGTATAATAGAAAATGTATCACTAAATTCTTTGTTATGTTCCTTGCTTCTGAACAGAAACTCCCAGTAATGAATAAGAGCAATATAACTCTTTGGAAAGCAGAAAATAATGTTCTTGGAGAGACGCATCAGGACAGCACAACAGAGAATATACTGGAATTCTAACAACATCACTGTATTTCCAATGCTTGGAATCAGGTATCTCGTGCATTTCTTGACTAGGACATTCATAAAACGGAAAAAAAACCTTTTACAGTTTTCCGGGTTCTTATGAGCATAGAATTGCTCAAGTGCATTTTCAAGAAGTCGAATGAAGCACAAGTGTGTTCTTCCCGCATTTTCAGTATTTTTGTCAGGTAACAACATACCATGTCTGCCCACTATTTGTTTGGTCTTTCCTCCATGGCGTTTACTCTTTGGCATGTTTTTTGCCTTTGACAAAGCATAGCTCAGCTCTTTGTTGTAATCATCCTCTTCTTTTAAAAGGAGTTTCTCAAATTCTCCAGGATAACCCGAAGATAAGATGAAAACTTGCATGGCACTTAGCCACAAGTCAGTTGACTCTCTTCTGGCTGCGGTGTTTTCATTTTTAAACTTAAATGTGATGTACTCCTTCAATGCTGTTCTACAGGGTTTGGAGATAATATTATTGAATTCCAGTATTTCTTTGCATGCCTTTGGGTTCTCAGACAGTATTCTCAGATGAAAATGATTAGGAAAAAACTTTTCTAGGAGGGCTTTACATGATGCATATTTGTCAGCAGTCAAAATGTCATCAAAGCCTTTGCACTGATTCAGTAGCTCTTTAGGGAAAGCACGTGTGGCTTCCAGCAGCAGTCCATTTATTGCCAACAGATGTATTTTACACTGAAATATTGTCTTTGCTTCATGGCGCAACAAAGGCTTATGGTAATCCTCACAGTTTTTATCTTCACAGTTCAAACCAACAACGAACTTCATACAAATATCAGGATAATGCTTGTTCAGTAACTCGTGAGTAATAGAACACAGCCTGCTTAACAAGTGCTTCTTCAAAGCTGATTTTACCTCCTCTGTGCTTACTGAGAAATCACCTTTTGTCTTTCTCTCTTTTAGATTTGCCTTGTCTGACAAAAACTTGAGAATTAGTTCAGCTTCGTTTTGAGACACCTGGCAACTGTCACCTGTTGGGACAATGCCAAAATAGGCAAAGCATAACTTCACCATATCTTTCTCTGCATTGGTGGATGCCTTCTTCAAACCCCTAACCAAACTCATAAGAGCCATTAAGCCGCGCGTTGCCATAAAAAGGATATTCTGGCTAGGAGCGACACAGCGAGATAATGCAAAGAGAGCTTCAACTGCACCAGCAGAATGATTCAGAGATAGGAACTGACAGTATGCGCTGCTCAGCTTTGCGAAGTCTCCCTTCAGAGCCCCCTGCAAAAATACAGCCTCAGCAATGCCAGACTTCTGCTCAGTTTCTTCACAAAGTTCGAGGGCCTCCCTTAGGATGACCTCCACGCCTACCAGGTCTGATCCTGAACAGTGTGCCACACCGGCTCGTGCTGCAGCAAGCAAACAGGATGCACGAAACTCTTTTATGGCTGTGAGGTTGGCTGCTTCCAGAGGAAACCCGTGTTGTTTCATTAACTTTGCAGCTTCCTCCTCTCGACCTTCTCTTTTCAGTAAGTCTGCTGTCTGGCGCAAGCATCCACGAGACTTCAGAAACTCAAGCTGATCCTCTATATCAAGTTTTGAGAGAACATGCATCATTTCCTGGGTTCTGTTCATACTTAGGTACTTTGCAGCTGCTTCCAAATACAACTGATTTGCTGTACATGAGAGTTTGGAAACCATTTGTCCTTTTGTATTTAACATCTCTTCATACCTGAAATAAAAGATACATCAATTTACCATGACAGATAACTAATCTAGACAAAAAGATACTGGATTTTTAAAGAGCCTCCAAACCATTAAGCAAATAGCTGTTTCCAGAAGCCTCCAAAATCATTAAACAAATAGCTGTTTCCAGAAGCCCTTCTTTCCAGAAGCCTCCAAATCATTAAACAAATAGCCCTTTTCCAGAAGCCAACTATTTCAAGTTATAGGTCTGGCATAAAAAAAAAATATAATATCTTAAAAGATCTACAGGAAGAATTCTGTTACAACCTAAGGATGTCTGAGGCAAAATCATTAAAAAGATTACAAGGTTTGCAGCATTAGTGTATCTTTCTCCAAGCTGTCAAATCCCTGTAGAAATTATTTTTATCACATTTGCCATTGATAATCTTCTGTTTATTAAAGTAAGCCTCAATACAGAATAGTTGTTTGCATGAACAGAAGCCAGAATGAAATACATCAGAATTTCAATGAAATCTTCATAAGCCAATATAAACAATACTCTGTAATATTTATATAAACAACTCGGCTCAGAGAACTCGTCTGTCATATGTATCATCAGATACTCAGCTGCTTATCGAGTGCCTGAGCAAAGTATCTGGTTGCATCTTTCAAAACATGCACTTTAAAACACTCAGTTATTAACTATTATTGTCTTATGTGAAATTATTAAAATCTCCCCTAAGCCAGTCTTGCAAAGGTATTCTGCATGTCAAGAATGAGTAATCTTTTCCTGATGGGTGAGTAAATTATCATTAGCCTTTCATTATCATCTTTTTCATGATAAACGTGGGAGTGTAGGTTTTTGTACCTAAGCTAATGAATTTGCATGAATGATTTGTGGAGGCCGATTTAAAAAATTGTTAGTTGGTAAAGTGACTTTAATGCTTGAACTTTTTGATCTACCTATCTCTACATACTAAACCCAAGTCCTTCAAAAAGCAGTTGCTGTTATTAAAGATGCATCACAAAGGATTTTGGTGAAGGTTTCACTGTAGACCTTGCTAGAATCCTAATTGGCATACATATTCTTTAAAAGTCATTAGTCAATTTAGCTGTAATGAAAGGCCAATAAATCAACTGACACAAGAATGTCCTAATGAGGTCACAGGGATGGTGCCAGATGAGAAGTTCTGTCAAAAAGATACTAATAAAATTCAGTTTATCAAGCACAGTGTGAGGTAGTTTTTAACTGCTCTGAGCCAGCACAGGGCAGATGGTATGAAAAGTCCATCTCGGAGACAACCAGTAGAAGCTAGTCATTAAAATTACTATTCTTTGCTTTAAGTTAAGAGATTCTGAAAGCTCATTTGCCACGACCACCGCTGCATTATATACCACAAATTTAATGGTTATAATCCTACAGAAGTCAATAACTAAACGGCTAAATCCATTACTACTTCACTCCTATTAAATGTTTTTGCCATATTTACCTTAAGAATCTAGTTCAGAGGACCAGCTGAAGGAAAACTTGCAGCATTAGCAATACAGACTGGAAAAAATTCCCAGGAAAACAAAGCTAGTCATGGCTCCAGGTGTGAATGCAGTAGAATGCTTTCACCATGTTATCATTACCCAAGTCAAGATTCTGACAAAGTTAATTTAAATTCATATAAAACAAAGTCACCAGCCAAAACTGTTGTGAAAATTTTATGGTGAGCCAGCTGCATTACGTTGAATTTGGAAATGGAAAAAATAATTATATTCCAACAACATCTTGGAATACATACCTTTCAACTGCCTTCGCTGCTTCTTCATAAAGTTCTTCACGACAGTACATTTTAATTGCCAGATCAAACTCCTCAATTTGTTCATAACATTCAGATGCTTCTTTGTAGCACTGGCTTTTCTGATAGTAAATCGCAGCATCTTTCATCTGCAATGCAGACGGCAGTAATGAGACTGAAATGCTCTAAACAGTCAAAACTACATGAATAAAACAAATTTAGTAATTCCATCATGTAGGTGTTTCATAGAGAAGTACACTTTAATAAATGTAATTAAAGTATCTGACTGTAACAAAATACATACTAAAGTAACCATCACTAAAACTGAACATATTTTCTTAAAAACCGTACAAATATTTGTGTCCAACAAAAACTAGAATGAAAAATTAAGTGTTATACAGGATTTACAAAGTATTTTTCATTCATCCAGCTCTGCTGTTATAAAACAACAAAACCACTTCTGTTGTCTTCCTAATTTCTCAGAATTAACAGGATTAAATTAAAAACAGTTATGGATGCAGTACAGGAACCATAGCCTTGTATCTTAAACTTTAAATATCTGGGAAAATTACTTTGCATTCTTTTAGTGGAAATGCACTGCAAATTAAAATTTGTAAATATCCTCATACACTTAGAAAATTATTGTTAGTACATTACTTAGACAAGTTTCAAGGTTCCATTTAGATGCCCGTAATCAGTGAAGTTCCAATATTACTGAATGGAGAAACAGCTCAAGTTTCATGAAATCAGTCACTAATTAACTTTTGACTGCAAAGCTGAATAACTGACGGTGACATTTGAGGAAAGCCAAAGAAATAAACCTAGACTTCATAATTGCATCGTTTTTCTCTCCATTCTTCTTCTGGCTGTTCTCTGACAAATGTTTCCTCTTGAATGGCCTAGCTTAAAGAGCTGTTTTAGTTTGGCTATTACTGTGCCACCAAAAAATATTGTTACGTTATGAGTAAGATGAGTGGGGAAAAAAAAAACTGTAGGAAAAGGAAAGTGATACAGAGATGATAGTTTTGAGGATTTAATACCTTTCCTAACTTTTTACACAGTTCTGCACAAAGCCGGAACTCCTTTGAGTGAAAAAGACATTTTAGTGACAGTTTTGGTTCTCCGCATTCCAAGTAAGTTTTAGCCAATGTCATATATTCCATTTGTTTTTCCCTGTAGAAAGTAAGAGAAAAATACCACTAAAATTCAAATTAAGTTTAGGATCACACGATCTGTCACTTAGTCCAGCCAACATTGAATTGATGTGCTCTTCTTCATACATAACGTGATATGATATAACTCTTCTCCCAAGTGACAGGGGACAGGACAAGAGGGAATGACCACAAGCTCTGCCAGGGGAGATTTAGGCTCGACATTAGGAAAAAATGAAAGGGTCATTGGGCACTGGCACAGGCTACCCAGGGAAGTGGTTGATTCAACTTCCCTGGAGGTGTTTAACGCACAGGTGGATGAGGCGCTGAGGGGCATGGTTTAGTATTTGACAGGAATGGTTGGACTCAATGATCTGATGGGTCTTTTCCAACCTGGTGATTCTATGATTCTATGATATTACCTTACAATTAGTTATAATTTCCACTGACACTGTTCTGTCCAGATGTCCTCCAGAATCTCACTGCTCTGGCAGTAAAAAACTTTTCTTATTTCAATTCTCAAACTAAGTATACTAGTGTGGTTTCACACTGCTTCTCTTTTCTAGCTTAACTTGCTCCTTCTTCCTTTCTGCTCTTTGGTCCCAGTGCCATGGAAGACAATAATCAAATTTGTTCTCAGCCTTTGCTCTGTATAACTAAGCAAGCCTAGTCTTTCCAGTACCAACACAGCATGTCTATTTTCTTCCCAGACCTAGTCTGAATTCATTCTTGAGCCTGAAGGATCAGAACTGTACGGAGAATTTCTTATTACAGAGCAACCAGGAATCTTACTTATGCTTTGTACACCAGCAGTTATACCTTTACGAAAAAAATATCACTTTACCTGCTTCACTATTACATATGTTCTGTCAACTTACAATATCCTGCTAGACCAAATTCCTTCTCAAATTTAATCAAGTTGACTACCACTCCAGCTTACAGTCAACTGAAAAAAGTTTTTTCAGTCCCAACAACAAATTCTTCATCATCACAAAATTTTACAACTACCCTTATACTTCTAGCCAGAGTCACTAATATAAAACTGGTAATTAGAAAAGGTAAAACATTGATTAATTCCAGTCATAACATCTCTGCAGACATTTCCCCTCTCCTTTCAGTCCTAGCTTCCTCTGCTCTGGTTATTCCTTACCCATTGTACTACTACTTCTAGTTTTCAGCTGTCTCAGCACGAACAGGAATTAATTCACTTAGCGAGTGCTCCCACAGGGAGTAGTACCCCAGATCCTGTTGGAGCTGTGCTAGACTCTTCAATTTGTTAACTCCCTTTTGCCACCTACAGACAAAGATTTGAAGACACCTAGCCCCTGCAGCTCTCCAGTGCCTCCAGTCCAGTCCCCCAGCTGTGGTGGGATTCTCCCGCTGTGCACACCCATGAGGTCTGGCACTGCTGATTAACGTTTGCTCATCTGCATATAAACTTACCTGGGGCTGCTTTTCTTTGAGCGCACTTTGAGAACGGCATCGTGTGCCAGGGCCAGTTTTGACTTCTCAGCCGCTCCTCCCTTTTGGTAGCATTTGGCTGCCACCTGGGGTGAAATCATACACAGCGTTCACACACAACCATCCCATGGCCTTTCACTAAAAGCAATATTTAATTTTACAGTCACTGTAATGGAAAACAAAGCTAGCAGGGTGCCTGGTAGAGTTAAAAGGTAAAACATTGCAGTATATTTTCAAGACAAAGAGAAAAGCTTTAAAGTCAGTCCACATGTGACTATCACAATTAGAAATTTAATTACAACGTTTTACATGGAAACAGTGAAAGCAAAATTCCTAGGAGTGTGATAGAACAAAGAACAAATATACAATTTGAATGTTGGCCTAAGCTGTTAATTGCTAAGTCATCAGGCACCTACCACATAAATTCTACTAATCCAAATTAGGGAAATCAATTTGTGCAAAATTAAATCAAAAAGTATGGAATATTTATTCACACTTTAACCATTCGAGGCCCTTTCTGTGATAAGCTAAGTTGCCATGCTCCTAGCAAATCTTGCTTTATTACCACATTGCTCATTCTGCAACACTTTTTTTTTTTTATTCTGTCCACTAATTTAGTATTTGCTTCTGTTTGGAAATTGCACATTTCAAGCCACTCTTAGGACTGCTAAACTGACCAGATAATTTCTTCTTAATGTAGCAATGATAAACAAAGATCAGGGTTATAAAGAAAACAAAATAGCAGATAATACAGCTAACACATTTCAGATTTCAAGATTAAATTGTTCCTTTTTATCTAAACACTTTTCTGTCCATTTAGGAAACTGCCTTTTTTCTCAAGGGGAGACAAAGACTGTGTCTAGTGGCAGCTGATTATTTTAAATTTTGCCTTCTTACAAATATCTGGTTTCCATACAAAAGTTATACGTTGCTCTCAGTGAAAAACAGAGGCTTCCCTTCTCTCATGATCAAAAAAGTACCCAAAATTTTATTTGACAGAATTACAGAGTATCTCAAATTGGAAGAGACTCATAAGAGTCAAGAGTCCAACACCCTGCTCATCGCAGGACTACCTAAAACTAAGCCATATGACCAAGAGTGTCATCCAGATGCTTCTTGAACTCTGAGAAGCTTGATGCTGTGACCGCTTCCCTGGGGAGCCTCTTCCAGTGACTGATAACCCTTCTCAGTGAAGACTCTTTTCCTAACGTCCAATCTAAACCTGCCTGATACAGCTTCATTCCATTTCCACGTGTCCTATCACAGGTCACTAATGAGAGGAGATCAGCACCTCCCTCTCTGTTGCCCTCTTTGAGGGAGCTGGAAGCTGTGATGTGGTCAACCCTCAGCCTTCTCTTCTCCAAGCTGAACAAACCAAGTGACCTTAGCTGCCCTTCATAAGTCTTGAAATCAAAACCTTTTGCTATCTTGCTTGCCATCCTCTGGACACACTATAATAGTCTGATGTCATTGTATTGAGGCATCCAAGACTGCATGATGCAGCATTTGAGGTGGGGCCACACCAGTGCAGTGCAGAGTGGGATAATCACCTCCCTCAACCAGCTAGCTATGCTGTGCTTAGAATCATAGAATCATAGAATCATAGAATAACCAGGTTGGAAGAGACCCACCGGATCATTGAGTCCAACCATTCCTATCAAACACTAAACTGTTGGCCCTTTTGGCCACACACAGTTGGCCCTTTTGGCTGCCTGGGCACCCTTATTCAACTTGCCAACCAAACCCCCAGATCTCTTCTTGTAGGGCTGCTCTCCAGCCTCTTGTCCATATCTTGTATGTCTAACCAGGATCACCCTGTTCCAGGTGCAGAATCCAGCACACACTCTTGTTGAATTTCATACAATTGGTGACTATCCAGATCTCTAGCTCACCCAGTTCTCTTTGTGAGGCCTCTTTACCTTCAAGAAGTCCACAGCTCCTCCTAGCAAACAATGTACATTCAATTCTGAGTACACATAATTTATAAAAACATTAAAGAGCACTGGACCTAAAATTAAGCCCTGGGGAACCCCACTGGTGACTGGCTGCCAGCCTGATGTAACCCCACTTACTGTAACTCCCTTGAGCCCAACCCATCAGTCAATTGCCTACCTAACCTATTAGAGACTTGTCTAGCTGTGTGCTGAACATTTTGTCCACAAGGATACTGAGACAGTATTAAATGCTTTGCTAAAATCCAAATCCATCACGTCTACTCACATCCCTTGGTCAACTAAATGGGCAACCTTATCACAAAATGAAATAAAGTTGGTTAAGTAGCACTTTCCCCTCATGAACCTGTGCTGGCTATGACCAATGACTGCATTCTCTCAAGTATTTTTCAATAACTCTCGGAATTACGCTCTCTGCAATTTCACATAGATGTCTGTAATAACCAGGGTCTTCCTTTTGACACTGTTTGATAATTGGGACATTTGCAAGCTTCCAGTTGACTAAGACAATTCCAGATCCCCAAAAACATTAAAAAACAATGGAGAATGGTCTCACAATAAAATCAGCCAGCATTCAGTACCCTGAGACAAATCCTATTGTGCCCTATAGAGTTAGGCACATCCACCTAGAGTAGCAAGACTCAAACAAAATCAGTCAGCTGGAAGTTTATTATCCCCTCTGGTAATGGTCTTCCAACACATGGCTCCAAGGATCCCACGTCCCATTATCAGTGTTAAAGACAGGTAAGGAAGATATTAAACATTTCTGCTTTGCCTACACCCCTATTTGTGAGGTGACCAACCTCATCAGGTATGGATCAATGTTATCACTGATCCTCCCTTTGATGCAAACGTATTTTAAAAAGCCCTTCTGTTTTCCTTCACGGTGCTGGCCAGCTTGAACTCTAATCAAGCCTTGGCTGCACAAATTTTCTCCCTGCGGTGGCAAACAGCATCTCTGTCATTCTCCTGTGTCATCTGTCCTTGCTTCCAATGTCCATACACTTTCCTTTTCCACCTGAGTTCTAGAAGATCCCTGCTCAGCCAAGCTGGCCTTCTCTTCCACTTGCTTATTTCCGATACTTCACTTTGAAATTACCTGCTCCTGTGCTCTGAAGAGATACCTCTTAAAAAGTGACCAGCATTCATGGACTCCAATATCTCTGTTATCCTGTATCTGGATTGTATTAACTACTAATTTAGGAAATAAAAGATTGCAAAATCTCCACATTCTTTAAATAGTATTGGAATGAAATCTTCATTTTGCTATTCTGTGGTTTTCGTAGAGCTCCCTTGTGATCTTACATGCTGTTCCTTGATGTGTCTTTTATCTTTACCTAATTACTGTCCAAAAAAAAGCACACAAGGCCTCGGAGATCATCATCCAAATCAATATACTTCCAAGAAATGTTTTTGTTTCCCTACAGTAATGTGAAATAATATTGACAAGGACATGACTTAGATTTACAAATTCCAGTCAATTCCACTTGTTGTTAATAACTAATTTTTTCAACCACCTCTTATTTGTGCACTTTAAAATGTTTTTTTCCCCTCATTGGACTACAAATTTCTAAGTAGTGAATTTGAGATTACAGACAATAGGCTTTCTTTCCACACTTACTTCTTGCAAGTCATTTACAAGTAGTTTGTGGTTATGTAGAAGTCTACAAACTAAGATACACTGCTACAGAGCAACTGAAGGTTTACAGATAATTTTATAGATGCAAAGGAAAAAAGAGTTTTCAGAATAAACAAGAATTCTTATTTCATATAAACATATACTCATACCTCCCAAAACTGGTGTTTAGCATAGTAGTCTCCTTGTGCAATCCACTCTTCTGGAGTTGAAGTTTTAGCAAACATGCTGTCATCTAAGTCTAGAAAGTCAGAGGTAGTCATATTGTTAGAAACACTTATCATGTGCCAAACCTCAGTATTAACATCATATAGTGTTCCAAATTCTTTATGATTTGTGCTCACACCAGTAATACTAACTATGACTTTAATATGTTCTATCCCTCTCAGTCATCACTGAAAATTAACAAGTTGGGATGATTTTGAAAGTCCTTTAAAAATCATACTTGGATTTTGTACAAAAGTTTGAGTAAATCCACTGTCTTTACAAAACCAAAATTCTTCCATGTGATAAATCTCTTTTCAATGGGATGATTTTTTGTGAACTGCTTTCATTACTGCAGAGGACAAATTATACTAACCAATTAGCAATGAAGCGATATATTAACATAAACAACTGATATTTAAAGCCAAGAAATAGGAACTGCTGAAACCAGTGGAAATTTGCTAGGACAGTTATCAGTGCATACTAAGGGACCAAGGAATTTAACCCTCTATTACACAGACTAAAAGCAAGAATGCAAGAGTAGGTTGTCCTATTTGATGGTCTTCTAAGAAGATCCGATGACAACTTTACCTTTCTTTTCATCTGCTTTGACAACCTGAACTAATTCTCTTTGGATGAAGTACTTAAAAGCTGCAGCCCGCTTATCACTGTCTTCATCGAAGATCCAGAGATTGACCCTGGCTCTTGTAATGGCAGTATACAGTTGCTTTAGTTCTCCATTCAGCAACTGAAGGAGAATAACAACAAAAAAACAACAGACCAAAATAAGACAAAAATTTAAATACTAGATGAGCTGAATTGTTACAAAGAAACATATTTTGCAATTACAATAAAACAGCAAATATATGTAGAATAACAAATAAGAGAGTATCTTTAAGCAAGTCTAAATATCAAATATATAATTTTTCAATTACATAAGCCTTTGTCCAGCTAATTTGCATACAACTACTGCTAGAGCAAATCTAGCAGCTGCAGATGTGATAGTCTATTTGCCTTCTAATGACTTGCATATATAATTAATGATTCTTTTTACCATACAATCCTGAAAATCTCACTAGATTCTAAGAAGTTTCCTTAATTTTAAGGCAGTGATACCAACCTGAAGCCAGACGAAAGTAATAATAAATACTGAGAAGCTGATTTGCTATTTGTTTTAACAACAGCTGTTCTGTAAATATAACTACCAGTCTACTGCATGTAGGATTTTATCCCTCACCAAATTACATTTGCAAAAAACACCTTATCTTTCAAAATCAAGATTACTTTCAAAATCAAGATTATATTATAAAAATGTGAACAACTGCCAAAAATATAAAGCAACCTTGATAAACATGGAACTACAAGATGTAAGTATTTTTTGATGAAATTTCCCTACGAACTACAAGATGTAAGTATTTTTTGAAGAAATCTCCCTACCTCTAAGATTTAAGAAACTAGTTTATTTTTCTGATTTCTAGTGTTACAAAAAACTCACCTTGTACATTTCTACATTAAAAGGAGTTCTTTTCTGCACACCAGTAGCATCCTCAAAAGGCATTTCAATTAGCAATTTGCTTCCTACTTCCACATCTGAAAGAGGACTATAGGAAGAAATGATCTTCCATTCTTTGCTAGCCTAAAGTGTCAAGAGAATGAGGTTACTTGTATGCAGCAATCCCTACTACTCAAATATGCAAATAAGGTCATATGTTGTGGCCAATTAACACACCCCAACAAGTTAAGAAGGCTCAGAGCAGATGGGTGGAAAAAAAAAATTTCACAGGGAAGAATGTAAAATTTGATCACTGATTTTCAAGAAAGCTGAACTTCACCACAATACAAATAGTACTGGAGGATAACCTTTGTTTGAGATGCACAGCATATGAGGCAGTCATCAGCTTGAATAAGTAACTTTCCCTGAAACAGCTAGTAGAGAGTAATGTCCCCTGAGCCAGCCACAGCAACATGAGGGAAGCGAATACATTTCTTGGAGTAGAGTGTATATAGTTCAGAGCTTTAAGCAACCTCATACAGGTTAACTGCCTTCTTACTGAAAAAAACAATGCAATTTTTTCTTGCAAAACGTATTTTGAAGTTACAACTGCATTAAATCATCGATCAAAACATTCCAAAGCTTGTCAGGGATTACAATGACAGCCAGCTAATGGTATCAGTTTGGTCAGCAGCTTGTTGGGTTTTGGAGGGTTTTTTTTTCCCCTTTTAGATTCTTCATTCACACCTGCTTCTTGAAACAAGATCCATTTCAAATCTCATTTTCAAGCTCAATGAAAAGAATACAAAACACATTTCAAACAGCACACACCTACATTTGCTGTGTTAAAAGCAGTTCATAAATTCTGCTTTTCAAAACTAGAAAACCAAAGGGTGAACTTCTTTCTTGTCTGCTTATTTAACTGCTCAAATCAACTCAATTACTCACGACTCACAGGAGAACAGAACTGTATGGCAACAGTTCTCAAGCCTGACACACACTAGTCTAGCTGAGTTAAAATGGCCAAACTTGACTCTGGATTCTGCAATGAGTTCACTGTTTTCCTGAGCACAACTCGCATCACCAAAAGTGTATCAGCATCAAGAAATCTAGCATGACAGCCACTATAATACTGTCTCTAAATCTCAGTAAGCAAGATTCAAGGTCAGTCGCCTCAAGTTCCTTCCTTTCTCCCTCCCCACCTAATGTGAACTTGTCTCTATGAAGAGTCACAAGAGAGCTGTCCTGTTTTCCTTTACATATCTGTGGTTCTCATCTCCTGAAAACCATGTCCAAGACACTCTTTCAAGGGCTAGAAGTAGAGGACATTTGCAACAGAAATGTTCATACTGAATGTTTAACTGCAGAGCAACTCAGTCATGTGCATTCTTGAGTCTCTGCAGGCATGTTCAGTAAAGTTTCTGTGTACTGCCTGGCTGGGGTGGATGACCAGGGCTCGGAGACATTCCAGCAACAACAGTGAGGCTCTTTGCAAGAAGCCTTGAACATCACACTCCTGACAGTTTGGGACTTACAGGAAACCCTGGAGGGGAGAGTCTGAACTCCCTGGTGAATCACTAAGGAGGAAAGGGAAGTATATAAACACAAACCAAAACACCTCCAGGAAAAAAGCCTTCCTCATTCAAGCCTATTCTACAGGCAATTATCTCTACTATAAAGAACACCCTGTTTCCTGAAAACTCCTGAACCAGACCAGGAGGAGTTCTCTGGAGCTAAGCTGTAGATGGCTACAGAGCACACGTCCTACCTCCAAACTCATACACACACTATTTGATTCTAAACATAATTGTTTTACTAAGCTCTTAATTAAGAACAAAAAGAAATAATTCTGTTTCATTTATCTGGGGCTATGATCCAGCACACCCAAAAACTTACACTGTGAACTGAGTGGTGATACAATGCAGGGGGTCTAAGGTGCTTTTTTGGAACCCAGAATGCTAGCCTAAGACAAAGGGTATACAAGGGTGATGAAGTGTCCCTCCCCAGCTCTGACTTGGAACATGGAGACGTTCCAAGGCAGGCACACGCTGTAAGCTAGGGCAGTAGTCTTATCATGTAGCAGAAATTTCTGCATGTATGAACCCCAAGGCTCTTCCTTATACTGCAACAACCAGTCTGAAGGAAAATGCCATGCTAAGGGAAGAAGTGCCAATTCATAAACCTACGAGTTCTGTTTTCTACTGTGATGAAACCAATTATTTTGGGATAAAACAATAAGCCCTTCCCCCAGTGGAAAGCCAATTAGACCACTTGTAAAATCTAGACATTAACAAAAAAATCAAGAAAATCTGTAAGAATTAAATACCTCCGAGTCAGTGAAAAAGTTGTAAAGGAGTACATCATCAAATTCCAAGCCCTTGGCTTCATAAACTGTCAGTACAAGTGCTAAACTGAGTTCCTCGGGTATCTTCTCCTTTGCAGTTTCATTTGCCACTAATACCACCTATCGTAAAATACATTAATGAGAAGAACACATTAGAAAGCAAAAAAAGGTAACAGCCTTACAGAGAGAGTGCACAAACGTCATGATAATGCAAGAGCTTTCTCAAAACCAGCCAGCATTTAACACTGACATTCCACAACACGTCACAAAAAAGGTCACAAAGTTGCCACTGGAAGACTGACAAATGCATAGCATGAGAAGACAGTCATTGATCTGGTGTAAGAAAATTTGGAGTTAGAAAGGAACAGGACAGGAAGCATCTGACGGAAGAAAGAATAGAAAGAGCCAGACGGGTTTTCAGAAGAAAGGTTTCTAACTTTAAAAAGCATAATTTATCAGTGAGATACAAAGACTTAACTTAATAAAAGAAAGCTCTGGGCAGTCCATATAAAATTATGATTTAGCATCAGAGCTGAAAGAATCTACCGTATACCTAAGAGCCATATACCTAAGAAAAGCAAACCTGATGTGCTCCAAATTCAATGGGTTGTGTTTTCCTTTTGTTGCCTCTCAGCAGAATTGCTAGGTCACTAACACTGCAGGACTCCAAGACAGTAGGTTTTGGCCCATCAAAGAGACCACGGTCCTTAGGAAGCCGATCAAAAGATTCTGGGAAATAATGCTGAAGCAAGTCAACCACTCCAGATGCTAAACGGAGAATACCTGTAATAAGCAGATCTTAAACTTCAGTCTAACTGTCTCATTCTCACAAACACGCTTTTAAAAGAATTTGTTACAATTTTGAAATCAAGATATATCACGACAAAAAACACTAGTCAGAGAAGTAAGAAGCTGTAAGGTCCACTTTATGTTTCTGTCATTTTGACCAGATCTCAGTCTTGGGCCTGTAAAGATCGGAAAGCATGCTAGTGTCTTCACAAAACGAAGGTCATAAATGAGAAACAAATATGAAAAGGAGTAGTAGTACGCCAGTGCTGCAAAGCCTAGTGATTTGGGGATAGGACAACAGAAATGGATATGATTACTTGTTAAGTTTTCCTTCAAACAAATACAGTCAAAACATGCAGTAATCATGAGTGTTCAGAAATTACTATTTACAAGAACTTCATGCTTGGTTTTCCAGTTGAGATGTCAAAATAAAGAATTTGCATGCCAGATGAAGCCAACCGTATGATCTCTTAAAAAAAACAGGCCACTCAAAAATGCTTTGAATTGGCCAGTAGAAAACATCACTCATTAGCGACACCTCAAGAGAACAGGCTCAGATCATAAAAAAAAAATTGTTACTGTACCTGAATGGGACCTGTAGTTCTGGTACAACTGATATATCCTTTTTGGTTTTCTAACACGCTGCTTCTTGTTCACGGAGTTCTTGCTTGCATAATGGAACAGTGACCTCAGATCACTAAAACGAAAAGCAACTCCTTTCATTATGCTCTGGGCAGTGTCACCAGTTAGAAACATGGCATTAGGGTCATTGATGCATTTCATCAGCAGTGCTAGCTCAGCTTGGGTGAAATCCTGTATCTCATCACCATAAAACTCATGGATGGACCACGGCAGCTCACTAAGCTTTGACAGTCTTTGAGATAAATTATACAGAAAATCTTCTTCATCAAAGTAACCCCTCTGTGACCGTATCTGCTCATAAAGACAGAAGAGCTGATAGATTTCACTCCTGTCTTCTGTGAAGTTTGGTGATCTCTTTCGGCCTAGCTTTTTGTACTGCTCCTCATTAAGTTTACCTTCAAAGCTACTGAGTGCCTCAAAAGACCCTTTCAGAAATGATTTTATTTCTTTCCAGACCAGTGCTGGATTGTACAAGCTTTTACCTTTTATAATTTTTGGCCATATTTCATTTGCAAATATATTGTAAGTCACGAAAGTCCGAGGATCACTTTCCTTTGAATATGCATCTGCACCTCCTTCATCCCTACCATGTTCTGCTTCAACATTATCTTCTTCATCCTCATCTTGCCAATTTGATACAACCAAGTTTTCCTGAGGACTCCAACCAACAATGCTTCTTTTAAGGCTTCCATCTTCATCTCTAGGAAAAAATGGGTCAGGCATGGATGCATCCAGTAGCAGCAATAACTGCTTGGATGTGACAAAGAGTGGAAAATTTTCATCTTTAATGTCCTGTAGCTTATGAACATTTGGCTCCAGAGGCTTAAAATGACTGGTTGTCTTGGAAGACTTGCTAAGTTCAATGAAATTCTTCTGAACTTCTTGGCACAAGACAGGATTTTTTGTCACAAAGATTTGGTGCAGGTGCTCCAACCTGTTTGATGATTCTGCACTACACATTTGCTCTTCTTCATGGTCATTGCATGAATTCATTTCCACACCAGATGTGCCTCCAGGAACCTTTTCATCGTTGCTATCCTGGTCTTGCTCATCGCTCACCTGCTCCTCACCTGAATCATCACCATCCTGGTTTAGCTCTTCCTTCTCTAGCCTAGCTTTTTCAACTTCATTGCACTGTCTTTGCTGCCATGTTTGCCTCTCTAGCAAAGGACCATTTGCCAGGGTGGATTTTTCCCAGTATGAATAGAATTTCTTCCAAAGCCTATACAAGCAGCAAGTCGTCTTCCCAGTCCCACTTCGTCCAATTAAAATGATTGGTTCCATGGGCTTTGGATTAAGATCAATTACCACATACTCCAACTCCCCAACTCGGAAAGGGTATTCAACAGACGAATGTACATCGTTTATAATGTTAAGTGCCATGTTAGTACTGAAGCTGTGGAATTTCAATATATTGTATTCCAAATCTGCTGCACTGGCTGGAGGGAAATACTCTGGTATGGTATTTCCCTTTAATTTTTCTGCCTCAGAGTCTTCAACATAACAACGTGGAACACGCTTCTGTGTTGTCACATTGTGGTTCTGATATCCTTCATTTATACCCTTGAGCTTTTTCCTCAAGATGCAGGATAAGCCACGATTGTAGGAAATGCATATATTTTCTAAGACACGGTTCAGCTTGCAGTGGTCAAGAACAATGGCCCAAATTCTGATTATTTCCGTGTAAACTCTACCTGATTTTTCTGGAAGACTTCTTGTCTGTTCTGTCTCCATAATCTTTTCTGGACTCTCACTGCAGCGAGGAGAAAAGTCAATTGCAAGTTCCCACAGCATTCTTGCACCTTTGCCCAACTTGGCCTCATACAGCTGGATATCAGCTGTCAAGTGTTTCAGTGGCTTCTGAAGGCCCTTAGTCCATTCACCATTGCCAAGCCGCTTAATTGTCATTATCGTTCTAGTTTTCAGATAATGAGGGACAGCCTTGCTGCCCAATGTCTTCAGCGTTTCAGGAGTGCACTCTATTTCCCAGGTCATGTTATCAAACTCCTGCACATATGCCTCAATATCCAGAATCTTCTCCTTCTCCCCTTCTGGTTCTTCCTTCTCTCCATTAGGTAGGGCCATACTAAATTCCCCTTCTCCCTTCTTTTTCTCCCAATCATTCTGTTTTCTTTCAGGATAAGCTATGCTTCCACAAGGTTGAGAAGACTCATTTCTTCTCTCTCCCAAATTAGTCTCGTCTGATGATGACTTTTGTATCACAGGATGATCCTTTCTCAGGGTGTCACTCAGTTTCAATTGCTGAATTAAAGCTGTGATTGCCTGCACTAGACTTTCCTGCAGCGTTAAGGGGCTATTTATTCTTTCTGTTCCCTGCTGCACCAACTGATCTTTTTTTGTCTTTACAGAAGATGGTTTTTTAAAATCATTATGCACTGCGTTGCCAGATGGTGTCTTTAACGAGGACTCATATGAAGAACGACCTGTGCTCTTCGGCTGTGAAATCTCAGAGGCCAGAATGGGCTTAGATGTTTTAACTGACTGCCCTGCTATATCTTGTCGGTACTTCTTTTTCTCCAGTGCAGCATTATTCCAGGCAAGTAGCAATGGGTCATTCTTTTTAATTCTATGCCTCACATCTCTTCCTAATTTGTTTTTTATATTAAAGTTAATATCAAATTTTGCCAATGACTCCATTATTCTCTTAGCCTGTTTTGAAAATCCTCTCTGAAAAACAACATGCATCACTGTATTTCCATTCCCATCTTGTGTGTTTGGATTAAGATATGGAAAGTCAGTAGGTCTCGAAGCAAAGAGATCAAGTAGATAGTTCAGGATGTTTAAACCACTGCCATCTGAAAGCAAGAGAACAAATAAAGAAAACAACTTGCTTTACATGGCTGCTTTTGTAGGCCAACAAATTTTAATACATTTCTTCCACAGCTGTTAAAGGAAAATCAATTTGCTTTCAAAAGAAAAAAAATTAAAATCTACCTTTCATGTTTGTAAAACATGCTTATTTGAAATGGCTCAAATGAGATTTTCTAATATTCAGGGGAAACAATATAACAGCAGCAAAGCTTTAGAACACCCTAGTGCTGTGATTCTGCTTGTGACATCAGTCAATTTCACTCCTTTTTTAACCTCTGGGTGCAGATTCATTCATCTTCCAGCATCAACCCTGACTGCTTTCAAAGGCAGGGTGGTGATTCTGGCCATCTGGACAAGCAGCAGCTCTGGGGTCATTTGGTTCACTTTAATATGACATCCAGAAGTGTCATATTATTTAGGAAACTTTGGTTTACTAAAATAACTTGTGGCAAATCCCAATTAGTTCCTGGTATCTGAGGTCCCTAGAGCAATTTCCTACAAAATAAGATAAGTCCAATGCCTCCCTGGGGAAAAAAAAATCAAAAAACAGCAACAAAAAATTCTACAGCTTTCTGGATTTAAACCAGATAATATACATGAAATAGGTCTTTCCTAACTGTAAAACACACCAAAATCATTGTAAAGAAATTCCGTCTCAAAAACTTTACACAGTTAAAAAAACTGAATATTGTCAGATATTGTCATTAGACTTCTTAATCTTTTGATTTAAAACTTACAACTGGCAGTATCTATGTTTTTAACACCTCTAAAGCTACTAAATGAAATGTTTAAGCTTTAAAAATGGATAAATCCAGTATTTTTTAATTGTTTCAATCCTTCATCTCAAAAATGCACTTTTTCTTAATCAAACTTGACTTTGGGACTTAATTTTATAGTTTATCCTAATTTCTTACATTTTTATGTAAGCCCTACAGTCCTCTCTCTCACTCCTCCTCTGAACAAAACTTTGATTTAGAACTGAACAAACATTGGGACACAGATTTCAGATGTCACTGTAGGCTCTCCCTCAAAGTCTGCTGTCATTGCTCTGCCTTTACAACTCTTTCTTCCTAGATCCCACTTCCTGACTAGTACACATTTTACAGGGTTTCAAATACAAGCCTTCCTTTCTAAATTAGCTTGAGTGAATATGTTCACAAAAAAGTAACTGATGGGGAGACACTACAGCTGCTTGATACCCCCGGGTCACCTGAGCAGTCATTAACTCTCCTCATTGTCCAAGTCACTTCAAGAACAAAGCAAAACACATCAGCTTAAGGACTGGTGTGGATCCTCTGGCTTGCAAATATTAGGGGATGAGACACAGTCGAACATCCTGATTTGCTGCTATGACACCAGTAAACAGCAGCAGAAGGGGCAGTAGGCTGGACAGGTAAGAAATACAGATGTTTTCAAAAGCGTCTGTGAAAAAGAATGGTGCATATCTGCCAGAGCCCTTTATGCCCCCAAGTCCCAGACACATGAGAGCCTTACCTTTATTATTTAAACAGATGGAAACTGCAGCATGCAAAGGAGTATCTCCTTGTGCAATAGAGACCTTTTGAGGATCTGCACCTTTGGTCAGCAGCAAATATACCAGTTCAAAATAATTCTTCTTGAGGCATATTTGCAGTGGTATTTCAGGGTTGGTTCCAATCCCATCTGGCAGAGCTGGAGTGAATGACGTGAACAGATCAGGTGTTAAACCTGATACATTAGATCTGCAAACTACAGAAAGTTCTAAACTCATGAAGGTACATGGTGATTGCTAAGCAGACAACACTTTCTTTTGGTCAGCTTTTGAAATGTATCTGTTAAGGAGTTATTGACTAAGAAAACCTTCAGAATCTCCTCTGATCTCCCATTAAGCTGAGCAACCAGTCGTCCTATTTTGATAGGAAGACAGAAAGGCCGGAATATATCTTCTGCAAGGAAGTCAGTCGCTAACTGAAACAAGAAGGTGCCTCCTTGCACCACTGGCACTCACAAGCTGCAGCAGGATCGTGCTTCCAAAATTAGCTAGCTAAATTATCAGATCAAATGAAAAATGTCAGAGTAAACCTAGGAATAGACCTCACGCAAAACAAAGTGATGATGTCCACACTAGCTAAAACAATCCAGACATGCGATCAAGCCTTTGCAATCACTGAAGCAGTCAACTACTTGTAACATAACAGCAGACTGAACCCAAAGTATGTGGTTTACAGTTTCTATCACTCAGTTTGATATTGTAGCTGAAGACACAGATATTAAAAACCAAAGAAACTACAAACAACGGAGCAATAATAATCTTTGGCCTTTTACCTTTTACTAACCCTGACAGTCAAATTTTATTTGAAAAACATCTTCCATCCCACGTAGCCTTACTAGCTTCCCAACAGTGGATGCAGTACAATGACTGCACTCCAGCATGCTGCTGCACTTACATAGAGCCAGAAAAACATGCACTGGTATTTCTGAAACTATGTTGCTCCAAACATACCAAATAAAATATTGGATCTATTATCTATTATAACACATTAATATTGCTAAGTTTTTTCACCTCCTCGTTCAATCAAGCATCTTATGAGGTGCACTTGCTTATCTGATCTGTCACACTGTTGGATAATGTCGCCAATGTCAACATCTGAAAGACTGCAGTTTTTGAAGAGTCCTCCACGTGACGGCTCTTCCCCACTGGCTTTCCCTGTTAGCAGCAGCAAAACTTCATGCCACATTTGCTTCTCCAGCAACTGTTTTATGAAGCTGTTAGCACAGGCATGGGAGATGTCGCAAACCACTCCTTCAGGGATTTCTGCAAGACAGTGGAGACAAAATAACTCACTCAAACCATATAATAAAATCAATCTCACTGTGAACAAATTTTAAAACAATGAACTCATTAAATTAAAAGTACAGAACGTCAAAATGCAACACTTGTATCTTTTGATTCATCATACTGAAATTTTCTGCGTATTCCATTGGTTCTGTGTGCAAAACAGTAGTAAAAGTAAGTAAAAGCACATTGTAACAGTAATATCAGTTACAAAAGCAGGAAAGGAAGGGTAGGAAAGCAAAAACTGCACGTCAGCATCAAATACATTCTTCACAGCAATTAAGTTTTGTGAAAGGGATAAATAGGAACTCGCTGTACCTCTCACAGAAGACAGTAGTTTCAGAAATTGCTCCACTGCATCTTCCTGCAATACATTTTTACGATGTGCTTCATTTTCAGATTTGTAAAACTGGACAAACTGTTCAAGAACGTCCAGGAGAGAACCTGTATCAGCTATGGCTCTGCTTTCATTCTCCTCTGCAAAACATTACAGAAACTGAAAACCCAGTTCATAGAATCATAGAATAACCAGCATGGAAGAGACCCACTGGATCATCGAGTGCAACCGTTCCTATCAAACACTAAACCATGCCCCTTAGCACCTCGTCCACCCATGCCTTAAACACCTCTAGGGAAGGTGACGCAACCACCTCCCTGGGCAGCCTCTGCCAGTGCCCAATGACCCTTTCTGTGAAAAATTTTTTCATAATGTCCAGCCTAAACCGCCCCTGGCAGAGCTTGTGGCCATTCCCTCTCGTCATGTCCCCTGTCACTTGGGAGAAGAGGCCAGCTCCCTCCTCTCTACAATCTCCCCTCAGGTAGTTATAGAGAGCAATGAGGTCTTATCTCAGTCTCCTCCTCTCCAGGCTAAACAACTCCAGCTCTCTCAGCCACTCCTCATAAGGCCCCTTCACCAGCTTCGTTGCTTTTCTCTGGACTCACTCCAGAGCCTCAACATCCTTCTTGTGGTGAGGGGCCCAGAACTGAACACAGGATTCGAGGTGCAGTCTCACCAGTGCCGAGTACAGAGGGAGAATAACCTCCCTGGACCTGCTGGTCACGACATTTCTGATACAAGCCAGGATGTCATTGGCCTTCTTGGCCACCTGGGCACACTGCTGGCTCATGGTCAGTCACTGTCAACCAACACCCCCAGGTCCTTCTCCTCCAGGCAGCTTTCTAGACAGACTTCTCCTAGTCTGTAGCACTGCATAGGGTTGTTGTGCCCCAAGTGCAAGGGAAGGAAGTTTTCTAGCTACCTCCTTCACTGATGCCCCCGGTAAGCAGCAGACATCTATCTGCGGAGCATGTCCAGTCTGCAAATGGGTCCCTCTGTTCCTTTTAAGAAGGAGTCCCCTACAACAATCACCCTCCTCTTCTTAATGGAGGATGTTTTTATCTTTTTCTGAGGCTGGTGCGGCCTAGGGAAAGATTCTAGGCTGTGGGAGCCATCATCCTCAGGACTGGATTCCACCTGCAGCACATGGTACTTGTTCATAAGGGGATCTCAGGTTTTGCTGTCTGGTTGAGGGGAGCAGGTTTCCTTCATCTGGTAGGAACTTGCTGCCATTCCCTATCTCTTGTAACCCCAGTTCCTTGCTAACATGTTTTCAGGGCAAGACTGTAGCACGTTGCATCTCACAGCTCTGAGAAATGTGTAGTGGCCACTTAAAATGAGATGGCTGAAACTTACTGCCAAAGTCAATCCTGTGATAGACTGCATATCCCAAAGGATACGTGATACACTCATCCAATACAATCTTTACCATAATACACTGAGCTGAAAATTGTTATAGTTCACAAGTTGACCTGCGCGCAGGCAGGACACTATTGCCTTGCAGTCATATTACTGTTCAGAATTCTTAGAGTAGATGACTAAAACCAGTAGTGTTTTCAGCATAGATTTTAATCAGGTATACTGAGCTTGTCTGATTCCTATGGGGCATTTAAGAAACACAGTCACAAAATAATCTGTCCACTCAAAGGAAAAAATCAGAACCAAAACCCCACAACACCAAAATTATACTCACAAGTTTAAGAGAGATTTAGGTAATGGGCAATAGCAGGTTTTCAATTATGTCCTAATAAATGCCCTTAAATGACAACTGAAAGACTTGGCCTAATTTTCCTAAAGCCTTTGAGGAATTCAAGATGAAATGAAACAGTAGCTTTATGCCTTAGGACAAAGGGACAGATAAGGTTGGTCAGGTAGTAACCAGGATTGACCTCAGACTGGTTATTTATCTGCAAAGTAGGGGCTCACTCTCCAGCCTCTCCTTTTGAATTAAGACTAGAAAACTCCTGGGAGCTGTACTTTGGAAAAAAAACCCAAAACCAAACCCACAGAAGACAGACTGAGCTATCTGGAAAACCAACCAAAGCAATTACCACCACAGGGTGACTGGTGTTCATCTCCTAACTGAGAACCACTGGGTTAAGACTTTCTCCAGAACAGGGCAGGAAATCCATACACTAAAGGAAGAGGAACCGTGAGAATCCACTTGCCAGGAGCCATAACATGGAAGTGCAATGAAACCTAGTGCTTTCCAGCGAACTTTTATGCAATACAGACATGAAAACAGGCATGTAGCTTTGCTTTTTGCCAAGTATGATTTGCCTGTGAAGTCTCATGCTCTATCTGTGCTTTGATCTGCATGACACGAGCAAGTTCTAGTTTGAAAAGATTGTGCTTTGGGATAATACAGTAATAATGTTAATACAGGTGTTACCTTAAAGTTCTGTTTGGTAAGCGCCTAGGAAAACAAACAAATCAGGCACTAAGTCATCTCAGAAAGACTACTGAAGAATTGCTTTCAAGATGAACAATGTCCACAGTTGAGACTTATTTTTAAACAGCACTCTAAAACACGGTGTGAAAAGATCAGCTGCAGGATCTACCTCCCGAGTTTCAGAACCTCAGATTCCTGCAGAAACATCTAGCCTAACTGGCCAGTCCATCAGTTCTCATGTGGAGACTCACAACAGCTTCTCTGAATGGCCTCCTATGACTGGATCCTCAGCACAAAATGTCTGTTGCCCACTATAGTCTCTTTCATAGCTGCAATATAAGTAGAAACCAAGCTCTAGTACCATGCTGCCACTAAGGTCCATCCTTCACAGACCCTCCAGTCCAAAGGGCAGACAGTGCCTCATTTCCTGCCCTAGCTAGCATCTCCACAGTATGGCTGGGTACAGGCTTGCTCTGTTTGTTAGGGCAGACAAAAAACTACATGAGGGTTAGCCAGTCTCAATACTGTCATGCTGCAGTGGTATTGTACAATTCGTATGTTTTCTCATTTTCAGTTATTGGTGTGGAAGAGGAAATCCCCATTATACGGGCAATCACACTTGATACATTAGTTATCCAAATGGAAAATTACAAAAAACCAGACAATTCAGAATCTTTTTAAGAACTGACAGGCTATTATAAAAAAGCAGACTGGAAATCAGTTTATCACCTCAGTTCTTGAAATTCTGTATTAGCACTCGGACAATTAAGATTCATGTCTTTCTATATGACAACCGGTCCTTTGCAAACTGCCTAGAAATATCATTAATGATTCTGAAGATGCCCTTTGAAGTTTCCCCCCTACTTCAAGAGTGTAACTAAATTTTAGCTGCTTTGTTTTGGCTATGCGGGGCTCTCATAGTTTTACTCTGACAGTCTGCTCTTTTCCCTTAACACGTACAGAGGTTAAAACTTTCAAAGTAATAACAGAGGTTTTAGCTACATATCACTAACATAGATCAAAGGTGGCTACAACTTTGTGAACAAAGAGCTCTTACTAAAATGTTATTTTGTTTTTAAAACTGTCAGGAACTTTTCACTCACATTGTCACTTCAGGGTTTCTCTTTCTTTTGCTAATATTTTTTGATACTAAAAGAATTTTAAACATGCCACCAATAATTGAACAAATTGTTTCATTTTCCAAAAACACAAGTGCAAGTAAAAGGTTAAAACAAAAAAGTACCAAAAATGCAATTTCTATGGCTGGGGGAGCCTCCATGTTAAGGATGAAGGGGAAAAAAACCCCAGTGTTTTATAGTAACTTAGTACAACTTGTAGTTACTTATTGCACGATACACTAAGAACACCAGTTGGACAGCATTCACACTCAGGCAAGGACAAAACTTTCATAGCACATCCAGCAAGTCGAGAGAGGTGGTTCTGCCCCTCTACTCCACTCTCATGAGACTTCATCTGGAGTACTGTGTCCAGTTCTGGAATCCCAAACACAAGGGTATGGAACTGTCGAAATGAGTCTAGAAGCACCTCTACTTTCAAGACAGGCTGAGAGAGTTGGAGTTGTTCAGGCTGGAGAAGGCTTTGAGGAGACCTCATAGTGGCCTTCCAGCACATGAAAGGGGCCTACAAGAAAGCTGGGAAGGGACTTTTTACAAGGGCATCTAGTGATAGGATGAGGGAGAATGGCTTTAAATTGGAGCAGGAAGATTCAGATTAGACATTAGGAAGAAATTCTTCACTATAAGGGTAGTGAGAACAGAGAAGCTGTGGCTGCCCCTTCACTGGAAATGGTCAAGGCCAGGTTGGATGGGGCCTTGAGCAGCCTGATCTAGTGGGAGGTGTCCCTGCCCAGGGCAGGGGGGGTGGAACTATATAATCTTTAAGGTCCCTCCCAACCCAACCCATCCTATGATTCTATTCCTAATAGGAGATCAAAGTCACAACTCATAGGAAAAGTTACATAAACCATAGGAGATCAAAGTCACAACTCATAGGAAAAGTTACATAAACCCCACCTGCTAACACCAATTACAAATAAAACAATTTTGCATCTAAAGAATAACTTTAAAACAGAAAAAGCACATAGTCCACATAGTACCTGTTCCTTTCTCAGATGAAGTGTGCTTCTCACTGTGATTGCTGACTGCTTTCACAGCATCGAAGTTTTTGTTCTTTTTCAAGATATCTATGACATATCTTGATCTTGCATCTGGAACAGTTGGATCAACCCCAAAATTCAGAAGCATGATCACATCTTCTGTTTGGCCTAAAGCGTTACAGGAATAAACATTAGAGGAAGAATAATTCCCACTGTCTAGATTTCCCTTGTATTTGTAATTTCCTGACACAATTTCTAGCATAACTTTAACATAAAAAAAAAACTAATTTTTTCCAGTGTCATAAGAATAAGGTATTGTTAGGTATTTTTCCCCCAAGAGAAACCTCTTAAAAATTAAAACTCTATCTTCATTCTTATTATTAATTGGGAAGTAGGAGAAAAGAAACACAAAGTGATTGGGTGCCTCATGAGCATCTCACCAGCCAGAGGCAGTATGTGGAATTCACCTCCTCTCTTATGACCCAAGCCTGTTCTCCAGACTCTAGCCAAATTGCTCTGTACACAAAGGAAAAAACAAAACAAGGGACTTTGCTACTGTTTGGAGGGTGACTCAATAAATCAGAATATTTCACATATTCAGGCATGTATATACACGGCCAGACACTAAGTTCTTTTCTACGCTACATAAAACAATTTTCGCAGTAGCAAGCCTTATAACAAAGATGTCTAATTTGACCAACAGTAGGTACCATTGTTTTCAACAGAAAATACTATCCTCACGAGTATTACAGATCACACACAAACACAAATACAGTAGTGATTTAAAACACTGACACAATATCTAACTTTCTGGAAGATGACATGCTCGTTTAGTATGTCACAGTGCACTACTAGGGGAAACTTTACAGCCCTGTAAGCAGGTGCCTGTACTCCTCTTGCTTCTAAGACACATGTTCACTATAAGCCATGCCCTCAGAACAGCTGAGAGACCGTAGGAGCACTAAATCACCAAGTCATATAGAAAAGTCTGAACAATGATGAGCAAATAAGCGTTAGACCACCACACGTCCCCAACGCACATCAACACTGCACGTGCCAAAGGCAAAACTTAGATGAGGAAAAAATAAAGCAGGCTAACACAAATGTCTTGCTTTGCTTGTCTAAGCTTTACTATTCAAGCTATTTTAGGGATTCATTTTTTTGTTAACAGATAGATGCAAGTGTTTATGTATATATCTATATTTATAAATACACTGTATAACATATTTACACCATGTAAATATAAATAAACTTCATTAAAGTTTATATATTTATATATATAACTATATAGAGATATATATTCTGTGGGTTGTATACATAATACATAAACATAAGTAAGTGTAAGTAAATAAATATACCTAAAATATAAATACTATAAAAAACATATATGCTATATAAAGAAATCAACTTAAATAAGATAGATAGATATACCTACACACACACATATACACGATCCCCTCTGGAAATGTGAAGGTCATTTGGCAACAGATGGAACCGTTGAAAAAGATGTGATAAACATTTCCAGAAAATGAAATTGTTTAGATATAGGTTGTGTGCATTTCATTCATACTGTTAACAAGAACCACCAGATTATCATTGCACTTAATGACCTAAGAGGCTGCCACTATCTTGGCATTGATGCTTATTTCGTGTTGCCACCTAGCAAAGAGAGTAAGAAATACAAGAAAAAAAGCCAGGCTACATGAACACAAAGGAAATCCCACAGAAAACATAGAGGAAAGCTTTTCATTTTCCTCCTCTGACAAACTACTTAGGTTTGAAATCTTCATCTATTTAGAAGAACAGGATTGGTCTCCAGGTGGTCTAATATTTTAGGAGCACATCTATTAAGGAATATTAATCATCAGGTTGCAAACTGTGAACTTTTCACCTAATGAACCCAATGAATGATGTAAAGACTCCAGCCCCTAAAGCACCATGGGACCAACTGTCACATGGACAGCGTGTGAAGAGTGCATGGGGGATGGAGATCTTAAGACTGTAAGGACATACCTGCCCAAGGATTTTTCTGTTCACAGTCTCTTTTCATAGGCATCCAGCTTGAGCTGTAACCTGATACTGTACTACGACTAAATTAGCCCAAAGTAATTTGCATCAGAGATTCTGCCTGCCTTGGAGAAACCTAGGATCAAGTCAACAAGTGACACCTGAGATAGGGGGCAGTGGTGAAGATAAGCAAGGGGCAGCCTCCAGTTCACTGGAGCTGTCTGCTGCATATGGACCATGGTCCTAGCAGCAGAAGTCTTGTGGGAAGTAAATGCAATTCTATGTAGTGTGTACACTCTGGTGAGATTTTTCTTGTAACACATCAAATTTTAAAAAGTCACTTCTATGAGTCTAAAAACTGCATCATACTTGTAGGAAAATTCTATCCAGTCAAACCAAAGAGCACAGAAAATGGTCACAAATGAGGTAGGCAATTTTAAAGGGGAACTGTTGAAATGTTTAAGTATTAGTTATCATTACAAACTACATTCAGATAACAGGACTTCCTCATTTTCTTCCTTAGCATGAAATAGTAAACACTGGGGTCTGACATTTTCTTCCATTATTAATTTTTCCACATGAAAACAAAACACCACACACAGAGCAAAGAATTGTATTTACTCCGTTTCTGAGAATATTCACTGGAAGATGCCACAATATGCAGGAGGGTGCATCCATCTCTGTCTTGCTGGTTGATTCTGTCCTTCAGGTCTGGCCTCTGAGTCAGTAACCACCTGAAGAGATGGTTCTTTCCTGAAAGAATCAAACCCATACTTGTTATAAACAGTAAACACAGATACAGCAGAAACAGATTGTGCTTTTTTCCTCCTATGGAGTGGCAAGGTTCATCTGTATAAAATATTTTTTTGAGTACAGAAAGCAGGAAAGTGAAGACAACAGTAAACAAAACTATGGTAAGAGCCAGCTGCATTGTGAGAAATATGATGTGATGTTCTCTCTGACTCGCAACATGGGCAACTCTGAGGTTGACTCATGACTTTTTAGCATGTATAGAAACTGTTGCTCCATACTGAGCTCATAGGAAGAAATAATTTATTTTCAACAAAGCCAATATATTCATGTTATGAAAGACCCACATCAATCACATTTCAAACCAGAGAAGAGAACAACCATATTAGGTTTGTGGCACTATCAGGCACAGGTTATGAGAGAGTGTTCACAACATTTTAAAAACAGTGCTTTATTGGCATATGCAAGGCTATACCTAGATGACCTGATTTCATTAGATTTTTTTTTAAAAATTAAAAAGCTCTAGGTGTTAGTTCTTTGATGAAGATGATTATTGTTTATTTTGGCTGCAAATGTCACTCACTTGCTTTGATACACAGCTTGATAACACAATGAAGCAGATAAGTTCCAATGGTTTCAACTTTCGCCCCAATGGAAATTAGCCATTTGACTAACTCCACTACTTCTTCCATCTTCTCACCATGCCCATACAACTCAGAAGTCTGATAAAGAAGAGAATTGCAACACATTATTTTACATACACAAAAGGCATTTCTTTTTCAATCTCATTTACACATTTTGGGGTTTTTTTAATGACAAGAACCAGCAGAACAATAGCAATCAAGCAATACCTGCTATAAAATAAAACATTTATTATATAAGCAACAAATCCAGCCTGTAGAAATCAAAACAAGTACTTTCTCCTATGAGATGTTCATGAATCTTAAAAGAATCTTGTCCTGCTCTAAAGCACACTGAAATTGAAGCCTGTTTTATAATACACACCTCTTTATTTCTTCTCTGTCTTTAATTGTAAAGAAATTTAATTTAATTTGCCTCAGTCTTTAATTGTAAAGAAAGTTCTTCCCTCCGTGTACAAACCCAGGAGCTAGAGGAGCAAAATGAGGCTCCCATGATCCAAGAGGAGGTGGTCAGAGCCTTGCTTGTCCAACTAGACACCCACAAGTCTATGGGGCCAGATGGGTTCCAACCAAGGGTATTGAAGGAGCTGGCGGATGTACTTGCCAAAGCCCTTTCCATCATCTTCCAACAGTCCTGGAAGACTGGGGAAGTTCCACTGGACTGGAGGCTGGCTGATGTTGTGCCCATCTACAAGAAGGGTCGCAGGGAGGATCCAGGGAACTACAGGCCTGTCAGTCTGACCTCAGTGCCAGGGAAAGTCATGGAAGAGGTGATCTTGAGTGCTGTCATGAAGCACATGTAAAAGAACCGAGTGATCAGGCCCAGTCAACACAGGTTTACAAAAGGCAGGTCTTGCCAAACTACCTGATTGCCTTCTATGACAAAGTGACTCAGCTGCTGGACGAGGGAAAGGCTGTGGATGTGGTCTTCCTGGACCTCAGTAAAGCCTTTGAAACAGTTTCTCACAGCATTCTGCTTAGGAAACTGTCAGCCTCTGGCCTGGACAGGCGAACACTCTCCTGGGGGGAAAACTGGCTGGATGTCCGGGCCCAGAGAGTGGTGGTAAATGGAGTTAAATCCAGCTGGAGGCCAGTTAAAAGCGGTCTTCCCCAGGGCTCAGTGCTGGGTCCAGCCCTGTTCAATGTCTTTATCAATGACCTGGATGAAGGCATCGAGTGCACCCTTAGCAAGTTTGTGGATGATACTAAGCTAGGTGGAAGCGTGGATCTGCTAGAGGGCGGGGAGGCTCCAAAGGAATCTGAACAGGCTGGACCACTGGGCTGAAACCAACGGCATGAGGTTTAACAAGGCCAAATGCCGGGTCCTGCACTTGGGACACAACAACCCTATGCAGTGCTACAGACTAGGAGAAGTCTGGCTGGAAAGCTGCCAGGAGAAGGACCTGAGGGTGTTGGTTGACAGTGACTGAACAAGAGCCAGCAGTGTGCCCAGGTAGCCAAAAAGGCCAACTGCATCCTGGCTTGTATCAGAAATGGCATGACCAGCAGGTCCAGGGAAGTTACTCTCCCTCTATACTCAGCACTGGTAAGACCAGACCTCCAGTACTGTGTCCAGTTCTGGGCCCTTCACCACAAGAAGGACGTTGAGGCTCTGGAGCGTGTCCAGAGAAGAGCGACGAAACTGGTGAAGGAGTTGGAGAACAAGTCTTATGCGGCTGAGGGGAGACCTCATTGCTCTCTACAACTACCTGAAAGGAGATTGTGGAGAGGAAGGAGCTGGCTTCTTCTCTCAAGTGACAGGGGACAGGACAAGAGGGAATGGCCTCAAGCTCCACCAGGGGAGGTTTAGGCTGGACATCACGAGAAAGTTTTTCACGAAAGGTTCATTGGGCACTGGAACAGGCTGCCCAGGGAGGTGGTTGCGTCACCTTCCCTGGAAGTGTTTAAGGCACGGGTAGACAAGGTGCTGAAGGGCATGGTTTAGTATTAGATAGGAATGGTTGGACTCGATGATCCGGTAGGTCTTTTCCAACCTGCCGATTCTATGTTTCTAAGGATCAGGACATGAGGGGGTGCTCAGAAATTGTTCAGATAATTTCTTCACTTGTGCCAGTCATCTTTTTGAAGAGCAGTCCTTGCACATGCTTCTAATATCCACAAATAATTTCTTTTCTAACATGTCATGCCAAATTTTGACTGGCAAGAATTACTGTCTGTGCACAGTTACAAAATCAAAATACAACAAATTACAGGGAGCATGTGGTGGCAGCAGGGGAAGTTTGAGTTGTCAGAAAGCCACACTTTCTAATTCTTGCAAAAGAGAAGCAGTGCTTAGGGATCTCTCATCTTGATTCTTTCAGTCTTTCACATGTATAAAGCCTCTACAGTAACTAAACCTATTGGGACCAATTCAGCAACTAAGGACATCCTATTTGGCAAAGGCAATCCACTTTTGTCCTCCTCTTTCAATGAAGCATTTTTACTTGCTTGCTTGGGAAGGATGATCTTTTGCTAAGACACCCTACATATGTCCTGCCAGGCTTTACTGCCCACATGAGGACTGCATTTACCCCTTGCAGAACTGCTTTGCTGTGGCGTTCCAGGCCAGGGTTCTGGTAAGAGCTGCAAATCATGTCAGCAGCAGCAGGCACCTTCGCTGGGCAGTTGCTTTAATCCAATGTTCTCATGCCTTATCCCCACCAGAGCTACACTGCTCTAGAACCACAGCCCTGATGCTGCCTGGCCATGGGTCTGGCTGATCCAGGACCAAACCCTGATCCAACGTCCCTCCTTCCCACAGAAAACTGAGCAAACAAACTAGGTATGATGGAGGGTAACAAAGTCCCGTATGGACTACTCCACTGGCACTACCACAGCACACTGCCTAATGACAGCTAAACAAGGCATGCTTGTGTACACTAATTCACTGATCCTTCTGCTATCACTACAAGCAAGACTATGCATAGAGATGGATTTATTTCCTTTGCCTTCCTCTCCTTTTTCTAATAACTCAGGCTCACTCTTTTGAACACCTATCTGAAATACATTTATGGGAAAAGTCCCAACTTGGAATTATTATGACAGAGGTACCACAAGCACTGTAAGAACCAAATGGCAAATACTGGCGTATTCCATCAGCATGCTCTAACCTGCCACTTGCCAGACAGTAAATGCCAAGCAAATGTACTGTGTGGCCTACAGTTAAAATCTTCTAAAGCTTCCATCAGGAAAACATCAGTGCTGTAAGCAATGTAGTATACTTCAGCATATAACCTAATGAAAATTTTCAGTGCATGTATAACCATATCTTTTAAAAGCTGGTTGCATACAACAGAACCATAGCTAATTAACTTATGCACATGAAGAAATGGAAGAATAAAACACACAAAAACGCATACAGAGAAGTACTTTTCAATGGCCTGTAAGAAATGCTTTATGTAATCGCTACTGAAACAGGTTGGGTAACCAACCTTTTAGTGATTGATAGGAATTGGTTGGTTGGACTCAATGATCCAGTAGGTCTTTTCTAACCTAGTGATTCCGTGATCCACGCTACACGGTAACACACATACGCTGTGAAATGCCTTTAGAAAGCTGATACATTACTACTATAATGGCTGTTTCCCAGTGGCAGAGCTGGTGAACTCCAAGCAGCTCCTAGCTTGCAGTTAGCCTTCGGCTGCACCCTGATTCCCAAGGGGCCAGAAGTGATAGTTTCATACTTATTGCATTCAAAGCACTTTGACAGGGATTTCCAAGCACAAAGGCAGGGGTAAGCAGCAGTGAACCTTAGAAGGCCACCTCGCTCACACATCAACGCGGGCATAACTTCTAGGGTTTACCAGCGTGCTCAGCACAGCGCACACACTAGACAGGCACAGCCGACAAAAGACATGTAAGCACAGCAGCTTCTGACAGCTAGAAGATTTTACTTTATCCTGCCAGCAGAAAAAGCTTGAGGTTCCTGAATGCTGCAGAACATGAGGAACCACAAGATAAAGAAAAGAGCAGGTTTCAGAAGAGCAACATAATAAAATCACCTGCAGATGATAGCTTCTCAGTGAAAGTCATTAAGAATTGTGGCTACTCAGTCTATGACTACATGTTTCCACCTTGCCAAAATCCTCTTAGTCATTTGGAAAATGTCAAAGCCTCCAAGAAGAAAGTTTAGCAGTTGCCGTCTAGGTATAATGCAACCTACCAAAAATTTGGACTATTGAGGGACAGGAAAATTCCAACACTGCACCCAGCTCAAATCCCTGTAATCAGCACCACAAAGCAGTCCAGAGGCAAGGAAGCAAAGTATAAATATACTCTATTCCATGTATATCATTAAGTTCTCCTGGTTGAAAAATACACCTGATTTAACTCATGTCAAACTCTTTTCAGCATTAAATTGCCAGGTTACAAGCGTGACTCAAATAGCTTGCTGTACTTGAGAGGAAGATGTATTCTTTTATCAAAATAAAGAAAATATTAAATCATATTACAGAAATTGAGCAAATTAAGTCTTTCTAAACTTTCAAATTAAAATGGATAAGAGATGATTCAATATAATCATGCGAAGTCCACATTGTTTTCCATTTTATTTTTCTCTGATCCGTTTTAGCCTTGCACACAAGATGGAAAATCTCTCACTGAAGTAAACAGGAAGAAAAATAGACACAGGGGAAAAAAAATGGGATACTACTTTACCTCAAAGAGATTCTTCAGTGATAACTGATTAACTCTGAGACTGGGGGGCAACTCTTTCTTCTCAGACATCAATAAGAGACAAGACTGCAAATACAAAAATAAAAATTAGTCATCTTACAGGCACATTTAGAAACTGTTTTTCACTGCCTCATCAGATCTTGTAGGAAAGCAAACAACGGCTACCAACATTTCAGGTGTTTTTTTATGATTGTAACAGATTACTGAATCTTTCTTTTGATTTTTCAACTGAATTAATGTAACACACAGTGAACTGTGGGAGGCTATGACCAATTAAAATTTTCTCAGAAACAAAAAACATGTAGAAAAGTCACATCCTAAAAGTCTCTTCAATACACCTTGGACATGATCCTTCACTTTATGAATGGACTTTTACATTCACAGGGATGAGACTCCTCAGCTACACCAACATCCCGAGCATACAGCAAGGAATGCATTCTGCATCTTTTCCCATTTTCGCAGTTTCCCTAAAAACTTTACCTTGCTCTTTGAAAACCCACCTAGCTTCACCAGAGGACAAGGGATGACCTATGGATGTCATCCACCTGGACTTCTCTAAGGTCTTTGATACAGTTCCCCACAGAACTGACAGTACTGCAGTTGTTCAGACAGGAGAGGGGGCTCCTGGAAAACCTCATTGCAGCCTCTCAATATATAAAGGGAACTTATACGAACGACTTTAATGAGGCCTGTAGTGACAAGACAAGAGACAATTTTTTACACCTGAAACAGGGTAGGTTTAAATTGCATATAAGGAAGAAATTTTTACAATATGAGTAGTGATATACTAGAACAGGTTGCCCAGAAAAGATGTGGGTGCCCCATCATTGGAAGTGTACACGGTCAGGTTGGACAGGACTTTAAGCAACCTGATCTAGCGAAAAATGTCCCCTCCCACAAATAGGGGAGGCTGGATGGGGAACATGGTGCTGCAGTCCATAGCAGTCCATCTCTGTCACTCCTTCCTCCTTATGCTTCTCCCCTGCTCTAGTGCAAGTTCGCCACAGGCTGTGGCTTCTCTTGTGCTCCTGCATGGTGTCTCTACTGGCCACAGGGTAACCCCTGCTCCTGGCCTAGAACTCTTCCTCCCCCTTCTTCCTCTCCTTCTCCAACCCTGGTGCTTGCAGGGCTGTTTCTCTCACTTCACTCTCTCTGCCACACAGGGTTTTGCCAGTTTTAAAACATGCTTTCCTGGAAGCACCTCACCACTGACACCCAATAAATGTGTAGTCATGAAAGGCTCTATTTTTTACACAGTCACTATAGAAAAGAAGGATTAAAATAATTTCAGGCAATTGGCTTTTTGATTTTTGCAAATTATTTGATTTTGTTTAACACCCATGTACTTCCACTGAGATCCTCCTTTATTTGTGGGTCTTTCAGATACCTTCAAAAATCCAGCTTATCATACAGAAGGCAAACGGACCACAAGTAAACATGCATTTTATTCCTTCTGATTTTTTTTCAAGAATAACAACTCTAGATGGCACCAAAACTATAACAGAGACAACAGCATGAGACAAGCAGGATTTTAAGCTGCTTGAATCCCTTTGAGAAATGTATTTCACAAATTATTTATGACTAAAAGTTATCCAAGACATTTTAACCAGGGAACAATAAATATTCACTGTTTTGGGTTTAAAGGTGACACAAGTTACCCAAAAGAGGTAAGACCTGAGCACCTACTGCACAGCAGTAGCTAATGCAGCAACAGACTTACCCGCCACTTCCCTTTCTGGGCCAACTTCTCTATCACCGCTTGCCAGATCAGTGCATCATACCTCGCACTGAAAATATAGTCATATGCAGGGGGAAAAGCTGGTGGAAACACTGGTTCATCTGCAAAAACAAGCAGTCAAGACAACTATTAATAAACACAGCACTTTTAAAGTTGTAATCTCCAACTGAATAACTTCATTGCACAGCAACAGATTTATCACTGATTAATATCCAGGAGAATGCCAAATGGGAGCTTAAACAACCCTGGTGACCTAACTGACGCAGCAGCTTGTTATCATCTGCCAAACTTAATTAAAGGGGGGGGAAAAAAAAGTACTTCTTGGTCCTGAAGTAACAGCTCTAAGCCCCAAGACATTGTGAACCTTGTGGTGGTTGTTCCACTTATCTAAAGGTAATCAAGGTCCTTAACAGAGAACTTCAAGTAAATGCAGCATGGGCATAACCTGAAATCTCTTGCCATGCCTGCAGGCCCCATTAAACAAAGTCTGTGAACTGGACAAAAAAACCCTCAAAAGTAAAGGAGTACCTGAGGATATGGCAGGGAGACAGTGTGGACGTTGTTCAAAAAAAACCCAGATAATGCCACGGAAAGACCAAATTCTCCCTTTCCACTGCTGCCCATTACCAGCTGAGGAAAAAGTCTCCCACATCGGAACACACTTCAGTGTAAATTCAGATTTAAGCTGAGTATTTTCTAATTATTTTCAAATCTTCCAATCTAAAAGAAAAGCAGAGTGGTTTGGACAAAAATAACTGGAGTACCAAATCTCCAGCACTGCCTCCAAATTTTAACTTTTTCAAAGTATTCCAAAACTGACATGTTCTCATGAGACAACACACTCTTCTGTACAGTATTCTGGGACTGTTTGCACCTGCTGTATACAAACTGGACCAAGTTCACCACAACCTTTTAATGAGGCCACTCAACATATTCATAACCTTCAAACAGACCTGAAAAAATAAGGACCAAAGGAATAGTCGCACAAAGGACACTTCAGCAAGGACATCTCTCATCATCACTACTAAAAAGCTCTTAGAAAAATTAAGCTCTTAATTTGAGTTTACCATTGACACTTATGAAGATTCCTGCTATAAAATCAGCAACTTGAGTTCGATCTGCAGAAGCACTCAGGAGAACTAATCCTCTATGGAACATAGAAACTGCCGCATAAGAGTCTGATAACATGATCAATGAGTGGCCAGCTCTATAATAAGCCTAAGAAAAAAAGGAGAACAAAAAAAGGATCATTGCTGAGAAAAGATACAGAGATCTTTACTACAAAACATCACATTTTTTCCTAAATTCTCTAATTATGCTATAAAAATGACATGTAGTACTATTTTTACAGCTTCTTAGACACAGATCCAAAAAAAGTGCAATAAACATCCCTTGAAATTCACAATATGCTACCAGTGTCATCACAGATGCTATGAAAAAAAGATGCTATGAGAAATTGATAAAACCTGGAATACAGAACTTGGAAAATAACTACAGGATGAAAGTCATACCATTAGCAACCATGTTTTATCCTAGTCTGGACAGCGAAGCTGGTGAAGGGGTTGGAGAACAGGCCTTACAAGAAGCGGCTGAGAGAGCTGGGGTTGTTTAGCCTGGAGAAGAGGAAGCTGAGGGGAGACCTCTACAATTACCTGAAAGGAGGTTGGGGAGAGGAGGGAGGGCCTCTTCTCCCAAGTGACAGGGGACAGGACAAGAGGGAATGTCCTCAAGCTCCACCAGGGGCAGTTTAGGCTGAATATTATGAAAATAATTTTCACAGAAAGGGTCACTGGAACAGGCTGCCCAGGGAGATGGTTGATTCACCTTCTCTGGAGGTGTTTAAGGCATGGGTGGACGAGGTGCTGAGGGACATGGTTTAGTGTTTGATAGGAATGGTTGGACTCGGTGACCCATTGGGTCTCTTTCAACCTGATTATTCTATGATTGGAATTTTTTTTGTCACAAGATACAGAAAAATTTTAAGTCCTCGTGCTGCTGCATTTTTCAATATTTACCACAAGGCTCATATTCTTCAGCCAACCACACCTGAACAAGTTTATATTCACCACTGAACTAGGCTGTACTGACTTAGAGTCACTGTAGAGTCAATTTGTCCAAGCCAGATAATTGGCATGCTGCAATATAACATAAGTTAAATTAATATTTGCATGTAGCTTCACTGTATCTAAATTAAATACCTTCTACTAAAGCCTCTGGGAGTCTGCAGAGGTTGGTCCAGAAGACTACTTAGTATAACAGCCAATTCAAGTGCATGCCTCCACATCATAAATACTGTACAACCACTACTTACTCCTAGCAGATGAGAATTTAAGTCAATGTGTACTTAATCTATGTGTATTAATCACTAATGTATTCACAAAATAACCAGGTTGGAAGAGACCCACTGGATCGTCGAGTCCAACCATTCCCACCAATCCCTAAATCATGCCCCTAAGTACCTCGTCTACCCTAACCTTAAACACCTCCAGGGACGGTGACTCAACCACCTCCCTGGGCAGACCGTTCCAATGCCTAACCACCCTCTCCGTGAAGAACTTTTTCCTAATCTCAAGCCTAAATCTCCCCTGGCGGAGCTTGAGGCCATTCCCTCTCATCCTGTCCCCTGTCACTTGGGAGAAGAGGCCAGCACCCTCCTCTCCACAACCTCCCTTCAGGTAGTTGTAGAGAGTAATAAGGTCTCCCCTCAGCCTCCTCTTCTCCAGGCTAAACACCCCCAGCTCTCTCAGTCGCTCCTCATAAGGCCTGTTCTCCAGCCCCTTCACCAGCTTCGTTGTTCTTCTCTGGACTCGCTCCAGAGCCACAACATCCTTCTTGTGGTGAGGGGCCCAGAACTGAACACAGTACTCGAGGTGCGGTCTCACCAGTGCCGAGTACAGGGGGAGAATAACCACCCTGGACCTGCTGGTTACGCCGTTCCTGATACAAGCCAGGATGCCATTGGCCTTCTTGGCCACCTGGGCACACTGCTGGCTCATGTTCAGTCGGTTGTCAACCAACACCCCCAGGTCCTTCTCCTCTTGGCAGCTTTCCAGCCAGGTTTCTCCTAGTTTGTACCTCTGCTTAGGGTTGTTGTGCCCCAAGTGCAGGACCCGGCATTTGGCCTTGTTAAACCTCATGCCGTTGGTCTCAGCCCAGCAGTCCAGCCTGTTCAGGTCCCTTTGCAGAGCCTCCCGACCCTCCAGCAGATCCACACTTCCTCCCAGCTTGGTGTCATCTGCAATCTTGCTAAGGGAGGACTCAATTCCTTCATCCAGGTCATTGATAAAGACATTAAACAGGACTGGACCCAGGACTGAGCCCTGGGGAACCCCACTTGTCACTGGCCTCCAGCTGGATTTAACTCCATTTACCACCACCCTCTGGGCCCGGTCATTCAACCAGTTTTTCACCCAGGAGAGTGTGCGCCCGTCCAGGCCAGAGGCTGACATTTTCCGAAGCAGAATGCTGTGAGAAACTGTATCAAAGGCTTTACTGAAGTCCAGGAAGACCACATCCACAGCCTTTCCCTCGTCCAAGAGTTTAGTCACTTGGTCATAGAAGGTGATCAGATTAGTCTGGCAAGACCTGCCTTTCATGAACCCGTGTTGACTGGGCCTGATCACCCAGTTCTCTTGCAAGTGCTTCATGATCACACTCAAGACCACCCACTCCATGACTTTCCCCGGTACCGAGGTCAGGCTGACAGGCCTGTAGTTCCCCGGATCCTCCCTGCGCCCCTTCTTATAGATGGGCACGACATCAGCCAGCCTCCAGTCCAGCGGAACCTCCCCAGTCATCCAGGACTGTTGGAAGATGATGGAAAGGGGTTTGGCCAGCACATCCGCCAGTTCCCTCAAAACTCTTGGGTGGACTCCATCCGGCCCCATAGACTTGTGGGCATCTAGCTGGGCAAGCAAGTCTCTAACCACCTCCTCTTGGACCTTGGGAATCTCATACTTCTCATCCAACCCTTGGGGTTGTGCACAGAGGGAACAATTTTCCTGACTGTTAAAGACTGAGGCAAAGTAGGCATTGAGCACTTCAGCCTTGTCTTCGTCCCCTGTTACTCTTGTTCCCTCTGCATCTACTAGGGACTGGAGATTCTCCCTAGCCCTCCTTTTGCTGTTGATGTATTTGTAGAAAGACTTTTTGTTGTCTTTCACAGTCTTGGCCAATCGCATGTCTAGTTGGGCCTTAGCCCTCCTGACTTTTTCCCTGCACAATCTCACTTCCTCCCTATAGTCCACCCAGGATGCCTGGTCCTTCCTCCAGAGGTCGTAGACCCTCCTCTTCCTATTGATGTCTCTTAGGACCTCTCTACTCAACCACGCTGGTTTCTTACCCCGCCGGCTACTTTTCTGGAACTTGGGGACGGCTTTCTCCTGAGCTGCTAGGATTTCCTTCTTGAAGAGCACCCAGCCCTCATGGACACCTTTGCCTTCAAGGAGCGCCTCCCACGGGACTTTTCCGACCAGCCTTCTGAACAGCCCAAAGTCTGCTCTCTGAAAGTTGAGGGCGACTGTTCTGCTAACCTCCTTCTTCATCTCACCCCGCACCGAGAACTCTATCATCTTATGATCGCTTTGCCGCAAGCGTCCTCCAACTTTCACATCCCCCACCAGTCCTTCTCTGTTCACAAACAGTAGGTCCAGGAGGGCACCGTCCCTTGTCGGTTCGCTCACCAGCTGTGTGAGGAAATTGTCTTCCACACACTCCAGGAACCTCCGGTACTGCTTCCTTTCTGCTGTATTATACTCCCAGCCTATATCCAGGAAATTGAAGTCTCCCACAAGGACTAGAGGTAGCGATTTTGAGACTACACTCAGTTGTTTGTAGAAGAGCTCATCAGCTGCTTCTTCCTGGCTGGGTGGTCTATAGCAGACTCCCATTACAATCCCTTCCTGCCCATGGACTCCTCTGATTTTCACCCACAGGCACTCAGTCCCATCCTGACCATAGTCCAGTTCGAGGGTATCAAAGCCCTCTCTAACATAGAGGGCTACCCCGCCTCCTCTTCTGCCCTTCCTGTCCTTCCTAAAGAGTTTATACCCCACCATGGGTACGCTCCAGTTGTACGAGTCATCCCACCACGTCTCCGCAATGGCAACGATATCGTAGTCTCCTTGCCCTACCACAGCTTCCAGCTCCTCCTTCTTATTTCCCACGCTGCGTGCATTGGTGTAAATGCACTTCAGCTGGGCAGGTGTAGCTTCAGCCTTCGCAATAGGGCTTCTCCCCAACTGAGCGGTCCTTGACTTAACTAAGGCCACAGTGCCAGTTTGCTGCCTACCATCCCCAAGTGCACTCACCCCCTCTTGCTTAGTGGTGATATACTGGCAGGCATCGCCAGCACACCACCCCTTTGCCTCTGAAGTCTCACCTCCAGGCTCACTCCCATCCTGCCTGGCCTCCATCCCCTCCTCCCTCACATCTAGTTTAAAGCTCGATTTATGAACTTAACTAGGTTTTTGGGAAGGGCTTTTGTCCCCCTAGGAGACAGGCGTGTTCCATCCCTGGTAAGAAAGCCTGGGGGTGCGTGGGCCTCCCCATGGTTAAAGAACCCAAAGCCCCTCTTCTCACACCAGTCCCTAAGCCATTTATTAACCCGTTTCTTATTCCTCATTTCATGCTCCTGGTTCCTTAGTATTGGGATGGAGTTGAATATTACCTGTGCCCCAGAGCCCTCGATCATTCTCCCAAGTGCCTTGAAGTCCCTTTTAATGGCTTTAGGCCTTCTATGTTCTATTTCCTCATTACCAATTTGAAAAACTAAGAGCGGGTAGTAGTCGGTGTCTTTGACCAGGGAAGGGAGCTTTCTAGTAACGTCCCTCACTGATGCTCCCGGCAAGCAGCAGACCTCTCTATGGAGCGGGTCTGGCCTACAGATGGGACCCTCCATACTTTTGAGAAGGGAATCCCCCAAGACAATCACCCTCCTCTTCTTTTTAACCGAGGATGTTTTTAAGGCTGTGGGAGGTTGATGGGGTTTCGGAAACATTTCTAGGCTGTGGGTGCAGCCCTCTTCGTCTTTAGGGCTTGGATGCACCTTCAGCACCTCATATTCGTTCCCCAGAGAGATCTGGGGGTTAATTGCCTGGGTGGGGGGAGCAGGTTTCCTTCTCCGGGCAGGAACCTGCTGCCATTCCCCCTCTCTGTCTCTCCCATCCTTGCAGCTTACCGGTGGGTGGTGCTCAGTTTCACTGGCTCCGGCAGCCTGTGAGAGGGTCCTGCTCCACTCATCTATCTCCCTTTCACATTCCTTGATGGCCCTCAGCCTAGCCACTTCTTTCCTCAGCTCTTCCACCATATGCAGCAGTTCCCCAACCCGAGCACAGCTTCCACAGGAGGAGCCAGTGCCAGAGGCGTGAGCCACTATGGAAGGGGGGCATTGCCTGCACCCCAGGGTCTGGGTAGCTGCATGTGCCCACTGGGGCTCCGTCTGGGTGGCAGCCTCCACCATGCTTGGTGCGGCCTTAGTCTTTCATCGGGTATCCACCATTTTCCTCAATCCCTTCCGACCGTGCTCCAGCCCTTCCCTGCTCGCCCTGCCCGCTTGAACTGCCGCTCAAACTGCCTTGTTTAATGAGCCCCGCACCTCTTTGCCCCACTCCTCTTCACCCGTGCTCCCTAAGGGCCCTTTAAATCCCCCGCGGGAGCTTCCGGGACCGCCCCCTCCCGTCAGGCACCGCGCGGGATCGGGCCGTTGAGCCCGGAGCCCGGCGCCGATTTTCCGATCGAGTTTTTTAGGGTTTTTCCCCGTTCGGGAAGCACCCAATCGCCTATGGCTACCCCAAAAAGCAGAACTCACCGTCCTGTCGCTGGATGCAGCTGAATAAGTATTTGTGGTGTATCGTTTGCTTCATGCAAGTACAACACAACCTTGATAACCACGTACTGTTGCCAGTCACTGAAGGCTTGTTAATATGTAAAGAATATTAGGGCACACTGCCCAAGACTGCCTTGAAAGCTAATATCACATCCCAGATCTGACTGTTGTAAGTGACCGATGAAATATGCAACATGAGCCAGCCTCTATAAGATAAGTGAATGCAGAGCTGGTAAACCACACTACCGATAGGATCTGTGCAGCATGCCATGGCCTGACCAGAGACCTGGAAGGTGCTGCATCACCCCTGGATTTCCAGCATCCCAAGGGCACATGTGTTTTTATTACTTACCATCACCTTGTCTTGGATATTAATAAAACAGTTATGTTTCTTGAACACTTTGGTGCCTTTCTTGTTGGGCCCAGAAAGAAATAGCACCTCCTGGTGCAAAAAAAGCACTATAGACATATTATTACAATAGTAATTCTGATGATCATGTACATAGTCAGACATGATTCTGGAATTTTATGCTATATTTGCTTATCACACATCAAAACCCAATAAGAAGCAGATGTTGACACTGGTTTTAAAAAGTAAGGCATGCAAAAACTGCCTGCTTAAACATCTGAATACCTTAACATACTCCGGATCCCACTGTATGCTCTGGTAGGCTGAAAATGCTGCTTCTCTCCATTTACCAAGGTTGTACAAAGCAGTTGATCTGTTGCAGTATAACACAGCTATGTCCCTGGCACACCTGAAAATGTTTTTAGCATAACTGTTTATTTGCTTGAAAAAGGACACATCGTACTTTATAGTTAGCAACAAGGAAAAAAAAATGTCTACATATCACGCACCTAAACAAATGATAGGTAAAAATGGAGTTGTAGAAAATAAAGATAATTTGAACATCAGCTATAAAACCTCTTAGTGACATCTTAAACAATATCTTAATGATACTCTTAGCGATATTCTGGTCTCTTCTGAAGCAGAAAGCAAACTCATTGGAATAATGGAGTATTAGGATTTAGAATGAATGTAGACCATCCTGACACACCTAAACGTGGCTGAGAAAGCCGTTGTTCAAGGACAGGAGAAAACGGACACATGAATGGAAGCTATTAGATGGGAAGAATGCTAAATATATCTTGTTCACCAAAAAACCTCAACATATCTTACTGTACCATCACTTAATGAAGTCAGCAGAATTATCCACATTCACACTAGGAAAGAAATAAAGAAATGTATTTTAAAGAAGAGAGCATACTTAAGTATATAAAGCATCTGCTAGATCCAAGAGTTTCTGGAAAGAGCCGCACACAATTTAGGACTAGTCCACGGGGTACTGGTGAGCCTGGAAAGCCTGTCTTGCAAACAGTATGTGCCACAGAACTGCACCCTTCACCTTATTCCAATCTACTAATTTATAATCAAGAAAGCTCTTTCAACTACACTGAATGTGTTCAGAGCACAACTCCTGCATGCAAGCAAGGCCTGGCAATTTATGGCAAGGGGAAAGGAGGCGCTCAGCCCCACTCCCTGTGAGGGGCAGGCACTGGATGTAACCTAGTTGGCTCTACCCTTGCTTGGTCCTACTCCCAGGAAGAGCAATTCCTGTTTAATTACAAAACTAGTACACTAAAGAGTGTGACAAAAGATACAAGAAGTATAGCTCTCAGGGCAAGAAATGGAGTTCCGAGTCAACAGTAGTATCATAAAAATTTCAGACTTGTCTTATAGTTTGACATGTTGTAACTCAAGAATACTTACGGGACCCACTGCATTAACCAACCGAGCATATGTAGAGCTTGATCATACTTTCTGATGGCCAAAGCATAATTTCCATTTTTGAAATCCTGGTTCCCAGCTTCTCTCATAAGCTGTGCATATTCCATGGCATCCATGCTAATTAAGGTGGGAGGAAAATAAAACAAAAGCATTGATTTGTGAGACATTTCTCTCCCTAAAATCCACTTAAATTTTCACCTTTGTTTTTGGCATATTTGAAAAGCAGGACAAAACAGCACATCTTTTTTGTTTGTTGCAATTGCAATAATAAAATACAACTCATAATAGCTCATCTTTACAGTTCCTGCCTCAACTTCCCATCCATTTTTTAATCAACCTTGGCTAACCAATTCTACCACTTGTGTGCACTTTTTCTAGTTTTTTGCTTCAAGTCTAAAACCATATTTTAAATGAAGATTCCAAATTATTTAAATGTGTATCTGCACATTAAATGTGGGAGGAAATATCTGAGAGAACAGAGCTCATATGCTTTAGAAATACACGAAGCTATAAATCTCAATTAAACACAAAATTCATTTACTTGGGTTTTATTTCTCTTTATGACTTTTTTGTCCAGTCTCTCTGGCTAGATATTCAATAATCAAATGTATTCAAAACTGTATTGAAGCTTGATTACTTCATGCAAATACTCTACCGTAAGTATATTAATAGTGCGCAAAGACCTTGAATCCAACTTAAAACAATTATTAAAATGAATATAGCAAGCACCTGAAGAAAACAAAAGTTGAAACAGCATCAACTGCAACAGATTGAAAAAATATTTCATCATTAAAATTGTAAAACCAGCTTCATTACGTAAAACTAATCACACAGCCAAGCAGCTAGATAAAGGAAACAAATCCAAGAGGAAGAAAAACTACATGTATGTTAAGAAACAGCACATCAAGATCACAGACAAGGAAAAAAGTGAACGCTAAAGCCTTGTGTAGAATCATTCTTCACAGATGGACTTTACAATTAAAAACCATTTCCATTACCTGCAAAAAACTGTATGAATTTCTCAAATCACAGTACAATTCAAAGCCTAATTCACCAAAAAGAATGCAAAGAATTACTTATTATCCAGATGTTAGCAGCCTGAAACAAAACAAGTAACAGTATGTAATTCCACTGCCTGAGAACACAATCTGCAAAATCTCATTACCACAGAGAAAACTAGATATTTTTAAGTATGTAAACCTACAGACAAACCAAGAAATACTACCAATGTATTTCCTCTATAGTACTCCTCATGATGAATCTGAAACATCAAGAATCAGTACTATATTCTGAATACAGAGATATGAAGAGGCACACTACAGATGGCATTGCACCTCCCCCATTTATCCAAGTGCAAGAGGCGTTCAGCGGGATGACATCTGCACTGAGCAGACATTGGAACAGCAGCCCACAACTCTGAAAAGGAACAGCACAAGAACCAAGCGCAACTGTAAAACTCAGATCCAGACTGCCTGGGAAAAAGCCAGTCAGAAATTAGGTCTTATTTAACTAGACAAGTAAATACTCTGTGATGATGTCTGCAAACCAAACACGCTAATTCCAGGGAAGCACCAAGAACAGTTGGAATTCCTGGCTATAAACTAAACTGAAGAAAAATAGGTCCCACCTACCATGACCCCTCACTCTAGTGGAGTTCTTGCAACATTTACTCTAGTGACATGACTCAGCCCCAGCTGGCAACAGAAGCATGTCCAACCCTCCTCTCTGCCTTGAAGGGAAGGTGAGGAGAATCAAAAAGAAAAGGGTAGTACTTGTGGGCTGGATAAAGACAGTTTAGTAGAACAGCAGAGGAAGAGAAAAATAACAATAAAAGAATATACAAAGCGAATGACACACAGTGCAAGTGTCTAGTTGTCTTAGATCCCATTTCCCAGAACTAGAGTTTCCCCAGTCAAAACTCCAAAATGTAGGTCATGTCAATAACCGGGATGACTGTTGCAGGCTTTTGCAACTACACTCAAGTTTACAGACCCGAGATACAGAGGCACGCAAATCTGACATCCAAGTTAATGATCCAAAAGAATCACTACGATCACTAGCACAGCATGTCTTGCTATTGCCCAACATCCTCCTGTGGCATAAACAATTTTAACTCAAAACCAGTGGAATAACTGAAGGTCTATTGATATAAAATCAACTGAGCGTGGCAAGCATTAAACAAAAGTGTTGCTGATTACTGTGGCCTAACCAGCACCAGTAAAGATCACAACTGCATCTGACTATGACTAATGAGAGATTTTGCCATGGTGAGTGTTGTGGGTTAACCCCAGCACAGAGGTAAGCACTTACTTCCTCCCAACTCCCAGTGGGATGAGGGAAGAGGAGAGAAAGAGTAAAAGCAGGAAAACTTGTGGGTCAAAATAGAAATTGTTTGAAAAGCAAATGAAAAGCAGGAGATAAAGAAATAAAGCAAAACAAGTGATGCAAAGACAGTAATTTGCCACCTCCCACATGTAGACCAGTGCCCAGCCAGCTCCCAAGCTATGGTTGTCTAATGCTCTAAGAGGAGTGTAAAATAAGAACTTTGCCCTACTTCAAGGGAATTTCCCCCCTATCCTGTTTACAGGAACCAGATGTGGTAGGAGGTCATGCTGTCCTTAGTGTCCAAGAACACTGAGGCAGCAACCCCAGACGCAGTGGGAGGTCATGCTGATCTGAGGACTAGCCTGACTCAGCAACCCTAAGAGTAACTACTACTGAGTAACTAGATGTTCCAGGGAAGTATGTGGACCTCGATGATCCCAAGAGGAACACAAAAATGACAGAATATAAACAGTATTTTGCAGAGGTAGAAGGTTTGGCTTAGCAATAAGTGACTGATAGTCAATCACTTTTATAGTACAAAAGCCCAGTCCTACCTTCAAACAGTCAGGATTCTAGCTCACTCCCCTCAAGAATTGTTTGGGATTCCTCCCTTGAGCAGAGACACCCATCAAGGTTACTCCTTGAGACTGAGAGAAAGAGATCCACCCACAGACTGTCAGTATGGGTGAGTAACATCAATCTCTATAGAATCATTATTTATTAAGCTAGTAACATCAAGCTCTAAAATAATTACTTACTAATCTATATTGACTTGATCTAGTAAATTATTGATTTATTTGAATATCGATTTAATGCTATACCTTTTATAACATATAGTAAATGTTCTGATTAATTTACTGTAGCTTGACTCACATTGTTATCAGTAACAAGTTTCACTTTACATACAGACATGGTCTAGTCTGCCATCCTTAACTCCACAGGACATCATAAATCACTACCACCCATAACAACAGCCACAATTGCTCAGCAACCCCTACAGTAGGATAGGGGAGAGAATTGAAAAAGCTTCTGAGTTGAGACAAAGACAGTTTAATAGGACAGCAAAGTAAGCTATCATGATGATTATGACGATAATGTTAATAATAATAGAATATACAAAACAAGCGGTGCATGATGTAATTGCTCAGCACACACTGACTGACACTCACTCCATCCTTGAGCAGCAATGTTCCCTGGTCAACTCCCCACACTTAGTACGCTAACTGAGCATTAAATCATGTGCTATGGAATATCCCTTCGGGCAGTGTGGATTAGCTGTCCTGGCTGTGCCCCCTCACAGTTTCTTGTGCACTTCCAGCCTCCTCACTGATAAAGCTGAAAAGTTGACTTAGGATAAGCACTACTTAGCAACACCAGTGTGTTATGTTATTCTCATACTAAATCCAGAATACAGCACTGTATCAGGTCCAAGGAAGAAAATTAACTCTACCCCAGTGTCATGGTCCATGCCTATGTGGACGCATGATGGTTCATTTCAGCTATGAACACTGAGTGAAAAAAAAAAACAAACAAAAAAAAAACAAACTAAAACAAGTTGGGGGAGTTAAACTTCAATCCAAACAGTAACTTTATTAATTGTGCCCAAGAGAGAATAAGGAAAAAGATGGGGAGATTAGGGAAGAAAAAGGGGTTTATAGCTACCACCACAGGTCCTCACACATCCAGCGTCTCTGGGGGTCCCGGTACAAAAGGCATTCCACTGCTTCTGTCTTTGATCGATATGATCTCACAGTGGGGAAGATCTTCAAAATTCAGCTGCTCCAGAGCTGTCTTTTATACTAGTCAATCTCCCTGCGACCTGTCTTTGCTTCTGTGGAGATGTGCCAATCTCCACCTAGGAGGCCACACTTGCCAAGAGAAGAGTGTCTGCTTTGGAGGCAGGTCTCCTCCCCTTGCACATGCACTCCTCCTGGCAGTGGTGGTCGACTTGGGGTTCCCTGATGAAGGCCAGTAGTCATCATCTTTCACAACAGTAAGGAGGCTTGGAGGTACAAGCATGCTCAGTTGGGGTATGGGTCTGTGGTGAGTCCCATCATTAATTCTCCTGTCTACTTTTCCCTTGCTTCATGGATCTTTAACAATAGTAGGGAGCAGGGAGGCTTGGAGACAGGTATAAAATATTCTCGAGATAATGAGGTAGGTACAGGTAGGAGGGAGGCTTGGAGATAGGTACAAAATGTTCCGTGCTAGTTCTGTACCAGCATCAGCTGTTTTCCTACATCTGTGATTACAGTCAAGTTTTGAGGCTTAGCACCCAATGAGAAATGTTGAGGCAGAAATCAATCCTTTCACCGATTCTTAAACCCAGTCAAAAGCAGGACACTCTCTAAGCCTCCCCCTCTCCATACTGCTGAGCATGACGATACATGGCATAGGCTATCCCTTCAGTCAGTTTGGGTTATCTGCCCAGCTGCGTCCCCTACCAACCTCTTGCACATCCCCAATCTATTCACTGGGGAGGGCAGAGTGAGAAACAGAGACAGCTCCAATACTGTGCAAGCACTGCTCAGCAACAGCTAAAAAATTATTGTATTATCAGCGTTAGTTTGGTCACAAATTCAAAACTCAGAACTGTAGTGGAAAAAAATTAACTCCATCCCAACCAGATACAGTACAGTAAGATAGGTTCTCCTCATAAAGCAGGGATTTCTCCTAAGCTATGGAGTCTGAGACACATAAATGTGCTGGCATACCCTAAAGTCCAGGAAACCCTTCCAAGTGCATTGCTGAGACCTTGTCCTTCAAAGAAAAAACAAACAAAACCAGACACGATTGTGTACTCTATTCACTTTTTTAAATGCCTACTGAGGCCACCAGCACAAGTATGTCAGCAAAATGAAGCATATTAACTTCCACTCAAAGAATTAAAACAAAAGATTATACACTAAAGTCAAAAAGAATCAGTTCCAATCCCTACTGCTGGCAGGGGGCAAAATTCCTATTTATTTCACATGTTGCCAATTCTTACGTTACATGATGGCCAGTGTCCCACTGAACTGCTTCAGTCAGACTGTCCTCAGAAGTAGGGCAGTTCTGGGGGTTTACAAGACTAAGTTGATTCTTCTCACTTCAGCAAATAAGCTTGAAAACACAAACAGAGGATGCTCAAAAAACCTATTTGTCATTCTTGAAAAATGTTGCGATCTTACGCCAGCTATCAGTCTCAAGAAGCCATTTTGATGTCAGCAACACTAAAAGCTCCATAAATCTCACCTGGCAACACTAAAAACTTTACAAAACTCAGAATGAACTCAAAGTGTCTGGTTTTTGTCTGCATCTGGTTTACATGTTTTAAAAGAGAAATTGTGTGACACTGCTTATTCACAGAGCAGAAGTGGAAGATCGAAATGGCATGCTTTTAATTGTTGTTGATACTGAAAGTTAAGCTTTGAGGTTCCATCCAGTCACATCCCGAAGGCAGTAGGACTCAATTGTATTTAAACATTCAGTTTATTACCTATAATATTACAATTCTAAGTCAAGAATATAAGCTTAAGTCTAGACCAAAATTAGCATCCTATAAGGGTCTGGAAAGGACCATATGACCTGTACAAAGGTCAGTGATAGTCTTTAGATGTTTCCTCAAAGCTGCTGCGAGTGAAGTTTCTGCAAACGATCTAGTGTCCGTGGGTTGCAAATGACATCGGGGGGGCAGGGGGGAAGGTGTCTCAGGCCAGCTGAGAAGAAGCTCCATTTTCTGCTCGTTCCTGTCAGTCTTTAATAGATCGTTCTGAACATCTGGGGTCCCAGTCCACAAAAACTTATCAGCAGCACCAGTGGCCTGAGAAACAACAGACTGCCGCACAACCTCCACCAGTGTGTATGAATCCAGACAATTGCAGGATCGTAGATCAGGATGTTCCCATCACAAAGAACTCTTATTAATAATCTTATTAATACTTTTGTTTTGAGGACCACTTCTGAGTCTTGTTTTGTTTCACAGTTAGGATGTATATCCACACACTTGTGTTGGTATGTGGGAGAGGGGTGTGACCATGGGCCAGTTTGGTCATTCTGATAGGCAAAACGAGTGGCAGAGACGTAATCGCCCATTCTCCCAGATGTATCGTTGCTGCAGATGGGCTCCGAGATGCCCGCTGATACAGAGTGGCCACCAGACCTTCATCTGGTTCCATTCCACATCACTGACTCAGTAAAGCAGGAGCCCACTTCAGCAGCTTCGGGGTGTGGGGGGTAGGAGGATATGTCACATCCCTCTGGTATTACTTGGTGATACAATAACATTTTTATTCTTGAGGCACAATAACTTTCCATAATGCAAGTAACAAATGAAGTATAGTACTATGGGAAGCTCTATATCAGAATTAAAATTAGCATCCTCACGTTGCCTTGAAATCTGACCTCTTAAGACTGTGCATTCCTTATTCCTATTAGGCAGAGGAATAAATAATCTTTGCTTTTTCTCCCTTAAACTAACAGGCAGACACCACCAAATGGCCAGAGGTAGGGAAAGAAAAAGCCCAACAACACATCTTAACTGTGGCTGACTGATAATTAAATACATTTCATCAGCATTTGAATAATTCATGTTTTCTCATCAGGAAACCTCCAAACTCTCATTAGCTCTTGTGCAACTAAAGCATGCTGACTATGAGAGCATGGTGCCACCAAGAAGGAACTGTTGTGTCACTCCAACCTTCTACATCAGAGGGATCTCTCCAGCCATGCGCCCACCACTGGCACCATCCATCCAGGCAGTCCTGCAGTCATACAGCAAAACGACACTACAATACGGCCTTCCACATGACACATACAGTATTTCCTGGTATATATGTATGCGAATGCCAGTGCAGGCCCAAGAAAAGAAAAGAAAAATACAGGATGAGAATGGTCTAGTATGTCAGAACTTGAGGAAGCAATGCTCTGCCTGCTAGCCAGTTTTATTTGCTTTCCTGACAATAATGACAGCTACCAAAGACGTATTTACAGAACACAGCCTCCTTTGAACACATAAGCAGAACACTAACAGTGAAAAGCAGAAAAAAACCTCCTCTTTCAGGAGCTTTGTTATTCCAATGAATGCTGAAATGACAAAGGAGAAGTCTTGAAATCACCTGTACTCTCAGCAGAGGCACTGGACAAATCACAGACATAAAAATAAAAGCCCTGCAGTCAGGATAAAGAGGTTATAACTGACCAGGCCATAAGTAAACACATTAGGAAATCTCATGCAGAAGAAAGGAAAGAAGTTAAGATTCAGATATGGCCATTCTCATGGATCTGTTTAGTCTGGAAAAACTGTAGTGGTATTTGTGATTATCAGAACATTTTAGCTGAATGTTCAGCCAGTATCTCATAAAGAATGCGTTTAGCCTTTCAAAATACATCAGCTCCTCTTGGGGAGAAGCCGGTCAACTCAAATTAAAAGCCTATGATTCGGACCATTTCTCATTAGATATCCCTGTTATTAGGGATAGATTCAGATAGATAGGGAGAGCCTATCATTAGATAGATTCTCATTCTGCCCTACAAAAAAAAAAAGTTTCTTTAACAAGACATCTTGACAGATTCATACTAAAACCTGAAAGTGGCAGAAGACTCTTTGCTCCCAGTAAAAGCCAACACCACTTGGAAAACAAAGAATCAGATTCGAGTGCAAATTTGAAACAAATTAGGGCAAGCAGAGCAGCACAGTTATAGCTTCTTATCAATGAATGTTGTCCTAAACTTAGCAGAAATTGGATCAAATTAACTTTCTTTATTGCTTCTGGGCCCTATGGCCAACCAGTGCCCTTTGCATCGCACTACTCCAGAGATGAGGACAGCACGCATATCTGTAGCTGTGTTTGCCTCTAAAAGGACAATGAAACTCATTTCCCAGGTAGATGAAGGCAGAAAACTTTATAAGGCTGTGTACAGGTCTCCAGTTGAGATTGTTTCAATCTCCATAACTGAAAACAAACAACCAAAAACATTACCTTTTTTTCACTTCTCCAGATACCCTTTTTGCTTCTCCAGATATCCTTCCCTCCTAAGCATTCAGCCAGAACCAGCATTAGGGAAACTCAGCCTACCTTTTCATGGCTCCACGAGTGCAGCACCATGCTGAATCCATTCATGTTGCCAGCACAAAGCACATCTCACTCTTGTGACAGGATGCTGCTCTGGAGCTAGCATGCAAGTGTTATGTCTGTATTTTGAAAGTCAGCTATGAGACTTCTCAGTTCTGGCTGTGTTTTCAAGAGATAACTAAATGGCTGCTAGCGCACAGAATGAGATATAACATCCCAGACTGCTCTTCATTTCATAACAAGCTTTCCCCTGGAAAGCCGCTGTGTAGTACACTGATGATTTTAGGGCATGGATACTGTCAGGAACAAGACATGAATCCTTAACAAGACTCGGAAAATGACCAGGGTATGAGTAGTACAGACATCACAATGGTCTGTTAATTCCTCAAGGGGGGAGCAAGTAGACTACAAACACAAGAAAAACCAGACTCTGTCTTATGACTCTGCTCTCGGCAGGGCTAGCCTGAATGATCTTCCAAGGTCCTCCTCCTTTACATTACCTGTACTTTGGTTCCTATTTATGCAAACTGTTATAAAGCAATTATTACTAGTAACTATGCCCAGATGTGTGATGTCTCCTGCTAGCCGCATACCAAACTCTCATATTTGACATATTGCTTGGCAGCTCAGTTCCTCTTCAGATGCATAACCAGCAAGCAAGATCACAGAAACAGGACCCAAACTCATCAGACTGGCTCCTACAGATCACTTGGGATGTCCTGAGCCTGCTCATAAGGTATCTTCACGTCCCAATTTGGGAAGCCCTCTAGAAAAATTACAAAGAAAAATAACGCTACTGAAAGACAAAAATTACAGCGCTGGCAGGTCATAGGCAAGATCCTCAATGCATTGGTGATTAACCAGCAGGGCAAAGGGGGGGATTCTGCCTCTCCACTCTGCTCTTGTGAGACCTCAGGTGGAGTACCACATTCAGTTCTGGAGTCCTCAGCTCAGGAAGGATGTGGGTCTGTTCAAGTGAGCCCACAGGAGGGCCACGAAGATGATCAGAGGGCTGAAGTACCTCCCCTATGAGAACAGGCTGAGAGAGTCGTTCAGTCTGGAGAAGATAAGACTCTGGGGAGACCAGAGTCTTCCAGTAGTTAAAGGGGGCTTACAGGAAAGCTGAGGTCTTCATAAAGGAGTGTGCTGATAGGACATCGGGTAACGGTTTTAAGCTGAAAGAGGTTAGATTTAGATTAGAAATTAGGAAGAAATTTTATCCTGTGAGAATGCTGAGGCACTGGTGCAGTTTGCCCAAAGAAGTAGTAGATGCCCCATCCCTAGAGGTGTGTAAGACCAGGCTGGATGAAGCTTTGAGCAACCTGATGCAGTGGAAAGTGTACCTGTCAATGGCAGAGGGGTTAGAAGTGGATGACCTTTAAGGTCCCTTCCAACCCAAACCATTCTATGATTCTATGAATTTGGCAACACGAGTCCTCACACAAGGCCATGACATGTCATCCTGGATTTTAGGAGGCATCTCAAATATCCTACCTCCTTTTCTCATCAGCTGAGCTCATGACAAGCACACACAGACTGGCTTTGGTTGAAGATTGCTTTACAGCTTACAACAGCAACAGCATTGCCTTGTTCCCCTGCACATCCTGTTTTGCTAGGAGAAATATAACAGGCCCTTTTTAGCTTTCAGTTTCAAATGATTCTCCCTTCTTACCTACCAGTAACAACAACTAAGAGAACATACAGTCAAGGCAAGTGTGGAGTTGCATTTTTGAGAAAAAACTCTGTATATTCATACACATGACCTCCAGTAGCAGCACATTTTAATAAACCAAGAAAAGGCTTGCAACTCTCTCCTTATATACAGAAAAAAAAAACCTGATGCAGACATATTCAGTATTCTATTTACACACTGTCATTACTGTTTTACAGATACCAAAAAACTGAAACATCACAGAAGAGTGTAAACAGTTAACTCTACTTCCTACCTAAAAAAACAACCTTGAAATCCCTAGTCTGGCTCAGCCATATAATACCTAACTCAGTCCAAAAGGGAGGCGTTTACACTGCTGCAGTTGTTTGCTCAAACTAATGATGTTCCTGTCATCAAACAGAGCTGACTGGGTAAGAAAGCAATAGAAACAGTCTCAGTATTTCCTTTGCATGGATTAGTTCATGATGACACCACACCTGGAATGGGGGGAAAAAAACTCAAACAAAACAACATTCCCCCTAACAGCAAGGTTGTGCAGTTCACAGGCAACACCTGACAAGTTTAACTGTATGGCAGTAAAAATACCAGTAGGGAACACTCCCTTATGCATGTTTTCACAGGAAAACAAAGCCTCTTCCCATTTGCAGTACTCCCACTTTATCAACCTGAACTTCATTCTCTGTAAACTGGGCAAAATCCACAAAGACTGCAAAGAGATCTTTTTGTTTGGTGGTTTTTTTTTTTTTATTTCTTCTGAAATACACACAATACCCGAACTCCTTTCCAAATGAAAAAATCTTATTTCATTCACTGACTACTCTATGACTTCGTACAACAGTTTTGCTTTTCAGGAGAAGAATCCAAAACCGCTAAAGACAATGTCCAGCTCAGGGCTGTGCCAAGGAGTCCTCTTTCTTTCTCTCAAGCACGGATACACCCCCACATCCCCCCAGATCGCCTGCGCGACCTGTGCGGGGCAAACACAACCCCCCCAGATGCCTGGCAGGAGCAGGAATGCACTCTTCTCTTTCTCCAGCAACCTTCCCACACATTCCCTGGCGGGATTCCCAACCAGCCCGGCCACCCCGCGCTCCATCGCCAACGAGCCACCACAACCCCTTGCCCGAACCGCGAGAACCTCCCACCTAAAAGCGCGTAGGAGGGTCACAACGCCCCAAGCCGAGGCACCCCCAAGGCGCACCATCGCACCCCCAAGGGGCACCATCGCACCCCCTGCAGAGCCCCGCGCGGCGCCGAGCACTGCGCAATGCCCGCGCAGGCAAGGCCGCGCAGGAGGGGGCGAGCAGAGCTCCCCCGCGATGGAGGCGCCCCTCAGCTGCGCCCTCAAGCCCCTCACGGGGCGGCCGCAGATCCCCTCCTCACCTGCCGGCCCGGACGCCAACGCGAGGCCCAGGGGAGCGCGCCGACCACCCCACCTAAGTACCGCGGCGCTACTGGCCCCGCCCACATCCATAGCCCCGCCTATATCCACTCTAGCCCGCCCCATCCGCTCTAGCCCCGCCCACATCCCGGCTCCGTCACTGGTCCCGCCCCTTAGCTCCTCCCACACCCTTAGCCACGCCCCGTTACGTAGCCGGTTTGCATCACGTAGCGCCGGCCCCGCCCCGTAGCCCCGCTCACAGGCCATAACCCAGCCTCCTTGGCCCCCAACACACCCTCCTAGACCCGCCCCTCGCCCCGCTCGTCACCTCCTCCCCGGTGGGGGTGAGGCATGTTTGTGTGTCTGTCTGTCTGTCCGTCTGTCCCTCCGTAACCCCCTCCGCTCCGGCTATCGGGGGTGGGTGGGAGGTGGGTGTTACCAAGTCAACCATATTTCAAATGACGTATCAGTGTCGTCCGCGTACGTGGGGAATCGCCGCTTGTCACCGTCCCGGTGACCCCTCCACCCGCGCCAGTGCCAGCGGGGGGTTCTCGAGCCAATCCCTTCCCGGAGGAAGCAGCTGCTTCTCTGGTCTTCCACGGTGTAAGGAAACCTAGAGAGTGAAGGCTTCTCCTGCTGTTACAGGATCGCTTCTCAATTCATCAGTTCCCACTATCGGTTCACACTGGACGAAGCAGATCAAGCCAAAGTTCAAGACTTTTTAGAATCATAGAATGGTTTGGGCTGGAAGGAACCTTAAAGATCATGCAGTTCCAAACCCCCTGCCATGGGCAGGGACATGCCAATAGATCAGGTTGCCCAAGGCCCCATCCAACCTGGCCTCGAACACATCCACAGCTTCCCTCGGCAACTTGTTCCAGCATCTCACCACTCTCATTGTGAAGAATTTCTTCCTTATATCTAGTCTAAATCTGCTCCTCTCCAGTTTGTAGTTGTTGTCGCTAGTCCTATCAATACAAGCCTTTGAAAACAGTCCCTCCACAGCTTTCTTGTAGCCCTTTTCAGGTAATGGAAGGTCACTATAAGATCTCCTCAGAGCCTTCCCCAGGCTGAACAACCCCAACTCTCTCAGCCTGTCCTCATAGGAAAGGTGCTGCTGCCCTCTGATCATCTTTGTAGCCCTCCTCTGGACCTGTTCCAACAGCTCCATACCCTTCTTATGTTGAGGATTCCAGAACTGGACACACTACTCCAGGTGAGGTCTCACAAGACCAGAGCAGAGGGGGAGAATCACCTCACTTGACCTGCTGGCCACACTTCTTTTTTTGGGTTTTTTTTGATAGATTGTTCAATAATCCACTTTTCTGCGAACCACATTTTTAATGTATTTTTTTCTCAGCCATCAAGTGTTGCCACCTGCACATCTTGCTCTTACAAAAATTAATTTCAGCTAATCGTCCATCCTCTGCACTAAGTTTTTAACCCAGATTATCCTTGTAGTCATTTAGGTACTGGAGAAATGAAGTAATGGTAACTTTAGCATGGGTAGTTTTACTGCCTTGCTCTGAGGGCAACAAAATAATGAGGCAAAGCCACTTAAAAAAAAAAACAAAAACAAAAACAAAAACAGTCAGAAGAGTCCAGTGAGGACCTTGTCTGTCTTTTGGCCCCTGATCCCAGATCCATGTATTCCTGAATTCAGCTCCTGAGCCCAGCTCCCTCCTAGTTTGGGACCCTTTTCTTCTGCCCACTCTGAAGCATCTGTGGTGAAGTAGTCATCGAGGGGGGTGCATCAGCAATTTTGTATGTATTTTATAATTTATTATTATCATTATTAATTCATTAAGGCTGGTTTAGTTTAGTTTCCAACCCACAAGTTTTTTTTTCCTCTCATTTCCCCTTTCCCTGGGTGGGGTGGGAAGGAATTTGGGACGGCTACAACTGCTCACTTTTTAGCTGTCAAATTTGATCAGGCCGGGGCTAAACCATGACAGGCATATGAGAAGTAATGGATCAGTTTTGCTGCAGCTGGTTTGTATGTTTAATTATCTTGTAATATAAATCTGTCTTGTATCAAGAGATAATATCAGACAATCTCCAGACAAGGACGAATAACCTGAAAGGATAAACACTCTCTTAGAGTTGCAAGAATTTATTGATATGCTTAGTTGTCTTGTAAGTTGTAGTTGTCTTGGGTCAAGAGATAACCTGACATGGTTAGATAACCTGAAAAGATAAACATTCTTTGAGGACTTACTTGGTTCTTTGTCTAAAACTAGTATATATACCTACTGCTTTTGTAAGATGGGATGCCTCATTTAGAAGGGCATCCAATTCAGTGCTGAATTGTAAAATAAAAATATTATTGCCATGGCTTCGAAGACTTTGTCCTTTTCAATATTTTACCAGTGAGTAAGTGTTCCTTACAGGCAGAAAGTGGAAAACACTGCCTTTTGTCTTGGAAGGGACTCTGACTCAGAAACACTGGTGCAACACACAGCCTTTGTTACATCTGTTTGCAAGCCATAGGTGTGTTTATTAAACCAGTCACCAGACAGAAAACAAAACTTTTTTTTTTTTTATTAATTCAGCTGTAGAAACGAAACTTGGCAGCTTGCAAGCCTTTCACCAGTGTGCAGCAGGACGTCCCTTTCTCAATCAGAGGGAATTACTTCCAAAAGCTGCGTCCCTGCCATGCACACACATTGCCAGTGAATTACCAAGTCTGCAACTTATTGCGTTACCTGATTCTAAATAAGTAGAGAAGGAACAGAAACTGAAAAGGGTCAGCCCACTTGGGAAGGCAGGACTGCCTGCCTGAGTGCACAGGCGGTCAAACAAGCAGCTAGGTGTACTGGCTGGTACAGAGTGCTTCAGTGCAGATTAAGGAGTACTGGGTGGAGGTGTTCATGAAGTGCAGCAAGCCAGCATAAAAACATGTATAAAGCCCTTTCTGCCTAACTCCTGCACTCCTACTATCACAACTGCAGCATAGAGGTACTGCTGTGGGTACATTTGCAAGGGAAAATTTTTATTTCATTTGAATGAATTCATACATCTGAGCTCGTGATGGAGGTGCATCCATTGCACAGAAGGGTTGGGCCTCGGCACACACTTGATGCTTGAAATAGTGCGTTTTAGTTCTGCTCCTTTTGCAGTGATGGGAAAACCCAACTTCGATGGGAAGAACACCTTTTGTAAAAAATCCAGGGAAGAGAATTGCAGTGCATGTTGCAAGCACTAAGCCATGCTGAGGTTGAGGAAGCTAGTCTACCAACTCTTGCTTTCCTGAGCAGCCAGCATCTCCCAGGTCCTGAAAGCACAGCACCAAGCCCAGATACTAATTCCTCCTACCAGAGACCTGCATCTGGTGGGGTGCAGACTCAGCTCCCAGCTGAAGGCAGTACATCTATTGTAGCATCAACATGCACCTAACACTGACGCAACCAGAACTGGTAAATTGACACTGTTCTCTCTCCCTTGAGGACCCAAGCAAACAATACCATATTTCAGGCCCCCAGGAACACTAATCAGCTTTAAAGGCCCTGACCATCCTCATCTGCGACACCCCCTAGCCCACAGACCTGGTGACTACTGGGCTGTGGATGACCCAGCTTCCCCTCACCAGACGTGATTCTGACCCTCAGCCGCAGGCTGGCATCTCTGCCCAGCCTCAGCCCATTCCCAGCCCCATGTTGCTGCCTGATGGATGCCCTCTGCTGGGGGCTGTGCCCAGCTGGACCCCAGCCTGCCCAGCCTCCTCACTGGGGGTGGTGGGATGGGGAAAGGCAGAATTCTCCTTGGCTAACTTTCTGCAGCTAACTCTCCATGGTGGCCAACTCTCCATGGGACAGCTCTCTGCGGGACACCTCTACACAGCTGACTCTCCGCAGGGACAACTCTACATGGGGAGCCCTGAATTCCTAGCAAGAGCCCCCATCAATGTTCAAAGGCTTTGCAGAGCTCGGTGCATGCCAGGGAAAGGATGAGGACTGGTGGCATCTACCAGACTGCTCGCTGCCAGATGCTTGGGGCTACCTGCAGAGTTCTCCCAGTAGAGATTCAGCTGTGTAGAGGTGTCCCTCTAGCAGTTGTCCGTACAGGGTTGACTGTGGAGAGTTGGCTGCAGAGAGTTGTCCTAGACCCGCAGGATGGACCCTGGGCGGGGAAGCCCCTGTCTAGCTGATCTCCTGGGAAATCCTAGCGTCTCCACATCCCTTCAGAAGCAGCTGTCCCTTGCTGCTCTCTAATGTCATACATGGAAAAAACCCATGTTTTTCCTAGTATAACTACATGCACAAGAGAATTAGTCAACAAAAATACACTGACCATAGATGATGTTTCCAGCTATTACAGCTATGAGGGCAGAAGTTTGTGGTGTAGGTGTGGTGTAGGTGTATTATCAGGGTGATTATTTCAGGATGTTTTTTAACTTTAAAAGCATATCTCCAGACTGACGTAGTAGTACTGGTGATGAACTTCTCTTTACCATAGTTTATTTCTGAGGTCAAGAAACTTGTCCTAGAGAAACTAGCTACTTCAGAATAATAGCTTTAAAAGAACTATTAATGATCTCTTCCCTCCCAGGGTTATAGTGTGGCTGTCATGGTCACTCCTGCACAAAATTGGCTCCTCTGAACAACAGGCGCATATTGCAACATCGGTCTTCCCCTGACTAGGTATGTAGTTAATCGCTTTAGATTTTTTTATCATTGGGAACAAGGTCTCTTCACAGAAGTGAAACTCAGAAGTGAAACTCAGAAGTGAAACTCAAATGTGAAAATTTGGCAGACCTCATTTGCTCTCCCTTAACAAAAAAGCCTTTTTTTACCTCTTGTGATTTACTTCCTTCCAGTTATGGCACAGTATGGAGGTAAACCACACACAAACCCCAGTTAATTTTTATTCAATTACAGATGTCAGTGTAGTTGCCACTGTGATGCAAACCTCAGTGCATCCAAAACCCTGCATGCGTTCTGACTGAAATCCACAGTGCTTTTGCTACTCCTGACAGCCATTGAAGAGAAACAAAATACCCTGACTACAGCCATGGTAAAAATTCCCCAGGCCTTGCCCAGTAAATGAATACCTACACACATTTACTAAAATGTGAGTTCTAAATATTAAAGCGTGCAGGTCACTGTAGGTGGGAGAGTATGACTTATCCTCTGTTGCACTTCTTTCTGGAAATTAAACATTTTGGTGTTTTTTACATTTATTTTACCTTAGAAAGCACAGGAATGTAGAGCTCATTAGAGAGTTCTTAGCCTAAGACTCAGATGTCCCTCAATAGCTAGTTCATCAGAAACGGCGTAACCAGCAGGTCCAGGGAGGTTCTCCTCCCTCTGTACTCGGCACTGGTGAGACCGCACCTCGAGTACTGTGTTCAGTTCTGGGCCCCTCACCACAAGAAGGATGTTGTGGCTCTGGAGCGAGTCCAGAGAAGAGCAACAAAGCTGCTGAAGGGGCTGGAGGACAGGCCTTATGAGGAGCGACTGAGTGAGCTGTGGGTGTTTAGCCTGGAGAAGAGGAGGCTGAGGGGAGACCTTATTACTCTCTACAACTACCTGAACGGAGGTTGTGGAGAGGAGGGTGCTGGCCTCTTCTCCCAAGTGACAGGGGACAGGACGAGAGGGAATGGCCTCAAGCTCCGCCAGGGGAGATTTAGGCTTGAGATTAGGAAAAAGTTCTTCACGGAGAGGGTGGTTAGGCATTGGAACGGTCTGCCCAGGGAGGTGGTTGAGTCACCGTCCCTGGAGGTGTTTAAGGTTAGGGTAGACGAGGTGCTTAGGGGCATGATTTAGGGATTGGTGGGTATGGTTGGATTCGATGATCCAGTGGGTCTCTTCCAACCTGGTTATTCTGTGATTCTGTGATTCTGTAAAGGAAAGGCTAAAGCTTTGAAACTTCATGTCCATTCTTGTAAGATATTTAAGTTAAAGAGCAAAATCAAAATGGGACTTTTTCATTGTCTAGTAATCACAATAATAATTAGGTTAAAACACCATTATTATTACTTACTACTCATTACTCATTATTTATTAATTATTAATTATTTATTTATTATTAATTATTATTAATTATTAATTCTCTTTCCCTGCAGTCAAATCATGCAATAATCACAGAACCATAGAAGAGTCCAGGATGGAAGGGGCCTCCAAATATCATCATCGCCAACCTTCCATTGGAAAGGGAGCCTAGATGACATTATCTACCACCATGTCCAGTCATATTTTGGAAACCTCCAGAGATGGGTACTCTACTGCAGGAGGTTGTTGCAGTTCTCACTGTAAAAAATTGCTTTCTTATAACTCAAGAGGAGGGCACCTGTGTGTAATTTAAAGTATGTTAATTATTCAATTCATTTCCATTAATATACTATAATTCTATATAGTTAGTGTGGTACTTTTAATTTCATCTTAAGCTTCCTCTAATTGAGACTATGCCAAAAGACTGATCTCTCAGAATATACTAAATACCAGAGGAAAAACATAAAACAGTGACAGAAAACATACAGTGTTTTGCAGTGGTATTACACTGTCATGCAGAAGTTACAATCCAGAGCTCACAATTTTTTTAATAAAGGTAAGTTTTATATTCTGCAGAATACATAGTCACACAGAATACAAGTCACAAAAATAAGGCAAAACCCAGGGCTTTTTTTTTCATACTTCCTCACTGGCCCAGAAGTTTCTTTGTTTCAAAGGAAAGATAAGTAGAATATCAAAAATACTGCCATCATCGTGAACAATAGCTTGGGAAAAATCTAAACTCCATGGAACAATGCAGTTACTGTAATGAGGGAAAAAAAGTTGGCATAAATTTGATCTCATAAATTCTATCTTTATACCATTTTAAGAACATGGAAAATACTGCATCCATGTCAATGTGTGATTAATTAACATAAGTGTTCTGCTTGTGACAGTTTTTAATGTCAGATGAAAGGAAGAGATAGCAAGTAATGTTCTGTTATGTTTGCAGAGGACAGTTACAGAAAGCCTTGCCAACAGCAGTGCCCCATCAGTGAACCAAGACTTAGTCTGCAGCCAAAGGAATACCATTTTTGCCATTACAAGTGAAAGGCTGAAGGATTTGCACTGGCCTGACAGGGCAGGGTCTCAGTACTCATCTGGGTTATGTTCACCTAAGCCAATTTTCACAGAATCACAGAATAACCAGGTTGGAAGAGACCCACTGGATTGTCGAGTCCAACCATTCCCACCAATCCCTAAATCATGCCCCTAAGTACCTCATCCACCCTCACCTTAAACACCTCCAGGGACGGCAACTCAACCACCTCCCTTGGCAGACTGTTCCAATGCCTAACCACCCTCTCCGTGAAGAATTTTTTCCTAATCTCAAGCCTAAATCTCCCCTGGCAGAGCTTAAGGCCATTCCCTCTCATCCTGTCCCCTGTCACTTGGGAGAAGAGGCCAGCACCCTCCTCTCCACAACCTCCCTTCAGGTAGTTATAGAGAGTAATAAGGTCTCCCCTCAGCCTCCTCTTCTCCAGGCTGAACAACCCCAGCTCTCTCAGCCGCTCCTCATGAGATTTGTTCTCCAGCCGCTTCACCAGCTTTGTTGCTCTTCTCTGGACTCGCTCCAGAGCCACAACATCCTTCTTGTGGTGAGGGGCCCAGAACTGAACACAGTACTCGAGGTGCGGTCTCACCAGTGCCGAGTACAGAGGGAGAATAACCTCCCTGGACCTGCTGGTCACGCCGTTTCTGATGCAGGCCAAGATGCCATTGGCCTTCTTGGCCACCTGGGCACACTGCTGGCTCATGTTCAGTTGCTGTCAACCAACACCCCCAGGTCCTTCTCCTCCAGGCAGCTTTCCAGCCAGGCTTCTCCTAGTTTGTACCTCTGCTTAGGGTTGTTGTGCCCCAAGTGCAGGACCTGGCATTTGGCATGTTAAACCTCATGCCATTGGTTTCAGCCCAGCAGTCCAGCCTGTTCAGATCCCTTTGGAGTCTCCCTACCCTCCAGCAGGTCCACACTAACACCCAGCTTAGTGTCATCTGCAAACTTGCTAAGGGTGCACTCAATGCCTTCATCCAAAAAGAAAGAACAGATAACTGAACAGCTGAGAAACAACGAAGAGCAAATTCACGTACACAGATTGCATTGAAAGAATATATTAAAAAAAAACAAACAGGCAGTGCCCCACACCAAGGAGGAAAGGACCCCCACCCTGGCATCAGCCTCCTTCCAGGGAAGTACCTGGGATCCTGGTCTGTCAGCAATACCCTCTATGGCATCTCTACCTGTCCAAATGGGCACTCAGAAGGATGCTGGGAGAGGATGCATGACATCAGATAAAGAATGTGGGGTCTAGGAAGATTTTTCTGTGTAACTATTTTGACTGTACTGGTGAGACCTCTCTGTGTTAATCTACACTATGAATCATTGTAGTATTGCAACGGGGCTGACATTAATTCTTCTTTGTATGTTGGTTAGAGTGTCAATAAATGCTTAACTTCACATGTATGGTGTGTTCCACTTCATCTCTATGACTTGGAGTGCAACTTAGACTTGGATTATAACTGCTTGTAAAGCAGAGTAATTTTTTTTTTTTAGGAAATTAAATATGGATGTTTTAAGTTCCATATAAATAAATCCCCATATTCTAGGTGGAAAAGTGCCATTATGGTTAGCATACTGGTGAAAAGAATGAACTCTGATTCCAAATTCTATCAGGCAGTGCACAAATCATCCTGCTCATCTGGGTGCTCCAAGGTCATGAGTTTCCAGAACCTACTTTTCTTCAGAACTCATAAAAAGCACTACAAACTAGATGGAAAAAACTTAACTAGGGCAACATATTCTAGCAAAAACTCCTCCTGCAATATGTAAATACCTGAGGCTATGTATAAAGGCAACAGTCTTGAGCAACCTTCCTAGTCCTCTAAATCCATTTTCACCTAGCCCTGAACCATGAGATGCTGACTCAGAATATAATTACTGCTGCTTAACAAGTGATCCTATGTCACGTGAGCAGTGGTAACTGTCTTGGATTATATCTGGGATAACTTGATTTCACTGGAACATGGGTCTGATGCTTTTTTTCTGGTTTAGTGTGAGGGGTTTTGTGTGGGAGTTTTTTAGGTAGGCACTATATTAACTTGGAGCAGCTCCTTCTCTGTAAATAGTTAAGCCATATATCAATAGTGGCAGTGCTATTGCTTTTGGGATTGATATATAGCTAACCACTGTAGCAGAGATTTTGTGCTAATTTTTTATTTTGTATCCTAAAACTGCATGAAATTTCACTGCAAGATGAATAGGTCTGTATTCAGCAATGGTAAGGATTAAAAGAACAGCCTGGACGCTCTCTGTGCTTGTTCAGACAAGTCAAAAAGAAGCAGAGTTCTCTGAATCAAGGTTATTTGGTTTGCATTCTTCAGTTATCTCTTTCAAGCCAAGTGGAGACAATTTTAAGGAACTGCCATAAACTTTGCTGCTGTTCGGCAGTAAAAACTGTAAGAAGGGTGAAATATACCCATTAACATGCACATCAAGAAAATAATATTTCAGGACAAATGAGAAGACATTTCCAGAGACTGGAATATCACCTATGAAAATAGCTCTTTCTTGCAAGGAATTTTATAAAGATACTAGGGTAGAAAAAAACCCCTGGAATGCTGCTCTACTTGTTTATCTTAAAAACAAAGGAAAAAAATAAATCAGGCTTTCTTTGTTCCAGCAGTCCTCATATTTTGTTTCTGCTTGAACTGCAATCTAAATCCCTAATAATTTTAACCTTTTAAATTGATTTAATCACTCTTCAGACCTTTCTCCAGCTTAGCAGGTCTTTTCGTATCAGTGCTTCTTCTTAGAGGGTATAGTCTTGGGATCATGTTTTGTAAAGGAGAAGACAGGGTTGTGCCAGCCAGGATTTACTTGTTACAATACCATGCTCAGAATCTTTCTTAAGCCTTATTTACTCTTTCTCTTTGACACTCTTCTACATACTCTCTATTAATTGCTCAGGCCAAATAAAACAATGGTGACTTTGAATGGGTCACTAATACACTACAAATACTATTTTCCAGCTAAGACTTGAAAATGTTCTGCTATGTAGTATATTAAGATAATCAGATCCAGCACAAAAGAAGGCTTTGGTTTGTTTTTTTTTCTTTAAAATGCGTTTTTTAATAAAAATCAAATAACTCAAAATCCATATTTTGTATGGGCATTTGGGCCACCTCTTCTCCGCAGTTAGAATGATTTCTTAAGATTGCAGTTCTTCTACTGTATCATTTTCTTCTTTTTTTATTAAATGATTCTCTGTGTCTCCAAGGGAAAAACTCGCTACCTTTCTCTAGTGAGTATCAGTTTTGTGTGTTTCTCAGAAACTAATTCTAGCCTTCTTAGCATTGTTTACTAAATAGATCAGCTTTCCTCTTTGGGATCTTAAGAAGCATTAAGATTCCAACAGGTTTTTTTCATTCATTCCTCATCACTTCTGTTGCCCTGATACGATTTCTGAGACCTGGCATCAAAATACACTGGTTATTCATAATTTACTTAAAACGATATCTAGATAATTTAGTTTTGATGTGCTTTCATAAAAACAAATGCATATATTATTTATCTTCTTAGTAAAAAAAACCCCAAATCTAAAAATCAAAGAAACATTTTACCATCACACATATGTCTCTAACAGGCTTCTCTGGTGTACTATTTTTAGCGATTAAGTTGTGACTGATGTTTCCCTTCTTTAAGGGACTGTCACAAAACCCAAGAATTTAAACTTGAATGTTGGGGCAAAACTTGTAGGGTAAGAATAGGCAGGGCTGACCTCCATTTGGAGCAGCTGTGATTCAAATATGAAGAAGTCTTTTGATGGCTACTTGCAGTCAAACAGAGGCCTATTCATATTATCTTCAACATGAGAACTGGGAACTTGGCACAGACCACACCAGATTTTAAAGCTTCATGCAAGTAACATCCAATAAAATGCATTTGGATGATACAAACCATAAAACAGGTATAAAAAATAAAATGTGGAAATTTTCCTTCTGTCTAGTTTAGGGCAGATACTGACAGTACAAACAGCTGTCAGCAACACCATGAATGAGGAAGAGTTTAAGTAGTATCATAGAATAGTAGAATGGTTTGAGTTGGAAGGGACCTTAAAGATCACCCAGTTCCAACCACCCTGCCATGGGCAGGGACACCTCCTACCAGATCAGGCTGCTCAAGACCCCATCCAAGCTGGCCTTGAACACCTCCACGAATGAGGCTTTCACAATCTGGGCAACTTGTTCCAGTGCTTCACCACCCTCATTGTGGTGAATTTCCTCCTAATGTCTAGTCTAAATTTTGGTCTCTTACAGCCATTCCCCCTAGTCCTATAACCACAAGCCTTTGTAAACAGTCCTTCCCCAGCTTTCTTGTAGCCCCTTTCAGGTACTGGAAGGTCAGTATAACGTCTCCTCTTAGCCTTGTTTTCTCCAGGCTGAACAAGCCCAACTCTCTCAGCCTGTCCTCGAATGGGAGGTACTCCAGCTCACTGATCATCCTTGTAGCCCTCCTCTGGACCTGTTCCAGCAGTTCCATATCCTTCTTATGTTGAGGATTCCAGAACTGGACCCAGTACTCCAGATGAGGTGTCACAAGTGAGTAGTAGAGGGGCAGAATCACTTCCCTCAGCCTGCTGGCCACGCTTCATTTGATGTGGCCCAGGATACAGTTGGCCTTCTGGGCTGTGAGTGTATGTCGCCAGCTCATGTCGAGCTTCTCATCAACCAGCACCCCCAAGTCCTTCTCTTCAAGGCTGGTCTCAATCACATCATTCCCCATACTGTACTGAAACTGCAGACTGCCTCGACCCAGGTGCAGGGCCTTGCACTTGGTCTTGTTGAACCTCATGAGATTCACACAGGCCCACTTCTCCAGCTTGTCCAGGTCCCTCTGGATGACATCCCATCCTTCTGGTGTGGCAACTTATACCACTCAGCTTGGTGTCATCTACAAACTTGCTGAAAGTGCACTCCATCTTGATCTCTCTGTTTATATCATTGATGAAGACATTAAATAGCCCTGGTCCCAGTATGGACCACTGGGGGACACCACTTGTCACGGATCTCCATCTGGACATCAAGCCATTGACCACTACTCTCTGAAGACGACCATCCAACCAATTTCTCATCCACATTCCCTCACTAGCCATCCCAAGGCCCTAAAGGGTCTTTTAGTCACCCCTGGGCTATGTGCTGCAGCTTCGTCACCTCCCACACAGAACAGCAGTAACGGGTAGTAGTCTGAGGGCCTTTCCTGACTGAGGAGTTACCTAGCAATACCCCTTACTCAGGCTCCTGGGAGGCAGCAGACTTCCCTGTGAGTAGGGTCTGCTCGACAGAGTGGACCCTCTGTTCCCCTCAGCAGGGAGTCACCTACAACTATAACGCTACTTTTTGTCCTCATGGCAGTTGTAGTAATATGGGGAATGTTGTTCTGGTCTTGGAGAACATTCGTGCCTGAGTGCACTGCAGGTGCTTGTCCATATGATTAGGAATTAAACAGAGTGATACTTTCTATCAACTATCCTGGGCGGCACTAAGGACAAAAATGTCCTCACAAGGCAAAGAACTTTATAGCAATGTACTGCCAATACATGTTTCACACACTTAATCCTTAACACTCACAAAAAATAGTTCTGCTTCATGCTTCACACATTCTTTGCAGGGCCTGTATCTTCTCCTTGTCCTTGGCCAGGGCACAGCCATGGGCATGGCCACAAGCCTCTTGTATAAGTGACACCCATGATTGTATAATTCTCAGGATGTTCTTTTTTTTTTTTACTTCTGGAAGGTGAAAATTGCTTTATTGATTGCTGACAACACTTCACAATTAATGTATGATCTCAAGCATGAAGACAGGCATTTAGGAAGAGAATGAGAAGTTGCTGGACTTACATTACAATAGGTGAAGAGGTGTTAGAGTATCTTCAATTGGAACGATTTTGCTTCTTGGCATTTCAGCTGCAAGCAACTCATAAACAATGTGATTATACTGTGGTGTTTTACACAGTGACAAACGCATTACACCACCCTGACAAGGCACTGAAGGGACACTGCCTTCCTGGAGAAGCATTTACAGCTTGCTTGAGAGAAGCAGTGCTTTCTGTGCTTAGGGAAATGCTGTGAAGAGCTGGAGGTGCTCATCTGTTATGATCCCAGTGCCATCTGATGTTGGGAACCTTGTGATAAGCAGCACAGAACAGACCTCCTGCAGTGCACCAGGCAGACTCCATCCACAGAAAGAGATACCTTATTTTGGTCATTCAGGCTTTTTTAGGATTTTACTGCATAAAAACAACACCATTCATCAATTCTACTGTCAAACAGAAAGGATGTTCACATGAGAACAACTTGCTGTATTTCTAGATAAGAGCAAGGCCACGCAGGTGGTGTAATTGCTGCTGCGAAGGGGGAGCTGCCTGCAGTCTCCTCCCTTACAGTGAGCTGAGGTTGTCCTGCAGAGGAGGAATTTGTGCAGCACAACACAGATCTGAAGGCCACGCTGGGTGTGCAGTAGTTTGACTCTTTCATGTGCAATGATCTCTTGGCCAGGATCAATGCAACAGCCAACAGGTTCCATTGTGTCATGGCTATGGTTCTTTCGCCAGCTGCAATCAAAGAAAGAGGCTTTCCATCTCTTATGTACTCTGGCCATACTCCAACCACAAGACCCAGCACACCATACGGGGCTGTACCTGCAGGCATAGAAAGCCAGAGCTTTGCAAACCAAGTGTCTTCAAAGCTCAGGAGACCCAAAAACTCAGGGCTTGCTGCCACTTGTTAGCCATGCCACAAATAATAATCTGCATCATATTTTTTAGCAATTGCTGATCTTATAGTGTAAAAATATGTAATTGTGTAGACATATGTCACTGTGCATGCAGTGATCGGTCATGGCCTGGAGGGCATAATGTGATTTGAGACATATAGTGAAGCACATACTGTGGTCAGCCATATAGTGTGGTTTGTCCTGCTGTCACGGACACACAGCACAGCCTGAAGTGTCAACATAAACCCACGCCACAGTGCTTACTGCAGTCACATACAAACATCACAGTCGGATTGAGTGCACCCTCAGCATGTATGCCAATGACACCAAACTGTGTGGTGCAGTTGACACGCTGGAGGGAAGGAATGCCATCCAGAAGGACCCTGGCAGGTTTGGGAGGTATACACAGGTCCAAGGTTTCTCTTTGCAACACTGGGGAGTTGTTCTTTCTTGTACTCTTGTTGTTTCTCAGGGGTGTCACTCCTCAGTAGTCTTTGACTTGGTACTTTGTAGTCTATTGATTTATAGGTCGGAATGTTCACATAGCCGTTTTCCATGGGAAAGTGTAATAGTGCACGTAACTAATGATTGCTTGTTGCAGGAGAATTCTCCAATCAGCTTGTTACACAATAGCTTGTGGTAGCTAAGTTAGGTATAAAATGTGCTATGAACTGTGAATAAACCGCTTCACTTGGGTCACATTGATCACTGCGTGTTGTCCCATTTCTTCCATCACGACATCTCGTCATATAAATCTGTCTTGTAAGATGTAGGTATATTAAGTTGAGATAACCTGTCTTAGGGCTGTAAGAGTTTATTAATATGCTTAGTTGTGTTGTAAGTTAAATAATGAGCTTTCTTTGAGGATTTATATCATTCTTATATATACCCACTGCTTTTGTAAAATGGCATGCCTTTTTTAGAAGGGCCTCTGATTCAGTGCTGAATTGTAAAACAAAAATATTATTGCTTTTGCTTAGAAGACTTTGTCCTTTTCAATATCTTACCAGTGATTGAGTGTTTCTCACATTCGAGACCAGGCTGGGTGGGGTTCTGAGCTCCCTGATCCAGTGGGACGTGTCTCTGCCCACTGCGGGGGGGGCTGGAACTGGATGAACTTTAAGGTCCCTTCCAACATTTCATCACTCTGTCACACGACGTCTTGTGCTCCCAGGCACGTAGACAAACGCGTGCTGTCGGCACAGCCTTGCAGCGCCACCCGAGCTGCGCACCAGGGGACGCGGCGCTCGACGTGAGCGCAGCCTCCGGCCGCTAGGTGGCCATGTCCCCGCCCCGCCTCGGCCCCGCCCCCGGCGCCGCTCAGCCAATCGCAGCAGTCATTTAGCCCCGCCCCCTCGCTCCGCTCAGCCAATCGCAGATGGGGAAACGTGGCCCCGGCCCCCTCGCTCCGCTTAGCGAGGTCCTTTGGCCTCTCTTCCCGGCCCCTCACCCTCGCTCCTCTCAGCCAATAGCAGAGCTGTCTCTTAGCCCGGCCCCCTCACTCCTCTCAGCCAATCAGCGGGGTACTTTGGCCGTCCGCTTTCTGGCCCCGCCTCCCACGCACGGCTCAGCCAATCGCCGCCTTGACACGTGACTCATCCCCTCCCCGGCCCGCGTTTTGTTTTGCCTCGTGACGGGCACCCAGCGCCGCCCAATCGCGGAGCCGCGCGCTCGGGGCGGGCGGGCGGGAAAGCGGCGGCCCAGCGCGAGCTGTTCTCTGTCTCTCTCCTCCCCGCTCTCGGGGACCCTCTGGTCCTCCAGAGCGGGCCCTGAGTGCTCGTCCCCACCTCTCCCGTTTCCCATCCTCGGGTCGGCCCCGAGTCTCGGCTCCCCTCAGCGCCCCCGGCGCGGCCTGGGCGCGGGGCGATGGCTTGCGCGATCCGGCGGCTGGACGAAGCCGTGGTGAACCGCATCGCGGCTGGAGAGGTCATACAGAGGCCCGCGAACGCCATCAAGGAGATGATCGAGAACTGGTAACGCGGGGGCTGCCCCTCCGCCCGCTCCCACAGCCTTGAAGCCGCAGGGAAGGAGGAAGGACAGGGGTCTTGCCCTCTCGGGCCACCAGCGTGTAACGAGGGGTTGTGTGTCGGGAGGAACAGGGTGGGGGGCGGATACAGGTCTGCGCCTGCTGCCTGCACAGGAGGTCAGCTCTGGTCAGGGTGTCTGAATCCGGTTTTGGGTTCGTTTTGTTGGTGTTTGATGAGCTCGTGAATCATTTGCTTTCACTGTCAAATTAATAATTTGGTTATTTGTTGTGAAGGTGGAAGTATGGGGTTAAAGTTGCTGCCGTTTCAGTAGTAAATGACAAGTGACAGGGGACAGGACGAGAGGGAATGGCTTCAAACTCCCCCAGGGGAGGTTCAGGCTTGACATCAGGAAAAAATTTTTCACGGAAAGAGTCATTGGGCACTGGAACAGGCTGCCCAGGGAGGTGGTTGAGTCACCTTCCCTGGAGGTGTTTAAAAGATGGGTGGGTGAGGTGCTGAGGGGCATGGTTTAGTGATTGATAGGAATGTTTAGACTTGATGATCTAGTGGGTCTTTTCCAACCTAGTAGTGCTATGATTCTATGATTCTAAATGTAGTGAGCTGTATCAGCTGTGTGAAAGGAGCAGCTGGGTATTTTGGTAACAAGGAGCGAAGGTCTGCTTATTGGACTGGGCACCTTTCTTAAGTTTTGAAATTTCTAAAAATTTGCTGTGGTTGTTTTAGGCAATTTTTTAGAATAATGTATTGCTGTTGCTAGAAGAAAACAGCAGGAAAGAGATAGTAAAGATATGAGTGGCAACTAGAATGGAAACAAGCTGTTATTTGCGTGAGAAAAAGTGAATTTTAACTCAAGCTTATGTAGTCTTTTATTCTCTAGCATTGCTGTTCTTTAGTAAGTTTTCTTGGTTTCTGCAGTTTGGATGCTAAATCGACGAGTATCCAGGTAGTGGTTAAAGAAGGTGGTCTGAAGCTCATCCAGGTCCAAGATAATGGCTGTGGTATCAGAGTGAGTAAACAAAGTTGATGGCTGTATGCTGATGCTTAATGCTGCCTCTTAAAATTTAGTTCAGTTTAGAAATGTTTTTGATTTTGAAAATACTTGGGAAGTGACTAGTACTTGTCCTTTTCATGTAGAAAGAAGATCTGGACATTGTATGTGAGAGATTTACTACGAGTAAACTGCAAAAGTTTGAAGACTTAGCTAGTATTTCTACATATGGTTTTAGGGGTGAGGTAAGTGTTTCATGAAGGTTTTGATGCTGTTGTTATTCTGCTGTAGTGAGCTTTACATGCTATCCCCTTCCTACTACACTTTACAGAAGATTTTGTTTTCTGAGAGTCTGCCATGTTTATATAGTTCAAAACACATTTCTATGTCTTTCAATATTAGATGAATGCTCATGTATTCTTTTTGCTTTCTGCAGTAAGATTTTTTTATTATTATTATTTAAAGTAAAATAAAGCCTGTCTTCTCAGGAATCTGCAGGTGAAGACAATGAAAAGTTTGAGTGGAAGGTGAATCTGATGTAAAACATCGATCTAAACAAAAAAGTAAATGTCTAAGATGTACATTTGTCTTCCTTAGCTTTTGCTGTTAGTCAAAATTATTATCTTTGACCTCTTGGATAGGAGTTCTCCGTATTCACATAGGCTGTGTCTAACTTCTCTGAAAGAACAGTCCAAGATGAGTTCCCCTCCAGACAGACAACAAGATATTTAAGTACGTTGCCTATGCTCAGCTATCTAGATCCTTGCACGGTCCAGAGAGTAGGCTGCTTGAGTCCTCTCCTCACACACTGTCAACATCAGCTCCACATCCAGAGTATAGCCCTGAGACTGATTTCAGCAGGCTGTATAGACATGTCCCTTGGGTTTTCCAGGAGAACCATTATAACCTGATTTTGTAGTATTGCCTACAGTCAGGAGAAGAACTTGGGCAGGGCTGAGAAAGTAATGGATAAAACCTTCCAGGTGTTTATGGTAACATGAAAGAAAGGGCACAACTATAATGGCTAAAAGAAATCTGCAATGTTACGTTACATGGTTACCTGCTTGAATTGTCACAGATAATGAAATATTAGAAAAGCCAGAAGAAGGTCCTGGGTAAAAGTCACATGTTATAGGTACTCAAATTTGTTAAAGCCTTACTGACTTGCAATTTTCCTGTAAGTGTTTTTATTAATTACTTGGAAGAGGTATGTCAAAATTTAGTAATGGGGTTTAAAGTATGGGTGCTCTTTCAGCAATCAGTAGTTTCCAGAGCAAGATTAACAAAGATGCTTTCTCTTTCTCCAGGCATTGGCTAGCATCAGTCATGTTGCCCATGTAACAGTCACAACTAAAACAGCAGATGCAAAGTGTGCATACAGGTATGCTGCCTATTATCCAGGTGATTTCTGCTGCATGTAATGTTGAAGAGATGTATTTAATTCTCTTTTCAGTGCTCTTATTAAGGAGGAAGGTGGGATATATATTTCTAAGATAGTTACAAAAAAGACCCAGAGTATGAGTAAATATAGTTGGAGTGATTTGTTTGTTTTAATTCCAAATTGTAAAGGTAAAGTTTCCGCTAAACCATATATTTTATAAACAGTGGGTGTGTGGGAAGATAATCTTAAAAGGAATGCTACTTCGGCAGCCAATGTAGGGTGAACTCTCATCTTTGTTTTTCTTTTTCTCTTAGAGCTTCTTATAGTGATGGAAAAATTAAAGCCCCTCCAAAGCCCTGTGCTGGAAACCAAGGAACTCAGATCACTGTAGGTTTTTGTGCATGTTCTGTCTTCTGTTCCTTAGTCATTATGCTTGTACCACTTCCTAGTATGTGTTACACTATAAGATATGTGACAGTATCACCTCAAAGAGTATTTTCTAAATTATGTTGTTGTGTGGTTTTGTTGGGTTTTTTTTTCTGTTTTGCTTTCTTCTCCAAAACCAGCAAGGTAAACTTCAGAAGTGGCCCCTGCTCCTTTCCAAGGATAGCATAGTCAAACGTTATCAAAAATGCTTCATAACTCTTCTGGACTGTGAAAAGCTTTAATGGGCAGTTAGGGCTATAAGAAGCTCAGAATATGGAGGAATGGTCTATATTGTATGAGCCAGAGTGGGAAGATGAGGGCTGGCACAGAAAACTGCAGAAACTGTTCTTTGTCTTTCAGTCATATCTATCTTATATACACCAAGCTTTGAATGTCGGTTGGGATTACGTCAGGCATTAGGATTATGGAGAATAAAGAGCTCAAAATGGGAAGGAGAGTACCCAGTGTGGGGTAGAAAGTGGAAGCCTTGACTTCATATGTCAATGTTAGGGATAACGTAGCTTAAAAAAGAAGCTGAACTTCAATTTATTGCATTTCTCAGTATAGCAGAAAAAGAATTTGCATATTGTTTAAATGAAGAGTGAAAATGAACAGTTTAAGCTGCTGATTTAATGATACTTACAGCCTAGATTGTAGCTCATATTTTAACATTAATTTGCATTTAATTGAAACACAATGTAATCAGGGTATCCATTGTCATTTGCAGTGGAAGGTATGTAACTTTGAAAAGTGATCTGTAGAGTAGTTGTTGTAAGTAGAAATAGTTATGTACCAAAATACTTGAAAACATGCATTTGTCTGGAGTTGTGTTTTATTAGGTGAACCTAAGCAGGTAAGTAATAAATTAAATTTTGATCCTTTATGACGTAAAATATTCTTGGAAATGTTAGTTTTGTCTATTAAGGAGATGGATTTACTTTTATTATATAGTAAGAGAATATTTTTTCTAAAATGGTCTTCAATTGTGATCTCTTTCTCTGTAGGTTGAAGATCTCTTTTACAATGTAATTACAAGGAGGAAAGCTTTAAAAAATCCAAATGAAGAATATGCAAAAATACTAGAAGTTGTTAGCAGGTAAACTGAAACAGAAGGCTGCAATTTTCTTATACTGCCATGGGGAGTATTGAGGTTTTTCAGAGGGACTGGCCCATGTGTTTGGTGTCATTTTGGTGGTGGTGTTTGTTTTTTTTTCTAACTATGTTAGTATGTGTGGTGTCAGATTACAGTCCAATTTGTGACAGAAAATCCAGAGGAGAAACGGTGTATTCAGTCTATGACTATTCTTAGTAAGAATTCCAGCAGATAAATGGTGATAGACTTGACTGAGTGAACCCTCAATGAACTCAGGCTGAATAGAATGCAGGAGCATAGAGATTTGGCTGAATATGAAAAAGCTGAATGGTGATTTCAGATCCTCAAAAAAACCCCCAAACAACTCTCTAACTACCAGATGTTTCCTTCCACAGTCTCTTGCTGCATCTTTTACCATGTGCAGAGGTTTTACAAGCAGGATCTACCCACTTCAACCAAAATTGCTTTACACTTTCAATAAAAACAAAAGCTAGCAAAGAGAGTAGCAAGACTGTATGCTAAGCGTTAGCCTGCTCCCTGAATGAGCTACTTAAGAATCTTTACTGGCCAGGCAGACCTCAGCCAGGAGGGGAAGGGTCAGGTCCCACTGCTCCATGGAACAGGCTGATCTGCAGTCTTGCTGAGTTACAGGCTTCCAAATCATTGAGGTTTTTTTTCTATTAGGATTTTGCATCTTTTAATTTTGTTTGTTTTTTTTTTTTGAACCTATTGAAGTTTTGATTTACTAGCTGTCCTGGTTGCAATAGTCTAACCTCTGTCTGCATTTCTACATTTCTTATCTTGCCAAGTTCTACTTTGTGTTTTCTCATAACTTGGCAACTTCCCTAGAGGTTTGAGCCAAGGTTATGCAGCTCATAACCTTTAGCTGGGTATATCAGAACTTGGCTCTGGGATCACAGACAGCTGAACCATCTGAGTAGGGGAAGTTAGAAGGGCAAGCCAGCCGTTTTTCAGATCCTTGTCCATAGTAGTTGAGACTTGATTCTCTTACACTGAGCAGGTTTTGCTGTTCTTCTAGTTAAACCTGTGCAGTGAAACTGAATTAACCAGGTCTACAGAAGATGGTATCTTTTTTCTGAGAAATAAGCTAAGCTGATACTAGAATTTCATATAGTTACAGGTGAGTTATAAATAGAAAACACTTAAATTTATAGCTGTTGAGTCTATTAAAGCTCAATTTGGCAGAAATAACATTACTCGGTAACAGGAAATGAAATCGTTTGCCTCTTTTACTAGTTGCTCTTCAGCATTCGGGGAGAGCAACATATTCTTTCACATACTGCAGTCTGTTTACCTGTTTTTCAGGTATGCCATCCATAACTCGGGCATCAGCTTTTCAGTTAAAAAGGTATGCAGATAAATCTTTTACTTCAACATGCCTCTCTTTCTCTCTCTCTGTGTCTGTGTATACATAATGTATATATAGGAAAATTCCGGAAAATTTGCACTGCGTCTGTTGCAGTGGGCGAATAGTGCACAGAGCCTTCCCTTGAACTGAATGTTGATGTGTTAGGTTGATGCAATTCAGATAGAAAACACATTAGTTAAAAGTACATAAGACAAATATATTTGTCAGTTGGAGTTTTCCGTATGGGCAGTATGTCATTTTGTTGTAGCTTTATGAGTTGTTTCAGCTTCTTTTGAGAGTCTGGTTACTAATTACTGTGTGAAAGAGGATGGGCTGGAGTACCTTTAGTTTGTGGCATTCTTGATAACTTTTTGCTGAACTACTTGCATTCCCCACTTTCAAAGATGGAGTTCCTGAATGGGACTGATGTGATCTAGCAAATCTTGTAACTGTGTCCCATTTACCATCCATTGCTTTTCTGAATGCAAATAGGTAAACAGTAATAAAAACATTATAATGATGTTGCGTCTCATGCCTTTGTGTTAGAAATGTTATTGTTTAATGTATTTCTAAAACTTCAGCCAGAACTGTGAATTGACTGATATTAATTCCTGCTCTTTTTAGCAAGGTGATACCATGTCAGATGTTAGGACCTTATCAAATGCCTCAACAGTGGACAACATTAGGTCCATCTTTGGAAATGCCGTTAGCAGGTATGTTGATATCAAGTTTCATTTTGACATGAAATCTTCAAGTACATCTCCTTTCCCTTTTAAAGATCATAGGCTGTACTAACTTTTCCTGCTTCCTTCAAGTGAATTACAGAGAAAGAATATTGCAATAATAGAGCTCTCCCTTGTCTTGCAGAATGTTGGACTTTTTAGGAAAGAGGGAGGCTGTTCCTTTACTGCCCTAAAAGGGAACCATCTGATTGTAACTTTGTTTGCTCATTTAAAAAGAACAAGTTGTACCTGTGTTCTCTAAAGGTTCCTAACCCTTTCCTGCGCTGTGAAAATCTTACTCTTCTTACCACAGTCAGCTGTCTGATAAATTTTTGAAGTCTTCTCAAACTAGATTTTCTAAAATCTTATGGCTTAATATATTGGCAAAAGCTACATTAGCTGAGAGTGATTAAACTAGGCAGAACACTTGAAAACAAATAAAACCGATTTTCTTTTGAAATGTATTTGCTACTTTGGGAAAAGGTCTCTCTTTATAAGACAATCAGCTGCAAAGAATTCATTGAATGGACTTGTGGAATGGATCCATCCCATGAGTACTTCGATGTCAATTTGATTCAGTTACTAAAGTCACACTTCACATGTAAGGAATGTAACTTTTTATGAAATGCAGCGAACCAGAGAGGCCCTTTCGCAGTAAGGTGTGCAGTGTTGTTTGTATTTCTTTGTATGTATTTTTTTGTCTCCTACTAATGCTTACTTGATAGTTTTTCCTTTATACATCTCTGAATAAATTGTCCATTTCAAATTACATGTTTTGATCAGATGTTTTAAAGTGAAACTTTTATTTACCCAATTTAAGGTGATGTTTAGTCTAGTTTGTTATTTCAGCTTAAAAAATTAACATAAATAAAAAGGGCACTCACTATATACCACAGTTGAATTGGAAGGAAGTTGTTCATTAGCCTTTTCTATGTTAACTTTAGAAATTGGCATACAAGCTGTTTGCCAGACAGCTTGTTGCTCACTGGCTTCCAAAGTGGATTTCCTTGACTAATGAACAGTGAAAGTTGCTGATGTTAGGATCTGTATGCACGAGATGCAAAAGAACCTTTTTACAGTTTTACCAGCTCACCGATAAGCATTAGACTGGCAAAAGGGGACAGAGAAGTTAAAGAAAAAGAATGTTCTTCCCTGGCTGCAGACAACTTTGAGGTGTCCTTGTCGATCACTGTCAGTGACTTAAACAATGAAATGCATATGCGAATTATCAATAGATGGTTATAATATTATGGATAGTGCAGTTTGTTAAGGTATTAAAATGATACTATGGACTACAATCATACTGTATGACTCTCTCACTTAGTAGAAACAATGCACTTCAGGTCAAATAATTTCGGTGACTCGGCAATGAATGTTTGAACTCTCAGTAATTCTGATGTTTTCGCTAACTGTGATATAAATAAAATACAGAACAATAAATCGCTACTTGCGAGTACTGCCTGAAATCTGCATGAACAGAAAAATTTATTTCTTGTGTGTGTTTCTGTCACACTGTCCATAGGGAACTGATAGAAGTGGGTTGTGAAGATGCGAGTCTGGCCTTTAAAATGAAAGGCTACATCACAAATGCAAACTACTCTGTGAAGAAGTGTACATTTTTACTCTTCATAAACCGTAAGTTTTAAAAGAGGCAGCATGTTGTACAATCATATGTTGCTTTCATAGTAATCAGAGGAACTTTCTGAAGAACTACAAAGTATATGACTGTTCTTAAAAACACTGAAGATTAAGTATTTTACTGTTAATTATAGAGCTTAAGGTGTTTTTCTGCTAGTGGTGTGCATCATGTTTTGCACTGTAAATGGTAGAAAGCGGCTAAGATTGTGCTTAAAGAAACTTAAGCTTGTGAAGTATTGATATTATGATTGTGTCCTGCCAACTTGTACAGAGTGGTCTTGCTGTTCTGATGCAACAGACCTTGACTGTAGGAAATAATGAAAAGGTGGTCTGGTTATTTGGCTATTTGTGGGGGAAAAATACTTACAAAACACACTAGGAAGATATTCCCTATTCCTGGTTTTATTCAGAGAATAAATAGGTCTCAGGAAAAAAGGGGTATAAATGGATGCAGCATGAATGTTCTGGTCTGAAAGAGTAGTTGGATGCTCTGCAGTATTTCAGTGTGGCTCTTTGAAAATAGCATTTTTTTCTGTATTTCAGATCGATTGGTAGAGTCAGCCGCATTGCGGAAAGCCATAGAAACTGTGTATGCTGCTTATTTGCCAAAAAGTACACATCCTTTCCTATACTTAAGGTAAAGTAGTAGGAAGAAGTAGCCTTTTACTACTGTCTTGTAGGATGTGGGTAGGGTGAGTAGGTTTAGAAGGACATTTTGTGTTTGTGATAGTGTTAAGCATTGCACTGAGGTACTTAATTGCCAGACAGGAGACAATTAAATCGCATTGAAGAAATCTTAAGAAGACAGGCCTTATTTTCTGAAGTACTGTGTGCCTGTAATTTCAGCTTAAGTCCTTCCAAATTATGGATGCTCAATGAGTTACGCTAGGAATACAGCAGAGCATTTAGGACCAATCAGATAATGTATTTGAAACTTTTTAATGTTTTACCTTGCTAGGATCTGTATTTGTATCGGTATTTTTAACAGTTACTATTCATGGTATGCTAATATAACAAAAAGTGATTTTCAAACTGCTTGCAGGAAATAAATTGTTGTTCAAGTAATAGCTAAAATTGAACAGAAATTGCCCTTTAAAAATTAGACAATATAATGTAGAATGGAAAACTTGGCTTTGTAATTGCTAAGCGACTGATTCTCACCATTCACCAGTGAAATCTATTGATACCCTGTGCTAACAAATACTTGCACTGCAGCACTTAATTGAATTTCTGCTTGTTGGTATTGCTAAATGATAAGGCAGCGGAAGTCTAACTCATGAGACACTTCAAATGAAAGATATTACGAAGAACTATTTTGCAGCAGTACAGTGGAGAGTTTGGTTTAAGCTTAGCTACGTAAGCTGATCTATGTGAATTTGTAATACAGTTCTTCTGAGTAATTACTTATAAATACATTACAGTTAAATTGTTTGGTATAACTTTAGCAGGTTCCAGGAATATTTTGGCTTCTCTGTATGTAGTAATGACTCAGTCTGACAAATTTTTTACTGAACCAGTTTGTGCACTCTCTGCCATCCATGGGGGGGAAACTGTAGGTTAACTTCTTTCAAAATTGTTTTCCAGCCTGGAAATAGCCCCCCAGAATGTGGATGTGAATGTGCACCCTACAAAACATGAGGTCCATTTCCTCCATGAAGACAGTATTCTAGAGCGTGTGCAACAGCATGTAGAGAGCAAGTTATTGGGCTCTAATTCCTCAAGGATGTACTTCACTCAGGTGAGAATACCTGTTTCAGGTGAGAATACCTGTTTCAGGTGAGAATACCTGTTTCAGGTGACCACAACTCTGCACTATTTTAACTGTTTTGGATATGTTTACTCAGTTCATTAGTACAATTTCTGCAGTGACTGGTAGTCATCAGTGTTGCACTGATGTAGCTTGAGAACATTGCTCTGTTTCAGGGATGAAATGGCATTAATATACCAGTGTTAACAATGCAGCAGTGAACTTAGTGGAGAATCTCGCTTTATAGAGAGCATAATATAAGAATTGGAATCTTTTAAAAACCAATTTTCCTTGTGCTTTTTTACATTAAAGATTTTCTTTTCAAGGCAAGAGGATGCTAACTAATGATTTCATTTGACTGCCAAGATGATGACATTCTTGCTATACGTATAGCACGTGCAAAGTTGGCAGCCTGCTTAAGCAGCTTGAAAGTTACTTGCCTCTGAGCAGTAAGATACTGTGGAAGATGTGGTTAATTTTCTTGTTTTTTCTTGTTGTTGAATCTCTTCTTTTTACTTCTCCATATATGAACAAAGACATTGCTTCCAGGGGCTGACTGTTCTTCCAGTGAGGCTGTAAAATCAGCAGCAAACACTTCAGCATCTACCAAAGGAACCAGTGATAAAGTTTACGCGCACCAGATGGTCCGGACTGATTCCCGAGAGCAGAAATTGGATGCTTTTCTTCAGCCAGTGAACAATCCCCTAAGTACAGGCCCCACTGAAATGACAACAGAGGTTACTGCAGGACCTCCAGAAGGTGCAGTCAGGCCACAGGATGCTGAGATGGAAGATGTCAGTGATGTAGTTGAAATGGCTGATGTTCAGGAGGACACAGTGAAGCCTGGGGGGCCGAGTGAGAGCGGACACTTGTCTCCTGAGAAGGCACCTCCTCGGTAAGTCTCATGTTTCCTGAGCTCATGCAAGGGTACCTATTTACTTGCCATGAAATTTTAATGAGAAATTAACCTTCATCTTTGACCTTTAAATTGCATAACTCGTGATAAATTTTGCAACTGGAATGGGATTTCCATGCATACAGAAAGGCAAGAAACAGTCTAAATAATAACATTAACTTTAGGGAGGTCACACTGGTCTGTCTTTATTTGACATGTTACTACTATGTAACTGAATTTTGAAGACATCACCCTAGTAAAGATAAAAATGCAGTCATCTTTCTATAGCTCCTGCAGGAGCTGTTAGGAAAGACTAAAATATTCTGAGGGAATGCGATCCCTCCCTGGCCCCAGAATTACAGAAAAATCATTAGAAATATCAGCATTTTTTGATGTGTCCTTCACAGCTCAGTTGTCTTACCACTTAAACAACAGATGTCTAATGGGACTGGTATTAAGAGTTGTAAATTCTTTTATAAACTACCTTTTCCTAAGAAATTATGCCTCAGAAGTAAAATAAAACAGTATCTTTCTGGGAATCGTTGGGAAACTTTCTGCATTTCCTGAGTAAACATACAGTGCATGAAATGAGTGTCCCACCTGTTGCACGTGTGTTTTGCCTAAGTCATAGGAAAATTGAACGTAATTCCTTTTCTTTCGATATCACAGAAAGAGACCACGGGAAGACATGGACATAGAAATGGAGAAAGATGACACAATTAAGGATATGACTGCTGCCTGCACCCCTAGAAGAAGAATTATCAACTTGACCAGCGTATTGACTCTCCAGGAGGAAATTAGTAACCAGGCACATGCAAGTAAGCAAGCCTTTTGCTTCTCAAGGTTATTGTTACTCCACCAACTAAATATGATTCTTTTAAGCTGTTGAGGAAAAGTGTATTTAAAAGGTGGCCCACTCAGCTCACTGTGCTGCAAAGTAACCTTTTAAAAAGGTTTGTTAAACATGAAGGGTGAAACTTTTTGCAGACAGCTACCATACTAAGCCACACTGGAGGACTGTTCTAAACTTCAGTGTACCTTGTCAGTTGATAAATATCTTACGCATTCTGCATAACGTGCAAACCTTAACTTGCACCATAACTAATAACACTATAAAATCACTAAGCTAAGTTATGTTGTAATTTTCAAATGGAAATGGAAGCCATGATAAGGTCATTATAAAAATTTTTCTTAGTCGTGTGATTATGAATTAGAGTGGGACGACCTTAATAGTCACTTTTATTTTTTGCTTTTGCTTTTCAACTGTCTGCTCCACTTACATGAAATGCTGAAACTGGTGAAATATTCTCTCTCTGATAAGAGCTGTTTGAGAGGAAGGTTTGCAATTCTTCCTAGGGTTATTTCCATTCGTGCCCATCTATAAGAAGGGGCGCAGGGAGGATCCGGGGAACTACAGGCCTGTCAGCCTGACCTCGGTACCGGGGAAAGTCATGGAGCGGGTGATCTTGAGTGCGATCATGAAGCACTTGCAAGAGAACCGGGTGATCAGGCCCAGTCAACACGGGTTCATGAAAGGCAGGTCTTGCCAGAGTAATCTGATCACCTATGACCAAGTGACTAAACTCTTGGATGAGGGAAAGGCTGTGGATGTGGTTTTCCTGGACTTCAGTAAAGCCTTTGATACAGTTTCTCACAGCATTCTGCTTCGGAAACTGTCAGCCTCTGGCCTGGACAGGCGCACACTCTCCTGGGTGAAAAACTGGTTGAATGACCGGGCCCAGAGGGTGGTGGTAAACGGAGTTAAATCCAGCTGGAGGCCAGTGACAAGTGGGGTTCCCCAGGGCTCAGTCCTGGGTCCAGCCCTGTTCAATGTCTTTATCAACGACCTGGATGAAGGCATTGAGTCCTCTCTTAGCAAGTTTGCAGATGACACCAAGCTGGGTGGAACTGTGGATCTGCTGGAGGGTCGGGAGGCTCTGCAAAGGGATCTGAACAGGCTGGACTGCTGGGCAGAGACCAACGGCATGAGGTTTAACAAGGCCAAATGCCGGGTCCTGCACTTGGGGCACAACAACCCTAAGCAGAGCTACAGACTAGGAGAAGCCTGGCTGGAAAGCTGCCAGGAGGAGAAGGACCTGGGAGCGTTGGTTGACAACCGACTGAACATGAGCCAGCAGTGTGCCCAGGTGGCCAAAAAGGCCAATGGCATCCTGGCTTGTATCAGGAACGGCGTGACCAGCAGGTCCAGGGAGGTTATTCTCCCCCTGTACTCGGCACTGGTGAGACCGCACCTCGAGTACTGTGTTCAGTTCTGGGCCCCTCACCACAAGAGGGATGTTGTGGCTCTGGAGCGAGTCCAGAGAAGGGCAACAAAGCTGGTGAAGGGGCTGGAGAACAAATCTTACGAGGAGCGGATGAGAGAGCTGGGGTTGTTTAGCCTGGAGAAGAGGAGGCTGAGGGGAGACCTTATTACTCTCTACAACTACCTGAAGGGAGGTTGTGGAGAGGAGGGAGCTGGCCTCTTCTCCCAAGTGACAGGGGACAGGACGAGAGGGAATGGCCTCAAGCTCCGCCAGGGGAGATTTAGGCTTGAGATTAGGAAGAAATTCTTCACAGAGAGGGTGGTTAGGCATTGGAACGGTCTGCCCAGGGAGGTGGTTGAGTCACCATCCCTGGAGGTGTTTAAGGTTAGGGTAGATGAGGTGCTTAGGAGCATGATTTAGGGAATGGTGGGAATGGTTGGACTCGATGATCCAGTGGGTCTCTTCCAACCTGGTCATTCTGTGATTCTGTGATTCTGTGATTCCCTCTTAACTCTTCCAGTTGCCTTCAGTCACACTGAGTCATGTAATACATATTATTCACTCAGTCTAAGTGTTTGGAACCTCCTGTGCTGGGATTATTATGGCATATATTTTGACTTTTCTTGTAGCAAGATTTTGGGGAAGCCCCACGGCTAACAGACTAACAGGCATCTATAGTAAATAACTTCTTGTTTTTTAAAAAATTACTTAAATCTTGATCTTCAGAAAGCATGTACTGACACTTTACCTGGGCTCCGGAAAAGGTTGTGCGTTGGGCTGATAATTGCATATCTGACTGTTCCAAATACTGAAATCAAACAGCTATCCCTGAGCCATAAAAAGTCCAAAAAAGTTTCAAAAGTAGGGGTAGACCTTGTGAAGCTGCTTTAGGATTGTGTCTTGTCTTCATATGCCTTATCTATAGGAGACCTTAGCAAGAAAGAAATGTTGTTCTCACAGCGCTTTATACATTTGGAAGAGGTAACAATGGGATTAGTGTAGCGTAATGCTTGGTAGGTGCTGTGACTGCAGTGACAAGCCCCTGTAATGAAGCTACTCCCTAGGACTGCAACTAGTGACATTTTTTTTTGTGGAATGCATACAATGGACTCGTATTATGCAATCTGACTTCTCATACCACTTTCTTTTTAATACCTATAAACGAGAAGGCTGGAAGCCTTATTTTGAGAGAAAAATTAAGAAATTATGGACCTATTCTATTGCAATTCTAAAATTTGATCTGAGAGTGTTAAGTTTTGTTGCAAAGTTGGTTTAAATCTGCTTTTTTTTTTTTTCTTTTTTTTTGAAGTATGTCTGTGGTCTCTTACTAATCTCTTGTAGCTGGAAAGAAATTTTGCAAGGCTATTTAAGTCAGACATTGAGATGACGATGATGATGATTATTATGCTAAATTACAAATGCAAATTAAAAAAACTTATGCTTTAATACATGCATACGCACACAAATGATTCATTTTTAAAAATATGGATACTTGCTAGCACAAGTGTATAAGAAAAAGCAGGGCCATAGTAGTGAGTGAACAGTAACTGGGACTTGAACGCTAAAAATACACAAACCACTCTGCTGAATAAATTAGGGCAGGGTTGCAAATATGAAATAATATCCTTTTGTTTCTTCCACAACCCTCTCAATCATTTCAGGTCTTCAGGAGATGCTACATGATCACTCATTTGTTGGCTGTGTCAGTCCTCAGTGGGCTCTGGCTCAGTATCAGACAAAACTGTATCTTCTTAATACAACAAAACTCAGGTAAAGAAGCCGTTAGACTGGCTGGCAGTGGAAATCACTACCAAGTTAATTAGAAGAAGAAAGGAAATCATAGGAAAAAACCGTAATTTTCTTGTTGCCTATCCAAAAAGTTATGAGGCTAAAGATTAAGCAGTCGGTTTGGAAGGGTGGAAACAAGTCAGGATGCCTGAGGAAAGTTGAAGGGAGTTAGCGTCATTAAAATGCCAGCTACTGTATTGTGTGTTTGCAGACTAGGGGAAGGGAAAGACATTTGCTTCTTGGTAGTATACAGCAGTAACTGATCTACGGCATAAGATGATGAGTAAGCAAAGGCTTCAGAAAGGTCCAGTTGGTTTAAAAGAAGATGCAGGACGTCATCATAACACAAAGTTTGTATTTTCATATATGCAGCCTTATGGGGCCAGCTACATAAATTTTGTAACAAAAAAAGAAGAGAATATGCTTAAGGTAGACGTGCCTATCAACCTCCAACGTCCTGTGGGTTTCTTGCAGTGCAGCAAAGGAGTGAAGAAGTTGAAATACAAGATCTCTAGGAATAAATTTATAGGGGCTGCAGGCTTGAGCATGTAACATTTCTGCAACAGTGTGGCTGATGATATCAGAAACCAAGAAACAGATATAATTAAAGATACAGAGTGTGCATGAATGTTAAACTGTTTAACTAAAGTAAGATCTTTGTTAACATGAATGGATGCGTGTCTGGTATTTCCAGCTGTTACTTTCCCCTCTTAATTATAGTAACTTGGAGATACATAATTCTGTCCATATAACTTATTTTGTACTTCAATCTAGCCAAGAACTCTTCTACCAGATACTTATTTACGACTTTGCAAACTTTGGAGTCTTAAGATTGTCTGTAAGTATAAATTTACAATAAATTCTGTAGAAAAGGATTTTTTCTTAAATGTATATACAATAAGCCTGTCATTTCAGACAAGCACATAGTTTTGCAGGTTGGGTTTTGTCCACTGAGTGATACTTTTTCTTTTACAGAAAGAGTAGACTGTAGAAAGCTGTTAGTAATTTTGTAGCTACCTACTGTAAGTTGCCTTATTAGTGTCACTTTAGTTATTCTCCAAGTTTTGTGGTTTTGCTGTTGCTCATTATGTTGGAACAAACAATTAATTTGAATACACAGTCTATCAGAAACAGTGTTGATTGCTAGTATTTATCCCGTAAACACCACAGTACTTTGTGGGATTGTGGACTGCACAGACTTATATCAGAGAGAAAGTAATACTTTTTAGACCGATTAGAATAAGCAGAACTGTTTGCTCTGCAGGCCAGAAATGGTATTTTACAGTTGGTTTATATATGTGAACGAAGAAGCTGTAGATTTCCAGTGGATTGCATCGATCATAAACAACAGTTCTGCCTTCTCCATTTGTAGGAGCCAGCTCCTTTGTATGAGCTTTCAATGCTTGCTTTAGAGGATCCTGAGAGTGGCTGGACAGAAGAAGATGGCCCAAAAGAAGGGCTTGCTGAGTACATTGTGGATTTTCTGAAAAAGAAGACTGAAATGTTAAAAGACTATTTTTCTCTTGAAATTGATGAGGTGACTGCTGCTATGACTTCTGACTGTAAATGAATGATGGGCTTGGCAGTGTTAGGTTTTACAGTTGGGCTCAGTCTTAAAGATCTTTTCCAACCTAAATGATTCTGCCTTGCAGGAAGGAAACCTGATAGGGTTACCACTTCTGATAGACAACTATGTTCCACCGCTGGAAGGATTGCCCATGTTTATCCTTCGCTTGGCCACAGAGGTATATTCATGTAGTGATTTTACTTGTGCACAAGTGACTACTTCTATTTAGGAAAGAATGAAGTGAATCAAATCAGTTCATCAGAAGCTGGAAAGTCTGGAGTTGGTTAAATGTACTGTTCCATGCTCCAGCCACTATCACTGTGGCCAGTGATAGTTGTGCTTTGTTGTGATTGAATGAGAATGTATTTTGATTTGAAAGCCTACATGTCTACCCTTTTTTGTTGTTGTTTTTTTTTATACCTTTACCTTATGAGCACAAAACCAGCCAAGAATTATTATTATTTTCCCATATTAAGAATCTCCAAGTCCCTGACTGCTGCCCATATTCCATTAAATGATTTCTTTTTCTTCTAACAGGTGAACTGGGATGAAGAGAAGGAGTGTTTTGAAAGCCTAAGTAAAGAATTAGCTATGTTCTACTCCATTAGAAAGCAATATATAACAGATGAAGCCAACCTGACACACTCTCAGGTACAAGAATATGTAACCACTGTTATGAACAGACACCACTGAGCACAAAACAACTTTTTTCAACTGTAGACTTTTAGACTTTGCTCTGCTTTCAGTGATGTGAATCAATAGCAGTGTGGCAAGATGCTGAAAGAATATGGCTTAAATTTTCTGCAGTATTCTGTGTATAAAGGGAACCTTTTAACTTTAGGTATTGCACTGTACTTAATATTACAACACTCCTTGGCCTCTGAGTTTGGGATGTATTTTTTTAACCTGCTGAGCTATGATAAATTTCCATGGAAGAATAAGGATGCCTATAAATTAAAAATATAGACACAAGCAGACTACGTATCTCATTATTCAGGCCAGCTAATCCATTCTGCAACTGACTTTCTAGAGCTTAAAATTAACTAATCGTAGCTGAATTGTACAATTGCTGTAGTCTTACATGATAGTTTCTTAAGGAGTGATCTCTTCTAGTAAAAGAGAATTTATGTTGAATTTTGTCCTTTTTTTTTTTTTTCCCCTCCCCCTGCATTTCAGGATGAAGATTCTAACTCTGGTTCAAAAACATGGAAATGGACAGTGGAACACGTACTTTACAAAGCTTTTAGGACTCACCTTTTACCTCCTAAACACTTCACAGAAGACGGCAATGTTTTGCAGCTCGCTAACCTGCCTGACCTGTATAAAGTTTTTGAGAGATGTTGAGCAAGTAGTTATTAGACTGCTGAGCATCTAAAAAACATTCATGATATGTTATTTTTAGTAAAGCATAAAGCTGGCATATTAAGGGAAGAAAGAAAAAGAGGGGATTTAATGTCATAGTAACATTGTCTATTTTCCTTCTGTTGATCAGAGAATAAAAAGAACTGTTCCTAGCTGTGTCTTAACCCCACTGAACTTCGTAAAATAAAATCTCCACTTCTGCTTTGAGTTTTGCTATTAAGCAATATGCTAATAGAATACAGTTTCTCCTGAAGAACATTACTGGGGTTAAGCTCCCTCTCTTTTCATAATTACTTAATTGAAACGTGAGTGCTTTAACATAGAATCATAGAATAACCAGGTTGGAAGAGACCCAGCGGATCATCGAGTCCAACCATTCCTGTCAAACACTAAACCATGCCCCTTAACACCTCATTCACTCGTGCCTTCAGGGAAGGTGAATCAACCACCTCCCTGGGCAGCCTGTTCCAGTGCCCAATGACCCTCTCTGTGAAAATTTCTTTCCTAATGTCCAGACTAAATCTCCCCTGGCAGAGCTTGTGGCCATTCCCTCTCGTCCTGTCTCCTGTCACTTGGGAGAAGAGCCCAGCTCCCTCCTCTCCACAACCTCCTTTCAGGTAGTTGTAGAGAGCAATGAGGTCTCCCCTCAGCCTCCTCTTCTCCAGGCTAAACAACCCCAGCTCTCTCAGCCGCTCCTCATAAGGCCTGTTCTCCAGCCCCTTCACCAGCTTTGTTGCTCTTCTCTGGACTCGCTCCAGAGCCTCAACATCCTTCTTGTGGTGAGGGGCCCAGAACTGAAAACAGTATTCAAGGAGTGGTCTCAGTACGGTCCTGTAGCCCTTCAGTCATCTCCTGTGTCCTTCGTGGCCTCTTTTAAGAGATATGAGTATTCAGATAACTGCAATCATGGCTACATTTTCTTCAGCGCTGCCTCACTGCGCCTTCTTGTGTTTATCTTCTCTGCTTACCTTGCTTCCTGAAAGTAGCATAGGTTACCTACCTCCTTTTGTTTGAAGAATGACTGTGACAGTACCTGCAATATGTGTGCACATGCAAAGCACTTAAAAGCATCTCTTACTGCAAGAGCCAGTCTTGTAATGTTTCAGACCCCTTGCTGAAATAAGGAAACGCTCTTCCCTTTTAATCAAGGAGTCTGAAAATGGGAATGGAAATCCTTTGACAGCAAATGAGCAGGCACACAGCACTCATCTCAAAGAAGGGTTGCAGCTGGTAATCTGACTCTAGCTGCCAGTGTCAGAGGAAGCCGCTAGTCTTGGTCAGGCAAGATAAAAGTGCTTGTACTTTAATTTGACCCCTGACCATTCTTGAGCCCATCACAAACTTGAATTGTCACAAGGAGGCCCATGTTGTCCCCCTGCATCTTCACTGGGGTGGTTTAGAGGAAGTGAAGTAGAAGCAGATGCGCTCTCCACCATCTGCCAAATGAGGTTTTAGCAGATGTTTTGTACATGTGAATGCTCTCAAAGTCCCCAGAGTTCTTTATGTGCTGTAAGGACAACTGATCAAGACCGTGATGGTTTCTTCTGAACAAGAGACAAATACAGAGTCAACAGCACAGATACTGATCACTGAATTACAACTGTCTCCAATTTAATGGTAGGTCTAGGAAGATCTGCTGTTTCTCAACAGGGAAAGCATTTTTTAAGTCCAAGAGGCATCAAGCATCCAAACCAAAAAAAAAGCAAGCCTGAGTTTTGCACTGTAAAGACGGTTGTTCCGTGTGAAAAAAGCTCTGATGGAAGAAGCATTAATGCTCTGCATTGGAAGGTCCGGAATCCTGCCTTGCTTTGCTTTGATAAATACTCCTGAGGGGCAGCAGTTTGCACCGGAAAGCATCTGATATGAGTCCAAAAGGGTGATTCCTCACAGATGGACATCTAGCAGAGCCTAACACAGGGAAAGTGTGACATTTCAGAGTTGCCATTGATGGTGCTGTTCATTTCCTTGCAATGTGCCAGCATGAAAAGAGTGGTTGTTATTAATAGTATTCGTAGTCTAGAGATTAGGCTATGGACAAACCCCACACCTTTGCAGAAAGCACCTTCCTCCTTGTATTACTCCTTCCTCTTTGATGGTGATACTGTCAATAAGAAAACTGCAGCGTTGTGCCTTCCTGAGCCAGACAGACCAGCAAGGCAGGAAGTGGCTGCCGCACAGAGTGTAACAACAGAGGAACCAACCACATGAAATCTGAAGTGAGCTACTGGCTTGAGCTGGCTTCGATCTACAGCTTGCTTCCTGCGAATGGGGGATGCCCCGACAGTGGAGTCTGTAGGAACAGGCAAGAGGAATCGTATTTGTATTGTAAATCTGCTGTGTATTGCCCCTGCTACAGCTGTGTCCGGTGATTTCAGCATGCTGCTGTAGCGCTTTCTTAAATCCAACTGGCATGTAATGCCTAATGTATCAAATAAGTAAATTTGATATTAAACATCAAAAGTTCATGCTGTAATCCATTTATGGAGTACTGGATTCTGATGTAGACATGAAGTGTGGCAGCACATTGGTGATGTGTGCTCTCACGCCAAAATGCCAGGTACTGATCGCTGCTTTCTGCAGGTTCCTGATCTGACACAAAACTAACAACCCAGAAATTTGTAAGCATATTTTGTTACATTCATTATTTCCTCTTTTTGGTACTTAATGGAAATCTGATTATATAGTGCCAAGTTGTCACAAAATGAAAAATACTTGTAATAAGACTGAGACAGCATTTTAAAAAATAGTTTTATGTAGTTCAGAGCTTTAAGCAACCCAATACCGTTTACATCCCTTCTTAATGGGAAAACAAAGTTTCTTGCAAATGTATTTTCAAGTTACTATTGCAACAAATCATCAATCTAAATACTCCTGTGACTCTCATGGGTTCTAAAATGACAAACAGCTTGATGGGGTTTCTGTTTTGTTTTCTTTCTTTCTCCCTTTTTAGATTTTTCATTCAAACCTACTTCTTGAAACAAGCCACATTTACCCATTTCAAATCTCATTTTCAAGCCAAGTAAAAAGAAAATCTAACACATTACAAGCAGCACATGACGCCATTTGCTGTGTTAACAGCAGTTTATAAATTAGCTTTTCAAAACTAGAAAACCTGAGAGTGCGCAGCTTTCTTGCCTGCTTGTTTAACTGGTCAAATCAACTCAATTAAGACTCAAGGAAAACAGAATTACATGAAAACAGTTCTCTCCAGAGTTGGTCATTTCCTTTGTGAACTCCCCATGTATGAAAATGGGGCATTTCATTTAACTCACATCTATAGACTGAGAATCTGAATCATGCACCACAGGAAGAAAACATGCTGGTTTAGGAGAGGCTTACAAAATCTTTACTTTGTTTGCAGTATAGTTATTCCTGTTTGGTATAAAAGAATATGGCCCTGGCCCTCAGGATTTTCTGTCATGAGTGCACAGGGCTTGTTAGAGCTAGTGACTTTGTATTAATTCTCCTTTCATAATTTTTCTGAGTATTAACTGCAGGAGGAAGAAGGCACTAAGACTAGGTTGCACAGCTTAGATTTCCAGAGGAATTCCATATTACAGAGGGGGGGTGTTCAAATAAAATCATGCGCCTAGATGAAGCTCAGAGGTTTAATGGAATTTTTGACCCCCTATTCCCAGTTGCATTTTTCTCATTGAGTTTAATATTTGGTTGGGAATGTTCCAGCATCGCTAAATAACAGGTTTTATTTTTCATTTATTTTTTCTTCTCATTATTCTTACTTCCATCCTCTGAAGCAGGTCTTGAATATACTGAAATGACAGAAGTGATAGACTTGATCGTGGCTTATTTTTTTCATCCAGCAGTCACAGAAGAGAATTCTAGAAATAGCCTACTGAAGCCAAATTAACCACTTGAGGCCTTCAATGTGTACTCATCTTCAATGTGAAGGAAGACAGACTGCCTGATCTTTTAGACATATACTTAGTTACAGAACTGTTATTTGGAGCAAAAGGGAGGTGATGATTCTACTGTTAAAACCTGAAAGCAACCAAAGTGAAATAAAATAGCTGTAGAGGTATTCTCAATACATCTGCTTACATGCAGCTCTTGCAGACTCCAACAGTGGCACTTTCATCTTCATCTCTTCCTCTGCTTTCCCCTTGTACTGTCCCCACACTGGTTTTTATTTGGTGCTGTAGCCTCAGCTCCAACAGGACAACCTAGCAAGTAATCATGTTCAGGACTCAAGGCCACTTTTAGTAAGTGATCTCCCAGCCCAATTACAATGTCTCATACCCAAAGCTGAAAAGAGAAAAGAAATTCTGCTTCCACACAGCCCTAAGCAGAACTGAACATAAATATCCCATCTGCAATTTCTGGGGTTCAGCAAGTTCTAGGCTGAAAGTTTGACAGCTGCAGTGGCTGATGAGCCCCTGATGCCAATGTACTGATTTGTTGAGACTGATTAAGGGGAAGACAATGTATGTTTTAATGCTTTGAGGACTGTCTTTTGGTATTTTTTTTTGAAAAATCCCATAAGTTGTAACAGTCTCTATCGCTTCAAGGGACAGCTGTGACTGGAAGAGACAGAACACATCCCATCCTGTCTCCTGCCCACTATGCTTCCATTCCACAGCAATGGAAATATCATAGATGAATATGCTGGTTATCAATACTTGCAGTGCTGTTTGCTAATAAAACCTAACAGCTATATGAGAGAAGTGGCAATAGTTACATTCCTCTATAGGTAGGAAGTAGGTGTTACCTATAACTTTTTTGAACAAACACAGGTTAACACTGAAAATACAGATCTTCCACTCGCACACCTAAACTGAACGAGCAGCTACCTCCCTTTCACTACTGGGGTAACGCTAGTGTTTGCTCACTTACTCCAGTTCCCTCCTTGAACCTGAAGAACATCCATCACCAGTACAGGAGTGGGAACTAAGGCTGGAGCGCCTCCCATATGAGGACAGGCTGAGAGAGTTGGGCTTATTCAGCCTGGAGAAGAGAAGGCTCTGAGGAGACCATATAACGACCTTCCAGTACCTGAAAAGGGCCTGCAAGAAAGCTGGGGAGAGACTGTTCACAAAGACTTGTGGTGATAGGACTGGGGGCAATGGGTATAAACTGGAGATGGGCAGATTTAGACTAGACATTAGGTGGAATTTCTTCACTATGAGGGTGGTGAGACACTGGCACAGGTTGCCAAGGGAAGCTATGGATGCCCCATCCCTGGAGGCCAGGCTGGATGGGGCCTTGCACCGCCTGATCTAGTGGGAGGTGTCCCTGCCCATGGCAGGGGGGTTGGACCTGGGTTATCTTTAAGGTTCCTTCCAATCCAAACCATTCTATGATTCTAAGTTATTTCAAATCTCCTTGCATCCTTTTGATATCGCATGTGCAACAAGGAAATGATGATCCACTACCAGTAATGCTGCATCCCTCCAGGCAACTGAACAGCACTATAACACAGTCTGCATAAAATCTACACAAACTGGAATTCTTACTAACCCACAAGAAATAAAGAAATGTCACATACAGATTTTCAGTAGATAAAATAACAAAATATCATAATGCATTACTCATGTTTAAACATTTTTATTTTAGAAAGTGAACATATCTGTTAAAAAAGAAAATGCATGGAGTTAAAAAAAAAGTGAACATAAAACTAATGACAAATTCACAATAACATAAAATAGCATTACCTAGTGTGTCCCAACAATCATTAAATATACTTCCACCATTGAGAAGTTTTACTTCATTATATTATCAGTCTCTCGATTAGGTACACAAGACAACACTTTCCAGTAATTACCTAGTTATCAGAAGATCAACTTCAGGAATCACTGAATAATAAAATACATAATGGACAAATATTTTCATACCACCTGGGAGGCAACCTAATATACATATGTCAACAAGGTACATCTTTGTGAGGTATTACAGTACATGGGAACCGTTCCCTTTGCTCTCTACTGCATAAATTCTCCTGTCAGCAGCTCCACCAGCAAGTCAGCCTCAGACTCTGTTGCCAGTTTCCAAACCCCAACAACCTCAGAGATTTTCTTTCTGCAACAGATTACAGAAGTTGCAATGAAAGATGATGTGAGTCAACAAAACATAGACTGAAAACAGGGAGGCTGAAAAGGTCATCTGCTCTTCCAGAGGAGCAACAGAAGATTTCAGCTTCTCAAGAATATTTAATACCTCTCCTAGCATGAGCTTTGCCATGTGTGGTGAAATGAAAGCATGGAACAAGATAATTCCAAAAGTAAATGAAATACTTTCCAAAATAAGGATATTGCCTCTCATGTTACAAAGACACAGATGCTCCAATGTAACCCATTTGTTCTATTAAACAAACTGAGGTGGGGAAATATCAAAGTAGTTTTGCCTGGGCAGGCTTCAGGATGAGTATGTTTGTCCTAGACCTAAAACGAAAGAAAATCTCTTAGCACTTTTGCATTGCCACCTCCAAAGAAATCTCTCTCCTGACTTTCAAAGGAACTTTTACATAAATGCTGGAGGTGCTCCATCCAGAGCCTGCAGCCTTTTAATGCTAAACTCCAGAACAGTGCTCTCAGACTCCTATGCTTGGGTTAACCAGAACTTGGCAGCAGAGGTCCCTAACTAAAGGCTCTCAAGAGCATGGCAGGATCTCCTGCTTGAAGGTTGCTAAGTCACACAGATCAGGTCCAAAGATGTTGAATCCCCATAATTTGAGCCCACCATTCAAGTCATTTGGAAGGAACAAGAAGAAAAGAATATCTTTAGCAATATTCAAGTTCTATGTAAATTAACTTACTTGCTTTTTCATATTTGCTATACTACTGGTTTCTCACTGTCTTGTTTTTCTTCAGAGTCTTCATCAGATCCTGAAAAGGAAAACAAGAATGGCTATTAGATCAGTTGAGAGAAGAATTAAAACAGAAAAGTAAAACAGCAGAATACTGATAATGGCTTATCAAAAGGCAATTCAAAGTAACTATTTCCCATAAAAATATTTGCTTTTTATTTTTGATTTCTTTTCAGATGCCTAATACTGAAGGCTTTTCTTTAAACAGTTATCAAACCCAGCCTTGGGATCATACTTGATATACCTACCCCATCAATAGATTCAATTAGCAAATGCTTCAAGCTTTTACTGCAACACACTCAGAACAATCAACTCCACATTTGCTCACTGACAAGCAGATTTTCCCACTTGCTACACTCTACCCTTTGGAAAGCAGCTTCAGAAGACATTTTCAAAGCAGCCAGAAATATAGCCTTACAAATCAATAATTTCAATATCTAGTGTTCTATCAAGAAATTCTGTCACTCTAAGCCAGAAACTAAACAGCTCCCTCTGCCTCATGCTGCTCCTCGTCCCCTGCTGGCTCTCAGGTCTTTGCTGTGACAAAGCCCTGGAAGGCCCCACGAAGAAGGCTCAGCTCTCACAGGGCTATGTGCCCAGAGACAGCTCCTGCTGGAGGCCCATTGCAGGAAGGTGGCTTTCAGTCATTTCAGGGAGAACAAGAAGACAGTAAAAGTGAGCAGTGTGAGCAGCGATGACCCACAGTTCTGGAGATCCAGTCTAAGCTGCAAATGTGTCTGTTAAGGAAAATAAGGAGGTATGGTGACTATATCGTAAAACTTAGATATTATTGCTAGTGGGTTGTGATAAATAGAGTATTGTGTTGGGAGTATAATCAGAACCAGTGTTGGGAAAGTAACCTTTAGGGCAGTTATAGGAATACTGCTCATAGCCCTTTCTATGACTGGTTTAAAGCCTAGTCCAGCTGAATCAACAGGTTGGGAAAGAAATGTCAGGCCTAGAATAGGTATTTGATTTAATGATAACTAATGATTAAAAGGTTAAACTACTTTGAGTGTAGCCATAGATTAAATATAGGAATAAATCAGCAGAATTGCTTGAGGCTTTCTTTTAAATTTTTAAAGAATAAATAATGTGTTTCACAAAAGAACATAAGTGATTTTTATGGCTGGTGGAGAAACATGAAGCATCATTTCTGAGGGAGAACGGAAATGAAACAGTGGAGATAAATTATCAACGTGGAGTTTAAAGAAGAATCATGAACAATCGAGAACTGAGAGTCCATGGAAAAACACCAAGAACTTTTCAAAGAAAGAATATTGTATAATGTATATAAATATCTGATGATTTTTGAGTGGGCTTTTGCAACTCACTGAGGTGATACCCCAACTCTGAGTTGTTAATAAACCAAGCCTAGAGTTATCCAGTCTGGTGAAAATCCTTTAACAGTCTCTGCCCACATCTGGAGTGGCAGTCAGCCCTGGTCTGGATTAACTGAGGAAATTATCAGCCCATGCATTTCACCGTTACGTGTCCTGGGCAGTTTAAATGAGACACCCACAGGGGAAAGAAAAAAAACAAACCCACAGGTGAGTAAAGAACTGTCTTTGCTAAAATGTCCATTTAAAGCTGATCTATTGACTCATGTTCTCTCTCACAAAGAAATAAAAAATGAAAGAAAAAAGTGTTAAGCATTATTTTTTGGCCAAACTACTCTGAAGTCCTTTCCTTTCTTGGGATAGCACACCTGCCTTTCATTTTGAAACTCAAGGTGTACAGAAAATGTAGTCATTTACTCTTTCAAGGCTCATTTTCCACTTGCTACCTCCAGAACAGTTACTTGGCAACCAAGGCTAATGTTGAAGATGAAGGGTCAATCCATATAAAGAATGGAAAAGGGTATAGCCCTGGACAAGTACATCTTCAAGGAAGACATAAAAAGATAAATAGGCTGTCTTGGAATTTTCAGTGTATTTTAAATGTCACCTCTTGACATCAAAGATTTGTTTTCAGACTTGTTACCGTGTCAGCAGAGGGGTTTATTCCCCTTCACGTGATCATGTGGAATAGTTTTTCCTCTAAATATTTTTCCAATCAATATGTAAGACAAGCTGACCAAAAATTGCTCTTTTAGAACAAATCCATAGATTGTCTTATCTTAAAGAAATTCAGAATTTTGAAGAAAATAATTTTAATTGTGAGCTATTATTCCTGTACATCACCTAACAGTTCCAGAATAATTTATGACTACCAGTATGTGTGTATTTTAGTTCAAATATAATATGTTCATTTGACTGTTTCTTTTGCATCTCCTACCCATAAAGAGTGCTCAAAACAAATTTACTTGGCAGTCAGGTCAGACTAGGAGAAGGTACATGAGTTCTTACTGAAACCGAGATGTCAAGCAGCCATCCCATTAACTGAAGGTAATGGCACAGTCATATATGTGTAGTCACCACACGTGTGCTGAGGTATGACAGCTCACTGCACGTGCAACAGGTAGCCAGCTAAACTGCCAAGGAAACCATGTTGGTTCCACTTACTTTTCCTCTCACACTGTATATTCTATTGCCAAAAAAATCCCAGGCTGAATCCAGTATGATACTTCCAACCAATATTTCTCAAGACAGACTCACAGCTTTAACTAAAATTCATTTCCATTTTGCATCATTAGGATGATCAGAGGGCTGGAGCACCTCCCATACGAGGATAGGCTGAGAGAGTTGGGGTTGTCCAGCCTGGAGAAGAGAAGGCTCTGAGGAGACCTTATAGCAACCTTCCAGTGCCTGAAACAGCTACAAGAAAGCTGAGAAGGGACATTTTACAAAGGCTTGTAATGTCAGGACTAGGGGCAATGGCTATAAACTGGAGAGGGGCAGATTTAGACTAGACATTAGGAAGAATTTCTTCACCATGAGGGTGGTGAGGCGCTGGAACAGGTTGCCCAGGGAAGTTGTGGATGCTTCCTTGATGGAAATGTTCAAGGCCAGGTTGGATGGGGCCTTGGGCAGCCTGACCTAGTGGGATGTCCCTGCCCATGGAATGGGGGTTGGAACTGGATGATCTTTAAGGTCCCTTCCAACCCAAACCATTCTATGATTCTACAATCATTAGTTATACTTGACATTGTCTTAATGCCTTGTCATCCCTAGATGGAGCCCAAATCATTTCTTATGCCAAGCTGGCACGAAACCACAGAGAGAGGGTCATTAAAGTGAAAAACATCCCCAGCATGTAGAACTCTCTAATGCAAGACACACAAACTTATCTGTAGCAATTAGCAGCTATTAGTACTTTAAGTATATAGAATAATACCGCACAGCTTGACAGAAGGGATTTACATTTTCGGCTAAAGACTGAGACAGAGTTTGGGAGTTCACACTGCATCCTCAAATAACTCAAATCCACTACCCACAGGGCAATTTACTAATTTCCTTGAAATGCCTGCAAACAAATTCTTAAATCTTGCAGTATTTCCATTTATTTTTGGCTCACCCAGCTCTTACCTACACTAGAACAAAGCACATGACATGCAGATTTAAGATGTAACTAACATCTTATTGCTCTCTGCAACTACCTGAAGGGAGGTTGTGATGACAGGGAACAAATGGGAATGGCCTCAAGCCTGGGGAGGTTCAGGCCTGACATCAGGAAAAAATATTTCACGGAAAGGGTCGTTGGGCACTGGACGTGTTTAAAGGACGGGTGGATGAAGTGCTGAGGGGCATGGTTTAGTGACTGATGGGAATGGTTGGACTCCATGATCAGTGGGTCCTTTCCAACATAGCGATTCTGTGATTACACTTGCCCTCACTTTAACACAGCCAACACAACTGGGGAAAGCTGGGGAGGGACTGTTTACAAAGGCTTGTGGTGACAGGACTAGGGGGAACGGGTATAAACTGGAGAGGGGCGGATTTGGACTAGACATAAGGAGGAAGTTCTTCATGATGAGAGTATGAAGGAGGTTAACGTCAATAAGAAAAATTGTTTACTGTGTGAACATAACTACCTGCTACAGATTCAGGAGGAGAATAGAACTGTCCATCAGAGAGGACTCCTGGGTGAAGAAGAGCTGCTCGTTCAGAAGCATCCTGTGCTATCAAAAATCCTAAAAGGAAAAAAAACGTAAGAACCCAAATCCTCAATGCTATCACACAGCATCTTAAGGATCAGATATTGATGAAAAATCTTAAAGGGTGATGTATTATATTAGCATTCCTAATAAGTTACTTCTATAAATAAATATCTTGGGGAGGAAAAAAGCAAACTGTTAATTTAACATGTCTTCCGTAGAACTTCAGCCACCTAAGGAGACATACTCTAGCTAAACAGGTACTGTACATATGAATTAAGGAATCATTCCTTTTACAATGTGCAATTACATTATTAGGATGTGATATGTAAATTACTCAATATTCACTAGCTAACTAAGACTCTAAAATATATTTGTAATGATCAGTGAGCTGTCATGCATAACCAAACAAATTCTTTTCTCATTTTGTCACTGTAACAATCCTCATTAATGACTTGCTTTCAATTATCTGTCTCAACATATCCAGTCACTGCAGCCTTCAACTCCTTCTGGCACTATTTCTTTTAAAAGCAGAAAAATATTTGGAAATGACATGGAGCTATTCTGGCGAGCTTAGTACAGGACAAAACTCAAAACGATTTGAGAAAGACGCTAATTCATCTCATCCTTACTGTCATCAACCAGTCTGATAATAACAGGGCAAAGAGGGCATCTCAGGTTAACATAAGGCTATTTATTAACTTCCATTCTTTCTTTACTCTCTGACACATGAAGACTGATGTGTATTTACACTTCCTTAAGAAGGAAACAGACACTTATTCTATGCATTACCCAGAAAATAAAATTTCACCAGCCCAAGTCAGTTAATTTTTCATGTCTTAAGCATACAAAAACATATACATTCCTAAGCGCTTGATGAACTGCTGATGTGGCCCTTGTAACCTTTAACCTTGCCTCCCTAAATGAATTAAAACCCACTTCTTTGAAGACCTACATCCCTTGCCAGGTAAAGAAAAATTATGCCATACGATTTAATTTTTCCCACAGCTCCTCAAATTTTCAGAGGCTGAAAGAGGCATTATTTTGCCAGATAACACAGGATCTAATATTGCCAACTGCAGTGATTAAGGTGAAATATCAAAAGCTTACTGTTTTCTTCTTCAGCTTCTTGTGGTAAAACTTTGAAGTCCAAGAACCAAGTTTCAATCCAGGCAAGTATGAAGGATATGATGGGCAGCACATAGCCAAAAGCACCCTGTGAGAACAGCTTGAGGGAAACAAAACCACACATTACAGAAATTACCCTGAAGAACCTTGCTTTCAAGAAAACAACAAAATAAAACAAACATTTGATTAGAATATATACCTGTGAAATAATTACTTTTGCTAATAAAAAGGCACTGGTCACTGCTGTTGTAAACTGAAAGAGACAGGGTGAGAACAGTTAAGACTAATAAACGGTTTCACTTTCTCATTTCTGCCATTAACTATCAGTTGCAACTTTAACTTTTTACCAACAGCAGTAAGATCATAGATTAATAAAGTGTAATACGTATGATAAAAATAACTTATTGCTATTAATAAAGATAACTTTTAATATGGACATCTCCAATGCTGATTTCCACATAGCAGATAGGCATTTTAGACACTACACAGATGCAGAGTTATACAAATTGTAATCTTACAATATAATGAAGGTGCAGTGTTTTATTCACCAAGATCCTTAAAAAGACCCCAACTATCTACATATTTGGGAAAAAGCAAACAACAGTTGCTCCAAATACTTTTCATTACCATACAAATCAAATCATCAATTTCGACTAAGAAAATACCTTTCCAGGTTTAAATTTTAATTTGCATTTTAATTCATGTACTGATACTGTGAAAAATGAATCACTTTGAAGAGTAGATACTCCCAGTTGTATTTAAAAAATGGCAAGCTGCATAAAACAGCTGAAAAACCCACAAAAAAAAGCAGTGGACAAGTACTGTCCATTTAAGCAAGGCTTCTAACTCTGTTAGTGCAGCTCTTTCAATAATAGCAGAACGTAACTAGCTTCTGGTAAACATGAGTAGGGTTTTAAGATAAACACCTTCTGCAAAAGCTTCCGCGACATTTTCTATGTTGAATTGCTTACTAACACATCATAAGCAATTGTGTCAAGTTGGAGGATATCACTGGAAGAAATACTCTAAAGCTACGCAACTAAGAGTAAGGGATTTTGAGAGGCACGCACTTAAAAATAAACATAAATCAAGCAGCAGTTACAATTATATATCTGGTTGTGCTGTGCTAGTAACATAATGTATGCGTGTAATCTCAAACTAGTAAACAAACTGTATGCAACTCACTTGATGAAAGTTATTCATGAACACGTTATACATGCACGTACCACAGCAAAAGGGGAAAAAAGTCTAAGATTTACAATGCACTAAGCCACAAATATGCCTACTGTATTACAATCTGTAGTATTGATTGTTGGAAGTTTGGATTTGTTACCAAGTTTTGCATTCTTTTTCATCCATAAAGTACAGCTGTGTTAAAGATATTTGCTCCAATCCACTGTAATTGCCTACAGATCTCAAGAACTTCACTTTCTACGAAGGGAATATAGTCAACATTTTGTATTGGAGCATGAAACAATACAGATGCTAGTGCTCAATGGGTGGCATCCAAACCTCTAAATAGCTAAGAATGTGAGAGTCAACAGACTGCTGGATGTCTGGTACAATAATGCCAATTCTTCTTTTTGAATACAGTTAACTATTTCAAATGCAAATTTATTTCAAACATTTAACAAGTCAGAGGTAACAATCAGTTATGACTAGTCATCCATACTGGATTCAACATAAGTCTTCAATTTGTATTAACATGGTACATATTAAGGACCTATTGAATTCTTGTCTTTAGGCTGAAAATCTTCCTGAACAGAAGTTTTTCAGTAAATTTTTATGTATAGCACCAAGATGATTCTTAACATACAAGTGTTAAGAGACATCTAAAATTTCGTTTGTTCAATCCATTCTAGTTAAAACTCCATTATGCTTGGCTACTACTCACAGCTATTGCCCACCAATGGCGCAGTCTGCACATTGCATATGCAAGTATTAACACCTTAAATCGAAAGACTGCCAGTAGCTATAGAGAAAGGAAAAAAATATTTGTTGGTTAATTCAGAACACAGAAGCACCACAAGATTCTCAGTTCACTGAAAATACTAACTGCTTACAAAACAATTTAAAACAGGACAATCTAAGCTCTGTAACTGAGAAACAAAAGGGGGATGTGTGCAGAAATAGAATATCATTTCCCATTTGTAAATAGAATATCATTTCCCATTTGTAAAGGAAATGACACCACTCTCATGCCTACATAGGTTCAAATATGCAAGCATGTTATCAGTTAGAAACATCAGAAAGCAACACAACGTATGCTCACGATCATTGTACCTGACCAGAATCTAAGCAGTTAAATCTAGGTGCAGTTAAGTCAGCAAATACTTTGAGCATCACTGTGCATCTCACTGATCTCAGCGGTATGCTATTACGCAAGAATATAATTAAAAACCATAAAGACTTCACAAATGCAATCAGAAAATGGGAAGAATTTTTAAAAACAATTTTCTACTTACTACATTTTTAGTATTTAACAAAATATTAGCGTTGCAACAATCGACTGCTCTTTATGGAGATGCCTGCAAAAGCAATCTGTTACAAATACTTTGCAAAAGGTAGATACAATACTTCTAGGCCATAAAATGAAATTAATAGCAGAGAGATTTCTGAATGAGGGACCCTAACCCTCAATTTTCTTGTTTATTCTTTGATAGAGGATCACCTCCAACTTTTTTAAGAGATGTGTTCAGAATCTAAAATATGTGAAACAATGGCTTAAAAACGAAGAGAAATCGAGGACAGACATGGCCAAAGGAATAATGAACACTTATAATCATATGCAAATATATATGTTTCAGTGACGCGTGGTAGAAATAGAAGAAACCCGGTATAAGCTCACAAACATTTTGCAGAATTCAGTTACCTAGTCCCTTCCCAGGGAATAAAAGTCTATTATTTTGCATTACATGTTTTTAACCCTTGATTCAATTTCAGAGCAAAATAATTCCCAGAGCATCAACATTTCCAGATGCCATTTTTTTGCAGGTATATCACAGAGAACCTACCAGCAAAATAACGAGAGAGAAAGGGAGAAGCAGCATAGTCTGCTAGCTTATGAAATTTTTGCATCTGGTACCCCTTTCCATTTGACAGAGGAAATGGTCCCATGTAGAAGCAAGAATGGGTTTTTACACCAGTTTTAAAGAGAGATTGTGGATATAGTCATCAACATAGAATGACTGATCCCAAACTAACTCATCTTTACCAGGTAAAGATCTGGTGGAATTAACGATCTTCTAAAAACATTGGGCCTTTTATAAGAAACATAAAGACAGCTTTTACTTTGAGATCAGTAACTCGGTCCATGCTACGCAAAACCCATTGCAACTACAGGACAGCAGCACTGCTGAAAGACAGAGAAACTCCCTGATGCTCTAGAGCTCTTCCCATGTGCCACCTCAGGTGCTTACACATACTAAATGAGAATCAGAACTCATGTCATCAGTTTTTAGTATGATCTTTAAAAGAACCTGTTTGAATTAAGACACAGTAATCTGAAAAAGACCTGACCTGTACATGCCAACCTGGGAACAAGACTCTTCTTGGACAGACAAAAACATCAGTTAAAAAAAATGATTTTACAGCAGGAGGACAATTGGTCTTCTCCTCTTAATGAATTATCTTTATGTTACATCAGTCTCACATTCTTAATTGAGTTTTTCATCTGCTTTTCTGTGCTGCCCGCCCCTCCAAAGCAAAAGATGCAATTTAAGTGTGCTGAAGCATCTCTGTCTGATGGCTGCATAAGCTTGCTGCCAAAGCAGTACTAGGCAACCAAGTCCTAGACAGGTGCAATTTGGGAAATTTATGTTTTAAATTATTAAGAAAAGAACAACCTTTTCACAGGACTCAAATTAGGGAACATCTGTGGAAGGAGGAGTGTTGGAAAACTACATTTTGCTGCTTCCCCCTCCCCCTCATTTTTTTAAAAGAACACTTACAAATATATCAAAATATGAAGAAGAGTAGTCATATTTTAGCACTTCTTTCTTTAAGGCAGTCTCGATGCCTCCTTTTACCTACAAAGAAATAACAACACACAGAGCTTGAGAACAGAAGTTACTCATGCCAAAATACACACAAATCTGAACGGTGAAATTAACAGTTCTCCACTGATGTACTAAATACAGAGGAGAAATATGCTCAGAACATTAGTGTCAAGATTAGTGTCCTTATTGGTTTTGCATGATTGTATATAATCTTGAAAGAGAAAACATTTAGAATTATCACTTGTCCTACCTAAGGTACATTTCAGACTGTCCCAAAATACAAGCAAACAAGTTGTTGAGGGAAGAAGAAATGATTAAAGGTAAGGTCTCTTACACAAATTCACCCAGCATTTTGTGTCTCACTAGAAGGATCAAAGCAGCTGACCAGACAGCCACTCAGAAACCAGCTCTAGCTAGTCACATGCTATCAAATAGGAAATCAAAGAGCAACTGAATGCATACTTCTGATCATCTTCTTATCAGCATACATACTATTTGTTTTAAGAGAGCTGAGCAAAAAAACCCCACTGTAAAGAACACAGAAGCTGCAACTATTAGAGCATTCTCCCACAAACAACTAATGTCCAAGTTTAATTCTTTCATTCGTTTGAGAGAATTTAAAACTACATTTTCCTTAGCCAACGAGTTTCTTTCCAGAGGAAGAAATCCTCACCATCCTGTTCAAAATGGGTCAGTAAGGAAATAATTTAGGATGTTAGCATTCAAGGCCAGGTTGGATGGGGCCTTGAGCACCTGGGTCTAGTGGAAGGGTTTTGAACTGGGTAATCTTTAAGGTCCTTTCTAACCCAAACCATTCTATAATTCTGTCTTTTGGGTCAGAGAGTAAGAAGAGTACATATCTTAGTGAGGAGTGAAAAACCTAACTGTCTATATTGTATTTGGTTTAAAATCAAATTCAATAATTAAGCTCTGCATGAAATAGTTACGTAAAGCACTGGGTAACACCACCAAGAGAAGGCTTTAATAATCAGAAAGTGTATTTTTCACTCTATCAATGAACTACATGAACAGTCAGCTCCTGAAAATTCATAATGTCAGATCAATAGCCAAGGTTATTTGCCTTGCAAAGGAACACTGACAAAAAATGTTTACTCGAGATTTTTCTTGTCTAGAAAAGGGATTCCTCTGCTTTTTCCTGTGTGTTCTTTCTTAAATGCACACTTTAGATTAGTGCTTAAAACTCAGCTCAAGAACTAGAGTGATACTTATGAAATAATAACAAACCAGGTATCCTATTGCTTTCTGGAAATTTCGGAATTGAATGTGTTTTCCAAATCACAATTGCTGGAGTCAGAAGGTGGCAACTGTGGGAGTTCAAGTTGTTTAAACGTACCCTGCCATATACTATGTATACCACCCTAAGTCTGTCTCTAAGAAAAGACATCACAACTAAAGAAAGGTTTTGGCTTCTAGCAGTCTTCCAAGGGACTAATGCATCTGTTAAACATCAGTGACTTGGAGTTACTCAGAAGGCAAATTCTTGAATCATGTTAAAATTGACACTTCTTGCCAAATTCAAAGACATACAGTTACATTTTTCTTTACTTGCCCCCTGAAAAGTTCACTGCATTTGCAATGGTTTCTTCAGCACGGTTCGACTACAGGAACATAAAAAATCGTTAATGACAAGCAGATAATACACCATGTATCCTCATGACTAAAAGTAGATGCAGTTAAGTAGATACTATGCTCATGAAAGCTTAAAAGTAAGAAGCTACTTTAGTTTAAATAGAAATAGCATATACAAGGTCCAACACAAAAAAATCAAGACCATGTGTGTAACTCCTTTATTTAGCAAATTAAGAAAATCTGCTATGATCATCTTCAAAATAGTCCCCTTCTGAGTTGACTCACAGCTGCATATGATGCTGCCAATGTTCAAAGCAATTCCATAGATTGTTTTCTGAAACGCTGTTGAGGATCTCCATTGTTTTCACTTTCATACTAACAAAAAAATGAGCTCCTTTGAGCCCCAACCTGATTTTTTGGAAGAGGCAGAAATTGCAGGGAGCCAGGTCTGACAAATAGAGTGGGTGATCAAGCACAGTGATGCCGTTATTATTAGCTAAAAACTGCTTCATAGACAAAGTGCTGTGGGCTGGTGCACACTCACATTCTCAGACCAAGGGTATGAAAACATCTATATTTGAACACACATCCACTCGTACAGAAAGAAGTGATCAAGTTGAACATTGTCCCACTGTGACACATAAGAACATGTTCTATAACGATCTCTTTGTCTCTCCCCTCCCACTCTTGGTCCCTGAGCTATAGGGCTAATCTCAGGGGTTTTGTGTTAGACCTCATCATTCAGCACAGAAACCAGCAACTTATTAGCCAATTCTGAAGGGAATAAATAAATTAATGAAGTCTAAGGATACTAAAAAGCCAACTTACATTTAATTCTATTATCCACAGCAAAGTTATGAATAAGAGATCAAAGGTAACAAACAAACAGAAAGTCCTTCTGACATCTGATATGCCTTTCTTCTCTCTGCCTTCATATGACTCAATTCTTGCCATCAGCTGTGCTGGGTTGATGGAGTGGATGTCCCGCAAGGAAGGACAGGATTCCACACTGCTACTGTGAGCATTTTCTGCTTCACCTGGCACCCGATTCATCCTGGGTTGGCTCAGAGTTGTCGTCTTGCAGTTTCACCATCACTAGAAAGCTGATCCATATAGGAAGAATTTCTAAACAAACAAACAAAATCAAAACACAGCAATCATCAGAAGCCCAGAATTCCAGTAGGTATTTTCATCATGTCAGTTCCCTTTTTGCTAAACCGACGATTAAGAGAATTTGTCAAACAGGCTCTAAAAATTATTTCTAAAATAAGATCTATCTGGGCTCTCTTAACCTCTCAGAGGATTTGTGAAACAGGAGAATTAGCGTTCAAAAAGGGAGCACTGTCTAGATTTAGAAAGCTACTTTCTCCACACTGTTAGAGAGAGATCATTAAATAGGAATGAATTAAAAGCTTGATACTGAGCATCTTTAAGGCTTCCAATTGATTTAAATGCTCTCAATAGGAAGCCAACTTAAAGGAAGTTTCACACACCATTCCTGAAAAATGGCAGCATTAGCTACCATCACATCCAGAGCTGACACAACCAAAAGATTCCAAAAAAGTCCATTAAACCTCCTGAATACTGTAGTAATCATTCTATATAGCAAATACACTGCTATTTGCTCTACAGATAAATTCAGTTGCTATAACAACTTACATTGCCAGACAGGGTCTCAGAAAAAACTGTATGCAACCCAGTGGCTGAAGGCAATGCAATTACACTAAGTCTCTTCTGACTGCAAGGCTTTATAAAAAGAAAATCAGGTTAACTTTCTTACAAAACTGGAGCAGTCCGACATACGATTCACTACACTGCTCCATGGGAACCTTTTCCAATTAAAGCTTCTAGAAAGAATTGACTAAGAAGGTCACAGAGTTTTAAGGAAATGCATAGAAAATTTAATTTTATGCAAAATACCAAGATGATTAAGTTATATCTCCTGGAATATAAATAGCATCAGACAAGCTTCAGTAATGCTGGGGGAACAGCTTTTTGAAATTCAAGAACAAAATTCTGTCTCTTCCTGCATGGGCTGTCTTTCACTACACCGCAAAAAGAAAGAAACCCTTCCCACTCTTCTATTCCAAGAGGATTTCAACTCCCAAATCTGCACAAACACAGACAGCCAAAACACAACAGGAAAGCAGACAGGGGATCGGTAACACCAGTAAGCAAACACGGAATAGGACACAAGGAAAAAGGAAAGGTGGGATGGCAAGTTGCCAGTGCACACACTTCATAGCTGAGAAAGAGGCAGGCCAGGCAGAGATGGCCAATGTCTAGGTCAAGGCACACATGCTGCCCTCAGGTAGTTCCAAGACTGCTTTTCTTGGTCTACACCATGAGGACAGTAACAAACATTCAGAGACAGAAACTACCTTGCCAGCTGAGTCTATGCCTGCAGGAAGCCGGCTATCAGAGGCAAATGAAACAAGTATCACGCACCATCTCATTCTGGGATCTGGCTGTGGGCCAAACCAGCACAAGGCCAAGAACAAGCACAGGCAAGCTACTGCCATCCTGCTCCTGCCTGGCACTCAGCCCTGCCCCGGCCTTCCAGAGCCAACCCAAGCTCATATCTTCTGGTTCTCAGTCATTAGTCAGAAAAAAAACAAGAAAAGAAAACCGAAACACACGCATTTGTACAGTTCTAATACTGAAAGGGATAGGGAGCTTTGCAATAGGAACACAAATGCAGGCTTTCTTCCATTAAGAATTCCAGTGAACCTGCTTCTCTCCGACTATCCCATGTTGACGTACATTTTCAGTCAGAAACTGCTTTGCAATCACTTCTATACCTCTGTTTCCAATACCAGCCACTAAACCTTATTCTACAAATCACGTTTATCTGTCAGTTTGACAATATCCACATTATGTACAATGCTTGTCTACTCAAAACAGAGCATTATCATTTAGCTGTACACTGTGAAAAGACATCTTTCAGTATCATACACAGTAAAGCTGAGCAGAAACACAGCTATTTCACCTGGGAGAAGAGGATTACATCAACAGAGGAGGACAGAGGACAAGAACAGCAGAGGAGCCCAGCAGAAGTGAGGAGCTGAGAGGAGAAGGGTGGTGCAGAAGACCCGAGGGGAAGAGACATGAGTGTACAGGAGGATAGAGGAGCTTGAAGAAGGGAGCAGTGAGGAGAGCAGAGGAGGACAGAGAAGCAGGGGAGTCACGCAGAAGCAAGGAGTTGAGTGGAGCTGAGCAGAAGCAAGGAGCCAAGACCTTGCCAAGAGGAACTGAGAGAAGGGTGGTGCAGAAACTCTGAGAGGAGCACAGAGGAGGGCACAGATGAGAAAGAGGAGGAGGACAATGAGGAGGAGGAGAACAACAGTGATGGAAGAAGAGGAGGTGGTGCAGGAAAAGTACAATGGAAGAGGCCGACAACTACAGCAGCAGAGAAGGATGAGGCAGAGAAAGAGGATGGAAGAAATGGATGGGGAAAATTATGGAAGAAGGGGACGGAGGAGGAGGATGGAAGAGGAGGAGGGAAGAGGAGGACAAAGTAAGGACAAAAAAACCCCCCGTGTTTCTACAAATACATTAGCAGCAAAAGGAGGGGCAGGGGGAATCTCCAGCCTTTATTAGAGGCAGAGGGAAAACACAGTGACAAAGGATGAAGTAAAGGCTGAGGTAATTAATGCTTTATGGTCTTGGTCCCCTGAGCTGCAGTACAGGTACTGAGAACATAATGGAGCCTCCATAATCAAATAGGAAATGGTTAGTGACCTGCTATACCACCAAGACACACAGAAGTCTATGGAACCAGATGAGATCCACCCAAGAGTACTGAAGGAACTGGCAGAAGTGTTCACCAAGCCACTTCCCATCATTTATCAACAGTATTGGCTAACTGGAGAGGTCCCAGTTGACTAGAGATTAGCAAATGTGACACCCGTATAGAAGGGCCAGAAAGAGGATCCAAGGAACTACAGGCCTGTCTATCAGCATAACCTCAGGGAAGGTTATGGAGCAGATCATCTTGACTGCCATCACATGGTACATACAGGACAACCTGGTGGTCAGGCTCAGTTAGCATGGGTCTATGAAAGGCAGGTCCTCCTTAAGTGGTGAAACTGGTTGCTCATGGCTTGGACAGGCATACTTTGCTTTGTAAGAAACTAGCTGGATGGCCAGGTCCAAATAGTCATGGTGAAAGGAGCTAAATCCAGCCAGTGGCTGGTCATAAGTAGTGTTCTACGGGGCTCACTGTTGGAGCCGGTTCTGTTTATTAATGATCTGGACAAGGGGATCAAGTGTACTCATTTAAGTTTGCAGATGATACCAGCTTGTGCGGGAGTATCAACCTGTTTGAGGGAAGAAAGGTTCTACAGAGGGATATGGATAATCTGGACTGATAGGCTGAGGCCAATTGTATGAGATGCAACAAGGCTAAGTGTCCGTCAGGTCCTGCACTTGGAGCATAGTGTTACAGGCTTGAGGAAAAGTGGCTGGAAAACTATCCAGCAGAAACGGACTTGGGTTGTTGACCAACAAACAGCTGAACATGAGCCAGTAACGTGCCCCGTTGGTCAATCCAATATTATTCTGGCTTGTATCAGAAACAGCATGGACAGCACCAGCTGTACTTGGCACTGGTGAGGCTACACCTCAAATACAGTGTTCAGTTCCGGGCCTCTCAGTACAAGAAAAACATTGAGATGCTACAGCTTGTCCAAAGGAGAGGAACAAAGCTGTTGAACAGCCTGGAGCATAAATCTTACGAGGAGCAGCTGAAGCAACTGCAGTTGTTTAGTCCAGAGAGGAGGAGGTTGAGGGGAGACCTTAGCACTCTCTACAACTACCTGAAAGGAGGCTATAATGAGGCAGGTTACTTGGGAGAAGATGCCAACACAAGTGATAGGATGAGAGGAAATGGCCTCAAGTTGCACCAGGAAAGGTTTAGATTGAATATTAGGAAATAGTACTTCACTAAACGGGTTGTCAAGAATTGAAACAGGTTGCCCAGAGAAGTGGCTGAGTCACCATCCCCGGAAGCAGTTAAAAGACTTGTAGATGTGGTGCTTAGGGACATGGTTTAATGGTGGACTTTGTGGTGTTAAGTTAACAGTTGGACTCAAGGATCTTAAAGGTCTTTTCCAACCTAAAAGATTCTGTGATAATACCTACAGGAAAACGGTCTTCAATTTAGCAAGGTCCGAGTCAGTCAGCTGTTCTGGTTTGAGCTAAAGTCAAATCAGTTTTTCAGCTAAGTTTCATCTAAGTAACTTCATTTTCTGGAAGTTAATTGTTTTTACAGACAGTATTTCTATTTAGAAATGATAACACAGTGTACTGGGATGCAGAAATGCTGTTCCTTATGCTTATACCTGTAGAAACCAAGATCATTCTCAAGCTGGTGAAATGCCACAAGTCAAAGAGGCAAAGCAGGGTCACACCTGCAGAGAGGAGTGCACAGGACACATGAACCCAAACTGACCAACAGAGTATTCCCGAATCCAGTTCCTGAGTCCAGCTCCCTTCTTCCACTGACTACTTCCCCGTGCCTGCTCTGCACAATCTGTGGTGATGTATAGTTACTGGGAGGAAGGCAGGGAGCAATTTAGTATATCTGTATATATTTTATTATTTTCTTATTAACGGTATTTTCTTCATTATTTTATTAAAGCTTTTATTAGTTTCGAACCCAAAAGACTTGGTCAGGGGAAAGGGAATTTGGAGCCCAGCTGCTCACATTTTAGCTGCTAGTCAAGCTGAGCAACTTGACATCACTTTTCAAGCATGGGCAGTGTCTACCACACAGTGAACAGCCCATCACAGATACTTCAGGATTTAACCACTCAGCACAGTAAACTATGCTGGATTTGAGTTCACTAAACACATTCTCTGGAAGCAATAGCATACTTCAGGATCTGGGAACCAAGTGTTACATCCTTTTCCTTTCCCATATTCACCAACTCCAAATTCATTCTTTACCTAGAAACAGACAGCAAACACCTCGGGCAGAACACAAAATTAACTGTAAAGACTGCTTTGGTGCACCACTTATACAAAGTCTACTAAACTGAGAGCATCTAACCTGCAGGAGTAGTAGCAGAACTTTCTCGATGTGTTTCCCAGCATAAAGCAGATTAAGAGCCAACACAGATAAACCCAACTTCTCTGAAGACAAGGTAATACTGACTGTAAATTAGGGGAAAAAAACCCCAGGATTCCCAAAGAGCGGGAGACTGCCTCTAAAGCTTACCTGGACATATTTTCTATGCCATTCTCTACTACAAAAGAAGCAAAACCATTCTTATGACCTATTCACTCCCTGTTCTGTTAATATAATTGATAGAACTAATTTTCATGAGATGTGCTTGCAGTGAACACATTACTAGTGACCTCCTCAGAGTCATTGCTCCCTTTCCTGAAGGGCACTTAATCCTTTCCATGCTCCACTCATTCTGTCTCAAGCTGCCTCAGACGCATTTTAAGGTTTCAATGCCTTTAAAAATCCTTCTCAGTTAGTCTGAAGTAATGTTCTGTTTGAAATAAATACTCCTTAATAAACACGAGGAAATATTTGGAAATACTTTTTGGGGAAAAAAAAAAAAGGCATACATTTGGGGAACTACACCATCTTAATTTCCAAGCTGATTCAGCTACTTGATATTACAGCCTGATCTTGAAAATATAGAATTTCAAAAGTTGAAATATATCTAGATGTGCTTCCATCTCGAAAATCTGGGTTTTAGCTAAACAATGACCAATATCATAAAGCTCTTGAATTTCACCACCACAAAATGTTTGCCTAGAGATTGGTCAACAACAGCTTACTACCTCCTGCACATTGACATGAAGAGCATAAGCAGAATAGAAAGACAAATTCCTATAAAATCTGGCCAACACGAAGCAGGCATGCACTTACAGAAAATGGAGAGAATGAAAATTCAGCCATTAGTGTACCCACAGATTCAAAGAAGTTTGGAAGGGATCATTGGAGGTCCAAGGTCCTCCCAGAAGCAGGACCAGTGCTGGACTTGACCAGGGCTAACACTCAATCAGTTCAGGCTGTCAACAGCTGCGTCCTGAAAACCATTTCTCTGGGTAACATGTGCTAGTACTGCAATAACTCCTACTGAAAGTTTTCTTAAGGTTCAACTCAAGACTCCCAAGCTGCCTCTTGTTAAGCTACCTGCTGCTACCGAGATGAGTTTGGCTCCATCAGTAATTGCCTTAACAAGCTCAGCTGTACATATTGGTTAGCCAAAATTCAGGCATGAAAGGAAACCTCACACACAAAACCACACCTGCAACAGCAAAAGTTAACCTGCAATTATTTTAAGGCAATTCCAGCCTTTCCTGAACATTCAGTTTCAGAAAACTAGTTAAGACTCACTGGGAGATCTTACTGGCGTAACTCTTATATCCAACAATACTTAGAGGTTTATAGGGCCACCTGAAGACACCTGCTTTACCTTTGTAGGTAGTAACCTTTGTAATCATGAAAAGCTGCATAGTGAGTGATGCATCATGTACTTTATAACTGCTTGTCCTTGGCACGTTAGACCAGAGACACAGAATCTGAATCTTAAATCAGATGAAACAAAAATATTTGATGCTGTACTTATTCGACTTGGCTAATCTGTTTTCCTATTCATTACGTCACCGCATATTGGGGAATTTTAAGACTATTCTGTACCCTTTCTCTGTTCTTATTCAAGTTAAAGTGCACAAAAATATTTTGTTTTCCTAATACCTAGTTTAAAAAGTTCTGCCTCCCTACTTTAAAAACCATGGTCCTGGACATGCCCATTCAAAATTAAAATCTACTGAATCACAGAAGACTATAAAATGTGACACTCTAGTTAACATTCAGGTCACGTTAGAGCATCAGAAGGCCCAAATATAGAACCGTCATTTACAAATTACAAGTAATTGCTTCAAATCAACATCGAGTGTGTTGTGTCTGAGAAGCAGGCATAACTTAAAACTCATGGCTGCACACTGCACCAAGAGGCTCATATTCTGAATAGTGAAAGTAATCAGTATGAACCAACATGAAAGCACTAAAGACCATCTGAAGAAGCCAAATGCTATAAAATGGTACCATAGATACCAATTCCCATAACTGTTTAGTCCAAAGAAAGTTTTTCTACAACCAAAAAGTCTGTCCCTTATTGTTCCTGATTCACAAAGGATTGTACTTCTTTGACATTTCATTTGTCTTCCATTGCTCCCTTCCTCTCCTCTTCAGGTTTATTCTGATGAAATAAACCTGCAAGCTAGTAAAGCACAACTTCCTACTCTGTAGGATACGGTAAATAGCTCCACAATGCCTACTACAATGTTCACTCAAATAGAGATTTCATCTAGTTACACGGTAAAAGATATAACCTATTTTAGTCTACCCTACAGACTGTGTCCCTAGCTAGTTATTTACTGAAGAAAAGGCATTTAGATTGTGTTGCATTCAACATGTCCTAGCAATTTTAATCAAAATAATAAGACAGAAAAATTCAAACTGATGCACGCCCACAAAATTCCCCACACATAAGCACATACTGTTTTGAACTCTAGATCTTCAGTTAAATAACAAAGCAGGAATTACAAGTTACAAATATGCAACACAGTTAAAGACTGGGAAGACTTCCCAGTGGAGGGGCAGGGCAAGGCTGAACAGCAGACAAGAGAGGACTCATTACAAAGAGTTCAGTTTTATCAGAATGCTTAGAATGAGAGCCTTGACCCTCAAGCAGCAGCTCTTACGCATCCCTCAAGCCAAATTGTGTCTGTTTCTGGAATCCTCAACATAAGAAGGATATGGAGCTTTGGAACAAGTCCAGAGGAGAGCTGGAGCACCTCCCATACAAGCACAGGCTGAGAGAGTTGGGGTTGTCCAGCCTGGAGAAGAGAAGGCTCTGAGGAAACCTTATAGCGACCTTCCAGTGCCTGAAACAGCTACAAGAAAGCTGAGAAGGGACATTTTACAAAGGCTTGTAATGTCAGGACTAGGGGCAATGGCTATAAACTGGAGAGGGGCAGATTTAGACTAGACATTAGAAAGAATTTCTTCACCATGAGAGTGGTGAGGCACTGGAACAGGTTGCCCAGGGAAGTTGTGGATGCCTCCTCGATGGAAATGTTCAAGGCCAGGTTGGACGGGGCCTTGGACATCCTGATCTAGTGAGAGATGTCCCTGCCCACAGCAGGGGGGTTGGAACTGGGTGTGTGATCTTTAAGATTCCTTCCAACACAAACTTCTCTATGATTTTATGATTCTTATCCAACACACAAGAGAAATACCCAAAATATACCTGAGTACAGCTTGTACAGCACATGAATTACTCTTAATAATGCACATCTGTTCATATTAATAAACCCTGAAATAACTTAGGACCAAGATTTTGAAAGATACACCACCACCGAGATGGCTGGATGTCAGACTGAAACAAAGCAAGAACAGCAATTAACATGCCTTGCCTGGAAAGTGAGTGGAAACACAAGTATCAATGTTATTTTGTTTCGCCCACTTCCAATTATTTCTTTCACATGAGGTTTATTTTCTACAAAATGATTACACAACTTAATTCTAAAGTTATGTTATTTACTTGATTAAGAACTATATTTAAAAATATTTAGATAACTTCCTCTAAAAAAACGTAGCCTATCGGATTTTGGGGGTTTTCTCTTATGTTCCTTGAGAAAGATGTTTCTCCAATTTACTATGTGCTAACGCTGACCTCAAAAATAACAGGGCAGTTGTGCACATCCCACATTCGCACTGAACAGTATTTTTCTCAGAATACTGGAAGAAGGTGCTGAAAAGTCCAGGACACAGTTTGCAAGCTAAAAGAAGAAAGGAAATCTTTTGGGTCAGTAGGACATCTGAGGGAACAGCAACAGCACTTTCCCCCATCCCAAGACTGAGATTCACAGGTTCAGAAAGTCAAATCAAAGTGCTCCAATCTTGGACTAATTTTTCCCTGCAGCTGAAGAAGTCCCTGTTACTGAGCAGTGTCCTGTAGAAGCTGCTGTCCTTTCACAATCACTTCACATCTTTTTCCAAAAGAGCTGACAAAATGGCAGACTAACTAGCTTGTAAATTAGGTATTTGCACTGCCTTACTTTTATCTCGCTGCCACGTTCCCCTCTGGGTTCCTTCTGAACAGCATATCCCAGATTTTTCACTTCTAAAATAAGCCAGTACTTTCTGTCTGCATATGAGCACGCTCAAACCAGACATGGGAATCAGCATATGAAACAACCATTCTTCAGAGTTAAACCAAAGTGACTCTGAAAATACAGTACTCCATACTTCCATACGTACCAAACATACTATTCCACACACGCTTCCAGGGATGCAGCATTCATCCAAGTTGTGGATGGCCCATCCCTGGAAGTGTTCAAGGCCAGGTTGGATGGAGATTTGCGCAGTCTAGTGGGAGGTGTCCCTGCTCATGGCAGGGGGGTTAGAACTAGCTCGTCTTTAAGGTCCCTTCCAACCCAAACTATTCTATGATTCTATGCTGAATTCATGATACACTTGAAAACACATTCACCATAACTCAAAATGTGTTGAGTTCAGCTTCTGTTTAATCAAGAGCGTGATCTTAAATAGGCGAATATATTCTATTTGAAGAAGAATACTAAAACTAACATACAAAATGGATGCATCATAACACACTCCAAAGGTGTGCCTAAGATCCCAGCTGTGCTCAAGATATAGTATTTAACCACTGCCAACTATGAAACTGAAGCGTGTGGATTTTAGCACTGTTACATCCTTAGAACATATAAAACCCAAGTATCTCAGTTATAGAACTGACGACACATCATCCCAATTGAGACTAATACATTCCAACTGATAATATTCACTTACTTAAATTAAATGCCAAAACTAAGTTATTGCTATCTTAAAAATAAAACATCACCTATTTTTGGTTTAGATTATCTAGAATAATCTTTCCAAAGACCTGAAACTACTTCAGGATTTTAAAGTTAAATGCAATCAGCTCCCTACAGTTATATTACCATTCCATTAACGTATAAATACAATATTTTGATGTTTTATGTATAGGTACACACGCCAGGAACATGCAATAGCTGCATACAATAACAAAATGGGAGAGAGGGGAAGCAAAAAGAAGATACTGATTTCTTGCAAAATCAGGTGTTCATGAAGGGGAAGTGGTACAAAGATAGAGAAAAAAACCTCCAGCAAATCTGGTCTTAACTCATTTTCACATCTCTTACCTGCTCTCTGAAGCTCACTTTGTAGCCCACCCAACATCAGCTCACAGAAATAAAGATCTCACTGCAGATTTTATTCCATTAAGCATTAAATACTAAACAACAAGTGCTTACAATCCATTCAGCTTCCCAGAGTTAATAAGCCAAATAAACCTTATAGGTACCAAAAGCAGATATATTTTATCACATCAGCATATCTCCAAAGGCAAAATACAATTCTTTAAAAAGACCAAACATCTTACTGATTACCTCCAACATCAAGCACCACACTGGCTGGTTACAGAGGGCACTCACACACGTTTGTTTGCCTGTTCTCTCCAATTCAACCACAAACATAAGCCCCAAGGCTGCTAGCCAGATACTACAGGGACAATAAAATCTCTTATTCGGCTAGCACAGAATTGAGGGACTCTTCATGAAATTTTTGGTATTAGTGGTAAACACTCAGGATTCCATCACCCTTTAAAAACCACTCAACAAAATGGTGCAAAAGTTTTCTCCAGGCAAACCCTGGAGGCTATTCAGAAATACAGGATTGTATTCCAAAAGTGATGTCAGTTTCTTAAACTTTCAAAGATTTTTCACTCTTAGCTCCTATTTTATAACTCTTGAAGAGTCTTCAAAACAGAAGGAAGTAACAGGTTTTACATATTACCTCCATTTTTCCTCCTTATAAGGCTTAAAGGACGTTTTAAGGACATGACTGAACAGTTCAAGGACCTGTAAATTCTAGCAAAGATCTATACCTAAACCTTCATCATAAAATCTTCTACCACACCTCCACATAATTAGACTAGTTTTTCTGTCAGTGTTAGACAGAAATTCACTCCTGATGTCTGAATCAATGCTGCTTCAGGGCTTCAGATGACAACTGAAGAGCTGATCTTAAAATGAAAAGCATGATGTTATAACAAGATATTCACTTAGTTCCTTACTAAGATTATTTATTTTTTCAGCCTTTCATTTTTAATCAGTTAGGTGTCAGGAGAATGAGTGCAGACTCTTTTCAGTGGTGCCCATTATAGGACAAGGGGCAACAAACTGGAGCAGAGGAAGTTTCATCTGAACATATCACAGAATCACAGAATAACCAGGTTGGAAGAGACCCAATGGATCGTCGAGTCCAACCATTCCTACCAATCCTTAAATCATGCCCCTAAGTACCTCATCCACCCTCACCTTAAACACCTCCAGGGATGGTGACTCAACCACCTCCCTGGGCAGACTGTTCCAATGCCTAACCACCCTCTCCGTGAAGAATATTTTCCTTACCTCAAGCCTAAATCTCCCCTGGCGGAGCTTGAGGACATTCAATCTCGTCCTGTCCCCTGTCATTTGGGAGAAGAGGCCAGCACCCTCCTCTCCACAACCTCCCTTCAGTTAGCTGTAGAGAGTAATAAGCCTCCTCTTCTCCAGGCTAAACAACCCCAGCTCTAAAATATAGAAAAACTTTTTATTTTGAGGGTGACAGAGCACTGGAAAGTGCTGCCCCAGCAAGGCTGCAGCATCTCCTTCTCTGGAGATACTCAAAACCCACCTGGACATGCTCCTATGCAACCTGCATACAGTGAACTTGCTTTAATAGGCTAGCTGGACTGGATGATCTCCAGAGGTCCCTTCCAATCCCAACCATTCTATGATTCTGAAATCCAAAGTGACAAACACAAAATACACCAGCAACACTGTGCAGAAATACTGTGATGGCATCATACCGCTGAGCACACAAACATGTTTTTTGTTTTAAAATCCCCTCTTTCTTCAAGTTTATTATTTGTGGTTAATATTTTCTATCTTTAAGTCAATCACGGAATCCATTTACACCCAACTACAAGGAAGCTGGGAACTGACTCAAAGTTAGCACTTCATCAATGAGTAACTTCAACTGCTAGTGCATATCAAACTGCTGTAAGCTTAACCAGTTAGCTCTGCAGACCTACCAGCGTAACCTTTTAGACAGATACAGACATTACATTTAATTTGGATGCTGAAATCAGGCAGTGCCTCTCCAAAGTTGCCGCCTAAGTTCAGCCTGACCATAAAATAAAGCCTCAGCACACTTCCCCATGATGGCGATACTGAAAATTCCAGCAAATTAACTCATTTTGGAGTTTCAGAAAACCAGCATCCTTTACCAGGCTTGGGCAACATGCAGGAGTGATCTCCATCAATTGTGCAGAGAAACAAAAGCTGGCTAGAGAACCTATTTCCCACTTACATGCAGATGTGTAAATTTACCCAGAAATCTATTACTTTCAAAGATCTAATTTTAATGTTGTTATTAAACTTCGCAACAGCCAAAACTCCTGATGATTTGGAGCTTTGGAGCAGGCTCTCGTGCTTGACCTTGCCTTTAAGATGTGAACAAACTCCAAAAAGAGGTGATACAGAAGAAGAGATATCTGTTCAGCATAGATCATACATCACAGATCATGCTTCATACAACACGTTATCATTTTCAAAGAATGAACCGTTCTGGAAAAACACTGTTTTAAAGAAAACATGCTGTAGGGGGACATTCTGTCTAATTTTCAAAAAAAATACTTAGATGAAACTTTACTTTAGCTTAAATAAAAATATTCTACTTTTCGGGGTGTGGGGGATGACAGTAACTCCTTTTCTGGATGGGAAAGCAGAGGTTTGTTATCAGCAGGACAAACAGGTCACTGCTCCTCCGTGGAGCGGTGTTTGCTGAACCAGGATCTCGAAGAAACTCCTAACAGAGGTGATTAGAGAAGAGGAGATATCTGCTCAGCACAAACCATACGTCACACACCATGCTCCATACAACACGTTATCACTTTCAAAGAACGAACAGTGCCTGCAAAATACCGTTTTAAAGAAAACACGCTATCAGAGGGACATTCTAACTTTCAAAAATACTCAGATGGCTGCTTTTTCTGAAGCTGGCCCTCGGAAACAGGGCGAGTTGGAGGGGGGGGGGTGCGGGGAGAGGCAGCTCCGCGCTCGGCAGCCTCGAGAGGGTCCCCCGCCCCGCCCCCTCCCGGCACGTGACCTCCGTCTTCCTCTTCCTCCTCTTCTTCCCCCAGGAGAACTGCGGGCCCCGTCCCGGGGGGGGCAGAGCCGCTCGTGTCCCACCCCCATCCCTTCCGCGGGGAGAGAAGCGAGGGCAGGGCTGCAGCGGCGCCGCTGCCGAGCGCTGCTGGCCCTTCTCCTCCTTCTCCTCTTCCTCCTCCTCTTCCTCTTCCTCCTCTTCCTCTTCCTCCTCCTCCTCCTCTTCCTCCTCCTCCTCCTCTTCCTCCTCCTCCTCCTCTTCCTCCTCCTCCTCCTCTTCCTCCTCCTCCTCCTCTTCCTCCTCCTCCTCCTCTTCCTCCTCCCCAGGGCCAGGCCGGGCCGGGCCGGGCCAGGCCGGGCCGCCCTGCCGCCAGCCACACGCTTGGTATCCCTCCGTCCCTCCTTCCCCGCCGCTTACCTGGTGCGTGCGCCGCTGCGGCCCGAGGGAGAGGCAGAGCCCGCACCGCCGCCAGCGCCGCCGCGGTACCCACGAGATGGCGGGGCGGGGCCTGGCGCCTGAGGGGGCGTGATCTGTATACAAGGAGGCGTGGTCTGGTGATGGGGCGGGGCCTGCACGAGACATGTCCTGTGGGGGGCGTGGCCCGGCGGAGGGGGCGTGGCCTGGTGGCGCCGCTGATCGCTTGAACTCAGAACGAGAGACTCCTACAATGGTTTGGGTTGGAGGGGGGACCTTAAAGATAGTCTAATTCCCCCCGACCCTGCCACGTCTCACTATGCCAGGCTGCGCAAGGCCCCATCTGGCCTGGCCTTGAACACCTCCAGGGATGGGGCAGCCACAGCTTCCCTGGGCAACCTGTGCCAGTGTCTCACCACTCCTATAGTGGTGAATTCCCTCCTTATGACTAGCCTAAATCTATACACAGAATCACAGAATAACCAGGTTGGAAGAGACCCACTGGATCATCGAGTCCAACCATTCCTACCAATCCTTAAATCATGCCCCTAAGTACCTCATCCACCCTCACCTTAAACACCTCCAGGGACGGTGACTCAACCACCTCCCTGGGCAGACCGTTCCAATGCCTAACCACCCTCTCCGTGAAGAATATTTTCCTTACCTCAAGCCTAAATCTCCCCTGGCGGAGCTTGAGGACATTCCCTCTCGTCCTGTCCCCTGTCACTTGGGAGAAGAGGCCAGCTCCCTCCTCTCCACAACCTCCCCTCAGGTAGTTGTAGAGAGTAATAAGGTCTCCCCTCAGCCTCCTCCAGGCTAAACAACCCCAGCTCTCTCAGTCGCTCCTCATAAGATTTGTTCTCCAGCCCCTTCACCAGCTTTGTTGCTCTTCTCTGGACTCGCTCCAGAGCCACAACATCCCTCTTGTGGTGAGGGGCCCAGAACTGAACACAGTACTTGAGATGCGGTCTCACCAGTGCCGAGTACAGAGGGAGAATAACCTCCCTGGACCTGCTGGTTACGCCGTTTCTGATGCAGGCCAAGATGCCATTGGCCTTCTTGGCCACCTGGGCACACTGCTGGCTCATGTTCAGTCGCTGTCAACCAGCACCCCCAGGTCCTTCTCCTCCTGGCAGCTTTCCAGCCAGGCTGCTCCTAGTCTGTACCTCTGCTTAGGGTTGTTGTGCCCCAAGTGCATACCCATTGCTCCTAGTCCTATCACTACAAACCTTTGTAAACAGCCCCTCCCCAGTTTTCTTGTAGCCCCTTCAGGTACTGGAAGGTCACTACAAGGTCTCCTCAGAGCCTTGTCTTCTCGAAGCTGAACATCCCCAATTCTCTCAGCCTGTGCTCGTATGGGAGGTGCAGTGGTGCCTCCATAAGGGTCCAGTGACACAGTCCCAGGCAGCTGCCAGCTCGGGCTGTGCCAGAGCCCAGCATGATCGTGGTACTAGGGCTGGGGGTGGAGGCCAGGCAGAGTGTGGATGGCCCCAGTGTGACCATGTGCCCTGCGGTGTGGGCTCTTCTCTTCAAGTGTGACCTCCCCTATTAGAAGTGAAACCAATGATATGAGAAGAGGGGCTAGTGCTCTGTCAGTGGCCTAAATTCTGCTTGAGCTCCTATGTCTTGTCATAGAATGATAGAATGGTTTGGGCTGGAAGGGACCTTAAAGATCATCCAGTTTCAACCTGTCTGCCTTAGGCAGTGACGTTTTCTGCTAGATCAAGCTGCTCAAAGCCTCATTCAGCCTGGTCTTGTATATCTCCAGAGATGGGGGATCCACGACTTCTCTGGGCAACCGGTTCCAATGCCCCACCATTCTCACAGGGAAAAAAAGTCCTAATATCTAATCCAAATCTACCATCTTTCAGCTAAAAACTGTCACCTCATGTCTTATCACCACACTCCCTCATAAAAAGCCTCTCCCCAACTTTCCTGTAGGCCCCCTTTAAGTACTGGAAGGCTGTAAGAAGGTCTCCCTGGAGCCTTCTCTTCTCCAGGCTGAATAAGCCCAACTCTCAACCTGTCTTCATAGGGTAAATGCTCCAACCTTTTGATCATCTTCATAGCCTCCTCTAGACTCTCTGCAACAGATCCATGTCCTTCCTGTCCTGAGGACTCTAGAACTGAACACAGCACTCAGGGTGAGGTCTCACAAGAGTAGAGTAGAGGGGGACAATTGCTTCCTTTAACCTGCTGGTCACACTTCTTCCCATGCAGTCCAGGATACAGTTGGCTTTCTTGTCTGCAAGTACACATTGCCAGCTCGTGTTTCTCAGATCCATGTCCTTCCTGTGCTGTGTCATAACAAAGTCCTTATATTTACACAGATCAGCACCAGAAAATCCAAGCATGCCTGGCATTCTTGTGAAAACATGACAGAAACTCAACCAGAAAACCATCCTTTTGTTTGGGTAAATGTGGTCTCTGTCCTATACCAAAGCCCCAAGCTTGTCAAATGCTCTTATGTGTTGTAAGGTTTGTCTGCAATTCGATGCTGCAGGCTTGAGCCATGATACTTCTAACAAGAAGTGAACAACAATAATCTGCTCCGCTGTGCATATCAAATTATACAGAGAAAAGAAGAGCAAACTATAATTAATCACAGCTATTGCAATAGAGCAAGGAAATGGAAAAAGAAGGATTAAAGGAAAAGTCTAGAAAAACAAACTAGGACTATCCAGCTAGTGGTCACACTTCACCATGACTTTCTCCACAAGATTCCATGCATCTTCAGGGAGATTAGTACACAGCATCTGCAGCAAGGTGATGCTGACTGCTGGGGTGTTCAGCCTGGTGTCAAAGTACAGCTGAAAACAAGTACCCTAAGCATTTAATACAATAATAGCCCAGAACCTGCAATAAAATGCCCTGTCTACTACTGCCTCTCATTAATGGAAGGGAGAGGAATTCCTATAGCCATGTGGAAAAACATGCAAGGTCTTTTTTTATTGCTAGTCATTTTTTTCTCAATCAAAGTCTCACTTTATGCATTTTTATGCTTTTTGCCCATTTTAGTTTATTTTGATTTTCTTTCTTTGGGTTCTTTCAGAGTTAATGTACTAAAGATAACCTCAAGCTTTCAGGCTGGTAGCTGTATTTTGAATTTATTGTTACTTTTTGTACAAATACAAAAAGAAAGACTTCAGAATCTCAGTGGCAGCCTGTGTTTGAATTACCTGTCTCCAAGTTGTTTTGATGCAAATTGTTTAACACATTGCAAAACAAGAGCAGCATCCCTCTGTCACTGTATACATTGAAATAAATTTATCTTGAAATAGTGTGGTTGACATTTAGCTGAAGAGATCAGGAGCGTGATTTGTGAAAACATGTGAAAAGCCACTGTTATTCAGGCCTTAGAAGTGGTTATGAAACTATAAAAAAGCCCAGTGCTACATCTTGAAAATACCGCCAAGATCAGTAATTAGAGGCTAGATTTCAGCTGGCTGAATCCTATGGAGGCTGTGTGTAATCATTAACATCACAGGTAAAGCAGAACTCTCAATATTCCTGCACATTCCTGATGGAATAGATTGATATAAACTAATAAAGAAACATGATTGCTATAACTGGCGGACATTCAGGCCTGATAGCCACAAGTATTCACAAAACCAGACACCTGGTTGGTTAATGGTAAAAAGAGGACCTGGCTGTAATTAAATAACTAAGTAGAAGGTGATTAGATTGTAGCTCCAGAATGGCTTCTGTGTTTTGTCCTGGTGCTAGACATAGTACTGAAGAATAACAAAAAAATCCAAACCTAAATTCCCAAAAATGTAGAAGTGATGTAAAATAGCACTGAGATCAACAGAGAAAGTATCTTTCAACTATTCATATAAGGCAGTGCAACTTGTCTCTCCTCTCATGCTTCTTGTCCCATCAACATCTAGCATCAGGACAAAACACAGAAGCCATTCTGGACCTACAATCTAATCACCTTCTACTTAGTTATTTAATTACAGTCAGGTCCTCTTTTTACCATTTTGCCAGCTGTCTGGACTACTGGTGAGAACTGGGAAAGGTTAAATGAGGGGATTAAGACATGGACATCAATCTGATGGATCGAAGACCCTTTATTGAGTTAGCTATTTCTTTATATACCCTTTTGGGTTACATAACAGGCTGTCCATGAGGCTATCTACAGTGTGTTATTGGCTAAAGGTAGCTGTCCGTAATGCTATTACTAACACATTACTGGCTAAACAACTGTGCATGCTAAAAAAACAAGTTACATTAAAATTAACTATGTTGATATTTTTCTTATTTTGTTTTTCTCTCGATTGATACTTGTTTCCACCGAACTAGCTCTTGGTTTTGTCTCAGCTGTCTCTTCTTCCTACTGAACTGGCTCTTGTTTATCTCTCAGCTCTCTGTTTCAAGGCCTTGTCAGAGTTGCTCAATATCAACAAGGCCTAGAGCACTGAGTCCCTCTTCCCTGTAAAATGTCTCCACACTTAAACTATAGAGAGATGGAGAGCTAGAGAAAGTACTGGTTTGCTTTAAGCAGCAATGGAGGGAAGGCGGGAAAAAAAAAGAGATCCTGAATGAGATCTAGGAGAGAGGGGAAATTTCTGTCTTAATATAACAAATTGATGTCTGAAGGCCCGTCAAATTAACGTTTGAGTCTCGTTCTCCTTCTAGGAGACCCATCTCCTCTCTTCTGCTTGCTTCGTCAAAATACTGCCTTCTCTCACTGGGGAGAAAACAGTTTGTTCTGCTTTTCCTGTTTTTCAGGGTGCATGGAGGCAATGCTGATGGGCAAAGAACTATTTCAGTTCCTACTGCAGGGTGTCAACGACATCATGTTTTGCATTATTCAAGGAAATTCGAGTAAAGTTTGCTGAGAAGATTTTACTAAGCTTTACTAAAAATTGTAATTATGATGCTAAGGCTATGTTTTCAAATCTACTGAAATTCTGAGAATGAAACCATCCTCTAGTGCATCACATAGAGTATTACTACCAGATGCCTTAATTTCAGATCATCGCAGTGAGCTGAATGACACCTTAATTTTTGGACCTAATAATCAACTTGTGCTTTTGAATAAGAAATTGAGACATTTATGGATTTGTATTCAGTAACCACTCAGGTAACTTTTGACAGATTAAATTATATAGAAGTTAGCTTTGAAAGTCTTGATTTATGAACAAATTTAACCAAGCAATCTTGTGACTGCACTGCTGTTCGAAGGAGAGGACATCTAGCAGTGCAGACTTGAGAAAATGAGCTGATCATGGGCTAACTGGTTAGTTTTTCTAAGTTGTGCAGCAGTATTTTCCTAACTTTCAGTGGATCCAAGTGTAGGGGCAGGCAGTGTTAGGTCATGTAAAGAAGGACTCTGCAGTTTCTTCAGCAGTGCTTTATGATCAGAGGCATGTCTTTCTGTCTTGACACTGAAGCTGGCATGGGAGCAACTGACTTCTGTGTGCAGGTAATGGAGTGCCTGCTCCACCTTCCAAAGGAATGGAGCAGGTTACACATAGGTCTTGGGCAACATTCCACTTAAATTGTCACCTTAGACTGTGTTTACCTGTGCCTATTACAGGGCACTAAGGAAACAGTGTTGGTAATCTTCTGGAGCAAGAGAAATGCAAAGAGAAGCACAGGGTCAGGACTCATAATTTGCATTCTAAAGCCTTCCTCATTAAGCTTTCCTCTGCTTCTACATAAATTGCTGTTTTCAGTCTTTAGGTCTGCTCCCACTGTAAAAAGTGTGTAGTGTAGCAATAACAGCTTCCTTGATGGAATAAGTAGCCAGCAACCAAGACAGGTTCATGTTTGTGTGTTGTTCTTAACATGTTTACTCTCAGCTTTATGTTTTTTCTTTCTTTCTGGGGAAAGACCATTAGCATTCAGTACTTCTTTGAGGGCTGAAGGAATCCTAATTCGTATTCAAAAGTGTGGTTGTTACTTGACAGATAGTAGATGAAATCTAATTAAAACCACTGCATGTAAAATGCTTTCTGGAGATTTCTTAGCCTTAAGCTGTGGCAAGGATAGGGCAGGAGGAATACCAAGTGGAGAAAAATAAACCTGAGCTCTTCCTAATGCTGATCTTTAGAAAGAGGATGCATCAGTCTGCAGCGATGGTGGAAGGGAGTTTGGGAAGGAGCAAGATGTCTTCTTGTCATTTGGCTTTACCAAGGGAGGGTTTGTGGTGCAGAGCTTCCCAGCCTGTTCTGGAACTGGAATATAGGTCGTTTTTGCAGTGTGATCCCCCACTTAGGACAACTAGCAGATCTGTGGGCAGGGTGTCTCAGAGTAGGGAAGTGCTCTGCTGTCCATGCTGGCTTTGGGACATCAGTTAATTGTTCTTACAGCAGATAATGCTCTAAAGTGAAGCCTGGGACCTGCAACAGTTATCTTTAATACGCATCATTACATCAAGCAGATGGTTGTAAGATGAGCCACTTTCTGATATAAGAGTCTAAAGTGTTTCTTCCTACTCTTTCATGCTGTGGTAAACAGCCAAAATGAGTCTGTTGGTTTCCTCAACAGAACATAGACAAATAATCCTGTAGTTAAACACAGTGTCTGAAGATAGACATGAAGATGTATGAAGTCAATACACTTCCAAACCTTTGAAATTGAAGGAACTGATCTGCTTGAAAACATTCGAGGATGTGATGGGAGGTCCGTATTTCTGTGTATAACTGGTTATCAAATTTCAAGCTGCAAATCCATGGTGAAGACTTCCCTGGCAAGCTGGGAGTTAACACCTCTGCTTCTCTCTTAAAGAAGATAAGCTCTTAATGTCTATTTCTCCTTCAAGAAAAGTGAAAGAGGTTACAGTGGGGGTGATCAGATTGCCTCCCAAACAGATAACATGAGTAGGATGTTATTAAATATTTCCACAATAAAGCAGGAAGGAAGAAAGATCTCTTGACCAAGAAAATATGAAGCCAGTTTAGAGTTAGGATTGTCACATAACTTACATATTACATTTACATGCTAAAGCTGAACTTAATGCTTTCTTCCATTATGTGGTTCAGTTTAAGTGAGCAAACCTCCCAGTGTAGGAACAGTAACCTCACCTTGTGGCAAGAATATGACTAAGTGAAACCAAGAGTCAAGCTCCAACCATTTGTCAGGCATTGAAATAAAACACATTCTTTTTTAGATCTTTATTTGAGGATGAAGTGATGATATTAGTGCAAACAGTAATTGCTGCTTAATATTCAGTGCAGTAGCTAGGCAGCACTGTTCAGCATATTTCATAACAGTGGTGTATTAAAAGGCTGATGTGCCACTTTTGCAGGCACATTTTGCATGCCATGAAATTAAGTACCTCCCACCTACACTTGTTTTCTCAAAAGCTTAGTACCCCTAAATTTCTGACATGCACACAGATCAAACTTTATAACCCTGTGCTCTGGTGAGAACCTCTCCTTCCCTGGGAAAGAACCAACTCCCAAATCCCACTCTCTCTGATGTTATTGTGAACTTTACTTGGCTCAAACCCATGGCAGTTTGCTAGTCAGCTCAGTGACAGAAATGTTCTTCCTTGAGCTCTTGCTCATCATCAAAGCAAGACAAATCCTGTCTTAAAGATAAGAGCTTTTTGGCTTGGGAAGAAGAAAGAAATAGCTTGTTCTTCAGTTTTAAACAAAGACCATTTCCAAGTTCTGTTGGATTTTTGGAAAGTACTTTGAGAATGCAGAATGCTGCAAGGCCATTTTAGAACCACTTTTTCATTTTTTGGCTGTGCACACTCATGTTCTACCTCTCCACAAATTCATTGTCTTCTCTACTCCTGCTGCCTTATCTTTCTAATGCATATTATTATTTTCTATGGATTTTCCCTTATCAATTGCTCTCTGTTCCATCTACAGAAGTCCTGTTTCTACACATGACTTTTTCAGATTGTGCTTCCTTTTTCTTTTGTATCGAGCCTGTGACCCAGGAGAAGTGTTGTTACAAACAGTTTTTGGAGTTTAATGAAAGCAAAAATTAGCATTTCAAACATTTAATGGCATTTCTACAGTTTATCAACAGCCTTCTATATTAGATAAGTTTTATGCATAAACTATTATTTGTACACTCTACTCTCCGTCTGATTTTTGCTTTTTTATCTGTTTTTATGTATTTAGAGGTTTAACTACTCATGGGTTCCAGTAAAATGATTTCCTTTATGAATAGATATGTATCTAGTAATGTTAACCTTAGGAATATGTGTATATGCTTATAGGACCAAATAAACGGCTGGTAGTTTCATGAAGCTTAAAAAGGAAGATGCTATTTTTGTCATTCTTGTGACCAGACTTATTGAAACAAAAATGGTTACGTGAAAAAGGAGAAGAAAAAGACTGTAGAAACACTCCAACACCCTGGGCTGGAAGTTTTAAGTATGACCATTTGATATATCTTATTCTGTTAAAAGAGGAAATACGTCCAGATTACTGTACAGAAACTGCCCTGTAAGCAAGACAGGGCCTGTCCGCAAACTAACTTTACCCAAGAAGTATTTATAGTGCTCATTCTGCAAAGTTTGAGACAGCACATCAATAAAGTTAAGTACAGTTGCAGCCTTCAACAAATTTACAATTATGGTATTACCAGTGTGGCTACCATCATCTTCATAGGAAGCCAATAACTCTCAGATTTGAGACTGATGTGGTTAACAATTGAGTACAAACAAGCTAGCAGCTTCCTGGGCAATTTGCATATGTGCAAATTCCTTTGTCCTCAGTTATGTGCAATAACATTTTCTGAATATGAATAAACTGAGCTCCAAGGAAATAATGTATATTTAAAGCACCACTAGTTCTAGAAAGATTGGAAATGCTGACATATGGTTTCAAGAAAAGATCACTTAAAAGGATGTACTTCAGAAGCTGTTCAAAGCCATTTGAAAGGAGCATTGACATAGCTGCTGTCCATTTTTTTTCAACTTAAGCGACTGTAGAGTGAGTAGATCCCTTTAGTCTCTTTCCCTCCTCCCTCTTACTTCTCTCTGTTTGGCTGTAAGGATTTTCTAATAGGAACATCACTCAAGTCAAATACATTTTTTTTTTCAAAAAAGAAACCCATTTTTGGGGAGTTCTGATGAAAAAGTACTGAATCATGCAAATAATAAACTGAGACAGGCAGAATTATGCAAGAACACCTGAAAAATTCAAATGACTAAATCTCGTACTTGATTTTTTTCTCTCCATCCTTTAGCACGTGATCATATTAAGTGGGTATCAAATTTCAAAATATCTACAGTCCTTTCTCCCGAAACAGTATACACAAAACCAGCAGAATAAACTGCAGAATATACCTCCTAATTTTGTCTAATTGAATTTAATGAAGCTTGTGTATTCTGATCTTTTAACTCACTCCTGTCTGAAAGATACCATGAACTCTTTCCCATCTTTTTTACAGTTCCCACAACTGTGATTTCTTGTGGAATTCCCATGCAGTAAGGTCTGTTTGCTAAAGAGATACCCATGGATCTTTTGTACTATATTGGATGTATTTTCAGCTGAATCTCATTAGGTGAGTCACTCTTACTGAGATGAAGCTGCAGTTTGGGACCCGTGGTGCTGGCATAGCACCTACCCTGCGGGGCCCCTTTTGGCTCCAGGAGTCGATAAAGAGCTTCGGGGCAACAATCAAGGTGCGCAGCCAGGCTCTTTCAAGGCGCTTAGAAAGGTCTCTGACTCTGGATGGGGACAAGCAGGACCTTGCAACCAAAAAGTTCAGGGAAGATGAGCGGGCGACGCGTGTTGGCAGCCCAGGCGGCCGACGGTACCCCGGGCTGCATCAAAAGAAGCGTGTCCAGCAGGTCGAGAGAGGTGATTCTGCCCCTCTGTTCCTCTCTCGGGAGCCTTCATCTGGAGTGTTGTGTCCAGTTCGGGAATCCTCACCATAAGGAGATGGAGCATGTGGAACGGGTCCGGGGGTCCCCGCGGCCCCTTGGGGCGGGCAGGTGGCGCCCTCTGCCGGGCAGCCCGGGGACCCCGGAGAGTCGGGGAAACGCCGGAAAATGAACTCCCCGAGACTCACCTCGGAATTTCAGGAAGCGAGTGTCCTTTACCGGAGCCTGGGAGGGAGTGATCTCCATCAGTCGTGCAGCCGGAGAAGAGCCGGTGACAGAATGTATTGCCCACTTACACTCGGATGTGTAAATTTTCCTAGAAATTTTATGCATATTCTATTACTTTCCAAGGTCTGATTTTAATGTTATTATGAACTTCACAGCAGCCAAAGCTCTTGCTGTTTTGGAGTTGGCTTCAGCTCTCTGTCTGGCCTTCCATTTGAGATAAACACTAAAAATGGAGGGGATTGCAGAAGACGTTCTTTTTTCCTTCCTTTTCTGTGGATGAGTAGTCCTGGAGTCTATCTTGGATTAGGTGAACCATAACCCTTAAAATCCTTAAATAACTGCTCACTTCTGTATGACTTCCCTTCACTTTAAAGAGCTAGAAATACAAATGAATTAACTTGCAGAATGAGTTTGATGCAGAAAATGTTGTTTACTTCATTATGTTTTGAACAGTCTGTGGTTACCCTCTGCCTTGAAAAAAGAGCAAAAGCCATATGACACCACAAAAAAATTCCAGACCTTTTAGCAGCTACTGGATTTAACCTGATGAACCCAATTCTTGCCACAAAAAAGGTAAACAAATTCACCCTATGACTTACACATAGCTTTGCTTTGCAAGTAGGTGGAGGAGTTTTGACAAGAAAACTGAAGCACTGTTTGCTCACATAACAGTTTTCTTCAAACATGAAGGACAAAATAAAATGGCACAAGTAATCATTACAGTGAGGGCATTTCCATTCTGATCTACAAATCTCCCTAAGTCACTTTGACTTTGTCTTTACAGCAGAATTTGTCTGGGTATGACATTCTTGAATTTAAGCCTCTAAAGTCTTAAGTGGTAGTTAAGTTTAATTGCATGATCGTGCCAACAACAGGGCTGCATTAGGTGATGGGCTTTTCTGTGAGGGCACATCCCTCAGTCTTAAGCACTGTATTGAGATATTTTCCAAGTTGCTGTGGGATACTTGTCTTTTTCCCTTGATTAATCTGCAGAGGAGTAATAAAACAGGTGAGGTGCTCAGGGACACGGTTTAATGGTTGATAGGAATGGTTGGACTTGATGATCCTGGAGGTCTTTTCCAACCTAGTGATTCTGTGATTCTGTGACTACATATCTGTTCAGCACTTATCATATTACATACAGGACGTTATCGTCTTCAAAGAAAGAACAATGTCTGGAAAAAACTGCTTGAAAGAAACCATACGATCAGAAGGACATTGTATCTAATTTCCAAACCAAAAAAAAATACAGTTACTTAGATGAAACTTAATTCTATTTTAGCTTAAATAAAAGATCTTCCAATTTTTGTAGTAGTAACATCTTGTATCAGTCAGATTTTGCCATCTGAGGTGTTTTCTCTCCATATGTGAAGGCTTTTTTCTATTTCATGTTTGGAAGGGGACATGAAAGTAATCTGTGGCTCAGCAAGGCAATAAACGCTAACTTGTGAGAAAATAGTGCCCCTCTAATCAAGCAAAATATATCCTGGAAAGAATGAAACTCAGAGATTTCTTTAGCCCTCAAACTCTAGAAGCTGGACCCAGAAGATGAGATGAAGATAGGTAAGAATATCCTATTGGATATTAGGAAAAATTTCTTCACCAAAGGAGTTATCAAGAAGTGGCACAGGCTGCCCAAGGAAGAGGTTGACTCACCATCCCTGGAGGTATTTGAAAGATGTGTAAACATGGTGCTCAGGGACATGATTTAGCAGTGGCCTTGTCAGTGTTAGGCTAAGGGTTGGACCTGATGATCTTAAGGGTCTTTACCAACTGAAATGATTCTGTGATTCTATGTGAACAGCGTATGCTGACAAAAGGCTTCAGATGCACTAGGTGTCTTGTCAGCATTCATTTGGTTGTGAACCAGGCTAAGACACTGCACTGTTCTCGTTCCTGGAGTTCAGTCTGGCAATCCCCAACCATTGCACTGTAGAGAGAAGGAAAAAAAAAGCCTATGAAAGTTAAAAGATAACATATCACCTACTACAGCGGTACTTGAGCTACCTCTTGTAGAGGCTTTGCAGAAGAAAAAGAAACATTATTTCCAGAATTTTGTTCAGGATTGTTTCCTTATTTCCAGGAAATGACACCCTGCAGGGTAAAATCCTTGTTTTGTGCAGCCATCTTTTTGTCAGAGACGAGAGTTTCATCAGCTGTATTGCAGTGGACTGCAACTTTCTAAAAACAGGGCTGGATGTGGAGGCAACTAATCAAGCTCACATGCATTAATGGCATGAAAGGATTATTCAGTTAGTGAAATGTAGGTACAAAAAAATGCAGACACAAAAAAAAAGATACTTCCTATGTAAGATTAAAGACCGCATTTTATTCCCTTTTATGCTGAGGTTGCATTCAGCTTTAGTTTATTTGCAATAGATGATTCTGCAACTTTAACGTGATATAGATTTTTGTAAGATGCATTTTGTATAATTTTATACTGGTATGTATTGATAGTAATAAAAGCAGGAGACCACCGTTTGTATAGGCAGTGTATACATAAAAGAATGCAAGTTAAAGAAGAGGTAAACCCATTATTGGTTTCAAAAATCTAACCCTAGCTTTGGAAAATGAAGCTTTTCTAGAGATTATGCAGCTGTTGACAATAATTTGTATTTTTAATGCAGAATTCTTAAACCTGATGAATAGTGTTCTTAAGTGAAGCTACTTTGAGTTCAAGGAGACTGTAAACAAAGTGGAGACAGTTTAAGAAACTTTATGTTAACACTAATTATTTCCGCTGCAAAAGTATAGGCTTGGTGTAGCCAAGGGAGAGACTGCTGCTATAATGCTGTATTGAACTCTGCCCTGCACTACAGAAATGGGGAAGGAAGTGCTTATATTTTTCAGACTGTGATATGGCAACCTGAAACCATCCCTTTTTATAGCGGAAATCCCACCTGTGAGGTAGAGAGTGTAGAGAAATGCAAGCAGCTGTGGGCTGCAACCTGTGTCACTGACTCTGTGGGAGCTGAATTTGATTTTTTTGAGATAAGTTTTGACTGGTAGTTAATGTAGGTAACACAGCTAATTCCCTTTGCAGCACACAGCAGAAACTCTTGAATCACTACCTCATGGCACTGTGCCCACAAAGCCGTGTCCCCTGTTGGGGATCTTGCACCTTATTAACGATTTGCGTTGTTGCCAGGGTTGTGACTTCATTGGCACAAATTTCTTTTGCTTAGGAATACCTCATCAAACTTCTCCTGAAACCCTCTTACTCTGGTCAGTGTTACGTCTTGCTGCACACCAGGTGGACAGAGTTCTAGTGGGTGCGTCGCTCACAGGGTGATGGTTAATGGAAAAGATCCCTTCCTCCTGGCTCTATTGGCTTTTTTCCTTTTGTTTACAGTGGGATCATGCTGCAGTTATTGCACATTTCCCAAGTGCGTTCACAGTTACACGTTGTTACTTCCTTACTGGGAAATACCGTCTTGTTCTCTTTCTGTGATTGCCCTTGAGGGCGAGTAACATGCATGTAATCAGTGTGTGGTTATTCAGCTCCAGCTGTCGCCGCACAGTGGTGTTTGCCACTTAAGCCTTTCCCACGCTGAGCAGCAGCTCCTCCAAAAGCTAGTGTCTGACCACATGTGGCAGCAGATGCTGTCTGCAAGCGTGGAGAGCATCTAGATGTGTTACCATCAAGCCTTTAGGGTTCTGTGGATGTGTGGGCCAATGAAGGGATGTGGAGGGCCATTCAGATCTTGGGAAGCTTTGGAAATCATCTACACCTCTGTTTCATTAATCTCTGTGTTGGTATGGAATGCTCCTAAGACCTTCTTCAAGGATACAGAATTTAAAAGCCACCCTGTTGAGTTATTGAAGGTGCTGACAAAGTTATTGTGTTTGAGGATATGGATGACTAGATTGCAGGGCACCTGGAATACAAACTACCAAGGGTGGATTTTTCATGGAAGGACAGTTTAGTAAGTGAGGCATCAGATATGGCCTCAAGCTCCGCCAGGGGAGATTTAGGCTTGAGATTAGGAAAAAGTCCTTCACGGAGAGGGTGGTTAGGCATTGGAACAGTCTGCCCAGGGAGGTGGTTGAGTCACCATCCCTGGAGGTGTTTAAGGTTAGGGTAGATGAGGTGCTTAGGAGCATGATTTAGGGATTGGTGGGAATGGTTGGACTCGACGATCCAGTGGGTCTCTTCCAACCTGATTATTCTGTGAATCTGTGATTCTGTGATAAAGAGCTGGATAATTACCTTTGTACCACATAAAATATTCAATTTGAAGGATACATGTGAAGGCTGCATAGCTAATGGGGCATGATTTACACAGTTCTGGGACAGAGACAGAAAGGTGGGGGCAGAAGAGCAGGTCAAGGCGACTAATGTGAAAAAAGGGGTTAGGCAAATTAATAGACCACAGATCTGTGTACAAATAGTACATAAGTAATATTTTTTTATATATAATTTTTTTTCTCTTTTTGCTTAAGTTGCATCCCGCTGTAATTTATTTGCAATGAATGGTATGGCAACTTTAAATATCTTACAGATTTTTATAGTAAAGCTGTGTATGAATCTGTGAATGGAGGGGTGCAGAGATGTATATATACCCTTACTGGTAAATCCTTTCATAATTATCTATAGACGCGCTCCCGTTCAGAAGGTGGCAAAGAGCTCAAGGCTGCAGCCAGAAGCATCAGGCCATGTCCTAAGCACCAGGTTAAGGCCTTGAAATGGTAAATCTCTGCTTCCAAAGAAGGAAGTCTTTCTCAGACAGGTGTTTATTTTAGAAGTATTATATGCCTAAGTGTCAATGAGGAGGAACTAGAGTTGGTTTGTTTGTTTTCCTGCCAGCCTTTGGAATCTAAGCCTAGATTTTTTTAGCACAGTACAGGGAATGGGAGCAGTTCTGCTCTGGTTAAAGCTTGGTTTTGCCTTTAGAAGGAGATTTTGGATGAACCAAACAGTAACAAGCACTATAACAGGGGGGTGTATGAGGGCCAAAGTAAGCTTACTTAATGTTCCTGTGACATAAGTAATAAATCCAACCAAAACGTTTCCCCTTCCTAATTTTTGAAGACACAACTTCTACATTTAGGGCCAATTAGAGAAACATTTTAATTGATTCATTTTTAAACTGGTGATGAAGTGTGAACAGGTTCCCTTGCATTTAGAATTTTGTTCCTTAATTTTGAAAGTCAGTGAGAACAGCTCACTTGGCATGAATGCAGTAATGCTATTGCTATTTGAAGGGGGATCAGGCTCCATCAGATGTGTGAATACGCACTTGGAAGAGGAGAATGGTAACTATGGAAGTGCAGGTGAAGTGCAAAGTACAGTAAACAAGATGAATCTCTGAGAAGTGTTACTACTGCAACAGAAAGGGATGAAACCACTACCTCAATATCAGCTCATAACTGACCTACTGACTTTTGACCTGTATGCAGATCTTCCAGAGATTACCGTTAGGATCATTCTGATTGTAAGAGTGACAGCATCACAGCATTACAGCAAATTTATTAACTGCTCCCTAAATTCACAAAGTAAACAAATATTTATATATGAGGCACTGTTTAGGGGTAGCAAGGTTGCCAGAAACACAGAAAACAAAATAGCATATCAGAGATAATATGGGCAATAGTATGGGCAAATGGAAATGTGTCAGGAATTTTCTCTTTAATAGCTGCCTTAGTAAAGAGAAATCCAGCTAAGTATGTTTTGTCAGACAGGTGCCATAGAAAAAGACAATCAGAAAAGGAATCTTTAAAAGCTGGCCAAGTCAGAAAAGCATATTCTGTCACCATATTAGTAGTATCTACTAACAAAGCAGACTAAGCTAAGCAAGCCATGTGCTGGTAGAATTATGACATTGTTTTTATAGACTATTCTGCTTACAGCCTAAAAAAAAGCAATAAGGTCTTGAAAATATTTGTTTTTACTGATCAAAATCGTGTGTATTGGGCACTAGTGCAGAGTTACGGTAAGTCTGAACTTTTCACATCTCATTCACAAGGGACAGGATGGGATATAAAGCTGATGTGTCAGTTGTGGCTTGGTTCTACTCTATTGTATTTTATTATAATTGCACTGGTTTGAGAGTGAAATTACTGATGAAGTGGCGCATGATTCCCATGTCAACACAAAACCTCCACAAACAAGGGTTTGGTCTCTAAAATACACACATCACAACATACTATCCTATCATTTACATCTGACAAGACATAGCCAGTGTTTTGGTTGGCCATCAGATACAAGGGAATAGCCAAGTTTCCAATAGCTTCACTTTCCAAACTGTAAATGAGACTTCAAAAGCTGTAGAAATGCAATACAGGACTATGAAGTCCTATACATACAGTATTAAATCTTTCGAGAAGGAAGAACTGTGGGTGCAATTATTGTTATACTAACTGACATAGTTTCTGGAAATTGCTTGGGATTTGTTATGAAGGCTTTAAAAAAATCTTTTCCATCTGTTCTCTCTCTGGGTTCTTTTAGGATGCATTTATAGAAATAAATCCACAATATATTGTGGCCATAACACATAGACAATATTTGCAATAGGCATTTCTGCTATAAAGTTACGTTTAAAGTGATATGAATGCTAATTTCCCTAAAGAGGCACACAAAGTAAAGTTAGGACTGAGAGTGACTGAAGACTCAGGCTTATAGTCTTAGCTGAATAGTGGTCTGTGGAAAGAAAAATCATTAGTCTCAAAAGAGTGAACATTGTCTTCCTCTTCAATACACATCTCAAGCCTGGGAAAGAACCGAGTTTTTATGGGCATGCTTCAGTAAAACAGGATCTAGTCCATGGAAATACCCATCCTGCGAAAACTGATCGCCTATCCCACAAAAATTAGGAGGCTGCACATCCTGTGGTAAGAACAGGATAGTTATTACAGGTTAGTTATTAGCTAGCCAAGATGCTGACACGGTGCAAAACACTCTCAGTTCAGTAAGTCTTCTGCTGTGGACCAGTTAAATACATGTTTTGCTCATGCTGACTTGATTATTCAAGAGATTAGGCATACCAGACCTTTTCTTCAGCTTTTCAGGACAGAAGTGCTTATAATACTAATATGTAAGTGAAATGTAGCAGTTCAAGTTGCAGATGAAAAAAGTCACCCAGAGGACCAGGGCTCCAAGTCATGCTTTAGGCAGTGGGACACCTGAGCTGCAACCAAACATGTAATCTTTAAGGGGAAGAGTAGACTTCTTTCTGGGGCAGCTGTGGCATGTTAGGCACTGGATTTTTGCAAGCACTGCTAACCCTGTTGACAAAACTGTGGTGTTTAAGGTTAGGGTGGATGAGATGCTTAGGAGCATGATTTAGGGATTGGTGGGAATGGTTGGACTCGACGATCCAGTGGGTCTCTTCCAACCTGGTCATTCTGTGATTCTGTGTGATTCTGTGAACTGCTGATGCAGTCTCTGAAGTACTATAGCCTCATCGTCAGGAAATTAACCTTGTGAGTGAGTGGCAAAGGAGTCAAAAGTAGAGATACTCAGCTGACAGCTCTGAAGAAATTATTTGTTTGTTTGTTCAGATGCTTTCCATAAGCTGAGTTTTCATCACAGTAGAAGAGAAAGTGGAGGGGCTTGTAGCTGTTTGGGTTTTTTCATGATGAAGGGCATTTGTGCACTTCTGAAGAGAGAGATGATTTTTAACTCTTGGGTATCCCTAAGGTCTTAAAGAACCTTAATGTTTCCCTGCACTGCTGAAAGTCCTGCAGAGCTGTGGTGCCAAGACACTATCTCCATACCCTCAAGAAATTTTTTGAGTAGGAGTGGTGAGTTGGCACAAAACTTCCTTAATCTATGGATGATGAGCATTGCTCCACCTACTACTACAAGCAAAGCAATCATAAAATATAAATAGAAGCTGGTGGGATATTTTTGAAAAAAATATCACATTCTACTCTTATAGAGTTTGCTTTTACAAGCCTGTGTGTACAAGGGGAAGTTGCATTCTCTGGCCTCTGCTCATAGGCCCAGGACTAATGTCTTCGAGCTGCAGGTAAGATGTGTGCAGCTGCTCAGTTCCGTGACAATGGCTCAGTTTCTCAGGCTCAAGTTCTTCTTGTACTCTGTCATCTCTGAATACAGCATTGAAACAAATTATTATTTTCTTTTTAGACACCAGATGCAAAGGGAGACATGCAGCCAACTTCATGTATTCTTGGACAGAAAGAATAAGACAGACCTTCTGGGAAGGGCAAGCGAGGAGTTCAAAGGGCAGATGCACTTCCAAGCCTCAGCACCCACAGCAAAAAAAAAACCAACACAACCCACATTGGAAACTAAAGCTAAGTCCAGCTGCAGGTAGTTAGACAATAATCACAGAGGAGCAAGAGGTTATCGATGCATTAATCACTATAGAAATGCCAGTCAGGCTAATCACAGCACTAAGTGCAGGATCACATAGAGTGCAGGGTGACATGTCACCTCCAGAGAGCATGCAAAGGTGTCAAGGCCCTGAAAATGGCCCTCAGACTGCTGAGTTCACCCCATCCCCCATCAAACTATGAATAAACCATCAGATGTGAAGGCAAGGGAAAGAAGAGGAGAGCTTTATTTGCTCAAGTGTGTGCTGAGAAAAGAATTAGACATCTCTCTCCACTTGTAAGAGCAGCCCTGTGGAACAGATGAGGACTAGAGACCACTGTTTGTCCATAGAAATGAAGTGGACAGAATGTTGTTAATAAATTGCTGTTGGTCTGAGGTGCTTATTGCTGAAACTGATGTTTATAAAACTGCTTTTCCTGAAAAATATAACAACCAAAATAAGGCCTTTCTACTTCCTCTGCCAGTCTAGGACCTTGCTGGTGGAATTTCCTAATGTATTTCCTAATCCTTATTTATCTGTTCTTCTCATACATCCATCAGGGTGGTTGGTAGAATTTAGGGACAGGATGAATTCCATGGGTACTGAAGGGGTTGAAGCAAACTGAAGGGATTGGGGCATGCCTGGGCTAACCATGCCCTGTGCTCAATGGCTTGAATTCTGTCTCTGGACAGGCTCTTCTATCGCATTGGAAGAGAACAGACCTCTTTTGTGCCTCCCCAAGTCCTAAGGTCTTCCAGATCACTCTGAGGTCTCGCAGCTCCTACTGCCATTGAATGAAAGGACTAGGAGACTGAGCAAGGTTTCCTATTAGGAGCTTGAAAGGAGACCAGGAACATCAGCATCTGTATTTCAGTAGCCAAAGTCTGTAGCGTCATTTGTCCTTGACTGTTGCAAGTTTGCACTATGGGTTTCATAGGACCACCACTGATTGAATGGAGAAAGACCACGACCAGTTTCAGGCTCAGTGAGTTTATTTTGACACTCCAAGTCCAATTTCAGAACATTTATCCCTAACATAAGCAACTGGATCAGTGTTCAAATTGGCGATGAATACTGAGGAGTTTAATCCTTCCATACATTATTCTTGTTACATTTCTGGGACTGAAGAATTTTAATTACTTATTTCTAGCAGTCACTTCTGACTAGCTTTTAGAAACATCCTGGTTCAGATTTGTCAACATTGTGACTACATGGTTGTTTTTAGGAAGTTCTCCTGGCACCCATCCGTTTGAGAGAAGTTCATCAAATCTTACCAGGGTTTTTCAAGGTCTTCTGTGCTTCAGGTGCCTAAAGAAAAGATGGCAGGACTCAAATATAATGATCTGAATTCTGATGTGGATTTGCACTTTTTTTCCTCTAAATCCTGCCCAAGCATTTCACTGTTGAAACTTCTAAACTAGTCCTTTAGATCTAGCTTTCCACACCCTTCCAGCCTAATGTCGCTACCTCCACAACTTGTCTGCTCTCTTGAATGTCTTACATCTCCATAGTTTGGGCAAAGAAAATGAATTTTCCTCTTTTCCTCTTTGCTCAAGAAACCCACAGGGTAAGGACTACTGTCACACCTGAAGCATGTTAATATTCTTTTGAGATTTGTTGTGGCTGAAAAGGTCTTTGTCAATTTTGTTTATGAAAAATTAAAAAAAAATTAATGGCAATTTTTTTTGGTCCTTTTAAAAATTATATACTAAAGAACCTCAAATTCTTTCATTCAGGAGAATGTAATGCACACATTTATCACAAAGATGTGATAAAGCCAGGGATGTGGGAAACACTGCAGTGATAGCAACAAGGATTTTGCTTTAGTTATTTAAATAAGAGTTTTGGGGTTATGTAGCTGGACTATATGCTTATAACTCCAATGAAGTCAAATTATCCAGCCACTTGTAATCTTTAACCCTTTCTAGATTTACTGTGTCTCACCCCGTCATTTACTGTGGAGGAAACCAAAACAAAATGTCATAGTGTCACACAAAATGTCACAGGATTTTGTTACAATGATTAGGCGTAAAATAAATATTTCGTTTCCAGTGGTCAAAGTGGGGTTTGAAACATTATATTACTTGTGGTCAAAAAATATTTCTGAGAGGGCTTTTAGTCACAGAGACTATGTATTCACATGGTTGATACAGCCTGTATATTGAATACAGTGTGCAATATAAGATTTTCCTTAGCTTATTTAAAGTTGTCATGCATAAAATACACCAATGCTTTTTAGTTTCACTAAAAAAAATCAACTGTAACTAAGGATTATTTACCCATTTCTTTTTAAATGACATATAATGAATTTCTAGTACTTTTTTTTCTCCAAAAATGTATGCCAGCAATGAAATACAGTGTCACAAGATTGATATAAAAGGGCCGATGAACATTATGCAACTAATAATAATTCTGATATTATGTTTAACCTTGTACAACAAAATGGTTTGTATAATGAAATGCAGAATGGCCTTTAATGGGTTTATAGATGATACCTGTGCACTTGACCCATTGAAATATGTGTTGTGTTTGTTTGATAGACAGCAGTAGCCCAGGCAGCTGCTCCTTTAGTTGGACATAAATTAGTACACCAAGCACTTGCAGGGGAATTTCCTGAAATGACTCACTGGGAGAGCAGAGTGTTGAAGGTTGAGGTGGGAAGATGGACAGCAGAGTGATCATTAATTTTTAAGCAAAACGCAGATAAAAGCTGTGAAATTGCTGGTCTCCAGAAAGAACTGTTAACCCAGACCATAGAGTAATTTGTTTTAATTAAAACAGGCAACTCTGTTTTTCCTGGAGTCAGCAAAATGAATTATCAAGCCAGGATTTTAGACAAAATTTTGGCATAAACTGTTGAGAAGCACAACTATAATGCAAATCTTGAGAAAATAATACCATTAAAGTAACTGATTAATTATGATTACCTTTTTTGAAAAGAATCTGTATTACATATCTCCACGAGTTTTGCTTGATGGACTGGCTATTGGTCATAGTCATGTTTGACCATCCTTTGCTAAGGAGGTGATTGCTCAGATTCCATGAAATTATACTTAAAAGCTGATGGTCTGACAAAACAGCTTTGCTAACAAGGAATTTTGTAAGGATGCTGAAGAACTTGTGTAGGTGGGCTTGTAATCCATTGCATGACATATGATGTTTATGTCGTGCACTGAATTTGCCATGCTTTCTTTGCTGCCAAAAGGCACTTCCTTTACTCAAAATTTCTCATAATAACTAAAACCCTGTAATTTGAAAACATAAGTACTGCCACAGCAAATCATCCAGGATGCCAAATATAAGATTCAGATTTGAAGCTCACTAAGGAAAGGAACTGACAACCAAGAAGGAGAAATGGAAAAATTAGGAGGATTCATAGCCTGTAACCATCAGAAGTTAAAAGACAAAACAGCACAATGTGTGGATGGACACAGATTTAAACTTGGGTTTCTTTCTGATGATTGCAGGAACGATTTGTATCCAGTTGGGCAGAAAATGTACTCCCTTTTCCTTGCCGATACGCATCAACTGAGCCTGCAAGCCTTGTCCAGTCTACGTGGAGAAAGATCGCTGAAGGTGATGAACTATGCCAGGCAGTGCTGCTGTGTTAGCAGCTGGAAATCAAAGGGGCTGGCACCAGGGAGGGCAGGTCTTTGTTATTTTTAGTGCCAGGATGGAGCTGGAGCAGAGGCTACCGAGTCAAGACCCACCATGATGATGCAGGGCTCTCTTAATGGCAAGCAACATAGAAACATGGAAAGGAGCATGAAAAGCAAAACACAAAGCCTTCCAAAGCCAACAGAGGAACACCAGTGAATACTCCAACAGGAATGTCTGGCTGCATGCAATTTTCCCTTCATTAAAGGCCTTGGTGACAACTGACCCACTAGGCACCTGTCTTTCAGAAGTATACCTCCTGCTCTGTCTGTCATCCTATCCACTGAAGAGGACATAGGGCCTTAAAATATCCCTTTTTTAACTCTAGTGGACTGTGGTGTGGCAAGAAGGTGACCGGAGGCCACTGGAATCTGCGGCTCCTTAGCTTTTCTATGGCAAGGCTCCCCACCAGCTACTGCTTTTCACCACGAGTGACCATTTTGCAAGCTGAGCACCTTTGTAGCTGGATGGCTTGTTTGCTCTGCCCTCTTCTAGATATCTCCTCTAGCCATGCTGGTTGGGGCAGACCTTGTAGCAGGCTATTTCTGTAAATGATTTCTTTAAGAGGGTGCAGTGGCATGGAGGAACCACACAGAGTCCTTGCCACATCAAAAATGAAGGCTTCTTAAAAGGAGTCTTTTTCTTTCTTAATAAAACACTCTTTGCCCAATGTTTTGCTTCTCTATGGCTTTAGCCTCTAATTAGGGTGGCCATTCACTCCAGGCATGTCATGCACAGCAGAGTCGCCTATGGGCTTCCCCGCAGGATAGTAAATGTCTCAATTTCCAGACATTCAGGAACTCAATGGGTTTAACTGAAATATCACAAAAAGATGTTAACAAAGACATTAATTAGATCCATGTAGAGCTACCCACCTGTTGATTTGCATCAGGTCTCTGAAGGCTCTTCTGTGAACCTGCCAGGGCTTGGGTGGAGGCAGCCACAAGCCACCCTAGGCTCTCAGAGGGGGGTTGCTCTTGCCCCAGACCATCAGCCAGACCTCTGCAAAGCAAAGCAAAGGATGATTGGTTAAGGCAGCAGTTATGAAAATTACATAGTGGTGCTAGATTAAAAGAGTTTAAAAATAGGTACCAATATGTTTATTTTTACAAAATTTACAGCCACTGTCAAGCTAAAATTTAGGTAATAAATGTAACAGCTCAGGTAGCTGCATGTTAATTAAGAGTAACAGCAATTTCATCTTTTGCTGTATTAGGGTAAATTTCCAAAGAACATTGACACGTGTTACCTCAAGTTCCACTCCTTTCTCTTCTATTGTTTCTGGGATTTGTATGGTAACCAACCATAAAGTCTTCCAGAAGTTATGTTTATTTAATGAGTATTATCACAGCATCTTTAGTGAGCATTTTCACTGTGCGTTTGCACAGTCCTTTGCAATTCCCCCCCAAGCTTCAGGTCTGCTTTTAAGCATACTCAGGTTATGAAAGAATATTTTCCTAGCCTCTTGTTCTTACATTGTGGCCCTGCTGACCCTTAAATACCCACATGCAAACACAGACACAGAGGTGTGTATATATGCATATCTACATTCAGACAAACAAAGGCACATGCATTAACTTGTTTCCCAAGAAAATAAAATATATGTGTTTTTATAAATAAATTTTTACTCCTTTAGCTCCTTCTGTGAAGCAGAATGCAAAATAAAAACTTCAGCCTTTAATCTAAGTCTTTGTTTTATGTCTTTAGTCATAAACACAGATATCCTAATGGTTACTATGACTTTGCTTTTTGGAGGTGGGGGAGGGGTTACACATATTTAGAGAAATTCAGCACTAATGTTAGAAATGCTAATTGTCTTAGTGACCCTTGTGGCTGCTTTTTTTGCTGTGTGTTTTTGTGTTTGTAGAAGCTAAAAATAATTTAATTGGTTTATGCTAGCAAGAAATGCTTGGTTTTTCTTCTGTGCTGCCATGTGGCATAGTCTGGGATGTGGGTTTTTAATGGCCCAGAGAGTTTGTGCTTTGTCCCCACAGTATCATCAACACCACATGCTCCAATGTATCCTCATGTTTGTACAAGAAAACAAAACCTCTAGGCACTACAGCTTTTCTTTTAATAACTTTTCCACCTGCCAGACCCAAGTTAAAGTTAGACTATACAGCTTTCTAGTGTTGTATAATGGTTTGGCTGAAAGCAGAGAGTGAATACAATAGGGTTTGCTAATGGGTGCCTTTGGTAACTGCAATACCCTTTTGTGATTCTTTTTTTTTATTAATATTTCAATGCTCCTCACATTGGACCTCAGTATCACCTTCTCATATTAAAATAAAACTAAGAAAACATTCAGGTGAAGGACAAGGCTTTCAATGCCTGTGTTTAAGCAGATTTATGGACAAAAGGAGCTGTGTTTCCCTGGTGCTGAGTTATGGTTCATTGCAAACAATGAGTGTGTGAAACTGGCCAAGAATTGCTGTTTTACACCTCCATCTGTAAATCTTTTAACTTCTTGTGGCAGCAGTTGAAATGATATACTTGATGCTACAGGTCTCTAATCAGCTAACCTCTTAGACCTAAGAGGGAAGAAAGGCAGGGATGGGGAGGACTGATCACTCACCTAGTAGTCACATATTACCTGGCATTTTTATTCCAGTTAGTATGAATCGTCATGTAGCACTTTGTCAAAACTCGTAGGATGTGTCTGATCCCAGTATATATATGAAGAACCTTACACTATGCCACTGTTTTTTGTTTCTCTTGATAAAATCAGATAGTGCTTTCATGTTTTGGTGTGTAACATTCTGGCTTCCAGCCTTGTTCAAAGAGTAGATTTCAGTTCAAGAAGGAAACCAGGCAGTGTGGCGTAGCCAGTTGTGTTACTAAGCTCACTAGTGTGATGGACGCTGATACCAGGACACTGTAGAAAAATATCTCTTGCAAGAAAAACACAACAAATTATATATTGCAAAAAAATCCCCCTTCAGCTGTATTGTCTCTGTATATTATGGACAATTTGGCTTTACAGATTTTCTGAGCAGAAACTGTTTGTGAAGAGGAGGGTAACTTTCTCCTTTCTTTTGCTACACCTTCCTTTGCCCTCTAGCTCACAGTAAAACTCCTCTTGCAGAAAAGGATTTGCTGCTTTCTAGGACTCTAAAAAGAGCCTCTGCTTGATGCAGCTAAAGTTTTGTGTCAAGATTTGTGCTGCTTACAGGCTTCCATCATGGTCCAAATGAACAGACAGCAAGGCTTTTTTTATAGCTCGTCCATACTTGTGAAGGTTACTTGCTCTGATATCAAACTCCTTCCCTTTTTTCACTTAAAACTGAAAGAGCTCTAGCCATGCCTTTTAAAGGGGCATTTTAAATCACGCTCCACTGATTTTGCTATGTGTATTCAATTTGTGTGTGGGTTGGTAAACGATTTAAAAGTTGTCTTTACTATGGGACTGTCCATTGATCAAAATTTAAGTATCTCCTTAAAAATGTCTCAATTTGTTGTTTCTTAAGTGAAAATGGCAGTTATACCAAATGAGTGACAGAGGAAGTAAAAAAAAAAATATCCCTCCTCTGCGTGTAGTAAAGCACAGATCTATGTAGGGATACTCAAGAGCATGAGGAAGGTTTTGCCTTCCCCTTTGTCTGTCACCATTGCCTGTCCCCACTGAGGAAGCACAGCTATGGAACTCCACCACCACCTCCATGACCAACCCACTTCTGCTAAGAAGTAAATGTGTGGCTATTTAACAAACTGTCCCACTGCCCTCCTGACTTTGCCCTGAAAAATTATTATTTTGTTGTACTCTGATGAACACCCTTAAAACTCATCTAATAACATACTTAATCAAAGCACATCTTTTTTTGCAAATCGGTCATTCACCAATATCCATGCTGAATTTTCTTTGTGCTTATCCTAAGCTTTGATTTAGTTTTTTGGGGGATATGTATATAGTAACTGCGAACTGACACAGAGTTTGCAAGATGCAGAACAGCTAAACAAAACTTTAACCTACCATGATAAGATATGAACTATGGATCTTACTCAGGGACCAAATTTATGATTGAATGTTAGAATTTGGGTAGGAACCAGGGTACAAAAGCCACTGTAAACAGCCGGTTAATGCCACTGAACAATGAAAAACATGATAATTACATGGTTGTATTTGTCTTTACAGCCATAGGAAATTTGTGGTAAAGCACAAACTGAAAAGCCAGCACAAAGACACTATCAGTTTCTCCAAACAAGTGTCAGGTTTTGACAAGAACTTACAGTAATTTTTTAAACCTCTTTTTAAAAAAAATTACTTTGTGTTCTAGAGCACAAGAAAGTCAAAAGCTGTAGCTGATAAGCTGAGAGGAGATGGGGAAATACTGTTTGAGCTGCTAACAGGGACTAGATAGTCCCTGAAGGTGTAGCCTGGGGGGCTCCCTGTGAGCCTCGCTGAAACCTGAAGAGCATTAGTGTCAGCGGGAGCAGAGGGAGAGGGCAGTGGCTGCATGTCCTGTAGGTAGCCCTGGAAGCAGGATCTGTCTTACTTGGCCTGTCAAAGCAGGATACTAAGGCATGGCATAGTCTTTGAATTATCCTAAAACCTTGACTCATCCTCCAAAGTTTTGAAGTCAGACCACTTTGCAGGCTCCAGTAGCAAGAATAGGGGTCACATAGTGCTCCTTGAACTCTTTATAACCTTCCATCTATACTCTCAGCTACATCATAGTTTCTAGGGAAGAAAGGGAATAGGGGAGGGTAAAGATTTTCTAAATAACCTGGGCTTTGCTTCAAGATTGTTTTGGGAGTAATCTTTGGCATTGCCTTTTTAATAAATCAGCAAAAGCTTCGGAAGTATCTATGATGGTTTTCTTAAAATCCACAACCTAATGTGAACCCTGCTGTTTCAGACAGTGCACCTTGGGAAGAAGGTGCGATTGGAGTGGAAGGTGGTAAAGGGTGAGTAGCACTTGCACTGATCCCTGTCAGCCCTGATATGTGGATCCAAGTAGAACTGTTGTAGTGAGCAGGAAAACTTCTTAAAATACCAGTAGGTTTTACAGAGAGACTGTTACCTTTACAGCAGGCTGGGATCCTTCCCATAACGCATTAGGATGCCTTTATAGGATCTGTCTCCCTTCAGCTTTCTGGGCTGAAAGTTGATGTCTCATGAAGGAAATCACAGTGTTTTGCTTTGTTTTGTTACTGGGAGTTTGAGGCTCGGGGGGTGAAGACTGTGACCAGAGGCCCAAGGGATTCCCTGCAGCCGCAGCAGCAACCATTTATTTTCTTTTGACAGCCTGTGGGGGCCCTGCAGGCAGCTCAAATCCACCAGTTGACTACAAGCTGCAAACCACAACCCCTCCCTGCTGTTTTAGAGCATGTACCTGATGGCAATTTAAGTCCTGGAGGCTCTAGATGTGCTTTCCTGACTGCTCTCTTGCATTGCACAGGACATTTTTTTAAGCCAGGCTTTGCCCAAAGGAGCTTGCTTGTATTTTGATGTCCCTAGAGGTGATGGCAGCAGCCTCCAGGCACACCAAGAGAGAGATTTTTCAGAAGGGTAAGAGGTCTTTAAAGTAACTTGGGCACCAAGAGAGGTCTGCAGGAAATATGTTGTCCAACTCTACAAATGTCAAGAAAGAGTGTGAGAACCAGGAAATTCTAGAAAGGATGTTTCAACCCTGAAGCCATCTGTGAGATTGCTGTTTTCATGTCAGAGAACATTTCCTAATAAGCACAGCCAGAAGAAATTTTATATTAAATTGAGCTGGAGGAAGACTATTTCTTCATTTTTTGTCAGTGAAAAATACTAGGTGCTAATGGCCTGTTCTGTCATTCCAGTAGGTTCAGCAGAGCAAGGCTGAGTAGTAGCATAGATCCCATCACCACACTCTGCTAAAAACTCCTTCTTCTTCCAAAGCATGTAGGAAAAGTCTCAAAACTCTTATTAGAGGCAGATACCTATTATGGAGATGTGCTCTTGCAGTGATAGTGGATAGATACTGTAAATGAAGGACAACACACACACCCTGCCCCTGCCCCCCCCTCATCCCACATTTTGGATAGATTCAAATCTTTTTGAAGAGCACAAAGAAATGACAGAATCACAGAACAGTTTAGGTTGGAAAAGATCTTTAAAATTATTAAGTCTAACTGTGAACCTTACACTGCTGAGTCCAACACTAAACCGTGTCCGTAAGCACCACATCTATGCATTTTTAAGTAACTTCAGGGATGGTGACATACTCACTTCCCTAGGCAGCCTGTTCCAGTGTGTGACAGTCATTTTGGTGAAGTAATATTTCCTAATATCTAGCCTAAACCTCCCCTGGTGTAACTTGAGGCCATTTCATCTCATCCTGTCTCTTGTTACTTGGGAGAAAAGACCAACACCTGCCTCACTACAATCTCCTTTCAGGTAGTTGTGAGGGGCAATGAGGTTTCCCCTCAGCTTTCTTTTTGCAGGCTAAACAACCTCAGTTCCCTCAGCCACTCCTCATAGGACTTGTTATTAATAATAAAAAAAACCAAACCCAACCGTACATGACACATAAGAAGGTGGTTTGTAAAGCCCAACACTTATTTATGGATATGGTCAGACAGCATGGGTCCTGCTACATGGGGTGTCTAAACTCTCGGTCTCTGTGGAAGACTGGGAGTTCTCCATAGGCTGCCTCGTAGAAGGTAATCTCCAAATTCAGCAGTACAGGACCTAGGTCAGGAATTGGTTGCCTGTTCCACCAAAGGCCCTACTTAGCCTATATAAACAGGCTGGAAGGATACTTACTGTTGCAGTGAAGTGGATAGCTGGATATCTTTTTGATCTGCTCTGTAATAAATTTACCCAAGGGACAGATGACCTGTGCCTTAATTGTGGTGCATGGTGTCTTTTACTCTAAAACTCTTACAAAAATTACTGAAGAGACCTTAAGACAGCTGAATATCTCAGATGAATGGTGGGTTATCCACACTCCATCAGCTGCATGTAATAGTTAAGCCCTACTGAGGTCAGTAGAACAAGGGGACAGCAAGGGGACAGAGGGGCAAAATATGACACAAGCCTTACTGAGGGATTAAACATGCTAATTTCAGCAGGATAAGAGCAAAAGGCAGCCTCTTTATTGCTTGGGGCCTTATCATAAACAGGTAGGTCTGAAAACCATTTTCTAGTAGTGCACAGCTACAAACACAATATTATTTCTAGAAACCACCCATGGCCTCAGTGCTGAAAGATGCAGAGGGGCCTCAGCATGAGGAACGTCAAGTTCTCATGTTCCAGACTGCGGTTTCCTTACACCTTTTCCTTTTGGCATAAGTTTGCAAAGCCACTCTCCATTTTTAATCTTTAAATGTTAGCTGACGCACCAAGCATATTCTTGGGAAACGGTGTAGCTGCAATTCTAACATGTGCAGCTGAAAGTAGGGGAAGTAATGTGGCTGTATATCTCACAACAAATGGGGCGACAAGCTGCATGAGCCAGGAAATCCATTTTTGCCTTGCCTAGGGAGTAAGTCTTTCTTTTTGCTTCAAACTATAAAGAGGCTGGTTAAAATTAGATGATTCATGTTGATTCACTACAGGTTGAAAAACAAAAAGTTTCTCTGACCAAATTCTTTAGTGGGCAGGAGAGTTGTCTTTGTTAAAAACAAAAAACCCTAAAAACAAAAAGCGTAACAGACATACACATTCACACACGCTTAAAAGTTACTGTTTTTTTCCCTGGAAAATGTGGTTTCTCTAATTGAGGGTTGTAAAAAAGAAAAAAACCTTTTCAAGCATCCCACTCGATTAGTCACTCCAGGGTGGGTCACTCTTATCATATCACGTGATGTCCAGTAATGGTGATGCAATAAAACAGATGCTGTCCAAACTTCGTGCCACCACTCAGCAGCAAAACTATGCAAATCAAACCACCCTCCTTTTCTAGAAATTCCAAAACATCCCATCTCTTCCAGGCTCTGTGCTTAATAGTCTCTGTTTCCCCAGGCCAACTAAATACATTATCCTGTCTTCTTCAGCCACATATGAGAAGAATGAGGCCTAGACTACTGGGAATACAGCTGGGTTGAAATCCTCCTTGTAAACAGAGGGGTACTCCATCTTCTTGGAAGAAAACATGGGAAAAGAAAAGATTTCCATAAATTGATTACAGTCTGGAAATCTACACCTTCTGGCAACAAATACTATACTTAAAATCTCCTACTGAAGCAGGATCAACCCACTTAGTTCTTCCAAGACACTGTATTATCCCTGGAAGTTTTTACTCAATGGAAGGAGGATGATGACAAAGTGGTATTAATTCGATTTCTATTTTGTGTATTTCTCATCTAACTAATATGTGGATACATAGGAAAGGTAACGTGCTCTACCGTCAAAATTAATAGCTAATTTATTTAAACATATTTCTATTAAATAATCCTCCATGGTAGAGAATGTGACTTCAAATGACTAGCTATAATCAGGTTTTGCCCAATAAATGAGGGAAAGCCCCAAGATTTTATTGCCACAAAATGAGATAGTGCTAGCAACATATAAAAAAGTCCAAGGATGTGATCAGCATGACTAGCACCAAGCACAGCAGTCCCTGTAAATCAGACTGTCTGAATAAGGGATAAGATATAATTTTTATGTTGAATCTGAATTTACTTGAAAAAGTGGCAATGTTTCTGCAAGAACATGAAGACTGGATGTTATTTATTACTAAAACTTTTCTTCATTCCCCAGCTGCCAACAACAAATATACAGGAACACCACCATCTCCTTTTAAATATTTTCTAGCGGTAAGTGTCCTACCAAGTTGTGGGTGAGTTTTCTACCTCACATATAAAATTCTCTAAAAACTTCTGAAGATACTTTGGGAATGTAAGTAAACCCTAATGGGATTTTCCCTAGGGGGAAAATGTGCTCTATTTCCAATGATGCTTCCGAAATTTGTAGACATGATTTTATAACTAAAGAAGCAATATGAGGCATTAATTTGATTGTTTAATTAATGACAAAAGAATGAAAAGCAGGATTTTCAACATATGAACCCAGCTGTAGTGAAAAGGCAGGATGTGATGGCAGTGGCCACATGGCAAGTATAATTGGGTGAACTGTTTCTGTCAGCTTGGTGCTGATCAGAACTGGCCAATGTAATCAGAGCAGTGACAATCAGGGTCAGTAGATGCTTTCCTAAATAAAGCTCTGGAAAGGAAGCTCTAGGAAGGATATAGATCTGTAAGAGCAAGTCCAAAGGACGGCCACAAAGATGATCAGAGGTCTGGAACACCTCCCCTAGGAGGACAGGCTGAGAGAGTTGAGCTTGTTCAACCAATAGAAGAGAAGACTCTTAGGGACCTTATAGCAGTGTTCCAGTACTTAAAGAGGGTGTACAGGAAAGCTTGGGAGGGGCTTTTTATCAGGGAGGGCAAGAGTAGGATGAGGGGTAACATTTAAACTGAAATAAGGTAGATTTAGATTAGATAATAGGAAGAAATTTTTTGCTGTCAGGGTGGTAATCCAGTGGCACAGGTTGCCCAGAGAAGTCGTGGATGCTCTGTCCCTGGAGGTGTTCTAGACCAGGCTGAATGAGACTTCGAGCAACCTGATCCAGTGGACGGTGTCCCTGCCATTGCTGGATGTTGGAACTAGATGATCTTTAAGTTCCTTTCTCACTCAAACCATTCAATGATTCTATGATAGGTGTGTCGCTATTAACACCAGAAGTTTGCTCAGCCACCATAGCACGTACAGATCAGAGAAGTCAAACTGAGCCAAACACACAGGTGTGGCAGAGCCAAGTGCTCCCAAGACTTACCCTCTGTGCTTGAGCACCTTCATAGTATTTTAACTGTGGGCAGTGATGTTGACCCTGTGAGGATGAGGTATCAGAAGCTTATTGTGAGACAGCACTGTGCCCTCCAGCATCCAATGAAACTAGTGTGTTGGTTTGTAGGAAACAATTCAGGAATATAAGACATTCTGAAGGTGTCCAAGTACAGGCCCAGGAAAAAGCCTTGGGACTTAAACTGGGAAAAGGCCTGGGGTAGAATCCATCTGTGACTGGTGGAGTTAACTACTTAGGGAAGTAGCGATTGTGACAATATAGTGTTTGGCTTGAATAAGCGAGATAGGGAAACAGACTTCTGGCAGGTTTTCAGTGGAAGTGTAGTTGAGGAAGCCTGATTTACAGCGGAGTAATACTGAAGGACCGAAGACTGGTGAAGGAAATAATAACAAAACCATTGCTTTTTACAGGACAACACCTTTCCAAGGTGTTCAAGTTTTCCAAGAATCAAATTATCAAAAAAACAATTCAGCAAGGCTTTCAAAAGACGTACAATGCCACCATTTGTACTCTTGGCCTGCAGCTGGGTTTCATGCTCAGTCCTTTCTCCACCAGCATTCTGTCTCCTGGGCCAGTACATCAAAACAATGTCCTTCAGTGTCTGCAACCATGTGCTTCCAGATCCTTCTTAAAAGAGAATCCCCACCGCTTGCATGATGCATGACACTATAGCATGGCAATTTGGAGCAACTGAGCAGAAAACGGGAGTTTTCTGGTCTAGGACCCCGCTAGGATGACTGGATGCAAATGGCATTTGGGAGAGAAAAAGCAGGAACTGAGATCTATCGAATGAAGACTGAGAGAGAATGGGAATATAAGGATCATTTCTCTCCAAGCAAGAACTTTGAACCAAATATTTCAGTACCCCAATACAACAAATTGAGGTAACTTATTGCAGTCAGAAATTAATACACGATCTTTATGTATACACAGGAATGTGGGGGGCTTAAAAGGTCCATAACATTATAGTCTACAGCCTTTACTGAAGACAGGAAAGACATGCAGTGGTGTGATGTTTAATTTGGGAAAGGAATCCATTTTCTGGATCTTTTTTATTTTCTATTTGCCTTTTGTTTGAGAGAAATAGAGTGGCCTCATTAAACATTTATCCTTCATGAATTTACCTGGGTGAATTGTATGAGACCAATACAGAACAGGAGTATTCTGCTTGAAAGGAGTATTAGCATGAGGAATATTGCAAATACACTGTTCTGTAATGTTGTGCATTGTCTCTACTAATATGCTTTGTGTTTAAGCAAGAGCTACTACACATATACCCTGTTAGGCTTAGCTTTATGATTGCAAGACTGAATACAATGAAGGAATAGTTATGGAGTAATTTATTTTAAATGCTGCTGTGTTAAAATGGTTAAATGAATTATCAGCTTCAGAATGGACCTTGTAGCATGTGAGATCAGCAATGGCAACACTGATTTCACTTCTTTCTTTGTGATATTCAGTAATTTTGAACTTTCCTGCCTGAAACATTATGAGTGCAAGTAACTTTTGGAGAAGTTCTGGAATCTAGAAGCATTCTATTGGTTAACTTGGCAGATAACAATGGTACTCCAAGATAAAAAAATGCTTTTCTGGGCTTAAAAATGGCCAGCATTAACAGGACTCTAATCTTGCACAGATCTATCACTTGGGCAACGTAGCCATAAAATTGAGTACTGAGTACTTGCATGCTGATGTTTCCATTTCTTAATAATTCAAAGGCCTTGCCAAACATAAGAAATTTGAATTCCAAAGATGCTCTGATGCTGTGTCAAAGAGGAATCAATCATTTTCCAATAGATGATGCCCAGGAATGGTGCTTGCCAGAATCTCAGTAAGAGGCTCTGAAGGCCAACTTATTTCACACAGATCTTCAACATGATTAAGGTTTCCAATGCCTGTTACCTACTTTGAAGTAGCTATGTCCATTTCATCTTGCTTTCTATGTTTCCAGTGTTGGATTATTTACCTTCCTTCATCTCCAGCTCTCAGTTGCAGGGCTTGTTTGTAGCTGACACTTGGCAATTTATGAGGGCTGGTCACAGATTAGATCACACATCTGTGTCTCCTGTGTGCATGGACTCACAGAGTTCCTCAGGCAGGAAGGCATTTCAGGACGTCCCTGGTCCAACAAAGCTCAGAGCTGAGTTCGGATCATGTTGCACAAGGCTATGTCCACTTGGATCTTGAAAATCTCCAAGGTGATGACTCTTCTTGATAATTTCCTCCTGCACCCCAGGAGGGTACACTGAGGTCCCACACCAAGTGATCCTGACAGATTAGTTTTGCTTGAGGAGCCATGCTAAACAGTGTCATACAACTGAGAGCTTGAGCACTGTTAGAGCACAAACATCCAAAGATTTGACCTACATTTGGGTTTTGCCTTCCCCTGGTCTCATGCCACTGCTACTGTTCACTCACTTTCCTGGGGAAAAGTGTCTTGTCGAGGGCTAGCAGAGACCTGCAGATTTTCCCTGTTGACCTAAGGAGTAGTATTTAAGGTGGGAAAGGCACAGGAGAGTGCTAATGGTCATGATGATAACATAGCACATATGAAGCCTCTATGGGAGAAGAAAAGATTTCATAGAATGAGAAATAAACACAACTTCTATTATCTGCTTGCTAGAAGTGACTTGTCCTTATGTTTTCCACTCTTAATGCTGTGGACTTGGACAGGGAATGGAGGAAACCTTCACTTCCCAGAAATTTTAACCAAGCTGGGTGAGTTTCTGAGAGAGTACTTAAGTGGCTGACACTGATGGGAAAGATAATCAGTGCTAGGGTGAATGTCTTGCTTCACTGACTCAGACATTGCTCAGTCAGTATTATGTCCAGTACTTGCAAGATCCCAGCACAACTCTTGTGGCTTTCCCCATTGCTGTACTGTTCCTGGTAGGGCCAAAGTGGAAGCTGGAGAAGAGAGGCATGCACTGACAGATGCAAGTAATAAGAGCCCCCACAACTGAGCTAGTGGTCTGTGATAAAATACAGCGAAGTATTATAAAGTGGGTATGGGTAAGTCAAACTGGAAAGTAGCACATGTCTAACTATTAGAGCAAGGGAGATCCCACAACATCCTATTCATAGAAGCAGCATGAGGCAAAAAAAAAAAAAGCACTTATTTTTAAGGTGGAGTAACCCTATGGTTACTCTATGTAATGGAAGTGTGGTATTAGAAGGACCTAGCCTTGGTGTTCAAGAAACCCTACTGCTCCCTTGATCTGGACAAAAGGTGAGTTTAAGAAAGGTATAGGGTAAAACAAATTCTTTTTTTTATATTCTGGACATATGTTATAATGTTATATGTTATATTGGACGTCTGTAATATGAGAGATGAGGAAACAGTCATAGCTTCAAATGCAAAGCTCTCCATCAAAGCAAGGAAAGTAGCCTCCCTCTTTTTCTAATTAGACCTGTGATTAATAGAGCCTTGGGGACATTTTCCTTGCCCAATTAAGCATTAGTTACAACCAAATGTTTGAAGAGAAGTGTCTTGTTTCTGGGTTCTTTGTTTTTAACAAAAAACACCAAAAAGAAAACCTTTAAAAAACAGATGTGTTGCCCTTATCTTCTATTGGGTAAACAAGTCACCACTTGTGGGGCTTCATGACCTGTTTGTGCCACAGCAGTTACCTGTATCTAAGACACATTGAATGGTTTCATTTAGGCTCATGCACACATACAAAATCCACAAATGATAAAATGTGACTGGAAGAGTGGTTAGCCTCCCCTCTCTCACTCTTGGCCCTTACCCACTTTAAGATTTGCTGCAACAACCTGCCTGTATTTCTATGTGAGTGTGCAACAAAATCTGCTTTATGTCTGCCTCACCTTCCACCAAGGGTGGTCTTCTGCAGCCGATGAGCTAAAAATCAGTGATACACTACATAATTGTCAGGACATGCTGTCATCATTTCAATTGATTTCCAATCTGGAATAGCAGCCTACAGCAGGTCTTGTGGGTTACTGTTCATCATAGCTATTAGTTACTTTTGTCTGCTCTCATTTTTCTGTCAAGCTCACTTAATTGCCTTCTGCCATAGACTTTGTCAATAGGCAAATCAAAAGCACTAGGTGTTTCACATAACACTCATAAATAAACAAGGGAAGCATGCTCAAGATGAAATGAATATTCCTGGGAGGAAAAGTTTCTAGAAAACCATATAATATATGAAGTCAGAAGGATACAGTGATCAGGGTTTCACAGGGGATTAGTCCAAGTCTGATACTATGCAGCAATTTCATGAGTGACCTGATAACAGAATAATGTATTGTATTACATTTGCAAGTGACATCAAGCTGAGAAGGCAGGCAAGGTAAGAACCTTGCCAAATTGGAAATATATTATGGAAATAAAATTAAATGAAACACTTTTCAACAGGGATAAGTGTGGGGCATGCATACACTGAAGAGTACTGGCTGGTTAGGCAGCATGTCCCTACAAGCTAAACATGTGTCAACAAAGTTATAGAATTACAGGAAAATTAAAAACTGGGGTGCAAAACCAAGGGGATGACTGTAAGACACACAGGTGGTAAAACCCAACCATCTTTGTTACAGTAGAGCTGTGGCTGAAGCTCTATCCCGCTGAGGGGATTGCAAATTAAGGAGGCCATAGCTGTGTGGGAAGAGTCCAGAGAAGAGTAATGATAAAAAGCAAAAACCTAGAAAATGTGCTGCTACTGCAGAAGGGATGTCTAAGTGTCACAGGTTTCTAAATCATGAAAAGCTGCTGCAATGGGGAAGGGAACAATCTTTTTTCAATATCCATAGGGTAAGGCAAATGACTATGAGCTAAACATCACCTAGGACATTTCACGATGCTTTTTTGATGGCTTGATAAGCATGAGATGTTTCACTGAGGACTGGGATTGTGCCTATGCTGAAAATTTACTGTGAACATTTAATTATCCAGGTTTTACAAGGAGTAGCTCTGAAGTTTAACCTCCTTGATGCCTATGAAAAATCTTGAAAAGACAGAATCCCATCTGACTGTCACTAAAAGTTGTGCAAAAATACATCAACATGGAGGGGTGGAAATTAATAACAGAATTATATTATCTTGGGATCTTTCACATCTGTTACACTATAGCAGGCTGTTACAATGTGGAGAAAAGAGATTACTTTCCTGGTACTAGTTTTAGCTCCAGCAAAATCAGTGAACAAAATCCTTCAAGGGAAGGTATTGCTGGAGTAGCCAAGATGCTAAAGATCAGATTTACAAAGCTGTATAAGCAGTTTTTTATGTAAGATTTCTGGGCTGAGAAGGAATGCAAACCCTTGGAATGCTTTCATTGCAACCAGATGGTACACAAGACAGAGGGAATGTCCAGTGGGAAACCAGTAAGAGAAGGAGGTCAAGTATCAGCCACTAAGGTGGTAACATCTGGATGTTTAATAAGCTTGTGGAGGAAGAAATTCAGAGGTCTCCTAGAGGGATTGCTTCATTTTCAAGTTACAGAAGTGCCTAGATGATGGAAAAACTCCTTCACTTCTTGCACTAGCAAAATTAACCAAGTTTTTGTTGTATGAATAACAGTTCTTGCAATGACCAGCACCTCCTATATTCAAGTGTTGAAATTTTCCACCTGTTTGATGATTAACAGAGTGAGGCTGACAAGTCTGTCTTTCATCTCCCTAACTCATGGTACCACATACACCATAATGAATTGATCTGTTCTTTTTCCTCTGCTTCCTTTTAGAGCAGTGAAAGCAGAAAACAGTGTTTGCTGTAGGTTTGCTGTAGTGTCAGAACTGAATTTAATGAAATTGCAACTACTAAAGAAAAGAAATCTTATTTCATGGGTTTCTGTGATCAAAAATGTGAGATGATGTCAATAATTCTAAATGTTCATTTGTCCCAGCTTACATTGCTGCTGATAGTAATAACATCTTGACAGCTCTCACCCAATGTTTGGAACTTGAGAACATTTTCATGTATTACATGACAATTGCTGTTGACTTTATACTTGCAACATCAGGGCATAATAAAAATTATTTAATTGGCTTGAAGTTTGACAGTGGTTAATCTGAGTGTCAGACCAACAAAACTGGAAATGTGATGATCAGAAGAGTCTAGTCTTCCAGGCACATCTGGCACAGTTCTGTTTCATATAACTTTTTGAACTCGCTGCAATGCAACTCTGGGGAGCTCTGTATGTATGAAAGAGATATTTTTTCCTTTCTTTTACCTCAAAACAAAAAAAAAAAAGAAAAAGTTCACAAATAATATTTTCTTTTTTACAAATGGGATGCTAAACCAGAGATCGTTCATGTAATCTGTCATGGCAGTTTCGGGAAGCCAAGAGGAACCAATGTCAGCCAGACCCCTGAGGTCCCAAACTGTGTTTAGTTTCCTAAATTCATGCCGAGCTCAATAGGAAATTAGGTGCCTAAATAATTGTTCTTAATTTTTTTGGTAAAATCTTCAGACTTTTTAACAGTCGCATGCTAGAAATGGAAGGATTACAAAAACATCCTTTTATATGAACACATAAAACCAGCTGCAGATATCCTGCTGCTAATTATTTTGATAGCTCTAAGATTGTCAGACAACAAATCCTTTGTTGCAAGCTTGGGTAGAATAACCTCTTTCTCCCAATCAATGCAAATCATAGAATCATAGAATAATGTACTATTAAAAGAAATAAATATATCTTTGAGGAGGATTTTTAATGTCTCACATGGATATGCTACGTTTCTCAATAAGTATCTGAAGATGAAGTCCTTACGTGTAATAGAAAAGAACAGAAAGAGACAGAACGATAGAAGAAGACAACTTTCTTTAAGCAGCTGGGAAGAGGAGGGTCAAGGGTGGAAACATTTTGTTGTCTTGAAGTTGATTTGAAGCAGTTTTTGAAATGTTTTATGCTTTAATAATATGGCCGGGGGAGTGGGGAGTTTTAGCTTAGAATAAAACTGGAAGAATGATTCACCACATGTCTGCAACTGTTCCTTGATCCCAGTTAAGTCTGACACCACTAACACCTGTGAGTCAGCGGAGGCTCCCTGGGATATGCTTTGCTTGCCCTGTTTAGAGACTCATACAGCAGGATCTTTACCCAAGGCTGGAAATTGACTTCCAGCATTGCATGTGTCAGTTTTTCCTACCCACTACCAAATACCACCAGTCTCCACTAAGAGCAGGGATGTATTACTGCATCCCGTGATCTCTGTAATAGAGCTATATTAGTCTATACTTTACCATTTATGTTCAGGACCTCGATACTGTTTATCATCTCTCTTTAACCAAAAGAACAGATGTTACCATAGGGACTTTGTGACATGATGTGGAAGATGAACATCTGGACTGGTCAACATACCCTAAAAAAGATATGTTTGTCATAAACAGCAGCCAAGCCATGGGAAGGATTTGTGCGTCATGCTTGAGGATCCTTGTTTTCCTTGAATTTTCATGTTCTCTGTTCTTAGTTCTAGAAAACAATTCTGCTTCTAAAAAGATATGATGAATTGTTTGGATTTGACAAAGTATGAAATAAGGGAGCTGTGTTTTTCACATCTTACAATATGTTTTTGTCTTGTTTGGTTCCAAGATTGCTCAGCCTCTGAACTGCTTCAGATTTCTATCTTGCCTTGGCCTAGAACTCCCTAGACAACTGTTACAACATTTAAATTTTTGGATAATGAACAGGCTTCTATTTTCTGGAGCCATTTTCCAAAAAAAAGTGATTAGTGAATGGTAATGGGAATACTTGGAAGTACATTTGATTGATATGCTTGCTACATTTATCCAGAATTAGAATATTTTACACTAGTTGTCATGATTTCGTTTAGTTCTGTAACTAAATCTAATTGGTTTTTGTTGGTTTTTTTTGAGGGGGGAGCATGGTGAGGTTTTGTTAGTGAACATCTTAGTAAATAGTCTTCTCTATACTGCAATAGGATGGACTAGTGTCTGCTCTGCAAAACAAAATAATTTCTGAGAGTAATTTTTGTCCAGATTTAAGTATCAGTCACCACCTCCTGTCAAAAATATTTTATAGATGCAGCACCTGGGCTCCTTCTTAAAAGATAAACATTAGCAAACAATATTAAGAAATAATTCAATAAATGTGGAAGCAAGATGAGTTCAAGCTGTTTGCCAATAGTCACAGCAGCTCAGCAACAGGTCTGGAAAAGAAGACAGATGTTTTATGTGAAAGCAAGTATAGATGCATCTTCTAGCTTTCACTTCAAAGCATTCATTACAATGTGAAATCTTGGATGGTGCTAATGGATAGTCCAGATAAGAAAAAAAACAAGTTTGCAAATAAGTCCTCATGTCCATAGGGATTGCTCTGTGCAAATTGACTGATTATAACAAACTGACAAACTAAGACCAGTTTTGGAAATACAGTATAAGGTATTGGAGGCATTTGGCAGATGCTTCAACAACTCTGCAAAGCTCTTCAGAGGGAAGATTATCTGCTAAATTTTTCACTTTGCAAAATGTGATGAGTAGTTTTCCATGTCAGTCAGCCTGAGTCTGCAATCTCAGCAGTGATATCATCTGGAAAAGCAATGATTAAGAGGTTAGTTAACATCCATGTCAATAATATAAAGTCAGCATTGCTGGTTGTAATCACAGGTTCTGGGGTAGAGGAATATTTTTATTCCTCACATCCTAGCTTTGGACTTAATTACTGAGACATGTTTTGCTTACATCTGGTGCTTCTTTCCAAAGTGAAAGGCAGCACAGGATTTGGGTCACAATTTGGTACTGAAGGTGTCACCTTTCCATGGTGTATCATGCCCACGTGTCGGGAACCACGGCACTCGTCTCTTGAATGCCAAGTTTTGTCATATTGAGTTTTGTTCATAAAACCTTCATTGGGGTAGTAATTATTTATCTTGGTCTGTGTGTCTTCCTGTACTGTGTGGTTTGCAATCTTGGTCAAAGTAAGATTCCTGTTTACTGATAGATGATACAGTTTTTCTTTGGAGACAGTGAAAATCTCTGCTGGCATTTGGCTTTCTGGCTTTCCTGAAGGCACACAGTAATTTTTTTGCAACTGACTTCAGGCTATGCACAATTTCATTAGCTGCTGTTTCTTTAATTTGCTATTGACCAGGCAAAAGTAAAAAAAGTGTTTTTTTAAAATGACTGAGCTTATACTGCCCTTGAACTCCCATCATGTCTTCAAAAGTGAGAAAAAAGTACATCAGTTCCTAGAGTTATGCTCTCCTTCATTCAACAACTCAATTATTTTTTTTTAAACTCTAGAGGAATGAATCCCATCTTGGCAGCTCACCACTTATAGATGTAAAACTATTAGCTTAAATACTCTTTACAAGCCTTCAGAATTCTAACTGTAAAAGATCATAACTTTAGCAAAGCTTGATCTTAGAAATAAAACTGAGGTCAAACTCAGAAAAACAGCTCAGGTACTGCTATCTGGTATTTTCAGACTTCTTCAAGTCTGGCCATCCATCCCTCTAGTCCTCTGGAGCTTCAAGAGGAAAAGATTATTGCCTTGGAGTAAGGTCATTTAGGCTTTACGGTGACTTTCCCAGATCTCTGTTTACTGTTCTTTAAGGCTGTACTATGTGGTAATTTATTTGCAGGAAGTTTTGGGTGTCTCCATGTTAAAATATTGGTTTTGTTATAATGGAAGACCTCATATGATTGTTAAATTTTCAGGGAAAAAAGATTCAACAAACTGGTTTGTTTTCAAAGACTATGTAAAAATAAAGTTCGGATATTATCAAAAGACTGTTTGGGAGGAATTTAAAAATACTTCTGCCAAGAAAAATACTTTTGGAAGCTGATGGCAAGGTCAATATTTAAAGTTTTTAATTCTTTAACTTTCTTAACAAAGTCTTTTCAGTACAAACAAAGATACCCTATCATTAGCCATCCCCTCAGATGATCCTGCTGGATTCTCTCTCACATAGCTCTAAAGAATGATCATAAATCTTTGTGAAGGAAGGCCAAATTTTAATATGCCAGAAGTGACATAAGTGAGCTAGAGGTGAAATATTTATTCCCTTAGAAGGCCCTGTGTTTTAAAAATAAATCGCCTCTTAAATAATGCACAAGATTTTCCCTCCAGACTGGTCCTGAAATGTAGTGGGTTTGTCTCTGTCATAGTTTGGGTTGAAGGCCTTTTGGTAAATAATAAGGTTTTTTAGTTCTCACCCAATTATTTCTTTAGATGCAATCTAATGTCTGTCTATAGTTCCTTCTGGGGCAGTGATAATATTGCAGCAACTGCTTTACCTTTATTGCAGAAGAAAGAAATGGATACTGGGAAAAGACATTCACATACATGTAACTTTTACTGTCACCTGACCTGCAACTATTTTTCCCTCCAGAGTGGGCTAGAAAAAGGACTTCTGTGTTATCAGTCAGTAAATCTCCTTTTACTTCTGTTGACAGGTACAGTTCTTGAAAGCATCTCCAGAGGCCTGAGGACATGTGACACTGCCAGCCCTGGCTAGGGTACAGGCCAGCAGAATATAAGAAAAAGCAGTCCTTTGCGGGGTCATTAGAAAGCACATGCCATGCCAGCTGCTCAGCACCTCCCCATTTCAAAATGATGTGTTAATGAAATTGTGATGGGACTTGTAGGGTAGGCACTTTCTCCAAGGACCAATATAATTCTTCCCATAAGCTATGAACTTCAGCCATGTAGGTTTTTTTAAAAGGATGCTAAATACCCTGCTGTTTGTGAACAGAGAAGGACTGGTGGGGGATGTGAAAGTTGGAGGACGCTTGCGGCAAAGCGATCATGAGATGATAGAGTTCTCAGTGCGGGGTAAATGAAGAAGGAGGTTAGCAGAACAGTCGCCCTCAACTTTCAGAGAGCAGACTTTGGGCTGTTCAGAAGGCTGGTTGGAAAAGTCCCGGGTGAGGCGCTCCTTGAAGGCAAAGGTGTCCATGAGGGCTGGGCGCTCTTCAAGAAGGAACTCCTAGCAGCTCAGGAGAAAGCCGTCCCCAAGTTCCGGAAAAGTAGCCGGAGGGGTAAGAAACCAGCATGGTTGAGTAGGGCGGTCCTAAGAGACATCAATAGGAAGAGGAGGGTCTACGACCTCTGGAGGAAGGGGCAGGCATCCTGGGTGGACTATAGGGAGGAAGTGAGATTGAAAAGGAGCATGATTTAGGGATTGGTGGGAATGGTTGGACTCGACGATCCAGTGGGTCTCTTCCAACCTGGTGATTCTGTGATTCTGTGATACCCAAAGGTTTTATTAGAAATCTGTGAATAACTATCTGCCACCATAGCATGAAGCTGCATAAATACTGCTGTTTACTGTGTTAAAGTGGTTGCTAGAAAAGTGTCGCTACTTATTTTATGCAAAGTACAGATTCAGAAGAAGCTTAAGCATGAGTCTTAATGTGCTGATGAACAGCTCTTGGTTTCTTGCCTGCCTGGGGATGCCTGAACAACCCTGGCCTGGAAGGTTAGGGCTAGAATTTGTTGCCTTGTATTTTACAGTATAGCAATTTACATCCTGAAATTCTCAGGTGGTTGATGGAAGTGAAAAAGAAATTGGAGGGAAATGCTTAGTCTGCCTAATGATAAACTGAGGTGCTCTACTTATTTCAGAGGTGGGTAAACACTCCACTTTAGCTAGAGGAAAATACTTCCATATTAAATAATGGTTTCAATACAGGATGGAGGATGATGTGATTGAGAGCAGCCTTGCAGAGAGGGGCTTGGGGGTACTGGTTGATGAGAAGCCAGCAATGATATCAGCCAGCAATGTGTGCTTGCAGACCAGAAAGCCAACTGTATCCTGGGCTGCATAAAAAGAAGCATGGCCAGCAGGTTGAGGGAGGTGATTCTGCCCCTCCATTCCTCTCTTGTGGGATCCCACTTGGAGTATTGTGTCCCACAGTAGAATCCTCAACATAAGAATGATATGGAGCTGTTGGAATGGGTCCAGAGGAGGGCTAGAAAAATGATCAGAGGGCTGGAGAACTTTCCATATGAGGACAGGCTGAGAGAGTTGCGGTTGTTCAGCCTGGAGAAAAGAAGGCTCCAAGGAGATGTTATAGCAACCTTCCGGTACCTAAAAGGGGCTACAAGAGAGCTGGGGAGAGACTTTCTACAGAGGCTTGTAGTGATAGGACTAGGGGCAATGGGTATGAACTGGTGAGGGGCAGATTTAGACTAGACATAAGGAGGAATTTCTTCACTATGAGATTAGTGAAGCACCGGAACAGGTTGCCCAGGGAAGTTGTGGATGCCCCATCCCTGGAGGTGCTCAAGGCCAGGATGGATGGGGCCTTGGGCAGCCTGGTCTAGTGGGACGTGTCCCTCCCCATGGGAGGGGGATTGGAACTAGATGGTCTTTAAAGTCCCTTTCAACTCAACTGTCCTATGACTAAAATTTGTGTTACTTTTGCAAGTCTCTGCTCTATATACTGCTGGGATACATACCTTGAACTTTTTTTTTTTTTACGTTATCCATCAATTTTGAATATTTGAAAAATAAGCTAATAGCAACTTTTACAGCTTTGGTTTAGACAACATTCTTAGGTGATTGAGGAAAATCTACTGAGAAGTAGAGCAGTTCATGTCTGCATATCAACCTCAGTATTATTTTTTTATGTAACTGCTTATGTCATCAAAGAAGTAAATTACATTCTCCAATCTAAGCCACAAACTGTACTGCCTCACTGCATCAGAAATCAAAGTATTTGCACAGAAATTTGCAATTTCAGTTCTAGAGGATGTTGCTCAGTCTAAATGGCTGTGAAAGCAAATCAAATAAATTGAAGCTATTTTCCTCTGTGATCTGAAGGTGATAGACTCTGATGATTGCATTTGCATTTTGTGATATTTTCAAAATATCATTTGAATTTAGAAGACCTGGCTTTTTAGCAATATTTCTAAAAATGTAGCTGATGCTATTAAAAGTTGTTTCCAGGATAGTATTATTAATGAAGTTATTCTAATAGGACACCATAAAATACTCTTCAGTTTACAAAATGTGGTTTACTACACATATGTGGTTCACTGTGCCATGTCTGGGGACTTCATCTATTGCAGATGACTCTTCATTCTCTTATGTGTCAAAATATGGGTTCCCTTCGGTAGTAGATTAGTACGTTGTTCCCAAATTCACTTGAAAATTAGAAAGCTTGGTTTCAAAAGGAAAACGGTAAATGTCGTAAAATACAGGTGAAAATACAAAACCAGTTTTCCACCCTTCAGATTTTCAGGAATTAATTTGCCTTCTCTTCCATTCTTCCCATTACCTTTTTACACACACTTAGAGGAAACAATGAAGGGGACCAAGGCACAGGATTCTATTGCCTAGACTTTGGAAACCCCTGCAAGTGTGGTAGTGACCAACCTTTTGGTACCCAAAGACCCTTGGAGTCAGGAAGAGGAAAGTTCTTCCCAGGATCTTGAGTCCTGGTGCTTTTGATGACTACTAGAACCAGAGGGGTCTTCAGGGTGACTGAGATGGAGAGCTACCTCGAGAGGCAGTTGGCTCTCAGATTCACCAAAGTGATGATATCATGTCTGATATCACAGACGTGGTATCTTCTTTACTTGCTGGGCAAACACAGTAGGTAGAGAAGGAGAATAGTTGCTGCCCTTCACCTTCTGAGGTCTGGCTAGGGAATGGATGGAGCTAGGCGCTCTGAGGTGCTCAGGGAAAGGGCAGGAGGCAATGGCTGAGATTCACAGCACAGATCCAGAGAGAGTGGTACAGCCCTGATGGAGGGGAAGTTTCTTCCTTGGAGATGCGTTCTTTGGAGAAGCTCAAGGTACAGTCCTGAGCAGCCTGACTTCTGTAAAATTCTCTCACAGGTGCCCTTTTTGCAACATTCAGTGGGAAATCAGTTGTCTTCTGAAAAGATTTAGTTTAAACACTTAAGTCAGCAGCAAGCTTGACAATAGTCAAGCAGCAATGTAAAGTAGCAGAAAATTGTTGCTATCCAGGTGATACAGATTCTGGGAGCTAATTGCTCTTCCAATTGCTTATGCAATTGTGGGTTTCATTTTCATTTAAGAGGAAGTTCTTGCTAGAAAACATTCACTGTGTCTGTAACAATGATATTGTAATAAGTAAAATGAGTGCCGTTTTCTGAAACCCTAAAAGTGTTCTACCATGTTTTTTCTCTGCAATATTTTTCCAAAAATAGCTCTGCATTTACTGCCTTTCCCTGAGAAAAAAAGTAGTTCTAGTGAGACAGAATGAAACAGTCATTTGTATGTCAAGTGGTGAACTTCTTAAATGTGAAAATACTCTGAAAAAAATACAGGTAAATCCCTCCCTAAATAATCATATAAACAAAACTACCACAGTTGCTAAATCTCATATTAACACAAGGATTTATGAACATCATTTGAGGCTTTCTAGTCCTCTGCTAGACAGACAAACATAAATTATCAGGTTTGTGAATTTGAAATCCACCTAGAAAGGAAGATCATATTTGGTAAAACGATGATTTAAATGCAAATTAAAAACCCGACTTTATGGAGGGGTCCGTGAGTAATGACTTTTTAAGCTGCTTAGGTTTAAGTTCCTCATTAGCAATGGTTAAAATGTTTTAAGTACTAAATTACAAGTTAGCTTCCCAAACTAATTCAAGTGGATGGTAAAATAGGTTGCAAAACACAATTTTCATCTTTTCCTTGAGAGACTGGTCCAAAGCCAGGTGAAACTAACTGGAATCTTTCAACTGAACCACTTAGGACGTAGAAAGATGTGCAAGTGCTTGTGTCTGCTTTCATACAGGTTTTGCAAACAAAGAGGAAAGCAATGATTGGATACAAGCTTCTGAGTGTTGGTCTGGGGTGCAGTAGTGACATGTGCTAAATATCCCATTTCAGTGTTGTGGCATAGTCTGCACAGCCTGCCGACCAGCATTAACAGCCACCTCTGTTACTGTTACAATCCACCATTTCAGGTTGCAGATTTTACAAGGGAATTGGGTCATCCTCCACAAAAGCAAATCTTGGATCTGCCCCAGTGCTCCTGCAGCCCTCTAATCCCTCTGATTAACACACTTGCAGGAGTCATCTGCGATGCACTCAGGGTATAGCTTCTCTTACTAGTAACTCTAGGTGTCCACTTTCTGACTCTGAGCTCTTTGCTTTGCATGATAACGCTTCTATGCCTGATTTCAGTATTTCTAAGTGCACAAAATAGAGTCTTAACACCTTATCATGGAGCATGAGACTCTTAGCTCCATCTTATTCAGCCATCTGCAATGTGCTTTGAAGTCAAAAGACTACCCGAAACCAAAAAATACTTCTGATGCCCATGTATTTCATAGGTACTGGTATCATTTGACAATCAGCCAGTTTTGCAATTCTTTTCTTTTTGTATCAACACTAATCAATTTTGCAGATAAAATCCCAAAGAATAAAAGGAAGCTGGACAGAAGCTCTGGAGAAGCCAGCTTAGTTAACCTGCCACTGGTGGGAGTGGGGAGAAGAGGCAGAAATGGGTTCTGTCACTGTTGGGAGACCATCTCCATCCGCAGCTCAGACACTGCAGTCCTTGCCTTCTATTCAGCCCTCTGTATTTACATAGCATTTCATGTCTTCACGGAGCAGAGTTGTGTGTGCTTTAGGTGGCATGGGCTGAACTTGGGAATTGCATTTTCCCCTAACAAAATGGCTGCATCCATTAATCACTAAAGCCCTGTTTAAAAATACATTACATTTTAAAATTGCTTTTATAGGACTAGAGGCTACCAGATCCCAAGTGTTTCAGGAAAAAAAAAAAGAAAAGAAATCACGTTCTGAAAAGCTGGACATCTGCATCCTATAATGGAAAAAAAATGCAAGTTTAAAACTGCACTTCTGTCTGCTCTAGCTCTAAGCAATGATACAGAGACTTGTAACAACAGGAGTGTTTCCCAACAGATTTCTGGGGATTTAGATGAAGTTCATTGATGATAGATGCTCTGATGTAGTTGAATAATTGATGGAAATGTGTGCCGTGAAGCGATTAGCTAGGCATTGAAACACACCAATTTACTGTGCTCCTTTCACTAGAAACATTTGCACAGCCAAAGCCTGAACCCTCCCTGACATCCGGTGCTGAGCTAATGGTCTCTTGCCTTGCATGACAAACTTCTTCCCACTTTCTTAATGAAAAACTGCTGATTTGACTCCTTTTCCACACTTTGTTCTTAAGTTTAAATCAAGAGCTGGGTACAATCTTTTTGAGGTCCTCAGTGTGCATGCTTACTCTGAGTAAGTGGTATAGTACCGCTTGATTTGTATGTATAATCTCTAAACTGGAAACTCCCCAGTCTGGTAAGGCCCTCAGATTATTACCTGTTATGGCTGTTCCATGTGGGAGGTGACAAAGCTGCAGCACTTAGCCCATGGGTAATTAAAAGACATTTTAGGGCCTTGGGATGGCTAGTGAGGGAATCTGGGGTCCAGGTGATTTTTCTTTTCCTCCCTCCTTCCAGTAACAGGCAGTGACATTATAAGGATCAGACAAGTCCAGTCTATTAACACATGGTTCCATGGCTGGTGTCACAGCTGGGGTTAATCCCTAGATCGATGCCTCTTGTTCTTGTGGGAGATTTCAATCTTCCTGATATCTGCTGGAAGTACAATAGAGCAGAAAGGAAGCAGTCTAGGAGGCTCCTGGAGTGCGTGGAAGACACTTCCTTGCACAGCTGGTGAATGAACCAACAAGGGCAGGTGCCCTCCTGGACCTGCTGTTTGTGAACAGAGAAAGCCTTGTGGGGGATGTGGCAGTAGGAGGAGCCTAGGACTAAGCGATCATGAGATGATAGGGTTTTCTGTTTTAGGTGAAGTGAAGAGGGTGGTTAGCAGGACAGTAGCATTAAATTTCCAGAGGGCAGACTTTGATCTCTTCAGAAGGCTGGTTGGCAAAGTCTCATGGGAGACAGTGCTTAAGGGCAAGGGAGCCCATGAGGGCTGGGAGCTCTTCAAACAGGAGATCCTAGCAGCTCAGGAGAAAGCCATCCCCATGTTCCAGAAAAAAAGCCAGCAGGGGAAAAAACAGCTTGGTTGAACAGTGAGATCTTGAGTGATATCAAGAAGAGAAATGTTTATGAGCTCTGGAAGAGGGGACAGGCCTCTTGGGTGGACTACAGGAGGGAAGTGAGACTGTGTAGAGAAAAAATCAGAAGGGCAAAGGCTCAGCTAGAAATCAGATTGGCAAAGCCTGTGAAAGATAACAAAAAATCTTTCTATAAATATATAAACAATAAAAGGAGGACTAGGGAGACCATACAGTCCCTATTGGCTGCAGAAGGAAAAACAGTGACAGGGGATGATGAAAAGGCTGAGGTACTTAACACCTTCTTTGCCTCAGTCTTTAATTGTAAAGAAGGTTGTTCGCTTTCTGTACAAACCCAGGAGTTAGAGGAGCAAAATGAGGCTCCCATGATCCAAGAGGAGGTGGTCAGAGCCTTGCTAGCCCACCTAGACACCCACAAGTCTATGGGGCCAGATGGGATTCACCCAAGGGTATTGTGCTTGCCAAACCCCTTTCCATCATCTTCCAACAGTCCTGGAAGACTGGGGAAGTTCCACTGGACTGGAGGCTGGCAGATGTTGTGCCAATCCATAAGAAGGGTTGCAGGGAGGATCCAGGGAACTACAGGCCTGTCAGTCTGACCTCAGTGCCAGGGAAGGTCATGGAACAGGTGATCTCGAGTGCTATCATGAAGCTCATGCAAAAGAACCGGGTGATCAGGCCCAGTCAACATGGATTCACAAAAGGCAGGTCTTGCCAAACTAACCTGATCGCTTTCTATGACAAAGTGACTTGGCTGCTGGACGAGGGAAAGGCTGTGGATGTATCTTCCTGGACTTCAGTAAAGCCTTTGACACAGTCTCTCACAGCATTCTGCTTCGGAAACTGTCAGCCTCTGGCCTGGACAGGCGCACACTCTCCTGGATGAAGAACAGGTTGGATGGCTGGGCCCAGAGAGTGGTGGTAAATGGTGTTAAATCCAGCTGGAGGCCAGTTACAAGTGGGGTTCCCCAGGGCTCAGTGCTGGGTCCAGCCCTGTTCAATGTCTTTATCAATGACCTAGATGAAGACATCGAGTGCTCCCTTAGCAAGTTTGCAGATGACACAAATCTGGGAGGAAGTGTGGATCTGCTGGAGGGTAGGGAGACACCAAGGAGATCTGAACAGGCTGGACCACTGGGTGTAGTCCAACGGCATGAGGTTTAACAAGGCCAAGTGCCAGGTCCTGCACTTGGGGCACAACAACCCTATGCAGTGCTACAGATTAGGAGAAATCTGTCTGGAAAGCTGCCTGAAGGAGAAGGACCTGGGGGTGTTGTTTGACAGCCAACCGAACATGAGCCAGCAGTGTGCCCAGGTGGCCAAGAAGGCCAATGGCATCTTGGCTTGTATCAGAAACGGCGTAACCAGCAGGTCCAGGGAGGTTATTTTCCCTCTGTACTCAGCACTGGTGAGACCGCTCCTCGAATCCTGTGTTCAGTTCTGGGCCCCTCACCACAAGAAGGATGTTGAGGCTCTGGAGCGAGTCCAGAGAAGAGCAACAAAACTGGTGAGGGAGCTGGAGAACAGGCCTTATAGGGAACGGCTGAGAGAGCTGGGATTGTTCAGCCTGGAGAAGAGGAGGCTGAGGGGAGACCTCATTGCTCTACAACTACCTGAAGGGAGGTTGTGGAGAGGAGGGAGCTGGCCTCTTCTCCCAAGTGACAGGGGACAGGACAAGAGGAAATGGCCTCAAGCTCCACCAGGGGAGATTTAGGCTGGGCATTAGGAAAAAATTTTCACAGAAAGGGTCATTGGGCACTGTAACAGGCTGCCCGGGGAGGTAGTTGATTCACCTTCCCTGGCGGTGTTTAAGGCACAGGTGGATGAGGTGCTAAGGGGCATGGACTTGATGATCCGATCCGGTGGGTCTCTTTCAACCTGGATATTCTATGATTCTATGATTCTATGATAATAGCTTTGGGGTTTTTGACAATAGGATGGCCTACACAGCACCAGGTTTACAGGTATGAGAGGGGAGCACCTTTCTCAAAGTGGGAGGAGGGTCTTTGCTCAGGAGCTTGCAGGGCTTATTGACAGGGCTTTAAACTAGATGTGAAGGGGGAGGTCGATAACATCAGGCTTGCCTATGAGAAACTGCGGGAGGACACACAGTGGTTGGAGGGATGGGGTGCTGGTATGGGCCCTCCACCCATAGCTGCCTAGGGACACGCTGGGGATGCCAGCACAGTTCAAGTCCTGTGGAGACAAGCGGGAGGCTCTTGAGGTAGTAGTTGCTGGGAAGGCAACTTCCACAGAACACCTTAAGGGAAACAAGGGTTCTTCAGTTATGAAGGTGATACGGCCAACAGCCCAGCTGAAATGTCTCTATACAAACACATGAAGTTTGGGCAACAAACAGGAGGAGCTGGAAGCTATTGTGCTACTAGAAAGCTATGATCCAGTTGCTATTACTGAAACTTGGTGGGACAAATCCCATGGCTGGGCAGAGACTGGTCTTTGACAGTGCCTCCTTGCTTCAGTGTCAGCTACCTGTCAATCATAATCTTTGAAGCTGGCTTTCCATGAAGATAGAAGTGCACTATACACCAAAGTAAAATGAACACTGGGCACATGTACAGAGGAATGGTGTCTGGCAAAATACAAAAGGCAACAATAAAACATCCTGCTGCTGTGAAGCATTCCCATCCAGCTTATTGGAAACCAGCCTAGAGCCAGAGAAGCCTGTCTGCAAAGTAGATGGAAAATTTTACAAAGTGTGAAAAGCTTAAATCTATGTGAAGAATCTGGGTTTGCCCTCCTGAGCATCACAATGGGCAACAGCCCTTCTCACAGCACAGGGCCTTGCCTTGTCCCACTGTCAGGGATAATGGGGTGCCTTGCAGCATCTTCACCACCCCACCAGAGAAGCCTAGGGAAAGCAAACTCCGTTTGGAAACTTTGTCCACATTGGTCTGCAGGCATATCTGACAATGGATTGCAAAAAAACCAATTGCACAAACAATGGGAAGCTGACACACTTTAATTTTCAGTGGTTTAATCCACTCCTGTTATATCTGGGAGCATTTTTCTTCATGTTTGAATGCTCAAGGTTTGCAAAACATCCTCAGTGTATGATACTTGGTGCTTCATATATTTTCTGTGCAAGGTAAGCCAAGAAGCCTAAAGTGGCTGGGGCTGGCCAAGTCCTTGTCCCTGTTGTGCAGACTCATGATGTGCCAAGGAAGCCCCATGAGCAGCTGCACAAAGGTGGGAAGACAGTGAGGGAAAAAGGAACCCTGGCTGCCCCTTTCACCACTCTTCAAATGGCTCCTAAAATACAGAAGGAGAAGCTAGAGCGGAAGTCTCTTCCTGCATCTGCAGTCTGGCCAACAGGACACCTTTTTAATCCAGCCCAACGTATGATGGTACTTTATTTGGATGCAGTTGCTCTCCCACCCTCTCACCACCTGTGATGAAACTCCCCAAATTTTTACCAGAAGCAATGTACCTGACTATGCAGTAAAGGATGAATGTCTGCTGTGGAAAGGGCAGCAGACTGAGCTGTGGTTACTGACCTTGTCTGTGGCTGAGAGCTCTGCTGATGGATGAACTTATGTCCAGTCCTTGGCAATGCTCCTGCCTTCCAGAGGTGGCTGGCAGAGGTTGCTGATGTCTTTGGCTGCCCTGATGTCCCTTGTTCAAGGCCCTGCACAGAATTCTCTCCTCTGCCAAGTGTTGGGTTTTTTTTCCAAAAAAATGAAAAAAAAAAAAAGAAAAATAGACTTACGTTTAAAAAAGCAGTTCAGAAAACATGTTGCTTAAAATCAACCCCCATTCAAAAAAATTAGTTCAAGATGTCACTTCCCAAGCCAAGAGACATTGGGAGCACATTGCAGGAAGCTTGTCCAGCCTTTGCACTCCCCTCAGACAGGGACAAGTTATTGCAGTGTGGGTGAGATAAAAAAGGTTACAAGCACCCATACAATTTTTTCCTTTGGCCATGTGCAGTGCATGTATAACTCAGTCTAAGCCCTGCATGGACCAGGGGGAATAGAAAAGAGGTTCATGGTCCTTTTTCAGTTATACCTGTTTTGGACAAATTAAATGCATGGGCATAAATCCATGCTATGGTAAAGCTTATTTCTGCCATGTTCCCAGAACAGTGTGGCTAAAGAGAGCAGCTGTGGACCCCTTCAGTCCATTGGAGCAGCCTCAGCACAGGGTTGAGCAAGCTCCAGGCCAGTTCCTGGTGTACCAGCAGTGAGCAAAGCCCCTGCAGTAACATCACACTGGAATGGATGGCAAAGCAGTGCTGCAAAAGACCTCTCTGTGTCTGAAAGCATGACAAAGAATAACTGGAAACGTCAGTGGAGAAATGCAGGAGCGCAGTGCAAAGGGCAGGTCAAAGTACAGGTCTGGCTGGTGGAGATGCAGCAGGATACTGATACCAAGTAATGGAAAGGGACAGTGAGCCAAGTACGAGAGACGTAGGAGTAATTAAATCTTTTAAGTGAGCAACACCACTGCTCTGTGTTTGTTAGTTTGTGATACACACTAAGACCACTGAGACATAGAATGAGCACTGAGACATAAAGATGCTTGTTTGTTATCTGTTATTCTGTTACCACAGTATCTGTCTTCCAGCATGACAATCACATTCATCATTTATTATAAAGAGAGAGAAAGAATATTTTTTCTTTACCACTTCAGAACCAGACCCGAGTGTCTTTAAAGTCAATAAGCATCTTTCCAGTTCTTTCATTCAGTTTCAGCACATATTCTGATTGAAGTAGAACAAACTGGCATTATTATATAGGCAAATAAATCCTCCAACCATAATTAGCAGTATGTTTCAGAGCAAGAGAGACATAACTCATGCTTGACAGTCAATGTGTTTTTTAATAACTCTCTGGCAACACTGGAAGGTAGGTAATTTTTGATGAGTCCTGGAACTGAACATCTTAAAGGTAGGAGAAATGTAAATTGGCATCTGGTGTGCGTAACGTGTTGCTTGAAGAGTCCCTTCTTTATCTTCTCTTCTTTCTTTTCTTTTCCCTCATTGCCTTAGCCTGCCCAACCTCTAATTTTTTTCCTTTTATTCTAAGGTTTTTATTTCAGTGAGCCAATGCTCAGTGTGTAGAACATGAACTCCAAAGTGATTTTTTTTTGATAACACAGTCTTAAAGCAACTCAAATTTGATCTTTCTCCATTTTTTAGCATTGTAGCTCTTTTCAGCATCTTGTCACTTAAAATATATACTATTGTAGTGTGAAATAAAGACTTATAAGACACAAAGAAGTGCAAGTTACATTCTCAACATGTATTGCAGTAAACAGTATTACTTGTTTGTTAACTTAAGGAATTGCATCATTTAACAAGTAATTGTAATTTTCTGTACCTGCAAATAGAACTTACAGATTTTTTTTTTCTCAATACGATCAGTACATTTTTGAAGAATAACAAAAATGTGGTTTAAAGGGTCAAAACCATACTCTAAAAAATAACTTATAGTTACAGAATACTAGATCATTGAAGCTGGATCTCCTGGGACTCTCTGTAGACAGGACTGTGTTTCCTACTTCTAATGTTATCTAAGTCTTGGCTCTAATTCTTCAAGGTGAATGTCGGAAGTTCGGTTTCAAATTAATTTGCTAGCATTTGAAATACTAATGATCTGGGTTTTTTCAAGGGTGAATGTTGAAGAAACTACAGTCTTTGCTATTACCTTACAATTGCTTAAGTACAAATTAAAGCAATTTTAAAAGTTGGGAGATATCTCTTTGGCTTCATTTAACAATTTTGGAACAAAATACTGACTGTAAACTAACCGTAAAATCTGTAACTACACATTGACAAGATTTAATTTCATAAAGTGATTTGAACAAATAAAAGTATTTTCACATCTCACTTAAAGACAATATGCTACAGAGATTATATATTTGCTTCCTCAGGTTTTGGTAGAAGAGAAAATAATTGTTTTCTTGTTGAAGTAAAAGAAATCCCATTTTATTTTCAGTTGCAGGAATATTTGCCCCATATTTAAGTAAATGAAAATCCTGGCTACAGACTGAAGAGTTTCAGTATCGGTTCAGATAACAACGGTAATAATACCCTGAGAAATTAGTTATATGATAAAGGAGAATGAAAAAAAATCTAGAAAATTAATCGCTTCACAATGTATGATTTGTATCACTACCCAAAGAGAAAATCATAGCAACTCTTGTTAAAATATGCAGTATGAGGCAACAATACCTGCACAAAGAAATATTCAGGTTTGGGTGCCCAAATACATGCACCCTGGACAATTTCCTTTAACACTGGAAAAGTGTTAAAGAGACAAGCTTCACATGGTCCAAGGCAGGTATCAAGAGTTATATGTGTTGCAGGTGGATTGAAGAAATTAATTTTCTTAGTCAATGCAGGTAAAAATGAGCATTTTGAGAGACTGATTTGTCTCCTCTTAAAGCTGACTTCTTGCTGAGGTCACACAGCTCACTCCATTAGGCATCTCTTCTTATTCACCGCCTCTAGGGGAAACCAAGATTGCTCAGCCTTGTGGAGAGTTTAGCATACTGGTATCTAAGGCCGGATAAAATGAAGTCTATCAAAACTGCACTGATTATATGTGTAATCTTTGAAAATACCAGAGTGAATTTTAGTTGAGAAACCTAAGTCTATGGCCATTTTTTTTCCAGATACTAAGCTTAAAAATTCCTGCTGAGCTGAAATATTTTATTCCCATTAGAAATATATGGAGTCAGGAAGTCTTTTCTAAATGTCTAATTGCTTACATACAAAACAGATATCAATATACTTGGGATTTAGGTTATTTTTCAAAGTATAAGTTGCTTTCCAAATTAAATGTAGAAAGAAATTCTAGCCAGTAATGTACGCCTGCTATCCATGACTGCCTTGCCCTCTCTTTCATAGGTACATCGGCACTTTGCATTTCTCTCACTGAAACAGAAATAACTCCTTTCCAAAGTTTCTCCCTAAATTGAAAATCTAGGCAAAGAAGGTTAGAAAAGAAGAGACAAAGCATAATTTCTGACACTACAAATCCATTCATGCCATAAATAGCAAAGTGGTTTGGTTTCTTAATGCTTACGTATGACAATAAAACTGGTAGTAAGAAGCCTCAAGTCCCAGAAAATTGGCTGTTATTAAGGGCTATGAGTATCAAATAGAACTTCAGTGTTAGAAATGGTGGTATAAATCAGGTCAAAGCTGTGCTGGGTCTGAAGAAGTCAGGGTTAGGAACAAGACTCGCTGAGTTTATGCAAGAGAAATTCTCATTTGAACAAATCATTCAACAAAACCCACTGTATCTTGTCTGTGTGTCAGCGAAAAGACAAAGACAAAGCACTGCAGTGGGAAATTTTCATGCTTGCCCTGTGCAGTCTGCTGCTGATTACCAACTAAGAACAAACATGCTACGTTTCATATCTCTAGTTCAGCCTGAGACATTGCATGCTGGGTGCCACAAGAGCAAAAAAAAATGAACAGTCCTTGCTCAGAAAGGTAAAGCTTGCTCTGGAGTTACCACAATGGCCTTCAATTAGCCTTAGCCTTGAATCTGAAGGTTTCCATTCACAGTCATCCAGTTAGAGTCTGGGTCTTGGTCAGAGTTCATTCACCTTGAGCAGATATGTAGCTCAGTATCATGACATCATGGTGTTATCATGGTGTTAAAAACTGGATTTTTTTTGCCCTTCTGGTTTTGCCCTTCTGGTTCAGGTCTTCCACTGGCATATTTACAACCATTCCTGTGGACTGAAGTTGGGTCCGCTAAAGGAATTTCAAGTGGTACCGTTTATCCAGATTATTAACAGAGGATGCCACCACCTGTGGAAACCTTGAGCAACAAGGACTTATTTGATTTGCATATGTGCCTGTACGTGCATTGCAGCTTGGGAGGCCAAAAATACCTTTCTGTTTATTGGCTGGGACTATCATTGTGGTACTTCAGGTGCATGGCAGTTTAGAGCTGTGGGGCTTACACACCAGATGGGACACACCACAGCCCATAAGTGATGCTTACAAGGACTGATCTGAGCACGAGTAAAGAAACCCTAATCTGTGCAGAGTCGCAGCTTGCACAGCTCTAGAGCTCTGATCTTATGAAATGCACTTATTGGCAGAAGGCTACTGTTTACTCCTACTTTCTTTTCCGCAGGAGCAGTGTCTTCAATCACAGTGAGTGCCACCTCTACACAGTCCGGCATGTGCTCATTAGGGGATGCTGAGCTCCCAGCAGCTCCCTGCCAGAAGCTCATTAATTACAAGAACAGAAGCTCCGCCTGTGTGTTGTGCCAGCATGTGGTTTCCATGTGGCGTGTGTTTCTGCAACTGTGGAAATCACTGGCGTCTGCTGTGCCTTACAGAGTGACAAGGAAATGTCAGTAAACTCAAGGGTGTGCTTGTTCACTGCTTGCGCAAAACGACCCTGCTTTCATCATGCCAGAGAGGGGCCAATGATATGAAGTCACTTCACCAGTGTCATGTCACTTGTCCCCTGTAGTAGTTGCGCAGATAGACCAGCAAAATTGAAGAGATTCACATTTTATCTTGGAGGCAGTTGATCATATGCCAAGGTCAGTGAAAACAGAGACAAAACTGTGCTAGGCCATATAATGTGGAGTTCTCTAATGTGACTCTTGCAGGTTCTCAGTGTCCCCAGCCCCAGAGAGGTTGTTTGCCTGGTTTTCATGGATAGCAAATGGTAGGAAAGAGTCAGCGGCTCACTTTTTGCCAGCCAGCATAGCTCCACTGGATGCTATGGACAGATACCATTTTGCACCATGTGAGGATCTGGCACACTGTCTTTTGGGCCTCTTGATGGCTTTAAGTGATTCACATTCTAACTGAAAAATAAACCTATTTTCAGACATTTGTAAAACATCAAATTAGAGCTTAGTTTCTTGACTGCTATCATCAGACCCAGCCAAAGGAGCTTCCTGTAATTTTAGAATGTCTTGAGAAGATTTATAGGTCTCATGGAAACACTCTTTTCCATCTTCCTGGTGATTTAGCCTTCCACTTGCTTTTTAACTTCTGTTCATCTTTAAATCCTGTAGAAACAACACCAAAGCTAAACAGAGAATGATAATGTGCTCTCACCATCTGCGCGTTTAACCTAGGAAGGCTCCAACCAGGGCAGTGGGAGTTCAAATTGAAAGCTTTCTCTAATAAATATATTTTAAGGGTGTGTACAGTGATAGAGGGCATCACAGTCACTGATATCCTTGTCAGGATTTGCTACAATGGGACATCAAAATAGAAATGAGTTTCATGAGCAGATATCAACCTTTTTTTAATGTTAGACTGAACCAAAGCTTTAAGGGAAAATGCAAATGCAGGAATAGGACTGGAAAAAAAAACCAACCCCGTAAGGTAATGACCATAGCAGTGAGGGAAACTTCCAAACACAGTGTTATAAATATTGTGTGTAAGTTGAACGGTCTTCTTAACAATAGTTCCTATGTAGATAACCACAGTAATAGTGATTAGTGCTTTCAGACTTGGTGATTACAGATGTTATCCTTTTGTTGTACATATATGTATAACATGCATCTGTATTGTAATATACTGCTGTGAATGAGGGGTGAGGTGCTCTCATCTGCCATCTGGAAAGGGATCAATCATTTTAGTACCATAAAAGGAATATTTACAATACACAAGTGAGTTTTTTTCACTACTCAAATAAATGGAAGCAGTGGGATGGAGTAACTGCAAAAACAAAGTAGTATGAGAGAGCTTGGAGCAGAGGCCAGCCATAGGGTCAGTAGAGAAGTACGGACTTTCGACAGCAAAATATAAGCTTCAGCTTCAACAGGTGGCAGCTGTGCTCTGCAGCTACTGCAGATTACTTGAAATAAAATACAAGGAACTGTAGAGCAAATACACCTGTGCTCTTCTGAGAACTGCATAAATTTAAGACAGTGGTTCTTCTTCTTAGAACTTTCTGGTCATACTTGCAGGAAAACACGTGACTGAAAACCAGATCTGAAGCTGAATACCTTATTTCTGTTATCTGATGCTAAGCGATGGCTGAGACTAACTTCTCAATAGAATAAAAAAATTGACTCCCTGCATTCATCTTCCATCTTCAGTCTGTTTTCATTTTTAGAAATGCCTGAGCTGCTTCACATGGAAAAAATTACTCAAACAAAAGAACCTGAGAGCACTTCACTCTATCAGAGTGAAGGTCCATCTGGCCCAATACTCGGTCTCCAAAGTGGCCCACCATAAATGCTCAAAGGAGAGGATATGAGCATTGCAAGGCTACTTCTGTAAGGGTCCTGGCAGGGCTCACAGGCCTCCGTGGCCTCCACTGGACTCCCCTGGGACCCCCACCCTCACTGTCTCCTGCCAAAGGCCCAGGGGAGGTGGTGTCTCAGCTCAGCCTGGGGCCCTCAGGCCCTGTCTGTGCGATGCTGCAAGGGTGCTTGTCTCTGCTCCTGTCTCCTGGATGGACCTGAGACATGCAGTGCAAGGAGCTGCTCTCCTGGATGGAGCCCTCACTCCTAGGTCAGAGCTTGTCATGCATATTGTCAGGTGTAGCATCACATAACCTCCCTCTCCCCTTCCTGCTCTCCCTCTCCCTTTCCCTTTCCCTTTCCCTTTCCCTTTCCCTTTCCCTTTCCCTTTCCCTTTCCCTTTCCCTTTCCCTCTCCCTTTCCCTCTCCCTTCCCCTTTCCCTCCCCTCCCCTTCCCCATCTCCCTTCCCCTCCCCCTCTCCCTCTTCCTCTCCCTCCCCCTCTCCCTCTTCCTCTCCCTCTTCCTCTCCCTCCCCCTCTCCCTCTCCCTCTCCCTCTCCCTCTCCCTCTCCCTCTCCCTCTCCCTCTCCCTCTCCCTCTCCCTCTCCCTCTCCCCCTCCCTCCCCCTCCCCTCCCCTCCCCCTCCCTCCCCCTCCCCTCCCCTCCCCTCCCCCTTTCCCTCTCTCTCTCCCTGTCCCCTTCCCCTCCATTTGAGTCAAATAACAATGAGTTTATTTGCCTGAAACGCCAGGAGATTTCAGCTCCAAAAACTCTTTCAAGAACACATAACACAAATGATACAAGCGGAAATGGGATTTTATTTTATGTTATTTTCTCTAATTTTTCTGATTCTGTGACTCTGTTTCAGAGCCGATGCTCACAAGCTTTAACACAATGCATGTGCAGCCTGATGTGCTCTTTAGTTTAGCTTGAAAAAACGTTGCTGGCAGCCTGGCACAGGCAAGCCACAGAGCTACAGAAAGTAGCAGCAGGAATACAGGCCAAACGCTCCATGTTTCCTGAAGAGCAAGAATGTGACGAATGAGGATCAGGAATGACCACACACACAGAAGAGAAGGACAAAGTAGTAGAAATAGCGTGTGGTACCATGTGGTGTTCTCAGAAGTCAAAGATGTATTGATGACAAGCATACTTTTTTCCTTCCAAAACTTCTCCACTGTGTCCACCGTGCCTGTCTGGTGCTTGTCTTGTACCCAGGGAGGGCTGGAAAGCATCAGCTCCCGATGGTGGGCTGAGCCAGGGGCCCTTTCAAGCAAAGGGTGGCCTGCATAAGCAAGAACCCGCAGGGAAATGGAGCCAAGGGAAGAGCAGAGCTCACTCCTGCTGAAAACCTGAGGCAAGAGAGCCAGAGAAACCCAAGGCACAAGTGGTGCCTTGGGGGTGCAAGAGCGCAAGGCAAGAAGCCAACTGAAAAGGCTCAAAGGAGCCCCAGGTAGGGATTGTGCTCAATGCTACAGAGGAAAAGAAGCAATTCCCACAGGCCACCCTTGGGGCCTGTGTTGGGACTCTAAGAAAGATTCCTCCCCCCAGATGTGGGGCACGAGGGCCGTGTTCGTGGAGCACGAGCAGCAGGCACCCAGCCAAAATGGCCCAAAGAAGCCCTGGCAAGGGCCTGTGCTCAGTGCTGCAGAGGAAGGCAAAAAACCCCCAGGGAGATTCGCTAGCCCACTGTGGGGAAAAAAAGCCTTCCTCCCCCAGCTGCGGGTCACAACAGGCCATCTTCGTGGTGCACGAGCAGCTGGCAGTGACCCAGACACAGTGGACGAGAGGAGCCCTGACAAGTGGTCATGCTCAGTGCTGCAGAGGAAGGCAAAAAACCCCCAGGGCCAGTGCCAATTTGCCCTGGGGGAAAATTCCTTCCTGACCCCAGAACTGGCGATCGGCTATTCCCTGAGCATGTGAGCAAGACCTGCTTCCTCATCCCACAGGCTGGTCACGCCTCCCAGGAGATGCCCAAGCCTTGCTCTCTCTCCAAGGATCTTGAGGACAAGAATCCTTCCTGTGCCTAGCAGGACACTCGTCGGTGTTCCAAGGCACTGAGACCCCTAGAATAACTCTACACTTCACTTCTTATGGCTGCTGCCCCTGTTTCCTCAGGAGAAGACAATGACGAGCTCTGCAGGGCTCCTCAAGAAGGCATTCCTTTGCTGTTTGATGCTATCCAGCTGAAAAAGCTTGGCAGCCTCAGGCACTTCCAAGATGTCGTCATTCTTCCCACATCCATCGCCTTCATCCAGGCTCTAGGTGTCCTTCCTCATTCCTCTCCATGTAATTCCACCAGCTCTTCTAGAGCTTCCTCTCTGATGTGCTCAGGCTGCCTGCCTGGCCAGGTCTGGCAGCAGAGCACAGGATGATGAAGCTTTCTTTCCCCCGAGGCATTGTGATGTCTGTGTTGCCAGGTGATGGCTTTGTTACATGGAGGTGACCAGCCCCCACCATGCACAGCCCCATGTGCCCACTGCCTTTCCATCCATCATCCTTTCGAATAAGGCCTCTGGTCTCCTCACTGCACTCCTTGCTGTGCTCCCCTGACCTCCGCTGTGCTCTTTGCTGCTCTTCACTGCCCCTTCCTGCACTTCTCCGTGCTCCTCTCCACTCTGCTCTTCTGCAGTACCTCTATCCTCTAGGCTCCTTTTGGCTCCTCTTGGCTCCTTTGCTTTTTTTCCTCCTCTATCTGCCCCTGTCCTCTTCCATGCTTCTGATCCACTTCTACTCAATGCACTTCCCACTCTCCTCCTCTGTGCTCCTCTCTGCCCTCTTTTATGCTCCTCTCTCCTCCTCTCAGCTCTACTGTGCCACACTTGTCCTCTCAGCTCCTTGCTTCCGCTCTGCTCCTGTCCTTTGCTGTCTACCTCTGTCCTTCTCTATCCTCTTGCACTCTTCTGATGCTCTTCTCCTGATGGCTCTCCACTGCTCCTCTGTTTTTTCCTCTTCTGTGCTCCTCACTGCTCCCCTCTCCTCCACTGAGCTACTTCTTATTTCTTTGTGCTCCTGTGCTGTTCCCTGCCCCTCTGTTTATTTATAACCTCCTCCTCTTCTTCTCTCTCCTCCTCTTTGTTCCTGCTTGCTGCTCTTCCTTAGTGGGCCATTTCTCCTCATCTGTGGTCTGCTGTTTGTCTCTGCTTCCCACTGTGCTCCCCTCTGTCCTCTCCCCTGCTCTCCACTCTCCTGCTATCACTCCCCTCTTTCAAGAAGCCTAAGCTACTATAAAAAAGTTTTAAAACCTAAACCCCCACAATAAACTGAAATACCTTGAGAGTCTATGAAAAATTAAAAGTACTATAAGAGACTAAAAAAGCCCAACAACATCATGGAAGCGTCTAAAAACCCAAAAATACCATAAAAGCATCAGAAAATAGCCTAATATAATAAAGGTCTAAAGAAATTTAAAATGTTGCCAGAGTCTCAAAAAACCTAAAACACTAGATGTCTCTGAAAATATCATGAAATAGCATAAAAGAGTCAGAGAACAACCTAAAATAACATAAAACAGCAAAACTCCTTCTTGATGAAACATCATTAAAGATTGTAAGAAATTCCCCTAAAATGCCATAAAAGAGTGAGGGCATAAATCCCTTCCAACCTAAAGTATTCTGTGATTCTATGATAAATACCGTAAAAGAGTCAAAGTAACCTGGAAAAGGAGCAAGAGCAGCAGGCAAGAAGCCAGATGAAAAGGCCCAGAGGAGCCCTGGTAAGGGGCTGTGCTCAAGAAGCAACTCCCAGGGGCCACCCCTGGGGGCTGGACTGGGACTCTAAGAGGGATTCCTCCCCCCAAGATGTGGGGCACGAGGGCCGTGAAACCCAGGGCACAAGTGGTGCCTTGGGGGTGCAAGAGCGCAAGGCAAGAAGCCAACTGAAAAGGCTCAAAGGAGCCCCAAGTAGGGATTGTGCTCAATGCTACAGAGGAAAAGAAGCAATTCCCACAGGCCACCCTTGGGGCCTGTGTTGGGACTCTAAGAAAGATTCCTCCCCCCAGATGTGGGGCACGAGGGCCGTGTTCGTGGAGCACGAGCAGCAGGCACCCAGCCAAAATGGCCCAAAGAAGCCCTGGCAAGGGCCTGTGCTCAGTGCTGCAGAGGAAGGCAAAAAACCCCCAGGGAGATTCGCTAGCCCACTGTGGGGAAAAAAAGCCTTCCTCCCCCAGCTGCGGGTCACAACAGGCCATCTTCGTGGTGCACGAGCAGCTGGCAGTGACCCAGACACAGTGGACGAGAGGAGCCCTGACAAGTGGTCATGCTCAGTGCTGCAGAGGAAGGCAAAAAACCCCCAGGAGCAGTGCCAATTTGCCCTGGGGGAAAATTCCTTCCTGACCCCAGAACTGGCGATCGGCTATTCCCTGAGCATGTGAGCAAGACCTGCTTCCTCATCCCACAGGCTGGTCACGCCTCCCAGGAGATGCCCAAGCCCTGTTCTCTCTCCACCTGGAGCCTTCTAACAATGGCCACATGCCTGTGGCCTGATGGACCTTGAGGACAAGAATCCTTCCTGTGCCTAGCAGGACACCTGTCGGTGTTCCAAGGCACTGAGACCCCTAGAATACCTCTACACTTCACTTCTTATGGCTGCTGCCCGTTTCCTCAGGAGAAGACAATGACGAGCTCTGCAGGGCTCCTCAAGAAGGCATTCCCTTGCTGTTTGTTGCTATCCAGCTGAAAAAGCTTGGCAGCCTCAGGCACTTCCAAGATGTCGTCATTCTTCCCACATCCATCGCCTTCATCCAGGCTCTAGGTGTCCTTCCTCATTCCCCTCCATGTAATTCCACCAGCACTTCTAGAGCTTCCTCTCTGATGTGCTCAGGCTGCCTGCCTGGCCAGGTCTGGCAGCAGAGCACAGGATGATGAAGCTTTCTTTCCCCCGAGGCATTGTGATGTCTGTGTTGCCAGGTGATGGCCTTGTGACATGGAGGTGACACCCCTTCGCCCCCACCCATGCACAGCCCCATCTGCCCTGCACCCTTCTGCCCAGCATCTGCAGAGAAAGGCCTGTGGGTGCTGGCCCCGAGGCCGTCCCTGTGCCCAGGAGTCCCAGGGAACTGTCCCTGCCCATGGTGGCCATGCACTGGGCACAGCTGCTTGGTGCCTTGATGCCTCCTCTGTCACTCAGCTCCCAAGGACAAACTCAGCACTCATACTTTTCTCTCAGGCCACTGCAGAAATCACCATTGCAGCCCAGAGACCACCTCTATCTGCTGTCCCATCTCTGTGCCAGAACTAATGTCTGTGAGGCCCCACAGCAAGGAGGACAAGGGACACTAACCCTTTTGGGAGAGCATAGCAGGGGATGGATTTTGCAGCCACAACCCAGAGGAAAGTCAAAGTGTAAGCGGAGCCATAGACTGGGATGAATGATGCCAAAAGACCAACATGGAAATAACACAATCTCTGAAAAACACGTGAGCAGAGGTCACACTGGTGTGGTGGAAAGGTTGCTCAGTTTCAGCCCTACAACATTTGGATCTACTCCCAAAACATAACCAGACAAAGAGTCTCCCAAGTGGCAAAAATAGCCCATTCCTGCTATCATCACTGCATCCCCTTTTCTCCCTGAAACCAAGCTGCACGGTTGGCTGTGTTTCTATGGGGTACAAAACATACTTCTGCCACACTGTATGACTTCTGTAGGTCAGATCTTCCCCTTTCTGAGAATTCTTTCTCTATCTGACTTTGTTGGAAAATGTCCAGATTTTATGTAAAGCCCTGGGAAATCTCTCTTTCCTTTAGGATTTAGTATTTTTAGTACTGAAAGAGTAAGGAAAGTACATGGCTTTAATACCAGAATGGAAGAAAAGGGCTTGGTTTCCTCTCCATGTTCTTGGCCCTGCTCTCTGCAAGGATGTGCTTTACTTCTGGGAGTGGGAATAAAGGTTTCCAATGATTTTTTAAATGAATTCTGTAGACATTTAGTGAAGTTCATTGCTAGTAATGCTGAGATGGGTAAGAAGTTGGCTGCCCAGGTGGTCATCTGACACTGAAAGAAAGGCAACTGCTTCTTTTTAAGAGAATCTATGCACCTATGAGATTGCATTTACACATCTGCCTGAAACCACCTGAGATTGTCAGTGTGATCAAATTACTGATTATGTCATTCAGATACAAAGGAACTTCTTTTCTTTTTTTTTAATTAATGAAATAATCGATGGAAAACAATCTTCTAGTACACCCATGGTAATTAGTTTCCAAAACTGGTGCAATGAGTACAGAATGCTGCCAGGCTACTTCTATTCAGTGAAAGTGTCACCTTATTTCGGTGCAAGCTCTGTGTGCTGTATCTGAGAGATCAGCAGGCAGAGCAAGGCTAGAGATATATTTCCTTGCTGTCAGTGTTCCCTGTCCAGAGGGCTTCTAGGCAAAAGAGGATCCTTAAGTAGCAAGGATTTCAAAAGGTGTTGGATTTACATGGTACAACCTACGCTTTGAGTTACACTTGAAAACAAACTGGCCGCCAGTGCATTTTAAGACCAAGCCTTCTTCTTTGCAAAGGGCTCCAAAGGGCAAACAAATGCTGAACCAGCATGCCCTGAAACAATTGGCTCTAACTGTAATAATTGTATTCCCTTCCTCTGCTGTATCTAGTAACAATCCAGACTGGAAGTAACAAATTCCGAGATAAGTGCACTGTCTGCCACATCAAAAAATAACCTCATGTCTTTTAGCCAGTGTAGATGGGAAATGTTTGGAAGTACAGGTGTTACTTGGCTTTTTGCTTTCTTTAACAATTTCTTGGCTTTCCTTTTTTAACTATGGCCATTGATGGTCTGATCTTGGGTTTATGTCTCATCCCGAATATTACCCTATGAACACTTGTAACACAGCAGGGCCGTTCAGTGTGACGGTTTTCAGTACAAAGCAAGTGTTGTTTACAGCACTGGAATGCAAGGATTCTTCTCACACCCTAGGGTTCAGGTGGTCTGAAGTTCATTGTTGCGCTTGAGACACCTGACCAAACATATGCCACTAATGTCTTCCTCCTCTCAAGTCCTTTAATAGCCGTGTTTCAGGCAGCTGCTGTAGAAATAAAGGAGAAAGCTTTAAAGATGTGTTGTGCTTGGCTGCCCTTTCCTGGTGCTTTTGGCTGGCTGGGAAACAACTCACCATGGAGGCAATATCCAACATTTCCTTCAGCTATTCAAAAAAATCCACCAGAGAGGGAGATTTCATTAGCAAGCAACATATCTGACATCGTGTGAGTGCTGTTCCAATACAGACAACATTAGTATCTATATTTGAAGCTGAGTATCACTTTGATTCCCATGGCTTAGTTGTTGCGATTGCCCATTTGGCAAGTCCAGCTCGGGTGGCTGTATGATGGGAAAGGCAGCAGGTGCACGGGAACACATCCTTCCTTGCTTCACTCAGGACTTCTCCCTCTGATGAACTCTCCTAATATTTCCCCAGGGACCATCTCTCCTTTTCATCCTCATCTGTAAGAGTGAAACTGTTGGAACAAATAATCCTAAGGGCAACGTCATTCTGGCAGTGGGAGCTAGCAGAAGGTGGAAATTAAATGGAACGGAGTTAGGCACTTTCAATGTCCAAATTCAGCAGCTCAGTTAACTAAGAAAAATTTCTTGGAAGGGCAAGAATAAGGGCATAGGCACGGACTGTTGACTTCCACCAGTGAGAGATGATTTTTTTACACTCGATTTATCCAGGACAGGTCCAGAACATCATCTTTCTTTGGAAATCTGCAGACTACCAGGCATACATGCAAGTAATAAAACCCATCTCTTTGATAGGACAAGGTTTGTAGGAAGAGGCAGTATCTTTCATTAGCTCAATTGGCATGGCTGGAAAAAGTAGCAAACTTAAGGCAAGAGCCTCTCTTCACAGCTGCAACAAAAGCAGCATCTTTCAAAGCTGAATGCCAGTTCAGAGTAGTTATTTCAAGTTCAGTCCTCCTGACAGGTTGCATTATTTATTTACTTCGAAGCAGAAGTTCTAAGGCCGAAAAACTTTAGCTTAAAGCTGCAGGTTGCTTTATAGAAATAGCTTTTGTTTCACTACAATTCTTTGCACTTTATACATACCATTTCTTTAATTCAAAAGTCAATATTTTGTGATGATAAATTTTACGTCATTTCTATAGAAGTGTTCTAGGTGGAAACATCTGGTTTTGTGTTGTTATAAGGCAACTGTTCATGAGTGGGCTATGGTTATGGATACAGGCTTTACTAACTATTTTAATAATGTAAATGCAATGTGGGCTGCCCAGCATCAGGAGATGTGAGGTGTTTCTTGGAGTGAAGCTTCTACAGCCTCTCCGGAGCCCCCTCCCCAGAGGTTTAACACTGTTACGATACTTCCCACAGTCACTTGGGCCACCAGTGACAAGGTCTCTGCTGTCACTTCTCTTGCTTTCAGCTTTTCCACTACCTGTGCTCTTACCAGGGCCAGCTGCTGCCGGCAGCAAGAATGTCTATTTCTATACAAGTCACTAAGTTTGAAATAATGCAGCAATAAACAAGGGGCATTACCTGGCACCAGGAGGGTGGTAAAAATACCCAGGCAGTCAGTGAGGGGAGCTTCTTCAGAGCCAGTCTATACCATAACAGAGTAGCAAATCTTGGCACACAGGGGCATTTCCTGAGTCAGGGAAATGCCAGGGGAGTGGAGCGACCTTCCAGGAGCCATCTACTCTTGCAGGAGATGATGATGGAGCATGAGCATTGCCAGAGCAACAGTGGCTACCTCCACATCTACAAAAAGCATTCTAGGGAGCACTGGTGAACATGAGCACTGTGAACAGAGCAGGCAAACAGGGCGTGGTGTGTCAGCCAGAGTGTGGAGTGATGATAATTTGCACAGAAGGGTGTGCAGGAAGTGTGTTGTCACTCTACGAGCTCAAAGAGTGAGTTCAATTGGTGGTCATCACCCACTCAGAAGGAGCTTAGCTATGGTATCCACTCATCAGAAAGCTATGATGTCCTCTGCACCTCCCAAAATGGATGTGGCAACTGATCTCCCACAAAAACATACAATCGTCAAGGTGTCAAGGCCACTAGGAAAGCCAAAGCCTTTCACTGGTAACAGATGGAAGCAGTGAGAATAGTTGTGTGAGGTGTGACCAGGTGGATCGTCTGCTCAGCCTGGTGACACAGCTATGAGAGGAAGTAGAGAGGTTAAAGATCATTAAAGAGGCTGAGACAGAAAAAGACTGGTGGAGCCATGCTCTTCCCTCCCTGGGACAGAAACAGGTATAAACACCAGGAAAAAACCTATGTCAAGGGGATCCTGAATCCTTCCCGAGACAGGATGGAGGCAGTAGCTTAAAGGAAAGGAGTGAATGGAGGTAAGACCATGCTCAGGTTGGCAGGAAAACCCTCTCCTTTCCCACTTCACCTTCCCATGAACCAATACGTCTGAGATTTTGGATATGGAAGCCAATGGATGATGAGGATGAAGGTCTATCTACATCACAGATGTCACCAAAGGCAGGAAGGTCTACCTACAGCACTTTAAATGAGTCTTGAAGGTAGATAATAACCAAGTTCACCAGTGACAAACTCTGGGATGACACACCAAGGTTAGAGGTGCTAGCAAGGACCCTCAGCCTTTTCTCTGAGATGTGCTGCCTACACTACGGCATGCTTGGTCTTACAGAGATGAGTCAGGGGTTCTTGAGGTAACAAGAGCCAACAGGGCAACTGGTGAAACACCTGAGGGACACATCTGAGAGACGGGATGCCCTCCAAAAGGACCTGGACAAGCTTGAGGAGTGGGCCCATGTGAATTTCATGAAGTTTACAAGGCCAAAGGCAAGGTCCTGCACCTGGGACAGAGCAATCTTTGTTATCAATACAGACTGGAAGATTAAGAGATTGACAGAAGCACTGCCAAGAAGGACTTGGGGATACTGGTGGATGAACCGACAGTATGCACTCACAGCCCAGAAGGCCAACTGTATCATGGGCTGTATCAAAAGAAATATGGTCAGCAGGTAAAGGGAGGTGATTCTGCCCCTCTACTCCACTCTGGTGAGACCCCACCTGGATTGTTCAATTCTGGAGCAATCAGCACAGGGAAGACATGGACCTGCTGGAGTGGGTCCAGAGGAATGCCACAAATGGTCAGAGGGATGGAACACCTCTCCTACGAAGAAAGGCTGAGAGAGCCTGGAAAACAGAAAGCTCTAGGGAGACCTTCTCTTGGCCTTTCAGCACTTAACGGGGACCTCAGGAATGAAAGACACAAACTTTTCAGCAGTGTCTGTTGCGACAGGACAAGGTGTAATGGTATTAAACTGAAAGAGGGTAGATTTAGGCTAGATATAAGGATGGTATTTTTACAATGAGGATGGTGAAACACTGGAACAAGTTGCACAGAGTGATGGTAGAAGCCACATCCATGTAAGCACTTAAAATCAGGTTGGATGGGGCTCTGAGCATCCTGATCTAGTTGAAGATGTCCCTTCTCCTAGATGACCTTAAAGATCCCTTCCAACCCAAACAATTCTACGATTCTGTGATTCTATGATCCCTATAACAAATCACCCCATGAAATTATCAGAAGCAGCTCTCATATAAGGAAAAGAATCAGCTGAAGCAACCACATAAAAATTTTTGGAATTACACAGCATTGGAAAGAGAGAAAGGGCTTTCCCCACACATTTGCAAGCCCTACAGGAAAATGGAAATGACCTGCCAGCCTTCTGCCTGAGGACAGGAGGTCCCTGCTAGACTGTGCTTGTCCTGGGGACTCAGGGATATAGAGGGGACAGGGTGAGGAGCACTTTCTGGTAGCCTGAAGGGCTCACACAGAGTGCTGGATGGGGGCAGGTGGCATGGGCACAAACCCATCCCAGCCAGACTGGGATGGCAGTGACAGGGATGATGGGAGCAAGCATGCTTTCTCCACTGAAGACAGAACTGAGTCCCTGGCCTAGTCTGAAGGATAATTTTAGTGCAGAAGATGAAAACCAACCATCTCCTTCAGTGTCACACAGGCTGTAATGCAGAGCTAGCAGCTCAGCTGTTGCCTTTTCAGGAATGTCAAATCTGTTTATCAGCTCTGGGCAAGTGTGGGAAAAAAACCAGTGGGAAGCAGAGTGAGCCCAGCAGGCTTTCCTTTCCTCTTCTTTCCTTTTGTTCATGAGCCTCTTTGCCTGGCGTCAATGAAGCCTCAGCTGAGCCAAATTAATGGTGATGGCCAGGTGCTGAGCACATGAGCAACAACCTCAGGCACTGAGTGAGCGTGCAGGGGTGCAAAGGGTAAGCCTGCACGTATTACACACATGCATCATTGTATTACGTGTTGTAATGCAAAGGCTGGAAACCCTCCATGACATTCGTGCTATTGCATCAATGCCAACAAGCCTCTGCGGACCCCGCTCACTGAGGTGATGATGTTGGCCCAGGGCTGTCACAGTTGGGAAGACAAAAGCAGGTGAAAAGCAGAATTACTGTTCCCACTTTGCAGAGTGGGAAAGAAAGGATTCTGAAGTGTGTTCCCATGGATGGAGTGATGAGAAGAGTAATTCTTCTGTCCTCCGACATGCTCAGTGTCTGCTCAGAGGCAGCACCCCTCCTGAAAGGCACATATGTCCCTGCAGCTCAACAGGCAGGTCCCTGGTCGCTCACTCATGCCTGCACAATGTGCACTGCTGGGCTAAGTGTCCTTATGTCAAACAAAATGTAATACTTTAACTACGTGTATAATTCCATTCAATATGCAGTTTCAGGCTCTGTGCTGAAACAACCACATCAAACCACACAGGTCTTTATCACTGAGCACATTAAACCAGTATGCACTCAAAGTAACTTTTAGAAATTTACCCTAGCAGCTTCATAGAAGCATCTCATCATTTTCATCAAACATATCTGTCACTGTTTTCTGGGACTACTCATTGTATCATGAGCTTTTTTCTCTTTCCCCTTACAAAGAAATAAATGCTCAGAAGTGTTTAAAAAGCCTTTCAAGCTCATCTCATGTGTTTCTATGTATAAGTGCAGACAGAAAATTCGATTTATATACGTCTGAGTCCATGCTAAACGTGCAACCTTCTGGAAAGGTAGCTGAGGGAGTCCTTGGGATCATTAGAGTCAGGGATCTCTATCTTCTTCTAGAAGTCCACTTTGAAAACCTCTATTTCTCTCAGCTAGGAAGCAGGTAACGAGCGGATGATTTCATGTGGGAACATGTGGGCACTGGAACAGGCTGTGCAGGGAGGTGGTTGAGTCACCTTCCCTGGAGATATTTAAGGCACGGGTGGATGATGTGCTAAGGGGCATGGTTTAGGAATGGTTGGACTCAATGATCCGGTGGGTCTCTTCCAACCTGGTTATTCTATGATTCTATGATTCTATGAACATCCTGCAGCTTGCTTCCAGTACTAGTTTGTGGCAAATGATGCAGGAGTTGTAGGATGTGATGCAGGAACCATGACAGCTCCTGTTATCAGTCAGGATTTTGAGGCATCAGCAATTGCATCTGAACCAATGCCTCTCTAACCATTGACCACCAGTATATAGCTCAGTTTGTGTTGTCCACATGTGGTTATGGCTGGCACCACTCTTGCACTTGAGATAAGGTTGCTGACAAAATTATGGAGGCCAAGTTCAGATCAGATCCATCAGGTATTTAAGGGCTCAACTCCTACTGAAATAAATGGAAGTGAGGATTGAAAATGCCATTTCATAAGTGGACTCCACTGACATTAGGAAGTAAAATGTAGTGGGAAAAGAGAAGCAAGGTTGCAAGGAGTTAAGTATGGACACTAGAATGAAATGAGCCTCAAGGTTGAAAGCACAGTAATTTCATTAGATGTCCCAAAAGAATACTGTATTGTTTAGATTTCTACACTGGAATTCACTTTGACTGTGGATTATTGTATTTCTTCTTACATACTTCATGTAAGTTGGCATACCCTGGTAAATGCAGCACTTCCATGGCATAGAGCATGCTTGAAGCTGCAAAATCTGGCCCTAATACTAAAGCTAAGCAAACTGTTAAAATAGGAACTGAACCAAATGTCCAGATCTCCTCCCCAAACTCAAACTAAAGCTGTTTTGAGGTTCAGGAATGTTTGCTTAACTTTAAATAAAACAATGTTGTGTTTCTACACATCCTGCTTTCAGCAAGCCTCCAAGCAGAAATACAAAAATATGGCAGGCATATCCATGTTTGCACTACTTCTGGCCAGATGAAACCAGGAAGCACTAGGCACTGGAAATCTCACAAAACCAGCTTTGTCTCAGGATATTCAGCTCCTGTCACTGTTATCCAGTAGAATACAATGTAACTCATATAGACACCAATTTATTATTAATTTTTCAAACATATTACCCAGACCATCAGACATATGAAAGCCCCATACTTCCCTTACCAGGGCAGCATGCTATATGGCTGCTTTAAAGTCCTTATATGCTCATTCTTATTGACTCGTTCACATAGCACCATAAAGACAAGATGTTTCTTGTGGTGCCTAATAAAAAGTGCAGCAAATGATAAGAAAGAAAACAAACTGGACATGTGCATTCAGTGCTTCACATTTGGTTTGTGGATAATTTGAAACAGGTAATCCAAAATATTTTTGTTTGACATCTGTCTTTATTGAATTTGCAGAGCATAAATACAAAGAAAACAGCGTTGGTTTAGATGTACCTATTTAGCCATATAAAATTGCCCTGTATGCCACAACAACATTTTTAAAGCATCTCTGTGTATCAGACTTTTGCAAATTCATATTTAAAGGAACATTTAATTGTATTGCTAAAAACTATATCGCTGTCAGCAAAAACATAATACAACCACTCTGATTACTCAGCCATCTGCTCTACCACAACAAAGTCATCCCAAATGATACAGTACCACAGTTTCATTTTTGCTAGCCAGATTTATTATATTTTCCAGATTCTAACAAGACACAGATATTGAGAAACTCATGTCAATCACTGCCCTAATGGGAACAATATGCAGCTAGCATTTAAACTGTCAGAAAAAATGCAGAGGGAAAGTACAGACTAAATGCACCCTAAATTCAAGTAAACCCAGTCCTTCTTTCCACTAGCATGTTTTGGTGAAATGGTCATATCTGAGGGAAAATTTTCAGTGAACTACCTAAATTTTAGCAGGTGTGTGTGTATATGCTTTCCTTAGGCACAAGGCAAAGTAAAATGCCATTCTGGCCACAACTGTGAAATCAAAATAACCACTGCATCACTTGCTTACATACAAGAAGTTATGAACATACAAGTGCTAAAAGCCTGCCCAACATCTCTGCTCCAGTAATGGTGCTACCTTTCAGTTTTCTGTCAGCTATTGTACTATTGGCCAGTAAACTATGTATCCTATTCACACAGGACTTTCTATCACTTTGAAATTAGATCATTTCTCTTCACTAGAAATTGTCCTGCAAAAGAAAGCTGTTTTTGGGGAAGAGTCCAGTAGCCACCGAAGAAGCAACAGAACTTGATAACAATGATAAAATGACACCAAATGTCCTCGTGTCGCACTGTTTTCAGCCAGACAACTTCTGGAGGAAACTACTACCTGAGATCTGAAAGAGGACAAGAATCTGGCTTTAAATGTGTTTGCAAAAAATTTATAAAATGCACACCTAGACTTACAGAATAAATCAACTTATTTCATTTGTTAAAAGTGCAAAAGCCATCACCATTCCAGACTTCTAAGGGCTTGAGGGTGCATGAAAATTTGGTTTGAACTTTCTAAAGCAAAATATGTGCACCTGCCATGCTTGTTTTGGTTAGTTATTTATTTCCCTTAAGGAAACTTTCACTCTGCCCACCTGAAAAATATGTGGAGATGATAAAGTCAGAAATGCTGACTGAACAGAAAATATGGCAGGCACCAGTGGAGTGGGTACGAAAGAAAATCAGATTGTCATTTATGCTTAGATTGTAGTGCCTTGCAGTCACCCAGACAGAAGACATCGAAAATTCTCACCCACACATTACTCCTCCCACGTGCTCACACCAGTCACACAGCTTTGTCTTTTACCCCATACAGATCACCAAGCACTATGTGAACACTGATTTAACTTTCACTAATCTCCCACTAAACTGAGCTTTTTTTAACTTCTAGCTGGAATTATAATTCCAGCTAATTCCATACTGTTTGAGTAAGGACTTTTGAAAGTCACTACAAAATATTAAAGCCTTTTAAAGTGCAGTACCTCTTAAGGACTTTGCATAGGTTAAAACTAATATTGTCATGAAAAGTGCATGCTAAAGTAAAATATGACTGAAAAATGTCTCATTGCACTGTACTGGAATATTTCCCCCAAAGTGTCGTAAATGTAAGAAAACTTTGGCTTACTTTTTTAGGGGTGTCCCTCTCCCTCTTTCTGTAACATTCATGTCATTCTTCCAAGTGACAAAAAAAGTCAGCTGGCATTACATGAATAGAGCTACTCCAGTTTTTTAAAAAAAAAAAAAAAAATCAGCTCAAACATTAGACTACCAGCTTCCTGAAGGGCAGAAAGAAGAAAAACACAAAGTAAAACAAAACCAAGAGAATGAATTTCCATACTTGCGATGTGCATTGCCTAAAACTGTATTTTTTGCTTAGGGATGAGGTCTTACCCAGGACATATATCCCCTTCCCTCAAGTCCCCAGAAGCAGTAACAAGAGCAACAAATCTAGCTTTTCCTTCTAGATATTACCATTATTGTGGTCTGCTTAAGTTTTGTCTTCCTGGAAAAATAAATACTGAAACCTCTGCAAAATGAAAATGAGCCACAGGTTTAATAAATAGTATCTATAAATATTATCTTTCTGGTAACTATTAAGCTACTTCAAGTGCATCACTGAATAGATTAATATGATGAAAGAGATCTTTTTTGTTACAAATTTTACTCAGTTAAATGTTTATGTTCTCTTTCAGGCAAAAATTTGCAATTCCCAAAAGAGCAACAATAAGTTTGAAAAACCAGGTTAGTCGTCAGCATCTGACTATTAATATCCATCCTCTTGGCTAATATTTGTTTGCCCAGGGCAGCCAGTGTCCATAATCAGCATTCATCTTTCATCTTACTCAGCTGGGCTTTCTGGCAGGTGCTGGGTGGGGTGAACACTGAGGGGTCAGCAATGCCCAGCTGCAGATCAAAAAAGCGAGTGGAGGTTGTCATGCTGCTGTTCTTCGTATAGGTTTCTTGTACTGGATAACAGTCTTTGACTGTGTAAACACCAACCCAGGTTTCCACTGTAACCAAACAGAAATGTGACTACTTCAGATGACAAGAATAAATGAATGTGTCGCGATGACATCAATCAAAAAAAATAGCCATTCCTACAGGTCTATATTCCAGTTTATATGCTGGAACTGCCCATAGTTCTGTCCACATGTATAGCAACACCAAGACAGGCCACAAAACTGGTTTGTACACTGCAATGATCTTAAACCTGAACATGTTGGTGACAAGCACATTTCAAATCATAACACCATCATGGCATTGGTATGTCACCTTTCAAGCATTCTTCTACTCAAGGACCACCACTTCTGCTTAGACCCAAATTTAGCTGGGTTCTGCACAAGTCTGATTTCTCTCATCTCTCGTGCCACTTTCATGTCAGCACTTACTCACTTCATCAGGAAAGCAATGAAATGCTCTGTTTTCCCTGAAGGCAAATTGTGGTGCCAGCAGCTTGGGTAGAATGGGGACATTTCACCTTATATTGTGTTCTTGACAAGCTAAAAGGTGTTATTATTGAAAACCTGTGGTCTGTTTCACAATGTTGGTCCTCAACATAGCCTTTGACACTCTAAAACAATTACTTCCTCCACCTATGCAGGACATCTGATTCCTTCCTGCAGGAAGTTCTGCAGTCACCTTGTCTTCTGCTGTGCTGGGGATTCCTCTGCACCAGAACTGACAGTCTTGCTTCCCATCCTGCTTCCACAGCTTTTGGTTTTCTATAATCTTAACTGACATCTCCTACACCGATGATACTCAAATCTTTAACCCAAATAAACATGAATTTACTTCACCTTTTTCCATATTACTGTCTCAAGCACAGAGGGTTTGTCTCATTAGAAGATGAATACTCCTAAATGTAACTCCACTGCCCTATCTCTTCTTTTAACTCATTCCTTTTATTTATCATAATCTGTTCATAACATCAGCATCATATTTTTCTTAATTCCTGTTCCTCTCTAACATATCTACCTACTCCTTAATTATCTCAACACTCACTGAGTGCTGATCTCCTCCACATGTGATGTAGCAAGTCTGTTGCTTTTTTAAACTTCAGTTTAATTCCACAACGTGCTTATCTCAGAGGTGTTCCCTTTCTTTCTTCTCCCTTCTGGTCATCTGCCATCACCTCTGCTTTCACCACTATGCTATTTCTGAAGTCAATACCACTGAGGTGGCTTCCTTTCAATACCCTTCCCTGTAAAATCTCATTTATTAACCCCATGTACCTCTTCTGTGATCTTCCTTTACCCCTTCCATCATACACCACTTCTGTTTTACATATTTCAGATTTCTTGATAGCAGACACCCTTGAGGTTAAAAACTAAAATTATCTACCATGATCCTAAATTAGTTCCTCTGAGGGATGCTTGTAAAAAATATTTCCAGTCCCAAGGAAGCTTGTTTTCTGTCATTCAGCAATCAAACATATTCTCTGTCTTTCCAGTAGTGTCATACACTGTACCACCATCACATTATCAGAAGTAGATAAGCTGTGATATGAAAAACACATACAGTATCTAAAGAAAGGGTGGCAAGCTTAACAGTATTTAAACATACCTCTCCAGTGCATTCTAATATATGAAAAACATTCTGACTTCAATGAGTTTAGTTTTGAGTATCCAGAAATGGAGGCTTCTTTTCCTCAACAAGTCTTCTATTGGAATTTTTAATAAAAAATTAAGGTAAAATATGATGCCACCAAGGTAGCCTGTATCTCCACTGAAACTTTTATAAATTTAACAGAAATATAATTTCTAGAATCCAAGCCAATATTAGCTGAAAGATGGATGGGTAGACAACTTTAAGACATGATTTTTATAAATCATGATTCAGAAAAACACTGGAGATAAAAATACTATAGGATAAAAATCACATCATTAATGAATGCATCTGGGATTAAGTTTCACAGAAGTTCCAAAAATACCAGATCTAAAAAACAAAATTCTTAGAGTAAGTGATATTTTGTCACTTGTAGAATACCAGTTACAGAGGTTTAACAATCTTATCCTACATTTTCACTTAACTCTTTCTACTTGTATTCAAGAAAGAAATATTTCCTCCTGGCTAAATGCACAGGTTCATAACTAGCCTATATACTAGCTGTCTATAATCGTAAGTATTGCATTAGCTGAATAATGCCATAAATTTCATGGGTTTTTTAAAATTATTTTTATAGTTGGTTGAGTCATCAGTAAACCATAACTGAAATTGAAGCCAGTGTGCTAATAAATTGGTGTGCAACAAAACCTAACATAATGTACCTTGGAAATTCACTCTACTTTCTTTTATGATGCAGGTGTTCAGCTGCCAAATGCAAAACGAAGCCTTGCGAGCAGATGTTTCTTACTAGTATAGTGCTTATAAAACTCAGGTGCATATTAAGGATGTCCATTGCTCCAGAATCATGTATTGGATGTATTCTTTGATAATATTTCATAGTAGTGTGTAGACACACATTGACATCTCTTTGTATCTATTATGCACACTTCAGCTTGAGTGTGCCTCTAATTATATCGCCCATTCTTCTTTAGATAAGTTTTGGATACAAGCTGCTAGATTCAGATGCAAGTTGATGCTGCTCCATGTCAAAATCTGTATGATACAAACTAAAATACAATCAAGACTCTTAGACATATTTGATCCTGCTGGGATAGGAAACAATTTCTTAACAAAATGCATTGATAATAAAATTATATGTTGTGCACAGGGTATATTTCCAGCAAACTTTATATAAACAGCTGGGGTGAAAAATGAATAAAGTTATTTTTCCCTGGATAGCAGAGACTATTATTATTAAGATACAGAAAAAACATGCACATACGTTTCCTGGCTGGTTTTCTGTCAGACCATTCCTGTACCATAATTTCATCTCCAGGTCCCCCAATGTAGTACTGATCTTCATATGTTGAATTGGCAGGAATATCATATGGATCCCATGGCTCTGTCAGAGCAATCTTCGAGCAAAGCTTTGTAACTTGTTCAATCTGAAACATCACTGCATCTTTGTAGAGCAATATATACTCGAAGAATCTGAAGCATTAAAAAAACCACAGTTAATACAGTTTTTTTCTATGCTAAGCAAAAAACATTGCTGATAAGTAAGCTTGCTTTTGACTTCATTTTTAAGCCCATTTTCACTCACATTAAACTTTGCCAAACTTTGTGAAAGGCTAACCGGTTGGGACGAAATTTCCCATGCTGAAAGTTTGTCTCAGCTGATTTTCCAAAATAAATAAATCAGGCTGCACTGGTTCAGCCATTTCTGAGAACAAGAGAACAATTTTTCTGAGAACAACTGAGAGAAAAACATGTTATTATTCCCCGTTTTGTTTTTTAATAACTGTTTCATTAAAAAGCTCTAGCGCCTTCATGTTTTGGAGAAAGGACTTCACATTTGGCAGGGGAAACGTTTTTATTAAAAGGTGCCCAGATTTGGCTGAGTTATAAGTCTTTGAAAAAAAATTGGCTTCATAGGCTGGATAGATTCAGTTCCCCAGGAATGTGGCAGTGCTTTTCTCTGTTGTGGCCAGATGTGGTATCTGCCACTCTCACAGACGGTCCTCCATGCAAGCCCATGTGTCTTAGTGGGACATGCTGCTGAAGGGGTAAGAACGTGATCGGAACTGCAGAAATGAGAGGCTTTCCCTCCCAATGGCAAAGTTTCTCTTTGGAATCCACCTGACTTGATGTAGTGAAAGGAGAAGGCAGAGGAGCAAAACAGTAAGGCAGAGATAAGGAGAAGCAGTGAGATCAATAAGCTTGAGAGGCCAGAGGTGAGGTGAACATAATGGATAGTTAATAAGGATTTAAAAACAATCTTCTACAGAGTATGAAGTGACCAAGCCTTGCTCTGAGATTATAAACCTCTTCATGAACATTTTAATCTAGTTACCAGTTATAGTACTTAAGTATACCACAAATACCGTGACTTCGCCTTCATACCTGTAAAAGGCAGGCAGTATGTTCCTTACCTTATAACTGGGCACAGAAACAAACTGAAATAAAAATTACCAGAAGTATCAAGTGATTTCAAATATGCAGCCAGACACACCAGAGGCCTAACTTCTTCAGGGTACCTAGCATTATCAATCAGATGATGAGTTGTTCAAAGTGCTCTCATGTGTGCACTGCACCTTTTGCAAAGGAGAGCCAGAAGTTCGTCTCTAACCCCTCCAAAACAGTACATCCATTACTAGAGCTTCCCACGAATATTTCAGCTCAAGTATTTAGCTACAGTCTATTGTTATGCAGTGACTCTAGAGGAAAGGAAGGGATGGTGTTCATTCCCTCAAACAGTTTCATCTTGCTTATGTGTAATAGTGTCTCTTTCAATCTCTCCTTCCTTGCTTTAGTCATGATGCTGCCTCCATTTCCAGCAAAAAAATAATGGTTTAGGTGTCCTTTGGACAGTGGTATTGTCCTCTTCACAAGCCTGATGACAGCCCCTAACAGTATTCATTCTGTGCTATCTGGTGGAAAACGGTGCATAATCCATGTAATTGAAAGGATGATGCACAAAAGCAAGAGGGGATCTTCACTGTGGTATTTCCCAACTCCTGTGTGTTTCTCTCTGCAGTCGTCACATTCTCTTGGGGAGTATGTAAGGTTTACATAAGACAGGGCTGACAACGAAACAATTTACAGTTTTAATTATTGCACTACATAATTACATCAGACAGGAAACACTTCACCCACCATAAACACAAAGGCATGTAAAGGCTGAACTATGAGAAGTGTCTAAATGGGGTTAAAAGCATCTGAGCAGCATTCTCATGACTTTTTGAAAGGATCATTTATCCAGCATATGAGGGAACACAGCCAGGCTAAATGGCATTTGCCAGACTGAATAGTGATGAAGAATATAAAAAGGGACAAGAAGCCTGACATGAAGTAAGCCAGGGCATACCTCTCGTGCACGAACTTGCACGATACAGGAGACAGCATTTCTCACTTTATATGAGGAAGTCAGTCACTGAGAACTTCTCCCACATTAACAAGACTCATGCAGAGAGGCTCACAAACTGCAAGACTGTATATTAGCTTCCCCATGGTAAATCATTCTTCTGGCCATATTTAAGAATATTTCTGCTTCTGTGATGACTCGTAGATGTAAACTTGCCTGCCGTTTTCTTAGTCAAAGGCAAAGTCTCCACAGTCATGATATGCTACTGAAGAATTTAGTATATATAAAGTGGTTCCTTGTGTATTCCTAAGGCTGTGACCATGTAGGGACATATGTAACTTTTATATTATGCTCAGTGCGCAGAACATACTCACAAGAACACTAAAATATCCTTATTTATATGTTTGCAACCAAGCTTTAATGATTCAGCTACTGTTCAGCCGGATGCCCAGCAGCTCCCATATAAATGGAATGGAGAATGAGTTACAGATAAGTCTATCAATGTATTTGAGATATATGAGTGATATCATTTTGTGAAAGAACAAAAAAGTGATATATCAGTGAAGCATTAAAACCTATTGGGAATAAAATGGAAACAATTACATTTATTTTTTATTTTAAATCCAAACCTAAACTTATTTTGCACTGAAATTGTACTTACATTTTTAACTATAATTTTTTCAAGTTTTCTTTTTCCTTATTCTCATTACTTAAAGGAATAAATATCTTTTGTTCTAAACGTTGCAAACTGTGAATTGATTTCATTGCATAAGGGATATGTGCCAGCTTTAGTCAAGCAAAATAGAAGTCAAAACTTCTATCTGACAAACATTTAACTTTCAGCACACGGATAGCCACTGTGACTTCAACAGATGGCCTGAATACTTGCAAAAGGCCACAACTCAAAAAAGCCTACTTTCTTGACTTTGCGGTCTTCCATATAGACTATTATGAAGCAACAATAACAAGAATTAGAAAAATCCAAACAAATCAAATTTGTCACTAAGTATCTCTGTAGCACTCCTTCTGCAGAGCAAGAGACTCTACCACTACTTATGAGGAAAGGCTGAGAGAGCTGGTGTGGTTTATCCTGGAGAAGAGGAGGCTGAGAGGAGACCTCATTGCTCTCTATAACTACCTGAAAGGAGGTTGTGGAGAGGAGGGTGCTGGCTTCTTCTCCCAAGTGACAGGGGACAGGACGAGAGGGAATGGCCTCAAGCTCTGCCAGGGGAGATTTAGGCTGGGCATTAGGAAAAAATTTTTCACAGAAAGGGTCATTGGGCACTGGAACAGGCTGCCCAGAGAGGTGGTTGATTCACCTTCCCTGGAGGTGTTTAAGGCATGGGTGGACGAGGTGCTAAGGGGCATGGTTTAGTGTTTGATAGGAATGGTTGGATTCAATGATCCTGTGGGTCTCTTCCAATCTGGTTATTCTATGATTCTATGATTTTTGTTTCTGGGAGAGGCAGAGGGAACACATGTGGAATAGGCACCAGTCATATGACTTGATCTGCTGCTGGGATGAACTCAGCCACTATAGTAGGAATCACAAAAGATGAGAATTGCAGAGAGTGTATGGCAGCTCTGGGTAAGCAGTGAATATGACTTACACCGTCATTATTCAACCTAGATGTACCTCACATCCAAGTTTTAAAGAGAACTGCTCCTGTGTGTGTCCTGGAAATGGCAAGCATAGAAACTCAGGATCTGACTTTAACTGCATATGAAGGGTGAGTGGTTAAGTTGTTGCTTTATAAAGAGAACTATGTACCAGCCAAAATTAATAACAAAATGTGCTTCAATATAAAAATTACAATCTAGCATGTTTTAAGGCAAAATATTTAAAAATAATTTCCTCTTTCTTTTTTTTTTTTTTTTTTATTGCCAGCCAAATCCTAAGTGTCCTGCCTCTGTTTGTTTTAGGTGCCTGAGATTTCATTGGCTGCTTTAGGGGAAGCATAGAATCCTGAAAATAGGAGTTGGCAAAGAAATAAAAGAGGAAATTATTTTTAATTAGCTTGGGTTTTTTTTTTTCAGAAAAAGTAACATATTTGAAGACTATGCCCACATCTAATATTATTTTTCAGTAATTACATTCCTTAAACTGTAACTTCAAGAAAGTGTCAACTTGTTCACCGGGCACCTTCAAACAGATTTGGAGAAATTACTTGGACAAGTTACTCTATTTGCCTGACTGAGATTGTTTCACTTCCTTTCCTATCGTATTCCATCCTACCCTGTCCTATGCCTCACACCCTTCACTAGCTTTGCCCTTACAACGGGACTCTCTCATGGTCCTTAATACTGCCTTTGTCTATGTCTGAAAATGGATAAATTCCAGCACATAAAGACACACGCATTTTTCGCTCCTATGCTTAACAGTGGATTGCTTAACACTGGACCATATCCTACACAAATAATTCCATTGACTTTGCTGGAACTAATCAGGTCAGACAGGTGGGATACATGTGTTCAGTACCTTCTTCTCCCAGCCTGAGGAATGTATTTTTCCAAATAAAAGACCCTCTTAGTTCAATACAGGGACAGAATAACATGCCCTCACAATCACAAGATGAAGCACTTGTGCTGAGGACATGCTATGAAGAGTGGGTGTGCATGGAAATATTGTCCTACCTTGGAGATTCTTCCTGGAATTTGGGGAGATAGTTAGAGATGACTCCCAAGAGACAGCCCAGGTAACACAGAGACCCACTCTTTGAAACCAATAAACTTATCTAATGACTTCTTTTCTGAATGGATTACTGTTCCACGTTTGATGAATGCAGCTCAAACCAATGAATTATTTTTTTAATATCTGTCAGAAAAAAAGTCATTAGACTTGAGACCATACTACCAGCTCTGTTTCAGGTACTCAGTCTGCACCCTGTCCTGCTGAAAAGTGCTCTATGCTAAGGTTCTTCCCAGCTGTCAGTCCTGAAGCATGCTAGCCCGCCCATCACCTAGCACACCTGCATGACTCCTAGGGTTTACTTCTGCACTTCTGAAGGCTTCCTCTCAAATGTCAAACCTGGAAGGAAGGAGCTGCTTTCTGTCCAGTTGCCTTCATAGTGACCCAGAAGAACAGAGGTGCTAGTGGTGGCATCCCAAGACCTGTGTGATGTATCAAAGCACATCAGATAAGGTACTTTGCTACAGGGAGGCAAAATAAAGGTCTGAGGCTGAGACTGGGTAAAAGAAATTCCTTGTGTGCTAAATCTAGTTCTGCATCATTTTGCTCTGTGGCTTTTGAGAACTTACAGTATTAGAATCTTAAAATGCCTTTCTTGTTATTTATTTATCTTTGATTGCTGTAGTGCTGAAGAGACACTAAACAGGGATGAAAAATCAGTTGTGTGATACGTCGTATTAACAAAAAACAAACCCACAATTCCTGCCCCCAAAATACAATGGAGCAATAGTTCTTGTAAAACAGACTTTCCTTTCCTTCAAAAACACACTTGGTTTCATCCACCCAGGGCTTTAACATGTTGATTCAGTTTTTGCAGCTGCAGCTATTGTAGCCTTAAAACTCTCACGTTACCCAGGATTTCTACTACCTAGTAATTATTATAAAGCAATTGAAAAATGAAAGCAAAAGTTTATCTGTGATTTGTATTGGAGATATTGTATTACTCAGCAGGGAACAGTATTTGATATTTAAGATATCAAGTTGAGGTCATTGCAATTATTGCAAAGTTGACTTTGCTTTTGCTTTTAAGATTAACTGAAAGCTCCAAGCATCTGTCTGTGATACTATTCAATTCTTTGCCCATTCTGTTTGTAAAAAGGCATTTTTAAACAATATGAAAGAAGTCAGAAATGCTTCCATCTAGAAGAAATGTCACTAAAAATAGCCCAAACAAATTCGCTGTTCTAGTGTGCACAGACAGGAACACACAAATACGTAATTCTTGTGTTGCATCTTCTTATGTAACCCAGAACATTTTCATAACAATACCACTATTTTTTACACATTTCTTGTTGAAGAAAGATGCACTGGGAGAAAGGGAAACTTTACTAGAAGGATAACAACAAAACCTCAGCTTCCCAGCTCTTCAAATTAAGAAGATTTTTAAGGGAGCAAAGGTGCCGAGCAGACACGCAGGCAGCTGATAAACACTCATCAAGTCAAGCACATCCATCTGCTTTTGGAAAGCTCTGGAGAGCTCATTTCAAAACTGTGAAGCATTCCTTTTTCCATAAATTTCTGGGAAGTCCTTTCCTTTTTCCTATGAAGTTTTCGGTAATTTCAGACTTGTGTTTTTCTTCTGGTGTATCAGACCTCAACAACAACAGTAATTTACCATATTTGATCTCACATGTTTGGCAGTAGTGCTGGACTATGGTATATTGTACAAATACAGTATTGTGCAAATATATGTGACAGAAGATGTAATGTGATACTGTTTAAAAGCAGTATTTTTTAGTCTGACTTAAGTCACACACAGATTTTGAAAGCCTTTTTTTCATTTTCAAAGCAACCAACCCCCCTGTATCAGATACCTAATTTGCAAGGTACATAAGGAACTATGAAAGCATTACCAGTTTCTAAAGCAGAGAGAATTAGGCAATTTAAGTTCTGTTACATGTGAAGCCTGCATAGAAAAGCCTTAAATATAGGAACAAAAAGCTGGAAAGACAAAGCTGTACCACCTAACGGATGACTCATTTTTGTGACTTTAATGATGAAAATAAATTAAAAAAATGTGTAATGTCTTATTCTTCTAATTGTTTTCCCATAAATTAGAATAGCCACTTTGGCAAATACTAAGGGAAATTAAGCTCTTCATCAAGAAGGCCATTTCCCTCGCCGTCTCTTTTTGACTATAGCACACTCTACAATAACCAGTCTGATCCATCAAGTTGCACGCCTGAGAACAACACATTCGAACTGAAGTTGATATTCAAGAAAACAACAAACCATTGTGTTTAAGGGAGTAGTGCTTTCACAGAATCACAGAACAGTTTGGGTCAGAAGGGATCTTAAAGCTCATCCAGTTCCAACTCCCCTGAAAGGGCAGGGATCAGGTTGCTCAGATCAGGTTGCTCGACGCCTCATCCAACCTGGACATGAACACCTCCAGGAACATGAACACTTCTCTGGGCAACCTGGGTCAGGGCCTCCCCATCCTGACAGTAAAAGAATTCTTCCTAACATCTAATCTAAATCTACCCTCTTTCAGCTTGTTACTCCTCCTCATACCCCTGCACTCCCTGATAAAGAACCCCTTCCCAGCTTGGCTGTAGGTCTCTCTAAGTATTGGAGCTGCTATAAGGTCTCCCTGGAACCTACACTTCTATAGGCTGAACAAGCCCAACTCTATCAGCCTATCCTGAATGAGAGGTTCTCCAGCCCTTGGATCACCTTCATGGCCCTTCTCTGGACTCGCTCTAACACAACAATATCCTTCTTGTGCCTAGGACTCCAGAACTGCATACATTACTTCAAGTGAGGTCTTACAAGAGCAGAGTAGAGGGACAGAATCATCTCTTTTGACCTGCTTATCACACTTTTTTGATGCAGCTCAGGATATAGTTGGCCTTCTGGGCTGCAAGCACACATTGCTGCCTCATGTTGAGCTTCTTATTCACCGGCACGTGCAAGCCCTTCTCTTCAGGGCTACTCACAATCCATTCTCCACTCAGCTTGGAATTACCCCAACACAGGTGCAGGACCTTGCACTTGGCCTTATTGAACTTAATGAGGTTGGCAGAGGCCCACTTCTAGTCTGTCAAGGTCCCTCAGGATGACAATACTTCCCTCCAGTGTGTCAACCACAACACACAGCTTGGTGTCATCACCAGCCTTGCTGAGGGTGGACTCAATTCCACTGTCCACATCTGTGACAAAGATGTTAAACAACACTGGTTCCCGTATTGACCCATGAGGAACAGCACTTGTCAATGATCCCCACTTGGACACTGAGCCATTAAGCACAACTGGTTCCCGTATTGACCCATGAGGAACAGCACTTGTCAATGATCCCCACTTGGACACTGAGCCATTAAGCACAACTCTTTGAGTGTGACCATCCAGCCAATTCCTTATCCACTGAGTGGTCCATCCATCATGTCCATATCTCTCCAATTTAGAGACCAGAAATCTGTGCAGGACAGTGTCCAATACTTTGCACAAGCAAATTTCCAGATTTAATCTTATTTTCCACTCCTTTCTCTGAATCAGGCCAGCGACTGGATATTATGTTGGATCTCAGCTCTGCCCCAATATCTCTTTTACACATTGGAAAGGCATAAGGCATTCAAGTCCTTAATCACAAATAACTAAATTTAAACAATATTCATTTTCTAGGCACTTAGAAATAAAAGAATAATTAAAAAAAAACTCATCAATTTTTCAGCTCCGTCTGGGAGCTGCAGATTCTCGCACATCTTAACTTCTGTGTATAAACAGAGAAGGATCTTCAGATACCATGAACAACAACTACATGAAATTCAAAACCGCAATATTGCTCTTCACTGATGTTGTAAATCCCACCACATATCTACTTGGCCTAGTTACTTACTTTTCAGTATGTATTCCAATATAAAAAGTAATCACAAAAACGTCTGAGGAACAGATTGCCCTTTGGAACAGAAGGGAAATAGATCCCTATTCTGATACAGAAAACGTTTTTTCATGGTGGAATATTCCCTGGAAAAAAATTGTGAGGATATGTGCTTGTAAAAAAATAATGTCCCAAGATGTAATGATTTCCACCTTCCATCTGCAAAGCCTTCCTTAAGAGGGATGATTCAGGTCTTTCAGATATCTGTCCAATGCAAAATATAAAAAACACTAGGTGTTTGTTTTTCTTCCCAAAAGAATTTGGAAGTCAGGCCAGATAGGATAATCAGACAACACAGTTTGAAAGTTAAGTACACTTTAACTTTCTAACATCTTCATCCAAAGATATGAGTATAGCTTAGTTTTAAAGACGCTTTGTCAAAGACAGAGATTCACTTCACTGGAACTGAAGTTCTTGCAATCTGTTCCCACCTCCAGCATAAAATAACTTCTTCATTTCATCCAGAAGTCTTTGTGCAGGTCTTTTTCTTATTCTTTCAGCAGCTATCAATCAAAAGTAATATTGTTTGCTGAGTGCAGAAATCAGTGGCTAGATTCAAATACAAAGAGTTGGTGAGTTAAAAGTCCAGATGGACCTGACTGAAAGTGAATTATGGGTAAGAAAGAATTATGGGTAAGACAGAAATGATTATGTGAAAGAAACCCTGTCATTAGGGACAAATTTTAATTGCTCCATGGTTATAAAGCAAAGGGCATTTTGAACACATATCCACTGAGATGTGGTACGATACAGTCATGATTTAGAAAGGCAAGTTTACAGTTCTGGGCCAGTTAGGGATGTTATTTATTCTATTCTGCTTAGCTCTGATGAGGTCAGAGCAGTAATGCTGTTCCTGGTTTTGGATGCCACCCTTAAGGGAACAGATAAACAGACTGGATATAGCACAGAGAAGAGCAGGACTGGTGCGATGTTTAAGAAATGGGATCTATGGAGAAATGAGGCATGTTTAGTCTGCAAAAGCAAGACTGAGGTACCACATGTGATAAGCTGTCCAGTATATAAAAAGCTAAAAAAGAATAATAGTTGTTACCTGGAAGAAAACAGCATCACTTTCAGCAAAGAGGGCTTAAATGAGATCCTCTGGAGACATCTTTCTGTCTAAGTGCTACAGGCTTCCATGCAACCTTCTTGACCTCCAGCTTTCACAAGAACCAGCAAGAAAACTAAGGATTCAAAGACATCGCAGATACAGATTTGCTTCTCCAGGATGGAGGAATAGGTTATATGGCAGCTCAGAGACCTTCCCAGTCTTACATGTAGGTGATTAGAGAATATCAATGGTTGCTCATCTCTTCTAGTAAGAGACAAGCTTAATAAATTAGTTCTGACATTAACAGGTCTATGACTTGGATCCTTGACACTGCTACCTGCACACAGGTGCTCGACAACCTTTGGGGATCACTTTCTAATACCTCTCAAAAAGCAATGGTGGCAACTGTGCAGCCCCTCTGAGGAATCTCAGCAGAGGGCTGAGCCTCCACCCTATTTTACCTAGGGAACCTGAGAATCTGAAGGATGGTGCCATCTCCTGCACACTGATGATCCTCAGCTCTGTTTGCTTTTACTGTCAACCCTAATCAAACCATCACATTATTTTCAGTGCCTGAATGAGTTAAAGACAAATACTGCCACAAAAACCTGGACGAGGGGGATGGGATTCCAATGATACATGGTCAGCATTCAAAGGCGATAATTAAAAGGCTGAACTATCTGTTAAAACCGCTCTTCACAAAACTGAGATTTTTTTGGTCCTCTGTTGAGTTATTCTGCTTTTTGTTATTATAACTGTCCAGTAACCCACTACTTCTCTGCCTCTTGTGGGGGGCTTTCAGCAGTCACCACACACAGATTGCCTGTAGGTATGCTCCATAAGCAAAATCCATGATGCATCAATAGAAACTGGCAGACCCCAATATGTTCTTAAAAATCTGCTGGACTGCAAATACATAAATAATTAATAGATGAATATGAGTTTCAAAACCCTTCTCTTCAAATTATTGTGAACTTGCTTTAGGTTACACATCGATGCATTTGATGCAGAACCATTTTACAAATTAGCTGTTAGCCCATCACAGAAAAAACAGCTGATGAAAACATAGCAATCAGCTAAAGTAAGCAAGGCTAAAAATACATTTCCATCTTTAAGAATGTTTACAGGTTTTTAATTGTATTAAAAACCTGATACATTTATTTCACCTTCAAGGACAGTTATAAGAAGCAGCAGCAAGGAGGGCAAGACCTGTAAATAATATTGGTATAAATATACTGCACTGGCAGAGCTGAAAGTTTTCCATTACTCAGGAAAAGGTCACTAGACTTATTGAACATGTTTAGACTACCCATGCTGCTTAAGACATTACAGAAATAGCTTTACCATTTAGCATCTGACACAAATACAAACTTAAGTCTTTAGCAAACAGGTATGCCTACCTAATTTTGGGGTGTTTTCCTGGCACAGAGCCCAGTGTCATACAGTCACTGCCAGGGAGCCAGAGCTTTTTTTAACTAATATGAATTCATAACTTTTGTACATGCCAAAATCATTGTACTTTACCATTCCTATAATCATAACAAATAAGAAAGCACTTCTTTTTTTTAAAGTATCAATTAGTTCATAATGATTTAAAATGTACACTGTCTCATATTTGCATATTGTAGTTTTTCTGTTTCTAATTGTATTATTTTATATAATTAATAGGCAATATTTTCAAAACTGACTAGTGATTTTGAACAGCTTCCTATCTTGGATGTTCAACTTGAAGTTGTTTAAAAGGGTAAATTTTCAGAGGGACAGTATTCAGTAATTTCTAAAATTCAGTGTGTTAATGTAACCTTTGCAAGACTGAAGAGCCCAACATTACTAGATTTTTTTTTCCTATTCAAAGAATGTATGAGAAACTCCTGAACTCTCTCCCCAGAGAAGTGCATCAACAGAAATCACTTTTCTGCCCATTGGATTCTCCTTCCCATCTCTCATATTTTCCCTGGCTGTCATGAGACAATTGTTCTTTCCATATCAAACAGCAGCTCCTCATGTAACTACCATTTCCATCTACCAGCTATATAATTAGAGATAACTCTGGCTGTATAACTCCTTCTCCAAAATTATACATTAACTTGACTAAAAGCCTTGTGAAGGTAGCCAGAAACGCTTCACAGATTTTTACAGATGTTAGATTAAGTGGCTATTAGCCATTCCAATTAGAAGAAAAAAGAAGAGGAACAATGTAAAACTTAACACAACTATCAACTTTTCTCAAATGGGCGATATGAGGAGATGCCGGATGGCAAACATTACATGTTTTATGTACTTTCAACTATCCAAAATGTATTTCCATAAGTTTAAGCCAACTTTGAATATTCTGACTTTTGTGGTATTTCTTGTTCTCTCCTTTATCGTATTCTGGACTTTGGTAATATGTAAAGTAATTAATGTCTTTGTATCCTTAATTATAAAACCTTAAATTATTTTAAATATCTTTTTGTCATAAAACCCCTTCTTAGGATTTTTTTTAATGCAGTCATTTGCTGCAGTTAACTTCACCAAAATCATACAACTCTGAGAGCACGGAAACTCAAAAAAATTCCCTTATGAGAAATCTCTGCAGTATTTTCATTTATCTGTTTGTTTCCTGGTCTGCTATATTTCTTGGGTTACTTGCTCTCCCAGGTTCTTTGCACTGCATTAACTCTGTAGTTGGACTCATTCAAGGAACAGGAAAGCAGTTTCTGAGGTAGGAAGCTGGTATAGAGCAAAAATTGGACAGGAAACTCACTCTGGCCAAGACAGTGATTTACTTGGTGCTCACCTCTTCTTACGAAAAGCATCTGGGTAGAGGTATGCCCAAAACCTCAGTCAAGTCCCAAGAAGCAACCCGAGTGATGCGTCACTTCTCTTGCCTTGGCAATCCTCCCTATCCTTAAAGCTTTACAGAGCAGCAACACACTGGTTTCAACAATATGGCCCACCTCCTCCGGCCAACTGCTTATTAGCTGCCAGGAGTTGAGCAGGAAGCTCTCTGGCAGAAGATGCACTGCAGTGGTCCTGTGGGTCCTCTTCCCAACAGTGCACCCAGCAGCATGGGTCAGCCCCTCCCAGCAGAGCCAGCCATCCTCCGTCAGGATCAGTGGGCTTGCGACAGCAGCAACCAGACGAACAGAGGTCAGAAAAGGCTTTCTGTACCAACCAAGCCCGATATTGTCACTGCCTGACCCAGTCCTCTGCGTGCAGGAGTTTTCTCAAAGGCATAGTAGATGGAAGCTGCTACGATCAGCTCTCACAACTTCTGCATAGGCTGCTTCAGTATAAACAGTTTGGGCTAATGATTTAAGCAGACTTTTGTCTTTACACTTGATGCTTTTTCATATACTACATTAATTACTGGGCAAACAACATACATATATTGTAATAATGAGATGGTTTCCCTCCTTTCATAATAACTTAAGTGAAATTTTCAAAAATACAAAAATGATCTATGGATTTTTACAACCTGAAACTGCATTCTAATATTTTGAGGGAGGTGGGGGTGGGGGTGTGAAATATGAAAACCAGACTCATTGTAAAAGGGTATATAGCAATTGCAAACAACAGGTAATTAATCATAGAATAACCAGGTTGGAAGAGACCCACCGGATCATTGAGTCCAACCATTCCTAAATCATGCCTCTTAGCACCTTGTCCACCCATGCATTAAACACCTCCAGGGAAGGTGAACCAATCACCTCCCGGGGCAGCCTGTTCCAGTGCCCAAAGACCCTTTCTGTGAAAATTTTTTTCCTAATATTCAGCCTGAACCTCCCCTGGCAGAGCTTGAGGCCACTTCCTCTTGTCCTGTCCCCTGTCACTTGGGAGAAGAGGCCAGCACCCTCCTCTCCCCAACCTCCTTTCAGGTAGTTGTAGAGAGCAATGAGGTCTCCTCTCAGCCTCTTCTTCTCCAGGCTAAACAACCCCAGCTCTCTCAGCTGCTCCTCATAAGGCCTGTTCTTCAGCCCCTTCAATTCATTGAGCCTACATGGAGGAGAATACAGGTTATTTAAAGAACAGTTCCATGGTTAAAAAAAAATCCAAAGGACATTGAACACATTGAATAACATTTATATTTACTATTGCTACCGTATATAAGCATCTTGGTTACAATACATAACCTGCAGAGGCATAACACAAGCTTTGTAAGTGAGTTTTTCCATTCTTTCAGAAGAAGAAAATCCAGAGAACCTTCCAAAATACAATAAAAGAGCAGTTCCCACGACTCACCATGAATTCCTTTATTGGGGTCCAACTAAGCAGATGCTACCCACATTTGGCAAGGCCTCAAACAGCAGCTCATGCCTCCACGCAGCCTGTATACCACTTTGACCTGCCCTGACCCTATTAGCATATTTGATGTGACTGACTAGGTACCCTGAACGTATCTCAATTTCAGCCAATTCTGCCTCAGTTTCTAACGGCGAACTGTCTTCTACTTCAGAAGACTAGACTACATGCAGTAAGGATTTATGAACTTAAAATAACTTGCCTATGAGGGATGCATATTATCAGATCACCTACTTTTGAAGGTAATGTAACTAACCAAAAAATGAGATAAATATGTCAATAAACAAAGAGTATATATAAACATCTTGATAATCAATACCTACATGGTTACATTTGGTTTCGGAGACAGAGAGCCCAGAGGACCAGCTGAAAAAAACAGGAAGTCTCTCATCTCCTACTACATTGAGGCAGTTAGATGGCCGCTTACATTTTCAATCTTTGATAATAAGGGGATAAACAAAATGCAAGAGGTGTCTCCACTCTCACATCCGTATCTCCTTTTATTCTCCCTAAATCTTTTTCCCTTCTGTAGAAAAGTACAGGAGATGCCACACCTTCACACTTTATCAAGCACATTATCCAAATTTTTCCATTTCATTCTCTTCTGGGACAGGGAGGGTAACAAACTAGTCTGACTTTGCAAATTCATGTGTGTTTTTAAGCACAGGTACTTAAAATGATACAAGGAGATATTCTAGTTCCCAGATGCCACCACAGATAAGAAAAAAGAAATGTTTCTTGTATAGAAGATGTAGGCCAACAAATCTGGATCTAATTAAATAGTGATACATTAATTTGGGAACTAATTGTAGTAAGAATTCCTCATCCTGTATGGAACTTGGCTTTCCAAACAATTACCATCCTCTGAGAATTACCATAACTACATAGCATGAGTAAATTTTCCAGTGCTGGCTGCTGAAAACTATGGCAGAATCATAAGTTTCCTGGCAAGAAAAATATCTGAATATGATAAAACCACAGTTGCAAATGGTCTTAAGAGATACTTAAAGAATAAAACCCAACTTCTTTCTTTGCTGCATTCACTGCATCAACTCTGTACCCTATATGACTATTTAAAAGCTGCCCACAAAACTGCCCTTGGAAAACTTCAGGGTAAATCTGGCCATTCCCTCTCAGAAACATTAATTTCTGAAGCAACAGGTATCCATACAAATAGAAGGCTTCCAGGCAGACACACTATTTAAGGAGAAATTCCCACCTGTTCAGGAGCTAAATGCTATACAGGTCACACACCAGCTTTCCTATGTAGAGTTTCACAAAATAAATGGTAAATGCCAAGCACACCACATTTTTAGGACTCCTCTTACCTACCAAGTCTTCCGATTTTCAGATGAAGCAACAACCTCACCGTGAATTCCCACAAAAGAACGGACAAGAAGACAGCAGATAAGGCTCGCTAAGTCTGAAAATACCAGAACTGACAGAGAAACTGAAGGGTGACGTAAGAGATTGAAACCTCAGAGGAAAGTCTAGTAAGTGGTTGTCTTCCCTGCTATATTACACCTTGTTTTTCAGCAACTGGTTCCAAGTTTAGAATAAGAACAGAGCAGAACAGAAGCAGAGGGTTTTGTTCCTCATCCTGCTGGTAAATGGTGCCATTCTGTGGAGGTGTTTTGGTTTTGTTTTGTTTTTTTCTCAATTCATTACAGCCTTAAGAAAAAGTAAGTCAGTTCTTTAAAAAAAAAATATAGTCGTTTGTTCCCAATAGACAGACCAAATTATTAGATACAGATGTCATAAAACTTTTCCTTCTTTACTGTTAAGTCCAGTAAAGCAGCTGATCGTGTGTTTTTAACATACACTCAAAATTATGTAATAGTATTTGGCAATAGCTATAAAGGAGCTGATTCTGAAAAGCACAATACTGCACAAGAAGGCAATCAACAAGGGTCAGTGAAGCCGATTTTGCAATGAATTACTTTTGAACTATTCAACTGACCAAAAGGTGAATATGCAGTGCTATATTACAATGTTGTTTTTCAAAGAGAATAAAGAAACAAGGTTCATCCTAAGTAATGTTAATAAGAGATGTTGAAATACATGTGATAATTTTGGTCTTCTGCATTGTTTTGCTATCAGTCACATCACATTTCATTATGAGCTATCCTCAGGATAAATAATACATGTGGCAAATAAATTATCCAGAAAGATTACCTTCCATATGAGAAGTGAAAATAAGTTTCATGAAACTAAGGATAAGCTCCTTCTTGGATATTTCAGTTTCAACTGCAATGAAGAGATTGCTTTTGTTTATAATTTAGGGAGGAGCTAGAGAAAAATGGTTTTATCCTCCTAGGTTCCAAAAGAAGGCAGCAATCGAGATTTTTACTACTCTTTCAGAATTCTAGAAACCTTATGAACTTTTATATTTTAGCTTTTAGATGGCTCTTTCAGGACATTGGGTTGAATAAGTAAAACTTGTATTTCTGTTAAGTTTTGAAACATGTTCCTTTTTTATTTACAAAAAGAAAATGCAGACAGATCTCCAGATTTAGAATAATTTGTTATCTATCAATGGTATCTAACAATCCAAATCTTCTTACCTACCAAAATCTTACAAGTTCTTCTGGGTTCTTTTTGTCAGACAAGAACTCAATAAAGTCCCAACAGCACTGAACCCTACACTGTTTTTTACGCAAAAGAAATAAGCTATACACATGCAGTGTGGCATCTGCACATATTACCAGTAACTTTTCCATTACTCTTCCAATACGGCTGTGCACACCATTGACCCTGATTCACAGGGCAGATTGACTGGGATCATTTCCAGTCTATGCATCCAATCCCTTCCTGTCTTCTCACACAGACACAGGAGCAGTAATAGAGGGGGACCCAAGTGCCAGAAAATTTTAAAGCAACAAGGAGCTATTCAGCGGAGAAAGTCAGAAGCCTGGATGGAAGCTTCCGCTGGGCTGAATTTGGCCAACAAAATATAGTCTAGATGATGCCAGAATGAAGGGGTAAATTTCATAAGCAATGAAAGGGATAAAATAGGCTTTCATGGAATGACTCGCTAAGTAGGTCCCAAGACATATGAAATCTTTGTAGCCAGAGATTGAAAAATTGTAGTAACTACAGTGTAAGCACTGTACAAGAAGAAAGTACCTCCCAAATTCACGTTCTGAAGCCAGAAATTCTGAAAATCATACAAATCCTATAACAAAACCTGAAAAAGAAGAAAAAAAAAAAGAATAGTCATTGCTATGTTATGGGAACAGGGCTACTGACTATAGGAATGTTGCTAATCACACAGAATCACAGAATAACCAGGCTGGAAGAGACCCACCAGATCATCGAGTCCAACCATTCCTATCAAGCACTAAACCATTCTCAGAGCAAGAGCAAGAATTGCAAAAATTACTCTGACCTTTTTCGCTTTTCGTGTTACAAGGGAAGTATCTTTTAATAATCAAGTGTGACATAAACGCAAATGTGTGCACATACATATCCTTCAAAAGAATGACTAAACTGATTCTCCAGTAAACATTTGACAAGGATCTACATTTAAAAAAGACAAAAAAAAGTGCAAGTTTAGATGAAAACAAGTGATTCTTTCTTACTATCACCTGTCATAAATTGAGGTTTAGACAGTTGTGCTGCTGTTGGAACTCCCTGATTTACTCTTGGGTATTAAAGTACTAAAGATACTCACCTGGAAATTAAAACACTACTGGAAATAAGGATTGTCTCACATGTCGAGCCTTCTGTACTATCACATAAAGGAACATACTCTTGGCAGAAAGTCCTCTCAGGTATCACACTGACCATGACATGGGCAAAAAGCTGTTCTCCAGAGCCATGGGAGGACACAGTTTCCCTGTGGAATCTAAGATCTCTTGTCAACATACGTGTATCTCCCCAAGAGCCATAAAAATGAGGTGGTAAACAAAAACAGCTGGAAGAAACAGGTCTGTCTGGCAGAGATGAGGAGACATTTCACTGGCCAATGCTACCTTCTGGTTATGTAATGCCAAGCTGGACATAATGCTTCTTATTCTAGGAGAGCCAAAATATTGCACAAGGTGGCCCTGTTCCACCCAGACATCACCCCCTCCCCAGCATGCCAGACACTATACCATGCCTTAAAAACATTGCAGACGAGAAAATAATTTCCCTTTTGAGTTAAGAAGAGCAACAGGTAAAACTACTTTGAGAGAGAGAACTTGGCAAATTGCTGAGCATGCAATTCCTTGCAAATCTACAGGGAAGGCCAAACTAAACGCCATCTGAAGATAGCAGTGAAGTTAACCAACATGAGGGTCTGGAGCTGGACTGCTTCTACTGCAGCTACACAGATCCACAGCCCAGAGATCACTGGCCAGATGGTCACAAGTCCATTTTCCCAGAAAGCAGCCTCAGTATGACAGGCACGGGAAAAGAGTTTTCTCCAGTCCGATGCCTAAAAAATCAGCTTGATAAGAAAACCCTGTCTTATTTTCTACTATGCTCATCCCTGAATTGACAACAGTCCACGTTTAAATCTGCATCAGCTTCTAAGATTACATAGTTATTTACATTCCCCCTATTGCTACTCTTACCTCTTCATTACACCTGGCCACTGTAGCAAGCATTCTTCTTTCCCAAGCTCCTTTAAATTTAACCTTCTCCCACATTATGCATCAGATTAAGTGTATTTATGCTTTTTTTTTTGAATAACACAGTACTATCTACTGCACTTTTGTCCTTTTATGAACTGAAGCATCTAATCATATGAAGTTTAGCCACCAACTCACAGCAAAATGAAGAGGATAGACGATATCTGAACCCTAACTTTCAAATTTGCCTAAGATAATGATGTCATAAACAGATAAAGGCAAAACTTACTGCCATTTCACTGACTTCACTTGTCTATGAAAATGTCATTCAGTTGAAAACCTGCCCCATGCAGTTAACAAAAGGACAAGCCTGTTGATATGTAAAGGAATCAGTTCTCTAGCTAGTGAAGAAAACTTACAGAGCAGGATGACCTCTAACTGAAAAAAAAAAGCAAAAGAAAAGCATCCTCTGACCTGCAAAACAGTAAACTTATACATAAATTCTCATCACATGGAAAAATCAATAGTGATACTAGTCAAAGAACAGCAATAGAATGAAATTTAGGCACAACAGTGTACAAATGGACTGTCAAATGAAATGCAGGGAAGGAAAAAATTACTTTTCCGTGCTTATAATTAAAAAACAACATCCTGCCCCCTCCCCTGAACACTTCCTTTCCTCTCATGGGCAACTGCCTACCAAAATTCTTCCTTGGAAGTGCTTGCAGAGGCAGGGTGGGGACTGGATTCAGAGGCACAGGTTTTATCACCCCATCTTCCCCACTCAGATGACACAATATTTAAAGCTATGCACCACAGTTATACCATTGCTGTCATTAATAAGGCTAAAGGCTGAACAATGGTTTCAGTTTTGGCAGTGTGGACCCACCTCAGGAATTGAAGCTGAGTTTGCACTGGAAATGGAGAAATATATTTCTTGTACATACTTCCCACATATGTGCATCTAACACAAAGTCTTAGGATGAGATCCTCATGCCAAAGACAAAATTCTCATAAACTTCACTAACTCTGCAGTCCTGAGTTATGAAAGTAAACAAAAAGTAATGAAAAAACCTTTTGGTTCCTAACCCACACTCTTCAGCTTTTAAATACACCCTCAACTGTAACATAGGGTTCAGCAGCCAAGGGACACCTATCGCCACAACAATGAACTGATGGATACACATCACTAGGAAGGGACTGTGTCCTAAACCACCTATTATGGTCATGCACTGTAATTGTGATGAACAAATGTGGGATGCGGAGAAATCAAGAGCCTATAGATAGTAATGATTACAGAGAGTTATAGTGTTTATACTAACAGCATAAACAGGCAGATTTCTAGAGGCATTTCAGTAAATGCTCTCCTGAATATGTGAAACTGTTTTAATTTACTGGTCCTTTTACATTAAAGAGACTTGGATCCTTGACTTAAACAGATTACAGTTGAAGGAGTAATTTATCAGCTCATAAAGTATCCTTTGGATGCTTTTATCCTTTAGATTTCTCTGAATGCAATGTGTAGTCATTTTTATTTGCAGTTCACAACTGCGCAAGACTGGCCCTAAATTAGAAGATTATGGTTTATCGTACAGAGATACTTTTTCAGACAAATGACATTTGGTCCTCTGAGAATAGGTGTGATGTTGCCAGTTGTACCATCGGAATTACATCAGGCCTCAGGCTTAATGGAGCCCAAATTAAGATCATGAATATAAAGATTTCTTTCATCAGGCTTGTTTAGCTGTGCAGCCACACCACCACCAACTGTCTGTGTGCTGTCTGCAAGCACAGAACAAATTATGAACTTGAATCTCTTTCTCTGTTCATCTCCACTCGAATTCTCTACAAAAAAAAAATCCCTGATTAAAACTGACAGTGACTTATCTTGTGAAAACCTTGGTCTTCTGGTCTGTGTTGCAGAAGTGTAGGCATACTATATCATTAGTGCAGTTCTGATTTTGCCTTAAGTTTTAATGTAATGTCCAAGAGTACAAATGAGCCATAAGTTTCAACGCAAACATATGTTACTCCAAAGAGTTCACACAAACAAGGAAGAGATCGTAAAAGGAAGTATTCCTCAGACTTTAAATAAGTATCAACATCAATATGGTGCCAGTGGCTATCATTTAAGAGTGTTTTTTAGAAAAATAAAACTTCTTGGTGAGAATTTCTATTTTTTTAAAAACATCCAGTAAACAATATTTACAACTGATGTGATACTAATGACCCCATTGAGTGCCTGAAAGTGTTTTCTAAGCACAACAGCAGTCCAGCAAATTACCAATTTGGAGGCACTGGACACTGCTTACCTACATTTGCTCTCTAGCTTTACAGGGTTTTGTGGATCCTGCTCTTTCAAACTTAACAGCCAGTTTACTTTTTGCATTTTGGGTGGGTGCTGTGTATCAGTAGTGTATGAAACAGCTCCAGAGTATTTAGCATAAACAAGGGGTTTGAGATCCCTACACTAAGTAGAATACGTCATCTCAAAGCAATGGATCTGCTTTATTCATACTCGGTTATCTTTTTTTCCCTCCATAATGCAGATAAAGATGGTGCTGTCCAAGGAAGTTATGAACAGCATGAAACACAAGACAGCAAAAGCTAAGCAAACAGTTCCCAGTTGCCTTTCATAGAGTTCACTTGCTTGTTAGTGCTGCATCTTGACAGCTGAAGGCTTACAACTTCCTTCCCTGAGCAGTGTTTTCATCTCTCCCCAACCATCCTACCTATAACAATGAAGGCAACTGGCTTCACTGCCACACTGAACTGTACAGCCTGGTTGACCTCCAATAAGATCAAGAACTTCAAAAGCAAAATGGCTGTTGACTCTCATGGGCAGAAACAAACAGAATGAACAGTCTAGGCAAGACAAGATGCCTCTCCATGCAGCCCTCATGGACCACTGCTCCTTCCTTGCTCAGTACTCCTCTCCAAGGAACTGGCTGCCTTGGCAGGGAGCATCACAGAGAAGCTCAGTAAACCAACTCATAAATCAGCTTATGATTGGAATGCAAAAGTTCAGGCTTGTACAGTAAATCAACACACATAGTTCTCACTAGAACAACTGCTGCGTGCTCCAGGCTGTTGCTGAGAATCTGACTTCCAGCTTGCAGCCGTTGCAGCAGCCTTCCAGTTTTGCCTTCTCCAAAATGAGGTGTTACCAGCAGCAAGCATCTGAAAGAACCTGGCACCTGTCAGAGGAAAGTAAATGCAGGAGGTCTGAGGAGTTTCCCTTAGTTCTTGTTCTCAAAAGTGATTTATACACACAGCAGCTTATGAAGCATTTTAGATCTCAAGAACTTGCATTAGATTTAGTGAAACTGCTGAAAATTCAATTCTATGTTTCAGTGCAAATTAAGGGTCTTGGAAGTCTGCACATTCTACATAATCTTAAAAATGGGGCTTGGGTTCCCAAGTAACTTGGTCAATTCTGAAAATTTTACCCATGATCATTGTTCATTCCCCTAAATGTTAAGCTGCTGAAACCACTCCCAAAACCAAGTCTGGGAAACAAATTTGCAGTCGCTCAGGGTAGCTCAATACTTAGCCTGTTGAGTCACCATAATGACCACAGAACGGATGGATTATATGATTTTAATAGGTCAGACACCGCTGTTTTTTCCTTTACAATCACACATCCTAAACCAACTAAGAAGTAGTTGAGACAAGAGTCAGACACGCATGCCCACACTCTGTTTATTTTGAAAAGTCATCACCTCTTCTCCAGATGAATACTGTTATATTTGCACCTACCATTCACTGCTTCTCTTCAGTCAGGGACGGGGATTGACGCATGCATGCGAACAGCCTGCTGGAATAACAGACATAGAATCATAGAATAACCAGGTTGGAAGAGACCCACTGGATCATCGAGTCCAACAATTCCTATCAATCACTAAACCATGCCCCTTAGCACCTCGTCCATCCGTGCCTTAAACACCTCCAGGGAAGGTGAATCAACATCAAGGAAGATCACATCTACAGCCTTTCCCTTGTCCAGCAGCCGAGTCACTATGTCATAGAAGGCAGTCAGGTGAGTTTGGCAAGACCTGCCTTTTGTGAATCCGTGTTGACTGGGCCTGATCACCCGGTTCTCTTGCATGTGCTTCATGATCGCACTCAAAATCACCTGTTCCATGACTTTCCCTGGCACTGAGGTCAGACTGACAGGCCTGAAGTTCCCTGGATCCTCCCTGCAACCCTTGGGCACAACATCAACCAGCCTCCAGTCCAGTGGAACTTCCCCAGTCTTCCAGGACTGTTGGAAGATGATGGAAAGGGGTTTGGCCAGCACATCTGCCAGCTCCTTCAATACCCTTGGGTGAATCCCATCTGGTCCCATAGACTTGTGGGTGTCTAGTCAGGCTAGCAAGGCTCTGACCACCTCCTCGTGGATCATGGGAGCCTCATTTTGCTCCTCTAGCTCCTGGGTTTGTACACAGAGAGAAGAACTTTCTTTACAATTAAAGACTGAGGCAAAGAAGGCATTGAGTACCTCAGCCTTTTCATCATCCCCTGTAACTGCTGCTCCTTCTGCGTTCAATAGGGACTGTATGGTCTCCCTAGTCCTCCTTTTATTGTTTATATATTTATAGAAAGATTTTTTGTTATCTTTCACAGACTTTGCCAATCTGATCTCTAGCTGAGCCTTTGCCCTTCTGATTTTTTCTCTACACAATCTCACTTCCCTCCTGTAGTCCACCCAAGAGGCCTGTCTCCTCTTCCAGAGCTCATAAACATTTTTCTTCTTCCTGATATCACTCAAGATCTCTCTGTTCAACCACGCTGTTTTTTTCCCCTGCCGGCTTTTTTTTGTGGAACATGGGGATGGCTTTCTCCTGAGCTGCTGTTTGAAGAGCTCCCAGCCCTCATGGGCTCCCTTGCCCTTAAGCACTGTCTCCCATGAGACTTTGCCAACCAGCCTTCTGAAGAGATCAAAGTCTGCCCTCTGGAAATTTAATGCTACTGTCCTGCTAACCACCCTCTTCACTTTGCCTAGAACATGTTTCTTCAAATGCAGCTTTGTTTAGCTTCTCTACTGTGCCCAGGTGGCCAAGAAGGCCAATGGCATCTTGGACTGTATCAGAAGTTGTGTGACCAGCAGGTCCAGGGAGGTTCTTCTCCCTCTGTACTCGGCACTGGTGAGACTGCACCTCGAGTACTGTGTTCAGTTCTGGGCCCCTCACCACAAGAAGGATGTTGAGGCTCTGGAGCGAGTCCAGAGAAGAGCAACAAAGCTGGTGAAGAGGCTGGAGAACAGGCCTTATGAGGAGCGACTGAGAGAGCTGGGGGTGTTTAGCCTGGAGAAGAGGAGGCTGAGGGGAGACCTTATTGCTCTCTGCAACTACCTGAAGGGAGGTTGTGGAGAGGAGGGTGCTGGCCTCTTCTCCCAAGTGACAGGGGACAGGACAGGACGGATGAGAGGGAATGGCCTCAAGGGGGAGATTTAGGCTTGAGATAAGGAAAAAATTCTTCACGGAGAGGGTGGTTAGGCATTGGAACAATCTGCCCAGGGAGGTGGTTGAGTCACCGTCCCTGGAGGTGTTTAAGGTGAGGGTGGATGAGGTACTTAGGGGCATGATTTAGGGATTGGTGGGAATGGTTGGACTTGACGATCTGGTGGGTCTCTTCCAACCTGGTTATTCTGTGATTCTGTGATACTGTGATACTGTACTAGCAGGCTGTGTTGCCAAGTGAAGCAGTCAATCCTGCTCAGAACTGTGCCTGTCTTTTGCAAATACAATTTTAACTAAAGAAATTACTGACTTGCAATTCTGCTTTTAAATAAACACTGATATGATACCTACAAAGTTGTTTTTTAAGTTTATTATGCTTTTTAAGGCAACAACCCTAGCAGTCTCTAATACACAGGCAACACAATGTGCTGCACACTGTGCAAAGGCCCATGGAGTTTACTGTTAAAATACATTCATAGAAGAGATAAATGAATTTTCTTCCTCCTAATGACTTTCCTGACCACACAGAAATTTCTTTCTTCCCACCATCTCACTTCTCATAGGACAAACTGTTACTGGGCCCCTCATGAGTATCACTCTGTGAAAATGGTATGGAAGAAAAGCATGAAACTCTATGAACACAGTATGTGGTAAGTAACACCTAAGCCCTTAAACACCACCTGTGTGATTTCTGCTCTGCTCTCCACTTCATGCTTTTCTTCCTTCATAACTGAGCACTACTGCCTGCTGATTGGCTTCAGCAGTGCTGCGTAGTACACTTCTTGTTCTGTTTCTCCAAGAAGATGAAAGGTGTTGCAGGACATGCAAAGTTCTGTCCACAACGCAGTCTGTAGGATTTTTTATTTAGACTTTTGTAGTGCCAGGTTTTCTCACTGCTTTGTAATGATGTGATATTCAAATCTGAACTGGTAGATGTTACCTTAAAATGAACACTTCTGCCCCAACAGCAAAACCATGCTGATGACTGTTGCCTATTTTGTGAAGTGTCCTGAGATGGTGGCCAATGGAGGGTTGAACAAGAGCACAAAGGGAAGTAACTCCATGCAGCAGGCAATATAGGATTAAACCCCACATCCTGTGTTTTAACAGGTAACATGACACAGCTCTGTCTCAAGAGCGCTAGGAAACTGTTTCAAGTGTTTTAACACTCTAAGCAGCAGAACAGTCAATCAACAGTATGACCCACAAAAACACAAACCAAACAAGCTGACGGAAAAAAACAACAACTGCTTTAATGAACCAACTTCAGTTGGTTGTACAGCAAGTGAGCACGTGCTCAGGTGGCAGGTGACAACGCTGCAGGTGGTCGATGGGGAGCAGGCAGCCTTTACCATCACAGTCATTGCATCTCAGGTGCTCTTGCGATGACTGATGAGCAAAGAATTGATGTTAAAGAAACAGTTATAGGATAGCTACCTTACTGTTACTTCTCAGGAGTTTACTTAAAACGCTAGGTTGATGTAGGTATGAAGATGCCACATAGCAAATCGCATGAATTTGAAACATATAGCTACAATGAAAACTAAACATTTTCGGTTTTCCTGTGGTTATGAGCCTACAAGCCATTCCACAAAAGCAGATCTTTGTATCCTTGATTAACCTCAGTCAACTAACTTGAAAAGGGCTGTGTCTAAGATCTCTATCTGCAACCCTCAGAATACACTCTCTATAAAAATTGGGTTGTTGGCCAACTCTGATTGCTGCAATTAAGTTACATCTGATAGGAGCAAAATGTGTCCATTTGTGAGAATGTAGACTGAAATTTGCTTAGAGACCAGAACTGCACTATTTTTCTTGTAGCTTTTGTAGTCACTGCCTCAGCATAATTACCCTTTTCTTGCCAATGTCAAAGTGGAGTGGAGGAGAAGTTACTTTTCAAAAGGCAGGATAAATCCCCTTGCTTCTCACTTCCGAAGGCTTCAGTTTATGACTCACTGTGTCCACACTGAAGTGGTGATCACAACTCCAGACCTGATCCAAAACATATTGAAATCAATGGAAGTCTTTCCATTGTCTTTAATGGAAGCTAAGTCACGCCCTTAGTAGATACTAGCCATGCACATAACAAAACAACCCTTCAGTTTTGGATGGCAGAAAACACGGTCAGCCTGGAAACAGCGAGGATCCCTGAAGTCAAAGATTGTCTACAACAACAACAAAAAATGAATACAGGAAAAAAAGAACAGACAGATGCTTCAAGTGCATCTGTCTGCACTCTGCCTCTTTCTAGCACTATCTGTCAGCCAGAGCTGCAGCCAGAGCAAATATTTATCAAAAATGTAAAAAGAACTGATCTAGGTGAAAGCCAAAATCTGGCTCAGAGTAGAAAACGTAGAATAATTGTTCAACCTCAAAATAAAGTTTTCAAATAAAATAAACCTAAGCTTGAAGAAACGAGCTCAGTACAACTTAGAAGCTAGAAAAGGACTGCATTAGACTTCGTAGCAGTTTTATTCTTGTCAGACATGAAGGACTTCTAAAAGGGGAGTCCGAGCACAGCCAGTGTCACACTCCATGCTGTATGTTAGCAGACCACCAACAAACAACTGTGTGTCGTCTGACATTCTTCACATGGTTCCTATAGAATAACAGTAATAAAGAAAAAAAGCTCACAATGAGAGAAAGCTAAGCTTTAAAATGAGACCCATAAACCCGTTTTAAGAGCATTTTGGGCTGTCTCAGATAAAGGACGAAGGAAGAGCATGTACCTGGAAAGATTAAAACAATGACCATGATACTGGTAATGAATTGATCATTGAAAGGAAAACAGGCCAGGAGCAAAATGGAATATTGATCTTTCAATAGCAGGAATCATATAGTTTGGATGACACAGCATTTTGTAAGCTTGTCTTCACCTTGGCTTACTCATGTCCAGGACTGATGTGCTATCATTTGAACAATTTTTAAGTGGGAGAAGTGGAGGTATGGGCAGACTGGCCACCCTCCCACTGACAGGTATGTTGTGACATGATATCTGACAGTTCCTGACACCTTGGTACCAAGAAATACCTCATTTAGGAAGGCCTCTCGAGACTGATAATTTCTTCCATCCAGACTGTCAGGGCCTAAGCTTGGCAGGGTGAGGAGGAAAAAAAGAGGCCCTTCTTTGGTCAGCTCTTTCCTGCACTTATTTCTTAGCAAATCAAGAAATACGCAATAAAACAGGGATTTAGTTGAGTTAGGTACAGGCTTAACAGACACATACTGTATAAATTAAGAATACAGAAATATTCTAGGACTGGACAGCCTGTGCAGTATGAGTAAGTACCGCAGGTGACAGATGCATCCAGATCCCTGCACTGACTTAGCACTTATAGGAACTGATAATGACCAGAGAACTTGTAAAACGTGGCTCGAACTTGTTAATAAATTACAACACCCTCCCACTCCCTCATACATTATTCCTGCATCTGCACATAAACTCTTCATTATATTGATTATAGCTCATATCTTGGGCTGTTACTTTTTTTTTTTAATTCAGTTTCCATTTCATTCAAACAAAAAATAGTCAGAGGAAGACAATTATTTCCAAGGATAAATCACATCCAAGTGTAAAAAGCTGATGCTGTTGATCATAAATCTCTCAAGACCTATATATCTGCTGGGTAGGTAGATAAGTAGATAGGTAGGTAGATAGCTAGGTAGGTGGGTAGGTAGGTAGGTGGGTAGATTAGGTAGGTAAGTCGGTAGGTAGGTAGGTAGGTAGGTAGGTAGGTAGGTAGGTAGGTAGACAAACAGATAGATAGCTACATACATACATACATACACAGACAGACAGACAAACAGGTAGGTAGATAAGTGAGTAGGTAGGTGGGTAGATCCGTAGACAGACAGGTAGGTGGATAAGTAGGTGGGTGGGTAGGTGGATAGCCAGACAGATATACAGACAGGTAGGTAGGTAAATAAGTAGGTAAGTAGATAGATAGACAAGTAGGTAGGTAGGTAGGTAAGTCAGTTGGTAGATAGGTAGATAAGTAGATCAGTCAGTAGGTAGACAGACAGACAGACAGAGGCAGGCTGTGTCACGCCGGGCTTTCTCCCGCCGGTCGTTCCCAGCCTCTCCCCCCGCAGCCGCCACCCGCGCTGCCCGGGGGCCGAGGGACCCCCCCGCCCCCGACACACGGTCCCTCCTTCCCATCGCCCCGCCGGGAGGAGCCTCGGGGCTCCGCGCCCGCCGGCCACCTACTTCTTGCAGGGGATGAGCGCCTTCCTCTCCTCCAGGACGCGGAGGCGCTGGCTGGGGCCGTCGTAGGAGACGGCGGCGCGGGTGTTGCGGCCCGTGCCGTGGTCGTAGGTCACGGTGCGCCCTTCCCACTGCAGCGGCGCCTGGCAGGGCTCGGCCCCCGCCGCCCCGCCGTTCCGCGGCGGCAGCAGCAGCAGCAGCAGCAGCAGCGGCAGCGGTGGCAGCCCCGGCGCCATGCTCCGCACCCGGCTCCGCCTCCCAGCCCGCAGCGTCCAGAGGCGGCTTCTCCTCCGGCCGCTGCGGGAGGCAGCGCGGGGCGGGGAGCCCTGTGCCGAGCCTGCCCGCAGGAGAAGGACCTTGGCTTGTATCCGAAACGGCGTGGCCAGCAGGTCCAGGGAGATTATTCTCCCTCTGTACTCGGCACTGGTGAGACCGCTCCTCGAATCCTGTGTTCAGTTCTGGGCCCCTCACCACAAGAAGGATGTTGAGGCTCTGGAGCGAGTCCAGAGAAGAGCAACAAAGCTGGTGAAGGGGCTGGAGAACAGGCCTTATGAGGAGCGGCTGAGAGAGCTGGGGGTGTTTAGCCTGGAGAAGAGGAGGCTGAGGGGAGACCTTATTACGCTTACAACTACCTGAAGGGAGGTTGTGGAGAGGAGGGTGCTGGCCTCTTCTCCCAAGTGACGGGGGACAGGACGAGAGGGAATGGCCTCAAGCTCCGCCTGGGGAAGTTCAGGCTGGACATCAGAAAACAAAAATTCATGAAAAGAGTCATTGGGCACTGGCAGAGGCTGCCCAGGGAGGTAGTTGAGTCACCTTTCCTGGAGGTGTTTAAAAGACAGGTGGATGAGGCGCTCAAGGACATGGTTTAGTGTTTGATAGGAATGGTTGGACTCAATGATCCCGGGGGTCTTTTCCAACCTAGTGATTCTATGTGTGTATCTCTCTCCTTGCACCTGGGGCGGCTGGGAGGGTTTGCTTGCCCAGGTTGTCCCTGCGAGAGGTGATGCCACCTGCAAGGCCTCAGCTTGGGAGTGCTTCTGGGCACACTGTGTGGGCTTTGGGAGGGGATCATAGAATCACTAGGTTGGAAAAGACCTTCGAGATCACTGAGTCCAACCATACTTATCCACTACTAAACCATATCCCCAAGCACTTAATCTACCCATCTTTTAAATACCTCCAGGGCCAGTGACTTAACCACCTCCCTGAGCAGCCTCTGCTTGTGCCCAATAACCCTTTTGGAGAAGATTTTTTTTTTTTCTAATGTCTAACCTGAACCTCCTCTGGCACAACTTGAGGCCATTACCTCTCTTCCTATCACTTGTGAGAAAAGACCAACACTCACCTTCCTATAGCCTTCTTTCAGGTGGCTGTAGACAGCGATAAGGTCTTCCCCCCCCCAGCCTCCTTTTCTTTAGGCTAAACACCCCAGTTCACTCAGCCGCTCCTCATAAGACTTGGGAGGGAGTACACCAACAGGAGGGGGACCTCCTGGATGAAGTTGCTTTAATGTTGCTCTCGAGGGAGAAATTTACTTTTACCTTGCCCATGGTTCACATGCACAATGTCACCAAATGCCTGCATACCTTCATCTCCCACTGCCCTCTCAGGTCTCTCAAACGTTGTTTACTGCCCGCTTTGGATGAGCTTTCCTTTCATAGAGGGAGAGGGGAGCCTCTGCCCCACAGATACCCTGCAGCACCCTGGACTAAGGGCAGCTCACGAGCTGCTAACTGCCCCATGCTGGGGTTTCTTCTCCCAAGTGACGGGACAGGACGAGAGGGAATGGCCTCAAGCTCCCCCAGGGGAGGTTTAGGCTGGACATTAGAAAAATTTTTTTCACAGAAAGGGTCATTGGGCACTGGAACAGGCTGCCCAGGGGGGTGGTTGAGTCACCTTCCCTGGAGGTGTTTAAGGCATGGGTGGACAAGGTGCTCCTGTGGGTCTTTTCCAACCTAGTGATTCTATGATTCCTCAGGCCACTGCAATAGCTTGGCACTGAGTTAGTCTTGCTTTCTTGGCAAGTCCCTCAAAGACTGGGGTGGAGGAAAAAACTTTTCCCGTGAACAGGCACCGGAGTGGAGGGAGCTCCTTGCTCCCGCGTGGGCATTCTGCCCTGCTGTGTCAAGGGCTGGTGGCTGCGGAGCACTAGGGAAAGAAAAATTAGAAAGAAAAGAACCAAACCAAACGTATTGGAGAAAGCCTTAAATCCCTCCTCCCGCCACCCATTTACAGGTGAGACAGTGGGGGGGCAGCAACGGGGGATGGGGGGCGCGTCAGAGGAGTCCCCACCGCCTCGGGTCAAGACTCCACCGCTTCCCTCGTCCCGAAGGTAACTCTGCAACCCCTTGGAAACAACGGGAATAGCCGTCGGAGCTCCCCCAAGCCCGGAAAAAAAAAAAAAAAAAAAAAAAAAAAAAAGTTTCTCTTGGCTGTCCCAAGCCCGCAGAAAAGTTTTTCTCGGGAAAAGCGGCAGCGTAAAGTTCATCCCCGCGAGAAGGGGACCCTGCGCCCCTCTCCCCTGCGGCAAACGCGTGTGGTTTGGGTTTGTTCCCCCCCCAGCCGAAATGTGTGACCCAGATGAAAACTGGAACGGAACTGGAGCCGCGGACGAGAGACGCAGTGATGTCGCCGGCGGATTCCCCGGGTGGAGGTGATGTCAGCGTGCCTGCCCAGCAAAACACACACACACACGCACAGCCCGCACCCCCCCGCCCCGAGGAGCGGGGCTGCCAAAGGGAGCGCGATCGCCCCCCGCGTCATTCGCGCCGCCGGTATAAACGCGGGGCCGCGGGGCCCATGGCTGTCGGCGCGGCGGCTCCCGCGACTCGCCTGCAGCCGGGAGGCAGCGCCGCTCCGCGCCCTTCGGCGGGCAGCCGCGGAGGAGGAGGAGGAGGAGGATGCTGCGCGCCTTGGTGGCGGTGTCCCTGTGGCTGCGGGTGAGCCCGCGGGCGCAGGGCGCGCCGTGCGAGGCCGTGCGCATCCCCATGTGCCGCTCCATGCCGTGGAACATCACTCGCATGCCCAACCACCTCCACCACAGCACCCAGGAGAACGCCGTCCTCGCCATCGAGCAGTACGAGGAGCTGGTGGGCACCGGCTGCAGCCCGGTCCTCCCTTTCTTCCTTTGCGCCATGTACGCCCCCATTTGCACCTTGGAGTTCCTCTACGACCCCATCAAGCCCTGCCGCTCCGTCTGCCAGCGCGCCCGCGACGGCTGCGAGCCCATCATGCGGCGCTACAACCACAGCTGGCCCGAGAGCCTCGCCTGCGACGACCTCCCCGTCTACGACCGCGGCGTCTGCATCTCCCCCGAGGCCATCGTCACCGACCTGCCGGAGGGTGAGCGTTCCGGGGGTTGTTGGGAGGCAGGGAGGGTCCCCTCTGCCCCCTTTACGTCCCTGACAACTGTCCTTTCCCTCCCAACCCCCCAACCCCCACCGCGCCTCTGTTTGCAGATGTGAAGTGGACAGACTTCACACAGGGCGTGCTGGTGCCGGACAGACCCCCGGAGCCCAGCTGCAGGAGCCGCGGGCAGGGTGAGCCTCGAATACCCCCCATCTCCCCTTCCCAGGGGAGCCGAGCCCTCTCTGACACCCCTCAACCGTTTCCCCTTCTCTTCCTTTGAAGAGCGATGCAGGTGCAAAAAGACAAAGCCTACACTGTCAACCTACCTGGCCAAGAACTACAGCTATAGTAAGTGCACGGGGTAAATGCTTCTCTTTGTCCATCTCGCGACTCTCTGTGCCCCCTGTGAGTTAGTGGGTGCTGCGTTCACACCAGGAATGGTCCACGAAGCGAGGCGTGAGGACACCAGTCCACCGCAGCCTTTCCAAGTGGGTTTTTGCTCGAGGGCACTTGACTATCCACTTCCAAAACCCACTATTCGCGCACACCTCGTGCAGGCAGTAGTGGTGAGGGTGCAGATGATAGTATGTTTCTGAATAAAGCAGTGAGATGTCAGTAATATACGCTGGGATCAACAGGTCGCTCTGCAGAAAGGGTACTTGTGACTGTAAAGGTCTCTCTAATGAGTGCGATTACGTCTAAATATGGGCATGACCATGTGTGGCCAGCTCCTGTTTTCATCCAGCAGGTGGGGTAAACAGAGGTTTATAAATAAATTTATTTATAAATAAAACTTAAATATATGAACAAATTCAAAGTAGGGTAAAAAGTGATTACCTATAAATTCGTATATTCCTTAACTTACTAGCCAGAGTTTTATCTGGCATGGAACTGTCAGAGATTAATTGAATTCAGTGACAACGTGCATCATCCTTCCGAGGAGTTGGCCAATAGTTTTATTTTATGTTGCATGGCATAGTGGCAATACAAGTGAGTTTTCACCCCTCTTCCCCCCTGGCTCTGCTGCCCACTGCCCTCTGTTTTTCTGATGCTGGGAGTCAGGAAGAAGTCTAATTAAGATCAGAAAAATACCAGTTTAAATGTCTGTACTGTCAACAGAAAAATCCTTGTTAACTATTAATTTAACATGTGTTATCATGCTCTTTTGCACTTTATGGGCTTATTCTCAGGTGGAAGTTGTTTCTTAAAGGGATTTATTAATTTCTTGTGCAATACAGTTATTATATCTACTCAATTCCTAATTGCCTGCTATCAAATGAAAGTAAGTTTGTAGTTACTTGGTTACTTGCTTCTTTATTAGTATAGAGAAAAAAAATCAAACCCTAGTTTGGTGGGAATAATCAAGCTGAACATCTGATTTAGGTAATTATACACTTTTTTTTTGTTATGATGTTTTTGTGCGCTTATGCAATCTACTCTTTTTATATAATTCCTTAATCTATCTCAGAACAATGTAGTAATGTGTTCAGGCTGGACAATGAACTTCCACACTTGTCTGAAATACAGGAAAAAGCAGTGATACAAAATGACTATTGCAAAATGGAATACAGGTGTATGTCATAGAAAGTCTGATTGACTTTATATGAAGACTTTAGTGGGAGTGTTGCTCGAGTAAGAACTCTAATCTGTGGTGCAATATTTATTTCCATTGAATTTGCGAAATCAAGACTTTGTTTCTGAGGTGTGGATTTTTATTCAGCCTCCTCTGATGTAAATAGATATGCTCATATGGGAAATGAATTGAGAGACAAGATAAAACAGAACAAGTTGCAAATATACCCCAGTTGGGTTTTTTTGTTTGGGGTTTTTTTTCCCAAAATCTTTAAAAATGATATAAACAGACATTGTATTTTTAGCTGGTTAGAACTTGGATTCAATCAGGCTTGAAAATAGATTGTACATTTCCAAAACTGAAATCCCTTGTGTTTTGTGGCTGTTACACATGTCCTGATAAAGTTAGCCCATAAAACCCAGACTGCATTAAAATTACTGGTCTTCTGTTTTCTACATGTGAGGTTTATTCCAAATGTTAGGAGGTCCATTTGAAGGCTTTGACCTAGTGACTGTTAGGGGCAGTGGCGATGCAGGCTGATCACCTCGTGGTACATACACTTCTCATGCTTCTTTCATTGAAGAATTTTGAGATGATAGGACCCCTGCTGTTTCAAAATTTCCTGGAGACAAAGTCCTTCGTGTGAAAATCATGCTTCATTTCTCTGATACGGTCCCAGGAAAGAAGGGTGAAATGCTGCATTAGTAGGTACTGCCAGGGTTTGTAGGTATAAAGTCAGCTGGGCTTCATCTTCAGAGCAATCTATGGAGTTTCACCTTTTTGCAGACATGCAGTTTTCCTCAATAAAACATAAAAATATGAACGTGAATTCAGGGGCAGAAGAACCCTTATCAGTGTCTATTTTATATGATGATCTTACTACTGATGAATAAAACAAAGGCAAAAGATGAAAAAAGTATGGACTAGGCAAATAATGACAATCCTAAATTTCTTAGTTTTTGAGCACTTGTTTCAAATCTTCCCTTCTTTCTTATATTTAAGAAAAGGCTTTAGTTCCTGGATGCATCCTCCAGGGAAATGATTTTTTCATTGAAAAGACTGAACTCACATTAACTGTCTGTGAGGTAAATTATTCATTACTTGATTGGAAATAGCCAGATGTGGCTATAGAATAGGTCCAATTTATGCAAGGAGTTGTTCAAGTCGGAGTCAAAGGAATTGTTTGTGCGTGTGACTCCAGGCGAGATCACTTGGCCTGATCTAGCAAAGATTTAAGCATATGTTTAATTTCACAGTTGTCAACAGTCCTACTGAAAACCAAATTGGGATCAAGCCTCTGTTATTCTAAGCCACTGTACATGTCCACACATGAAGAAGTAGTTCTAGTTTCACAGATAAAACAATAACTTTCCATTTAGTGTGTTTTATTTAATTTTGAGATGTGTTTAAATTTGTAAGACTGTTTGTTGTTCTCACACCTGTTTTTCTAATTACAGTAATTCATGCTAAAGTAAAAAGCATAGAAAGAGGGAACTGCAATGAGATAACAACTATGGTTGAAGTCAAAGACATACTTAAGTCTTCCACACCAATTCCTCTGTCTCAAGTGCCTCTTCTTACAAATTCCTCCTGCCAGTGTCCACCTCTTCAACCAAAGCAAGATGTTCTCATCATGTGCTATGAATGGCGCTCAAGGTGAGCACTGGTGATATGGTGCAGAGAATTCTTATAGCCAGCTGCGACAGAGGACCAGCAAAGCTCCCTTCCTCATCATGAACATGTTTTGCTGATAGTTTTTCTTAGGATAGCTCATACATACACCTATATGTTTGAATTACCTTTGCATTTAACTTCTTGCACTTACTTAGCCTCAGCCTTGTGTCATGATGTGGTGTTTACAAAACCTGGCTCACACATGGATGATAAAACCTAGTGGTATTAGGTGCCGACAGCGTATTATTTAACGTATCGTGCAGCAGTTCAGGAACCTCCAGCTGTTTGTGAGCATTTTTCGAGGACTGCTTTCCATAGATGTGAGCTGCTTTGTGTGCTACAAGCCTGATGGTGGCTATAGATGGTCATTTGTGTTGGCACACGTGGAAGGCATAGTTCTCACTGACCACAGGAGTGGGGACAGAAGGTGACACACATCATCTGTCTGCAGAGGTGCTAGAGACAGAGACAGGCGTTCTCTGCTGGCCTATCCATACTTCGGATTGGTGCCATCAAGTGAGATGTTTCTGATCCCACAGCTGTACCGGGACCAGCCAAAGCTGCAGCCATTGGAGCTCCAGCTCCCGGATGGCAGATGAAAAGTAAATACTCTCAGAGCAGCTTGCCAATTCTGCTGTATGATTAGAAGAGAAAACAAAACTAAGTTTACCAGATCTTTCATCTGGCAGTCAGCCCAGCCCAGGCATGAAAGGAAATCCAGCATTCTGGTCCAGAGAGGAGGGAGTGATGAATCACAGCTCCCTTTTCTCTCTGGGTTCTTGAGGCAGAAAGGTACATCCCACCCTTGTTAGCACCAGAAGTGTACCAGTAGCAACGGATGCGAACAGGACAGGTTGTGGCTGCTGGGTACGGATGACTCTGTGCTGTGCATGAGAGACAAGGCTGTTTGTACAATATGCAGGCTGGTTTTGAGTATAGTGCTATGACTGTTACTTGAACACGTGCACTCATAAGGGCCATTGAACATCTGTGCAAAACTGCTGGGCCATATCCGTGTTTTCAATAAGGTTTATGTTGATATTTTGAAAGCATTTTTTAGGTGTTTCTCAAAGTTGCTATCTGATACCTTTTTTCCTTAACATTTTTTTTGTGAGGTAACAAGCACCGTATTTTATTGTTAGAGGGCACCTTGCCACTCCAGGTATGGAAGTATTTCACAAAGTTTAGTTCAGAGCCTTCTTCTTGTGTTAGCCGTTTTAGGCATACGTGCTCTCAGTCACGGAGAAGGACCACAACTGGGGTTGCTATCGAGGACCTGAAGAGCTTTGTTGGAGAGGACCCTCAGGAGGCTGTCAGGGAGGGGAGATTTCAAAAGTGAAAGATTGCAATCTGCTTCTCCATTACTATGGAAAAACACATCATTCACTAAGTATTTTGTGAAGGTTTTTAAAGGTCACTGAGGTTTTTGATTTCATATAGTGTACTAAAATGGATTTGGGAAAGGAACATAAACTATTATATGAGTTTCCTGTTGAACTCCGTGGCATGCAAACAGAAGGTTTTGAGTTACAGCAGCTTTTTAAAATGCCAGAAGCAAAATTGGTGGAAGCTGTGTCTTCACTGAAGTCAATGGCAAAACACCCATTGCCCATCAACAGGGTTGAGGTCTCACTAATTTGACCTGAACAGAACCTGCAACAAACGTACACTGTGTTGTGGTTTCATTCATCATGATATGGTCTTAGCTTCAATCCTCTATGTTAATTCTCTAATCTTTCCTCAGAAAGAAAAGGAGACGTATCTCATGATGGTCTTGATTCTGCAGGGCTTGCTTTCACTGTAGTCCTTTTATGTTTGGGCAAAGGGATGCAGAGTGGCTACTGTAGAAGCCGTTTAAGACATACACATTTAATAGTTACTGTTTTGTTTTATTTATTTCATGATACCTAGACACAGGAGCTAGCCAAATTGCATTGGTAGGCAAGGATAATATGTCTTCTAAATTCACTTTAAAGCACTCCTTCAGTAGTTACATATAGGAAATACATAATACTGTCCTCATGTATTTGTAGGTGAAAATGAAGAAGACTAAGTTCTCAGATAATGTGTTATGATTTGTCACTTGAGCTGTATTAGTTGGTATATGTGAAACAGCTTTTTTAATTCCGAAATAAGATTTATTAGTTTAAAATACTCTTCTGCAAACAAACATACAGAGAATCATATAGAGAAGATAAAGAAAATTATATGTACATATACATTTAAACAGTTTCATGGGATGTTACCCAACCCATCACTTTCTGTTAACAGTGATCAAGACAGGACAATTTTCCCCTGCAGAATAGCTGCAGGTGAGGTCAAAGGGCTCTAAGTGTTTTTTCAGTACTGGCTGTGCACTGCAGTTTTGGCTGTAAAATGTGATTTCTTTTGAAAACTATTTTTTGATTTTACAGAGTTTAGAGCAGCATTTCAGAAGTATCAATATAAGCATGTAGAGAAACATTAGAAGGCTTTAGAGGTGGTGGAAAGTATTTTTCTGCCTATTGTCCTATAGACAGAAACTGTCAGTACCAGTACTTGTGGAACATTTCAAGTTCAATCTGTGATAAATTGTCTAGAATGACATCTCAGGAATCAAAATCAGAAATATCTACAACATGTATTTATTTCTTAATTTTCAGGTTGATGCTTCTTGATGGATGTCTAGTTGAAAAATGGAAGGATCAACTAAACAAAAGATTCAAGGTAAACACAACCAAAGGAGAGAATGCTGATATACTGGATAAAAAGTTGAACATTTTTCTTCTACTTCAGCACTGAATAACTTGCTTGACTTGCAGATATCCATAACACCTCTGAGTATTACTGTTTTCACTTTAACTCTTTCATACCAAATAATTACATGTAAGTGTGAGTGAATATTTGAAAATGTTAGTCTTGCATTTTGAGGTGTCTAAAAGTTTATTTCTAGTTTATTTCTATTTTATCTGCTAACTGTCCCTAAATAGAATGGTTGGATGATTTTTGTGTGAACTCTGACATTACAATAATGACTCTAGGAGTTTGTTTCCTATCACCGCTAAGACAAATAACTCTTGGGTGATCTGTGGATGAGTATGTAGTCTGCATTGGGTAAGAAGGGAAGTTAAAATCCATTCCACTGAACAAATGGGCTTTGCTGCATTAAAGATTGAAGACTGGAGACACACTCTTCTCACCAGTTGCTTCCCAGTGAGGACTAACTTAAAGTACTTGGCATCCCATCACTAGTTTCAGGGAACATAGGAAGAAAAAGTCTTTAGTACAGAGACCTGGGAGGAAGGAACAGCAGATGCCCCTGCTTTTGCGGGGGGCTTCAGGACAGCACTTGCTATCACACCCTACTTGTAAACTCCTCTTCGTAATGGAAAGAAAGGATAGATCAAGACAATGTCTGACTCTTCCTCAAAGTTCTAGAGATGGAAGAAAGTTATTTCTGGAATTCAGAAAAGGTTTCAGAGCATTAAGGACACACACATATATTAATTTTAATTATAAGCTGACTGGCAACTGATAGAGAGGAGGAAAAAAGGTGCATGTTTCCATCAGTAGAAACTTTTAGATTATAGACTAACATCTTGCAGGAAATATATTTGATGCTTTTTGTCATTCCCTTTTCTCCTTACTTACTCATAATAAACCTATGTGTAAAGAAGAAAAACCATGCCTTAGATCTTTTTAAATACATTGCAATTGCAGATGATACCATGTGGGATTCAGGAAAATACTGACATATGACTCAGATTCTTGAAATCCCTTAGCTGTCAACTTAATGGCCTGTTACTGGCACATGGTGTGTTTTAATGGCTTCTTCACACTGTTTTGTCATTTCTAATTGTGTCTTGAAACCTATTTGTACATTCGTTTCCAGACTGCCAAATAGATGCATGACTGCCAAGCAAAATGTTTCTCAAAGCACGTGTAATTCCCTCTGATATTAACAGATTTAAAAATTAAATCCTCCATTTAAACACATTTGGGGTGTGACACACCTAAATGCCTGCCGATAGTTTTTGTTTTATAAAGGTGTGTTTAATGATCCTGACTACACAAAGATAGCCATTATGGAGCTAAGTGTCACAGTAGCTTCATTTTAACATCTATCATTCATCTCTGAAAGCTTATATCCAACTTTTATACTGAGTTAGCACTTAAAATGAATGTTTTGAGCTGTCTGTGGACAAAGGAAGACAGCTGTTAACATAACCACAACATGGCTGGTTTCTTCTCTAGCCAGGACAAGAGTCTGAGTTGCAACAGGGTCAATGCAGAGATACTAAACAGGAAAGCTGGAGAGCACTTCTGTTGCTCTGATCACTGGGAAAAGCCCCTGCCTTTAGGAATTTCAGAAGAGAAAGTTCATGAACAGAAGGGAGACTTTTCCCAGGTTCTGTTGTCTCCTCTGCTTTCCTTAAAATATTTCTGTTCCTAGAGGTGAAAGATTGCAGTCTCTGCTGCAATGTTGTGGATCTCTCCATGTTTTGGACCACCTAACCACTTAACATCACTGTAAAAACTTGTTTTCTAACCATTGCACTTTCGGGTTTGGAAATCTGACAGCTATTCTCTTTGGCAGGCTTATTGATCTAATTGCTTTTCAAGTTTCTCAAAGATGCTGCTGAATATAGCTGCAGGTGCATTATTCACAACCATCTCACTGCAACTCTGAATTCTGTGATTTCAGGGCTCACCTTGGTTATTTGTCTGTAATATAAGCTCTTTCATGCCCAGTTCTCTCTACACCAGGTAAAAGCAGAACCAGAAAGTAAATACCACTTTCCCTCACTGATGTATGCTTAAATATACATTGTGAAAGGATAATTTGCTGTGTGCAGACTTTTCTGACGAATAATCAAATAGCACATTCAGTAAGACAGCAAAGATGGGGTTTGCAAAGGAGTCCCAGTGTGCAGATCCTGTCTTTTTTATGCATGGTGCCAGGTCCCCTGGATTTCTAAAAAGCATGTACATGAGATGTGAATTCACATGCAGCATGCACACAAGATTACTGGTTGTGATTTTCATCAGCTGGTATCGTACAGATTCCCCTGCCCAAGAGCATCTGGCAGATTGTCCCGGCAGACAGCCATAACATACAGACATGCAGGATAGAACACGTAACCATTAAAAGCAGCACTAGAATCAGTGGTTCACGATAGCTTTGATGAAGATATAATTATTTATGATTATGTACTTCTCTAACTCAGCCTCTTTGTCTTATGCATTTCCACAGAGATGGGAACAGAGACTACAAGAACAGAAGCTGCGGACGGCCCGCAGTAAGAACCAGAATGCAGGGCACAGTGGTCGGAGTGGAGCCCCGAAACCATCAACCAAGAACAACAACCCACTGCTCAGTGGCCCCAAAAAGACCATTAAAATAAAAAATGGCCAGAAAGAAATCAATCCTAAAAATGTATGAGTGTGAAATTTTTAAAAAGAAAGACTTTTCCTGCATGATGAGGGTCACAATCTGGCTTGATCAGCATGATTTATTAATACAGAACTCATCGACTTTAAAAACTCATGGCAATTTCTACATAGACATTTTTGCTGCACTATACTTTTAAAAGGTTTGCTTTTCTTTTCAAGCCACTGCAAGCCATAGAGTGTAGGCTTGCATTAATATGTGACAGGCACATTCAAGCTGACTGAACTTTCTCTTAGGGCTGTGATTTGCAGTACCAGACAGATCTAGCTTTGGCTGTCAGAGACTTTAACTCCTGCAGATTGCCTGCCCTGCTTCATTGCCAGAGGTTGGAGAGCTGTATGACACATCTCTTTTTTCCTCACAAAGTGCACTGGTTTAGTAGTTGGTGAGTTTGAGTTACTCTGTGAAGTTGGTCTGGTGAACTGGGAACCATGACAGCTGAGGAACAGGAGAAGGATGGTACCTCTGGCAGACATCTGGGGCAGCAACCGCTGTAGCTGCTGGAGCTGAATCTATCTGCTATTTGGAATCACAGCTTTGTTCAGAGCATTCAGCAGCATAGTTTACCAATAAGCATCTGGGTATGCATTATGTGATTTTTTATGTATGTGCCAGAAATATGCTCACAGCATTAGTATTTGATCTTGTGGGTTTGTGTAGCAAAAATGCCTTGAAAGCAGACAGTTTATTTTTTTTATTTTACTTCAGGCTGGCTTCTGTTGTTATAATTTCAAATATATTTAAGCATCTAACTGAAAAATCAGTATTTTTTAAAAGGATCAATTCAACTGAAGCAGACCTATAGAGTTCTTAAAAGTTTGCAGTAATATTGCTTTGTTATGAAAACTGGAATAAGAGCAACATTCTAAATGTAACTGACAGCTACTGTACAGTATTAAAGAGAAGATAGGGCCTCATATCGTTCAGTGTTCATTTGGATAATTTTTTATTATTTGACACTGTATTTCTAAATCTTTCTCTGATACCAAATAAATAAATAAATACATACATAAATGAGGCTTGTCCCTAATTCCTGAACTCAAAACTATTATCTGCAGTTTTGCTGATCACAAGGTAACATTTACCCTGCAAAGTATCATAGACAAAACAGATGCTTTTATTTATGTACTGTTTCACTGACAGCATTTGCTGTGTGACGTATTAAAATAGCTAAAGTGATGTAAATCTAATTAGCATAATTGTAAAATGGCATGCATGATATTTCTGTCCAAGCCCCTAGATGAGCCAATATGACCAGAACAGTGTGATTTCTGCTGACACCTGAAGAGTTCACATGCATTAAAGTTGTAAGAGCTCATGATGGACATCTTAAAAAACTTCAAGAATTCCTGCAGCAAAACTAATATTTTGACTTGGCACTTCTAGTACCTATAAACCAAAATGAGCCTTTCTAAAGTAGAGGTTGTCATGTAAATCAGGCAAGTTTGAAAATGCTGACTTAAGTAAGCATGACCTAAAATATCAGTATCGTTGGTAAGCTTCTAAAATCGTTTTATCTACTGTGTAGCAGGTTTTAAGCCTTGATTACCTCTTGATCCCAATTTTAAGTACACCAGTAAATATGTATAATGTTAGCTACTAAAAATAAACAACAGTCTTATCAATGGGATATTGAAATAACAAGTTCCAAAGTTGTGATGTTTCACTTCAAGAAGTTCTATTCTGAACGTCACTGAGAGTTGTGTTTGTTAAATGAAACCTTTGGAACAGCTAGGTAGACTTTATAGCAACATTGTATATTATTTTACAACTGTTAAAATTAAACATTTTGCATTTTTTGATATCAGAGAAAAAAATGAAAAAAATATTTCCTACAGAGAATTGTCACCATTCCTTCTGCAAGTTACGATCATTGGACTTTGATGCACCAAAACCAATGTTTCCAAACTTACTGACATTTCTATGCTTTATACTGACTAACTTTCATTCTGATCAGGTAAAAATATGGAATAATGGAAGGCAATACAACAAAAAAATCAGGGGACATTATAGTATAAGAACAGATGTGCAGACAAAGGGAATGAATTAGTAAGGTTTCCCTTACTCTTTTTTTTCCCTCTATATCTTTCTCTTTTTTTCTACTTTTTAAGAAGCCATGGGTCAACCCACACCAACACTAATGCAATTCACTCCATATTGAAAAGCCTTTACAATTATTAAACCACTGTGACATCAGACGCTGGGTGAATCCAGACCCTGAACATCCCTGCTCTCCAGTCCATTGCCCTTCCCTTGTGAATATGCACAATGGGTTTTAGAGCTGCAAACGGATGTTCAAGCAAGCAAATGCATTCTCCTGCATTCTCCCACAGCCAACTCGCCACTGCTGCTCCCCAGATTGTGGCAAAAAGCCAGAGTCACCTCTCCCTTGTGTACATCTATGGCCAGCTGTAGTCATTGCTGTGCTAGTGCACCCTGGGTCGTAAAATCTCTGTTTAGCTAAGTGGGCAAATAGTCTGCTGATGGAAAAATGTAATTACTCTACCTGTTTACAGCTGGAAAAATCAACAGGCCAAAACTTGAAGTGTCAAATGTTTTTTGTCCGTAACACAGCTGCCTTCCTATTTAGGGCCTTGACATATTTTTTCATATAAAATAAAAATTGCCTGGAACATCAAGCAGATGCCTCTAGTGCTTTTCTTACTACCTCCTAAACACATGTACCTGGTTTGGTAAAAAGTACCGTTGAATATTTTCACTCAATGTTCTAAACTCAGTTCCAAAAGAATGAAACCTGAAAAAATATTTACTCTAATTATGAATAATTGGCACTGATCTAGAAGCTCACTGTAAAAGCAGGTCAAAACTCTTTTACGAATCACATTACCAAACCTTCATAAACCTCCCTCCAACAGGACCTGAATGACCCGGTCACTTTAATTGAACTCAGTGTTGCAGTTTTGTTACTTTTGTCCAGTGGTTTTATATAATTGAGAAATACTTCCTGTATAAATAAAAAGAAGATTTTCTGGTCCAAAATACTCAAACAGCTCTTACATTATTTTACTCAGTGTTGTAACCTAGATTCCAAATGAATGAAACCTGAAAAAATATTTACTCCCATTATGCACAACTGATACACACTTTTTGGTTGCGTTTAGCTGTTGAATGCAAATGCACATCTGAAAACGTTTCCTCAACCAGATTTTTCTGGTAAACCATATCAATTCCAATTACATTTGTAAATAAATAAAAATCCATAAATATGAGTCAACAAATATTCAAAACTATGTTTCCATTTATGGTAAAAAACAATAACTTGCAAGGACCTAAAGATAAGTATTTCTTTTCCAAAGAGGTTGATTATTTCCAATTAGACCTTGTCAAGACTCTACACTTAATTTCAACTGCTGACACAGTATTTCTTGTAAATTAAGTGCCAGCCTGTTGGAAGGTGAAACAGGATTTCAAATTTGCTTCTTAGAGATGCAATAATTTCAAGGAGTTCCTGGTAATCTATTAATATCAAACTAGCTCCTGTTGTTGCTGCTAAAAGGGTTGGAAATAAAACAGGATGGCGATAAGCATACAGGAAAGCATCTAGGAGGGAGGACACACTCCTTTTCTCTGGATGAGAATACTAAGATCAAACCCTGAAAGTACCTTAAATATGTCGGATGGTCTGTGCTACAGATAGAAAGTTAATGGATGCATCAGAATGATCAAGAGATGTCCCAAAGAGACCAACACCCTAAGTATCTGGATTCCTTCAGGTTACAGTATGATGAGAAGTTCAGCTTCTAGATGCTCTGAGCACATCAGTATTTATCCTCAGAGTAAGGTATTTGGGAAGCTAATAATTTCCTCATAAGAAAAGTAAAGATAGGTACTTGCGAAGTCTGAATTGCCAGTGTAGCTCATTTAGCTGTCAGAGCAAAGAAAAAACAGTGAAGCAGTACACAACCACAAGCTGATTGATTCCATCTTCTTGGCAGGGAAAAAGCCTTTTCCCCTCTTCTCTTATTTTATTATGCAGTAATTCAGTATATTCACTACAATCCGACACACTAGTTCTTCTCAAAAAGCATTTTGAGATTTATCATTCTAAACTGAAACAGATCTTTAATGTAGTCTTGATGTCAGATTATGGTTTCATTAAACTTCCTAAACAAGGAAATACTTGGTCTATTGTACAAATAAACAAGCCCTGAGGTTTAATTTCTCTCCTACTGGGACAAAAATAAGAAGAATAATTATGTTAACTTTTGTTAATGCTGGAAGAATTTTCATCACATATGTGCACCACCTAATTCTGTGCTGAACCACAAGGTATTTTCTAAATAAATGGTTGTGAAGATAACATTCTCCTTTGGTCTGACATTTAAATATGAGATAAAAAGACAACATCAGATGTTCTGTAGGATTTGTAGGTAGAGGAGTTATATAAATTTAATTTCAAGAAGATTTTCTTCTGGGAGGCTCAATGGAATTTATGTTGGAACACACTCCTCCTGACTGTATAAATGCAAAAGCTTCTTGATATTGTCACAAGTTCTCACATTCTTAAAAATTACACCCATATCTATCTCACAATAATACAAAACTCAAAGAACAGTGGAAGGCAGTCTAAATAATGTGTACACTACCTAACTGTTGAGTTAAAATTACAAAGAGACAAAATAACCTCATAAAATATTGACACTACTCTGTAACCCACGCTTTTGAATATCTGATATTTTGATGACTCTACGAAAGTCTGTGTCTCAAAGATGTAAAATCTTCATGAATCTGAAGCTTTTTATCAGCTGATTGAAATTTTTATTTTTTTTGTTTTGAAATGTATCTCTTAAATTCCTCTTTTCCAAAGATACATTAAGATCAAGAATATACTTAGGAGAGGCAAATAAAAATTACTAAATTAAATGTTTCCACATTTCAGTTTGGGTTTGGATGCTTATGCAATGTGAAGACAAACTGTCATAGGTCAATGTATAACATTTCAATGTAACCTACTGGATCATTTTAACCAAGCACAAAGCAGGGATCATAACTGACACACATGAATTTATGAACCCAAATAACTGAAATCCTTCAATGCTATATAGTTAGAGCAAACAGAAAAAATGCTATATTGTTTAAGAGTGATGCAATGGAGAATGAAACAAGATAGTTAAACAAGCAATACCTCAGTATGTAAAATTATATCACAAGGCAGAGCTTGTCTACTACAGCTAACTGAAATTTCTAAGAGCAGTGCAATAAATGATCCACAGGATTCAAAAACCACATATAATACCTATCAAGCTATTTGATTATGAACTTCCATCGGAAGCTTCATGAACTCTTAATAAGACATAGACACATATTACAAATATTTTTTTTTCAGCATTTCTGCTCCTGTCAAAAAATAATCCCATTTAAACTTTCAACATTTTTATTTGCCCCATTGGTATAGAAGCCATTAATTCTAGCCATGATCTTGGGAAAAGAACTGCATTGACGTATCTGAAATTGCCTTACTCAGGCTTTTTCTGAGACTACTTCTTCGTTTAAAGTACAGTGTGCCAGCACCCAAAAGACTCAGAGTGTTGAAATGATGCCAGGAAGAACAGTTTTAATAGGTTTTTATAGTAAAGAACAAGCCAAAGAACACACAGCAATTCTGAAGTATGCTTCTCAGAACTCTCCTCACCAAGACAACATATAAATTCTCACTAATCACAACTTCTTACAGGCTAGCTAGCTTCAAGTTGAGTTTATGGCAATAAGGCATCTGTGGGTGAAAATGGGCCACTAGGATAATGCTCAGTCCAGCTTCTGCTGGAGGAATGTCTGAAATAACAAATGCCCCATTACAACAGAAATATTTGTCGGGAAGCTCTTTAAAACAGCTAGTTGTACTAAATACAATCAGAACAGTAAAGAAAGTGTGAGAAAGGCTTTGCACTTCTAATCAATGCCTTAAGTAAATAGCTTTCATTGAATGCCATTCTTCAGTATCTCAACAGTCTTGGACAGCAAAATTTAGGATATATTCACTACAGAAGAATATTTGTGTCTTTTATGAAAGTCAGCCAAATTAGACTGAGACAGGACATAAATTCACTAGTTCGGCAAGTAGGTATATGTCAAGAATGGCTGTTACATAAGAGCTGACTGTATTTTACTTCATCTGATGTATCTGAACTGAGTAAATTGACTGGATGGGACCTTCTAGTTTATTTTCCTGTGACAGTAAATGTTAGAAGATATTTACAGAAAGGATAAATAAACAATGTGAATGTTTTGCAGGGCCTTGAAGGAGCAAATAGGCTTTAATAGTCCTGAGCAGTCTCACCGGGGGTGCACACCCATTCTGTTGGCCAATGGGCCCAGAAGCCCTAGTTAAGCTCACACTTGGCTTTGCCCTTGCCTGAGCTATGATCTATCTCTGGCTTTCTTGCCAGTTCTTCCTGACTGGACTCTTGAATAGGTCCTGGACTTAGTTCATAACTTGCTTTGTCTGGAACTGTTGATGGACATGCTGCCCAGTTCTACTTGGATGCCATGGTGCTGTGTCCCACAGATAAGGACATGGCCTGTGTTACAGTCATGCTTGGCTCCTGACTCCTACTTCGTTGTGGAGCATTCCTACGCTTGCTGCTGCTCCCTGCCAACATTGTAGCAGTGCTTCCACTGCCTTTCAGCATCTCTCCTTCGTAAGCTGCCTAAACTGGAGGACTCGATCCATATCACAGTGCATGCATCATTAGTAGTGTTTTAATGACCTTGCTCGACCCTAGGTTTTGTGTTTTTTTTAAGGTGGTTATATATAGAAAAAAACCCTTACTCATGGAACTATTGGAAAGGCATAGATCTGTTACAGTGATAAAAGAAAAAACTGTCTACGTAATACACATAAAGAAATCATTACTAACATCAAACTTCTAGCAGATATTAATGGCTACGTTGATACATTTTGCAGTGTGGCAAAGCTGATAAAATCTGGCTGACAAAAAAAATAGTGGGGTATGAAGGAAAATGTGTGTATATAGAGTCTTAAATATAGATGTTGGGTAGATGAATGCATCTAATTACATAAACATCAGATTTCAGAGATTGCATCTTTATTGTTCAATCTATATCAATCTCTCCAAATAGGTACTCAATACTTTTCAGTGCATGTTCTCTATCGGATGATCCATGAACAGCATTATGCAAAATATCTTCTGCAAACTGAACTCGAATTGATTCAGGAGAGATCTGTTTTGTAATGGCTGGATCAGCTGGACAAGTAAGTTGCCTCCACTCTTCCACAGCATTTTCCTTTGTTAAGACCATTATCACTGATACGCCCCTGTAAAATCAATATAATTAGCTCTTTTACGTTATTTTGATATCCAGTCTTAGCTTTGTCTGCAGAAGTACCATGAAGGGTTATGATGAGCTTTAAGCTATCTGATATTTTTAAAAACTCTTTATATTTTAAAATTTGTTTCTGAGTGGTTTTTTTAAGACAATATCCTGTATTTGAAAGCCATAAAGATTGTGATGATCAGCTATTGTAATTAGGATTTTTTATTCTAAAAATATTCCCACCTAATGATTTCTGAGGTAAGACAATACATATTGTTTTATCAACAGTTATAATAATATTGAGGAAGATATTTGTCCTACATGGAAAAAACAAGTATTCAGTCAGAAATGAGGTGGGATTTTTTGAGAAAAATATCCAAAATACTAGTCATTATCCTTAAGTCTCAAAAGAATTTTCAATCTTCCTTTTAAAAGAAGAGCACTCCATCCACTCAGAAGCCACTAAATTTGCCAGAAAGTGACAGAAAGCAAAATCCTCTGCCCACTTTGAGTACTGCAAGTTTTGTTTGCACTGTAAATTCAGAGTTTGGTGTATATTTATACTTACATACCTCAGTACTGTATAAGACACTTACTCAGTTATACAATTCAGTAAGTCTTCAAAAAAGGGTTTTCCATTGTGATGTGCATAAAACTGTGCAGCCGTTTCATGGGTTAAAGCTGTTTCTGTAATGTTTGAGATGTTAAATACAGCATCTTTAATTTTTTGTGTGATGTCATCTAGAGGAATAACAAGAAAACTCATTCTTGATTGAAAGAGTTGAGATGCAAAAGAATTCAAAACATTAAAAGTTTCAGAAAAAAAATAGATGCTTTTCAAGAAAGATCACCAATACCTATTAAAAACCTGCTTACAATATCAAATGGTCATGGACAATGTGACAAACACTTCCGCAGTCCTCTAAAATATACGGAAACTATTGTCATTGCATTAATACATCGCTGTGCAGGAGGCAAACCCAAACTGTTATAAAGTAGATCAGTATCATTCACTGTTGTTTCTCTCATTGGACAGAATGTGGGCTGTAGATGTAATGCTACATCACACATCAGCTGGTCTGCTAAAATCAATCTGGGTTGTTACAAGAGGGGAAGAGAGACTCACAAAATTCAACAATGATTTAACATTAGAAACACTACTGAAATCTGTAGGACAGAAAAGAAGTATGCTAAGAAGAGGCTCTGCAAAGAGGATTAAAAAAATGGCAGCAAAAATTTCTAAGGTAAGATTCCAAAATGTACCAAGTGTACTTTTTACTTTGACTTTTCCTCCTCATTGCCTTTGTCTAATAGTGAACTAAACCAAGGACTGGAATGCATCCAGTTGAGCAACGATCCCTTTGAGTCAGTAGAGAAACCTGTCTAAAGTAAGTAACATGCATTTGAAAAAACTCCCTCTCCTTTGACTTAAAAAAATGCTGGATGACTAGTTTGTGCAAGCGCCTGGCTTTTAAATAATGTAACATAGTTAAGAACTCTCTCACTTCAATTCACTACAATTTTGGTGAAGAAAAACTACAGGCACCTTAAACAAAGGAAATGTAACATTTGAGAGTAGACGAGGTGCTTAGGAGCATGATTTAGGGATTGGTGGGAATGGTTGGACTCGAAGATCCAGTGGGTCTCTTCCAACCTGGTTATTCTGTGATTCTGTGATTCTGAGACCTCAATATGAATTCTGTAAGCTCTAGAAGAGCTTTTTTCTTCATGGAAAAAGCGTTTCAGAGAATAAAAAGAATGCATCTAACATGTTTTACTTCAGTGTACTTTGGTAGTACTTTGAAGAAATTACATATGTAGACATAGCCCATACTTTCTAGATCACTTACCTTTATGCTTCTTAGCAGCAGCAGGTTTAATTAATGCCAGTGTCTGTTCCTGAGGGAAAAAGAACTCTAATTCCTTCTGAGCGTCATCGGGTGTAGAACTACCATGCAGCTGACCAATTGAGATGTTTTCAACTGCATACTTTGCACATAAACTAAGAGTCATTAAAAGAGTAAGTTACTTAATGGAATAGCAATTTTGAGCTTCAGCAATGATTAGCCGTAGCCCTGTGAATATAAACTAATGTTGATCTGGCAAAAAAAGTGCTTTATGATCTCCCTGTAGGAGTAAGAAGCCTTCACTAGGAAAGAAAAATCAACTTTTAAATTAACTACTTGAAATATGAACACTTTTCCTCATAAATGTAATCTTGTTATATCTCCAAGATAGTGACTTCTTCCTTAATGAAACGCAACAAGTAAGACTACAACACAGCAATTTCTTATTCCAATAAAATAAGTATGTAAAGCTAAGATGTTCGTTGATAAAATCTGTAGAAGAAATGTGCTCACATATAAACTATGCTACTGATGGAAAGTTTTTATTAAGCTAAGAAAATAGGGAACTGTTCTACAAAATTATTTGCTATTTCAAGAAAAAAAAGCAGTAAAAATTAAATATTACTAATATATTTTGCATGTAGAAAATTAATAGCAATACTTCTGTAGACCATAAAGCCTAGAAATTGCCATCCAAGGTCACAAAGATTCAACTTGATGGTCAAGTAACTTGTTCATACAACCATCAGAGTAGTATTATAAAAAGATTATTACACATGGGTTTTCCTATGGCATGTGCTTCTCATGGTAAAGGATTTTTCTGTAGCCAAAGAGATCATCTTTTCCTTCAACACTCTTTCTTTAGCTCAGCTTTTCATTATGTTTTGTAGCCATTATTTCTTCAAAAATGCTATAGACACCATGTGTAATACAACACTTCTTCCACAAAAAGCTTAACAGACTGCAGAAATATATATCAGTTTCCAGATGATGGCACTCTAGTTACACCAGTTGGAATGTGATATTCATTTAGATGAAGAACATGAAAATAAAATGGAAGCTGTGAATGACAATTTACTATTGCAAGTATTACCTGTCTGGATTTTCTTTCTTAGCCTCTTCAACAGTTTTTGGGCCTAACAAATCTCTCCAGTGTGCTATAGCATTATCTTGAGATAGAGTAAGTACAAGAGTAGGACCACTGTAAAATGGGAAAATTGGTGTGAAAAACATAAAATATTGAATTCTCTGTAATTTGTAAAAGGAATTTGATTATATACAGCCTGGGCCAGGAACTCATCTCTATTTAAACAGCTGCAATCTGATAAAAGCTTCTGAGGCTTAAATGCAAATTTAAATTTGAAAGTTACTGAATGTTAACATGATATCAAGTATGTTGTAGAACTGGGTTATTAGTAGACATGAAATTGCTGATTATCTCGTAAGGTTTTGTATTCATCCTAGCTATGTCCCAACTTCATATGAAGGTAATATCCAAACAAGGTTTGTTTTTCCTCCACAAGGAATCCAGCAGACTAATTGGATGAAGATTTCAGAACTCCTAAATGCAGCCTTTCTGAACAGAGCTCAGCTATTTTCACCTAATTCAATGGAATTGGCCATTGACTTGAATGTACTATGTAAAGAGATACAGAGTAGCTAGGAATCTTAAAAAGCCTGATTTATTAATTTATTATACTTGGAAATTATCTCATCTGTAGTTGTCTTGTCCTGTTTTTCAGTTTTACTAAACTCTCACATACATGGGTATCTTGTCTTCAGTCTTATTTGTAGATCCACATTCTCATTTTTCATTCAATATACCTGGCCATTTGCTCTAGGACTGGGAAGTAGTCTTGATTTTCATGCTCTTTGTAAAAGTCACGTACTTGTTCTTCACATAGGATTATTTCTTTCTGCATTGCTATTTCAAAGCCAGCAACCTTTATTCTTCCCAAGACAGAACCTGAAATATCCAAATGATACTAAGCTGCCATCTGTTCATTAGTTTACATGCTTGCAAAAATTGATATAGACTTCACAACATTAGATTTTTACAGGTGAATTAATTTCTTAACTGAAGAACAGAACATTAATTTAAAGAAACTGCTAGAGGGCTTCAGTAGTTTTCAGTGCTTTCTTGCACTTCAGAAACCTCAGCAGGAATTCCTGACTGAGATAGATGATATGTGTTACCATCTCCAAAAGAAGATTAAAGAATTTTGAATAGGCAACTTTGACTAAGTCATATAGGACCACATGCATGAGTATTCATTTTTTAGTACAAGTAAAAATAACTCTATGATTGCGCATATATGGACTACAAAGCTGCTGCTCGAAGCAGCTACACGAGGCAACAGTCAAAAAAATAAATACAAGGAGAGGTCACAATTGCTGTCTTCCAGATCCCTGTGTACAGATTGCTTCCAGTAAATAGATTCTCAAGTTATAAATATAGGTCCTATGTAGAATCTAGGGAAAAAAATGTACTTATTTATACTCTAGATGGAAAATGTAATTATTAACACTTACCTCTTCTTTCCTTTAAGAGAAGAGGTCTAATTAAAGCCGAAGTCCTTTCAATTTTTTGGTCTGTGTGCATTTTAGAAAAAATTGGGAAAAAAAAGGCAGGTTGCCGGCCAGCATCTTCTATGCTGTCTTCTACATCACATAGATTTAATATACTCTCAGTTTCCAACCTAAGGAGACACAAATTAATATGTTATTTAAGTCACTGCATGGGTGTACGGTGTTTGCAGTCAACTTCTTGAAAATATACTTTCTTGAAGTTTAGTGAAATATAAGAATACAATGCCAAACTAAGTTTTTATTAAGTTCAGATTCATGACTGAAGTAATGTTTCCGAGAAGAGAACTATTAAACTTCTTAAAAAGTACCTTGTCATGTGTTGTGAAAGAGAAATCTCAGTGACGCAGCTTACTTGTTTGGCTTCTCAGCCTCAGATTTATCAGGTTCACTCAAATACAATTGATATAGTTTTTTCCAGTAAGGAATAGCATCTGTTGTTTCTTTTTTAGTGATTACCAAAACATGGCATGATCCACTCATCATGAATTGAACAAAATCTTCAAAATCAGGCTAAAACCCATAAATTTTCTCCTGTGAATTGTAGGAACTCTGACTTCATTGTCACAAATGAGATCATCCTTTTCTAAGGAACTCGTAACTCCTGTTTTAAAATTACATTCACATATATTATCAAAAACGCTGTCAAACTGTTTGGAAAGTTTTTTGAACAATGATTTGAGAAAAAAGCATCATAAAATGTCTAAAATACAATTAATTGAGATAAAGGAAGTAATAAAACCACATTGAGCAAGCACCACATTTTGTTCCAGGCTAAATGAAAAAGGCGAGAGTGGAGCACATTATCTAGAAAATTGATGTGATCAAATGCTATGCTTTATGCTTGCAGTAGCACATCTAATGTGATATAACAAACTGCAATACAGTTCCAGACATAATTTTTTAAACTAAAAATCATGTAGCTGGCTGTAAATATAGAACACTGAGATAGTTGCAAGACATTTATAGACCTTTCCTTCATTCTCTTTGCTGTGTTCTTTTCACTCCCTCAGTTTCAACCTTCAATCCTATAAATGTACATTCTCATCAGAAAATAATTTTTGAAGATAATGAGAGTTTTTATTCTTTTTTTATCTTGTTCATCATCTTTTTCTTCAATATTGTCAATTTACTCAATTTACTCTCTCCTTTTAAATATTTGACTAAATTTTTTCTTTACCAGTCACTCTCATTGTGTATAATACAATTTTCCTTTAACAATATAAGGATTAAATATTCATATGTATGCTTTCAATTTGTTGCTTTTTCAGTTATCTTCATATTTATGCATAAGCTTAACCATTGCACATGATGAACAGACTCAAAAGAGAAAATAAATGCAGGTGCAAAAAGATTTAGTACAATGCATGAAAGGAGTATCAATACCGTTGTTGCTTCAAAAGTACACTTGCTTACATTGAAAGAAATAGATGTGGCCATTGATTTGACTCTCCTGACTCACACAGCTTCATCATTAAAAAGAAACTATTTTTGCTTCCAGTTATATCGGAAGGTCTATTGCCTTGGGTTTCTATCCTGTTATAATAGGCAGCCTCTGGACCTTCAGCAAGCTTGCACCGTGTTTAATTAGGAATAGTTTTGCCCCGTGACCACAAAGGAATGTCTGTTCTGTATTGTCAGTTTAACTTCATTACTTTTCAGCTTAAAGGATGTCTAAAAATTGGCTTCTCGCTACGCGCAGGACTCTCTGAACTGCTTCTGATAGTTCATAGTAGTTTTGTTTTTCTCTCTTTTCTACTGTTGGTTAGGATATGCTGTGGTATAGTAACGCTGCCATATATCAGACATTTTGTGCTTTTCCCCTGGTTTTGTTCCTCTCACATCTCCTCTACAACTAACTAATCTCAAATTGTGTTGCTGTTCCTATGAAGGTAACTTATTGTTGCCTCTATTTCAAAACTGTTTCTGCCTAAACTAGAATCCCAGTTTTGCCAAAACCAAGCTCTTCGTGATTCTTTACAAGCTGTCCCTGTTACTTCCCTTCTAAACCACAGTGCAGCCATGTGGTGATTACTATGAGATTCCTTTTTTTCCTCTGGCTTCAGTAGGAACAATCTTGACTCACTCTCATTCACTTGGAATGCCACAGGAACATTTTCCAAGCTTCTTTTGATTATGCCAGCTCTTTCATTGATCCCTTCTGTTTGCCCCTCTAATAAATATCAAACTAGTTGTCTGCATATAATTCCAGCCTCTGTTTATCTTAGGCAGATCTTAAATAGGAGAAGGTATAAATATTATCTAAGCAGCATAATTTTTGTGATTCACATTCTTTTGTAGAGTTAACTTTAACTATCTAGATACTAGTTTGCTAGACCACTGCCATTTAAAGTTCACCAGCATAATTTCATTGTTTTCTTGAACTTTCTATCTGTCCTTAGCTATTTGTTTTCCCCTAGCACAGGACAGGGCCAGAAAAATAAAATTCTCTTTCTCTTTCTGCCTGTGCACATCCTTATTTCCAGTACTATGCCACGATAAAAGCTGTAAAGAACAAAAACCATAACATATGTTTTCACTTGGTTTCTGGCCAGAAGAGTAGGGGTTAAGTAGATATGTACTAACAAAATGATGACACTGGATTTTGATTTTGTGCTATATTTCAGAGCCTAACAGCCTATGCTTAAGGCCATGACTAGGGGTCATGCATGTTCTGATAACAAAGATCTACAAAATCTTTCAGAGCATTTAATTGGAGTTCAATTTAATTTAATTGGAAAGTTAGAGCTCTACCAAGCCATATTTGTGTGAGTCAGAAAACAAGATAGTTAATATCTCATTTTTTTCTATAGACTAAATCTACAATAGTTCAGTTCTTCGACATACTAAAACTTTACAAGACAGAGATTTGCAAACACATGTAGATACAATGATATATTTTACTTCTTTCTTTTATTTGAATTTTCAGTTTGGTTTTACCTATTCTTTATTCCGGGCATAGAATACTCTGATTTGTTCTTCAGTTAACATTCTCTCCTCTGCTGCTTCAATGCCAAATCCTGCATTTCTAATCTGCAATTATTCACTCATTACTCAGAGGCATTTTTAAAATGAATATACACAAACTCATATGTTATTGTAAATCTGAAGACTGATTAATTTTGGAAGCTAAGCTATCTTAAGCTTAAAATTCTCTGAAATATTCAAAATATAACTGCTACATTTATGTAAACTGAAGTTCCATCTTTTCAAAACACTTCACCCTGTTCAGGTTTAAAATGCCCACTAAGTTAATGTTTGTGAAAAATATAGTGGACAATGTATGTATTGATTCTGTAGTTAATAATACCTTTTATTTAACATTGAATAAACTGTTTTGAACCATTGTGAATGACTAACATGCTACCACTTCTACAAATGTTATTTTAAACTACCTGAGGGGTCCATACTGGGACCAGTGCTGTTCAACATTTTCATTGATGATGAAGACAGTGAGATCAAGTGTGCCCTCAGTAAGTCTGCAGATGACAACAGGCTAAGCGGTGCAGTTGTCACACCAGAAGGACAGAAGGTCATCCTGAGGGACTTAGGAAAACTAGAAAAGTGGGCTTGTGAGAACCTCATGAGGTTCAACAAGGCCAAGTGCAAAGTCCTGCACCTGGGTCGGGGCAATCATTGGTTTCAGTACAGGATGGGGGATGATGTGATTGAGAGAAGCCCTGTAGAGAAGGATTTGGGGGTGCTGGCTGATGAGAAGCTCGACATGAGTTGGCAATGTGCGCTCGCAGCCCAGAAGGCCAACTATATCCTGGGCTGCATCAAAAGAAGCGTGGCCTGCAGGTCAAGGGAGGTGATTCTGCCCCTTTATTCCTCTCTTGTGAGACCTCATCTGGAGTACTGTGTCCAGTTCTGGAATCCTCAACGCAAGAAGGAAATGGAGGTATTGGAACAGGTCTAGAGAAGGGCCATGAAAATGATCAGAGGGCTGGAGAATCACTGCTATGACAGGCAGAGAGAGCTTTGGTTGTTCAGCCTGGAGAAGAGAAGGCTCCAGAGGACCTCAAAGCTGCCTTCCTGTACCTGAAGGGGGCCTATGAGAAAGCTGGGGAGGGACTTTTTACAAGGGCGTGTAATGACAGGATGAGGGTGAATGGCTTTAAATTGGAAGGTGGAAGATTTAGATTGGACTTTAGAAAGAAATTCTTCACAATGAGATTGGTGAGGCACTGGAACAGGTTACCCAAGGAGTTTGTGTATGTTCCATCCCTAGACATGTTCAAGGCCAGGTTGGATGGGATCTTGAGCGATGTGGGCTAGTGGGAAGTGTCCCTGCTCATGGCAGGGGGTTGGAACTGGAGGATCTTTAAAGTCTCTTCAAATCCAAACCATTCTATGATTCTAATCATAGCAGTCTTATAAATGTGTACTTTACAAGAATTATTGTATTTAGCTTAATGCTTGGCTCTTAAAACAACACATATACAAGAAAAAAAGTCTATTTTATGACTGTCTATTATAACTTACATTCCTGCAATAAATTCAATAACATGTAAGAGTTGCACACTTACCTGAACTATATCAAAATTCCACTGGTGTCATGTTTATGTTTTATACTCATATTTAAACATCACAGGCACCACCCAACCCCAACAGTGATCATATGCCAATAGTAATCTGATTACCAGCACTGCTCCTTAAAAACCTATATGATGCTGCTGTTCCCAGGCTGCCTTGATAAGGCTGAGGGTGGAAAAATTATAAGTACACACCTCATAAGTAAGTGAGTATAGCAGTAGCTGCGCAGCTCCAGCTTAGCTGATTTCAAGCACTGTCTGCTTTTTTCTTACCTTTACTAATATTTCTTCCTATCTGACCAAGGAAGACTGATTGCAGAAACAGCCTATACAGCAGCTTCCTGTGAAGGTCATTGGCTCTATCATATAACTTTAAAATAAGCACAATTTTATTTTGATATGTCATAACTCACCTAGTGACACAAAATAGTAAAGCAATAGTAACAATCTGAATACCATATTATTTCAGGTCAAAATTATCTTGTTTTTATCCTAATCAAAAAAGCATTAACACGTCTTGTTCTAAAGCCTGGTTATAAGTTAGGATCTACTTAATCTTACATCTTGCTACTAGGCTTCTTAGCTACACAGGATGAATGAAACTTCAGATTTGATCTACCTTCTGTTTAATTTCTTCTACACATCCCTCCAAGACAGCATCAGGCTTTATAATTCCAACAGGATATCTGGTTACTTCTACTGGTGAAAAAAAAATGCATCAATGAATTCATCCATCAAAATAAATACACAATTAAATTTCCTAATACTTACAAACAGGTTTCCATGCTTCTCCACTTTGGTATTGAGACAGTCAAACAATGGTTCAAAAAATAAGTGACTCCAGCACTCAAAGTATGACTTGAAGCGTGAGAATATCTTTGGCCATCCCTGGAATCTACATTTTTAATGAACCACTGATGTTTTGGGTCATATGGTGGAGAAATGGTTCACATGGTGCTAAGTGTGGTGGTAAAACTAGAATTTCGGTTGAATGCTTTGTACACACAAGACTAGAAACGTGAAAGGAATGAATATTACTAGAGAAAATTCACTAAGAGAAATTTTGTGTTAATATGGGAGATTTCCAGTAAAATACACATTTCTTGTCATGGTAGATATTTGTTTCCTTAGCATTGTGCATGCTGAAGTCTTTTGCAGTAACTGTAGAAAGAACACGTGTAAACTACATCTTTCTTTGCAGAATCTGAGGTTTACAATGAAGTGTTAGCATTTAATTGAATCAGATCCTAAAATCAATAGAAGAATTTAATGATAGCTCTAATGGAAACACCAGACAGATACTTGTTTCTAGTACTAGAATGCACTCATAGACGCTTGCATGTGGTAAGGAATATGTTATCACCAAGCGTTAGTATGTTATAGCTTCTGAGGGATACCCTAACCTGAAGTTGAACCCAAGCTGAAAACTCTCTTCCCTGATTTTGTCACACATTTAGATTCTGTGGATTAGCATGAAGTCTGTATATAATTGCTAGATTTATAATACCGTACTAGTAGGTCCTAGAGGGTTTATCATAAAAAAATAGTCTAAAGCTCAGGCCAGGAACATGTCTCCTGAACCATACAATAAAGACAATATGAAAAGGAAGTAGAAGGGACATAATTTAATCTATGACAGTGATCTAATTCTTCATTGCATGAAAAAAAAGGGCAAAAGAGAATCTTAGAATCATATGATAGTTTGGGTTGGAAGAGATCTCAAAGATCATCCAGTTCCAGCCCTTCTGCCATGGGCAGGGACACCTCCCACCAGACCAGGCCTCATCCAACCTGGCCTTGAACACCTCTAGGGATGGAGCATCCACAACTTTCCTGGGCAACCTGTTCCAGTTCCTCGGCACTCTCATGCTGAAGAAATTCTTCCTAATGTTTAGTCTAAATCTGCCCATCTCCAGTTTGTACCCATTGTCACTACAAGACTCTGTGAACAGTCCCTCCCAAGATTCCTTGTAGCCCCTTTCAGGTACTGGAAGGTCGATATAAGATCTCCTCAGAGTCTTCTCCAGGCTGAACAAGCCCAATTCTCCCAGCCTGTCCTCGTATGGGAGGTGCTCCAGCCCTCTGACCATTTTTGTAGCCCTCCTCTAGACCCATTCCAACAGTTCCATATCCTTCTTATGTTGCAAATTCCAGAACTGGACACAGTACTCCAGGTGAGGTCTCATAAGTGAGGAATAGAGGAGCAGAATCACCTCCCTCGATCTGCTGGCCATGCTTCTTCTGATGCCTCAAGAAGAAGAGAGAGGACAGAGGAGTTTATTCCATCTGAACATTGCCAAGTGACATTCTGTGCAAATATAAAACTGTGGGACACTTCAGTAGCCACAGATAACAATAGTAATAGAAAAGATGTAGATCTCAGATCATGACAAACCCAAAATAAATTATAGACACAAGACTCACAAGCAGGATGTTGCATATTTCCCAATCTTTTTGGAACCTTATCTTACTCTCATGGATTAATGCCATTATGTAAGCCTGTTCTTTAGTACTTTAATCTAGTCTGATGGAAGAATTAATTAAAAATAATCTGAGATACAAGGCATGGCATTCCTTCAGAAATTAACTCTCCTAATCTTCACAGGTCACTCCCATCTTGATATTTCTTTAGAACATCTAAGGGTTAACAAGCACAGCTGAACAAAAGTACCCAACCAACACTGCAGAAATGACTTTCAGGCTTTCAGGAAGAAGTGACTTTTCAGGTTTTACACAAGAAACTTCCTGACATGTGGCACTGCGGTTATGTGCCAGGGACTTGAATTTTGAAGTTTCCCAAAGAAGGGTGAAAAGACTAATGATGACAGTCCAATGTCTTAATATCTTACAGAAGAAAGTTTCTTCTCAGTTTGAAATCCTCAGTCATAACGTCTCATGTTATTAACTCAAAGGAGGGTCTATTGGTGCTGGACATACACAATTCTTAATCAAATAAGTGAAAAGATTTATTTTTTTAAATATCTTTCAACATTTCTGAAATAAATGAAAGGTATTTACCATTGGCTACGTCCTCCTCAATAGACTCTTCTGATGGTTCCTCTTCTAGAGTAATTTCAACTACCTAATGTAATTACAAATATAGTAGAACTACATCACCAATAAGAAGCTAAAGTCACAGAGCATCTCTATCATGTCTTCTTAACACTTCTATCTTAACGTAGTAATGTATATTCTATCCAGGAATGTGAGCAATTCTGAGAAATAACTTGGGCTAGCCTGATTTTCCTTAACTGAGTTAGTTTGTTAAAAGTTTCTTTTACTGTAAGTGGAATTATTTGATCTCCATTTTCACCCAAAACAAACAATGAGACATGACTATTTTTCATGTCTTTGTTTCGTGTGAATTCTTACGAAGTTATACATAAAAAATACTCAGTCCTGAAAGAAACAAACGACTAAGACTTCAATGTGCTAGTGACATTTTGTCCATGTCTCTATTCCTTGCATTAATAAACTAATCCATGAATTTCTTAGGTTTTTAGAAAGTACCATTTAATAGAAATCTCTAAAAAAACCCCTCTTGTGTATGTGACTTTTCTGATAAACAAATACAAAATATTAAATGTTATCTTACAGAAGACACTGTCGGAGGCATTCAGAGAAATCACGTAAGCATAATAAAAATGATCATTTATATTATATATATATAATCATCAGGTTTATATTATATATATATAAGTTTATATTATATATATGTTTACATTATATATATATAAGTTTATATTATATAATCATCAGTTTTGTTAGTACCTCAGCACATTCCTTCCCTCCAGCTGCAATTTCCCTCTCTTCTTGCACTAGCTCGATTGTTTTCCTTATTAAGAGGACCATTTGGACCTCTCACTTTTGCAATAATTTTGCCATTCTGTAAAATAGAAAATAACACTCTCAGTGAGTTTTTATCACTTAGTTTACACATTCATTTGAATTTTGAAACATGCTGTATCTAACTTTCAGGTTTTTTTCCAGCAACAGTAACTCTTCCCGTGCCCACTGAAGTGAATACCAAGTCTACTGCTGCCTCTATGAGCTCAGAATTAACTTTTCTTAGTTTTGCATTGTTTCTTCCTTCTCTACCTATTTTTCCATGTTTGCTTCTACGTTTCTAGGCTTATCATTATTCCTAAAGTCAGAAGTAAGTGCAAATATGGATTTTACTATCTATCTCTATAACATAGAGTTCCCTCTCTCTTTATCTGCATTATATTTCAGTGTGTGCTGCACCACATTCAGGAGCACCCAGTGAAGCTAACTACTGGTGATCAAAGATACTGCTAACTTCACTTGGCAGCATTCAGATTTGTCCTGAAAGCACTGTTGGTTTGGGGCCCCCGTTTGGGGGAATTCAAATGCTGACACACTCACATCAACAACCCTATTGACCTCTCAGTGAGCAGTGTTCTACAATGCAGTCCTAGGAGAACAATCTCTCTGTACTCATCAGTTAAAAATAATAAATGTATGATTAATTGTCACTATTGTTCAGGTGTGAAAAATGCAGTTTTATTTGTTTATCATGAAAACCATAAAGTGGCATGAAATGTGAATTCTTTTTCCTGGAGGAAAAGTGTGCATAAAATAATCATTTCAGTGTAGCCACATCTAGGCAGTTTACATTAGGCAGTCCTGAAAAAACTACGTGGATTTCTCACTAAGTAAATACCAAAACTGTGGCTACCCAAAATCTTCTCTGGCTGTATATGCAGCAGCCACAATGAAAATATGTTTGAGAATCAGAGATTTAGGAATGGGAATCAGGCACAAGGAAAGAAAATCTGATTATATGATCCTGTAAAATGTAAAGATAAGATTTATACAGCTCCACTTTTCTTTTTAATCTTCTGAAACATTAAGGCAAAGCAGGCAACACATTAAAAGAAACTGATGAGATGTACTTACAACACAAAAAAGAAACACAGGTTCACAACTGTTTGTAAATGGTTGCAGAATGGGAATGCTGTCAGTCTCTGCCTGAGGTCAGATGAAAAAAACTGGTTACTTATGTTAAGTGTATATACGTATGCACAGACACACCTTACATACACCCCCATATACATACATCAATGCTTTTGCCTGCAGTCTTATATACTTTGATGTTACACACTCAAGCTGCAGTTTTAAGTACAACTAGCAGTCCTTTGCACTTGCTTATGACAAAGAAAGAACTGGTTTGGTAACATGGGATTGGTACAGCAGTTCACATGAAAAAATACCTTATATTAAGAGTTGTTCCCATGTAGGTTATAACAACATATATAAATGGGGAAGTAGTCCATGCAGTCTTGACAGAAGAGATTGTTTACTCTAAGTTCTTTGTGATGATGTCAGCTCGATAAGAGCACTTGACATAATCTCTGAACATAATTGCCTACTTTTTTTTGTGTGTGTGTATAAACAATAAATGTATTTTCCACAAACATGCTTCCATGAGGCAATTGAAAGTTTTCAGTATCATGAAACAGAGTGAGCTTGGTCAACATCTGGGAGGAACTGAATTTGTGAAACAAACTTATCTACTTTAAATATGATGTATACCTCCTATTTTATACTGCTAGTGTAGAGGGATATTTTTACTACTATAGTTTTGTAATATTTTTTTTATTCCCCATCTTTTTTCTTCTAAAAATGAAATGCAAGGGAATATTTGGGGAAAAAAGGTGTAAGAGATTTTTTCAGGGATGTAAGAATTTTAAATGTGATAATCAATAATGTACAGGCTTAAAACTAAAGATCATATAGCCTGGCTTTTAAATGTTTCTGAAGCCTCGTAAGGACAACAAAAGTTGTACAATATCAACGCCCTTTCGATTATACCTCCTTCCATATTTATTGCCATTTCTAATCTACCTCTGAATAAAATCTTATGAGGAGATACGCAGAAGAAGAGGCAACCAAAATAAAATTATGACAACTCAGTATGATGGCAGTAAAATGGAAACTCTGTAGATGCAGGCTGATAAAAAGATATATTTAAAAATAAGTGTAAATGTAAAGTTCCAAATAGTTTTTACATCCTTACCACTGCAAAGTGCAATACATCATCTTTACTGGATAAACTCAACACAGCTTTGCAGGGACCACACCAAGACTGATACACATCTATTACTAAAATGTAATAGTTTGGAATTACAAACAGCTGACGTGTGGAACTTATAAAACAAGACATTTTTACAAGTGCATTGCAGCACTGGAATACACTCACAGGCAACTTCCGATCCTCTCTCAGTCAGTGAATACATTGTCAATACATCAATGTATCTATCATGGTTTCCTCTTTTATATCAATTACTTTTGACATCAACAACCTACTTCACAGTACTATTTGAGACAATTAATCCAAACAGCTACATTTCTCTCATATTCCTTTTCCTTGTAATTGTTCTTTTTCTTTTCCCACCATTGTTTTTCTTTCTTATCTAGAACATTATTTTATAGAATTTTTACCTCCATGAGCCCCAGTATATAATTTCTTTACAATTACTACTCCTCTGTAGATTTTACCCCATTAGCTGCTAAGTACAGCTGTACAGTGTTTATTTAATCTGTAAAAGATTTCAGGGAAAAACTTCCACAGAAATGTCCTACCATCTACCATAAAGAATACCATATTGGAAAGGTGTTTTCTAAACATCAGTTTGTATATAGCTGTGCATAAAATGAATAATATAATACGATGCATGGCAAGTATTTATTTCTCAAAGAAGACAAGGCATATTCATTAACACAATATATACATTTATAAATCTATTAACATAACCGTTCTTTAAAAGATAACATGACACCAGTTGTCTAGATTTTAGACAAGTATTTATTAAAGATGATACATAAAAGTATGAAAACCTGTAAACGTGTTTGTTGGAGACTGAACAGAAAATAGTAACAACTAGTACCTACTACTCCTTTTGTCAGCAACATTTCCTCCCACTGGTTTTGGTTGGTTATTATGAACTGAAATAAAATGAATTGACATTTTAATATCTTAAAAAGACAGAAAAAAACCACATTAATCTCTAGAATTGTTCAATTAATTAGAATTTATACGTGGTATTGAATTTCTTGCTTCTTTCTTGCCATTTCCCGGTGACTGTAGGAAACACATCAAAATATATTTAATAGTTTTTCAAAAGAACATGTGACATGCAGAACCGATTTATATGGTTTGCAACACAGTACTGCACTCTGCGGCAAATGAAAGCACTGCAGAACAGATGCTGATATGCATTAAAATACAAAAATATACATATTAATCTGGCATAGTAGCTGTATGAGATGCATGTGAAGATATATGTAACATCTTTTCATAAAATTTTCACATAACTCATTCTATTATTAATATAATCAGTATTACACTGATAAAACATGAACAGACAAGTGCATTTTCTCCATTCAGATTCAGGCAACACACTCTTCTAACCTTGATACAAGGCATATTGCTATCCACATGCTACATCTTTTGTAGCATACTTTGCAACCAAACTGCTTCCTTAGACTATTCACATGTAAAAACAGACCTGGGTGCACACTCAGATACACTGTCAAACTGACATTTGAATATGCACACTCTCTGCAGATAGACATTCAGTATCTTAGCACAAACTTTCATGCACATATATATATGAAAATATCCAAGTGCTTGTGAGATTTTGACATGTATCTGTGTATACATACATACAGACACATAGTTCCCTGTGCATAAGCACAGGGAGTATGACATGTTCCTAGGTAGCACTTTGATGGGCCATCTGCTTCCTACTCTTTAGTTTTATGAGAGTGGATAAAATACAAAAAAATCATAGATCGACAACACTCATTGAGGTGCACCGCACTTCAGCTTGCACATACATCTGCATGCTTCCCTAAGTACAGGCAAAGATTCACATCCTTCTGCAGGTGCCCAAATGTGCAAGCACACACCTCTAATATACAGGTGCACACTCATCTATGCAGGCTTTCTCCACAAGCACACCTGAGTGTGCACACATGCATGCGCTCCTGTGCGTGAGTCCTCCTCCTGCTCGTACACATGTGCACACAAGAACATGGACGTGCGAACAAGTAGGTGGGCACACAGCAGCTGAAGGGCAGCATGCTGCACGGGTTCCCATAACCGGGATGATCAGAAGCTTATGCATGCAGTGTCTTGACTCACCCCTCCACGACAAGCACACCATCACACAACAGCTAGGGTGCCTGCTCATCCCTGCGACCTGAGAGCAGACAGGCATCCCCAAACCCATGTCCATTTACATACTTTGTCCCTGTCCTGGGCTGACAAGCCTCTTGACTGGGCACAGCCTGCAACTGCCCACCTGTCAACCCCACAACGACTCTAACTGTCATCCCTACAACGACTATAACTGCCTCCCCCAGCCTTTTCCCCAGCCCCTCTCACTGCTCAGTCTCCAACAGCAATTTCCCCTCCTCAACCTCTTCCACCAGTCTGGGGCTGACATGGCACAAGGAGCTGGGCCGTGGACATGCCGAGAGGGGAAAAGGGATCTAACCTTAGCCTTTAAAATCTGAGAAAATAAGTCTTGAAACGTAATTAGCAAGCCACCTTCACTATGTGTTGCTTACAAATTATGAGACAAACAGGGCTAAAAGAGGAAATTGTTTGTGGAAGTCATAGTGACCAACAGAGTGTCTTGAAAGCCAAAGAACAGTGACCGCACTTGCTCACCCACTACCAATGCAGACCTGCCACCACACTGATGCAATGTATAATTTTTTACATTTTTTAAGCTTGCATCTCAACGGCCTTAAAATCCACAGAAAATAAAGGCAAAGTTCATTTATACAGTTAGAATGCACAACTAGTCTAGAGTATGGTATGGCTGTTTTCTATGGCTCTTTTCTTATATAAACTCTTTTCTTATATGAAGTCCTAAAGGTATCCCAGCTGGTAAGAATTTCTTTGTGGAGGTGTAAGTTTAGGATGATTACAAATTAAATGTAGGTATCTCTAAACTGTTCACATCTCTTATATACATGCTGTTCCTGACCTATAAATCATCTGTGCATCCAATTGACTTCTGAAGCTATGCCCAAGCATACTAACTGATTTTATGTGTATCTACCACATCTTCAGAAAATCTAGTTCCAGTGCCTTTCTTGCCACTTTTCTTAAGCTTTCTGGGACTACTCGTCAAAGCATGACTTACAAAGCCCCTACTGAAGAGTCAATTCTACTTCCTGAAACTAATAGGAAGAAAAAGGTAAGTTTACAGCACTTAAAGTAACTAGAATGGATACTTCTTCTCACTGTTCAATCATCCCAAGTTGATGGATGTTCATTTGACAGCAGCATGAATGAGGTAGTGTTTCCAGAGAGTTGCAGAAGTTTTCAATGATGATATTGTGCTATTATACCCTTACAGCTTGGACTAGATTGATTAGGTGGCAAGACAGACTTCGCATTCAGATCAGAAAATGCATTTATATAGTGAACACTATATCACTTCCTACCTTTTTTTTTACTCAAAAACTCTAGCTTTGGAACTAGTATAAACTGCATTGACATGCTTGCAAGTAGAGGGTTGCCTCTTAACAATCCTTCTTTTCCTCTGTGAAGCAAGAACAATACTTTTGAAACCTTAATAGGCTTGCAAAGTCTGAAAGAACTACAAAAGATGAGATATTTAACTCACCCATCGTGTGGAAGGTAAAGCCACAAAACATAGTCTGTATTTTTAGCATTTCCTTTGCTAGCTAACTTTTTTATCCAGACCACTTTCTTCATGAACACCCACATTTTTATCTATTATGAAGGAAAATTCTTGAAGAGAAACACTAGAATGAGGTACTGCTCATATACCAAATGTTAAAAGGCTGATGCAGCCTGTTCTTTAACCAGTTCACTGGAATGGATAATGTGTATGCTTTGGATGTCACAAAATATTTAATGTAAAGGGATCTAATTAATAAATGTAGTATTTTAAAATATTTGACTTAGAAGAAGGTGTTGAATTTCACTGAACCCATCTCCATCAATACATTTGCAGAAGTTAGAAGCAAGTAGTAAATGAAGATTTCATCTGTTTGATAATCAGCAACTGAACCTCTACCTCTCGGGTCTCATCCTCTGTCTCCTTCATTATTTATTTTTTTTTCGAATCATCAGTATTTCAGTGGAAAATTTGGTGTACATGTTACTGTCTAGTAATTGTTGAGTAAAGATATTTACCTGTTTAGGAGCAGGGTAGGAGGGGAGGGAAATTATATAGTAAGGGTCCTGAATAAGGAAAACTATCTTCTCCTGCTTTGTATCTTTAATCTGTTCCTTCCTATGTACTCGATCACATTGTACTAGTGTGAATTTATTAGGGGAAAACCAGTCAATACTATTTCTTCTCTTGGTCCCTGGGATGATGTTTGAAACATCATATCTACAGTGACATGACAGCAAGATCTTGATTGGAGGTTCTACTTGATGACCATGTCACTTCCCTCCAGCCCCAAACAAAGGAGTTTCTTTTCTCATAGTGTCTTAACTGCCAACTTACGCAGTTTGTTGGTTTTATATTGTGTTCTTCAATAATAAACACTACCAAGTATGCTCTTGCAGTGGAATAAGCATAATAAAAAGTTGCTTCTTTAGCTTAGAGTGTATAGTTCTGTAAAATTCTTATCCAGAGCAGAACTCTTGGTCATCATTGTAAATGGCATCAGAGAAAAGGCGTTAGAGGTTTACTACCTTTTTTTCTGAAAAAAACTGATACTGAAAATACGCAATGGATAAACCAAAATGGATTCATAATGAATGAATACATAATTTTTATGAGTAACTTCAAAACCATTTCACTCCATTTTGTATATACCACTAGATTTCAGATCAGTTCTTTTTCACGATTTGTTAATGCCCAGAGAGAATTAGTTGAAAATTGCTAACATTCTTTTACAAAGTAATGAGAACCAGTTGTAGATGTTGCTGAGACTTGTGACTCTTGAAACAGAACTAGAGATGGGTTTTCCTTATGAATCAGTCTGTGTACCCTAATACATGCTCAGATGCCAGTGCCTATGTAGCTGTGATGACTGCCTGGCAGTTCACACAGTGGAAACCTCAATTATGTTAATTTCTGTGACCTTGTGATCTCTGCTGTAACTGTGTAAGTCCACAAGTATGCCACTGCTCCTATGTATTCAGTCTGTACCTCTTGATTGCTAACTTTCCTGGATGTGTCCTGATGCTCCTCCTGGCTCTCTGCCTGGATTCACTCTAGGATTCCTCATGAGAGAGAATGTCCAGCTTTCACAGCTCTTCTGAAGAACTGTTCTTAATGCTGGCAGTGTAGAGGTGATGTAAATTGAAAGCTCTTTGTATGCAGACTGGCATTCCCTGCATCAGGTACAAGTAGACCACGGATATGACAGCACTGGAAGAGCTTTCCAATTTCTTGTTTTATTGTGGAAAACAGAAAGAAATTATGGGAAATGGTGGTCATGTTAATTTCTTGAAAACAAAAATACCTGTTTTGGTTCAGAAAGTTGCAAATTTGAAGGACGAGATGCTTTCTGCCATAAGTGCAGATCTCCATTGCACAGTCCATTGCTGATGCAATAGTTCTGTATGGTGGAACTACACTCATAAACAAAGAAACAGCAAAAATTAAATTGCAGCCTAAGAAATTTTCCACGAGAACTTACTGTGACACACCAGCATGTGTGGCCTCAAGGTGAGAGATCATATGACTCCAAATATAATCAGTTAGCTTCTTGGTTGCAGTCCAAGACTACTGCAGGCTACAGTTGTGATGGTTTGAGGGATGATTAATAGTAGTTCTGACCACAAATGGTAACTAACATAATGGAATTGATGACTTGCTTTCAGAGAATGATGTGTCACTGTCAGTGCTAAGTACATCCCCCTAGCTGGCCCTCAAGAGAACAAGACAGATGAAGTGAATGGCAGCATGGTTAACAATTGTGGATATAGTACGCATGGCAATATATTTTTATATTTCTGCTTTTTTTAAAGGTTTTATCTGGGTGTTTGTTAATTTTTGGTAATTTGTGTATAAATATTTCTATGAATTTGTTATTTCTTGCTCTTACTTTGGCTTATCTTTTCGGTGTTGAAACATATTCAACATTTTACATACTGATTTATAACTAGAGTGCAATATTGGTTTCTATCTTGGTACATTAATGTGAGCACCAAAATAGGTTTGAGGAAAGGCTTAGAGTTTTAGAGAATACCCAGCCTGAAAATAGGATGGAAAATTACATGAATACTTGAATTGTGATGTAGTCCAAACAGGATATGCTGCTACACTCCAGTCATGGGACGGATTAGTATCTGCGCAGCTGTATTGGGCCGAAAAAAAATGTAGTATATAAAATACTGTTCCTTACTAGGACAGAAGTGGAAATTAAACAGCACAGTAAAATAACCACTAACAACTTTGCCAGAGACTAACTGAGGTATATTTATATGGCCATAATGAATAAAATATTTGGAGCATGATTTGGCTGCTGTAAGAGTTTGGTTGGGGTTTATATTTAAATTTCCTAATTGGCAATATGTGGTCATTGAAAAGAAAAAGTAAGATAGTGGGTAATTTATTAACAGGAACAGCACACAGGGCAGAGACAACTGAGCAAATCACATTGAGAAGGCTAAATTTAAACAAATTTGTTAACTTGTTCTGGTTCTAAAGAATGGGCCAAAGGAGTTGAAACTTTTTCAAGCTGTACTTGTTCAATCTTATGTAGGAAAAACTACACTTTGTTGACTCTTTCAGACTCTAATCCAATTCATGCAAGTGAAAAAGACTGTATGTTTCTAAACAACATGCTGTGTGTCCGTTCTAAGGTAATAAAATTGTTAGGAACGGAAATAGGTCTTGATACAATGTCTGCTGACTTCACAACATTTAGCCAAAGATTGCTGATTAGAAATTATGAGTGCCACTGTCGTATTAAATGGTAGATCTTGTTTCAGTTGCCGCTGAATTCAAGGCTTTATGTTGATTCACCTTATTTAATGGATACCAACTCCTGGCTTGTACACAGCACGTATCTGCCCATAGAAGTACTGCACAGGCCAGCAGTAGCCAAGTTTTCACAGGGCATAGGCCACACTTTTTTCACTAAAGACTTTGAGGAATAAATGTCATATACTGCCCCATTGTATGACAAATAACCATAGTGATCATTTCTGTCACATCTTCCTGTGGATGGAAAAAGGATTCTGCGGTTTGATCATGTCCTGAATGATGGTACCTCAAACAGATTGGTCATTGCGGGGGAGAGTAACAGTCATTTGTTCACAGAAACAGGAAGATTTATGTGTCTAGTGACGTATTTTTACATACAGATGAAAGGTCCTTCTGGAAAAGGGTTATATGCTGTAAGCCCATGTCTGGATGACTCATCCAATTTGTGAGCTGCAGCATGAATTTCTCCGAGGGCTCCCAGTACAGCATGTGTTGGAGGATCAGAAATCACCTCTGAGTCATCTCAAGGTGAGATTTGCCTCCACCGTCATGATTTCCTTCCTGTACTCCAGTTGTACACGGTGCATATGTACAATTTATGTGCACAGGAGGAGGGGCATGGTCTAGTGTTTGATAGGAATGGTTGGACTAGATGATCCGGTGGGTCTCGTCCAACCTGATGATGATTCTATGATTCCTGCTTGTAAGAATCACTAACGCACACAGTCCAAGTGCCAAACACCCTGGCAGTCCCATAGGCTCACCACACAAGTTGAAGGGGTAACGAACTTGTTTCCCCAGCGCTGGTCTTGAACACAAGGGCAGATAGAGAATATATATATGCATTCATATATATGCTGAAAACTCATAAGTGAAAATATACACAGTAACTCCTTGTTCATGCATTGCTAACAGCTATACCATACAACATACCTTTTCTAGTGCAGAGGGTAATGTAGCCTAACATTTTTTTTTCCCTGAAAGAAGATGACTGAAGGCAGTGGAAGATGGTCCAACAGTGAAGTAAAGTAATAAAAATCCATCAGCGAACAAGGATTTCTATTTCAGACAAACAGAGGAAAGTTTATTTAAACTACTTCCTGGTTTGGGATTTTTTGGGGTTTGTTTGTTTGGTTTTGGGGTTTTTTTTTAGCATTGTAGTTTCTCTGTATCAGTTCTCTGTTTCTTCTTTTTTTTCAACAAATTCAGCTGCAGGTCCCAGTGAATTATCCTCACTTTGCAAATTCACTGACCTTTAAGATTGAAGCTGCTGAATGTCAGTGTGGAAACCCAAATGAAAGTTTATAATATTTTCTCTTCTGATACACATTCTAGTGTTACTGTCAATACTGTGTATAAATATATACTGATATATTCATATATTGATACATGCTGACATAAGCTGACATGGCTTTAACAGCCGCATCCAGTGACGGGACGGTGAGTTCTGTGCTGGGGTGGCCACTAAAAGGCAGTGGGGCACTTTCCTGAGAGGGGAAAAGCCTAAAAAACTCGCTCGGGGGTCGGCGCCGGGGTCCTGGTTCAACGGCCGCTCCCGCGCGGTGCCTGACGGGAGGGGGCGGTCCCCGAAGGTACCGCGGGGGATTCAAACGGTCCTAGGGAGCACAGCGAGCGGAGCAGGGCAAAGAGGAGTGGGGCACGTTGGATAGGGCGGGTTAAAACAGGGCAGTTCGAGCAGGGAGGGCACAGAGAGGGGCTGGAGCACGGCCAGAAGGGACTGAGAACCATAGTGGTTATGTGCCTATGGGTTAGTACCTATGGGTTAGAATCAGAGGAGCCCATAAGAAGGTAGATTTTGTGATGGGAGTCTGTTACAGGCCACCCAGCCAAGGAGAAGCAGCTGATGAGCTCTTCTATAAACAGCTGTGGTTAATCTCTAGATCAGTGCCTCTCATTCTTGTGGGAGACTTCAATCTTCCTGATATCTGCTGGAAGTACAATAGAGCAGAAAGGAAGCAGTCTAGGAGGCTCCTGGAGTGTGTGGAAGACACTTCCTTGCACAGCTGGTGAATGAACCAACAAGGGCAGGTGCCCTCCTGGACCTGCTGTTTGTGAACAGAGAAGGCCTTGTGGGGGATGTGGCAGTAGGAGGACTCCTAGGACAAAGTGATCATGAGATGATAGGGTTTTCTGTTCTAGGTGAAGTGAAGAGGGTGGTTAGCAGGACAGTAGCATTAAATTTCCAGAGGGCAGATTTTGAACTCTTCAGAAGGCTGGTTGGCAAAGTCTCATGGGAGACAGTGCTTAAGGGCAAGGGAGCCCATGAGGGCTGGGAGCTCTTCAAAAAGGAGATCCTAGCAGCTCAGGAGAAAGCCATCCCCATGTTCCAGGAAAAAAGCCGGCAGGGGAAAAAAACAGCTTGATTGAACAGGGAGATCTTGAGTGATATCAAGAAGAAGAGAAATGTGTATGAGCTCTGGAAGAGGGGACAGGCCTCTTGGGTGGACTACAGGAGGGAAGTGAGATTATGTAGAAAAAAATTAGAAGGGCTAAGGCTCAACTAGAAATCAGATTGGCAAAGTTGGTGAAAGATAACAAAAAATCTTTCTATAAATATATAAATAATAAAAGGAGGACTAGGGAGACCATACAGTCCCTGTTGGATGCTGAAGGAGCAACAGTGACAGGGGATGATGAAAAGGCTGAGGTACTTAATGCCTTCTTTGCCTCAGTCTTTAATTGTAAAGGAGGTTTTTCCCTCTGTGTGCAAACCCAGGAGCTAGAGGAGCAAAATGAGGCTCCCATGGTCTAAGAGGAGGTGGTCAGAGCCTTGCTAGCCTGACTAGAAACCCACAAGTCTATGGGGCCGGATGGGATTCACCCAAGGGTATTGAAGGAGCTGGCGGATGTTCTTGCCAAACCCCTTTCCATCATCTCCCAACGGTCCTGGAAGACTGGGGAAGTTCCACTGGACTGGAGGCTGGCTGATGTCGTGCCCATCTACAAGAGGGGTCGCAGGGAGGATCCAGGGAACTACAGGCCTGTCAGTCTGACCTCAGTGCCAGGGAAAGTCATGGAACAGGTGATTTTGAGTGCTATCATGAAGCTCATGCAAGAGAACCAGGTGATCAGGCCCAGTCAACATGGGTTCACAAAAGGCAGGTCTTGCCAAACTAACCTGATCGCCTTCTATGACAAAGTGACTCGGCTGCTGGACGAGGGAAAGGCTGTGGATGTATCTTCCTGGACCTCAGTAAAGCCTTTGACACAGTTTCTCACAGCATTCTGCTTAGGAAACTGTCAGCCTCTGGCCTGGACAGGCGCACACTCTCCTAGGTGGAGAACAAGTTGGATGGCCGGGCCCAGAAAGTGGTGGTAAATGATGTTAAATCCAGCTGGAGGCCAGTTACAAGTGGGGTTCCCCAGGGCTCAGTGCTGGGTCCAGCCCTGTTCAATGTCTTTATCAATGACCTGGATGAAGGCATCGAGTGCACCCTTAGCAAGTTTGCGAATGACAGTAAGCTGAGTGGAAGTCTGGATCTGCTGGAGGGTAGGGAGGATCTGCAAAGGGATCTAAACAGGCTGGACCACTGGGCAGAGTCCAATGGCATGAGGTTTAACACGGCCAAATGCCGGGTCCTGCACTTGGGGTACAAGAACCCTGTGCAGTGCTACAGACTAGGAGAAGTCTGTCTAGAAAGGTGCCAGGAGGAGAAGGACCTGGGGGTGTTGGTTGACAGTGACTGAATATGAGCCAGCTGTGTGCCCAGGTGGCCAAGAAGGCCAATGGCATCTTGGCCTGTATCAGAAACGGCATGACCAGCAGGTCCAGGGAGGTTATTCTCCCCCTGTACTCGGCACTGGTGAGACCGCACCTCGAGTACTGTGTTCAGTTCTGGGCCCCTCACCACAAGAAGGATGTTGTGGCTCTGGAGCGAGTCCAGAGAAGAGCAACAAAGCTGATGTAGGGGCTGGAGAACAGGCCTGATGAGGAGCAGCTGAGAGAGTTGGGGTTGTTTAGCCTGGAGAAGAGGAGGCTGAGAGGAGACCTCATTGCTCTCTACAACTACCTGAAAGGAGCTTGTAGAGAGGAGGGTGCTGGCCTCTTCTCCCAAGTGACAGGGGACAGGATGAGAGGGAACAGCCACAAGCTCCACCAGGGGAGATTTAGGCTGGACATTAGGAAAAAAAATTTTCACAGAAAGAGTCATTGGGCACTGGCAGAGGCTGCCCAGGGAGGTAGTTGATTCACCTTCCCTGGAGGTGTTCAAGGCACAGGTGGATGAGGTGTTAAGGGGCATGGTTTAGTGTTTGATAGGAGTGGTTGGACTTGATGATCCAGTGTGTCTCTTCCAACCTGGATATTCTATGATTCTATGATAAATGCAAGTATATGGTCACCATGCCTACCTGGGAGAGTTTTGCTGATAACTTCTTTTAAATTATTCCTTCTTTTCTGTGTGTACAAAATCTCTATCATGTTGAAGGCAGCTGTTTGATCCTTAAACGAGAGAAGTTCTAGCTTTATTTAAATGATGTAACAGGCTATAAAAATGGTAATCCTCTTAAGACTAAGTAAATGATCTTCCAGGAATTCCCAAGATGACATATTGATTTCAGCTTTTTGCTCTGTAAAACAGTACATTAGTTTTATACTGCACATGCATGTCAAGATTCAGTATTTTATAAGTACACGCTGAACAGAGCAGTCTTATTTGTATCAAACAAGTAGCTATAAATCTAGTTTTACCTTCAGCTTTGAGCACATGTGAATTTTAGAATAGATTGCATACATTTTTCAAGTAAATTTTGTCAATGCTCTCAATTATCTCCAACAATTCAGTTAATATACTTCATAACTACTTTATAAGTTTTCATCAACTCAGACTCAAAACTTCAAAGCTTTTCCATATGAATCTACTGCTAATTTCACTTTCAACACCTTGCCCTAAGTTTCAGCATCTGAAAAGTGCAGAGAAGCAGGAAAGTACAGTTATAGATGGTAGAAGTATGTTTATCTCCTGTATAAAAATTCTTATAGCTTTTCCTTTTTAATGCAAGCCAAGTGGTGTATCTAGCACAATAGAGCCATCAACATACCTGGAATTTTGGATAAAATGGTTTCTGGATCCAGAAGATTTTTATCTCTGTGTCTCAAACTCATTTATAATTTCCAGGTTTAAATATAAATGTTTCCAGATTTAAGTAAAAATGACAATATAGTAATGATAGATACCTTCATCTCCAGGCCTAGTGTCCTATCACATCACTTAACTTCATTTGTTTTTCTTCACTTATATGATCCACATCAGGCAGGAGTGATGACAGTGACCTTAATTAATTTAACACACCTTAATCTTCGAAAAAGATGCTTGAAACTCTTGGAAGATATTTTCAAAAGAAAATATTTGATATTAAAAATAGCTGCCTGAAGAAGAATCTGAATTGTAGAAATTTCTCTTTGTTGAAGACTTCCCAGTGACCTGGCCATGCAGCTAAACTGAAATGCTCCATACAAGTTTTAAACCACAAAAGTTATAGTCATACTGAGAGAAAACACATAGATACAACAGCTCAAGCCAAAGGAAAACTTGTTTTCCTTGTAATGTGTGTCCAGCATCAGTTCTACATCATCACACTTTGGTTACTTCCTTACTACTAAATTAAACCACGTGCATGATTATTCTCTGGCATTTGGGCTTTTTTAGTAAACCTATAAACTCTTAGAATCATCTGTAAATTTGATGAATGGTCTCAGTTAAGTATTTATCCCTGACAGCTGATGCTTTCTCTAAACATCTGTACCGTTTACTACAATGGATGTGTTTGTGTTTGCTTTGACATGATACTCTGGCAGTGTGTCAATAAGCCGCAGTCCTTGCTCTTGGTTCTACTGAACATCCTAATGACATGCTATAAAACACCCATTCCTTTTTTCTTTTGACCTCAAGTTGAAGAAGGGCATGAGGTTGCGGGGGGTGGTTGCCTTTCTCCTAGTGAAAGAGGGTTTGAGACAAGAGTAAGAGGAGTTCAGCTACAGCTGAAACCCCTCAAGGACCACAAGAGTGGAGGCTCTGAGTGTCATGTCCTGTTTTCTTAAGACACTGAAGAAGAAAATGGTGATGTTCAGGAAAGCATGGGGCTGAAACCTTTGTCAACTGCAGCTTGGCATATTTAAATTCACTGTGTTGGTCTGCAGCAGATCTTCAGGTCTGAGGCATAGAGGAGGGGATCCCAAGTACCCACTCTCCAACTCAATTTTTGGCTGTGTGCCATTCTCCAGAAATGTCATGCCAAACAATCTAGGTGAGGGCATCTTCTCTCACATACTGGCATCCTACTCAGACCATCCAGCCCAGCAGCAGGATCTGCCCTGAGGTTTCCTCTGAAATAGGAAAATGAGGCTTATGCCTTAATTTTTTCTCATGGGAGAAAGAGGGGCTAAATACTGAGTAAGTTTAGAGACAGATGCCTATAGATGAGTCAATACACATAAAGGCAGGGAATGTGGTGTAACAGACAGGAGGGTAGAACAGGTGAAAATCAGCAGCTCTGCCTCAACTGAGAGTCTCCTATTGTAACAGCAGCAGATAAAATAACATCAGCTAGAGCTTGGCTGCTGGCAACCAGACATGATCCCCAGCAGGATCTCTGCTCGCTCTCAGTCTTGGCACCAGGGTGGCAAGCATGATGAAGTAGTTACCCAGATGAGATTGACTTTGGCAGGCACACAGACCATGCATGGCTTCACGCTACTCCAGAGGCAGTAATTTTCATAGTCAGTCCCTTCTTCCTTTGAGTGTGGATCAACGACAGTTCTGCTACACTCTGGCACCTACCACAGACCACATCCTTGGTAACACAGTGAAAAATGCATAAGCAGACCAAGATATAACAAAATAAGTGAAGACAGCTTGGCTTCATTTATAGAGACAAGTCTGGTTGCCTAAGGAATGCCCATTTGTCACATGCAGTGCACAACAACAGTTCATAGGTACAGAAGACGCACTTAAAGGTCCACACATTGAAAAAGACTGTATGTGCAAGGTCTGCTGAGGGTGAAAGGCAAGTCTAATGATTATAAAAAATGTGAGCAGGATGGCTGCAAGGCTTTGATGCTTTGGTGCAGTGATTTATTTGAGTGTTGTGGTAAACTAGCCATAGCTCTGGACCAAGCGTACCTGATGGCCTCATTTATTTTTCTGTCATTAGATTTTGGGAGGCCAGTGGGGCTGGGCTGGCTATCCAGGTGCTGAAGGTCCCAGGATGTCCTGTGTCATTTTGCTAGAAGTGTGGTGATTGTACACACAGCGTTCACTGCCCTGTGGTCCAGCCTGTGCCTCGGGGCTTATCACTTCACAGTTATGTAGCCAAAGCAGTGGCCTGCTGCACCCATGAAAGTAGAATAACATGAACCTGGATTTACTTAACAATACCTTATTCTGGACTCAAATACAGGAAAACTAACATGACATAATTGGTAACACTATGTAAACATTTCTGTGTCCAGTGGTACAATAAAAAATCCTATTGCAATCATTAGAAGTAGGATTTAGTTAGCCACACAAGGCTCCAGTCCTGATCTGTTAGATTTGTTATCAAAGTGTTAGGAACATTTGTGGTGTGAAACAGAGTTAGGTACTAAATGTCCTATGTTATGACATACAGTCTAAGCTCAGAATAAGTACAAAGATTAAAACTGGTCCCATTTATCAATCTTCTAAGCCCTCCTACCACAGAATTCTCTAATTCCCTAAATGATACACATATTTTAAGTTACACCAGTTATTTGCCCAAATGTGTATTCCTCTGAGACCCTGGATATCTGCTTCCTGTGATCTGAAATAGCACGTGGTCTGTGCTTTCTGCCAAATGACCATGTGGCACAGGATCATAGTGGGTAAGCAGCATCTGCTATAAAGTGACACTCGGATCTCATACAAACAGATGTCTGTGGGTGAGAGGAGGATGCCATTTCAGCCTTCAGAGAGTGTTTTACTCTGGCAACATGAGAATGGGTAATATATCTGCTGACGATGTCCAAGAATCTTTGCTGATGGCCCTGTTACTTGTCGTTAATGTTTGACAGGCTCCTTGTAAAGACCACCAAAAGGAAACACATTATGCTTCACAGCTGGAAAGACTACAGTGAGCAAAATACTGATCAGCCTTGACAGCGTGGTCTTGGGTGATAGTCTTGTTGTGATGTGGTCTGTTGGAATTGTTGACTAAGCAGTTGCACACTGACCAATAAGATCCAGGTGTAGGAAGAGGCCATCAATTTATTACAGCACTCTTTTCCTCCAGGATGGACTCCTGGAAGGCGGTGATTTGGCATTCTGTGTTTGGTGCTGAATCTTTGAATGAGCCCTCAAAGCTGACTCCACAAGTGGAGGTCAGCGTGGAATTACTGGTAGGGACAAGTAAGATTGCATTTTATGTAGAGCTCACTACATAATCCAAAAGCAAAATTATTTATTTTACTAATGAAAAAACATCCCATTAAAGTGAAAATTTACTCAACAAATGTATCGCCACATGGCATAAAAGTACATAACAGAATGATCTGCAAGACACTGGAAACTGCATCTGTCATGAGAAAAATAAACCACCTACCATGGATCAGTGAGGCTGTTTTCTTCCCATCTAGCTGGTTGAACAGATACAGAACTTACGGTGCAAGTCATCTTCACCTATACTTCAGAAAACCAGGAAGTCTGTTAAGTAGCTAGATCTAGACATGAAATCACCTTAGGGAAGGAAAGAAAAAAACATTCCTGGAAAACTATTGCTTGTCTTGAAGTCTTTGCCTCTTCTACCCTCTCTCACCACTTTTCTGAATCTCTTACTCATCTGATAACTAACAGTTTCACCTTTTGTTTTCTCTCAGTCAGAAGGATTTTGATATAAGACCAAAAAGTTTCATGTATTCTCTGAATCCTTTTCCTTTTTTTCAAGGAAAATCTTGGCTTCTGAAGGATAGATAAGAGAGGATGCGCAGACTGGATGTAGAACTTGGAGTAATGCCAGTCTTTTACTTCCATCTATGACAACAACCAGCAGGTAACTCCAAATCATTCATTGTCTGATTCACCAATGTGCAAGAAACATATCTTAACAGTGCTGTTATTCAATAGAAACCTTAGCAACTGTGGCAAAGTGGCTTATCTAATCAGCCAGTGCAAATAAAAGCCCCATCATTTCTGCAGAAATTTGAAACAGTATCTAGGAAATTTGACTTCCTCTGCATATCATGAAAATATCCTTTCTAACCTGTTGTTGATCATCTTTGTAATTCTAAGTTGCTAGTTAGCAATTTATTATTAATTTGTGCATGTTTATTGTTTAATCTGCCTTGTAAAGAATAAGGACTTTGATCACTTTTTTTGCAGTGTTGTGTAAAAATCTAACAGTCTTGGTTAGGGTGCACCATCTGTAGAAGTCACTGATGGGTTCCAGGTTGCATTAGGCACTGTCCTCATGCCTGGTGGAGGCTTACTTACTGCATCAACTAAATGTCTTGAAAAGGAATCCGATGATTCATCTGAGTGCTCCAAATATTACGAAGGACGTCATTTGTACCTCCTTTCAACCACAAAAGAATGAGTAGACAGAGGACAGATTATAACAGAAGTACTCATTTCTTGTCTTGAGGTCTGCTTTCCATCATCTTAAGTTGATTGGGATAATTTGTTATAAACGGTTTGTTTGTTTGTTTTGATGAATTTTAAAAATCCTCGTGGTTATGAACTCAAGTAACTCAAGGTTACTTTATATTTTTAGTTTGTGATTTACTATTGTCTTGGCTTAGATATTTGTTTTTCAAAATCACTTAAAAGTATGCTTCTGTTTCATTAATTTTCTTGCTTTGTAAAAAAAAAAACATTGTGGATTTTTTTTTTCCAAATGAACACTTGTTTTGAGTTTGCAAATTCAGAAATTAAGGTAAAATTGACACTTTGGGCAGCAAGCTGTGTGAAAAATTGTATGTAGGCAGTTGTTGCACTTGTTAAAAAGTCTTCTGAGACATGCCCAAGGTAAACTTGCTGTGTGCTTTTGGGGGTTGGGGGGGTGTTGTGCATTTTTTTGTGTGCTTTTGTTTTCTTTTGTTTTAAAGTTCCTTGTGAATAATTTTGGTTTTTCATGGAAAGTTGCATACTTTTACTAAACTGTTTTGTGTATGAAACTCAAAAGATTTAGTAGAGGAGTGATTATTCATTGCTATCATGTCTCTTCTTTTTTTGACCTGACCCTGCATACACAGCAAACAAAGTTTTGTGGCATAGACAGCAATGCAATCAGTATCTTTGACCTGCCTTTTTTTGAATAAATTTATCAGCAAGGACTACAAAAGGCTAATTTAAGGGAACTTGGAAATGTCTAACACTGGCTTCTCAGACAGTATGGTAATGCTGCAAACCCCATACCGCACATAAAAAAGGCAGATTAATCTGTTTCACTGGCAAGCAGCACATCTGTCATTAAAACTGAGTGAAGATACATTGTGAAAGCTATAGCACACTGTAAATGTAGTGTTCCAAATATTAAAAGAAGGTTGTATGTGAAAATTGTATATATATTTATATGGACAGAATGTAAACATACAGGAAGGAGGCCATGTTACTTTTTAACACTGGAAATAAATGCAGAAAATTAGCCTTGGATTTTCTGCATTTTTCAGTTACGTCATGTTCTTCCTTCCTGTTGTTTACTGCTAGCACTTATTCCCTCCACCTTGTCCTTTGCTGGAGTTGATATGCTAATTATTGATTTAGTAAAATAATTTATCATTCAAGTTTCAGAAGTGTTTTCTTTGAAATTATTAGAGACATTGAATGTATACACTTTAAAGTAGATACTACAACATTATCTCTTTCAAACAAAAAGGATAAACTTATAAACAAATGCTAACAAATCCTTAAAAAGGAATAATTTGTAATTTCATAATGTAAGGTTAATATACACATAATTTTAAGAACAAACATCCTGGGAAACATGTTCGTGTTTCATACTATGTGCATATTGTATGTCAAAAGTCGTTATCTTGAACATCCTATTATGTAAATGAAATAGAATAATTTGCAGTCCATTAGATTCATTATAATCACTGCCATTTGCAAGCTTTCTCTGTATTGACTACATCAATCATTTTCAGATAATTGAGATTTTTATGAATTTTATTTTCAACAGATGAAGTAACTAAGCAAATTAAATGAGCCTATTATGTCTTAGAATGAAGGTAGATATGTTTTTGTTTATCTGCTACCTCAATAGTTGCCAGAATTAACAGAGATGCCTGGAGCATTTTGCAGCAATTCAGCTGTGCAGGTCCATTTCAAAGGTGTAAATGTGTCTTTTGAGAGCAGCTGTATGAATATGCCACTTATTAACATGGCAAGTTCATCACAAAGTTCAGCTATATCACCGTTAAAATCCCATACAGGCATGCTTGGAAAATATCTCTTTTTCTCCGTGCCAAAGCGTCATGTAGAAATCCTAGAAGTTTTATACAAGCAACAAATAGATTAAGCAGTGGATGAGCTAAGGACAGGGTTATGTCAACCACAGAAAGGAAGCTTTTGCTCCCAGAGATCTTACCTGATATTCATACCGTTTGAATGACAAATTCTCATCTCTGGTATATATACAAGCTTGCCTTAGCTCCTCAAAATAATTTCAAGCCAATCTGAGATTTTATTCACTACTTGAACGCTGTTTCAAGATGTTCTCGCAACTCCGGGAATTAGTTCGCAGTTGTAATGGACTATAGCACTGAAGTGGAGTCCATTACTATGCCATAACATGCTTCCCACCATGAACCAGCTCAAAAGTAGTAAGACAGATTTGTCATCCAGAATCTAGGGTAAGACAATAATTCCCTTTGATGAACAAATTCCATGCTCTTTGTGTGTGTCCTGTGTTGGCCTCCCTGTGGCATTAGCATGGGTGGTAAGACTTTTCCACTATGAAGAACAAATAGGAAGACAAGAATATATTCTCAGTAAAGAAAGCAAGCTGAAAAATATAAAAAAGCAGAAAGACAAATACACTCCTGTTTATTTTCTAGTTTTAAAAAATCCTTTTATCAGTTCTGCTGCCTTCGTTTACTACATAGCAAGAGTAAGATTTACCAAGTTTGTTTTACATGGACTAACACTTGACTGATTTTAGACATATCAGTATCTTTGTGTTTTCAACTACTGATTGCTAGTCTTAGTTCTTGTGTGATCATCTTTGTACCGTGCTGGGAGGCTTCATGTTTACACTCATACTGTACAGTTTAACCTCAGATTTAACAGTAAGTTGTGCACCCAAAAGGCCCTTATACAAGCAAGGAAGTTTACCTGATTTTCCATGAAACTAAATGAGGTGAGTTTTAAATTTTAAAAAAATTCCTCTTGTGCCAAAATTGAAGTAAATGTTGATTTTGGCCATGCAGGGGATGCAGTCAAACAATTTCTGTCAGATCCTGAGCCACTTCTGCATGTTAAGTCAGTGGTCTCGGGGCAGTACTTCATCCTTCAAATAAGTATTCATATAGAATATGGATGGTGCATCTCCATATTACATGATAGGGGAGACACAGGCCTGGGTCTGACAAAGAAGGAATGTTCATCATTCTGTCTCCCTGCTATTCAAAACCTTCTTGTATGATGTTTATTTGACAAAGCTGGTTTCATTTTTCCTTTGGAAAAAAACCCTAATTTGTGAAAATGAATTAATGTAGAGTTCTTATAAACATCTCAGCAAAATTCCCTGATGGAAACAGTAAGGGTACTTTCCGCTGCCATCTCACTGAAATGGTAACTTACAGTCTGGTGAGTCCTTCCCCAGTGTCGAGTATCTTGGCTTTGTGAATTCTTCTTTCATAAGGAGGATGATCTATCTTCTTTTCATAAGGAGTAGTTCTTCTACGTACGCCATCCAGAATGCTGACAAATTCTAAACAAAAATATAATAGTTTTTTAAAAAATCATAGGATAAAATTAAATATTTCACCTATGGGTGCCCCAGTTAAACCTGCCCAGTATTTGTATTTTTTTTTTTTAATTGTAAAAGTAGGAAACAGTAAGACCAGGGAGTTACGGTGTGGTTAAGAACAAAGTCTTGTGGTTATGAATCATTTCATAAGTTTCAAAAAATTGATGCAATCTATCCTGAGCTGCTTGTAAACTGTGTTAGTACTTCAGCAGAATTGGATCCTTGAGAGAAATATGAATGGTGGAGGAGTGGAGAGAGAAAACAGTGATAACTGACTGAACAGTAACAAGTTTGTAATAAAACTTCACACTTACTTTCTCCTACTTTACTGAAGTGATAGACGTGATATCAAATAAACAGCTGAGCAGCAGCTCCTTGTCTGCAGTCACTCAGATTCTTTCTTTAGAGATGTTTTGTCCTTAAAACAATAACAAACTGGAAAAAAGGATGGATTACACTGTTTTGTTTTTTAGTTTTCACTAAGTTGTTTCTTCAGATAACTTTAAGGCATTTTGTTAAAAAACCTCTATTACTTACTATGTAATTAACATACACTTTGGAATAATGCCGCTTCCTTCTGTCATACTCAGGTTTTCACACAAGGGTAGGAATTTTGTACCAGCATATTTAAGATGACACTTGTACAACTGATTAGAATAGTTTAGTGCAAATCTAGCTTGGCTGCAAGTTTCCACTACACCACGGTGTTGATCTTTTCTGCCAGGTTTTCTAAAGCCAGAATTGGTAAATTTTGCATGATAGTGATGCTTCTTTGGAGCTTCGGTTTTATCCTAATCTTCTGAATTTATTGAAAGCAGAGTGATGTCCTGAGCTAATTCCCCAGAGCCGAGTACAGTACTCAAACCTGTACTGGAAGCAGAAAGCCAGCAGGTGGCATTAACTGCATTGGGAGAGAGATTGAGAGAGATTGAAGAGAGATTGATGCCCTCACACGCGGCAGCTCTAGGAACTGGCAACGATTCTCCCTCACAAACCTATAGGTTCTGTGTCATAAAGCAACAGTGTTTCGATATATATTTCTTGGATGTCGCTCCTTCCAATGGCAAGATTGAAATTACTCTTTAAACAAAATATACCTAGGATCAAAATTAATAGCCTTAACAGTAAGACTTGAGGAAATTAATAATCTTTTTTTTTCCCTGTATGCTACAGAAATCTATGTATTTATCTTTCAGATGATAACACAGTAATGTCAAGAATAATTGTAAAACAAAAATAAAATAATAGTTTGTCTACCATGTAAATCCACACATTTTCCCACCCTTCCTTTTTCTGTCACGGAAGAAACTTACTTTCAAATGTTTTTAAAAAGAAGCCATGGATTGGCTGAGTCTTTTGGTTGGGTGGTAGGAACATTTCTTCTCCCTTTCTGTCTTTTTTTTTTTTCTTCTTCTTCTCTCCCTGTGTATGTTAAATTTTGCTTTTGTCACTTCTTGATTCTCTTTTGAATTGTATTTTTATTATCCTTTCATTTCTTTCAGGATCTAGAAGCCATGCTGCCTCACTATATTTCAAGCTGAGGAGTTGTAGTTTATAGCTGCATACTTCTTGTACTCTGAAATTTTGTTTCAAGTCAAAGAATAAGTTATAACAGAAAGGAGAGTTCGTTTTTTAAAGAAAATTGATCTATAGCCTTTTTGTAACTAGAGGTTCTGTTTTTCTTCTAAATCTTTATTCATGACTCACTGAAACGCTTCTTTTATAATACCAGTAACTACTTTCTGCATAACTAGACTTTCTGTCATCAATCTTATTGTCGTTTCAACCAGAAGGGAGAAATGTAAAGAATGATAATATTACAGCAGCACTGATGTGCGTTCTCAAAGCTTTAATAGGATAAGTGTCAGCACTGATGCACTTAAACATCAGCAACAGAGAAAAATAGAGGAAGAAGACAACCAAGTTAGTTGGCATTTATGTATGTATCTTATGTACGATCAGCTTGGTATTTGCTCCCAAGTGAAAGCAACAGTATATAAAGGAGAGGTTTCTGTAAAGTGAAGATTACTACTCTGAACACATCACTTACTAATCTAAAATTATGAATGGAAGACTACCATCCTGTGATGAAGGACAGAAATACTAAAGCAAACATGAGAATTCACTGTGTACTTTTCTAGCTGATTAACTTTTCATTTTGGAGGAAAGATGGGGCAGGGAAGAAATAAATTCTTGAAGCAGCTCAGTTACAACTCACCTCTGAAACATGAAGCAGCTCAACTACAACTCACCTCAGATTCTCACCTCCTTGGGTTTGGTGTTTGCTTAAGTATAGTTATGTCAGTAGCTGACTAGTTTCCAGCATACCCTGCCTGTACCTGCTATGCAGCTTGTCATGTGCTGTGTTTCATGATTAATATCGGAGAACCTGAGATTAAACAGTGAATCTCCACCAGATTCACTGTTAGGTGATTAATAACCAGGTCTGAATTATGCATTGCTCCTTTCAAAGGGCTTGAGTAACTCAGATCATTCTCCACAAATTTATCAGACTGCCCAGTGGGGCTCACTTATTGTACATATTTCCAAAAGGATATAAAAAAGACTGACAAGGCCATGAAAACTAAATTGCAAGGCACTGGAAATTAGACAGTTACACATTTTACAGTAATATGTGTAATGAGAAGCTCAGAAAGGTTGGCTGTTTAGTCTGGGAATATTGGATGAGTGACTTACCAGCCAAGTATAGATGGAGATCAAGTGGACAAAATATTTCCCTGATATTGCCAGAGGTACATGTATTTTCTTCATACTGAGTTCCAGAAGTTAGACAGAATAAGGCAGATATCCAGACTCTCTGAGCAGTAATAGATTAGTCAGATGCTCAGATATTAATACTCCTATTCTAAATGCCTGTTTTTGAAAGGGAAGGACTGCCTGCTGAAAGTACCCATCACTTCAAGATAACTGGCTTAAACTATACAAATACCTTTTGGGTGGCCACAGTAGTGGCGAGTGACTTTGTGACAGATGAGAAGTTTTAACAGTGGGAAGACAAAGAGAGATAATACCAACCACAGAGTGATGCATCAGAGCCAAATGGAAAAAAAAAATTGTAACCTTCTCTAATATTTTTTCAAATACTCTGTTAAATGTTATGAACCTTTTCAGTCTGTGCTTTTTAAAGAGTAGATTATCTGACATAATTTCACTGCTATGGGGGATAATCTCAATTTCAAGTGCTTTTTAGTGGCGTGTTTGACTGAGGAGGCGCACAGGTGCTTGTAAGGCATAGGGGGAGGCAAGCTGTTCAGAGGCCAGCTCAGCTGATGGTGAGGAACCTGGCAGATGTTGGTGCTCTTTAAGAGGAACTAAAATGTAGGAAGCACAGAAAATATCCAGACAAGTTCAACAATGTCACTTAGTGGCTAAGCTACTGCTAAGGAAGAGGCACATGTGAAAGTGCTTAAGAGGCTTTCTGACAAGCTGACAACTGGGCAGACACATCTGAGGATGGTGAAGAAGAAAGGGAAGACAGAGCTGATGAGTAATCCCACTTGAATGTCACTTGGGTTTTTCATGGCACCAAAGCCAACAAAAAATGTCACGATATCACCAAGTACCACAATTCTGTTAAACAGATATTAAAAGAAATTTGTCAGAAAGGCTTCTAATGGTGGCACATTTTGAGTCATCTAACATAAATGATTATGGTATCAAACATACAAAGCAGTTATTGGAAAATGTGTCTGGATGACTTGAGTTAATAATTGCATTGTTATGAAAGCTATGGTGATCTCACAGCTATTGCTTATGCACATAGAACATTCTGCACAATCAAAGTAGTGTGCCACTTAGCGTGACAAAGCCAAAGAATTTATCTCATCACATTACAGGAAAGGCTTCTTGATAAAACAGAAGTCAAGTCTAAAGAAACAAGCAGTCATGTGGCTGCATTTCCAGCTGGTACAGTGGTTGTGCTACTAGCTACCTTTTTAATGAAAAAGCAGGTGACATGAGATGCTTGAGACATAGATGGCTGCATGCTGGAGTACAGATAAATCCTGAAACGCTACACACTACCTGCTGGAGGCTTGTTGCAGGCCAGCAGATATTTCTTTGCCACTAAAATTACTGTGGTGAGGAAAGTTTTTGCTAGCTTTCCTCCTCATCATTTAATCAAGACTTCTGCGTTGCTTCCAGCTGAGTGCACATGACAGCAATTAAGTGTTTTATAACACATCTGTGAGCTTCTAATTTCCAGCCATACTACCAAACTGCCCATATTTTTCTTAGACAAACTTCAGTTGTTCCAGCATCTGGTTGATTAAGCCAGTCTTCAGACAAAGCTGGTTGGCTGGGTTTTTTTCTTTAGTTTTCTGAACTTGCTTCAAAGGAGATTCAAAGTCAGATTCTGATGTACCATCACAATATTAGCAGCTTTAGAGCCAGAGACAAGCTATGTTCCTATTTCATACTGCTCCTAGTGCAGCTTTCTGTTTCTGATAGAATTGGGCTCCTGCAAACAAAAACTGGCATTTACCCTTGGCAGCAAGGAATTGTGAATATTCTCTCTGGTTTCAAAGGAGGAAGACCCAAAATGGCTAGTTCGCATTTTTGCGTCAATTTTATATGTGTGCAATCCTGTGGACTTTGTTCTAATTTATAAATTTATCAGAAAACATTAAACATTAGCTTACAAATCTATGTGCTGGAAGAGAGTTTCTAAAGTCCAAGGATCATGGCTTTACAGCCCAGTGTCTGGCAGAACCTGCAAGTATTAAATGACTTCTGTTTTGGTCAGAGGACGTCTGAGGCCCTTACCACTCCCTGGCTCCTTGTGTTGCTCCTGTACGGTGATCCGGCAGGCAGAGGTATCCCAGGCACATTGCTGCTCTCTGTGGCCAGGTTACAAAGTGACACCACTGGAGTGGAAGAGCTGCATGACACTTCAGCCATAGCCTTCTCTGATGGAAGCAGCTCAGAGAAATGTCAGCATGAAGAAGCATTCAAGTGGCTGACAGCCTGTTACCTGCTGAAAAGCCAGGAGCCTTTGATCAGGCTCCCACTGGCTCTTGCTGGGTGGGTGTGCAGGAGCAGGTGTGAGCTGAGAGCTTTTTCCCAGGAGCTATTTCATGAGGATCTGACCACTGCAGAAACAGGCATAGAGGTTGTATTACTTTCATTTTAGATTATTATTCTGTCTGATCAGACAGGATCTGATGAAACAGTTTTTATTCTGTCTGATAGCTAGAGAAAAACATTTCTTTTTAACAGAATCTCTTTTCAAGTTCTGTGAGCAGTAGTAAAATAATAATTCTAGAAGAAAACTAATGGAATTGGATACTGGATATAGTTAATAATTGAGATATTTTTATTTGGGGTGACTTCAGAGAGCAATTCAACTTATACAAGTGCAATCTGTGGTTTTGTTCTACTAAGACTATCCTAAAAATGCCTTTCATTTTTCCCTGGCATTTCATCTTCATCATTGCTCTGTGTTCCTGCTTTTTTCGTCCACATCTCTTTATCAACCAGCAATAGTTATTTTTCATTGACCCATTAAATTTTGTTAGCTTACTTCAGAGACATCTTTTTGAATTTCCTCTTTTGTTTCTTTGTCTTTTTATCATGTTCTCTCTAACAGTCTCTTACACTCTCTTAACTTCATTGTCATTGTAAATAATAGATAAGCAAATCATTATTAATTACACATTTCCTTCTTCTCTCATTCTCCCTTGCATTGTTATGTCTTGCCTTATAGTGGCCTGAGTTTTGCAACTGGGCTCTTATTCTTCTATAAAACATAAGGTGGTGTTGTTGTTGTCTCAGTCTTGCAGACATCTCAGAGTTTCTTCATGTCCTCTGTGTGGTTGTAATCTTGCTCTGATGCTTGACATGCAGATACTGCTGTTACAAGATTACTTTGTAAGTTATTCTTATATTTATACATAGTGTGCAGTCAGAGGAAGGTGCCATCAATGCTACTCTTAGAATGAGGCTATAGAGGTATATGATGGGAAACTTCTTAAACTCTAGATACCCTGTCTGTGGGCAGACACCAGATTTTGTATGAGTTTTTGTTACCTAAATAAGCTTGAAAGCTGTTCAAATCTTCTGGAAAGGGATTGTAATCACAGCTAAGCTTTGGTTTAAGCTAGTGCTTTTCAGACCTTGTGTTCTCTAGCTTTCTCGTGACACAAGTTGGCTAGCAACAAGTAAGACAAGTGAAGTCTTAGGGTCATCAATAACAGGGTAGCTCAAGTCTAGAAACCTGGAAAAATTAAACTGAGCTTTTTGGTGCTCAGTGGGTTAGTTTTCTCTCTCACAAACATAAAAAAAGTATTTCACTAAACAGATTAAAAAGAAACAGACAATGAGGATAAAAACCATGTGTCGTGTTACCAAGCTGTTCCTTCCTTAAAGGGTTGCAAGAGCTATTTATGAAGAGCTCTTCATTTGGCTGTTGCTGAGGAGCCACATACTAAATCCATGGTGAGTTGGAAGTTGTGACATGCAAAAGGTGTGACATAAATTGTACAGAGATGTTTTGTTCATCAGCTTATGCGTTGCCTAACATTTTAGAAAGCTTTAACTCATCCATTAGTACCTTTTGCTGATGTTAGTCTACTCAGGCAGAGTAAGAGAGTAAAATATCATAGAATCATAGAATAACCAGGTTGGAAGAGACCCACCGGATCATGGAGTCCAACCATTCATATCAGACACTAAACCTATGCCCCTTAGTACCTCGTCCACCCGTGCCTTAAACTAGACTCAGCCCTGAGACCTGGGGAACCCCACTTGTAACTGGCCTCCAGCTGGATTTAACACCATTTACCACCACTCTCTGGGCCTGGCCATCCAACTTGTACTCCACCTAGGAGAGTGTGCGCCTGTCCAGGCCAAAGGCTGACAGTTTCTGAAGCAGAATGCTGTGAGAAACTGTGTCAGAGGCTTTACTGAAGTCCAGGAAGATACATCCACAGCCTTTCCCTCATCATTTCAAGGGAAGGGGGAAGTCTGAAATAAAAAAGACTGGCAGTTTTCTGAACATTTGTCTGAAAATGTGTTTGTCTTTGAAGAGTTCTAGACATTAGGAAGAAAGATTGTTAGCAATTAAGAAAAGTGTCTTTTTACAGATAGAAATGTTTTTAGGGTAACTGTAGAGGTTAGCGGTAGAGGTAAAGCAGGACAGTGCCTGGTAACTTACAGTGCACAGTCTGTTTATGGGACAGTCCCATCAGCCTGTGTACTGACATTTCATGCTTTTACAGCAGAGCCAGAGGAGAATGAAAGAACAATCAAGAGTAGCTGATGACTCATCTTGATGTTCCTCATTGTGGAAAAGCCTCTTCCTGAATTTATTTCTTTGTTCCCTCCATCCAGACTATGAAGACAGTTACCTGGTTAGGTCAAGCTTTGTAAATGTAGGCTGAACCGCTTGTTAAGCTTCCCATTTATTTTGAGTTGCTTTCATAACTTTGGTTAGTGGAAGTTTTTTATTCCAGTGGGTAGTGTTTGCACATGAATCTGCTGGTTTTCATATTGCAAAATTCTAGAGACCATTCTACAGAGAGAGGATATGAAGATGAAAGAGGAAGAATTGCTATAGGAAGAGGTTTTATTAAAATATATGGCTGAAGGATTGTTTATCACATCTTTGAGTAAGCATTAGTGCAGCACCGACAGAGGATGTGTCATTGGATTTACTTAGTGTAAGATTACTTCTGCCAAGCAGAGCATGAAGTGAAAGCAACATATATATTTATGATATTGTTTAATACCATATAAAGATTCTACCTTGTCATAGTGCTTTTTATTTTCTTGTTCAATAGATTATATCCTGCTCTGGAGACATTCAAAACCCAATTGGATGTGCTCCTGTGCAGCCTGCTCTAACGCTAAGCAGGTTCACTTTAGCAAAGGGCCTGAACTAGATGATTTCCAGAGGTCCCTTCCAAGCCTAAGCATTCTGTGGTTCTGTGATAATGCAATTTATTGCCTTCGAGTATCACTGCATTTAACGCAATAATAGCATGTCTTGGGTAACACAAATCAGCCTTCCCTAGTATTAAATGGAAATCATGAATGGAGGAATTGTCATGCAAAACAAATGCCTTCTAGCCTGTCTCCTGCAGTTTTCCTTCCTCTGAAGCATTCATCATCTCCCTTCTCGCTTGTCAGGTCCTGAAAGCAGACAGCTGCCTTCTTGCTAGTACTAAGGCAGAGCACTGAAAGCCACCATCTCTTCTTTCCTTGGCAGGGAGAAGATTACTTCATCTTGAGCCTAGCTTTCCCTTCTGCTTCTGTGTGCAAGTCTGGTGCTTCATAAGCGATGCTCATCAGCTTGTATGTTTCTATGAGTGCCTAAGTGCTTCTATGTGGTTTTCCATAAATGATCATCGACATTTACTTGGAGCAGAAGAGTCAGGGGTACAGTCAGTTCTGTCCCAAGTAGGTCAGAAACTGGGACATGAGGGGTGCACTTGAGGGTTTAATGTGGGAAGAGACAGCTATGAAGCTCAAGGAAGAAGAACAAGGCTACCAAGGAGCTGCTTTCAATTAGTGCATAATGAATGTATATGCTGAGGACTTCACATGCATTTGGAGAGAAGTTCCTGAGACTGGTTGGAAGCATACTAGACACATTAAAACAACAACCCTTTCAAGAGTCCAGGTGGAAGCTGTGGAGTCTATAGATTCAGAAATGGGGTTTCTCGGTGCACATGATTTTGTGTTGTCAGACCTTTTCTCTTTCTTCCCTGAACTCGTAAGAGTTTCTCTCTATCTATTCAACACAGTAAATCTTCCTACAACTGAGGGACAGATGAAGCAGTTCACTGGCAACTCTTTGCTTTTCCTGTTGATCTGTTAAGATAATGACACAGGATGGATCACTATGAGCAATTACAGTCTTCAGTGACAACATTTAGAAATCACATTTTTTGCCATTGACATGCCATCACATTGTATGGTTTCTGTGATGCAGCTTTTTCATCTTGTACAATGTCAGTATATTCCTTCTGAGTTATGGCTTCTGCCTTTTGATTGTCAGTGTCGTCACAAATATGTCAGAGCAACAAAATACATCTGTACAATTTATGTCATACCTTTTGCATGACAACAGATTGTCACAACAGGATGGTTATAGTATGTGGATCCTCACTGACAGCCAAAAACAATGTAGTAAAGAAAATATGAAGAAATTGTGGTTCTTTCTGTCCATTTGTACCTTTCGTTTTTTAAATATTTTTTTTTTCATTTTCCTGTGAGTTTAGTTTGATCTGATATTTATTCTCTGCGTAACAAACATTGCTATAAATGCTGGCCTCCCGTAGCTTTTCTGCAATGTGTTTATCCATGTATTTATGGATTAATTTTCATCACAAAGCCCTTTTCAGAAGTTTACCTGTATGTGGTTCTGCTCTGTATAACAAATAGCTGGTTTGTGGCTCATGGTTTTTAAAGCACTGTGCCACTAAAAACCCCAGACTGCATTGTATATGATAAAAGGCAGGAATCATAGTGTGGTTTTGTGTTTAGGACTGAAATGGAAAAGATAAAGAAGGAGTTGTTAAAATTGCTGTTAAGAACAAGGACACTCTGAAGGATGTGTATCCTAGGCTTAGGGACTGACTCCTTCATAGTAAAAAGCCATCCTGAAACTCACAGTAACTGGATAGCTAGGATAAGGGATTCAGGCTCAGACAATGGAAATACAAGACAGGTTACAATTTTAGTCCTGAATTCTAGGGAAAGTATGTGAAATGAACAATTTCATCATTCATCTAGGGAAAAATTTTTGCGTTTGTGTCCTATAGACATTCTGCAAGTGTGCCACCCCCACTTTATTCTCCCCGTGACCTCTTACAGATAATTTTCGTTATTTCGTGCTTTGGTAACTGCAAAGGAAATGATGATCTTCAGTTACTGCAGACAGGAGAATGTTGATTGTAAGTTGTAATAAGCTTCCTGCTATGTATGGGTTGGGCAGCTTGAGCCTTCTGAGGTAAAGAGCATTACTTAATCATATTTTCTTTTCTTCCCATCAAAATCTGCCAGGGCTCAGAATGCCAATGCTTGAGTGGCAGAAGAAAAAAAAAGGGGGGGGGAGGAGGAATGTGCCTTTTTTTTCTTCCTAGTGAATCTGTTCCTACTGCTTGTATAAAGTGAGGGGCATGCCCCTCTGACAGTATCATCACGATGACCTTTCTCTATGAGCAAGCAGAGGTAACAGATGCATCAGGAGGAAATGGAGACTTTAAGAATTGCTGTTCTAGCAGATATGAAATAAAAAAGCTATGTCTATTGTGCAGTTTGCCTGTGAGTGGGCTCACATGACTTCAGCACTGGAGGATAAGCCTGAGTTAGGTACAACAGGAAGAGGCCACCTAAAGCAGAACTGTAGCTGTGGCCGCAATGCGCACCCTAGTTTTTGATGGCAATAATCCTCTTGTCCAGCCTGTAGCTTTCTGTTATCAAACTAATTTAGGACATGAGGTATACAAATGGGATTTTGGTTTTGTTTTGTTTGTCTTCTCTTTTTATGCACAACTTCATGCAGAGGAAAACAACGGACGATACATTTAGCAGTGTAATATTCTTTTCTTCAGAATATCTGGGGATTATCCTGATGTTCATTTGATGGCATTAAAAATGAATGGGATGATTAAATGATTTACAATTTTACATATTCAATTAATGTGAAAACAATTACTAATGTGTATAATTATCTCCGGAATTACTTGGATCATGCAAATGGCATTCAAAGCAACCATTTTTAACTGTTTTCTAGGGCTTGTGTCATTACATAGTTTGTAGTAGGAAGAGTACCCTGCAATTTGAGCTCTTTTATTATTGACATGTCAGAATCTACTTCTCAGATTATCCTCCTGGAGAGTGATAACTTTCTGTTTTAAATTTTTTATAGTGCTTCCAGATCTCAGTGGGGAGCTCAGTATTGACTACAGTTTATCCCTATCACTTTACTCTTAGTCTAAGATATAACGTCACTGGGATCTATGCTCAATTCATGATCCTCTGAATTAAGAGGACTGTACTGAGACCAGTTAGTGGTTTGACCTCACATTACGGAGCCCTCGTCAGTAACAAAAGGTACAGAGAAAATCATCAGGGATTAAAAAAAAAAAAAAAGGGAAAAAAGAGCTTAGATTAATTTGCAGGGAAGATAGATTAGTGGTGAAGGGCAAGATAGAGAGAGGAGTGAGCTTCACGCTCCCATGTGCTTAAAGAAAGTGACTTTTAGGTGGAAGGGGGGATTGAGGTAAATTGCAATCTGGATGGAACAACAAGCACTAAAATTAAGTTCTACCCAAATCCTTGGTGCAAAATCTGTGGTAGTTCTTATTAATCATGATAAGAAGCTGAAGTGTAATCTTCACTTTCCATACTTTCTGCACTTCACTTTCCATACTTTCCATACTTTCCCTCATTGCAATAATTAATAGTAAAGTTTATTTGTCTGTGGCTACCAGAAGAAACATCACAGATGCAAATTTCAGCTACATCAGATTTTCTGGCAATCTAGGGGCAGGGATCTCATTGACAAGGGATGACCCTGTAATGGACTGACCCTGGCCGACATCTGAGCACCCACACAACTACTCTCAGTCCCTCCACTTCCAGCAGGATGGAGGAGAGAATAGGAAGAACAGGACCAAAATTAATGATTCAAGACACAGACAGTCTAATAGGTGCAGGAAAGAGAAGAAAGGCAAATAACAAGCAGGAAATCAGTTAACCAACCCCCACAAGTAGATCGATGTGCAGCCAGTCTTTGAGCAACTGCCACCAGAGAAGTTAATCAACCCCCCCCTACACACACACACCTTCTTCCTCTTCTACTTTAGTTGCATTGCTGAGCACAATGTCATATGGTGTGGAATATCCCTTTGGCAAGTTCAGGTGACTTGTCCTGCCTGTATTCTGTCCCAATGTCTTGCCCATCCCCCAGCTTACTCTCTGCAGGGCAGGGTGGGAAAGAGAGAAAGCCTTTATGCTGTGCAAACATCAAGCAGCAATCAAAACACTGTGTTATTAGCACTGTTTTAACCACAAATCCAGAACACAGCACCATATGGGTGGTTGTGAAGAAAGTTCACTCAAGCCAGCCAGACCCAGTGCAACATGCAGTCGTGTGGTACCCAAGCAACGCAAGCAGAGCAGATCTAGTGACAGCCAACAGTAGATGGTTACCAGACAATTGTGAAGGTCAATACAGCTTCATCATCACATTAGGAAGTCAATTCAGTGGGTCAGGGTTGCTTCAGCAAGGTACACCGCCAGGCACAGATAAATAATGTCAGGCAAAAGACAAGTGCAAGACCATCAAGGCACAATTTGTTACTGTAGCTGAGGATATGCATGTGATTTCCCTTTTCTTCTTCCAAACTTGCACACCATTATGCTGGATTGCTGGACTATCAGAAGACTCGCATCAACACTAGATGACTATGATCTTTACCGGGTAAGTCATCTTGGAAACGCTGGTCAGTAAGACTAGACAGTGACACAGGATACTTCTTCAAGTGACAGATATTTTATTTTGCCATAGTAGTCTGGCAAGTAGAAGGGAAAAACAATGTACTTGTTGCCCCTCCTACAGCTCTGCCAGTTTTCCTAAAAACTTTGGTACAGTCAACTTAACTGCAATTCTTTCTGGTGGCAGAGATGCAAATGATTTCTCTGCAGGCCCTGCCTCTTTCCTTGTTTTCCTCAAAACTCCCCTGAACTTCCAGAGCTTTATCTAAGCTTGTTCACTTTGAGGGGCCCTGGCTTTCTTAACAGCTACATATGCTGTGTCCTGCCTGGAGAAAGATTTGAGAAGCTGCTGGTTTGGCAGCTATTCATCTGTTTTAAAGTCTGTCCCTTTGCATTTCATTTCTATTGCATTGTATTGTACCTCTGGCTGTCATCTTTGAATATCATGAGCCGATCAGACCATATTGTATGAACAGTAATGGACTAGGTAACATTAGAGGGAGTTGTAATGGCAGGGGTTTCAGAAGACTTCAGGACTTGTTGCTCCCATTTTTTAAAAGAGGCAGAAAGGATCCTGGAACTGTAGGGAGTTCTCAATGAAGATTTTTTTATGGAAATTTAAAGACAAAAGCGTTGATAAAGTAGATGGAAGCTCTTTCATTCAAATAAATGCCATTAATCTGAAACATTACTAGCATTACTTTATAGGTGTAAATTTTTAACCCTGCCAAATCAAATTTTGACCTGTTTGAATCCAGGGATCATAGTACTTCTGGAGCAAAGATTGTCAGACTAAAAGTTACAGCAACTTATGGGGCTATGAAGGAGGAAGTATATTCTTGTGCAAATGGAAAAAATACGGCATCTGATAATAAATCAACAGGCAACTGAAAATGACCAGACATCAAAGGTTTTTTTGGAGGCTGATTAAATATTTCCCTCTCCTAGAGAGTGATTGGTCCTTCAGTAAAGGACCAGATCTGTCGATTTGAATTCCAAATACAGTTATGGGACCACAATAACCTAAATTTATTTGGCAACAAAAGGAGAAACAGGCATATATCCAGTCCTGAAGAAAGAGAGACGTAAGGCAGAAGTTTTGAAATCTGCAGCCTGTTCTACTCTCACTCTAAATGTGTGATTACCACAGTTCGGTGAGCTGCTTGTGGTTTTGGAATGAAGCAAATAAAGGTGAACTTGTGAGAATGATGTTTTTATATAATTGAACATATAGTTTGTATAAGTGAAGAAAAGTAATTTCTGCTGAAATATGCTACTAAAATATTTCATTCGTACCCCATTTCATGCCTTGAATACTTTTTATTTGAATAGAGTTTATATCCTTCCTATCTAAAATCAATAATACAAAAATCCTGTAAAGGAATTACTTTCTTCCCACTCTTCCCTTCAGTGTCACTATTGCCAGAAGTTGTTAGACCTTCAGAGTAAACGACATGTTGGCTACAGTGAATTGTTGTTACTCAGACACTTTGAGGAAAAAGCTGCAAAGGAGTGGATGTTCATACTGTAATTGTTAGAGAGGGACAGCTGAGGAAAATCTTAATGAAGCTTCAGGTTGAAGACTAGAGTAAGGCTCATGTGTCTGTCTTCAAGACAGAAGATGAAAAACAGAGTTTCTGAAAGACGGATCTTACTGGTCTGCAAAAGCCAAACAATAGTACAGACCTAGACAGCCATGCTGAAAACTTAGCATTATCCCTAGCCTAGCAAAGTCCTGAGAATTTAATTTCTGCCAAAAGCTGGTATTGACAGCCTACAGCTGGATTTCCTGGTAGTTCACAATTCAGTGGGCTATTCCTCCTATGAAGCACAACATATCCAAGCAGCACATTGTTGTTAGAGCTAAAAAAATTTCATTGTATGGGAGTAGTTTATGTTCTTTATCCAAGTGAACATTTTGGATGTAATATATTCTGAATACATGATGAGGCATAAAACACACTAATGTTACCAAGATGAAGAAGAAACTCTTTGCCTGAGCCCTAAATTCCACATGGGAATTAATGTCAGGCCAGTATTTCAGAGTCAGTCTACTGATCACAGACAACTGGATTATGGTGAGCACTGCACAAACTGTGACCAAAATCCCAGCCAAGCAGTAATTTGCAATCACTGTTGATGTCTTGTGTATATCCTTGTGGAACTGAAAGCATTTGGAGGAGTGATATGTCTTAGAGGTGCCATAATACGTGAGAAAAACAGGTGTGATCACCAGCACACACACCAGCCAGATAGCAGACACCCAGGCTGTAGTGTAGCACTTCTTAAATTCAGGTCGGAAGAGGCGTATTATGATGATGACCACGTAAAACGCAAAGGTGGTGTACATGTGGAGGTAGACGATAGCACTTGTTAGCTTGCAAGCGAACCTCCCAAATTTCCACTCCTGTAAAATGTAATAGCTGAGGCGGAAGGGAATACTGAGTAGCATAAAGGTGTGCAGCACCAGGAGGCTGATGATGATAATGGTCATCACAGATCGTGATCTCCTTTGAAAGAGCTGATGGGACATTACGATGACCCCAAGGGTGCCGCCGGCCAGATTGACGAGGTACAGAGCCATGAGAATAGCATGGAGCCTCTCTGAGGTGTATGTCAGTGTCTCATTGGACGAATGGTTCAGCTGCGTTATGCTGTTGTTAGACATCCTCCTAAACTCCTCTTTCAAACGTTACTAAAAGTGAAAAAATGGGAATTTTTAACACAGATACGGTTTCTTTGTTGCTTCCTTTATCGTTAACAATGGAATGTCACTAATTCATGAAGACATTTTACTGAATTGTGTTTGAGCAATAACCTATACCTCTCAGTGAAGAGACCACATTTTATGTAATTGTTAAAGATTTTTTTCCCTAAACTTACTTTTTTTCAATAACTAAGACACTATCTGTTTATGAATTATACAAGTTTAATCTCTGCTCATGTTATAAAGCTAAAATTTACAGTGGGGAAAAATACTGAAACATGGAGAGGTTGTACCTATAATGGGTGGATACTTTATGGAGATGTCTGAGCCATCTTTTAGCATATTTCTGGATGGGTGCAGGATACCCATAAAACAACAACAGTTTTAATTTCTAGATGTCTAAACCACATTAAAAATAAAGATTTGCAGGTGAAAATTCAATTTCTTCTTGCTTCAGTTCTAGGTCTTTTTCCTACAGAATTTTGCTTGAGCTACTCTACTACAGAAAGTGAAGAAAAGCTAAAAATTATTTTAGGAACAATCTTCTGAAAGATACAATTCTATTGGCACTTGTTGAACATACAGCTGTATTCTTATTTAGACCTAAGGCAAAATGTGGCATTCACATACAATTTTCTGTACAAAGGGACAGCATACAAGGTACATGCTAATGAAATCTGCCCTTACCTTAGAAAAAGCTACAAAACCCAAGTAAGAGCTGAAAAATGGTCTCAAACAAGCAGTGTCTTCTCTCTTTGATTCCTTTGAAGTTTGAAATTAGTGAACTTGGTTTTACTAGCAATTCTTAATTCTGTTGCACTCATCTGTAAAATCAGAGACTGCAACTGCAAAACATTTCCAGATAAACTTTTTAATGAAGCATCAGGCAAGGCATCCTTAGAAGGCCATTGCAGTGTTGTGTCCAAGGCTGATATAAAATGTTTTGTTCACTCCCTTTTAAAATACATGATCTTAGAAGGCTTTAAATGGTTAAAATTATATGTGGGTCTAATATTGCTGAGACCGGTATGAGAAATCTGCTTTCCCATAAAGTCTGCTATAAGAAAAGTTTTACAAACTTTAAGAAGATGGCTTTCTGCTCTTGACACAAATTCATTTTCCAATTTGTATTGTTGATATTTCAAAGTGGCTTTAAGAAGGTACAATCTTTTTGTTGTTATAAAGAGCATAATTGCAGCTTAGATGCCAATGTAATTTGTTACTGAGAAGTAGATTTTTTTTCACTATTTATAGAAATAAAATACTTAAATTTTACCTTTTAATCTCTTATTTTTGTGACTTCTCCCTTCTTCTTTGCCATTTCACACATCCATAGCATACAGCATATATAATCAGCATGAAACAAAAAGAGTTTTTGGTGCTACTGTTTGACTGAGAACGGCTGAGGTTTTTCTCAGCCCACATACAGGAAGGCACAAGGCTTTTTTCTTTCTTCAGTGTGATAACAATCACACACATTCAACATCTAACACTATTTTGTTCATGTAGAGAAAACTGCTGAAAAGCTGCTCAGCTGTCAGAGACCATCATTGTGCTTGGACATATTGGACAGATCCACTTGTCAGGACCACTTATGCCCCCAATTTGGTCAGTCTTGAAGTGCAAATGGGGAGTGGTTCCTGGAACTGTACAAATACTACAAGTTATTGGGTTTTGCTATGAACCAGGTAAGAAGTGTTGCTGATGAGGCAAAGAAATGTAGCTAAGCAGAGGATTTTTTGTCACAAATGCACTTCTTCCCCAAACTTGTTTTATGTTTAATAATTAAGCTAAATGTGTCAAGATAACAAAGTGTTTAAGAGAGTTAAGAAAACATTTCATTCTAACATGCTATTAGATTGTCAAGATTTTAGAGATTACTCACTGTTTAAATATTATAAGTGAAATAAGCTTTAGACGTATGGAAAGCAACTTAAGAGTTCCTGCTCTTAAAAAAGACATGCAGAAGCCAGTGGTACTTGAAGATTGTACCTGACCTGAAGACATGAATGCTGAGCCCAAGCCACATCATTAGTACAAGGTAGTTGACTAAAAAGAGGAAAGCATTGAGTCAAGGCTTATCTAGAGACATTAAAAAGCAGATACTTGATTAGAAGGTAAACAGAAAAATGTTAGCCCAGTTAATTTTTCAATTAGAGTTCAGGCTGCCGGCAGAGTTACCAGTACTCGAGCACGAAAGGACAACACACAAGGTTTTGTGAACAATATTCCATCAGGGCTGAATTGCCATCATGCAGTTATCCTCTGCTGTGGGTATGAGGATAGTTTCCTCCTCAAAACTTCTCTCGTGTTATTAACCACAGTCATTAGGAACAGTAAGATGTGAAAGAACTATTAGAAGTAAATAAATATGAAGACTCAAACAGACAAGGGCATTAAAAGTCAGGGAAAGAAACAGAAAGGGTTGTAAGGGTGAGCAAGAACATGGAGACAGCAGTCTGTAAGACATTCTCAGGGTAAACTGGAAGCATTGAGGGAGCAGCTATAATCTCATCCAGATCAGGATTTGGAAGAGGAGGGATGTCCATTTTGAAGACTGCATATACTCATGAGTTCGGGGTAAGAGAAATGTTCAAATGCTCTAGCAGACAGAGCACTGAAGTAAAACAGCTATGTGAATAATGGTACTCACCAGGTGTAGTTCCAGCATCATTTAATCCCTCATAAGGACAGGCCGCTGCCTGGTAGCAATGATGCTTGGATGGCAAAATGATCAGCTGGTTCTGCAGAAACACACAGGAAGGTGGGGTGTTAGCCTTGATGTTAGAAACAGATTGTTTCTGTGGGTTAGAGTGATCATGAAACTACCTCCACAGTCCCTGGGAGAAACTGGGGAATGCCTGCAGCCTTTTTTTCTGTACACAGGACTTAAAGTGATCCACAAAGCTTGAACCGTCAAGTTCAGGTGTTGCATCAAGTGCAGAAAAGTGAAGAAATCACATTCCTGAAATGGCTGCTATGTGACAGCCAGCACTTCAGATAGAGCTGAATCAACCTATGACATCAAGAGCTTTGTGTGGTCTATTATCTTGTTGAGTTCAGTCTGAGCTGTTTGGATGTAAAGTGATACCAAGAAACCTGTAAAGGTATCGCATATGTGATTCTCTGTCACCTTAGGGAGAGCATCATTGGCTGACACCAAAATTGCTATGAACTTTCAGCAACTGAACCTCTTTGTGTTTCATATCTCTGAGTTGCTTTGTCCTTAAAATGTTCCTTGAAGGTTGTGCGTTGAAGCTTTCCAGTGTGTTAACCTTCCATCTTCGCATTCTTCTTTAAAAAAAAAAAAAATCACTCAACTCAACTTAACTCCGTAATCTAGGTCTTAAGTTTTAGGTTAGCTTTTCACTTGAGTACAAGAGGAAATTGAGTCACATCTGCCTGTTCAAATGAACTTTCAGATCTTTTTCTTTTTAATATGTCAGCACATATATTGCCTTGGCCAGTGGTGAGGATAAAAGTTGAAAGAGAAATGCATATATACACATCTGAGATCCAGGTCAAGACCAGCATCACAAACAGATTTTAAGGAAGGATGGGCATGAGTAGTTCAACACTGGGGGAAACAGCTGACAAAGAGGAAAAGTGAACATTTAAATTATTAAGAAGAGAAAATGAAATAGAAGAAGCAGCAACAGTTGAGAGAAAAGGAACAAAGCCTGCTGGATGTTCAGAGCTGTGATTAGTCTCCGTGGAAGAGTCACTGACTATGTCTGTGTATGGGTGTAGCAGATTTACTCTAAGCAGAGGCTAGATCTGCAAGTGGAACTCTCAAGTTCTTGAATTTCATTTCTGTATGATTTCCTTTGCTTCTGTCACTTTGTAAGAAAATGTTATGTTTACTGGTCAGCTCCTTTCTCTTTAGGAACAACCATAAAACTATGGTACCTTGCATTGCTGGATAGGTTTTTGTATTTTAGCTGCCTCTCAGCTAGGGTCATAACTGCTAAGAATTTCAGTTGTTTCCTAGTGTTAAACCCTCTATTGCTAGTCATTTGTGGAAACTGAGCTACATATCATCTTGAGTGATGAGCAGACCATCTTGCAGCCATCATGCAGCATGTACAGGACAACCAGGTGATCAGGCTCAGTCAGCATGGATTTAGAAAACGCAGGTCCTGATGGACTAATCTGATCTCCTATGACAAGGTGACCCACTTAATGGATGAAGGAAAGCCTGTGGATGTTGTCTACCTAGACTTCAGTAAAGCTTTTCCCACTATATTCTCCTGGAAAAATTGGCTTCTCATTACTTGGATGAGTATACTCTTTGTTGGGTAAGAAACTAACTGGATGGTCAGGCCCAAATAGTTGTGGTGAAAGGAGTTAAATCCAGTTGGTGGCCAGACACAAGCGGTGTTCCCCAGGGCTCAATATTGGCACCAGCTCTGTTTAATATCTTTATCAATGATCTGGGTGAGGGGATTGAGTGCACCCTCAGTAAGTTTGCACATGACACCAAGTTGTGCAGGACTGTTGATCTGCTTGAAGAAGAAAGACTTGGACAGGCTGCATCAATAGGCTAAGGCCAGCTGTATGGTGTTTAACAAAGCCAAGTGCCGAGTCCTGCATTTGGGTCACAACAACCCCATGCAGTGCTACAGGCTTGAGGAAGCCTGTCTAGAAAGCTGCCCAGCAGAAAAGGACTCGAGGGTATTTGTCAATTTCTGCCTGAATAGGAGCCAGCAGTGTGCCCAGGTGTCCAAGAACACCAATAGCATCTTAGCTTGTGTCAGAAATAGCATGGCCAGAAGGGCTAGGAAAGATACTCTCCCCTTGTACATCTTATCGGTGAGGCCACACCTTGGATACTGTGTTCAGTTCTTGGTCTCTCAGTACAAGAAAGACACTGAGATGCTAGAGCATGTACAAAGAAGGGCAACAAAACTGGTGAAGGGTCTGTAGCACAAGTCTTATGAGGAGCAGCTGAGGGAACTGGAGCTGCTTAGTCTAGAGAAAAGGAGACTGAGGGAAGACCTTACTGCACTTTAAAACTACCTGAAAGAAGGTAGTAGTGAGGTGGATGTTGGTCACTTCTCACAAGTAACAATTGATAGGACAACGGGAAATGGTCTCAAGTTACACTAGAGGGGGTTTAGGCTACATATTAGGAAAAATTTCTTCACTAAAAGTGGTGTCAAGCATTGGAACATGCTGCCCAGAGAAGTGGTTGAGTCACTGTCTCTGCAGTTATTTAAAAAAACTGTAGATGTGGTGCTTAGGGACATGATCTAGTGGTGGCTTGGCAGTGTTAGGTTAAGTGTTGGACTTAAAGCTCTTTTCCAAGCTAAACTATTCTGTGTTTCTATATAAGCCAGTTATAAACAACAGAAGGGTAAGAATATCTGTGTTATGTTTTAATGTGCTGCTTTTTCTGTGGCTGCAGATGCAATCACAGTTTTTGCTGTCTCATTTCCACTCTGTTAGACATGAGTCACAAGTACTGGAAGGTGAGCAAATCACAGTCCATGGTTGGTGAACTTGCAGGATAATCCCTTTCACTTGCCAATCCCACCCACCCATGAACCATGAAAAACTCAATAACTTCAGTCAGCAAATTGCCAACAAGGTTAGCAGAAGATTTGAGATTCTTGGACAAATCTTGGTTGCAGATTTTCAGAGAGGTTTATTGCACTTTGTTTGTCATGATGGAAGAGGGTATCTGTTACGTATTTGCCTCAATCATACATATTTAATGTGACTCAAAAGTAGATATTATGCTTTATATAAACAGAAGTATTACCTGATGGTTTTCTGGAGAGGATTTTGGCAGGGTATAACACAGGCAGACTATAATTTACCTTTTGGAATAAAACCATTATTTCTTGGTTTTGGTACAAGAAAATGAGAGTTATTACAAGTTCAGGAACTTGACATTATTCTCCAGTGCTGCTTCATAAAAATTTAGTACTAAGTTGGAATGTTTATGAAATAGTTACATCCTGTGACTTGGTTTAGTTGACCTCCAACACCCGTAGAGGTAATTAAAGTTGTTGCTGATAATGTTGGCTTTAAAGTACTGTTTTACTCAGGAACATCTGCAGAGAACCACATGTAAGCCAAGGATCTGGTACCGATAGCACAGTCTTTTCCTGGTCCCCAGTGCTTTCCTGTCTGCTTGAACATGCTGCCACCCATCCTCCTTGTTGAACTCAATTACCTTTATTTTCAGTTCCACAGCCTTACAGAGAAGTCTGCATCTCTGGGGATAGCCCAGCACAATGTTACGTTAGCCCATTCTCCTGTTCTTCTTGATAAATACAGTCACAGAGACAAAGCCCAGATAATTCTTTCCTGATATTGATATGTAGAATCAACAAGCCTCTGCAGGAATCAGGTCCCTGCAACTAATGTTTGTTTGACACAGAGTTTGGCAAGGCTTAATGTTTATTAAACTAAAAAGCAATTAGAAAGAAAACACATAAACCAATTGCCTGCAGGAAAGCAGACATCCTCATTGCACTGAAAGAAGTTTTCAGTGAGTTTCAGAAAGCATAGACAGTGTTCAAAACACAAGGTTAGTGCTCTAAAGGTAGGGTGAAGAGGTTGGTTTGAGGTTGTTTTTTGAGGTTATGTTGTTTTTCCAAATTCCCATTGACCTTAAACTCCCAGATATCTTGCAACCATGTGTGTGTGACCATCTCCCTCAAAAATGAGCCTTGCTTTTACTGAGGAAAGTTTCTCATTTTTCTGGAAGAAAGGAGAGTACTCGTGTTCTGGATGGAATTGTAGGGAGCACACTAGGAAGATATGGCCTAGGACTCTGAAAATAAAAAATGTTTCCGTATGCCAAGAAATCTGTTTATAATTTGATGAGTTTGGTATCTAGAGGCCTATAATTCAGTTTTATCAAAAGACACACTCCAAAAAGCAAATCTACTAGAAAAACAATGACAAAAGAGGATTATGAACTATTGAGAACTTGAAGTATGAGAATCTACTTCTCTAGAACCCAAACTCAGAAAAAATGGGCCACTATTTATCCTTATGGGGAGGAGGGAAGAGGAGTGGGAATCAATATCAGTAGTGTGAATTCTGAGATACAAAAGAAATTAAGTATCAGAACAAAGCAGAAGACCTAGAGCATCTCTGATATGTAGTGGTAATATTTCATGCAGTTCTCCATGGTGGAGACTGAACTGGTTGTGAAATGAGGAGGGTTTTATGTTCCTATCACTAAATAGATATTTGAGTGCAAAATCCATGCTGCAGGCTACCAGCCTTTGCTGGCTTAATTTTCTTTGGGGTTTCCAAAGATGCCTAGAAAAGCAAGAGGGAATTTGAAATCTGAATATTTCAGCTTATGGATGCCCCCACAGAATCCGCTTCCTTCAAATCCCTGGAAGACAGGGCCAAGGCTGGAAAACCTGCTGTAGGGTAAATCCACAAGCAGAAGGAACTCCAAAGCTGAAGGCATTTGTGCAGTGTTCTAAGTCTTGTGCTCACCCAAACTGACTCTCTCACCCCCAGAGTGCCTTGTCCATAGCATGGTCACTATTTGCAGAAGAAAATACAACAGACAAAAAATGCAGTTCTGTAACACTCAATGGTAGAAGTGCCTTAGGAAGTAAAGCATTGAGCAGACAAGAATAATCTGAAGAGATTTTAAAATAATTCCTTATCATGTTTCTAAAGTATACCTCCGCTCTTCCCTACCTTGGAAAATGTTCTGTTGACTTCTTCTGAGATGCCAGTATCAACCAGGAATGAGCCTATGTGCTGGCCAGTCTGTTACCCATGGTACAACCAGCAGTTCCAACAGATCCATACATTTCCCATTTTTGTTATTTTATAGTCTAACCACAAATATCACTGCCATTGTCAGATCTGGAAACTCAGTGGTTTAATAAAGATTGCCATTATTTTATTTTTTTTAAATAAAACCATTTCTACTGGGGTCTTTCTCTAGGCACTGGATTTCTTTTGGCTCCAAGGCATCTAGTTCTTCCCCTTTTTAGGAGTCTGCAAGCCTCTTAAGTGACAATGGTGATGACCCCAGCTTCTTTGACTTAGATTTGGGCCAGCACTTTTGCTCCTTCTAATGCTATAATAATGATAAGTATTGACAATAACTTCCTTACTGAAGGGTATTTCTTCATCAGAAACAAAAAATGGCCTTTAAGAGCAAAGATATTTAAATCAATATAACAGACTCAATGGTTATTTATATCTTACTCAGGTTTGCTATTTGCTGAAATCTGAGGAACTGTTACTTGAAAGTGTGTCCCAAAGCAACTCAGAAAGGCTTTTTTCTCACTATGTCAGATACCTTTAGACTTTTATATATTGTATGTATTACTAAATATTTCAGCCACATTCAGCATTTGAAGATGAAATAACAATGTCATTTCTGCTGATTTTTTGCTAAGTGGGAAATTTCTGTGTTTCCATTAAACACATTGTTTGTCGGAATAAGACAAAATGAATGCCATGCCGCATGTCTGTTTAATCCCCATATTCTCAACATGTGGCAAAGGGAATATGTACAACCAATCAAAATTCTCTATTACTAAAATGATCATGAGCTAAATTGCCATTAAACTGTCGATTAATTCAATAGCTTTCACTGTTTCTTTGTTTTCTCAGTTTAAGGATTTGAGTAATTGCTGTAATTGTAAGAACATTTCTACCCTAAAGCATAGATAGGCCATGCAGCTAATTAACGTACTTTAAGCTAACTGTATGAAAATGAAATATGTGATGGGTTTCAAATGAATTGTTTAACAGAGTCTTGTTGGACTCATCTTTCCATTGTAACAAAAATAGAGGGTAGAATAAGACAATGGCATGGAGGAGAACATTTAAAATGAAGTGATTAACTTAATTGCTTTTCTTTTAACCACTATCATTTCTCAGAAATAATGGGCTAGAGAAGCCTTTGTTAAGGCAAACGACACAGGGAGATTATTTCTGTGTGTCCAACATGAGGTTACTTTAAAATACCTTGTACTCAGCTACCAATAATTTTGAATGACTGAAACTCAAATGAGGACAAGATGTTACAAGCCTGAAACCTGACTATTTTAATGCATTAGTTGCCAACTGAATAGAAGATCGGAGAAAGGGAGCAATGACCAAATCCCTCTATTTCTAATACTGCCCTACTACAGGAAATCAGGCTTGGCTTCAAAAGATAGAAGAGGGCTTCCTTTAAAAGCAGAAGGGGGTCTTTAGGATTCAGCAGTTACCTCCCTTTGGGTGTGGAGGCAATTCTTCTGGTGCTTTGGCTCGACTTTCCATGGGACTATGCAGACGTTTCTGGTGGTCATTGTTCCTGAGCTCCAACAAGCCTCTCCTTCTGCTTTTGGCTTGAAAGTCTCTGAGCAAGCACGGATTTGCTCAGATTAAGAACCCACTGCTTTTCATCCAAAAATTCGGCAGGGGAACATCCCCAGACACAGGAATAGCCTGTACAGTTGTTATTCAGTGTGAATGTAACACTTGCTAGAGATGCACTCATTTACCAAAGAGCAGAGGGAAACACCAAGGCTGGTGGATGAGGAGAACAGAATGCCAGAAGCACCATGGCTCTTGAGCCCCACAGGAAGAACCAAATCCTCAAAATGTTTAGAGACTGAGGTGAATGCTTGGCCCTAGGGACAAGGCCTAGAAAAGGGGATTAGAAAACTTCACAGAATCACAGAATAACCAAGTTGGAAGAGACCCACTGGATCTTCAAGTCCAACCATTCCCACCAATCCCTAAATCATGCTCCTAAGCACCTCATCTACCCTAACCTTAAACACCTCCAGGGACGGTGACTCAACCACCTCTCTTGGCAGACCGTTCCAATGCCTAACCACCCTGAACTTCTTGGATAAGACAGCTGAGATACACTTGACCATTTAAAAGGGGAGAAAGTAAATTAAAATAAAAATGAACAGCAGCGCTATGAAAAGTAAGATTGCTGTTGCTCAGTGAAGCAAGTGAAGAAAGGATAGTGTTGCCTCTTTCATACCCATACACAGTAGGAGGCAGGATTTGACAGCATCTGCATTGGGCTGCTGCAAGTCTAAAAAGGCATCTGCAGTAGTCTTCAAATGGAGGTTCATCCACCGGGTAAATATGCATACTGGAAAAAACTAAAAAAAGAAGCAGTGGTTTCTTTAATCATTGCTGGTGGGCTACTAACATCCTTGCAGACCTGCCTGACTAATTTCTTACTGCATAGTGACAAGGTTGCTGGCTGGCTGTTAATGCAGACCTCCAGGACCTCAGAGGGTACGAACCTTTCAGTAGGGCAATGCAGTCATCTGGACTGTGAAATAATTGAAAGGCCCTGAAGTCCTTGCTCAGCTCCCATTTTAAATACCTGTGAGAATAAAGTGATTGCTTTTCACAGGGAAACATCAGACTGTCTCAAGTGACTCAGGGTTTATAAATCACAATGCTCTATGTTTCTATATACCTTTGAGATATAGTTAAAAAAAACAAACCCAGCACAGGCGTTTTACTGCCTTATCTACTATTTATTTCTCACTTGGAGGGCCATTCTCTATTCATATCAAAGCCTTCTGGGTGGTACTGATCTTAGCATCCTACAGCTGCTATCCATGGATGGTAGGGCAGGTGGATTTTTCTCCAGGGTTATCACTGACTACAGATAGCTACAGATTTGCTACCTAAAGTGTTTTTCTTACCAGATAACTGCAACCACATTCATGCATTAGGAGATTTTCCATGATCCTAGAACAAAATTCATGTACCTGTTCCAACCACATTTAACATCCCTTCAGCAGTTATTTATTCACTATGAGAAATAAGCTCAGGAGGAAGGTCCTTTTTTCAAGAGGTTGTACTTTTCCTCTCAGCAAATCCTGACCTCTTTGGAAGTTTATTTTATTTAAATCTGAGAGAGAGCAAAAGCTACCTAAATTATGATTAATAATTTGATCTAAAGTACAGATGAAAATCAGGGAGGGAGGATACCTACATATTTCAAGGGGGCATAGATTTATGTGTTTCAATTGTACATCTTCAATGTACAAAATAGCAGAAATAATTGTAGTAGAAATAAGCATATTCAAAAGCATCATATTTATTTGTAAAGCTTAAGGCCTAACTCATCTAAAAATTCAAAGTTCCTTTGCATAAGGTGATGTAAACTCTCAAAGATAAACCCAGGGATTATATCTTCAGTTTAAAGGAGGTCAGTAAAAGAGATGATTGTCTCACTTATTTTTCTTTTCCACTAGGCATGATTTTAGTCATGACTGCTGAACAACTGTTAGTCAGCATCAACCCAGTTGTTATCTATGAGAAGCTAAAAACTAATTGTTTTAAAAATTACTTGTTAGATTAAGCAGGCTGAGAGAGTTAGGGTTGTTCAGCCTGGAGAAGAGAGGGCTCTGAGCAGATCTTATAGAGACCTTCCAGTACCTGAAGGGGGCTATAAGAAAGCTGGGGAGGGACTATTCACAAAGGCTTGTGGTGACAGGACTAGGGGCAATGAGTATAAACTGGAAAGGGCCAGATTTAGACTAGATATAAGGAGGAAATTCACCACAATGAGGGTGGTGAGGGACTGGCACAGGTTGCCCAGGGAAGCTGTGGCTGCCTCATCCCTGGAGGTGTTCAAGTCCAGGTTGGATGGGGACTTAAGCAGCCTGGTCTAGTGAGAGGTATCCCTGCCCTTTGCAGGGGGGTTGGAACTGGATGATCTTTAAGTTCCCTTCCAAACTAAACTATTCTATGATTCTATGATCCTATGATCCTCCTGATACTTGAAAATCCTGCTGATTAAAAATATGTAAATAACATATGGTTTTCCTGTTTGAGCTTTGTGGAGTTTTGCTTTGCATGTTCCTATTTAACAATTTAAATAAAAAGAAGGTTGTATCAAAATCCAGTTTTATTTTCTAAGGGATCTTATTTGCAATCCAAACCATGAATTTAAGGAATTTTATAGTCTTTTTCCTCCTTCTTTAAACATGTGGCTTAAGTTCTGAAGCATGGTGGGTTTACCCTGGCTGACAGCTAAGCCTGCACCCAATGGCTCACTCAGTGCAGATGGGATGGGATGAGAGAGAGAATCTGAAGGGCAAAAGAGGGAAGAAAACTCATGGGTCAAGGTAAAGACAGTTCAATAAGTTGCAGCAGGAAAAGGAAAAAAATTAAGTGATGCAAATGCAATCATCACTCACCACTAGCAGACCAATGCCCAATCGGTTTCTGAGCAATGGCTACTTTGGAAACATGCACACACACAGTTGTGTTGCTGAGCATGAAGTTAGATGGTATTTCAGTTGCTCCAGGTTAGTCGTCCCAGTTGCATTCCCACCCCTTGACCACTGAAAGCTCATGGGCTGACACAAGGGTAAATAGGAAATACAGCAGTGGCCTTGGCCTTGGCAAGCACAGCACCATACATGCTGCTATGGAAAAAGTTAACTCCATCCCTGCCAGACCTAGTTTTGATGCAAACAGCTGAAATACTCTGAAAATGTAACAAATTATGAATGTTTTCAAAATGAAAGCTTTCCTTAGCTTTTTTTGTTTGTTAGTTTTTAAAATATTTTCAGAAAGCTTTTCTGGAATATAAATTAATCCAGAAAAAAAAACATTTTCTATGCTGCAATTTTCATCTGAATTGACCATACTTAACTAATAAGAGCCACACTTACTTTTTTCCCCCAAAAGCACCTTTCTAGTAGCAAAAATGCCTTTACTGCTTATAGAGTAAGTCAAGGACAGAGTGGAGTAGAAAGTTTAGATCACTGGAGGATGGGGCACATCAGTTGTGAGGGTCAAACATTGCATTAAAAGACTGCTGGGGAGGAGCCAGCAGGAATAAGTGGCTGTTAGAAGCACAGCTTCTCAATGCAGAACCGGGAATCATTCAGCATTCTCACCACAAATTGTGTGTTAGAAGAGAGCTTTGTGGATAACATCAAATGGGAGAGTGCAGTATACCCTGTAGAGCAGGGCTGCTGTTCAGAGGGACCTCAGCAGACACAGTCAGACACAGTCCTGGGCAGTCTCATCTCACTTTGACCTCAAGAGATCTCTCATGATCTATTTTTACTTATGATTCTGTCGTTTTAATCTGTTTTAATACCACAAAGGTGAAATTCTTCCCTTCAACATCTTTACTTTGTCTTCAAAGCTTTGTGAAGGTTCAACTTACTAAATCTAGTTACTAAATATAGTAACTAGCTTGCAGCCATTATTAATGTGGAACATCTAGTAACACAAATTTAAATTACTATTTGCTCTTGCAGACATTCTGACTTCCAGAATAAGATTTTGTCCTTGCTATTTTTTTATCAGCTTAGAGTTTTTCTGGTATAGCAAAAATACCCCTTGATGTTAAAATACATGAAAATACTTAGATCCAACATAATTATTATTTTTTTTGTTTTCACTTCACCAGTATGGTTTCACACTCCTACACACTTTGTAAAAGGTGTTATTATGGTGATATATTTCACATGCTGTACCTTTCCGTATGTCATCATTATTGCTTTTTTTGTGTCCCTTGTATAATTATTTATGCCCATGAGTGACCAGTTTAGTGTATTTAACCAAGGAACAGATGAGACTTTTCTTGCAGATTAATTTTTGTCTCACAGCTTGGCTTTACTTATTTGTCTGTGGATGAACTGCTCACTGTCTAATTACACTTGTCATGTTTTCTATTTGTACTTGTAATTTTGCTGTTTCCTGTACTTCATATTCACTGGGATAAAAAGTTTGCTGGTGTTGTTTGCCAGCCTTGTTTATCCTCCACACCCCACTGCTGCATTTTCAAAGAGCTCCATCCCTCCTAAAGCACCCTAGAAGGCTCAGCCTTTCAAATTGCTTAATCAACTGAAGAATAATGATGCTCAGTGAAAGAGGCATCAGCTTGTGTTTGCAGTCTGCTGTTAGCAGTGGACAGAATAAGAACTCCACTTTAATGTGTGATTATTTTTCATTGTTTTATTTGTGACTGAATTTCCAAGTCGATTATTTTGTTGAGACAAAGTAAAATGTGCAATATCCACTCAGCAGCCCTGAATGTAGCATATTCTTCAATATTAGAGCAGTGCTACAGTAAATTGCCTCTTTATGTGTTATAAGATTGCATACAGAAGAATATAGCAGAGTTAACAAGATTGTGCATATGGATGGGTTACATTAGTAATGAGAAACAGCTATGCTAATTAACTCTGCTCCCTAATGAAATTAAATTCATGCAGTAAAAGACATTTATAATAAAGTCAATCCAAAATCAGAGTATATAAGTTTCTCCATATGTAATTCATTTATTTAATTCTGTATAATTCCTTTACTACAGCAGGGTGACATAAACAACATGGAACAGTAATCCTTGACAGGAAGGAAGGAGAACTTAGCATTAGTAGGCTGAGGTTGTTCCAGTTTCCACCAAAGAAAACAACAGCTTCCTTCCCTCTCCCGCTCCTCTCCTCCGGATGTGCAGACTGGTAGTGAACTGTTATCTTTCACTTTTTAAGTTAATTCTGGAAAAATATCTTGATACATTAATTTGCACATGTAAATTCCTTAAAGGCAAGGTAAGCTCTCAAAATGTAAGCTTGAGTAGAAGACGTAAAGCATCATTCTTTTTCCACTGAGCTCACAATTATTTTCACAATCAAGACAATGGTGATAAGGGCTGTTGACCATTCTGTTTTGCCCTGCCCTATTGGCAGTCGATTTGCTTTCTGGTTCATCTGGAAGAGAGTCACATGATCTCCACTGTTGCCAGCCAGATGTTGAGCTGGTCATATGCCCTTGTCTCAGATGCCAATCCACATCATTCCACTGGGCCAGCCTGATCTGTACATGCTCTTCCATCCTACTGGCAAAAACAGAGGCCAGCTTTGGAGCCCAGGGCAGCTAGTGATTGTCCAACGGTCATGGACTTTGGTGGCAAAACGCTATGTGTCTGCATGGCCTGTGTGAGTGGAGGCTTCTGAGGTTGTGGGTGAATTTCGTCTGATGGAGACCCATGCGCACGCTTTGTTGCAGTCTCAGCTCTAGCAGCAGTATCAGCGAGTTCTTCTTGCTTCATGGGCTGTGTGGACAGATGATGCAGCAGGGCTAGTCAGTGCAGAGACCAGGTCCTCCTCAGTCATTAGGCAGCTGACGATGTCCAGTGGAAGACAGGTTGAGTTGAGCCTGAGTGGGATCTATTCCAAACAGAGATGAGTACAGCACACAGTTTACTCTCATGTGAGCTGAATTCTTTGCAAACTGCATAAAAGCTTATTCCCATGGTCCAGCCTCATGAATTATTGTCTGCTGTACATTCCATGAACACTGCTGTTTGGATGCTCTGCAAGTTCTTGGCTTTGAAAGTGTCCTGGTTTCCCATGCACCAAGCTCATCTGAGACCACAAATATTTTAGTTCTTGCATGACTTGACTAATGAATTCTGTTGCATCATGACCCTGCAATACAACAGAGGCTCCAAAAGTGAGATAGATGTCAAGAAGCGGTAAAGCCACCTTAGCTGGGTTTCTTTTTTGTTGTTACTGGATGGAGAACACAAAATTTGTTGAAGTAGTCTTGGCACACCATTATCCACTTCAAGTAGCCTAGACACATGGACTACATATTGGTGAAGTCCATTTGCCCTGGTGCTAAGTGCTTCTTGTTCAGAACAAACCAGACAGCAAACCATTCCAAGTAGTGCCTTCCTTATTCTTGGTGTACTACAAAGAAGGATTTAAAGTTCTCAACAACATCTCTGGTGATGTTTATATACTGTGCCTTTTGTGACACAGTTGTAGCCACTATGGCCATTGGCCATATGTGCCTTTTTGATGTATCATATGTATCATCTATGTTCACATGATTTGTGTGAGATTCCTCTTTCATCTGCCTCTTTTTAATCAACTCCACAGTGTCTCCACATTGTAGAATTTCATATCTGAAATGAGGGAAGTTATAAGCAATTTATTAGTAATAAGGCTGCGTGTCTAAATAGGGAGAACAGCAATGTATACACCTAGAGTTAAAGAAATCGAAGGAGCAGGTTCTCCATACTTACTTTGTGAGCAGGTAGTATTCATGTCTTGATTTTGACTTCATATTTTGTTTTGTCTTCTTTATTTCAGAAACAGTTGTACAATACTATGACTTTTGGATCGTGTAGTTGGAGTACTTATATTTTTGTACAGTTCTTCTCTAAATTTAACTTCCAAGTCCTGAGGCATCTTCAGGCATGATTACTTAGCAAGTAGAGAAATCTGATTCAACTCCCTCCTTTTACATACAGCTACTCTTGCACTGGTTTCTGATGTATGCTGCAGCTATATTGTGAAACCAGTCATTTTGTAAAATGTCTAAAATTAGCCATTTCTCAATATTACTTTCATTTAGTTTGCAAAATGACCAAAAATAGTAGGCATGTATTATGCCAAATACCCAGCCTCTAGGGCTTTTTTTTTATTTATTAGCTTAAAAAACAACAGAAAGTTCTGTTTTATTGTATTTTATTTCCCAAACTGTTCAAAACTACACAACATGCCACAGAAAAATCTATGTATATACATTCTAAAATAAAGACTCTTGTAAGGTCAACTTTTCTTTATAAAATTAGCAGCTGTTTTTAATTTTTTGTTCCATTGCATTCGTATTTGTAACACCTGACCTTCCCCACTGGAATAACAGTGAAAAGAGTTCACGTTTTGTGAAATGATAGGAACCATTAGGCATTTCTGGTAGTTACCAAGAACAGAATGCTGTCCAGTGGTGTAATAAAATAGCCATTATTTTCTGAAATGCCTAGATCTAGTTATTTCATTAAACAGTTATTTAATGAAAGAACTGCAAATTTCCAATCTTTTTTTTTTCCTTTTTTCTTTTTTTTTCCGAATAGCCACTTTCACACTACCATCATAATATATAGAGATCGTCTGCTGTTTATTGTAGAGACAGATTTATTCTTATGAGCTGAACTTAACTTACGAACTGCTTTTCATTACATGAAACTTCATGATGCTGCTTTTAGTGTATGGACACGTTTCATGTCTTGTGTAGATCCTGATTCAGCTGCTCTTCTGTAGCAGAGAATGGGAACTGTTTGTGTTCATATAAGTGGAGCACACACCCATTTGTTTTTCTCCGCAGGCAGCCCTCAGACTCTCCCCTCCAAGGGTACGATTCAAGGTTGTTTGCCACAGCATTTTCCACCAATGCAGATAAAGTCCGTGCTGTGCTTTCTTATTTTCTCCCATGCTTTTGTAGCTCTTTACTAGAGGGGTGTCTGCGAGGTCTCACATATGCTGAGGAAAAGTATTGGAAAGATGAAGTCTTTCTGCAATTCCTGCATGTCTCTGTTGGAGATTATGGTGCCACCACTAGTGTATGCCTTTCCCTGCATCCACAGGCAGTTTGTTGTGTTTCTCTATGCTGTAGACCTCTAAAACAGACGAGAGGCTGCAAGACCTTTTCCATGAGTTTCCTTCCCTTAATGCACAGTTCCTGCCAAGCACAGGTCAAGACCTTGCTTCCCAGGTTCAGATGAAGAATTTGGATATGCTTTTAAATTTCTATGCTATAACCTTGTTGGCAATGGGCATATTGTTGTTTCTCACCATGATCCTACTACGGATGGGGTTGCCTGTGGATTTGATAGCTAAAGCCCCAGCAGGTTTTGTGTTACCTTTCCCATCTACAGGACTTGCACCATTTCCGTTAGCAAGACATCAAATTCAGGTGAGCCCCAGCCACCCATGGGTGACACACAGTTCATTGAGGGCACAGATACCAGAGCTAAAAAGCAAAACCAGCCAGCCATTCCCAAACTGGAGGCACTACTGGTAGAGAGGGAAGTGTTATTGCATGACAGTGAAATCAGCCAGCTAGCCCATCTGCTGTATTACCAGAGGAAAGAGAACTATGTATTACTTACAGTTACATTTCAGGTAATGGATATTGTATGTTATCTTTACTGATACTTAGCTTTTCAACAAAAAAGTGGTTTATTAAGCAGGTACTTGAGAGTCACAAAAATTACCTCACTGAGTACCAGAAAGCTTACTTTGATTTTCTGAAGTTTCTCTCTGGGAGGTCAAGTTGATGTTTTATTAATGAACCCCTTGGCTTTTGAAACCAGCCCTTGTTTCCAACTAAGCTCAACCCATAGAGTTTACAGAATCACAGAATCACTAGGTTGAAAAAGACCTCCAGGATCATTCAGTCCAACCATTCTTATCAACCACTAAACCATGTCCTTGAGCACCTCGTCCACCCGTCTTTTAAACACCTCCAGGAAAGGTGACTCAACCACCTCCCTGGGCAGCCTCTGCCAGTGCCCAATGACCCTTTCTGTGAAATTTTTTTTTCTGACATCCAGCCTGAACCTCCCCTGGTGGAGCTTGAGGCCATTCCCTCTCGTCCTGTCCCCTGTTACTTGGAAGAAGAGGCCAGCTCCCTCCTCTCCACAACTTCCTTTCAAGTAGTTGTAGAGAGTAATAAGGTCTCCCCTCAGCCTCCTCTTCTCCAGGCTAAACACCCCCAGCTCTCTCAGCCACTCCTCAACAGGCCTGTTCTCCAGCCCCTTCACCAGCTTTGTTGCTCTTCTCTGGACTCGCTCCAGAGCCTCAGCATCCTTCTTGTGGTGAGGGGCCCAGAACTGAACACAGTACTCGAGGTGCGGTCTCACCAGTGCCGAGTACAGAGGGAGAAGAACCTCCCTGGACCTGCTGGTCACGCTGTTTCTGATACAAGCCAAGATGCCATTGGCCTTCTTGGCCACCTGGGCACACTGCTGGCTCATGTTCAGTCGGCTGTCAACCAACACCCCCAGGTCTTTCTCCTCCAGGCAGCTTTCCAGCCAGACTTCTGCCAGTCTGTAGCACTGCATAGGGTTGTTGTGCCCCAAGTGCAGGACCCGGCATTTGGCCTTGTTAAATCTCATGCCATTAAAAAAACTCATGCCATTACTTGCAGGGGAAGTGCACACCAAGTCCTGTTTCTCTGAAAATGGCAGAAATTAGTGACTTCATGGGCCAGAAATTTCAAATCCTGCAAAGCTATTGAAGTTTCTGTTGAGGAACTGCTACCTCTCCTGCTTTTAAGAGTTGCCATGCCCATCTCTCCCTGTACCTGGAGAGAGCATGAAGAGCTTGAAACAACTTTCCTGGCCTGCAGATGTGGAGATTCCTCCTTCTGCTGGCAGCACCTCTAGTGTAAGGCACTTTGATCCTTGGGAGCATGTGGAAATGGAAATGTCAAGTGATGTGGATCTGTGTAAAGCTGCCTGGAAATCAAGAATCATGATCCTAAGAAGAATGATACAAGTAAGATTACAGTCTGATAAATGCCATATTATCAGCATTGCTGCAAAAAGCAGTCTTGCTCTATTTATTCATGCATTGGCTCAATTTTCCATGACTCCCTGCTGAGCTAGAGAGGGAACTGATGCAGCTGAAAGCTATTCAGCAGGAGAGTCCCAGCCCTATAGAAAGAGCCATGTGGGAATGGGAAAATTGTGGCAGACAGCAAGTTTGCTCCTATCTGTGACAGTGCCACCTTTTGGCAACTTTAAGGGTCCAATAAGTGGCAGGAGATGAAGGCCAAGATGCAAGCCTTGTTATCTTGCCACTGTGTGGCAGAAACATCCTGATATTCTGCTCTCCTCTCCTCATTCCCCATCACATTCTCCAGGTCATATTCACTTTAATCCTATTATAATACAGCTTTTTGTATTCTCAGGTGGTTGTTTTCTAATCCAGAACAATCCTCTGTGATCCAAAGTCAGCAAAATTGGAATGTCCTTTAAGCCTGTTGTGCCTCTTACCAAGTAGATGATGTTAAGTGGAAATACTCCCTCTTTCTATAGATTAGTTCCCACTTCAGCAGTTCCCTGCTTCTGGTTACAGGAGCCACTTAGCTACATTTTGGATGCTGCTCTAGCCTCATCTACACTTTCATGTTCAGAGTCTGAATAACTTTCAGACTCTTTTTCTTCTGTGTCTTTGCCTCCTCCATTCCTTCTTAGCCATCCTGGATGAAGCAAGCAGGGAAAGTGCCCAGGGAGGCGGAAGAGAGCAAGAATGTGGTGAAGGGCACAGCAGAAGGAGGCTGGAGGGAGCAGCAACCAGTCCTCCCTGCAAGCCTGGCTGGCACCCCTGCTGGAAGCCTCACTTCTGTCATCACCTGGCAGGGCAATTTTCTGCCAGTGTTAACCGATACTTCATTTTTTCAGGGTGGAGGGAGGTTTTCTCTGCCAGACACTAACACTCAGAAAGCAAGGCAAGTGGCAGATATAAAGTTTGCGCAAATGGTCCAATAAAAAGTGTGACTTGTGCTAAATAGTATCACCAACTTAAAGCATGGAACTATGACCGTCTAATTCTGCTCATTATCGTCCTCATTGAGAAATAACATCAGTAACATCAATTTTCATTTGGAAAAAAACCTTATCTTGTGTTTTTTTGTGATATTATGGTGCACTGTATTGTGAATTTGTATAGTTTCATAAGAATTCAGCAACTTGTGATTTTAACACATACACGAACAGGATTGGTTAAGATGTACGGTCAGGAGATACTGTTTATAAACATGCTTCATTTCTTGAAAGTCTTGCTAAATTCAGATACAAAATGCCTTTTATTTATATGCATATTTCCAGGAAGGACTTAACTTTTTCAGCAGGTAGTAATGTTATTTGTTAACAACTTTATTATGACAGGCTATAATACATTGTTTCAAAGGTATGCAGTGCCTACAGAAATATGCAAGGTATTTTCTTACACCAATAATGTTGGTATAGGAGGAAACAGAAATGTGCTCTTTTCCATATTGTGTCCTGCCACAAGGAAAAAATGCTTTGTTTGTGTAGTTTTAAAAGAAATCTGGATCAGAGCAATTTATAACCTTCTTAAGGACACCTAACTAACTGAGAGTGAACTACACATTCAATTTGACTCCTCGAACGTTATGAAAATCTCCATAGTTGCCTGACCGTTGTAGAATCAGGCTGGTAGTTTTCTTCCTATTTACCATCATCCTTTTAGGACAAATGCATTCTCAGTTTTGTCTCAGACACACACACACACTGCAAGGTCTCACATATCTCTCTTTATGATTTTTGATGTTACATAACTCTAATCAGAGTCTGACCTGAACATATTCTGTCATGATCCGCCCTCCTGAGAGATGTAGAGGAGCTTCAAGCAAGAAGGAAGACAAGGAAGAAAGACTATAGAAGAGATGAGATCCTATAAAGTAGCCATCTTTGCTGGGATCAAATGCAATGATCAGAGAAATACCATTTTACTGGTACAGCAAATAGTTATTTGATTGCCATCTGATGAGCAAGAGATGTTGAAGGTGAAGTAAAAAGAAACGGAAATATTCAGAAGCATGAAAAGTAGACTTCAACAGCATCATGAGGACAGATTGTCACTGGAAATTAATGAGCTGATAATGTCGAATTTGTCAAATTATTAAAATCTAATTCCACTGACTCTATATGAATAAATGTAACCTTATGTATTTGACAAGAAGAAGAAAGATAAATTAGCCATTGCTGTCTGGGGTTATAGCAGTCAGAGATTTATACTCTTTTTTTTGGGTTGGGGGATAGGTATAAAGCTGCTGAACTACAAAAGCCTGAATAACATCTACAGAATTTTTCTGCTGATTTTTTTCCTCTTTTCAAGTGGAATTTGATTCTGTCTTCAGAAACAGTGACTTCCAAAGCCTTACTGGGATATAATAAGCTTTTTAGGTTGTATCAGGTCTATTATTTTTTCCCATTCTTCCAATTCAAAAAGTAGCATTTCAATTTCTTCTACTACTACTAAATTTACAGGATCGATTTCAAGGTGAAGATAGTGTAAGTAGCTATAAACTTCAAAACTGCATAAAAACAACACAGGAGAACAAAAAAATTGTTACCTTGGAGAAATAAAATATTTGACTTTTTAAGAGAAGAAAAACGCTATCTGAATGATCTAAATAAAATGATCTTCACTGTTAACTATTTATTCTTAAATGGAACAGTTCTGTAAATAAAAATACAGTGTTTGTTTGAACTTTCAATGTTCATTTCAGTAATAATGTGTTATTGTTGTTGGAGACATTTTCATAATGTGCAAAAGAGAAAACCAAACCCTTTTCTACTGCAGTGATACCATCTCCAAAAAGTGATATTTTGAGAAAATCTTACAAGAAATAAATATTTACTGTTAGTTTGATTTTAAATAGCTGGTTTATTTGTTCAGTTCATTAGAAAGTTATACTTCTCTTTACAGTGAAAGAACAGGCCTACTCAGGAGGAAAAATAGCTTCCCTGTTATTTCATAAGATCTTGTGGGGAATAAATAAGAAATGCATGTGGAAAGCTATAAAGATCTTTAAATTTCAAAAATCTGTACCTTACTCCATAAAAACTGCTTTTCTATTTGTATTTCTACATGCTTTGCAAATTCCCTTGAGTGTCCTCCTAGTGCCTTTGACTTCACAAACCTTGATGTAAAAATAATAAAGCAGAAGCTCCCCTGCCCTTTCCTCCCTCTCCTCCAGGTGCATCCACAACTCCCTAGGTAGCACAATGAGGAAATCCCAGAGGTAACCTTCCTGGAGGCAGTTCAACTCATTTTTCCAGGGAGGAAGACGTGCAGAGCCCTGCACAAGCGTGTTGCTCTGTTTCCAAAGCCCACTCTTACACACTCAGGAAGGGGTTTGCAATGTCTTTCCAGCACTGTGCTCTACCAAGTCCATTACACACATGCTGAAGGAAGTTGATGCTAGCAGCAAGACAACCTGCTGCGGAGAATCCCCACTTTTTGCTTGAAGAGGCGGCTTCCACTCAGCACAAATGACAGCAGGTCCAGGCAGCTAAGGGCAGTCAGACTCAGAAAGACTTCATTGTAGCTTTCTAACTGGCCAAAATCACTCACGTGCTGTATGTAGTAGGCTCTAAAAAGGTGATAGGGAAGGAAGCAAATTATGATGACACAGATGAAAATCAAGTTTTTCACCTGAGCCCAGAACTCCTGGTGTGACCAGAGGGATGTGGTAAGCTTTCTCGACACTTTTACCAGGATAAACACCTGCAAACCCAGGAGGACACAAGTAATGCAAGTGACAGCTGCAATTATGGTGTAGTTCAGGGCCTTCACGCTCTCCTGCTGCAGTTCTTTGTGGAATTTAAAGCATATTGTATCGTTATATAGGCCTGAGCGTCCATACTCAAAGTATAAGACTGGCACCACAAAGACCATGACGAAGATCCACACAGCAGTGCTTGCGGCAATGGCATGCAGCTTCCTGTAAAACTCCACCTTGTCCTTCCATTGAAAGAAGATGAGCCATCGGATAACCAGGGTAATCACGTAGAATAAGAAGGTCAGGTACATGTGGATGTGCACCATTGCACTCACCATTTTGCAAAATGGCATCTTGAATACCCACTTTTTGCTGACATAGTAATGCAGGCGGAAGGGCACTGTGAAGAGGAGGAGGCTGTGCACAACGACCAGGTTAACGATGGCTGTAGTGGTCACAGACAGAGTGTTCATCTTGACCAGCAGTAGTGACATTGCAATGGACCCAATCCCACCTCCAACTAAAGCAACTGAGTAGACGGTAATCAATATGGTGCTCATGGTGTCGGTGTGCGCAAAGGCGGAGGAGGAATCACTGCTGTTCCTATTCTCTTCAATCATGTTCCTGAAATCTTCCTTGTGCATATCCTAGAAATGAAAGAATACATAAAGACTAAGATAAAGTGGGCATGAGAGGGCCCACCTGAAAAGTCAGCAAAACTTTTCACCTGGATGTTGTGCAAGAGATAATCCTGGAATCTCATAGCTGACACAAGGTGTAACCAATAGTTTTATCCTAGAGAACAGCTGGATGAGAAGTTTGGGTGGAGAAGATACTCTAGTCTTTAAGACATTACTAGCCATGCCCTTAAAAACAAAGTATGCATTAGTAGCATGTGAAAAGAACAGATCCTTAGAGAAATGACATGATTGTGGCAGTTTTGAACTCTTTGTGTCCTCCTTTTCTGAGCATCTGTATGCTTTTGCAGTGAAGATCAGAGATATTGTTTGAATTCTGCTACTCATTCATGAGTTTGTTTATTTGCAACACTAATCTGTCCTTCCCAAAGCCAGATGATAACCATATGTTGTCCTATCAAAGCTATAAATTTTGAAATTTTGTTTGTTACTAAGAGCTGAGTTTTGCACACATTACAGTCAACTCCTTCTCCTGTTAGTTTAGCTGTGTAAGGGATTAAACTCCATGGATACGCAGGCTCCAAGGAGATCCTGATCAGATCCTGCCAGACCAAGTAGTGTGGTTTGTGCTGCCCTTGTGCTCAGGGCCATTTGACGTCTAATATGTGGTAAGTGTGCGTTACAAAATATGCTGTTAGAAAACATTAGGGAAGAACATCCTGGGTTAGCGCAAATAGGCCTGCCTGGCCCAGGCTGAGACTAGATGAAAGGTAATAGCAAGTTTAGTAAGTACTCTATACATTTTTAATATATTACTGTTTCAAAGAGAGATTTAATATAATTCTTATAATTCTAAATGTAACAAGGTAGGATTTTTACATACTAAAAGATCGTGTTGGAGGGGAAAAGTTCAGGGAGGCTGTTATCCTGAAGCTTGTTTACATCTATTAAAGTATCAAAGGGATATCCACAATACAGTCACAGAAAAAAAGTGAGGAAAATTGAATAGTGCTGGGCTCTGTACTCTCCCATTTACACTGCTACCCAAACTATAATTTATAACTGACTCTGGTATGTCATCCATTTTGCCAGTGAATCCCACAACACAAGAGGGCATTTTCCCCTGAGCAAGTTTTTGCAATATTTTCTTTTAATACTGCAATATTGTTAACGTCACAAAGTAGTTTCTGCATCTCTTTGTATGACCATTGTTTCAGTTTATTTTTATATTTAGGTGGCACATGCTGCCAGAATTTGTGAGGGGAAAAAATTATTCGACATCTCTCTGTTTTGTGGAAAAGAGGAAATTCTCTAAACAGTTTTTATAAATTTGTTTTCCTTGCAGTGAGAAATGAATCTGTGATACATCTTATATAGGTTTTTTTTTTGTTTCTTAGCAATATTTGTATACATTTTCCCCTACAGTAATCAAAATCTCTTTATGTATTGAAAAGTCAGTTATTCTCCAACTATCCCAACACTTTTAAGTCTCCAGATGTTTAATTGGAATCAATACAAAGATAACTGACATACTTCAAGTTGATATGTTCATTGTTGGCATGCCCTGACATTTTTTGTGCAAAACTTAATCTCTCAGTTACAAGGACTACAAATTCCAGCGTCTTATGAAAAGTAAAATGGGTTGCGATGAAAGAGCTTTATCTCAAAGACACTGCTGATTGTCACATTGCAGCTCTTGCATCAGAAACTATGCAGGTTCTTTCCAGTTCTGTTATGAGCCATGACATTTCAGCCTCACAACTGTGCAAGCCAGAAGGGATTAGCAATAGGTGTTCAGCAGTTTCTCCAAGTTATTAAGTTTTAATTCAAAATGATATCTCCAAAAAGTGGCATTATCATACCATTTTAATTTAAAATGCATAGTTAAAGAAGTTCCACAGCCCTAAAGGCAACGCGGTGGAAATGTGGGCTGATGTGAGCAGCCCCATTACCAAGGCTGCACCTGAAAAGAAGGTTACCTCGCAGACACTCTTTGGAACACAGCAGTGAAACAGATAAGCAGAAGTCAGATAACTGGTATTTTCATCAGATAGTCCTGTTAAGGGGACAGCTAGAGACCTATTTCTCTCTGCATATAAGCAACTGAAACACTGGAATGCAGATTTCTGCAGAACTTATGGTCATCGCTAAATCCCTTCATTGTAAGATTCTGCAGGAAATCTCATTTCCATTAATCTTCAAAAAAAAATCTTCTGGCAGCTCTGACATGGGATTATCAGCTCCACACTGCTACCAGCATCCCACTGAAATACCATTGCATGATGAATATATAGTATAGCATGGCATAGGGTATATTTCACAGAGGAAATGCTGCTTTTCAGTGAAATAAGGTTTCCTATTGTACTGGCATTCACATAAGTAAAAATATATTGATATGAAATACAACTAAATCCTTTGGCCAGAATTTAAAAGGAGGCACATGGAATGCAGGTCTTAGAAGAGACTAATTAATTATATAACATAGGCTATATACAAAACCTAATTTTGGCTTTCGCTATAGATAAGTAGAGACAAGAAACAGAAGACACCTATTTCCTCTTCATCCCAGTCATACTTGTGGCTCCTCCCTGAGCTGTTTCCACCAGCACTGTGCTTCTGTTTCACTCTTAGATGAACAGTTTTGCATTTGGCGGTGGTAAAATGCATGTTGCTAGTTTGCACCTGATTTAGCAATCCAGAACAGCCTGTCACTCACTTGTTCACTTCCTTGCTTACTACTTTACCAACCAGGTTCATCAGTCACAATTATGTTACAACATTATATCAACTTACTAGAAAAAACAAAAAACCCCTCATTTGTCAAACACTATGGCATTCTTACAATCTCTGCCATACAGTGAGCTCTACCCTTTGTATAAAAAGTGTTTGCAAAATTTGTCCTCCTGCATATGTCTGTTGAGGAACTGGCAGGCTGCACACAGACTTTCATGTATTCTGACAGTTGGGTTCTGCAGAAGAAGCAATTGGAGTCTGCATGCACCAAACTGGGAAGTTTCATTTGAATTTAGAGGGGAAAAAAGTTCAATTAAAATGAAAGATTTCTGGTTTTGACAGACTTAAGAAAATGGAAAAATGTGCTTGTCAGAACTGACATTTCTGTAAACTAAGTTGGAGGCAGTGTAAAACGCAAATATTATTTAACAAAATTCTGCTTAGCCTGTGCATTTGTCTCATAAACACCCTATATTTAGTCTAGGAGATACTTTCTGTGGAGAGTATTCTAATTGCTTTTTGATTTGCTCTAATTTGATGCTATGTTATGGTAATGTAGGCTACACTGCTACAACTATTGCAGAAATCATTTCAAAATAACAAGACACATCTGAAGTTTGTAGTACAAATGTCTGCTTAATTGAAAACACTACAAATTAAAAATATGAAATATCAAGTGTGATAGGTTAGATTAGACATAAGGAAGAATTTCTTCACAATGACAGTGGTGAGGCACTGAAACAAGTTGCCCAGGGAAGCTGTGGCTGCCCCATCCCTGGAGGTGTTCAAGGCCAGGTTGGATGGGGCCTTGGGCAGCCTGATCTAGTGGGACATGAACCTGTCCAAGGCAGGGGGCTTGGAACGGGATGACCTTTATGGTCCCTTCCGACCCAAACTATTCTATGATTCTATGATTACATTTAGGTATTGACTTTTTTCAAACATCTCTTAGTGATTCCTGTAACTCATGTCCTTGCTTATTGACTCAGGTCTCACAGTCTGTAGTCATTTTACTGATACTTTTTAGTTTAAATTCTGTATAAGAAGAATAAATTGGAAAATATGTTGAGTTAGTCCTCTTTCGTTTGAGATTTTCACTGTTTTTACACAAAAAATGGAAACCAAGGAACCTTCCTAAAAATAATTGTTTACTATCCTAGCTATATTTTATCAAAGAGAACAAAGTTAGCCTTCTGGCCCGTACAGAGATTAGATGATAACAAACACACGCGCAAAGATGGATAAAACCAAAATGAATTTCCTCCCTGTTTTAGAAGGCAGTGTAGAATTATGAGAAAGCAATAAGAAAAAGGATGAAGCAATGTTTTCCTGTACTAGGAAATTACAAATAATGATGACAAAAAACAGTAGTGAAGAAAAAAACTTAAATTGTGTTCAAAATAAAACAGCTAGACAATTGGATAACTTGTCCTAAAGTTGCAAATATTGTTTTAGAAGTGTTGTAAAACAAGGCTTTTGCTCATTCTGTGTATACTTACAGATTAGAATTTATCTCCACTCTTCAAGGGTTGTTTACTTGACTCTTCATTTTATGTAAGCTCTAAGAACAAAAAGCAAAACACTTGATACTTTAAAGAGTTATTGTCTTACTTCCTTCTTTTAGCCAATGATGAAGTAACAACCATGAGCCTCAGCTATGTGAGGGCAAGGCTGCCCATCAGCATGCAACATCGGGAGGATTTTTAGTTGCATTCCCAGTGAGGAGTTCACAGGGAGAAGAAATGCCCCCTTGGCTTGTACATTACTGTCCCCTACCAATCATCTAACGTCCTGTCAGAAAAGCTTGTTGGTGAATTTAACACCTGATTCCCTGCTTTGCAGCTATTACTTAGCCATAGGAAATCTTCAGAGCCTCCGATTTCTGAACAGTTACATTCTTCTACTGCCTAAAATGATTAGTCTGCACACAGATCTAGGGCACATGAATCTCACACCTAGTCATTTGTAAAGGTTATTCCCCAGTGTGGAAGGGATCATTTGAAAGAGTGTTTTGAGAAAACAAGGTAGGACAGGAGCAAAATATGATCTATATCGTAACTGGACAGTGTGCGTTTGGATAGGGTCAAGTACAGACATCAAAGTGTGAGGGATAAAACAAAGTTCACACTAAAACCCAGCACCATATCTCAGTCCTGCATTCTGCCAAGACTGTAGCACAGCATCTGGATCTCAGGACTTAGTGCTACCGCTAGACCAGTGCAGTGCTAGCAAAATGAAACCAGGAGACTTTATTAAATAAAAAAAAATTACCCATGATAGTATGGAAGGTTCATCAATGCAATGGTTGCCGTGTGGTGCACGTGGTAAAAGATGTCTTACTGCCAGACTGAGTCTCTGTGAGGAGTCCCTGCAAGATTAGTTTTGTTCTCCTGCAGGCTTAACTCATTTCTGTTCGAATATACAGTTATATCCGAGTATAATACTTTTTAAAGCAATGGTATTAACATTCAACATTTACATATAATCTTACATAAGAACATTTTAACTGACTACATCCTGTTGCTTCATATTTGGTTAAAAAATGCAATGGGCATATTGTTCTGTGGTACTCCACAACAAACTGGTATGTGGTAGAGATCGTCTTTTTGTATTTTGCAGTATTAAGAGTGGCTAATAGATAAAGAGTTGTTCAGATAATATTAAAAAGTAGTCATAATAATAATGCTTAGCTCTTACACAGTACCTTTCTGCAGTTGATCTCAAAGCTCTGTCAAAAGACATGCATATCATTCTCCCCATGCTACAGCTAAAGAGCTTAAACCTCTGTGGCATAGCAAGAAAAAGCCAAGATATCTTTAAATCAAGCCCAGTACTTCTCAAGTTTGTCATGTTGGTTTGGATTCTTGTAGATCTTGATAACTACATCCCAATTATAGTGGGAAGAAAGCCAAGATATCTGAAAGACCTGCAGATAGCATCTAAATATGTGGGGGGTGTTAAGTTATAGAATATTGCTGATACATAGAATTGGTTAATATATATAATGAGTTAATAAACATGTTAATATTTATAATAAAGTTGATATATATAATTGATATATATAATATAATAAAAGAAGTATAAAAGTGGTTTGCATAGTACCATTATATCACCTGCATCAGACCTTCACCTTACTTGAATTTGCATTATAGCAACCGTTTCATGGGCCAAAGCTTTTTAATAATAGTTGAGAGCCTGGCCCAGATTTCAAGGACTATTTGTCCTGAGATTTGAGTAGCATCAAGGCTCCTTTAGCCTGGATTGCATGAAAGGCCCTTGAGAAATGAGAACTGTCTCCTTTATGCTCAGGCATAATACATGCTGTTCCAAACTCAGAGATGTACACAAATAACCATGGCAACTCAGGTGTTTTGTTTTTCTACATTTATTGCACCAGGACTCAAGGATTTGGAGTGCTAATTCAGAAGTGGACCATACAGGGTGGTGGGAGTTATGTAGGTGTAGTTGTTGGGTCTTCAGGAAAACTACTTCTTTCCTTCACTTATGTATGTGATAGAAAGCATAAAATAAGACCCATCTCAACATCTTAAATTCATTGTGGGTAAACTGACTCTTTAGTTAGTTGGTGGTAAAACTGGTGTTACAGTCCTGAAAACACCGAGCTGATGTTGATAGCAGAGAATGAGGCCCCCAGAGGAGTCTCTAAATATGTGAGTACTAAAATTGATTTTTGAAATATTCCCCAAAGTGCTAGGGATAATTTCATGAATAACTCATCTTTGCTAAATTGTTGATAAGACTTCTGCTTGCCAGAAAAATCCATTAGAAGTAGCAAAGTTTTCCTTAATTATATCATTTTATTTTACACAAGATGAGCTATACTCTGCTCCTCATTATGTTCATGAAAGAATCAAGACTTGAATTATCAATGTTGATTTCTAGCCTTCTTTGCTTCCTGTATATATTTAGATGCATCATGTCAACTTAAGTCATGTTAATAAATACAAACATGTTATCCCATAGTTGTGTATTAGTCTTGCAGTAAGCCACGAGCCCAATACTCCTCTCTAGTGTATAACTTTAATGTTGTCCAGTTCTAGTTTCACCAATGGCACCTCAGATGATTGGCTCTCATGGGATAGTAGATCAAGGCTCTTGTTTTTCAATTTCCCCTTAAATTTGTGCCTAAATATAAAGTAGCCAATCACAATCATGTCATTAAGACAGCTTCCTCTGAAACTGCCTTCCAAAATCCTGTGGTAGAGTTACCAGGGGCCTGATCAGATTAAACAAGGTTCAGTTTCTTGACAACTGATCTGATATAATCTATCCTTTCTTAAACAGGGGAAAATACTATATTGCCATGTATTGAGTGTGAAAGAGAAGATTTTAGTAGATATATCTCTGGGCCAGCTGCACCAAGAATTGGCCACCTGTTCCTCAGGCCTTTATTTGGGATGAGTCAGAACACTGTCCTCAAACAAGGGCAACATCTGCTACTTAGGTAAAAGAATGAGATACAGGGAGAGCATCGTCTGCTGCATCTTGTTCTGCTTGTGCAAAACCCAGATCTGTTTGGTCTCTCCCAGTGCCACCTATAGGACTGGTCCTTGTATGTAAAACTGGCTGGATCCATTATTAAGCTGTAATTATGATGAGTTAATTGCAATTTATGAGTAAGTAAAATATCAACTGCTAATATGAATAGCTGAACACTAATATGTAGTTACAAAGAGTAACTTTTAGCTGTTACTGACAAAACTAGATTTTTGACTCATATTTCTAATTTGCCTTACTATTCCAAGTACCTGAGTAGGGTGATATTAGTTATCTATGAGAGGAAAAATATTCAATATCAGTAACAGACAAAAATATTTTGGAGATCATATGTTTCTTAAAATCTCTCTATCTTGGTTGTGAAGCACTCGTGAATCATGGCTATCACCCAGGTGGTGCAAGGCATCCTAGGAGTGGGAAATACTGTCTGTAACACATCCCGAAAGAACATTTTGGAAAAGTGTAGGGAGGAAAATGAGACTTGCAATTTCTTCTTTCACACATCTTTGCACAGCAAGCTCCACTGAAAAACAGAAATACGTCTAGTGGCCTCCTCCTAGTTCACGTTTTGAATGTAGGGGTGAAAACATCCACTTGGTAACTACCCCAAGTCATTATTACTCAAAAGAAATTTGCTTAAAAATATCTGAGGGAGGGTGGTGTGCAGGAAGTCTGTTTCTCCTTCAGTCTATTTCATTACCTTTTCCTCCCTTGGAAATACCAGAATTTCTGTGTTAAAGTATAGCATATCAATAAAACAACCTCAAATTTCTATTAAGCTCTTACTGTAATCCATACCTTTCAACAGAGAAATATTGTAAACAAAATTAACCTAAATCCACTTTGAAGTCTGCTGTACTTCTCCAATAGCATGTGTGGGAAGGATCATAAATCTAGAAAACAACTGTTCTAACACTAATAATTTGCTCAGCTTCCCCCATACCCGCTTCTGTATTATACTAGCACTCTGCTTTGGCCTCAATATTTGTTACTGAGGATGGGAGAAGCAATCTGAACCACATACAAAAGATATCTGTGCAGACTCAAGTCTAAATCAACCTTTTTGTGAAGGTGTCTTAGTTATTTTTAACCACTGCACATTTCCAGCAGTCTGTCACAAACTTTAATATTATCCTGTTCTGTGGGATTTTTCTATTTCACACCTGTTGCATGCCAGTAGGTTTTTCAGGAGATATGCCTTTCATCAGGAATCCAGCACAGCTATTCACTCATTATCAGAGCTTGTTCTCACTAGGATAAAGCTGATTGAAAAGAAGATGCAGTACTTCTGCTACAAGGATGACATCAGACTGCAAAGAATGAAATCATATATGAGGTACCATGCTGATCCTATATGCATATATACTTTTTGGAGAAGACAAACCCCCTTCTCTTCATTTGAAAAGATAGTGCTTATCCTAAAATCTGTTTCAACTCCATACTAGCCTCTCACTAGTTTCCTACTGAGGCAGGCAGAATGCTGTAAAGAACAATATTTTAAAAAAAAAACAGATTACAGCACACGTCTACTGCTACTCACCCTCAAAATGTTAACTGCAATTGATAATACTGTTTTGTTATTAAATGGCTTATTTAATTTGTAATACAAACTATCATCATGTGAGTGGAAAAATTTAATTTTATTAATCATCACTTCTGTGCTGAATATACACATACAGATATTTATGAAGTTTAGTATGCTAAAATGTGTTACCTGTGTTGGTGGAGGAGCAAACCTTCCTGCATTAGTCTAAGAGTGTCTGCCTAGGAGCAGTACAGAAAGCAAAACTTCTACCAGTACTGCTAGATTGATACTGAAGGTGCTTTCCTGCCTCAGCATAGACACATGACTTCGCTACTATAGCGGGGTTAGACAAGAAATCAGGTTCCTCCTATTTATTTCAGAAATGAGGAATTTACTGCAAGGAAATTGTTCCATACTTGATTTACAAAGTACATTGATTTGTAAAAGACTTTCCTGATCAGCACAGCTAAAGACTGTATATTGGAACTAGGTTTTGAATGCATGTGGATGCTCTATTACACCAAATTGTTTGAGCTGAAATGGTTCATTTTGCTGTTAAGCATGGAGGTTTCTGTTCTGAGCTAACGATAAGAATTTGTGTTAAATTAAGATCTTCAGTACATTTGCCAAAGTGTGAAGCTACTTGTGTTAGGACTAGGTTCATTACGGATGCATTTTTTAAGACTTTTGCCTGTTTGAAGTTCAGTTGAAAAATTTAAGAATGCAGCAAGAGAGTACATCCAGGAGAAGCTGTAGAAACACCTAGGGTAAAGGCTGCTGTTCTGGAATGTGAGAAGAGTACCCACATCACTCTTTGTACCACTGTTCTCCTAACTTGTTTTCTCTTAGCCTTTCTCCCCATTTCATTGACACAGAACTCCCTAGAAAATCTTGGGCCATGTTACTTGTGCCCATAATTCTTTTTTGGCAGTCCAAATCTACTTACCTGGTCTTGCAGTGTCCTGTGCTGTAGCATTGCACAGGACACCATGCCACTGGGTCCCTATTCTTGGTTGGTCTTTAGATCTCTGTAAAAAATAGAATCAAACCCACTAATTTATCAATTATCTTCCCTGCTCAACTGCCTTCTTTTAATTTCATCCAGGTTATTTGATATTCTGTACATCTTTGGGATCACTGGAAAGCATAAGTGACAAATATTTTATATCATTACTCGCTATAGATCTTATGAGCTCTTCTTAGCTGAAGACAGACTGACAGGACATTCCATATGATAGTGTGAGCCCTACAAGATATTTGTACAGAAAAAAAACCCAGCAAAATCCACTTGGAGTCAGTGGAGCATAGTAGAGAGAAGCTCGAAGTAACACCATCATAAGCTGGTACGATAGTGTGTGGTGTAGGAGATACTCTGTGCAGATGAGCTCTGATCCCAAAGCAAAATAACCACAGAGAGGTGGTGATATGCACTTTAGCTTCTCAACAGGTTTTGCTAGACTTGCCATAGCAACATGCCTCTTTAGTCCTACTGCTTCTGGTTTTGAAGTTAACACACAAAGCATTAACTCAAATACATCTTCCCAGAAAAGTTAGCCCCAAACTAGCTTTCCTGTTGATATCAGTGATGTTTAGTATTTGGGAAGATTAAGAAAATAATGCATATAGTTAATGTGTTTAATTGCATTACTTAAGTGGAAATAAGAAACATTAGTTCTCTGAGAAGAGATTCCCATTGTTAGCTTTCTTTTCTCTCTGCACCATCAAACCAGGATCATCACTGAAAGTGATTAAATGATTTCTACATCACTCATGGTAAGAGATCTACTCAGTCACTGCTAAGTACCATTAGCACAATGAAAAGTGTAGATAAAGCAATGCCTACTGAGTATCCACTCCAGACATTCCCTTGTGCCTGTTACTTTGGCTAGAAGTCTTTTCCCCTTAATATCACTAAAGAAAAGAGTTCATTCTGCTCAGTGAGCTGATAACGAAAAAATGAATTCTGTACCAAAAGCTATCTCCACTTAATTTTCAGATTCCCCTGGAGAAGTTCCTGGGCATCTCAGCTCATTGTGTTCCCACACCAAAGATTATCCTCACATGAAGTTAACTTCAGCTGTGTACAAGAGACCTTTTCTATGTCAGGAAATAGTTGATTAATCTCATCAGAGGTTCCATCATTATATTTTGTCAGGCTTGTTTTTTGAAGCTCCTCCAGAGCTAGTCTTGGTACTTCTGCACGACACTACAAAACGTTGTGTGCACATCCCATTTTGTGTCTGTTATTACTGTTGAGTCTTAAAAACATCCAGGTCAGCAGGGATCTTCAGAGATTTTGCGGTCAAACCTCCTGTTGAAAGTAAGGCTTTAGAGTGGGTTGTCCAGGGTCCCGTCAAATCAAGTCTTGAATATTTCCAGCAAAGGATATTCTGCCAATTTTTCAGTGTCTGCCTTGGACCAGGAAGACCAAAGCTGGATACAACATCCTATATGTGGCCTAATGAATGCTAAGAGGAGTGAAATAATCACATCCTTGACTTGCTGGCTGTAGTCCAGGCTGCAGCCCAGGAAGTCAGACATCCCCATCACCATACACTTCTCAATGGTGCATGGGAATGCTCTATCCCAGGAGCAGGATTTAATAATTATCTTTGTTAAACACCATGCAGTTTATGTTGACTCAATATTCTAGCCTGTCACAATCTCTCTGTTTGGCCCTTCGTTTCAGCATCTCTCTCCTCCCAATTTAATCTCCTCTGCAAACTTGCTAAGACTGTATCCAATCCTTTCCTCTACATTTCATAAAGCTATTGAATAGTATCAGGCTCAGTATCGACCCCTAAGAAACTTCAGCTCTGATTGGCTGTTGGTTTAACCTTGAGCCATTAACCACTACCCTTTCAGCTCAGTGTTTTAGCCCTTTCTCCACCTATCTTGTGGTCCACCTGTCCAGTTTGCATCTTGCCAGCTTGTCAGCAGTGTAAGAGAGACCATGTCAAATGCCTTGCTAAAATCAAGGCAGATGATATCCACAGTTCTTTCCTTACTGAGAAAATCATGGAAGTCATCACAGAATGGCATATAAAGTCATTGCAATACTCTTTGTAGGATGAGAAGTAATTTTCTCCAAAATAAACCACCTTCACTGTCTGACAGATATTGGTCTCAAAATTTCCTTCAAACAATGCCAGTTGTACCACTAACATTTTCTTATATGCTCAAATAAATCCTGTTTGTGAAGAAAAATAAAATACCTGGAATGAATCTCTTCTTCCATTCTTCCAAAAACTGGTTCACCTGTTTCTATTTTCCTGTATGAGGTCAGTGAATAAGAAAGAGGTAAGCTCTGAGAAATGCACAAATTGAGCTGGGAGGCATCATGTCATGTCTTACAATAGAAACAACACATCTGCAGTCATGTGCTTCTGCCAGGATGCAGCAACAGTGTGAGTATTCCCATCACCAAGCCAAGGGCTGCCTTGTGCCTCAGCTCTGAGATACAAGGATGGGAGAGATAAAGATGGGCAGACCCACATAGAGCCGCCCAGCTTATCCACACCAATATATTTGCCAATTGGTGATGTAAACTGAGACATAAAACCTCCCATCAGCTGTGGCTGCCTGGAAGGCATACCCAGTGTTGGTCTGATCTCTGTCCATGACACCTGTGTGCACCTGCAGTGCAGCAGTCCGTGCTACAAGAGGGTCCTCTACCTCAACACCAACTTCCCATGGAGGATCAGGACCTCATTTCTTCTTTTCAAGATAAAACTATAGCCCTAGCCTTTTTTTTCAAAGCATCTACTCCCAGTTTCAGAACAAAAATCATGATGAGAAATTGCACTTCCCAGAGACTCTTTAAGACAAGCCTAAAGTGACTGAGATGATCTGTCTCCAGGATGGCTCTAAAGCTGAGAACCATGAGCTAAGAACCACCGCAAAGCTGCAAATGCAGGGCAATGTCTCTGCCCAAGCTCTTGCCTCTCACAACTGTCATGGAAATTCATAACAGCATGTTTATTTTTTTAAAAAACCACAACAACTTACCAAAATAAAATACTGTGCCGCAAAAGTTTCTGCACATGAATAATTTGTGATTAGAAACAATCTCGGGCAGCTGGCAAACATAGTCATTTTACTCAATCTACCTTTACAAGGTATTTGGATACTTCGTGAAGATCAGCTAGATGTTATGACAATGTCATCATCTTATGAACCTATATGTAATGGTACCAGGACTCCAACTATTTTATCCAGTTATTGGCATTGCTAGCTTTTCCACGTATAGAGTAGTAAGCATAATCTCCTTAGGCACTACTTGCTTCTGACAACGTACTTGAAAGGCTGATTCCTTTACATATGAAAATGAAGCACAACCTTATAGTATGTAATCATGCAATGAAGCAAGGCACAATAGCCACTATGCTTCCTACTCCCCTAGCATCACTTTAGAATAAAGTGTGATTTTTGCAGCAGTTCTCTTAGAAAGGGAACTTTGGCTCCCCACCCAAAGAAGAGATGATACCCCTTTCTGGGGGCCAAACATAACCAAACAGGAGTCCAGAGTACCACTGCATAGTTATCCGAATAATACACACATACACCAGTCTGCATTAGATGACATAAATAATTTTTGTTGATGTACCTTCTGATCACTTTTCTCTGTCCTCTAGCCACAAGTCTGTCCTATCTGATTTATCTGTGTTACTCAGCTAATGTTTTCTTTTTCCTCATCACTGAGAAAGACGCTTAGCAGCTTTTCCTGGCTAATGAAGGAAAGCTCTGCTACATGAATAAAATTTTAAAACTCACCACCCTGGATTCCTCTGTTGCTTTCCTAACGGCCTCTTGTGCCTGCTGAGCAATAGGACAGGGATGTAAATTTTGGTATCAGAGCTGATAACTAGTGACTAAGCCAGCCAGCCAAAGCCCCTCAACAAGTGAACACCAAACCACTCACCAGCCATCCTTGCTGAGCTGTACAAGTGCCTGAGAGCATCAGGGGAACTTGTAATCCTTTGCATCTAAGATGATTTTGGAAAATTTACTCTTCATTAAAGGATATCAAAGACTATGAAAAAGCAATATGGCAATTCCTTTCTTATTCTTTGTCTAAAGGTTAACTGTGAAAACCATAACAGTACTCCTGTCTTTCTGCTCTACATTTTCTTTCAACAATTTTCAGAAAGGATTATGAAAGTGTGGGTGCTATTGTAAAATGAGCCCAGATGCCCTTCCTGCAACACTGACTTCCAAAATACACTTTTAACTACACTCTACTTTGCTTCCACAGATTTCATAAAATGTAACTTTCACAGCTGGTGCAGCAGACTGAAAATCAAAGCTCTTTTAACTTCCATCATCTAATGTTTTCTTCCAGCTTTGCTTTAAGCTTACCTCCCACCAGGAACTGTTAAGCTCCATTCAGATCTATAGCTTTCTCATTTGAGTTTAATAATATTTCCCCCCTTCTCTCCAAGGTGAGGGATAAAATACTCCCTTCTGCATGTCTGCCGCCCATACCTCTGCCGAGTACCTTTGTAGCACCTACCTGTACACTCTTCAGCAGCATAGCAGGAGACTTGCCTCATTCTGTTAAACTCCCTAAATGTGAAGAGAAGTTTCGCTGAGGAACTGCAACTGCAACCCAGCTCTGTCTCCTTCCGGAAATGTCACCCATTGCCCAGTAACCACAAACAACTGCCAAATGTGATTGGACCAATTGTTATCATTTCATGAACCAAGTCTATGGGTGTTGATGTGTTGGGAGTTTTATTTACGCTTGTTCTGTTCAATACATACTAAATATTTCCAGCTATTGCAAAATGCATCAGTGTGTAAGAAGTTAAAGGTGCAAGAGAGAAAGAGGACTAATAGGACTGCAAGTAAAAAAGCACCCAGAGGAGTATATGTTTATAGTTATATATGTGGATATACAGATTCAGGTCTTTCTTTCCTGCTGTACAAAAGCCACTCAGCATCTTAGCAGCATTTGCTCAATTGCTCAGGTAACACCTGAGAGGTGACTATATTGATTTGGAAGCCTTTGCAGGAGCTTTCTTCATAGTGCCACAGTAAAATACGTATAATAATCCTGAAGAAGGGCAGCCCACGAGGCTGAATGATTTCTGCTACTCCTGAAATGCTTCTGTTTTGTTATCAAACTGTAGTCTTCCAAAGAGATGTGAATACCCACTCTGTATGTGCCTTATGTTCACTAGTCTTTTTTATAAGTGAAAAGTATTGATTCAGTCTTTTTATAAATAAAGAGGATAAGGCATGTGAAAAGAAGGCAGTTTTTAGCAGGGATTTGCTATAACATTATTATGATCCTGTTCATTATACACTGCTGGCTATATTCTTCATTGTATCCAATTTATATATCTGCTATCAGAGATCTGGCAGAGCAGCAAAGGTAAATATAAAGATGCTACTATTCCTTCACCCCCTTTAATTTCATAATGTTTTTCTCTATCAGAGGTGCAGCAGAATAGCTGCAAAACCTGGCCATGCAAGAAGTAGCAGGACGAACCAATTTTTCTTCAAAAACTTGAAGATAAAATCCCAGGAGCTTCAGTATGAATACTGAAAGTGTTCAGAATAAGGATGTTCTCTTTCTTCCAAATTAAGGGTATATGCTTGGGGACTTTTAAATCCAAAAGCTCATTAAATATTCTGTTCTATCCCTATGTTAAGATTCTACAAGACAAAAAGCAATAGTTGGAGAAAACATAATACTATCCCTAGCAATGACTAACTGCTTTTTTTAGGGTTTAATAAGGTAACTATTGCTCCAATTACTGGTTGATCTTAGAAAATATTCTTAAAAGATTGTAGTGAGCTGCTGCTCCAGACTGCTACCAAATCAGAACTAAACTATTTTTCTCCCACTGTTGTATTTTATGCTTCAACATGTAGGCTGTATTTTGCCTCTAAGTAACAGTAAGGAAAGCTTCTGGAATTAAACTTTTGAAATTAACCTGTGAAACCAGTAACCTCACTATTGCCTCAAGTCAAAAGCAACTGTAAGATTTTAAGGAGCTGCTCATCCTCAACACTTAAATATTAAATATTCCCCAAAATTTGCTTATTAGAGGAGTAAAATTTGCAGTTTCCCTGGGAACATAGCTTCATCCATAGCTTTTAAAGACCGATCTACCTGCAGAGCCCTCGGGCAATATAGGATATGAACTTCTTGAGGTCATCTATTCTAACTGGTCACTCAAAGCAGCTCCAATTTATATTAGATTGCTCAGTCCAGCAGATTTAGAATATCTCCAAGAAAAGAAATCCAATCATCTATGGGACCTTGTTCCAATATTTGACCACCCCATAGAGAAAATATTTTTTGCCTAACATCTAACTAGAATTTCCCATGCTGCAGTTTATATCCATTGCCTCTTGCCCTATAGTTATGCACCTATGAGGAGCATCCATCCTTTTCTACTGCCTCTCATGAGGTAGTTGGAGAGAGTGATAAGATCTGCCTGTGTTTTTGATAATGCAGCCCAGGATGTGGTTGGCCTTCTTGGCTGTCGGGCTTCATGTTCAACTTCTCTACCAGCTATATTCAATCCTTTTCTGCAAACTTCTTTTCTAGACAGGCAATGCCGGGCCTGTATTGTTTCATGGCCTTGTTCTCCAGGTGCAGAGATCTGTGTTTTCCTGATGTTCTGTAAAGCCTGTTTTTCCAGTGTATCCAGGTTCTCCTGAATGCCCTTGATTCCTACCCTTGAGTGTACCAGCCACCTGCACCTGCTGTTGCTCATCTACCTGGGAGTAATTCATCCTCGTGGCTTGACCATACCCATCAGGAGATCATATCAGGAACCTGAGTCTTCCACTACTTCCTTATTCTTTACAAGAGAAACCAGCCTGATTCATAGTATCACTTCCAGACAAATGTGATGTATTTTTACAAAGTTTCTCACTTACTACAGAACCATGAAGAGAGAAAAAAGTTTAAGCAAATATGTAGTCAATACAGTATTTAACTTTCACAGCATTTCTCTTCTACTTGCAGTTCAATTCCTTTCTCTTGTGTGCAAAAAGAGTCTTGTAAGTTAGCAAGGTGAGGATTAAGGATAAAGTGTAGCAATGGAGCAAAATGGGACAGGGAAAGATTGTATGGGCAGGTGTGAAGGCAAGGTCATTGTCACTAGAAGAACAGCCTAGTCGACTGTTTGAACACTGAAAAGATTATTGGACTTCTTCAGAAAAGCCAGTGAATTGCCTTGTCAGAGGAAAAAGTGAATAATTTCTGCTAGAATAGGACACAGTCGAAACAGTTAAAACCCTTGTCTTGTTCAAGTGAGGCCATCTGCACCTGGTGACAAGAAGATTTCACCTTCCTCTGGAGGACAGGAGAGTTGTTTTGTGAGCAATTCTAAACAGTAATCCAGTACTTTCACAGGGTGAAGTACATGGTCTATAACTATCCAATGATGTCTCAAAGAAAGAAGACAGCCATAACAGTTAAAGAGCACAAGCAGAAAAAAAGAAATTAGAAGTAAATGCATGAAGTCAGGAATGTGACACCACTGAGACTGTAAAATTAGGCCCTTGGGAGTCAAGGAATGGGGAACTTTGAGCAGAACAAAGCCAACTCTCTCTGTCTAGGTTTTTCTCAAAGCCATCTTCCTTTGTCTGAGAGACAGTGTTTCCAATTTGCTAAATGCTAGGAGGATGGAGATGAGGAAAAGAATCAACAGTACAACTGCCAGTAAGCTGCTAGGGTTGACCAGATCTGTTTGGGATGCTCAGCCTGAAAACTGTGCCTCCCTTAATTGCCTCAGTCATACAGTTTTGGTGATACATAGAGGAGATCTCATGAAGACCAGGCTGACACTTTCTGTTGAGTCAGCTGGACATTGAACCTAAATAAATGTAATTTGAGCTATATATGTCAAAATTGAAGTAGTTATGGATATGCTGTATGTCACTCAGCATGAGATTCCCATAGTACTGACTATATTTTGTACATTGCTGAGAGATGATTGCTGCCTGACCAAGCTTACAGTCTGAGCTAGCAGTATAGGTAAAGCTTCTTCAAGGAGACAGCTCTTGCTGTTTTAAATTAGGCCAAGACAACATCATCCTAATTAACTAGGCCTCTTGCCTCATCTCCAGCACCATTATTGCTTCAGTAAATGACAGTCTGTTCTACCCTCCCTATTGGAAAAAAGTCTTAAGGCTTCATTCCCACACCCTCTATAATCAAGGCATGGCTTCTTTCTGGAAGGCTGGATGACATTTTCATCTCTAGGTCTTCTCAGAAGTGGATGCAGAGCCAAATTCAGTCTTAGGCAGCTATTGGGTTTTTTGTCTCTGTTCCTCTACATGCATGTATTCACCCATATGTGCACACACAAACACAGCTGTATCTTGGTTTAGACAAATCTGTCTATCTGTTTCATAGTCTCTAGCTGAATACAGGTTTTATATGTCTGAACTAAAAATAAGCACTCCCAGCTAACAGATTACACACCTACACAACTAAAGCTGCATGCTAATCATCACAACAGCCAGCTTTCTAGTTCCTATTTTGCAGTCACGGAGGTAGACTTCCAAAGAAGACTTCAGTGCATTACACTAACTCATCCCTAGAGGCTGACATGGAGAAGACCACCTCTAAATGTAGAGGCACAAAACCAAACTTCATGATTAATCTAAACCAACAACAGCAACAACAGCGAAATCTTTCTTCTGTTTAAAAGTAAACTGAGAAATTAATTTGACGACTAGTGGAAGTAACACCAGCTACAAATGGTCAGACATGGATTGCAGCCATAATCTGGTTCAGGTTATTTGATCTCACATGTAGCACCACATCTACCTTTAGCATCTGTAGTTCCTCGGAAACTGTCTCTGCTAGCTGGGCTACTCACCACAGACATCAGTATTAGCATGGTAAAGAAATATGTCTTGAGCTAGTACCTTGCCATATGGACCACTCCAACCACAGCTGTATCACAGTTTTTGTCCACCACATATTTTTTGTTGAAAGAATTGAAAGTTTTTATATCCTAGTCTTCCCCTATAGAAGTATGTGGTTTAATCAATAAGCTTATCAATTTATTTAGCTTCAGACATCTCTGTGGTTTGTCTAAGTACCCTTGTACAGCATAAGGCATCATTTGCTAGTTAGCAAGAGCTGTAAGTTGATTTGTTTCATAAGCATGCTTGTAGCCGTGGTTTCACAATGTTATCGCTTCTAAGCACTATCTTCAGCTCTATCTGCATAATCTTGCTGATAGTACGCTGATTTTCTGGACTGTGCAGTTAATCCTTCTGTCATTCAGGTGTACTTTTTGGTGGACCTACTGCGATGCATACTAGAAATCTCAGACTCATGTGATGTCAAAAAATGCTTGGTTTTCAGATGCCATTGAGACTGCCTCAAGGGAGGAGAAAACCACCCCCTTTGTCTTTTAATAGATGGTTGATTTGTTCATTGAAGCATTTGGCTGTCACTGAAGTGCTGGCATCCAGCATTTTCTGTTTGATAAGAGTTAGCAAGGAGTAAGCCAATACATTTTTAGTCTTGCCTATGTTATTGCTGAATGTTGACAGCTTTTTTTAAGATCTTGCCTGCATCTGTTTCCCCTTTTGAGGAAAGAATGCCCAGGGCATGTATTTGTTAGCTGGAGTTTGTAATTGAGTAGATTAATGATTTGATTGGCATGATATAAGGCCCAATTTTAAAAGTACACAATTAACTTTAAGCACTAATATTGCCATTCAAAGCAGTCATTATTCCTTTGCTTAAGTGCTTTGTTGAACTGGGTCCTGAATATGAAGCAGCCCTGTGTTAAAAAATTAATTGCCTCTCTGCCCCAGGAGCGTAGCTGCTTTGCTGACAAAACCAACACAGGGAAATTATATACACCATTCACTATGAGAATTATTAGTGTGGCTGATATGACTGGTACCTGAGTTAATAACCATCAGGAGAAAGAGGTTTTGAAGCAAAACTGAAAAATAACAAGCCAAGCCCAACAAGCCTTACATCTTCCTGGGAGCATGGTTGGTCAGGTCCTGTGAGCTGCCAAAGGGTGCAACTCCCTAGCAATCAGTGACCTGAGAGCAAAATCCTGTAGCCGAGAGGCCAGGAACTGGGAACCATCAGAAAATGGTGGAGACAAGCAGGTAGTGCGAAGAGTAGCCTTTCTGCATCACTGGGCTCCCTGGGATTCTGCTCATGCAACAGGAATGTGGCAGAAGCCCACGCAGCCGATAAGATCAGGTATGTTTTCTCATCCCCTGCCTGCCCTGCTTGACCCACACTGCTCACCCCTCTGCCGTGCTTCCAGGGGGATATGCCCCTTTGGCTGAGGACAATGTAGAATTCAACCCACTTGCACCAAACCTAAGTATGCAAAAGCCATGTCAGGGACAATCAGGGACAGTGTCACAGAAAGGACAGTGGGAGAGCTCTTTTGGCTGGGAGCAAAACTGAGACTTTTTTGAGAAATACTAAGGCAAGATGCTGAGTAGTGACTGTTAACTAGGAAATTACTATTTTCTGTCAACTCACTGTATCCAAAGGCTTTGGGAGATTGGATGTGGTAAACACATTTGCAACCATGTTTGGAATAGAGTTTCTTTTTGATCTTCTGCAGACAGGGAGCACGGATCTCTGACCCTAACTTTTACTTTCTACATCAGGTCTTTCTTCTTTTTCTTCCTATTTTACTGTGTTTTGTTTCTGGCTTCAGCATAGGAAGCCCTCCTTTTGGGAGGGCATGTAAATAAGCCTAGGAGACAGGAGCGTAGGAAGATGTAGAAGATACTTCTGTGGGGGTTTTGTGAGTTTTTGACAGATTTGTCTCTCTGCTTGCTTGGTGGTGAATTTTGGTGCAAGACTGGAGGGACAAAGCAAACATCTCTCAGGGTCCTCTGATGCTCCACTCCTTCCCCTCCACAGTGCAAGTGTTTACCAGGTAGTGCAGAAGAGAAACTTTTGTAAAAATCTAAGGTCATTGCTCTCTCTGGATGTCCAGATTGAGGAGATTGAAGGCACCTAAGCCGCTTAAATAACGTGTCTTTTACAGAGAGGAGAAGGTGGGGGATATTGTCCTCCCTAGGAGCAAAGACTGAGTGTTTGGATTAGCTGGAATTATCCTGCATTTTAGAGATGCTATCTAAGAGTACACTCTTGTTCAAATGCTCCTTAATCCTTTTTCTCGTGCTCTCTATTCAGTAAAAATTTGGTTTATGCCAGAGTTTTCACATTGCCAGACTGAGACACCTGCATTTTCTCTGGCACCCTGCATGTATTCTCACCTCTGGATTCTCACCTCATAGATACTTGCGTTCAGTCAGAGTGAGCCAAGGGATTTTGGTGCTGTACCTAGACGAAGGGTGCAGGCACTTTCCTGAGGCCATGCAGTCACCAGTCTTGGCCATACACCGTCATGGGGCTGCAGAATGCACCCACAGCAGCAGCCAAGCAACTGCAGTATTCAGAAGAGCAGCTTCCCCAAATCTGTCCCTCAGTTTTTATCTGTCATCTTTGCCACGAATGCCAGAGGAAGAGCTCAATCTCTTCACTGCATAAATAGTGCAGCAAAGATATCTGTGGGAAACACCTCCGAAAACTCCCTTCCTACATACTATTTTGTCCCTGAAAGCCCGTGCAGAATTTCTGCAGAGCTTTTTCTGCATGAGATCGAGAAAAAACAAAACAAAACAAAAGATAGTGTTATGACCTCACCAGTACCTCTTTCTGCTGAACAGGGGCTGAGTGAGCTGCTGTAGCTCCCTCCCTTGCAGCATCCCTCAGGACTCGAGTACATAGTCCTGTGCTTGTAGAATCCTCCAAACCAAAGCCTGGATGGGGACTGCTCTTCCTGGCTGATTCCCTTATGTCCTGTACGATGGCCTCAAACTTATTTGTGCCCAAATGTCTTGTCTTAAAAAAGGGATATAGGTATAAATTCAGCAGCTACGTGGCTTAAGAAAAAAAGAGAGAGTCAAGAGGGGTTGTGTTTTCCTTTTGTAGTTTCATGGTGTGACAGTCACTGCTATGAAATAAATAGTATTGCTCTGCTAGAGCTTGATATGAGGATTGGTTTTCTACCAGCCTGTCTAAAAAATCTGAAAAAATCTGGTACTACAAATGCAGAAGATACAACCCAGTGTGAGGTCTGTCAGATGTGAAGTATCTGGAAGAGCAAATTACATGGTCCATCTGAGTGTCTTGTTCCAGCTCTGCAGAGGACAGGACATGACACAGTGTTTAATGTGAAACAATAGATTTTTCTGTGTGATATTTTTGTAGGCAGATACTGCTTTTAGATGTGACCTGACCTAGTCTACAGAGTATGAAAAATAGATCTCAGCAAGATGGGTTCCACACTCAACATCAACAGGCTCCATATTTAGAGGACTTCAGTAATTCAAAGGCAAGTGATCAAATAATAACATATCCTGCTATTAATGATTTGATAAAATATGTAGTACAGACAATTTACACATTTTGACTTGATGCACAGAAGTGTCCAGGCACCCCTGTTTCACAAGGGCTGCTTAATTTGAGCAAGATCATCTTTTTCTGGGGAAGAATGCAGGTAAAATATACACTGACTGGTGATAAAGCCAGAGCTAACCTGTGGTATAGAGGGTCCTTAACGAGGGAAAGTATTTAGTATACCAGTTATTTTACACATGTTGCCTCTGAGCACAAGCATTGCCTGAGACTTTTGGATGAGTCAGAGGAACTGTGAGTTTATGGCTTACTGAGTATTTGTGATCTCTTCTAATGCTGCCCAGAGCAGGCCACAAATTATTTGCTCCTGAGGTGTGCAGTTATTCATGAAGAGATGTACGTGGTCTGCCTTTCTTTCACAAATATCAGCTGCTTATTGGCCAATTTCAACTGTATATTTTCCTAATCTCCTGTTTTGTAGAGATAATGATGACTTTGTGCCAACAGGCTTTCCTCTCCTGTTTTACCACAGGAGCAAATACAAACATACAAGTAGTTGACACCTTGGTTTGTCCCTCCAGTGGAAGGAGCCTTGGGTTTCTAAACACACAGCTAGGATTTAAATAAGCCTTTTATAAATAGAATATTCCATATTCCATCAATCACTATGCTCAGCTCCTGTCTCACCACCCTTTCCTGCACTTCACAGCCCCTGAAGATGCTTTCCTTCTCAAGGCATTCTGCATCCCACAAGCTACTGAGCCCCACAGTCATGTGTTTGCAGTGGTGTAAGAGCCAGGATGTTTGTCTGATATACGGCATCTTGCTCGAGTCTGTGGCTGCACGTGCAGTGTCCCCTCCATTAGCTCACACAACCGTGGCTAAGTAGGGCTGTGGGGGACTGCAGCATCACCAGTCTCTGGTGAGACCAGTCTGACATGTAGCACAGGCACTGCAGGCATTAGTTTCTGCTGATAACAAAAAAAAGCAGCTTGCTTGCGTAGATCCTCTGGGTCTGATAAAATAGTTATATCCAGCTGCAAAGCATTTATCTCAATGTAGATACCAGTTTCAGCTTCTGACTTCTATCTCACTGCCTATTTTTATCAAACAGAATTTCATTTCTGTAAGATTTCCCTTCAGTGCTGATATCAGCCAGAATTTCTGGGGCTAGGAAGACTGTCAAACACACAGTGTGATCACATAATACTCTCATAATGTTTAATGGATAGAAAGTGCTGATTTGTAGTCTTTTACTGCTCTCATTACACTGGAAATTTAACAAATAGTACTGTTTTAATATTAATACATTTTGCCTAACAAGATATATTTCATTTTGTTGATTTTTAGGGAAAATGTGAAATATCAGAACAAAGAGAACTAGTCATATAACAGGACAAAATCTTAGAGGTATGACATCCTATTGCATATCATGGAACATCTTTTTTGTTTTAGACCAGTACTATTCTGTAATAGGTTTTACAAAGATAATTACAAGGTTATAAAATAGTGAAGCGCTAGGATAGAAAAAAATACAATACAAGTACGAGAGGAAGTAGCAGGTCTGTCAGTAGTCTCAGGAATACAAAAATAATGCAACAGCAGGAAGTTTTGTGTTAAAAGTTTTGCAGACTATAGTCTGCAAACCAGCAAGGACACCTTTAAAATGAGTAACCTTGTATTGTTTGGAACATAAATCATCCAGAAGGTTACTGCAATATGAAACTAATAGCAGGAGAGCAGGTTCCTGTAGATTTTTATCAGTGCCAATCTGGGAGAGCAGAATATAATATCTGCAAGGAAAGCACTGGTGCTCATCTCATGTTAATAAACTCTGACTTGACTTTTATTGCACACCAGACTGAGGCACTAATGAAGATTGTTTGCTATTCTTTTGAACTTTTAAGGACTTGCAGACAAAATTATGCCAGTTGGAAGAGCAGTTCAAGCACCCTGAACTAACTGGGCTGTGGCTTCTCTCCTGGGTTTCTTATTTTATATTATCCAGAGTATTTCCACACCAGCCATACCTGAAGCATGTGCTATTGATTGTAAGTTAATATGGTTTATGCGGCATCAAAAAAGCACCTTGTATTTATGTAGAACAGCTTCTTTTTCTGTCACATAATCACTCCATCACTGAAATGCTAATGAAATTTAGATGTGGAAAGTCTCATCTCAGTCTTAGCAGATTCTAGGAGTACCTTATCTTTTCCTCAGAAAACCAGATGTGGGGCATATCCTGGATATCAATTTCAATTCTCTTTCTTAATAATCTGCACCAGGTTCATATTATTACTTTACAAAATAAGAAGCAGAAGCAGCAGCTTGAACAGCCGCAGCAGCAAATTCTGCAGCTGCATGGTTATTTTCAGAGCAAGCAGTTTCTTTTCTTGGCTGGAGTTCAAGTGCCACTAAAGCCACCACCACCAACAACTTCCATCACCACCACCACTGGACAGTAGTTTCCTTTAAGTAATGAGGTAATACAGAATCTGCATTTCACACCACCACACCTATGTACACAGCCCAGCCCATGTGGGTCTTAACACCAGACTTCTCAATCTCACTCTTCCCTTTCTCAAATGCTCTGCAATGCAGAAATCCTGTAACTTTAGTAAACACTAAGGGTTAAGTATTTCTTCTAGCAACAAGTCCCAAACTAAGCACTAAGTTTAAAGTGCTGGCAGTAGGTACGAGCTCTATTCAAAAACTCCTCTTTCAGTTCTGTGAAGTAATTTGAGATTCAGTTTTGTGATCGCTGTGTTCTGTATAGAAGAGCCATGTAATGACATGCCATATGCACTGCATGAACTGTAACAACCAAGGCTGAAATATAATACAAAATTCAAAATAATAAGTTATATCAGTGCTTGGCCTAGAAATTCATTGTGTGCCTTTCCTTGTCCCTGCTGATGCTCCTGAAGGCTGATTTTGTCCTAAGAATCCTTATTGGTTTTCCATTGTCTAGGTGACTGCTAGGAAATTGACTGTCCCAGACACCATGCTCTTCAGGTATTGCTCATGCCTAATCAAAGTAAAGTAAATAGAGGTGCAAAATGAAACATAGCAACATGTACTTTACTAAAGAAGAAACCAAAATGTGCTCAATCTACAAACGTGAAATTTAAGATAGGGAGACATAGAAAGGAGAAATTAAATATTTCTTACAAAATTCTCAGAGGAACTGCTTGCCTTTGTTCTCAACCTAGTCTTTATCCTTCATAGTGTTGCTTGTTGTGCAGTACTTGCTTATGAATGCAATCACCTTTGTAATAAAAAACAGTAAGAAATGCTTCTCCACGGCCCAGGCATCCATTAGGTTGCAACTCATCCTCATGCTGTGGCTTTATGGTCTTCATTAGTGAACACACTTAGTGATGAGCTGAGTCAGCTGCAGTCTCTGTTGGTGTTTCTTTTTGCTCCACAGCCAACAAGAAGAGAAGGTTGACAACTGCCCAATCTCTCCTGCTCAGAAGCACTGCACTGCTCCGCTTACACCTGCACTTGCATGGTTTCCTCCATCTCTCTGTGTTCCAAGCTGGAAACCTCCTGTTTCATTAAATGTGACTTACCTTTGAGATTTTCAGCTCCTGTGTCTCAGGTCCACTACTTCACGCTCAGTTTCATTGCTTCACAAGCACATTTCATTCTTCAATGTTTATTATCCTAGTAGTGAGAAAACTTCATTGCAAAGTGATTTATGTCTCTTTTTTCCCCTTCTAGATCCAGCAATCAATGAGCCCCTAGCCAAAACAAAAAAAAAATGCTATTTCTATCTTGAGTAGGTGAAATGTACTCACTGCATGCATTCCTGGTTAGTTATATCTGGAGCAGCGTGGAGTCAACGTTATTCTGACTGATGTTGGAACATCCTGGGAGAAACAGTGTGAGCAGGGAAGAGGAATGTCCTGCAAGTATAGAGCTGTGTGTACACAAACTTAGTAGAGCAGCAGACTGAAGTAATTAGGGTGCAAACTCTGTTCTGGCCCTTTGGGTACACTCCCTTGTGAACCTGCCACCTCTGAAAATGCAGCATTTACGTGCATGCTGGTAAATGTCTCCTTCTTCCCTCCTAACAGAGAAAGAGAAGAAGGCCAGAGGTCTGAGCATGTGGTTGTCTCCTGGGTGCTCTGTTACTTAGCCCTCCTTTAAATCGCTTTTCTGCCATACTCCCCTGACCAAATAGATACCTAGGTGTTGCTGGTGGATTTTGACCTGCCTGGACAAAAACACTGTGGACTCACTGAACAACAGGGCAATAGATGCCATTTCTCTATTTTCTTAGCCTTGGCTGAAAATCATTTGGAGAAAAGAGAGATATTTAAGGTGAATTCTTTAGTTAGTCACTTTGTGGTCTGTCAGTCACTGCTGCTGAAGATGGTTATATATTATTTTACAAAGGCTGTTGGTATGAGAGTCACCAACTGCTGCTCATTTGCTTGGCCCTCTTCTACTACTCTGGCACCAGCAGGACTGTCTCCTGAGATACATTTGCTGTTCTGTGATAGTCTTTTAGTGCCTTCATAAAAGGAAAATAGCCTTAAGTTTCTTTCTGTATGGTAGGAAGTTTTGGGATGTATCTTGCAGACAATCATCCAGAAAATAGATCAATTCTTGTTTTCTCTCCTGAGGACAGAGAAGCATTTCTATTGTTGCACAACAAAACACAATTAGCAAGTGCATATGCCTTGTTTCATTTGTGGAGCTTCATTTCCATTTAAATCTGTGCATTTTAATGTCAGGAAGCTGTTCCTGCTAACACAGGGCACTCACCTGTGGGAATAATCTTTCAAAAAGAGCAGGTAGAAGCACTGCAGGGTTTGTCTGAACAACCCTAGACCTAAAGCATGGTTGGGCTCACAATGAATGCTACATATTTCCTACATGACCTCAGGCAAATTTCTTCCCTCTATGCTTCAGTTGCCCACCTGTAAAATGACAACAGTATTTATTTTCTGCACTTTGCACCCTTATGTGTTGACATCATGAAACCTTTGGTGGCAAGAGCCACCATTAAGTATTGAACACCTGTCAGTGTTAAACTCTATGTGAATATTGCCAGCAACAGGAAGGAAGGATCTTTCTTTGACCAGGGCAATGAAATACAAGATTAGATGCTTCAATAGCTTTTAATATCAGTAGAGCTGTTTTACAGAGCCTGTGCATGTATATTTCTTGTTGCAGAACTCTTTGTGGCTGTTTGGCAGGTTCTTACTGCAGTTTGGCTTCTCGTGCATAATACTGGCCTTCTTTCATAAACACTTATCTGACCTTACTAGGATATGTCAGCTACTGAAAAGAATCTCCCCTGAGTACTACAAATCTTGCCTGTGGCCACATTAACCCTAGACGATTTTAAAGACTACAAAGTGGATTTCTGGAAGGTATTGCTTCTGAGAAGACCCTGTGCTTTAATATAAAGCATATGTGAATGCTAAAAGCACATGATAATGCCTGTCTTTCCTGTAAGAACTCCATTACCTCCTCAGAGGAAGAAACTAAAACCTTTGTATCACAGCAAGAGGGAGTGTGTTTAAATGCATTCTGTTGTTTGCTGTTGGAGGTGGGTCTGAGATGCAAAAATTGCTTAATGTCTATATTCTGATCTGCTCCTCAAATCTCTGAATGTTCTGCACCCATGAGCACAGGCAAGAGTGTGGGAAATCTGTAATTAAATCTAAGTAGGATCTTCTGTTAATGTAAATTGAAATGACCCAGTGATAACTGATAGGAGCCTAACCTTTGTCCTAAAAAAATGCTTCTTGGCATACTCTAGACCAGTCAGCTCTGTGGATCAGTATGTCGGTCAACCACCTTGCTTTCTAGTGACAGAAGTCCTGCAAATAGCCTCACTCATACACACAGAGCAATACTATGCATCTATAGCAAGCCTCTCACGAAGAGTATGGGGTTATGCCCTTATGCCCTTATGCTCACAGCTCAAGGACTATCTGAAGGCTGTGGCAAGCCCTAGTATACCTCAGAGGCACTTGCCTTGCACAGAGCACCTATGTTACAGGGCTCCAGATTTCATATGCCCTGTATAAACAGAGGTCATCAATACGTCTTCTGTGTGCTTCACTGAGCAGTCCGACCTTCCTCATCCACTGCAGCATGCAGGAGACCTTGATCAGGCTCTCTTGATCCCACAGGATGGATTTTTGTGGATGTTTAAGAAGACTTTAGTGCAACCTACCTTGTGGGCTTGGCTGCCCTACGAGCCCTCCATGTCCTAGTTTTCCACCCACCAGAAAGGCATTATGAACCCTCCATCCTTGAGTCAGTTTTGAAAGAAGACCATCCTTGATTATGAAGGAAAAAAAGCTACCTCACAATATCATACCCAAGAGTTACAGGACACGCAGTTTGCTTGGCTTAGTTACAAATTTCCATGTCTAGTCTCTGAAAGACCAGTGTGGTCTCCACACAGAAGCTGGGTTTACTTCTGTGTTTCAAAACGGTATCTCAGTGCTTCAGCAACTATAAACTGGTTGTCTCTGCTTCCAAATCTTGCCGATAGCATGTTTCTCCCTGCATCTTCAAAATTCACCACCCATCAGCTGCACAAGAGCAGTGCAAAAGAGTCCTGCCTGTCATTGCTAAGTCAGTCATGTAGCAGTGAATTAGAGTTGTTGAAGATCAAAATAACCCAGAAAATGGTTTTAACTTCCTTCTCATGTTATCTCCTACTCCAGATATTTTTGCTCTTTTTCACACATTAGGAAGAGCGTAAAACCCACTCTCTAATGAGACAGTGTCTTGCAGGGCTGTCTTGTCATATGCCCAATTGCCTTTCATGGCAAGTACCTGATGTGAAAAAAAGACCTGAAACACCAAAAGCTGAGAAAGCAAACACACATAAAGTGTTTATGATGGACCAAAAGTGTGCTGAAAGCAAAGCACAGTAGCAAAATGTCTGTGTAGAAAATAGAGCTTTCAAATTTGAAAAAGAATATAAAAAAAAGATACAATTGTAGGAAGCTCGTTTTATGAGACAGAACATTTGTAGGAACTCATAGAAAACCTTGGTGTATTACAAACAACTGTGAAAACCTGTATCATCTAACTGAAGAAATATGTAGTATGGAACGTACCCTGCTGCTCCCTGCTTTCCTGCATCCAGCTCAGGGCATGTTTCTGACACTTGAGATCCATGTCCAAGTACCCACATCACATGTAGAGCTGGGCTTATGTTGCCTGGGGGGAAATTTGGAAGTGTGTTCTGAGGTGAACATCTGTGCTTATTTCTCTATCTCCATTTAAAAACATGTCCTAAGCCATGTCCACTATTTCCTCTAATTGCTGTAACCTATGGGTTGTGATCCTTGTGCCATAAGCCTTTAGCAGAAGAAAATGCAGTGGAGCATGATTTTAATGCTGTTGTTTGCCTTTGTGAATGCAAATCTTTGTGGGCAACTTGACCATGGAATTTAAAACATAAGATAAAGCAGTGTGACACTTGACGGTGGCATGAAAAAAACCAAACCTGATTGAACAGCCTAGTTTGCAGCTGTGGCTGGTGGAATGGCTGGGAGCTGCTGGAGGGAGAGTATGTGTGGGCAACAGTAGAGATTTGGGAGAGACGAGCTCCTTTTTGCTTCTACAAGACAAATTTTCCTGTGTGGACACATGACATCTCCTCCTCCTCACCCTGGAGAGGAGGAAGAGCACTTTCTGATCAGCTCCTGTAGTGCTGTGCTGGATGGCAGACAGGCATCTAGAGGGGAGCCATGGTGGAAGTGATGGTAAACGTGCTGCTGGGAGTGCCCTTCAAACCAAAGACTTACAATGCAAGACTTCAAATATAGTGAAAATATCATTGCATATTTGCTTCCTTTACCTATCCTAAATTAGGGTTTTTTCAATTCTGGCTCAGTTTATATGCCCCAGGCATACAGTGTGTTTAGTGAAATTGAATGAGTTTGTGGCAACTTTGTCTCTTTGGTCTTACCAAGTCAGGTTTATTTTTCTCACTAGTACCCTCTCCTCTGATGGCACTGGATTAAATAATTTGTAAAAGAAGTCAATTTCCATGTCAGCTCTTCACTTCTCTCTGCTCCCCAAGTGCACCTGATTCTAAGGGGATAACTCGTCTAGTTTTGATTATGTAGTAGTTTTCTCCTGTAGCCTTTCTTAGTTTCATCTCTGAGAGGATGAAAAGCATTGTTTTGGATGCAGTTCAGCCACGTGTCCCTCTGCATCCTCTGCAGTGAGAAGAGATGCCTCAGAGCAGGATGGTAACTCCCTCCACTCGATCCATTAGGCAGTGGCTCAGAGTGGCCTTGTTGGCAATAATTAGAGTTTTCTAGTGTTGGTCTTGATTTACTGGATCTGCCAGGAGGGTTCATTTGGCTATACCATCAACTACAATTGTTTCATGTACAACCTTTATGCTGGATGCTGGATGGGATTTTCAGCTGCAGTCAGTCCTAGTGTGAGCCTGCTTCCCCCAGTATCAACAGCAGCTTTACTTTGAGGGCTCTACAGCATCACCCAAGTGTCCAGCATGCTCTGAGTGGTGGTGGAAAACTGGCATTTGTGATTTCCTTTCTAAGATTTGGTCCTTTCTCCACTTTTTCCCCTCTCTGGTGGAGAAAACATGGATGTTGAAACCAGAACTCAGTATCCTGAGGGACCATGTGGTCATTTGTGTTCAGCTTGAATTCCCTGAGAAATCCTTCAAATTTCTGCAGCTGTTTATCTCTGAACCAGGAAAAGGGGGGTGGAGGGGCTATGACTTGGAAACACAATGGTGTTGAATACTCACAATCCCTCCAGCAGGGTCTGGAGGAGGTGAGGGCGGGCATACTGCAAAGGAGAGCATGTTTTCTGGGTATAGAAGAATCACTGACCATTGTTATTCTCTGGAGAACCTTTTCTTCACCCTTGCAGACACAAGCTCTGAGGCAGCTTGGTATTGCCCTAGACGGATTTAAAAAAATTTCATTGCATTAAAATTTGCCGCCTTAGGCAAGTGCATTTGTAGCTCCTATGTTTGCATAACCCATTCCCGAGCACAACACTGTCCCTACCAAATGGCCTTCCTGTTCTTTACCCCACAAAGGACACAACAATGTGGATGCAAAAAGTTTAGGTAGATTCACATGTGACTCATCAGAAACCCTGAAGAGAAATCACTTGAAGACAACTAAATAGGCACAGTGCATCAGGGTCAAGAAGCTTTCTAACCTGAAAATAGCTGGAGGTGAAGACAATACCCAAGGGAAGTGCCACATGCCTTTGTCCTATTCTTACTTTTGCCTGGATGTCTGATTTATGGACACGGTTCTTACCCATTCTGCATATTAGACATATTTATAAGTCTGGTTTTTACAAACTTAAGTATATTTTCCCCTGACCCCCAAAAAACTCAAGTCTCAGAGAAAAAAAAACAGTAGTGTGTAGGTGGGGTGGTGGAAAAGTAGGAAAAATGCAAAAAGGTGGAAGCCTACAAGTCAAAAACGAAGTGGTTTGTGCCAGCCTAGCCCAACTGGCCTGAGAAGGGAAAATAGAGTCCGACTATGACTTCATGTAAGGAGCACAGTCACAAGGGATGGAGTGACCAGTGGGAGTGTAGAAGCCTCTCCTAGAAGGGATAATAGATCCTGAGAGTTGGAGGGGAAAAGAGGAGAAAAAGGCCAGAGCAGGGCCTGCAGCAGTGGTGTTGCTACAATAAAAGCCCTTTCCTGACTGCTGGGGTGGTTACCTGTGCACTGCCGGTGTACATGTGTAAGCAGTGGGAGTCTTGCTTCAGCTCCTTTTGCTAGATCATGGAGCAGCGGTGATAACAAGCAAGGCAAAATGGCCCACAGGACAGCACATTAGTCACCAAATGAGCCTGCTGACAGTTAATCTGATGGTAATGCAGCATTTTCATTTATTTTGGTCTGTCTAAGCAGATATGCTGATGGCCTCCAGTTTAGATATTCATGTACACTGTAATACTACCTGCATGCCAGTCTTTCCTGGGAGAATGAGCAGCAGCTCAGGTCTTGTACAAATACAGACCTTGTCCTGGCAGGCAGAGATACTCAGCTATCACCAGAGAGAAGATGGAAAGGACAAGTCCAAAGAGAAACAGTCCACAGAGGAAAAGGAAGCATGTTTCTCTGTGATTTCAGTGGGCTACAAGTCCGGGCATTTGCATACATTATCTGAATTACTGAGGAGATGCTTGAGGCTACAGGAGTTCATGCCAATGATTTCCATATCAAAGTGCTTTCTGAATAAGTATCAGAATAGACATTTCCCTCTCTGAGTATTTTGGGTGCTGTTTTTTTTTTATCTAGAGATCAGAAAGAGTAGCAGTTTAATCTTCTTAAAGAAGCCTTGATAACTTCTTAAGCAGAAATCTGGCTTTGGGATGAAGTTAATAACTTGTATCTATAGATGGCCAATCAGGAGTAAGCAAGAAACATCTAGATACAGAAAAAGAAGATGAAATAATTTGTCATTTTCAGAGAAAAATTGCTTAATGTCTTCTAAAATATATTATACATCCAGTGTGCATTAGTGTAATTGGTTAAAACTCAGAGAACTATACTTTAAAGTCTGAGCCACACCATCTGTTTCTCTCCCTGCCCAGTGCCCTAAGCATATGGTCAGAGAGAGCATGTTTCTTTTCCCCTTCTCTTCTGTCTTAGTTATTTAGCCTAGTTTCTTTACATTAGATTTTCTTACACTGAATGTATGTGCATAAGCCTTTTGTTTCCTTTCCTATTTGTCTAGCTATTTAGCTACGAGATTCTGAAGAGCATTTAGGCTGGACTGGCAGCTCCATATCTCACCCTGTCAGAAAAATTATTTACCTTAATACATATTTGTTCTCCTAAATAATGATACAAAGGGAATCAAGTTGATCCAGGGGATGTTCTCTGTGTCACTTTACTGCCAATTTCCTGTCACCAAGAATAATTTTCATACTAATTCACTCTTCTGTTTCCAAACTCTCACGTATAGAGAAATTGTGGTGATAAGGTAAAGCTGTTATCTGCTGATAAAAATGGCTTTTACCAGCCCTTGCATGAGCTATGGTTTCTTTAAATTTGTGGTTCTTTACCTGAGTTAAACTCCTCGAATAAGAGCTTTTCCACGCTAAATAACTTGAAGAGCACTCTGAAGAGAAACTTTTTTGCTAAGACCCTATTAGTTGTGTTTAGGTGTGTCCGTTAGTGAGAGTATCTTTCTGTCTTAGCATATACATTACCTTTAATGAGGAGAAGCTGTTGCCTGAATTTATTCCTTTCTGAAAAGACCTCACTGTAACAATGGGTTCAGTTAATACTTGAGCCATACAGAGCTTCCACTTAGGCTTGTGTCCAAAGCATGAGGCATCACCACCACAAGAATTTTTTCCAGTGCAGGGCTGCCTGACATTGCTCATAGCTGTTTGTACAGAAACTGCAGAATTAGTGCCCATGGAAGCATATCTGAACAGGGCTACTTAGAGATTACCATGTTTCTGTGGAAAGTAATTCCTCTGCAAGTATTCAGACAGATCCTGCACAAACATCTCTCCAGCACAAACTGAATAGTCTCAGTTCTTTTTCCATCTATGACCCTTGCCTAAGGAAAATAAAAGAAGGCTTTCCATAGCCCATCATAGCATTTATTACTGTGATGTGTGCAAAATGCAGAATGGCACTTGGATCATTGCTTTTGCTTCAAAGGAGTTGCTGTGGTGGTATTTCATTTTTGCTGTTAACCAATGTAACACAGCAAAAATCAGCAGTGTGTGGAGAAACAGACATACCAACTTCCCTATCGTGAACCAGGACTTTCTTGATAAAGGACGTTTAACCTTAATTGACTTATCCGGATTCAGTAAGGTTTCATAAAATAACAAAAGCATCAACATATGGTACAGTCTTGATGTTTTCATTTGAGTTTCATTGGCAATGCAATCCTACCCTACAGATTTGGAAGAGAAATATACCATTCCAGTTTAGAAAGAAAATACAATACAACTGCTCAGTAGGAAAACTAGAGAGACAGCCTTCTGTTTTCAGGGATGATAACAATTTGTTGCCTTTTACCAGCAGAGTAAGGAAACCTGACTGTTGCTGGGAAATCACTGGCATTACTGCCCAATATCTGTGGAGTGTTTTGCACACTGTAGGGAACAATATGTCCAAAGCTGATGTCCAACATAATAGCCAGGAGTATTTTATCTCCCTGGTATGGGAAATGCTGTGTTAAATGCAACTATTACAAATGGATTTTAAGGAAAGATGGTCTTTAGGTTAGGGATTTGGCCTAACACTTGGGATATGTTGAGTTTCTTTCCTAGCTCTGCCCTGTGCCATGGGCAAATCATTTAGTATCTGTCACCCTCAGTTTCATATTATAAAATTCAGACTCCAATGACTTGTTCTGCCCTGTCTTTTGAAGTAGGTAGGACTTTCAAAGTCTAAAATACACAAGCTGGCAGCTAAATCACTGTGTATTTAACAAATGCCCAATACGGCTCCACCCTAGCAGTGGGCTCTTTCTCTCTAGTGAACAGAAGGGGAGAAAACTTGTCCAAAATGAGCTTCCTGAAAGAGCCGTGGCTCTGATTTTGTGCTTCAAGCAGGAGCTTTTTCTCCAAAAGTCAGAGCAGCACATGCCATCACAGCAGCAATTCTGTGCCTGAGGCTGGTGAACGGGACCTCCCTCCTGTTGTGGGAAAAGGTACTGTGATGCCCTCTCTGGGGGCAGGTTGCAGGAGCACTACCTCATAAAACCTTCTTTGACCAAATAATCGTGGAAGCATGGAATACAATACCATTGTCATTTCTGTTTAAATTCTCCACAGAATAAAACTGAATTCTTTTCAGTCTGTTGAGGCACACTGGGTGTTGAAAACTTTGGTGTTGTAAAAACACAGGCAATAGGTCACTTCACTCCACCTACCACCTAGACATGGCAAAATGCTTGCCAGGGACAATTCTCATTCCCTGAGCATCCCACTGCACAGGTGAGGTTCAAACAAAGGACCAAGGCCATGAAAATCACAGGAGATGTGAAATGCCTTCACATCAGTCAATTTTGTAAATTGTTTCTGTTTCAGCGGCCCTGAAAAATATTTTTCTTTTTATGTTGAAAAATTATTAACTGAGTTGCGAGTTGCCATGGATGCAGCATTCAGTTTATTGCAGACTTTGTCTTTTACTGTGCAGGACTTCATTCTCAGTGCTCTCCTGGGTTTATAAATATTGAATAAATTGGCCCACTTTTTCTTAGAAGTCAGTGGCAAAATGGCCACTAATATAGAGGTGTGGGCTCAGGCCTATTATATCACGATATTTTTTTTCATAGCATCATTTACCTGTTTTGGCAGTCTCCCGATTCTGACTAGCAAGTCAGGTATAAATAAATCTTTAATACAGTAAAGGGGTGAAAAAAATCCCTTTCCTTCTATAAGCCAATACAGGAAACTATTTCTCTTTGGGAATGGTTTTGGCTGGGTCTCCATGGCACGTGTTCTCATGAGTACACAGAAAACTGTAGACAAACTGCCTCTGCATTGCAGTAAGGTATTTGAAGAAATCAAAGTGATCTGCATATAGTATGTTGTTTAGCTGCAGTAGTTTTCCAGCCGGCCAGAGTGACAGGGACTGAGTGGATGGTGCTGACACATAACATTTGAGAATTGCTTGGATTGACTATAGCTGCAATTACTGTAATGAAACAAAATTTGTCCCTGGCTCTCTCAGAAGTTATTTGTAAAGAAATAGGTAGGGATAGGGTCTAAATCTTCAAAGCCAGTTGGCAACATTGCTAAAAAAATTATGGAAATCACCTCATACTCAGTTGTTCATTCTCCTACTGTTCTAAATCATTATCTTTCTTTGAGAGGAAAGAGCTCTGCAGATGCACAAATGTCTGTATAAACAGTTTTTCTCTACAGTTTAATCTTAAGCATTTCTTCAGTGATTATACAAAGAAAAAAAAAGTGTTTCAGCATTTCAAGACCAGTCTTGAATTTGAAGTTGAATTTCCTATGCTCTAATGCAAATCATCAGACTTTAATCTTCCTATTTTTCCACATGTGCAATTCAAGCCACACAAGGACAGCTTGGACTGTTGGGGAGCATGGGGTCTCACCAGAGCAGGACCTTTTCCATGAGATGCTCTACACTCATAGAGCCTGGGGCAGTTTTCATGTAGGCTTGCTTCTAAGCACTTAACAAGGCATCTTGTGGTGGTAAATATCTCCCAACAGACTTCCTCATTTTCTTAAAAACCTCAAAGGTGTCTGCAGTCAGTGAAGCCCATACTGTTCAAGTGATTTCTGCATGCAAAATGAGATGTCTACAGCAGAGAACAATGATAGCGTAATGACTTGGCCAAACTTGCTTTAAATAATGGTATCCATCACTGTTATTATTTCTTCAATGCCGACAGATTATTTCACTTATTTTAAACAAGCAAACAGAGGAAAACATGAAACTTCAATTCTTCTCCCTTAGGACTTGTTACATACACCGCACTCACATTGATGTCAGGATTCCTGGTTCAGTGCAGCATAAGGAAGATTTGGATCTACAGTGACCTTCCCAGCATGGACAAAATAAGCCAGTTCCTAACTGGGCTGTTCAGAGGGAGACACTTTTTAGTTGGCCAGGTTGACTAAATTTGTTCCCCTTTCCTCTTCATTCCTCACACCCATTTTACACTCCTAGTCCAGAGGGTGCCTGTGTGTACCCAGGTTTCAGCCTCAGTCTCAGCTGAAGCAGAGATAGCCAGGGATGCAGCAAAAGTTGAGATGTTTCTGTGTAGCCTGAGAGGACTTGGGGCTACAGCGCTAGAGAGAACTGATACAGCCTCAGGCATTTTTCTCATGATTATCTGCAAATTATAATAACCTGACAACCACTGTGTTCAGGGCCATCATACAATTCAAACGAGACCATAAAGGGTAAGGCATAGATTTGTCCTTTGTGGCTTCATATCTTAGTTGTTCTCCTCTAAAATCATCTCTGTGTTGAGACTGGGATCTCTATGTCTCATCTAAGTGCAAGTGACAAGAACTACCTGTCCCATCCTGTTCCCTAAAGATTCTCTCTGTCCCAGCACTATGCCCTTCAAAGGAGTCAGGATGGGGGCACTGGACTCCCAGCTTCATGTGACTAGGGTTTTAACACTTCAGACCCTGCTATTTTATTAATTTTTCCAGATAAGATGCCCTTACAAAGGCCGGTTTTCAACTGGAAATCAATTCTCTTAGAGAGAAAGAGACAGACAGAGCAATGCTCAGGACTGCTCCTTGCTTCAAGCCAAGAAAAAAACAAACCAAAAATATGTTCAAAAACTGAGAAATTTTCGTCCTACACTGAGTGAAGTTTTTCAATAGTTGCAAAAAATCAGAGTGGTGGAAGTGAATTCTGGAAAAGAACTGCAACAACACAGAAAGGACCACCTGAGTATTACTGGACCATACCAGGCTCCAGGTGGTTGGAAATACTGTAGGTGAAGGGCAAATACCACTTGACGAAAATGGTGCAGGTTTGAAGATTTCACAGATCCAAGCTTTGAGAAGTGAGAGAGGACTGGGCAATGAATCATCCCAAGAAATTTCAGGGTAGTTTGCATAGTCTGACACTTTATGTCAAGTCACCCAGATCTTCTATTTTTAGTACAACTAGAGATGTGTCCAGAATGTGAGGATTAGAAGTAATACTTCCCAGCACTTGCAGATCTTTGGATAGAGATTTTTGGCTCAACTCTCAGCCAAGATTAGGTGCATCTGCAGAGTCTGGAAGCAGAAGTACATACTGTTTTTCCAAGGTTTAAGTTGCATTGTGTTTTGAGGCTTTCCATCAGTAATGTTTTGAGAAATCAAAACCAGAAGTATTTGAATTGTGAGAACAATGAAGGAAAAATTTCATCCTGATGATAGTTTTCTGTTATTCAGTAAAACATATTATCATGATTGAAGCTGCTGTATAAAGTCCAGGGTAAAGAATCTATTAGCAATACACTGTTGTTATTATTTCATAATTAGGCTATTCAATAGCTGCACTTAATTTCACTCAATGTTTGGATGTACAGAATAACTGTAATAACTAATACTAGTCGGTTAAAATACAATATGATTTTATTTTTGTAAAGGTGCCATTGCTCAAATCCTCATCACTTTTTTCTTACATTTACTTGGATTTGAAGGGAGATTTCAAATACCACAAGCAGTATTGATTATTTCATTAGAAAGGCCTTGGTTTGCCATACATGACTGATACTCATGACTGTTTTGTCTGTTATATCTCTGAAGTGAAAGTATTTTACCTGTATAAATTATATATCCATGCGCAAAGACCTGTTCTGGGAGAAAAATGTTTTGTTTGCTTTCCCACAAAGACTGTACATATGCTTGTTTGCTTATGGTTAGTTTGGGGTTTTTATTGCTGTAGTGGTTGGTTTTTTGACAGAACATAATTAAGGGCTGGTATTCCTCACACTAGTGCAGTTCATGTCAGCCGGGAATTTTGCTTAGGGGCGTTTTCTGTTCCACATGCTTTGTCTTGGTGGCACAGCAAAAATACCATCTTCACCAAGGTCACCTTTTCCAGCTTTTCCCAAGAAGCCAAATTTATGTTAGCCACGGCAAGCAAGGCTGCTCTTGCAGCCACTGCAGGGAATAACATAGTAACTAAAGAGCAGCAGCTACTTCTGAAGTTCCCAGACTAGAAAACACAAGACATTAGAAAAGGTGTCATAGGATAAAATGATATGGTGGTATTTTTTGAGAGACTAGTTAAAAAAAGTGGTTGTTTCCTGTGAAGCTTCCATTCAGATGATTTTACAGCCATTTCAAGTAAAACCAGAGTTACTTAAACCTTGCCTTGATTAAATGATTTCACTTCACTGAAACTACACTCTTAGCATATGTCAGAGCTGCTTATGTTGATGCCCACAAAGTGAAGAATAAGTTCAAATCCACCTAAGTTAATGAATTTCCAGTTAAACAAATGGGGGGGGAGGGAGGGAGAGAATGAGACAGAAAATAAAAAGAGGGGGAAAACAGCTTTAAATTCCAGTTCCTGGTTTTGCCTGAATCACAGAATCTTGTACATTCATGTGTCTAAAAGAGCAGATATTTAGTTTTCATAGTATTTTGGCATTTGTTTATGGTCAAGGAGGGGGAGTTGTTTTGGTTTGAGGGGGGAATCTGGTTTTTTGGCATATCATGAGGCACAGGAGACTTTAGTGAGAATTTACCAGTTAATAACTGATGAACACGACTGTCTTTCCAACACACAGAGGAAACGTAGATGCAAAGGACACCTTCTTCAGCACATTATGCATTCCTTGTTAGACAGCTGAGTTGCTCACAGAACATGCAGTACTGGATTCATTCTAGGTGCTGCACAGCACCTAAAAATTTCAATTGTTTCTGAACAATTTTTTAATTGTTTTTATTTCTTTTAATAAACAAGCTGTCTCCAGGGCAGTTCTTCAGTAGGGCAAACTCCTGGAGTTTGCTTCGAGGTCATTGCAAGTAGCTGGAAGAATTTCCCCAGATGATCTTGGCGCATGTGAAGGGAGGGAGAGGGGTGCCCCTTGCACCTCACATTATGAAGAGCTAGGGGAAAACTCAAGAGCAAACTCTCCATGTAGCTGTTACTATTTCCCTCTGGCAGCAATGGCATGAAGCCTTCAGATGGTATCTGTTGCACCTGTCTCTCCAGCAAAAGATTTCCCAAGGGCATTTAGCTGTAGTTGTGGGAGGACCTTCAGGATCATATAGGCAGCATGCATCTTTACCTTCCCCTGACACACACAATGTAGTAATCTTTGGATTATTTCCCAGCACTTTAAAGAAATATCAAGATCACAAATTCACAGAGTGGTTAAGGTTGAATGGGGCCTACTGAGGTTATCTAAGCAAATCCACCTTCTCAAACAAGTTTACCTGGAGCCAGTTACCCAGGAACATGTCCAGATGGCTTTTTTAAATCTCCAGGGATGGAGACTCCACAACTTCTCTGGCCAATCCATGCCAGTTCTTCGTCACCTTAGGATAAGAAGTGTTTCCTGGTATTCAGACAGAGCCTCCTGTGTTTCAGTGTGTGTCCATCACTTCTGGTCCTGTCACTGTGCACCACTGAAAAGAATCTGGCTCTATCATTTTCTTTGTACCTAGTGCCCTTTAGGTATTTATATACATTGATAAGATCCCATCTCAGCCTCCTCTTCTCCAGGCTCAACTGTCTCAGCTCTCTCAGCCTTTCCTCTTATACGAGATGATACAGTCCCTTGATCATCTTCATGTCCCCTCATTGGATTCTCTTCAGTATGTCCATATTGCTCTTGCACTGAGGAGCCCAGAACTGGACACAGCACTCCAGATGTGGCCTCAAGAGTACTAACTAGAGGGGAAGGATCACCTCCCTTAAACTGCTGGCAATGTTTTGTCTAATGCAGGCCAGGATTCCATTCATTTTTTTTTGCACAAGGGCATATTCTTGGCTTGTATTCGACTCGGTGTCTATTGGGACCCTCACATCCCTTTCTCTTAAGCTGCCCTCCAGAAGCGTGACTGATAGGATTCGTGAGGAGAAGCAGAAGGACCTGCTTCACCATGGGCAAGTCCTGTATGACCAGCTTAGTGGCTTTCTATGATGGGGTAACCGCAGCAGTAGAAACAGGAAAACCAACAGGTGTGATCTATCTGAACCTCTGTAAAGCTTTTGACATGGTCCCCCACAACATCCTTCTCTCTAATTGGAGAGATGTGGATTTGATGTGTGGACTGTTTAATGAATAAGAAATTGGTTGGATGGTCGTATTCAGAAAGTAGTGGTCAATGGCTCAAAGTCCAGATGGAGATCCATGGCAAGTGATGTCCCTGATGGGTTTGTACTGGGACCAGTGCTGTTTAATATCTTCATCAATGATACAGACAGACTGAATGCACCCTCAGCAAGTTTGCTGAGTGACAATGAGCTGAGTGGTATAAGTTGCCAGACTGGAAGGACAGGATGTCATCCAGAGGGAGCTTGACAGGCTGGAGAAGTGGGGCTGTGAGAACCTCATGAGGTTCAACAAGGCTAAGTGCAAGGTCCTGCACCCGGGTCAGGGCAGTTGTGGTTTCAGTACAGGATGGGGGATGATGTGGTTGAGAGCAGCCCTGTGGAGAAGGACTTGGCGGTGCAGATTGATGAGCAACATGCACTCAACAGCTTGGAAGGCCACACATATTCTGGGCTGCATTAAAAGAAGCATGGCCAGCAGGTTGAGGGAGGTGATTCTGCTCCTCTATTCATCTCTTGTGAGAACCCACCTGAAATATTGTGTCCAGTTCTGGAATCCTCAACATAAGAAGGATATGGAACTGTTGGAATGGGTCCAGAGGAGGGCCACAAGGATGATCAGAAGGCTGGAGAACCTCCCATACGAGGACAGGCTGAGGGAGTTGGGGTTGCTCACCTTGAAGAAGACAAGGCGCTGAGAAGACCTTAAAACCACATTCTAGTACCTGAAGGGGCCATACAAGAAAGCTAGGGAGGGACTTCTTACAAAGGTGTGTAGTGATAGGACTAGGGGGAATGTCTGCTCTAAAGGACCCACCTGCTCCTCTTAGCCTAGAGGCCAGGACCTATATGCTGAAGCACCTGCAGTTAGTAAGGTAGCTTAAATAGTAGGAGACCACATAGTCTTTTAGTATAATAACAGTTATTACTGTAATTATTACTAGTTATTCTCCAACTGAGCAAAGAGAATTGAACTTATTTCTGTCCTTTAGCATCTATTATGAGAGGTTTGGCACATTTGACAGCAAGGATCTATTCTCTTACTGTATTTGCCAACGAAAACATATTGAGGATGCTGATATTTAAAACCAAGCATCTAAAATCACCATCATATGTCTAAATTTAAAGTTTAGGTATGTAATCCAGTAAATATTCACAATAAGTAGATCTGAATTATTGAAACCGAGTCTGTGGTATTTTTTTGCTGCCCCACTAGATGATTATAGCACAAATACAAGACTTGGCCAACAAAAGGCAGCAGGACATGTTCCTTGTCACTAAATACAGGAAAGCTCATGCACTAGCAATCCTGTGGCTGAGGTTTGGCATGCTGAAATAAGTCAGGATAATTCAAGGTTATGCTTCCCTCAGCAACTATATTTCAGTCACAGTGCATGTATATAATAAGACATAAAAGTTAGCTTCGCAAACTCTGATACAAAATGTTACACATGCCCAAGGGGCCTTGAGTTATGATTTTCCAGGAGTTAATTTGGTGCTGTTAGTGGAGTGATTCCTTTAAAGATGCAGTCATGGTAACATTTTAGATTTAATTTCCCTGTTGTCATTTTCTTTGGCCTTGTCAGCTGTAAGAAAGAAATCAGTGGTGCATACATCTCTGCACATGTAACTAGGTACTAACAGTGCAAGACACATAGTAGGGATGGCACAGACATGACTGTACTTATTTAAAACTTCTTGGAGCCCGATGATGTTCTGTCTCAAGGATCTCTATTTCCTTTCCAGATGCTTAATCTCAGTCAGTGGAAAGGCACCAACAGAGAATTATGGCTCAAAATAGAAGCAAGGTGATTAATTGCCAGTCCTAATCATCATATTTTTCTGTTGCTGTCTGACCATATCACTGGTTCAACTTCAAGCAGTTTTTCTCTGGAACTCTTCACTCACTAGAAAGACATCATCCATACACTAATACAGAAATACTCTTCAGGTACTGTAATTCATGATATGGCTTAACAAAGTGGTCCCTCTAGGGGTTCCTCCTGGAAAAAAATACTTAACAATAAAGCCAGGGGGAAGTATTTCCCTAACAGTAACATAACAAGCATTACTCCCACATTCAGGGTGTTATGGACTGGTTTCTCATCATGTGATAGAACTATTCTTCTTGTTCCCTCTCTCATTTCCTCGTGAATGTAACTCCAACAGTAATTAAAATGGGGAAATTCAAGGGGTAAGAATATGTAGGCTGAGAAATTTTACTGAATTGAGCTCTTCCAATTAGTCATTTTATACATGACAGATGTACCCAGAGTAGTGACCCAGACATGAGCACATTTCTCAAAAAAGCCACCACATCCATGCAGTTTCATTAGCAGAGACACAACAGATGTGCTGTGAAATCTAGATGTTGAAAAGCAACTGGGATTTGTTAGTAAAGCTCATGTTTCCAACTGATAGAAGAGGATAGCAAACCTCCTATCTCTACTGTACAATCCTTCATCTGTTGCTAACTGTAACGGCTGGTGTTTTACACATTGCATTTCATCCACCAAGCCAAACGGCAGAAGGTATGAATAACTCACGGTAGTCCCAATTTTTGAATGCAGTAACTGAAATGTAGAGGATTTGTAAAACTGAAGGTGGAAGTCTTCAGTTTGTGAAGGCTCATGCACTTCACCAGGGACAAAATATCATGTCCTAGTTAAACAGCTGCAACTGTATTTTCACATGAGATTGTAAGGAGGCTTGATTTTTTTGTTTCCAAAAGGAGCAAGCTCACACAGACCCACTGGGAGCTGCAATCACTTGATGTCTTTGGAAAGTAGGTCATTGCTATCTTTGTGCCTAATTTGAGGTAGCCAAAGCTTCAGCACTGCCCTAACTGTCACAATAAATAATGTGCGGCAGAGGAGTGAGATGTTTGAGAACACAGACTGAGTATCCTACCTTCCAGTCCTGGCCATTGGTCATGTCATTCTTTCTTCTGGATACTGATGGAGGGAAAACTTGAATAGCTCCTGTTTTATTTGTCTGTGAATCAATTGATGTGTTATTCTTATAGAAGTGCCCGAGCAGTGTTGCATCTGTAATTTAGGAGATAATCTTTATTTTGTTTCTGCTCTGGACACTATCAGAACAGAGTAACATTCTTTTTTCTAATGAAGATTTTATGACTTCTTTGCACCCTTATTGTGCTGGCCCTAGCAAATCATACCCTTGTTATCTGAGGTGGTGGGCCTTAGCTGATGTAGCACTTGCTCTGTGCATTACTCTCAGCCCTCCTTCTCAGGAGCATCATTACTCTGAATCAGCATCCCTTCTCTTTCAGACATCAGCTGTTCGCAGCTTGGAGCATTCCTATTCCACAGCAGCCCTGAGGCAGAGATTTATGAGAAATACAGGAACTCTAGAAAGAACAACCCATGAAGTGGTACAGCATTTCTGGATCAGTCTCAAAATAAACGGGGGAGGAAAACAAGGAAGATTGGGACTATTTAGTCATATGGCCATGCACACATGTGTCTGAGATGAAGAAATGCTGCCACACCCTCCTTAGACCTCTACTTGCTGAATGTCTAAACTGGAGCCAGAAAACAATGTGGGGTCCCTGCAGCTCTGATGCTTTTTGTCTACCCTGGATCAGCAGGAAGACATACAACATGCTGACTTGGCCTCTCCAAACAGCTTCATCTCATGTTATAGAACAAGTATGTTGAACATTATAACAAAATAAGGGCTTTTCTCAAGACGCTGGAGATACTAATCATGGTGTGGGGAAAGCACAATAAGTGGTATGAGGAAGTTGCCCACTTGTCTGCTGTGCTCAGTGGAAGCCAAGGTGAGACACTTGATAGTCCAGGGGTTAAGAGTCTGAGAATTATCCACAGCCAGACAGATCAGCTTTGAAAGCCACCATTGCTAATGCTGCCAACAGCAGGTGCATAAACTCAATCACGGAGTTTGTGCACTACATTTGCTCATGAACCATGATGGAAGAAAGGCCAGGAGCCAGCAGACTGAAGAGTTCCCATTTGCCATCAGAGCCTAATGTTGCACTGTCTGCTTTTGATATAATTTAAGGTCATGTAGCGGCTGTATGGACTGGTAGAACTCTGTATATTTGTACAATTTTGTGTTGGAAAATTGTTTAAGAGTAAGTAAATCCATGGCACAGTGGGATTTCATACAGTGGTGGTTTTGCACAGTTAATTACATTTTGCTCAGTGAAATCTGAACTGAGAAACAAACGCTTAGCATCAACTTATTTTATCACTGAATATGCAGCCAAAAGCTAAAAGTAGCCAACCAACTCATGTTAAATGACATGCAAAACAATGCCTGTCCCATGCAAGTCACTGGTGGGAAATGTTTCCTCTGAGACCTTGGCAACATGTAAAACTAGGGGATGAGCAGGAGGTGGTGCCAAATGAAGGATGGGGACCTACAGGAGAGACCTCCAGCCAGAGTAATGAGAAGTTTACAGGGAGTTTCTCCCAGTCGTCGGGGCACAATGGCAGAAAGCAGAAAAGTGCTTGTTAGGTAATCCTGGCACAGCATCGTATGCTTTCCCTCATAAGTTATGTTGTCCACTGGTGGCAATGACCTACATAGTGAGCAGGAGGGATAGACTGGTGTTTTACAGAAGCAGTGGGGTTTTGGATTAGCAAGGAGAACATTATAGGTTCACCCTAGAATTCAGAAGCATTTTGGGTGTAGGTATCTTCATATTGTAGCCAGCCACTTTGCCAGATCCTGCTACAGGCAGACTGCTGGAAGCCCTGAAGTGAATTAGGTGAAAGATAGTTGAGTCATCTCTTCTCTGCGGTGTGGTTCATAGAGTTGTGGATATAAACCTTGAAGTCAGAGACACTGTTTCTGTCAGCCTTTCTATGACATATAAGAGGAAAGGAGTTCAAGGATGTAGGGGACAACACCACTGAAAGTAACAATTTTTGAGAGCTTGCTGAAGCTGGAACAAAACAGAGAGGGCTGTCATTCCTTATTAAAATGCAAAGCAATGTCTTTGTGCACTCTGTAAACACTACTATTGCTTATTTTCTGCCTGTAAAATTCAAGCAGATATGAAACTTGAGTGTATCAGATTCCAGAGGAGACAGAAACTGAAGTATTTTTCCAAGAAATATCAAAAAATACATCTTAATTACATCTTTCATGTTGCATATATGTGTAGCAGGAACTGAGATGTAAAATCAGGGGAAATTACCTCAGGAATTTATCCTGCACATTTTGGAAAATACCATGGCTTAAGAATTGCTTGAGTATTCTGTAAATGAGCTCTAACAGGGTTCTCCACTATGTTTGTTCACCACCTAAACCATTAGTAAACATGCACTAGCAGAGTCTGCAGTGACTCTTTCTGCTGCTGTTTCTCTTTTCTTGAAAGCTTGTTGCTCTACTGTTAAGAAATATCCCAGCTGAAATTGTTCCTCTAGATATATCGCTCACTCTTGCTGTTCTGCCGGGCTGTGTGAAACAATGACTGACAGAAATTGTTATTCAAGCACCACTCTGGGACAAGTGTCCCTGGGCAACTCTTTGGAGTCACCAGTCATCTCCTACTCTAGCTGCACAAGGTCACAGGGGAGGCAACTGAATCTCTGTCTTCCAGAGTCAAGCCACTTCCGCTGAAATGCACCATAGCACAAAACTTAGATTAGTGTGTAATCTCCGTACCTGACGTTAAATTCAAGTGCTGCTCTGAAGTACATCCCCATCAATGAATGTTTGGTGCAACACTATTTTTTTTTTTGACTGAAAGAATGATGTACTGTGCAAGAGGATCTTAATGTCCTTATTCTGTATCTTGCCTCATCCACTGCTTTGGGTCCTATATTAGCATGCTATGATGAACCTGATCATATTTTTCTTCCAGTTTGTACCAGTTTAAATGAGATTGGACCCTGTAAACTCTGAGAGTCATGGACATTCCCACTGATTTTAGTAGCACAGATGAAAGACTGAGCCCACTTTTGAAAATGTAGTGTCACCTTCTACTTTGAGCATCAGTGACACCGTTTAGGATCAAAGCATGACATGTATCCAATCAAGTGGAAGTGGAATGGAGCAAAAATGAGAAATTAATGTAACACATATGGCTTTATTTTGCCTGCAAATCATGTTCAGTTTAGGCCATAATGATTTATTCTAAAAGCACATTAAACTCCAATTTGGTTCTATGTAACAGAGCAGATGGGGGAAATCCACAGAGCTGTACTTTTCTGCATAAATAAGAATGATTGCATTCATATCCTCATCCTGTTTTCTTTTTCTCCCCCCTCCACCTTCATCTATTTGACTTTTACACTTAAAACTAAATACATTGACAAATAATTTATGTACTGGATTTATGTGGTTTTATCTGGGGAGAGGGGTGAGTTCTCAAACTAGCATATAGCCATTCCTGTGCAAAACATCTTTGTCATTCCGCTCTTCCCCCTTCCTCCCCTTGTCCTGTATTCACACACAAATACCATTGTCAATATAGGGCCTACATTGTTTTGAGTTCTGCTTGTGAAGTACACACTGAGCAGCAGAGAGAGAGACATTACGTGTATTCCCACAGCTGTGCTGGCACAAATGGAGATGCTGGTGCATCAACATGGGAGCTATCAAAACAAAGGCAAACAAGGCTGTATTGTTTTGGTTTCATTGAGGAAAAAAAGAAAAAAGAGAGAATATTTCCTTTTCCACTCTTAGAAAAGAAGAAGAATATCATGACCAGTATTGTGTTATTTCCACCTTGAGAAATCAGCATCTTAAGGAATTTTTAGGAAAAGAAAAAATCTCACCTTGAAAAATTAAGATCAAGCTAAATGCCCTGAGACTTCCTATTGCTTTTCTTTCTGTTTGCCAGTCTTGCTTCCCAGGCCAGCAGCTTCCAGCCAAAGCAGGGGCTAACAGCAATTTCCTCTGCCAGGACAGTCAGACCCAAGCCTGGGTTGCCAGCTGAATGTGGGAACTGCTCTGAGCCAGCACCTCGCTCTGACTCTTTCCAGCAAACAATTTTACAGCCCTGGAAACAACTCTGGGCTGGCAAATGACATTAATTTTATGGGCCATTGCCTCATTGCAGCACTTTGCTCCATCCACTTCAGCATAATGTGTCTTTTTATGCACTGTTTTACCAACCTGTTATCTCAGTTCCTTACAGAGGCATCTTGCCATAACACTGTTTCCTACTAAGCAGGCAGTATGCCTTGAGACCACCAGGTATTAGCCTCCACATCCCTCCCTTGGGTCAGTAAGCCAAAGACCATCATAGCCCAAGGGGGATGACTGTTTGCCTGCCTCTGTAAGGGGTCTGGCTCCCCATGGACATTTACACCCCTGCCCAGTAAATATTAGGGCTACAACTTTGGCTAATGCCTGCAGTCTCACAAGCCTTGCATCACGTTTGGTGATCTCCCAGGTTATCCTTCCATCGAGGGCAAAACACAGACTTATTCTGGGGAGTTTGGGTTGGACTGGAAATGTGCACAAGAGAAATGTGAGAATGAGGATAGCTGGATTTGATACAGCAGGCACTGCTGTTGTGGCATGTGGGACTCAAGGAGTTGAACTGGAATTTATTCTTGTCTTCAGGATGAGGAATCTGAAACCTCAAAGATGCTTGCTTAATTTGCCTCTCCTCTTCATGGAGACCATAAATTCTTGAAAGCACAATCTTACAGAGCTGAAAACTGCCTAGCTCATGAAGGGCTCCATTTCTGAGGCAGAAGTGGACTATATAAACACCATACATATTTCATAAATAAGTAGCCCAGTCATAACGGGATGCTTTGAAAGTTCAGATCAGATCAGTTAGCTTTAGAACCCTTTGAAAGTTCATCACTGAGAACAAACAGGAATTCAAAGGAGAGGACAATCGCTTACTGGAAGAGAGGGTTTACCTTTGCAAAATTCGTAAGGTGTAAAGACTAAACATCCCTCTGACACTCTTGTCCCTGCTCTGGCCCTAGGTCAATGACTTTATATGACAAGAACCCACATTGGTGGAATTTCATTACCCATGCCTCCAAAATTATGTAATGCTTAGCCTTGCCAAGAAATACATAGCTATGGTTGGTAACGCTTTCCAAAAGCCCGTAAGAAAATTAGGAATCCAGAACTCCTGTTTTTTAGGAACCTGGAGTTCTTCATTAGGAGTCCAGAAGTTATTTCTGGAAGTTCATCCATTAATCCCAAAGAGTACTCTTTAGAGGTAAAAGGCAAGGTCAGATGCTTTTTTGAACTAGAAAGATGAACACCATTTAAAACAATACAAATTCCATAGGATTTATTGATGGTCCGGTCATAGACCAGAGGTCAGGATATGAGAGCTCAGAAACGACGTGACCAGCAGGTCCAAGGAGGTTATTCTCCCCCTGTACTCAGCACTGGTGAGACCGCACCTCGAGTACTATGTTCAGTTCTGGGCCCCTCACCACAAGGATGTTGAGACTCTGGAACGAGTCCAGAGAAGAGCGACAAAACTGGTGAAGGGGCTGGAGAACAAGCCTTATGAGGAGCGACTGAGAGAGCTCGGGTTGTTTAGCGGGGAGAAAAGGAGGCTGAGGGGAGACCTTATCCCTCACTACAACTATCTGAAAGGAGGTTGTAGAGAGGAGGGTGCTGGCCTCTTCTCCCAAGTGACAGGGGACAGGATGAGAGGGAATGGCCTCAAGCTCCACCAGGGGAGGTTCAGGCTGGACATCAGGAAAAAAATTTTTACAGGAAGAATCATTGGGCACCGGAATAGGCTGCCCAGGGAGGTGGTTGAGTCACCATCCCTGGAGGTGTTTAAAGGACGTGTGGATGAGGTGCTGAGGGGCATGGTTTAGTGTTTGATAGGAATGGTTGGACTCGATGATCCAGTGGGTCATTTCCAACCTAGTGATACTATGATTCTGTTTAGTCAGTGAGACGTAAATGCTGTAAAGCATTTCATTCTGCCATAAAACTGGTTGTACATAAGTTTTATATATTTTTCTAAAAGCCTCCTTTCTTGGGGAGCTGTGTATTGCACATAGTTTTTATAAAAGATATTTAAGTAAAGTAAAAGAAATAATGTGGTTTTTTCTGCTAATTCCTTCTGATGCCTTTTGTTTAGGGCTCCTGGTCTATAAGAATCACAGAATATCCAGGTTGGAAGAGACCCACTGGATCATCAAGTCCAACCATTCCCACCAATCCCTAAATCATGCTCCTAAGCACCTCATCTACCCTAACCTTAAACACCTCCAGGGACGGTGACTCAACCACCTCCCTGGGCAGACCGTTCCAATGCCTAACCACCCTCTCCATGAAGAACTTTTTCCTAATCTCAAGCATAAATCTCCCCTGGCGGAGCTTGAGGCCATTCCCTCTCGTCCTGTCCCCTGTCACTTGGGAGAAGAGGCCAGCACCCTCCTCTCCACAACCTCCCTTCAGGTAGTTGTAGAGAGTAATAAGGTCTCCCTTCAGCCTCCTCTTCTCCAGGCTAAACACCCCCAGCTCTCCCAGTCGCTCCTCATAAGATTTGTTCTCCAGCCCCTTCACCAGCTTTGTTGCTCTTCCTTGGACTCAATCCAGAGCCACAACATCCTTCTTGTGGTGAGGGGCCCAGAACTGAACACAGTACTCGAGGTGCGGTCTCACCAGTGCCGAGTACAGAGGGAGAATAACCTCCCTGGACCTGCTGGTCACGCCGTTCCTGATACAAGCCAAGATGCCATTGGCCTTCTTGGCCACCTGGGCACACTGCTGGCTCATGTTCAGTCGGTTGTCAACCAACACCCCCAGGTCCTTCTCCTCCTGGCAGCTTTCCAGCCAGGTTTCTCTTAGTTTGTACCTCTGCTTAGGGTTGTTGTGCCCCAAGTGCAGGACCCGGCATTTGGCCTTGTTAAACCTCATGCCAAAAGACCTCTATTACAAACTTTAATAGAAACATAGGCCCTTCTCCAGCCCCACACTGATGTGGCCAAGGATTGCTCTGGAGCTACTCACCTCAATGCATGGGTGGGACAGCCTTCACAGTCAGTGGGAGCCCTGGCACATTTTTTACCTGCTCCACTCCATTCTCTAGATGATTATACAGAAAAAGAGCCCATGGTTTGCTCTAATTCACTCCTGGTTTGGGTAGCTGAGGGAAGAAGGTGTACAGATGGTCCTCAAGCCTAAAAGAACAAAAGAAGTCTGTCTGTGGAAATCAAGTTTTCAAGCCATCAGAAACCAAAGGCTGGACACTGAACACTTTGCCTTGTGTAGCCTGCTCCCTCTGCACATGCAGCAGTCCCTGAACTGTGCATTTGTACGTGTTTATAACTAAGGGTGTGTTTAATTGCGCATTTCCAGAAATAAGCCCCCACTTGTGTCCAATTGCAGACAGACTGCCAAACTAGATAGTTGACCATGCACCAAACTAACTTGGCCATTCCCTGAGTCCCATTTGGATTCTGTGCCTTGGAAAAGTATGTGGGTACTTGCAACCCCCTGGGGCAAATACAGTCCAGTGGAGGAGGGGGCACTTTATACCTTTATTCCTGTCAGCCTTGGCTGGTAGTAGGTATGTCTGAGAGCTAAGCAGGAAGCTATGAGGGGAACACTATACCTTCCTAAGAGACAGATACTCAAAATATGTATAGCTAAAGGCTAGAAAGACTAAAATTCATTACCACTTAGGAAAGGATTTGGGGGCTTAGGAGTAGTTAATATTTTTTAGCTCTTTTTTTTGTCCTTTTGGAAAAAGTGAAGTTTGCAAACACTAAGGGAAATGCTGAGATAAATCCAGTATTTGAAGTATTACATTTGTGAGCTTTTTATATTGACTTTAAAATATTCAATGTATTTATAAATGGCAGAATTCAAATCCAAAAAGAAATGTAAATGTATCTGTCGTGAGTACCAAGGGAACTGTATTGTGATTTGCTGTCCCTTGTGTATTCCATTTGCACCACTCATATTTGTTCGCGAACTTCCTTAGCTATCAGAAATGAAAATTTCTAATAGTTTTTAGGAATCCAAGGCTCTAGTTTCCTGTCAAACATCTGCACAGAGCTTTGTTCAGCTTCAAAGCTTAAGTCACCTGCATTTAATATCTGAATTTGTCTCTGAAGCAGCAGCAACAGCAACTGACAGTAATAAAACCCTACAGGAAATACATACAGAGTGGAGCATATGTGAGTAAGGTCTTGGTTAGATCTGTCTTAAAAGACAGGATAAAAGGGAAAGCCAAGAGGACTTTGCATCAGCAGGTTAAAGCGTGATTGCCAGTTGCTTGTTGGAATTAAAGGATCTTACAGAGCTGTTGTATTCATCCTCCTCACACAGAGACTGTTAGGCTTTAAGTCAGCCAAGGGTCTTACATTTCTAGCTATTCTGGTGCATTCTGAAATAATTTCTATTCTTAATACTCTGTAGTCATTAAATTACAGCCAGCTGTGTCCTGTCACTGACATTTTTTTGTGAACGGTTTTTAAAATGTAATGCTTGCAGTTCATAGATATTTGGTTATCCAAGAGCTGAATGACAAAACGTCATATAACAGGGCACAACCCATGAACTTGTCTTGCAGTATTTCATGGTTAATATGAAACACAGTCAAAATGTAGAAGGGACTGAACACTGAGGAAAAACCGATCATGAAAAGGGTTTAAGGCATAAAGGAAATTAAAGCATAAAATGACTTCTCTTAAATGAACAGGAGTGATATTTTGACATGTGATTTAACATTTCCCATATGGCTTCAGCTACAGTTGATCTGAAACCTCTCAAAACATTTTCCTTGTGTACAAAATGACCCTTCACAACAAAAGAGAAAAAACCCAAAACCTACACCATTTGACTGTTAAAGCCATTTAGATGGTCTGTGTGTCTCCTAGGTGGGTAAGTCTGAGATGCTGCTTTTAGACAGCAGTTGCTGATAGAGGCATGTTTGCTGTAGGGGAAGAAGGAGGAGGAGTGAGATGAAATCACTCTTTAAACTTGTCCCTGGGCTTCAGTGGGGTTTGCTCAGTTTTGTCCACAAACACTCCTTCCTGGTGTTTGGTTGACCACATGAAGGTGAAGATTTTTTTAAAAATAGTGTCTGATATTGAGGCTGTCCAAGTGCTTGTGCACAGAAAAAGGACTGCTCTGTGGGAACATGGCTTTCCAGCAGTCAGGATCTCTGCACTTTCTGAAGGAGTGGTGTATGGTACATTTGGTACTCAAAACCAGCTAGCTGCCTTTGCAAATCAGGACCCCAAATACATGAAGGTAAGGTCCCAAAGTCTGCCTGTTTCCTTTCTTCTTCTAGACCAAGTTTCTGCCCAAAGTTGAGGGTGCAGAACAGTGTTATTTGCTCCATGTCACCGTATGGTGCCACTGGGAGGTGGAAGCTGTGACAGGAGATATGCAAAAACCAGACTCTGGCTGGCACTTCTCAGAAATAGCTAGTGAGTAGAATGCAAAAAAAAAAAAAAAAAAAAAAAAAAGATGGGGGACACACACACACACACAAACCAAACAAAAAAAAACCCCACGACAAGTCAGGATAACTCTGCAAATCAGTAACCAAAGAAAGAATTTCGTACAAAAAGTTATTTGCAACAAGTAGGCTGACCCACTTGCTGAGTGACCTTCATCTGCCTTGCAGGGGAACTGTAAGCCCTAATTAGCCCTTGAAAAGCACCAAGCTTTGCTGAGGAACGGTGCTCCCCAAGGGTAGCTGAATGTGGAGAGAGGTGTTTTTGCTGTAGGCTTGCCTTGCTCCAGCAGTACTGTTCAAGGGAGCTGTAGGCTGGAATTTCAAAGGTCCTTTTTCCACCACTGTGTGCTTGAAGTCAGGATTTTCTATTCAAGGAACAAAGGCAGAACTAAATCGGCTGAGCCTAGAAATCCGGAGGGGGCTGGGGGTGTCTACCACTTTGCAAAGCAAATTGATTTTTGAAGTGTACAGCGTAAAATGCTCAGAAGACTCTTACTGCTTTGCCATAAAACACTGGCTCCTACTTAGGTCTTGACAGAAGTTAGTGTTTGTCTCCATACTCGTGGTAGGGGCAGGTCCACAAGCTCAGGGCTCTTCCACATTGTGCATTTCTGCAGGTCCCCTTGGGCTCCAAGGACAGTTGATTCAATTTTGATTCAATTTTGAGTTATCTCGTGCCACAAGGTTACCTGATAACCCCCTGCAGAGCAGGGAACGCTCTGAATCCCAGTGGGACAGCAAGCAGCATAGATGATTTCTTCTTTTACAAATTGTCTGATTTTCAAGCAACAGTTGCTGCCAAGTGTTCAGTTCAGGCTGGAAAAAAAAGACAGTGACTAAGGTCCCCCGTATTCCTTATTTTCTGTGGGGGAAAAATAAACCAACAATGAGTTAGCATGCTTCTTCAGAAAACAGAAGCCAAGGGAGGAAAAGCAGTGGTTTGCTGGGGGTTCTAATTAAGATTTTTAAATGCAGATGGGATTGCAGTCACAGCTGTGCCAGTTTGTTCAAGGAGGGTAACAGCCCATGTTATAAAACACCCCACTTCTAACAAGAGGAAAAACATGAAAAATGTTCAAGATTCTCAAGGACACAGCAGGGAGGGAATTGGGGGAAATAAACACAAGCACTTCTAACCGTGAAGCATCAGTTCACATAAATTCTAATGAGTGGGTGAAACAGCAACCATGAAACAACCCTGTTGGGTGATAAATCAACTTCACCATGACCAAGTCCCCTCCAGTGTCAAAGGCTTCCCTAATGTGGATATTTGCCTGATTTTGTTCTTTTGTGAGTCATGGCTTGGCACACTTTACTCCTCGCTCCTCCACACGCGCAGCAGCAGAAGAAGCGCATCCCTGGCCAAGTGCAGGATGGGCTTAGTGCCAGCAGCAAGCACGGTTCCCTGGCCAGGCTGCAGCCAGAGGGCTTTTGCTGGAGGATGTTTTACCAACAAGTGGGTCTCAGTTGACTGGCTCCAAAGTGCTGATGTCTTATTCCCTTCATTGCAGGCATAGATCAAGCTCCTTTGGTTAGGATGAACTTTCTAAATTTGTGTAGAACTGGTCCCAAAGCAACCCTAACCAGGCTTTGGTAAGCCTTGCTTTAAATTATTTCATTGATGGAGCTGCTGCCACTTCCCTTGATGTTATGAGTCCTTTTAGCCCTTTAGCCCTGAACAGCATCTTCTCTGATGGGAATGAAACTGCTTTCCTCTGCACTAACGTATTCAGGGTTGTGGAGAATGTGGGCTGCTTATGTAATTTTTATTTTTTTTAAATGAATAGGCTGCAGTATTTGCACTATATATTGTATTGAGTCATGCTTGAGTGTGAAAAGATTGGTTTCTGCTTAGGAACAGAGGAATAAGAAAGCAAGTATTTGAAATCCCATCAGCCTGTGAGAGTACATTATTAGCAGTATTGTCTACATTGCGTACAGCTTACCTAGGTGGGAACAGTGGCTTGGGAGCTAGGATAAGAGAACTTTGAGAGAAGAATTGTGGAGACAGTCTCTCTGAGGTAGTTGTGGATGTTAGGCTCATTTGCTGGGCATGAGCCCTGTGCCTGTTCGCATCCCACACCTCGATTATGTGCCAGGGTTGCAGTGCCCTGGGAGGGTTACAGCTTTGCACTTTGTGCTTCACACCAGGCATTTCTGCTCTCCCTCACTCTCTTATTCTGCTAAGCCTACCACAGGACAGAAGAGTACTTGGAAGAGAGTAGCAAGAAACAAGGCTGAAGCTTCAAAGTCAAGTATTGACATGGAGGATGGAGTTGCAGAACAAGAAAACACACATAAGGCTGGTCTCTTGTTGACAGAGAGGTAAATTTAGCTTGGCTGTACTAATAAAAGGACTAGAGATGGGCAGAACTACTTGATATTCTTTCCCTACACCCACTGACTTGCAGGACCTGCTCTTGCCTTTCCTGGTCTTATAGCAGGAGACTGTCTGTAAGGGACTCTGTCATGGGAGGATGGAGGTGGTGCAGACAGAGCCTTAATGCGCGGTGCATGGCAGGGGAGAAAGGGCATAAGCTTTGTATCTAAGATACCATGGCAAGACCTGGTGATTTTTTTTTATCTTGTTTGGAACTGGAGGCATCTTCATGTCATGGTATTAGTGTGGTAGCAGGGTGTCAGCTATCACTGATACATGTGCTCGGTACTTGGGTCCATCTGATTGAGACGTGTTGACTTCTTTGGAAAAACCATGTGCATTAGCCACAGCCACTTCTGTTGATGTTGCTCACCTGTTGGCATAGTCCTCAGGAGCAACTGAGCTCATTTAGACACAAGGACAAGCAAAAAGTACTGAACGCGAAGGTGGGACTCTGTCCTTTGAAGACATTTCAGCCTCGCTGTCTTTCTGGGGATATTTAGAGGAACTGCACGTAGAGCTAAAATTTCAAGCAACGGCTCAGTCCATGACCAGAGTAAATTAAAAAAAAAAGTAAAACTATCCCTCCTGGGGATGCTTCTTATAAATCCAGGATAATCCAGCACTGGAGGCAGGATACAGGACTGCACATGGATGAATGGATCTGAGGCAATGATGGCAGTTGCTCTTTTCCTACAAGAAAGGATAATGTAAACGAGAGCCAGAGGAAGATGAGCAGTGGGCACAGCCAGCGAAGGCCTCCAGAATTTATTACTGCTTAGTTTACTGCAAAAAAAATTGCAATCTTGCACAAGTGCAAGTAGAAAGCAGGCAGCTCAGCATAAGCTATGAAAAGAATGGTGAGCAGGCAGGGTATTAAATAAGAGATGAGAAGTGTTCATAAGTTATTTTTACGGCTTTAGGGGAAATAAATGACTTTTCTGAAGTGATTTTAATGAGCAAGGTAGGAGAGAGAAATAATTCTGGAAACTCTGCTTAGAGATTTGTATTAAGGAATCACTGAAATGCACCCACCAAATCAGCCTAGGACTTCTAAGGAAGTCTGAGTGCATATCAATAAAATATTTGGAGAGAAAGAGCTAGCCTGCAAGTGCTGACCCAATCCCAGCACTCCTTGGGATCAGGTAGTTGGTTACCTGCGGCTGATCTCTTTTGCCCTGTGCAGCAGTTATGTACATCAGGTAAAACAAGATGTGAGATTCACTAGGGCATGGAGAGACCAGGTTGCATCACTGGACACTTGGCAGGCTTTACTCACAGCCTGCCCACATTTACTAGCGCAGAGAGAAGGATGAAGCCCTGTGTCATCTGCCCGTATCTCCACGACAGGGAACCTAAAGAAGCTATAGGAACCTATGAGAAATATCTTTCTAGCAAGCTTTCTCCTTCAGTATGTCTCTCCCAAGCTTAGCCTCATCCACATGGTCTTACATGTCAGGAGAAGTCCAAAGAGCAGCTTTATACGTCCTTGGCATTTCAGGCACTAAGACTCACCCCTCCACAAGGAGAAATGCTGTATCCAGCTATAGATGCAGCATCCTCTAGCACGGCCTCTATGCACTCACTGAGTCTCCGAAATCCACTTCATTGTGTGGGACGCACGTCATGCACCAGAGACTTTCAGGACAGGAAAGTAAACTGCTCTTCTGATTGTTTCATATGATGCCTGCAGGCTGTGCAAAACCAGAGGTATCTGCAGAATCACATTTTAACTTCACCTTTCATAGAATCATAGAATAACCAGGTTGCCTTTCACAGAATCATAGAATCATAGAATAACCAGGTTGCCTTTCACAGAATCATAGAATCATAGAATAACCAGGTTGGAAGAGACCCACCGGATCATTGAGTCCAACCATTCCTATCAAACACTAAACCATGCCCCTCAGCACCTCGTCCACCCGTGCCTTAAACACCTCCAGGGAAGGTGACTCAACTACCTCCCTGGGCAGCCTGTTCCAGTGCCCAATGACCCTTTCTGTGAAAAATTTTTTCCTAATGTCCAGCCTAAATCTCCCCTGGTGAAGCTTGAGGCCATTCCCCCTTGTCCTGTCCCCTGTCACTTGGGAAAAGAGGCCAGCACCCTCCTCTCTACAACCTCCTTTCAGGTAGTTATAGAGAGCAATGAGGTCTCCTCTCAGCCTCCTCTTCTCCAGGCTAAACAACCCCAGCTCTCTCAGTCGCTCCTCATAAGGCCTGTTCTTTTTAGTCCTCCCATCTGTGGCCTATTTACTGGGCAGAAGATCTGAGCATCTTGGAAAACAGCCTTCTTGATCATTCATTTGTGGATCCTCATCATATACCAAACAGGAAAGACCACTAACTTTCTCCAAGGAGTTCTTCAAGACATCATATGGACTGTGTTTGCTGTTTCTCAGGATATGTTGACCTTTTAAAGAAAAGGAATTCAGAATGCAGCTGGGTTGTAAGAATTAATATTTCTCTTCACTACTTTTAGCTAACAATGGCTTGCCTGTTTTTAGATAAACAATAATTTCTAAAAAAAATGGCAAATAAGAGTATGTGTGACTTGCTGCAACACATGAGTGTACAAGTGGGACACCGATAACCCTGGGACAATAGGCAGATACTAGATGAATGTGATCCTAGATTCATTCATACAAACAAGCAAACGGTAAGATCTGTAATAACCAGTAACCTGGTGATTCATTATTAAAAGAGCAGCATTTGCAGTTTTTTTTATAGTCATAAGTAAGGACACAGTTGGTTCAAAGTGATCCTCATAGGCAGATGGTTCCTGGAGGAACATGTCCTGTTCTGCAAAGGCTGTTTCTCTCTGGAGGCGATTGCATGCTAGGCAGAAGGTGGCCTTCTATTTGTTATCAGTGTTTTATTGAAGACTTGAATCTTTTTGCAGGAGAAACCTTCTTGATGCTTTTCCCTGCACTAAAAAGCCATGCCAGTTCATGGGCTCTTTTGGGACAGGGTCCAGAGGCTACATTTGGGGTTTTGTTTGAGATCTGGAGCTCCAGTCTGCCTTTTAGTTACAGTGCAAAGTTGAGCAAGCAAAGCTGTGCTTTTGAAGGACTGCTTTCTTCCAGACTGGGCCCACGGGGGCTGAAGGATATGCTCCCAAGGGGCACAGTCCAGCAGAGCAGCCTGTATCAACCATTTGCAGCAAGATAAACACAAGGACTGTTACCCTTTCCTAAGGGCTGTGTGCTTTATAGGTGTCTGTAGTGCAGACACACGTGCTGACAGCCTGCCACTCAAATTGCAAACAGGCGAGCTCCAAAGGTCACCAAGCTGGTTATAGGAAGTGAACCAGAATAAACAACCCCTTTATCAGGCTTTATTTTCTAGCAGACTCACAGAACACTTCAGCTTTGCTCTCCAGGGGAAGTTGCCTGCCATGAGATGCCTGGGGATTTTATCTGGCTGCGGCTCAACTAACTTACACGCTTGGTCCTATCCCACATCTGCTTCCTCTTCTACCTCATGCTTGGCACCTTCTTCTGGTGGGTGAACACAGAGTCTCTACAAGAGCCAGTTAACTGCTCTCTGAGTTCAGGTGAAGACTCCACTGGCAATGCCATCCTATACTGAATTTTTCTAGCAATTTCCTCTTGAGAAACGAACCCGTTAAAGTATCTTGCATTTCTGTGAGCTGCTGGGAACCCTCTGCCTGGGTTGATGTGTACTGCGCATTTCTGATTTCATCAGTTTTTTAGGCAAAAGCTGGGAATGCTGTGGTTCGGGGGTTTGCAGAGAGGAGCAGGTTGCTACTTTCAGCCTTGCTCTATAGCCAAGGTAAGTGTGGTGCTGCTGGCTCCAGCCCTGAGAGTGCAGTGACTTGCCTCATACCAGGCCATCTGAACGGGAAAGGAAACAGGCCTTTTTCGTACTTCCCACTCACTAAAACAAAGGCTCGTTCACAAGGTCTACTGCTTTTTCCCAAACTGTTTCTATATGGACAACTGCCATAGACCAGCATGTACTGATAGCATCAAAGTTTTTCTTGGAAACCCTTCAAGGGAACCAGCTTGGTGGACCACACAGTTGTTATCCGTACGCAGTTTGCAAACCACTGATCTGCTTGAATCCAACTAGATGTTTTTTCTTTATGCCATTGATCTCACACTTTTCTCAGCTACCAGAATGCAGCTAGCATTTCCTATCTCTCTAGCAGCTAAATTTTATGTTTTGGGCTTCATCTGTGCATTACTTGATATGCCTGCACCCGTCCACAGGCACACATCCTTTGAAGCAACAAAATTGGCCCCATCCTCCAAGACTCAGCTCGCTTATTCTCTTGTTTTTAAAATGTACTTAGCAGTTGCATATGCCTAAGCAAGAAGAGAACATTTAGAGAGGTGAGAGCCCAATATGCATCTTCAAGACTCAATGCAGGTGTGATAATCCAAACCCAGAAAAATGGGACAGAAACACTCAGTGGCTAAACACAGTCCTTGAAAAACAGACTTTGAGATGTCCTTGCTATCATTACAATGAACCTCTCCATGGTGGTTCCCAATCTAGAGTGCTCTCACAGCTTTTCATGCATCTTAGAACTAAAAGAACATGGGTGGCTTGCCGGGTAAGCATCTTTGCATGTTTTTCTGCTGAGGTTACTTGAAACCTCCCTAAAGAACTAGCCATGATGATGTGGGGCCCTTAATGGGGATTTAGCCTTTTCAGTGTCCCATTGTGCAGTATTTTTTGGCCCTTTCCCCAAGCTACTGGTCTGTGATTTTATCTATTTCTGGATGTAATTCACAGGGCTACATCTTTTAAAAAACAAGAGGAAAGCTTCCCTAACTGACCTCAGGCTGTGAAGCAGGAAACTCCACTGTCTAGTGGAGACACAACCTGTGCTTTCTCACTCTCAATCTGTAACACAAATCTCTGCGTGCTCTCTGTCCTTGCATGATTTTATCCTAATGGGTTTGCTATCAGGAGTATCTACTTGTCTTGCAAGATCTTTATGTGACATTTTGAGTATTTATTTTTAGAGATAAGTACAAAGTCTAAGAAATGGTTTGCTGGGCCCATATATGACTAAGAGGTGCCAAAGCTGCAGTCTGGGACATTTGCTGGATCACAGCCTGCCCATAAACTGCAAAGCAGTGGCTGCTGGAGGGGATGGTCAGTAAAGACAGCATAGAGCTGAGGGGTCATACTAGGGCACTGCCACCATGATGGGTCTGCAGGGCAATTCCATGGGACTATTCCTTAGGAAACTGCTGAAATCCTACACGGTGAGAGAAAACAACATGGAAGTTCCTTCCAAAGTTCTGTGCTTGTTCGTACCAAGTTCCACTCCAGCTTGAAATAAACATCATGAATATATAGTTACTTTTAATGTAGTATAAGGCCTCTTTGACAATACCCTAAAACAAGTCTAGTTGCTGTTATGATCACAGTATAAATAACTAAGACAAGTTGCTCATTAGGAAAGGATCATTCTGTTATGGACAGCTTGTATAGTAAAATGTCTCTTCAAGGAATACCTCTGGCAGGAGGATCTCAAAAGCAGTATCTTGTAGGGAATAGGAGACCTTCAGTGCTGTCTTGAATCGGAGCTTACAAAAGAACATGTTTACATTCACACAGTCTGAATAAGTCATAATTTAAAAGCATGCCCTGCGATGTGACTGTCACTACCATTGTTCCTGTTTCTAAAAGTATTTGTTGGCAAAACGAAGCGTGAGCATCTGATTTGAACTGTAGGAGCTGCTCAGCCCTCTGCCACTGATTCATTGTGTGGCCTTGGGCAAATCCTGTAATTACACTGGGACCTTGTTTCCCAGCCCTGAAGCTTGGATAATAAACATCCTCCCATTCACACTAGGTTTTCTGTGACATTTAAAGCCAGCCACTGATTCTGCCTTTCTCCTTCATGCTTTCCTCAGCAAGAAGCCACATCAATTTCAGTGAAGTTGTTCATTGTAATAAGAACTTCTCTGGATAAGGGCAGCAGGGACGTCTGCAGTGACTATCCAGCACTAGGAGATGTGTAGGGGAAAGACATTTTGTTATTGCAAACAACTAATTACATTATTGTTAAAATCATTACTGTTTCCTGCTGAAAGGACCAGTATTCAGAGGCTGATGCATTCTCACAAAAATCAGTGGGAAACAGGGTTTGTATTCATCTTTTTGAGAGCCCAGTAGGCCCTTAGCAAAGGCAGGGTATGGCATAAAATGATATTTAAAAAGTAGATACTGTGCCTGTACAGGAACACGTGAAGTACAGCAAGAAATGTGGAAAGAATACATCTTTTTAAACAGCAGGGTTTTATTTCTCTTAAATTAAGCAATAAAAGCTTACAGATGTATTTTTTCCTAATACGTAATTTTTAAAATGGCTTAAATATACTTGCACCTTACTTTTGTGTGAACAGCTCTTCGTTGTCTCTTTAGGCTGCAGTGAGCATCTTTCACAATTACATTCTCACTCTCTCTTTCTCTTTTTTTTCCCCTCCCTCCTTTGTTTCTTGTTGAAATAAGCCTTTCTAGACAACATCATATTCTGCACAGATTTTGACATTTTATTAAGAAACAGAGATGCAGATTAACATTTTGGTTATTCATCAAAGATGACTCCAGTATTGTATAATCATTACTAGATCAGCTGCCCTGCAACAGGAACATCAAGTTCTCAGATAAACAGAAGGAAAGCTGCCTAATTTCACTCTAGCATTAGTACATGCCACTATGTATTTCTTGCTCGTCCTGCCACAGTCGAATAATCCTCTCCAAGTATGTTCCATACCACAGTGACTGGCAAGCTATGCTGCTGAGTTGGTTGTGGTCTACTGCCAAAAATCTCCAGGACTCTAGGAGGCGATTACTAAATTAAGGTGACTAAAAGCTGGACTTTTGGAGTCATGTGATCACTAGCGGGTATAACAAAGGAGTTTTTCACTACGGTAAAGCACTATTCACTACTCTGATGCATTATCTAGGTTTGCTATTTTTTTTCTAGAACATCTATATTGGTCAGTGCCAAGGGGAAGGTGCTGGATATAGGAATGATGTAATCATAACATCTCACTTTTTCTGGAATATCATAACCAAAGTATCTCTCTTGTGCTCCAGCTCCCCTATGCTGGTTTTCATCGTGTGCCTACAAATTCATAGAATCACAGTGGTTTGGGTTGGAAGGGACCTTACAGATCATCTAATTCCAACCCCACTGTGATAGGCAGGGACACCTCCCACTAGATCAGGCTGCCCGAGGCCCCATCCAACTTGGCCATGAGCACCTCCAGAAATGGGGCAGCCATATCTTCCTTAGGCAACCTGTGCCAGTGCCTCACCATCCTCACTGTGAAGAATTTATGTCTCAGCCTGTCCTCATATGGGAGGTGTTCCAGCTGTTTGATCATCTATGTAGCCCTTCCCTGAACCCATTCCAACAGTTCCATATCCTTCTTCATAGAATCATAGAGCAACCGGGTTGTTGGAGACCCACTGGATCATCGAGACTAACCATTCCTATCAAACACTAATCCATGCCCCTTAGCACCTCGTCCACCTGTGCCTTAAACACCTCCAGGGAAGGTGACTCAACCACCTCCCTGGGCAGCCTGTTCCAGTGCCCAATGACCCTTTCTGTGAAAAATCTTTTCCTGATGTCCAGACTAAATCTCCCCTGGTGGAGCTTGTGGCCATTCCCTCTCATCCTGTCCCCTGTCACTTGGGAGAAGAGGCCATTACCCTCCTCTTTACAATCTCCCCCCGGGTAGTTATAGAGAGCGATGAGGTCTCCTCTCAGCCTCCTCTTCTCAAGGCTAAACTTCTTCTCTTGAGGATTCCAGAACTGGATACAACACTCCAGATGAGGTCTCACAAGAGTGGAATAGAGGGGCAGAATCACCTCCCTCGACCTGCTGGCCACGCTTCTTGTGATGTAGCCCAGGATACTGTTGGCCTTCTGGGCTGCAGGTGCACATTGCTGGGTCATGTCAAGCTTCTCATCAATCAGCACCCCCAAGTCCTTCTCTGCAGGGCTGCTCTCAAATTGACGAAGAGTACACATTCAGTAAACTAGCAAGACTGGAGGAAACTGGTCCAGCTATCTTTATTTATTCACTGGTGTTTTGCAGATTATTCTCCCTGGAAAGAAAGTAAACAGAGACAAAATAGAATCTGCTTTATTTTCTTCCTTTTCCAGACAGTAACATTTTTCCAGAGTTAGGCTTTCCCAGATCCTCCTGAACCATCCTGAAGATCATTGGACAAGCTGCTGATACAGTCAATTGTAACAAAACTTATAAGCTGTGATACTGGTAAATAACCTTTGTTATCTTTAGGCTGTTAGTGTTCAGATATAAAGGAGCCCCTAAACCTACCACAGACCAAAAGACAGAGATATTTTTTAGGCAGAACTATGGATTATTCTCTTACAGCTTGTCATGAAACCTGCTATTTCTCTGTAGATTTTTGTTTGGAGAAGAGATATCATACTAATCCCTTCAGGATGAAATAAGCAGGAGAGAATTTCATACGATTTTCCCCATGGAGACTTGAAAATAGATGTTAGGAAGGTGTATTTCACTCTGTTCTGCTCCCTAAGATGATGGATGAGTAATAGCAGTTTGTGCTTTGTTTGTGCATGTGTCTGTGTTTGTTCATTTAATAAAAAGCAAACCTTAAAATTTTAGTGCAAAATAAGTTAAAGAGGGTCAGAATGGAAAAGTAGATAGCCCTTTGGCTCGGTGCCCAGAGTGAACTTCTCCTAACTTGAGAACAAACCTCTTGATCAGCAGCCAGAAAATTATTATTCCAACAGGTTTATGATGACGCTGGTTCTATAGTGAAAGATGATATGAAAACAAGGGTTGCACAGGGACATTGTGTTTTGCTGGAACAAACCAAGAAAATTCTCAAAGAGGGCTTCTCATTGTGCAATGCAGCATACTGTAATGCGCTGTATAGTTATCCAAGCATTAACAAATGAAAAAATTCAAGTTATGGTAAATTTGCCACAGCTCAAATGAATAGTGTAATGACACCAGACCCAAATTCTGCTCCTGCCTGAAGACAAGAAAAATCCAGAAATGTACCATTTTCTCCCAGTGGAGTGACTCTGGATTTCCATGAAAGCAAATCAGTACCAAATTCAGCCCATTGTGTTCTGTTTTGTTCTTGTTTGTTGGTCACAAAAGACAATGGCATTAAGTTCTGTCCAACCACCAGCCCCCAGCTGAGCTGTTGTATAGAGCTGCCTCATTCTTGGGACATGTGATTGGCACTTTGAGGTTTCTCCAGTCAGACATCCAAAATTACAAGCAACTTTTAAAAATGCAGGCCTCTAAATGACATTACTGAATTCTTGCAGAGATTATCAAATGAAAAGGCATTTTCATTAAGATGGAAATTCTGTCCCCGGCGAAATCAATGGCAGGTTTTCTGTTGGGTTGGTTGACGTCTGGGTTACCTCATCCATATTTTAATAGCATCACTGTTCATTCTCCAGAGGAAAAAAAAAAAAGGAAACTTCAGGGGAAGATTAAATTTTCTTTCCAAGTGATTCTTGTCCACCCTAGCTAGTGGAAAATCTGAGTGTAGGTCACTTTTGTCAGTTATGCTCTTATCTAAGGAAGTAAATTTGGAAAAGAACAGGTCAGAAACCCCTTCCTGTTGCTTAATAAGCAGTCAGGCTTCCAGAGACAGCAAAGCCAGTTGTCTTAATTGAGTGAATAATGTTTTTCCACTATTTCAGATCTTCTATAAATTAATTACTAATTGTTTTCAATAGAACCCATCTGTGACAAGCATGATTAGGAGATTGAGTCAATTATAAGATCACTCTGAATGTACACCAAATGCAACAAGAGTGGGGGAACAGCTGCCTCAAATGTGAGGTGAAAAGGTTTTGAAGCTACTTCATGTCCCCAGGTAAGCAGAGATATAGTGTTGAGAATCATATTATCTTTTTTGTGTGTATGTGTGTGTGTATGTGTGTGTGTGATTTGCTTTGCAGAATAAATCAACCTTGCTCAGTTCTTTTGTCCTCAGTAACCTTGCTAAAACAATACAGATATTTCTGGCTTTTAGGTCCCCTACTTTCAGATCCTGGGGGTTTTTGGTTGGTTTTTTTTTTTTTGCTTCTTTTTCCAGAACTCTCCTCAAGGGTATTCTTTATTTTAAGGGCTCCTTTCTGTCTCACACAAAGAGATGTCGAAAGGAGCTAATTCTGAGCTGTTCATCACCAAGGGAAAAAGTAGTAAAAGGCTCTTGAGAACAAACAGTAGAGAGAAACTGGCAACTGTAGAGCTAATATAACTCTACAGGTACTATGAAGATACTGGGCTTGGGAAAACATACTGCTTTCAGAAATTCTAGAAATGAACTGCTGCAAAACTGTGATACTTGTGATCACGTATTGTATGGTTTAGGTCAATAGTGTATTATGTAATTATTTTGTCCTGAAAAAAAGACTCCAGATATTGTTCAGTCAACAGGCTTGTTTGGGAATAATACAGTTTCTCTGATCCTGTGGAAGCATACTGGTGTTCTGTTTTTCTTGCAAGCATGTACAACATCCCACATTAGACAGGCCCATTTAAGATCCATGATTGCAGCAGGCAGCCAAGGACCAGACACCCAGCTGGAGAAAACTAATTGAGGCCCCTTGATTTTAATGGGTGGCTGCTGAGCCACACTGCTCCAGCATCCGGCCCTCTCATCTTGGGATGCAACAAATTATAGCAAATAATTAGGTTTCCTCATCCTCACCAGATCTGTTCTGTAATTTATTTTCACTTCCTCAACAGCAGGCTGTCTTCACCCTCAAAAACTATCCAGAAGTCTTTTCCCCATAGTGTTCTTATCAAGCAATAGTAATTCCTATTTTCAGTCTGGCCATCTGGCTAAAAAATAAAAACCCCATGGTTTTATTTGTAAATTTTCTAGAGGGGGGAGAAAATAGGTCTTTCAACACATTCTTATTTCACAGAGAGACCTGAAGGTCCTTCTTTATCTTTACGAAGGTCTACCTTGCAACGAATGAAAAATCCTTAACAAAGCATGCTAATAATGGGACTTAACAAAAGAACAAAAGTTTAGTAATTGCTTAGTCCATCTCTGGTGGGAGAAAAACCCCAATAATTTCCAAGAACAAGTGACCACCTTCTCTGCACCAGACACTCAATGCTAATTACAGCACAGCTGGCATGGGTCAGGTTCATAACTAATCTGTAGCACACAGTATATAAAATTGCCTGACACAGACCAGTGTGAACAATTTCTTCCCACCTCTCTTGAGATGCCTGTGTGTTATGAGCGCCTCATTTTGATACTGTGATCATAGAAAACAAGAACAGCCAGAAAGCCATTCCCTGGGAAAATATTTTTAAGTGTTTCAACAACCTATTTTTTTTCCATACTACAGCTTGTAATGGGCTTTAGTGACAGCTTAAAAAAGGTCGACTTTGAATGCACTGAACTCGGGAGTGGTCTTTAGAATTGTCTGCTGGTGTTGGGAAGCATAGATGTGACCTTTTGTGGCTCGCTTAAGCCTAAAAGGCATATTGACGAGGAAGGAGTCGTAATATAAAGCCTTCTTCCGTTGTTCTGCACATGTATTTCTGGCTTCATCTCCTCATGTGCCTGGGGCCTTATTCTAAACTGTCTGTGAGGTGGGTACCCCTGAGGGGACTGTTACGGTTTTCTGGAAACAAAGCAGTAGATTTTTGTTTATTCCCAGCTGTGAATAACAAGGAGTGAGGGAATGAATCTGTGTGTATGACATATACACTGCTGTGTAACCTGCTTTTCTGTTTTGGTTAGAGCAGCTGATTCCTCCAGAGTCATCATGGGCAGCATGTCAAAGTGAGGCGGTGTGATGAGAAGGTGCCTATGCTATGTGGCACTGTGGCTCCAGAGAAATGTGATAACAGAAGAAGAAGAAAGGGTTGCCCTAACCTGGAGGGAGGGCAGGCAGGGTGCAAGGGGAGTGAGTGCCCACAAAAGCTGCCCTATATCTTCCCTCCCTGGAGCCCTGGTCCCTCTTTGGGCTCCTGGGTGCAGAAGGGAATTGATCCTTGAGCTGCACATCCAGCAAGCCTCAAATAATGGAGGTGAAGTGATGCTGTATGGACTTTAGACTGGCAGGAAGACTCTCCACACCACAGGTAGCTCAAGGTAAATATAATCCCTTTCTCATGCTGGTTGTAAGAATAGCTAAAGAAGAGATACAGGGTGGCCTTGGATCTGGCTGAGTCTGATGCAGTGTTTGTCAAAGGAGTTGACCTAGGGTAGGAAAGTCCTATGTGCAAGCAATGAAATGCAGGTTGCTCCACAACTGCCAATAAGCAATGTTTACAGTGCTTGACAGTGCCCTCTGAAGGGATTTATCTACTAGTCCAGGTAGACACAGCAGTGTCATGAGTGTGCAAGCTGACCAGAAGAGCAAACAATCAATGGTCTTTCACAAAGCAGCAAGTACCAGGAAGCATCCCTGACTGGGGTAAGTGGTTTGATCTTCAGAAGAACTGTTCAGAGCACTGAAAAAACAGGCAGCTGCCAGCAGTGATTGCTGGATTCCCATGTAAGAAAGAATTTGCACTGCAATATGCAAATAGAAGCATGGAAAGCTCATCAGCAATGAGCACAAAGCTTCTACCGAAGTGTAGGTGAGCACAAAGAGGCATTTTAACAGCTGTTTGAAAAAGACTCAGTTGGATTTTGTGCTGGAATGCTTGCATCTTGCTGCTTTATTGATAAGTCTCAGTGTCAGAATCCACAAGCTGATGTAATGGAATGCCAGCAAGTCATGGGAAGGAAGAGCATGGAAGAAAAATAAAGAAATAAAATGTAATTGCTCTTGTCAAAACAACTCTTTGATGATGAGATAGGTGACAAAAACATGGGGAAGGGGACAACAGAGCTGCTGCCTTTCTAAGATAAAATAACCCCCACCCCCCAACATTCTAAAACCACAAAGTCTTGAATAAACATGACTAAAAAGTGAGAGAGTTAGATGACCTGATGGCTGGTAAAGCAGCAAGATATAAAGCAGATAAACATGGAGAACAAAACAGTGCAAGGAATAATATTTAGGGATGTGTGCATGAGCAACAGGGAAAACTGCTGCTGGCACAACTAGAAATAATGCCAGTGGGTTATTCTGCTGCAAAAGAAAGAGGTTCATCTGTTTTCGCAGACTCCCGAAGAGGGTAGACTGCAGTGCTCCTTTGGAAGTCGTACTTTGCCCTTCTTCTCAAGTAGTGCCAGAGAAAAACCCATAGCAGTGAAGAAAAGGGGAACAAAATAAAAGCAGAAAGGTGTTTAAATCATCTCAGTAATAACACAAATCTTTAAGGTATTGAGAACCAGCTACAGGGCAGTCAAGCCATAAATAGTGAGCACCAAATATTGTGCACTAGAGCAACTGTAAATGGTCTGACTTCATTCCTTCCATCTCTTCCGTCTGAGGAGATTTCCAGGGGTAAACAACAGAAGATAAGGAAATAGCAGTGAAAAGTTCCTGAAGGAGAGTTAAGTGTATGAAAAGCTGGACACACCACTGAAGCAGTGACAGAAAAGTCCAAGCAACATAGTTGGAACAAACACTGAGAAAAACTTATAGAGAAAACTTTTGGAACAAGTACAGATCAAAAAGTTATTTTGCCCATCAAGTTGTCTTTTGTTGTTGTTTGATTTCTGTTATGCTAAAGGAAATGCAAATTAGTTACATTCTCTGAAAACTGATGAGGCTGCATCAAAGATACCAGTCTCTAATACCTCCTTCTAATGGGAAGAGAGGAATAAAAGCTGTGAGGTCTGAAATATTTGACTAATGATACAGGACACAGCATGAAGTCAGAGATAACAGTAAGATGTTGATGATAAAGCCAGCATCCGGACAAATAAAGATATAGACAGAGACCTTATATGATAGCTCAAAGCCAGTTAAAATCACAGCAAAGCAAGTTAGTTTTCTTGTTACCATCAGTGTATTTTTTCAAACAAGTAATTGTCTGGCTTCTCACTCAGAGCAATAGGGAAGTTGGCAAGTACAGGGGACGTCAGCCACAAAAATCCTCAGTCTAGAAGAGCATTTCAGGCTAAGGCTTGAGCATGCACACCTGCAGCACAACCTGATATCGAAGTGGTGAGGCTGCCATGTGAGAAACTCTCTCTTGAGGCATGGCAGATCTTGCCTCCTACTGAGGAAGAGGATAAACATTCATCAAACAAAATGTGAAAGTCACAAGAGCCCCAGCTTCTAGCTGAAGCAGAGCAGGGAGTCTCTGCAGCAGCACTGAGACCAAATTGTAGGGCTACTTACTTAGCATTTCTTGTAGAAAGCTCCTCATCCTTTCTCTGCTAACTCCTTACCAGTTCTTAAGGCCCTGTTTCCCCATGGAAAGAAAACAAAATAAAAAAGGAGTCAAGACCACACTCGGGTCAGGTCAGGTGCCCTCCTTTTCCCCCAGGATGCCAGGAAATACATCTAAATCAACAATGTGGTGATGACTGAGAGCAGTTCTCAACATCTATGTACTGAATGTGCATATAGAAGGACAAAAACTGTGGGGACAAGGGAAAAAAACAAAATAAAAAAGCAAATAAAGTCTAACATGATCAAACTTTATGTAATTTAGCCAACTTTAAAATCTAGGAGGAGGAAATTTCCCAGAAAACAGCACTATTGAAGGGAGGAGGGCGAGTTATCTTGTTTATGAGCTTTAAAAAAAAATATTTAACTCTGTTAGTAGGAAGTTTCCTTCATTGTTTCCTTAGGAAGATATATCTTACTCTTTATCAATGAGTGTACTGTACTGGTGTCCGTAGGAGTAATCTGGATTCTAAAATATTGTCCTTTGAAAGTGCTGCTGGTCTGAGCAGCTCTGGTGGGCTGGCTTGATACAGTTAGTAAGTTCAGCCAGCAAAATCCTCCCTGTATTTGTTGTATTCTCTCCCTTTGGATTCTTCCATAAATCACAAATAGTGCATAAGCATTAGGCTATGTTTCCTGAGGAATGGATCAAAATTGATGAGCTAATTAACAAAAGCTTGAGAGCTGTCGTTTTGCTGTTTTTACACCATGCCAATTTTTGCAGCAGAGGATCACAGTGTTGATTTTATCCTAAGTCATTAGTCATTATTTCTTTCAGCAAAGCCTTTGACAGCTTGCTTTGTGTAGTGTGGTGGAATATTCCACAGGATGACAAAGCAAACATATGTTTGAGGATCTATGCAAGATGCTAATTGCAACAGGACATGAGGATTGGTGTGGGAACAAAGTGCATTATGCTACTTTCAGTGACATAAACTATTCAATTCCCTATAGGTTTTGCACTTCATTTACTTTTGGGAAGATATTCTGTAATACTATCACAGATGGGAAGGAGAAGAGAAAGCAGAAGTGCCAGCTTTTTATGATATTTCACACTACCGCAAGACAGCAGGGAACTCTGGTTCATAAAGTCAATCAGTATTAAAGTTTCTTCTCTTTGAATGCTCACAGCCAGTGCAGAGGCTTTGCCATCCAGCTCCTCCATCTGTACACTAGTTCAAAATGAATCATATGCACTAGTGGACAGTGAAGAGAGTAAGTGCTTCCACAAAACATCTTTTTTACAGAAAACCTTTAAAATTAAACCATAGCCATCTGTCATAGTAAAGCTTAGATACACTTTTCACCTTCAGAGAGCTTTATGGGCATTGACTAATTAGTCCTTGGGACATAAGAGGACCGATTTTTACCCAATTTAGACTGGGAAGTCAGCAGGGGCATCTTGTATCCTGAGGCAGGAATTTAGGCTCCCCGCAAGCAGGAGAATTGCCGTCCTTTTGTAGTAGTCAATGTTTTCAAGTGGGTGAGTGTAAAGTTGAGCACTTCTATTCCTGCTTAGGCACTTGTGGCAAATTAAAGGCTTGATCTTTTTTTTCACAACTGCTGCACACCCAGATGCTCCTATTGACTTATAAATACTAAATGTCCGACTTGAATAGGAGCTGCAGGTGCTTAGTCCTTTGAACATTAAGCCATTAAAAAGGGTGTGAATTAGACCTACGCAAGTGAAGTGTCCATTGATTTGGTAGCTGAACTGGAAAATCTTTTCCATGCTCTAAATGTTTTTTAATTTATTTGAAAAATGTTTAATTTTTAACTAAAATGACGTTCCACTACCACAAATTTTTTCTTTTAATTTTGTGCTGAATTAAATGTTTCATTTGCTGCATTGGTTTAGAGAATAAGAACTTTAGGTAGCTTAAGTCTTGAAAGGCCATGAGCTTTGCTCTGTTCTGTCACTTAGAAATGCCAGATTAAAGTCTTTCACTTCTTTAAATGAATACTTTGTGTGAAAAAATTATTCATCAAGTTTGAGACTAATCTATAAACAGTTTTTATTGACTCAGAACTTCACGTTTTAGTGAGTAAATCATTCTCCTGTCTCTAACTTCAGGTTTGGGAACTGAACATATGACATTCACAGAGTGATGGTAGCTCTCCAAAAGAAAAACTTGGATTCAAATACTGTTGGTTCCAGCTAGGGTGTTGCAGGGACTCCAGCCTCCAGCGAACTGCTTTGGCCCCTTGCCAGAGGTTAAGAGCTCCACAGCAAAGACAATTCACAGCAGAGCTGTAGCAGCTCATGAGTTATTGTGAATATTATTTTGCAGTTCATCTTTTAAGTGCCAAGTAGCGGACCAAGGTTGCCACTTCATAGTCTATGTCTGTCTGACTGACTAAGCCCTATCCAACCCTTGTCCTTCTCTTCTCCCTTATCACTGTCATCTAGAAAGGAAACCTGTTCCAAAGACTCATTAAAGGATTGCCCTCTTTAGACCAGGGAATGTAGAAGGGGACAGGATTGCTGAAAACAGAGGTGAGAAGTATTTAAAATGTTAAATAGGAGAAATGCTATGCAGTGACCACAGTAGTTAGCAGTAAAATTTATATATGAAGACTATAACTTCCTTAAGGCCTTGATGTAAATAAGCAGACAGTACTTTAAGCTATTGAATAAGAGGATGGCAAAAATGAAAGACCTAAGGGAGGCATGAAAAATGCATGACATAAATGGATAAGAGAATGCATTAAGACACTGGTGTCAGAATGGTGAATTAGAATAGGATATTACCTACAAGACCTTTGCTTCAACATTTCACATTTCCCATAAATCAATACACAGTCCAGCAATGATGTGAATAAAACACTATTTAAGGCCTCTCAATTTTTCTGAAGAGCCATATAAATTGAAGTAGGTCATTTTGAAAAGTGCAGGCCAATTTTTGTGCATGTTTACTCCAAATGAACGTTATTTAGAATACCATGCTATCTAAGGAATGTGTGTTCAAGGGTTAGAATGTTTTGAACAGTTCTTTATAACCTGCTTTGAAGCCTTATGAATTTTTTTGGCACGGACAGCCATTTTCAGCCATGAACATTACACTCCTCAAGAAATTTGCAAAATAAAATCTGACAGCAGGGCAAAATATTTTATAGACAAAGTGATGTTCCAAAATAATGGAATAACAAATGCAAACTGGGGGAAGGCCAAGTATAAATGCTGAAGCACATTCAAAAGTGCGTTTGTGTCGCTTCTGCAGCTGCTGGAGTGCCGCTTTCTTGTGTGGATTCATTCAGTGAAACACTTGAAGTTAATCACCTTATTAGAAAAGTGAGCATTCAGCATAACACTGAGCAGAGAGCTTGTACTCTTTATTACAAATTTGCTGCCAGCAGTTACTGTTGATCAATTAATATTATGCAGGGATTACAATGGATGATAGACAGAACAGTCTGTTATTCTCAGCAAGAAAGTCGCAAATCTGTCAAAAGACTTGTAAGTAAATCCTAGGGAGAGTTTATCAATGCATCGGTATTTGTTGTGATTTGGTATGTGCTGTGATTTGGGACAGCTGGATTTGACATTGACCAGCAGTGAATTGTGCCCTGCAGTTACTCGAGACAGATGTTGTGCTGCTTCTATGACTTTGGCTTGTTTTCCTGCTTGTTTTCCTGCTTGTTTTCCCTGCATGTCAAACTCTGTTTTGAAGAGAGGATGGCATTTACCATGATTTTGGGTAGTGTTTACCTTACTTGCTAGTTGAAGTCACTGTAGTGTATTGCAATATAAATAGCACCACTGCTGCACAGAAAAGATGGAACTGGTCTGTAACATTAAGGATCTGTAATAGTATGTGACATGGCTTAGCACCCTTCAAACCTCAATTGCACATACAACACAGCTGCTAAATTGATAAAAATAGACCACTTCTATCAAATATTAATCTCTTTAGAATACAAGGTGAATAGAAAACAGGCAAATCTTAAAGAAGGTTTGCAGCCTGCTGAAGGAGTGAGCAGCTTCTAAATTTGGGGCATTTCTTTTTTAAGTTTTCTATGGTTTGTGCACTGGCCAGTAACATTATTACCTACAAATCAAACAGCATTGCAGACTGGGTAAAGATGTAGAAATCTCAATCAAAATGCAGTGAGCTGTTGCATAAGGCTGGGATTATTAATAATAACTGTGCCACAGTTCTATCAGGAGACCCCAAATGAAATCAGAGCTGAAATATATTGGTTATCTACAAATATGCAGAGAAAACAAAATGTCTTGAAGAACTTGCAGCTTAAACTGACAAGGTTAAAAAACAAAAAAACACACAAACAAACAAACAAAAAACAACAACAAGGGAATGGAAGGTAAAAGAGAAGGGAAGGAGAGGAGAGAAGACAGGAAATTAATTCCTAAAGATGATACAGTTCACCCACAGTCCTATGGTGGATTAAGGTCTCACAGTTGAGTCAAAGCTCAGAAGTCCCAGTTCCCTAACTGCCTGGCTCTATCCTTTTGTCCTTTCAAGAGGAAAACAAAACAAAGGCAAAAATGAGTAGAAAGGTATTGATTCTTAAATGTGGTTGAAACAAGTAGGAGGGTTTATCATATAGTGTTAGTCTGAAGGCAGATAACGGGAACATCAACATGTGGTGGAGAAGAAAAGTACGGTGTGCAGCAAAAAACTCTTATGTCTTGGAAGGGTGATTAAAATTCCTCTAGTGTCTTCTTCAAGGATGATTTTTAGTGGTTCTTCTTTCAGCCAGGCACCTGAATTTGGAGCTACAAAGAAATCAATTTCTCTTGTTGCCTCTGCTAAACTCCCTTCACAGTCATTGTTGATAAGCTGCTGGTGTTACACTGAGCGATGGGGTAAACCCTGCCAGCAACCACATGCACACAGCCAGCAACTGGCCAGGCTAGGACCCTGCCCTGTGCCATGTCAGTGTTGGCCATCTTCTCTTGTTAAGGTACACAGTTAGACATCACAGTCTGTACCTTAAGGTGGTTGAAAATCAACTTCCCTAGGTCAAGCACCAACCACTTTTCTTCTTAATTTGAGGGTGATCCAATGCTGTTTCTACCAAAAGAGTGATTTCTGCTCATGTGCACAAGGGGTGAATTAAGCTCTCGGAATGTAGAATAAAAACTACATTTACTATTGGTGACAATGCTGCCGTGAGCCTTCCTATCTGGTAAATTATTCTGTCACACATTCAAGATTGAACATGGCAAGAACTGCCCAAATTTTTTACTATTTAAATAGATATGCAGAACTTCTTATCAGTCTCAGTGAGAGTAGGGATACATCGAATATGCTGCATTCACTATGTATTGCAGATTGCAGGACTTCTTTGAATTATTGCTTTAAGTTCTAAAAGCGAGATTTAGCTTGCACCAATGTCTCAGCAAAATGTCTGGTTTGATTCACTGGTCAGGACCAACTTACAATCACTGTTCAGTAGCTCCAGTGATTAACGGTTTTCACTGCAACAGGAGAGAAGTTCCTCTCAAGTCCGGAGCTTGCTGAGCTTCCAACATGAAATTGTTTTCAGAATGTTTTAACTTTTCTATTTCTTCCCAATTTTTTTTCCTTCAGAGAGCAGCAGACTAAGATGAAGTCACTTCTAGACCTTATTGTTCATGAACTCCTGTAGAGGTCATTCATAAGGAAACTAGCCTACAGAAGAACAAGTAAATGGCAGTAAAAACAGTTTGTAGAGGTGTGGTTTTCTTTGTAGAAACACAATAGGTTAATGTAATGAAAACTCTTGAGATCCATTCCTGACCTGTTAATTTTCCTACTTCTTCATGCTTGGATTTCATAACTGGTGTGACGAACATAGATATTCTAATTTCACAACCTTAACTTTTAACAATTTATTTTATTGTAAATCTATGTCCAGATAAGATGGAAATGAGTCCCTAAAGAGACCTAAAGTACTTTTTAGAGTGGGGTTGTTTCTAGGTTAATTAAAACATGTCTAACGTGACAATTATTTATTTATTCATTAAGCTGGCTGTTCTGCAAAGGTCGTCATCTTTTCCACCTGTTTTATATATAAATGTATATGCAGGAGATTTACTAAAATTGAGTCATAAAACCCCTTACCTCATACTGACCTGGTTTAATCATCCATCACCAAATGTTCCTATATGTGATCTGAAAAGGACACTTGGCTCTATCTCTCAGTCAACTAAAGTGGGGTGACAGCCTGATTTCAGTATTACATCACAGCTCAAAATCTTAACACCCTCAGCTGCCAGAATGAAGACAAAGCAAGGAGGAAGCATGTATCACTTTCTAGAGCACAAACAAAAAGGACATTATAAGATCTTTTTCACTGAAGCTCCCTCAACAGAAAGGCACCTGGAGCAGCCCTGCAAGCTGCTCCTTCAGCATGTGCTATCTAAACTGCTGTCCTTCAGTGCTCCTTGTTGCTTGCTTTCTGGTACTTGCGCTGTTTTCCCGAGTTCCCTCATATCATCCCCTTCCATGATCGGGCCTCTTTTATCCT